>JAKOOJ010000001.1:103860940-106360940 GCA_022577455.1 Arizona elegans
GCCATCACTCTGCTAAACAAATAATTCTCTCAACACTGTCAAACTATTTACTAAGTCTGCAATACTATCAGTCTTCTCATCATTCCTATCACCCATCTCCTCCCACTTATGACTGTATGACTGTAACCTTGTTGCTGGTATTCTTAAGATTTATATTGACTGTTTCCTAATATGATTTGATTGCTTATTTGTTCTCTATGACTATCATTAAGTGTTGTACCTTATGATTCTTGACAAATGTATCTTTTCTTTTATGTACACCAAGAGCATATGCACCAAGACAAATTCCTTGTGTGTCCAATCACACTTGGCCAATAAAGAATATTCTATTCTATTCTATTCTATTCTATTCTATTCTATTCTATTCTATTCTATTCTATTCTATTCTATTCTAGTGTAGCTGCTTCTGCAAACCCAGGCATTGTGATCTATAAACCAGGTTTGCAACTTACTATGTTTCAGACTAGCAAACTGGTTTTATTAATAACAATGATCAAAAAGCCATGGTTTAATAAAATGTGCAGATCTAGTCCTTGTGGGGCTCCAGGAGTATAAATTACTGTCGTTATAACAATAACAGATTAAGTGTGTATTAAAGAATTCAAGAGGAGAGGGTCCTAAATGAAACTTTGGATTCCCAAGACCTCTTAAATAGACTCAGAGAGAATGACTTCCGAAATACCATAGTAAGACTGCATATAAGCTCTTTTCTATGCAAATATTCTGTCATTGATTTAATGATTCTGTAATTTAATGATTCTGTAATTTATTTATAATTCTATAGTTATTCCTCCCTATTCATTATTTATATGTAAATGGGCAGAATTTTGGTTATGTTCTATAGTAGACCAGTTCTTAAACAGGGGAGATCAGCCCCCAAGGGGTAATTTGAGCATATCCTAGGGCTAATGGACTAATGTTTAATTGCTTGTCTGTGAGTTGAGGATCCAGTTTGGGACTGCTATGCTTGAATAAAACAACATTCTGGGTTTTGAGGCTCGGGTTGGTGATGATATTATTTGAGACTGAGGACAGGAGTAATTGAGTCAAACAGTTTAAGATAAGAACCTTTGTTCTATATTAAGCTTTGACTTTCCTGAATTGCACATTCAAATCATAATTCCTTTGTTGAGATACAAGAAATTCTAACCTGGTGCCTTTGTCAAAGAAATTCATGTTTCATTCAGACATTATTATTGTTATCTTTGGGGACATCTGACCAGGAAGAGTCTGCCCCTCTATTCCATAGAAGCCAAGGTGGGCTGAGAATCTCTCCCCTGGGAGAACTTAAGGGGGACCAAATCAAAATTCAAAGTTCAGAAAGCATGTTCTTTTAAAGGTATGGCGGAAGGTGGGGGCTGGGAATGCAATTTAGCAGCCAATCCATGAAAAAGTATTTACTTAGCTGAGAAGTCATGTAGTTGGTGTTAACTTTGTTGATTTTAATATTTAACTGTTTATTGTGGTATGTGATTTTTACCATATTGTGAACAATCTAGAGTCATTCACTGGAGGTAGCATACATGTTCTGGTATGTATAAATAAACATTTATGCTTAAATCCAATCCAGCGTGAAAACCAGTATGTTTTAGGTAGCAATTGAGGTGGGAGACTGAGATCAGGGACATTCAGATTCAAGTCTGTACTCAATCACAAAGTCCACTGGATAATTTGGGCCAGTTATTTTCTCCAACCTTCCGTTTCAAGCATCATTAGTAGTTCAATCATAAATAGCCAAAATAGTCAAGGCATGGCTAAATTGATAAGGCTGAATCTGAATTCCCTCCCATTCAAAAATGAGGGATTTTTTTCTGAGCTCCAGTTGAATTCTGTTACTGTATAAACCCTGTCTTAATTATGATTTGCTACATTTTATTAGCTGGATTCACTCATAATGCTTAGGGTGTAAACTATGGTTTTCCAAATTGCAGCGGCTGGGATTATGCTAAACCAAAACCAAAGAGACCTACAGTAGATGTGTCATTATCAAGTATGCAATATACTAGAAATTACTTAGAAATACATCTCAATTTCATACCAGTATTATGGGTATTTCCTTAGAGAAGGAATATTTTGTCTTTTTTTTTTTTTTTTGCTTTATTTCTTCTTGGTGGTAGGAGGGAGTTCTTTTTCACCTTATCTCCTCCCTTGGTTCTTCCCACCAAAAATAGAAGTCAGGTAGCCTAAGCGATTCAGCCTCTTTCCAAATAGAGATCCCTATTTTAGATCTCTATTTTAACTATGATCACTCCCTAAGTCTAAAATGATAAATCGATCTCTTGGTCATAGTTTCAGTGATTATAAGTACTTGAGCTTTGGACTTTTGGAGAAGTCTTATGTGGATATTGAAATCTTCTAAAGTAAGTGAGTCATATTTTTAGGAAGTCTCACCCATCTGAGTCTTAGTAAAATAGAGCTTTAATTCGGCGTAATGGGACTCTGCATTAATGTTCCAAATAAACAAGCTGTGTCCTAGACAATACAAACAATAACCATCAGGTCCTGACCCTGAAATTGTACTTGTCTGTACTTTCTTGAAATCAATAAGCTGTTTGCAGGGTGCAAAGGACCCACGTGGGCATAATTGGGACTTCGGTTGAATGCTATTTAGAGGAACTGGCAAGAGGGGAGAATGAGAATGTGTGTGTAGCAGCTTTGTTTCGTTCACTGTCTTGATGCTCACTTTCAAAATCAAATCGGAAAGCAATGCTCTGTGTCCATTAAATTGTGTCTTGCACAACTGTGCCTCCTGCCTGGGGTCAACGGGGTCAAATATTCCATAATACTGGTAAGTAGGAACAGTTTGCATTAAGGGTAGGCCAAAAAAAAAAAAAAAGTCAACCCTACTGAACAATGAGGCTGTGAACATTACCCTGGACACTATAAGGTGTCCATTATAAGGTCACTAGAGGCCAGGACTCTGGAGAATAAAATTTGGAATGCAAATCAGGTTTGGAAGAGGCATACTTCATTTTGCAATTCTGAGTTGCATATTGCCTTGTCACCCCAGTATTAATTTGGGGGGTGAGCCACCTATGCTTTGCTCTGGCTATTTTGATACGTTGTCTTAGATCAAGGAATGGATGCATCACGATAATTATAATGCACGCAAATCAAATCATGCTGCAGTGGAGAAATGGGCCAGACTATTGGTCCATCTCTGCTTGTGCAGTCTGTTGTGATTAAAAATATTTGTCCCAAATCTTAGGTTAACAGTTCAACAATATAAGACTCTCTTCAATAAGTAGATTTAGGATCACCTGCATATAACCCTCTTTCATCAAAGTAATGTATGCATATTGATGCTGCAAGCCTTTCACACATAACACGTGACATTACAACACATGTAGAACATAAGTTAGTTTTGCATCAACTAACCCCCATCTCCTCTGGTACACCACTGCATGCAACACATTCTCTTTTCCTGAGAAATCAGCACTGGAAATTTGGATTCCTCCCCAGGGGGAAAATGAGCAATATAAATAGGATAAGAGGATTCCAAAGCTGTGTGAATAATGCTGAAACCATGGAATTCTTCTACTTAATCATATTTCTTTACACAATGATTTATGGAGAAAGACTACTCCATTAAAGCTGATCCTCCTCACCCCCTCAAATAACTGGCAACTAAATAGTTTGCCAACTGTTCTTAAACCTTAATCTCTCCAATATGAGTAGGAGATTATGAAATTCCAAGATCTGAAGGCTTTCCAAACAGTAAATTCTTTAGATGTTTCCTTGTTTCTCAGCCTTGTGAACATTGGGTCTTTTATTTATATGTATTAATTCTAATAAAGTAGATGAAGTTGTTACATTCCCATGTATAAAGAAGAGATTACTTAGGGATGGTTTGAGTAAGGGATGGGTCAAAGACCAACTCAGATGAGAATGTTCAGACAGGAAGGGCTGGTAAAGCTTAAAGTCCCATGTGCACATGTTTGAAGACTGAATGTTGACATGAACACCTGTGTGACCTGCATGTTAATCAGCTCCTTCGGATGCAGGTATAAGGCTTGATAAATCCAACGAGCAGAGTCTCCAGAGTGGGCATTCAGTATGCAGCCCTCACAATACTAAGTCAGTATTCTCCTAGTATCCCATATGATTGGCTGCCATGCTGGCTAGGACAGCTGGCAACTGAGGTTTCCGCAACATTTGAAGTATCGCACATTGTGTGCACTTCTTCCTAGAATAAACCGTGTCTCATATTTGAGAATCCAAAGGAGCTACTCTGATTCCATAATCAACACTTTGTATTTTCTAACTGGTCATGATTTTATTCTGTATATTTTGTTAATACTTAAAACAGGAATCACATACAGGAACAGTAACCTACTATATCAACAGTGGCTCTAATGATTCTCTACACATTATTTTCTTTCTTCTCTCTCCCTCTCTCTCTCTCTCTCTCTCTCTCTCTCTCTCTCTCTCTCTTTCTCAGAGAGAAAGAGAATGATGACATTGAAGATTCTTCCCAACAAATAAAAACTGCATAAAGTTCTTTTTCTTGATTTATTTGTAACAAGATAGAACTACACAACTGCCCCTTTTCTCCCAATCTGCTCATGCACACCAAAAGAAGCTTCCTTCTAAAAGTCTCAACCTAACAATGCAAGGGTGGGGCTGCGAGAGAGGCACAACATAGACATTAGAAAATCAAAGCTGATGAGTTCCGTCTGCCCAAGCAGTTGGACACTTGCCCTGTCACACGTAGACTTGCACTTTTATTTGGCAGTGAACCTTTGTGATGTAAGTGGATAGCATGATATGATGAATAATCATCTGAGCTGGCACAGTGCCTTGTGGATTTCCCTGCAGAAGATATGGCAAGAAGAGGGGGGATGCTGCGGAACACAAATTGTTGAAAGTTTCTTTAGACCTTTCTAACATTTTCTGAGATATAAGTCACAAACGTGGGTGCTTGGATCACCCAATCTGTTTTTGAAGCTCAATCCAGAACTAGGGAAATAAACTGGTTTGGTATTGATTATTCTTGGGCACTGGGATCCCACTTCATGGTCAGATTTATTTTGAGGTTTGGAATAAAATAAAGAATAAGTCTATCACATTTCAGCATTCTTTATTTTTGTTTTATTTTCCATCAGAATAGGAAGAGATTTACAGTCAAACTAGAGCAAGGGTGTCAAACTCAAGGCCCAGGGGCCAGATCTGGTCCATGGGGTGCTTAGATCTGGCCCATGGGGCTGTGGAAACAGCAAAAGACTGGCCCACAGTGCCTCTGCCAGTGAAAATGGAGTTCAGGAGGGCTGCGGGTGGCCCTCCCAAACTCCATTCTTGCTGGCAGAGGGTTGCAGGAGGCCATCACAGCTGAAAACGGAACTTGGGAGCCCGTTTTCACTGGCCGAGCACTCAGGCCACCCCAGGCGCCCTCAACACGAGTGACATCGAGCTGGCCATGGCCACCCTGGCCACACACAGCCCCCGCCACCCCCCAAGGTCAAACACAACCCTGATGCAGCCCTCAGTGAAATAGAGTTTGAAACCCCTGAACTAGAGCATTTATTGGTGAGGCTGCAATAAAAGTCACTTTCTATATTCTGGCATAAATTTAAATTTAATGGGTGAGCTGCCACAAAACCACCATCATCAAATCCAGTAAAACCTCTGACCACATTTGAAAATCTCCAATGATAATCAGTCCACTGTCCTTGGCCAACTACATCTTGCCTTGTCTTGTCTTTCTTTTAGTTGGGATATTTTTTTCTGCTATTCAATCTTAATTTCTCTCTCCCCCATATCTCCCCCCTTTTTATTTCAACCCATGGGTCTTCATTTCACCTTTGGCTTCTGCAAAGAGCAGATCATTCTATTCAGTTGTATAGATCATTTATAAATATATTGAATAGTATTGGGCCAAGGATGAAGCTCTTGGGAGCCCTCCGGGTCAGAGCAGAACCATTTCCTAGCATTCTTTGAGACATCTGGGCTACAGAACCCTCCAACCCACCTTTATCTTGTCTGCATAATTTTTATGAGGTGCTTTATCAAATACCTTACTAAGATTAAGATATGCTACATCCAGTAGCATTCCCTTGCTCTACCGAATTAGTTACTTTGGTGTAAAAGAAGAGGTAAAAGTCTGACAAGTCCAGGCTGCTTCCTGATAATAGTAGCAATCCTTCTAACTATTTAAAACAGTCCATTCCATTACTTTGCCCAGTTTTCTTTTCTCCTTTTCATATATTAGGGCCATGTTTGCTTTCCTCCAGTCTTCTAGTGTGTCATCTATTCTTCAGGAGTGTTGGGCAATTACAGTCAGAGGATCTGAGATCACTTCTGCCAGCTCTTAACACTTGCAGTAATGGCGAATATCTGTAGCTCGAGTGTAGGATGAGGGTGAAGGTTCATTCTCCGAATTTGTGGGTTGGTTTCCGAACATTTCATTACCAGGCTAGGAAACACCTTCAGCAGAATTTAGGGGACGTCAGTGTTCTTGATTATAAGGGCTTCAAGTGCGGGTGTGTCAAGTATGGGTCTTGTGATGGGTCTTGTGATGGACCTGAAGCCCTAGAAGAAATTGACACTGACACCCCGTAAACTCCGCTGAAGATGGGTTCTTTTTCAACTCTAAGCTATCGGACATATTAGGAAGGGCCTTCTTCTGAGAGAAGAGAGACACAGATCCTAAGCAATTCCATCTTCTCCCTATTCCCCATTATTATTTCCCCAAGCAACAGATCAACAGCATCTTTGATTTTCATTTTGAACATAACTCTCTACTCCTTCCCCATTCCTTGATCATCTTAATTTCATTCTGGTCTTTTATATTACCCCTGTGCTATCCACCTTTCATCTGAATTCTTAAAAATTGCCTTCCTGAAGTCCAGGATACAGACTGATTTCTCTTTAAGCATCTTCTTCCTCTAGTCACCTTGTCCATCTACCAGTTCCAGAGTAGCTGATCACCTTGATCTTTCATCTACCTTCTGAAAAATGAAATTGCAAACAAGAGAGATGAGTAATCTATTAAGAGTCCTAGCTGAGGTAGTTTTCCAGGAGTTATCAGGGTCAGTTGATGTCTCACTTTGTTGCTATTATCTGCTGTTTGAGAACTTAGTGATTTGATTTAGAAAGGCATTGTCTGCATCTTCTTAATGGGGGAGTGGCTTTCGGTAAACTCCTACAATAATATCACTTTTGTTTCTAGCCTCTTTTAATTTTACTCTAATGCTTGCAACGTAACTGTGGTATTTAGAGAAATTGTTTCAGAGGCACATAGCTTCTTTACATACAAAGCCACATTAGATCCTTTAAATATTATATCCTTCATTCTCATCCCATCGGGTTTATGTGATGCAAAGGCATAATCATGTTTGGCCTCCTCCTGTTTATTATCCATATTCTGGGCACCAACAATTGTACAAACAATTGGCCCTAAGGATGTCACAATTAATCTCCATGCTACATACACTGGACCTTTCCATGTCCCCTTTCCTGCCTTAAAAGTTCCTTGACTGTCCTACCATGTTTCTAATGGCCAGGGCTTTTCTATCTGAGTCTAGGTCTCTTTTTATCTCCTCTTTCTGAGTTAGGTTAAAGCTCCCTTGATTAGATTTTTAAAAAATCCTGCCAAACCTATTTTTCTAGCAGTGTTGTTTGTGCCTGGTTAAGCAGGAATGGAGAACGAACAGTCCATTTGATGTGCCTGATAATCTTTTCATTACAGCCTGGATACATGCATTAGGAAGAGAGCACACATCTACCTTATCTGTTCTTTCTGTCAGTGAGCTTCTCACCATTGCCTTTCTTATTTTGCATCTCAGAGGAGAACTTTGTTTTTGTTGGTCCTTGCAGAATTTGAGAATCTTTTCCATTGCTTTGGAAAGGTTGAGTTGATGTATTTTTGGGATGGTCTGAGCTTGCTTTCCTTGTTAGTTTTCCAAAACCTGACATCAGTTGGTCAATTTCAAGGATATAGACTTCATCTTGACTTGTGTGTTTTCTTGCCACTTAGCTCTCACCTCTGCCTTCCAGGTCTTTTCCCTACAGAATCTTCCTTTCACCACCTCTGTTCCTGTACAGCATCTTACATGCTATCCTTGCTTTAGGTTGGCCTTAATTGTGTGCCCTCTGTACCTTACTTTCACTTCTTCACTTTCTGAGATGAGTCCAAAAAAAAAGAAAGATTGAGTGACTCCCACTCCTTTCCTCCCACAAAGCCACATTCTTATGCTTCCAGTGTAATTAGTATACTTAGATACATGCCTATCTTTTTTTTTCCCCTCAAAAGTGCTGTTAGAAATTGACTGGCGAGTTGAGGGATATGAACAGTTCCATCTGTTCTCTGATCATCAGATTGGTCAGGTGCTACATAACCATCTTCTTTTCAGACCGTGCATTTAAGACCATTTGCTCAGTAAGTAAGAAAATGAATACATGCAGGGGAAAAAAACAGAGGCCGGTACAATCAGTTAAATAAAGTTCTCCCCAAATTCTGCAGATTATCTCCACAATTCAGCAGCTCCCTCTCAAAGCTCTCCTGTCCCTATTGGCTTTCCTAGTCACATATTCTCAGCTGCCTGTCCTATTCTAAAACCAAAATGGTTTGATTCAAGTAGAGGAGGGGCGTCAAACTCAAGGCCCGGGTGACAGATCCAACCCATGGGGTGCTTAGATCTGGCCCACGGGGCTGCCCTGGAAACAGCAAATCACTGGCCTGCGATGCCTCTGCCAGCAAAAACAGAGCATGTGGCCCTCCTGAGCTCATTTTTTGCTGGCCAAGGGTTGCAGGAGGCCGTTGCAGCCAAAAATGGAGCTCAGGGGCCCATTTTCTCTGGCAGAGCGCTGGGGCCACCACAGGCACCCCCGACACAAGTGACCTCGACCTGGCCATGCCCACCCCGGCCCCCTGAGGTCAAACACAACCCTGATGTGGCCCTCAGTGAAATTGAGTGACACCCCTGAAGTAAAGTATAGGATAACTTAGGACATGAAGTCCACAAACATGAGGGAAGCTTCATGTGGCCAGGTGTATGCTACCAAACTGAATTTACTGAAGTCACTTCCCTGGAAAAGCATATCAAAAAGTACCATGGCATGTACACAAACATAGAGATTTAGCACAGGTGGTCCTCGACTTAACAACAGTTCATTTAGTGACCGTTCAAAGTTACAACGGCACTGAAAAAAAGTTATTTTGGGCTTATTTTCAGCTTCCAACAGTTGCAGCATCCCCAAGGACACATGTTCAAAGTTTGAATGCTTGGCAACTGGCATGTATTTATGACGGTTACAGTGTCCAGGGATCATCTGATCCCCTTTTGTGGCCTTCTGACAAGCAAACTCAATGGGGAAGCCAGATTCACTTAACAACCGTGTCACTAACTTGACAACTGCACTGATTCTTAAAGCTACTTGAAAAAAGTGTAACTTTTTTTTAGGGTAAATGCTCGTGAACAGTGAACAGTTCTTATGTGAGACACAACTACTAGCAAACCATGAATGTAGAAGGGTGTTTATAGCTCCCTTCTTTGCCAATTGGTGCAATCCATTGCATTTTGTACTTTATTTTGACAAATTAATTTGAGCTTGGTGTAGGGGCTGGAGGTGGGAGAGACAGAAGTGTTTTTCCAATCTGCCTTATAACAACAAATGAGCAAGCCCAGCAGGAAAGCAAATCTGATGATGAATTCAGGTTCCAAGGCTGAAAGAGGAGTATATTATTAGCAAGAGCAATAACTTAAAAGGTTAAGGAAACACCCCTCAAAGTACTTCTTTAAAGATCAAAGAGTGCTCAGCATGGTGGTGGCCAACGTGAGGGATTGTATTCCAGTTTGAAATAGAAGTGGTGTCAACTCATGAGATGGGAGAAAAGCAGAGATGGGATGTTTGGGCCATGCCTTTGCTGCTGGGCTTCTTTCAGTGAGTGGCTCTACCTGTTCAAACTGTTTGAGGCTCATGGGAGATGGAGGTGGATAGGCACAGCACTCTTCTCTAGAATGATCAGTGGTGGGATTCAGCCGGTTCTGTCCAGATCACGCGAACCAGTAGCGGCGACTGCGGGAGGCTCCGCCCACCCACCCGGACATAATGCACGATTACTGTGTATGCACAGAGGTAGCACACGCAAGTGAAGTGAGCATGTGTGTGCGCTCACATTTGTGAACTGGTAGGGAAGGTAAGTGAATTTTATTTATATATATAAAAAGTGTTTTTCTGTCGAAGCACCTGGTCTATCCCAATATGGGAGGGAGCATATTGCTTCCCTTTATGCCTTTCAGCTCCAATCCAGGAGCCCTCAAGCAGTCGCATTCACGACAAACCATTTTATACCAAGTTTATATTTGCTGATAAAGAAATAAAGGGAGACTAGTATAGTTCAATTTCAAGCTATTTAGCTCTCATCAGCTAGCCATACCCTTACTCGGATTCGAATTTGGTCTGCCTGCATACCAAAGCAGTTGTTTCTTTATCAGCAAATATCCCTTTATTTCTTTATCAGCAAATATAAATTTGGTATAAAATGGTTTGTCATGAATGCGACTGCTTGAGGGTTCCTGGATTGGAGCTGAAAGGCGAAAAGGGAAGCAGTATGCTCCCTCCCATATTGGGGTAGACCAGGTGCTTCGACAGAAAAACACTTAATCTCTCCCCTAGCTCAAGATGATAAAGGGAGGAGAACTTGTGGCTCAGAGGTTAATATAAACTGCCTAATATGCAGGCAGCCCAAGTTCGAATCCGAGTAAGGATATGGCTGGTGTGGCATCCTCTGAGAGTAGGAGGAGATGGGAGGTAAATAACCTGAAGTAAAAAAAAAAAAAAGACTAAGCACCCTTCCCTTAGTTTTCCTGTAGCAAATTGCCAACCTCAGCCAATGTTCATGATGTATGCATATACAGTGTAATTTCTTTTTCAATCTGATATCTGTTACACATGTAATACTGGATGTATTCTGGAGCTGAGGAAAGCTCCCAGATGGAAATGATCTCTTATCCATAAAATAGGTGGACCTGAACATCATCTCCCACAAGGCTCAACTTTCCTATCATAATAGTGACTCAGGAATGGCACAGTAAAAAATCAACTTTATTTATAGGATTTATCCTTCCTTTTTTGCCCTAAATTGTATCCCGGAACACTTTAGCAGGGTTTTTAAAATAGAAGAAATAAAATGTCTAATGGTGCCTTTTAAAAAATGGTGTTTTGCAGGCACAGAGGGAAAGCTAAACCATTAGGAGGAGGTGAAGTACCCAAATTTCACCAAACTCAATCCAGGAAATTTCAGATCACATGGTCTTTTGATGGCAACAACCAGATATTTCAGTTGTTTCTGCAACGTTCCCTAGAAATCAGTTTGCAGCTCACAAGAATACTTATTTATTTATAGCAATTTATATGACTGCTCAACTCACAACTGTGAGAATGCCATATCAAATAGAGCCTGAGATCACTTCAGATTCCTGGACAACAGTAAGGTATTGTTGAAGCCAAAGCAGTCCACATACTATCTTGCTCGCCACATAAAACACTATCCCTGGGCATCTGATTGTGTGGGATCATTCTGATTGGAGCATGGCTTTGTCAATCCCTAAATCCACTACTTCCCCCATACACACACACACGCCCACGCCCGAAACAATCTGTACAGTGAGCATTTGTTGGTTTTGGTTTGGTTAAATAACATACACCTGACTATGGGAGAAATTGTCCCAAACAAATATTGCTCTATCTGATTGTACAAAATGCCATGTTCAGTGTAAATCTTGGTAACATATTACAGGAAGTTTTCAAATAACATTTCAACTGCAAAGGGGCACAACTATATTTTTTTCTTAGAGCGAAGATTGGCTGTATGTTTTATACAGCACTTTTAATCATCTGAAATATTTAAATTTTTCCCCCTTATGTTTTGACATCATTCTGTGTATGAGGACAGTGATAAGTGGCTATTAATCTGAATAGTTCGTTATTAATTATGACAAAGTACAGATTATAGATGTTGGGGAAAACCAGGAAAATAAGAGAGGAGAATTATAAATGAAAGTCCAGTTGTCAGTTTATATATCTAATGATTATCTCATTCAAGCTCTCTTTGTGCTTTTTAAAACTAGATGAAAATGTTGGCCAAACATGAAATTAGTTTATTTTTATTTTGGCAAACAAAGTATGTTGATTCTGCCTGCGCTTAATGATTTACAGTCAAAACCAACAGGAAAGTTACTCCTTGCAGTATAAGCATAACCCTAACTTGGAACAGTGAAATGTTTTATTTTATTTAAAGTTAACATCCGAGGGTGGTATTTTAGATCTCACATGAACTACTTTCCTTGTTAGGAGCTGAAGCTGGCTTGTTGATGTCTTTAGTATGTGGTGGGCTGATAGTTTATTGGAGCTAGCTATTATATGGAAATTGTCAAAATCTTACAAAACTTTAATATCCCACACAATGAGTGGGTTTAATTATTCACCAAGGTGATAGCCTTGATAGAGTTTTTGTCTGATTATCTTTTCTTTTTTTTCTTAAGTCAAGGAAGAAATAAAATCCCCATGATGAATAAGCGCATTGTGGATTTAGATTTTCATGACTTGTTGGGCGACATCATTAGACGAGCATTGTGTCCTTTTCTACTAAGTATCAGAAGCTCCCTTCTGTAATGACCCTTCCCCTCTGTGATTACTTTTGGATTGTTCAGAGTGCTTTCCTGGCAGAGTAATGGGTGTTTGTGGATGGTTGCAATTAAAACTCAGGAATATACTTTTTTTTTTAATAGGAAGAGGTTTAGAGCAATGTGGATAGGGAATAAAAAGGACTGAATTGCAAAAAGTAGCATTGCTCTTTCTTCTGATGAATCAGATCCATATAAAAAAGTCAGTCACTTATGCCCAGGTTGCCTAACGGCTTGACTACTGCAATATGCTCTAAATGGGGCTGCCCTTGAAAATCAGAAGTTTCAGCTGGACCAGAATGAGTGGTATAGGAAACGATAGGTATGCCTATATAATACTTTGGTTTTGCCAGCTGCATCGGTTGCCGGTTTGCTTCCATGTACAATTCAAAGTGTAGCTGTCATCTACAAAACCCTACATCACGTAGAACCTGGTTCCTTGTGGGACCTCCTGTCTCCTATAATAGCTGCTTGGCCAATTTGATCTGGCAGGATTTGTACAATTCACTTCCTTCAGTTTAATGATGCCATTTATCAGGGTCCTGGAAGCATGTCTTTTCAGTAGCAGCACCTCTCCTCTGCAATGAGATGCCCTGCAAGATACAAATGAGTTCAACCTACTTAGTGTTTTAAAGGACTTGGATGACCTGGCTCTTCATCCAGGTTTTGCCAAGGGAGAATGAAGCCTTCTTTGGATTATGTGGGTTTGTTCCAGGGGTGAAATCCAGCAGGTTCTGACAGGTTCTGGAGAACCAGTAGCAGAAATTTTGAGCAGTTCGGAGAACTGGTAGCGGAAATTTTGAGTAGTTCGGAGAACGGCAAATACCACCTCTGGCTGGCCCCAGTGGGGTGGGAATGGGGATTTTGCAGTGTCCTTCCCCCATGAGTGGGGAGGGAATGGGGATTTTGCAGTATCCTTCCCCTGGAGTGGGATGGGAATGGGGATTTTGCAGTATCCTCCCCCTGCCATGCCCACCAGGCCACGCCACACCCACCAAGCCATGCCCACAGAACCAGTAGTAAAAAAAATTGAATTTCACCACTGGTTTGTTCCGTTTCATTCCTGTCCATTTTTGATTTGTTAATCTTGTCGTATGTACTCTTCTTTTTTGCCCATCACTCTATTTTATTCCTGGTTTTAACTTCTTTTATTTTATTTTTATTCCCAGGTTCATTAGGAATCAGAGGATATATATTATCATAACATTAATCAATAATGTTAATAATCCACTTCAATTTCTAGTTGGCTTTCTGATTATCAATATGATTAAAGATAGTGAGTGAGGGTGGAGAATACTATGAAGTTATAAATTTGTATAATGATTTATAATTAAATCATATTTAATTATTTTTATATTAATATAAATCATCTTGGACACTACAATACATTACAAATGTTTGAATTATATTCCAAATAGCATATTTTTCCTCATTTGCACTTTTCTGTTACTTGCCTGGTCTTTGCTAAAACAGAACAGATGTGAGGATTTAATTTGCATTAGAAGAAGATGGTAGCTAAATACCTTTTTATTTTAGAAATTGGTAGCATTCTTTTGCCTCGTTCTTTTTTGAGGAAAATAAAGGGCTTGGAAGTGATTGAATTAAGATTGCTGCCCTAATGTGAACAATATGTGGCAAAGCGATATCTATTTAGACTATCTCTTTATGAGAAAAAAAATGGATAATGTTTTTAAGATACAATATTTTATTAATGAACTTGTCTTGAATTTCTAGAAAAAAACTCAATGTGTGAAAAAGAGAGATGGGGAGGCAGATAAGGTGAAGCAAATCGATTGAGGGAAAAAGAAAATAAGAGCCAAAGCCACGGTGAGGCTAAATTATGTAACTCTTGAATTCCATTGACTTCAATTGCTGATAATCTACAATCAGAAAAGAAAGCAATTTTCATTAAAGTTGAGATTTAATTCTGCTAGTTCCTGCTATGATCCCAATGAAAAACTCTTCTCCCAAGACCCTAATTCATATTAACAAGACTTTAAAGTGATGAGCTACAAGTGATGCATTTAGTATGCCACATACGTTGTTGCTAAAAAATAAAATTCACTGATTAGAATCTATTTTAAGATCAGGCAACATGTTTAGGATTATAACTATGATAAAATTACACACACTTTGTAACTAGCAGCATTGTTTACTCTTTAAGGCAGCATTTCTCAGCCTTGGGAAATTTAAGATGTGTGGACTTCAGCTCTGTCTTGTTATGTTGGCTTGCCTGTTCCTCCCTTCTACAAGTATTCCAGTGGTGAAATCCTTTTTTTTTTTTTTTACTATCGGTTCTGTGGGCATGGCAGAGGAAGGATACTGCAAAATCTCCATTCCCACCCCACTCCAGGGGAAGGATACTGCAAAATCCCCATTCCCTCCTCACTCTGGGGCCAGCCAGAGGTGGTATTTGCCGGTTCTCCAAACTACTCTAAATTTCCGCTACTGGTTCTCCAGAACCTGTCAGAACATGCTGGATTTCACCCCTGAAGTATTCGCTTTATCTTCAAAACAGTCCCAAGAATTAAATTACGCTAACAGAATAAGTATGATGGTTCAAAATTCATGGCTGCAGAAGAGATTGTACAGGTTTACCTTTTGCAGTCACTGAAACAGGTAAACTACAATGGAAAGCAATCCTACCTTGTTCCCCCAGATCTTCACTCTTGTCACTACAGTAACCAACTCCTGGATAACCTTGATTCTCCATTCCTTAATTTTTCATTCCTTTTTGCCTTCTTTCCTATTGATTGTCATGTCCTTTGAAGGACCAGACAGTCCCTTGATTTCTCTGGAAATACCAAAGAACATTAGTCGGGTTGGAGTTACCTTTTAGGACTCAGTCCTGCACACAGCATTTTCTAGAGGATGTGCAACTACCATTTAAATAGCTCCTCCTACTTATGATAATGATTATCTTCATTCAAACACCAATGTCCCTGTACTTGGGCACTCCATAAATTTTTTAAAAAGCTAGAAGTAAATATTTCTCCTGTCCAAGACAATTCCATGGTCATGTGGCCAGCATATGCCAAGGTGCACAGAATGTTGTTACCTTCCCATTGAAGTGGTATCTATTTCTCTACTACCATTTGCATGCTTTCAAACTGCTAGGTGGGCAGGAGCTGGGGCAAGTAACAGAAGCTCACCCCATCGCACTTTGTCAGGTCTCTAACATAGGTTTATGTTAGAGCTTTCCAGCTGACAAACTCGAACTCTTTAAATGCTAAGCCATCACGCCCCCTTCGCATAAATAAAAGCACCTTCATTACAATGGGGAGCAGAAAAATAGCTACATGCCAGTTAGAATTAGTATACGCATCTCTCCCTTTCTGGTTAAATTAGGTCGATAGGAAGAACCATAGTTCTTCATTCTGGAATTAGCAGTCATTTATTCTCAAGACTGGCTGCATTGATACTCCCAATCTTAACTGTTCACCATTTATATCTTTACAACGGTTTAAATTCTCTGCCTGCTTCAGGTATTCAGCAGCTGTGGAATTATTTTCTTCCACACTGCTCTTAAGATATTAAAACCCTTACTTCTCCACCAAATTTCATTCTTGAAAGTCTGAGAAGTTGGTTCTGAAAATTCTTTCCTAATAGTTGAGGTGTAATTCAATACAAGAGTGTCATATCTATTTTTTTTCTTCACGAAACTAGCGGGGTTTGCTGTAAATTTTGCACAGATGGCTGTATGTGGGAGGACATGCATTTCCAAATATGTTCATGTTCATGCTGGTTTTCGTTTTTTTAAAAAAGAACTAGAAAAATGTTTTATTCTCCTTAAAAAATAGATCTTAGAAAAAGAACCCACAGCTGTTTCTCTTTTTCTTCCATGTTACAATTAAAGGCCTGAATCTCTTTTTTCTCTTTGTTCAGCAATTACAGTATATGTAATATATACTGCAACCCCTCCTACAGCTTGCATGAGATGTCACTTCTTGATTGACTCAAAGTGAATAATCTGGACAATTCAGTCTCTCACAAGCCATTCCTTCTTTCAGATATCTAAGCAGTTCACAAATGTCACATTTTAGGAAGAGAAACATCTATGACCACCAACCAGAGTCCCTAGGAATTAGGCTGCATATAAATTTAAACATTTAATAAATTGTTATGATCCTCCACCTGCATCTCAGCAAAATTTGCCAAAACAAAGATTGGAAGAAGGGGTTCTCTCTGCTGTTGAACTTTGTGTGAATAACCATTAGAAAAAGCACAATCAATTTTCCTTCTTCCCTCCAAAACAATTTGGATTTCTCCATGACTATGGAGTTTTTCAGAACTATGGTGGTCAAACCCTTGAAAGCAAACAATTGGATATTGGTACATGGGTAGGAGCTGTATTTTGATCATTGTGGAACAAATGTGGAATGGAATCACTTTAGTGTAAAGAAATTATATGGCGAGCAGGCTGAGAGGAGCTCAAAACGAGGCTATATAATTTCACTTTTGTCTTAGAAGCAGGGACCTTCAAGATTTCATGAAACAGCTTCAGGGGAGTGTTTTGTTTCAATTTTCATTGATGTGACACAGCTCTGCTTCAGAGCTTTACACAGCTCTCATGTGCATTGTCAGTTTTATCTCCAAAAGCACAGGATCAGTATACATTTGCCTGGATTTCATTCTTCCTGTTTTTTTCTTTGAGAAACCAGAGGAAAGTGTTAATTTCTTTGGGAGAAAGGGTAGGTTCCTTGTTGCACAGCATGTTCCTTGGTATTGCATAGCTCTGTATTCAGAGATTCCAGGGTGTTTTGCTTCTGTTGAAATCAGTTGATTAGTTTTGCTATGGCTTAATCAGTGAAAAAATAATTAGCTTACTATGTGTCTTCAGCTAAAGGGACCCATGGTGCAGACAGTCAATAATGTGGAGTGTTCTCTGGAACAGAGAAAGGTCTCAATTTCCCTCTCCCTAATTGCAGATGTTTTTTCTCCAATGACCACCTAGACTTTATCCAGGTGACTTCCAACTGGGCATATCTCAACTCCCAGATAGAGATTGCCCTCAGTGGGAATCTAGGCTTTGTTGATTCCTCTTCTAGTAGGAGATATGAGTCCAGGAGTACCCCCAAATTACACACCAAGTCTGCCTGGGGCAATGCCACACCATCCAGGACCTGAGGTAGAGGAACCTTGTCACTGGAAGACCCAAATACCACTCAGCCACGCAAGCCACTCAGAGTTGCTTGGGTTGAGTCAAAGCCCATTGCACCCCATCAAGGCTCCTTCAGCTTCCAGGCATTCTGACAGACATCCATGGCATCACTCAGGTGGCTGAGAGTGGATACATAAAGATGAATATCACCAATATATTGAGGATAACTCACTTGAAATCATTGGATCACCTAATCCAGCAGCTTCATGTAGGTGGTAAATAGGAAAGGAGAGAGAACTGAGTCCTGGCACCTTACAAAGTAAGGGTCATGGACCAGATCTTCCCCCTAGGGAAGTCAAGGAGAGACCGAGTCACCCAAAGCAGGACTATGGGCAACTATTTGTGGATGCAATCAGGGTGGAGAAATTGTTATATTTTGTTGCCCTTACTGCCACAAGGTAGGCTCTAACAGAGGCTCTAGCTCACCTTCGATCACCTTCACTCCCTGTTTCTTGCCAATGGTACTTTTGGCATATCTGTTAGTATGTATTTCAGAGATTTTTAAACTCACTGACTATGCTATGACAACTTATTGGCTTTCTGACTATGAGTCATATTGGTACAATCTGCCCTCCATTCCATAGGAAATGTTTCTGAAATGTCACTTTTTTCATATTAGAGACAGTTTTCTATTCTTAAATCATGCTTATTGTTTCCATACATTTTTTTTCAAGATACTTGACTGCATGGTACATATAGATAATCAATTAGCAATAACATAGAGATCTACACTCACCATAAAATAAACATGAAGTAGAAATAAAGGAGAAAAATGATGTTCCTCATCATCACCAACCCAGAATTAGTCCTTTGTGAAAGAAGGTTAACTAAGGTATTTGAACTATAAATACCTCACTACCTTGTTTACTGAAATATAAATTAAAGGCACAGAGAGGTGCCACAAGAATACTGAATGAGGATTAAGCAGTGTAGACTAACCTATTTTGCACCCAATTTACTCAGAGAGCATTTATTTTCTCTCAATCAAATTCTACATTGCGGAGGGTGAGAAGCCAAACCTGGCTGCCAATCTGTGGAAGCTGTAAAGCAAAATGTGATTTTTTTACTCTTTCTTTTTGCTCCATTTTACAAAACTGTTTCTAATTAAGCATTTGGGGTTAGAATGCCAAAATTACAGCACAGTTTCTGTCCATTGCTGATCTCCTACTAATGTGCCTGCCAGGCTAGTTCTGACCTGTTTTTAAGAGAATCAATACCTCAATCAAAATGGGGATTCATTTCAGTTATGGGGCAAAATCCTTCCCAGATCCTAAAACAGTGCATAGGGCAGTGACTCCAATCAGACTTCTCCAATTATCTCATTTTCCATGGAAAATTCATAGTGAAGTTTCAGTTGCTGAAATCATTTGCCATTTTAACTATTGGTAAGTTGTATTTGATTACTATTCTTCATTTAGATTTGTGAGCTGGAGGTTTATTATCTCTGTGACAAAGTCTCACAGAATTAATATTGCTGCATCAATGTTATTGCTGCCTGTACTGTTAATGTGGAAGACAACTGTTAGGGCAAGGAAGTTTTTAGTGGAATTCTTCAGTTTTCTTTGTGACTTTTCTTCCCATTCTACATAGTGTGGTTTGTTAAAGTTTTAACTTTCCCCAAATTGTAGAACAACTTCTGGAGAAGAAATGATATATAGATGAATATCAAGGATGATAATTTAATTGAAATGTTGTGTTATTTGCATTTCCTTTCATTGTAAAGGGGAGTGATGGTTCAGCACAAGAGTGAAATGGTACCGGTTCAGACCGGTTCAGGTGAACCGGTAGCGGAGATTGGGGCTGGTTCACCAAACTGGTAGCAACTGCTGGCTGGCCAAGCCCCCAAACCGGTCCATGGCCCGCAGTTCTGCCATGCTTCTCTGCCTTCCATACGGCCTTCCCAGCATCCCCGTGGCCAGCTTGCAAAGGCAGGCAAGCGGAAGGCCATGTAGAAGGCAGGCAAGCATGGCAGGGCTGTGGGGAAGGGAGCTAGCAGCCTACTCCATTCCCCGCAGCCCTGCCATGCTTGCCTGCCTTCCATGCTGCCTTCCCGGCATCCCCATGGCCAGATTGAGAAGGCAGACAAGTGGAAGACTATATGGAAGGCAGGCAAGGAGGCAGGGCTGTGGGGAAGGGAGCTAGCAGCCTACTCCCTTCCCCGCAGCACTGCCATGCTTGTCAGCCTTCCACGCTGCCTTCCCGGCAGTCCCCTTCACCTGCTTGCCTTCCAAGGTCAGTGTCCAGCTAACCTTAACCCCCCCTCCCCCCACGCCCTTGGGGGAGATGCAGCAGCTGCACTGGGGCTGAGAGGGTCAGCAGCACCGGAGTGGAGTGGGCTTAACAAAAAGGGACCAGACATGGCAGGGGCAGACAAATAAAGAAGGGGAGTGGGATCCTCCCTTATTTGCAGCAAAGAAAGTTTTCTACCCACAAACATGTCAAGAATATGAGCAACCCTTCTTGGATTGGTGGTCAAGCTAAACTATGAAATTGATAATACTGTCTACATCCATTATAGGCAAACAAATCTCTGGTGGCAAAACTTTGCCTTCTGGAAACTTAGAAAGCTTGGTTGATATGGGAATTGCTTGGCGAGAGGCGGATGTTAATAAGCAGGATGAAATAAATGATACATCACTGCACACTATTGGTGCTACTAATCTTGAATAAAAAATTGTGTCTAAATCTAAAAAGGGATAAAAATGTTCAACCTTTAATGAAATAATTGGACAATATAAACATAAATCATCCTATAATTTTTTAAAAAACTGTGGTATTAATCATGGAGAACCAAAAATAATTATTACTACACCAACAGCAAAACAATTACTAATGTAATCTTGAGACCAATTGTTAACTCACAGTCATCATCCTAACGTGGATTTTTTTTCTTTTAATTTATAGCCAATTTGCATTTTTGTTAGAAAACATGGTCTTTAGAACTTCAAAGCAGAATTTCCCCCAGAGCCCTCCAAGAAAGAGGATTTTACAGTCTTTAAATCTAGGATATGACTATATTTTTATTTGGGAACTTCCACACAATGCCTATCCCTTATTTATATAGCAGTTTCATGACACTTTCTGGCATTTAAAGACTCATCTGGCTGAACAGAAGAAAAATTGTCAAGACAACTTTTTTTAAAATTGTATTTGTTTGTTTGTATTCTGCCTTTCTTATTTTTACAAATAACTCAAGGCAGCGAACATATCCAATATACACCTTCCTCCTATTTTCCCCACAACAACCTTGCAAGTTGACTTGGGCTTTGAAAGAGAGTTATTGGCCCAAAGTCAGCCAGCTGGCTTTCCATGGCTAAAGGATGACTAGAACAATGAAATTGGTCTATAGTTTTTGACTTGTTGTAAATCTGTATCTTCTTGAGGTATAAGTGTGACATACGCCTCCATCCAAGAATCTAGTATCTTTGCCTTCACCAAAAGTTCATTAAATAATTCCAACATTATATTGCTTAACATCTCTTGAAATGATTTATTTAGTTCTGCTGGTAATCCATCTGGGCCTAGTGTTTTCCCGTTCTTTTGTTTTTTAATTGCTTCTGTCAATTCCATCATCGATATTCTTTCCTCTATTGCTTCCTTGTATTATTCAGATATTTTAGTAGGTTAGATTTCTCTAAAAATTGTTTTATCTTTCCATCAGGTATCATCTCTTGGTTATATAGTCTTTCATAATAATTTTGAATTACTTTTTTATTTTCTTCATTTCTATAACATATACTGTACTTCCTTCTTCATCTTGTAATTGATTAATTAATTTCTTCTCTTTTTCTTTTTTCATTTCATTTCATTTCTTTTTTCATTTATGCCAACCATCCACCTGGCTTATTTTCATTTTCAAAGAAATTCTGTTTGGCTGACCTTAATTTACATGCCAAAAATGTTTGTTCAATTAAATTTATTTCATGTTTTTTCTATTCCATTTGTTTTTTAGTTTTTCCGTTTTGTGGATTTTTTTGTAATTCTTTCTCCATATATTCCTCTTCTCATTTCTTCTTTGTTTGCCTTTCTTTTTATTCTTTTTTCCCAAATATGTTATTGCCAGGCCAGATGACTAGAACTCATGGTCTCCCACTTTCTAGCGTGGTCCCTTAACCACTGGACCAGGGGTGAAATGCTCCTGGTTCGGACCGGATCGCCCGATCCAGTAGCGATGGAGGCGGTTTGTTCGGAGAACTGGTAGCAAAAATCCCTGCCCCCCCCCCATGCCCAGCTGAGTCGTGCGATCATCAGAGGCTTCTTTATTTTTATTTTTAAAAGCATTTTTTCTACAACCTCTTCGGCAGAAAAAATGCTTTTAAAAGTAAAAAAAAAAAGCCTCTGATTATCGCGTGGCTCAGCTGGGATCGTCAGAGACTTTTAAAAGCATTTTTTTCTACAACCTCTTCAGCCAAAGAGACAACCTCTGCCGATCAGGCAACTCATCTGGGATCGTCAGAGGCTTTTAAAAGAAAAAAAGCCTCTGCCGATCAGGCAACTCCGCTGGGATCGTCAGAGGCTTTTAAAAGCATTTTTTTACAACCTCTTTGCCGAAGAGGTTGTGGAAAAAATGGTTTTAAAAGTAAAAAAAAAAAAAAGTTGGCCACGCCTACCCAATCACATTACCACCACCACCACCAAGCCACGCCCACAGAACCAGTAGTAACAAATTTTAGATTTCACCACTGCACTGGACCAAATTGTATATAAATAACTCAAGGCAACAAACATATACAATATACTTCTTCCTCATGCTATTTTCCCTACAACATCAGCCCTGTGATGTGAGGGAGAGGGATTGATCCAAAGACTGATGATTAGTCTGATGATTTTTCACATGTATGGCACTTCAGTTGTGAGGCCAAGGTTATCCTCGTGACTAAAGACTATGCTGTACACTTCGTCAGAATCCTCCCTTTGGATTCCACAGCAGACCTGATCTTTATCTCTTTCTCATCTAAAATAAATATAAAAGGAGAATTATAACACTAATCAAAGGAAATAAAGAATTTCCCCTTTGGTTTGCCATGCCTTGAGAAGTTTGATCTGTGGTGGCCTGATTAATAATCTGAAGGCATTATTAATTAGGGTATCAGAGGGCTGTGATTTTTAAGAGAGACTTGCCCATTTCCAGGGATTGTGTTAATCGGAAGGGACACATTTTGAAAATTCCAAATCATTTCCTCTTCGGTGGGATGAGAATCCTTTTTCTATTATATCTACATGGGCAGGCATCTGAATTTATGGAATATCTGATTTCTTTCTGCTGAATAGTTAATTCAGATTCATTGTTTCTATGCTGCTCTACAATAAGGAAAGCATTCTTCTCTTGAGCGTTAAAAAAAATTAAAGCAATGCTCATAGCTTCTTTTTTTAAAAAAAAAATCCTTGAAGGAAATCATCAAGGAATAGTATCTTCTATTTAAAAAAAATGAGGGTTCTCAACTCATGCTGAGCAATTTGTCTATAACCTTATTGCAGCTGGAGAAATGGAAACATAAGTATGTTTATGTTTATGTTTATGAAATTTAAAGGAGCTTCATTAGAAGCTTCTTTCCTGTAATAATTAGAAGACACATGCACAATCTTTTATAGGTGGATGGCTTTATTGCAGAGGTGGGTTTCAACAGATTCTGACCAGTTCTGGAGAACCGGTAGTGGAAATTTTGAGTAATTTGGAGAACTGGTAGTAAAAATTTTGACTGGCTCCACCCCCATCTATTCTCTGCCTCCCAGCTGATCGGGAGGGAATGGAGATTTTACAGTATCCTTCCTCTGCCATGCCCACCAACCCACACCCACAGAACCGGTAGTAAAAAAATTTGAAACCCACCACTGCTTTATTGGGCCTTTGAGTGGCATATTACACATTTAATTAGAAGTAAATTCAAATTTAAATTCATTAAACATTACAGATTGATGCAACATTTGGAGAGTGGAAGAAGTACCAATAAAGGAGAATGTTTGTAGTTCAGGGTTGATTAGCACTGATGAAGTTACCTAATTTGGATAACGAAACATCTGCAAGAAAATAACCAAGCTCGGAAAGCACCAAAGACTCCTCCCTTACTGGAAGAAATAACATATTCATCTGTGACACCTTCAAGATTAACCAGCTTTATTGGGACAGAGGCTTTTTATCAGCAGCAAATTTCTTCATCAGATGCAACATTTCGCTAAATTTTAGAAAGTATCTGGAGGCTGAACCAAAGACTTTGAAGGCTGCAGAATTTATACTCTTGAGCCATACCACTCAACAGAGCCATCAGGTGGAATTAAATAAGTCATTGTTTTATCAATAACCAACCTCATAGATATTTTATAAGAATAAAATAGGAAGTCCCTAAGTGAAATAAAAGTGATAGAGTAGCAGAACAGCCCAAGTTAACATTAATTTGTTCAACATTGTTGCACCAAACTAAAAAATCCAACAATGGAAAAGAGAGTTGTGTTTCTCCCAGTTTACTATTTGCACATGATCATATGCAATTAATCTTTTGTGCTAGTCACTTCCATTCCAACATGCATCTTGGAGAAAGGTATTAAACCTGTTGCCTTACACTGCACTATTATATTTAAACATGAGTGGAGCTGAAGGATAAAGGCAGTGTTTAAGTGTTTCTATGTACAGGTAGTCCTCAACTTACAACAGTTCATTTAGCGACCATGCAAAGTTACAACAGCGCTGGAAAAAATGACTTAAGACCATTTTTCACGCTTTTATGACCATTGCAGCATCCCCGGGATTACATGATGAAAATTCAGATGCTCGGCATAACTGACTCATATTTGTGACAGTTGCAGTGCCCTGGGGTCATGTGATCACTTTTTGTGACTTTCTGACAAGTAAAGTCAATGGGGAAGCCAGATTCACTTAACAACCATGGTACTAAATTAACAACTGCAGTGATTCTCTTAACAACTGTGGGAAGAAAGGTCATAAAATGAAATAAATTCATTCAAAAACTGTTTTGCTCAGCAACAGAAATGTTGAGCTCAATTGTAAGTCAAGGTTGTAAGCCAAGGACTACCTATATACCTCTGCAGAGCCAACTATCAGTGTAAAGATATTGGATCCTTAGAAGGATATGTTTTTTTTTTCCTTTCCTTTTTGCTCTTGTTTCTGTAGTTCTTCCCTTCCCAAGGATCAATTATCTAATTCTGTCTTCTCGCTATGGGTCCTGAAATCTACTGATGGTTGTTAATCTTTCCAATGAACTTCAGATCGTGAGCGAGAGGTACTCTCTGCTCATCCCTTTAGCTTCAGGATTGCTGAAAGATTGCAGTTCAGCAACATTCTGCTTCTGTCTACCCGAGTAATTGACAGTGATGTGAGTTTTATTTGCTGAGGTTATAATTTTGAGACTCCTGACATTATAGCTCAGTGTTCATCAGCTCCTGGCTGCCTTTTTTGTGCAATTCAAGCGCTTTAAGTATATAATGTGAATCATATGGCTTCCCTTTCAGCAGAGATTGAGAAGAGCGGGTATGTAGTTTCACTGCCTTCCCTTGAGGTGAAAATACCCGGCGAGCATCAAACAAAGCTCAGAATTGTAGAAAGGCTCTCTCAAAAGCTTCTTGTTGCTTACAGAAGCAGTTATAGAGAGCATTCGTGTTTGCTGCCAGGTTTACAATAGGACTTTTAGATGGTGTTCGTCAGAGTTGAGTTTCACATAATTTTACCACCAGTTCGCCGCGCACCAAAAATGTGAGCATGTGCGCTTTGCTCTTGCGTGCAGCTTGCACGCATGCAAGCGGCTTAGAAACCGTGGCTAAATAGGGTGGCATAGCTCCAGGGCAAGTGGGCAGGCCCACCCACAAGTCACCACTACCGCGCCCACAGGTCGCCACTACCGGTTTGCCCAAACCAGTCTGAACTGGCTTAATACCACCACCAGTGTTCATATTGAGGGACAGATCTGAGATTTTATTTGGAAAAATTGCAGGCCCTATATCAGGAGTGTCAAACTCAATTTCATTGAGGGCTGCATCAGTATTATGGTTGCCCTCATAGTTTTGCAACTGGCCCTTTGAGGGCAACCATAATGCTGATGCAGCCCTCAATGAAATTGAGTTTGACACCCCTGTTTTAGAGAGTCATTGAGGCCACCTAGAGTTTGATCTACATCAGGGGTTCTGAAACTTTTTAAACAGGGGGCCAATTCATGGTCCCTCAGACTGTTGGATGGCCAGACCAGCTGTGTGGGTGTGGCTAGGTGGTCATGTGACTGTGTGGGTGTGGCCAGTTTAGCAGTCCATTAAACAATACTCACAAATTAAATTTTAATTTGTTATGTTCCTGGGGGTGGAAAGCAGGTTAGTGAAGGGATGTGGCCGCCTTGGGGTGTGTGTGTGACTTCTGTTTGTGTGTGTGTATGTGTGTGTGTGTGACCCCCTCCCCCCCTCTCTCTCTGTCTCTGGGGTGCCTCCAGAACCACTCTGCCACCCAAAAATGGGCCTGTTTTTGGTCTCCTGAGGCCCCCACGCATCCCACCTTTGGCCTCATCAGCCTCCAGAAGGTGGATGGGGTCTGGTGGGTGGATGGAGCAATGTGGGAGGGGCAGCCTCATGGTCTCTCGTGGGCCAGATTAATGCCTTTGGCGGGCCATATCTGGCCCGGGGGCTGTAGTTTGAGGATCCCTGATCTACATGAATAAAGTCCTATGGGCCAGGGCTAAGGTGGTGGGGGCCAGCCCCTCAGCATTTCCAGGGTGCCCCCGTGGGCCAGATCTAATCACATTGTGGCCCGCATCTGGCCCGCGGGCCTTGAGTTTGACAAGTCTGCCCTACATAGTCTTCTTCAGTTCTTGGTGCTCTGCAAAAGGCTGTAGCCAGCATGGCCATTGTTGAGACAAGAACTTTGATGGTCATACAGGTAGTTCTCAACCTATGACCACAACTGAGCTCAAAATTTATGTTGCTAAGCAAGACATGTGTTAATTTGTGAATAAGTGAATTTGGCCCCATTTTACAACCTTCACTTCACAGTTGTTAAGTGAATCACTGCAGTTGTTAAGTTAGTAGCATGGTTGCTAAGTCTGGAATCTGGAATCTGATATGAATCAGTTGCCAAGAGTCTGAATTTTGGTCACATGACCATGGGGAAGCTGCAGTGGTAGTAAGTATGAAAAACGGTCCTAAGTCACATTTTTTCAATGCTGTTGTAACTTTGAACTAAATGAACTGTTGTAAGGCAAGGACTATTCCTTTCTCGCTGTCCCATGGGTTTTCTGTGGGGCAAATTAAGGCAAGGACAGACTTTGTTCAGTGTAAGCTAAACACGCTTCACAATCTGAAGGGGCCTCCCAAAATTTCAGATTTCTTTTTTTTTTTAATCAGATACAGTTTTATTATTTCGTACATGAAAATCTCCACAAAAGTAAGCACTCCTCTATAGCTCACATGACCCCCATTATTAGATAAAGATAGGCTTTATTTCTACTTCCATGCATTCAAAATGAGACCTTCCTAATCCTATCATGGCTCTCTTAGGTTTTTCTGGTGGCATTGTTGCCAAATTCAGTTGTTACACAATCTTATTCTCTGTTAGTGCTTGTCAAGTAGACTCTCTACAATTTCCCATGGTTTGGGATCTCACTATGTCTAAATCCTCCACTGGTTTAGGTGCGATAGTTGGTGGATTTCTGTCAGTAGAAAAATCATTAACAAATTGCTGTAAAGTAAATGGTTAAAATGTCTAACAGATGACTAAACCTGTCATTCTAGCAGTTAATGTTTGCTTCTTCCCCCAGCCCATGTTTGGAGGTGCAGTTGGTGGATGCGGGTTTTTTTCTTCCACTGAGTGGAAAATTCACTAATTTCTACACCTTAATTTGGCCTAAATTCTGTAGACCATGGGTGTCAAACTCAAGGTCTGTGGGCCGAATCCGGCCCACAAGTTTTTTAGATCTGGTCCACAAGGCCACCCTGGAAACAGCGAAGGACTGGCCCGTGGTGCCTCTGCCAGTGAAAACAGAGCTCGGGAGGGCCACATGCACCCCCCCGAGCCCATTTTCTGTGGCAGAGTGCTTGGGCCACCACAGGTACCCCCAACACAAGCTGGCCACACCCACCCTGGCCACAGCCCCCTGAGGTCAAACACAACCCTGATGTGACCCTCAATAAAATTGAGTTCGACACCCCTGCTGTAGACCAATCTTTCTCAACAATTTTATGATGGGGGGGGGGAACTTCAACTTGAAGTTTCCCCATCTTAAAGTTACTGAGGTTGAGAAACATTGCTGCACTGTCTTGCTTGCCTTGACATACTGTCATGGTAAAGCAGACACTGGAAAACGTTGACTGGCATTCTTTCGTTGCCTCACAGACTGAAGTATGCCACCTTATAAATAGGTTCTCTGGATGTGTCCAGTATTTAGGTCCTCAGAAAAGCCATAAGCAGAGAAGGCACAACCAATGCAGATATTAGTATATCATATGCTACTTTAACTGCTATAATGGTATGTGGAAATGACCTTGAGGGATGAGAGAAGGAGATACTGCCTAGGAAACAATCAGACAAGAGAGGGAGAAACCCCCAGAGGCTTAATAGCCAAAAGAAGAAATTTAGGAAGGACCTCCCCTTAATTGACCAGGCAGTTAAAAGTGGCTGCGGGAGATTTGTTCCTTCACACTTGCTAGATTCTTTTAATATAGTCTTACAATAAAGTAGATTTTGCTCATCTTGTTGCCTTTCCTATCTAGGTTACCTGGAAGGTGACAGCTGCATTTCTGAACACTCTACAAGGGTGGCTTATTGTAAAATTTAGTAGGGGTATTTGATGTAAACGTACATAAGGTTGCACTGTCTTTCTAAGACATCAATGAATGGGATGGATATATATAGGTATATCTAGATATATATATTTTCTGTGTGAGAGTCCTACTGATTGTTTTTAAGCTGACTAGGAGACAGAAGAGGGCTATACTAAGACAACTCAGCATCTGTTGTTGTGTATGAGTTGTGTTTTTTTCTGAAGGTTTCATAACAGGATTTAGCCATTTGAACGTCACACATGTTACCATGGCTACAGTAAATCATTATCATGCACAGCTTCTGAGTCAGGAAGTTTCTCTCCAAAAAGTCTCCTTTTTTCCATAGAACTTTCTCTCTGTTTTTTTCCATGACTGGATTCTGAACTTCATAATCCCTTTCAAACTGTGAGGATTAATTACTGCTCAGAATGGGAAGCAAAATCACACAACTTTTCCTTCCTTCTTTCCTTCCTTCCTTCCTTCCTTCCTTCCTTCCTTCCTTCCTTCCTTCCTTCCTTCCTTCCTCTTGAATTAATCTAGTGTTTGGAAGTCCAACCAGAAAAAACTAGAGTAGTTCTTTCTGGCTGAACTAGTATTAATGGGCGCTTTTAGGAAATTTAATGATCACAGAAAATAAAACTGATACTTTTAGTGAGTGGTCTGAGTTGAATGTCTCTGCTCAAAGTACTGTATTTTTGAAGACCTTGCCTAAGTTTAGGGAGGCCTGTCTAATGGGGGCAATAATTAATTTTAACCCAAGCTTTGAAAGTTATATTTGAATGATTGGCTTCAACTTCAGCTAAGGAAACATTCTTGTTTGTGTCTATGGTGGAAATTCAAGCCACATCTTCCTGGTCCTTGGGCCTTTGCAGATCTTGTGAAAAGACCACACTAACAAATCTGCAGGTCTTGGCAAAGTGGCAAACAATATATTTATTACTTCCTGACCAAATCATTCCTACCTTTACTGTATATTTTTCTTAATACAACACAAACAAAGAAGACAGTAGAACAAATTTCCCAATAACAGAATAGCTAACAGATGGAGATATTTTTAACTCTTCTTTGTGCCTGACTGGTTATTTTGGAGAGCTCCTGATTACTTCTTTTGACTTCTCCTTGATACATGAGCTAGAAAATGATAAGCAAATTGAAACAACATCCAGAGAAGATCATGGTCAGAAGGAAATTGGACTTTGAGTCTTAGTGTTAAGTCTGTTCAGGAAGGGCTGTGTCTTCCTGAAATGGTAGGTGTGGATAATACTTGATTCTCCAGTGAGAACAAGAAGCACATTTTCACAACTTGGTCTGCCAACCATAACCATTAATGAGCTGGTAGCAGGGTGTTCAACAGTTGTTCAAATCCTGACTGCAGCAATCTAAGCTGAGTATAATGTGTTCCAGAAGAAAGAAAGAGAGCTTCTCCTGTTTTACTCCCAAGAGACAAAATTCGCATTTTATGATCCCTGGTCTTTCCACTTTAGCAATAGCAATAGCACTTAAACTTATATATCGCTTCACAGGGCTTTACAGCCCTCTCTAAGTGATTTACAGAGTCAGCATATTCCCCCAACAATTTGGGTCCTCAGTTTATCCACCTTGGAAGGATGGAAGGCTGAGTCAACCTTGAGCCTGGTGAGATTTGAACTGCCAAATTGCAGTCAGCGGCAGTAAGCAGAAGTAGCCTGCAGTAGTGCATTCTAACCACTGCGCCACCGCGGCTCAGTGGGATAATCCAGCTGGTTAGCATTAAGAGCCACCTTGGCTCTTAAATTGGACTTTTGAAGTATTTTTAAAATAATGTGTCTATGCATTTTTTTTAAAGTTTGCTTTGATATTTTATTTCAATTGGATTTGAATGGATGACAGGTTATACATCTTATAATAGCAGTCAACATGCTGTTGCCAATCCACACTGTTTCAAACATGCTGTTTGTGTTCTAGATTTGGCCCATTGGACACCATGGCTACCAGTGCTGTGCCAAGTGAAAACCTGCCCACTTATAAATTAGTGGTGGTTGGAGATGGGGGTGTCGGGAAAAGTGCCCTCACCATTCAGTTTTTCCAGAAAATCTTCGTGCCAGATTATGACCCAACGATTGAAGATTCCTACCTGAAGCACACAGAGATAGATGGGCAATGGGCAATTTTGGATGGTAAGTTACCTTTTCTGGATTTGACTGACTTTTCAATGACAGTCCCCAGTGTTTTCAGATATAAATTTGTGCTATAGCTTGATATCAAGGAAGCTAAGAGAACTTAACTAGCTCCGTTCAGATTATTTTATCCAAAGCAACCTTTTAAAGAAGTCTGCAAATAATTTACCAGCAAATATTAGTATCACTGTGGCTAGTTCATGGAGGATAGTGCGTTTTGATCTTTGGCTCTGTCAGGAGCAGAGCAAGAGAGACCCTTCCTCTTCTCACAATTCACTTATATAGGTAGTCCTCAACTTGCGACAATCCGTTTAGTGACCGTTCAGAAGATACAACAGCACTGAAAAAAGTGACTTATGACCGTTTTTCACACTTACGACAATTGCAGCATCCCCAGGTGATCAAAATTCAGTCGCTTGACCATTGACTCATATTTACGACAGTTGCAGTGTTTCGGGGATCGTGTGATCTGATAAGCCAAGTCGATGGGAAGCCAGATTCACTTAACACTTAGTAAGACTTCACGGCCACGTTACTAACTTAATGACTGTAGTGATTCATTTAATAGTTGTGCCAAGAAAGGTCATAAGATGAGTAAAATTCACTTAACAACTGTCTTGCATAGCAGCAAAAATTTGGGCTCAGTTATGGTTGTAAATTGAGGACTACTGTACTCTGTTGAGCCATAAAGGAGATCAAGATGTTCTGTTTCTCTTCAACTACCAGCCATCCTGTGCACTGTTTCTTACATGATAAGTTTAATGGATTGGGGGCATAAGGTAGGATCTTAACATTTTTGGAACATTCTGGCCAGCCACTGCACAACTTCAATGGCCAAAACTGATAATTGGGTATAAAAAAGAAATGGGATTAATAATCTTGGGTCATTTTGTTTGTTTGTTTATTATATTTATATAGCCACCATCTTTCAACCAATTCTGAGCTATTTCCAACATAAATTGAATAATGCAGAAACTTTTCTCCTTATGGTGTTCCTGGAAGCCTACCCACAGTAATATTAAGAAATGCTCTTGTGCTGGTTCTGGGGATACAAGATGACACAAAGAGATGAAGAATGTTCCTTTACTTGCAATATTATTTTATGGCAGTGCGTCAGTTCTAGCCAATATCCAAGGATGAATGGCAGATAAGACTTTCCTTTTCATTAGAACTGGTGAGATAGAGAATATGAAATTTTCTGAATGATCTCACAACTGTTATAGCCAAACAGGTATTGAGACCTAGGCCTGATTCAAGATTTTTCATTGCAAAAATGAATGTATTTCTTTTCCAGTCAAAGCTTTTGTAGCAATGATTAAATAAATATAAGACATCTCTGAACTCAGCTCAGCCGTGGGCTCTCTTTCTGAAATTTCTTTTTCACATTTTTTTTAAGAACAAGTCCATCTGAAAAAGAAAAGAAGAAGTGTAAAAAGCTATGAAAATGTATAAACAATGGGATGCTTTCTGACAATTACAGCCATTTTGCCTCCAAGGGTTATTTTCATTCTTTCTTCCTTGGAATCAGCATATGCAGTTGCTGGTGGCTTAATATATATGCATATTTAGTGAATTTGCATATACTGCGGCAATCTAAGAATGACAGTTGCTTGACCAATTAGTTTCATTTCAGCATCATCAAATACTCTCCCCCAAAACCTTTAATTTTTCAAAAATTATTAACAGGTAGCTGTGAATTGTTTTGACCCCTAAGGCAAAGTGAATGGTTTTAATACAGACAGAGTTAAAAAATAAAACAGTTTTTTTTTTTCAACTGAGAAGATTTATTAACCCTGGACAGAAGGGCCAATTTTTTTTACCTTTTTCCCCCCCAATAAATGCTAAAGCTTAACTATAGAATGTATGCTCATTATCCATTAGAAATTTTTATAATTCGGATGTTACAGGTGTACATCTAAAATTCCAACAAAAACAATGGCTTAAGGCTAGGTGCTACTTTAGGAAACCACATTTATGAAAGATATGTTCAAGCAGTCCTCAGTTAATGAGAGTAATTGGACTGAAACTACATTAAGTAACCCAGCTATAAAATGAAAAATTATGTGACTGCGCCAACTTATGATGGAAATTTCAGTGATCTCAGTTGCAGTCATTAAGCCTGCAATGTGCAGTTATTCACTATAACATCACATGACCACAACTTGCAATTTACTGCCCACTTCCAACAAGCAAAATCACTGGGGAAGCTGGCAGGAAGTCAAAAGTCATGCTCATGGCAAGCTTTCCTTTTTAGGCAAGCATGCTTTGTTCAGGTCCCTCTCTTCAGAGGTGGGTTTCAGCAGGTTCTGATCAGTTCTGGTGAACCAGTAGCGGAAATTTTGAGTAGTTCGGAGAACCGGTAAATAACACCTCTGACTGGCCCCGCCTCCATCTATTCTCTGCCTCCCAAGTCCCAGCTGATCGAGAGGAAATGGGGATTTTGCAGTATCCTTCCCCTGGAGTGGGGAGAGAATGGAAATCCTTCTCGTACCATGCCCACCAAGCCACACCAACCAAGCCACACTACGCCCACCAAGCCATGCCCACAGAACCAGTAGTAAAAATATTTGAATCCCACCACTGCCTTTCTTGCATTGAAATGTAACCTCATGGAATCCAATTAGATCAGGAAAAAAGCATATTTCCCAAGCTTCATCCCATGCTCAGTGGCCTGAAATGCTTGGAAACCTTCTGGCGCTCCGGAGGAGAAGTATGAAAGGGACAACCTGAGCAAGTTTAGTCACCATCTCCTACTCGAAGTCTCAGGCACTGGTTTTCTTTTGGGGAAGAGGGATGAACCCAGAAACTCTTGCTTGCACCACTGAAACCATGTATCAGGCAAACAAGCAGGCAAGACATCTCTCATTGTAGGTGCAAGATCTTATATTTGCTGGCCTGTTTCAGGGGTGAAATCCAGCAGGTTCTGACAGGTTCTGGAGAACCAGTAGCGGAAAATTTGAGCAGTTCGGAGAACCGGCAAATACTACCTCTGGCTGGCCCCAGAGTGGGGTGGGAATGGAGATTTTGCAATATCCTTCCTCCAAGAGTGGGGAGGGAATGGGGATTTTGCAGTATCCTTCTCCTGGAGTGGGGTGGGAATGGAGATTTTGCAGCATCCTTCCCCTGGAGTGGGGTGGGAATGGAGATTTTGTAGTATCCTTCCCCTGCCATGCACACCAAGCACGCCCATCAAGCTACACCACGCCCACCAAGCCACACCCACAGAACTGGTAGTAAAAAAAATTGGATTTCACCACTGGCCTGTTTGTTTCATGGCTTCAGAAGTTACAGGGCTGTCACACCATGTGATACTGCTGCTGCTTTTCCTGGTGGCATTAGAGTGCCTGCAGATCTCTTGGTACACAGCCTGGGTGAGCATGGTGTACACCAAGCCGGACACCAACTGCACAGTGGAGACAGCGCTGAAAACAGACCAGTGGTGAAATGTTCCCGGTTCGGACCGGATCACCCGAACTGGTAGCGATGAAGGCGGGTGGTTTGGAGCACCAGTAGCAAAAATCCCTGCCCACCCGCACCATGCCCAGCTTAGCCGCACAATCATCAGAGGATTTTTCTTTTAATTTTTAAAAGCATTTTTTCTACACCTCTTCGGCCGAAATAAATGCTTTTAACAGTAAAAAAAAAAAAGCCTCTGATGGTCGTGCGGCTCAGCTGAGATCGTCAAAGGGATCGTCAGCTGATGATCCCAGCTGAGTTGCCTGATTGGCAGAGGGTTTTTTTCTTTTAAATGCCTCTGACGATCCAAGCTGAATTGTCTAATCGGCAGAGGCTTTTAAAAGAAAAAAAGCCTCTGCCGATCAGGCAACTCAGCTGGGATCGTCAGAGCCTTTTGAAAACATTTTTTACAACCTCTTCGCCGAAAAGGTTGTAGAAAAAATGGTTTTAAAAGAAAAAAAAAAGTTGGCCACAGCCACCCAGTCACATTACCCCCACCACCAAGCCATGCCCACAGAACCGGTAGTAACAAGTTTTAGATTTCAGCACTGAAACAAACACTATGGGAATAGCTTTCCTGGGAATAGCTTACCCACAAACAATTCGCAGGACCCAGTAGGCAATCTCTGTGGTGGAACAGCCCCCCACATAGAAGGCTGCAACCCAAAGGTGGAGTAGAAGTTCCCCACGTCGCCCACCCAGAGTCTCTTTGGCAGAAAAAGCAGCAGGAGTGAGTTGTGATTTCCTGCCGGCTTTCCCATTCACTTTGCCTGTGGGAAGTTGGCAGTAAAGGTTGCAAATGATTGCCATAAAAAGGATTGAGGAACACTGCAACCATCATAATTACAAGCAAGTTGCCAAATGCCCAAATTGTGATCATGGAGATGCTATGTTGGCCACCACTTCAAAGACTGGTTGTAAGTTCCCTTCACTGTTATATGGTTGTTAAATGAGGGGTCACTAAGCCAGGACTACTTCAGGGGTGGGTTCCACTTATCTTTTCTATTGGTTCGCAGCGGGAGTGCACACACAGATGATGACATCATGGTGGGTGGGCGGAGCCTCCTGCCGGTTTTATTATCGATTCTATAGAACCGAGAGCAACTCACCACTGGACTACTTGCATTGTCTCCTTCCATCCAGCCTGTTAGGGGCTAGCCACCGAAGAGTAGAATTGAGATACTTGTATTCTTGTTTTTTCCGAAGCAACATCCATTTTCTTCAGTGGCAAGCAACTGTATTTCAAGTTTTAGCTTAAAAATCTTCCCACGAGCTTTATTAGCCATTGCTCGCAATGTTTTGTTTGGACCACTACTAGATGCATTATTACTTCATTTTAAAAAGCGTATTTTTTCAGCTGTCTGCTTTTTGCATGAAGAGCCAAAGTAGCTTGAGAGTGAATTGACCAGATGCAAGTGTCAATGGTGATTTTGAAAAGCACAGGAAGTCCTCGACTTATGACCACAATTGAGCTGAAAATTTATGTTGCTCAATGAGGCATTTGTTAAGTGAGTTTTACCGCATTTTACAACCTTCCTTGCCACAGTTGTTAAGTGAATCATTGCAGTTAACTTAGTAACACAGTTGCTAAGCAGATCTGGCTTCCCTGTTGACATTGCTTGTCAGAAGGTCTCTAACGTTGATCACAGGACCTCAGAACTGCAACCCTCATAAATATGAACCAATTGCCAAGTAGCTGAATTTTGATCACGTGACCATGGGGATGCTACAATGGTCTTGAGTGTGAAATATGGCCATAAGTCTCTTTTTTCAATGCTGTTGTAACTTTGAACGGTCACTAAATGAACTGTTGTAACTTGAGGACTGCCTGTATTCAGTCTTGCATGGTTGGTTAAGGCACTTATTGTTTCTTTAAAAAATAAGGTGGTTTTTTTTTTAGTAAGCATTATTTCCAGTTACCATTATGTTACAGGAAGGACTAGGGGAGACATGATAGCAGTGTTCCAATATCTCAGGGGTTGCCACAAAAAAGAGGGAGTCAAACTATTCTCCAAAGCACCTGAGGGTGGAACAAGAAGCAATGGGTAGAAACTAATCAAGGAAAGAAGCAACTTAGAACTAAGGAGAAATTTCCTGAGAGTTAGAACAATTAATCAGTGGAACAACTTGCCTCCAGAAGTTGTGAATGCTCCAACACTGGAAATTTTTAAGAAGATGTTGGATAACCATTTGTCTGAAGTGGTGTAGGGTTTCCTGCCTGGCAGGGGGTTGGACTAGAAGACCTCCAAGGTCCCTTCCAACTCTGTTATTCTATTCTATTCTATTCTATTCTATTCTATTCTATTCTATTCTATTCTATTCTATTCTTCTATTTTAAAGAAATAGAAGTTTCTTCTATTTCTATGGTTGTGAAAAGTAACTATCCTTTTAAAACAAAAAAGTTAGAAAAGAGAATGGAATGAATATCAAAGCAAGATTAAAGTTGGATACCTAGAAGCCTACATCGGAAAATGCCAGTGTTACCTCAGTCCTAATATTCATGAAGCAATATGGAATATGCAGTGAATTTGAATTTGTACTCCAGAATTTGTACCCCAGGTCTAAGCATAACCTGGGATCATTTAAGCATAATCCCAGGTTATGCTTAGATCTGGGGTACAAACAGGAGTTTTCTTCAGCATTGGTTATGCTTACTCTAAGCATAACCTGGGATCATGCTTAATGATTATTAAGCATGATCCCAGGTTATACTTAGAGTAAGCATAACCAGTGCTGAAGAAAACTCCTGTTCGGCAAGATCCAGGAGAACTCATTCTGGCTTTATCATTTGAACTTCATTAACATGAGTTGCCCTGCTCACTTCAAAAGCCTTTGGCAGGAGAATATCCCAGCAATAGGAGTCTTCTTACCCCGTTGCCTTTCGGATTGGCTGATTGCTGATCTTGAGCCAGTTGTTAAATGTTTCTCTCTCCTCATAGAACAAGAGGGGCTGTTTTGAATGCCGACTTTTACTTTGGTAGAAGGACAGATGTTCTTTCCACCCTCTTTCCATCCTTCAAAGCAGTGGGTGGTTTCTCTCTTTGTATTTCTTTCCCAAGTCATCCTTTAAAGCTACAAGCCCCTCATTCAGGACTTCTTAACTCTGTTTGTTTCCTATGAAGAAAAGATTACAGCATATTTATTTACACAAGCAAATGTCTTGCCAGAATATGCTCACAACGTGTTAATATAACAGTATATAACATACAGGGGGGGGGGAGAGAACATGTGTGTGTGTGTGTGTGTGTTACATAACCAGATAACAGGTAGTCCTTGAGTTATGACCACAATTGAGCCCATAATTTATGTTGCTAAGTGAAACATTTGTTAAATGAGCTTTGCCCCATGTTACGACTTTTTTTGCCGCCGTTTTTAAGTGCAGCTGTTAAGTTAGTAACATGCTTGTTAAGTGAATCTTGCTTCTCCCCGCCCCCCCCCCCCCCCCCCGTTGACTTTGCTTGTCAGAAGGTCACAAAAGGGACTCATATGACACACACACCCCGGGACACTGCAATCATCATAAATATGAACCAGTTGTCAAACGTCCACGTGCAAATCACATGACCATGGGGGATGCTGTGGCGGTCATCAGTGTGAAAGACAATCGTGTCACTTTTTCCAGTGCTGTTGTAACTTTGAACAGTCACTAAATGAATTGTTGTAAGTTGAGGACTACCTGTACATGAAGAGCAGTTTGGTGGGGTAATTAAGGAGCTGAGCTAGAAAGTGGGAGATTATGAGCTCTAGAGCTGCCTTAGCATGAAGCTGGCAGGGTGACTCTGGCCCTATCCCTCTCTTTTCAACCCCATTCAAAGAGATGTTTGTTGTTGTGAGGAAAAAATAGATGAAGGGAGCCTTGAAGGGAACCTTGAACCAATAAACCAATGATGGTGAACCTTTTAGAACACCGAGTGCTCAAACTGCGGGCGCGCACATGTCCAAACTAAAAGGTTTGTATGGGGGCACAGACACACGCATGCACGGGCACGCGTGAACATGTGCATGAGTGGACATGTGCACATGCATGTGCAGACATGCACATGAATGGGTATGCGTGGGCTCCAGAAACCTGGAGACTAGCTGGCTGGCTGGAGGCTGGGCATCCCAACACCAGCAGCGCAGCAAGAGGTAAGATCTTTTTCTTTTGTGAGCTTCAGTTTCATCATTTGAAGGGAAACAGAAGCTCACAAAAGAAATGTCACGGAGATCAGACCTGGGGCGATGGTGCGCGTGCCAGCAGAGAGGGCTCTGCGTGCCGCTTCTGGCATGCATGCCATAGGTTCGCCATCACGGCAATAGATGATATTGGTGGAATGATATAATCATCCCCACCATTGTACAATATTGTATTAGGAGCATGCTCCTGTTTGCTAAGCAAAGCACATGAGAAGCAGGAGCATAAGAAGCATTCTTTTCCGATATTTATTTATTTATTTATTAGTTCGATTTATATGCCGCCCTTTTCTGGAGACTCAGGGCGGCTTACAATGCATTAAGCAATAGCCTTCATAGTTTTGTATATACCTGCTTAGTAGGGCTTTTGCCCCCCCCCCCAGTGGTGTTCTTTTTTATACAAAGTCAGCTTATTGCCCCCACAATCCGGGTCCTCATTTTACCTACCTCGAAAGGATGGAAGGCTGAGTCAACTTTGAGCCTGGTGAGATTTGAACTTGCAGTAATTGCAGGCAGCTGGCAGCTAAGTACTACTTTAACAGCACTTAGTCCACTGCGCCACCAAGCTCCTTGTTCTTTCTGGATGCAAAGAAAGGAATGGGCCCCGTGTTATGAGTCACATAATTTTGGGGTACCTACCCAGGAATGGGATCTTACCGGTTGAACAACCGGTTCGCTGAGCGCACACAGTTTCCATAAAATTGAACCTCCACGTTGCAAACAAAGAAAGGAGCAAGGAAAATAGCTGAGGAAGGCCAATTCAATCTGCCGCCCCCTGATCAGCTGGGCTTCAGAAGCAGAAATAAAGGTCAGTATAACCCGGGGACGGGTGGGCAGGCGCACTTTCACAGCAACAAAGAACCGGTTTGCTCTCGGCAGGAAGTGGGAACTATTCGTTCGGGAGAACCGGTCCAAATCGGTAGAATCCCACCCCTGTACCTACTTTAGTGGTTGACGCTTTCTACCTAGAGTTGCCATCTGTGAGTGCACAAGTGACATAAGATATGTGATAGTTACGGGTGTTGCAGCTGCTTTTTTTTTTTTCTTCTGTCTGTCACTGTTGTGCGGCTGAATTGCTGCTTTCTAGATATAGGAATGCTTCTGTTACTTTTGTCATCAGGAGCAATCTTCAAGCAGCCTGATTCCCAGGAGCACTGTAATGGTTACGCTGCTATGCAGTTGAGTGATGTCAGAAGAGAGTAATTGCAGCTTTTTGTGGTAGCTGCGCTGCCACTGCTGGTTTTCGTTACTTCCCACTATTCCCAGTAAGAGGAAATTCAGTGGTTTTAGATGCAGTATACAGAAATGCTGGAAGAGGAGAGAATAGTAATTAACTTTCAAAACCAGAGGTGTGTCCTTGCCACAGTTTTTGATCATGCTAGTTGTGGATATCCAGTGGAGAAGGACAATTTTTTTCTGTAAATGCTTTGAGACATTCCTGTCTTTATTTGTCACATCCTTAAACCAAGTCCTACTCTTGCAGACAAAACCCGGGATGGGTTGGAAAGTAGCCTTCATTCAGATTGAAAACTGCCCTCAGCCTGTCCTATCTTAGACTGCAAGTGGTGAGTCATTCATTTGAAGCCATAAGTCACATCAGACATTTCAGTGATGAGACAAGATTTGGACTAGCCCTTTCCAAGCAGTCATCCTCATATAAGCCATGCTTTGATGTGAGGGACTCTCCAGAACGGTCAATGTTCCATGGGATCTTCTTGTGGCTTTGTTTATTCCCCTTCCATTCAATTGTGTCCAATTCTCAGGGACAACCTGGACAAATCCCTGCAGCTTTCCTGGTAAGATTTTCAGAAATGGTTTGCCATGGCCGCCTTCTTCCTAGGGCTAAGACTAGCTCAGGGTCATCCAGCAGGGTTTGTGCCTAAGGTGGGACTAGAATTCACGGTCTCCTGGTTTCTAGCCTGATGCCTTAACCACTACACCAAAATGGCTCTCAAGGCTTAAACCCCCTCAAAAGGAGGTCTTAACAGAGGTAGTCTTTGACTTAACAACCATTCATTTATTGATCAAAGTTACAATGGTTACAAAGTTACAAGTTACAAAGTTACAACAAAAAAAGTGACTTATGACTGTTTTTCACACTTACAACCATTGCAGCATTCCCATGATCATGTAATCAAAATTCAGACATTTGGCAACTGACATATATTTATGGTGGTTGCAGTGTCCTGGAGTTATGTGATCCCCTTTTGAAACCTTCTGACGAGCAAAGTCAATGGAGAAGCCATAGTCACTTAATAATCATATTACTTACCATAGTAATAATCATATTACTTACCTAACAACTGCAGCAATTCACTTAACAACTCTGGCAAGAAAAGTGGTAAAATGAGGCAAAACTCACTTAACAATTGTCTTAACCTAGCAACATAAATTGTGGTTGTAGATCGAGGACTTCCTATACTAAAAGAAAAAAATAAATAACCAGACCACCAATATCTCTGCTTACTAGAACATAGTACAGTATGTCTCTTTGAGATCTTTCTTTTCTTAATGGCCTTAAAATAATTATTTAACAATGGCTGTGTGGTTGAGCTTCCCCCATCAGGTAATGGAAAGGTCTGCAAAATAATTTCCTTTATAATACAAAGAGAAAGGCTCTTTCTGTGAAGTAAAGTACAAACCTAAAAAGGCCATTATTACACAGCAGGCTTTTATCTGATCACATGGAAACTACAAAACACATGGAGATTTAAGGATAAGAGCAGCCTCCTTTAGACCAGATTGCTGGCTAGGAATTTTTGAACAAGCAACCCAAATGCATCTGGAGTCACCAAACCCAAACCGCTTGCAGTCTGAATCACCAAATTATATGTGCTCACATCTGAAATGCTCATTCTTCTGATGAGCATTTGAAGGAGGGATGGGAGAAAACATTGCATGAATGATTCAAGGGCATTGAATCAATCCACTTAATGCATACCTACACACGCATAATAAACACCTGAGGCAAGGGTCCCAAGACACTCTTTTGGAAAGTTTACTACTACTTTACTCATCTCATGTAAAACCTCCTTATGTTGAACTTGGCTCCTGGCTGCAGGGCCCCATCTCTGCCATTTACTAGGCAGCAGAATGGAAACAATTTGTCCTTGCTTTATTGTGGGATTATTACTTCATTTTTTATTTGCTTTGTTACGGGACCATATAGCAATAGCAATAGCAATAGCACTTAGACTTATATACCACTTCACAGTGCTTTACAGCCCTCTTTAAGCAGTTTACAGAGTCAGCATATTGCCCCCAACAATTTGGGTCCTCATTTTAACCACCTCAGAAGGATGGAAGGTTGAGTCAATCTTCAACCTGGTGAGATTTGAACTGCCAAATTGCAGTCAGTGGCAGTCAGCAGAAGTAGCCTGCAGTAGTGCACTCTAACCACTGGGCCACCATGGCTCAGTGGGCTAATCCAGCTGGTTATCATTTGCCTAAGACAAAAAGAGACCTATAGCCTACCTACCATTGTGTTTAGGCTGCCTTTGCATGTATCTTCCTCCAAAGTAGGGAGAGAGAGAGCAAGAAAAGGGCCCATCTCCTTTTACATATTTACTATCTGCATAGTGGCGCATCTTTGGATGTAACAGGTCTGATGTAGTTTGGAGAAGTAATTTAAGTGGGCAAGTGATTTCTTTCAATCGTTTTCTTTTTTCCCCCTCTCTCTTCTCACTAGTCCTGGACACTGCTGGTCAAGAAGAATTCAGTGCAATGAGAGAGCAGTACATGAGGACGGGAGATGGCTTCCTTATAGTGTATTCGGTCACAGATAAAGCCAGCTTTGAACATGTGGATAGGTTCCATCAACTCATTCTCCGAGTTAAGGATAGGTAGGTGCCCTCCAGCCTCTAGATCAAATGGGTGGCTTTTTTTTTTTTTTTTGTATGGCCAGTCCATGGATTCAACTGGCAGTCAATCTATAGAAAATTAGAGGTGTAAAATGTTGTTGAAGTACATTACCTACTAACATATACTAGATGATGTTATTTGAGCGAACATCAGCTATTGTTGATGTATGGAAGGATTTAAAATTGATAATTCCTCTACCCGCTGCAAAGATAAATGTGTACTGATATTTCTCATTCTTCTTTTTGTCTTTCAGAGAATCTTTTCCAATGATTTTAGTGGCCAACAAAGTTGATCTAATGCATTTGAGAAAAATAACCCAGGACCAAGGGAAGGAAATGGCAGCCAAGCACAATGTATGTCCTCTTGGTTTCTTCCCATCCTGTTCTGTGGCTGTGACTTGGAAATGGTCCAAGGGTGGAACAAAAAAATATTTCACAAGGCGGAATAAAAAAATAGTCAGGATGGCGACCACCAGATTGACAAATCACTTAAATCACATGTCACAGCTGCCATCTTGGCTTTTTTCACAATACCCTGCATATATCCCTGATGTGGTCCCTGGCTCAAACTGTCCCCAGGACACCCTTTTAGAATAAAAATTGTCCTCAGAGCTGCTCAATTGGGGGATGCCACCAGTGGAATTAGAAAACAAATTATGAAGTGGATTTGGGATAAGCAAATTGATGGTGGCCAAGTTAAGGCAGACAGAGTAAGTGCCTTTTTCCTTTTCAAAATTGTAAATTCATTTTACTTCCACTGCAAAGAAAAATTCCTCAGGGGTTGCATGCCATGGAGTAGATCTGGAATAGGAACTACTGAGGATATTCTGGATCCTAATCCCCTTTGACCCCTCTCCCACTACTCCCTTTAGCTTGAGGTGGGTTTAGAATCCAGAAAATCCTCGCTCCATGCTAATACTCTGTAGGAGGATTGTTTGATGTCATATCTGTCAGACCCATAAAGAAAAGGATCAGAGACCAGTGGAGCAGGAGTAGGATTTGATGTTGGATTCTCCTTTTAATATCAAATGTCTTACTTGGCTCTTTTCCTATATCCATCAGTCCTCTGATCCTTGGGATCATGTGATGATGTTAAATTCCATTGCTGGCCTAGAATCATTTATGTATTGTTTTTACCCACAATCCTGTTCATTTTTCAAATTAAGTTGCAAATATTTGTTTTTTAAAAAAACTAGTCAACAATGCATTTAATGTCATTATTTAAATGACATTTTGAGTATGTCAAATCTATTAGAAAAGTACAGCAACACTCGGAGATATTGCACTGGTTTATGAAAACCCCTCAGACATTCGTATACTGAGTTCATTAGTTAAAAAGCAAAATGTGAACCAACTATTTAGATGTTGGGCGATTGAAATACTTCCCACTCACGTTTGAAGCTAGCTTGACAACGCTGCAAGTTTTCAGTGTGCAGTTATTGTGGAGAAAGTCTGAGATTTATTAGGCTCTAAAGAACCATTTGAAGGGAGGGGAAGGTGGGCGACATTTCAATCAGACAGAAAGGCTCCATTTTAACAGTACTGTCTCTTAGCATTTGCTATCTTAGTGCCAATATGCAGGATCATAAAACCTCATTTAGAATACCATATATAGTTACTGCCTGTCCGTTCTTCATCCCCTCCACCAATCAGAAGAAAAAAATTGAGCAGAACTGGATACAGAACACAAAATATCCTTATAAATGGCCAACCGAAAGAATTGTCTTTAAAATGAGGCATTTCAGCTTGGAAAAGACCATTGAGAGCATATGCACACTGCATCCTTAAACTAGTGCCCTTTTGTGAGGAGACAGGCTTAACTGTAAACCAGTTTAAGAAAATCCTGTCTGGACACTTTGTCAGAGGCTGGCAAGAAATTCAGTCTGGACTGGAAGCTAGCAATGGGCAACCATTGGTCAATTCTACTGCAGCTGTGCCTTCCCTTTTTCTGTTCCAGGAAAGTAATGGCTAGTTGCTTTCCTTTCCGTGTGCTTTGTTTTACTGGAAATCTATGCTTTTATTTCTTTTAAAAGCCTCTGCTGATCAGGCAACTCAGCTGGGATCGTCAGAGCCTTTTAAAAGCATTTTTTACAACCTCTTCGGCTGAAGAGGTTGTAGAAAAAATGGTTTTAAAAGTAAAAAAAAAAAAAGTTGGCCACGCCCACCCAGTCACATTACCCTCCACCACCACCAAGCCACACCCACAGAACCGGTAGTAACAAATTTTAGATTTCACCAGTGACCGAGTGGTTATTATACTTGTTTGACATGTGGAATTGATATGTAGAATTCTATAGTTCAGAGCCCAATAAAAACATATTTTAATGACTACTGTTCTTCCCCTGAGCAAACTACCGGTACTTTTCTTACTGTGATTTGGTTGGTTGGTTAGTTGGTAAGTACTCCCCCTCCCTTTTAAAAGGTACAATGTTTGATTTTTTTTATTTTTTTTTAACAGTCATTTAAAGTAGAAATGGAAGAACACCACTCCGGCTCTCAGTATTCAAATAGCACTATTTCTGTTACTCGAGTTCTCAAATCTGGGTATATAAAGGCAGTGGGTAGATATCAACTGCTTTCACTCAACAGCTATTCTTGTATTTTAATTGTGGAGGGAAATCCATGAAAGCGAGACCATTATGAAAGCTTGCAATGCAACTGTGCCACTAAAAACCACTTCTGCTCTATAAAAACACATACAAGACTGTAAAGAAACTTTTGAACAATTGTCCATACTTCTTTCCTTATTAACTTTTCTATAGCAGTGTAAATGATGACCTCTCTGAATAATTTTATTTTTCTACATCCCAGGAATTCAGAACTAGGGGAGAAAAAAAATAATACCCTAACTTAGCATACAAAACAATCTCTCTTCCTATTATAATGGCATTTGCATTTTGCTTTCCCATATTTCTTATACTTTAAATGTGCATAGTATATATGTAAACATTACTGAGCCTTTGTTTTCCAGATTCCATATATAGAAACTAGTGCTAAGGATCCTCCACTGAATGTTGACAAAGCCTTCCATGATCTTGTTCGAGTAATCAGGTGAGCCATCCCGCTATTAACTCGGTCCGCAACTGATTTGGCTTCCACTCACGTATCATGAATCAAACTTACTTTCAAGAAAAATGTTTATGAATCGTTCACTAAGCATTAGTTTTCAGTCTCAGCCTTAGAACCTATTTATTTAAATATTTGTTGATATATTTTTGGCTTACCAGGAAATCTGTAATGATCGTTATTTTTAACCCATATTTATCTGGAACAAATAAAACTTTCAAAGAATGACAGCAAAACTTAGTCGTCATATTCTATGCCAATATGATTTTTTTCTTAATTTTAAAATCTTAATAGTTTAAGAAAGTTGAACTAAATAATTCATAAATAATTTAGACATAAGGCAAAACACGTTTGGGGGAGGCGACAAAAACCTCTTTTGAATGAAGGCGAATATATGTGTACCAGGATAATGTTGCAGGATCCCAATCTGGATTGGGCACCAGAGCAGAGGTTCTGTTTACCGAGCTTTTGGACTCTTACACTAGAGCTCATCCTCATGGAATCTTTCTAACAGAGAGAAGTTCCCTGAAGATGGGCTCCAGCACAAGACTAAAAGTTCAGAAGACAGAACCTCTGGCACTGGTGACTGATCCAGATTGGGATCCTGCAAAAACCTCTTTGTCCATGTCTGAATAGGTTGAAATCAATGAAGAAATGTCACAGGTTTGATGTCCTGCCAGACATTAAAAGAAGCCATTCCACTGAAAACCAAATAAAATTTGTCTCCTTTTGTGTATGTAAAAAAAGAAAAAGAAAATCTAGGAGAACTGATTGACCTATCACTGTTTCACGGCTTAGTGCTAAGCCAAGCTTTTGAAGCCATGACTTTTAGAATAAGAATTCTTCTGTTCCTCTCATCTGGACTGGATATGAGAACTTCAGGTTCATGTTTCTGGCCACACTAAACCCAACCTACACACACACACACACACACACACCCATACACACACACACACGCCCCCCAAAAAGGAAGAAATAGTATTACAGATGAATGTGGTGTACAAAGGAAGCCTGTTTGTTTTCAAAATATTTTGATATTTCTAAGAAGCAAGCAGAAGCTCTAAGAAGCAAGCAAACATTCTGAAAAACAAGCAAAACCACCATAGAAAGCCCAGACAAATTATGAAGTGAGATTGGTTGGAATTTTTTTTTTAAAAAAAGGAAAGGTGAATGTAAGCACTTCCCCCCAAGAGAAGTCTTTTCAGCATGCTTTTTAAAACCTGTTCGTTGCTGACCTTAGCAGTAAAGGCAAAATTGCCTCTCTCGTCATGACAGCTAGCAATTTCATCTTGCTAGATCTCAAGCCACCTCTGATGATCAGCTAGCAAAGATCACATATCTTCTGGCAAACGTAACCCTTCATTGTTCTAAGCACTTTTGCAGCAACCTCCACCCTGAAATGGGACAGGATGCCCCAGCAATCATGCCTGATCCATTGCTCTTATTATATAACGAAGAAACTAGTTACCTTTTTCCAAAGGATCACTGTGCTGCTTTCCAAGCTTTATTAATCAAAGACTTTTAGCTAAAATGGGACATCTGGCACTAGATGCTTTGCATATATACATTCTTATTTTTTGAAAAATGGGCTGGGGGTGGGGGGAAACATGCTAATTGTTTGAGCCAGGAAAGTTACACACCCTTGCCTTGCAGTTGTGTTCTCAGCAAGCTTTCCTAGAATAGAAGCTCTCTGACTGCCACATTAGCTACAGAAAATAAGATAGTGTAGCCTTGATTTCTGCAGGATACAGGTTTTTTAGTCATTGCAAATTCTTCAGGCTGTTCCTAGTCTAGTGGCAGTGAAGGGATGCAAGGGAAGAGAGATTTAGAGGTCAAGAAAGCTTAATAAATGCTGCTCGGTTTAGCCTGACGCTTAATTGTGGTTAAAAAGAATAATCAGTATTGTAGTTGCATTTTATCGTTGTACAGTTTTGTGTTGTTTTTTCAAGAAAAAGAAAACACAGTAAAGTCCCTACGTGCCTCTTAAACAGCTTTGTTTAAGAGGCACGTAGAAGAAACAAGAAACTTTCTTGTTTCTTATGTTCACCAATTTCAAACAGGACTTGCCCGTTGAAGTTAGCAGAGATTCGGAGGGGGGGGGCAGTTAGTGAATGGATGAGAACAGAAGGATAACTTTACTGTAGTTTCTTTGGTTTGAGGTTGTGGGTAATTAAGCTGGCAATGAAAACCATCTGCCTGAAACTGGAAAGTACCTCATATGGGCTACAGTTGGTTTCAACAATTTGCAGGATTTTGGGAAAGTTGGAAAAAGCTGCTAGAGATTTCTCGATCAGCGGTCCCCAACTTTTTGGGCACCAGGGACCGGTTCCAGGGGTGAAATCCAGCAGGTTCTGACAGGTTCTGGAGAACTGGTAGCGGAAATTTTGAGCAGTTCGGAGAACCAACAAATCTGGCTGGCCCCAGAGTGGGGTGGGAATGGAGATTTTACAATATCCTTTTCCCAGGAATAGGGAGGGAATGGAGATTTTGCAGTATCCTTCCCCCAGGAGTGGGGAGGGAATGGGGATTTTGTAGTATCCTTCCCCTGGAGTGGGGTGTGAATGGAGATTTTGCAGTATCCTTCCCCTGGAGTGGGGTGGGAATGGAGATTTTGCAGTATCCTTCCCCCAGGAGTGGGGAGGGAATGGGGATTTTGCAGTACCCTTCACCTGGAGTGGGGTGGGAATGGAGATTTTGCAGTATCCTTTCCCCAGGAATGGGGAGGAAATGGGGATTTTGCAGTATCCTTCCCCTGCCACACCCACGAAGCCACAGAACCGGTAGTAAAAAAAAATAGGATTTCACCACTGAAATCCACTGGTTCCTTGGAGAAAGGTTTTTCTGCAGACCAGAGGGGGAGTGGTTTTGCATGCCTACATCCTGTTGGATGGGGCTCCACTTCTGTGTATGGCCCGGTTGCTCGCATGCTCTGGACTGGTGTCAATCCACAGACCAGGGGTTGGGGACCCCTGCTTTAGATCTGTACAGACCACATGGTGTTTTTCAAATCCAAAACTGTAGGTAGTCCTCAACTGACAACAGTTTGTTTAGTGACCATTAAAACGATACCGAAAAAAAGTGATTGATGATCATTTTTCACACTTATGACCATTGCAGCATCCCCATGGTCATGTGATGGAAATTCAGACACATGGCAACAGACTCATATTTATGACAGTTGCAGGGATCATGGTGTCACCTTTTGTGACCTTCTGACAAGCAAAGTCAATGGGAAAATCAGATTCACTTAACAAACAACCCTGTTACTAACTTAATAATTGAAGTGATTTACTCTACAACTGTGGCAAGAAATAAAATGGCAAAATGCACTTAACAAATGTCTCACTTAGCAACAGAGGTTTTGGGCTCAATTGAGGCCATAAATCAGGGTATATCTGTAGTCCCATCCATACTCAAGATGAATGAAAAAGCACGGAAATCTCATGTAGTTTGAACGATCTTGAGTAATAATGCAAAACGTACACGAAATACTTTGCAATCGCAATATAAAGATTCTACAAAACTACGCATTCTTGCATATAATTTTGGTGATCTCAATCTAAGTTCTCATGAAATATTAGGAGAGCTAATAGATGGTATTTAGGCTTGAAAATAGTGCTGACTATTAAATGAGTCAGTTTGGTCTTTATAAATCATATCAGAGGAAATTGTGCATAAATTTACCTGGATTTTGTTGAGGTCCATTGAAATTAACACAGTGGAACAGGGGGTTCAAAATATATCTTTATAGCTTAAAGTTTAGGTGTTTTAAATAGATAGCATACATACACTGCCTAACTGCCCAGAAAACTGTAAAAAATAAATATCGTATCTTTGTTTTTGAAGCAGCCATATTTCCAAACTGCAGAAATAAATTTGTTTGTCCATCCGTCCATCCATTCATCCATATTGATTCTGCATAATCTGAAAATGGCATATTGCCTGTATTTATTTTTCCTTTGGAATATTCATATCAAAATTTTCTTTTGTCTTTCCAAAGTTTTTGCTTAAGAAAATTCATGTTTTAGGCTTTAGAATTCATACAGAAACTTTGGCTCAAACGAGATAGGACATTCAGTCACTTGAGACTAAGTAGAATTATGAGATTCATATTGCACTAAACCATGTTTACTCTTATCTTTGTATGATATGAACTTTACGTCAGAGGGAAAAAAAGTGGTTTATTTTAAGACAAGGAACCATAATGTGAATAATGGTTCTTCATTGGTTTATTGGTTCGAACTATTAGCATAAAGCATAAAGAGCAGCAAAAATAATATTAGGGGAAAAGGGGGAGTGCTAATCAAACCCATGATAACTTTGACTTAGCTTGATGTGTGAATACAGGGTTTTTCTTTAATCTTTCATCTCCAATTCTTTTGGAGATGCATAATTTTTCCTCACAAGTCCTTTTAGTTTTCTGCATGCAAAGGCTGTCACAATTACTGCTTTTAACTTTGAAATCAAAACACTCAGTTAATGTAGCAACAGTAAGGTCCTTGATTCAGCTGGCTTCTCCGTTCTCTGTTACTCTGAACAAGTTACTCTGTTCCCTCTGCAGGCCTCAAGGATGCCATCTGCTTCATTGTATGATACTGTGCTTTTATTCTGTTTTCTTTCTGATTTTGTGAACTGCCCAGTCTTGTTTTGGAGTCAAGTGGCACCTAAATCCAATAAATGAAAAATAATAAATAAATAACTTATGTGCAAGCTGTTCGGGATAATAGTTTATTCAACTTCAAAGGCTTTCCAATGCTAAAGACAGAAATCTTAAAGACTGGGGTTTGCCTTCAGAGTCAAGACTCCTGGGGTAGATAGACCACGTGTCAAACTCGATCGCGTCACTTGACGTATCGTGACGTTTTTTGCCTTTGCGGAGCCAGGATGGGCGTGGCCTGCATATGACACATTCAGCCTGCAGGCCATCAGTTTGACAGGCCTGAGATAGACCATTGGGCTCCATAGTGGGGAATACATGTAGTTGAGGGTTGAGTTGTTTGGGGGGGGGGTCCTTGCTTCTCTTCCTGCAGATATTTCATTACTAGCCTGGAAATGAAAAGCCTGCAAGAAGAGAGCAAGCTCAGGAACACGAAAAGCCCAACAGCCTAATGATCTGGCTCTGTAGATGACAATTCTCAGTGTAGTTAATGTCTATATTTCTAGCTTAGTGGACTTATTTAGCACCATTAAAATGAGGCATCGTATTTTAGCCTCAACTGTACTGAGACCCCTTATTGCACCCACTGCTGTATTTTGAGTATAGTTTGTTGAATAAGCCACAGTTGGAAGGTTCACACACCCTGCTGTCATGTAAACATTAGTTGATAAACCATTGTCTGTAGAGATTCTCAGTCATCCAGGTCATGGTTGTCCCAAAGGTGCTTTTTAAGGAGGCAATTGGACTTTCTTGTTTTTTTTCTTTGAAGACGTTTTGCTTCTCATCCAAGAAGTTTCTTCAGTTCTGACAGGATAGTGGGGAATGGAAAGGTTTATATTCCTTGCAGACAGCTGGTCATTTGCATTCTTTTAGAGGGTCGTTGAGGCACTTGGAGATTCATCTGTGTCCTCACCTGAGTAGTGCTCCTGGTTCCCCTAGTCTGCAATTTTTCCTCTGGAAATCCATTCCTACTCCTACACCATTCAAAGGGTGTTCATCCCAAATTGTATAGCTAAAGGTCTGTAGAGATTCTCAGTCATACGGGTCATGCCATTGACAAACCATTGTTAAGACAAAAGCAAACAAAACACATTTTTGGCTCCACATGCAAAATCAGTCTAAATCATCAGACAAGCATGATATGATTGAAACTTTTCTCACTGGAGGAAAAATGCTCCTTCAAGGAGGGAGGGAGACTGTTTGATTCATTCACCACTTTTGTAATGGAAATCACTCACCGTCACAACTATTGTGTGAATTCTGTGCCTAGGAATTCTTAGCTCCTGATTCTAGTTCTAGCTGTAGCTAGAACCAAGAACTAAGATGTCCTGGGCAGATGTCTACTTCTAGTCTATAATATAATAATGTATAACATATTATATATTGTAGTATACCGGTATATAATATTATACATTATAATGTATAAAGCCATGGTGGCACAGTGGTTAGAATGCAGTATTGCAGGCTAACTCACTGCTCACTGCCAAGAGTTTGATTCTGACTGGTTCAAGGTTGACTCAGCCTTCCATCCTTCTGAAGTTGGTAAAATGAGGACCCAGATTGTTTGGGGCAATATGCTGACTCTGTAAACCATTTAGAGAGGGCTGTAAAGCACTGTGAAGCAGTATATATAATAAGATGTCTAGTTCTGGTTCTAGAACTAGAGTTTCTGGTTCTAACTAATCCTTCCATCTTAAAAGCTGTACTGATATTTCTTCTATGTTCCCAAACAGGCAACAAGTTCCGGAAAAGAACCAGAAGAAGAAAAAGACCAAGTGGCGAGGAGACAGAGCAACTGGTTCCCACAAACTGCATTGTGTGATTTTGTGACTGTCTCTTCCTGTGTTTCTCATTTTTTTTTCCCATTCCAACTTGAACCAATTGTACAACCTAACTGCAACTTGACTTTTCAAGAAAACAGTTCCTGCCCAAAAGAACTCAAAGGGAAAAGTTCTGGGTATTCTTGAATTCAGTCACATAATGATTTGGAAATCATGCAGAATTGGTTTACCTTAAAAAAAGAAAAAGAAAGAAAAAGAAACAAGTTACTCCAAAGCAGGGGCAAAAAAAGAAAAATCCAAGTTTTATTACTGTCGGCCATCTCAATAGTCTTCATTTTAAAATTACTTGGGTGACTAAAAATGTTTTATCTGCAAGCGTTCCCAAGAGGAGCTTACTTCTAAACAGTCATTAATGGCTTTACTTAGTACTGAGCGTGTTGTCAATCAGGGTCAATATTTCCTTTCTTGGCAGAATTTCCTTTTGAACTGGATTCCCCGATATGTCTTCAGAGGTGCAAATCGTTTGTGTGCGTGCATGTGTGCAAAAGAAACTGGTGTGTAACCAGATCTTTATAAGGTAGTGCCAGCAAAAAGGATGAAGGAACGTGAGGGGTGGGTTGTCAGTCCCCATCTGAGTTGTTCATTCTATGTGCCAGGTTGTGTTTTGTCAGTAAAAGGCTACCCTGAAAGAGTGGGAGGGCAGCCATTTTGCTAGTCTGAGGAATATTTAAATTAAATGGTTATTTACAAATAATAAATAGTACTTTTCTTTTGCTTTTGTTATTTTGAAGAAAAGAAACATGGATAAATGTGGATGTAGATATAAACTGAACCCATATGATGCCCGGCTATGAATAATATCAGAAAATGTGCTGATTCTGTGCTGGTTGATAACTTTTGGCTTTTTTGTCTAAGCCTGATAATGTAACACCAGTTTTCCTATTATAGTACTTCCAGGTAGCTTGAATTTCTATTTGGAAACAGAAAATGTCTTCTTCAGTAAAGCAGTTACTGTTCTCATGCCATTAATACATTCCTATATTTGGAAGTTCTTGCCTCTACTTCTAAAACTCAAGGATTACTGTATTTAATGCTCGGAGTTTATGTGAATGTGCAATACAACTGGATGTATTTTTCATATAGGTTCCATCAGAGTCATAATCTTTTTAAAATGGAAAGGATTCCATGTTATTCTATATTCAGGGAGCCATTTCATAAACATACTGTCAGGTATCAAGTATACGTGGAGGATAATGGAATTAATTATGTATATCAATCCATATCAAAAGGCAAATAGCTTTGAGTAGATATGATTTTTACTTTAGCCTTCAAGTCTTTGTTGATTCCTGACAACTGTCTGAAGAAATCCCTGCAGTTTTTTTGGCAAGAGTTTTTGGCAGTAGTTTGCCTTTGCCTGCTTCCCAGGACTGAGAGAGAGTGGCTGGCCCAGGATCACCCAACTGGCTTCATGTCTAATGTGGGACTAGAACTCATGGCCTCCTAGTTTCCAGCCTGGAGCCTTAACCACTATATCAAACTAGCTGAACATGATCAGTGGTATTCAAACATGATGCACATATCTTTGGGTTCAAAAATGAGAGAACAGAAGGGCCACAATGTGCTTGAAAGCAAAGGAACTAGGAAACAGCTTCCAAGGATTGGCAATCATTCTATCAGATGTTTCAGAGACTTAGTTTTATCCAAGAGGCTAAACAGCACTGCATTTTATCCTTTACCAAACTGCATCATAAGGAAATGGGATGCAAATTATAGCAAGGTACGATACCTTAAGCAGTATAGCAAATTAAGATGTCAAGCGGAAACTGGAAAGGTTCAAATTCAGGTCCCCTGTTGAACATAACCTTCACGGCATAATCTTGGGCCAGCCTTTCTGCGTACTCCATATCTCTACTAAAGCAATGGGAATTTTTGGCATGTATGTTCTGTTTCAAACCCAGCCTGCTTCATGCCTTCCAGTTAACAGTTGAATTATATCCGCCATACCTCTAGCCTTTGCTAGTGGGAATGATTCTGCAACTCTGGCTTTAGACACAAAAAGTTAGCGCACCTTGTTGGGTCAGGCTGAAGCCCATCTTAATCCAGCATTTGGTGCTTCACAATGGCTTACCAGACACTTCTGAGCTACACGCAAAAGAGTTGGAAACATACCTCTCTTCCACCTACTCTACAACAGGGCTGTCAAACTCACGGCCCGCGGGCCAGATGCGTCACGCGCTGGCCACACCCATGCCTGGCTTAGTGAAGGGGGAGAGTCCTGATACGTCACATGATGCCACCGTGACAACACAAGTTTGACACCCCTGCTCTACAACAAATATTTGAGAGGTAATTATTACCCAGAAGTAATAACGAGTCTTCAACAATCAATAGCTTTGCAAAGAACTGTCCTACATGAATGTTTTTTTTTCAATCTTCTTTTAAAGCCATCCAAATTAGTGGCCATCACCCTGTCTTATGATAATGAATAGATGCTGTGTGGAGGCTACTTTAAAACTGCTTGCACAATACAGCTCTGGGGAGTCAACTGCTGCTCTAATAATAAATGTTGTGTGAATTATCCCCGTACATTTATAGACTTTGGATAAAGTACATAATAGCAGAGGGAAAATTCCAAATCTATGCCATGAGAAGATACAAATATAAGCAGAATTCAGAGTAGAGCTGATTGAGTTTGAGTTTTGAGTTTTATTAAATTTGTATACCGCCCTACTCCCGAAGGACTCAGGGTGGTGAACAGGCACAGGATAAAATACAGAAATACAAAAGTTAAAAACAATTTAAAACCAAATTAAATAATATTGGCCCACGACAATTAAAATCCCAATAAATTTAAAACAAATTTAAATTTAAATTTAAATTTAAAATTTAAAAGAAAGGGGAGAAAAATTAGTCAGTCCAGAGAGAAGAATTGTTTCTATGAACTGCAACTCTGGGCTTAGCTGAAGCTGTATTATGAAGAGAGCTTTCACTATACATGTGAAGAGAGAGGTTCACCCATTCCATGCTGGCTTTTCCTCCTTTAAAACAACTGTTCTGCCAGACGAGAGTAATGAATATGCAGCAGTTCATGGGAATAGCCTCTCTGGCACTTAGGACAAGGGCTAATGTGGAAAGAGGGCAGGCAGACAGACCCTCTTTGCATCTCAACAACGGAAGCACCTCTGCTGTTGTCCCGGCCCCAGTAGCTGAGTGGTGGAAACCAGCCAGGAAGTCTGGCACACACTTCTGATACAAACACAGACTCTTGTATGCCTGCTTCCCAATGAAAGCTGGAGTGGGTGTGGGCATGTGTATAAAATACAAATGCAAAGCACTGAAACAACTGCAGGAAATTCAGAAAGAGGACTGATACCCCAATCCTTCTCACGCCATTGTGGAGAAGGAACAAAACACAATGATGTGATTTGGAGAACCAGCAGCTCCTTTCTTTCTTTTTTTTGACCTTCCTGTTCTTGGTCACTTGGATTGAGTTGAATTCCCACCACTTCTACATGTTCAAGAAATATAGGGGGGGGGTGTTTTTTTGGCTTCGGTCTTCTCATAAGTTCAGCTATTATAATGAGGGGAGAGTGAAGGAAAGGAAAAGTTCCTTCTCTTTTCTATGTCTCATCATTCCTTTGATTAAATATAAACCATGTGTGAGGAAATAATGTATAAGAAAAATTATGGAAAAAAATGGAAAAGGAAGGGGCTCACTTAAGCTTCTGGAGGAAAGGTGGAGCATCCATTTAGGATAAAATATATTTTCCTGCTGACGCAAGACTCAGGATTTAGCAAACCTTGTGTTGTTTTTGCCTATGAGGAAAGTTTAATGAGAAATCCCCTTACTAAGCCAAGAAAATCAACATAATTATAAACAGAATTCAGAGTAGAGCTGGTAGTCCGGAGAGAACAATCAGGATCAGTAAAAAAGAAGTTTATTGGGGGAGAGGAAACAAGGAAACAAGGAAAAGTGGCAATCACATGTACAGAATTACAAATAATTTAGCACAGCCATCTAATTTGTTTGTTCCATGGAATTTGGGTTTCAGGGCATCCTCAGTTCCTCATACAGAAGATGGTTTGAGAGGATGTTGGGACTTCCTATAGCGTAAGTTAAGCAGGATCTCACCACTACTGCTTCTTCCTATTATCCTACTGATTGAAAATGGATGCTACATGAAAAAGCAGCTTTTTCCAAAATCAAAACTGAATTCTGTTTATTCAGGCTTCTTGATCTTCAGTCAACCAATCAGATATTTCAGGAGATGATGCTAAAAACTAGAGATTGTCACATCATCTCATGTTCCAATATCAGGGTGGTTTGCCACGAAGCATGAATTATATTTTTGCCCAAAATGACCTTTAAACAAGCCATCATCCACCAAAGAAAGTCTCTTCTAGTGTGCACAACAGAACCTTTGTGCCCTGGCCACTGCTCTGCCATTCAGTACTTTGAGACTCTGTGGACCAGGGTACCCATAATACAGGGAAGGGTGAGAAAGGATAGGCTACATCTCCATTGTGAAGCCATCAGAAGGTAGCATCTCCATTTGTGAAGCCATCAGAAGGTAGCACTGTTACTGCTCACTCAAGTTTATTAATTGCTATTCACAAATCAGCATGTTTTTGTGTTTTTAGTCCCTCAGTACATATCCCTCAGTACATATTAAGAGAAGCCACAAGACATTATCAAGCCTGTTTTTAATATAGTTCATGGGTGGATGTCTTTATATTTGCTCCACTAATTTTATTCCTTTCTAAAACGCTTTAACCACCTTATTCTTAAAAGCAGTATGAAAACAGAAACAACCCAATGCAAAAATAAATACATAGAAATAGAAGATATGCTCTGTTTCAGAATGGGGAAATCCATTGCGGCCAACTCTCCATGACCACCTCACCACAGCCAATACACTGCAGCCAACTTACCATGGCCAACTTGCCATGGGACAGCTTGCCCCAGCCAACTTGCTATGGGACAAGTCGCTGCGCGACAATTTAACAATTCAATTTAATTATTTAAAATAAATAAAATATTTTAATTTTTGTCATTCCCATTTTATTCTGTCTCTCCTTTTGCATCCTTTCTTTAATGATTCTATTCCATTATTTGTTTGATATTAATATAACTCTTGTTTTGCAACAAATCATCCCACAACGAATTGGCAATGGTGAATTGTCCCATGGTGAGTTGACCATGGTGAGTTGGCAATGGTGAGTTATTGGTGGTGACTTGGTTATGGCGAGTTGTCGTAGACACACTCTGTTTACTTGGATTGGGTGGGCAGAATCTGTTGGGAGAGTCTTTTTGATATGCAGCCCTTGAGCCATATTGGATTTTATAGGTAAGAGCCAGCATCTTGAATGGCATTCAGAAACAAACTGATACATAAGTCATTACAACTCTCACTGCAAAGATATTACATAATAATAAGAATATCCCACCAGCATTTAAATGTATCTGAGTAAGAATGTGTGCATGTTTGTTATATTGAAAGAAGAAAATAGACCAACCATCTACTATAAGGAGTCCCTGCAGTTTTTACTCCACTAGTGGTTGCCAATTATATGGGGCAATGCTCATCTGAAGGCCATTGACACAGAAATGTCTGAAGAGATTTCCATGGTCATGTGGCTAATATGACATCACAGAGCACTATTACCTTCCCACCGAAGTGATACCTATTTATCTTCTTGCATTTGCATGCTTTCAAATTGCTATAATAGATGGTATACCATCTACTATACTTCTATTGAATTACAGGTACATATTTTAGCTCTATGGCATATGTAATCTCAGTACTTTGGTTTATTAGAAGTTTCTGACATGTATTCCTAAATATCAAGATCAAAAGATCCAGATCCTGTTTTAGAGTTTCAAATCCATTTGAATGAAAAATGTGTTTGAGCAAGATTCAGGCGAACCTCTAGCTATTTTGCTTTCTGTTTCAGTTGAGCTAGAAGTGCAAAAACAAAAAAGAGGGGGAAGGATAAATAGAGGAATGTTTTTGGGCTGTTTGGGTCAAACATCAAAATATTTGGCAGTCATATATCCCACACCTCTCTGAACATGATTGGGAGGCATTAATATACATGAAATTTTTAGGTGAATTATTACTTTTTAAGTTAACCCAGAGATAAAAGTATTGCTAATGTCATCCTTCTTACAGTTACTATATCCATGCATTAGTCTTCAGAATCATCTCCTCTACAAGAATATTATAGGTCAGTGATGGCTAACCTTTTTGCCATTGCGTGCCAAAAGTGGGGGGAGGTGTGTGTGTGGGGGGTTACATGCACGTGTGCCCACATCCATAATTCTATGTGCCCCATCCCCCCATGCTCCCCCTGCTTTTGGGACGTGATGGCACGTGGGCCCCGTAGGCCCATTTTTCGCTCTCCCCAGGCTCCAGGGACTTTCTAGGAGCCTGGGAAGGGCAAACACGACCTTCCCCACCCTCCCCAGGCCGGAAACAGTGTGTTTCCTGACTTCTGGTGGGTCCAGAAGGCCCAAAAATCAACTGGCTGGTGCATGCATGTGTGCCGGAGCTCGCGTGCCTACAATATAGCTCCACGTGCCACCTGTGGCACCCGTGCCATAGGTTCGCCATCACAGTTATAGATGGTACATCCTCGATTGTCTTCTGGCATCTCTTTATCTTTTTGGATTCGTCCACAGTTTTGAAATGGCCTTCATCTCATTTGTACCATTTCAACTCCCCAAATGAAATGCTCGTGTGTCACAATTGACCCCATCAGTAGCCAGAGAGAAGCAGCTGACTTGGGAAGCCATAAACAGGCAGCCATTTTTAAGTATTTAATATATTTGGGGTAGAAAAACATTCTTATGGAATCGTCAGCTTCAGGGTTGTCAGAGGTCTTCAAACTTGGCAGCTTTAAGACTTGTGGACTTCAACTCCTGAAGTCCACAAGTCTTAAAGCTGCCAAGTTTGAAGACCTCTGGTCTAAATAATCTGTGTCTGTGAACTTTGGTCATGGGCTAAATGGGGAGGACATACAAGTAGGGTTGTCTCCCATCAGCTCTGATGATAAGTTACACAAGATCCAGATAATATGTGGGGCTTATTCCAAGTTATGTTTCGGTGCTTCATTAACAGATTGCTACCATATAGAAAAGTTGTAAAGATGGCATTAGTATGCATGGAGACACTGCTAAAACTGAATTGGAACAGGATGTTTAGTTTTCCTTTGTTGTTTACTTGTGTATTTTTTTAAACTTCCATTTTGTTACCAACTTCCACTATTTAATGTTTTCCTTCCAGGTTTTTCTGGAGTGAAATCTGCAGTCATGTAAAGCGCAAGAGAGCTATGCCATAAAACCACCAGGGAAACAGATTATTAGCTTGACCTCATGTCATAATAAATCCACTATATGCAGAGTCATATCTTCCCCTTTGCTGCTAAGTATGCATTCATTTGGATCTTAGAGGATTAGTCACTGGCAATAAATATATAACCTGGCCTGCTCACCAAATGCATGAAATGTTAAGCATGCATTAGCTTGATTTTTAAGTCAAGATTAGAAAAGAAAGAAAGCGGTTTTGTACATTTAGGGCAAGAATGTATGAACATAGTTTCAAAAACCTTCTCATTTGCATATGCCAAATAATTATGTTTTTTTATACATCAAACTGAAATGCAATCTGACATGCTCTTAGCTCTTGGGAAGGACACTTGTGACAACATAATTATCTTTCTCCCGGAAATAGTGATTATAATGGTATTAAAAAGGTCAGGTGAGGTAGCTGCCTGCCATTAAAAGTCTGTCTATTGGGAGGAGATGTTTTATCCAGCCAAGGGGCAAGAAGAGATATTGTTCATTTCTTCCCTTTTTTTATTCCTTAAACAAATTTGAACTCAACCTTTAAAGCACATCTTGTCCTGGGATAAGCCCCCAAGCCAGTATGAAAGAACACACTTGGTGCTCTCTGAGTTTGGTAGTTTTCTTGCAGATGTTAAGGCTGTCCATGTTTTGTGAAATCAACTAACACTCACCAATACTGATAGGGCATTTTGTTAGAATATAAAATGAGAGTAAACCTCACTCTGATGATGTTACCTAGCTGGGTAATAAAACATCTGCAAGAAACCAACCAAGCTCAGAGAGCACCAAGGACCTGATCTACAAATCCACCATTTCAACCCTGATCTACAAATATTCTCCTCTATCGGTACTCATAAGATGCTGTATATAAACATTATCACGGTTTCACTTCTGCCTCATATATTCACATGATACAATACAAGTATGATTGGTGGGAATCATAATCTTTTTACAGAAGGGAAGAATAGCAAATGTGATGTATGGAGCACACATAACCTGGCCAGCAAATAAGGTGGTTTTTCAGAACTAGCATGGCTTGACATTGGACACTTTTCCATCACTTTCCAGAATGTTCTGTGTCTTTCTCCCTAGCAGCAGCTTCACAAATAGAATGTTGTGATATTGCAAATTCCCAGTTAGCATGAGAGTTAGATTTTATGTAATAAACATGTCTTTCTATCAATAATCAATATATATGCTACTATATGAGCCGCGGTGGCGCAGTGGTTAGAATGCAGTACTGCAGGCTACTTCTGCTGGCTGCCAGCTTCCTTCAATTTGGCAGTTCTAGTCTCACCAGGCTCAGCCTTCCAGGGTGGGTAAAATGAGGATCCAGTCCGGCAGGTTGACTCAGTCTTCCCAGATGGGTAAAACGAGGACCCAGATTGTTGGGGGCAATACGCTGACTCTGTAAACTGCTTAGAGAGGGCTGTAAAGCACTGTAAAGTGGTATATAAGTCTAAGTGCTATTGCTATATGGAAGTGAAGACATTCACCTCAAATCTGAAACATAAAGAGGTGTCAGGGCAGGAATTCTAGATCTGGGCTGCAAAAATCCAGACTACCACAAGAAGGCAGAAAAATCATATTTTCTTTTAAGTCCATCTCCTGATTGTCCAGATATTTGCAGCTGAGTTCTGGTAAAACCAGGTGGGTGATAGGAACCCACTCACTTCATTTGAGAGATCATTTTGTTCTGCCAACTCAAAGTACACATTTTGGGTGGCTGATTCAGATATTTGCATGCAGTTAAGTACTTCTCTGTGGAGTTTTGAACATTCACTTGATTTAAAAGGAGGAGGAAGACAAGGGAGAACATGAGAACCTCATACTTAAGAATGTTTCAGTTGTTTGTGGCCAAATTATTGACAAACTGGATATCATGACTGAGAAGCAGTTGGCATCAGAGACAAGCAGAAGGCTAAACTGAAGTCAGAATGAAAACAAAAGCCAGCCCCGTAGTTAGGCTCAAAGAATAAGACCATAAACAGATCTGTCAGACATCAGGGAATGGTTACTGCAGCAAATCTCTTCCTGCCCAAAACAATCCATTGGCCATCAAGAATAGGGAAAGTCAGCCCATGTCTGAGAAGTGTTTGCAGGTATACTTCATCAGGTGTGGCAAAAAGCAGCAGTTTCTGACATGAATACTAGACTCTCTTCATCAAGGTCAAGAATTGGCCCAGTTTGCTTCAATGAGGCACTTTGCATTGCCTTCACAGTGTCAGCAGGTACTACCGTGTTTCCCAGAAAATAAGACCCTGTCTAATATTTTTTGAACCCCAAAATAAGTGCTTGGCGTTATTTTCGGGGAGGTCTTATTATTTTGGGGTGCGTGGAGCAAGATGGGACTCCTCTTGCCATCTTACCTGATTTCCAGCTCTGTGTTTAAATATTTTCGGGGAGGGCTTATTTCAGCGCATGTGCTCAAAAGCCCGATTGGGCTTACTATCAGGGTAGTAACAATTGGAAGAGACTTACAATTGTTTCAACAATTCTATTTCCTCTTGTAGCATTTCTAACAGCTGCCTGTTAGTTGTTTCCCGCAGAAGTCAAAATTCTCACTACAGTCCTGAATGATGCACAATTATTCTTGGTAATATGTATTTGGTGTTTGGTCTGGGAAAAAGAAAATAGGTAATAATTTTTGAATGTAAGGAAAATAAAGCTAGTTTGGTATCGTGATTAAAGCCTCAGATTAGAAGTTGGGAGGCCAGAAGTTCTCGACCCTCCTTAGGTGTGTAGAAATCAGTCTGCTTCAGCCATAGGAAGGAAGAAATGACAAACCACTTCTGAAAAACATTGCCAGGAAATCTGAAGAGACTTATTCAGGCAGTCTTTGAGAACTGGACACAATTGAATAGAATTTTTAAAAGGATATTTTTATAAAAGGTGATCTTTGATTAACACTTCTTAGCATAGGACTGCCAATCAAAATTCATTATGTGGCTCTGGCAACAGAGGTGTGTGTTAAAAATGGAAGTAATAGAAAATACAGGTGGTTTACAAATAGGAGGCAATGTCATATGAATTCCTGTATATACTGTACTTGGTTAACTATCAGATAAGAGTGCTTTGTGGAAAAATCAATATTAATCCACAATGTTTGTGCAACATTATTGTAATGAAGACACAAGTGAAACATTCTTCATTATTTAGAATTGAATTTATGCATTAAGTTCTGTGCAGTGTATTTTGAAGATCTTTTTTTCATAAAGCTATAGAGAATCTTTATCATGGAATGTTACTTAGACAGAAGAGTCCTTTTTAAATTAAGAGCTTTGTTTCCAGTGTCATCAAAAGTGGAAGCAAATAGGTTTTCCATCTATTCATAATAGGCTAATGATAAGCACAAATGAGTGATTCCATAGAAAGAATAGTACCCATTTACATCTGAAGTAGATAACTTGTCGAACCCGATTGTTTGTTTGATTGATTGATTGATTAAATGGAATGAATGAATATATACCATTAATTCAGTGTTAGGATTTACAAATCGGGTTTTAATAGAACCCTGGGATCCACCAAGTATAGGCAAGCATGAGCCATCTATAGATTTGATAGATTGAACTAAGGAGAAATTTCATGACAGTAAGAACAATTAACCAATGATACAGCTTGCCTCCCAGAATTCTCGCTGCTCCAACATTGCAGGTTTACAAGAAAAGATTGGCTATCCATTTGTCTGGGATGGTATAAGGACTCCTGTCTTGGGCAGGAGGTTGGATTAGAAGACCTCCAAGGTGAATTCCAGCCCTATGATTTTATGATATATTCAAAGAAGGAAACAACAGGATGTTTTGAAATAGTAAGGTGTTCTGGTTTATTACAGGAAACCAAGAACAGTGCCTTTACCAACTATTTCCTCACAAACTTTTACTTTGAGCCCTGCAGATGAACCAAGATTACTATAAATAATAATAAGGATAAAAATAAATGCATACATGTATACAAGAGACTCACCAAAGAAGGCAATAATCTTGGCGATTTCTATGAGTTATTATCAAATTAAAAAAAACCATTATTCAGTGGTAGTTATAAGCAATTATTATAACCTTATTGGTCTCTAGTTCTCACCCTTTATCCAAAAGTCACCTGTCAAGTAATTCCTCGTTTCACGTTGCCTCCAACTGTAACCTAGGGCATTACAGGTCTACATGTGGCCTATTAATTTTGCTACAGTATCAGACTTCCTGATCAGTGCTGTGGATTCACCATCCCTTACTCTCCAAAGCCAGACAAATGCCATGCATAATTCATCAATCCGTGGAGCAAATTCAGCAGAATACCTTCCCCTTTCACGGGTCTGTTCTTGCTGCCACAAGCTAATAATACTAAAGGGTTCAAAATAAAAAGCAGGAATTGATGTGTAAATCAAAGAGGCCATTACAAGAATCATATATCTTCTTGAGATTAAGTGGTCCCTTGGTTCCCAAAGGGCTGAAGAAAATGGGGTCCCTGGATAGCAGCAGGTAATTCTCTTGGATGTTATCCAGCAATTAAAACATTACCCAAGATAAAACAGATGTGCAGATTTTAGGAGCTGAGCCATAAATCCACCTTTATAAACGAGCTCTGGGCAATGACGTATATTTACAGAAATGAGTGATGAGCTGTAGTCTAAAAAATCTATCTGCAGAATATCAGAGTGAGGCAAGGCTCCTTATGAAGGCAGGAAGACTTAAAATAAGTACAGCACTGCTAGTTGGACAACGCATAGTCCCTCAATAACTCAGATGGTGATAGCTTTGCTCTGCTTAATTGTCTACACCAAATAAGAGGATGGAAACCATTGACATTAATGCTTTGTTGTTGTTAGTTGCGAAGTCGTGTCTGACCCATCGCGACCCCATGGACAACGTTCCTCCAGGTCTCCTCATTAATGCTTAGTAAACATATATTTGTGGGGATTTCCCTGTGCCTTAATGAAATATCGGTAATAATATTCAAGTTGCACTATTCCTTAAATTTATTCTACCACTTGTGTGCCAAATATGCATGCAAGTGCTCTTGTTTGGTCTTGAGTATGTTTACTGCTTATTAACAGGGTAACGAGAGCTCTCCAGGGCACTGCTGGATATAAAATCTAAAGAAGAGCCTAGTAGTACAGTGGACTAAAGCACTGTTATTAACATCTGCTGCTTGCAATTACTGCAAGTTCAAATCTCACCAGGCTCAAGGTTGACTCAGCCTTCCATCCTTTCAAAGGTAGGTTAAATGAGGACCCAGTTTGTGGGGGCAATAAGCTGACTTTGTATAAATATACAAAAGTATGAACGCTATTGCTTAACACATTGTAAGCCGCCCTGAGTCTCCGGAGAAGGGCGGCATATAAATTAAAGCAAAAAAAAAAAAAAAAATTGGTAAGGAAACACCAAACCCAATCTTCAAAGGATGAAATTACAGACAAAGCATAAAACAATACAGCAACACTATAACTTGAAACTGTTCATTTGGAAATTGTTGTCGGCTCCTAGCAATATCAATAGAATATGAATTTGTGCAGTGATGCTGACTTTTCTTTCTAGATTCTTTGTTTGTTTGTTTGTTTGTTTGTTTGTCATTAGCCATGGGCACTAATACAGGTAGGTCTCGTCCAGCTATGGTCAAGGATGCTGAACAACAAGGCCTTCCTTATTCCTTATTCAGGATAATGCAATGTCCATCACAAGATTGAAATTCCATAGGCTAACATGGAAAACAGCTCTTCACTGAACCTCTATCCAATTTAACCCCTAGAATGCCTGAAGAGATGAATGGTCCAAGATACCTTCTTCTGGCCTGGCCGTTAGAGATCCCTTTAACACACCATCTGTGTTGTGGCCTGCTGGCGGCCAGCAAAGCTGGCAGCAGAGTCAAACAGTGAGGAGGTTGGGGAGGAACTTGAGCCAGTCCTGGGGGCTGGGGAAAGTTTGGACGAAGGCTCTGCGTCAGAGGCAGAGAGGGAGCTAGACAGTAGCAAGACAGAGGAACAGCTGGAGACTGTTCCCAGTGTGCACATGCGCAGAGCTGGCAGAAGACAAGAACAACTCAGAAAGCAGGGTTGACATGGAAGTAAAGCCACACCTTGGTCCCTCCCATAGGAAATAAAAGAGGAGCAAACAGGGAGTGGGCTTTTGCAGGAAACAATTCGTTCATTCCGTGACTCTGAGGGACTCTGTGCCAAGTTTTGCCTTGTACTGCGTTTGGAAACAAGTTACGTGGCAGCTTGCCAAGCGAGATAAGGTGTGTTGATAAATATTCCTCTGAAATACTGTTTGGACAGGCCTTGCTGACTGTGAATGAAAGTAATTCACAGTCGTATAAATAAAAGAGGTTTTGCCGGGATCAAGATTCTGCTTCCTGCTTTTTAAGGGAACCTAGGTCAGAACAATCTGGTTTTAACCTGTCTCACACTGTCTGGTCAAAATTGAACAGAATTAGGTACGATACTGGAAGAAGTGCCTCTGTCCTGTATCAGTGGGGATGGAAAGATTCCCCTTGTTGTGATTGTAGTGCTGGTAAGCAAACTATTAAACATACTGTGCAAGATGGTCACTTTTTTCAGTGCCGTTGTAATTTTGAATGGCCACTAAATGAACTGTCGTAAGTTGAGGATTACCTGTAGTCTCTGCTACCTCAATGGCACCAAAGAGTTCGCTATCAATAGTCCTACTGTTTATCATGAAACATAATGACATTTGAAGTAAGCTGGGTTCCCCACTCTGCTATGGAACTAAGTAGGATGCCAAAAGGTTCTGAGTCTCTTTCGCCATCTTCTGAAGTGAGCCCTCTGACAAAATGGATGGAGCTGGAAAATCAAAAGGATGGAAGCAACAGTGGAAAAATTGAGTCATAAGCAAAATATGACAATCACTAAGTTTGAATGCTAACTTTAACCACTGTTTGTTTTCACTGTGGTTTGGTGAACAACCAATGTAGCTCGATTTATCTACAATATCAACCCATACACCATGGCTGCATAGTCACAATGACGACATCAGATACTGCAGAAGTCCCAAAGCAAGCAAACCATAACAATGCATGTTGTAAATTGGATGATCCCATAGAATATTTTGAACGAAGTATAGTGGTTTTTGGAACAAATTCTTCGCCAGGGGAAAATCAGACATGAGGTGAGAAACCAAAAATCACTGCTTCATTCCCAGCCAGCTATCAGTCATTCTTAAAAGGTATTTTTTGATTTGGGTTTTGGAAAATCTGTTTCCGCAATCGTAAATCCTGCTCCAGCCATGGTTAATCGCGTTTCGTGTTATTGCATCTTTCCCTTTAGGGCCTGAAAATGAGAATGTATTGGTAAGGAGGAATGAAAATAAAAAATTGTGTGTGCTACATGTAACCAGTCAAAGCTCATTCACTGTTTAGATATAGTTCTGGTTTGCATTTAGAAAATTCCGTTTCACAGCCTGTTATTCCTGTCTGGTTTTTTGGGATGTGTCCCTTGAGGACTTGAAAGGCAGAACGTCTGCTAGTGGAATGGAGCAAAATATGACATGCATTTTGCAACAGCTCTCTGCCCATTCATGATCCTGACATGTAGTAGGCAGTTAACAAGTTAATTTTATATTCTGCCTTTCCCCCAAGAGCTCAGTGATATGTATGTTGACAGATACTGTATGTAAAAAGGGAGAGCACCGCAGTTTCACAAAATAGCTGCTATACTAGCTCACCAGTTATAAAATAGCATCTTTGAGGTTTTGGGGTCTTATTTATTTAAGGATTTACCATCTTTAGTGAAGATACAGCCCCAGAGAGTCCTGATGCATAATCTGGGGGTTCTTCTGATTCATGGCTCCAGATCAAAGAAGAGTTTTCCATAGCCTTATGCTATGACCCAGTTGCACCCCTTTCTGGACCAGGAGGCTCTACTGTCAATCACTCAGACCAGTGGTGGGTTTCAAAAATTTTTACTACCTGTTCTGTGGGTGTGGCTTGGTGGGCGTGGCATGGCTCGGTGGGCGTGAAAGGGGAGGATACTGTAAAATCTCCATTCCTACCCCACTCCAGGGGAAGGACACTGTAAAATCTCCATTCTGTCCCCACTCCGGGGGAAGGTTACTGCAAAATCCTCCCAATAAGCTAGAACTTGAGAAGCAGAGAATAGATGGGGGTGGGGCTAGTCAGAATTTTTACTACCGGTTCTCCGAACTACTCAAAATTTCTGTTACCAGTTCTCCAGAACTGGTCAGAACCTGCTGAAACCCACCTCTGACTCAGGCCCTAAGACACCTCCTGGATGGACTACTGTAATTCACTGTACATGGGGCTGCCTTTGAAGAGTATCTGGAAGCTTCAGCTGGTGCAAAATGAAGCAGCGTAGGTAGTTATGAGTGCCCCCAAGAATAGCACATGTTACATCTCTGCTCCAGTACCTGCAATGATTACCAGCTTGCTTCTCGGTCAAATTCAATGTGCTAACAATGATCTTTAAAACCCTATATGGCATGGGGCTCGAGTTATTTTAGGGATTAGCTTGACCCAATTATATCCACCCTTTTCACCAAGTCCAGCAGGAGGAGCATGTTGGGGCCCATCAGCCAAGAAGCCTGAAGGTGGGTCCAGGAGGACAGCCTTTTCTGCCGTGGCACCCACCCTTTGGAACATCATTCCCAAAAAGGTGAGAATGGCCCCAACCCTGAAAGACGCCCAGAAGGCTCTCAAAACATGATTTTGCCTATGGGTCTGGGGACCCCATGGAAGCATGGACTACATTAAATGGCTAGTATAAGTTTGATTGCATTCTTCCCTGTCTAATATAATATGTATAGTTTATAATACTTCCTAATTGTTTTAATTGATGCATTACACTGGCTGTTTAATTTTGTTTTAATTGTGTATGCCACTCAGAGTTACATGCAAGCAAGATGGGCAGCTATATAAATTTAATCAATCAATCAATAAATAAATAAATATGACAAAGCAACCTAACAAGATTGTTTCTCATTCCCCTTTTCAGCCTTCCCCATCAATTCTCTCTATGTCCTCCAGTTTACAAAATCTACGAGCCTTTTCACTTGGCACGTTTCCAAAGACTTTTAAATAAAGTCCTGTCTGCCATTTTTTTTATTTTTATTTTTTTACAACTTTCTTAGAAGTGCTGTTCTTAATAGAGGATAGTATTTTGTTTTTGATTAAAATAATCTTTAACAAACAAAAATCCTGTGGAGCACAGAGTTGGTAAATGACAAGGAAAATCCTACAGACACGTTGATGCCTATGTTCATTAGTGATGGGAATTTCATTACTACTGTATTATTGGATATTTCTTTATGAAAAACACAATCCTGTGCTTTCAATAGTTTTATTTATGCGTCAAGAATTTACAGTCTTATCACAACTCCTAATTTGGCAATCTGCATTTGGCAGTATAATAGCCGTTCAGACCAGCATTAAGCTATGAATAATTATTATTGCCTTTGTCTTCATGAGAATGGATTTTAATTGAGCTTAATGAATTTTGAGCCTGTGTCTTCTTTAGCAATCCTGTTCAATGGTCATTTTAAGTGTTGATGGTATATGTGTATAAGAGACAGCTCGGTTCAAAATGAAAATCTGACCGGACCAATTATTATTTAAGCAAGTTTTATTACTAAACACAAAGGGGATTTGTTTAAGGAAATACATTTCAGGTAGTCCTTGACTTATGACCACAACTGATTTATGACCACAAATTTATATTGCTAAGTGAGAAATTTGTTGAGTTTTGCCCCATTTTATGACTTTTCTTGCCACATTTGTTAAGTGAAGTTAAGTTGTTAAATTAGTAACATGGTTGTTATATCCTCATTGACTTGACTTGTCAGGAGGTCACAAAAAAGGTAATCCCATGAGCCAGGGACACTGCAATTGTCATAAATGTGAGTCAGTTGTTAAGCATCTGAATCTAAATCACGTGACCATGGGGTTACGGTTAGGGTTAGAGTTAGGATTATGTTGTTGTCACGTGACATGTTGTGACTTTTTTCCCCTTCGCTAAACCTGGGGGTGAGCGTGGCCAGAATGTGACGTATCTGGCCCACAAGCCGTGAGTTTGACACCCCTGGTCTAAGTGCACTCCATTGCCCTTGTGATCAGGAGATCAGGAGATGCTGAAGAATCAGGGTCACCAAAGTTCCGAGCTACTGAACCAGTGTTATATATTGCTTTCAGAAAAGTTGCAGGTAGTCCTTGACTTATGACCACAATTGAGAATATCAGTCATTAAATTGTGGTGGTTATAAGATGAGGCAGCTATATAATGGGATGACTGTTTCTATAGTGGCTGTTCGGTGAATCACAAGGTTGTACATTTTGCCAGAAACTGGCACAAAATGTCATAAATCGTGATCATTTAATTACAGGACACTGCAACCAATCATAAATGTGAGCCCATTGCCAAATACTCAAAATACAGTCATGTGACAGGGAGGGGGCAAAATTACAATGGCTGGAAGTACTTTATGGGCTGTACCCTTTCCAAGTCTGTGATATCTTTGAACAGTTTTTTAAACACAGGTTGTAAGTAGAGGACTACAAGTAACGTTTTAAATTGTACTACTATATCTAGTCTGCAAAGTTCAGATGGCCACTAGATGACAGAAAATAGTTAAAGATAATGCTAGAACTTGGCTGCCATTTAGTGATTGCTTGCTTTTCTGCAGTCCAGAAATGGTAGTCCAATGAATCAAGGAGAAAAATCAAGGAGAAAAATTGCAGAATTTTGTGGCAGAACCATTGCCTGCTCCCCAAATTTGAAATGTGTTAATTGGCCCAAAGAGTTAGGTTTGTTTTTTCTTCTGTTCAGTCATGTCCGATTTTCAGAGATTGCCTGAACAAGTCAATGCAGTTTTCTTGGAAAGATTTTCAGAAGTAGTTTGCCTTCCTAGTGCTCAAAGAGAGAAACTGATCCAAGGTCACCTAGCAGGCTTCATGCCCAAAGAGGGACTAGAACTCACTGTCTCCCAGTTTCTAGCCTGATGTCTTAATCACTACATCAAACCGGCCCTCAATTTGGGGGTGCCTGTAACATTATTTTATAGTATTAAGATAACAGCTAAAAATCTATACAGGCCAAAGATAAAATCAAACACATTCAATGTAAGTGTTCAAAAGTAGGTTTCTCCAAGTTTCATTTTACATCAGTCGTGGGAAGATGGTTCAACTATAATTACCAACAGCCCCTGCCAAAATGGCCAGATTGAGCGTTATAGTCCAGCAGTCTTTTAAGAGCTATACCTCCCATCTCCGTTTTTTGGCACAGACAGTATGTTTCCTTGCAGAATTATTCTCCTAAAGAGATTGTGACATATATTACAAATGTGTCATCCAAATGAAATAGTGAATAGAGACTTTCAGCCAAATTATCTCTTCAAAGCAAGCATTACTAAACTCTGCACTGCAGTTCTGCCACCAGTAGCATACATGGGGGCTTAAAAGCAGCAAAAAGGCAGTTACAACATCGAGACAGGAACCCTTTTGTACATGAGCCTGTAACTACCATCTTGCCCTTTTGCCTCTCCCCCATGGATGCTGCTGTTTGGTGCCAATACAGAACTTGCCGCCAAGTTTCTTTTACTTAGCATTTTACTCATGTTACTTTTCAAACCTTATTTTGTGCCTGTGTTATGTAAATTAAATTAGCTTCTTTATAACACAAACACATGGAGGCACAAATGTAACCCTTTATCAGCTATCTGCAAATTGGCCAAGTAGCAATCACACTTCCTCTTTTAGCACAGCTCCAACATGAAATTTAACTTTGCCATATTGCGAATAAATTAACAAGAATGTATAAATGCAATCAATGTTCTAACTAATGCCCAAACTTTCCCTTCCAACTCTTTAGACCTGTCTAGGAGAATGTGAAGTCTCAAATTTCCCATGATGCCAAATCTGAGGGAGCCTTGGTGATGCAGCGGACTAAAATGCTGTTAAGTAGCACTTAGCTGCCAGCTGCCTGCAATTACTGCGAGTTCAAATCTCACCAGGCTCAAGGTTGATTCAGCCTTCCATCCTTCCGAGGTAGGTAAAATGAGGACCTGGATTGTGGGGGCAATAAGCTGACTTTGTATAAAAAAGAACACCGCTTGGGGGGGCCAAAAGCCCTACTAAGCAGGTATATACAAAAGTATGAAGGCTATTGCTTAACGCATTGTAAGCTGCCCTGAGTCTCCGGAGAAGGGCGGCATATAAATCGAACCAACCAATAAATAAATAAATAAATAAAATTACAATCTTTATATGGTATTAGAGGGCCCAGCAGGTTCCTGTTATAAGAATTGAAAATGAGTTGTAACCAGCAAGAAGTAGCTGGGGGATTTTTATAGCTCTGTCTGTCTTTCCCCTTCCTATGCAGCTCCTTACACATACATTGTTGGCATTAAGACATACTTTCAACTTCATTATTACAGTAAAACAGACATCTGCATTATTAACAAAGAACAGACTCATGTTCATTCAGATTCATACCAGGCAAGCATATCATGCAAAGATTGAAAGTGGAAGGGGAAAAAATAATAGACTAGTTAGGGATCTCGGACATGTTTTCTCAAGAAACCGGAGCTCAACTTTTATTCACCCTCCTTTCTACACACTGGATATTTCAGAATGTTTGTTCCAGAGAGCCATCTGCCCCAGGCTTCTATGAAGGAAAAGTATAGAAAAACAGTCTTTTTCTCTCCTTCTGCTTTCTCCACTATCATTTCTCCACCTTTCAATATTTCAGAGCTATTTTGGATTTTATAAAATCAATCTGGGACTTGGATGTAGCCTATAGAATAAAGAGGATGAAGATATTTTATAACGAAATGTAATAAACGTTTTTTTTTTTTTAAAGAAGTTTTCAAGTGTCTGGGAGTTATGTTCCATGCCATATGGGGTTACTGGAAGCAGGCACAGATTTCATAGGTTCATATGTCCAAAAAAATGTTAGGGAAATTAAAATTGTTCTACACAAAAGGTAGGAAATGCATTCCTGTAGCCTTGAAATTATTTGTCAGTACAGCTGCTCTATAGCTGTCAGACTAGCCTCTACTCAAACTACAAGTGGCTGGAAATTTAGTGCAATCTAAATTCATAATATTGCTGCTTCAACCATTTAATTGGCCATCCAAACCAGTTTTCAGACTACTATAGAGATCGCATTGCTGAAAATCATGTTACAAGTGTGGTTGTTAATACTTAATTATTGCTTGAGTTAAGGGGCGGGTTCCAAATCCCGTCGCTCCTGGTTCGCTTGTGCGTGGGGCACTACTGCACATGCGCAGAAGCATCCGGGCGGGTGGGCGGAGCCTCCCACCACCACTGCTACCGGCTCGCCCGATACATGCGAACCGGTAGCAACCGACCACTGCTTAAGATGCTATTAGTTCCCTTAGGACTCACTCCTCTTGTCCTCTGTGACCAATTTCAGTCATCATGATCCCAGGCAGGTATGGAAAGTCTTTATCATGCAGTCTTTGTTAGATTTCATATATGCAGTATTTTAGATGTCAACTTGCAAAGCTTTCAAGTTGCCATGAGCAGGAGAGAACTCAGGTTAAGGAACTAATCAGAAAAAGATTTCTAGGTATCAGACATTGAATTGAGACTAGCCTAATCTCAGAGCCCTTTAATACATGAACAGAGCATGCCAGGTGGAAACTGGTTATTTATTTGTTTATTAAATTTATATGTCATCCATCTCGTTTTGAGAACAATTTAACGTTTGACTTATTTTGCTATCCCATCAAAGATCCTTTGTTAAAGCCAAGTTCAGTACTGTACCTTCAGTAATTCCATATAAGAAATTAATGGCATCCTTATGGCCTATTTGTCTCAGGGCCTGTTGAATTTCTTCTTTGGTTCTCAGCTGTCTCTTTTACAATGACAGGTGTGGGGGGGAACCCTTGCTTCTCTCTTCTTACTACACAATCTGGATCGCTCTTTTTATATCACCCATCTCCTCTCAAATAAGCTAAGCTCAGTCATACACAATGTTGACAAGAGTTATGCCGCAGTAGTTAACCTCCCTAAGCACAATCAATATTTTGTACGATATTTTAGATTTATATCGTTGGCATTCAATTATCACTCTATTTTATTTTATTTTGTTTGCTGTTTATGATTTCTGATTGCATTAAACTCAAACTGCATTGAATGTGCTGTACCTGAGCTCTGATTCATGTTACGTTCTGGCAAAACCCATTTAGAGACATGTATAATTCTTGCACTTGGCGTTAGGACTGAAGGTGCAGAGAAGCTCAATCTTATCAGCATGCAGAATGCATCAGAAAGCCCTACGTTCATTTTACTGGTACTGTTCTCTAGCGCTAAGGAAGATAAAAAGCATAATATTTGGCTCCAGTTCTCTCTTCCCTATTCCCATCCATCCTTTTCTGCATGACCTAGAAGTTAATCTCCTTCTGGAATTCTTTGACTTGCACCACTAGCCATAGAATATTCCTCTATGTTAGAATTCAAGTCAGTAAGAATGCATTTTTTAAAAAGAATACTTTTTTAAAAAAATCACAGCTATTATAACCTGGCTAGAAAAGTGTCAATTTTACATTTGACCATATCTGTCTGTATTTACAGCATACTTGTAGTGTAGTATTATAAAAAGGCTAGGAGTCTAGGATCCAGCTATAGGCAAAACAAAACAAAAAACAAATTTGATATAGTAGCTCTTCCCCTTTCCTCTGAATAGAACTGAAATCTATTCAGATACTAGAGGTCAGCAGCAAACACGCAAGGACACAGTTGCATAAAGAGGCATTTCATCAGCAGATACCTAGAATATCTATAGCAAGGGTGTCTAACCCCACAGTTGCAGGATCCAACAGAAGTGGATATATGTTCCTCAAGGTTGAACTGTAGAGTCCTCTCCTGATAGTACAGTATTATAAAATTGATTAAGTGCCAGCAATTCAGCATCACCTGCTAGTAACCACACTGATGGCTTGTCTCCACAATAATCTGTGTCTTCAATTTTATCTTTTAAATATTTCGGCAGCACAGTCATTGTGATTGTAATCGATTGTCCATTTTAGTGCTGGATGTGCTGTCCTTCTTTTTCTGTCAGGTTTTCAAGCATTATGGTTTTATCGAGGGAACTAGACCTGCAGGTATTGTGTCCAGCCTGGTCATTCATGCTTTGAATGAGGGTTCTCATTTGATTTGTTCTATGATCCATTTTGTTTGTATTCCTGGCTGTCGGTGGTATCTTTAAAAGTCTTCTCCAGCACTGAAGTTCTTTTTCTATCCTATTTGTTCCAAGTTCAGCTTTATACAGTATATACATAGATACTGAAGAATTTTCATTCTTCAGTCATAATCATATACATCAAGTTCCATTTAAAAAGAATAGAATGAAGTAACATTTTTATTAGGTGTATAAATCCCAGCATTTGCAATATTATTAGAGCGACAAAGTCTAAAATTTAACATTTTCCCCTCTCTGCTCAGACTGGGAGAAGTTTCTGGAAGGCCATAACCCAGTCCTGTCTGATGCTGTCAGACATTTTCCTTCCTGCTCTGATGGGACAAGCAGGAAAAATACGACATTTTGTCTTAGCTAGTTTAAAGTAGGTAAAAATTTAATAACCGGTCTTTGCGGCATTTTCTTTTAGTTAATTGGTTTTGTTTTTGTTATGTTCAGTTGATTTAATCACTAGCATACATTCAGGCTTTTTTTTTCTTTACGTATTATCACTATTTAATGTAAACTTCTTTTGTTTTTCACTATTTTCACTTTATTTCTATGGACATTACTTCATGCTCCACAAAACTTTCTGGATTGAGAAATGGGGGAAACGGCTCCCTAGTTTAGCTCAGAGCAATTTTTCATCTAAACTTTGCAATACAAAGAACAACAGATTTATTGTAGATGTGCCATTTAAGAAAGTCATGTAAGACATTATATTGCTATTGTCAACCACTGTGGGCCCTTTTTAACTCTCCAAATGTTCCTTTATGTGTGTGTGACAGAGAAGGAGATGAAATATCACTTTTGGCATTATACAGCAATGCCCTTTAAGACTTGATAAAGGGGCAACCAAAAAATGTAATTGTGTTTCAATAGAGAGAAAGGTGGAAGGGATGGATTGAACTATGTGTAAAGGATACATACAATTGAAGGCTTGAAAGAGGAGATAGCTTACTTGACAAGACATCCTAGGATACTAAGAGTATCTTACAGGGAAGAAATCTGTTTCACTGTTAATATTGTGATCCTTAGTTTGCCTAAGCTAAGCTTACATTGCAGAAATGAATTCAGTCTCCAGTGATTTTCTGCCAAAGAAACTAAACCCGAGGTACAGACTGACATAACCTTTCAGCATTAGAAACCAGGATGTACTTGTTTAAACATATAAGCAGCAGGAAAAACTCTAGGGCAGGGATGTCAAACTTGATTTAATTGAGGGCTGCATCAGAGTTGTGTTTGACCTTGGGGGAGCTGAGTGGGCGTGGCCAGGGTGGGTGTGGCCAGCTCAATGTCACTCATGTTCGGGGGCGCATGTAGTGGCCTGAGCGCTCTGCCAGCGAAAACAGGCTCCTGAGCTCTGTTTTCAGCTGCAACGGCCTCCTGCCACCCTCTGCCAGTGAAAACGGAACTTGGGAGTGCCGCCTGCAGCCCTTGTGACCTCCATTTTCAGCTGCAATGGCCTCCAGCAACCCTCTGCCAGCAAAATGGAGTTTGGGAGTGCCGCCCACAGCCCTCGCATGCTCCATTTTCACTGGCAGAGGCATCATGGGCCGGTCCTTCACTGTTTTCAGGGTGGCCCTGCGGGCCAGACCTAAACACGTAATGGGCCAGATCCGGCCCCTGGGCCTTGAGTTTGACATCAGTCTCTTAAAAACCTCCAGTGCTGAAGCATCCACAACTTCTGAAGGCAAGCTGTTCTACTGGTTAATTGTCCTCACTGTTAGGAAGTTTCTCCTTAATTCCCAACCACTTCTCTCCTTGATTAGTTTCCATCCATTATTTCTTGTCCTGCCCTCTGATTCTTTGGAAACTAAGTTGACCCCCTCTTCTTTGTGGCAGCCTCTCAAATACTGGAATACTGCTATCATGTCATCCCTAGTCCTTCTTTTCTCTAGACTAGCCATACCCAGTTCCTGTAATCGTTCTTCATATGTTTTAGTCTCCAGGTCTTTAATCATCTTAGCTGCTCTTCTCTGCACTTTTTCCAAAGTCTCAACATCTTTTTTGTAATGTGGTGACCAAATCTGGATGCAGTATTCCCAGTGTGGTCTTACTAAGGTTTTATAAAGTGGTACTAATACTTCACATGATTTTGATTCTGTGCCTCTGTTTATACAACCAAGGATTGTATTAGCTTTTTTGGCTGCTGCTGCACACTGCTGGCTCATATTTAAGCGATCATTCACTAGGACTCCAAGGTCCCTCTCATAGGGACCTCTCACAACTATCTTGAAGTTGAAGACTAATCCAAATGCTAGTGCATTTTTGGCCGTATTTGGATAAATAGTGATGACGCTGCCCACCTGTACTGAATCAAATCAACCCTCATTTCAGAGGTAGATTATTGTATTTTGCATTATTTTAGTCTTACTAATATTACATAGAATATATATATAATTTATTTCCAATGGTTTGTAAACAAACACAGCATCTATCTGTCCTGCTGTTTTCTGTCCAACAAGCATGAGCGTCCACAGACCCTACTGCTTTGGGCAGATGATAAAAGCAGTACTGTTTCGAAAGCATTCTGGATGCAAACATTGGTAGCTGTTTGAAGTTCAAAATGCTTCCAAAAGAGCAGTAGCATTTAGGTTTATATGCCACCAGGGGTGGGTTCTAAAATTTTTTACTACCGGTTCTGTAGGCGTGGCTTATTTTGTGGGCATGGCTTGATGGTCATGTGACAATTCTTTAGGATTTAGCAGAGATACTGGTCTACCAGGCTTTTAACTGCTTGCAGAGCTGTACCGGTCTACCCATTTATTTTTGCAGGCACTGGTCTACTCATTTATTTTTGCAGGCACTGGTCTACCCATTTATTTTTGCAGGCAACAGTCTACTCATTTGTTTTTGGAGGCACCGGTCTACCACCACACTGCCTTTTACCACTGATCAGCTGTAGGGCAGCCCTTTGAAGTCCCACGGCAAGAGTTTAAACAGTTTTTTTTCCTTATAGCCCATCAGCTTGGACTCAGGAGGCAGCAATAGATTGGGGGTGGGGGCAAATAAAAGGTAAGAATAACGCGGGGGGGAGGGGAGGTAGAACCAGTTCGGTGATGTCATATCGTCACTGCTACTGGCTTGGCGGAACCGGTGGAACTGGGAGGAACCCACCACTGTATGCTACCCCTTAGTGCTTTACAGCACTCTGGGTGGTTTACAAGGTAGAAGCATTATTTGCACATTGCCCCCAACAAACTGGATCCTTATTTTAGCAACCTTGGAATGATGGAAGGCTGAGTTAAACTTCAGCCCCATCAGGATCGAAATCTAGGCTGTGGGCTGTGTTTGCCTGCAATACTGCACTTTAACCACTATACCACCAAATCAGAACACTTCCACAGCATTCCAGTAAAGGCAGCGCTACCTGTTTTAAGCTTGAAATGCGACATTTGGAAATTGAAGTATTCCAAAATAGACGCATTTTGCATACTCCTACTAAATTTCCTGCTCTTAACATCAGTGAAACAGAATAATTCCAAATCATTCTTGACATTTCTATGCTGACTATGGTGGCAAGGTTCAGTTGTCTTCTAGGCTTCTAATGCTAGCATGTTGGCAAGTCTGCATTTGGACTCCTTACCAAAACATGCAACCACAATCCTGAGACATCCATACTGTATTAAATGCATACTGTACAAAAAAAAAAAAAGGTAGGGCTTTGACTGCATAGTCACAACTATCTTTTTGGCTTCTTTTCTTCTTTCCCCAACAGGAATCCCTGCTCAATCAAATTTTCTTCTTCTGATTTCAATTACCTGTGTTTCCATTTTGATCCGTTTTTCTCCTCTTTGTACCAATATTCTTGCTACAGTAGTTCCAGAGGTGGGTTTCAGCAGGTTCTGACCAGTTCTGACTGGTAGCAGAAAGTTTGAGTAGTTCGGAGTACCGGTAGTAAAACTTCTGACTGGCCCTGCCCCCATCTATTCTCTGCCTCCCAAGTCCCAGCTGATTGGGAAGAAATTGGGATTTTGCAGTAACCTTCCCCTGGAGTGGGGTGGGAATGGAGATTTTATAGTATCCTTCCCCTGCCACTCACACCAAGCCACGCACACCAAGCTATGCCATGCCCACCAAGCCACGCCCACAGAACGTAGTAGCCACGCCCACAGCAGTAAAAAATTTTGAAACCCACCACTGAGTAGTTCCCTTTTGCCCAGAGATCTGCCACAGCTTTCTAAAATACAAAGTTTCCCCCTCCTCTCTTCAGAAACAAATCTGGCTTTTCCTGCCAGGCAGAAGCTTGTATCGGTGACAATACAGTACTGTATGCTATTGATGTCTGAGCCTGCCTGAAAGGGGCTGAGTGTAACTAGGATGTGCTGTTGTACTCCTGTGTTCTTAGTGATCAGCCTGTAGATGCAGTTGTGTAGATGATCATATTGTGTAGGATAGCCAATTGAGTGGAGAGGAAGCAAAGATATTTTTCAGACTACAAGACTTGTAGCAGCTTGCAGTAGAAAATGATTACCAACATTTTGGGACTGGATGGCTAGTGTTAAGTTATCGGGGAATGGTAATTGTTGTGATGTAGAAGTATCAGGTTATTAATTAATCATTATCTCACCTTAATTGTTTTTATAAATAACACAAATTGGCAGATATACCAAAAGTCCTTCCTCCTCATGTTTTCCCTACAACATCCCTTGGTTATCATCTGTGGGAAGTATACTCCAAAAGGACAGTGCCAGGAACCACTAAAGCAGTGCCAAAAGTCTTAAAAGAAGCCCTTCCCCCTTTAAGAAATTCAAACCCCAAAGCAAAAGCACCAGCTGAAAAAAAAAAAAAACAACCTCAGGGCAGCCAAAAGCCATTAATGGCTGTTACAGAAATAACAAAGGAAAGCTTCAGTATTCCTCAAGATGGTATATGCCAAAATATGCAGGTTGTCCCAGTGAACAAAGATCAGCAGAACATTGAATTAAAAGTTCCCAGTCAAGAAATCAAAATATTGGTACATGAAGAGCAACAGAAAAGAGAGGTGCCTCTCACAGAATCTTCTAAGCTTCCCAGTCTATAAGAAAATAACACTTTTATCTCCAGCTATGCATGAAGCACCAACATCCTTAAGTCAACTTCTTGATAATTCTGGAGCCCCTAATGTTGCTATCTGGGCTTCTGGCCTTGAGTACCTCCCACAGTAACTTGTAACTTGAAAGTACCTCCCACAGTAACTTTCAAACTTGAAGTTTGAAAGGTTTCTGGCATACCCCCTCCTCCACAAGATTCCTCTTCTAATAAAGACCTCATTTGTTCTCTAAATTTACCTGCAAATACAGAATCTTGTTCAACTCTGGTACAACAAGAGTTAGGAGACATAAATTCAAATGTTTCTCAAAATATGTCTCCACTGGTACAGAGAGCTATTAGTTCTACTTCTCTTTCTACATCAATCTCACCCAATCAGATAACAGTATTTGTAACTTCCAATCCCATTACATCATCATCTAACACTTCAGCATCATTGCCCTCTCATATGCAGCCCACGTTAATGTCTACTGTTGTCACCATGCCTAATGTTGGTAATAAAGTTCTGACATCTGAAGAACAGAAAGCAGTTCAAGCTAATGCTTGACCTCAATTTATTACTTCAGTGTTTATAAATTTATCCTCAATCATTCAGGTTATGAAAGGTTCTCAAACAAATACACTTCCTGCAACCCCAATTACTTCTAATTCTAGTTTAATATCACAGCCTGTTACAGTTGTTGGTCCTTTACATTTACCCCAGAATATAAAGTTTTCATCTGGGCCTTCTACGCCTAGCTCTTCAACTAATACTGCCATCACAAGTATGTCAACAAACTGACCATTGATTATTAATTTATTAACAACTCCTACTCCGCTTCCTTCTCCTTCATCAACTATTCCTCCAAGCACTTCTTCATATCCTCCCGGTCACTTAAATAAAGATTTCAGTTTAGAGGAGATGAATTCTCAAACTTGTGCCTCTGCTGATCCATCCACAGAAACAGTCCACTGCTGGTGTTTCTCCATCTCATGAACATAGCCCTGGATCTTCCAGTAACTGGCGAAGTCCAGTTTCAAATGCTAAAGGAAAGGTGGACAGAATTGGTCAGTTTTTGCTGACAAAAGTATGCCAAAAAGTCACAGATGTTTTTGATAACGGGGAAGAGCAATATGCTGTGGAGGGAGAAATAGAGTGCCAGGAACAAGATGCTTCAGTTCCTAGCAGCATGGAGGCAGAACAGTCTGTAGAAGTAGAAGACAATGTTGTGGCAGCTCCGGATTCCACTCTTTTGAAACACAGCACTTCTAGAACTTGTAATTCAAATGTTAGTAATACTGCTACTGTTCCTGCATCAGTATCGCTAAGTTTACCAGGTGGCACTCCTTCTACTATTGTACTCTCAGTAGTAACCACTCCAGTGATTCTGAAATCATATCTTCAATTCAGAGTACTAATGGTAACCCAGGTAGTATAGCAGATGAACAGGCTGGGATTGCAACCAGAGATGAGAAAGTGGAAGCCCACCATGAATTGCCACATAATATGGCATCTTCATGTCAGACTTTAAGTGCAACACCAGAGAGTGCTATTCAAAGAACAGATCTGGAAGCAAATCCTGGCATTATCATTGGCCTTTCTAATGAATCAAAGGAGAACTGTGAAAAATCTAAAACTCCAAGTTGAAGAAATTCAAGGATAGAGGAACCTGCAGTGGTACAGGAGACAATGGAGAATGGTCGGCGCAAGAGGTCATCGAGACCAGCATCAGCATCAGCATCCAGCACTACAAAAGCTGGTACTATGCAGTCAAAAAGAAGAAAATCCAAATGAATTACTAAATGGATATGCAAGCTGTATAAATGTGTGGATTTTACTTAGCAATTCAGAGTTCTGATTTCTTGCTAAATATAAAAAAAAAAATACAATTCTGTACAGAAATTAATTTTATTATTATATGTTTCTAATAAATGCAAATCCTTTTCTTCTAAAGGTGTAATAATGGGAAGACATCCGTCTATTTGTTAATTTTTCTGGTTTTGTAAAGTCTTGCATAACACATCAGATCTAGTGTGTTGTAAAAAAAATCTCATAATTGTACATTTTTTTGTATGTTTTCACTTTTCATAGGACAAATAAGAGTACAGGGTTGTCATTTTTTAGACATTAAAATATTATATTACATTGTGCTGTTTGTCAAGTACTGTATGTGAATAGCAATTGAAAGGGTTGTATATGACCCAGTCTTGGAAATGTAAATCATTTTATTATATAGTAGGTTTGATGTATTTGATGTAGAAAAGGACCAGTGAAACAAAATGAAATTGGAGGTTTTTTGAAATGTGGATTATCCTAGTGCTCTAAATAAATGAATAAAGAAATAACAAAACCTGACCATAAAGCAGATCCTGAAAATACTTAGAACCAGCTAAAAATAACTCACCAGGAACTCCTCTTTTCCTCTTCCCTGACAGGATTAACCCCCATCAGATAAAGGTCCAGGGCAATCATTTCAGCTAGAGGCACACAAATAACCCCATCAAACTGTAGGAGCTCCAAAGGAAAATCAAGTATAAAAAGGCATAGGTTTGCCTCCCCAATCTGCTTGCCAGCCAGGAATGCTCAAGCTGTGTCACTACTATTCTTGCCTTCCTGAATTAAAGAATCCCGCTTTCTGGCAGCTGGCTTCTGTGACAATTCTTTCTCAGCGTCAGTGACTACTTCCCAGCTGGGGAACGAACCAGGGAAATTTCTTCCAATACATCTTTAAAGCTCCTTAGGGCCTGAGTCCAGGTTATCTGAGGAACCAGCTTGCCCCAATGGAACTGGCAGACCCCACTCATTCTGGCAGAAAGGGCCTATTCAGATTCCATCAAGGAATGGAGTCTGAATAGGCCCCATAGCTGAATAGCTAAGGAATTTTAGCTGGTGGGATCTAGAAAAGCCATTTCTGCCATGCCCCCTTTGGGAAACCTTGCGTGGGAGATGAGACCTGCCCCTAACTTTCTGACCTTCAGGAAGTTAGTGTGGGACCTTGATAAAGAAGCTGCAGGCGGGAGGTAGTTGGTGCAGTGAAAGAGAATGCACCATCTCCGCTCCACTCTCAGCCTATAGTGTTTAGTCTGTATTTAATCTTTTGCATTTTTACATTGTTTTTATATCTCTATTTTTACTATATTTAATCCCCTCAGAGTCACTTTGAATAGTGAGATGGACAGCATATAAATTAAATAATAAAAAATAATAAATGATGAATGAATGAATGAATGAATGAATGAATCAATCAATCAATCAATCAATCAATCAATCCCCATGAGACGAGTTGGATGAGAGAGAATGACTGGGTTCAAAGTCACCCAACCAATTTTCATGCCAAAGGTAGGTCTAGAACTCATGGTCTTCTGATTTCTCTCCAGGTGCCTTAATCATTAGATCAAACAGATGTTCTAATTTTCATTCTATAGGAAAGTGGGAGAATGGGAAAAAATGAAATCCTTCTGTATTCAATTTTCTTATCCCATCACTACTGTGAAAAGAAAATTTTAAAATATACAAAGAAATGAATTAAGCATTATTCTAAACAAATGGCACTGTTGAAAAAAAAAACTTGTACACAAGCATTTTTTTTCCATTTCATCATTTTAATATGACAGGAAACAAAGTATTGTGTTAAAAAAAAACCCTAGAACTGAAACAAATGAAAATCATGTATAATTCTACTTTTAGTTTGCTTCTAAGGTACCCACAATAAACTGCTAGCTTGGAATTTACTTAGAATATGTCCTACAGCACCACCTAGCAGACTAATTGGAAAGTAAATTGTAATAATATTTTTAGGTACTCATTCCCAAATCGTAAAGCCTTTTGCAGCCAGAAGTTGTCATTGTTACTAGCTGAGACAACTTTTGCAAGAAATTAGTTCTATTTATTTGTAAATATGATGGCTATACAATACCTACATGTTCAGAACTTGGGGCTACAGATGGAAGGAAATACCGGTAAATGGTGAGGATTATCTTCTTGCATAGAAATATCTGAAATTAAAATCCAGGTCTGTTTTTATTCCAGTCCCCTCTGGAAAATCTGTTGTAAACTATGTAAAAAAAAAAAAATCTGTTGTAACTATGTTTGTCCAAACAGTTAAACTACCAAAACCTAGGCAAACAAACCATCATATACTTACAGTATATTACAACAGAATTTAGTTTTAAATGGGATATTTTGTTAAGTAATAAAATAATTAATCTAAGCTATCAATCTCTCCATTCTTCTCCATTCAAATCTCTTTCTATAGGCAGCACCAGTCCCAATGATGTGAGTTCCATGGGAACTGGAACGCTGAGCTGATTATTAACTGGCTTTCAGTCTCAGAAGAAACACTGCAAAGGCAGTTTTGCAGAATTTCCTCTGGAGCTATGGCAGAGCCAGTTTCTTATTGGCAGGAACTCCTGCCTCATCCTACCTTCTGATTTATTCTAGGGTTTTCCTCCTCCTCCTCCCATTTCCACCTTTTCTTCTGGGATGGCACTGCTGCTCCATCTGCCCAGTAGCCAGTGGAAGTTTTAATCTTTGTTTATTTATTTTATTTATTTTTTTATTTATTTATTTTTGTCAGGCATATATAAGTATGAACATGAAATGTATAAACATGATTATTGTTAGATCGGCGCAGGAAAGGAAGACGTGACCAGCTCGTTACATTAGTAACTTTTATTGAGTACAAGAAACAGTAGCAAGACTGGCTGTGCGCTGCCGGGGCTCTCCTTATATTCGCTCCGGCAGACGCACCGCCCCCTGACAGGGATTCAAATCTTCCCGCCCGGTGGCTGGCAGCCAATCCGGGCGGATGTCCTTATAAGGACATAACACTCCTCCCCCCTAGTCCAAAGAAAAAACACAGTTCAGAGTTCGTCAATAAACGTGACGTAGTCCCACAGATACGTAGGACGCCTAGGCACCCTACTTGACCTGCGCAGTCTCATTTCTTCCGCGTCCCCGCCCTGGACGGACGGGGTTCCTGTGGCTCCTGGCTCCTTCCCCGGAACCGGGCTCGGTTCGGCTGGCGAGTGTGCGGGGTCACCCTCAGCGCCTCCGGCCGGACCGCAGACCTTGGATGGCTGGTTCTGGTGGTCTTCCTCCTGGCCTGTGGATCTTTCGCCTCGGCGGTGCTGTTCGGTCTCGACCCGGGAAGAGCGTCTGAGTCTCGGTAGGACCCCGGCTGTCACTTGCTCTTCCTGGGTCTCCCGGTGGCTGTGGTTCTGCTGCGGCCCGGTTCGCTGTGGTCCGGAGGGTGGTTCGGGCCGGTGCCCTTGGGTCCGGTCTGCTCGCTGTGGGTGGTGTTGGTTCGGGTAGCGGTGTCCGACCTTGCAGGGGTGGCGCAGGTCTCCTTTGCTGGGCTGGCGCTGGCCTTCCCCGTCGGGTTGGTGGTGGTCGACCTGGTCGGGGTGTCGTTGTGGGGCTTCCTCCTCGGGCTGGTGGAGGTCTCCCCTGCCGGGGTGGCGCAGGCCTCCCTGGCCGGGTTGTTGTCGGCTTTCCCTTCCCCCTAGTCCCTGGTCTACCGCCAGTTGGTGGTTGGGGTCGTCTGGGTTGGGTTGTTGTTGCCGGGTTGTTTCTTGCGTTGGGCAGGGGTCCCCCTCGCCGGGGAGTTGTGTGCCACCCTCGCCCATGTGCTGTGGTGTGCCCATCTGCGAAGGTCCCCGGTCTACTCGCCTTGCGTTGAGGTCTCCCTGGTAGGGCTGCCGTGGGTTGCCTTCACTGGTAGGGTGCGGTGCTCCCCTTCTGGGCAGGTCCCGGTCTACCTGCGGGCTGGGTCGGGGGTCCCTGGCCCTGCTGTGCCGGGTGTCCACCTGGTCGGGTTGGTGTTGCCATCCCCCATGTGGTTGGCCCCGGTCTACCTCGCTGCACTGCCGACGTGACAGTGCCTGGTAGTGTGCTGGGCCGACCTCGTCGGGATGGCGTTGCTCTGCCTCGCAGGGGTGTGGTAGGCCTACCTCGTCTGGGTGTTGTAGGCCTACCTCGCCGGGGTGTTGCAGGCCTACCTCGTCTGGGTGTTGTAGGCCTACCTCGTCAGGCTGGTTTTCGTGTGCTCCCCCCCACCTTTTCCGGAGTTGGTCGATGTGACGTCTCACGACCTGTCCATCTTCCAACTCGACGGTGTAGGATTTGGGGCCGGTTGTGCTGGCAATCTTCCCCTTCAGCCACTTAGGAGAGCCGTTGAAATTCAGCGCGAAAACTGAATTTCCTTTGCTGAAGGCGCGAAGCGGGCGGCTGGCGGTTGCGGTCACTTCCGGGCTGTATTGGGGGTGCAGCCGGTCCAAGGGTGACCTCAACCTTCTGCCCATCAGGAGTTCGGCCAGGCTCTTGTGGGTGGTGGCATGCGGCGTGATGTGCTGGGTGAGGAGGAAGTTGTCGATGCATTCTTGCCAGTCTCCCGGGCCCATCTTGGTGAGGGCTTCTTTTGTGAGCCGGACCATCCGTTCCGCTTGTCCGTTTCCGGCCGGCCTGTACGGAGCGGAGAGGGCATGGCGGATGCCCAGTCCTGCCAGGAAGGACTCCATGGCCAGGGATGTGAGCTGGGGGCCGTTGTCCGATACCAGCACGTCCGGTAGTCCGTGGGTGGCAAACAGGCGGCGCAGGGCTCGGATCGTCGCTTCTGTTGTGGTAGATGCCATGGGTACCACCTCGAGCCACTTGGAGAAGGCATCTACCACGATGAGGAGGTGCCGCCCTTGCATCGGGCCCGCGAAGTCGATGTGGACCCTCGACCATGGGTTGCTGGGGGTCTCCCAGTTCGTGACTTCGGATTGTGGCAGTGCTGGGCGGACTTCTTGGCACGGGTCACATCTGGAGACCCATTGTTCAATGTCTCTGTCCAGTGAGGGCCACCAGACGTAACTCCGTGCCAGGGCCTTCATGCGGACGATGCCTGGGTGCCTGTTGTGCAGTGTCTCCAGCGTCCGCCGTTGCAGAGTGCTTGGATCAGCACCCTGTCTCCCCATAGCAGACAGCCCTTTATGGTGGACAGCTCCGTCTGTTTCCTGGTGAACGGGCTGAACCTCTCTTCCGTCTGTTTCGATGGCCACCCCCTGAGGATCCAGGACCTTACTTGGCGGAGGGTGGGGTCTCTCTGGGTGTGCGCGGCCACATCTGCGGAGGAGACTGGACAGCTGGCGTCGTCATCTATGTGGAATAGATGGAGCGTGGGGGCTGGGTCTTCCACCGGGTTCTTCGATGGGCATCTGCTGAGTGCGTCGGCATTTCCTATGGCTGTGCCTGGCTGGTGCACGAGCCTATAGGAGTAGCCGGCCAGGAAGATGGCCCATCTCGTCATCCGCGGGGACATGAAGGTCGGGGTGGGTTGGTCGCCTGCGAGGAGTCCCAGGAGTGGCTTGTGATCGGTGACTATGGTGAAGCGCCTTCCATAGAGGTATTCGTGGAAGCGCTTCACTCCTGCCACGATGGCCAGGGCTTCTTTGTCCAGCTGACTGTAGTTCCGCTCTGCGCCGGACATGGTTTTCGAGAGGTAGGCGATGGGCGCTTCCGTGCCGTTGGGCAGCTCGTGGCTGAGGACTGCCCCCACCCCGTATGGCGACGCGTCGCAGGTCAGCTTGATGGGGAGCGTCTCGCTGTATTGGATGAGGACGCTCCTGGACGTCAGTAGTCCCTTGATGGCCCGGAACGCTGCTTCCTCTTCCTGGCCCCACTTCCAGGAAGCCGATTTCCCCAGCAGACGGTGGAGTGGCTCAGCAACTGTGGCTTTCTGTTTTAAGAAAATGGCGTAGAAGTTGAGCAACCCAAGGAAAGCCTGAAGCTCCGTTTTGTTTTTTGGGCTTGGAGCTTCATGGATTGCTTCCACTTTTGATTTGGTGGGGTGGATGCCTGTGCTATCAATGAGGTAGCCCAGGAACTCAACTTCCTGTACTCCTATGATGCACTTGTCCCGCCTGACCCTCAAGCCCTTGGCCTTGAATCGCTGCAGGACAAGCCTGAGCCTTTCAAGGAGTTGAGCTCTTGAGTCACCGGAGACGAGCACATCGTCGAAGTAAGGCACCACCCCTGGAACGCCTTGGAGGAGGCGTTCCATCATGGATTGGAAGATGCCGGGGGCAGCGCTGACTCCAAATTGGAGCCGGTTGCATTTGAATGCCCCCCTGTGCGTGACAATTGTTTGAGCCTCCGCCGTTTTTTCGTCCACTGGCAGTTGCTGGTAAGCCTGGGCCAGGTCCAGTTTCGCAAAAATTGATCCAGATCCCAGGGAATGCAGCAGGTGTTGCACCACTGGGACTGGATATGCGCTCTGTGCCAACGCCTTGTTGATGGTACAACGGTAGTCGGCGCAGATGCGCACAGACCCATCATGCTTCAGTGGGGTCACAATGGGGGTCTCCCATGAAGCATGATCGATCGGTTCCAGGACGCCCTGGGCGATCAGCTTATCCAGCTGCTCATCTACTTTGGGCCGCAGGGCAAACGGAACTCGGCGGGGCTTGAGCCTAATTGGGGTGATTCCCTTGTCCAGATTGAAGGAGATTGGCCTCCCCACAAATTTCCCCAGCTTACCATCGAAGACTTCCTTGAACTCTTCGATGAGGTAGTCGAGTTCGTCCCTGCCAATTTGGTTGATGCCCTCGATTGAGAGCCCCAGCGGCTTGAACCACTCCACTCCTAGCAGGTTCGGTCGGCTGTCCCGTACGACGGTGATGGGGAGTTTGCCTTCGAACTGCTTGTAGGTGACCCGGATGTTGGCTCTTCCTAGCACTCCGATGGGGTTTCCCCCGAAGTCGACGAGCTTGGAATGTAGTGGCTTCAGCTCTCGCTTGGTGATGCTGGGTTGCAGGCGCTTCAACTGCTGCCAGTCCATGATGGAGTAGACCGAGCCGGAGTCTACCTCCATTTTGCAGGGTGCTCCTTCCACGTGGATGGTCACATGGAACTTGGTGGCACTGTCTGACGTCGTGTGAGCGATGGTCGTCTGGTGGACTGCTCCGCTCCGGGGAAATTCGTCGTCTCTGCGTCTGGAAGGGCCAGAGGACCGTTTGGATGACCTCTGGTAATTCTTCCGATTCTCGCGGGGATGGTGGCTGGAGGGCTCTGGGGCTGGTTCCTCAGCTCTGCAAGCTTCGGCGATGTGACCCCTTCTGTTGCAGCGTCGGCAGGTCGCATCTCTCCACTTGCAGGTTGCTCTGGCATGGTCCCCTCTGCAGCTGGCGCAGCGCTCCCCTTTGTAGTTCCATTGGGCGGTTTCCCGCCTTGGGGGTCTGGATACCTTGTGGACGGTGGACTCTCCCTCCGACTCGGATCCAGCCGTGGAATCCTCTGTTGAAGATTGCTCCGTGGAGCGAATCTTGTGGATTCCCTTGGCTCTGCTTACTGCGGCAGCTGCTTTCTCCGAGATTTCGGATGCGGTGGCTTCCTCCACCACATCCTTGAGCACGAGCTTCTTCCTGCTCAGGAATTTCTTTTGCAGGCCTCTGTCCCTCATGCCGAAGACCACGCGGTCAGCGATGGCATTGTCCACGTGGTCGAACTCACAGCTGGCTGCGATCTGGCGTAGGGCGGCCACGAATTCCTTGATCGTCTCACCCTCCTTCTGGTCCCGTTGGTGGAAGGTGAAACGGTTCGCCACCGGTGTTCCTGTTGGGGCATAGTGGTCCTCCAGGATCTGCAGCAGGTCTGTCCATGGCACTTCTTCGATGTCTCGTGGTGCTACGAGATCGATTGCCATGTCGAGGACCTCGGAGCCGCAGTTGGCCAGGAAGATGCCCTTCTTCCGGTCATCATTGGCATCCCTGATGTTGTTGCCTCTCAGGTATTGCCGGAATTTCACTACGTAGGATTTCCACTTGTCCTTCCCTGGGCGGAAAGGAGCAAGGGCTGGCAAAGTGACTTCAGCGGATGCCATGCCTTTGGAAATGCCTACTGTAGTTCCCGGTGCCGGAGTCTTGTCTTGTTGGCTTGGTGCCGCGAGGTTCGTTCTTCTCTCCGTCCTTCGTCGCCAGTGTTAGATCGGCGCAGGAAAGGAAGACGTGACCAGCTCGTTACATTAGTAACTTTTATTGAGTACAAGAAACAGTAGCAAGACTGGCTGTGCGCTGCCGGGGCTCTCCTTATATTCGCTCCGGCAGACGCAACGCCCCCTGACAGGGATTCAAATCTTCCCGCCCGGTGGCTGGCAGCCAATCCGGGCGGATGTCCTTATAAGGACATAACAATTATGAATACATGAGATGGTTACAAATAAAAGGGGACATTAGGACAGGGATGGTAGGCACATTGGTGCGCTTATGCACGTCCCTTACAGAACTCTTAGGAATGGGGAGAGGTAAACTATAGACAGTCTAAGGTTAAAGTTTTGGGGATTTGGGGGAGAGACCAAAGTCAGGTAGTGCCTTCCAGGCATTGACCACTCTGTTGCTGAAGTCGTATTTTCTGCAATCAAGTTTGGAGCAGTTTACCTTAAGTTTGTATCTATTGTGTGCTCATGTGTTGTTGTGGTTGAAGCTGAAGTAGTTGTTGACAATGTTGTTACAGTGGGCTCTGGCACTTAGATTATTGGAGATGAGTACTCCAAGGTCCTTGACAGAGTGAGGGTCATCTACAAGGTCATGTCCATCCAGCTTGTATTTTATGTTCTGATTTTTTTTGCCAATGTGTAAGACAGAGCATTTGTTGGTTGAGATTTGAAATTGCCACTTGTTTGACTATTCTGACACATAGTCAAGGTCTTTTTGAAGGATAGCAGCATTGTCAGTTGTGTTGAATAGTTTTACATCATCAGCGAAGAGAACACAGTTACATTTAATATGATCGCAAAGGTCATTTATGTAAATTATAAAGAGTGTTGGCCCTAAAACGCTGCCTTGGGGGACACCACTGTTAACAGGTACAAGATTTGATACAGCGCTCCCTATTTTGACCACTTGTTGCCTGTTTGACAGGAACGCAGCTATCCATTTATGCAGGGGTCCAGAAATACCATAAGATTTTAGTTTTAGAAGTAGTTTGTCATGTACTACTGAATCAAAGGTTCTATGTAAATTGCACCAATTCCTTTGCTCTGATCGAGTTGTGTAGTCCATATGTTTTTGCAGTGTAGGAGTTGCAGATTACAGGATAATTTTTTCCTGAAACCAAATTGTTTGTTAAAGAGTAGGTTGTTTGTCTCTAAGTGGAGGGTAATGGATTGGTTAATGATTGATTCCATGACTTTGCAGGTGACGCAACATGAAAACGTTATGGAAAAGGCAGAATATGAAATAGGATGGAGTGTTGACTAGCTGCCATTTTTAATAATCCCCAATGGTTAGCTTCAAAAAGCAACGAACAGATCAGAAAGGGGAAGGAGATAAGCCTTGTCAAGTGCTACAATGCTGCATATGATAGCAGGGATTTCGGAAGGGGGAGAAACCAATGTTAAGGAGGGGGCCAAATCCCTTCTCAAGTAAACCCCTGCCATTTAATTCTCAAACCACAAAGGCAACAGGTCCAAAAACAGTAACCAATTTGCTCTGATCTAATATAAAAATAAATGCATGCATTGCATTTAAATAAATTAAATCATCTTCATTTTTCTGTTTCATAAGTGAGCCTCTTTCACATTAGAATACTATACAACAATGCCAATAGATATTTAAAAACAAAGCAAAATATCAGCCATCACAAGGAAGCATCACTTGACTCTTGGATTGCTATGAACAATGTGCTATTGGGTAGATATATACTGTATATTTCTATAGTGTTCTGGGATTAGTGTTAATTATGAAGTGGGTGTGAAAAAACATAGTTTACAAACCACAAAAGTTTAGTTTATATATATATTCCACACAAGCAAAACAATATTTTAGCTCAACCAAAGTGAATAAACTCAGGCAGCACAATTATGTGTATGTGCTAAAGCATGCTGATATATATTTGAAAACAATATTTTAAAAGGGATAGGAAGTGAAGGATACATTTATCTTGCTGCTTTTGCCTTGATTAAAACTTAGAAAAGATGAGGGTTCCACTGTGCTTTTGAATGTTTTAAAAACACAGCGGCAGAACTTGTGTTTTAACAGCAAGCGTGGGTAACTGAATCCACAGCTGTATTCCAGATGAGCAGCATGCAGAAACATACATATACACACACACACACCAAAGTTTGATGACATGCATCTAGTTGTAATGCAGCAAAGACCCTGGATCATTCCTATTCCTATTTAAAACACTAATCTCATAGCTAGTGAGGATACAAAACAGATGAGCCTGCCAAGGGGTCTTGAGGGGAACTTCTCTCAGGACCCCTCCAATGAGGGAGACTTGTTCCAGCCTCTCTGTACTAAAGAACCCTTTACTCCTCCAAGACATCTGGCCATTTCTACAGAGGTCCAAAGTAGGCAAGGGCAGACCATTTCCCCCCCCCAAGCGGCATTTACTGCCAACTTTTGGCTACTTTTGGCTTCCCTCACCTTTAAGGCATAAGTTATATTAATATGACATATGTTTGCAGATGATTAGAGATGATGTAGAGATAATCCTGTGGCTGCACCGATCCTCTGGAACGAGTTACCCACCGGGCTCCGGACAGCCCCTGGCCTCCGTTCTTTCTGCAAAGACCTGAAGAAATGGCTTTTTAAACAAACTGTCTGATCTGTTTGGGAGTTTTTAATTAATTGTGGGATTTTAATTGTATTTTTTAACTTTTTATTGTTATTGTTATTGTTTTTACTTTACTTGATGGTTGTGAGCCGCCCCGAGTCCTCTGGGAGAAGGGCGACATATAAATTTTAATAATCTATAATCTATAATCCAGGGATAGGAAACAGATTCAAAGCGCAGGATTCTCAGGGTGCAGTTAAGAGGTGGTTTCTAAATGATAGTGGTTCTAAATGATATTTTCAGGCAGAGTTTTCTTTTCTTTCTTCCTCCCATTCTCATTTTTTCTCTCCAAGGATGAAATCCAGCAGGTTCTGACAGGTTCTGGAGAATCGGTAGTGGAAATTTTGAGTAGTTCGGAGAACCGGCAAATACCATCTCTGGCTGGCCCCCGTGGGGTGGGAATGGAGATTTTGCAGTATCCTTCCCCTGCCACGCCCACCAAGCCACGCCTACAGAACCCGTAGCAAAAAATTTTTGAATTTCACAACTGTTTCTCTCTCCAGAAGACACTACTAGTACCAATAAAGGAGAATATTTATAGCTCAGGGTTGAAATGCGGGGTCCTTAGGGCTCTCTGAGCTTGCTTGTTTTCTTGCAGACGTTTCGTTACCCTAACTAGGTAACATCATCCGTGTTTGCTATCAGCTATCAGCAAACAGCAGTCCTTACCACCGCGGATGATGTTACTCAGTTAGGGTAACGAAACGTCTGCAAGAAAGCAAGCAAGCTCAAAGAGCACCAAGGACAACACTAGTCTTAAATCTGTCTGACTCCTCACTTAAGTTTCCGAAGGGTCTTTCTTAGGAGCCAGAAAATGAGCTCTGAGTGGGGAAAGAAAGAACAAAAAATAAAAGTAACGCAAAGGTCCCGCTAGAGCAGAGCTGGGGAACGATGGCTCCTTTGTGATTTGTGGACTTCAACTCCCACAATTCCTGAGCCAGCAGGAATTCTGGGAGTTGAAGTCCACAAGAAGTCATAAAAGGGCCATCGTTTCCCCACCGCTGAATTAAGCCTCGGGGCAAGAAGCGACCTTGCACCAGAATCGGAAGACTTCCTCGTCGCCATAGCAACTCCGACCTCCTCCGATGACGTCGTTCCCTCTCCCCGTCGCGACACTCGGCTTTTGCGGCAGCTCACCTGCTTTATGGTTTCCACGTGTTTTTTTGTTTTTTTTTTTCCCCTCCTCCTTCCCCTGTGCTGTCTGGCACTGAATCTATTGAAAGGGATACGGTAAATGCGGGATTCTGGGCAGTTCCTCTCTGTTCAATTGCACGCTGGTGTAGAAACCTAGTATTTTCCGTGTCTACCTAGGTATATTATGCTTGGTTTTCAGATTAAACGATAAATAACCCAATTGGGAGGCGACGGGATAAACCCAAACTGAAACGCTTTTTCTGTGTTTTGCATATAAAGTCGGATATTTAGAGAGGGAAGAGCTTGATGTGCAATGAATAGAATGGAATAACAGAGTTGGAAGGGACCTTGGAGGTCTTCTAGTCCAACCCCCTGCTTAGGCAGGAAACCCTATAGCTCTGAAGGGGGTTCTTAATAGTGGTACAGTGCTTTATACTGAATTGAGGATAATAATCTTTATACTTTATGCTTCCCCACTGATTCCCAGTGAAGAGCTGTATAGTCACTTGCAAAGCCAAAAAAGGTGAAATGTGAATAAAGTCCATGACAATTCAATGCAAAGTGTATTTAAATAAGGAGGTCTTTGAATTGTGCTATCAGTCTAAGAACCACAGACTAGTTATGTGATTATGTCATACCAGAGTCGTGATGGGATCGTTCTAGCCAAAAAAAAAAAATTGTTGATGCTGACATACTTTATGTACCTTGCAGCATTGTAAAAAATAAGTGATTTATTTATTTTATTTATTTTATTTTATTAGGCTTATATGCCGCCCTATCTCCAACGGACTCAGGGCGGCTCACAACAATAAAACTACAATAATCCATTATACAAAGTTAAAATGCCTAATTAAATCAGATAAAGCTAAGAAACCCATATAAAACAGCTTTAAGGCTGTTATGCTATTTTAAACGTATTGTTGCTTTCTGTTTCAAGAGAAAGTGAAGTAGCTTCCTTGCTGTGGTGGCAGTGCCCTGACCAGTTGCATTTCTTCTGACCTTCTTCTCTGATTAATTGATCCTTTGATTGATTGATTTACTTTACTACATTGCTATTCAGAAAGACTCCTCTCTAGGGCACTTGCCCTAGTACATTGCTTTTTCTCATCATAATGATCAATTTAATTTTAAAAACTATCCAAAACCTCAGGGCTGAAAAGAATGGTAAAACAGAAAGAACTCAACAAATGCAATAGAATAATGTCTGACAGATAAGCTTCTCTAACAAAAAGGCAAAATTGAGAATAATATATTGTAATTATTTGCATATGAGAGAGAGAGAGAGAGAAGTGGGGGAAGAGGGAAGAGAGAGAGAGAGAGAGACTTGACAATTCAGGGAATTGCTTATGAACACAACCATGTGACTGGCAAGTGGAATCTGAATCCAATTCTTTTCTCACTATTCTGCTGATTCCAGTTATATTAAATTCCTTTAATAATAATCACATCTATATAGTATAGACTATGCATCTAGAAAAGGAAGTACTTCTCTTGGCTTTCTGTGATTGTAATTTGTTTTTATAAGCACAAAATAGACATGTTTTGGGGCAATTGGCTTGCCTTCCATTGCTGTTCCTAGAGAACAGGTTCTACACCAAGTGTTTCAGCTCTCTGTTTTCATTGCAGTCAATCAGCATTTGCTTTCACACAGACAGTGCTTGCTAGTCGTCATGGAATGGGAATTTGCCTCTCATTGTAAATTGCATATAGAAGAGCAAATGAATTCCAGTTGTGAATGCAAGCAAAAGATTACCCACCCGGCTGATTTGTACAGCTGTCTTGAATCATCATTATAGAAGTCCTTGATTTACAATCATTCATTTAGCAACTGTTTGAAGTTACAACAGCATTGAAAAAATTGACATGACTATCTATGACAGCTGCAGCATCCCTATTGTCCTGTGATCAAAATTTTGGTGCTTGGCAACCAGTTTATATTTATTTATTTATTTTATCAAATTTAAATGCCGCCCTTCTCCCGTAGGACTCGGGGCGGCTCACAGAATAAAAACAACATAACAATAAAACAGTGCTAAAACAAACCCATTTAAAATCCCCAGACAATTAAAACCTGGCAGCAGATCAGGGAATTTGCTGAAAAAGCCATGTCTTCAGGTCGGCGCAGAAAGTGCGGAGGTTGGGGGCTGTCCGGAGCCCGGTGGGTAACCCATTCCAGAGGGTCAGTGTGACCACAGAGAACGCCCTCATCCTGGGGGCCGCCAGCCGACATTGTCTGGCCGACAGCACCCGGAGGAAGGCAGTCCTATGTGAGCGTACTAGGTGGTGGGAGGCTGGTAGGAGGTGGTCTTGCAAGTACCCCGGAGCTTTATGAAGAGCTTTATAGATAAGAAGAGCTTTATAGATAAGTACCAGCACCTTGAAACGGATCTGAAGAACCACCGGCAGCCAGTGCAGCTCGCACAGGAGAGGTGTCACGGGAGTAACGGGAAGCTCCCGTAACAACCCGTGCGGCCGTATTTGATGGCTGCAGCATCCTGGGATTATGTGATCACCATTTGTGAACTCCCCAATCAGCTTCTGACAACAAGCAAAACCAATGGGGGAAATTGGATTTGTTTATCGACCAAGTGATTCACTTAAGAATTGCAGTGATTTGCTTAAGAATTGTGGCAAAAAAAGATTGTAAAGTTGAACACAATTCACTTAATAATCACCTGGTTTAGCAACAGAAATTCTGTGTCCCACTGTGGTTATAAGTCGAAGACTACCTGTACAAGATTATAGTATAAATAGATAGATAGATTAAGGCTGTGCTTCCGGGCAATTATGTCTTTTAGACCATGCCTTTTTCTAGCCATGTCTTTTTCCAAGTTTTACTGCAAAAGCTGCTTTAGGCTGTTTCCTCATACACATATGTGCACACCCTCTTTGCTGTTGAAAAAGATGTGGCTGCTGTAACAGCATGAAAAAGTGTGCCTCACTACTGTATTCCTGCAGTTCCATTCTGGTTATTGAATACAGTGCTCTTTCTCTATCAGTTTAAAGTAATTCCACCTACTCATTGGGATTTTTCTTTTTGTGCAGATATATTCGTTCTTGAACAGAATCTGGTTGGAAATTGAACATGGCATTTCATTCTCTCTGGAAGGCAGTGGCTATGATGGAGAAACACAGGACTGCTTTTTTGTCCATTTCTTGTGCTGGATTATTTGGTGCCAACTTGACTTTCCACGTCTTCTCAAAGGAGTTGTTCAAATCAATATATCAGGCCTGGGACCATGGAAAGCCATTGGGGCTTTCGGAAAATTTGCAGAACCTGTTCTATAATGTCCTCCAGGATGTCAAAGTGAAGTCAACAGATCGTTACGACGCCATTAAGACTTGCACGTTGCACCCCATAAGCGCTGGTCTACCATGGAGAGCCAAAGGCTGTGTGGTGGGCATCCCATATCATTTCAGTGATAGATCCAGTGGCGAACAGCAGATTGCCAAGATAGGCGTTTACCTTAAAGGCAAGAAACTGAACTGGACAAGCCCAGAGGGTCTGGCTTTGAAGGATGCCTTGACACTTTCTCCAGAGGCTCAGAAGTTTGCCATTGCAAGAGAGATCATTGACTTGCAACAAAGTAGGCCTTTAGCATGTGCAACTATTGGTCCCATTTGTCTGGCTGGGTCCTATATTTCTGGAGTAACTGTAAAGCAGGTCTTGGGTTTATATTATGCTCCAGTACTACTCCGAAGCATTTACAATATGGCAGTTATGGCACTTGGGCTGATGGGCTATTGTCTGTTATACGACACCATAAGCCAGGCATTTGATTATAGGACAGACAGAAAGGCAGCTTCCATTTCTCCCAGTTTTGCTAGAGGTGGGGTCGAATTCTATGATAAAATTCTGTCACAGAATAAGGCTTTTCGGACTATCTTGGGTAAAGAAGGAGAGCAAATATATGCTTCAAATGGTAATATTCTCCCAATGTTCAGATTAAAGCATCCTTCGTACACTTCCAGAAGAAGCTTCATTAGTAATATCTTAAACACACCCCAGGCACAGGAAAAACATGACTGAAATTTAAGATAATAAATTATGGGTATTTTTTAAAAAATTGCAGCCTGGCAACTTTTCTTAAAATGTCATTACCGTTAATATATGAAGGAAAAAAGAAAAGATTGGTGGTGGTGGTGGTTCCATCTTTTCCATGGATTAAATTTTTAAAAATGTAAGACTCATATCAAAGGTTGTAAATGTGTCTTGTATCCATATTAAAATCCAACTGTTGCCTACCAAGTCATGAGGTTTAAAAAATGGCTTTTCCTTTCTTTTAACATATATTTTTGAAAGAAAATATTTTATCTTTACTTTGTAAAATATTTTGAACAAGGAAAAAAAAAGATAATGTGTATAGGTTGTGGTGACCATTTTAAAGGGTGATAATATGTAAGCTGCTATGTAAATGCCAAATTGTTATCTAGTGGTATTTGGGGGAAAGCAAATTATTAACCTCAGACTGAAAAAAAAAGTTTAATATTGATCACTTAGCAGATTTCAGAAAGTTTTGTGTGTGTGTGTGTATTTGTTTTCGTAGATTTTCATGGGTAGAGGTATGCAAGTTTTGGTGTATTCAGGTCTTTTCCCATGTAAGATTGAGAGTAAGATCCCGTGTAAGATCCTGTGTAAGGTATCTTCAGGCTGGTGCCTTCAGCTTCATGCCTACAAGAAACTCGAAGTCCGAAGAGCTACCATTTTATGTGACATGTACATTCCTACACAACTGCCGAGACAAAAATGTGATCCCCACATGCTTCCAACTAAAATTCCATTGTAAAACCTCAGCCACCAAAAGGACCCTGAAAAGAACCGAATTAGCCCTAATCAGAAACAAACTCCACAGGAAAAGATTCCTACTAGACCAAACCAACAGGGACCTACTCACTCTTCACCTCAAACTCAGTAACAAAACCCACCCAGCACTCTGGGACAAATCCAGACAACTAGCCCTCTGGAAAGCTGAAACAGAAACATCCCACAAGACAGACACACACACCAACAAACTCCACAGACTAGAAAAACGCCAGAAGCCCAACCCTCCTCCACAGCAACTCATGAAACAAACAGTACATAACATATCCGATAGGACCCTCACCATAGCAGAAACCAATGTCCTTTCCAAAGGATTCAACTTTGCAGTCGCCCCCAAACGCATTCCCACTGAAAACATATGCGGAGTTGAAGCTAGCCTAACCAAAATCAATCCAGATGAAGCCAATAAAATCAGACTTGAAGTCACCAATGTCCTCTGCTCCAGCAATCCACCCAGAAACAACTTACACAAAGAAAAACAGAAAGTACTCACCAACTTGAGGAAAGACAATAACATAATCATTCTCCCAGCAGACAAAGGTAATGCCACAGTGGTGATGAACACATCTGACTACCAAGCTAAACTATCCAACCTACTCCAAGACCCCACTTACAAACCTCTAAACACAGACCCCACCACCTACCTGGAAAAAACCACCAAATCCAAAATAAAAGCCTCTCCCATCAGTGAAGAGATCCAGCAAAGAATCATCCCCAGAGAGAAATCATCCAGATGCCCCAAGCTCTATGGCCTCCCCAAGATACACAAAGAAGGAACACCACTCAGACCCATAGTCAGCTCCATAGGCTCACCTCTACAGAATCTTTCCAAATTTCTTGCCAAACAATTTCAGCCCTACGCAGAATCCATCACCTCACATGTACAAAACTCATTCCACTTCATAGAAATAATAAAGAAACAAAACCTACAACCCAGCGCCCTACTCGTGAGTTTCGATGTCATATCCCTCTTCACCCAAATACCTATTAAAGAAGCCTTGACAGCTATCCAAAACAAATACAACCCCCCTAAACACATCCTAGATCTGACCAACCACTGCCTAACCAACACATACTTCATCCACAATGGACAAAGGTAGAAACAGATAGAAGGAGCACCTATGGGATCACCCCTCTCGCCCGTCATCGCAAACCTATACATGGAACACTTTGAAACCAACACTTTAGATAAATCTGAACACAAACCCAAACTCTGGCTTAGATATGTAGATGACACTTTCGTAATTTGGTCACACAGAAAGGAAAAACTGGACAACTTCCTCACACATCTCAACAGCCTATATCCCAAAATACAATTTACTATGGAAATAGAAGCTAACAACCAACTCCCCTTTCTGGACGTCCTAATCTACAAAAAACCCAACGGCTCCCTAGGACACACCATCTATTGGAAAAAAACACCAATCGCTACTTAAACGCACAATCACATCACCACCCTGCACAGATCAACTCCGTAGCCAAGACTCTCATCTCCAGAACCAAATGCCTAGCCGACAAAGACCACCTGAAAACTGAATTACATATTCTCACAAACATATTAATCTTTAACGGATTCCAAAGAAACACAATTACCAACCTAATCCAAAGGGAGACACCCCCCAAGAATCGAGACACAGAACAGGACAATGGCATCGCCCTCCTCCCTTACATCAAAGGCACCACAGATAAAATCAGCAAAATTCTCCACAAACACAATATCAAGACAGCCTTCTGCACTGACTAAAAAATAGCCAACATTTTTAGAAACCCCAAAGACAAGATCCAGCTAGAAAACCAAGGAGTCTATGAAATACCATGCAAAATCTGCCCAGCCACATACATAGGACAAACTAATAGAATAAATGCACGCATTGCAGAACACAAGAACGCAATCAGAAAAGAAGAAAAAACTTCCTCCCTTTTCCAGCATTTTAAAACAACAGGACATGAAATTGATTTTGAAGGAATCAAATTAATCTCCAAAACTGAACACTTCAACAAGAGAATAATCATGGAACCCATCGAAATAGAGAAACACCCCCATAACATGAATAAACATGACAATAGCTCCTGCCTACCAGACATCTGGAAACTAGCCCTAGTCAACAGAAGAGTCTCAGCCACGAAGATTAACACCGGACCCAAGATAACACATGACACCACCACCAATCATCCTCACCAGATTCAAACCCAAACCCATCCCATAGACGAAATACAACCACCATCCAGAAGCCAGACCACGACAGCATCACCAGCTGCTGCACCCCTCTCCGATCCCCACACAAAGCAAACTGACACATGCCATGAACACAAGGCAAGACCTCAAACTCGGAGCCAAACCAAAGCCCGGGATGTGGCATCACAGCCATCTGCTCATTACATCAACTACCCAGCCCATTACCCAGGTCGTTAAAACACAAAAGACTAATGGGCACACATCAAGGACCTCACCTACACAGGATGTTACGAAACAGCCGACTAATCTGCAAACATCAACTCCATCAACTAATCAAGATATAACAACACAGGCAACCAACCCGCTCACAGCAACAAAGCCAGCACCCCACACCTCCCCACCAGTATTTATAGAGAGACGGCAGCTCCGATCACGCTTTGCTTGCATAGGCACGAAGCCGAAGGCACCTACGTTTCTTCTGGAAGTTCATGGTAACAGACACCTCACTTTCTTTCTGCAATAATCCTGTGAGGTAGGACATGCTGATAGGTAATGATTGATAGTTAATCATAATGTTTCAAATCCTGCAAATCCTGTCGTCTTTAAATCTAATGCATCATCATCTCAATGTCATTTGTTTCTCTGATCTTTCTCATATAATTTGAGTCTTTGGAAAATCCATAAAATATATCCCATAGAATAAAATTCCCACAGAAAGTCTACTAACGTGTCTGTCCCTTCATTAGCTCCTGTTTAAATTGTGTTGAGTATCCTGCAAAAGATACTTCTGCTATGTTTGTCTTTTGTATCTCATGTTGAAGAATATGGGGGATGCTTTTAAGAACCCTGAGAAGCACTGCAACATCCACACTCAAGGATGAAAAGTATACTGCGATCCATTCTTGTGAATGCAGATGCTCCTCGTTTTGCAATACTTCAGTGGAGCTCAAAAGGATGATTCTGTTTAATTGTGTTTCATGGCTTAAGAAAAGATCAGTAGTTTAGACCTTTTGGTGAGAGGCGAGATAATATTTGACTGAGGAGAAAAATGTCTCTGCTGTCTAAATATTTTTATAAAAGAAGCAGAAGATATTAGCTACAATCAGAGCAAAACACCTTACCAACTTGAGGTTCTACTCACTCACAGGCAACTCAAGGCAGCTTACAGGAAATAAAAACAATATAAGAGAAAAATAATAAAATAATAACCCCCACCTCCTTTTTTATATTATATAAAAGTTGCTGACTCTTATGTCCTACCTGAAACATTTAATGACAGTCACACATATAAGGGATAGCCAGGAAATAAATTTATTTAAATAATAATTAGGTATGCATGGCAAGGTTTTATCCTAGGCAGTGTTAACTGTGAAAGAATCCAGTTTACTATCAGTGTAAAACAGCAAAGTGTTAATGTTTTTGCCACGTGCTAAATAAGCAAATGAACTTAATGCTGGTATGTAAGAAATTCAAAGTATTTTTTTAGCCAGTTGATTAATTTGAATAACAGAATAACAGAGTTGGAAGGGACCTTGGAGTTCTTTTAGTCCTCCCCCTTGCAGAAAGAATTATAAAATATTATCAGTGGTAATGATAGTTAAGTGACATATCAGTTTTGGAATTTGTTTATCCTCAGGAATTCTTGAGGGAAATACAGTATTATTTCTCCATTGGAAAAGAGTTCACAAGTATCCAGGGCGGTGTGATTTAACTAACTGATCTTCAGGACTGGAAGTTTTCAGAGAATACTAGCTGCACGTAACATCATCCCAACCTTCATTTCTCCATTTAATCTTCTTTTGCCCCTTCGCAGTAATTGACTTCCTTCTGAAGATGTTCTGGAATCCATAACTAGTCCAACTAGAACTTAGCCCGCCAGGGTACAAGATTTAATGACACCTTCAGGGTTCTAGTTTGGTGTGATGACATCTGTTTGGGAACTAGAGGTGCAATCCCAGTAGTCCTTGACTTACGATCACAATTAAGCCCAGAATTTCTGTTGCTAAGCAACACATTTGTTAAGTGGCTTTTGCCCCATTTTACAACCTTTCTGGCCACAGTTATTAGGTGAATCACTGCAGTTGTTAAGTTGATGACAAGGTTGTTAAGTGAATCTGGCTTCTCCATTGACTTGCTTGTCAGAAGGTGGAAAAACGTGGTCACATGACCCCCTCACACGAGACACTGTGGCCATCATAAGTATGAACCAGTTGCTAAGCCTCTGAATTTTTTTATCACATGACCACGGGGATGCTGCTACGTCATAAGTGTGAAAAGCAGTCATAAAGTCACTTTTTTCAGTGCTGTTGTATCTTTGAACAGTCATTAAACAAAGTGTTGTGAATCAAGGACTACCTGTGTATAGTTTCTTCGTATCAGCCAAGTGATTTTTCGAAAGTGATTCTTCTTTTCCTTTCTGCAAGATGTCTTTTGATCACGTTTTCAAACACCCAGGCTGCATTTCAGTGATACATGAGACCCATGGTGGCGCAGTGGTTAGAATGCAGTACTGCAGGCTACTTCTGCTGACTGCTGGCTGACTGCAATTTGGCAGTTCGAATCTCACCAGGCTCAAGGTTGACTCAGCCTTCCATCCTTCCAAGGTCAGGAAAAAGAAGCCCCAGATTGTTGGGGGCAACAGGCTGACTCTATAAACCGTTTAGGACTGTAAAGCACTGTGAAGCGGTATATAAGTCTAAGTGCTATTGCTATAGTACATATCTTCTGTTTATTTCTAAAAAAGGGAAGTGGAAGAGGAAAGGGATGAGAAGGAAGTGACTAGCAACTTTTGAGACACTTATTTAAGAAAATAAGTTGAAGCAAATGACCAAAGAAGCTGGATTCAGTCCTGCATTTAAATGCACTTCTTGAATTATTTAGTTATTTTCCTTAAAATGTGGAAGCAAGGGTTGGCCTGCACATCTTTCAAGGTGAAGAGGTTATTGGGTGGCTGAGAAGGGCAGCCAAAAGAGGCTGTAAGGCACCGATGATGGTCTAGCAAGTACTGCTACTTTCGCAAAGAAGAGGAAAATAACCTAACAAGCAGCGATGGGATTCAAATAATTTAACAACCAGTTCTCTGTACTAATGATTTCTTCCAACAACCAGTTCACCAAACTGCTCAGAAAGTTAACAACCAGTTCTCCCGAAGTGATGCGAACTGGCTGAATCCCACCACTGCTAACAAGGAATTGAGAATCCACGCAAAGGCAAGAACCTCCATCATCTGATCTGTCAGCACAACAGGGGGTGCAGTTGGTTGCTTTCCCTCACCCACAGTGGGAGTTATGTATGATTGAAAAGAGGAGTGAGGGAAGGAAAATTCAGCGGGGGTGGGTGGGGTGGGTTGAAAAGCAATTTCTGAACCTTGGCTTCAAAATTACCACCCATCCCTATCAATAGGTGATCTCTGTGTGTTGGCTGAATACAGCCCCTATTGAAATCTAGGAGAAAAAAATAATCTTGGCTTATGTAAAGAGCAAAGAAAATCACCTTGACAGAGATATGCAGGAAGCATTGCCTAGGTAAAAAAGGCTGAAGCTCTTAACTGAAGAAATAATCAAGAAAAATCCCTGCTTAAATTCACTTCTTTTTTTTTTTTAGCTCTCTGCAGATGCCTTCTGTTCTGCTGAGTGTGCATTAATTTAAAAAAAAAAAGAGGTCAAGAAGCATTAAATATAAGTGGCAACTGAGCCATTCATTTGGAACAATTAATGTGGCAAAGCAATAGAAGACATTTAGAGTTGTTATGTGAATACAAAATGTGTTACTCTTGGTGGATGGATATAGAATGCATAAAATATGAATCCCTTGATTTGGGTTTTGTTTTAAATTTTCTGAGATTTTAGAATCCTTAAATATGGGTGATAATTTCTCCATGGCCTGCAATTTAATGCTTTTATGTGGCTAGATTTCTGACACAAATGTGGAATGTTGGCCCAGATTCATTCATAATGCATGGGGTCTTTAATTTAGCTTACATTTAAGGTAGTGGTTTTCTATGATTTATAGTGATTTTCTTAGAGAAGAGGTGGAGATTGCTTATTTAGAAAATAATATTTAGAATGGTAAAATCTATCACAGTTTAAAATGTAGGTGATCTGATAGATGATGACAGTGTGGTAAAATGGTAGTAAATATATCAGACTTGCAAGATTCTTTACTTTAACCAATCTTAATAATAGTGGGTTTTTCTATTATTATAGAGTTGATTTCCTGCTGTGATCCATGCCTTGGGGTTGACAGAATTCTGGATTCAATACACAGAAAGCTAAAGTATTAGAAAATCATAAATATATCCTGTCTATCTACATGTGTGTGTGTGTGTGTGTGTGTGTGTGTGTGTGTTTGTGTACACAAAATATGCATATATTCACCATGTGTATACACACTACACATACACACACACACATACATAAATTCTCTGGGAACAAACAGTTTCTTCCAGACTTACCTATCTTCCAGGAACAAGAAAATTTATATATAGATTTTTACATACTTGATGTGAATTGTTACTCTGCAGTGATCAGTAGAACCATCCTACATGCTGTTAGGAAACCAAGATAGGATATGACAGGCAGGTTGTTGTAATAATAGACCTGGGCATGGGGAAATGGACTAAGAATTGGAAGATGGACCTTCTGAGAATGAATGGCAATATGGAACTGCGAGGAAAGTTGTTAGTTCAGGATCTTGAATGATTACACTTCTATTGAATGATTACATTTCCCATTCTTTTTCCAGCTACCATCCCTCACATTCCACATTCAGTCTCCGAGGGAGATCATTCCAGAGCCCACCCTTCCACCTTCAGGGATCATTTACTTCAGCCTCACCTTGTTCTTTGTCTCCATTTTCCAGGGTGTCTAATATATATATTTTTTCTTCCATTCAGTCATGTCCGATTCTAGGTGACCACCTGAAGTAGTCCCTGCAGTTTTCCTGGCAAGGTTTTTTCTGAAGTATGTTGCCCTTGCCTCCTTCCTAGGGCTGAGCGGAAGTGACTGGCCCAAAATACCCAGCTGGCTTTGTGCCTTAGGCAGGACTAGAATCCTGGTCTTCCTAGCCTGGTGCCTTAACCACTATACCAAACTGCTTCTTTCGCTGGTATCTACTGAAGAAGAGAAACGGAACAGAAGATACATTGATATTTGTAGTAGAACACTTTAATAGGAAGGAAATTTAAAATCATCTGGCAGCAAGAGTAACACAAACGTATTTCAGTATTTTTGGACCCCTTCTGCTTCCTTTCAGAATCCATTCCATGCTTTATTCCCTGTAGAGTTTCCACTGATTTCAATGAAGCCTATTCAGGGCAGTAATCTTTTCTCAGCTCCTATTATTTCCTAAGGCTGTTCACAGAGCTCCCGTTTTACTTCCTATGGTTATTCTTATCCTTCGTATTAATATGACCCTTTGTAGGCAATTTCCCTTTCTGTAACCTTTAAAAAAAAAAGAAAAAAGAACAAATCAGATTAATCTGCATGGGTTCCACAGAAGAGTAATGAAAGATTTTTTTAGGGGGGAAAAAACGTAAATTGCTCTGTTGTTTTATGTCACAAAATGTTCCAAATATTAGGGAAGGCCATTCAATGATTGAAAACTTCTCTATTGACATTTTGAAACCCTAGATCTGTGATGGTGAACTTATAGCACGTGTGCCAGAGATGACACACAGAGCCCTCTCTGTGGGTACGCGCGCTGTCAGCTGCTCTTCCAGGTTTCGTCACGTGCATGTGTGCCGGGCAGCTGGTCTTCGCGTATGTACATGATGGAACCCATAAGAGAGCAGCTGGCCGGTGCACACATGCGTGCTGGACCAGCTGCCTGGTGTACATGCGCATGACGGAACCCGGAAGAGTAGCTGGCCGCTGCATGCATGCGTGCTCCAGCACATACGCACTCCAGTTTCGGCACTCAGCGATGAAAAAGTTAACCGTCACTGCCCTAGATAAATGTGATGGATAAGAATATTGTCTCAACCTTACAACGAAAAGGATATCTGGTCATCTGGGCAACCTTAGAGCTGAGTTTGTCCTCAGTAAGAATTGTAAAGTATTAGCTTCCTTCTCCATAGAAGTGGAGATGTCTAAAGTAGAATCAGTAGATGTCATCATTTGGATTCTTGGAGCTCTGTCTCCATGTAGGCCAGGGATGGCTAACCTTTTTGCCATCGCGTGCCAAAAGTGGGGGAGCACTGAGGGGTTGCGCACACATGTGTGCCCACACCCATACTTATATGCGACCTGTCCCCCGCGCATGCACGCGTGCCCTCCATGCTCCCCCTGCTTCTGGCACGCGATGGCATGGTGGCCCTGGTAGGCCTGTTTTTTGCTCTCCCCAGGCTCCAGAGCCTCTCTGGGACCCTGGGGAGGGTGAAAACGACCTTCTCCACCCACCCGGAGGCCCTCCGGAGGCTGGAAACAGCCTGTTTCCCTACTTCTGGTGGGCTCAGAAGGCCCGAAAATCAGCTGGCTGGTGCGTGCATGTCCGCCGGAGCTGAGCTCACGTACCCACCAATATGGCTCCACGTGCCACCTGTGCCATTGGTTCGCCATCACGGATGTAGGCTATCTAGATATTTACAATAATAGAGTTGGGTGACAATTATGTTTGAATCATAGAGGAAGGGGCGGTTTCAATCATAGAGGAATTCTTGCTATTCCGTGCAAGAATTCAGTGCAATACATTTCAGAGAGATGGTTGTCTAGTTTCCAGTTGAACCCACATATTTTAGAATAATAAGGATAAGGTAAAAATGTAAGGTAGGACAAGACAAGACAATTCAAGTCAAAATCAAGATGAGACAAGACAGCCTTGGCCTTTTTCTGGATGACATTCCTTTAAGTATTCAAAATGTATTATATGGTCCGTCTTCAGTCTTTTCCTCTCTAATATTGAGACTTACCCATTCACCCCATATAGCAGTGATGGCGAACCTTTTCGGCACCGAATGCCAAAAAGGTTGCACAGAAACAGCGCATGCACGCGCTTGTCAGGGCCATGCTCCGGAAAAGCCGAACTATCAGGTTCTAGCACGCATGCACGCCCGACGATCAGTTGGTCGGTGTTCATGCGCAGGCTGGTTTTCAGCACTGCCGTGTGTGCGAAGGGATCGTGCTCCGGAAAAGTTAAACTTCTGGGTTCTGGTGCACATGCGCACCTGACAATCAGCTGGACGGTGCAAATGCACACACTGGTTTTTGGCAGTGCCGCACACTCAAAGGACAGCTGATCATGCCAGACACCTGCAAGACAAACAGACAAGGCTGCATGTGCCGGGCGACATGGCTTCACGTGCCACTTTGGGCACATGTGCCATAGGTTCACCATCACTGCCATATAGTATCTCTTCAGAGGCTTTCTGTCTAGTCCCCAATTATCCTCGTTGCCTCTTCCTAAACTTATTCCAATTTTTCCCAATCTTTAAAATCTCAGGTTCAGAATTAAATACAATACTTGAAAAGGGCTGGCCAAGGCAAAAAAAAAAGTGTTGAAAACATTACTTCCCATAACTTGGAAACTATCTTTTTATTGATACAATTTACAATCCTACATGGGTTTTTTCCAGAAATGCAATACTACTGATGTATAATTAGTGTCTGATTACAGTATGTTTTTCATAGATAGTTTTGGCAAGCTATGTGTTCTATATCTTTGCATTTCTGTTTTCTAACTGAAGCACTTTGCATTTGTCTTTAAATGTTACATTATTGCTCATTTCTCTAATTTTTAATTTATACATCCTTACAAAAATGAGATTGAATAATTTATTGTTATTCATTGCATGCTCTTTTTCTCTCTCATGTTTGCACGGAAGTATAATTTTCTTTATTCAGCAAATAATAACCACTAAATTTTTTTTAAAAAAATGATTTAAGATAACTAGTTAAAAATGTGAGAAAACAAAACTAATCAATTCATCCTTTGTGATTTTTAACCACTTAAGATTTTTTTAGATTTTTAAAATATTTAAGATTTTTAACCTCTTCAACCTATATCTGATTCCTTCTCCTTGTCCTTGTTGCATTAATATTTGATCGGGCTATTTTTTTTTTCTAGTGGCATAATTCCTACTCGTATGGCAGCAAATCTTTAGAAGAAAGGAAAGGGAAAGGAAGAACAATGGAAATTAAATCAAAAAGCTCATTTAACATAGTTTCCAACTCCTAGGGTTTATAAGTTACTCATATTTCCTGAGTTCCCCATATTCTTTTCTTTTTTTAATCTGCTATTGCCGGAGCCTACTCAGATTTTCTTAAAAGGAATATACAGTGAATAACAGGAAATTTCATAATGTTTGATAAAATACTTATGGCAGATTCATTACATTTGCTATAATGAAAGTATCAAGGTGCCTTCCATTGGTTTAGGAATTTGCCTCTTCTCTGCAGCACTGATAAAAGAGGACATGATATCTATGCATGATCATAAATATAGAATTGTTTACGAAAGGAACACCAACCATTCTTCATAGTGAGTTGAGTCAAATCTTTCCATTTCTGTACATTCAATAATCATGGTACAGTAATCATATATTAAAATAATCTTCCATGGCTTTTTATAACTGATTATCCTTTAATCCTAAAAGGAAAAGTTTCAATTTCACTTTAATATTTATCTTTAAAATCCTCTGTATTAAAGTATGTACATGGATCCTTCATGTTGTTCCCATTTCCAACATGAACCTAAACATTTTTCATGCTCTTAATTTATAGAGTCCTATTATTTTGGGATCATGCTTGCCCAAATAATTAACGATTGTTTGAAGTGGAAAATAAAAGCCAAATCAACTGCAGTGTTTTTTATAGAAATACTGATACTACCGACCAATATTTGATTCTAATTAATACTAATGTGTGAGCATTGTTTAACAACAACACAGCTGTGGTCTTGTGCAATCTCTTTTCATGGGATTTATCTACAGGCCAATAACACATTGTCGCTTGCTTTTCAAATCTGATCTAAACTGAGAGGAGGACTCTAAAGCAATTAAGATGTAAACCATTAATGTCCAGAAAATACACTGCAATTTTGTCCATTTGGTCTAATCATGATGGATGCTAATTTGCACTTCTTATTCTGTGTATACAAGCCCTTTCAATACATTGTTGGAATTGGTTAAGGAAAGGCTAACCAATGGTTATCTTACTACCAGCTATCACCATTGTCTAGTGTGAGTCATGATTTTGGGAAACTTCCCATTGTCATGGATCCAGGATTGACTCATGATGATTACACTGTCTTCAGCATTTCCTGAGCAATTCCCTAGCCTCAAAGTATAGCCATTCTCTTGGTTATCTACTTTGAAACTCTGGTAATTTGCATGCTGGCTTTTTTTCATTGCTGTCAATATGATAATTTTCACAATGAAAGCATCATGTCTGTTTTGACCTAGGTTTACTGAGTCATTAAGACACATGAGTAGTCCCAAAAACCTCTTTTATTGCAACAGCTGTGAATTACGTTCATTCACAGCTGAGTCCCAATTAGTTGCAAGAAGTCCTTCGGGATAATCAACAACATTTATCTCCTTTGTCATGCTGCCAAAGACCTACTTGGCAAAGCCACATGGAGTCCAGAATCAAACATAGATGCCCACTGGGAACAGAATTAACAACATTGCTTTCCTGCAAAGGGCCCACGTGCTTTTGCCCCTCTTTTAAGCCTTGTGGGAGGGGCCAATCATCTCCAGGCCTTACTCCCGAGTCGTCCCTTTTGTTTTAACTGTTCTTGCCTTCTGGCAGCTCTGCACATGCGCGCACTAGGAACAGGCTCCTCCTGTTCCTCTGCCGTCCGACTCTGGAGGCTCCGGAGTCTGCGCAAAACTCCCAGATGGCCTTGGCCCCATCTCTGCCTCCAATGCAGAGCCCTCATCCGGGCATTCCCCAGACTCCAGGATTGGCCCATGTTCCTCCCCAGCCTCCTCACGGTCTGACTCCGCTGCCAGGAGTCAGACAGTGGGCGGACCACAACAATGTCTTACATAAATACATTGCAAAAAAAATTACCCAACATTGTTGGATCTAAAGAAATTTTCTTGAGAAGGAGGTAGACCATAATCTTGTTAAATGCTGTGCTACCACTTCCTCCTTCGAGGAAGCATTTCATGTTACCTTTTGGAATAACTTAACTAATGTGTAATATATAGGTGGCCATTCTCATGGCATTGAGGACCCTGCCTGTTTTCTCAAGTTCAATAAGTTCTAACTCTTCCTAAGTAACTGTGCTAGACTGTGCCCTAAGGGACCTGCACAACTGTAGTGTAACTCAGAGTAAAGCCAAGTGATTTTAACCGACAGATGCCTAGAATAATCTTTGTAATGGCCCTACAATTGCTTTCTGGTCTATTCTTTCCCAGGAGAGGTGATATTCCACTGAACAAAGCTTTTGGATGGCTGCCTGCAGATATAATAAAGCAAAAATATTTATGTTTTGTCAGTCTTTTCACCATGTGGTAATCCTTAAGAAAGGTTTCTACCTGTGTTCGATCAGATTCATTCCTTGTTTTCCTTCAACAGAGTTCAGCTGTCATCTTCTGGAGCTCCTGAGGGAATCAAAGATAAGAGTGTGTAGAGAGTAAGAAAGATAAACATGATGATATTAGTATGCAAGAAATACTTGTTATGTAGAGAAAAGGGCACAAACATTTTTTTTTTAAGTTCAGAGGAAAGAGAGTCGCAGCGGCGCATTGGTTAGAGTGCAGTACTGCAGGCTACTTCTGCTGATCATCAGCTGCCAGCAGTTTGGCAGATCGAATCTCACCAGGCTCAAGGTTGACTCAGCCTTCCATCCTTCCTTAGCAGAATGAGGATCCAGATTGTTGGGGCGAATATACTCTGTAAACCACTTAGAGAGGGCTGTAAAGCAGTGTGAAGTGGTATATAAGTCTAAGTGCTATTGCTAAAGAGAAAATGTTAGGAAAGGGCTTAGATAGATATCCTCCTAATTCACAGGAGTATAAGAGAGGACTAGGTACAACACAATCAAATTTGCAAGATTCTGTTATAGCTGAACTCAAAAAGTAGTTTTAGCTTTCCTGTGGAGCTGACATAGAGAAAGACCAGAGGAACAATCCATGGATGCTTCTTCATTTCAGACAGCAGTTATAGCTTTGGCCAAACCATGCAGCAAAATCTCAGGAACCACTGCATGCTTCCTCTGAAACAGCAAGGTTCATCAGATGTTGATGAACTAGATTCTTCTCTGCAGAAGCAATGCCTGCAGAGAATTCTAGAACTAACCCACGGTGATCCAAGCATGGTAGGGAATTGATGGTGATAACTTCCCATTTCAGATCATGCCACCACTGCCCTGAGATACAAACCAGGTTAAAATCTGATCACTACTGTGAATTGGCTCCATACACACCTGGATCAGATCCAAGGGTGAAATCCAGCAGATTCTGACAGATTCTGGAGAACCGGTAATGGAAATTTTGAGTAGTTTGGAGAACCAGCAAATACCACCTCTGGCTGGCCCCAGAGTAGGGTGGGAATGGAGATTTTGCAGTATCCTTCCCCTGGAGCGGGGTGGGAATGGAGATTTTGAAGTATCCTTCCCCTGCCACACCCACCAAGCCATGCCCACAGAAGCAGTAGTAAAAAAAATTTGGATTTCACCACTGATCAATTCCATAGCGGCCATGAACTCCTAAGCTACGTCCAAAGTAATGCTCACAGGAGGCAAACTAGTCTCCTAGGACCTTTAGTTTGGGAAAATCCACAGACAATCCAGACTTGGCCTCAACTAACTCTGGCAGGGAAGCTGCTATGCGCAGCAAGAAGGCCAGTAGTAGCAGTGTCATCTAATCCTAGAACCTAGTCCCATCAGGAGTCAAAATCAGTTATCTCAGCTGCAGTGTCTCTGAAAGCCACCAGGTTCTCTGGAATAATTAGCTACTCCATAGCCTCTGCCTTGGGATCATGGCTGGTGCTGCACTCAAAACCTGGTGGGCACATCTGCAAGAGGGGAATTCCCCTCTTTGTGCCCATCAGGCACTTCTCAGTGATACAGAACAGTCCTCTCATCCATTGTCAAATCATGGATGACGGGAACTTTATTATAGACTGGTCTGGCAGCAGAGAAAAATCACCGAGCACATCATCCTCAATGGAAAACCTAATAACAGACAGTGAACTCCACTGAGTCTCTCCCGATTCTCTTGCTTCTTTGGGTCACACTTCCAAATTTTTGCCTAAGTCAAAGAGAATTTTTCTGTTCTGAGGTGTTCACTTGGCTTCATCGCCTTTCCTGAAAGCTTCAGCTGCCCATTTGTGAACTTCTCACCTCCCCTGATGGACTATGGAGAAGAAGCTCTCTCTTGAAAACTCTCTCCTGAAGCAATAAAGACCCCAGCTTGCACATTTAGCAAGTGTAGCTTCAGTCATGATCTGGCAGTTCAGATTGTGCAAACATTGCACATACTTGCCAGATCATGACTGAACTTTCCCTCACAGTCCATGCCTTCTCTGCTAACTTTCATAGCCCTCCTTGTTTGTTTTCTGTGTCTGTGAGTTGCCTCTGTGAGTGAGGGCTAACCTGGACTAGGAGGAGGAAAAGAAGTGGAAATGGGGAGACAGGTGTCCCTTTTGACTTTTTTTCCCTGCTAAATTCATGCTTGTTCTTTCTGTTTGCTTGCTCAGTGAAATTGTGCTTGTTTTTCTGGAAACTGGGTTCCTTCCATGCCCCTTGAGTAAGTCAATAATCCCTCCTACTCCTTGGTCCTTCTCCCTTTGTTTCTTTCTCTTAGGTTTTCATAATGGAGAATAATCAGACTTGACGGTGCTCTTCAAAGATGCTTAGTTTTGATTGTTCGCATGAAGATAGGAAAGACAGCCTTTTATGGATAAGGATGGAGTGCTGATTCAGGGTACAGTTTATGCTCATTTACCTTCTTTTTCATCTCTGTCTGAAGAGATGTTTTTTATAGCAAAAGGACCCTTCAGACAGAGATGAAAAAGAAGGTAAATTCCAGCAGTTCTATAAAAAGGGTTTAGGCCAAACCAAAACAATTTCTTTTGACAATCTTAAGGAGGGTGGCAAATAAATTGGGTTGGAAACAGCTTACTTGTGGAAAAAGGGCCAGCTCTTCTAATTTTTTACCACAAAGTTAATCACCTTTGCTTCAAACTGATTTTTCTTTGTTAGGGGAAAAAAACAAACCAGTGGCATTAATTATCAACATAAATTGATAAATCAACTTAAATGATCAGCCTCTCTTTTAATTGGCCTCAGAAGTTAAGCAATCGGTCAAGGTCCTATTGCAGAATAAGTTGAAGTTTTTTCTTCCCTTTGTGCCAAGATTTATCTGACTATACTGCCTCCTAGAGGCATTCTTAAGTTAATGCAGGGATTCCTCTACAGTATTGCCACAATCAAGCGTGTGTCTGTTTTCCACTTTACTGTATCAAGAACGTAATGCTGGCTCTGCTATTAATGACATATGTGTTTTGTGGTTTCAGTGTTTGTCTATGCACTGATTTTAGGGACAGGTTAGATTTCACTCCGGCTTCATGGTCAGACCATGTGTAAAAGCCAAGTGCCAACTCTCACCCAGTGACATTAACAGCTATGCTATCCAGCTAAAAAGAAAACACTGTACTATGCCAGCCCACTAATTATATGTGACTGAGCATTTTGCCCAGCTGAAAAAAAGCAAATGTAGGCTTTGTTTGGGGAGGAATAACCATCTTAATATACACTTTGAAGGATTTTTGTAAGTTTTTCAAATGAATTTGTTTTGGTTTTTTTAATAAAATGGGTAGATTAAAAGGTGATATAGGTGATTCTTATTACATGGGAACAAACAGCATATTTCTAATCCTTGAGTCTACTATTGAATTTCTGTTTTAGTTCTGAGATATCAAGTGAATCTCACTTGATATCTATGAATGAAAGATATCTTGATATCTTTCTATGAATAAGAAATAATTCTCTGTGTTATTGTATTTGTCAATCAATTATGCTTTTTCTTCAATTTTCACCTGGGAAGCCTGTGTCCATTTTGTTTTACATGTTTGAGAGGGAGAGTTTTCTCTGATTGCACTGGACTTTTTTTTTTTTTTGTATAATAATCTTGCCTAATATCCCACAAGATACACCCAAGTTCATCCTGCCCTGTTCCCTGGATAAATCAAAATATAGTCTGCTAACACAGATATATTTTAAATTAGATAAAGAAGGATTGGAAAACTGAAAGGCTGGTCATTTGGCAGAATCCAGGCAATTTACATTTTAAAATTTTGCATATGGGAGAGATAATAAAGAAAAGAGAGGAAACTCAAGATAAGGTTATTATCAGGAAGACAATGCATCTACTGTTTTTTCACATAAACATAGGTTAAAAAGCAGACCTTCAAACATAGGTCTGAAGCTCTGTCTCCATTTGCCCTTAATCATAGTTCAATTGAGGACAATAATTGGAATAGGCCAGTTCAGGGCGTAGATACTGTAGGATTTTAGGACTTTACTGATATAAGCCAGTATTTTCCTACCTTAGCATCTTTAAAATGTATGGATTTCAACTTCGTGTTGGCTGGGGAATTCTGGGAGTTGAAGTCCGCATCTCTTAAAATTGCTAATATTGAGAAATAGAACATGTAGGCTACAATGACGGAATTTTGAAAATCTGACAGAGGTGGTTTTTTTTTCTTTTTTCTTTCTTTTATATCCAAGAGAGACAATCTTGAGTTTGTTCGTCACTTCTCCGGTCTTCCTGGACAAAGCTGTTGTTTTTGTAATGGCTTTTGCATACTTTTTTTTTCAAGGCTACCTTTGTACTTTTCTATGAACATTAATTTCCACTCTTGCTGCCATGACCTTGCACTTATTTTGTTCCCAGCCCATTATGAGAACTTTAAATAACCATTATCTGTGTTGATATAAAAGGAACAGTTCTCCTCTTATGCTGTAGGCTGGTGTAGGCTTTCACAGACGGTATCTCTTAGGCGGTATTGGGCTTCAGGATTTAGTGACCGTAGTTCAGAGAACAGACTTCCTGATATTTTGTTCGCCACTGATGACAGACCAGCCCTCGCCAACTTGCACCTGCACCAATCAAAAATCAGTTCAGCTAATGGCCAATCAGAAGTCAGGACAGCTGGCTATAAAGAAAGGCACCCCAGTCAGCCTCTGCTCAATTGCCTCAGGTCAGCATAGCCGACTACTTTGCCTCTGAAAATGCCAACCAGGCTTGCCAGCCAAACAAACATAAGAAATCTGTTTTCTAGACCGTGTTCATTAATCCCTGAACCCCAATACTGCCCTGTAGTTCCCCTTTATTCAGACATTGTTAGCTTGGAACAGGTTAAACAGACATACCAACGTCCAACAATTCCTGATAAGTAGAATGTATTGTACAAAAGCTAAAAAGCCATTACAGAGGAGTTCTAACAATGCTGGTATCAATGAGATAATATTCAAATGTTTGCTCCTCTTTTGCCTGCTCAAGCTATACAATGGGTCTTTTCTAGATAGGAGGGCCAATTTCCATCCATCTCCTGTTCTGACAACAGGCAGGTTGTTTTTTGCTGACTGTGTGAGAACTAACTCAAATCACTACAACCTCAAATTGTATAAAAGCCATTATATTTTGCCTTCCATTACTGTGGAGAATTCAGCTGACCTGTTGTAAGTATGGTTGGAGGTATTTGAAAAGTGTTTGGGGGGGAGCCCCCTTCCTCTCATTCAGTTGCTAGCCAGCCAGCCCACACTGGAGCCATCTCTCTCTCATCCATCATTTGATTTCTCCGTTACACTTGCTTCTTGTGTTCCTTTCATATCCATCAACTGCAATCCACCTTTGCTTTGACAGTAAATCTCTGGGCTTCCAACAAGATGGAGAACAAAACAGAACTCCACTACTTTATCTGGGAAAGAAGGAACATTTTTCACGATTTCACGTTAACACAAATTCGAAATGTAGCCTTATATTTCGTTGCAGCAACCTCATTTCTCTTCATCGCAGTGTCCAAAAAAATAAGAGATGTTGAATTTGGTGCGTGTGGTTTATTTGCCATTTACCCTACACTATATTTCTCAGTTGAAATCCTTTCCTTCTGCCTTGGTGTAAAAACCTGGTTGTCTGCATTATTTAGTTGGTGACAATTCTCCAGCTCTATATGCCCAGCTAATTGCATGACTGGGAGCTCCTTCTCCCTGGGGCCATTTGTGCTGTTCTATATTCCCACTTAAGGCAGGAGATGCCCAAACAGGGAATAAAAGGAGGAACAAATAAATGATACTTGTGAAGACAGGCAAGGTTCTGTAGTGTGCTAACATGTGCATGTTTTCCATGCTGGTTGATGACATGCTGAAAGGTAGCAAAGCCAAAGGAGAAACCTAATCACTTCACTTATTACAAGTAGTAATCAGAAATCAGGGCAATGCTATTCAGCGACAACAGTGCAATGCAATTGTCAAAGCCAGGATATAATGACTGTTACCATTGGAACCCTTGTAACATGTTAAACTCCATCAGAGTTGAATCCAAGGTGTTCTTAATGACACTCTATTCATCTCATGTGTCACAGCGCCATAAAGAAACAATCTATGGGACCAGAAGTCAAGCTGAATTTCTCTAGCAGTGAGGCCCTGGTTTATCAAAAAAAAAAAAAAAAGTTTGGTAAAAAAAGAGAGAGTATGATGCCCCGTCAAACCATAGAGAGTCAGCAGATGCCTAGAAGGCAAATTGCAACAATACTTTGAGTTCATTTAAAAATAGCACCCTCTTCTGGGTAATCTGATTAGTGATGGTTTCTATTTGTTTATTTTTAAATGGATTCTCTGAGGCTGTTCAGCAGAATCAAACTTTACATGCAATGTGCTAAATCAGCGGTGAGACTTTCGCTTAAGATTTCTGTTGTACCTGAGAGCAATAAGCTTCTTTGGAGAAGAGGATAAATGGAAAATAGCACTCTTGATGACAGTGTCTGGAGCAGATGCCCTTGAATTGTACTGCACACTTATATTCATGGAGGAAGGGGGAAAAGCCCTGTGGCAAAAAAGTGAGGCCATGAAAGAATTTAACATATGAAAGATTTATCTTCCAGTCATGCTTACAAAAAGGAGCTTGAGACAGTCAAAGAATCTATAATATGAAAAACTAACTAAGGAGGAAATCTTATGATGCTGGTGCATAGACTGAATCTTTGATCAAAGATCATATTGATTTGTACATCAGGATTGGAATAGTGCAAGGAGACTTATTTGGTGAACATGTAGCTGGAAAACACTTCTGATATATATCAAGCAGTGGAACTCACTCAAGATTGAAAATGATAGGATAAGCAAGGATGATGCTCCAATATTGGCCATCATCCAAGTGAAAGACTTATTTAAGTCAAAAACACAACTCAAAAGCAAAAGAAAACAAAAACCCACTCAGGCAAAAAAAAGCTTGGAAATAGGGCATAATCGATGTGGTATGATGCATGCCTAGAAATAATGTTCAGTGTATGAGCAGCAATGTTGCAAGTGTGGAAAGACTAACCACACGGCTAAAATGTACAAAATTACAAAAAAACAATTCCAGGCATGGGAAAGGAGACTGGCTTCAAACAATTCTTGTTAGTGGAATCCCCACTGAATATAAGATCAACACTAGCGTGCAATTCGGTCTAAGAGCTGAAATTAACTGCAACTGATTAAAGACTAAGCCAGACTTTACCTCAATAGCCATAGATCTAAAGATAGATACTGAAAACCCAATAGCCACACTGGGTGGCTGTGAACCCATTTTGAAAGCGAAAATCACTATGATAGAAAAAACATTGGTATTATCAAATTGAGATATTTCTGAAAAGTTACAAATCGTGCTGACTCAGTCTGTACAAAATTCACTGAAAAAGAAACATGTCTGTGGTTAATCAGATAAAGGAGATTTTTTCAGGGTATTTGGTGTTTCCCAATAAGTCATGACATTACTTTTAATAGCAATACCGCTTAGACTTATGTACCTCTTCACAGTGCTTTACAGCCCTTCTAAGAGGTTTACAGAGTCAGCATATTTCCCCCAACAATCTGGGTCCTTATTTTACCGACCTCGAAAGGATGGAAGGCTGAGTCAACTTTGAGCCTGGTGAGATTCGAATTGCCAATTTGCAGGCAGTCAGCAGCCGGCAGTCAGCAGAAGTAGCTTGCAGTACTGCATTCTAACCACTGCAACACCATGGTTCTCATGTATCACTGAAATGCAGCCTGGGTGTTTGAAAACATGATCAAAAGGCATCTTGCAGAAAAGAAAAGAAGAATATTCTTTTTGACCAATTGTGGTCATAAGTCAAGGACCACTGGTATTGCACCTCTAGTTCCCAAACAGATGTCATCACATCAAACTAGAGTCCTGAAGGTGTCATTAAATCTTGTACTCTGGTTGACTAAGTGCTAGTTGGACTAGTTAAGGAGTCAACCTTGAGCTGGTCAGGATAGAAGGAATCGAACTCCTGGGAGCAGGGAGTCAGCAGAAGTAGCCTGCATTCTAACCACTGTGCCACCACGTCTCTTTAATACATAAAGAATGATACATGCTGTGAGAAATCTACCAGTAGAGAATTGAGAATAAAATTAAAACTAAAGCATAATTGGATGATGGAATAGAAACGAGGAATTATTCAGCATGCTAAAGTAATCATTGAAGCACGTGGCCCTCCAGAGCTCCGTTTTTACTGGCAGAGGGTTGCAGGAAGCCACGACAGCCAAAAACGAAGCTCGGGAGCCTGTTTTCGCTGGCAGAGCGCTGGGCCCACCACAGGTGCCCCCTACAGGAGTGATGTTGAACTGGCCATGCCCAGCCTGGCCCCCCCAAGATCAAACATAACCCTGATGCAGCCCTCAATGAAATTGAGTTTGACACCCCTGTTCTAAAGGAAGCAAAGTCATCACACGTATTATTACAAACAACACAATTGTGATCAAGAATTCAACCACCGTAACTGAAGAGAGTACTGAAAGTTTGACAAATAAGTTACTTTATTTAGAAAAACAGGAACGTGAGAAATTTGAACCTCTTTTGGAGAAACTCCTACGCATGTTCCTTGCACTGTTTAGTTCCTTTGTGGTTCAGGTCAGACTTGGGACTGAGCGGATCTTTAATTAGTTTACTTCTTGTGTCATTGCTTCTTCATAAATGAACAAGAGGGGCCAGAGTTCTTACTTTCCCATCATGCATTGATTATTCACTTAAATAAAATGCCTGAAATGGGTTACCATGATGTGCCATTGCATAAGGGAAATTACGAAAACAATCTCCTTCCATTAACTTAAAAAAAATAAACTTAATATAGGTTCAGATGTTGCACATTGATATTTAAAATATTCAGTGCACAGGTTTGGGTAGTAAAAATACTGCACATTTTTCCCCTGGGAAATTAAAGGTCAAGTAGTCTGGGAAGTATCAAAAGTTCCTGCAGGAAAGGCAGAATTTATAGCTTGTGGGAAATCACTTACACCACTCTTCTGTCCATTATTCTGAATGAATTGTGCTGCCAAGAATGTTGTTTATTGCTAAAATAAAACATCATAAAGGTAATTGCTGCTGAGCAATCTGCTCATAGATTATCCTAATGGACAAAAGTTACAAATTATTCTGATCACCTTGTATCTATCCTGTTTTGTGTGTGTCAAGACCCAGAGGGTTTGTAGGAATTGTGACAGAAAATTACTGGCCCTCAGTTTACTTAATGCTTAGCATGGAATTCTATTTGGCAAAGGTTCCTACAGAGGCCTATCAAGTTGAAAGTAACCTGAAATAAATGTTTTTGGATCAACAAAAACCAGCACAAGTTATGACCCACCAAACCAAACAGATCCCAGCAACCCTGGCTTCTGTATGTCCGTAGGATCTATATCTGTATATTGGCATCTGCATCTATATATCTGAAATGGCGAAGTTGCTCGTTTTATCTTAGTGGGTAGATTTTAATCTCCATATCTGCACAGCTGCCCATTCTGCTTTGCCACTTAGAAGCAGGATGCTATTTCATCTCATGGCATTTGTTTGGATATCCAATAAATGCAAGTATCCCTTGGAAGATCTGCATAGTTGCTGCATGAGCCTAAGACAGATTACTTTAATGACTAGCAGAAATGTGCGGTGGTCACCTAAAATCCAAAGGCTTCTTCAAAATCATTTTCAAAGTGTGCTTAGCAATAAAAAAAATATTTTTGTAAACTGCCTTTTAGTAATATGTGAAAGTCTACCAGTTAGTTTAGTGGATTCACCTTGTGTAAAGATAGACGTGTCAAATTTTCTATTTATTTAATTGTGCAACAAACATATTTGTGTTTCTTCACAAATATGTGAAATATGTGAAATATTCTTCACCTTTTCTTCAAGGTGTCCTTTCCATTTTACCCTTTTAATCCGTTTCAAAAGAAGGTTTAAGCTGAGTGAAAACAACCTTTCGTCATAAGGTCTGGTGATCATATTGGTATTGGCTCATCATCATTATCCAGGCTGACCATTTTTTTCCCAGGTACAACAGTATACAGTAGAACCTCAGGTCACGAATGCTTCTGACCATGATCAAATCAGGTTCCAACCAAAAGATTCACATTTTTTTTTTTTGCAGCTGATTTCCCCTTCCGTGCCATTTTTTTTGTAAACACCAAAATTCCAAAATTAGATTCGGGTCACAACCAAATCGGGTTGTGACCAAAGTTATGGAACGAATTATGGTTGTGACCAGAAGTTCTATTGTAACTAGGCATATAAACCATTGGCACCCCTGTAGAATTTTGTCAAGAATTTTGTCAAGGTAAGAGCATTTCATCCTACTAGGAGCTATAGTGGCACAGTGATTAGAATACAGTATAGCAGATTGACTCTGCCCACTGTCAGAAGTTTGATCCTGACCGACTCAAGGTTGACTCAGCTTCCATCCTTCCAAGGTCGTTAAAAAGAGACCCAGATTGTTGGCGGGCAATATATTGACTGTAAACTGCTTAGCCAGGGCTCTGAAGCACTATGAAGTGATATATAAGTCTGTTATTACTAACTGCTATTATATAGCAGGAAATAAAGCATCTAAAAACGCAAGTGGCGTATCAGGCGGACCTGATAAAAGATTATGTAGCAAGCCGCTACATTATCTGCTCCTTCTGCAATTCTCAACTTTGGGAACTTTAAAAATTGTGACTTTCCACTTTCAGAGTTCCCCCACCAGCATGAGTATTCTGAGAACTGAAGGCCACACATTTTAAAGTTCCCAAGGTTGAGAAATATTGGTTAGAGGGCTTCTCCTCCTTAGAATGGAGAAACTACTCTTTGTGTTTTCAACTGGGAAACAGATGATCGGCTTATAACATTTAGTCTTATATACCATTCCACAGTAATTTATAGCATTCTCTGGGAGGTCTACAATGTAGAAGTATTATTTGTCTAGCCCATAACTGTACTGCATTATGATGGTCTGTGACCCACAAAATGGGAAAAGATCCTATGTGTCTTCATTTGCTAGGAATACAATGAAGCCCTAGATTGTCTACTGATATATTACTTTTCTGTGAAGCACAGTGGTTCAGTGTCTTAATGACACTGGAGAAGGTCTGTCTACAGTGGTTCAAGTTCTAGTACCGTGTGATGGAGTGAGCTCCTGTCACTTTCTTCAGCATCTGCCAACCAAGTGGTTTGAAAGCATGCAAATGCAAGTAGATAAATAGGAACCACTTCAGTGGGGAAAAGGTGGCACTGCCAGTGATAATAGGAATGCAATTGGTGGGGGAAACTCTGGATAACACTGGGAACATCATAAAGCCTTTTAAGTGTGGAGTTACTTTGCCCCCCATGGTGCATTCTGGATAGCACACAAGCATGAACTGAACAGACTAGCAATTGTCAACAGCAAAAACAACTACTTTGTATTAACTCTGTAGTCTTCTGGCTAATGTAACATCGCCATACGCTAAATAATAAGCTGGCGTGGTATCACAATGCTCATTAAAGCAGTTAATAAAGGAGCCCATTTTCAGACTAGATGGCCTGAATAGATAGAACTGCATTTGTATTTCCCCAGACTTTCCCACGTAATGCCATTATAGAAAGGGAACCGTGAAACCTAGATTTTTTTCCCTCTATAATTCCATCAAGGATAATTAGGAAGGTGGGTTTATTCTTTAGAGAATTTCTTATTTTCTAGGACATCATTGATAAAGTGCTGCCCTTGACTGGACAAAGCAAAAACCAGTCTCCCCCCCCGCCCCCCCCCCCAAAAAGGCTTGCTCCTACTTATTAAGGATTAGCAGAAATAAAATCAAGAAGAAAAAATAAACACCTGTCTTTACACTTCCAAATACAAGCCAAAATATTCTCTTTCCAGTATCCTCTCTCTGTTAATGTGTGTCCTTAATGAAATCTTATTCAAGGAGCTCAAAAGTAATAATGTGTAACTTGTTTACCGTAGCTGATTTTACTTGGAATTCTAGTTGCTTCCCTTGTTTTCCATTTATTTATTTGATTGCTTGATTGATTGATTTCTATAGCCACCCATCTCAAGAAATGAGTCTGGGCAACTCACAATTCACAAACATATATCACAATTAAAACCTTTAAAACATTTTAAAACAATAAAAACCATTAAAATACTAACAAACATTAAAACATGCTCTAATTTGAGTATATACAAAGCAAGATACCTGGCCTCCCAATTTCAGAAATATAGGCAGGTCTTTAAAGCTTTACAGAAGACTAATATTATTGGGGCCAACGCTTTAGCCAGAATATTTATTTTTATGTCTAAAGATTAAGTTTCCCTGGTTTTAGAAGGGAATTTCCCATTAGTCTCTTCTCCACCTGCAAAACTCACAATGTATTGTGAGCCGCCCTGAGTCTTCGGAGAGGGGCGGCATATAAATTGAATTAATTAAATTAAATTAAATTAAATTAAATTTGTGTTTCAGGAATGGCATTCCTGGACTTTGGGTAGGAAGAGCCAATCACCTTCTTTCTAAGAAATAGAAAGCTTCCTAGTACTGAGCTGAAGGTAGAAAAAAAATCTGAGTTGATGGGACATAAATTCCCTAACTTAACAAACTAGGGATGTATTAGGAAGTTCAATCTGACTGATGATATCTACTATTTAATTGGGGAAGCCTTTTTAAAAAAACCAACAACACAAAAAGACTGACAGGGAGGTTTCAAAGTATTTCTTCTCTTGATTTCTAATAGGTTCAAAATTCTTTAGCACAACTACATATTTTGTGTACCTAGCCCAGATTTGGGGTTCCTTCCTCCTATATATGCATGTGTGTGGGCACACATACATACAAAGCTGAGCCTGCGTGCTTGATAACAATGGTATCCACTCCCAGTTAGGTTGAATTGTGCCGAGCTTTGAAAACTATCTGGAAAAAGAGGTGGCATCATGGAGGCATAGTAGGAAGCAATTTCATAAGAGATAGCATGGAGAAGTGAAAAAGCAAAACATCTTTAGGTGGCAAAAAACATTTGAATTGGACTAAAATAAAAGGCCATGGTGGGTTCTAAAACTTGGGATGAGATGCTTGTGTTAGATATGGGAGCAGACAAAGAGATGTAGGATTACAGAACTGGAAATGACCTCTAAGAACTAGTCCAACCAGATCACGAATGACTGCACCTGGTGTACTAATCGCCTTTTGGCTCCAAACGCTTAATTTCACTCTTTCTCCAAGGAGTTTCAACAGTGATAAAAACTCTGAGATTCTAGCCACAAGTCTCTGTTAGTGTCTTATGATACACTTTCCTGTTACTACATGCTGATGTAGTCTCTACCACTTTCTCCTCCTCAAAGATTTTTTCCCCAATGGTGAGGATCAAATCCAAGACTGCTAAGCCTCATTTTTCATTTTCTACCTTCTGGTCTGGTCTGTTTTTTTGTTTTTTTTTTACTGTGAGGTAAAGTCATGTTGGCATAATCTCCAATGTTGGACGACTGGGCCATTGTATTTTCATAGGAACTTGTGTACTTTCCCAGGAAACCACTGCCAGCTGGCATCCTTGCTGATGACATGATAGAACAGAGGAGACAAAGGGCAACAGCTGCAACAAAACCAACATCAGTACCCATTTGGTCCGGCTGTTGTAGCATCTACTATGACTGAGAAACAACTCATCCTGATCAAGCAGTGGAGGCAGTTCCTTGTAACTAGAAAATTAAAGGAACAAGATATGAGCTCTGGATAAAATAAAATAAAACTGGCATTTCCAACCAAGAAGCAGCAGATGAGCAAAGAATGCTTCTTCCCCTTCTATGACCCATTTTTAATATCCCCTGACTTTGGGGTGGGGGGGAGAGAGAGAAGGAAAGTACCTCTCAAGAGGTAACTGTTGTTCAGTATGGAAAAGATTAAACATCCTCTTTTCACAAGAAACTCCTTCATTAGCTTTTGTGCCTTCTCAAACTGGAAAATTACAGAGCTGAACAAAATGTGAAGTTCCGCCTTTGGTAATTTGTACCTCTTAACTTCACTTCCTAATTTAATTTGTGTTGTTTGTTGGTTTAGCAATCTACCACTAAATAACGTATCAGCTAGAGCTAGGTGAAGAATCTGTTCCAATCAGTGGTGGGATTCAGTCAGTTCGCACCACTTCGGGAGAACCAGTTGTTAACTTTCTGAGCAGTTTGGCAAACTGGTTTTTGGAAGAAATCATTAGGGCAGAGAACTGGTTGTTAAATTACTTGAATCCCACCACTGGTTCCAATTCGAAAGCAACTTCGTATCTTTGAAATCTCATCATATCAAGAGTACCGGCTTAAAGGGGCATAGCTGAAATACACTAAAACTAGCATATATTATACTATAGTACAGTGATGGCTAGCCTTTTCGCCATCGCATGCTAAAAGTGAGGGGAGTGCGGGGGTGTCACACGCGTGCGTGCCCGCACCCATAATTCAATGCACCCCGCCCCCCTGTGCATGCCCACGCGGCCCACTAAGTTTCCCCTGCTTTTGGCAGTGATGGCCCGCTGGGGAAGGCCAATTTTTCTCCCTCCCCAGGCTCCAGAGGCTTTATTGGAGCCTAGGGAGGGCGAAAACGACCTTCCCCACCCCGCCTGGAGGCCCTCAGGAGGCCGGAAACAGACTGTTTGCTGACTTCTGGTGGGACCTAGAAAGCCTCTGGAGCCTGGGGAGAGTGAAAAACAGGCCTTCCCTCCCCTGGAGCCACTCCAGAGGCTGGAAACAGCCTGTTTCCCGACTTCTGGTGGGCACGGAAGGCCCAAAAACCAGCTGGTCAGCGTGCACATGCGTGCCAGAGCTGAACTAGGGCAATGCTTGTGTGCCCACTGATATGGCTCCTCGTGCCATCATGGCTATAGTATATAGCTGAAACAATACTAAAACCTTGTGATGCAATGGGCAGCAAATTTAATAATTAAATAAAAACAGAACAGAACTGGGGCACCATCCCACAAGCCAATTGCATCAGTGGTGAAATCCAAATTTTTTTACTACTGGTTCTGTGGGCATGGCTTGGTGGGCGTGGCAGGGGAAGGATATTACAAAATCTCCATTCCCACCCCATTCTAGGGCCAGCCAGAGGTTGTATTTGCTGGTTTTCCGAACGGCTCAAAATTTCCACTACCGGTTCTCCAGAACCTGTCAGAACCTGCTGGATTTCACCCCTATTTTGCATCCTTTTCAAACCAGCTCTGATCAGATGACATGGATTCATTCATTCTGAGAGTTGGCTTTTTTTGTCAATTTATTTCAACTGGATCACACTGATCTTCTCTGAACACAATTCCTAGTACAAATTCTTGCTTTTACTTCCCAGCTTCTAAACCAGTCCAGGACAAATAACCTAGCATCATGTACTTTACTCTGGCTGGCTCCTTGCAGAAGACAAGGAGAAACAGCCTCTTGTCAGTTTCATCCTTTCTCTTTCTCCCGAACTCCTAGGTAAGTAGAGGAGCTGCAGTGATTTACACTTAGTCAAAACTGGGTCAGCCCTTGCTGCTTTCAAAACTGAAATTCCTGAAGCCTGCCTGCATGATTTAGGAGTTGGCTCCCCGTCTTCCTGACCATCTTCTGCAACAGCATATAACCATTGTTAGAGATATTGAGGGAAAGGGCTTCCATCAAACTATTTATGTAGCAAGCAGCTACATTCTCTGCTCCTTCTGCAATTCTCAACCTTGGAAACTGTAAAAATGTGTGGCTTTCAACTTGCAAGAGTTCCCCAGCCAGCATGACCATTCTGAGAACTGAAGTCCACACATTTTAAAGTTCCCAAGATTGAGAAACATTGGTTAGAGACCAAGGTTGACTCAGCCTGCCGTCCTTCCAAGGTGGATAAAATGAGGATTCAAATTGTTGCGGGGAATATGCTGACTCTGTAAACAGTTTAGAGATGGCTGGAAAGTGGTATATAAGTCTAATTGCTATTGCTATTGCTATGTATCTCCTCCTTAGAATGGAGAAGCCACCCTTTATGTTTTCAACTGGGAAACAGATGATTGGCTTATAGCATTTATGCTTATGTGCCATCCCACAGCACTCTCTGTGAGGTTTACAATGTAGAAGTATTATTTGCCTATTTTCCCCAATAATCTGGGTCCTCATTTACCAACCTCGGAAGGATGGAAGGCTGAGTGAATCCTGAGCCCCATCAGGATTGAACTCCAGGCTGTGGACAGAGTTTGCCTGTAATACTGCACTTTAACCACTGTGCCATCAGGGCTCTCCTTATGATGATGATTATCATTAGGATTCCAATAACTTCTGGAAGAATTACTTCCTCTAATTGGGTGGGGGGTTTTGCACTCAGCAATTCTTCATATAAGTGCTCAGGTCTGTTGGTGCATCCAAAGATGAATCCTCTTTCTATATTTGGACAAGGATTTTATTATAGGGAAGTTCAAATGGAAGAATATTTAGAAATTTTGAATCCATATAGTCATTTGCATGTTCACTTACTCATTTTTAAAATGTGAATAATTTAATTGTACTGTATAATATGACATGAATATACTTGTGATACTAGTTTTGAGGGAGAAATGTTTTTACAAGACTTTTCCTAGCTTCTTTATTTTCTCCCTTTCTATGTTATGATTTAATCATAAATCATAATCACATTTAATCTGATGTCATTATGTGCAAACTTACATGAAAACAGATATACCGGACCTTGTTCTTTTCACATTTCCCCCTCAATCACTCTGCCTGCTTCTTTGTCAGCTTTGCCACTATAACACAATTAATTACACTTCTGATACAGGTCTTGGGATATGAACTTTGATTAGAGCTGGTGCTAATCTTAAAACTCAAGGAAGGTATTTAAGTCTTAGTGCGCTTTAATATAGTATATATGGCCTACTAACTGTATGAATAGTCCAACTGGTGATGCTGAAATAAGCATCTATCTTATTATTTTGCTTAGTACTATAAGTAAGCTTTATTGTGCAATTTTACAAAAAAACTTAGTTATACAGATCATTCTGTCTATGGAACCTGTTTCTTTAACTGAGAAACTGCAGATTTAAGAAACTCTGCTGGGATGTTTGGAACTGGATTTTGAATTAACAGAATTGCTGAATTCAGTTAACTCTAGTTTCAACTTCTAGTTTTCTAGTTCTCCTCAAATGTTCCTCAGGACTACTGCCAATTCATGGAGCTTCCTGATCTTGGTCCTCCAGTTCTTTACCATCTGAATGAGTGAACAATAAAAGACAATGAGCAGTTAGCTCTAACATATTGTATCTTGCCTTTTCTTTATCGCTGTAACACTTACTAGATCCAGAAAGGGAAAAAATGAGTAGTGACAATGGTGTCAAGGAAAAGATGAAGCTACACAGGAAAAGGAAACCATTTTGGCCAGCAACCCAACCACACCCCATCCCAAACTTCGCAATTGGCAGCATATCTGACTTCACTAAACATGTATTTTTAAATTGAATGATACAACTTTTACAATATCCATTGTTCTGTGATTACTATTGATTGTAAAGTTGCTTTAGAAAGAACATAACAAATGTGCCCTTAGTGGACTTGCATTGGTGCATTCTTTAATAGTGAGATTGGCTCTATTCTGATGTCAGAAATTCAGGTATTTAGTAGATCTATTCCTGGTAGGTAACATTGAATAAAATCATGTAATGTCTGTCTATTTGGAGTTCATTGCAGGTCAACATTTAGGCATTATTTCTAGGTTTATGCAACCAGCCAAGCTGTCCAGGTAGTCCTTGTTTAATGTCCACTCATTCAGTGACCATTTGAAGTTACGATGATGCTGAATGAAGGTGACTTACAACAGGTCCTCACAGTTGTGGCCATCATACGGTCTCTGTAAACATGTGATTGCAATTTGGGTGCTTGGAATCTGCCCGCAATTACTTATGATGTTGTGGCATCTTATGGACATCTGTCCCTTCTATTTTTTTTATTCTTTTAATTTTTAATTTGTATTAGTTCTTATATTTTTAATTGTAGTGTTTAATATTTTTTTAATAAAATATATACATCAAAAGCTCCTACCCATCTTAACGTGCACTTGGTGAGATCCATAATTTAATTATTTTGTGCGTTCATGTTCCAGCCTGTCTAGGAGAGTAACTGAGAGTAACCTAATCCTGGCCAGAAAGCATGGATGCAGATTATGACACAGTTTCACTGTTGAACTTGTTTGGAATGGTTGATGTTACACTTCATCAGTTAAGAGGAGAAAAAGATATGCTGTTACATGCCATACATTTCTAATGTTGGTCATATCAATGCAATGCGTATCAATGCAGCACTGATTGGGAGTCACCAGAGTTGGGTGAAAGATGGGAAACTATATAAATATTTTAAATAAATAAATATCGTAAGATTAAAATCGCAGGAAATAATTTGCATGTTAATTCATCCCAATCGATCTGGATTTTGTGACTGAATAATGTATAAATGCAATATATTGCATCTCGATGTCAACTGAAATGTTACGCTTTTCTTTTCGGGCAGACGTTTCCAGAAAAGTTTGTATCTGGCTGAATTTGACTAGGTTGAGAACAAAAGATGATTGGATAGCTAATTGAGTTATTTCAAGTGAAGGAAGCTATCTACCCATCATGGATGTTCTGATGAGAGCTTCAGTAGTTTAGCATATTTTTAGGCCTCCGGTTTAGATGAAATCTCTGAATTATGCAAAGCTTATGAGCACAGCTAACTGTTTATCAAGGGCTGACTGATCATCTTATGATTATCATTAAGTGGTAAACCTGAAGTAAACTGAACCATTTCTTTGCATCTTCACTGTGGCAGATGTGAGGCAGATACCTATGACTGAACTGACTTTCTCAGGAAAGGAGTCTAAAAAAACAAAGTGAATAGTGATGAACCAATATGTAATACTAAGCCTTTCTGGTAAACTGGAAATAGATATATCACTGAATCCAGATGAAATCCATCCAGAAGATTATTTTTAAAAAACTGTAAGTGAACCGGCTGATCTTCCAACGAGGATAGGTAACATTTTTCTCAGTCTAGCTTCTGTACCAAAGAATGGCCAATCTAATGCTATAATTTTTTTTAAAGTTTCAAGAATATATTAATGTAATCTTTTTTCCTAAGCAAACTACTAGATAAATTACCAAGCAGTGTGACATTACTAATATTTTAGAATCTAAGAGATTATAAAGAATCCCAAACAGATTTCTCCAAAAGGAAAACGGGGTAGATATAATTGCAACTGTATTTCAATGTAAGATGTTTAAATTGTTACAGTTTGAGGTAAAAATAAATAACTCCCTAAATGCATATATATCTCAGATATGTTAAGTGACAAGGAAATTATTCACACGTTGCATTAAGTTATGATTGTTTTAGCCATGAGTTGTTAAGTGAGTCATACTGGCTGGTTTCAATATGCTATAAAACATAATTTACAAACCACAATGATTATGTTAACACATCACACTAAACCTCAACCAAGCAAACAGGCACTAATTAAAAAATTAGTGGCAATATTACGCATAAGAACAGAAATGTGTTTATGTAGTTTAATAAAAACCCTTTCCTTCCTCCACCTATTTGGCTACAGAATTCACTGTGGCGGAAGGAAGGAAGGAAGGAAGGAAGGAAGGAAGGAAGGAAGGAAGGAAGGAAGGAAGGAATTTTTTCATTTTTTAAAAATGTAATTGTTATCTTCTACTTATGCTTACTACAGTATAGACAATGTATAAAAATCAGTAATCATATGACATGAATGACCGAGTTCAGTGACATGGCTATGAACGTTTCATTTCTTGCACAGGAAAATATTTTATATATGTATGTTTTCTCTAGAAAGAGATAACATTAGATTATCATTAACTCCTTGCCAAAATATTTGACTGGTTAGAAGGTACATAAGTAATTTGATTCTGTTCTCTTACTACATGTCATCCTCTCAACTCTCCAAGCATGCCAAAGATTTTGTAGTTAGTACTGACTTAGGTTGATTCTTCAAAATCCTTCAGGGAAGGAAAACTTTTATATTTCACTTCCAAAACCCGAAGTAGTCTCCCTACATTAATCTGTTTTGCAAGACAAAACAGATTTATGACTTCCAGGCAACAGAAAGAAACAAAATGGTCTTTCACCATGACTGCCAAAATAAAATGATATTCCAATTTTAAGCTGGAAGAGGATTCATTAGATCTTCGCCGTTAGAAATGTGATGTTCCAAATTATCAGCCTTCTCAGCCAACTAAATGTGATACAAGATTCCTGTGCTGTTATTAGGCGCAGAGAAAATTGCATATTGCTAAGTGGTGATTGACTCCTACTGGTTTTATTCTAAAAAGAAAGTGTGCCATAATTGGGAGATATTATACACAGAAGAAAATAGTTTAATATGCAAATCTGGCAACCCCTAAGGAATTTCAGGGCTCCTCCCCTACCTAGTGAGTGCTGTTCAGAGGCAATGGATAAAGTTGGCAAGCATTAAAAGTATTCCAACGGCAAATAAACAAGTATCTGAGATTGTCAAGATTGACCAGTTCTTCTAAAACACAAACATTGCCTGAAAACCTCCAATAGGTGCCACACCCTGAAACATTCCCCAAGTTGGAGTATAGTCAAGATTATGCAACAACTGAGAGCATAATTGTCTTTGATAGTATTCATTTGTTGCTAATGTTACAGGAGATTTCAGCGAATGTGCAACACCTTCATTTAATGATACCTAGCTTGCTTCTGGTATGAACTGTAGGAAGGGCTGAGTGAGTAATCCTTTGAACTGAGAAGTTCTTTTTAGCTACAGAGAGAGAGAAATGGGTCATGGTTTATTAATTCAACATATCTGATTCACCTACAATAGACTTCCATTTGAGTAATTCTTGGTATAATGGTATTTGCAAATTATCTCTTTGCTTCAAACTGGTTAGCTACACTGTATAAGTTGGTACATATGGGTCATGATGACTATTCCTTGCACAAGTTTGCAACCTGATTTAGATATCCTAAACTAGGTTTTGTATAACTTTAGTTTTGCTAAGCTACAGAAATGAAGGATTCATACATTTCACTGAGCCATAAATCATGACTTCTAGTCTATCATGATTAATTCCACATTATGCCAAAGCCAAACTACACTACAACTTGGTATGATTTGAGAATCCAGACTTTTTAAATTTCCAAAGCACAGACAGGTATGTCTTTTTTTTTTCCTGGTCTTGCTATAAAAGCCTTCTAATCAGTAGAAATGATGAACCTTGGACCTTATGCTCTGTCAAGTAGACAAAGTCTAAATCACATGCTCTGCCGCTGAGCTGTAAGTCTCAAATAGCCTTGCTTAACAGGCATGTCTAGTTTTGTGCACTGCCAAGATATGCAGAACTGAATCAAGGGCTCTGGCGTGCAGCAGCTGATTTGACTGACACCCATCTGGGAACCAGTTCTACTGGAACACCCAAAGACTCGAGGTTCCTAAAACAAGATTCAGTAGTGGCAGTTACAGTTTGTGAGTAAGAATCTCTACATACACAGCTTAAAAAGCTGTGGTTTATCAGATGCAGATGCATTTCCCATCCGAACATATTTCAGTCCCCCTCCTGTTTTCAAGGTTCTCCATCTCCAGATTTCCAATTTTTTTGTGAAAGTGCTTTTAGTACCACTTGGAGTCCATGCCTTATTCCCTGCCCTTGGTCTATATACTGCTTTTATTTGGCTATAATCCTAAAACAACCCAGGGCATTTTAAGTTTATATTAAAGCAACAACTATCTCACATATAAACATGTAGAGACAGCAGTAAAGTGTGCAGTGTTTCCTGATAAGCATATTGCCCGTGATTAATTGCATTATATTCATATACTTACATTTATATTTTTAAGAGTAAATACTGAATTATCTTCCACCTTTGATATCAGAGATCCCATGAGCAAATGGGAAAATTGCCTGGTGCCTCAGCCCACATTTCCAATCATCCATTACTTCCAATACCTGAATGATTAAGTGGCTGATTTGTTCTACCTGGTAATAAATTTTGTAAAGCGAGGTTAGGTTAAAGATGCTATTGGAGGTTAAAAAAATGGCCTAGGCACGCTTTGCAATCTGAATTATATTGTCAAAATCTTCAGAATCCAGGTTACAGGTGTGGAAGGGTTGAATATTATATTGCACAAATATTTAGCTATAGAACTAAATACAGTTAGACCAAAGTCAAGCAAACCTTAAGAGTTTGCAGGTTAAAATACCCATTCAGAATACCTGTTGTTTTCACCCCCAAATATCCTTTAGCAAAATTCTACTAGTATTCCCATATTACCTCACAGCCAGTTTTCTTTTATCGGTACTTAACTGCAGAAGAAAAGCAAAACTCGCCCCCCCAAAAAAACAACAAAAAAAGGACACATTTTCTCTCATGTTTTCTGTAGTTTCCTACTGATGTCAGTGATGCTTCACTGAATCCTGCATGAAATATACAATGAAACACAGATCACAGGATTCGGCTTGAATGGCACCAGGCGGGAGGCCAGCACTGCATTCATCTCCACTGAAATTACCTCAAATGTTAATGCATGAGAATGTGCAGTTAATTTTCACATATCTCTTCTGTTAATGGAGAAAAAGTAATTCTCCAAGCGACTGCACTAAATGAGGCCTTTAGGAAACTTCCCCTTAGAGAAGCCTTCAGGAGACGGCATTGAATACGGCCCTTTGATAGATCCATGGGGATCCAGGAAACATGTCTTCTCAGTCGTGATTCCTGCTTCTGAAATGAACTTCTGTGTGGCTCCTAACCTGTTGGCATTCTAGGCCTTGAAGACCTGGATGGTCCCAAGCCTTGGGCTGTGGTGGTGGGCTGGCAGGAGGCTGTTATACACATGGGTGCTCTGGATTAGCTTCACTATCCTGTTTATTATTATTGTATTTGAAAATCCTTTTATTGTGAGCAGTTCTGAGTCGGTTTAAAGTTGGGTGATGCCTAAATTGAACTGAATTACCGGTATACCCACCCTGCAATCTTGTAATAGTATTGAATTCCGTCGAGAAACCTCAACCAATTCCTTTTCCTGTTTAATATGCTGTGATTTTGAGCTATCTTCCCTGAGATCAAAATTTATCTCATAATTTTAAAAAATAGTCATGCATTCTTCTGGCCTCTTGATTTTTTTTTAATTCAAAAAAAAAGGGACTCAAAATATTTTAAATCAATCAATCAAGCAACCAATCAAGCACCTCTATAATGTCTTCAAGAAACTCCTGTTCTCTTAGTGCTGGAACAAAAGATGGTAACTCCTATCTTGTTATAGCCTTTTGAAAGGAATTGTTGTAAAATCACAAACTGCGTACTAGGGTGTATTGTAAAGAAAGTAATTCAGAAATAGCTGTGTATGTTTTTAAATGCAGATTGCTCTGTAAACATTCTTGAAGTTTGTTTAGAAGGAACAGCACATATTTACATGGGATGGAAATGGGACTTGCATTTTTAGAAAATTGTTATGGATATATTATCAGTCTTTATTTAAATATAATAAACACTTCATTTAACAGGCTGATAAGAGGAGAAGCATCCATATACTATGAAAACTCTTGTGTCTGTTTGTACCTTTCAACAGTGTGAAACAGGGCATCATAGGGCAACAATTTTTGAACCAAGGCACCTCAAATGGGCTAATTTACAGAATGCGTCTGAAATCTGAGACCAGGATCACTCCTGTGGAATTGAAATTTGGCAAAGTTGTGGCTGCCTCAGCACTACCATGCTTTCCGACTACACTTCCCAGAAATCTGAAGATTGGATTGGCGCAAGGGAAGATGTAAGGGTGTATCCCAACCTGATGGTGGCAACACCGACAGGCAACCAATGCCTGGTTGCTTTCAAATCATGCTGACGTTTGAATTTTCTTAACAGCCGTGAGCAGCAAGGGAAAGACAAGGGAGTGACTTGGTTTGCCTGCTGGTGTGGTAGGGCTGGCTGGGGGACATTGGTGATTGAAGGGTAAACACTCTTCCTCCTTGACGACACACCAGGATGGGGAATGGAGGTACAATTTTCTTCATGATCCTTGGCTCACTTTGTTTCCCCTCCCTCCCAGCAAAGTGGCAGGCAGTTCCATGGGACAGTCAAGGAGGAGGAAGAGCTATTTTCAACACAAACAACATCAATAGAGAAGTCAGCAGGAAGTCAGAAGTCACTCCTGTTCCCACTGCATTTTTTTGGCTGCCCGTGGTCACTCTGTTTCTCTGCTTGCGTAAGAGAATATCTTGGTCGTGGATTGACTTTAAGACTGAATGTCCATTAAATGGTAAATGGGACTTTAGTCAAAAAATACACTTGTACATGAAAAATCTTTATTTGATAACAGCGAAAAACACTTTTGTGGAGAAGCAGCAAACACTGCTAGGAAAAAAATATCTGTTATTGCCTGAAATTTGGACAAAACTCATGAAACAGTAGACTCATTCCATTAAATCAAACCCTGCTAAACTGAGTCTATTAAATCAAAGGTTTAATGTATCCCTTGATTTAAAATCAGAAACCTTATGTACCACTATCTTGACTAATTATTTTTACTCCTTTCTGTTTTAAAAGTTTCAGTTCACATTACTTTTTTCTAAATTAATGGTAATCACAAATTGTTATTACTATTATGAAACCAATAACGATGCTATCCAGTAATAAACTTCTTTGATTTTTTTCAGAACTATGTCTATGGAACATGGAGAGGGGAAATATTTTATTCCACTCTGCATATCCAGATATTGTCCGAAGTGAAAGAAAAGGTTCCAGAGCGTATTTAGGAAACACAGGCAAGCAGGCCGCAAATTGCTGCTGTGCAAATAAACCTTCATTTATATCACCTTGGATTTCCCCCTAAATAATATTTTTTTAGGTTTTTAGGTTTTAGGTTTTATTAAATTTCTATACCGCCCTTCTCCCGAGGGACTCAGGGCGGTGTACAGCCATATTAAAACACATGAATTTATAAAATTAAAACCAATTAAAATCAGATATATAAAATTTGGCCCTCAATTTAAAACACACATACACCCATTTAAAATTCATATTAGGCCAGTCCGGCTTGCTGAAACAGAAGGGTCTTAAGGGCACGGCGAAAAGTGCGCAGGTCGGGGCTAAGATGAAGCTCTAGGGGCAACTCATTCCAAAGGGCTGATGCCCCCCCAGAGAAGGCTCTCCTCCTGGGTGTTGCCAGTCGGCATTGTTTGGCTGACGGCACCCTGAGGAATCCCTCTCTGTGGGAGCATACTGGCCAGTGGGAGGTTGTTGCTGGCAGAAGGCGGTCTCGTATATACCCCGGTCCTAAGCCATGGAGTGCAGCTCGCACAGGAGGGGTGTTACATGGGTACGCCAAGTCACACCCATAACCACCCATAACCACCCGCACGGCTGCATTCTGGACCAGCTGGAGCCTCCGAGTACTCTTCAAGGGGAGCCCCATGTAGAGAGCGTTACAGTGGTCCAGACAGGACGTTTTAAAACTTTAATTTTATGCAGTGAAAGATACAATATTCAGGGTCTATCAAACTAACACTTTTTGTAAACATTGCACAGAAATACTTTTAAGAATAGCATATTTATCAAATCTGACAAGATAACAGATGGTATCAAAATAATTCCTGCCAGTAAATATAATGTTATTGTCCAAAATTCCGGCTAAATTTAGACACCTGAGAGTTTCATGAAGAGGACAAGTCCTGGATGTTATAAATGTCCTATCTCTTTGTGAAAAGAATTGTTTCGCACACAAAAGGACAGAAGAGCCATCCTGGTTCAGGCCATAGGTCCAACTAATTCAGTGACCAACTTGGTGCAATTGGGAAGTTCACAAAATTGAACTGGACTTTAATTTTTCCTTCCATCAACCAATTATTACAGCCTGCTATTTTTTCAGGCATAGTAAACAACAGAGTATTATTAGCCATTGATGGCTTGGTCACTGTTGACCTTACCTATACTCTTTTAAAATCATCTAATGGATACGTCAAGCTCCAAAACTGACAGAGATGGAGGAAAATTTTCTTGTTATTAACGCTATACATAATCTTATACGGTATACCTCCCCTTACTCATCTTCATTCCATGCTAATGAAACCCAATTGCTGTAGCTTTTCCTTATAGGAGATTTACTCCAACTCTGAACATTGTGGTTGTCCTGTCTTCTAAATCTATTATTTTTAAAGGGTGACCAAAATGATACATACTGTATCTCTTCATAGACACATTTATCATTGCAAAGTTCATTTTCTTTCTAAAGATTTCAAGCATGAATTTGCCTGGCTTTTCTTTTCTAACAGCAGTTGACATTTTCATCAAATGGTTGACCATGACTCCAAATTTCCTCTTCCTTCCTACTGCAAGGTTAAAACCCAGTAACATACCAGTGAAGTAATTTTATGTCAGCATAAATATTTTACGCTTGTCTGCATTGAATGATATTTGCCATTATGAAATTGTTCATTTCATCCAAATAGCCTCTTTTTCAGGACTTCACAATCTTTCTTTTTCAATTGTTTATTCTAAACTTAGTATCACCAACAGATAAAACCACTCTCCTTAGTTTATATCAGTACTCTGTAGTGATATACACCAGCTACAAAGCATTGATCCCTGGTAGACTCTCACTAGTGAGAACTGCTCACTGATTCCTCTTGAAGGATGATTTTTTTTGTCTTTAACAGTATCTCTGATCTTGTCCATTTGCCACTTCATTGCAAATAGAGAAAGCTTTTGTAGAAAGCTTCATTCTCCTGACTGCTATGCAGTGGTGAGATTCAGCCAGTTCGCACCACTACGGGAGAACCGGTAGTTAACTTTCTGAGCAGTTTGGTGAACTGGTTGTTGGAAGAAATCATTAGGGCAGAGAACCGGTTGTTAAATTACTTGAATCCCACCACTGCTGCTATGGCATCATCATTGTGGACTGGGGTAATGCTATTTCACCCAAAAAGGTCACTCCCAGCTTCTCTAATTCAACTGCGTTGGGCCTACAGGAACAAATTAGTTTGATGACATCCAAGCACTCATTGCACTAATCACACACACACAATTTCTGCCAAGCAGTGAAACCATGACACAAATGACATTCTGTGCAAAAAACTGAATATCACCACACCCTTTCTGTTTAATCTTTGATATATTAATTTTCAGATAATCTTCACTACGCTATGCCATCTAAAGTTTATTGCAAGTCATTTGAAGTCTTAGTCAGCAATATGGAATTGTCTCCATACTAAAGTTTATAGTACTCACATTTATATCTCTGAGCAATACTCTTTTAATGTCACCAAAAGCATTCTTGATATCTTTGCCCAAAATAAGCTCAACGTCAGAACACCACACATCCTTATCTTATGCCATGGTCCATTTGCTAAGCATTCCATTAAAACTTATCCATATTTTACTTCCATCATATACAGCTCATACTGACTTGGTTTTTAACTAAATGAATTCTTGCCAAATCTGAATCTTATTGATCAGTCTTTTCACCACATAAAGAAAACCCAATTCCAATTCAGTTACAGTCTGTTTTGAGTGCTTTTCCTACTTCAGCAATTCTCTGAAAATTAGGTTTTAACTTGAAATGTCAGGATTGAGGTTTTGTAATAAAATACTTGTCAACCAAATGCCTTTCTTTTTCATCTCCTTGTTCTGCTACATGTTCTCCTGCTTTTTATTCATTACTGAAATCGCATCTTAAGGTCTTTGCAAATATATTTCACAGTCTTTAAAACACAAAGACTATTGTTTTGTTAAAATAGGATATTCCAATTCAGTATCTCCAAATTCATACTAATATCTTAATTATATTTTTAAGCTGCCTTTAAAAAGGAACTGTATGTTTAGACGTTTAAAAATTAACACAATGTGTAATTTAGGAGTTTCAGAAGTTATTAGCACATCAAAAATGTATTTTAACTGAATATATTGCCATTTAGAAGGTTGAGGGCAATCTAAATTCTTCTTACACTACATCAAATGTTGAAGAAGTTATTGAAAATAACCTGGTCCACAGCATTAAAGTTATTTTTGCCTAAATAGGAAGGAAGGAAAAGGAAAGTGAATGGTATAGCACAATACAGCAACTGTCTACGATTGTTTAATTCAGATCATCTCAAATATCATTTTTATGTGCACAGAGGTCAAATTTAAACTTCTGTCCCTATGTGCTCCATATAGCTCTTGAAATCTTATTCCCAGAAAAGAAGTTGAAAGGAGAACTAAATTCCCCCCAAGACAGGAGGGTTCATGTGTGTAGTTCTGTCCAAAATCACTTGGATTCCAACAAAAGAGCATCTCCATCTACACATGGAAGTTGCAGTCTAGTTTAAAAAAAAAAATCCTCAAAGGCCTATCTTTGTAACTGTTTAAACAATCTGTTTAAAATATCTACTGTCAGAAAAATTTAACATAAAGATCCTCCTTAGACTATTACTAGAGATATAATATTTATTTAATATTTATTCTTACCATAAATAATTGAATTTTAACTACTTATTATATCAATAGAAAACTAGATTAAACAATCTAAGATGCTTAAAAGAAATGATATTTTTCAAAAAACAATAGCAAGATTTTTTTAAAATGCCCTGTTTAACAAATTAGATAGATATGCTAGATCTGTGATGGCGAACCTATGGCACGCGTGCCAGAGGTGGCACCTAGCGCTCTCTCTGATGGCACATGAGCCATTGCCCCAGTTCAGCTATGCTGCGCAAGTGCATGCGCCTCCACCGGCCAGCTGGTGTTCGGGTCTCTGTCATGTATGCGCAGGGGCGGGGTGCATGTGGGGATGGCACACATGCATGCGCAGGGGATGGGGAGCATGCAATGTGCAGAATGCACATTGCATTTTTGGGGTTCGGGCGCACTTTGGGCACTCAGTCCGGAAAAGGTTAGCCATCACTGTGCTAGATCCAGTAAATGACAGCTGTACACCATTCTCTTCCACATTCTACATTCACACACCCTTTGGTTTTGGAGTAATTCAGAGAGGCACAGACTAGTTCCCAGCCTTAGTTGTACCCATGCCACAAACCTCACAGGCTATTCTATGAAAAGTAAGATCTCTGATGAAAACTGCTGCCAGAATTTTGCCATCCAGGAGATACTTGCAATGTGCAGTCATACAGCCAGGATGTGGCAGTACAGGGAGAGGAAAAAAACTCTATAGAATTATTTCTTAGCTAATAAAGCCATTGAAGGGGCCAAGTTTTAAATCATTTACGTGCAACAATACAACTATGGCAATGCCATGCTATTTCTGAATCATTTCTTTTCAGCATTGCTCCTGTTTTGCATACAGCTTTCCATACAGAAAGATCCACCTGAGTTTAATACACTTACTTATAATTACATTTTTTGTAGTTTAGCTTGAAAACTAAAACTCATGGCATTGAGGAGTGAACACTTCCAAACAGCCTACATATTATTAATTCATTATGCAGAGGTTGGGCAAAATTGATAATATCTCTTAGCTTATGAAATACCAGCTACTAGCCCGAAAGGATGACTCATGGTAAGATTAAACAAGATCAACAGAGAATGCACTAAACTGAGTTCTTACCAGTGAAGAAAGTTAGCACCCACCCCCTCCTAGAAGAATGAAATATTTTAGGAAATATTAAAAAGGCAGAATATTTTATTGCCTTGGATGAGAAAAGGAGAAACATGTTTTAAAGACAAAGCAGCTCCCTGCAGCTCCCCACTTCAGTTCCCGAGTGATGGGAATAAGACATGGCCCTCAGGACATGATAGGATTAGCCCTCTACCCATCTAGCAACAGAACTCACCACATGGCACCTGGGGAGATTACATCACCCAGCAAGATTCAACCAAGCCTGGGACTCAAGACAACCTACAAAGTTACCCTGCATGGCTTCATGGGAGTCTGACAACCAATCAGAATACATTTCTTTCACAGGAACAGGAAGCTCCAAGGCGGGGCCCAAGAGGGTATAAATTTCTCTCTCTCCTATGTGCTCGATTGCCCAGGACCTCAAACCATATGGTCCTGTCTACCATTAAACCATCTTTCCAAACAGCTTCCAAGTTTCCAGTGTCTTCCCACTTGGAACTGAACCCAGATGGACATTTCTTCCAATACCAGCAAACATACTTGGAATCAGTGATGGGTTGCCCCCGGTTCGCATCGGTTCTATAGTACCGGTAGTAAAACCGGCAGGAGGCTCCGCTCACTGACCCTGATATCATGAAAACGCTTCTGCACATGCGCAGAAGAGTGCACGCACATGTGCAGCCCCATTACGAACCAGTAGTAAAGATAAGTAGAATCCACCCCTGCTTGGAATTCATTAAAAAGTAGCTTTCATCAATAGCTGCCTTATTTTTAAAACTGCTTATGCAGGTTGTCTATTCTGTGGAAAACATCTTTTTATAGAGACCTGGCTTTCTCCATCCAGTGCATGGAAAGGTAGTATCTGAGAGAGAAGGTTATGCTGGTAAAATGTTTTGGAACTCTTCAGAATGCAATACTGCAATTCCTTAATGCAACCACACACACTCAGGACCATCTGCAAGGTTTTCTCCACAGTATCCTAATCCTGAAATAGATACAACTGCTTTAATGAGTTGCATTTGCACCTGAATCACCTCTTCCAAATACTGTAGGAAGTGCAGCTAGGGCACCAACAGCCTTATCATTTAATTTAATTATTAATTATTAATGTCTTTATGCAGGACAGCTATTCTTTTTCAATGGCAAATAATGCTGTTTCGTTTAAACAGGTAGAATGCTGGTGAATATACATTTGCAAAACCTAACCCAGTTTCACATTTTTTGTTTTGAAGGTTACTGAGTGAATTTGAACAAGGCCAAATTTGACCAGTCATGTACAGAGTTATTAGATTAAGGCTCCTCTCTCTCATTTTTAGTGAATGTACTAAATGAATCAATAAATGTGGAATTCTTTGTGCCCAGAGATAGCAACTACAGCCCTTCCTAGAGGATCAATTCCTGCAATGTATTTGACTTACCCAAATGCTGCAGTGGATACAAAATGCAGTAGCTCATTTGTATAAACTTGAGAGCCATCGGCACCATATAACTCTGGTTTTCTGAGCAGTGCATTGGCTGGCAATAGATTTCAGGGTACAATTTGAAATGCTTGTTTTAAACTTCACACCTTGGTGCTTCCATATGCACAGAACTGCCTGCTTTTGCTAAAACTTATTGGTCTGGTTTATTCAGCCAGAATGAGGATGCTGACTGAGCATCCTTGCCAGTGAAATCAGAAGAAAGGGCTAAAACTTGGTATTTTTTTTCTAGATATGCTCTAGTATTTTGGAATACATCTCCAAGGACCCGGCCTTCCCTAACATCCTTGCAGAACTTTTAATGATGAGAAAGAAGGGAGTTATTACTGAATGCTGGATGTTGCTAGGGATAGGATTTTTTTTTTTTATGTTTCTATGTTTCATGAGTAATTTCTGTAAACTGTCAAGAGACCTTGGAGAGTCAGCAGTATAGAAATGATGTAAGTAAATAAACAGGTTTTCAAAAACATAAAACTGTGGTGCTGGGAGAAATCATATACTACCGTATCACCAGAGCTTCCTATGATTGACTGCTCTATTTTCCAATTTTAAAAAAGTTTTATGAAGAAAATGTCAGGGATATTTCAATTACCAAAAGATATGATATATACCTTGCAATCTCCAAGAATCTTTTAAACAACTCATAATCTTTTAAATGACTCACGTATCACATTCCACAGTTCTAATGTTATATTAACACAAGAAGCACTGATAATTCTCTAGCTAATTCCCTATAAATACCTTGTAAAACTGGTGGGTTTTTTAAATAACACATTAGAAATAATAGTTCTGAAAATGGTTTGGGGTCTTCAGTTGGTATAGAACACAGCTGCCAAGATTTTTTTTTTTTAACCTGGTCATAGCTTCGCTGTTTCAAGAGCTCCATTAGGTACTGGTCCTCTTCCAAACCCAACAAAGTAAAGAACTGGTGTTTTTTTCCCTATTCAAAGTTGTCCAGCAGCATTCTATGTTTTCTCCTTGTCTTTTCCCCTTAAACCATTACAATCTGCACCATCTATGTCTGCAATTCTTCATTACACAGAGTTTTTATGCACAATTTTCCCTCTTTGATCTACCTCTTTCTGCATACTGGACAGGTTTTTTGTCCAGCTGCCTCTACCTATCATTGAAGTAATTACCGGAGAAACTACCCTCCCCCAAGCATCATGGGTACTTTGGGATGTGAATTTTATTGGCAATTGTCTTTAGAACCCTAAGGACCTTTATGGGGCAGGGAGAGGGCTCCAAGCATTTTCATCTTCCATTTTCAACAATATCATAGTCTCTCACTACCTCTTCTCCCCTCCCCCCCTTACAACAGAAAATCCTTTTAAGAAGAGAAAAACAGATATGCTGCAAAGTATCTTTTGATTCACAGCTACAAATCTTCCATCTGAGAATTTGTAGAGCAGTGGACAAAAATTCATTAGTGAAGGTGGGTGGCATCATCCCAAGACACCAGGAGTGCCTTGAAGCACCATGAAGCTACCATGAAGTCAGCTTATTTTTGCCTTTCCCACTGAGGCGCATATGTACCATATATATATTATTAAGAATATGAAGAAATTAAGAAAAAGGTTGTCCTTTATTATGGAAAAAGACTCTGCATCCATATGAAATTATGAGTGTGTGCATCCATGAATGGAAAAGGACACTATATTTATGTCTGCAAAAGGAACCTTTGCTCTCATCTATGTAAGAAAAGAGCAGAAGGAAATGATGTGTATGTGTGCAAGCAAGAGCAGGCTGCATGTATTGGGTGGGTGCCCTCATTGCTCAGTTTTGCACACATAAAAATGATCCCCTGAAGACTTAATTTATGTGTCCTGGGGCTAATCCCGTAAGTGTCTACTCAAGAAAGACACAGGTTTTAATACATAAAAAGATTCAGAATTCTAAACAATTTAAAGATTTTGGACTGCATCATGAAGTGTTTACTTCTCTACTGTTAATGTTACATTATATATTTATATTATATATATTTACATATATAAATATGCATATTTTAAACAAGATGATAAAACTAACAAAGGAACAAAAGAGAAAAAGAAACTAACACATACTAAATAGAAAAAGTTGAAGAAACAGAAAAAGTTGAAGAAAAAGTTGAAAAAACAGAAGATGTAAAGAAGTGGCTTCCTAAAATCTTCAAAGCAGATTATATAAATATACAGGTAGTCTTTGATTTACCACAGTTCGCTTATTGACAGTTCAAAGTTGCAACGGCACTGAAAAAAGTGGCTTATGACTGTTTTTCACAATTAAGACCATTGCAGCATCCCCCATGGTCATAGGATTAAAATTTAGATGTTTGGCAACTGGTTCATATTTATGACAGTTGCCGTTTTTTGGGGTCATGTGATCAGCTTTTGAAAACTTTGGACAAGTAAAGTCAATATGGAAGCCAGATCTACTTAACATTATTACTAACTTAATAACTGCAATGATTCACTTAACAACTGTGGCAAGAAAGGTTATAAAATGAGGCAAAACTCATTTAACAAATGTCTCACTTAGCAACATAAATTTTGGGCTCAATTGTATTTGTAAGTCAAGGACTACCTGTATTTGAACTTCTTTCTCCCAATTTACATTGTATAATTTTTATTTTTATAATCTTCTAAACTGTCTAATCATCAAAACCATATACATCACAAGTTCCTTTTTTTCATTTTCATGCAAAAAGTCTGTAAAAGGTTTCCAGTCATCGATAAACGTAGATAATATCCTTAATCAAAGAACTTATTCCTTTCAAAAAAATCCTGTGACTTTGCCAACCAGCGTTTAGAGTCGGATCTTTCCATTTCTGTGCCTGTAATAATTTCGCTGAGGTAATCATATATTGAAATAATAGTCCATGGCTGTTTTAAAATTGTTTATCCATTAATCCTGAAAGGAAATGATCCTGCGCATATAAAATAACTTTAAAAAATTGCATTCAAATACTCTTAACACAGTGGATTTCAAAGACGAATACTCAACTGAAACTGGAACTTTATTTTTTAGAAATAATGGATAGATTTAAATTGCTTTTCCTAAATTTTTAGACTTTTACTCGAAAAAACACCAACCCACCATCCCAAAATGAAACGAACAACATAACGATACACAGTTAAACACACGGATCTACACAAACACACATTTTCGAAGAGTCGCCCCTTCTTCAGACATACCAGCAGATGTCACTTCTGCTCTGTAATACAAGCGCCTTCAATCCCCTTTTCCTTACTTATTTATTTATTTATTTTTTGCCCCAACGGCCTCCCCAAATGCTACAACCCCCACAAAACCATCCCGAGCGGCCCAAAACGTAAATCCGGGCCTGGATCGAGGTAAAGTTTTTTTTTTTTACTTAAATGTTCTTCAGACAATAACAGGCGTGATGGCCAACCAATGAGCCGGGCCGAGAAAAGGAAAAGGCGGAGCTTCAGGTAAGCAACATCCAATCTCCGAGGCAGACATATAAACCAAAGCAACCTAGGCCCGGCGAAAGAAGGCGCGTCCTGCGGGAAAGGGGAGGGGGAAGAGAGGAGGTAGAAAAACTCGGGAGCTCTCGCGAGAGCTGCCCCCCCACTTCCCCCCCTCCGTCCGCTCGCGACTGGGTGACTGCGCAGCTGCCATGTTGGTTGCTATGCTGCTGCCTGTCTGAGGGCAAGCGGGAGAAAAAAAAAAAGGAAGGAGGGAGGGAGGGAGGCTGGCTCTGGGGAGGGGAGGAAGACGGAGGAGGAGGCGGCGGCACCAGCAGCACCCGCGATTGCTGCCAATCCTCGCGCCCCCCCCCTTTCCAATCTTCTTTCCTCAGCGCAGACAGGCATTGCCCTGCTGGATAGCTACCGCCTCCCCCCCCACTCCTTCCTCACCCTCCGGCTCCAGGCGAAGGAAGCGAGAGAAGAGGAAAGAAATCCTCCTTGGGGGTGGGTGGGGTTAGACGAGGGGGGGCTGCTTTTCCCCTCAGGGAGGCGACGACCGAACCCTCCTCTCTCCCCCGCCCCACAACCTTCGCTCGGTTTCCCCCGTGGCTGGGGAGGCAGGAAGACTCGGTCGCCTTCCGCGTCTCCTCCCTCCATCTCTCCTCGCCTTTTCTGCTTGCAGGAGGAATGTGGGGGGGCCTTGAGTTGAGAGTGGGGCGCTGGGGGCAACGGCTGCGGGAGACCCCCCTTCCTTTCGGCCTGCTGTTGCGTGGGGGCACAAGAACTAAATTGAACTGAGCGGAGGGCTTGAACTCGCCCTTTTTTGGGGGGGGAATACCCCCCCTCTTCCTCCTCCCCTCCACTTTTTCTACCTTTCGGCTTTCGAGTTGGGTTTGTTGCTTCGTTGCCGTTCTCTGGAAGGACGAGGCTTGTTATATATGAAGGTAAGGAAATCTCTCTTTTTCTTTTAAAAATAATAATAATACTATATATATATATATAAAAGAAACTTGTCAGGTTACCGTGGGAGAAACTCCCCACCCCCACCCTTTTTTTTTTTCCCTTACCGCTCCGAATATTATTACGTCGTTTGCTCTATACTAGTAAGTAAAAGGTTAAAGAAGAGAGGAAGGCGCCAAATCGCCACTCCGCGCTCTCTGCGGATTGCTCGGGTCTTGAGTGTGAATTGTGGGTTGACCCCAACATATAAGGCAACTGTGCGGGACAACAACTCAGCGGAAGGTGCCTGGGGTTGGTGGATGGCTTGGAAGTGGCCGGATCGACGTTGCTTCCCCCCCCCTTTCTTTCTTTTGCCTTGGGGGTCCGACGATTTTGAATTTCCTGATTCTCCCCCCCCCCCCGAGGAACACAACGTCCCTTCAAAGATTATTTATCCAGAATTGCTCCAGAAACTGGGAGAGAGAGAGAGAGAGAGAGAGAGAGAGAGAGAGAGTTAAGAGTTAATAAGCTGGTGTCTCGTCTGCTGGCAAAAGACGGCGAAAGATCCCCATGACTTTTTTTATTATTATTATTTATTCTTCCTTTCCTTATTTTGTGAAGCTGTGCCACGGCAATAGCAGAGTGACTGACATACTCAAAAATTATATGCGTTTCGAAGACCCAATGGCTGTCCTGAATGAAGCGTGCGGTGTTGCGTTGCGTCCTATTATATTAGCCGGAGAAGCAGCAGCAGCCGCAAGGATTACGTTATTCTTTAGAGGGAGTGAAGAAGCGACAAAAAAAAAAAAAAAAAAATTAGGTTGCCTGAAGGCATGCTGGGGTCCCCCAATTGAATTACTTAGTTGCAGAGATAAAAAAAATATATTTGGAAAATAAGTAGCAAAGGCTTGGGAATGGTTTATAATATAAAAACAATGTATTTTTCTAGAGCGAAATTAAGACAGATGAAATGTTACGTTTAAAAAAAATTAAAAAGCCCCCCCCCCAGCCCTTTACCTTAAAGCATGTTTTCTATAGCTACACTGAGAATTAAAAATGAAACTAGAATTATATTACTTTACCTGTTCAAGAGATGCATATCTATATATTGAGTTAGCTCTGTAAGGATTTGATGGGGCAATATCACAATCTCAGAGCAGCCACTTCCGCACCGACATGGGTAATGTAGCATAGTAAAAACATTGATAAATCATAAAGATATTTTAGGAAGACAGTTTGCAGTTTTGTTTTACAATTCTAAAGTAAACCTTTGGGAAGAGGAAAATATGATAGTCTACCTGAATACCTCATGTAAAACTGCCTTTTCCCCTTTCTCATAGGAAAAAAATGTATTAAGCTAGAAGTTGAGGTTCAGAATGCCATTCAGAAAAATAGAAAGGAATAGTGAGTGATAGTACATGTTATATAGAGATTCCAATGTGCAACTTTAAAGTATGAAAAGAGTCTTAAATACTAAAATTAAACTAGACCACTCTATTGATATATTAAATTATTTGTGGTTATGTATTAATGTAGAAAATTGTTTCTTGCTTATCAAAATTCCAATCTATCTGGATTCTTTCTATGCCTAGTTTACATACTTGCTAGATGTACTCCATGCTATGTTGTTACTTGGAAAGAAAAATGATTATATGTGGACTATAATTTTAAATTTAGATATTGCTAATTCATGTGAAAGTAATAGTCATTTGCAAAAGTAATATAATTAGAATTTTAGAAATATAAAATAGTAAAACAGTGTAACTTCAATAATGGCTTTCTGATTTTTGAAAATCCAAAACTATAGTTTGCATGTATTAACTGAAAACCAAATAAAATAATTATATATATTTTATGTTAATATTTTTAGGTTACAATATTTTTTATTTTGTTTTAACTAAGGAAGCAATATATTTGTACTTTGAGACATTTGCAAAATCTTCAGTGTATTATACCAGGAAGTCAATAAATGATACCCATCAGATGTTTTGGACCGCAGTTTTCAAACTCCTTGGCCATATTTGGATGTTGATGGAGGTTGTATTCCCCTCAAATAGAAAGCACATGAAGTTACTTACTGCAATTTAGTTGTGCACCACTTTTTATAATATAAATTAACCTTGGTATGTGATATGGCTTTATTAGTATAATCATGTTATATAAAGATATGTTTATGTTTATTTGATTTTTATCTCACCTTTATTACTTTATAAGAAACTCAAGGTGGTGAACATGCATAATACTCCTTCCTCTTATTTTCCCCAGCAACAATAACCCTTTGAGATGTGTTGGGATGAGAATAAATGACTGGCCCAAGGACACCCAGTTTCATGCCTAAAGCATGATTAGAACTCACAGTCTCTTCATTTCTAGGCCAGCACCTTAATCACTATATCAAACTGCTGTATATTAACCCTATCATAATTTTTCCTAGGCTCTGCATTCATCTGGATTCAAAACGTACAATGTGTTTCAGTGCATACAAATGGGCATGCAAGAAGCAGCTATTGGAAACACCTTAAAGCAGCTATGTCTTTTCCTGGGCTCATGCAATTGCTTTCTTCAGCTGCAGACAAACCCAGGAAAAGACGTTGGTTTAAAATGTTTCTGCTACATGTGAATTAATGGATACCCTGAATTGCATTTTTCCTTTTGAATTCAGATAACTGCTCATCTCTTACACTTCTATTCATTCTTTTTAATTTTATATTTAATACAATTTTTTCTCAATACATTTTATGGAATAAATTCAAAGTTTACATTGAGGCAGTCATTTTAATGATAAAACATACTTAGGATGATTCATTGGAAGCCACATTACAAGTTGTATGCTTTGGAGGAAGTCACTTAGTTAAACGATACTTTTTGAATTATCTCAGTGAGTGGCAGCAATCTAGCTGTCCTTGGGTGATCCTGGAAGCTAAGCAGAGTTGATTCTTAATATGTGGATGGGTGCTCTCTGATTATTTCACAGCTGATGGCAAGATTGACAATTTTTAAAAAATTCTAAGAGGAAGAAATGATAGATCACTTCCATAAAGTTGCCAAGAAAACTATGGATAGAATTACAGGATGGAGTTTGACTTAATAATGTGTTCTAGTTGTTTTAACTCTTAATTTCATTATGGTTAAAGGCTCTTTTGCCATGTCAGGCAATTAATATTTGGGAAAGATTTGTTGTATTGTCATGTTCTGCTTTTATTGAAGACATGTTATAAACATATTGAAATTAGACCTTTTGATGTTTTGCTAACAATCAGGGATGTATTCAGTTCAATTAAAAGTGATCAACATGTGCAAACAGGTTTTTCTGCATCCTGTTATATAGTATAGTTATCACATCTGCTTAATTAAGTGGTTGTGGTGGTCTATTATCTGTTATTCTATAAGTCTGCTCAGTTTTCTCCTGTACTAGAGCTGGAAAAGGTAATAACAAAAACCATTGGATTGGATGAAATGGGAGGTGTCAGTGTCAGGTTACCTGTTTATATGGATTAAGTTGAGAGGAAGGCAAAGAGAAGAGAACTACCTCATTTATATGATAAGGAGTCAATGAAAAGGCATGGAAATGAACTGCTTTTACCTTGTGGATTTAGGCTACTCTCAGTATAAGATTAAAAGATGACAAGTATTTGTTTAAAGAATGCTATGGGTTTAAAGCCAAACTGAAGACCTTTTAGAGAAATATTGCTAGTAACAAGCACTTTTATTTGCAATTTAATTGGGGTTTTTTTAACCTTTAGTTTGGGGAGAAAAACATTTCTTTAGAGTTATTCTGCAAATATTTTTTTTTCAAAAGGCAAAAGATGCATTTGTATTTTGTATATATCTCTTTTTACATTTGATGCTGCAAAATATTACGTGGATTACACAGAATAACAAAAGCCTATTTTCCCTTTTCTAGTTCCCATTTCTTGTAGATCCAGAAAATTTTAGAGATTCAGGCTAAGAAGTTGAATCATCATTTTTGAGTGTGAGTGTGTGTGATTCAAAACATAATTTACTAGTTTTTAAGAATCTAAATATAACAATATCTTTTTTATTTGACTTGGATATATTTCAAAAAGATACTGGAAGGATTAAATATTACAAAAACACTTCAGGGTTTATTTGGGTTGCTTTCTACCCTTCCGGATTATTGTAGAATTCTTAAACTAGTCTGATTTTGAATAGGAGATGTGTTGCCTGCATTACATTAAAACTGGACTACAACAGAACTATATCACACAACTAGACCTGTAGACCACTTTCTCAGAAAATGGCATATCCTTTTGTCTTCCTATGTTGTTACTTGCTCATGTAGCTCAAGAGAAAAGAATAGAAGAAAATGAAAAAAAAACATTTGTGTACAATATTGCATTACATGGTTGAGTTATATTGGTATTTTGGATTGGATTGAAATTTAGAGTAAATAAATATGTTTAATATGTTCGTCATCTAAAGTTTCATCTCATTGACTTCAGTAGATTTAAATACTTCAAAACATAAACAAAATTGCTTTTTGTAAAATGTATTCATTGTGCATTGTTCTAGCATTTAGGTATATAGAGTCTGAATACATATGACATGATTTGTCTCTTTTGCTGCCTGAAGAAAAAAAAAGGGGGAGGTGGAATCTTCTCCTTGCTCAACCATTGAAACAAGTAGTATTGGAAAGTACTACGCCAGTTAGATTTGGTATGCATCCTCCATAGTTTAGGACAGTGATGGCTAACCTTTTTGCCATCACCTGCCAAAAGCGGGGGGAGCGCGGAGGGATCATGCGCATGCTTGCCCACACCCATAATTCTATGCGCTGCACCCCTCATGCATGTGTACGCACCCCACCTGCACTCCTACCGCTTTTGGCACACAATGGCCCAGTGGGCCCAGTAGGCCCGTTTTTCGTCCTCTCCAGGCTCCAGAGGCTTTCTAGGAGCCTGGGGAGGGCGAAAACGGCCTTCCCCATCCCTGGAGGTCCTCCGGAGGCTGGAAATGTCCCATTTGCTGATTTCTGGTGGGCCCAGAAGACCCGAAAATTGGCTGGCAGAGCTGAGCTCACATGCCCACTGATATGACTCCGTGTGCCACTTGTGGCACACGTGCCATAGGTTCACCATCACGGGTTTAGGAGAAAACTAGCAGTCTGCTTCTGCTATAAACATGTAATCACCACAAATGTATCTTATATGTTCAAGGAAGCCAGAACTTGCTGCAATTTCCTATTATAGTGGCAAGCCAGTTAATGGAATTGCCACACCTAAACTCAATTAAAGGTAATTAAAAAGTGCTGGGTTTCTTTTTTTATTTTATATACATTGAATCCAATGATAATGCTCCTCCCCATACCATTGAGTTTTTCCTACAGTTGCTATGGGCTTGTTTTCTGGTAACTTGGGGTCAAGATTTCTCTGTAGTCACTCTGAGTTTCTGGAAATCTGTGCTGTGTTGAGGGGATTTGGGCTTTTAGTAGCTTTCTAGAATGCCCACATAAGGCATTGTTTTAAATACATTTTAGTTGTTGATTATTTTATTTCTAATTTTAACTTTAAAGTGTCTAATTTTAACTTTGGTCTTCTGATTTTTAGTGTATACTACAGAATGACTGATACATACTGTACAGGTAGTCCTCAACTTATGACCACAATTGAGCCCAAAATTTCTGCTGCTAAGCAAGACAGTTGTTGAGTTTTGTCCCATTATATGACCTTTCTTGCCACAGTTGGTAAGTGAATCACTGCAGTTGTTTAGCAACATGGTTGTTAAATAAATCTGGCTTCCTTGTTGACTTTGCTTGTTAGAAGGTCACAAAAAGTGATCACATGAGCCAAGACACTGCAACCCTCATAAGTGTTCCAACTTGCCAACCATCTGAATTTTGATTATATAATCATGGGGATGCTGCAGTGATCACTTATAAGTGTGAAAAACAGTCATATGTAACTTTTTAGTGCCGTTGTAACTTTGAATGGTCACTAAATGAATGGTTATAAGCTGAAGACTAACTGTAATATATTACATTTAACAAATGTACAATTTATTTCTTTATTGGATTTTTTCTTAGTAGCAATGCATCCATGTCTTTTTTGAACAGGTAACCTATTGATCTTTTTGATCTACAATTCTACTGCACGTGCAGTTAACATTAAGGTATATATAGGATCACATCTACAAAAACATTTAAATCACCTATTCCTTCTTCCGGTACAGAGAAATTATGTTCCCCTTTTTTCTATTAAACTGCTGTTTTATATGCTGGTTGGGGAATAATATAGTTAATGGGAATAGTATAAAAAGAAACATGGAGGATTCAGTCCTCTTCAGTTGTGTTGCTGTTGCTGGATAATTAAATCCCTTTTAAAGATCCCGTTTTATTTTACTCGTTTGCTGCTGTATTGGGATTATAGCTAGCCCAAAAGAGATAGCATAAAAGTCCTTTATGGGTTGCATAAATCCTTTGGCTTGACCATCCTTTTGCTTACAGGAGAATCCAGAGAAACTGTTTTAATGTCACTACTATCACTAATAGTGGGCTATTGAAAAGGACTTGGTATTAAAAATTAATCTGCATCAGAGATTAATTGGTTGAAAAGAAGGCAAGTTTCCTTTCTAATAGGGAGGACGTTTTGCAGAAATTGATCTTGAATTACTGAGTTGAATTTTTGCAGAGTTAAGAGTGCTATGATAAATGGTTAAGAAAAATGGTTGTATCTGGCATTAGCAAGATTCTATTGTGATACTGAAAAGTAACATGTTTAGAAGAAAACTTGTATATATTGAACTTAGTATAGTACATATATGTTAATGATGATTTGTTAAAGAAGGCGTCAGATATCTTCCTAAATATTACTGATTTAGGTTCCTTTTTTATTTTGGGTCCTTTTATTTTCAAATTGACTAATCATAAGCTTTCAGTATGACTGTCTATGCCACCTCTTATCCACACTATAAACATTAGTGAACAAGCAAATCTTTCTTTGGAGTCTAACAACTGTTCTTTCTTTTGTGCCATGTGCATTCTGGTGCCATCACTGCTTGTAAAGTAATAGAAAGCCACCAATCATACTGCTTTTAACCAAACTGCTATAACATAATTATGTATAGAAGAATAATGTTTCAAGTAGGCAAATGGAAACCAAGGTATAACAGGGAATGGTAAGGGTAAGAAATTATAACTAATCAGTTGTTTGATGAGATGGGAGCTATAAAATTTGAAGAATAAAAAATAAAACTTTTGGCTCATAATTCATAATGTTGCCTGTCTCTTGACTAAATTTGATGACATCATAGCTGCAGTAGTGTTTTCTGAAATACTAATTGTATCTCATTCATTCCAGTGGTTAATGAATAGCAAATTTAATGTGCCAAGACTGTAACTCTTAACAGCTTTAAAGAAGTGGTATATAGATTGTCTGTTTGATTGGTTAACAATTATTGCTGAATTAAATATTAAAATGTGAAAAAATGTTAGCTTATCGTAGAACAATACGGGTAGTCATCAACTTACAACCATTTGTTTTGTGACTGTTTGAAGTTACAAAGGCACTGAAAAAAAATATGACAGGTTTTCACACTTATGGCCATTTCAGCATCCCCAGAATTACATGATCAAAATTTGGGCACTTGGCAACTGGCTTGTATTTATGATAGCTGTGCTGTCCTGGGGTCATGTGACATCATCTGTAACCTTCCCGGCTGGCTTACAAAAAGTAAAGTCAATAAGGGACACTAGATTTGCACAATTCACTTTACAACAAAAAGGTTGTAAAATGGGGCAAAACTCACTTAGCAACTGTCTTGCTTAGCAATGGAAACTTTGGATTCGGGGATGGTCATAAGTCAAGGACTTCCTGTAGTGTAATCCATCTAAGTCAGGGGTGTCAAGCTCAGTTTCATTGATGGATGCATCAGGGTTGTTTTTGACATTGGGGGGCCAGGGTAGGTGTAGCTGGGGTGGGTGTGGCCAGCTTGATGTCACTCATGTCGGGGGGCCCTGTGGTGGCCCAAGCACTCTGCTAGCGAAAATGGGCTCCCGAGCTCCATTTTTGGCTGCAATGGCCTCCTGCAACCCTCTGCCAGCGAAAACTCCGTTTTCACTGGCAGAGGCACTGTGGGCTGGTCCTTTGCTGTTTCCAGGGCAGCCCTGCGGGCCAGATTTAAACACCCTGCGGGCCGGATCGGGCTCTCAGGCCTTGAGTTTGACACCCCTGATCTAAGTGTTCCTAATTACATCTCATGTTAATGATAAAGGAATTCAATAATACCTTACAATAGTTAATAATGCTTTGGATGAAGAAGTTTTTCTGTTGACATTCAGTGTCATTGTGTGATTCCTCTTTTTGTAAACTCAGGAATGGGGAAGATACAGTATAGTATTCCATAGCTGCTGAATTTCAACCTAGAGCATCTTAGCCAGCGGTTCTTCATTTGTAAGGTGCTCCAACCCATTGACTAGTTCACACATCACACTAAGCCATAATGTGGCTTATCATGTAAGTCCAACCAATTGTATTTTATTTGACAAGCAATTTTGCAATAAAGAATAGCTTTTAAGAGGCCAGTCACTAGATTCAATCCAGACTACTTATGGGTGATTTTAAACTATCCCATTGGATACGTCTTCAGTCAAAGAAGAGGGGAAAACAATTTTAGTTTGAAAAGTTCTGAAATTTTTTTCCAGAAAGTTGGAGCTTTCTATTAAGTGACATAAGTAAATGTTGCTGCAGGCTGAATGTATTATGAAAATCATCCCTTCCCCCTTTACCTTATTTCATTTTAAGCTTTTGCTTAATAGATTTCATTTCATTTTGTTTCACTCTCGTGGAATCTCTTGCCATCTGGAGATGTGGAGATTTATTCTAAGACCTTATACATTATATACATTGAAAAGGACTACAATGTTTTTGTCAGCCTCAGCTGGAACAAATATTAGCTAAAACACCTGATATGCACATCTGCTCATATGCTTTTCATGGGACTGTACAAGGATGTCAAAGGGCTCAGTTGTTCCTTCCCCAATAAAGAACAATCCTCAGGTTCCTAGTCTATATTTTAAAATTAAAAAAAAAATCAAAGTCATTCAAGAAACCACTGTATGAGGCACACCTCGAAATTATGACACAATCTTTCTTCAGAACCAAATGTGGAAAAAGGTGGAAAGTCTCATCCTGTTCCCATGTTAATTTCTCAATAGCCCTTGCTTTTGGTAGGTCTTAAGGGTGGAGAAGTGAATGGGAGTTCTCCTGGAAGGTAAATGCTCCTTTTCTTACATTTAAAATAATCCCAACCCTCTGAAAAGTCAGAAATTGTCCTGAAAGAAAAAAAAAATGACTTCAAACAGTTTGGGAAGGGGATGGTTAAAGGTGGGAATGTAGTAATGATTTCCAAAGTTCACTTATTCCCATTTTCACCCATAACTTTCCTGCATACCAAAAACAAAAAAAGAAGTAAAGCATTTTTGGCCATTCTTTATGTTAGAATCACCAAAAATACCTAATAGTTTACTAAGACTGTTTCTTTCATAGAATATAACACATAGTAAGTAATCAACTAAAAGAATGGACAAGTGTGGATAAATGGTGGCATATTCTGCAAGTACAAGTATGTGCTATGTAAAAGTTTTGTCTCTCGAGAAAGTTTTCTTAATATGCTTGCTGATGATTTTAAATCTTTGGTTGCACAGTGCCTTTCCACTTATACATGAATTACCAATTTCCCTAGCAAGATGTTAAACCAGTGGAAAAAAAGGAGGTGCAGAGCATGGTATAAAATTTTATAACCCAAATGGAAATATTCTCATACATTTATTCTTAAGCACTATGTTACTCAACCATGTTTGCTTTCTTGTCTTGTGTGTACAGTGAAAGAATTGTATCCATTTTGCTGGTTTTTTAAAATGCTGATGGATATCTTGCAGACAAAGAGGTAGAATGCATTAAAGCATAAGAATTAGCATTTGTTATATTGTGCACCATAATTTTGCCCAAGTTAAAAGCTCATCTTAGGGCTGAAGTTGCCATTCAGCTTCAACACAATGTAATACATCTAACTAATCAATGTAATACATGGCGTAGCATGGGAGGTGTGAACTCTGGGGTCAAGGAGATGATTAGATCTTACGATACAGATGCCCATAACATCGATACTGTAGGTGGGAGGGGCAGATATGGCGGGAGCAGGGGGCCACATCATCCTACGGGAGTGCGTCCTCGCTGTTTACAAGCGGTGGCGCGCTCCGACCCTCAAAGCTCTTCTCGTTCCCCAGGTTGTACGGAACCTCGGGCCCCAGGCCTTCAGCTGTTGCTATGCAACGCCAGGTCCGTGGTTAATAAAGCCCCCCTCATTTGTGATCTTATTCAGGAGGGGGGTGCGGACCTGATGAGTATTACGGAGACCTGGTTGGGCCAGGAAGGGGGAGCCCCCCTTGTTGATATGTGCCCACCAGGTTTCCGTGCTTTCCATCAACCAAGGTCTCAGGGGAGGGGCGGAGGGGTGGCGGTTGTTATTAACGAAGGTCTTGGACCAAGGGAGGCCACTGTTCCTCAGACGGCTGGATGTGAGTCCCTTCTTGTGAAGTGGGGTCATAGGGTGCAGTTGGGCTTGCTAGTCACGTACCTGGCTCCCTGCCATGTGGCAGCAGCCCTGCCTGAGCTGCTTGATGTTATAGCCGCTGTGGCTGTTGACACCCCCAGGCTTATGGGCATGGGGGATTTTAACCTGTCATCAGTTGGCGAGACATCTGAGGTGGCTCGGGAGTTCATGGCTTCCATGACGGCTATGGACCTGAGCCAGTTAATTTATGGCTCTACTCACATGGGGGGACACACACTGGACCTTGTTTTTGTCTCTGGACAGTGGTTGAGTGATCTCGAGATAGGGGATATAGTGATTGAACCCTTGTCATGGTCAGATCACTCCCTCCTTCTCCTGGACCTTCGAACCGCCACACCCCGCCGCAGGGAGGTGGAACCGACCAGGTGGTTCCGCCCCAGGCGCCTGATGGATCCTGAGAGATTCCAGATGGAGCTTGGGCCATTTCCTGAGGTTCTAGCACACGACTCGGCTGAGGACTTAGTGGCCGCCTGGGATAGGGCGGCGGCTGATGCTTTAGACCGAGTCGTGCCTTTGTGGCCTCTGACCCGGCGCCGGTCTCACCTGGCTCCTTGGTATACTGAGGAGCTGAGGGAGATGACGCGCCGGAAAAGACGCCTAGAGAGCAGTTGGAGGGCTAGTCGTTCTGAATCCGACCGAACACTGGTAAAATCTCATTAAGAATTACCTAGTGGCGATAAGAGTAGAGAAGAGTAACTACTTTTCTACTCTTATTGCGTCATCAGATAATCACCCAGCCGCCCTGTTTAGGGTGACCCGCTCTCTGCTCCATCAAGAGACGCGGGAAGACCCCTTGGAGGGTAGAGCTGAGGATTTTGTACAATATCTGTATGACAAAATTGCTCAGATTCGTGAACAGCTAGACTCTGACTGGATTGATCCAGAGGAGATGACAGGGGCAGGTCCTGAGAATATTTGGGAAGAGTTTGATCCTGTGACTCCCGAAAGCGTGGACAGGATACTGAACAGACTAAATGCGACCACATGTTTATTGGACCCGTGTCCATCCTGGTTGGTACTGGCCTCCCGGGAGGTGACACGAGGCTGGCTCCAGGAGATTATAAATGCTTCTTTGAGTGGGGGTGTCTTTCCCACCGTCTTGAAAGAGGCGGTGGTGAGGCCCCTCCTCAAGAAGCCCTCCCTGGATCCAGCTGTATTAGCAAATTATCGTCCTGTCTCCAACCTTCGCTTTGTTGCAAAGGTTGTTGAGAGTGTGGTTGCACGACAACTGCCTCAGTACCTGGATGAATCGAATTATCTAGATCCGTTCCAGTCGGGATTCAGGCCTGGGTACAGCACAGAGACAGCATTGGTCGCATTGGTTGATGGATCTCTGGAGGGCTCAGGACAGGGGTTGCTCCTCTATCCTGGTCCTACTAGACCTCTCAGCGGCTTTTGATACCATCGATCATGATATCATGCTGCACCGGTTGGAAGGGGTGGGGGTGGGGGGCACTGTTCTACAGTGGTTCTCCTCCTTTCTCTCTGACTGGTCGCAGTCTGTGTTGACAGGGGGGCAGAGGTCGACCCCAAGGCCCCTTATATGTGGGGTGCCACAAGGATCGGTCCTCTCGCCCCTTCTATTCAACATTTATGTGAAGCCGCTGGGTGAGATCATCCGTGGTTTTGGGGTGAAGTACCATCAGTACGCTGATGACACCCAGCTGTACATCTCCACCCCAGACCACCCCAATGATGCCCTCGAGGTGATGTCCCGGTGCCTGGAGGCCGTACGGATCTGGATGGGGAGGAACAAACTCAGACTCAACCCATCCAAGACCGAGTGGCTGTGGTTTCCGTCGTCCCGATATAGTCAGTTGGTGCCATCTCTGACTATTGGGGGCGAGTCGGTGGCCCCCACAGATGGGGTTCGCAACTTGGGCATCCTCCTGGACTTGCGGCTGTCTTTAGAAGAGCATATGACGGCCGTGGCCAGGAGGACTTTTTATCAGGTTTGCCTGATTCGCCAGTTGCATCCCTTTCTGGATCGGGACTCATTGCGCACGGTCACTCACGCCCTTGTCACCTCACGCCTGGATTATTGTAATGCTCTCTACATGGGGCTCCCCTTGAGAAGCACCCGAAGGCTCCAACTGGTCCAGAATGAGGCCGGTGGTAATGGGAGCAATGTGGCGCTCTCATGTAACCCCCCTCCTGCGCGAGCTGCACTGGCTCCCAGTGGTCTTCCGGGTGCGCTTCAAGGTTTTGATTACTATCTTTAGAGCGCTCCATGGCTCAGGACCAGGGTACTTACGAGACCGCCTCTTGCCACCAATAGCCTCTCACCGACCAGTTCGCTCCCATAGAGAGGGACTCCTCAGGGTGCCATCGGCCAAACAATGTTGACTGACGGCCCCCAGGGGGAGAGCCTTTTCTGTGGGGGCACCTACCATCTGGAACGGGCTTCCCCCGGAGTTACGAAACATCCAAGACTTACGCATATTCCGCCGTGCCCTGAAAACATTTCTATTTCAACAAGCTGGTCTGGCCTAACTCTCCCTTTTTAATTGGCTTTTAAATTGGCTTTTAAATCAGATTTTAGACCTCTTTTAGATAAATTTGGATGTTTTAATCTTTGAGCCAAATTACTTAATCTGTTTTTTACTAGTTTTTTAAGTTCTATATGTATTTGTAATTTATTATGGCTGTTCACCGCCCTGAGTCCTTCGGGAGTAGGGCGGTATACAAATATGAAAAATAAATAAATAAATAAATAAATAAACTTTGCTTCTGATGTTAGGCAGATCCTTTTCATTTTGCACAAGATAGTCTGTTTAAACCATAATAACACTACCAACTATTGCAGGTTTGGAAGTTGAAGACAGGATGCACAATTAGAATTACCATGCAGCATGAGGGTAAATGTATGAGTAAAGACTAAGATTTTAGCAGGAAAATATGTGAGTGGTTTTAATGGGAAGAAATCTTGGCATGTTTCCAAACTTTCTGGTATAAATTAACTGGTGCAAATTGCATAGTACCATGTTTCCCTGAAAATAAGACCTGGTTGTATTTTCTTTTGGCCTCTGAAATAAGCCCTAGGGCTTATTTTGTGGGGAAGTCTTATTTCTTTTGAGTGCCACTGCTGTGAGGTGGGGGGGTGGAGCCCCGACATTTGCCTTGCCTCGCTGCACCAGCCCACTTCTTCTGGCACCAGCACAACACTGGTGTAGGAGGCCGAGAGATGTGCTGGTGCTGCAAAGCAAGGCACTTGTTGGGGCCTGGATGGCCTGGTTGCGGGGGCCCTGAGCAGTCCACCCTCTCCCCACACCTTGTGGCAGTGGCACCGGTGCGTTGCTCGGCCTCCTACAACACATGGCTGCTGGTGCTGCTGTCACAAGGTGGCCTGACTGCGGGGGCCCTGAGGTAAGTTGGTGTGCACGTGAGACAGTTCTACCCTCCCTTGTCTCGTCTCATCTCGTGTCGGCAGCACCGCAAGCAACCAGACAGAATGGGCAGCCGGCTGGCTGCACAGGTGCTTACGTAGGGTTTATTTTGGTGAGTAGGGCTTATGTTGGGTGCACATACAGAAAACATTCTAGGTCTTATTTTCAGGGAAACACAGTAACAAATTCTTGGGTGAAAATTATCAATTGCTTAAAGTGACAGAAACCAATATTTAAGTTTTACAAATGTCTACCCTTGATATCATCTGTTTATAATTCAGTTTTTAGGTATGCAAAATTGTGTAGCATTTCTTAAAACTGAAGTTGGTTTGATAGTTAAGTTTCGTTACGGAGATGGCCTATACTGGACTGCAGTCATTAACAGTAGATTGCCTTATTTTGATGTTGCTCTTACCATAAGTGAGAGGATGGGGTTTTTTTTCCCAAAACCAATCTTTTGCATAATCTTTCTGGACTCATGACTTCTGCTGAAAAAGCAGGTATCAGTCATGGCTAGAAGGGCCTTTAATTATGCTACCAGTTGTACCCATTCCGCTATCAAGGGCCCTGCTCATGGTTGCTGATGCCCTGGGCCTTCCCAATTGGACTATTGCAATGCACTCTACATGAAACTGCCCTTGAGGATTATCCAGCAACTTCACTCACTGCAAAATGTAGCAACACAAGCAGTTATGTGTGTTTCTGGTAGAACATATAGCAATAGCATTTAGACTTATATACCACTTTATAGTGCTTCACAGCCCTCTCTAAGTGGTTTACAGAGCCCGCATATTGCCCCCAACAATTTGGGACCTCATTTTATCTATCTCAGAAGGATGGAATGCTGAATCAACCTTGACCGTGGTCAGATTTGAACTGCCAAATTGCAGTCAGCTGGCAGTCAGCAGAAGTAGCCTGCACTACTGCACTCTAACCACTGCGTCACATGTTACATCTCTACTGTATGAGTTGCCTTGGTTACCAGTTTGTTTCTGGGTCTAATTCAAAGTGTTGGTGTTGACCTGTAAAGGTCTCCATGGCATGGGACCAGATTATTTGAGGGACCACTGTCTTTCCTTCTTTCTATAATCTACCCTTTCAAATCATCAAACTCATAAATCACCAATTCATTTTTTTTTCTTTTTTCAACAAAAAGCCCATAAGGGGTTTCCAGTTATTAATGAATGAAGTAGTTGTCCTTTTTTCTAATCAGATTAGTCAATTTTGCCATCTCTGCTTATTCTGTCATCTTCAACAGCCATTCCTCTGTTGGTATTTCAGAGTCTTTCCATTTTTGTGCACATAATTTAGAAGGCCGCATATAGGTCAGTTATGTTTATGGTGAGGTTTGGACAGTGAATTGATTAATTGAAATGGGGAAGGTAGAATTTAAAAGAATGGAAAGCTAGAGTAAAGATTAGTAAGAAAAGGATACAATTAGGGAGCAAAGGCAAATTCACTTAACATAATATGAAAGTTGAGAGGTGTATGCAAAAAGTAAAAAATAACAGATTTTTTAAATATGTCCCCTAAAGCACTGACTTTGGAAGACTTCTGATTAATTTCTTTTAACTAGAAGATAGACACATTGGTTATTCCTTCATCTAATATCCTTGCCATTTCAAATAAGGAAAGTTGGCTTACAAATTTACTGAAAGCCATAATTAGTTTTCAGATTTTGTAAAGAATTGTTAGATTTATTATTCAATATAAAAAATGGAAATAGCCAGGTAGGGTAAATAACTCTTTTTTTTCTTTCTTTTTTGGGGTGGGGGGCTTCTCCTTGGCTGAAGTGAGCAGTAAATGATAAATCTTTCTGGCTTTACACAGTAAAATGTGTTTCTGTGCTAGGGCTTAACAGAACAGTGACAGACATAGTGTAGCTAGTTAAGAAACTTTATTGTATTCATGAAAGAAGTGGATTTTTGCTAGTGTGAGATGTGTTTCTTATACCCATTGTAGCCTTTTCTTACTATATTTCTCACAAATTAACAGATTGTGCTGTACTTAGTAGCCTTGAAGTGAGAAGCTATTGAGTATTTACATAGCTGCCAGCTCTAGTCTGAAACTGTAGACTCAACCTACTACCCATAAGTAAAGATTCAGAACATAAATCCTGTCATAATACATGGTGACATGTCTCCTTGCACAGTGCATAATGGGGAAAAAGATGTTCAGATATTGCATAATAAAGGAAACTGGATATCATTGTTTTAATAAAATCAATTTCTGCAACTTTTCTCAGTAGGTGTTAATATATTTTATAACTTATGCAATATGTTTGCATCAGAAGATCCTTATTTCATTTTTCCCGAAATATACGTGTTTTCCCTGAAAATAAGACCTATCCTGAAATTAAACCCTAGGTTGCTTTTAATACATGTGCCTAATATAAGCCCTAACCCCAAAATAAGCCCTAGTTAAGAACCCACCCACTCTGTTGCACCTGGTTGCATAGGAGGGGTGAGGCGCATGGGTAAAAATCAAGCTGGGGGGGATGGGGAGTGGAGCTGTGCCATGTGCCCCATACCCACTTATCTTCGGACAAGTGTAGCCAGGCCTTGCACACCCCGACACCTGCCTCGCGGATCCACTTCTGCAGCCACTTGTGTGCGTTGCCCTGGCTTCCGTTTCACTGTCAGAGGCCTTCAGGAAAGGCCCTGGCAGCCAAGAAATGAGCTCTGGATTGACACACACAGCACCACCTGGCCTCTGTTTTGCTGTCAGAGGCCTTTGGGAAAGTCCTCTGCAGCTGAGAAAAGAGCTCCGGGATTGATATGTGTGGCGTCCCCCGATCTCCATTTTGCCGTCAGAGGCCATCAGAGCTAATTTCTTGGCTGCAGAAGCCTTTCCTGAAGAAGTGGGATGGCAGCGGCCACACGGGCTCCTGCTGGGCGGGGCTATCATTGCCACTGCCGCAAGTTGAGATAGTGGAAGACATCCCCTGAAAATAAGACCTAATGTCTCTTGGGGGGGGACCAAAAAGGTCTTATTTTCAGGAAAACACAGTACATGTATCTGTAGTACTCAATTTTTGCAAGTCTCACGGGTTCTTGGCATAATCCCATATTCCTGGAAAGGGATTTTACCTGTATTTAGTTCGCCAAAAGCTTTTCAGCATTTTGTTACTCATTCTTCTTTTAATCTCCTTTGTCTTTTTAAATAAAAGAATAAAACACATTCTTAACTAGGAGAGACAGCATTGCATTTTATAGGACTTTGGCTTTCTGTGAACGTTTCTGTCACCATGAAGTTTATTTGTAGTAATAAATTCAAAATGTAAAAATAATCAGTAGATTCTAAAGAGTTTCTCACAGAAGTAAATAATAATAATAATAATAATAATAATAACAACAACAACAACAACAACAACTACAACTTTATTGTCATTGTACGTGTATACACAGTATACCCATACAACAAAATTCACTTAACACCCAAAGACCAGGTCCAATACACATAACAATCCTCCCACCCACCACAATTCCCCACCCAAACAACAGACCAAGTAATGCTGTCCAACAGCTCACTGATGGTGGCCCTTTAGTTCATTGTTGAGTGCAATTATAGCTCTGGGATAAAAACTATTCAGAAAATGTGTGGTCCGAGTTTTAATTGTTCTGTATCTTCTGCCAGAAGGCAACAGTCCAAAAAGATTGTAAGCAGGATGGGAAGAGTCTCTGAGAATGTTGTGCAACTTCCTCAAACAGCGAGATTCAAAGATGTTGTCCAGGGCTGGTAGCTGGAACCCGATGATATTCTGGGCAGTTTTAATGATTCTCTTTAGAGCTTTTTTGTCCGCTACAGAGCTGCTTCCATACCATGAAAGAACGCCATATATCAGGACACTCTCAATAGTGCTGCGATAGTAAGACAGAAGTAGATGCTGAGATAGATTTATCTTCCTGAGTATTCTCAGGAAGTACAGCCTCTACTGTGCCTTCTTCTATATCCTACTAGACTTAAATATATACTTAATGTACAATCCTGCTAATCATTTTAATTGCATGGCTTAAAGTTTACTTTCAAGTAAACAACACTAAATCAATAAGACATTCTTCTGAGTACATATTTATGGAATGTAAATATTTGTAATTAACCTTTGGAACAACTTTTTCTTATTTGCCAAGAGGAGCAATGCAATATAAATACAACTAATCTTTGTGCCATTGTTATATTTTTGGCTGTTTTGAATTAAATATATTTAGTTATCCTGGTTTTTTTTTCCTTACTGGAAGCTTTCTGCTCGTTATGATGTATGAATGAAGAAGAAAGGAGCTCCAATGATAGCAGCTTGTCATAGCAAATTGACTATTTAATCCTAGTTACACTTTTACTTACTTATTTATTTATTTACAAATATTTATATGCCGCCCTTCTCCCAAAGGACTCAGGGTGGTGAACAGAAGTTAAAAAACATACAATAATAAAAGAAAATCCTAGTTAAAACCAATTAAAACAGGGACAAATAAAGAATCAGAATCAGCCCATTTGTTGAAACAGCCAAGTCTTTAGGCCTCGACTTTTGTTTAATTGACTTGATTAATTGAGAGAAAGCTTATAATGGGAGAACAATACTTGCAAATACTTATAGCATTTTATAATATTTATGTATTTGCATTTAATATAAAATGAAATGCTACCTTATTTTCAAATAACAGTTAGTGTTATGTGGGTTTGTATGCATACACACCTATTCCTGTCTATATAAGAGAATTGCCCAATTCATATTTACTACTACCTGCACTACATAATAACACTATAATCATTCATTGACTCATTTATTCATTGACTATGTTGACTCTGCTATAATGCCAATTAAAATAAATACCAGGATAAATTGATGTGATATTAAAGAATATTAATACTGGTAGTACTAATAATGCAATTGTTTGAGACTAAATACAGTTGTTTTAGACATTTTGCTAGTGCAACTGACCTTTCTTGACATTTCTGTCTGCTGTACACATGAAAATCTATTTTTTTAAGGTGGTGAAACTTATGAGTGGTATTTATTTATTTTATTTATTTATTTATTTTTTAAATTTTTATACCGCCCCCTCTCCTGAAGGACTCAGGGCGGTGAATAGCCAAAATTAAAAAACGTGCAATATAAACATTAAAATAGTATAAAACAAAATTAAATTTATCTTTGGCTTCCCTCAATTTAAAAACCCCTTACCCATAAAATTCACCAATTAATTTTTTTTTTTAAACCCAGCTCGGCTTGCAGAAATAAAAAAGTCTTCAGGGCCCGGCGGAAGGTACGGAGGTCTGGGATCAGTGTTATCCCTGGGGGTAGCTTATTCCAGAGGGCGGGTGCCCCCCCAGAGAAGGCTCTTCCCGGGGGGGGTCGCCAGCTGACATTGCCTGACCGACGGCACCCCGAGGAGGCTCTCTCTGGGGGAGCATATTGGCCAGTGGGAGGATATCGGTGGCAGAAGGTGATCTCGTAAATAACCGGGCCCTAAGCCATGGAGCGCTTTGAAGATGAGAACCAATACCTTGAAGTGCACCCAGAAGACCATGGAAGCCAATGCAGCTCGCGCAGGAGAGGTGTCATGTGGGAGCACCATGTTGCCTCCATAAGTACCCGCGTGGCCGCATTCTGCACCAGTTGGAGCCTCAGAGTGCTGCTCAAGGGGATGCTCATGTAGAGAGCGTTGCAGTAGTCCAGGCAGGAAGTGACGAGGGCATGAGTGACCGTGCATAAGGAGTCCCGATCCAGAAAGGGGCGCAACTGGCGTATCAGGCAAACCTGATAGAAAGCCCCCCTGGCCACGGCCGTCATATGCTCTTCTAAAGACAGCCGTGCATCCAGGAGGACACCCAAGTTACGTGCCCTCTCCGTGGGGGCCAATGTCTCGCCCCCAATAGTCAGCGATGGCACTAGCTGACTATACCGGGACGCCGGCAACCACAGCCACTCAGTCTTGGAAGAGTTGAGTCGGAGCCTGTTCCTCCCCATCCAGACCCGCACGGCCTCCAGACACCGGGACATCACTTCAAGGGCATCGTTGGGGTGGTCTGGGGTGGAGATGTACAGCTGGGTGTCATCAGCGTACAGATGGCACTGCACCCCAAAACCATGGATGATCTCGCCCAGCAGCTTCACATAAATGTTGAACAGGAGAGGCGAGAGGACCGACCCTTGCGGCACTCCACAAACCAGGTGCCTTGAGGTTGACCTCTGCCCCCCAGCCAACACGGACTGCGACCGGTCAGAGAGATAGGAGGAGAACCACCGTAAAACAGTGCCTCCCACTCCCAACCCTTCCAACCGGCGCAGCATGATACCATGGTTGATGGTATCAAAAGCCGCTGAGAGGTCTAATAGACCAGAACAGAGGAGCAACCCCTGTCCCGAGCCCTCCAGAGATCATCAACCAACGCGACCAATGCCGTTTCCGTGCTGTACCCGGGCCTGAAGCCAGACTGGAACGGATCTAGATAGACGGTTTCATCCAGGTACTGCGGGACCTGTCGTGCCACCACACTCTCAACAATCTTCACCAAAAAGCGAATTTGGTATTTTGTGGGACCTAGGAAATTTGTTGTAAAAATGGTTGTCTTTTAGCTGTTTGTACTTTAAAAGTTGGCTATGGAATGTGTGTCTTAATAAATGTTTATAGATTTGGTTAGAAATTTTTCACTCCATACATTTTATTGGATTCAAATTAAATTGAGAATTACTTCAAAACTTTCTATGGCATTGGTAATGGTTACTTGATCATTTAAAAATGCTCATATATATGGATTAAGTCTGTTCTATAAAATGTAGATTTATCTCTGTTATTATTCAGGCATATACCTAGCCCTTCAGGTATGTCAGCTCTTCTTGTATTGCGCTAAAATATTTGTGTGAGTCACTTAATATAGCCACCCATATAGAGAACTCAACCAACCAGTTATCAGGCACATACGTATTTTATAGAAATAAAGGTGACAATATAATCTGTGTTATTTTTATTCATGTATTAATGTAAAGATGAAAAATCATGCATGCTAATAGTACTTTTATTATAAGAACCAAATCTTGCCAATTTGAATGTACTTCCCCACCTTCATCCCTTTATTTTGGAAGAACTAGGAAGTTATTTTATCTGTTGTCATGGTTGTGGTTTCTCCTCCTGTTCCTCAAGTCTTACCATTATATTCTTTTGTGAGAAATTAGTACCCCTCCATTTATCACTGTCTCAAATACCTAAAATTAAAATCAGGTTCATCAGTTTTGGTACAATCTGATTATAAGATTATTAGAGAAGATCTGGGATGAATTTGTGTGTCTTAAAGGAATTTAGGAATTTAGTTTGATTTGCTTTTTTGTGCAGTAGCAGCATGTCTAGATCGAAAGAACTCTGGGACATTCAGAAAGAAGGCAACATATTAGATGCCTGTAAATCTGGAAAAGGATTTTAAAAGATCTCCAGACAATTGGACATTACCTTGCAGAAAATCATCTACAAGCAGGGAAGATTTCAAATACCTGCCCATTTGCCCAGGCCAGATCATCCCAGCAAGTTCAGCCTGACAGCAGAACTCAGGAGGCTGAGAGAAATCTCTTGAGAACTCCAGAAATTAATCAGGCAGCCTAAAGTAGCTCTCGCCACAGTGGAAGTCAAAGTGCAGGGGTTTAGAAAGAAGCTGCACAATGCTTCTCCTGCCTTGCTCTGCTTGCTTCAAACTCCCACCACCTGCCTATCTCCCACCCCATCTCTGCCCTTTTGACCGCCGTGAACTCCATTGCCCCCAGCTGATCATTGCTGTCTTTCTCCTCCTGACAATGTGTGCCTAGACTGGCTCTTTCTAAGGCTACTGCATATTTTGAAGAAGATAACTATTATATTGTACATTGCCCAGAGCCTCTCTCCGACGGAGATGGTAGGTTAAGAAATATGTTAAATAAATAAAATTCTAGAGTAAAATAAAAAGACAGGCAGGGAAAATAGACTATGAAACAGGTAACAATCTCGTCTTCCTGATTTATTTCTGGAACAATATCTGTTATGTCTCACTGAATATGAGAATTACAGTCAGAATACCAGATTTCTTACCCCTCAGCTAGTACATAGTTCTGAATAATCTAAATACCTGACTTTAATTAGCACTGGAGAAGTTCCAAGATAAAAATCTTCATTCTCCACCTTCAAACCAATTCATGTACAGATATGTTAGGTAATCCTATTACTAAAATCTGTTCCAGATTATAAACAAAACAAGCTCATAGCCTAGGTAATCAACATTAACAGTTTCCAGAAGATGGTTAAAATGGGATATATATTTTTTCTTGGTCTACCAGTTTCCACAAGAAGGATGGTTTTCCATAATTGATTGTGATTCTTTCACCTATTTGATAAGGGCCAGTCACTTCACTCAATATAGAATTGGGTTTTACAAATTACCTAAAGATACGCTTTGTTCTGAAATTATTTTATCAATATTTGCTAATAAGAAAAGTTTCTCTAAATTTGATTATTTTTTTCATTGCTTGTTTTTACCACTGCAATAGAACAGCTTGAATATTACTACCATATGCTTTGAAAATAAATACAATAGGACCAGATGCCTCAACTGTGTCTGAAACAATGTCATTGCCAGGATTGTCTGATCTTCTATTTTAGATCATTAATAAAAATGTCCAGTTGAAGGTCTTGAGATCTATGTAGGAAATGATGCTTTTTATTCATTATCTCAGTTTGAGCACAGTGGTGAATCTTAGCTGGATTAAAACATTTTATTAAGTCACACTTTGCTTAAAATATAACCTACTAGCTTGATGCCCATGCTTCGCTACGAAACTATGTGCTCAGCTTGATAAATTGACACTTAAAGCCTGAAACGTAATGTAGAATGTGTAACTCCATAGCATCAGAGCATGTTAATATAAGGCAACTCGCAGTTGGAACAGAGGGGGAGGGGAGTAGAATGTCCCAGCCCACAGGCCGGATGAGTCATGCACTGGCCACACCCATGCCTGGATTAGTGAAGGGGTAGCATCAGTGTGTTAGTATAAGGCAGGGGTCGGCAAACTTAAACACACAAAGAGCCACTTGGACCATTTCCCACAGAAAAAAAACACCAGAGCCATAAAACCTGGGTGGGCGTGGCCAACTCGATGTCACTCACCCAGTCACATGACCCCCCAGCCATGCCTACCCAGCCACAAAACCATTCTGTCTCTCTCCCCCTCTTCCTATCTCCCCCTCTCCCCCCCATGTCTCTCTCCCTCTGTATCTCTTCCCCTCTCTCACCCCTCTCTATGTATCACTCTGTATGTGTCTCTATGTCTCTCTCTCTCCCCCCCCATCTCTCTCTCTCTCTGTGTCTCTCCCTCTCCCTTCGGGTGACCGTCCTCCTCCTCCCCCTCCTCTTGTGATGTCCTGGACGGCTGTGGCTAAGCCAGGAGCGTGTGCATGGGTGGGGAGACCCTCCCCAAATGAGCACCAAAGCACAGCAAAGACACCCGCAGGGTGAGCAGCTGCTCGATTAGGAGGGTCTTAACAGGATAGGGCTTCTTTCCTGCACTAATGCTCTGGCCATTGCCTTGCTGTTTCATCCCCCACTCCCAGCAGCTCTTCGGCTGAGTGCGGAGGGTGCGAACTCCAGCCTGAAGCGGCAGGAAGCAAAGGCTGCCTTACGTGCAGATGTGGCGCGAAGGTAGGTATAGGGCAACTTCTCTCCTGCACTCTCTTCCTCCTCCCGCTCTCATGCCCTGGCCGGCTGTGGTTGAGCCGGGAGCATGCGCACAAGTGGGGAGACCCTCCTTAAGCAAGCTGCTGCCCAACCTGCATGCACCTTTCCTGAGCTTTGGCGCTCGCTTGAGGAGGGTCTCCCTGCGTGTGCACACACTCCCGGTTCAGCCACAGCCAGCCAGGGCATCCCGAGTGTGGAAGAGCCATACTCAAGGGGCCAAAGAGCCATATGTGGCTCGCGAGCCGTGGTTTGCTGACCACTGGTATAAGGCAACTGGAAGTTGGAACAGAGTTCTTTTCAGGTGGGGAGGCGGAGTAGAACGTCTAACTCCTTAACATCAGATTGTGTGAATATAATACTGTATATGAAATACTAATGATCTGATGGTCATTTCGAAAAATCCTTTCTTAGCGAGCACCTAGAAGCCAAGAGGAACATACGTGCCAAATTTCAAGTTTCTAGGCTTTACCGTTCTGGAGATTTCATGATGAGTGAGCATAATGAATTAAGTTGGGTTCATACACTGAACTAAACAAAACTAAACAAACCACATTGTGGCTTAATAATATATGTAATATTAGTTTATCTTAATCTGTATTTAGTAAAGCATTTCTGCAAGCTCTGTTGCTAAGGCAATAAGGGGTAAAACATTTTCTAAACCCAGAATGTCTGAATAACGTTCAGAAGCAGATCACACAACTATTTCCCTAATTTACTGAAGTATAAGGTGGACCAAACACAACACGATCAGATTTTCAAGATTCACTGATATTATAATCAGTGTCAGTTAAAGTAGCTCCAACTTTCCTGTGGGGTTTATTTTTTAGTCTGGTCTACCTAGTAGAGCCATGTTTCTACAATTAAAATCTTCTCCTTCCAGAAATACAAGCATTGTGAGCTTTCCTGTATCTTGTTAAGATCAAACTTGAAATGGTAACAATTAATTATTAGGGGAATATTTTCCAAATAGATTTATGTTAATGTTAACTATATAAGACATATAAGTCATTTAATTGGTTAATTATATAATCAACTTTTCATACCGGTATTAGCATTAGACACTAATGCTTGCAATTAATACTTAGACATAAAATAAAAATAATTAAAACCCTGATTGAAAAAGCTATGTTTTACAATTTTGTATTAAAAGATCTTCAGCTTGTACAACACAAAGGACTGTAACTCCCATTGATGAACTTGTGGTAAGTGTCAGGAAACCTTTCTGAGGCAATTTCAGCAAACAAAGGGTAGTCATCTAGAAAGAGGCATTGTGAGAAGTAGCATGGAATCCAGCCCATCTATCTAGTGAACAGCCTTTTGTATTTTAGCTGGAAACAAAGTGGCAGCCAGTGCAATGGGTTGTCATTGAGTTGTTCCAGAAACCAACTTGGCTGCTGAGTTCTATAGAATTGAACTTTTGGATTAGGCACAGTGGCAGACCACATAGGTGTGTTTCAGTTGTCAATCAGGAAACCACTAACACGTGCATTCCAGATTTAAAATTATTTCATCAAAGTAATCATATCATCTAAAAGATAATAAAAAGAGAGATTTGTTCAGAAGCATCTCCCAACTGTATCTGTTATATTTTTGAGATTATGATGCCCCATTAAAAACACCTCTGGTAATCATGACATCTCTGGTCTACCAAATTCAAGTTTTCAGTTATTCAATCTACTGCTTTCCTGAATGACTACAGAGAGACATTCAGGAAAGCCAGATTATTGTTTAAAGATGTTACAGGAAAAAATAGATGGTTATTGTATAATTATCTTTTTGTTGTTATTTTAAAAGCAATGGTAAATAAATAACTCTGGGAAGGAACAGCTCTTATAACTACACAGACCCAGGAAACTATAGACTAATCAGACTAACACCAATACCTAGGAAGATACGGGACAAAATAATCAAAAAGAGATCTGTGAACATCTGGAAACAGAGTTATAACTAGTAGTCAGCATGAGTTTATTAAAAACAGATCATGCCAAACCAATCTTATTTCATTCTTTGACAAAGTGACTAAATTAGACCAGCAAAATGCTGTGGACATAGTATATTTAGACTTCAGCAAGGCATTTGACAAAATAGGCCACAGCCTACTTCTTGGCAAGCTAGAAAAATGTGGGATAAACAGTATCACCACCAGATGGATTTGTAACTGACTGACAAATCATATTCAATGAGTAGTCCTTAATGGCACTACTACATCTACATGGAGGGAAATAAGCAGTAGGATACCACAAGGTTCCGTCTTGGGCCCAGTACTCTTCAATATCTTCATAAATGACTTAGATGAGGGAATAGAAGAGGAACTCATCAAATTTGCAGATGACATTAAGCTGAAAGGAATAGTCAACATCCCAGAAGACAATCTCAGGATCCAAAAAGTTCTTGACAGACTTGAACAATGGGCCCTATCTAATAAATAAAATGAAATATAATGTGGAGAAAAGCAAGATTTTACACCTGGGCAGGAAAAACCAAAGGTACAAGTACAGATTAGATGAAACCTGGGTCAAAAACAGTAACTTCGAGAGGGACATTGGAGTCCTGTTGGACGATCATCAATAAACATCTATCAGCAGTGTGTGGCAGCAGCCAAAAAAGCTAATAAATCCTTGGTTGTATAAATAGAGGCATAGAATCAAAATCAGATAGAAGTATTAGTATCACTTTATAAAATTTTAGTAAGGCCACACCTGGAATACTGCGTCCAGTTTTGGTCACCACAATACAAAAAAGATGTTGAGACTTTGGAAAAAGTGCAAAGAAGAGCAACTAAGATGATTAAATGCCTGGAAACTAAAACATGAAGAATGGTTGCAGGGTTTGGGTTTGGGTTTGGCTAACCTAGAGAAAAGAAGGACTACATGGGACACGATGGATTGAGGGAGATGATTGGCCCAAAGTTGCCCAGTTGGCTGGCATAGCTAAGACATGACATGAACTCACAATCTCCTGCTTTCTAGCTTAGTGCTTTAACCGCTAGGCCAAAATGGCTCTATCTGTTCACAATAAATCTGTGTTCCTAATAACAGGAAAATAGATCTTAATTACAACCGTGTAATTAAACTATATGAATTGTATATAGTGTGCCTCTCATTTTATCAACAGATTGTGCCCTGCTTGGAGAGTCCAAGAATGGGTTAATTCTGTCTTGTTGGCCAGAGACTGAGTTTCAATTTCTTTGGCCATGCCCCTTCCGCCCGGCTGAGCTCCAGTTTTTCAACTCAGTTGGTCTAGAGAGATACGGAAGAAGAAGGAAGAAGGAAGAAGGACCGAAGATAACACTGCGATGTCACAGGGAGGGGGCGACAGATGTACTAAATGTTTGTTTTTATAAAAAATAATAAAAAGTTATATTTTTTAAAAAAAGAAAAATGTTGTTTTATGAACACTTAATATTATGCAAGAAATTTAAATTAATACTTTCTCTGGTGAGTATTTTTTAATCAGTGCATGTTTCTGTTATATTTACATTATTTATGTTCATGTGAATGCTGTTCTGAATCTTATGAGTTGTTGATTTGAGATCTCATTGCATTCTTTGTCTTTGTGTGAATTAATTCATTTTTAATGTCCTTAATCCTCTTAGAGGCAGCTACATTTTTCATTTGCTGTTTGGTACATTATGCACCAATATTTGTATGTTCTGCCCTGTAAGAAATTAGTTATGTGTTTTAAAATGAGGTATAGTTAATTTAGCACTTCTGAATGTGTCCTAGAGATGCTTGGTTTTTGTGTTTTGTGTATGAATATGTGCATGTGTTTTAAGAGACATTCTTGTTTTAAAGTTTGCTAATATTCTTCGGTATAGTTTGCTTTCGGTAAACCAAGACCTCTAAATTGTAGTCTTTAATTTGAAACATTGAATATGGGCTAAATTAATTTGCATGAAAAGTAGGCCATATGATATAATGCAAATAATTGATTATGTACAGTTGTTAATGCTGTCTTAGTTGTCTTAGTCATCAAATTATCTAAACAAATCATTATAATGATAGTGAATATCAAATGAAAATCATCATAGACTTGTATTAATCCATTGTAATAAAACTAAAACTCCTTAATCCCCACCATATGGCAAATACTCTATCACTATAGTGTTACTTCATCTGAACTAATAGCAAAACTATAATGACAAAAATATATTATAATCTCAGATAGCCAAATTTATTCAAAATGGATATTCCTGATTGAGTTTGAGGGTTCCTTAACCTTTTTTGACTGGCACCCTGAATATACTGGAGTGAGGGTTATATTATGATTTACTGTACAGTTTTGATTTAATAATTGTTTTCCTATTGACTACTTTACTATTTGTTATAAAAGTCAGCTATGTTACTGTTACTAAAATACAACAAATGATTAGGAAGTTAGGCAATAGTTCAGTATAATGAAAAATATTGAGTAATTTTATTGGAAGTAAATAGTCATTTTATAAAGAACAAATATTTGAAGAACAGCATGAAATTAAAGCAGCCATTTAATGCAATATTGTTTATAATTGTATAACCATGAAGGTGAACCTATGGCACACGTACCCAAAGTGGCACGTGAAGCCATGTCACCTGGCATGCATAGCCTTGCCTGTTTGTCTTCCGGGTTTCTGGTACGCATGCGTGTGCGACAATCAGCTGTTCTTTGCACGTGCGGCAGTGCCGAAAACTAGTGTGTGCATTTGTGCCAGTGAGCTGATTGTCGGGCGCACATGTGTGCTAGAACCTGGAAGTTCGGCTTTTCCAGAGTGTAATCCCTTTGTGTGCATGGCAGTGCCGAAAACGGCCTGTGCATGCACGCTGACCAGCTGATCATCGGGCGCGCATGCACACTAGAATCCGGAAGTTCAGCTTTTTCCGGAGTGCGGCCCCAACGAGCATGCATGTCCGTGCACGATGTTTCCAGGTTCTCTGTCACTGTTATATAGTAATGCAGTATTATATTAATGAGATTTTTGACTTTATAATTATTATATTAAAACAATTCTTGATACTGTATAAACTTTCAAAGCTTTTCAAACCATGGCTATTTATTTGAAAGGTGTGTCTTAAGTCATGCTCTGGCTATGGTCAGTTTCTAAAATGGATTTTAGAATTGTACATGTGAAAAGCTATTATATATATATGTGTTGTAGAGAACACAAGTACATTTTTTCAGAGTTGATTTTCCGTTTGATCCAGAATAAACTCAATGATTCTTTCTCTCTCCCTTTTTTAATTGTAGTACAGTGTTTTATCATTTTGGATCTTAATAAAAGAGGCCAACAATACTTGAAATGTTATCAACCCGATTTTCAACATCTATTTCGCATGGGATGCTTGGCCAGCTGAACTGAATCATATTCTCCAGGATGTAACAGTCAAATTTAGGATTTAGTTTGTTTAAATATTTGACAATATTGTATGTTAGATAATGCCATATTGTTTTCTTCCAAAAGCAAGTTTATTTTGAGAAAGAATTATCTTGCTTTCATAATTTCAGCTTTCCTTTAAACTTTCTCTTTAATAAAGAATTGTTGGCAACTTCTTTATTAGAACAATTATCGGTTATTCATGATTTTGAATTGCGGCATTTAACTTACTATGTTCTGCAAATGTATCTAAAATACAGGTTTCAATGTTCATTTAGACATCAAGAATCATAAGGCTTAAGAGATTTCTTTAAAAGAAAAAGCTATATATTTCCCTGTTGTAGTTCTAGTTAGTGGCATGGAAAGTGAATATTTACATGGCACAGAAACAGCAAAAGGAACAAGTTAAACCACCCGATGCCTCTGGGGGAAAAGAGAGAGATAAACAAACTATTGTTTTTCCTCTGGTATGAAGAAAGTCAGTATATAAGCACAATAAAAAGTTATTGTTGTGGTATATGGTGCTAGTATCAGTAGAGAGGATATGGCGTCCCCTTAGTAGAATGGAATTTAGAAGTGCTTGGGAAATGCATTGCATGAGCATCGAATGTCACTACATTCCAGCTATCGGGGCCACCAAATGATTTATTTATTTATTTATTTTATTTATTATCGGACTTATATGCCGCCCTTTCTCCACAAGGACTCAGGGCGGCTCACAGCAATAAACAAGAACAAGACCAATTAAAATTCAACAATAAAAACTAAAATTTCCATTAAAACCCCATTCAGTCCAGGGTAGCTTGGCGAAACAGCTATGTTTTGAGGTCACGACAAAAGGAGCAAACGTTGGGGGCTACCCGGAGCTCCAAGGGGAGCTGATTCCAGAGGGTAGGTGAGCCCACAGAGAAGGCTCGCTCCCTAGGGGCCGTCAGTCAACATTGGCGGACAGGACTTCAAGTAGGCCCTCTCTATGTGAGCGCACGGGGCGGTGGGGAGTTGTTGCTGGCCACAGGTGATCTGCCAAATACCCCGGGCCTAAGCCATGTAGGGCTTTATAGGTAATCACCAGCACCTTGAACCTCACCCGGTGGGCAACCAGTAACCAATGCAGGTCACGCAGGAGGGGTGTGACATGGGAGCATCGGGACACTCCCATCACTACCCACGCGGCTGCATTCTGCACCAGCTGAAGCCTCCGAGTGGTTTTCAAGGGCAGCCCCATGTAGAGAGCGTTGCAATAGTCGATCTGGGATTTACCTCTCTTATGTTCATTATTCCTGTATAACATTTCTGAGGATACATAACTTATAGCAGTGATGGCTAACCTTTTTGCCATCTCGTGCCAGGAAGGGGGGGGGGCGGGGGAGGTTTGCATGCATGTGTGCCCACACTCATAATTCTATGTGCACATGACCCGCCTCCCCCCCCCGCTCCTGGTATGCGATGGCCCAGTAGACCCATTTTTCTTTCTCACCTAGCTCCAGATCCTCTCTATGTGTCTGGGGAGGGTGAAAACAGCCTTCCCGACCCCCTCGGAGGCCCTCTGGAGGCCTGAAATGACCCGTTTCCCAACTTCTGGTTGGGCAAGAAGTGATTTTTTTTGCTGTCCCCAGCCTCCAGAGCCTTTCTAGGAGTCTCTGGAGGCTGGGGACAGCATAAAAGTCACCTCCTGTTCAACCAGAAGTTGGAAAAGAAGCTGGAGGCTGTTTTGGGCCTCCAGAGGGCCTCCAAAGGGGTGGAAAAGGCTGTTTTCGCCCTCCCCAAACGCATAGAGAGGATCTGGAGCCAGGTGAGAAAGAAAAATGGGCCTTCCCCCCAGCAGGCCCTCCGGAGGCAGGAAACAGCCTGTTTCCCTACTTCTGGTGGGCCCAGAAGGCCTGAAAATCAGCTGGCTGGCGCGCACATGCATGCCAGAGCTGAGCTGGCATGCCCACTAATAAGTTGGCATGCATGCCACAGGTTCGCCATCACGGACCTATAGCCTGACTTTCATCATGGCCATGGGAGCATAAGACAGTGATGATAATAATAATAATAATAACAACAACAACAACAACAACAACAACAAATCATGCCATCTATCTTCAAATGCTTTACTTATTTGTGAGGAATTTTCAGCAAAACAGAAACTCTTCCTCCATATTAGTTAGCCTTGGAGGATGTACCTAGACTATGAGCAGTGCATCAGGTCTGAAATGGTATAGGGTTTCCTGCCTGAGCAGGGGGTTGGACTAGAAAACTTCCAAGGTCCCTTCCAACTCTATTATTCTATTTATTCTATTCTGTTTTCTATTCTATTCTATTTTTTATTCTATTCTATTCATTTATACCCTGTTTTCCCCAAAATAAGACATCCCCTGATAATAAGCCCAATCGGGCTTTTAAGCGCATGGCAATAAGGCCAAGTGCTTATTTCAGGGTTCAAAAAAATATAAGACAGGGTTTTATTTTCGGGGAAACACAGTATATCCACAAGGTAGCTTTTAGTTGAACATATCTGAAGGTGCAACTGAATCGCACAATAGAGCTTGAATGATAGAAGGTTTAAATTTAATTATCACTGATCCTTTTGTGTTTTCTCATTTTCTATTGTTGTACCTGATTATTGAGGTGCTAAGCTATCATTTTCTTCAGTACTGCAGAGATGGAAGGGAAGCTATCATTCAAGGAAGTGTAGAAGTCTAGGAGCCTTTGATAGATTATTCCAATTTTATGTTGCATTTTCAGTAGCAGTAGGGTCAATGACACTTGTTATTTCAAGGTAGTAGATAACTAAAGAAGCAAGAAAGATGTTGCTGTTTCATCAGTTTATCACAGAAAATACTTGTTTCTGACTATGGAAAATCCTACGCAAAATTCATTTTAGCGTGATGTGGAGAAAGAGGAATGGAAAGTCCTTTTAAAAAAAATAATGTTAAATCCCATATTTATGCATGTGAGTCTCCATTAACTTTCAGAATTCTCTGCTTGATTAGATTTACAGGTTATTGTTAATACAAAATAATATTTCCTAAGGCATATTCAAAACGGAAACATAAATAGCTGTGGAGACATGAAGTTTAATAATAGTGCCTGACTCTTGACAGCATGCATGGTAACTGAGATCAGCAGTACTTGCTTCTTTCCTCAAGAAAAAAAAATCTTAAACCTTTCCAGATTACTTCAATAGTTTGCCACACAATAGAGTTTATTAAATGTTGTATGTATCTTGATTCAAATGCACTGATTTTTAAATAAAATAAAAAGTCATGCTCCTATCTCATAGGTGAATTTTGAAACTACTCAGAAATTTATATTCCTTTAAACTTATTAATAGAAACCACAGTTAATAACAGGTACATTGTGTTTTGACGTTGTGTCATACGTAATACTGTGATCATCTGAAAGAAAAACACATCATTTTATATATCTATTTTAAATAAACATCACATATCCCCTGCTTCGCAGCAAATTACCTATAACATACATTCAACTTCTGTTATGAAATAACAGAAGTTATTTGTTAGTTTGTATCTTCTTCTTATTGTTAGTTGCGAAGTCGTGTCCGACCTATCGCAACCCCATGGACAATATTCCTCCAGGCCTTCCTGTCCTCTACCATCCTCTGGAGTCCATTTAAGCTCATGCCTACTGCTTCAGTGACTCCATCCAGCCACCTCATTCTCTGTCGTCCCTTTCTTCTTTTCCCCTCAATGTTTCCCAGCATTAGGCTCTTCTCCAGTGAGTCCTTCCTCCTCATTAGGTAGCCATAGTATTTCAGTTTCATCTTCAGGATCTGGCCTTCTAAAGAGCAGTCAGGGTTGATCTCCTCTAGGACTGACTGGTTTCATCGCCTTGCAATCCAAGGGACTCGCAGGAGTCTTCTCCAGCACCATAGTTCAAAGGCCTCAATTTTTTTGGCACTCAGCCTTTCTTATGGTCCAACTTTCACAGCCATACATTGCAACTGGGAAAACCATAGCCTTGACTATACACACTTTTGTTGGCAGGTGATGTCTCTGCTTTTTTGTATGCTGTCTAGATTTGCCATAGCTTTCTTCCCCAGGAACAAGCGTCTTTTAATTTCTTGGCTAGTTCCTCTTCACTTTCTGCCATTTGTATCTTAGCTTGGTTTAAAAAAACTGTATAATTTACTTCATTTAATCTTTGAATGTTAGTAGCACATTTCAGAAAAAAAACAGAAAGAATTATACACATATTTGAGTTATCCTAGCAGAGTTCCTTTTATAACAATTGAGAAATATTTCAGTTTTTGAAATAGGTATTTCATGGAATGTCAACTTGTGGCTTTTATCATATGATTTCTTTTGCTGCCTCTTATTATATTTCCCAAAATAACTGTTTTCCTTCTTTTGTGAATGCTAAGTACTTCTGTAGTGTCATCTTGCAGTATTCTATTTCATTTCAATAGGAAAGCAGCAAATTAACATTGCATAAGAATATAATTTTTACATTTTGTACATAATGCTTATGGTTATATATTTTCAAAATCTTCATGAATATTAAAATGGATTGCCTGGTGCATCCAAGGATTATACAACAATCTTTTTGCTATAAATCATTTGACAGCTATATAAAATCAAAACACATTCTTCTATGTATTTCAATCAAAACTGAAATTTCATTTTCTATGTATACCAAAAATATATTTTGAGGTTTAGTTGCATTAAAAATGAAAAGTAAAATACATTTGTAATATTTGACCATTGCAAGTAAAAAGAAATCCTATGGTTTCTTGAAAATGCTTAGAAAAATAGAACTTCTTGAATTAATAAACTAGAGGAAGTTTAAAGGCAAAAAAGGGATGAGGTGCAACTAGTGAACCTCTATTTGGCATGCATACTCTTATTATGTATAGTGCGAGCAACTAGATAAGGAACAGTGATATTCTGTAAGTGGCTCACAATCACAGTTCAGAGTATCAGCAGTATATATAATATCTTTGAGGATTGATGGCAAGCAAATTACATTAGCTCTCTGTTTTGTTGTGCTAATGCTGTAGATCTTAGATTCTTTGTTTCCTGTAAATATCAGCATATGTGCTACTTCTGCAGAGTTCACTTTTCTAGAAAAAAATTTCAAATCAGTGACATCTGTGTCTTCATATTTACCTTCTAGCAGTTACATCTTTTTCATGTTACCGGACCTTTATAGTCATTTTTCCCTTCTCAGCTATGCTGTAAGCCTTTCAAGCATCCCCAAAACATGTTTACTAACTGCTTTAAAGTCACTAGATACAACTGGTTTCACACTCTTGTTAGTTCTTTCTGCCAAGCCATAATGTATTTGTTCTTGGCGTAGAATAATATATGGGTCTATATGGGGAGATAACCCAATTTCCCCAGCATTGTCCATTCCACTGGTACATGGAGAAACATAATTCAATCAGATAACTAAAATGCATAATGCAAAATAAGAGATGAGATATAAATGCATAATCATAGATCAATTCTTAAAATTCTCAAAATCTTTAGAATATAGTAGAAAATAACATTTGAAACAGTTAGCTATTTAGCGATTATGTTCTGCATTTACAGTATATACCCTTAATTATAATTTCCGTATTTCTCATGATTGTCACTTAGTAGGCTAAACAATCATTAAACAGCACTCTTAGAATTTCTGGCACTAACTTTTTTTTCTAGACAGCCATTCTAATATTCATAGGCGTAATTCCAACAAAGACAGATTAGGTACTTTTTTTCTAACATCCCTGGAAAGCATAGCAGTGGCTTGCAACCTTCCTACTATGCATCTGTTATTTCTCTCTAATTGTCTGAAAGCCTGTGTCTGTAACAGAAACAAAGCAGCTGTAATTTAGTTTGAAAAAGAATGGGTGAAGAAAAGATTAATGGTAGAAATTAAAATGAAATAACACAACATTGGATATAACATTAAATATAGAACTGTTCTTCCTAGAAGAAGTCTTGTGTGCTCAGTGTTCAGTTTTCATGAACATATTACAGCATGTGTACATTTTTAGTACATAAATTTCAGTGGCCATTTAAAGCTGCACTTTTTAAAATCCAACATTGAGTACCAAAGGGGTGAAAGATGCCATGATAAGTCAATAGCTAATTTTTGTCGTTTAGAGATAAAGAGTAAGCCATCTATGATGAGTTGAGATTTGGGTGAGAATGGCTTAAAAGGAATAGTAAAAGATATGCATGAGTAAAAGATAATTTAGGTATTATAAATGATGTTTCTGTGAATGTGTATAATTATTTCCTATCTGAAGGCATTGAAACTTGTCTTAACCTATATTAGAATGGTAATTTTTAGGAATTCAGATGTATATTCCCTATCAACTCTTGCAAGCATTAGGATGAATGTATTAGCTTAATATTTTACAGATGCTGACAGAAGGCATTTATTCGTGGAATAAGAACAGGTTGATATACCTCCACCTTGTTCTCCTAAATATAGTGTTGAGGGCCCCAGATAACTGAATATCAAGCAAAAAAATAAGCTAAATGAAGGGAAAATATTCCTATGTAAACAGAAGTAAACATTTGTGCAATGTTGAATGTTACCCTTAAATCTTAAGCTACACTTATCTTCAGAAATACAGGTAGTTCACAGCAGAATTCAAAACACTCATTTTGTAACTGTCTTAACATTTGATACATATTACATTAATAGAGGAATATGGGGTGGGTAGCTTTAAGGTAAGGCATTTGATAAAGTAGACCATAACCTACTACTTGATAAAATAGAAAAATGTGGGTTAGACATTATCACCACCAGATGGATTTGTAACTGGCTGACCAACCGCACTCAATGTGTAGTCCTCAATGGAACTGCATCTACATGGAGGGAAGTATGCAGTAGGGTAGCCCAAGTCTCTCTTTTAGGCCCAGTACTCTTCAACTTCTTCATCAATGATTTGGGTGGGGGTGGGGGATAGATGGGGAGCTCATCAAATTTGCAGACGACACCAGGAATTGCCAACACTCCAGAAGATAGGCTTAGAATACAAAAGGATCTTGACAGACTTGAACGTTGGGCGCTATCTAACAAAATGAAATTCAATGGTGAAAAAAGTAAGGTTCTACATTTAGGCAAGAAAAACAAAATGCACTGGTACAGTATATGTGGTACCATCCAGTTTTGGTCGCCACGATATAAAAAAGATGTTGAGACTCTAGAAAGAGTGCAGAGAAGAGCAACAAAGATGATTAGGGGACTGGAGGCTAAAACATATAAAGAACAGTTGCTGGAACAGGGTATGTCTAGTCCGATGAAAAGAAGGATTAGGGGTGACATGAGAGCAGTGTTCCAATATCTCAAGGGCTGCCAGTTAGAAAAATTAACCAGTGGAACAACTTGCCTTCAGAGGTTGTGAATGCTCCAAAACTGGAAGTTTTTAAGAAGAGATTGGATAACCATTGGCTGTCTCAGGAATTCTGGGAATTGAAGTCCACAGGTTGAAAAAGAGCCACAATTGCCTACCCCTGGACTAGAAGACCTCCAAGGTCCCTTCCAACTCTTGTTCTATTTCTAAGGAAGTGCTTGTGGTGTGTTTTGATATCCCTAGGTATTACAGAGATCTCAAACTTCAGTTTTTCATCTTTATAGCAGTAGTAGTTAGACTTATATACCACTTCATAGTACTTTACAGACCTTTTTAAGCAGTGTAAAGAGTCAGCATGTTGCCCCCAACAATCTGTGTCGTCATTTTACTGACCTCAGAAGGATGGAAGGCTGAGTCAACCTTGAGCCGGTCAGGATCAAAGGAATCAAACTACTGGCAGTCCTGCATTCTAACTGTGCCCCCATGGCTCTTATATATTAATTTATAACTATAGTTTTTAACAGTATCTACTGGGACCCACACAATTAATTTTTCTTTCACCTACAAATCTAAATGACACAAAACAAGTTTCAACTTTCATTGTAATATAGGAATGGATGCTACAGAGTGAGCAATATAACTTCAGTAATCTGAAATGCATGTTTAAATAGCACTATCATGGAGTACTCTGTTGTTCAGCCTTAAATTGGAATTAGTGAAAACTAAAACCCAATCTCAGTTATGTAAATATTTTCATAGTTTTATATCTGAAATATAAATTTCGGGGACTTGTGATTTGTATAGAAACATAATTAAATATTTATTTTAAAAGTTTAATTATTATTAAAAATAATTATTACATTTGTAATAATAGACATTCTTTTTGAAGATAAAATTTTTATTTCCTCATGCCAGTCAGTTAATATGGTGTAATAAAGGATTTGTAGCATAAACCAAACCCTGTGTAAATTCTCTATAGAAGAATTTTAGGCATGGTTGGACTATATTTATGACAGGTTAAGATATGTTAACTGTTATATCCTATGATTGCAGAAGAGTGATAATCCTGAAGATTATGAAGCTCATAATGCATGAAGTGACTAATTTATGATATAAGTGAAATATGAGCCACTTTTTTCTTCAGTGATAAATCTTGTATTGCTCCCTGGGTATTATAAACTTTTTTAAAGAAAATCTTTGTTTTTAACATTTGGAATTTTGGCATTTATTAATTTTTTGAATACATTTAATATGCTGTATAAATATCTTATTTAATTATAAATTACATTTTATGAAATTATTTTCGCGGACAAATACGTTAAAAAGAATTCCAGTGGTTAGTCCATGAACACTAGTTAAAGTTGTACTCCATGTGCCATTTTGTTTCAAAAGGGTTTGCATTTAAAATAGATGCAACTTCTAGGATTTTGTTGTTGTTTACTACAAAGCAATTTTTCACAAAACCATTTTCCATAAAATTTCAATTTAAGATTCAAGAATTGATCTCATACATATTACTGTAATAATTATTAAATTTATATGTTGCACAACACCCAGAATTATAGAGGCATGGATAGTTAATGTGAACCATTTTTTTCAGTTTATTTGCAGTAGATATAAAGCTTTGAACATTAAAAAAAAGGTCTATTTCTGTTTGCTTAATCATGCTTGTGCTTCTAACCTGAGAAGGTTAGAAATAATAAGTCTTTATTTTTTCCTTTTAAAGACGCTGTGTGGACAGTAATGACTGGACGTTTCCGATTGCCTGCTGGCAGAACCTACAATGTACGAGCATCTGAGCTGGCACGAGATAGACAGCATACAGAGGTGGTCTGCAATATTCTTCTTCTAGATAATACTGTACAAGCATTCAGACTTAACGTAAGTACGGTGTTTAGGAAGCATTCCTATAATACAATATTAATTTCATTTTTAATCATTTTATAACAAATTTAACACAAAATAGAATAATAGAATTGGGAGGGGCATTTATGTCATCAATTTCGACCTCCACTTTGGTACAAGAAACCAAATGAAAGCATCCTTGACCGCTTGCTATCAACTCTCTGTTTAAATATATCCAGTAAAGGAGAGCTTTCACTACTTTCATTCCAAATGTCTTTACCATTTGGAATTTTTCCTGACAGTCAAGAAAATTTGCCTCCTTGTAACTTAATGCCATTATTTTGTGTCCTGCTCTCTAGGATGATAGAATATAGCCACTCCGTTTTCCTAAAAGCATCACTTTCTTTTAAGAACCTGAAGAGTGTTCTTAAATTCCTCACCCATTTTGATATTTTTAGGGCTAAAAATACTTTCTTTAGTCTCTTTTCCTTTCAAGACTTTATTTCTAGTCTTCCCATTATTCTTTTTTAAAGTATCTTGCATTTCTTAATGTTTTTCCGATAGTAAAAACAATAGTATTGAGCAGGGGTGAAATGCTCCCAGTTCGGACTGGATCACCCGATCCGGTAGCAATGGTGGTGGGTGGTTCGAAGAACCGGTAGCAAAAATCCCTGCCCCCCCCCCCCCCCGCCTGCCCAGCTGAGCTGTGCGATCATCAGAGGCTGGGTTTTTTTACTTTTAAAAGCATTTTTTTAGCCGAAGGGGTTGTAGAAAAAAATGCTTTTAAAATCCTCTAACAATCCCTGCTGAGTTGCCTGATCGTCAGAGGCTTTTAAAAGCATTTTTTTCTACAACCTCTTCGGCCGAAAAAATGCTTTTAAAAGTAAAAAAAAAAGCCTCTGATGATCGCGCGGCTCAGCTGGGATCGTCAAAGGCTTTTAAAAGCATTTTTTTCTGCAACCTCTTCGGCCCAGGAAGTTGTAGAAAAAAGTGCTTTTAAAAGCCTCTGATGATCAAGCAACTCAGCTGGGATCGTTAGAGGCTTTTAAAAGCATTTATTTATCTACCACTAAAAATGACAAAATAGTAGTATGGTATAACCATTTTTTGCCTTTGTTCTTGCCTCTTTTACTGGGATTTTCTAGAATATTTTTGTATATTAACATTAGATATTTCTGTCCTGATCCTGTTAGGAAGAAAAAGAACAGTTTAATATACAAATGATGGTTTAAGAACCAAAATGAAAATCAGCATAGTTTGGCTTTAGTCTGTTAACAGTGGTTTCATAAAATGGAATAATATGCAAGAAAATCCAGTACTAAAATTTCTAATTCATAGAATCTATAATCTGTTGAGCAATAGATTAGCACAAATGACATAGGCAAACGGTTATTTGTTTTTCTCAGGCTCCTATTTTTAATACACAGTGATAATGATTGCATTTTTGGTCTCTGGGCAACGGATAATATTTATATGATTAGTTCTTGGGGAATCAAGGATTTCTTATGTACTTACTGTCATATATAAATAAAAGAAATCTATTTGAAAGTATATATTAATTTGATGATATAGTGGTAATTTCAAAATAAGGATTAAAAGTAAGGAAACAGAGATCAGGAAGAGAGCAGACTTGAAAGAAGGCATACAGTATTTATCTTATTTATGTATTTTTCCCTCACATATAGTATGTGATGGACATTTGCTGAAAATAGAAAAAGCTGTTGAAAACATGAATGAGCAGGAGGTACAGATGGCTGAAGATGTCCCTGCTGAGGATGACCTTGAAGATCAGCCTCCCAAGCAACTTGGGAGGCATGGAGCTTATCCCTGCTGCTCATGCATTTTAATCCTTTCTAAAACACACAACACATTTCCATTCAGTTTCATTTGGCCTTTCTCATATTTAACATAATCTTCTCTTAATCTATTTCAACAAAGTTTTTTACTTGTCTTTGATTAAAGGAAGATGGAGAATATATGCGCATATTGTATGTATCTAACACTGGTTTACTTGTATGCAAGAAAATGGTGGACACATTTTTATAAGTAGAATACTTATTTTATCAAAAATAAAATAATATGATGCTTTATTTTACAAGAGAGTCAATTTGGTCTAGTGGTTGAGGAACCAGGATAGAAACCAGGAGACTGAATTCTAGTCTCTCATTAAGCATGAAAGCTGGTTTGGGTGACTTTGAGAATTTAGTTTCTCAGCCCACAATATCAAGCTCAAGTGATAAGCCTGTTGATCAATTCCAGTCACAACCAATGGATCGGCATTGGGTTGATCTGGGGGAAAAAAGGGGGGCCCTGCAGTTGGGAGAATATATGCTAGGAAGAAAAAAAACAACTACCTCTTGGCCCTAATTTTTTTGGGGTGGGGGAGAATGTGATGTCTGGGAGTGTACACATACACACACACACAAGATTTTATGCACATTCATATGTAAGTGAATAAATATAAATATTCACATGCATATATTTATTGTGTGTGTGGGGGGGGATCACCAGAAGAGCTTTTAGTTAGAGTTGCACCTTTAAATTGACACAGTATAGAAAAGGGGTGTGGATGTGTGAGATCCGTTTTTTGGGAGGGTATGTTTCATAATTCTAGACCACCAATCTCTTTTCTGATTTTTCATTAGTGAATGTTGATTACTTTTTTCAGTGGAATCTTTGCAATACTGCCAATTTGCAAATTCTTACTGAGCTTGTTTAAAATACTGATCATGACCTAATTCTAGTTTTTTTGAAAGATATTTCTTGGGCTATTAGTAGTCAATATGTCTTGTTCCTTTTTCCCCCTGTCTTTTTTCTCTTTTACTTACTTGGTTATATTATACTGGTTAAAGAAGTTTAAGACATTTTTAAGACATGAGGATTACACTGTATATACAGCATGTTTTACATTTCATGTCAAGAACACTGCAATAAGATGAGCCAGTTTTTTTTTCTTTTTTGATAATACGCACAGAAGGAATATTACACCTGTGTTCTGAGAACCTGCACAGATACACTGACACTTACATGGCACATCTACTTAGAAGCACACATAGAGAAGGTGTGGTTCAGTTTTGAGATTCTCTGGGAAGTATTTATGGAATATATGAAGATGTGAGTTGTCTGTGGCATTTGTTGGATTAAAACAACAAGGGCCTTCCTGTTTGGGTGGAAGTGATGCTAATATTACCTAGGTCCTTCTGTTCCTCCTACTCCTGTCTACCACTTAGTTTTGAATTTTTGTGGGTTGAAATTGGCAGGGTGTGTGTATTCATATGGAGAACTGTCCTTGCAACCTAAAATGATTTCACCACGATCTTTTTATAACCTTTGCAGTACATACAGTAATATAGCCATTTTCTCCAAAGGTTGACAGAATTCTCCTGCTATACTTGAAAATAGAACTTTGCTGAATTAAATGTCTCAGTATTCCTCCCAAATAAAATGAAGTTAAAATAAGAATATACATAATGTATTTTTTTATTTTAATATTTTTGTATACTTAAAAATTAAAATAGGTATCTCTTTGTTTCCCCAAAAAGCAAATTATAACACAGCATCTATATTTATGCACAATCATAAGTTTTCAGTGGTAAACTAATGTTACTTGAATTCACTATAAAATAAAATATTACATTAACATAGTGCAAAACTGTAGGTTTTTCTAAATCAAAATCTGATTCTAATTTGTTTATATTATTTTCCAGTGTATTCCCAGTATGTTTTGCAATTAAATTTAATTGTTATAGACATGCCAGTTATAAAAAGCAGTAATTTTTACCCATTTCTGTCATTTGTTAAGTATTTGGTCTTTGCTACTGATCATAAGCAAGTTCTATGATTTAGGCTCATAAAGTAAAGTTATTTTCCCCCCAAGTCGTGTAGAAATACTGCACAGAACTAAAAATGTGGGAATGGAAAACAGTGTGTACTTGTACTTTCATGTACAAGTGCAATGTTTATCATTTAGTGCGGTGTTCTTAAACTGGGGGTAATTACTCCTGGTAGGGGTAATTTGGGCATATTTGGGGGTAATGGAGCACTTTGTAATAGCTTGTTTGTGAGTCGATGATCCAGTTTGGAATTGCTGCTGCTGAGATGCTTTATAAAACAAGAGTCTGCTTTTTTGTGGTAGTAATAACATCATTTGAGACTGAGAAATGAAATAATTGGATCAAAACAGTTCAAGAGCCACTGAGTTAGTGGATATTTAATTTTAATATGTACAAAAGGAAATTATGTATAATTTGGCCAGCAGGTCAAAGTATGAAAGATGTAATGAAATAAAGTACAAGTACAGAGTCTAAAAGGAACAAAGGAAATAAAGGTGTGGTTAAACAGCATACCTGTCAGATATACGAGGAAGAGACAAGTTTATATTCTCATGGGCAGGGCAGACTGTTGAAAATGTTCTACAAGTTCTAAGTCTACAATGAAATTTAGTGGAAGTAGAGATCATTTAACTCTGAAATGCACATTGACATACAACCATTTTGACATGTGCAACTATTCAATTATACTTTGCAGAGAATCAATATTTAAAACATTGATATGGATAGTTCAACCAGTATTAACTTCTTATTAAATGTTTAACAATTGTTTCAATAGACCAGGAGAATATGATCGTATAATCTCAGAATCAATGAAAAATGCAATAAAATTCCTCTGTTCAATTCAGTCACTGGGAAGACAAGAATTTAATCTTTTTTTTTAAAAAAAAGGATGCCCTTTGTATCTTTGCCCCCTTTAGTTTTTTAATACATACATAAAAATGTAGACATAAGAATTTTTCTTGAATTTTTGTTGAAATTCTGTTGCAAAAAAATTACCAGCAAGAGTTGAAAGATGATAAGCATGTTTATATTTGTGTATTCTATTTAGGTATATGGTTTGCTTTGCTTTGCTAAATGTTTGAAAGAGATCTCTTTATTCCTAAATTTCTATATTATTTGGGGCTAGTGGAAATTAATACTGGCAGAATGTAAAGTTTTGGTTGAAACTTTAGTTTTATCTGTAAACTATTTTTGTTATTTTTTTCTTTCTACAGAAACATGATCAGGGGCAAGTTCTGTTGGATGTAGTTTTCAAACATCTTGATCTGACTGAGAGAGACTATTTTGGTTTACAAGTGGCTGATGATTCTGCTGATAACCCTGTAAGCTGTACTATATATTCCCATTTTCTCTTCTCTTGGCATTTGTGATTTTGTTTTATTCATCATAACACACATGATTATTCTGAAGTTGCTTATACTGTAGAAAAATTATTATGAGTAATATACAGGTGAAACTCAAAAAATTAGAATATCATGCAAAAGTTCATTTATTTCAGTAATGCAACTTAAAAGGTGAAATTAATATATGAGATAGACTCATTTCATGCAAAGTGAGATAGTTCAAGCCTTGATTTGTCATACTTTTGATGATTATGGCTTACAGCTCATGAAAACCCCAAATTCACAATCTCAGAAAATTAGAATATTGTGAAAAGGTTCAATATTCTAGGTTCAAAGTGTCCTACTCTAATCAGCTAATTAAGCCATAACACCTGCAAAGGGTTCCTGAGCCTTTAAATGGTCTCTCAGTCTGGTTCAGTAGGAATCACAATCATGGGAAAGACTGCTGACCTGACAGTTGTGCAGAAAACCATCATTGACACCTTCCATAAGGAGGGAAAGCCTCAAAAGGTAATTGCAAAAGAAATTGGATGTTCCCAAAGTGCTATATCAAAGCACATTAATAGGAAGTTATGCGGAAGGGAAAATGTGGAAGAAAAAGGTGCACAAGCAGCAGGGATGACCACAGCCTGGAGACGATTGTCAGGAAAAGGCCATTCAAAAGTGTTGGGGACTTTCACAAGGAGTGGACTGAGGCTGGAGTCAGTGCATCAAGAGCCACCACACACAGATGGATCCTGGACATGGACTTCAAATGTTGTATTCCTCTTGTCGAGCCGCTCCTGAACAACAAACAACGTCAGAAGCGTTTTACCTGGGCTAAAGAAAAAAAGAACTGGTCTGTTGCTCAGTGGTCCAAAGTCCTCTTTTCTGATGAGAGCAACTTTTGCATCTCATTTGGAAACCAAGGACCCAGAGTCTGGAGGAAGAATGGAGAGGCACACACTGCAAGATGCTTGAAGTCCAGTGTGAAGTTTCCACAGTCTGTGTTGATTTGGGGAGCCATGTCATCTGCTGGTGTTGGTCCACTGTGCTTCATTAAGTCCAGGGTCAACGCAGCCGTCTACCAGAAGATTTTGGAGCACTTCATGCTTCCTTCTGCAGACAAGCTTTATGGGGATGCTGACTTCATTTTCCAGCAGGACTTGGCACCTGCCCACACTGCCAAAAGTATCAAAACCTGGTTCAATGACCATGGGATTACTGTGCTTGATTGGCCAGCAAACTCTCCTGACCTGAACCTCATAGAGAATCTACGGGGCATTGCCAAGAGAAAGATGAGAGACATGAGACCGAACAATGCAGAAGAGCTGAAGGCCACTATTGAAGCATCCTGGTCTTTCATAACACCTCAGCAGTGCCACAGGCTGATAGCATCCATGCCACGTTACATTGAGGTAATTGATGCAAAAGGGTCCCAAACCAAGTACTGAGTACATATGCATGCTTATACTTTTCAGAGGTCTGATATTGTTCTATGTACAATCCTTGTTTTATTGATTTCATGTAATATTCTAATTTACTGAGATTGTGAATTTGGGGTTTTCATGAGCTGTAAGCCATAATCATCAAAAGTATGACAAATCAAGGCTTGAACTATCTCGCTTTGCATGTAATGAGTCTATCTCATATATTAGTTTCACCTTTTAAGTTGCATTACTGAAATAAATGAACTTTTGGATGATATTCTAATTTTTCAAGTTTCACCTGTATTGGTCATGTTTCACTTTTCCACCTTAAAATAAAATAAATCTGGACATTTGTTTTCTGGTACAATATAAATATCTTCAGCTTATTTTCTCTGTAAATTCCTGAGTTCTTTGGCCCATTTAAATTGTAATAGGTGCCGCTGAGAGGCAAATGGAAATCAAGAACATTCTTATCTTGTCTAGTTCTTGGCGTAGGCTATACAGTTATCAGAAATATTTCAGCTCTTAAGGCAGATGTGAATTGATATTAGAAAGAATCTCTATTAGCTCTACCAAAGAATGCCTAGTGTTTTCTGCTACTGTTTATTCTAGGGACTTTAGAAAAATATTGGAGGCTGGTCACTAATTATCAAAGTTTGTAGGATCCAAACATTGATCTTTCAACAGCTTCTTTTAGAGACTAGGGAATACATATCTCTTGATATATTTTCACATGTTTAATCTATTTTACCAGTTAGCCTCTGGCACTTTGTTAACACTCCGGGATAGAGAAAGGTAAAACAATAGATATTTCAGTGACTGAGAAAAAACTCTTAACAAAGGTTGTATATTCTAATTTGAGAAATTAACACAGATTACGTAAATTCTTCCTTTTACTGTTATTTTTGCTTCCAAGGTCTGTGTAATATCTTTATTAAACATAAAATCCCTTTGTGTGTACATATGGCAGACTGCAACAGGAAAACAACATGCAATCCTTAGTTCATTCAGACTTTTTCCTGTTTTAAAATCGTGTATCATTGCTTTTAATTTCATCCAAGAATAAAGTAAGAAATACAGCAATGAATAGATATCTATTAATAATGGTCTAATCAGAAGCTATAATTAAATTCAGAAATGCATAATAGTAAACTAATACCCTGCTATTAAAAGTAGATGAATATTTGAGACAATAGTCCAAAATGCAAATAATAAGGAAAAGAGTTTTCTAAATCATGATAAAATTATAGCCAAAGTGCTCAAACAGAAAGAAGAGTGTAATTAGAATAAGCAAAAAATGAACAGAAATTCAAGGTAATTATTTTTATAATCGTAAGTATTTTCGCAAATCACTGTTTGTATCTTATATTGTACCAGATACCCCCAAACTTTCTAAGACTTTAATGTCTCACTAATTTTTTTCATGGCACCCATAGCAGTTCTCAAACAATGTGTCCTGAGACAGTTAGGACACCATCATTTATTCGGAAATCAGAACTATGGTTTGCGGTTAATTACTGTAGCTCATCAGGAATATTTATTCTTTTTGAGTTTATTAAAATAAATATTTCATTAATTAACTTGGTTGGCTAGTTTTGTAGCCTATGATAATTCTTATAGATGGTTCATATATTGCTGTTATATGGCAATCATAATGGGCACTTCCAGAGGCGTGCTTTTACTCCAGCTTTTTATAATAATGAAAACACATAGGTAAGAATGTTGTAAATATTTTAATCTCATTTAATCTCTTGCAAAGTAGTTAATGATCTTATGAGAGAAATGACATGAATAACATGTCATAAACTGAAAGAGCTTTGGCAAATTCATTAGTTGGGATATGTAAGAAAAGTATCAAGGTTAATTATAACTTGTTACTCTCAAAGTGGGCCCTTCCTTTCCCTTTCCATACACATATAATTACATTTTTCTCTTGTCTCTGTCTTGCCAGTTTTCTTGCTTGATTTAATTTGCCATTAGGAAGGAAACGCAGAGTAATTTGTAACCAAAAAAAATTCCATCCCTAAAAAGTATGTGCATAACAACAACAATAACACCAAAATCTAATATAGAGTTTATTAAATAGTGTGACTAGACTTAGGACAATATATTCAATTTAGCTGATCATCTATTATATCTGAATGGAATTTTATACATGCCTGTTTTATGTAAAATGAGAGTTTATAAGTACACAAAAGTATAAATACAGATGGTTTCTGTTTCCTCCAAAGTTTGCTAAACTGAAATTTATTATATCAAGGGTTTGCTGTATTACCAAACAGCTTTAACAAAGCTAACCAGCTTGATTTTAAAATAAAAAATTCTCCACTAATTATTCTTGGTAATTCTTAATATTCATCTTATATATTGATATATACTGCTGTATTTTCATCACATTTCTTTAACCTAAATAACTTTTCGCCTATAACTTTCTCCATCATGTTTGCTCATTTTTGTTAATATAATATTTATAATTTTTCAAATCTTCCAAGAATCATATGGTAAAATAGTATCTTTTTGGTGTGTGTGTGTGTGTGTGTGTGTGTGTGTGTGTGTGTGTTACCATAAAGTTACTTAGCAAAGGATGGCAGTTTTGTTTGTTGATTTTTATAAAAATGAAATCATAGTGATTGTACATTCCATGAATGTCAAATCCATCTATGATGATTGAGTCTGCAGTGAATGCGTTCTAGAAATCATTTGACTAGAAAAGCACTCATAAAATATTGCATACATAAATTAGTAACACACCCACTGGCTCATAGTACTGAGAGAAGCAAAATTAGGTAAGCGTAATTTCCTAAAGAAAATAGAACTATTTTAAACAGGATGCATGTGGCCTTTTGTTCTTTCTAATCACCAGGGTGCACATCTAAATTCAATTTATTCCAAATTGGTTTCTTGTCAAATTGGGGGGTGGAGAGGAAAGCCAATATGATGTGTTCATTACAGGTGTTTCCAGATGAATGTAATAAATAAATAAATAAATAATTAAAATATACATCATTAATCCAGAAATTAAAACTGATAAGGAAAATAATTTCCTTTGGAGTTAAATGGGATTCTTTATTAAAAATTACATACTTGGAGATAAACTGAAATAATCTTGTTCTATGGATCTTTCCATATGCTTGCTTGACATTGATTTCAACTAATTTTGTATTTAAAATGTTTTGATGTATAAATTAGGGGATATTTAAATTTTTGGCATACCCTCCCCCAAAGCTGTAGGATAGTAAGCTTAAAACATGGTATGTTTATCCTGCATTGTTAGCCACACTGGCTACGTATAACATACCATATTTTTCAGATTATAAAATGCAAATTAGTTTTTGGGGAGGAAAACAAGAAAAAAAAATCTGCCTCTGCCTACCAGAATCCCATTGGTATTCATCTGGCTAGCGTCCTTGCAGCAAACAGCAAGCAGCCTGGTCAGCTTCAGCACGTTATCGCAGCACAAGCAGCTGATTGGTGGTTGGATTGGCCTGCCGCAATACCGCAAATCAGCTGTTCAAGGCTGCGAGGATTGCTACAGCCCATCGCCGCCTCCATGCATTGCGTTTTTGGCCTCCGCCCTCTCCGTTTTAGACCCGTTCCAGGCTGCCAGGATCGTCACAGCACATAGCCGCTGATCGCTACCTCTGCGCGTCATGTTTTTAGCCTCCACGCATCACGTTTTTGGCCTGTTCCAGGCGGCGGGTGTGCGGAGGCTGAAAAGGCAACATGTGGAGGCAGCGATGTGCTGTGGCGATCCTCGCAGCCTGGAACCAGTAAAAATGGAGCATGTGGAGTCCAAAAACAGCCAAAGGGTGGGGGCTGGCAGATGGGTGGTGCTTCAGCAACAATTTCTGTATAAGATGCAGAGACATTTTCACCCACTTTTAAGGGTGGGGGGGAGAGTGCGTTTTATACTCTGAAAAATACGATAATCTGTGAGTGCTGGTTCAGGGTTTCCAGAGCAGGTCCAAGAGTTTACCTGTAGCTGGCTGTCCAGGATGAACATGTCATGCATTTTATGAACTCTGTGCTCATTTCAGCATCACTGCAAACATGAAAATAAAAACTGGGTGTTTAATATTTCCTGGCTTTGAAATGTGGCAAATCGTATCTTGTTTTGGAAAAAATATAATAAGCCAATCTTTTTTCTTCCTCAGAGGTGGCTGGATCCAAACAAGCCAATTAGGAAACAGTTGAAAAGTAAGCAAAATATTTTATCTACTTTGAATAAAAATCATCAGTAAATTTAGGTAAAACTCGAAGTAAGCTAAAATATCAAATTCTAATCAAATGTTTTGGTTCATTTTAGGAGGATCACCCCACAATTTGAACTTCAGAGTCAAATTTTTTGTAAGCGATCCTAATAAGCTTCAAGAAGAATATACACGGTATCTGTTTTTTTTATTTTAATCAGTTACCTCTTTGTTTTTATTATGTAAAACATGCTGTTGGTGTTAAATTTGCATATGTTTGATTTTATAGAAGGCATTACGTAAGATGGTAGTACTTCAGCTTCAGAGAGTCCTAGAAGAATCCAGTTTTCTGGATCTTTTGCAGTCATTCTTGAGTGGGCAGTTCTAATTTGTGAGCATGGGGCAAATAGGGCTGCATCCATGGTTGTTGCAATTTGGTTCAATGCGAAATCCATAATTCTCTTCTCCATGCTATTTAGTACCCACATGAAACCCTTAGGTAGGTTGTGTGTCAGTTCAGTGTAATGATGAAAATGAATTGTATATATATTCATCTCAAGTTAAACTGGGTGCTATCAAAGTTCTGACTCAGTGTCTTGAGACTGTCGGGGCCTGTTTGTCAGATCTGGCTTGATTTCAGTTCCACTGTTTACTTTAGATAGGGTTCCACTGGCCCTAAAGGAGCATGCCTGTGAGTTGGGGTTTCTTTGAATTCAGACTTCTGCCAGTACAGCAGGTTGAACTATGGACACAAGGACCTTTCCAAGGTTTCACTGATAGGCCAGTTGCAGGTCTTTGGAGACAAGGAGGCATTTTCAACAGTCAGTCAACATTCTTCACTCTCAATTGGACTAAAGCAATGCATTCCATGTGGGTCCTTCCTTACATGATTACAGGAGATACAAAGTGCTAGCTTTTATCTTTAAAATCTACATGACTTGGTTCTTGGGTACTTACAGGCCCTTTCTTTGCAAAAATCAGGCCACCACATTCATGCTGAGTGGGGAGTATACTGAAGTATACTGTGCTGAGTATTCCCACTGACATAAAGAGAGGACTGTGGGAGCCCAACCACATGCTGAATCTCCTTGAGTACTAGGAGTAGAAAAGTACATAATTCCTTGTGTAAATATATAAGTATGTAGTAAATATTCTGAACAGTTTATTCATAATCACGTATTCAAATTATTCATAAACATATATTCAATTTATATGAAGTCTTCAATGTATTGATGCAAACTATTGCCTTTTATCTTTAATAAAAGTTCAATATAAGTCAAAACATTTTTTATGAATCCTCACTCTCAGTTCATGAATGGAAGCAAGACATTATCTGAGATGCAGAGAATATTAAAGCACCAGATTTAATGCATATGCATCCCAATAGCAGTTTATCTGAAACCTGATTTGATTATTTTTAAAATGTGTATTAATTAAATGAGTGGTTGTAAATATTGATGATAGACCAGTATCATATTTCTCTGGCTGATTAAAAATTATTCAGTTTCAGACATGGAAGAAATAGGAAATGGAGCTAACAACGTGAGATTGCCTAATAATTTCATTAGATTACAGATCTTCACCTCAATTTTTTGCATTAGTTGATTTATTTATTTTAATATAATAATAAAAAGAAATTGGCTTTAATTTTGTTTTGTTTTACAAGCCAAAATAAAGGCATTTCATAAAATGCAGATGTCAAAGTCAAAAGACATCTTAATTTTGTTAGATAAGAATATAATAGTAAGTTTCTCAACCTGTTGTTCTTGTTTACTTTTTCTTTAAGGTACCAGTATTTTTTGCAAATTAAACAAGATATTCTTACTGGAAGGTAAGATTTGTTTGTTTTACAAACTTGAGTGTCTTGTGATTCAGGGCAGGGATGGACAGCATTCATTAAACACCATGACATAATGCATATAATCATGTATGCATTCTGTGAAAAAATTTAAAATGTGTACTAGAATATTGTGATGGGACATCACATTTTATAATGAATTCAGAATTATACTAAATTGAGTTTAAATGCTAAAATGTTCTTACCTGTCTGCTAATATTCCTGTACTTCCAATTCCCAACAGGATGTAGAATTTCTATTCCTTCCAGGTAGACAATATGTTCTATAAAAAGTGACCATGTTTAGTTTGAATGACATGTTGGATTCTGAGATTTTGTTCATTTACATTTACCTCTTCTTGAGTTGCCAACTACAAAACACAAATTCTGATTTCACATGTTAATAGACTTGGAGATCTTGACAGTCTTTATCAGGCTAGGATATAAAACCATGGTTCATAATTTATAAGGTAAAGGTAAAGGTTCCCCTCTCCCATATGTACTAGTCGTTCCCGACTCTAGGGGGCAGTGCTCATCTCCGTTTCAAAGCCGAAGAGCTAGCGCTGTCCGAAGACTTCTCCGTGGCCATGTGGCCGGCATGACAAAACACCAAACGTGCATCTTAATTTATAAATCCTGGTTTATCTGGGTGTCAGGCTATCTGGTTTTGATATTAATAAGCAAAATTTCCTTTGTTTATGGTTGTAATAAGAGTAACACAACCAATGTTAGGCTGCATCAATATTCACCTTGAACATAGGAAACCAATATGATCCAGAATCCTGGCTTAGTATTTTGATATGTCTATACAGATAGTCCTCTGTATAGGACTCTTAATGACTGCCCTGTTTAGTGACCATTTAATATTACAATGTGCTGAAAAACTTTATAATTGATCCTCAACCTTATGTTACAGTGTCCCCATGTGATTACCATTCGGTAATCATTCTTTACAACCAATGCACATTTACAACCATCGCAGTTTCCCACAGTTATATGATTGCTATTTGTGAGATTCACAGCTGGCTTCTGACAAGCAAAGTCAGTAAAGAAACCAGTAAAATCACATGATGACTCACTTAATGACCACAGGTGATTCACTTAACAACCACAGTGGAACCGATTTTGTAAATTCTATGTGGTCATGTGATATTTCACTGAATAGTTGCCCGGTTTAACGATAGAGCTGATGGTCCCAATTGTGGTTATTAAATGAGGAATACCTGTACATATCAGTTTATTCATATCCAGAATAATTAAATGAATACTTTTAATCATTTAAATATCAATTGATAGGCATATTTTTATCTTTAAAAATAGGAAAGTATATCATGATTCAGCTCATGAAAGATATGTGTTCTGTACAAAGTTTTCGTAAGGAAATATATCCACAGAGTTCAATAGGTTTGCCTAATTTAAATAAATTGATAAAACAGTTTAGATTTAAATATTATAGTTCATAGTGGAAATTTTTAGGTTTTGTTTTTTACCTTTTACAGATTGCCCTGTCCTTATAATACTGCTGTACTCTTGGCTTCCTATGCTGTTCAGTGTAAGTACATACGTAAGTGTTTAAAATTGAGAACATACTGGTTAATGGTAACATTATGCCTTGAATAAAGTAACATTATGCCTTGAATAAATTCTGGTTGATTTCTTTGCTGACCCATTTTTTATTTTCTTGGCTATCCACAGTATTTTCAAGAGTCTTCTTCAATATCAAAGTTCAAAAGCATCATCCCTTTTCTATCCTGCTTCTTCAAAGTAAATTTTCAATTACATAGAGTGCCACAAAGAAAATTAGTTTGCATTAATTTATATTTACATTTAATCTTAGTCTTTTTTTTTACTGTGAATGTCATTAGCATAACACAGGCTATTTATGTTTCATCCAGAGATGGTCTGGAATTCTCAATTTTCTAAATATTTTCTACAGCATGACATGACAAACACAATTAAAGGACCTTTTTTAAATCAATTAAGTACACATTGACTTATTTTGGTATTCTTTGGCTTTCTCAGTGTCCTGCGTGCATTTCTCATGTTCCTTAGCCTTTTCTAAATCTAACTTGAACATCTGGCCTATTCCTTTTCCTGGAATATACCAGGACTCTAATCTGCGTTGGATGATCCTAAACATTATTTTACTAGCATGTGAAATTAAGGATAGTGTACTGTAGTCTGCAGATTCTGCTAAAACCTTTTCTTTGCAATTAGTATGTAGATCAGTACCTTCCAGTTCGTTAAGATACTGGAGTTTTTTCTTCCAGATTTGCTACCACAGGTTAGTTAGAACCATTATTTAGTTTTCTTCTGTTGTTTCATGTATTTCTGTAGATATTCCATCAATGTAATGGATGCTTCTGACTGGTTCTGGCTAGAGTGCTGATCTAACTTCATCTTCTAGTACTAGATGTTCTTGTAAGTAGGAGTATCTTCTATGGCATCTGCGATGTTAAAATCTCTATTGTACATAGTTTCAGTGTATTCTTTCCATCTTTTTTTTTAATCTTCTTTGGAACAGTTACTATCTGTTCCTCTATTGAAGTGAGCTGCAATTCACAAAAGCTTGCAACTTGAAATAAAAAATTTAGTTAGAAAAAGTCCTACCAGTCTCCTTCTGATCCTTTGCCATCATCAACTAAACATAGTTTTTTTCGTAAAGAACTGTCTATTGGTGTCCTTTAGTGTACTATTTTGAAGTTGGAACTCATTTCTCATTTTGGGGATTTTTTTGGAAGACTTACCCCATTTTTACATGTCCGTTTCCATTTTCATTTACAGTTTTGTCTCTTCTAACAGCTATTTAAAATTCTTCATTGTCTGTTCCTGTGATGGGGGGGAGGGGAGGAGTGTTACTTTATCTCTTTTCTTTTTTGCAATTTTCACTCTTTGGTCTGACATATAATATGCTTTCTTCTGTTTCTTGATCTTTGGCAATCTGTTTACACATTCATTCTTAACAAATTCTTTAAGTTTATTCCTTAGTGCCTCTGAACCCTTGTCAATGAGGTCCAAAGCTTCAAAGCTTTCCTAATGTTCTCCTTAAAAATGGTGTGTATGTGCTCAAGGTCATATAATGGAAACTGCTTGGCTTTTTTCTTCCACTTTACCTTAATTGGGTAATTGCATATGAGCAATATCTAATCTGTTCTACAGTTGGTCCTGCCCTTATCTTTGTTGTTAATAATTGAGCTCTTCCACCTCCTTCTGCCAATAATATAGTCAATCTGATTTCTATGTACTTCATCTGGGAAATAACATATATGAAAAGTGTTGCTTTAAAGTTTGTAAACTCTTTTGAATTTTTAATATTTCTGCATAAAAGTGGCCTAAAACACAATCTGATTGTACAAGTCTTAACATTAGATAAAGAAAATCCAATTAAATAAATGAACCATAAATATTATACTTGCTCACTTATTCATTGAGGAAAATGATCCAAAGCTACTATTTGTGTGCGGCAAAAGTAGGTGAACCTTTAGAATTATCAGTTAATTTGAAGGGGAAATTAGAATCAGATGTGAATGTGGAAGGTCCAGCATTCTTTAAAGAACACAACTCTGGGTATTCACTATTAAAGTCTGATCTTCATAGGCATGTGAAAGTGTATCATGGCTCGAACAAAGGAGATTTCTGAGGACTTCTGAAAAACAGTTATTGATGTCCAGCTGGCTGGAAAAGGTTACAAAACTACTTTTGAAGAGTTGGACTCCATCAATCCACTATCAGGAAGATTGTGTACAAATAGTAGCAATTCAACACTTTTGTTACCTTCCCCAGGAGTGGTCAACTAGTCAAGATCACACCAAGAGTAAGGCATGTAATACTCTGGGAGGTCTCAAAAATCCCTAGGGCAATATCTTAAGAAGCTAAAGACCTGCCTTGCATTGGCAAATGATACTCTTCATGAAACCACCATCAAAAGAACATTGAACAGTAATGGTGTGCATGACAGTATTGCAAGGAGAAAGCCACTACTCTCAAAAAAATAACATTGCTTCCTGTCTACAGTTTGTGAAAGATCATAAGGTTATTGGAAAAATGTTCGATGGATGGATGAGATCAAAGGAGAACTCTCTTGCTTGAATGAAAAGTGTTGTTTGGCAAAGGGCAAATATCCCTTCTGTGAAATTTGGCTTGGATGTGCTTGCTTTCTCTGGACCAGGATGACTTGCCATCATTGATGGACCTATGAACTAGACATCCATGAACTGAAGCTCAAGAGAAAGTGGGTCATGCAACAATACAATGACCTAAAATACAAAGTAGTACAGCTAAGAATGATTAATGCTAAAGTAAAAATTAATGTTTTGGAATGGGCAATCCTATAGAAATGTTATGGAAGGAGGGTAGTTCCTGTGCGGAAACTTTCCAGCATCCCTGAGTTGAAGCTGTTCTGTAAGAGAAATGGGCTAAAATTCCTCCAAGCCAATGTGCAGGATTGATCAACAGTTATTAGATACATTTAGTTGCAGTTATTGCTGCCCAAGGAGGACACTTCGCTTACTGAAAGCAGAGGTTCATATACTTTTGCCACATATGTAGTACAAATCCATTGACAGTCACTGATATATGTCACAAGTTTCTTATTTCTGTCATAGGGCTTTCGGATACTGTGTTCTTTTTAATATTTAAAAAAAGTTTAAAGGTGAACAGTGCATACTTCAACTTCAGATTGTGGCACATAATTTTGAGATTTGTTGTATGAGTTTAATCTTATCTAACTGTGTCTATACTCACTTATTTAGACTTATATAAAAACTTTCAATATAGAAGAAAACACAGTTTAAAAATCTGGAATATTAGAATGTTATTGGACCAATATATTTCTTGTGAGAACAGTTGCACTAGTTCAGTGATGGTGAACCTGACTTGTATGTCAAAGGTGATACAACATGACATTTTAGGTGACACGTCAGCTTTCAACGCCTGACAACAATTAATCTCTAAAGCATGCCCTGTACTTGTGTGAGTTTTGATGGCAGCAGAGAATGGCATGTGTTCTCGCATAGCCTCTGGAATTTGCACAAGAACAGGGTGTGCTTTCACACAGTTTTTGGAGCCTGCAGAGGCCATGGAAGAGCTTTCTCTGAAGTTTCCAGACGAAAGACCTTGTGCAACTCAGAGGAGCCCTGGGTAGGTCACAGGGGTCTGCAAACAGAAAGAAAAAATTGCTTGAAGGTAAATGGCACGTGGCAGATCCCGGGTAGCATCTGGGGGAATGATATGAAGCAGCCTTTTTGAGTGGCAGCAGTGAATTAGGGCTGACGTCAAAGTCTGGGCCTTTATTAAGGCCCAGCTCAGCACTAACACATCGAGGATACTGTTCAGGGTGGCCTAGATGGAGGCTGGAAAATAGAGAATTGTTTCTCATTTGTTTGGGGTGGGGGGGTTAATATGTCAGCATAATCAAGTTGAGCATTTTTTTAAAATTTTTGACATTCCAAGCCCAAAAGGTTTACCATCATTGCATTAGTACATAGAAACATACATTATTTTTTATAACAGTCTAAAAGAAGTTATTTAAAAACAAGTCTAAGAACATTGTATGCAGGTCAGCATTTCTTTGAAGTGTTATTTGCAGTAACTGCCACTCCCAGGGAGGCACGTAGCTTTATAAATTGAACTGTAGCTTATCTGTTTGAAATTGGGTGTTGTTCAAAGAATAGGTTCTAGGGGCACCTACCAATGCAATTTTGTCTATATTACTATAGTGGACAGTGCACATAGATATACATTTTTCCAAAAATATTTAATACTGTTCAGTGTTGCTTATAGAAATACAGATAGTTCTTGATTTATGACCGTAATTGAGCCCAAAACGTCTGTTGCTAAGCAAGACAGTTAAGTGGATTTTGCTCCATTTTATGACCTTCCTTGCCACAGTTGTTAAATGAATCACAGGAGTTGTTTAAGTTAGTAACATGGTTGTTAAGTGAATCTAGCCTCCCCATTGACTTTACTTGTTAGAAGGTCGCAAAGGGGGATCACATGACCCCAGCACACTGTGACTGTCATAATTTGTCATAATAATAAGTTGCCAAGCATCTGAATTTTGATCACATGACCATGGGGATGCTGCTAGTGTAAAAACTGGTCATAGGTCCATGATTTGGCAGAAGAGTTGGTCAAAGGGCAGATGATAGTCTGGGCGAGGAACATAGGGCACAATATACAATTGAAAGATTGGGAAAGAGTATGGGAAGATAATTATAGCATGACAAAATCGGTTTCCTACAAAGAAAATCACTATAAAATGTGGTACTGATGGTATCTGCCACCCGCAAGGTTAGCAAAAATGTATCCAAATGTGAATTCGGCTTGTTGGAAATGTAAAAAAGTGCAGGGAACTTTTTACCATGCTTGGTGGCTTTGCCCAGAAATTAAAAAATACTGTAACAAAATAAAAACATGGATATTAGAAATAACAAATTACGAAATTGAATTAACACCCGAAGTCTTTTTACTCGGCATGATTAATAAGAATATTAGAAAGGACATAAAATACTTAATACTCCACATTATAACGGCGGCTAGATTAGCGTTGGCACAACTTTGGAAAATAGACCGTTTGCCAACTGATCAGGAAGTAATACAGAAAATCTATGTATGCGCAGAGATGGATAAATTAACCCTAAAATTACAGGATAAGGAAGACTCAAATTACTTTAAAATATGGAATAGCTGGTACCAGTGGATAAGTCAGAGAGAGGGAATGGTTAGAGATGAAAGTTAGGAGAAATCAATGTAAATAAACAACTGCACTGTCAGAGAGATATAGAAGGAAATAAGTCACTGTGCGTATGTATATATGTATATATAACATTAGAAAGTAGTTAATAGATGAAGTTGAGCACTATATATGTATTGTATATGTATATGTAATTTGTGTGTTTGATTAAGAGAAACTTGTCAGTTTTTCTTATAATTGTTTTAAATGTCTTTTTTTTAAATACGAATAAAGTTTGTTTATAAAAATTAAAAAAAACTGGTTATAGGTCACTTTTTTCAGTGCTGTTCTAACTTCAAACAGTCACTAAACAAACTGTTGTAAGTCAAGAACTAACTGTACTGTCAACAGATATTTAATATTAGATTGGTACTAGTATATCAAATAATTCAATCGAATTATATATGTGATTCAATGAAAAATATTTTGAGGGCTATTCATATGGAATTCATAGGACTTGCTTCCAAGCAAACCTGCACCAGATGGTTGAAGTTTTTCTGGCACTAATATTCAAGAAATGATTCATGTATATTCGTCTTTATAGGACAACATTCAAGTTGATTCATTTGTGGAAAGATCTGAGGAGATAAACTGTTTTTATTTCCATATCTTCTGTTTGTTCTGCAAGTTGTTGAAACAGGCTTGCTGTTATATAAATAGCTTATTTTAACTTTCAGCTGAACTGGGAGACTACAACCTTACAGATAACTTCCCGGGCTACCTCTCAGATTACTCTTTCATCCCTGGCCAGCCTCAAGACTTTGAAAAAGAAATATCCAAACTACATCAGCAACATATGTAAGCATGACAAAAATATAAAGTTATAATAAAAAAAATGACATGACTGATTCTCTGCCTGCAGAACTATTAGGTGTGTGCAGATCAAAAGTAGCCGTCTGAATTATAACCTAGCTTTTTCCATGGTGTGCTATTTACTTCTTATGAAGAAATAAAGCATTTAAAGCAAACATATAATTGCAAACCCATAAAAAAGAGATTTTGTGAAAGAGCACACCCTTGCCCTTAAGGGTTTGATACTATATTTATGTTGAGTTCCTGCTAACAGGAACTATTAAATAAGGTATGCAAAAATACACTTTTGCAATCAACCATTTCTGTACAATACTGAAACTGCATTCTTCCATATTTCATGCAGAAAGTTTTGTTTTTAGGCAAGGGTTTACCGGTAGATTTTACAAGCATTTTAAAAGAATTTAAAGTTTGCTTATTTTTGCCTCCATATAGAGGTTTGTCTCCAGCTGAAGCAGAGTTCAGTTATCTCAGTACTGCCCGAACCTTAGAACTCTATGGAGTTGAACTGCACTATGCAAGGGTAGGTTTGAATTAATTGCTACTATTTTAGTGGGTATCATCTGTAAACTTGTTTTGTATGGATTATCAATTTTAAATACATTTAAGTATTCAGAATAAATGAGCATGAATTAAAGTATATAAAGTGATGTATTCAAAATTTAATCCAATTATGTTTTGTTTTATATAACCCATGCAATTAAAGCTTTTAATAAAAATTCTGAACTACAAACCAGGCTTGTAAAGTAGTTAGTGTTTTAAAAGGCTGCAATTTGGTCTACCTTTACATATGAGTAAATATTAACTGCTTCTAAATTGCATTCAAATATGTTGTTTTCACGTGGTGTGCTTAAAAAATTGTATTGATGGAAAATAACTTGATTCTCTTAATTTTCATGAGGCACCTTACAACAATTTAAATTCATAACTTGTTAAAATTAAAAAAGGAAAGTTCGTAGTAGCAAGTAAGTAGTAGCTATAAGTAGCCATTGAGTGCTGAGTTTTGAGTTGTTTGTTCTCTTCCTCTTTTCTGCACTTGATGAGCCAGTTATATCGAAAAGAATTTCATTGATTGTAAGAAAGATGAACTGAGTTAGAGAGGAGCTATCTTATTTGGATTATCTAGTTTTGGAAATCTAGTTATTGAACTTCGATATTGTTAAATTTTAAATGTCATATATTATATATTTTTAGATTGTTATTTCTGTAACTGTTTGTTTTATCCTTTTCTTTCTTTCTTTCTTTCTTTCTTTCTTTCTTTCTTTCTTTCTTTCTTTTTTTTTTTTTTTTTTTTGAAAAGGCCTTTGGGCTATTCAATAAAAGAACTTACCTTACCTTACCATTGAGTGCTGAGTTTTGAGTTGTTTCCTCTCTTCCTCTTCTCTGCACTTGATGAGAAGATGGAAAAACCATATTAATTTTCTTAATAGAAGTACTCAGCTGAGCATACAATCCATTGCTAACACATACAGTTTAGCCCAATAAAAGAGAAAAAATCAGGCATATGTTGAGTCTTTGTTGTGTTTGAATAGATGTATATGCAAAGTAACCCCCACTTCACAATCTCAACTGTAGCAGTTAACAATCACCATTATTTTTTCTCCTCCCCTTTCCCATTGCATCCCCCCATTCCATTTAAGTATATAAATACTTTGTCATGTAATATAAGAAGTGAGTATCAGCTTCTGAAGTCTTATCACAAATAATAAATGGTTGCCTTTAAGATCAAGGTTTCATAAACTTTGCCCTCTTTCATAGAGGCAATTTTTACCTATAGTAATGAAGAGCTAGAGAATCAGGAAATGCATGTGATCTTATAGTTAGAGTTCATGATAGAATCAGGCATGTTTGTTCAGTGTTTTGATCTTTAATCAGAAATGGACGATTACACTGCGTAATTAACTTACTTATAAGAATTAATTCAATATATTTGCTGGTTAATCAATTAAATATTGATTTTTTTCTTAAGCCCAGAAAAGAGGGAGAACAAGTTTTGGAAGAAGTCTAGCAACCACTCCTTATTATACAAAGCATAATGTTGTGATGGTATCTGTTTTAGGGCATTTAAAGATGGCCGTGCTTAATCAGAATGTTCAGTTATAATATTACCGCTAGGTTTTGACCACAATTGGGAACAGAATCTTGGTCACTGAGTGAAGTGAAGTGGTTGTTAAGCAAGACATCACCTGACCTCCTTGCTCAATGACCACAACCCCAATATTCCCAATTGCAGTCACTGAACAAACTTGTGGTTGTTAAATGGACAGAATTCCAAGTCCCAGGGCCAGAGTGTTTCGAGTGGGGAGACCCTGCTATGCCTGGTGCAGGCTATGTGTGAGTTGTGAGAGTCCTGCAATAGAGTGCAAAGCCACAGCCACCCTGGGGACCTCAGCGGTCCCAGCCCAGCAGCATGGCCTCTTACACAGGTATTTTCATAACATAGCAGGATACTATATTATTTCAAGTTTTGTGATTATTCTAATTTTCTTCCGCACAGTAGTTCCTTAAGATCAATTGTGTTTAAATAGATATAGAATAGTTCTTTATTGGAGAAAAATACAGGAGAATCTTAGGACATTGATTGATAGTGAGAGTATGGGGAAGCAGAAAAGCCAGAATATGATATTAAGTCAAAAAATGCTTTCCTTAATGCAAATTAACATTAGAGACTCATTAAGGAAGACTTATTGTTTCTTTACAGAAGTTAAAAGTTGTAATATTTCACACAAGAAATGAATAAGTATTCATAATTTTCTTGTTCTTTTTACAGGATCAAAGTAATAATGAAATTATGATTGGAGTAATGTCAGGAGGCATACTCATTTATAAGAACAGGGTACGAATTAACACCTTTCCATGGTAAGGATATGTTTTAAAAGCATCATTATTTGCTATGTACAGTTATTCCTCACTGACTGACACTAAATAGGATTGGAAACTCCATCATTAAGGGACATGGTCATAAGTAAGTTAAGCAAGGACTTCATATGACCTCACCTTGCAGCATCTTGCCAGCTTCCTTCTTGACTTCATTTGTTGGAGGGCAGCAGGAAAGGTTACAACAGGGGTGTCAAACTGGTGGCCCGTAGACCGGATGCATCACGCGCAGGCCATGCCCTTCCCAACTCCATGAAGGGGGGGGAGTTGCAATATGTCACGTGACAGCAATGTGACACAGCGAATTTGACACCGGTGGGTTACAAGTTGCAATAACATGACTGCAGGGTACTGCAGTGGCTGTAACTGTGAGGACTGATCATAACTAAGATTCATGAGTGTAGTCAGCATTCAAACCTTCACTGGATGAGCAGTTGTTAAACAAGGACCACCTATATTACAGAGTGATAGCTTTCATTTTTAAGTATATGTAAGATCTAAGTTGGTCACCTTTTTGTATACTAAGAATTGTAAAACAATGCCTCAGAATGGTAATATATGGTATATTTTTATACTACATGCTGCAGGCTTTAAATTTTGGGGGGATAAAACATGTCGGACTCATTTTTAATCAACTCTGAAGATCAGCATTCAATATTAGGCCTTCCTGACCAATTACAGTTTCCAAATGTTCTTTAAGGACAAACTCATGCAAAGCACTTTGCAGTAACTAAGGTAAGAGTGGTTGTGAGCAGTGTCCTTTGATCTAGGAAAGGACCTGTAATGATATGTGAGGAAAAACTTGAGAGACAGGATAAAGAAAAGCTGCCCAGACAACAGATAAGAGAGGATATAGCCAGCAGCTGTATAATGGGCTGAGAAAGAGGCTCAGAAGTAACTCTCCCTAGATTTTCATGCTGTAAAGGAAAGAACAGGAGATTTTTACTTTCAGACTTGCAAGATTCTATTAATTCTATTAGTCTTACAATAAAATAAAGTAATCATCTGGCTATATTTCCTGTCCAGTCTACCTGGGAAGGCTGATAGGGTACAGATGGGCACACAATATATGTTTTTTCTCTTTGAGCAGGAGCCAAGGTTCCTGGAGAACCCCCAGATTACACACTACCTCTGACTGAGGGAATGTTGCCTCAATGCCTCAACCAAAGTTAAAGATGTCTGATCATCAGATATGAAGGATCCTAAACCCCACAGCCATAGTCTCATTACGGTTGAGCTGAAACTAATTCTTTCCCATCCAGGCCAGTACAGCCTCCAGGCATTGGGAAGGCACCTTGATAGCATCACTTGGGTGGCCCAAGGCAGAGATGTACAGTAATGATACTTAACTCTGTGCCGACAAATGACCTCACCCAGCAGTTTCATGTAAATGTTAAATAGAAACAGAAAGTGTTGAGCCCTGCTGCACTTGACAGACCAAGGGCCTAAAACTGGACTTCTCCCTTCACTATCCCTCCCCCCCAAACACCAATTAGAATTGACCTTGGAGGAAGGAGAAGAACCACTGATGAATAATGCCTCCCATTCCCAATCCTGTCAACTGGTTTAGAAGGATACCATGATTGATAGCATTAAGAGTTCAAGCAGGGCTAGGGTTAGGGTTAACTACATAGGATACCTATACCATCCTTATCTCTGCTCCACTTGTTCACTTAATTTATCTTCTCCAGTTATTGAGCCAATAGAGACCTATATTATTAGAGATAACTTTTTTTAAAAAAATCTTTGCTCATGATTAAGATGAATTTAAATGGTTTTGTTTCCCCGTTTTTTATGCATCAGTATGGTATTTTCCAATGATAATAATGGGAGCTACAGTAGAGCAAATATGCCACCTTCTCTCCAGTGTTTTCTGTTCGTTGATGACCAATAACATTCTTAATACAGTGCAAGTAAACTCGCCTTTCTTTCTTTCTTTCTTTTTTAAATTTTTTTTTATTTTGTCAAACATAAACATAAAATATATCTTTCAAGAACAAAGTCTCGATCCGGTCATAGATAGGTACAATCGCTTACATTTCTTTAACAAGCTCCATTCACAATTTCCCATTACATCTTTTAAAATTAAAAATCAGAACATAAATTTTTTAACATAAATTCTAACATCTTAATCTAAACCATTCTATTTATCACCACAAATTTAATTTCCAAATAAACTTAACTCATTTTTATAACCATTTATAAATCCAAATTATATCTGGTTCTTTCTCAAGCTCCCTTCAATATGTCTTTTAACCTCAGTATCAAAAACATTAATCTTAAAAAATATTCTAACCTCTTAATCTAATTATTTACCTTACAGTTTTATCACCACAAATCTTATTTTCAAATTAAATACAACTCTATTTTTATTTCAATTTATAGAACAAAATTCTATCCATATTTCTTAATCTCTAGGCCCATTTCATCAAATCTTTAAATCTTAGACTTTATCACTTTACCTTTAATTTTCTCACGTTTATCATCTATTACACATTTCATTTTACACAGATTTATCTCAAAATCCATATCCTCCTCCATATCTCCTACTGTTATTTGGCTGACTTCCAGCATATTTTATTTTGGCTGATTTTCAGCATATTCTCCTCCATACCTCCAACTATTGTTTGGCTGATTTCCAGAATATTTTATTTTGACTGATTTCCAGCATAATCTCCTCCATACCTCCAACTATTGTTTGGCTGATTTCCAGAATATTTTATTTTGACTGATTTCCAGCATAATCTCCTCCATACCTCCAACTATTGTTTGGCTGATTTCCAGAATATTTTATTTTGACTGATTTCCAGCATAATCTCCATACCTCCAACTATTATTTGGGTGATTTCCAGAATATTTTATTTTGGCTGATTTCCAGCATAATCTCCTCCATACCTCCAACTATTGTTTGGCTGATTTCCAGAATATTTTACTTTAGCTGATTTCCAGCATATTCTCCTCCAGAACTACAACTCTTTTCACTGGTACCCAGCATCTCTTATTTTAACTTTTTCCTTGCAGTATATTTGTCAATTATTTAGCTGTTTTCCAATATACTCTTCCAAATTAATTGTCAACACATTTCATAATATTAATCATTTCCAGCATACATTGAGTTCAATCACAATTTGTTACTTAAGTCTGTGTATCTTATATTTTCATCCAGTAATACATTAATCAGTCATATTTACTCTTCTCAAATTTGTTAAGAAATTAGAATTAAAACATGTTACATCAAACAATAAATTTTCTTAGATTTATCTCATACTGGTATATACTCTTGTGTTTTTATAAAAATATCATTTTTAACCACCTATACATCAATCCTTTATTTTAATTACTTTCTTTTATTTCCCATCTTTGTTACTTCAGGAGCCCTCCTGTTTTTATCTAAAAATCATTTATACATTTAGCTTATAAACATTACATTTTAATTTTATCTGCTTTATTTCTTCATTTCCCTATCTGTCCATAAATGTTCCACTTCAAAGTCCATATTTCCATGTTAGAAACACCATATATCACTTTAATTCTTTCATAACATCTGCTCCATATAAAATCCATCAGCTTTCTTTTGTTCCTGTGCCACATCTTTTGTTGCTAAGCCAGTTAGTTTCAATTTTAATAAATCCAGTGTATTTCTTCTTTCTTTGTAAAATCACCCAAAGACAGAATAGGAGTCTCCAAAGTCCAAAAGTCTATAGTTAATTTCAAAGTAATCCAAAATAAATAGCAATTCAAAGTGTTTCTTTTCCAAACAGAAGGAGGATCTCTACAATCCACATTCCGCTTAGTCATAGCAATCCCCATCTTATAGCTATTATGTAACCATCCGTTTGTCTCTCTTCTTTAACTTCCCAAAGGGGTTAAATTCTGAAATAATGCTTCTCAAATCCATTCCAATTAAAGGAAAGAAAACAAAACAAAAAAACAAACCAATTTTCTACTTCATTAGAAGCCAAGTCTTCCGACTCAGTTTATACTAAAGCAAAATCTTTAATCGGTCTTTGTTTCCAATTGTATCTATCAGCTTCTTTTCTTTTATTGCTACGCCATTTTCTTTCGTTCCTGCGCCAGTTAGTTTCAATTTTAATACTTCCATTATATTTCTTCTTTCTTTCCACCAATAAAACCACCCATAATCAAATTAGGAATCCCCAAAGTCAAAAACCCTTGGTTATTTTCAAAGTAATCCAATTTAGATAACAAAACACATTGTTTCTCTTTCAAGACGAAAGCAATCTACAATTCATACTTTCACTTAGTCACGGCAATTCTCCATTTTGTCAATTATGTGGTCATCCGGTTTGTCTCTGTTCTTTTAGCTTTTAAAGTTATCAGGTTCCTATTTATTACTTTTTTCTTTTTTCTTTCTCCAAGAGTAATCTAATCCAATTTTAAAAAGTTTCTCAATTTTCTAACTTGTTTCAATAAACAGATTATTCCAAATCGGTCTGTAATAAAATAAGCTCCTTAATGGGTATTTTCCTCCTGCAAATTATTTTACTAGATCTTCTTGCCCCACAGATCCATAGCCGCTATTTAAGGCCGGGAGGTTATTTGTAAAAATCCATGTTCTAACGTTGTTCCTGTCTGGGTTGGTGTTACTCACCCGGCTTCCAAACACTTCGCTCTTTTCTTCTTTCTTCCTCCTGCACAGTGTTTCTCCGGTTTGCCTCGGCTTCGAGACAGCCGCCATGGCTGCCGCACCCCCGCCACCAACTCAGAGGGTTTCCTCTGGCCTCCGAGGAACTTGCCTGTTCCTCTCGGCCATCCAAGGTGTCCTTCTCTTTCCCCTGTCCCTAAAGGACTGGTTCGGTCCGCAGTTCAACAGTTGGCGGCAGTTCAACAGTTGGGGTCTTCGCGGGGCTCATCAGAGTCCCGCTATTTTCCCAACTGAATCGCCGTAGCGCCAAACCGAAAGTCTCTCCTTCCTTCCTTCCTTCCTTCCTTCCTTCCTTCCTTTCTTTCTTTCTTTCTTTCTTTCTTTCTTCACAGAAGACTGTGGGAAGGAGAACAGGCCTGCCAATCTTGGCTGTTAAATTACAGAGATTAATGTCTAAACTCTCCCTCTTACATGTAACACTCAATTTATGTAATCAATATGGCAGTGAATGAGAGAGTAAAGGTACTAGCAACACAAATCTAAATTCAGTATACATATCTGAACTATTTCTTGCATTCACAGCTTTTGTATGTAGAAATAATTTATATATCGATAAACATAATCAAGGGATGGTCAGCCCATATAAATTGAATGAATGAATGAATACATAAATACATACATGAAAAAGTAGTTTGGCTGGTAGTAAATAGTCTTCTTTGAGGTATAGTGCTACAGTAATAAAATTTAGGTTGGAAAAGATTTAGACAAGTAAATGAAATGATGGCTCCCGGTGGTTTTCCGGGTGCACTTCAAGGTTTTGGTTACCACCTTTAGAGCGCTCCATGGCCTAGGACTGGGGTATCTACGAGACCGCCTTCTGCCACCAGTAGCCTCTCACCGACCAGTACGCTCCCACAGAGAGGGGCTTCTTAAGGTGCTGTCGGTCAAACAGTATCGACTGGCAGCCCCCAGGGGGAGAGCCTTCTCTGTGGGAGCACCTGCCATCTGGAACGAGCTCCCCCCAGAGATACGGAGGATCACTGATCTGCACACTTTCCGCCCTGCCCTCAAAACATTCCTATTCCAGCAGGCCGGCCTGGCCTAACCTCTTTTTTAAACTGTTTTTTAAAATTTTTAAAATTTTAAATTTGTCGTATAAAAATTGAGGTTTTTAAATTTTGTTTTCTGGGCCAAATTACTTAATTGTATTTTAATGGTTTTTAACATTTGTATTACATGTATTTTATCTTTTGGCTGTTCACTGCCCTGAGTCCTTCGGGAGTAGGGCGGTATATAAATTCAATAAACTAAACTAAACTAAAACTAAACTAACTTGTCTTGTAAATGTTGAATACAGTTACCATCCTTGTCCAATTAATACATCTGAAGAAATGATTAGCTTATTGTGATTTTTATTTTTTTTTAGGTTGAAAATCATAAAAATTTCTTTTAAGTGCAAGCAGTTTTTCATTCAACTTAGAAAAGAATTGGTGAGTATTGATACTGCTAATTAATATATTTTTTTTTAAAAAAATTGATTTATATGCCGCTCTTCTCCGGAGACTCAGGGCGGCTTACAATGCGTTAAGCAATAGCCTTCATACTTTTGTATATTTATACAAAGTCATCTTATTGCCCCCACAAACTGGGTCCTCAATTTACCCACCTTAGAAAGGATGGAAGGCTGAGTCGACCTTGAGCCTGGGGAGAATTGAACTCGCAGTAATTGCAGGTAGCTGGATGTTAAATGCTGCCTTAGGAGGCATTAGCCTCCTACGCCACTCAGGCTCCTACTAGATTATTTCATACTAGATTATATTTTATTTTGAAAATGTTCTCTGTAGAGCTTCATACCTGATTAAAATATAAAAGTATGTTAATTTTGTAATTGTCTAGTGGTAGGTAGGCTAGTTATTTTTAATATAGGAAATCTGGCTGAAATTATTCTTTGTGTTTAGAGTCACGAGGAGATTGAAAAAGGCCATACATGTCTAGTTTATAGCAGCCTGATGATAAGAAGCTCTCTGAAATTGTTGATAACCTGCTTTTGGAGGAGGAAGATTTTTTAAAAAGCTACAATCTGCTATCATCAATCTGTGACTAGTCACAAAGCTTTCCTCCTGGACAGGTTGTCCTTTCATCTTCCAGCACCTTTGATCCCTGTCTACTGAACGTTGTCACTTTTAATCTAACAATATTTCTGTTATTGTTAGCTGGTTCCTAGCTTTTAGGAAAGCAGAAGCTCTGGCTTAGGCTGATAGGAAGCTGATAATTGCTTCTGAGCATTAACAGCTGGCAGCTAATATATCACCCATGGCAGAGAAATTACACAGATTGACAGGGATGGAAAGAAAAATGTGGGTTTTATTTACCTTTTTTGGTGCTCACTAAGCTGTATTAAATTGCACAAAGATGTGCAAAACCTTATGTTGGTTCACTCTAATGAATCCTGCACCAAACTTTAACAATTAAAAGTTGTGTATATTGGGGGAGGGGGTTGTGAAGCAATACTATTTACGTAATACATGTGGTATCTCCATCTTACATACATTGTAATACTTAAATAAGAGTCCTTTGGAACTGACTAACAAATATTAATCCTTTCTTTCTAGCATGAATCTAGAGAAACTTTATTGGGCTTCAACATGGTGAATTATCGAGCGTGTAAGAATTTATGGAAAGCTTGTGTAGAACATCATACTTTTTTCCGGTTGGACAGACCACTGCCACCTCAGAAGAACTTTTTTGCACATTATTTTACTTTAGGGTCAAAGTTTCGGTACTGGTAAGTTGCGTCTATATTTCATGTGATGGTAAGAATATAAAAGAAGTGTTACAGTTGAAAACTTACCATAAAGTTGCTGTTGAAATAGCATATGTTCTTAATTTGGTAACCCAAAAATGTGCAAAATCTTTTGGTGGCCAAATATAACAACATTTTCGGGAGTATATATTATACGCATAGATGAGGTTGGGTGCAAGAGGACGATTCAGAAGTTTTCTTTGTTTATATTTTTGTTTTTTAAACTGATTTGTGTACTTTAGCTTACCCTGGAGTATTCATATTTCTATAATATAACAGGAAACCACTCTTTCAGTAGGCGTTACCATACACATGACCCCGAGGTTACAAAAAGGACACTTCAGGAGCATTCAGTCCTCGGTGCACAGATTAGTCACCCACACTGCACCCAAGCATATTTTTGACTAATGAATTTTGTTGGAAAGCTGAGATTGCTACATAGACATCGCACCCCTGAAAAGGACTAGTTTAGTCCTTTTTATTTACTTTTATTTACTTTAAGAAGTACTTTTTTATAAGTACTTCTTATTTTTCTTTACAATCTCAATATTATACTTCCCTTTCAGTGGGAGAACAGAAGTCCAGTCTGTACAATATGGCAAAGAAAGGGCAAACAAGGACAGGGTGTTTGCCAGGTAAGCTATTTAAAGTGACTTGCATTCATTATGATAAACATATAAAGCCTCTTATTTAGATTTCTCCTTACTCTCAAAATTGATTGGGTATAATGATCAATAATAACCAGTGGTGGGATTCAAGTAATTTAACAACCGGTTCTCTGTCCTAATGATTTCTTCCAACAACCAGTTTGCCAAACTGCTCAGAAAGTTAAAAACCGGTTCTCCCGAAGTGGTACGAACTGGCTGAATCCCACCACTGATAATAACCCTGGATAGAAGTTCTCTTGACACATAAAATTTTAGACACGTGGAAGAAGGAGCAGGACTGGGTTTGTTGCCATACTTCCCATTGAGACATGCCAGCTGATCAAGACTCCATTGGCTTTCGGCATTGATGAATAAGATCCAATGGAAATCTTGATCCGCAAAAATTCGGAATGCCATTTATTCTTTACACATAGTGAACCTATTTTCTCTGTTTGCTCAGTTAACTCCCTCTAGAATATCTCCAACTCATACTACTATTCTCATTGGGCCATAGGCTTGCCAGAAACTAATATAGTTCAAAAGTGATATTGTGGAGCAATTTTTCATTGTTTACCTAGATCCATTTGGTCTAGTGTTTAGATACCACATTAAAAACCAGGAGATTGCAAGTTCTAGTCCCACTGTAGGCATAAAAAGCTGGCTGGGTGACCTTGAACCAGTCACTCTGTCTCAGCTCAACCCATCTCACAGGGTGGTTGTTGTGGGAAAAATAGGAGGAGGAAGATATATTGAGTCTATTTGCTATCTTGAGTTATTTATAAAAATAGTAAAGGCTGAATTTTTTAAAAAAATCTTTAAAAATAACACATTGCAAAAATTAGCAATATAATTTTTGAGTATTTTCCATTAATAGAAGCAATAACTGAAAATGGAATAAAAAGGACAAAAAATCCCACCTCTTCAATCACAAATTTAATAAACAAATTTAATAAACAACAAGAAAAATGGAATGGACTGATATGGACTTGCTTATTATGGGCCTCAGTTTCTCAAGTCCCTGGACACTAAAAGTTATACTGTACATCTTTAACAGAAGGAGAAAATCAGGCAGGAGGAACTGAATGAAAAGCTTTGAAGGAAGAATCAAATGGCGAGAGGATTCTCAGGGTCAGAGAGGAGTGTTCCTAGACCTGTGATGGCATACCTATGGCACACTTGCCACAGGTGACACATGGAGCCATATCTGTGGGCATGCGAGTGTTGCCCTAGCTCAGCTCCAGCGTGCATGCCCGTGGCAGCCAGCTGTTTTTTGGGCCTTCTGGGCCCACCGGAAGTCGGGAAATGGGCCTTTTCCAGCCTCTGGAGGGCCTCCGAGGGGGTGGGGGAGGCCATTTTCACCCTCCCCAGGCTCCAAGAAAGCCTCTAGAGCCTGGGGAGGGGGGAAAACAGGCCTACCGGGCCCACAGGTAACCTTTTTGCCGTTGTGTGCCAAAAGTGGGGGGAGTGCGGGGGTTACATGGGCATGTGCGGGTGGCATTGAATTATGGGTGTTGGCTCACGCACGACACCCCCCCCCCAATTCCCCACACTTTTGGCACACAACGGCAAAAAGGTTAGCTATCACTGTCCTAGACTATGCAGAGCAGAGTAATTTCAAACAGTCACTAAATGAATCAGTCAGTAAGTCAAGGATTACACATATACTACCCTAGAAATCCAAAAAAGGCTATTGTGCTAGAATACAAAGAAAGAAATATCTTTTTAAATGGATTTTCCAAAGGAAAATATGTGTTGCAGAGGCCAAAGACAATCTTTATGAAAAGAAGGACTAAAAACCAGAAGAGTGCATTACTGTATCTGTTTTATGGAAGATCACAAAAACTATTGAGGGTTCAGGAATGTTGTCTTGATTACACTAAAGGAGAGTGGAGACTTTCTTTGTGCCCAGATCTTAACCTTTACAAAGTGAGCATTGTCATCATTGTCTTGTCAGTCATGTCGTCGTTGTCTTTGATTAGTTATTAAATGTTCTCAAGGACATAGATATTAGAAGAGGAAACTGTATAAAACTGTGGTAGTAGAAGATATACTGTTGTAATGTGGCAAATGTTTCTTTGAAATTTCCACAAAGAACAGGAAGTTTTGGTAACAGACATGAGTGGGTGGGACTGTGAGTTTCAAACATTTAATAATGCTCTAAATGTAGTTTGACAGTTCAGTGTTTTTGCCTGGCTTATCAAGTTACTGAAGTAGTTTTCTGTTCGATCATTAAGGTGAGTTTTTCAAAGAGTTGCATCATTCCTAGAAAGAAAATACATGCACATTTAATCTGCAAAAAGTTGGTAATATTTTTATCCAGGCTGCCTTATATTTTTCTTTTTCCTTATATTTTGGATGAGCAGATCACTTTTTGTAGAAAACAGTGTTTATCCCTGTTGTCCTTAAAAGCAATTTAGAAATGGTTTAACTCATAGCAGTATGGTAGTAGTTTTATTTTTTTAAAAAACTTTTGAAACAACCTTTTCTAGAAAAGAATAACATTTGAGCTAGTAACATGGATACTAAGAATGAACATAAGCATAAATAAATATAGTTGATGTTATAATGATTGTTAGATAATTCTATGTATCACACTTCATTTAAATCAATTTCTATGAATTGTTGAAAAATGTGTAATCACTTATATTTTTCACAGCTACATTATGGCTAGATTTTTAAAAACTGATTGTCATATTCAGCTATGATCCAGCTAAGTCAATAAAAATTCTTAAATTTTATTAAGAGCTGGAGTTTTTTTAATGCGCAAATGTGCGACAAATGTGTTTTTTGTGTTGCACGCGTTCACTTCATCTGAAGCCCGCAAATTTCAGCACTGCTTGTAACTTTGAAATAGTTCTTTTAAAAGTCTGGATTTTTGTGTCCATGCTATTAATTAGAATGTAAAATTGGTTCGACTTCTCTGTTGCAAGTGGTTTAGTTTGAATGTAGCTGTAAATTATGCAAGTAATTGCAATGAAGGACTAATTTAGAGTTAAGAAAGAAAAGAAAGAAGCTGTTTCTTTCACAAACAGTTTTCCTCCACCACCACCCACCACCCACCCCCAATATGTGGCACTGTAGATGGTTCTCAGCCCTTAGCAATACAGAATTACTGTAAAATTTGCTCTGTCTTTAGCTATCCTTCTTCTCATTGCACGTGGCTTTTTTTTCCTCTTGTGAATAGTCCCATAAGAGTATATGTCTCTCTTTGGAAGAAATGGTCAAATAACATGCACTGCATATCAGTGCCTATAAAGAGGAAGGGTAGTTTTATTTTATTTTTAATTTCAATTTCTAGTAATTTCAGATACATCATTCTACGTAATTTTGTGTAAATTTGTTTTAGATCCCCAAGTAAACCTTTGGCTCGCAAATTGATAAGTGGGATGGACTGGGAGGTTGTCAGCAGAAATTCATTGTCTGATGACAGGTTAGAAACTCAAAGTTTACCATCCCGTTCTCCACCTGGAACCCCTAATCAGTAAGTAAAGTTGAATAATCCATTTACAACAAGTTACCTGTTTTTCATTTGATTAATGAAAGTAAATCGTTGTAACATTCTTCCTTGGTGTGCTAAAATAATGTCATAGTGAAGCACACACATGTAACTGAGGCAGGATTTAGCTAACAGCTCAATGTATTAGTTTTTTTTAAAAAAAAAGTGCTTGCATTTCCTACTTTCATTCTGGGAAAAGAAAACTTCCCACTGATAATTTTATTCAGTACCCTTTACTGTGAGATGTAAACAGTATGTTAAATTTAATAGAATAATATTCAGAATCATAATTAAACCAGATGTACCTAATCTTTGTCCCCTTTGAGCATTTTACAGTATAGCCATGGTTGAAAAAAAGAATCTTGATTTATTTATAGCTAATTTCAGAATATTTTTCACACATATAGTTGACAGATTTTATTTGTGCAGGAAGTAAATATAAAGCATCATTAAGGAGGAGGATAAAATTGCCTTTAATATTATGCATATAACACCTAATTTTAACTATATCTAAACCATTTTTGAACAAATTTTCTACGTGTTATACAGAATAATTGTATAATATCTCTTGTATCTATGTTTTGTTGTATTTAATAGAAAGTGCATCTAGACATAGAATTTGATTGTATTTTGCATCATTCAAGTCATATTACTTATTTTGATTAAATTAATTTAAAACCACTGTGTTTTGTCTTAAATAACCTATGGTTTATCCCTTTCATTTCTTGGTTACATTGTGGCTTTCCTTAAAAATTATATCACAGCATAATTTAGCATAATGTGGCTAATCTGGGTTTATTTTAGGTTACATAGGTTTATCCCATCTAGCCTGCTGTGAGGAGCAAAAAATTGGGAACAGGAAAGTGAGATTTGTTTAAATAAACAACAGATTAAGGTAACTAGGATTTAAATATAATGGCAAACTCTGTTTGATTTAAATCAGGAAGTGGATGCTTTCACATTTTTTTCAGTTATATAAGCCTATAGTTTATCCAGGGCATTTATATAACTGAATTATAGTTTTAACATCATATCTATCCACGTTTCTCTTTCTGTTCAAATGGAAGTTCCATAACTTCATGGAATAGTGAAGTCTTCATAAATAGTGAGTCTTACAGAATCAGTGCAGAAGACCATATTTCTGAACTCAGAACTCTGCACAAATACTATTATATATCTATAAAGGTAATACATTTTACTTCCTGTACAAGCTAAACCACAATCAGGGAGGTCCTCTTTATTCTTTGTGTGGCTGTTTTTCAGTTTCCTCTTTTTCTAGCAAGTTACATGAAAAGGAAGGAGACCAGGGTTGTTTTTTTTTTTTATTTAAATATATATCTTGCAAAAATCCTTCAGAAGGAAAATAATATTTGTACTGGACTAATGGCTATAATACTAGGACACCATTTAGGATTTATGTTGGTTTCTTATCTATTGATGCATGCCACACATATATCATTTATATAGATGTCAGTCAGTGTTACAGATAGCCTTCAGTACTGTGGTTACAAATGTCTTACTGATTTCTAATACCATATTTCTTACAAACATTGTTTTACTACTACTAATTGACTGCTTTTCACACCAATGGAGAGCATGCATTTAGGAGTGCAAGCAGTAGCATTTATAGAAACTGATTTGATTATTTCTTAAAATGCTGATAAAACTATTTAAAAGCACAGAACTTAGAAATCTTTATTAATAGGTTAATGAATAACTGTTCTTTCCATGCTCAGTCGCAACTCCACATTTACTCAAGAGGGAAACCGTTTACGGCCATCTTCAGTTGGACATTTAGTAGACCGTGTAATCCATACTTCACCCAGTGAGGTATTTGCAAATCATCGGTCGCCTTCTTCTACACAGGCCAATAGTATAATTCTAGAATCATCACCGTAAGTTTGCTTTTTGTAATCCTGCAAAGACATTTTGTACTGCTATAACATACAGTCTTTCCATATTTCTTCCATATAGCTATAAGGATGGCAGATCTCATTTTTATATTTAATTATACTTTGTAAGTAAAAACAAGAGTAATATAAGGGATCTAATTTCATATAGAATATAAATATATAGCATAATAATAGCAAATCTCATAAATTTATAAGCTAGCTTCATATAAGCAATCTAGCAACCATCTCTCTCTCTCTCTCTCTCTCTCTCACACACACACACACACACACTTGTGCAGTTGGAGATAATACTTATCTACCTTATAGTTCTATAAATATTTTTAAACAGTGTAAAATAGCACACTCAAATAGCTATATAAATATTAAATATGTGTTAAACAATTATTAGAAATTATTTCTCATTTTTCCCTTGAATAAAATGGGTCATGACTCAATATTAGTGTGTTAGAATACCACAGATTTAATCTTTCAAGGAAGTTGTTGGAAAAATTAGTAGAATCCATATATATTGTACTAATACATTACTTGTGTTTAAGAGATATAGTAACATTGGAAGACACAGTATCAGATTTGTATGACATAGCACTTAGTTGAATAGGAAGTTTTCATTTTTTTAATTTGATTATGCACATTGTTGAAAGAAACAATACAGAAAGCTACTTTCACTCAAACTATTCTACTTATACATCCATTGTTTTAAACATTCAAAGGAAATTAATAGCTAACTGGGCAAATATAAAGTTAGGAAGTTTTTTTCTAGTTTATTCTTAATCCTCACACTTTATTATGGTAATATTTTACAATGTATTACACTTGGAACCATAGTATTATATTAGTCCAATTTTGTGTATATGTTGTAAATTTTGTTTACTGTATCAATTTGAAAAAGAAAGAATTTAAACATAATATCTTGGATATTATGTTGTAATGGAAATGTTCCATAGCAATAAAATTGGGAAGAACAGTTGCTAAGTAATGCATACTGGTTTGTAAATAAGTAGCAATATATGAAATCATTTGTACCTTGCATTTCTATATGAGAATAGTGAACTCACAAGCCTGCTAATTTAAATGAGTCTGAAAACGAGTCAGTGACAGCCTTGGTTATTTTTATTTGAATATGCTATTGTGGGAATTGTATTGAAATTGTCAGTTTTGCAGTGTGAATAAATGAATTGTCATTAAGACTTTAGATGCATGAGTTTCTAGCAACTTGTGTAAACTATAGATGAATTACTGTACAGACTTGTCAAATTGCAAAATAATAGTATATTATCAGGCTAACTTTAAACATTGTCTTTTACGAGACACTTCATAAAGATTTCTACTAGTGGATTTGGATTTCAATAACAGTGGATATAGGTGTGTTTGGATAATCTGTCATACCTGTTTTATGGTGTAACTGTTCATGCTTTTCCTTCCCCTTCCCATTCCTCCTGAGCATATCTGGAAACACTGATCTGTCATTTAATCTGAGATTGCCACAAACAGCATTAATATCCATCCCCCCTTTGGAAAATGCCAAACAGGGAACCTAGATGTTTTTCCTAATGAAAGGAAATCAGGCATTCTTTGTCATGCAAGCACATGATAAACTGGGTGTTTAAAATATAATTGGAAACCCTGTAGTAGAATATAAAGCATATATGTGGCCTAATAGAAAGTGGCAGAATTAAGCTTTTAGAACAAAATTCTTTCTCTAATATATATAGAATAATTCTATTTAAAAAAGAATCAAAAAGAATTATTTCTGTTGATCCTAATTTTAATTTTACATTTTTAATTTAAGAATATTAGTTAAAATAGTATTTTTTAAAGGGGGGTGGACTTTCTACAAATAAGTGTATTATGAAGCCTCCTTCCTGTGTATATGTCTGTCGATACTTAGGCAAAAATCGTCCTTTGCAAGAGAAACGTATTACTATGTTCTAGGAAGCTTAGAAGTATAGACATACATACCTGCACATAAACTGGAAGAAAAACATAAAAGGAAAAATCTACAATTTAAGAACAACTGTACATATTAAGTGGGACTGGAAAACTGACCAGATTTGGATACTAAAGTGAAGGGAAATAAAATAGTATGAAACAGCATGAGCACAAAATAACATGTTATTGCAAGTTCCATTTTTTTCCTAATTTGCAATTGGAATCATGAATATAAACAATATGCAAAAAGTAGTGTTTTCACTGAAAGGCTGGTATAGATTTTGATAAATTATATGCAGAAATTACAGCTCTTGTATAAATTATATTTACCTGATTTCTTCCCACTGCATTGCCTTACGGCCTACATGAAGTCCTTCTTGGGTCTCTTGGCTTTTTCTAAGAAATTCTTCTCAAAGATATAGTGGACTGCAGTGGGCAGAAGCAAATAGGAAACCTTCCCCCGCCCCCGCCCCCACCATTCAGCTTCTAATCATGTTACATTTAGATATTGTCTTTTATTCTATTGTTTATTTATGTCAATTTCTGAAGACTTGTAATGTAATTCACACATCCATATTCTGAAGTTGTCTTAAACATGTAAATAAGTTTTCAAAATGTCTTTTTATTTTTTCATGTTATATATAGGTCTCAAGAGACCCCTATAGATGGCCAACCACCTGCACTGCCACCTAAACAATCTAAAAAGAATAGTTGGAACCAAATTCATTATTCACATTCACAGATAGAATTGGATAACCATATAAATGAAACATATGATGATGATTCTTCCTCGTCTCCTGAAAAATCTACTGTAAGGGTTTTTTTCACACTTGTTTAATTGGAATATATTACTAACTATAGGGCTTATGTACATTGATTTCAATTATTGTAATTTATAAATCTGTTAAATGATACTTGTATTAACATATAAGTTTGTTACATTTGCATTAGCCACATATTGGAGAGATAGTTTGATATAGTGGTTAAGGCATCAGGCTAGAAATGAGAGTTTTAGTCCTGCCTTAGGCACAAAGCTAGCTGGGTGACCTTTGGCCAACAACTTTCTCTCAGCCCTAGGAAAGAGGCAATGGCAAATTACTTCTGAAAAACCTTACCAAAAAAACTGTGATTTTGTCCAGAAGGGGAAAAAAAGATATATATTTGTTTTTTGCACGCAATTCTTCCTGAGCAATGGGATACTGTGATAAACTATATCTGCAGGCACTTATCTTACATTCCAAATATTGAATCCCTGTTTTTGAGCATTCAGCCATGTCTGTCTATCAGGAACAGATTCTCTTTCCTCTCTATATATCTAAAGTCTGTTTCACAAAGCTAAAAGACTGAGAAGCAGAAGGGCTCAACCTATGTTAGAGCTCTATGTTTGCTGGTTTGTTTTCTAATGTAGCTCAGTATGTTTAAAATCAGATTACATATTTTCTTTCTATCTTCCCTATATAATTTTGTGCTTACATGATCATAACTCAATGAAAAACAATTGAGCTCCAGAATTATTAGAAGAAAAGAAAATAATGAGTTTAGAAATTATAGATCTTTTTAAAATTCAGCTGTGACTCTTTAATAGAAATTGGCATTAGTGTAAACAATACTTTGTTTGAGGGATCCTTGGTGCTCTCTGAGCTTGCTTGTTTTCTTACAGACATTTCATTACCCAAATTACTTTGTTTTCATTTGCAGCCAAATGGTGGGATTCCTCATGACAATCTTGTTCTGATCAGAATAAGACCTGATGAAAATGGCAGATTTGGTTTCAATGTAAAGGTATTAAAAAATTTTTTTTATATCTTTGGCTACTTTAATACTTTGAGGTTTTTTTTTCTTCATTTTTTCATTATTTATGTTTCTCTCAAAGGGTGGATATGACCAGAAGATGCCTGTCATAGTGTCTAGGGTGGCCCCCGGAACACCTGTAAGTCTGACTAGAGAAAGTTTGCAATGATATATATGCTTAACATGCAGTACTTTGTTTAAATTTTTATTTCTTTACAACTGTTTTCATAATAGCGAATTCTGATGCATTATTTTAACACTGGAAATGGAAACTTGGGATGTAAGAATTATAATTTACTTCATATAGCTAATCAAAGGAGATCTTTTAAACTTCCTAATTCTTAGGGTTTTTTTAAAAGTATTTTATTGTATTATAAGATGCAAGTAATACATTGTATAATTTGGGTACAGTGGTATTTATGTAATAAAGATGGTGCGTTCTTAACTAATTGAGACTGATGATCTCGTTGCTGCCATAGTTGTTAAGCAAATCACCCACAACTGTTAAGTGAGACTGACTTATGATTTTACTGCTGGTGTCTCCATTGACTGCTTGTCAGTCAGCCTTTAAAGCATTGAAATTGCAGTCAGGTCACCATGGGATGCTGTGATAGTCCACTGGTTGTGAAGTGCCAGAATTTCGATCTTGTGACTGCAGGGATGCTGTTGAGAGGCATAAGTGCAAGGACCAGTCATAGAGTTACTTTTTCAGCACCATCATAATTTTGAACAGTCACTTATCGGGGCAATTATGAAGCAAGGACTGCTTATATTAGCCAGAGATTATTACTACTGTGATGAGTTAGGAAACTTAAACCTTTAAGGATTTTTTTATATATATAAAAAAGAATTGAGTGTAGCACTAACACCTGTAAAGTGTATTAAATATAATATTTTTTTCCATTTTAAGTGTAATCCTTAATATTATGGTCTTTACTGTATTGTTACTAGAGGTTTATGCATATTAAAAAATAAAAATAAAATGGAATGTAAAAGAAGTTGCTCATAAAAGTATATTGGTATTTGGTTTATAATTTCTCCCCTTCTTTTATACCTTTATCAATTTGTAATAAAAATCAAGATGGTCCCTTGTTGTTTAATAACTGCTTGAAATTACAATGGGACCAGAATAGGTGCTTTATGGCTAGAAAGCACTTCTGGATGTCATAAACTATTATTCCACACACACCCTCCCCACATTCACAAGAGCATATTTTGGGCATTTGGCATCAGCTCACTTTTAGGATCAGGTTGTAGCATCCCATGGTCACATCAAGTTTTTTCCTCTTTCTGGCAAAAAAAATACCCATTCAGAAGAAGAAGTTCTCATTTACCATCATAGTGTTTGCTTAATGGCCATAGATTCACTTAAGGATGGTTCACATAATGATAGCAGTAAAAATATAAAATATAAAATCTGGTCATGTTGCTTTGATTTACTATCATAATAACTTAACTACTAGAAATCCAATCCCAGTTCCATTTGTAAGTCGAAGGACCACATTTGTAGCTATTTAGGTCCCCTCAGATACCATATTGTAAGTATTTATATTCACCTTGCTCCAATTTCCCAGCTCTATAAGGTCCTATGTAATGTTTAATCAATGTGTTGGAAACACAGTGGGTAAAGTGAACGTTGTCATAACATTAAGAATGGTATGGAAAGTGTAGAGAAAATGTTTTCTCTCTCTCTAATACAATATTTAGGTACATTCCAATAAAACTGAATTCTGGGAACTTTGAACGGATAAAGAAAAATAAGCACTTTTCATGTTTTTAGATGTGATGATGCTCACTTACTTAGATTCTTTTAAAATGACATTACACAAATTGATGGAAGTCAGGATAGTCAGGGACTGCTAATCTTAACATTTTCCTTAAAGATCAGGGGCAGGGATAGATAAAGGATTATCTATCGTCTGGACTATTGTAACGCTCTCTACATGGGGCTCCCCTTGGGGTGTACCTGGAGGCTCCAACTGGTGCAGAATGCGGCCGCGCGGGGGATTATGGGAGCGACGGGGTGCTCCCATGTGACTCCTCTCCTGCGCGAGCTACATTGGCTTCCGGTGGACTTCCGGGTGCGCTTCAAGGTGTTGGTGATCACCTTTAAAGCGCTCCATGACTTAGGGCCGGGGTATCTACAGGACCGCCTCCTGCCACCAATTGCCTCCCACCGGCCAGTTTGCTCCCACAGAGAGGGCCTCCTCAGGGTGCCGTCGGCCAGGCAATGTTGGCTGGCGACCCCCAGGGGGAGAGCCTTCTCTGTGGTAGCACCCACCCTCTGGAACAATCTACCCCCAGAGATATGAGTGATCCCAGACATCCGGACTTTTCGTCGGGCTCTCAAAACCTATTTTTTTCAGTTAGCCGGGCTGTCCTGATTTTATGATTGGTTTTAAATAATTTTGATATGGTTTTAATTGGAATGTTTTAAATTAATGGGCCAAATTTATTTAATTATTTTAAATTTATTTTAACTTTTGTATATAAAATGTTTTATTTTTTGGCTGTTCACCGCCCTGAGTCCGAAAGGAGAAGGACGGTATAGAAATTTGAATAAAGATAAAGATAAAGATCTTTATTGTAGTTCAGTTAAAATCCCTATTGTATTAAATAGATTATTCTGTGCTTTACTAATGAACAGTCAAAATTTCTGTTTGTGATATGTGAATAATAAGTTAAATGATTACATCAGGGAATTCTGAAAAATTACTGTCAAATTTTCTCTTATTTATTGTTTTATTGTTAAATGTATTTGCCACCTATCTTGTCGTTGGGCTACTCTAAGTGGTTTACTATAATAAAAAGAAAGAAAATGAAAGTGTAAACAGAACAGAAATAAAATAATAGAACCATAAAATAAACAATGAAAAAGCAGCCCAACTAGAATTCATCAATATGATAACCAAAAAGATAGGTGGGTGGGGAAGCAGGTAGCGAGGGAGTAAGTGGGTTTGCTATCAATCCAGTAGCTACCACCTCCAGTGTGGTACTCCTCCTTTGGGTCCCCAGGTCAACCAGCAGAGCCAGGTTTTTAGGCTCTTGTGGAAGGATAGAAGGGTGAGGGCAGATCTTACTTTACAGGGTAGGATGTTCCAAAGTGTGGGCTCTACAGCAGAGAAGGCTCTTCTGGATCCCAATAGTTGGAGTTCTTTGATCAATAGGACCCAAAGTAGGCCCTCTCTGCTGGCATGAGTAGAGTGGGCTTGTTATAACGGGACAAGGCAGTTCATCAGGTAGCCTGGACTTATCTTTTTATCCATCTCATCTACCTAGCTTTCCTTATTCCAGTGTCCAATTTTATTCTTAAACAGAAAAAAATATTTTAGAATTTATTAGGATAATCTAAAGAAGTGTCAGAAACTTTTTTCTGAAAAGGCAGTATATAAATATAAAAAGTTAATAATGAACAGGTAAGCAATATTTTTGTGTCTGTTATTTTAATATGACATAAACTGGATTATTTAATGGTTGTATTTAGATGTGTAACTCTGAAGTACATAACTTAATATTATGATACTGAGTGTACTCTTCTGATTTTCCTCTTCAAACACAGGTATGAGGGAAATATTAAAAACCTGTTATTGAATAAATGTAGTTCAATCTTTGATAAGTTTTTAATAAATTATGGTTAGTGAAGACAAGTCCATTTCATAAAGTATTATTTGATGCTTTTACTTTTCACATGCTGTTACAAATCTGCAATTGATTAAAAAAAAAGTGAAAGCTTCCAAAATTTTTCCCACAATTACTTCAGTGGGAAAACTATATTAAACAAGTATGGACATTTATACATTGGACTGTGATTTAGCATTATATCTAATGTTTCAGTATCTCCATGTTGTGTTTTTCAGCAGTTAATTTAAAAAGAAAAGGCACTTCTCATATCCGCTAAAATAAAACTTTGTTTCATGTTGCAGGCAGATGTTTGTGTCCCTCGTTTGAATGAAGGAGACCAGGTTGTATTGATTAATGGCAGGGATATATCAGAACACACCCACGATCAAGTTGTTATGTTTATTAAAGCTAGCTGTGAGCGGCACTCAGGGGAACTTGTACTCCTAGTTCGACCCAATGGTGAGTAATTTTACCTGTACAAAACACGCCTCTTTACTTTAATAGTAAAATCATATACAAATTAAACTTAGAGAGTACAGAGAAACTAAGAAGTGCAAGATAAGGAAAGAAAAAGAGAATAAAGAGAAAAGTAAGAATATAATTGAAAGGAAAGAGATATATAAAGAAATTATTTTGAATCTTTATCACAAGTATAAATAAATTTAGTAATTTCACCCTCTCTAAAGTTACAAACATCTCTTCATTCCATATCTGTTATCTATAAACAAGATTTTCTTTTAGCTATCTTCTGTTAATTTGTTTAAAGAACCATGTGCATCCATAGTTATCATCATGGTTTGCTACTTTGTATTCCTTGAATTGATACATGAATAAGTTTTCTTTCTTCCCCAGCCCGAACCTAAAGCTATCCTGGAGAATTTTACATCTGTAGAGATAGATGTACAGATGTACAGCTTATTCATTAATAATAATATACATATATCTAATGTATCTTTTCATAAGTTATTTTTTCCCCTAAAAGGTTCAGAAATATTTGTCTTTCCACCAAAGAAGTTTCACTTCCCTGGAACATTTTGCTTCAATTTTTTATTCTATTCTGGTGATATTAACTGAACTGAGTGGCTAGAAATTATAAATATTTTGAATGCATCAAACCATAGATTTGTTTCTAATAGTTAGAATAGAATAATATTTCTATTATTTTATTCAAATTTTATTATCCTTTGAGAACTGCCTTTCTTGTTTTATTTCCTGCTTCTGATATTTTCATAATTGTTCTTTTATTATTTGTACCAATATATTGTTCCTCATCTTATTGTTTTTAATGAAAGTTACAGAGTTTTGTGTTTTCAGCATTTTGGCAAAATTTCCACTTTTAAAAAAGAAAGCTTCCTTTACTTTTTATAGCTGCTTTAGCTCCGGGCAGTTAGTGTTCCAAAATTAAGAATGATGTCTTACATTTATTTCTTTGGAAACAAGCCTCATTGAACCTAATGTGATTTATAGTCTGAACTGCTGGATTTTACATTTAAGTATCTCATTTTTAACTTTTTCTCTAAGCCAGATGAATATAACATTTTCTTAATGAGCTTCTGTGTAACCCATTGTGGCATCTTGTTGGCTGAGTTTGAGATACTTAATTCTGGTTTATTGCTCAGTGACAGTATAGGAACATTTAGTAGAAAAATATAACCAGAAATACAACGAGCTAAGCAGGTTGAAATTGCTGCACTAGGTCAACAAGCAAGGGAGTATAATTTTAATCCATTATTTGTGTATGTTTTGAATTCAGTTTTCTATATCGTGGCCATTAGAAAGAAACTTGATTATGTATTCTATTTTAACTTGCCAAACTGTGCTAAAAGCAGCATTAGTTTAAATGAAAGAATTTCAAATTAAAAAGCAAAAAACCATAATTTCCTCCTCCACATTTTTTTTTTCAGTTTTGTTTTTGTTCTAACCAGTACTAATAAAGTATGCTTGTTTTCCACAAATACTGTCTGGCACATAAGTGTCAAACGCATGCTGTTTCAGATAGGAAACATATGGAGCATAATTGTTAAATGATAATACCATGATATCTAGTAAAAATGACACCCTTTCTTTTCTCCTGCTCAAATCTTGGGTGGGAGATGCTTCTCTACTATGTGATTCCCAGATCTATTATAAATGGTTAAAGGAATCCTCTGAAGCAGATTTCAAGACTATAAGGATAGAGAGAGTAATTACCTGAAATACTAGCACTTCTACTGGACTAGGCCATAATTCCTTCTGGGATAACTTATTCTGAATTTCAGAAGTTAGTCTGAGCAAGCCCCGAGTCATCTGGATTTCATAATTGGCAAGGCTGCATGGAGCCTTTCAAAGACTCTGGAGTCCTATACTCTTCACAAGCAGGTCCTGATAACCTGTGTGATGTCTAGTTTGTTCCAATATTTTTCTAGCTGAGGATAAAGACTGAGTCTAGATACAGAATAATGGCATCTGACTAAATGATGTAGATCGTTTGTCAGTCAAAAGTTTATATCTCGTAAGTTTTATTATTGCTTTGCAGAAAAGTTTGAAGAAGTAACTGAAGGCTCCATGAGGGATAGTGGTGACTCATGAGTAAACCCTAATATGGAATTGCTTGATGTGAGGAAGGGCTGGGAAAGATCCCATGTTCCTTAGTATCAGGATACTTGATTGCAGATCAAAATCAAGGCCCACCTATAGAAAGGTCAAGGTCTGAGATGTAGATGCTGACCCTATTTGGAGCATTTTTCAAGTTCAAAGGATAGTAAAAACGAATAATACACAAATGTGTTTGTTGGCATCCCGCCTTTTATTATTTTTACAAATAACTCAAAGCAGGGAACAATATCCAATACACCTTCCTTCTCTATTTTCCCCACAACAGCAACCCTGTGAGATGAGTTGGGCTGAGAGACAGTGACTGGCCAAAGTCACACAGCTGGTTTTCATGGCTAAAACAGGACTTGAACTTACAGACTCCTGCTTTCTAGCTTAGTGCTTATCAGTCACTGTCTCCCAGTTTCCAGTCTAAAGTGGAATGGCCAAAGAAGGGGAAATGGAGAAGAAAAGTGGAAAAAGAGCTCAAGCACTAGTTCTTATCTGACTAGTTTAGACAAAAAGTCCAGCAGTATGCTGCCAGCTGGCTATCAGATGGAGAGAGCCAAGGGCAGTTGGTTTCTCATGTAAAGTATTAAAATAACACTACTTCTGTTCTCTCATGTTATTTCAAAGCTCATGTTTCTAAGTTTCTCTACTGATATATGTTAATAGTCATCTGCAGCAGAATACTGTATACAAAAAGGTGCCGCTTAAATCCAAACAAAAATTAATCAATATCCTCACACCTAATTTTATTCACAATACTTCGATCTTTTATATCATGCTGTAATTTCACGTTTTCAGCAAAAGCATTACCTAAATATATTTGTTTCCAAGCAGTACAATTTGACTCCTTGTCTTAATAATTTCTCTTCTTTTTGTTTATTATAGCTGTTTATGAAGTAGTAGAAGAAAAGCTAGAAAGTGAGCCAGATTTCCAGTACATACCTGACAAGTCCCCACTTGATGGAATTCACCAGGATGACAATGCTCTGAGAGAATCAATGTTTCAACTAGCGGAAGGGCTTATCACTGGAACAGTCCTGGCTCAATTTGATGTAAGTAATGTATTTCTAGAGTTTATGTTTGTCTGTGCACCTTCTAGTTGAGAATTTTGGATTTTTAAAAAGCCACAGGTTCAATTTAGGTTAAAGAATACCTGGCAAACAATTTGCATTGCTTCATTGAAATTATTTTCTTAGAATTTTTTTTTTATTTTTAGAATAGCATAATTATCCAATTAATCTAAGTCCTCGCATTGAAGGAAAACTTTTTAATAAATGGACACTTCTCTGAACATTCCCTAGCTAGTATTTTATACATTACCAATTGAATAAAATAAGAATATTACTATTCAGTGAGTACAGAGTTACTACAAAGCTATATCTGTATACATTACAAAGCGTATTGAAATGTAGATCTGCAAATGTAGATCAGATACTACCTTGGTCTAATGTAAACTGTATGTTTTAAGGCAGAGGCGGATAATTTATTTTTGCAGGACTGGGCTTTCAGTTTTATTCATTTGTTTGTTCTTTAATATCTGACATTGCGAAAAGGCCACACCTCTTCAGATGAATGGGAGGGAACAGAGAGAAATGCTACAATAGTGGCCTATCTTGTGTGGGAAGACCTCACAGTGTTTCATGCCATTATCACCATCCATCTGGACTTTTGTAACATATTGTACTTGGAGCTGTCTTTAAAAAACATTCAGAAGGTGCAAATAGTCCAGAACATAGCAGCCTATGAATTCACTAACACAAGACTGTGCTGTGGACCAGTAAACTTTTGAGTAAAACTGAAAACGTTAGTTTTAATTTATAGAGCCTTTTAAGGCTTAGCATCAGGTTATGTTTAGGACCACGTTTCCCAACTAGAATCAGTCCAAACTAATGATTATTTCAGAAGAAGTAGCTGGTGGGTCCACACTCTCAGGAAATGAAAGAGACAGAGATCAGGAGGTGTTGCTTCTCAGTGACAGTGATGGCTTTTTGAAAGGTCTCCTGGCTGAAATTAGGTTGGCCTCATTCCTAATTGCCATCCACAAACAACTTAAAACAGGTATTCCTATAGCGTTCAGGAACTGATGCCATTTTTTATTTTTGTATTTTTTAAAATCTAACCATTGGTGTTTTTATTACATACAATTAAGAGTCTTTAACTTGCAGTGCAATTTAAATGCGATAGGTAGGTAGGTAGGTAGGTAGGTAGGTAGGTAGGTAGGTAGGTAGATTCTACTTTATAATATATAGGCAAGCAGGAACATATTGTGAATTTATATGTTATGTGCACATGCTGTCTCATTACTGATATTCTGTTTTTGTTATCTAATCATTTGTTGCTATTTAGCAACTTTATAGGAAGAAGCCTGGGATGACAATGTCTTGTGCCAAATTACCTCAAAATATTTCCAAAAATAGATACAGAGACATTTCGCCTTGTAAGTACTTTTTTATTTGTAAGTAAACATATTACCTTTAGTTGTCATTTGGAAAATTAAATGTTTATCTTTATTTCAGATGATGCTACACGGGTCATTTTAAACAGTAATGATGATTACATCAATGCAAATTATATAAATGTGAGTTGACATTTTTATTTTTTTTTCTTTATTTTCTGTTTCCAAGGTAAAATAGCTCAACAGTTTAGATGGAAAAACTGTAGAAATAGTCATTTGATTTACTTCAATAAGTTACACAGTGGTCAAAGTTCCTGCATTCACTATAGATGCAGAAACTCTTGCACATATTTTAGTATATTTTCTAGCCTTTTCTTGAAATGAAGTTTGATCTAATTAAGAGCATGCAAAGTTTTGACATTTCTAAATGTTTTTTGCAAATGTCTTTATTTTTAGATGGAAATTCCTTCTTCTAGTATAATCAATAAATACATTGCCTGTCAAGGTCCTTTGCCCAACACTTGCCCAGATTTTTGGCAGATGACCTGGGAACAAAGCTCCTCGATGGTTGTTATGTTAACCACTCAAGTGGAAAGGGGCAGAGTAAGTCCTGAATTGTAACTTTTACAACGAATAGATGCCAAGAGGCTGGCTTTTATTTGGAAATTTGTTCTTTCTAAACTGTGTCAATATTTGAGATTTAACTATTACTTGATTAAATATTGGTGTTGATCATTTTTAATAATTTTCTCAAATTGAATAAGGTAAAATTGTGCAACAAAGATCACATTTTATAATAGTGCTGTGATGGTATGCCATACATTAAAATGGGGGTGGGGGGGGAATGACATGTTACCTTGCCATGATCCTATGTTAAGATAAATTGCTGTAGCATACTGTTTAGAACTATGTACTGTTCACTCTTTAGAAACATTCACTGGTAGAAAAAGTGGACTCATGCCATACATTTCCAGGAATGTTGTCAAAATAAATTATAAATTGAATAATTAGTATTGTGATGAAGCACCAGTTTGGTGTAATGATGAAGGCACCAGGCTGGAAACCAGAAGGTTGTGAGTTCTAGATGCACCTTAGGCATGAAAGCAGTTTGAATTACTTTGGAGCAGTCACACTTAGCCCATGAGTTGCTCAGGCTTGGGTGACAAGCCAATCGGTCAATTCCTGTTGCGATCAATACTTGGTTGACACTCCCCATCCTCCACTAGTTTCTAAAAGTGACTTGCATTATCAACATCAATTCCAGGCTCAATTATGTTCTATGTTGAAGACTACTTGTGTTTAGAAACCTTTTAGTAGCAGTAGCAATAATAATAATAATGACAAAATCATCAGTCAGTTGCAAAAAGCAGCTTTACTTGGAACTGCTTACATCCAGATACCTTTAACCCCAACAAACAACATAATCTGCCTATCTCAGGTCTCTGGGAAGGATTCAAGAGGTGGATAATAAAATCCAGTCTGAACGTAGTGTGACAAACCACAATAACAATAATAATAATCTGTTGACTTTAGGTAAAATGTCATCAATACTGGCCAGAGCCTGGCGGAAGCTCTTTATATGGGAATTTCCAAGTCACTTGTCATTCAGAAGAAGGAAATCCTGCCTATGTCTTCAGAGAGATGACATTATTTAACTTGGAGGTGAGACATTCAGTATAATTGATCCAATTTTGTGAAATCCATTAATTGAATGCAACTGATTGTTGAAGTTAAAGACATCTTGGTTTAACTTGCAAAGTCAAATTCTGAGGGGGGCAGTATGATGTAGTGGTTAAGGTGTTGGACTAGGAGGGAGGAAATTTAGGTTCTTGATCTTTAATCACAGACGTTCATTGAATACTTGGGCCTTTCACTCACTTCAAGGGAAAATAGAAGGGAACATTTTCTTACAAGATATTTTACAAATATAATTACACTTACAAGAGCTGGTCATGTTCAATGTAAAACCAACATTTTCTGTGGCTTTGAGGTGAAAGAAAAAGATAAGTGCTGCACTGATCTGTTATCAGAGACTGAAGAAAGCTGAAGTGTTGATAACTCTAGAAACACTGAAGTGCTCCAGAACTAGATTATCTCTTTTCCCATAGGCTGAGTGAGTTTTTAATTGATTTTGTTATTCATGTGTAAATGTTGGTATGCAATCTCTATGAATACCAAGCCCTACTTTTTCAGTTTTATCTCTAAGGAGAACTTTATAAATTCTTATCTAAATCAGCTCAACCGTATAATTGGTTTTACAATTCTATAATTTACAATCATTACAATCTCTGCCTTATCTTCTCTATGATTTTGCATTTCATGTCATGTCATGTCATATCATGTCATGTCATATGCCACATGACACTAATAACTCAAAAGACTGGTGCAGAATTTACTTCAAAGTTATGTATGTGTTAGGAGAATATTGAATGCTGATTTATTTCAGAGAAAATATTGTGTCTCGATAGAAAAATGAGGATCGTCCGCTCACTCAGATCCAGTATGTAGCATGGCCTGATCATGGAGTTCCTGATGATTCCAGTGATTTCTTAGATTTTGTATGTCTTGTCCGGAAAAGAAGGGCTGGGAAAGAAGAACCTGTTATTGTCCATTGCAGGTATTCAGTCATTATGGAAATTCCTGTGCCATCTTTTCCAATGCTGTTAACTGATAATATTATTTCATTGTGCAATGTTCTGACTAATGATGTGGGACACACAAAAGTTAGGATGACATTGAGATAAGCAATTAATTAATATAAGATAATAATCAATATGTTTCTTGGCTACTTTTGAGTATCCTGTGTTGCAGTGGATACAGATAGCCCTCAATCTTTGACCACAATTGGGACCAGAATTTCTGTCACTGAGCAATGTGGTCATAAAATGAGATATCATGTGACCCCATTAATTACAGATGACAATTTGCTATTCCTTGTTAGCACTGTTAACCAAGAATCCTGGATCATTAAGCAAGTGCCGATCCCAATCCAAGTCATACTAGGCATGGTCCCTCCCAGCCCTGAACCTCAGTAAGGCAGGGGACTGTCTCCAATTCCCCCTGTCTGCCTATCTCCCTTCTTTGCCCTTTTAGCTGCCCTGCAGCCTGCCTGCATTATATCATAAGCAACTCCAGAGTGAGGATGTGCCAAAATGCCATCTCAGCTATACCCACAGAGTAAAATTTCCAGGAATTGAAAGGTTGCAATCAAAGTGAGCCCAAGTAAGGTGTGCCACTCTGCTCATCCCTATTTCTCATCGGACCTCTTTCCAGCCTTTGTTGGGTTTTCCAGAATAAAATCCGCAACATCCCATCCCCTATCCTATTGTTAGTCTAAGTCTGCAGGCAATTACTCTCCCCCACCTTAAAAAATATCTCCCACTAAAAGAAGACTTTAAGAAATGAGGCAAACCAAACAGGAGCTCAAGCTCCATCTCCCTCTTTCTCCCCTCTCCCCCACCTCCAACTGGGAAGAAAGACCTTGAAGAGGGTTTAGTTTCCTTGGAGCAAAAAAAAAAAAAACACCACCAAAAAAACACCACCCTCAAAATGGAAATTTTGCACAGCAGGGTGGTGCAAATAAGAACGCCAACCAATGGGAAAGACTGGAAGAGGTTTCATCTATTGGGAAAGCCGAGGGGTGTGTGTGCACAAGGAGCCATATGCAGGAATGCTACTATGGTTGATTATTTTAGCTGCTATGAAATTATGTCATTATTAAAATAAATAATGAAACCCTCAGCACAATTGTACTTTTAAAAAAATGTTTTGTTTTCAGAGTTACAAGGTAAATTTCCCAAAATAATCTACTTAAAGGTGTGCCAAATTATTTTCAGTAGTGATTTATTTCCCAAAATAAAGTGCTTTTTCAAGAGGCAACTGGACTTCCTTGTTTTTCTTTGGAAAAGCACCTTTGGGACAACTATGACCTGGATGACTAAGACTCTACATAAACAGTAGTATTTATGTAAATTATAGAAATATTTTAAAGATTTTAAAAATATTAAATTTGAAAATAATCACCTTTCTCTCCTTTGCAGTGCAGGGATTGGACGAACTGGAGTTCTTATTACTATGGAAACAGCAATGTGTCTTATTGAATGTAATCAACCTGTTTATCCCTTGGATATTGTAAGAACAATGAGAGATCAAAGGGCAATGATGATCCAAACACCTGTAAGTTGCTAAACAGAATAAACTATTTCCAATAACATACTAGGAACCATAATTTCTTGTTTGAAGGGAATGATATAGTGCAGTATACAGGTAGTCCTCAACTTTCAACCAGAACAGTGACTAGAAAATTTGTTGTTGAGCATTGCTGTTGTTAAGTGAAGCATCGCATGATCGCACCTGATTTTGCAATGTTTTTCTTAAATAAATCACAACAGTTGTTAAAATAGTTGGGGAAAAAATGACAAAATACAAAGATTTGCAAAAAGATGATAGCGAAAAAAGCAAAAATAGTGCCAATAATAATAGATGCTTTGGACGCAACCCCAAAACAACTGGAGCACCACCTGAACACCATTGTTATTGAAAATTGCAGAACAAGCTTTACTTGGAACAACCTACATGCTGTGACAATACCCTTAACAATGTCTGCTTATCCCAGATCCTTGAGAAGGTCTTGATAGATAGATAAAAGTGTCAAATGCAGTCTAAACATCTGGCTGATTGTGCAACTCTCCATAATACCAAAATCTTACTGGTATAAGTTATGGATAGTTGTTTTATACTGCATTCTAGAACAGTTGAGTTTTATATACAGAGTTAACTCTTCCAGAAAAGACCATCTGAAATAATTATTTTAAATCATGTGAAAATCAGTTGCACAATCAATTGATTGTGCAACTTGTATTTAAATTGTGACTTATATTTAAATAGTCCAAAAGCTTTTCCTAATTATGCAATCCCATATGGTAAAAAGATACTGTCTTAAGACAGCAGTTGCAAGTGAAAAAAAATGTCTTTACCCAAGATAATCCATTTGAATTTTTGCCAGTTCTCCCTCTTGCTGCAGCTTCTTTGCTTCATACCACATACTTCTAACAGTTGAGTAGATTTTAAAAGAGACATATGAAGGCAGAAAAGCCCAGCTGCAAACATGTTGCTTTCATTTGTATCGACTCCCACCATGGGTATGCAACTCTGTTTTGCATACATATTAAGCAAGACTTCACATTTAAAGACATGCCAGATTCTTATATTCTGGTGAATTTAATCTTTTAAAAACTATGTATCTCACATTGCAGCTTACTATAATCTCCTAAAAGCAAAAATGTTTGCTAATGGACAACATAAATTTCTGCACACAATTGAAAAATATATGTTAGTCCTATTTGGCTGCTTGTATTACTCATAGTTTTCTTATGGTGTGTGTTCCTTTATGTTTATAGTATTTGGCTCATGATAACATGTCATCACAGAAGTATAGGCTTTAATTCAAAGAGTTTACTAGATACTATTGACTAACTAGTAGTTTTAATAGGAAAAGACACAACAAATACAAAATCAGTAACTATACCATTTATATTTTGTAAGTTCTTTTTCTCAAAACAGTTATCAGTCATGTGTTACAGTTATTAAAAAAATGGTACACTTAATTATATAGTGTCTTCTTCAAAATCTTCTCTGTTTACCTAGCCTTGGTTTTTGCCAAGAATGTTATTTGGGCACTAGAAGAAGATATTTTTCTTCTATTCTATAACACACTTTTGTACATTCAGTAAAATAAATCTATGGGTGAAAATATTCTTGCTAACATATTTTTCTGGATCAAGGTGTATACTTGTTTCAAATAAAGCCATTAACCATACTTCACTGTATTTAAAGTCTGTGAGAGGAAGAACTGTGCATTAAAACTTAAAAATTTAAATATTTATGAATAAGTTAGTACTGTTGTTTCAGTTATATGTTATTAGTAAAATTAGAATCAGAATTAAGTTTACTTTTCCTTTGCAAATGTGCACATTTCCACATAATATCCACAAGATGGCATTATCTTATTTTTCATTGTTATTTTAAAACCAGTACAGTATTTGAATCAGATTTCTAGATCCACTCTGTGCCATTAAAGATCACATATTTTACTTGATTTACTTGTTTGTTTAATTTGTTTATTTAATGGAGTTATTTGCTGCCCATCTGATAAAGAAATGACTTTAGACATACCGGTAGGATATCAATAATTAACATATGCAAATTAAAATCTGAAAAGTTAGGTCTTGGATTAAAGTGTTGCAATGTAAATGACCTTTGAAATAGATGGCAAAAAGAAACAAGAAGTGCTTTTTACACTAATGTTAAAGAAAAACTAGTATAGTTCATTAGCAACACCTAGCTAATGAAATCATGATGAGCTAATGCTTTATGCTGGCATAAAGTTGATTTTTGTGCACAGAAGAAAATTACATTCTAGCAAATATCAGAAAATACAGTACAAACACCCTGAACGTTGTTTGTAATTAGCCTATTTTTTTTAATTTGGAAAGTAGTTTGTAGAGCAAATAGCAGAATAAGTAGAATTTTTATATATTAAAGAAACTAGAGTTCTTAATTCTATTAATCAAGAGTAATTAATAAGGTATTAAGCATAAAGTATACAAAGAATATCATTCAGAGTTGGAAGAATTCAGATTTGCTACTTAAAAGTTAGGAGTATGGGATTTAGATTCTGAATACTACATTTCTCATTGGTGTTAAGAGTTTTAAATATTTAAATATTTTGAAAGTTTAGCATAGTATTTTGAAAGTTTATTGTTAATCTTTAAAATATTTCATTCTGCCATACAAATAATTGCATTTTTTTTTCCAGAGTCAATACAGATTCGTTTGTGAGGCTATTTTGAAAGTGTACAAAGAAGAACTTGTTAGACCTTTAAAGACATCACTGCATAAATAGGAAGCAAAAGATAACTTTCAGAGAAGCTTCTACATAAGACACAAACTGTACTTGTGCTATAATGTTTCTTGAAAGAAATGATGTCTGAAAATAATGAAGAACTGAAAAGGACTTCAGCACTATTGCACTTTAAGTTAAAACTGAAAATCAGTCTCTAAAACACTATGATTTCTCTGTGTTGAAAGACTCCATTCATGCTTTGCTTCAAACAAGCCACAGAATTAATGAGCTCCATGAGTTCTGGATAATTTTCCAGACTTGGTTGCAGTGCCATATAGCCCTTTTGTTCGAAATGCTACAAAAAAAGAAAAAGGAAAAAAAAAGCTTGGAATACTTTCATTCTTTATTTGACACCTGTTTCTAAAGCAACAACAATACATGCAAAGCTATTTCTTCCAATGCTAAAGTTGTCATGTTATTTGCTACCTTTTATTTTGGTGAAATATTAGCAATATTCCTTTTATTAGATACACTGCCTATTGAAACAGCACATTTCTCCCTGTGCCCTTCTAGAATCTAACCTGATTACTAACGGAAGGCTGCAGTATGATCTAACCCAATAACAGCTGCATAATGGCCCACTGAACCAGCATTTTGTTTAGTTGGTATATGAACATTCTTTGTACTGCTAGTTCTATTCCTGTTTGTCAGCAGATTATAGCACCAGTGTGTTCTGAAACATAGATGGCGTTACCTATGGGAATGAATGTGTATTTTGTCTTAACCCCCTAAGTGCCTTGAGACTTACAGTGTATGTCTTAATGGCAAGGGATTTGTAGCCCTCAAGGGGAAGCTATCATCATAATTAGATTCATTTTAAAATATGATCCTTGGTGCTTAGAATAGGGTACAGTAAGGGGTCACAAAAATACTGTTCCTAAATACTGTTCCTTTTCTCTCTATAAGTACCTATGGGTACATTTTACTGTGGGTAGCAAAAGCACTCTAGCCTATTAAGTATATAACCTTCGTTTACTGCTATGAATTGAAATGGAAATTCTGACACATTCCTTTCAACTGGTAAACTGCTAGCAATTTATAATTGAAAGTCAATATATTGATTTAGAATTTGTTCTTCTGTTTTTCCCTCTCATTGAAAAGTAGTAACTTGACTAGGATATAACATTTTAATTGTATTGATCTTCTGCTTGAAATGTGAAGATCCAAGGTGAGATTTCCCTATCATAGTTATTTTTCTCCAAGTTCATGTTTGTTGTTTCTCAAGTCATGTTTATGTTTTTTAAAGAAAAATGTGTCATTAAAGTTTTATCATTGTCCCCTAGAGCTTTCTGATAAGCTCTTTGGGTCTTTCTATGATACTTCATTCAGGAATTGGCATATACCATTGGAATTAGCAGAATCTGAACAGATTGCATATAGGTTTGTTTTTTGTTTCATTCAGAAATGTTTCTAGGGCAGTTAAAACCCACTAGGCAATGAATAATCCTTCCTTAGTTAAGTTGACAATTTAATTCTTTATGAACTTAAATCTGTCTGTAGTTAAATATCTTGATTTGCTGCCAGGTTTTTTAAAAAGTGAGATATTGAGAATATGGAATGAAACTACAAAGTTTTTAAAATGCATTTGTGTGTGTGTATGTGTATGTGTGCATGTATAGAAATAGAGTGAATGAGCATGTATGTGTATATGTATAGATATGCACATACACAGACACTTATATTGTAGTGGGAGAAACTTACAGATATGTCAATAGATGAGGAGGCACTTTCTCCAAATCCCCTTTTCCTGCTGTCAGTTGTACTTTCTTAGAACTTGTAGAGGGCTGGAAATAGAGTTATCTATTTCTCATAACTGCTTCCACAGAGGGATCCTTCACCTTAGATTAAGAGTCTTCCATAGACAGGAGAAACTTCTGTATGTAACATGATGCCTCGATCTAACTATGATGCATTGAGGAAATTCCCACTCAGTTTAAATACTATTATATAACCCTATGCCATGATGTGAAATGAAGGAGTTAACAAAATCTTTTAGATTTGTTTTAAACAGGCTTGTAAGCTAAGCAGTATTGTTTCTTCACAAACCAAATCTAGCATATTTAATAGTTCTTTATTGCCTCCACAAACACATATACACATACACACCAGTGCTACCATCAAGGAATTGATCAGCTATTCTTTTTTTACCCATCTTGTGGTTCAAGTGAGATTGAATCTGAGTTTCAAAAACTTCCACATTCTTAAAAGATTTTTTTCCAATCTGTAGAAATGTAGTTGTGTTTTCACAAACTGAAGCAAATGCGAAATGCACTTCAATTTCTTACAGCAGTGAAAGTGAAGGAAGTGATGGAATCAAGGTTATTCTAGATAAAATAACTGAAAGATCCATGGGCTTTTGATGGGCTGTTACTATTCTGTAGAAATAAGAGATTGGAGAGGGGAGTTTCATATGATAAAGTGCAATGTGGGAACAGGTGTCGAAGTCTGCAATCATCTAAACTTGCCTTACACATTGGTGTAAGCAATGTAAACCTTTTAATGGAATGTCTGCAGTGGTCATTCTTACTACTGCTAGTTTTTGGTAAATGCAAATAATAAACGTACATCTACTCGTGTTTGCTTTAAAAGAAGCTTTGTAACTGGAAAGTGGGCGTTGACTTAGATACTATTTTTAATTGTTATACCATTGTGCTGGTTATTTGCAAGGTTGGTTTGCATTTGGAACAAGTTAAAAATATATTAAATTATTATACCTATTATACCATTAATTAAGCCACTTAATGATCTTACTATTGATCTTACTAGTACTATTTTAATATATACTATTATATATTGAAAATTAATTGTCTCTCTGTAAGATTGTTGAAGGGAAAAACCTAGAATGGCTCAGCAATGTGTATTGTTAATATTGTACATACACTCATATTTGTATGTGAGGTTGCCAAAGTAATTTAAATCTATGAGAAACATTGCTACAACGATACAGCATTGTTGTAGCAAAGTTTTGGTATTTGGTATATTTATGCAACATAGAGACAGAAATTTTAACTACCTTAATGTCTTCCCTCCAAGCTGATTTAGAAGTTACTAAACCATGCCAACAAATACATTTTGAAATTATATTTCCTTGGTAGGGTCACAAATTACAGGAATTTAAATGCCTAAATTAGATAAATGGAATAATAAAAGTATCCTTATGTCTTTGAAATGAATATTCAAATTGCATCTGCCCACTATATTAATATTTTACTAATATTTTATATGACCTAAAAGTTAATACTGCTAATTGCTTTGCATTGGGTTATGAGGATCTGCATCAAGCTGAAATGAAAAATATTTTTGTATGTGTTTCATTCTGTATAAAACATGAAAATGTGTTTCAGGCATAATGTCATATAAAATAATAAGTGTTATGGATGTCAGATTTTATGGAGAAATATTTTCTTACTATTTGCTAAAAACTGGGGAGAAAAATTGTAACATTTCCTGTTTTCTAATTCAAATTGCTTTCCTTGTAAATAAGAGTAATAGGGTAATAGTTTTGTGCCAATGTATTTTTTTTTAAATGTTGAAAATTATAACTATTTAAGGTACTTTTGAAGATTTGTTTCATGCAGAAATCTAGGACTCTAAGACTTGTTAAAATGGTTTTTGTTTTGTTTTGCTATTTAAGTTGTGTGGCTTTGGGATGATAGGGTTATACCAAGTTAAATATAAAGTATCCATAGTCATTTACTGAGGAATGCAACTGGCTAATTGCACCACTTAGAGATAAATCCCTCCAAATCTGAGTGGAATATGCATCTCTAGTAACACAGCCATTCACCATTTGCTTATAGCTGAATATTGTGGGCATAGAAGCAGATCTCCTCAGATGTATTAAAATAGCCATGTCCCTGTATTTTTATTATTAATAGTAGTATGCGAAGAAAATTATTCTTGGTATAGTTGATGGAAACATTTGGACAAGTAACTTTAGGATAAAAATTGGACTATGTTAAATTACAGCATTACCTGCCGTTATAGAAACAATAAAGTCCGCCAAGTACTCTGCAGGCCAAAACAATTTACCATTTTAATTCCCCTCCCCCTAAAATCATGTTGCAGCTTTCATCAACAGCTTTATATAAAGTTTTCACAAACCTTTTCTACATGTAAAATACATATTAATTCTAATATCTTCAAGTGTTGTAATAGTAGTATCCTGCAATTAATTATTTAGAAATGCTACTCTCCTCTAATCAGAAGGCCCAAAATGCAAGTGAAGAGAGCTGGAGAGAGGGTGTTTTTTTTTTGATAGAACTAGTATAGACGGTACTTTGTTGGAAGCAAAGTACAGATTAGAAGGTAACATCTATGGAGGTGCAATGAATTGCTTCAGTTGCAGCTGTGTAGGGAGGATAAATAATAGAGAGAAAGTGGGATATCAGAAAATTTTACATCTAGTGGAGACAGAATTCCCTTATATTTTTAGAAGGGTTCTGATTGATGGACAAGATTACAACTATGCAGGCCTTCAATTGGCAATGGATATTTCTCAGTTCCCTGAGAATCTTATAGCATGTCTGCCCCAGACACTGTATTAAGCCATATATGTTTCATTCAAGTATTCCTCTTCACTGTGACTAAGCTGTCTACAAGGATTGGATACATCTGGTACTAGTAATCTTAAATTAATGTATAGTTGACAACAATCGCAAATTATTTTGATTTCTACATGTTTTAAAATTACATCCGTACATCTCCACATGATGTAAAGCATATTGACCAGAAAATTCTTTGCATGTTTATTCCACCCATATATAAGAGTAGTATATTGGACCATACAGATTAACCCCTAAATAAATAGAAAGTGTACAAAGTGGCAGGAAAGAACTCGCATTGCACTAGTTATTAATAAATTTCTAGCTGTTATAATTTAATTTAATTTAATTTAATATTTAAATTTATATACCGCCCTTCTCCCGAAGGACTCAGGGCGGTGAACAAAAGAACAGGGGACCAGAAGAATTCTTTTTCTTCTTCCAGAATCCCTATGAATTTTACAACAAGGCTTTTTGCTGAAGAAAAGTTCCAGCAAAGATATTTCATCCTCTGTATGAAGCCATTCACCATTTGCTTATAGCTGAATATTGTGGGCATAGAAGCAGATCCTCAGATGCATTAAAATAGCCATGGTGGTGATTTATACTATATCTGAGCATAAAAAATCATTTTGCCAGTTGGATTTGCTTCTAAGCAAATGAGTTGAGAGATGTCTTTTGAGAGATGCCTTAACTACAAATACAGTGACTTGGATCTAAAGATACTCTTGCATTTGTAAGAGGTTTCTGTATTGCAGAAGGGGATTCCTGAAACAGCCTTCCTCAATCTGGACATCTTCCAAATGAATGTGGAATTCTGGAAGCTAGAATCCATACATCCAGTGGATTCCCAGATTGGGAAAGGCTGGCTAACAATTTCCATTTACTGTTACTACAGATCTGTGCCACAACAAATACTAATGGTTCCTAACATTCAGGATGGAATTTAAATTCAGAAAGAGGTGTAAAAGTGCAGGTGTTTTTTACTCAGTCTATTAGCTAAGAAGTCTGTGTTTTATATTCTGGGGAGATGATAATTTCATTTTTCTGATATGCTCTGCATTTGTTATAAATCTGTTTTTAATGATTGAGTGGACTGGTTAGTTTTAATATGCAGCTGCCATATTTTCATAAACTTGGAAGATTAACTTTTTCAGTTAGTGCCATTGTCACATGCTGCAAAGTAAAGAACACTGGGTACAGACCTAAATCATCTAGTTCACTGTAACATTTAAATAGTTTATTTTAAAAATGGAGAGACATTTAAAACATATGGGAATTGCTAGAAGAGACAAACTAATATATTGTTTTAATTTAATTCTGTTCTAATGGCTAAGCTAGAAATGCAAACCAAAGCTAAAATACTTGTTTCTCAATCTTCTGAGTGGGATAACAACAAATAGGAAAAAAATCATCTTGGTTTGGATGATTGCCTATCTGGAACTTTGAAGGTTTCATTCCCTAGGTTTAAATATTCCTTCATATAAACTGCAATCTGGGTCATTAGAATATTTAAGGAAATAATTTCACTGGCTATATGGTAAAATTATATTGCCTTAAGTAAAATGTTACTATTGCATGATAACTCCTACACAAAACTTTGAAGACCACTATACTAATATTTTGGAACTTATTCCCCTGGGAAACAAAAGTGGATACTTTGGAAAGTAAGAGTTTGACAATATTTGCTTACTTATTACTTATTTAACATCATTTTGAGTATATTTCATTTTTATCTAAATTTCTTAAAAATTCAAAATAGTAGCACTTTATGTAATGCTTTACTACTGAAAAACATTTTAGATAAAACAAATCTATTATATGATTAGGGAGAGGTTTAACTTAATGAGAGTTTATTGGGGTGATTCCTAATGTGAATGCTTTAAAGCTTAGCTTTCCAGTTTGCTTTCTTCCAGGTTAAAATGCATTAACTCCAAATACTTAATCTTGCCATCTTCCAGATTAATGCGTAATATTAATGCTTCTGTATTCATTATAGTGCTAGGACAGCATATTTCATGATATAGCAATGCAGTTCTGAATCGCAACACCTTTTTTCAAATTTAGTTTCAGAATTGTAATCATCAGCGAGATTAAAATACCCCCACAAATAGTTATCAGTTCTTTTATATTTAATTTTCTCAGTATCTGATATTTGCCATAAATGAAAAATTTATAATGGCCTTGGATCCAGTAGTGTACAATTCAATGTCTAGTTATTTAGACATTTTCAGACTTGGGAGACCTTGGAGGAAAACTTCAAATGCAGCTTAATTATGCAAGCAAAAATTATTGAAACTTTAATATAAATGTGGGAAGGATTTACATGCCCACGGAATACTTTGATTCCTGTTTAGCATTTTTACATTTGTTTTAAAATCTATAAATCAGCAAGAGTTGTTTGTATAACTTTATAAAGAGTAAGTAGTGCACAAAAATAATTTTAAGAGGGGAAAGTTGCAATTTATGTAGGTAAAGTCTATGATAGAATTGGAGGTTCTAAAACAATTAGCACTAAGTTGTATTGTATTCTATTGTTTAATAAACTAACCAGTATGATTATTTCCACACATTAGACTGGTTTCAAATGTAATGTTAACATGGATACTAACTAATGATGCGATTCTCCTAGCAAATTCTAAAACAATTTTGTGTTTATATGTAGGATTTCTTTATTTCCTTTTTTTCTGGCACAGGTGCTATTCTGTATGTAAATAATAAAGGATATAAAATTTAGTGTCTGGATCATATCCACTGATCTATGGGTGGCCATATTTATTTTTTGCTGGAATGAATTTGCATGTTTTTTGTGATTTTGTGTTGTCCGGTCTATCTGGATCTACACTGCTCAGTGAATGGGCTTTGACCATCTCATTTATATCTAAAGCCAAGATAACTGGCCATCTTTTGTTCATTGTGCAAGTTTGTTCTCATAGAGATTAATTTGTCCTTGAACTTGCGTATTTTCATTTTTTAGAAACCAAGATAATTCAACTAAGAGCCTGTATATTAAATAGCAGGAAATGTGCTCTGTTTAACATGCACTTCAATTTGTTTAACACTGGACATTGTGGAAAGAATTCATCATTCATCACTGCAGCTACTGTATGTGTTAAAAGGGCCTTATATATTTTACCTGCATTGGAGTATAAGGAGAGTCCTCATCATTAATAAGGTACACTAACGATATACAATACCAGCAGCTCCCAGAGGAAGATAAATATTTAACATTTAACAAATCTTGTTTTTAGTCTTAAGAGCAAATTCCTTCTATTATGTGAAACCTATGCTGTTATACATATTTTGTGGATATATTTAATTTTGATTGACAAATAGTTGTCTAGGTACAAACTTGAAAAATATAGTTTACTTGTGAATCTTAATTGTTTAATTGCAAAATAAAGATGTGCTTTAGTAAAAATGTTAAGTATTTTTTTATTATGAAAACCTGTGTCTTAATTATGCTATATTACTCCCTATCATTTGTATAAATTTTGGAAATTCTAGGTACTTATTTCCTTACAAATAGGAATTCATGCTCTGTGTAAGTTTGCACATACTTGCCCCCAACCAGCACTAAAACTGTATGTTTAATACTACTTATATTAAAAATTACAAATGAGATGTTTTATTCTGGGCCTACCCATTGCTTTTTGCATTACTTTTCCCAGCATCTTATTCAGAAGCCAAGTAGACTTTGAGATGAAAATGATGAAGAGTGTTTTGTAATAGGTGTTTAATTTATGTTTTCATATGTATATATTTATTTGTTCGTATCATCTTTTAGACCAACAGATGCTCAAACCAGCTAAGAAACTAAAAATATAAACAGTGTAATTAATACATGCTTAAGAAACAAACAGTGAATTTAGCCCAACCATGAGACAAACACTCTATTAGAAGATATTACACTTCTAACTTCTACTGGTTTATATTACTGCATTTCTGTTTTAATCTCTATTATATAGCTTCAACAATTTGAAGCAGCTAATAAATTAATTAAATACAGAATTACATATAACTTTAGCTGCCAAAATACAGTAGTATATTGACATATAAAAGTCCAGGCATCTGTTTTGCCTGTCAACAGAAAAATAAAGCATAAGATACTAACCAGATCACTTTTCTTGGGAATCCCAAACTCTGAACAACCCCCAAATTTCATACTTTCTCAGAGGAAAAAGACCTAAGTCCTACTTGGAAAAAAGAAAAGTTCCATAATTGCTGACATTTATATGACTATTCACAATATTTACTGCATTATCTTTTGGGTAGGGCTGTTGTCTAACTGCAACAACTTGGGTAATATAAACCTTTTGTCACACCCATTCTTAATTCCCATTTTGCAATAGCATTTTGTGTGTGTGTGTGTACTTCATGTATATTTTTACATATTTGTTACATAAGCAGATACTTATTTGAATATGTGAAGCAGCAGATAGAGACAAGTTTCCTGAAGCCCTCTAACAGTGCATCTGAAATATTTTTTGTTGAAAGCAGACATTGTTTCTTTTGCTTTGAGAAAGACCAGTTTCAATCCCTAACTTTTCTAATGATATTGTCAATATACAAGTTATACAGAAGAACAACCCCTAAAATCTCAAAAGTGAAGACAATGCCAAGTTAGTTCAATGTCGATTAGTTGCTGTGCGATAGATCTTAACACATTGTAAGCCGCCCTGAGTCTCCGGAGAAGGGCGGCATATAAATCTAATTTTAAAAAAAATAGGTTATAGGTTATTTTAACATTGCATAGAATAATAACAGTGGATAATGGATCATGTCACCAGAAAAGCTGGAAGAGAAAACAAAACCAAAGAAAAAGCACCAAAACAGTTAAGGAAAAATAGAAGAAATATTCACAGTATTAAAAGTACAAATACATTTTAATCTCTCTCCCTAAAGTTACATTATTTTTCTTTCTATAATTTATCCTACCTCAGAACCATAAATCAGAAGTTCATTTATTTCTGCAAAAAGTCGATATGGATATGGCTTCAAAGGTCAAAACACTACTACAACTGACTGTATATTAGAATTTGTATTCACTATAAATAGATCAAGTTGGAGCACATAACCGGTAGTAGTCCAATCCACTATCTTGTCATTTATTAATTACAACACTAATCTCCTACCTGGTTACATTTGGTCTAATGTAAAATGAAAAGACCCATTATTGACCAACATTTTGGTCTAAATTTACATATTTACTTAGATTTTTGATGGCTAACTAAAGTTTAGAATCGGGAGGGGGGGGAATCAGAGTTTGTGACTCTCCAGATTTAAATATCAATTGAACCCGAGGATGTTAGGATGAATTAATCCAGAATATATTAATGGCTTCTAATACCCATAGAGCTAGTAACAGCATATGTTACTCCTCCCCTAAAATAGGATTTGGATCTCCATCCTCCTGGAACACTTGTTGAAACATCTGTTTGATAAATAGCTGAAAACATGCCTGTTTGATTATGCTTTCCTAATAACTACTCCAGGGTGAAATGTTTTTTTTTTAAGATTGCCTGTGCTGAAGTTTACCATTTGGTTTCCAAACTTATATTTTTGTCAAATATAATATCCGCAGGACCGCGAGTCCCCAGTTCAAGTACAGAAAACTCTTTTTAATACTTGGCTCCTAGCTCATGATGGTCCGGATTTGGGTAGCCCGGTTATAGAAGCCGTCATATTATGCTTTTCCATAAACTCAAAGCGGTATTTGAGAATAACGTTCAAAAAGAATTGACTCGAAAAGCCTTAAAAGAGAATAAAACGACCCTAGTCGTTTTATTTATTTTTATTAAACTACTTAAACGATTCGTGTTTGGAACGTGGCGTGGGAACCCCCGAAAATCCAGGCACCTTCCTTCCCAGACATTTCGCCAAAACACACACAAACACACATACACAAAACCGCGCACGCATTTCGTCTTGGCGACCTGTTCAGCCTTAAACCAAGCGACCAGCTCTCGCAGAGGAGGCCTGGGCGGACAGCCGGGCGAGGGAAGAGGAGGAGGAGGAGGAGGAGGAGAGAGGCGGCTCCTTAGGCGGCCATTTGCCTCCGCCCCTCGTCCCTTTCCTCGTCGCCACCGGGATCCGATCCCGCCAGAGCTGCTTTTTAGCGCCGGCGGCCGGGTCGCGGAAGAGCGCCCTTTGGAAGCGAAGGCGGCTGGGCCGGTAAGTTGAGGAGGACGTGGGGTGTGGTGGTTGTTGTTGTTGTTGTTGTAAAAGCAAGGTGAAGTTTCCCCCGAAGAACCGCAACCACAGACTGTTGCTTCTTTCCTTTGCTTCCTCCGTCCTTTTCTCTTTGTCGCCCTCGGGGAGGCTTTCGAAACTCTCCAGAGATCTTAAGTTTCGTCTCCCTGCCCTCTTCTCCAGTGGTCCGCGAGGTTGGATCGATCCTGTCGATCCCTGGAAAGGGGGGGGGCGAGGGGAAGTCGGTGCCTCTTCAGCCTTTTTGGATGCCTCTAGGGTGGCCACCTCCCTTCGCCACCGCTCCCCCCCTCCACACCCACACAGACACAGACACGCGCGTCACGCCTTGTTCAGATGGCCGTGTAAACCTTTTCCTCCCCCCTCCCCCAATTCCCCGGATCTATCCGGTTGCTCCTGTCGAGCCGCCCCAGAAGGTGTCGCGTTCCCTGTGACAAAAGCGCGCTTAAGGTGGGAGAGAAGTGAGTCCAAAGTGCGTCTGGCAGGAATTAAAAAAAAATAAGAAGTGATTTTAAAATAGAGGATTAAAGCCGTGGTTTTTCTGCCTCAAACGCCTTGATCTTTTCACCCACGAGAGTGAGAAATCGTCTCCCGCTGCCTTGGAGTCAGGCTCGATTTCGTTTCTGTAAGATTCTCTGCTCAGTCCTTGTAAATCTCCCATTTTTTTCCGAAATCGGGCCAATATGGAAAAGGGGAAGTGCTTGAATCGTTGATCCCTCCCCACCTGTTTCTATATTTCCATGGCACCTATGTTTTATTTTATTTTATTTTATCCTTTCTTTTAACGGTGGACAACTTAGCTAAATCTTCCTTTTCCCAGATTTTGCTGGAAGGCCTTGATCCTCCATATGTATGGACGAACTTGATCTGCTTAGTACATTATGATGATATTGTAAGTGTTTAGCCCAGATATTATTTTGTTAACCTGTTCTAAAATTGGGTTCTAGTGCAATTTCCACTTTTATCTTGCTCTGGAATGGTGTAAGTGCATTCTCTATATAATGGTTCTCCTGTTTTATTTTCCTATCATGAGTGCTCTATGACATTTCCTACATGTAATGAAATAAGACTATAACTTGTGCGAAACTGACTGTATAAAGGGAAGAGATTGTATATGTATATGCAGCAATGTGCCGTGTACATCTGTTTTTGTTGCACGCTAGCTTATCCATAGGAATTGCTATGATAGAGGTACCATATTAGAACAAGATGTTATGTGGTTAGAAAAATCACTATAAATTTCATACTCTTCTGACAATTTAAAGCAGAATGGACAAATATTCTTTTTTGTTTTTGTCTACTATCTCTGTACTTAATGAGCATTTTGTATCCTTTACCAAACAAGTTAACTCTGCCATATGCATATACACCTGCTATGCACCTCTTCTCCGCCTTATTTCTTAATGTATGTGTGTGTGCAATGTACTCATCGCGAAACTATGCACCCTTTTTCCTATGAGTATTTTCCCTTTACCATAGCCAAGATTTCTACTTGCTCCTACTTAGTTCTCAGACTATGAAAATAGTCCTTTCATGGACCTGTAAATGATTGTTTGGAGAAGGCATACTAACTGAAATTAATTAATTAAGCAAAGAGACAAAATTCACAACACCTCCTTCCAGGTTCCAAGCCCAATAATATATGTAGCTTTGCTATATATGGTGAGTTTTGGTGAGTCTTAAACAATAGGCTTTTGGAAAAACAGATCTGATACTTATATGTGCTATCTTGTGTGAAACTGCCAGCGGTAGCTAGTTTGTATACAGAGTCCAGATTCAATCCCACATCATATGTTTTTAAAAAAACTAGAATAAAAGATTTGTAAAGATTTATTCTGTATCTCACAGAATCATAATTAAAGTAACCAATATTATATAGCTAAACCAACTTGCCAAAGCAGCTTTATATATCCAAAAAGTGCAACACGTTTAAATTTCATACTCATAATTTTTTTAAGTTAGGGTCTGGAGTTGTTTAAAAAAACAAACCAGCTTTGAATTAACCATTGTTAATGAGAGCAGAAACAATTGAATTATATTGACACGTTTAAGGTTTTAATCATAAAAGGTATAGTTGAAGATCAAAATTTAAATCTCCCAGTTCTGCTAACTTGACCTTTGAAGAATTTCAGCTTTTACAAGGACATGTGAAGGGAAGTCCAGGCAAACAAAATAGAAGGTATTTATGCCAGTTTATTCTCTCTAGTACTGGTGGAAGATAAAATTTCTGCCATCATTTGGATTCAATTAGTCATTCAGGGTAGAAACTCCAGGAATGCTCTTAATGTATTTTATGTAATTAGGCTGGTTTCCCTAATCTAGCTCAAAAAAGTCTCTTATCTGTAGTCAAGATCATCATTTTGCATAATACCAGAATTTATGCATGACCATCTCCCAATTTCTTATAATAGGAAAGTTAGTAGAAAGGCTTCTATTGCCACTTGGCACTGGATCTAATAATGTATGAACCCCAGTGCTTTTAAATAATTATTGAATATAATTCAATAATTGCATCATCAGCTTACAAATAAAGTATTGTTTTATTCTATATTGTGAAGCTGTGTCTTATTGGGAGACACTGTCCTATCGTGCGGGATGGAGATTACAAGAATGACTTTAGTCTTCCAACTTTTGATAGGAATATAAACACTGTGATCATGAACTATTTAGGTGGATGGGAAGTTGCTGAAAAAGTGATTGATTTGTACTTACAGAAATGGGGGGAGGTTTGGAGGAGGCAGTATGGATTATCTGAATTCATGGATGTCTTCAGGCATAGAAGATACTTATGCCTAGGCACAGGGACAGGGACAGGAGAGACATTAGTCCCTCTCATGGGTGACTCTGTGACTAGAATGGAGAGAGCACAACCAATTCTGTCCTAGGTATTCCAGTGGTTTTCAAAGCTGTCCACACAATGCTGTATCCTTCTGAGTACTGTTTTATTGGCCCAGTTGTGGTTAAGGGAGAGATGGGCCCGTGGTTAACAAGTGTCCCAAGGCTTTATGCTTTCCCCTATCTTTTTTAATACCTACATAAAAGTTTCGGGAGAAATCACTCATCATTTTGGGGTGATGATAGTCAGTTGTACATTTCCACCTAAGGCTCATTTGGAGATGCAATTGAAATTCTGATTGTGAAAAAAAGGAGACTTGGACTCAATCCACACAAAATGGAGTGGGTGTTAATTTAAAAGCCAACTGATTCCAATCCTGCACCATTTTTAATTCTCAAGGAGGTTGCACTTTCCCAGGAAGAGCAGTCTCCTAAGTGAGTAGACCCCCAGGACTTGCAGCTCCTGCTTGAAAGAACTAGTAAAAGCTGTGGCTAGTGTTTTAGTTGCAGCCTTATCTTGCAACAGGGCGCTCTGAAGATGGTCATGTGTGCTGTTATCATCTCTTGATTAGATAACTAGAATTTGTTCCAGGTGGGTTTGTCCCTGTAGACCAGCCAAAAACCATCCAGGATGTCTCCGCATATGTGCTTACTCAGCCATTGCTCTACCACATTGCTATCAGTGCTTCACCGATTACTGGTGTATTTCCAATTCAAGATGCTTTACAGCCTTATATGTCTCAGGGGCAGAGTACCTAATAGCCTTCCTTCCCCAGATAGATTTTGCCCATCCCCAGCAAGGCTTATAGGGAGGTGTGGCAGAAACAGATCTAACAATAGGCATTCTCTGTAGGAGCTCCCTCCTTTGGAACAGCTTGCTTCCTAGGCAAGAATGGCCTCCACTTTCATGAAAACTTAGTTTTTACTTCGGGTGTTAGCTGTGTAGTTTTGGTGCCTATGTTAGTCTAATATTTTAAGGAAACTTGGTGTTATTTATTATTTTATATTTTTAATATCAGTAAACTGCCTGGAACTCTTCCAGATTGAGAAAGATATTAGCATCTACAAGCCACTTCCTGAATTCTTGTGATAAGTTGATTCTATTTGGTTTCTACAATTAATCCTTCTGATAGCTCCTGGTACTGATAGCAGGGATGTAACATTATTGTATGTATATCTGTTTTGCAAATGTTTTTTTCTTTTTTTTTTCTTTAAATTTTTATTATTAAAATATTGGACACAATGCAACCATCCTGGCATTATCTCCGCCATACACACTCAAATATAAAGCACATATCATATATACTCATCATACATTACTGCTTATGTACAATTATTCAGCCCAATATACTCATTTATATTTATATATATTACATCACATTTTGGGTCTACAAATCCTGATTATTTCCTGTTCCAACTCCCACCTCTCAGTTCCCAACCATTGGTAAAATCTGTTCCATATATCATGATATTCTGTCTCCTTTGTTTTTTAATTCTAAAGTCAATCTATCTAATTCTGCGCAAACCAATATTTTCTTTATTATCTCCCTTTCTAAAGGTATATTTTCACTTTTCCATTGTTGGGTGTATACCATTCCACTGCTGTTATAATGTGTAGTATTAAATATGTTGATTCTTTACTATAGCCCTCTGATATGATTCCTAATAAAAATAGTTCTGGTTTAAATTCTAATCTTTGTCCAACCATGTTTTTTCCATAGCACAGGCACATTTAGAAACTTTGTGAAATGTAAACATATATCTGCTTTAGGGAGAAATAGTGCCGTCTTGATTTATCTTGAAACATTCACAGTTTCTTTTTCTGTTCTTATTTAGGAACGATGTTAAGTTTCTTTCGCCGAACACTTGGACGCAAGTCTATGCATAAACATGCTGAGAAAGAGCGACTAAGAGAAGCTCAGCGAGCTGCAACTCATATCCCTGCAGCTGGAGATGAGAAATCTATAATTACGTGCAGGGTCTCTTTGCTGGATGGAACGGATGTCAGTGTGGATTTACCGGTATGATACATTTAATGTATTTTATCAAGAATCTTGGCAAAAGAAAATGTATCCTCCTTTCTCTCTCAGTTGAATGGAATACATTGTGTCCATGTGATTTAGTCAAGAATGCAAAAAGTATTAAAGTTAAAAGGTTCTTAAAAGATGTTGGTCATAGGTCTTCCAACAAGAATTTTTAGAAGAAGTACTAGGAACAAAAACTACTGAGGGAATGGACTCTCTCTTTTTCTGTAGTCCCTTGCCTGCTATCCATATTTTCTAGAGAAGGTTGGGGAACTCTCCAAAGCAGATTTGGGTTGTGTGAGAATATTTTTCTTCCAGTGTGTTTCAGATTAAAGAGAAGTCAAAGAAAGCTGCTTTGACAAGGTTTTGGCTTTCTGTGTGTTTTTTTGCAGAAGCCCCAGGAATACTTTGTAAAAGAAAAAGACTTGTATGAGTTAAATCTGACTCCTGGAGTCTTCATGAATGAATCTGTGAACTTCACTTGGCAGCGATTTGTATGATTTTAGGATACTTTTTTTTCAACTCGCCTGTCTAGCCAACACCCCAGCATTCCCATGTTCTTTAGCCCAATTAACTAGTGCTGACCTTTTTTAGCGAAATGCTCTGTTTACTCCCTCTGGCTGATTTATAGTTCAGTTAAAGATGAAAAGAATTATATAGGAGGTTTTGTCCTTTATTTCTTTTTGAGCAAACTGATAATTGGAAAAGATGAATTGCACAAGTCTCATTTCTAAAACAACAAAAAAAGACATCAATTCTTTTTTTTTTTTAAATGGTAGATTTAATTTGATCTACTTAATAGTAGATTGAAATATTTAACTGCTGTTTGGACTTTCTCTGGCCAGGACAAAATTTTGAAACCTAAATACTGTATATTAATCTAGAAATGGATGGATTTTTATTCTACTCTCTGTATTTGCAAACAATTTCATTTGCTTTATTCTTTTCTGTCATTGTAGATCAAATACTAAAGGCCTAAAGCCAAGAAATTAAATAAAGTTGAACGTATAAATTATGTAACTAATTAGGTCAAAAGTCAGTAGATTGAGACAATTTCTATTTTGCTGAAATAGAGTTCTGTTACCATCTGGTTATTAAGATACATCACTTTAGAAATTAAAGTATTCTTGCTTTTTAGTATCTCATGGAATATGATGTATTTCATTGAAAAAAATATTTCATCAATGTATTGCCTCAATCACAACAGTAACCCGACAGCATACAGAACTTGCATATTTAAGAGTTAAAAGAAGTAACAGAAAAAAACTATTCATAACAAAGAATAGTAATGTTACTAACATTACATTGGAAAAAACCCACAACATATTAAAACATACATCTGGGATCACAAACCATTGTGCTGAAGCTTTGCTGAAAAGCCAAGTTTAAGGGCCTTATGTAAACACAAAAGGGTTTGGGTCCATGCAGACTTCAGGAGGAATTCTGGTCCAGAGGGCAGGTGTGGTCTCAGAGAAGATTAATCTCTCATGACCTACAGATTTCAATGCTCTATTGATGGAACAAGCTGATCCTTCTAGATTTTACAGGATGGGTAGAAACAACTGGTCCCATAGGTATCTAGGTCCTAAGCTATGAAGGATTTACTTTGAATTCTAGCCAGTACAGCATGTAGTAGTGTTACATAGGCAAAATAAGGTAAACCTTGGTAGTACAGTGGTTTAAAGCACCCTGTTATTAACACAGCTGCCTGCAATTACTGCAGGTTCGAATCTTACCAGGCTCAAGGTTGACTCAGCCTTCCATCCTTTCTAAGGTAGGTTAAATGAGGACCCAGTTTGTGGGGGCAATAAGCTGACTTTGTATAAAATATACAAAAGTATGAAGGCTATTGCTTAACGCATTGTAAGCCGCCCTGAGTCTCCGGAGAAGGGCGGCATATAAATCAAATTTTAAAAAAAACCCAAAACCTCATAATGATTCATGCTGTTGCATTTTGGATCAGCTCTAGCTTCTGATTGTTCTTCAGGGGCAGCCATATAAAGAATGCATTGCAGTAGTCTTCATGCGGACTGACCAAGCAGGAGTAACTGCATAAAGATCATAATCTGAAGATCCCTCCACATTCTGGGAGGATCATAACTGGACCATCACATGAATCTGTGCAAAAGCCTATATATTTTTCATTTATGGAAGAGGTACCGCTTGATGGGGGGGGGGGAGTATTTTGCGGGATCATCAAGATTGATGAACAAAAATACTTTTGCAGTAAAATGGCTTTATTCAGACTTGCAACAAATGCAGACTTTGTGAATTACTCCTTGTTTTATTTTTCTTTTTAAAAACAAGCAGCTTTTTCTCAGTATGAATTGCCTCAAAATTCTGTTAGTAGAGATGTATTTAAAGCTTCGGTATTGTGTGTGCATTTTAAACACTTTAACCTTTTATGAATGTTGGGTATGGGAGAAAAGGAAGCAGGAATTTAGGTTGAGAGCTTATGGTAACTGCTTAGGGGCATTCATGATTTACCATAAAAGAGATTTGTTCTGATTTTCTCTGCATCTAAACTGGACACATAAGAAATTTCAAAAGTTCATAGTTATTGCCATTCCTTTTCAGTAGGCTAAAAATGGTTGGATTTTTCTTTTAGCAGCATTTCTCCTATTCACCATCTGGAATGTTATGAGATTGAATTATCTTCCCCAAACCCTCGGACATTGTCCACTTGTTCTATATTGAATAATAGACATATTTATGATTAGTTGAGATGGCATTAAGATTTACTATATGACAATTTCTTTCTTTGAGAGAATAATAGTAATTGTGCTTCCCATCACTTGTTGGATTTTATAAAAAGTACATACCGGTAATTGGTATTTCAGTTTAAAATGATTCAAAATGCATGCTATTAATCAATTGAAACAATGGAAACATTTCAAGGAATTACTTTTAGTTTTTTGCAACTTTTGAATTGAATTTTGTATTTAAATTTTTATTTCTGATATGGATTTATTAAGTAAAAAATAGTTGTATGGCACAAAAGGGCTTGTTCTGGATTTTATAATATAATAAGAAAAGATATTGAATTATTGCAGAGAAACTTTTAATACCCGATACGTTAGGGATGCAGGATTCCTGGAATAGAAATGATTAATAACCAATGGTTTGGGAATAATTATATACAGAAAACACTTTCATTTAACTTACTGTATATTGAGATGGGATTGTTGATCTTTTTGTAATGAAATATTTTATTACTATATAAATAGTATAATTATTATTGGAACTTTAAAAAATAGTTTGGATAATCACTTTTAGAATTTTTTTATTTCCTAATTATTTTACCTAGCATATATGCATTCTGAATTAAAATGAAGGTTCTTGAATAGTTTGTTTGGCACTAAAGTTCTTGTTATGGTTAAGAATAAAATGCACAAATCCCCCACCTCAAAAAAAACACATCTTGGATTATAAACTATGTGTTATCCTAAAGAATTTGGAAATGCTTCTGAAAAATTATATTAACAATAAAGAAATCTGAATTTCTTAAGTGTTGGCTTCAGTAATCAATTCTAAGTCCTTTTGGGAACTGTGTAGATAACGAGATAAAACAATAGGATCTACTATCATAATACAATAAGAAGCTTGAGTTCCAGAACTACTAAGAGTTTCTGGTTCATTTAGTAAAAAATTAACTATTATAATTTGAAGCCAGAAGAATAGGTAGTATTTATAAAATTATGGAATAGTGGACTTGAAATGAACACTATTTTATCCAACCTTTAATATATATGGGAAAATAAATTACATAATTTTTTAAAAAATCCCTGGAGACAGAGAACCCATGATCTCCATAGATATTTCCTAATGTTAGAAAGATCTTATCAGAAAGTTTATCCATATATCTAAATGAAATACAGATAAATACAATGTGTACTTTTTGTTTGGTCCTAGTTTTATATGGAAAGGAAACTTGTTCCTGATAATCTTCCCTGGGAAATACTTTTAGATACCTGAATGTTGATATCATGTGTCTCTTCAGTCTCTTTTTCCAAAGACTGAATTTTACCCCATTCTTCAGCCTGTTCTCATAACACTTGTCCTCAATTTTTTGGATTATTTTTGTCACTCTCCATTAGACTTGTTCTAATTTATAATTTGAGAAGGGGAACATTTGTGTCTCCTTCTTTGGGGTAGAAAACAAGCTAACAAGTATGCAACATCTTTTTGTCCATGCTTTCACCTCTTATATTTGAATATTTAACTTTCCTCAGAGTTGAAAATGCCATGCAAAAACTCACTGGCTGCAGATGTAGGATTGGATTTGGGAACTGGGAAGGAATGAGTGAACACTTAAGGGGAACTTTTCAGAAAAGATTGTTCAGTCCTAAGAAAGAGGAACATATGGGGAAGAAAATCAGAATAACCCCAAATGGGGCAGAGCAAAACCCTGAGGGGTTTTTCAAAATTCTGTTACTCTGCAAAAAGAGCATTCTTGGAATTCCTGCCATGGCTGTTTCTTGCCCACACTGGATCATACTTTCTCAGACCAACACACCTCACAGGATTATTGTTGCAAGGGAAAAACTAGAAGAAGGCATGTTACGCATGCCATTTTGTACTCCTGCAGGAAAGGTAAAACATCTCAACGAATCATTATTAGTTCAATTATCGGAGTCAATATGTTCACTGCTATTCTTTCTTTGGTCTCTGGAATAGTTTTACAGCCAGAATTTGTACCTATAGTGTCAAGAGACCTGGAGTACTTCTTGGCGGCTTCTGGCCTCAGAAGTAGAGTTAATCTGTAACTAAGCTATATCTTCCTAACTTGATTCCTCTTGCAATTTCAGAAAAAAGCCAAAGGACAACATCTGTTTGAGCAGATAATGTACCATCTGGACCTCATTGAAAATGATTACTTTGGCCTACGATTCATGGATTCAGCACAAGTGGCTGTGAGTATCATGGTATTTTTCAATAAGATATTCTAGTAGATTAAATCATATTAAGTGGAATTTGAGTTTTATGTATTATATAGTGTGTTATAAACATGTTTTTCATGATAAAACAATTTATCAGTACTGTTATTTTAGAGCAGGGGTGTCAAACTCAAGGCCTGGGGGCCAGATCTGGCACACCAGGTGCTTAGATCTGGTCCGTGGGGCCACCCTAGAAATAGCAAAGCACCAGCCTGCAGTGCCTCTGCCAGGGAAAATGGAGCTCAGGAGAGCCGCATACGGCCCTCCCAGGCTCCGTTTTCTCTGGCAGAGGGTTGTAGGAGGCCATCGCAGTCGGAAACAGAGCTCACGAGGCCTGTGTATGGCCCTCTTGGGCTCCATTTTCGTTGGCAGAGGGTTGCAGGAGGCTGTCACAGCCAGAAACAGAGCTTGGGAGCCCGTTTTCTCTGGCAGAGTGCTCGGGCCACCAAAGGCGCCCCTGACATGAGTGACGTCGAGCTGGCCATGCCCACCCCAGTCCCTGAGGTCAAAAACAATACTGATGTGGTCCTCAATGAAATCGAGTTTCACACCCCTGCTTTAGAGGTTGTTCTTAGTCATGCCAGTGGAATTGCCCAACATATATGTAGAGTACTCAAATTTGGTAAATGTTCATTTAACATCTTTTGGTAATATTTTTTCTTCACTAACAAATTTTATTAAAAGGCATATGCTTTCAGATACCCTTTTATTTTTTGCCACCATAGGTAACATGGTTCTCCTAAAGGGTGGACATCTTTCATTTGCTATTCTTTCATGTGCTTCTGCCAGCTCACATTAAAAAGATTGCTGCTTATGGCATGTTTTCTTATAAAGTTTGCCCATATATCCTCAGGTTATTGTCAGTACTGGGTACCATACTAATCTAAGGTAACAAATCAATTGTTTGTATTTGTGTTCAGTCATTTTCACTTATTTATAGTCTGAATGCATTTATGATTCTTATGTGTTGGTAGGTAATTTTTAATCCTTTGAAAAATTGTTGGAAAGCTTGTTTTAATTTGAAGTTGGTTTTATTTATTTATTTATTTATTTATTTATTTATTTATTTATTAATTAATTAGGCTTCTATACCGCCCTTCACCCGAGGGACTCAAGGCGGTGTACAGCCATATTAAAACACATAGATTTACAAAATTTAAAACCAATTAAAATCAAATATATAGAATTTGGCTCAAAAATTAAAACACACCTAAAACACACCTACACCGCTTATAAAATTCCTATTAGGCCAGTCCGGCTTGTTGGAACAGAAGGGTCTTCAGGGCGCGGCAAAAGATACACAGGTTGGGGCTAAGACGAAGCTCTAGGGGGAGCTCATTCCAGAGAGCTGGTGTCCCCACAGAGAAGGCTCTCCCCCTGGGTGTCGCCAGTTGACATTGTTTGGCCGACGGCATCCTGAGGAGCCCCTCTCTGTGGTAGCGTATTGGCCGGTGGGAGGATGTTGGTGGCAGAAGGCAGTCTCGTATATACCCCCGTCCTAAACCATGGAGCGCTTTAAAGGTGGTCACCAACACCTTGAATCGCACTCGGAAGACCACTGGGAGCCAGTGCAGCTCGCACAGGAGGGGTGTTACCTGGGAGCACCGGGTCGCCCCCATAACCACCCGCGCGGCCGCATTCTGGACCAACTGGAGCCTCCGAGTGCTCTTCAAGGGAAGCCCCATGTAGAGAGCATTGCAGTAGTCCAGACGGGACGTGATGAGGGTGGGAGTGACGTGCGCAGGGCATCCCGGTCCAGAAAGGGACGCAACTGGTGTATCAGGCGAACCTGATAAAAAGCTCCCCTGGCCACAGCCGTCATATGCTCTTCCAAGGACAGCCGTGTGTCCAGGAGAACACCCAAGTTGCGAGCCCTCTCTGAGGGGGCCAAGATCTCACCCCCAATAGTCAGCAATGGACCCAGCTGACTATACCGGGACACCGGAAACCACAGCCACTCAGTCTTGAAAGGGTTGAGTTTGAGCTTGTTCTTCCCCATCCAGATCGGCACGGCCTCCAGGCACTGGGACATCACGTCAAGGGCATCATTGGGGTGGTTCGGAGTGGAGATATACAGCTGGGTGTCGTCAGCGTACTGATGGAATCTCATTCCGAAACCACTGATGATCTCACCCAGTGGCTTCACATAAATGTTGAACAGAAGGGGTGAGAGGACTGACCCTTGCGGCACCCCACAAACAAGGCGCCTCGAGGTCGACCTCTGCCCCCCTGCCAACACAAACTGCGTACGGTCGGAGAGGAAGGAGGAGAACCACCACAACACGGTGCCCCCACTCCCAGCCCTTCAATCATTGCAGCATGATACCATGGTCGATGGTATCAAAAGCCGTTGAGAGATCTAATAGGACCAGGACAGAGGAGCCACCCCTGTCCCGAACCCTCCAGAGATCATCAACCAATGCGACCAATGCTGTTTCCATGCTGTGCCCTGGCCTGAAGCCCGACTGGAACGGATCTAGATAGACGGCTTCATCCAGGAACAGAGGAAGCTGTCTCGCCACCACACTCTCAACAACCTTCACCACGAAGCAGAGGTTGGAGACAGGACGATAATTAGCTAATACAGCCGGGTCCAGGGAAGGCTTCTTGAGGAGGGGCCTCACCACCGCCTCTTTCAGGGCGGATGGGAAGATGCCCTCACTCAACGAAGCGTTGATAATCTCCTGAAACCAGCCTCGCGTAACCTCCCGGGAGGCCAGCACCAACCAGGAGGGACACGGATCCAATAAACATGTGGCAGTGCTAAGCCTCCCCAGAATCCTGTCCACATCCTCGGGAGTCACAGGGTCAAACCCCTCCCAGATAAAATTCTCAAGACCTCCCTCCATCACTCCATCCGATCTACCCAATCAGAGTCCAGACCTTCCCGAATCTGAGTGACTTTGTAATGCAGGAATTGCACAAAATCCTCAGCCCTGCCCTGCAAGGGGTCTTCCCTCGCTCCCAGATAAAGGAGGGAGTGGGTCACCCTAAACAGGGCTGCTGGGCGGTTCTCTGCAGACCCAATAAGAGCGAAAAAATAATTAAATTTTGCCGCTTTTATCGCCACTAGGTAGATCTTAATATGAGACCTCACCAGTGTTCGGTCAGATTCAGAGCGACTGGCCCTCCAATCACTCTCCAGGCGTCTTTTCTGGTACTTCATCTCTCTCAGGTCCTCGGAGAACCAGGGAGCCAGTTGAGATCGGCACCGGGTCAGAGGCCGCAAAGGCACGACACGATCCAGAGCTCCAGCGGCCGCCCTATCCCAGGCGGCCACCAGCTCTTCAGTCATACCGTGAGCCAGAGCCTCAGGGAATGGCCCAAGCTCCGTCAGGAACCTATCCGGTCCATCAGGCGCCTGGGATGGAACCATCTATTCGGTTCCGTCTCCCTGCGGTAAGGTGTAGCGATTCGAAAGTCAGTGTGAAGGAGGGAGGGATCCGACCATGACAAGGGCTCGATGACTAAATCCCCTCTTTCCAGATCACTCTGCCACTGACCAGAGACAAAAATCAGGTCCAGAGTGTGTGTCTCCCCCCCCCATGTGAGTAGGGCCTTGAACTAATTGGGTCAGGTCCAAGGCCGTCATGAAAGCCAAGAACTCCCGAGCCGCCATAGACGTTTCACCGACAGATGGCAGGTTGAAACCTCCCATAACCGTAAGCCTGGGGGTATCAACCGCCACCCCGGCTATCATGTCAGGCAGCTCAGGCAGGACCGCTGCCATGCAGCAGGGAGCCAAGTATGTGATCAGCAGGCCCATCTGCACCCCACGACCCCACTTCACAAGGAAGAACTCACATCCGGCTATCTGAGGTATAGTGGTCTCCCTCGGACATAGACTTTCTTTAATAATAACTGCCACCCCCCCTGCCCCTACCCTGAGCCCTCAGCTGATGAAATGCCCGGAACCTGGAACATTTCAACCAGGGGCACCCCCCCTTCTGGGCCCAACCAGGTCTCCGTGATACCCGCCACATCCTCTCCCCCCTCCTGAATAAGATCGTAAATGAGGGGGGCTTTATTTATCATGGATCTGGCATTGCACAACAACAGCCGAAGGCCCAGGCCCTGAGAGTCTGTGCTACCTGGGGAACGAGTGAAGCCTTGGGGACCGGAGTGCGCAATTGCTCGAAGATAGCGGGAGCATACTCCCATAACATGATATGGCCCCTGCTTCCACCATATCTGCCCCTCCCACCCACAATACAGATCATATGGCCCTCGTAAGATCAAGCTCTAGCCCCCTCCCTGATGTCCAACCCTGTACCCCTAGTGCCGCTGCCCTCTGCCAGACCCGGCCTTGACCCTTGTGGGTTCTCCCCCAATCCCACTCTGGTCATCCCTGAACCCCTTAAAATTTTAGTTAACAATACATTTAAAAAAAACCCTTAATCTCCTCTTTGACACATGCCATCTCTTGGGGTTCCAAAACCTGTCATCAAGATAGACCCTCGATAACATGGAGGGCCAAACCTGCGAGAGGGGGGAATCTCGCAGCGCAAGAAGCTTGGACCTTGAGTACATCCAAAACTCTGGGATGATGGTACAAATAAGGCCAGGGAGTCCATAATGATAGTCCAAAATCGTCCAGGAAACAAGGCCAGATTAAACATAACCAGGAGAGTCACCACTACCCTCTCACGGCAGTGGGCAGGAGTCATAGGGTTCCGACCAACTGGGGGCAACATCCAAACCATGGTGGTTGACCATACTGGTCATGGAAAAGATGGAACATCCAAACTCCCTCTCACGGTGGTTGGCCACACTGGCCATGGAAAAGGTGGAACATCCCACCAGTAGTGAAGATGCAGTATAGAACCAGCTCTGTCAGTCCTCCCAAAAACTGCCATTTTTCCATACAGCCAGCAAGCAGGATGAAAAACAGATCCAGGTCCCAAAACTCCAGAATAAGAAGGTTCACATTGTTCACAAAGGTGAAACATACTAAAAAGGGAAAAGATGGAAACGGATGGGGCCACCTCCATCGAGCAGGAACCAATAGGGCAGGGTGGCCGTCCTCGAGTCTGTAAATCGGCCGAGAGTGGGGGAGGGTTATCCGAGGCGACAGGGTAGCCACCACTCTGCCAACCTTTCCACCCTCCTCCTCCACCTCAGATCTTCAACATCCACTCCATGCCCAATCTTAGCCTCCAACAATGTTAGTGGAGGAGGCCTCGCCACAGAGACTAATCTTCAGGAGTTACCCCGAAGGCCCTATAGCGGTCCAGAATGCTCCAGGGTCTAAATTCCACGATGGAGAGTCTCCCATAGTAATACCCCTCATCCACTGTTAGCGCCCGACTTCCGGCTGTCCCACCGGCCAACCGTTTCGGCGTCAGCCCCATCGTGGGCACCACCAACAGCCACCTCGCCATGTATCTTCATCTCACAGATGCCCTGGGCATCTGCGGCTCCGATGGAAGGAATGTTGCCCACGCTGACGCCGCTCCGGTTGTAAAAGCTGACGGACCATCTAGCCAGAAAAGTCGGTTAAACAAGCCGACGGACTAGTTCGTCACCATCCGCTGACGCCCATAAGCCGCTGACGCCATCCTTCCCGCGGCGACTATGAAGCTGGATTTTCTCACAGAGACGATGTTCCCGGGAGCGTTAGAGAGCAAAAAAGCTCTCTAACCATTGGCGACACGCTCCGCTTGCTGGGCAGGAGGTTGTAGGTGGTCAAAACGGCCCCTGGAACATCCACAACGGCCAAATATCACCCCATCTTTCCACAGCGTTTAGTGCAGGATCGCCATCTTGGACATGCGCAGAGACATTTCTTTTCGTTTTATGCAAATCATAATGGGATGTAGTGTCCAAGGGGGGAAAATGCTTACTTTGTTTTGTGAGCTATGCCTGTGTTGAAAGTTTTGTGTTCTTTAATATTCATCTTGCTCCTCCCTCTCACTTTATATTAGAATAGAATAGAATAGAATTTTTTATTGGCCAAGTGTGATTGGACACATAAGGAATTTGTCTTGGTGCATATGCTCTCAGTGTACATAAAAGAAAAGATGCGTTCATCAAGAATCATAAGGTACAACACTTAATGATAGTCATAGGGTACAAATAAGCAATCAGGAAATAATCAATATCAATATAAATCGTAAGGATACAAGCAACAAAATTACAATCATACAGTCATAAGTGGAAGGAGATGGGTGGTGGGAATGATGAGAAGATTAATAGTAGTGCAGACTTAGTAAATAGTTTGACAGTGTTGAGGGAATTATTTGTTTAGCAGAGTGATGGCATTCAGCAAAAAACTGAAATATTGGAGGTTAGAATCCTTTCTCATTCAGCATAATGCAAAATTTATTTATTTATTAGTCACATTTTTATGCCCAACTCCCGAGAGACTCTGGGTGGCTAACAACAAAGAATAAAACAATGCGAACAATATCCCATACAAAAGTTTAAAAAGAAAACATTAAAACCCATACACTCCAATTCGTGGCCGGGTCTCGCAGGATCACCGTAGCGAGATCAATGGCCCCAGGCCTGCCAGAAGAGCCAGGTCTTCATCGCTTTTCGGAAGGCCAGTAGGGTGGGGGCAGTAGTAGACAAAAGCTCGCGCGACTGCATTCTGGACCAACTGTAGATATCCTAAGTCCCAATATCTAACATTTCCCTAACAGCTCAGGTTAGGAAATATGAATGTACTTGATTTATAGCCCTGCTTTCTTCCCTGCAAACACTCAAAATTTAAAGAAAAGTAGACTAAAAAAAAGTAAAATGAATAATACAATAATATTAAAATAATCTTAACAGTTAAAAGCATGTTAAAAGTATGGATTTTTAGGGATTTTCTGGGTGTCGAGAGAGTGGAAATCAAGGATTATATTCTGAGAGCAATGCAGGAACTGGTCCTGTTGCATGTACCAGAAAAAAAAAATGACCCTGTGACATAGTGGGTGTCTTCAAGAGGTTCTTTCCTGCTATTCTTAACAATTCGATTGGTTTACAATCAGAGTGATGTCAGAATTCTCCCGAATAATTTGGTTTTTTCATCTCCCTCTCCCTCTATCCATTCATACATCTGTACATCCTAAGATTCCAGGGTTTGAAAAGACTTTGAAAGTTACAATAGGGGCAAATTTGGATTTCTTGATGATGAATTCTGATTCTATTTGAATAGCTCTTGGAATTGTTATTTTTATAGTAGACAAAAAGCTGTCGTTGAGTTTGGTTCTGATCTCCTGCTGCCAGTGAATATATAGGTTCAGTTTTGCGGAACTTCTTAACTAGGGAGTAAGAAACGTGCGTCTCCAAATGTTACTAATTACATTTCATCGCTCTTGGGCTACTGAAAGTTCAGCATGGAATATTTCTTGTTTCTGTGATCAAAGGTAGTGATCAGAAATTTAGGAAGCATCATAAGGAAAGTGTTTCAATCAATCAATGTCATAGAATTGATATTGAATGTTCCTCAGTCCCACAGAGGCTAAAATCCAAGTGGGAAAACAGATTCCTCCTCTCTAGTTAATTGAATTACATTTTATTTGAATTGAATTTAAGCTGGTTTTATAGCTGGTTTTGGTTCAGAAGCATCCCTGATTAGTCATACGGTATGAATGATTGCTGTTAGATAGATTCGGGTTAGTTTTGTTGAACTTCCCTGCAGGTTGTTGAACATTTCTGGACCTTGCTGATTTGGGACTGAAATCACAATATTACCTTCTATCAATGTAAGAAAATGTGTCTTATTCAATGTCTTTGCCACTGATTTATGGCAAAAATGGATTTAATACACCAGTTTTGCCTCTTAACCCCTCCCATTGCTAAAAAAATCCAGCCTAATTCACTCCATCACTGTCATTACAGCACTAACCTTGTGACCTTAATGATGTTGTTTTTAAATAGTTTTTCAGTCACAAGGGGATCACTACTTCTGGATCAGGGCAATTCACCAGAGTTCTGTTTTGTCTCCTGTAATGATTTTTTATTTGTTACCAATATGTAAGAGTTCTTATTGTTTTTTTTATTTGTTTGTTTGCCTCATTGTTCAATATAGTACTTCAGGATTTATTGAATCTTGCCATTGTATACTTTCCCTAGTAGAAGAGAGCTAGGATTCCAAGTAAATAAATAAAACTCTGCAAGTGTTAGATGTCACAATCCTTTAAAAAAATATTCTCCAAGCAGATGAAAATTAATTAATTAATTTTTTCAGATTGATCACACTTTGCGACCCACTGTCACAGAGATGCATTTTTTAAACAGTTATTTTGGCTGTTAGGGACCACAGAGTTTGTGTCTTGTAGTGTCAAAAGTGGGTCAATCTGAACAATTGACAGACTTCAGGGTGAGGTGAATAGATGCACTTTGACTTACATTTTATTGAGAATAGGCCAGAGAATAATTTATTGTAACTGTGACATTTAGTACCATTATAATACTCTTCTGTTAACACAGAATTTCCTGTAGATAAGAAAGCAGTTTGGCCAAAGAGGGAAAGCTTGTTTTTCCACAAGTCCACAACACTGCTGTAGCTAGAGAAAAGAAAATTCTCCCATAACCAGACTCGGAAAAACCCTGCCAATAGTAGAGTGATAGTATGATCTCTACTTCCTCTGTAAGAATGGGCAGTAATGTTTTATTTCTTATTTTTTAAAACAGGTAGGCAATCAACAGTATGTAAGTAGCCACTGGCTTCCATGCTATAGCCCCAAGTCACTATGCTAAAATTTAATGGCAAAGTGGCCAATTTTTCAGTATAATTTTTAGCAATATTTTGTGTAATTGTGTTTATTGTCATTTTAATTTTTGAGTTTGAAATATTGCATCCTCTTTCCAAAATGTGGCTGTTTTTTTGTTTTTTGTCCCCAGTCATGTTTTTAGAAAAGGCAGTTCTTGATGGAAGTAAATATGCCATGCTAAGCTCTCAAGGAATGCCATAGTAGAGACTAAATAGCTTAATATGCTGTAGGACAGGGATCCCCAAGTTTTTTGGTTCTGAGGACTGGCAGTGGAGGCAGATTCAGTGGGTTCAGCCATGGGGGGGGGGATGGTTTCACATGCACAACCAAAATCCTCTGTATGCATAAATGAGATTTTGTGCGCTTGCCTGCTGCTTTGGCAGCCCAATTCCCAACGGGCTATGCCATGGGGGTTGAGGAGCCTAGCAATAAGAACTAGCTTTTTTTTTTAATGTACTATTCAGCAGCATGTCTTACTAAGTAGGATAGTCCACATTAAATACAGGTTATCATTCTAATTGGGACCATTGTTAAGTGAAGTGGTCATTAAGCAAAACATTCTAATTTAGCAACAACAGTCCTGGCAATCCAGATTTTAGTCATTAGGCAATGATCTCATGGTTCTGCCTTTAAAAAAAAGGAATATAGATGGGAGAAGATAAAAAGTTGAAATACAGGCAGATTGTGCAGGGATGGAGAACATGACCGCAGGATATTGCAGTACTCATAACTGTGGGCTAGTCGCCTAATTTTGATCACATGACTTCAGGAATGTTGCAATGGCCACAGCTTTGGGGACCCATCATAAATCATTTTTTCAGCACCATCTTCACTTTTAACAATCTTTGAGCAAATGAACATAATCCAAGGACTACTACTTTGTTTTGGGATTGGCTACATATATACTGGCAAATAGATAGATGGGGAAGAAATGGAGGTAGTGACAGATTTTATTTTCCTGTGTTCCAAGATCACCACAGATGGGGACTGCAGCCAAGAAATTAAAATATGCTTGCTCCTGGGGAGGAAAGCTATGGCAAATCTAGACAGCATACTAAAAAGCAGAGACATCACCTGCCAACAAAAGTGCATATAATCAAGGCTATGGTTTTACCAGTTGCAATGTATGGCTGTGAAAGTTGGACCATAAGGAAGGCTGAGCGCCAAAGAAATGAGGCCTTTGAACTATGGTGCTGGAGAAGGCTCCTGTGAGTGGACTGCAAGGCGATCAAACCGTCAGTCCTAGAGGAGATCAACCCTGACTGCTCTTTAGAAGGCCACATCTTGAAGATGAAACTGAAATACTTTGGCCACCTAATCAGAAGGAAGGACTCACTGGAGAAGAGCCTAACGCTGGGAACGATTGAGGGCAAAAGAAGGGGACAACAGAGAATGAGGTGGCTGGATGGAGTCACTGAAGCAGTAGGCGTGAGCTTAAATGGACTCCAGAGGATGGTAGAGGACAGGAAGGCCTGGAGGAACGTTGTCCATGGGGTTGCGATGGGTGGGACATGACTTCGCAACTAACAACACATATATACGGTAACTGCAAGAACCATAGAACAACATTTTTGGATTGGGAAAACTATCAAATAATGTTGCCTTTTAAATTTGCATTGTCATACCAGAAGAAATGATGATTGTTGCATATATGAATTTGAATTCTTTGTCAATATTCAGGGATTATCAGAGTGGCCGTCAGTTAATAGAACAGTGAGCTATTTGGGCCAAAATTGCTGAACACCTTCAACCATTTGAAATTGTTTTATTTTAATTTATATATCAATTTGTGTTGACATTTTTTACTCGGTTCTGCTGAATGAAATTTGCCAGAGTGTGGTTTATGTTAAATAAATTAGAATAGGGAAAGCAGCATCTTTCATCCATTATCATGAGCTGACTTGGCTGCTAACCTTGGCAAGAAAAGTGTGTTGGTCCACCAGGCTTATGTCTCTCACCCTTTGCACTGTGTGTCCCATTACCTCCCCCTCTTGTATGTGCCACTCAAGCTAAATTCTTGGTGGTAGTTGTGGTGTTAGGAACTGAGTTGAACTAAGTGGTGTTGGTGCCTGTCTCTGATCTGTTAACAGCCCCCTTTTGGAATGTGGAGGAGGTGAAAGAAAACAGGCTGGAGCTGAAGCAAACATATTCTCTCCCCTGAAGTGTGGGAATATCCTGCCTCTCTCATTCATCCTAGCTTGTGCTTTCATAGCACCTGCAGTGCTCAGGTCTGCTGAATTGTTCTCAGCAAAGCAAGTTTAAATTGGAGGATACCAGCTGCTGATGGATCACTATCCCTCAAAATGTCCATGATGTAATTTCCTATTGCTGATTTATTGCCTGGGTGTCTAGGAAAATTACCTAATCCATTTCCTTCTGCACCAAGAACCAGCTGCCTTCATGGATAACAAAGCCAGCCTCTTTTAACTAAGTGCGCTCCAGCTTTAAATTATGGTTTATTTCTGCTATAATTCTGTGTGTAAATTTCTCCGTTCGTTAATACAGCTGTTGACGTATTACTATTTTGCTAAGGTACTGATTTCTCTGGCAAGGATGGATGTTTGATTAGAGATGAGTTTAAAGGTGCCATGGGATTGTATAAGTATAAAATACACTAATCCCTAGCATTTTTTCCTCCGACATCACACAATCTTTTCAGAAATGTCCTAACTGCTGGGGAAGTATTTGCTTAGGGATGTAATGGAAAGAAAAAAAAATACTGTAAGTATGATCCCTTGCTCAGTTCATAAAAGGACACACGAATCAAAAATTAATAGAAATTAGATTGCTAGGATTTAAATCTAGACCACTATAAATGAAAGGTAACTGATCAACTGTGATTGTTGCTCGTTGTTGAGGCAACCAGTGGACAGCGAGAATAAATCTGACTATCTGATTCGATGGACATTAGATTCCTACAGCTCTAGAACAAGTTGCTTTAATTCCCTATATGATTCAGTCACTAAGATTCCTTTGATATACTGTACATGGAATTTGCTCTATTTCTTGCATTAGTCACATAAATTAAAATCATGGTTTTGAAAACTGGAACTGTACTTGTCTTGGTGTTCTTTGGTTTCATCTTTCACTGTTGTTAGAAAAATAATTTACAATGATGCTCATGAAAATGAATTACATACACTTTCACTCTGCACTGTTTTCTCATTGCCATTATTTGATGGCAACCCATAGTCAGGCCTTCAGACTAACAAAACCATGTGCTTATGTAGGCCACCAGGCTGAAAGGGGGAAGAGGCAGCATGTGTGATTGCTTCCCATTCACAGACATTTAAATTAATATGGCAAGAAGAAAAATAACCTTTTCTGATTGCTTAGTTTTCCTACCTAAGAGCTGTGGTGGCGCAGTGGTTAGAGTGCAGTACTGCAGGCTAATCCTGTTGACTGCCGGCTGCTTGCAATTTGGCAGTTCGCATCTCACCAGCTCAAGGTTGACTCAGCCTTCCATCCTTCCAAGGTCAGTAAAATTAGGACCCAGATTGTTGGGGGCAATATGCTGACTCTGTAAACTGCTTAGAGAGGGCTGTAAAAGCACTGTGAAGCAGTATATAAGTCTTATTGCTATTGCTACCTTGTAGGGTGGATAAAAATCAATGATTTTTTTTTAAAAATCAAAAAATCAGATTTTTTTTATTTAAATCGGATTTTTTTTTTATTTAAATCGGATTTTTTTATTTTTATTGAATTTATTTTAATAAACGTTTGGGGTAAAAATCTATCGTAAGATAGTTTTCTATTTAAGATGCATAAATAATTTAGTTTATTCAGCATGAAATGGAGCTTAGTTATGTAGCATGAGGCTGTATATTCTGCAACACTGGGACTATCGGGGAGTCAACAGTGGGTCAAAGGAGTAGCAGAGATGACAGTTGCTCTTTAAAAATTATGATTTAAATCGAGTTGATTTAAATCAAACCTTTTTACTAGTGATTTAAATCATGTTTTAAATTGTGATTTAAATCAACTCGATTTAAATCAAATCCACCCTACTACCTTGTATTCCACCTTCTCCCCTATGAGCTCAAGGCAGTACAGGCTGACAGCAATAATTGGGGCCAGAATTTCCATCACTAAGCAATGCAGTCTTAAAGTTCAATGTCATGTGACTGTATCCCATAGCGATGGTGGTCCTATTGCTGTTATTAAATGAAGTTGGTGGATCGTTAAATCTGGATGTCCTTGTTGACTTTCTGCTGGCTTCCAACAAAGTAAATCAGTGGGAGAGCCAGCAGGAAGTCCTGCATAGCTTGCAGCTTGGGTGTTGGGCAGATAATTGGCTGGTGTGGCAAGGCACAAGCACAGTTGGACCATAGGAATGGAAGCCTATATGTAGCGGAGAACTGCACAGGTCACTTTAAGTCAGACTAATCAGACAGTGGCAATCAGGGTAGTGTCAATTTTCACTATTATGAAAGCTGAAACCTCTCCTGTCTCACATATCAACCAGCAGGCTATTAACCAGATAAGTGTGTCCCAACTGATACCCTTCAGATATGTGGACAGCATTTATTAGTCTCAGCTATGTCTAAAGGTAACCATTATAATAAAAATGACTTTGCTTGTGCCTCCCTGTGATAATTTTCTTTATAACTTAGCATTTTCCCACTTTTATGCCTTTTATAATTTTTCCTTACACTGATCTTTTTTAGTTTTCATCCGATTCTTCTTCTTTTTTCAGCATTGGTTGGACCACACAAAGAGTATAAAAAAACAAGTTAAAAGTAAGTGGTTGAGTTTTTATATATTTTTCAGTGAAGTGTTGGATTCATATTTTGGGATACTGTTCCTCTAAGATATATTTTGACAAAATGAAATAAAAATGTTGCAGTAACAGAAAAGGGGTGTTTTATTTCCTTTTGACTCAAAGGAATTAAATACACTGCGCGGAACATTGGCTTGTTGTCAAACTGCATGTAGTTATTTTAAAAAATCTTCTTTCCATTTTCACTGAAAGACAGATATTTGAGGGTGATATTTTCTAGGAAACTTTGTTCCTTTAGTGTATTGTTCATATTTCTCGCTCTTTCAATTTATTCTCTTGGTAGTAAAATACAGAATAGGCCAGAAAGCTTGAAATTCTAGTATAACAGGTACCCTGAATCAACAATTTGGTAAAGATGCATTAGTACCATCAGAGGGTACCTGGTCTAGAATTTATCTTATTGAAAGATAATGAGAAATGGAACGGAACAGAATGGAACGGAATAGAACTTATCATAACAAAAATGAAGTAGTTGGTAAAGGCAAAATACATACAAACTACTGCAAAATGGTTGCATTTTTGTTTGCTACCAAAATAACATAGCTTTCAATAACACTGGTGAAGTAGGTGTCAGTGGGATGCAAAACTGAGAAACTAGTAAGAGTTTTGGAAACTGGTTAAAAGTTCAGAGAGGTTTCAGGATTAGAAAATCTAGAGGGGTGGAACAAATTCCATTTTTCCTAGGAAGGTACAGTAACAGTATGCTTCTTTCATTTGTGCTTTGCAAATACCATATAAACCTATCTAGATAGCTTTGCAATGTTTTTGCACTCCAAAAATGCAATGCTTCTTGTTTCAGCTTTAAATCTGTAGAATGTGTGCTGATACAGGCTCCCACAGCCAAGATCTATGGATTTCTCACTTCATAGAATAGAGCTTGGTAATACTAGGATTAACCTAGATTTGTCTGTTCTTGGCAAGCCAAATCAACTTAATGTAATGTAACTTTGATGGCTTCTAATACCTAATATAAAATTACCTTTGCCTTTTTAAACCCTTTTTTAATTGCTGATATATTTTATATTTATATTTTTTAAAATTAATTGCATTTTGAGAACAATTTATAACTGGTGTGTACCTCTGTGAATATTTTTGCAAAATATTGTCTTTGCTGTCAGTAACCCATATTCCTTTCTGTAGTTGGTCCACCATACTGTCTCCATCTTCGTGTAAAATTTTACTCTTCTGAACCAAACAACTTACGTGAAGAGCTCACAAGGTACATTGTATGCAAAGAGGAAAATTACAAATCCTATAGAAAAACTCTGATGATCTGTATTTGTAGCTCAGTATATATAACATTCTAATCTGAATATGAATGTTGCAAGGTTCCTAGTTTTTGAATAGTTAAATAAAAGTTGGATACTCATATTATGCTCCCAAGGCCAGGGACTAGAATAAACAATGAAATGGTAGGAGCAAATTCATGCAATATCAGTGAAACATATTCAGTTTTATATCCAGTCCTCATAGCATTTCCATTCTATTGAGAAAACGTATGAAATGAAGTTCTATTGAACAAATATTTTATAAAAGATTTTGGACTTGTCCAAGAAATCTGCTTTGGGATTGCTTTGAATGATGAAAAAGTAGGGAAAAAATAAGCCTTGGTAGTACAGTGGTTTAAAGCACCCTGTTATTAAGACCAGCTGCCTGCAATTACTGCAGGTTCGAATCTCGCCAGGCTCAAGGTTGACTCAGCCTTCCATCCTTTCTAAGGTAGGTAAATTGAGGACCCAGTTGTGGGGGCAATAAGCTGACTTTGTATAAATATACAAAAGGATGAAGGCTATTGCTTAGCACATTGTAAGCCGCCCTGACTCTCCGGAGAAGGGTGGCATATAAATCAAATTTTAAAAAAAATAAAAAAACAATTAAAAATAATCACTTCTCCCTAGTCTACCATTTCAGTATTACACCCCAGGAAAACAGGAAACAGAAATTAGAAAATGAGTATTCCTCAGCCAGAATTTTATTCTTCTGTGATAAAACAGAACTAGACTGTTCCTTGTTTCAGTGTTTTCATTGAGAATCCTTCGTGCTTTATCTGATCTTTATAAATACTGTATGTATAGCATTAGTCTGTTTATTTTCCTGATCTATTTTAAAATATTTATAGTCTATCCAGCATCCAGAGAATTTGCAGAAAACTAGTTAGATCAAATTGGTCATGACGCTTGGCATCATTATGGATAAATGTTGGATGTGTTGACCAGACCCTGGCAACAATTCCTAGCTTTTTCAAGAACATCCTTTATCAACCTTAATTCTTTTCTTTTCCTTTTTTTAGATCTCTCAACCTTGCTAAGCTAGTTCCCTTTTTTTGTGTGTATGTGCTTCTCCCAAGATGTGAATTTCTGCCTGCTGAGCAACTTCTCAAGCAGTCTGCCAGTCTTTTTCACCCAGAAACAACTGATTGGCTCTCCTTGCAATTGCTAGTAACCATCCCCAGATCCATACACTGAATGCATCTGTCTTCTTTCTGTCACTCTTTCTCAGTGATCAGTTGCCACTGCCATACTTCAACACTGGTAAACTCTTGCATTAACTATTCTAATCTGTATTGTCATAGAGATATGACAAAAATCTATCATGGTCAGATAAGATCATTATCTTCGTACCTCTCTACGGCATACTGCCTGTCTCTTGAAATTAAGAATGTGAAACTATGCATTTACTACTAAAACTCCGCTCTTTTTCCGACCCATGATAATTTTCTCTGCTTAGGTGGAAATATCTCTGAAACAATGACCCAATGGCTCATGGATTGTCTAATGTACTGCTATCACTTTGCCATAAACAGCGAGTACATTGAACATACTGGTTGGCATTAACCCAGAGTTTTCCATTTTTATTTTCATAATGAGCTCTCCATTTTGTCTTTGTGTCAGCTTATTTTATTTTGTTTTAGCTAACAATGTGGTATTGTCTGCATATCATAGATTGTTAGTGCTTCAACCTTCAGTTTTGATTCCCAGTTGCCATCTCTTCCAATGTTGCCATTGACATAATATATTCCCTGTGTAATTTCAACAGATGGAGGGACAATATGCATCCTTGTCTCATTCCCTTCCCTGTTCAGAACCACTCTGTTTCTTCACACTCAGTTCTAACAGTAGCTTCTTGTTCTTTTGAGGAATAATCAATTGTTCTGGTTCACCCATTAGCCCAATACTTCCTGCCACAATCTATGCAATCCTAGCTATAGTCAGTAAAGCAGAGATAAAACTTTTTTAAAAAAGGCCTTGCTCTCTCTGTTATCTGTCTTATGTTTGCTACCTGATTGATAATCCTTTGCCTTTGTGAAGTCTTCCTGTGGTTTGGTGTTTTACTCTTCATGTATAATTTTATTGTTACATAAGGTCTAAAATAAAATTTTATTCACAGGAAGAATTAATGGAAATTTCACATTTTCTAGCATCTTCTTTAAATAGCTTTTCCAATCTCTATGCATCTCTATGGAAGCAGGTTAAAGTCATCACAATTTCCCCTGCAGCACCATTGCTTCTGGTTCTGCTGATACCTGAAAATCTATTCACACAAATTTCAGATACAACATTCTTTCCATTTTCACTCAGACAAGTCTTAATGGTACATCCCAAATCCAGTCTTTTCCTCACCAGATGAGGTCATCTTAAAATACCCTTTTCCTTTTATTATTATTTTCTTTTAGTTATTACCATTTAGGATAGATATATTTTTCCTCTTCCATTCTTGCTTAACTGGAAGTTTGTGTTCATCAGTTCCAGATCTTCCTTATTGATGAAGACTTTATCAATTTCCTCTGTTTTCTCTGGTTATCACAACACCTTGTTCTGAATGCTACTTGGATCTTTAAATATTAAGATTTTTTTTTTCTTCTACATCAATTTTCACACATTTCACTTTTCTCTGTGAAAATGTTTATCTTTCTTTAATCTTTTGATCTTAACCCAAATATTTAATTACAGTAATTTGTAATTTGTTTCACAGTCTCCTGCTGGAAATGTTCTGGCTGAATGAATTGTATCTCATCTTCTGGTTTCTTTTATGTAATTGATTCGATTTGAGGATTGTGCCTATGCAGTAGTGATCTTTTGTTGTGGAGAGTATATTTATGGTGCTTGATAGCAATTTCATATGTGTGTTGTCAAGGAGCAAAAAAAAAAAAAAACCTCATTGCAAAGCTCTATTAATTTATCCCTGTTTTACTACATTATCCAAATCAAACTTTTCTGCAATTTCAAATTCATTCATTTCCCCAATATTTGTATTCCAAACATGCATGAATAGTACCCCTTATTTTCTAGGTGATGCTTTTGACATATTTTGCAGTTTGCTATAGAATTTTTCAGTGTTGTATAATGTTGCATTTCTAGCTAGGTGTATATAATCATATAACAGTGATGTTCAGTTGATATTCATTAATTCTAATAGATTCTGTGTTGTTTGTGATAAAGCTGATAGTGATGTTCTTTTTGGAATATTATTACCGCTCCATTCCATTATACAGAATATTGTTCAGAATATATAAATTAATCCTTTTCAGTAGCTCTAAGTACTTTTGTTCCTAAAACATTTTTAAAGAAGCATTAAAGTCCTAAACTGTTCAAAGCCTTAAATATTTATATTCAAACAATCCTTGTTTTCTCAGTAATAGTTTTCTTGCTTTTCCCTTTTAAAACAGATATTTATTTGTTCTTCAACTAAAGCAGGACATTCTGAGTGGCAAGTAAGTACATTCATAATTATACTGACAATTTAGTTCACACAGTTTGCTAAATCTCAAATTGGGGTTATTGCAATGTCATACTTGATCCATATGTTAATTATTTTAGCCACAACTTAAATAGCTTCTTGAATGTATTCAGAATAGGAGGAGGCACCCAGATCTCTGGAAGTCAGCAACTTCCTTTCATTCCAGGTTTTATTTCTAAAGCTAACTCACTATCCCATTTTGGATTACCATTTTTATTTCCTAACCCTACCCCAAACTAGAAAAAGTCATCCATTGTTAAAATTTGTAGATGTTAGTAGTAGACTCTTTATCTGGGACTGCTATCTTTTGTGGAACCCAAGGAGCTTCTGTTTACAGTCAAGGCCCTAGGAAGAATTTTCCTGTGTGAATCTAATGCTATTCTGCAGTGACACATCGTTATCAGGTGGTTCAGTTGCTAAATCATTTCCCTTGGGCTTTTGTATATCTGTAGCCCGCTAGACCTGGGTAGAGATTCTGTGTTGTCTTGGCTATCTACATGTGTCAAGCATTATAATTTGCATATATAAGCAAGAGTGGCCATTGGATGCATGCTTTGGAAAAGAGTACTTTCTACTTTCCCAAGTCATGCAAAAACCTCACTCATAGTACACCTTGCTATCAAGACAGATCACAAAGAAAGATATGGTATTGCATTTAATCATGGCTTTTTGAATGCTTTTCTGAATTTACACAACCTACCACCCTTTCTTCTTATACTGTATAGGCACAGCAGCTCTCATTGTACTAAGTTTGTTTTAATTTGGTTTCTAATCATCAAATGTAAGCATGCTTTGCCAATTTATTGAAACTAATTATTCCCTTCTTCTCTTCCTTTAAAATCTAATTATATTTCTGCACAGCCTACAGCCCAGTCCTTTGGGATTAAGGTTACCGATAAATTCCCAAAAGAATGAAAATATTAGAACAGTTTGCCTGATACATTTTTTTTTCTTGTTATAGGTTGGAATGTCCCTTTGAAACAGCGGTGCAATTAGCAGCTTACATGTTACAGGGTAAGTTGGCTGGAGAACTTTATGTGGGTGTACTGCTTCAGACCAAGGACTTCTTCAAGCCAAACAGGTTTCCTTTGCCAGTAGCAAACTACATGTACATACTTGGTCACTTTTGTACGTGAAGGATCTATTTCATGTTCAGTCCAACCGCAGGATTATAAAGAAGATAGGGCAACGTCAAATAATGTTAACCACCAAGATCTCAGCTTTGGACAACTGTTTTGCAACCCATCATGATTAAGAAGTATGAATGGAATTCTATGACTTGCAGAGCTGTGATCTTTATCTGAGGTGGGGGATTAAACAGGAATAGGAAGAGTCCGCTTTCTTCAGTAAAATAACTATTTTTGTTATTTGAATTGTGTTCTGAAAAACTCAGTGAATCGCAAAATGCAACTTTGATTGCTCTAACAAAGCAAACTACAAACCTAGCTGACAGTTGGAGTCCTGCACTGGCAAGGCCATGTTCCCCAAGCCCTCTTTTAAAAAGCTGCCAGATTTTTACTTATTTTTTATTGTTTCTCATAAATGTAAAAACTGTTTTCTTGATTTAGCTTTAATTAGCTTCTTGAATTTTTAAGAAATGTGTACAACTCTGTGTGATTTTGTCATATGGTGTCCTTAAATTATTTATTTTGCCTCATCTTTATTTCCACATAATAATATTTACTTATTTTTTTTAAGTCCTTAAAATTTATTTATGCAGAAATAATTTCTACAAAAGTCAGTGGAATGTTTATAGGATAGCAGGTTTGGAGGCTTTAGTGCTACTAAAGTGCTTTTTGGCTTTTTGATAGTTCTCAGGGTAGATAATTTATTTATAATTGGGCATTCATTTTTGTCTAGGAATATAGAGTATTCAGGGATTTCTTGTATTTGTGTAAATTTTTTTCCATGTATAAAATTAAAATTACAAAAGGCAAAAGATTTTTTTTCCTGGTATCTGCACAAAATTTTATAAATCTGTTAAGCTATTCAGTAAGCTGCTTTTAAATGCAAAACTGGATTTTTTTCCTTGCACAATTCATTATATATAATATAAAAATGTAAGCTACATCAGTGCTGTTCTTTCTGTTATTTGGTACTAGTTTGAACCTCCCTATATGTTCTTTTATTTTTTGTTCTTTATGCACACTGCTGAGCTCTTTTGATTAGATTTACGTGTAACAAAGCCATATTTAACTGTATAGCATCTATAAACTAATTAAGCTAAGAGGAGAATGAGCCCACATGCAAGAAGAGAGCAATAAAAATTATGTTTGCATAGCCAAAATCATCCTCAGTGTTGTAGAAAAGTTATGAAGAAACTTCCAGAGCTTCTGAATCACTGCTAATGTGCAAGGATGGTCTTAGGATGCAACTTACACCAGAAAATATTGAAAAAATTGTAATTACGTAGATGTATATTCTGTTTCACACATACCAATGTAAAACTTTTCATTTTTGAAAATATCTATTGGAATTTAAATAAAATTTCCTTAATTTGGGGGGAATATATCCCATATTCCAGCCTAATTCTGTAAATTAGGTTTATAGAAGTGTATCCCTTATTACAAAATAACTTTATACAAATAAATAGTAAGGCATAAAAACCCAGTGATACTCCTTTGAGACAGTGGTTGCACTGGCTGTCAAGAGAAAGAGGCATGTCTAATTAAACAGATTTTCTACTCTTTTCAGCAAATTTAGAGCATGTGTGTGGGAGAGTACAGGAGAATAAAAATATGGAGCATCCCCATTGGGCAAACAAAATTCCATTTGCATGACATTGGAAGAGACCAGTGTAGGAGATAAATGTGTTAATCAACACTATAACATTATGTTCTCTCATTTCATGATAGCTAAAATACAGCAAGTTAACAGTTGTAAGTCTCTGTAGAGTGAAAGATCCCATTACCTAAGCATTTTGGATATTAACTTCCAACCAATCTAACTGAGAGAGGGAGACTATTTTTATTGAGTGAATGACTGAGATACCCTGCTTTTTTGCAGCTGAGCTTGGGGATTATGATCCTATTGAGCACATCCCGGATATAGTGTCAGAATTTAGATTTGTGCCCAACCAGACTGAGGAGATGGAACTGGCCATTTTTGAGAAGTGGAAGGAATACAGGTAACTAAATCCAGGACTGGGAATATCCAAAATTGCCCTTCCTGTATAATCTTTGTATTTGTATGTATTATTTTTCTATCCATGTTTGGTGGCGTGCTATTGAGATTTCTTTTAATATTTAGGTTAAGATGGGATTTTGACAAAATTTGTAGATCTGTAATTGATCCTTACAAAAGAAACCATAATGAGTTATTTATTATTTCAAATACCATTTTAGACAATTACATAGAATATAATGTCTTTTTGATAACATTTATGTCACAGTAGTATGTATACACAGTAGTAGTATGTATCTTTTAATTTCTTTTCAGTTTTCACCAAAGTTTCCCCAGGATGGGGATCAAGAATGCCCCCAAAATACAGAGTAGTTAGGAGTTTTGCTTGGTACTTGAATGCCAGATAAAGAAGAAGCTGTTTTTCAGTATTAATGCCATTTACATTTCTCTATGGAGCAAATACCAACTCATCTTAAAACCATCTGGTATCTTTTAAATACCAATCCACAAATTTAACATCTCCGAATTTATCAGAACAACTGGACAGGTTGCCATAGCTTAATTATACATTGCAATACTTTCCCAGTCCTTACATTTCTAAACAAAATAAGTGTCTACAGTCCTGGAACATTATTAACATTTGAATTAGAACTAGTACTTAGTTTGTCCTCCTTGGCACTTTTGAAGTTATGTGTGGTCAGTTTTCTCTGTAAGGATTTTATACTTTTGCTGTAATTTTTGTGTTACATATATTATTTCAGGGGTCAGTCACCAGCTCAAGCAGAAACAAACTATTTGAACAAAGCAAAATGGCTCGAAATGTATGGAGTAGATATGCATATAGTAAAGGTAAGATTATGGTAACAATCTTTTGAGAAATGGTTATATTGTTAATATTGAAAAAACACAATTCAGGTGTAAGAAAATGTTTTTTTGTTTTGTTCCGTCTATTTGTCGTGGCATGATACTATTTTTTTTTATTGAAAAAGTTTTTGAATACAAATTTTTTTCCCCCATTTTTCTCCCCCCCTCCCCCCTAACCCCCCCTCACCACCCATCCCCCCCGTGACTTCTTCACAACAAAGACCTAATTCATAACAGATTATATAATATTTTACCATCCCCTTAGTCCCTCCTCTAAGTACTGACCCTTACTTGCTAATAGTATTATTAATATTGTTACTTCCTCCTTTTACCATACATTTCAAAATAACATTCTACTGTAACATTGTATAACTTCTAATTTATAACTTGTAATATTATTGTAACTCCCAATTTAACAATATTCTGCCCTTTTTCTCCTCCTCCATACTTATATCTGTATATTAATACAACATTTCAAAACAACCTTCCACTTTAAAACTATATAATAAATCCTACTTTAACATTTAATCTTTTGTGTATATTAATATAATATTTCAAAGCAGTCTACCCCATAAATCCTAATTTAACATTTATTCAACTCTATCCATTTGCTCCACTCCCCTAAATATATCACTTAAACATCCCTTTTCTTAAACTAAACAATCAGTAAACTAACCTATTTCCACCCACTTTCCTACAAAATTGCCATGCACAACAATTCTTAATATCTTTAATCCACTGCCCACTCTGCTAATATATATTATATATATATATATATATTCCGTTATATAAAAGAAAGTCAATGACTTTAAATTTATAATCCATATAATATCTTCTTTGATGTCTTTCCACTGGATTGTTGAGTCCATCATCCATATTAGGGTAACATAGCATCCTGGTGCAACAGTTTGTTCAAAATCCTCAGTCATCATCTGCCCCCATCAGTAATGAATATCCTCATATATATATAAAAGAAAAAAACAACCACCCGAGTGACATTATGATTATATTCCATATAATTGTAATTGTGGCTTTCATCAGGATTATTAATTCCCATCATCCTAATGGGTAACAACCAGATCTTCTGCGTGCCCCAGCGTAGCTCTCTTGCCTTATAGCTCAAGATGAATATAATATATTTATCAATAAAAGAAAGAAGTCCAAAATAGATAATTCAAATCCAACAAATTAAGGCTCTTTTCACATCCCAAAATTACGGCATTGCAGAGGTCTGTCACTCTCCTCAGGATAATATTAACCAATACTTCGCCTCCACTATCTTTTCATATATTCATTCATTTTTTTAAAATAACTGGCTTCACTGTTGCTTAATTTAGAAATTTCTATTTTTGTGAGACCTATTTCTTTTTTTCTTTTCTTTTTGTGCGTTTGATCTCCATCCTGGTTTCCTTTCTATAAGTTGTATATCAACTGATCGATTTTCATTCTGCTTTATAACTTGATCTTGTTGGTTCTGCTTTCGTATCTCATATTTCTTTTTTATCAATTGTGTATCAGCTAATTGGTTTCCATACTTGTCTGTGACTTGATGAATCATCACGTTAGAGCCTGATGCCACTTCTCTCATATTTGTAGATAATCCAGCTGAGGTGTCTAAAGAATCCAAAGGCAGTTTGTCCACAGCAGCCTCTATAATTCAATGTTTTCCCTTTATTTCCAATTCCTTCTGCTTATCCTGTATTGTGCCTAGAGATGTTAAGTTCATTTTCAAAATTTTTTGATAAAATTCTTCCGCTTTTTCAACAGTATTTAGTTGGTATCTTTCTCCTTGATATCTCAATATTATACCAGCTGGAGCGTCCCACCTGAATAAAATATTTCTTTTTTTTAACTCAGTCACCAGAAAACCAAATTTCTTCCTTTCCAATAACATCTTAGGCGGGAGCTCTTTGTAAATCCAAATCTTTCTTCCAAACAATTGCAAAGTAGAATTGAAAGAATTTTGCACAATATTATTTCTTATATCTTTGTCTGTAAAATAAATCACCACATCTCTAGGCAATTGCCTTTGCTTTGCAATCCAGGAATTTATTCTATAAACTCTGTCAATCCTACAAAATACTTCCTCAGGTTGAACCTTTAAGATCCCAGCCAGAATTTCAGAAGATATTTTCCTTAAACCATCTCTGTCATTTTCCTGCAGTCCTCTGAGTCTAATCGCATATTCAGTAAAATTATATTGCATCATTAAAACTTCTCTTTCAATCCGTTGTTGTATGTTTTCTGCATTACAAGTCTTTTGATCAGCCTCCATTTTAGGTTTTTCTTTTGAGCTATTGTCTTGAGTGTTTGTCAAATCATTTTCAGTTTTTTGTATTCTATTATCCAAATTGTCCTCAATTTCTTCCACTTTAGACTCTAATAAGTTAGTATTTGCATCCAACTTGATCATAAATTCTGCAAAACCATTAGCCATTTTTATAATCTTTCGGTCCAAAAAATCAAACTTTGATTGCACTAATTCTAATTTCCTGCTTAAATTTTTCAAAGTTCTGATTCACAATCTCATCCCTTCTTACAATCTCCTCCAAAAGAAATTCAATTATATTAAAATCAGTTTTCTGAGACTGGAGATTTAGAACTTGTTCACGTAATTTATTAATGGGGGAATTTCCCCCCCCCCACACTGCTTGTTTGTCCGGCTTTGCAAGCTTTAATGCCATATTTCCACACAGACAAACTATTTTAAAAAAAAGAAAAGAGAGGCAAAAAAGAAAAAAAAAACTTCTTTCCAACCAAGATCAATATCAGATCTCCAGGAAGAACAAAACACAAAAGTAGAGCTTTATCTTCAATTGTAGCCAGAAGTATTTATTCTGCTACTTTGTATCTTAATAGAAAATGGAAGGACTCTCCCTTTCAGCCCCTTCTCAAGCCTCAGCAGTCGCCATTTTTAGAAATTCTTTTTCTCCTTTTCCTTTTCCTTCTTCAATAATTGTTATAAAATAAATGAAATACTTGCGATTCAGGGTCACAGGTCCAGCTCATATCCTTTTTAATTGTTCTGTTAATTTTTGTAGGCTTGATCTTGTCGCCTAGCTCTGCATAAGCAGAGGTCTCCCAAAGCCCGGAGCGACGGCGAGGGAAATAGGGAGCCTCATCTGCTTCGTCCCCAAAAGTAAAAAAAAAAACTTTTGGGGCTAGGCAGAGAGCTCTACCTGCCCCCGCTGGCTCTCTCTCCATTTCCACATGGAAATGGAGTTTTTTCGAGCCGCCTTTCAGATGTAAAGGCGGCTCTTTACAGGCAATGGGGCGGCGATCCCAAGGGATCGTCTGGCGGCAGCAAGAAGCAAACCGGAAGTCCCGTGGCATGATACTATTGTTATATCAGATTATCTGTCTCATAAACCATCACAAATCTCTGAATTTTAGAAGACTCTCCAGAATAGATTTAGTGGGATGTTGCACAAAGGAAAAAAGCCATGTAACCACCAGTTAAGGCTCTTTCCAATGTATCCCAATAGAATGTACTGTTGTACTGGTGGTGATAACAGTACATTTAATACAATCATCTGTTACTAAAAGCTGTTTATTTGTTTCTGACTCTGAAAGTACACTTAATGAATGCATTAGTATAAACCAACAGTTAATGTTGTACGGGTTTCATGGAAAATAGGATGGGATCCATAGGGGTTTTCTTTTAAAAAATAATATCTTACTGGCAGCCTAACATTAATCACTTTAAAGGACAAATCACAAAGCTAGCTAGAATCTCTCCGCATAAGTAATATGGCGCCATGGTGGCACGGTGGTTAGAATGCAGTATTGCAGGCTACTTCTGCCGACTGCCAGGAATTCGATTCTGACTGGTTCAAGCTTGACTCAGCCCTCAATCCTTCTGAGGTGGATAAAATGAGGACCCAGATTGTTGAGGGAAATATACTGATTCTGTAAACCGCTTAGAAAGGACTGTAAAGCACTGTGAAGCATTATATAAGTCTTAAGTGCTATTGCTATTTACATTATTTTCTCCCCCACCCCGTGTTTTATAAAATTCCATTCTTTCCAGCATAGTTATGGAATGTTTTCAGTGCTAATACCATTGTAATAAATAACCATGAGGCAATTTAAAATACAAAGATAAAATATTATGAAAAGTACAGCTCATCCCTAAATGTTCTGTTGGAAAGCAGGGAATTTAGTGGAACTGATTGTTCACTCCCTAGGTCATGTGTTAATTTAGACACAGTATATGTGACTCATTTTGCTGCAAAATCATAACAATGAATAAAAGAATAATTATATTAAGATAATCTGTTAAAATCATACCTGAAGGAATATTTTAACCTAATTTTAATTATTATTAGGCAAGAGATGGCAATGATTATAGCCTTGGATTAACACCAACAGGCGTCCTTGTATTTGAAGGAGAGACCAAGATTGGATTGTTCTTTTGGTAAGCTGGATAACCTATATATCTCAAGGAAAACTTGAGTAGTCCTAAAGTCATAGTGCCAGGATCATGAAACCTTGGGGAAATCTTGAAAAGTGACCTCAAGATATGTCTGTCATAGAGGCAGTCAGTGGGAGAAGACACAGTCCTTCCTAAAAAACTACACATGGCCTAAATATATGAACAGTAATTGGCCTATCAACCACAGAATGCTCTGATCTGTCAATCAACAGAAATAAGAGTTAATAACCATAGAGGGGAGGAGGATATGAGAGACAGTTAGTAGTATAAACTACAGGAGAACAGGGGCATTTCTACACCCTTGAAGTGCATAATATCCATATCTAATGTGAAATCGTTTTGATGCATACATTATTTTAGAGTTTATATAGTCCAACTCTGAGTAAGATTTTGGTAAAGTTTATAACAACTAAAACACTTTAAATTGGTATTCTGTATGACATAGTCAGGGTGACTCTTACAAAGGAATATATCAAATAGCATATTTGAGTGTTTGAGAAGTAAGTATTAACGTGTATAAATAAAGTTAATAAATTTGTCATTAGTTGGGTCTCGTTTGAATTGTGCAGAATTGATGTAAATGTTGGGAGAAAAACTAGGGCACATTAGAATAGATAATCCTTGCAATATCTTTATTATCCTTTATTATCATGGAAAACTGGGAGATATATATATAGGGTAATTGTGGCATTATTTGCATAAAGTGGTTTAAAACTGTTTAAGCGAACGAATAAAATGAATAAATACATCTAATGGTTAACTTTTAATCAAAGTTAACATTGATATTTAGATTTAAAGCATCTTTTAATTGTAATTGTAAGATTTTTTTTAACTCACTATGCAGGATAATGTTCTTTCTATTACAAATACTTCTTCCAACTTTTTTTTTACTCTATGAATAAATTGTAGTATAAATACATACACTATCTTTCCTTTTGCAGGCCAAAGATTACTAGATTGGACTTCAAAAAGAATAAATTAACACTAGTGGTGGTTGAAGATGATGAACAGGTAAAAGAAAAAAATCTTCCTCTCCTGGTCTTCTATAAAATTAAACTTATTTTTATTGTATCTCATTAAGGTTATGCCAGGTTATGCCCTATGCCATAGGGTACCATATGTACCCTATGGTCACTAAATTAGTGGAGTCAACACTATAGATTATCTCTCTCTTCAAAATGGAGAGTCAAAATTTCTCTTGTTTTTCTGTATCTAAAGCTAATCTACAGGAACTTTTTAAAAATATTGCCTCATTCTGAGAATTTGGAGATTGATGATAAGAAAGATATTTTTGGTGTTCCCCCCTTGTTCTTGGCTATTTTCCAAAGGAAGCATGTGTGTCATACACAAATCTATATTTATTTTAAACCTTTCAGATTTTAAAAATAATTTATGACTTATTTTGTTTCCTCTAGTGCAGTATTTAATTGTTATGCCTGTTGATGTTTTAATTTCATATTTGCTTTAGTTTATATTAGGTCAGCGTGTTAATCTGTTTCTAATGTGCAAGTATATTGTATTTTATTGTTTAAGTGATCCTGCACAGTGTTTAGAAAGCTTATTTCATCAAGGACTTAATAATGTGTCTGTATTGATACATTACATTAAGCCATAAACACTATTACACTGTATAGTGTAATGGTTAAGCTGTTGGACTGGATTGGGGATATACAGAAAAAAAGTCCTCATTCAAGTAGTGTTTGCTGTATTACATTTGACCAGTCGGTCGGTTTCAACCCAGCCCATCTCATAGAATTAGAAATAGTGTTATAATGCCTTGGTAAAACCACACTTGGAATACTTCATCCAGTTTTGGTCGCCACAATGTAAAAAAGATGTTGAGACTCTAGAAAGAGTGCAGAGAAGAGCAACAAAGATGATTAGGGGACTGGAGGCTAAAACATATGAAGAACGGTTGCAGGAACTGGGTATGTCTAGTTTGATGAGGAGAAGGACTAGGGGAGACATGATAATAGTGTTCCAATATCTCACGGGCTGGCACAAAGAAGAGGGAGTCAAACTATTCTCTAAACCACCTGAAGGCAGGACAAGGAGCAATGGGTGGAAACTTATCAAGGAGAGAAGCAACCTAGAACTAAGGAGAAATTTCCCGACAGTTAGAACAATTAATCAGTGGAATGATTTGCCTCCAGAAGTTTTGAATTCTCCAACACTGGAAGTTTTTAAGAAGAGATTGGATAACCATTTGTCTGAAATGGTATAGGGTTTCCTGCCTAAGCAGGGGGTTGGACTAAAAGACCTCCAAGGTCCCTTCCAACTCTGTTTTTTATTCTATTCTAATTGTTAGTGGAATCTCATAGATACTACTATGAGCTCTCAAGAGAAAAAGCAGGATGTTTAAAACAAACGTATTTTTTTTTTTATTGAAAAAGTTTTCAAATACAAGTTTTTCCCCCTTTCCCCCCCCCCTCTTCCCTAACCCACCCTTTCCACCCAACCCCCCCTGTGACTTCTTCACAACAATAGGCTATTTCATAACTAGTTACATACATAATATCTTCCCTTTCCCTTAATCCCTTCTCGGAATACTGACCCTTAACTTGTTAATCTTATAACTCCCATTTTTACGGTAATCTGCCCTTTTTCTCCTCCCCTAAACTTATTGAGTATTATTACAAATTAACCTTTAATCTTTTATATATATTAATATAACATTTTAAATCGGCCTTCTCCCTGCAACCAAATTTATTCAATTCTGTCCACTTCCTACACTCCTCTAAATATATGACTTGAAATCAGACAATACAATTCTAAATATAATCCACTACCCACTTTACTAAAATATACACATATCTATATATGCATCCCATTTTATAACAATCAGTAAACTAACCTATTTCAACCCTTCAATTCCTACAAAATCATGCAGTACAATTCTAAATATAATCAACTGCCCACATTACTAAGATATACACATATCTATATATGCATTTCATTATGTAAAAAGAGAAAAGACAATAACTTTAAGTTTATGATCCATATAATATCTTCTTTGATGTCTTTCCAGTAGATTGTTAAATCCATCACCCATAATAGGGTAAAATAACATGCTGGTGCAACAGTTTGTTCAAAATCTTCAGTCATCTTCTGCCCCCATCAGTAGTAGGTATCCTCACACCTGTATAAAAGTAAAAACAACCACCCGAGTGACATTATAATTATGAATATATCCGTATGGTTATAATTGTGGTATTCATCAGGATTGTTAATTCCCATCATCCTACTGAGTAACATCCAGATCTTCTGCATGCCCCGGCAAAACTCTCCTGCCTTATACCTCAAAGTAGTTATAATATATTTCCAAGAGAAAAAAAAGGTAAATAAGAAAAAATTAGATGATTCAAATCCAACAAAGTGAGGCTCTTTCCACATCCCAAAATCATGGCCTTGCAGAGATCTGCCACAATCCTCAGGATAGTATCAGACAATTGTTCGCCGCCACTATCTTTTCTAATATTCATTCATTTTTTAAAGCGCCTGGCTTCACTGTTGCTTAGTTTAGAAATTGCTGTTTCTATAAGATCTGTTTCTTTTCTTTTTCTTTTTCGGGTTGAATTTCCATCCTCTTTTCTTGCCTACCAATTGTATATCTGCTGGTTGATTTTCATTCTGCTTTGTGGATTGTTCTTGTTGGGTTAATTTTATCATCTCATCTTTCTTCTCCGTCACTTGTATATCAACTGATTGATTTGCGCACTTGTCTGTGACTTGATGATTCATCACCTTGGGTTCGGATGACACTGCTCTCTTATTTATAAACAGTCCAGCTGGAGTCTCCAGGGAGTCCAAAGACAATTTATCCATCACAGCCTCTGTAATTTGATGTTTTCCTTTTATTTCCAACTCCTTTTGCTTATCCTGTATTATGCCTAAAGGTGTTAAATTCATTTTTAGAATTTTTTGATAAAAATCTTCCGCTTTTTCAACAGTGTGCAATTGATATCTTACGCCTTGATATCTCAATATTAAACCAACTGGGATGTCCCACCTGAATAGGATATTTCTTTTTTTTAATTCAGTCACTAAAAAGCCAAATTTCTTCCTCTCCATTAACATCTTGGGCGGGAGCTCCTTGAAAATCCAAATCTTTCTTCCATGAAATTGCAAATTGGAATTAAAAGAGTTCTGCACAATATTATTCCTAATTTCTTTATCTGTAAAATAGATCACCACATCTCTAGGCAATTGCCTTTGCTTTGCCCACCAGGAGTTTATTCTATAAGTTCTATCAAACAAACGTATTGATGCAGGCACTCTCTGACTTTTCTTCAGAAGAGTCCAGAAATGATTCTTTTTCCTTTTTCTTTCTTACTTATTAAAATTGTTTTCTGCATCATGGGCAGAACTAGAATCCTATTGCTAAGCTTAACTAGGGACAACTCATGAACAGGTGATGATAGATTTGGAAGTATTCAAAATTCCTTTATAAAATATTTATAACCATATGTACACCAGAGAACAAGCTCCCTATAATAAAAGTGTATGATGGATCATTACATTACAACTGTATAATATATATCTATCATATCTATATATTATATTGTTTCCTATATTATGAAATGCCATTGAGTGGGCAAACACCGGTTGTTGCATATGTGTACGAAACAATGTTCTGATATAGTAATGAAAGTCAATAATTGCTCATGGTTAACAAAGCTATTAAACACTGATACTGCAGTGTTTGTCAGCATGTTTTAATCAGGTTGTTTAAACCTCTCTGTAAAGTACAAAAGCACTTTATTAGATTCTGTGGTAGCATGGCATTTTTAAAATGATACGGGTAGTTATTTATTTTAAGCAACGATGTAACAGTTGCAATTAGTTTTGGGTCTTGCTGCACAACAAAAAGGGAATCCATTATCTTGTCAGTTTATTTGTGTCAAAACAGCAAAATGAAACCGTTGCACTGTCAGTCTTATAAAATGTCAAAGGCAGTGTTGTTCTTAAATCAGTGAATATTCACTTCAGTCTTTTGTAATGTTGGTAAACATCACGTTAATTGCTCAGGATGTGTTTGGAACAAACCGTCTTTTATTTTAGGGAATGGTATTATTCTTGCCTAAGCGGTGAAGTCAATGTTTATGTGCCTTCTGTTCCACAACATTTCTCTGGTGTTTATCTTTCTTTAAGGGTAAAGAGCAGGAACATACTTTTGTCTTTAGGCTGGACCATCCAAAGGCCTGCAAACATTTGTGGAAGTGTGCTGTTGAGCATCATGCTTTCTTCCGCCTCCGTGGACCTGTTCAAAAAGGCTCCAGTCGATCGAGCTTCATTCGGCTGGGGTCCCGATTCAGATACAGGTTAACCATATCTCCCTTTTGCTTGTTTCTCAAATAATAGAAAACAAATAAATGTGCTCGGTTGCCTTTCTGGAATTGAACCCTGAAGGTGGGAGGTCTAATTCCAACCAATTTCAACATCTTTAAATGAACATATTGTTTAAAAATGTGGATTAACAGAAGTGGTTTAACAGCAAAAGCAATGAACTTGGGAGGCAATGGTTTTGCTTTTTCTAGATTTTTTCAAGCAAAACCTATATAAACATTTCCAAGGGATGCTATAAAGTGTTTTCCTGACTTTACTGGGAATTACTTAGTTAAACTATGTTTAAACTAGTTAAGGTAATTTAACCAATCCCTTGAAATTCTGTGATTCTATGCAAAGCCAAGCATATGCAATTGTTTTTAATTTTGCTACAAAATTTACATTGTTTTTGACCTCACTGGCATGGTGGCAACTTTTTTTCAAGATGGAATATAGACTTGAAAAAAATTGTTTCTATTTTAATGAATAGGATGGGGGTTGTATGCTTGGTGCGAAGTTCAAAATACTTCTCCTAGATAATTTTTAAAGCCCTACTATTTAATATACTTATGGAACCTTGGCTGGCTTAAATATACATGTAAAATAATTAGGTGTTGTGTGTTGGAGCAACTTAGCTATATAAATCTTTTTATTTTCTTGTTCATTGTATCCTTCATGTAGTGGGAAAACAGAGTACCAGACTACAAAGACTAATAAAGCCAGAAGATCAGCATCTTTTGAGAGAAGACCTAGTAAACGATACTCAAGGAGGACACTACAAATGAGAGGTAATCAGACTTTTATTTTTAAGGCACATCTTTCTTTGCTCGTGTTACCTCAGTAGAAATTATTACAGTTTCTTTCAACTTCTGATCTCCATGCCAGTTTTGAAACAATTTGCTGGGTGGTTTACATGGAAGAAACAAGGCATATCCTTCTTTGGATTACTGAACTGCTATCATAATTTTTGAATCATACTAATGACAATACTGTGAACAGATATATTTTCCTCAGCATTTATGTCAAATTGTATCTCCTTAGTTATTGGTAATATCTGGGTAAAATAATAGATTACACATAGGTAGTCCTCCACTTACGACCATAATTGGGCCCAGAATCTTAGTTGTTGAGCGATGTGATCATTAAACAAGATGCCATGTGACTGCTTCACTCAACAACTGCAATCCCATTTCTTCCAATTAGGGTTGTTAAGTGACTGTGCAGGTTACAAGAGGATGGAATGCTGGATTTGAGAAGTCCTGTGCAGTAAAGGATTTCACCTTCCAACCATGCAAGGAGGGGAAATCCGCCCACTTCTCCTACACCCTGGAGGAACAGGCCTCAAATCTGGCTAAAATGTTAGTGAATACCAACATTTTGAGCCAAGAGTATTGCATTTTTGTAGCGTTCTATTTATATAGCTTGATCTTGATAATATTACAACCTAGAGCTACCCTGTGATAAGATGGATGGAAAGAAACAAAGAGAGAAAGGGAGGGGAGGGGAGGGGAGGGAGGGAGGGAGTTTGAGCCTCCCAGGTATAGTGGGACAGGGAGAGAGCCACCTGGGCCATCCACTACTCCAATTTTACAATAATCAAAAATGCTTTAGGATATAAAGCACCTGTTCCAAGGCTATTGTGACAGGGAACAGTTGTTAAATGACCAGTCATAAGTTGATGGCTACCTGTAGTGGTATCCAGCAAACTATATATTGTCAGTTTTCTCCAGCATTCACTTTTTTAATATTTTTGAAATATCACTCATAATATTTTGCAACAGATTAGTTTTTTTAAAAAAACTTATATTTGATACATTGTACAAACTCAATAACATTTTTGTTTTGTATTTTATTACAGCTCATCCTCATGCATCTGAAGGAATTAGGTAAGATATTCAATTATGCATGTTAGTTTCTTCTATAGTTAATTTTACCCAATGAATTTAACTGTTTGGAATCCTTCATATGTAATTACGAGTGGAAAATGTTTTTTTTTTCTTAACCTCTATTATTATTATTTTTAATATTCCTAATGCTGATGGACTTTCTGAAATCTGCCATCTCAAAAGATCATAGAAAACTTTGTAAGAATTTTAATGGAAAAGCCAACTATATAAGCATTTTAAGCTCATGGGATTTTGAATGTTCATGTATTAAAAATGAACATGTTGTGATTTACAGAGGGGAAAAAATGGAAGTAGACCTGCCTGTGTTATGTCCTGCATTTTGTTTTCTCACAAAATGCTCCTTAAAGTGCCTTGGCATCATAGGGTTGAAAGGAGTCATTCAATCATTTATTCAGTACAGAAATCCAATTGAAGTATTTGCACCATCTCCTTGAAAACTTATAAACTTAACCTCCATCTTCTTGAATATGTGAGCAGATAAGTCTTCAGATAACAGTTCAGTCTTTGCAAATTAAACTGTTGATTTTTTTTTTCCTTTCAGCCATTCAGGCAATGTTTTCACTCAAAACAATGGACCACAGCAAGTAAGTCTGTCTGAGAATTTAAGCCCCAGAATTAAGCAATAGTTTTTGAATGTTATAATTATTAAGTATCACATGGAAATATTTGGTAACAAGCCTTTAGAAGTTTAATTTAAAATAAACATTTGTAGACTAAAATAGCTTTTTCTTCGCCCATTTTCTTGGACGAGAAAGAGCTTTTTCTCCAAACGATAAAGGGAAAACTACTGTTAAGAGTGGTTAGAATGCAGTATTGCATGCTAATTTTGCATTCCACTGTCAGGAGTTCGATTCTGACTGGCTTAAGGTTGACTCAGCCTTCCATCCTTCTGAGGTTGGTAAAATGATGACCCAGATTGTTGGGGGCAATATGCCGACTCTGTAAACTGTTTAGAGACGGCTGTAAAGCGGTATATAAGTCTAAACTGCTGTTGCTATTGCCACTGCTAATATCTTTAAATGCTACTGGGCAAATGTTGTGTCCCTCGTGTATTGAATGCTCTGAGATACAATATTCATTCTTGGAAATTTCACTTCATTCCTTCAGTCTGTATAAAGAGTGTGCTTTTTAAAGCAGGGTGTAATTTGGATTTAATAAAGCCCATTTACTGGATTCTGTAGGCAAACCATATGGAGATCACACTCCCAAATTAGGACACACATCTATGCTTTTTTTTTAAAAAAAAAACCCTGTAGCAGAAGGTTTTAACAGGAAAACTCTGTTAAATTCATTTTATTCACAGAGAATGTTCTTTTTTATATTATTATGCAAGTGATGCAGATTATACCCTTTGCAATAATGTGTGCATTTGCAGACATTTCAGAAAGGATGGACACCTCCCTCATCCTGAATGGTCGATTAAATCAAGTTTTTTTTTTGTAAACTAAAATATTTTTATTTTTTGATTTTCCAGAACCGGAGTGCATTGCCCTCTGCAGCAGCAGTTCCTTCTGGTCCAGTTTTAGTTGAAATAGAAAATCTTCCCCGGAGTACTGGAACAAGCCAACAGGATAAGAAATGGTATGTTACTCTGATCTCTCATCTTGTTCTATATTGGGAAAGAACAGTTATTGCTGGTCACTTCAGATATCTTTTGCATGATTGATTTTGGACACTGCTTATACTGTATCATCAAAAAATAAAAATTGAGATTTGAGTTTGGCAGCAGGCCAGCACTCATGACAAATGTTCTTGCTGCAGAGAAGATTGAAGAAAATAAATCATTTGCACAGTCTTATCCGGGGAATATTCACAGCAGTGAGTGATCAAGTAACGTTTGTAGAAAGTCACACTTTTCATCTTATCTTGTTTTCATTGTAAAATATTATAAAACTAGCTAACTGATCAGTAGTGTAGGTTCTACAGTGATCAAATAGAATTTGCATACAGTAACAACTGCAAATAAGAACCTGAGTTGGGCTTAAATTACTATTTCTTGGTGGTTCAATCCTTAGCTATCCATTCTGTTCAAGAAAATGAACTTCCTTTTGACTTTAAAAACACATTGTAGCATTGCAATACCTTGACTTAAAGTTATCGTAAGAGGCTCCATTTTATTTATGATTACAACTTGACTTAGTCTTGTTTTAAACCACTTGCAGGTATATTGGAAATACAAATTTAAATAACATGTGATACCAAATACTAAATCAAAGAAAATCGTCTAATGCCAAATCCAGCAATTCTATTTGTTGAATTCAACATGGTCAGGACCTTAATTTTATATCTGAAGCTGTTTTTTTTTTGCAGCTGCAATCCAAAGCTTAATCAATAAGATGCTTTCTCTTTTCTTTTTGCCCTTGATTTATCCAGTGTCTGAAATTGGAGATTTTTCTCTAAGATCTTGATCAATCAGTTTCCTCCTTCCCATGGTGGTGGTGTAAGGTGGTGGTATTTATTTATTTTTATTCTCGTTTGTCATACTGGTATGATAGCCTGTCTTGTATAAGCTCAATATAATTGCTGTGCTCATGGTTATTGATCCTTGCCTGTCTTTTTAAGACTCCAGCTCCAAACAGTTCTAGCCGTGCTTTTACAATTTCGTGCAGCCTCAAGCTCATATTATTTCTGAGAAAAGTACGAGTGTGGTTTAAAAACCTGCATACTTGGATTTGTGCTACAAATTGGGGCTTTCAGTAAAGTTTGTTTTGCTTCCGTCTCTTTCTCTCCCCCACATACATGTATTTGTGTGTGTGTGTATATGCACATCTATGTACACACAAAAATACATGCATACACATATGTACATCCCCTATACATTCTCTGTATGACTACAATATGAATATCCATTCACTTATTAAGTGTTCTTTCCTTAAACATCTCCACAAGTCAGGGTCAGGTGTGACTTCCCACTCTGAATAGCTGGAAAAGGGTATGCGGGTAGTCCTCGAGTTATGATCACAATTGAGGCCAAAATTTATGTTTATGTGAAACATTTGTTAACTGAGTTTACCCCATTTTACGACTTTTCTTGCCACAGTTGTTAAGTGAATCATTGCATTTGTTAAGTTAGTAACAAAGTAGTTAAGTGAATCTGGCTTTCCCATTGGCTTTGCTTGTCAGAAGTTTGCAAAAGCTGACCACATGACCCCAGGACAGCGCAGCCGTCATAAGTATGAACCACTTGCCAAGCGTCTGAATTGTGATTATGTGACCATGGGGGTTGCTGCAAAGGTCATGAGTCACTTTTTCTAGTGTCGTAACTTTGAATAGTCACTAAGTGAACTGTTGTAAGTCGAGGACTACCTGTATGTGGTACGCACATTGTTCGCACATTATTACTTGCCTCCCCGTAGAAAACCTAGGTTTTGAAAATTTGCAACTTTGCAAGTTGCAGTGGGAGTCTCAGAATAGTGCTTGTTTTCTGGCACGCCCTGTTTATGATATCCATTTGTAATGATCTCTTCTAGACTTTATGATTAGAAGAACCGCCCAAGATATAACAGAACTATACACAGCACATAAAGCATTCCTTATTTATTTATTTATTTATTTATTTATTTAATCAAATTTCTATGTTTTCCCAATCCTGTTGAGCCTGGGCACTTGAGTCTTCTTCTAAAGTATAGATGGGATCTATGTTCAAAAGGTATTGCTGCTGTAGGAGGCCAATGTATAAAGTGCAAAGCGATCCTTCATTACTTTGATAGAAAAGTGCCCCCCTCCCCCACACACACAAAATGGCATGCGGAATGGACTGGCGATTTTATTTCTCCCAACAACAATCAATAGCTGATTTTGCCACCAAAGCCGATAGAAAAGTATGCCATTCTTTTTATTAATGGAGAGAACGGATTAACTCAACGTAGGCCTACGTTTCAGTAGATGCCATCCTTCTAAAACAGCCTGGGTTGTTGTGTGCAGTGGAGGAAGGGAAGCAGTAAAGATAATGTTTGGAGCTGTACAGTCAGTCAGGTGTGCTGACTTGCAGAGTTTGGAATGAGGTTAAGCAGAATGTGTTGACGGAATGGATGCCTGCTTGGTGGAGAATGACCTAAATGTCTAGGTGCTGTTTACAAGGGCTTTCTTACATCAGCCTCTTCCTGCCTCTCTTAATTGGGCCGTTACCATGATTTGGCTTTGGGTTTCCTCCTTTATGATCAGTCTTCTTTAGAGAACATTTTCCAAACACAGTGCTATGAACACTATACCGCGTTTCCCCGAAAATAAGACCCTGTCTTATATTTTTTTTGAACCCTGAAATAAGCGCTTGGCCTTATTGCCATGCGCTCAAAAGCCCGATTGGGCTAATTATCAGGGGATGTCTTATTTGGGGGGAAACAGGGTAATACTTTAAACCATTGTAATTGGATAAATATCATTTTATTAAAGGAATGGTTCTTTGTATTGCTAGAATCTTGAAATTACCGGTATGCTCCACACCTCCCATCATTTGAACTAAAATGATGCAGACCTGTTAAAAATGTGTATTGCATTACCATTCAGATAGTTCCCATGAAAAATTTTTCCTATTCTTGGCAAAGTACATTGATTTACATTTCATGCTACCAACTTTTTGAGATTTGTTTGTTTTCCCAAGAAATAGCTGAAACCTATCCAAGTCTTTGTCTTCCAAATTCCACGCTTAAATGTGGTATATTGTGCTGTTTTGATGGTAAAAGAAACCATTGGAGCTATATAGGAACAGACAAGATAGGTTAGCAAAAGATTTATATGTACTGCTGCCCATGCCATTTATTCTGAAAGAGATCCAGAATGATATTTATCTGGAGTCTAAAGAAAATTGATTATTTTGAATATCTCTCAACCCTTTTTATCTATCTTTAAGAAAACCTTGAACAGGTGCTCAGCAATTGTATCATTTCAAAACATGGTTGATGTTTTATTAACAGCTATGATCATCAACTTCTCATAAAATAAATGTTCTCTTGGTGACATATGAATTAATACGATAAAGAACCAGATCCTTAACATAAATAAAACAAGAGTGAAATTGAATAAAATTGTTTCTAAAGAAGACTACTTCTAGATACCTATGCATTTGCCTTAACCTTCTGCATGCTTTTTAATCTACATTATTTTTATGGGGCATTTTCTAGTTTTGTATATCACTGGTTTGGACACTAGTATAACTTAGATTTTCTGAATTTAACCTTACTGATACTTGGCTTTAATTAAATCTCTCATTTTTATGAAAAACAGCATCAGCAGCATGGCAGCATATTTAGCATACTTACATTTGAACCTCTTCCTTCCACCATAAGAAAAATTATTTGAAATATTTCCCCAGAACTAAGATTGTAGGTGACTACTATATAATTGTGACTAAATCTAATACAAACCCAACAGTTGTAATTGAGGAATTACAAATGTTGCCTAATTAACCCAAAATAATTAGCCATAAACTTAGTCTACAAATCTTTTTATAAAAGACTAATTTATTTTATTTCTTTTTATTTTACTTTGATTTATATGCCGCCCTTCTCCGGAGACTCAGGGCGGCTTACAATGCGTTAAGCAATAGCCTTCATACTTTTGTATATTTTTATACAAAGTCAGCTTATTGCCTCCACAAACTGGGTCCTCATTTTACCTACCTTAGAAAGGATGGAAGGCTGAGTCAACCTTGAGCCTGGTGAGAATTGAACTCGCAGTAATTGCAGGCAGCTGGAAGCTAAATACTACCTTTATACATTATAATGAAACAGAACAAACTATTTATGGTTTAGCAGACTCTATGAGGCTTAAATATTTTTTAAAAATGTAATAATCATTTCTTTGCAACCATAATTAATTTTTCTGCTTAACATTGAATACTTTTAACCAGTGGTCAAAATTTGTGAATATTTGAGAAGATTAGGATTTTGAGAGTGATATGCACTAAGTAAATAAAAATAAAAATAATTTATCCAAGAACATAATTTTCTCAAAACAAATATAGGGATTAAACACCAAAATTTACAGGTAGTTCTTGTTTAGCAACCCCTGTTGGGACCAGCAACTAGGTTGTAATGGAAAGGAAACACTAAATGAAGTCATGACAATGTTGTGATCTTACTTCAGCTTTCCTGTGTTTTGCAGTCTTGGTGATAACTCCAAGAAACTCACGCTAAACATATCCAAAGCAAATCAAATGGTTAAACTCCCATATATCAACTGGATCATATATTCTACAGCAATGGTGCCCAATCTTTTGGGCACCAGGGACTGGTTCCATGGAGGGAGGTTCTTCCACAGACCGGTGCGGGGAGAGGGCTGGTTTTACACGCTGCCTGGATCCTGCACGTGTGCAGATGGGACTTTGCTCACTTGCACACCTGGTTCCTGGTGGACTGTGGCCCGGTGCCAGTCCATGGCCCAGGGGTTGGAGACCCTGTTCTACAGGATGCACAACCATTTATTTTGAAGAGTACATGCGAAGTTTCAGCTTAATTTTTGAATTAAAAATTTATATCCTCATTTGCTAATTAAATTATAATTGAAAAATCAGGAATTTCAAAGAGTCTGGTGGATGATAAGAAAGATCTCTCATAGTTACCATAACAGACACCTCAGATTTAAACATTCATTCAGTTCCTTTTGTAAAATGTTAGTGGTTAGGACTCATAAAACCTCAGATCAATACATGTGTTAATACACTTAGCTTTAAAATATGATTTTCTAATTTAGAAAATTGTATGGCTTGAAATTGAAAACATAAAAACATTACACACACACACACACACACACATAAAGCTTAAAAGTCCATTTGCTCATGTGATAATACTAAAGGTCCCTTAAGGACCCAAGCACTGGATAATCGCCTTGTTTCTAGAGAAGTCCTCATTCTAAACATACAGACTGCTTAATAGAGCTTGGCAGAGTTACTCCAATTAAATTTCTCATGCAAATATCGGGTTACAATGGAAGAGTAAATGGGAAGCTGAAGAAAAGCTCCCAGCCCTGCTTCTTTTTGATCTGAATGTCATTAGTGTAGCTAATCATACCCTTCAAGTCTATTAATCAGTAAAAACTGGCACATCTTCAATAGCTTTGTGCTTTAAAATATATTAAAGTTTCTTCGACCAGGCAACAAGGCTTATTTTATTACATTGGAGCGAGAAATACCATAGGTAAAATATACATACCATCTTGTCTATCCGGTTGACCCGGCTCTGGAAATTTAATTTTACATGTTCCTGAAATGGACTTTAGGCACAGTAAGATAAAAGAAGCCATGTTCGACAAACAAAATCTATACCGGTGCATTCTAAATAGCATGTTGTGCATGGAGTAGGTTCTTCTTATCCTTCACCAAATATAACCACAGTCTTTATGTTGAACTGCTTTATTTTGTATCCTTGCTTTATTTTAAAAAAAATGATATTTTTAAATAGTTCATAGTTATTGTGTTAATTACTAGTCTGTAAATCCTGAACGTTTTATCATACAATTTAAATGCTTCATTGCTGCTATATGTATAAGGCACTTGCTTTTCTTCATGAGCATTGAAGCTGAAGGTTAACTTCTGGAAGCTCTAACCAGCTTGTTCGATGCTGAGAGTATAATTTATTGACAGCTGGGAAGTACTTTCTGCCTACCTCTGATTTAGTTCACAAATATATTGCTGTGTTTATACGTAAGGGAAATACTGTAGACACTAACTTTAGAGTCTGGGAGAAGTTATATATTAATTTATTACTCTATTTATTGGTTAGAGAAAGTGCTAGATGAAAATAGAGAAGCATTCAAAGTTAATTCTTGCATAGATTACTTTAAAGCCAGTGCATCCTGATAGCAGCATGAAGGGTTTAAATTGTAAGTCCGTTTCCTAAACCTGTGCTTGCTCTTCAAGAAGTTTGCTCTTGCTAGCCTGATACTTCCTCGACTGCATCTTCCGCATTCCATTCTCTCCCTTTATTTATACCTAGATACTAACTGTGCCCCATCCCATTCCCAAACCAATCTAGGCCCCATGATGCTCGCGACTGCTGTCAACGTGGTGGAAGTGCATGGAACATGTGGTCCACGCCCTCGGCCCACACAGTGGATAGACACTGCAATGACTTTGTCCGTGAACGCAATGTGAAGAATGCAGGAATGTACAGACAGGCTTATGGTTCTGGTTTCCAGACTACTGTGACTGACCTGTAGGACTTTTGATCTTAAGGAAATCTTGACTGCCCTCTGGAATCATGAATGTTTTGAAGGGCTTGATCTTTAAGAGATAATCCCATATGCCATTATATCCAAACATGAATGACCAGCATAGATGTTTCTTTTAAAGATGTGGTTTTACATTGGGGGAAAAAAAAGGATCTGTGCGTGCTTTTCTTAATGGGGAGGAGGTGGGTAAAGATGAAATGGATTCCTTGTTTATGGCAAAGCTGCTTATTCAATCTATAGAAACCAATATTTTGCTCGCCAGGTGGAAAGATACCAACAATGATTTAATGATTCTTATCATATAATTATTTTCTGGGTTTTAGAAGAGAGCAAAGAGGTCTACTGCAGATATAATAGAGCAGGTTAAAAAAAATGTTCTCCTGCACTTTTGATAATGTGCCTATTAATAATGTTATAAAATTATGCTTTTTATATTAAAGTACTTTCAAAGAAATGTGAAGGAATGCAAAATAAGGTGTTTGAAGGTTGCTCTCTGTTCTGAGATTCTTTGTTTTAATGCAAAAATCTATTAAACGGCAAAAGGTTTATTCAAATAACTACAAAGTTGCCTCTACTATATTCTGAATGGTGTCATATTGTCAGGCTATCCCTGTGGGATCGATTCTTTTATGCTCAAGCATACCCGATAATAAGACAATGTCAACTCCAAAACCAGTGCTTGCTTATACTTAGGCAATGCTCATCTTTCATTTTTTTCATTGTTTTGTGAAGTAAAAGTGTGTTATTAAAGAAGAAGGTGCTTCCATCCTATCCAGAGTGAGACTTTCACTTCTGATCAGAATGAGATATATTGTTTTCTTTTTATATTCCCTCCCAACTTGTTTAACTGCAGTTCCCTTGATAGTTGGACATTTGAAGCCCTGTGTCCAATATACTGTATATGTGGGGGTACTACACACCGGTTTGCAGAAGTCATCTCATTTTGCTATATTAAAGTGCTTCTGTAGCAATCCTATGGTGGTTTAAGATTATCTCATGTACACTGGAGATGTTCCAAAGACTGAAAAGATGTCTGCCTGTTGCCTGGGGAGATTTGATTTCACTTATCTTGTCACTGAAACTGAGAAAGGTGCTTCATCAAGAGATCTCAGACCAAAAAATGGAGATTTTCTGGAAGTATTTCTGGTTCCCAAAGAAATTTCACTTGATTGAAGGCCCTAGTCATATCCTTAAATGGGTGAGCATTGATATAAGTAGGATGGAAGCCACAACGACAAACTACACTTTGTATGGGGATGGTGAAAGCAGAGTGACATGTCTCTTGCTTTGCTGGCGCTAATTATAAAGGAACTGGCCTTGAAAAAGTTATAATAGATCTATTAAAGGGGCAGGAGAGTTTAGGGGGGGGTGGAATTACACAGAGGGAGATGGAAGGAAATGTGAGAAGTAACTCAAAATAACCCCAACTTGATTTTGTTAAGGTAAAACAGAGAAAATAATCCCTACCACCCTTGCTTCTTAAAAGGGTTTTCTTTGAGGAGCTGACATCAATCTAGAAAGCTTATCCAAGGTAAAACAGAGAAATTTAGATAAGCTTTCTAGATTGATGTTAGCTCCTCAAAGAAGACCCTTTTAAGAAACAAGGATGGTCGGGATTCCAGGAAATACATATTATGTACTAAAATTAACAAGAGGGGGTTTTTTTTACAGCCTGTTCACGTTTCTCTCTGCCCATCTTAAATAAAATCAAGGTAGAATTATTTTGAGTTTCTTTCCCCTGCTTCTCTCTAACTCAAAACTCTGTGATCTTTTCTGTAAATCCCCTTTAGCAGCTCTAACTTTTTGCTTTTCCCTTAATAGCTCTCATACATTTCCCAAAATCAAATCTATATTCCTTTACACCAGGCGGGCCAAACTCATGGGCCGTGGGCTGGATGCATTACACACTGGCCATGCCTGGTTTAGCAAAGGGGAGGGGAAAGTCACAATACGTCACATGACGTGACGACACAAGTTTGACACCCCTGCTTTACACTAACTTAACAAGGCTTTGCTAAATCAGATCCTACTTCATTTACTGTAGTAGGATTGCTGTGCCTGATAAGTTGCAAGAATTGATCGGGTGAGAGCTGGTTCTTACATTGATAAATATCCATTTCCAAAATAATCAATAATCTATCCTTCCTTCATTTAAAAAAAAAAAAAGCTTCCTCCCCTTTATATCAAAAGAGAAAAAAAAACAAAACCCAACCTTAGAACCTTCCTTCCTTAATTTCCTGCTATATATCTTCTCATTTGAAAGAATTTGCTAGAATTCTTGTATTTGTTGCTTTAACAATCTTAACAAATCTTCCTTATTGCAGTTCTGAGGAAGGCTGATACCGAAATCCCAATAGACTGATATATAACAATAGCTTCTGTAGGTGAGAGAGATGTTTAAACAAAAACATAGTTTTAAAAACTGCTGAACTATATTTGACATTCAGTAATTTGGCATATGTGGCTAAGTGCTGTAAGTATCCTTTAAAAAATTCACATAGACATGAGCATCATTTTTCATTTTCCCCAATTGAGGAGAGCCTTGAGGAAAATGCTAGAAAACATTTTGTAATCATTGTTAGTCGGTAAACAAAATGTTTCAAGGTTGCAGGAGCCATTTTGTTTCCTCACACAGATCTTTTCAAGTATCCAGATGAGATGGCAAGAAAGCAGTACAGGTATGTGTGGATGGTGGTGGTGGAAAAACTAAATATATAAGCTATGCCATATTTTAACCAAACTCTGTTATGGCTTAGTGTGAACCCAGCTACTTTGCTGCTTAAAACCAAAATCAGACCAGATTACTGCTAGAACTAGTATTTTCAAAAGTAACAGACAACAGTGTTTGTCTGTCTTTCCTGAGTTTTTAAGTGTACATGAAACCTTCATAGCATTTATAGCAGCCTCATAATCGAGCTGCAATCAAATCTAGCTTTTACATGCACTTTGTCTTAAAATATAATATATATATATATATAAGTAATTCTTGCAGTTTCTCTCTTCCATTTTCTTTGTTTAATTTCCATCTTCATTAATCTGAGCAGCACAAAAATTTTGCTCATTTTGGCTCCAGTGATGTTACTGTCTAATATAGCATGCTGAACCATACAAGGTGCCAATTCAACTAGATACTCCAGCATTTTACACAAATACCATGAATCTTATTATCTAAGATGAGTATTTCAATTGAATGCAGAGTAACTACCATTATCATTAACACTAATCAGAATCTGAAACATTGTTTTTCAGGTTCATGGTCTTACCTTAGACCATGGTTAAAATTCTGAGAGGTAAGAGGAGTGAAATGATATTTGTATTAATCACCCAAAGGAATTAAACATCTTATGCAAACCACAGATATCGGGGATTTTTTTCTATCAGACCAGCACACGTCATCTCTGTTTTTTGTCAGTAATTAGTGGCCTCGTGTTCTGCTTCTACACTGCAAATAGATTTGGAGAACTGTGATGCTATTTCTCTGATTTTAGAAGTATTTGCACCTGTTCAAAATCCTGAAGATTAATAAGAGAAGTGAAGTCCTTTTTAATCTTTTTAATCCTCCACAGACACCATATTTCCATTTGAGGCTTTAGAAGAGATCAAAAGTGCCATATACTTTTGTAGCTCTCCAATGGACTCCTTATCAATTGGTTGCAAATGCTCTGGATAGAGGGGGTTGGTAAAGGTTGAAAGAAATAATTTAAAAATCATAGTGATCTTATCAGGACTGGTACCATCAAGGACCAGTTAGAAGGCTTCATTTTCCTCACTGTCTACCTATTCCAGCCCCTCTCCCTACATATGTGCTGACTGAAAAGAAAATCCAACGAGATGAAGCAGTTACAGCCATCCAGTTCTGTAGGACTATTCTGAGTTCTTGTATGCAAGCAGGCAAAAGAGAAAATTAATCCTCTCTCCTAAATTTGTATGTCAATATTGGGTGAAATTAATTGACCCTGAAACTAATCCTGGGTACTTCTTGGTTAACTAGGATGTGATCCCAACCTGTAATAATCCTTTACAGTGTTTAAAAATACAATGGAGCACTGAAGCTATTGTGATTTTAGAGGGATTTCTACAGCCCTTCACCTGCAAATTGTATATGCTGCATAAAAACATAACTTAATTCTATTCTATTATAAAAGGAGAGGCAGCCATTACAGTTTTCTTTCCTTCCTTGGATTGCTCAGCAACATAAGGTAATGACTGCTGCATGTATTGGAACTAGATCAAGCAAATTTGCCCCCCAAAAATGATAATATAGTTCAGTGATTTTCAACCTTTAGAATATGCTGGCTGGGGAATTCTGGGAGTTGAAGTCCACACATCTTCAAGTTGTCAAGGTTGAAAAACACTGGTCTAACGGATGTTAACCTCTGGTGGTGGCATGATTTATCTTATTTTGCTTTCTGTTATGATTACATATGTAAAGTATGAAAAACAATTAAATTCCAATTCTTTGTGCTTGGGCTACAAATATACCTGTGCACAAAAATATGTGTCTGTCGTTCACATTTTATTGCAGAAGCAACTATGTGTTGTGACACTCAGTATTTTGTGAGCAATTGTCATTCTGTTGTACAAGGTAGCAATGGATTCATGAAAATACTTCTGATTTTGTTTTGTCTTCATATTCATTTAAATCCCCACATTTATCTATAGTAGGTGTATGCAAAATGTTTTGAACTCAAAATGTTTCAAGTTTGCCTTAGTGGAAGTGTTTTGACATAATTCTGAATATCCTGTAAGTATTTGAGCTCAAAATGTTGCCTTGAGCTAAAAATGGACTACTTTTTGCTCAGAACACTTCCAAATGAACAACACTGGGAGCATTCTGGAAGGATTAGGTAGAGTAGCTGTTCAACCTTGGACCACCTCAAATTTGAATTTTTTTTGTATGTTACTTACCTATATTAATTGTAAGCAAATTAAATGCAATTAGAAATAGTTAAAAATATGAACACCTTCAGCTATATGGCTACTTACTTGAGAGAGAGAAAGGAAACATTGTTTAAATGCTAAAAACCTTTCATATACATTGCCATCATTTTAAAAAATATTTAATAGGAGTATAAGTAATATCAATTTAAAGGTGTATGACATACAGACCTATTTGAATTTCTAAAAGTCTTATTTCCTTTTCCCAGTCTATGCAGCGTGCCTCTGACTGCTGATTTGCTTGATAGCAAGGAAATGTTGGACACTTGTACTGACAGTGCTGCTGGTTTTCCTCCTGCCGAGGGATTAGGTGAAACATTGGAAGTGGGAGATGGTACAAAGGAACCCCCCTCCGAGAATATAAATCTTGTTGGTAAGGCACTGTAGATAGTGAGACACTTGGATTGGATTGCTTTATTGGTAGGCTGAGTGGCTTACAACTATGTCTCTGATGTGTTCTTATACTCTGGAATAAGCAATTTTTAACATAACTAATGGTTTCTATTGACCATTATTGATTCCAGATATTCAAAAAAATGTAGTGGCAATTTTCTAATTCTATTTCTTTTCTAATAATTTCTTTGTTCAAATAACAATTGCTACGATTTCTTCTCCCCACCCCAACCCCAATTGCATGGGTTTGTTGTTTTAGCAGCATTTAACAGTAAATTCCATAAGTGCTCTGCAGTTACCAGTTTGCACATTCCTAAGTTCAGGGAAGTGCAGGCATTAGCCAAGGAACTTAAACCTATTTTGTCATGAGTTACTATTCTTCCTGCGGTCCTTGTAAGTAGCAACATGTTGTCCCTGTAATGACTGAAAACTTCCAAAACTCTCAAGTTTTCCTTGGAATTATCTCTTTCAACCTACCAGATATGTAAAACTATTAAACTTTGCAAAGATTTTTGGATAATGTAGGTACAAGTACCTCTTAACTGTGATTGTATAGAGAGCCTAAGAAAAAAATAGCAGTTATAGATAAGAGAAATCTCTGTGAAAGCAATGTCAAGGGATGAAATGCCAAAAATTTGTGGAGCTTTATGTCAATCCTGGGTCCTGTATATCCAGTTTCTTTCTTCCTCTCTTCTAGTTGATGAACCGTCCCTGAAACTGAAGCACCTGGAAACGGAGTTCACTCCCGTATTGGTTTCTCAGTCCAACATAAACATCAATGTCAGCAAGCAGGTATTGCATACTTTCTCTTCCCAGAAATATGGGGTCAGGGTTTATGTTATGGTTGCTTTTCCCCCCATAATGTTTTTGTTCGTGCAAGATAAAAACTGCTGTGTTTTGCGACCACGTTTGATAATTGGAAAGTCTGCAAGATTGGTAGTGCCAAGCTCATGAAGGGCATGCTGGCACAGAAGGGAGCAATTAATTTTTAATTAGATAGGCATTCCAATCTCTTTTGCTTCTGGAATGCAGGGAACGATAAAAGCTTGATTTCACTATATTTTCCATGTGTTTAGGAAGATGTAATATTCTTTTATCTATATCTGCATCTCTTCGAAAGGACATTTTGTAATGAGCAGTAGGTGGAAAAAATGTGTTTGAAAGAACAAGCTTAAGCTATATTGACATGCAGAAAATTGGAGAAGCACATCAAAAAAAGTCTTTTGGGACCACCACAGCAGAGTCAGAGGCAGTTTTTCTTTCATGTCAAAAGTTTAGTTCATTTCTAAAAGCTTTCAACAGAAAAGATTAAAATTCTACTTCTCGGTGTATTCCTAAAACTCAATACTCTAATATACAGAAATTAAGTTAAAGAATCTGAGCTTATCTCAGCAATCATCCTGTCTATAAGTATAATAATGAAAACTCTTGAGGGTGAGGCCAGGCAACTGCATGATACATTTTCTCTGGATGCATTTCAAGGCATCCTGCGCTTAAGCACTGTGACACAGTCAGCTAAAGTAGGATTAATGCCTTTGGCAAAAATAAACTCTAGGCAGTTTTCAGGAGGGAAATCTGACCTGACATGTGCTTTTCTCCTTAGAAAAAAATAATTACCTAAGAAAAATACTGCTTCCTGTCATTTGAGACAAGTAATATTTATTGTCAGATGAGATATGTTCACTTTGCTGAGTTAGCTCGATTAAATTATGGCAATCTCTAAAGGAATAGGCCTCGTAAGACATTAAATATGTGCTCCAAGAACTGAATCAGGAATCCATACATTAACAAGTATTCATTGGTTGGATTATAAAGCAGGAGGATAACTTTTGAAAACTCAGCAGAATAAATAAGTAATGGGAGCAAAACTTTCATTTTTCTCCTTTCTACCCAACTTTGCTTAAATAGTGATGAAAACTGATTTGGGGGGAAAATCTTAAATCAGTGTTGTTGAGGAGGGTACAGATGGAGAATAATTAAAAATCTTAATTCTGTATTTTTTTTCCAGGGGAAAGAAAATGTATATAGAAATTAATTTCAGCCATATAATATAGAAAGAATTACATTTTACATATGAATGCTGAATGGAAAGCTTGGGAAATATCTTTCTGTGATATACTTCGATATGCTGAAAGTTGATTTAATCAATCCTGCCTGACACACGGTTCTATAAAACAGTATTTGCCTCTTTTTAATTTTTCAAAATTTTTGCATATTATTTGACTGGGTATCATCAGAGGTTCATGTGGGTTCTTCGGATTTAGTGCTTCATTTGAGTTATCTATTAGCAGGCTGCCAATATGAAAAAAAATAGTTGCCTCTCACTAGTTCAGTCAGTTCAGCGAAAGTGATAACTGGGGCGAGTTGTGTAAACATTTCATAAAACTATCAGCTGATATGGGCCAACCCTGTTCAACATAAATTTCACAATGCTGGCTGTCATCATCACAGTGAGATTTTTACCACACAGTTTTATAGCATGTCATTCCCCCACCTCCTTTCCAAATAAAATTATGAAGACCTCCATTAAAAATCATTGATATCAATTAGAAAAAGTTACAAAATGATTTCTAAAGCTACAGGGCTCTAACAGTCCACAAGCAAAATTACATTCTTGCAATGATAAGATTTATTATAGTGAAACTTCCAAGGAGTACTTAATCTGTCAAAATCACTCAAAAGTTTTGGTGTAAAAATTATTCAGGAAATTACAAAAAAAAAAAATCAGAACAATCTGCAAATCTCTCTCAATGTAACTAAGGTACTAGATAAAAACCAGTTCCTGAGAAAGTAGCACGATAGAAGCCATTGCTCATTAAGAAGAAGAAAACTGATGCTCATCCCAAGTTTGTCAAAAACCCATCTGGATGATATTTTGCATTCCAGGAGGAACTTTCTATGGGCAGTGGAGCTTCTGGTCCAATGTAGATGTTACTGTGCCTGGTACAATCCAAATACACATTTCACAATAAAGAATCTTATACCGGTACTTGAGCATGGAGGTGGCAGTGTCATCTTTTTGGGAATGTTTTGCTGCTTTAGGAAGGAAACATAAATTATGCTTTGAATTGGAATTCCACAGGAAAATATCAAGCTATTTTGTGCTGAAACTGAAACTGGCCATACACTAAGAACGTGTTTCCAAGCATACCAAAAATCTGTAAGAGAATGGATGCCAAATACATTTAACGGTGTGGGTTAGCCAACTCAAAGTCTAGACCTAAATATCATAGAGATATTGTAAAAGATTCCTAATGAGCAGTTAATACTATAAATCCTCAAATGTTAGTAAGTAGAAGTTGTTGACCATGCAATAATGGGCCATAATTCCTGAAGTGAGGCAGTGATCAGTAATTTACAGAACAGATTTGGCTGAAGTTAATTGCAGCTAAAGGCAGTTCAACCAATTGCTGAATATTAAGGGTTGTTCACAATGGCACATCACAGGTTGAATGCCTTTGTAAACATAAATAAACATTCAATTCAGATGTTGTTTATTCACTCAGGCTGTCTTTTTCACTAAGGCCTACAGCTACACAAATTGAGTAAATAAGTAAAATGAAGTTCTGATAACATAGACTGTGAAATATATGCAAAAATTCAGAAAATCCAAATACTTTCTTTGTAGAACTACATTGCAGATAAATCCATGTATAAATTAGCCCTGTTTTGTAAGCCTTTTGACTATGTTCCACCTGCATGTAAGTTTCTGAGCCATAGCAATTGTCCACACACACAATTCAAAAGTGAAGAAATAATATTTGCTTTCCAGGGTTTCCACATTTTTGTGCTAAATAAGAATAGAAAAGAAAATGTTCCTTATTTTATAGGGAACATTTATAGGGAACAGATATTACCTATAAGATTAGATACCAAAATTCTTTAGTTACTGAGGAAAGAGACAGACATAGATATTTTAGTCTATTAATACACACAATGGCTTGGTCTTCTCCCCTTAGTATAGTTTCTGTTCTGGAATAGTTTTAGTGCTAATCATCCTATATTTCATATGGAAACTCATAATAAGGCAGAGTCCTGGTCCAAATCATATATATACCCTGTTTCCCCCAAAATAAGACATCCTCTGATAATAAGCCCAATCGGGCATGGCAGTAAGGCCAAGCACTTATTTCAGGGTTCAAGAAAATATAAGACAGGGTCTTATTTTCGGGAAAACACAGTAATACATTTATTATGTGCTGGTTGTGGAAGCTGTATTAATTTCTTGTATGTCTGTTCTTATTGACTGTTCACCTAATGAGGAATGTTGTTTATGAATGTAGTTTTGTTTATTTCTAGGAGGAAGTTGTGAAATTGACAGATAAATGCCTAAACAATGTAATTGAGAGCCCTGTGAACACCTCTGTGCGGTTCCCTCCAGATATTAAAAGTAATATTTTGAAAGCCCAGGTGGAAGCAGGGCACAAAGTAAGAATTTTGCTTCTGTAGTGATCTTTTTTTAATATAACTTTTTATATTATATCTATAATATAAAAAGATAGTTTTTAATATAAAAAAACTAACTTTAATTTTCTGTAATACTTTGAGTCAGTATTGATACTTTGTTTATCCTTAGTCTCTAATTTGCTTAAGATAATTTAAGCAACTGTGCAGAGCCTGTTCATAATCTTCTATCGCCTACAGATGTGTTGATAGAAGCCCTCTCCCTTCATGTGTTCTACGTGAATAAGTGTCTTCTCAGTAGATGGGAGTGGGATGTGTTACACTGCTGGAGGCTTAGGCAAATCTGAGAATACTGCTGAAGAGAACGGTTGGGTGAGGTCATAGAAGATAGAAGAGAGGCATCTTATCATCCAGATCTAAGGAAGGAGGCCTGCGCTAGAGAGAAATTGCCACTTGTATATTCAGCCTTGCCTCTGAAACATTCCAAGGCTTACTGAAAAGAGCCTTAAGACAACTTTCCACAGCCAGCTCACCCCAGCTAATTCACCCTGCCCAACTCAATGCCAGACAACTTGCCTAGGACAACTTGACGCAGCTAACTTGATGCAGGACAACTCGAGTGAGACATTTCAACACGAGATAACTGTACTGTTATCCACCACTGTTTCTTTGACATTATTCTGATTTTTGTCATTCACATTTCATTTTGTCCCTCCTTTAGCATCTTTTCTTTAATGATTTTATTCCACCATTTTTTTCAACATTTCTTTGATAATATCTCACATTGAGTTATCCCACTGCGAGTTGTCCTGCAGTGAGGTGTCCCATTCCATACTGAAAAAAGTAAGAAATGGCTGGGCTCAGCCAGTTTCTCTGGGTTAACTTATTGCTAGGTTGAGAATATCTGTAGAGTAAAAGAAGAGGGTTGCTGTTTTTTATCTCGGTATCTACCACCTAACCAGGGGCGAGTTCCAAAACCCGTCGCTACTGATTTGCTCGTGTGCACACATGCTTGTGCCATTTCTGCACATGTGCAGAAGCAGGGGGGCAGAGCCTCCCGCTGCTACCGGTTCACCTGATCTGGTGTGAGTCGGTAGCAACCCACCACTGCACCTAACTCTGTTACAGTGGAAGCATGATAATCAATCTTCTATCATCTGGAATATTTCTCCATCCAGACACAATGAAAGCAGAAAACCTGAATGCATGTCATACCCTACAGTGATATAATGCAGTTTTAGGAGCCCAAAAGAAGTGGCAGAGAAGGGCACTTGTGAAATGTTAGGCTGCTTTGCCTTTGACCTGTCAGAAAAAAAAATAGGTTTTAGATTATATCAATAAAATTAATTTTTCTGAGTTGTAATTGTGTTTCTTTTAGGTGGTGAGGGAGGGAAGCATATCTGGCAACAAGAACACCAATATTCAAGATACAGCTGGAAGGTATTAATAGGAGCTTTAAATGTGCTGAAGATTTCTGTTCTGTGGTGTGAGCAGGTTCCTATACCCACTTAATAATGGAAGAAGCCACTTACAACAAAGTTCTGTAAAACTGATGTTATTGGTTTTAAAATGCCTACTGGATAACATATTTTTGGGAATAATAATATTCCCAAATATTATTATTATTGCATCGTTGTGATTTAGTCTTGTGTCTGCTTAGTCTTTAAAAATGAGGCCTTGTGTCTTATTTGATTGAAATTCTAGAAAATTGAATTTTCCTATCCAGTCCAGAGAACAAAAAGTTTGGGACACATTATTCTGTTGTTTAAGAAGGTAGCATTGATGGTAAATTCCCATGCCTTGCATCCCCTTCTTGGGCATCTTTCTGTCAGAAGTTGGGGGAACAAAGTCTCAGAATGTAGAGAGATGACATACAGGTAGTCCTTGGGTTACATTCATTCATTCATTCAGTGACTGTTCAAAGTTACAGTGGTGCTGAAACAATGGGCCTATGACTGGACCTTAAATTCAGGCCAATCCACATTTATGATCAGCACTCTGCTGCCTCCACAGCTGCATTCATCTATGCTCCTTGCACCTGCTTGGGCACTCATCCCTCCGGCCTAAGTTCCCTAATACCTGTCCATAGTATCGACCTTAGCTGTCACCCAGCAGCCTGCTTGGGACTTCCGCCAGTTCCTGCTTAACAATCCATGTAGTCCTAGGGTTACAACTGGAACAGCCAGGATTACATTGCCAAGCATTAGAAATTCCAGTCCCAATTGCCCTTGTAACCCAAGAATTACCCATATAGCAGTTATATAAATCCCTACATCCTTTTGTATTTTAATAAAGGTGTGGTTAAAGTTGGTGGTGTATGTGAGAGAGAGAGAGGCGGGGGGAGAGAGAGAGAGAAGTAAAAAATATAAATATAAATCCAGTCATAATACTGCACTCCTAAGCACTGCTTATAGAGCTGTGTCGCATTTCACATCTTCTTGTATTGATGGTCTGACAGAAACAGAAAACATGAAGTAAATGCTTATTCAGTTGCGGGTTTCCTAGGGAAAAAAAGTCCCTTTTTCTTGCCTCAATACTGATATCCATGATGACAAAATATTTCCAGGAAATGGTTTGCATTAAGAGAGTTCCAAGCTCCTTTGTTTTGTTGTTTTAATGCTGAAAGAATGTTCTTGGCAACAATGGAAAAGAACTCAATTGTTACATTTTTGGCTCTGCATTATTTAGAAGCATTCTTCCATCAGGAAAAGAGAAAAACAGTCCCCTGAGAACCCTCAGCCCTGTGTGCCAGGAATCACTAGAGGGACTAAAAGTGATCCCAGTCACCAACGCCTTCATTCTGTAAGTCCTCTTGTGGGTGGGTGGGTATCCCCACCGGAAAATGGTAATGCATGTAAATCTGGGATAAAATAATCGAAGAAAAGTATATGGAGCACTTGAAGGGCTCACTCAGTTAATTCTGGTAATTCCAGTCAGGTTAGGATTCTGCTTTTCTGTGGGAAACCAAACAGCCAGAAATTTGGCTTAGTTCTGTTCTCAACATGAGTAGAAGATATGTTCTCCTCTAATGAATATTGCTTCTTGCTGAATTGGCAAAAGAAAGACCCCTTCTTGAACCTTAGTTTTCCAATTACTGAAATGATTAAGTGGATTTTCATAGCTGGCAGAAGGATCAGGATATGCTCTAATATAGGACAGAAATGATGCAATTCCAGAATGATTTTAAAATATTTATTGGTTAAGCAATTTATATGAATCTGCTCTTTATTTTTGATATAGTAGACTAGCAGTTAGACTGTTGGACTTTCTTGTGGCAGAAGCGCTTTTCTGTCACTCTGTGCTAGAGAGTTGGCTATTTTTTTGCATATTGTTTATTCCTTCTACTTGGTCAACGAAAGCACGGAGATCAGCAGAATCACAGATTCTGGCAAGGGTGCGCCAATTGAACCCTAAATTAAGCAAGTTCCCCCACCACCATACTGTGCCTCAGGGGCACAGTATGGCTTAACAGGAAGGTAAATTATTTGGGGAGAAGCTCCTGAGGTCAAGAGGTACTGGCACTAATTTCAGAAGCTGCTTTTGCCTCCAGGCAGGAATTGCAAGTGACAGCAGTTCCTTCACACATGCTCTGTATCATGGGTGGTGTGTTTACATCTTCCAGGAATGAATTCAATGAGAATACTACTGCCCCTGATTCCAAAGATTGTGTAAATCCTACTGATCTGGCTCCTAGAGAAGAGGATGTTCTTGTAAAGGTATGTTGCTTCTTTGTGGGGAGCAGCATGGGTCTTTAGAAGTGCAAGATGAGAAGTCCCAGGCAAATTGCTTGTGTTAGTAATTTAAAACTTGGTTCCTGGGATAGATTCATGGGACAGATTAATATTTGGAGTATAAAATTAAAAATGAGTTGTGCAATTTCTATAAGTGTGTCCCTGTCCCCCAATTTTGCATGTAGACCAGGGGTGAAATGTTCCCGGATCGGAACGGATCGCCTGGTCCGGTAGAAATCTTGGCCAGTGGTTCGATGATCTGGTAGCAATGGTGGAGCAAAGCTCTGCCCACCTGCCCGGGTGTCATTACTTCCTGGTTTTAACCAGGAAGTAATGTGGTTTTTACCTTCTGCACATGTGCAGAAGGTCTGCGCACAGTGAAGGTCTGCGCTTCCGAACCGGTAAGGAAGGTAAGTAGATTTCACCCCTGATGTAAACACAGCAGGGATTATGAAAATGGCAAATGGGATCTTTTTCATGCAAGGATTTTCACTATCGAGAGGAAAAAGGGTAGGAAAGGGAATAAAAGTCCTCCATGTCCCCAATCTGCTTTTTCCAATATATAGATTATCCCCAAATATAAATGCATGATCTCACCTTCATTAAATCATAATTTGGTGTTATGTATAGATCCTTTAGATTGTGGGAAGAATGGCTGGAACTGGCAATAAAAATCTGATGATATATTAAAAATACTAATTAAAATTGTGAACAATCAGCTTTGAATGGTGAGAAGCACAATAGGAGGAGGAAGCTATTCATTTGAATTTATATTTATTTATTTATTTATAATATTTGTATGCCATCCTATCTCCAAGGACTCAGGGCGGCTCACAACAACAGCAACTGCAACTGTTAAAATTAACAAATATACAGAAAAGTATGAAAAGTTTAAAAAATTTTAAAATATACTACCCCATCAGTCCAGGCTGGGGGACATAAATAGGCAGGTTTTCAATTCACGGCGGAAGGTGCGAAGGTCGGGGGCCAACCGGAGCCCCAAGGGAAGTTGATTCCAAAGGGTAGGGGCACATGCAAATCCTGTTTTTAAAGGCATTTTTCAAAGATTAAAGTGCCAGATACTTTATAAAATTGTGGGAAAAAAACATAGAAAACTTTTACATCTAAGTCCACTGATGTGTGTATGCTATTTTACAAGACTCAAGAGCCAGTATGGTGTAGCGATTAAGGAGTGGAGAGTGGGGCACCATGAGTTCTAACCCTCCATTAAGCCCAAAGCCCAGGGTCAAGTCACTCCTTCTCAGCCCAACCCACCTCACAGGGTGCCTATTGTCATAGGGACAATAGAAAGAGGAAGCCACTCATTTACTGCCTTAAACAGTACAGATTAAAAGTGGGTTATAAATCTAATAAATAAGTTACTGAATGCATTGCTTCAATTCATATTGTCACTGAAGTTTAAACCTGTGTATGTCAGAGCCTAAAATGTATGCCAAAGGGAAACAGTGCTGTTGGGCAGCACTCATAAACATCAGTCATAACCTTGTGGCTTTTTCAGAAGTGAATGAAACCTTACAAAACACTTTGGATCTTTCTCTGTGATTGAGCGTCACTTAACTATTCCATTTTGCAGAGTTCCTCCGAGAGCATGGAGATTTTGTTGACATCACAGACCAAGAATTTAATTGACTTCACAGAAGCCACACCTCAGGTAAGAGTAAAAATTAAAATGTAGCTGTTTCATTGTATAATTTGAAAATATAATTAGTACTTCCATTGTCTCTACCTAACTCTTTTTTACTTTCAGTAAAGCTTGTTTGAGCCTGTGTCTCATGATCAGTTTAGTTGATATGACACTCGGCTGATAATAATATACTACAGTATTATGAGTTTTTTTATGTTTCTTTTACTTTTAGGTGTCTTCACCAATAATTATGCCCAGGTGGTTAGTGCCAGTAAGTTATTGAATAATCCTTATAAACAATTAATTTTCATATTCTTTTGTACATCTGTGTCTGTTGTTAGAAGTGGTACAAATTAGTATTAATTTAGATAGTTTCTAAAAGTCTGCCATTTCTATTGCATGGTGGAAAATAAACATTTTCAGCTTTTATCAAAAGAAACCATCTGCCACCTGGAAGTGGCCCTTAATTCTTCTGAAAAAAGGCAGAAGTTCCCCCTCCATTCTCCAGTCAAAGTTCCTTCCTTGTGGTTATGATTGAAAATTATTCCTCTTACTAATACGGAACTATTTGGAGGATCTGTATATTCTGACCTGTCTCCAGGCTACCTTCTCCCTTGAAGAGTGATTGAAGGTGACCAAGTCAAGGGCTATATCAGGTTTTCCACTGTACTTCCAAGGCTGCATCCCAAAAGCATAACCAGATGTCACCTCAATTTGGGAGGTTTTTAATGGGTGTGGTAAGTCCTTTTGAGGTTCAAGAACTCATTTTGCTTCTTCCCTAACCATCTCTCAAAACTGAAAATGATGCTAAAACATTTGATACTGCTCATTTTGGGGGCCATATTTCACCCCCAGAAGACCCCCTTCTGGTATGTCCTGCCTGTTAATGGTTTTTGTAAATTTTATCTTGACCACCGTTATCCCAATCCAAATTGGTCATTGTCCCAACCTTTGCATCTCACGAATTGGAAGGAAAAGCTATGAAGGAGAAAGGGTAGCCTGAAGGAAAGAATTCAAGGGCAAGGGATGAATTGAACGTTTATTTCATGTATTAATCCTTCTCTGCTGTGCATTTGATAGACATGTACATTTGTGACACGTATCAAAACAACTGTACTTAAATCACCTGACTTTCCTTTGGTTTTCTTTATAGAGTGGACTGACTTCTAATGGGCCTCTGGAAAACGATGTTGCTTTATCTCTTAAGACAACTAAAATAAACACTGAAGCCCCATTGGCTACTGACTCATCACCTCCATTGTACCCCTGTGAAATCACACCCAGGTAAGGATTTTCTTTCCATTAAATTAAAACAGTCCTCCCTTCCCCTGCCTGTTATCTTCTACATGTTCCAGCCAGCTAGTCATCATGGGAAGTCTACAACATTAAGAGGACACCACTTTGAGGAACAATGGAATGCTGAAGAAATTGTACAAATTTTAGATTATTGTGTAATTTCTGCGCATGTCTTATATATTTTTTACAAAGCAATAGTTACTGGATTCTTATTAATCCAGTTCTTCTGTTAGGTGTTGTGAACACTATAGTATGTTGCAATTCCCAAGCAGTCTGTTAAGTCTACCAAGTTTCACTAGTAATTTTCTGGTCCTCTTTATGACTCAACTTTAGCAATGTAAGAAAGTAAGACTATTATATCTGACGTTCCATTTACAGTGAGTAATTTCATTAAGATGCTTTTAAAGGTGGGATGTCATTGGGTATATGATACAAAGATCTTTCTGTTCATAAATACCTTTTAAACTATATTTACTGTGTATCAGATACTTTAAATTACAGTGTTTCTGAAAGATAATGACCTTGTGTAGCCGTAGAGCTGAGCCTGAAGGATAAAAGGTTGGAGATACCTAACCCTTACTCACAGACCACACCCCCAGCATTTGCCTCCTTCCTTGGTTGCCTCACACACAAAGGTTGGAGGAGAACTGTTGTTCTCTTTTCCAGCCCATCAATGCTGCAATGTAGCTTTCTTTATTGTTTCCCTCCTGCTAGAGAACTCATTACATTTTCAAAAAAAAAAAAAAAAAATCCACCTGGAGAAAGAGGGGTTGTATCTCCTTTGGTTACATGAGGTGAGCGTCCCTCAGGGAGATCCTGCTTAAAACCTATAGCTCCCTTCCAGACAAGGAATATATATCTACATTGGGAATGCTAGCTGATATCACAACATGCTTGGAATTGTTTGCTTTCCACTTAACTATTAAATTAACATCAGTCAGATAGGCTTTCTGTTCATCATCCACCTAAGTTTATGTTTATTTATTTTTTCTTCACAGTCCTGTTACTGAAGATACTACACGGCAGAAATGTTTACTCACCACTGAACTCTGAGCTTCAACAAATCTCATCTCCTAGTGTATTTAGTGAGCAAAGGACTTACCTGACATTAAGCCATGTTTATGCCATGGTTCACAAAGAATGGTTTCTTTACTGTAAATCCTTCAACTGGAACGAAGAGTATGATTTTAGGACACAGAGCTGCTGGGAAATCTGAGTATCTCTTGCAAAATATACGGGAACAAATTCTGAGATGTCATGAAATCCATGCTTTTGCTAGAGAATTCCTTCCTGGTTTTATAGGTGCAAATGAAAATGCTGACAGAGATAAGCTGGTGTTTTTTTTTTCCTGGCTTAAACCCAATTATGGGGAAGCTGGTGGCAACAGTAAAAGAAAATAGCAGTGACATTTTTACAGTGCTTTTTTGTGGCCATCTCTTTTTATCTTCTTTTGTATTGTTATCTAGCAAATGTTCTTGATTTTAATCTTGTTTCTAGACTCCACACTTCTCCACACTAACAATCTATGGAAGTGAAAATGCAGCACCTTGATTGCAATTTATTCTGCTGGCAGATGCTCTCTTAAGGAAAGAAACAATGTTTTATTAAACATATCAAGGCTACTACATGTGTGGATGGACGACTTTCACATCTTGTTCCATTAAGTCACTAAAATATTGCTAGGTAGTCAGTGCATCTAGTATGAGGTCCTTAGTGCTCTCTGAGCTTGGTTGTTTTCTTGCAGAAAACATTTGTTCTCTTGCCCTGTCTGTTAGTGTGGATGGTCTTTGTGGTTTCTTGAGTTGGCTGTTGTTTATTATTAGCTTGTTTGACTGAGTTGGTACTGAGTTTACTTCTTGATTGTTGGTCTAGTGTTCATCTCTGCTCATCTGTGTATTGATTACTGGTGAGGAACTATTTTAATTTTTTTGTTTCTTTTTTGATTGCTTGATTGTCTCTTTAGGCAGGGTAAGACAGTTATATAAAAAAGCAAAGCCTTTAGCACTGATATTTCGTTACCAAACTAGGTAACATTGTCTGCAAGAAAACAACCAAATTCAGAGAAGAACCAAGAACCCTACTGTTTAGCCATGGGCTACAGATACTCTCTTGTATCAGTGAACCTAGTTTCTGTTAGATTAGCTTGAAGGACTAGTCTTCTTTGGGCTTTCCACTAGCTACTTTTTGGAAAGTTCTAAGGTTTGAGCAGAAATAATCTGAGGCTTTTAAAATCGCTTCAAATGCATAGTTAGAATTACTATCCTTTTTGTGTGCTTCATTCTGTACTTTTCTTCAAATCTACTTGTAGTTGGAATATGTACAGTATTTTGTTCATGACTGGAAAATTAAAAAGCAAAATATACCAACATTATGCCAACTTTCCTATATTAGATGAGTAGGTATTTATATATCAGATTCCTTCTTTTGTGCACTAAACTGCTGTTTGAACTAAACCTATATTCTGTTACAAACTCAGGGGGGGAAAACTAAGCAAATCCTGAGTTTAATTTATGCTTAGAATTTTGGAAAACAAAAAAATGCCCTTGAGCTTGTGCAGTTAAGATTTATTCCAATGGGTCCAGAATCCAACTCATCCTGCATCTTCTGTCCCTTTTAAAAATAAGCAAGGAAATGCCTTAATTCTGATTCTTCCAAAACGGCTCTGCTTTGCTGTGCGTTATTGAAATACCAATTTCTAAGTCATTTAAAAACATGACTTATTACTTCTCCATCTGTGTGTCTGATGGAAGACCTATAAGCATTTAGGCAAGAAAGCAAGGAGTGCCATGAATTTTTGGATGAACTCGAGGAAAAGTAAAAGGGCCCCGTCAAAAGTTTCTTTCATATTGGAAGTGATGTTAAAAATGCAAATGTTCCTCACTCCACTGTACATGCTCTTCCTTTCATAGCTGGTTGCTGCTTGTGAAATAACACAAGCTACTTTGCTTTGATCTGCAATACTTGTTTTAAGCAATTGCTTCATAAAATAGTATAATGGGAACCAGAGTGGGGGAGAGGGAAGGGTTATTGAGGCAAATAACTTAGCGTCAATAACCATAGGACATATCCTGATTACCAGACCTCAGGAGGCATGACTTTTGAAATAGCTTAGGTAGCATTTAATTGGTTATTGATTTTTCAGACATTTCCCTGAGCCAAGATAAACCCACTGCTTTTAGGAACCTTGCCTGTATTTTTACAAGGGATGAAAATATTTAGGGTGACACTATCTTAATTCTTGATGTAAGAATGAGGAGAGGTTGGTGAACACGGTACTGTTTGCCTATTATCCAGAAAGATAGCTTTGCTAACTTTGAATCGTCTGGATAATCCTAACCACTAGAATCTTGTGTGCTGACCTTTTTTTTTTTTTTATAATAAAAAAATCCAATGGCTGTTGTCATTTTATTTTACTAACCTTATGTACAGCCGCGACAACAAAAGAAATTAAGATAGCTAGTTCTCAATTTTGCTTTTTAATATATATATATATATATATATATATATATATATATATATATATATATATATATATATATATATATATATATTAGGAATTGCTCTTAAATTACAGTATCACTGCCTCGTTTGGCAATATATTTACTGACTTGATCCTTACTCAATATAACTGACAGAATTTTCCAAAACACATAACCTATTTTCAGTTTTTTTAAAAAAGGAAACTGTAATGTGGTATGGAAAATGGAATACTATTATTATCAGCACCACATTTATCAGTGGTGCTGATAATAATAAAGTCTACTTGGCAGTTATGTACAAAGACATAAAATTACAGCTATCACAACATAAAGAATTGAAAGCCTTTTGTCAAGAGAACAGCCTCCACTGCAGGCTTCAGGTCTCTAATGGGGCATCTGGTGGAAACTGCCTTAGTGTCTCTTGTGATTGATTAAAATGGACCAAAACTGCAGATTCTTTTACTTTGGCTAATGAATGCAAAATTGCAATTTGTGTTTATTACCAGCCATTGTTCACTCTCAAGCTGTCCAAAGAGGCTTAAATTAGCTTGCATTTTTGTTTGACTGCTGAAGCTTTTCCTCCAGTAAGATAATTGTGAAGTTTTTCCTACAAATGCAATTTGCCTGCATGCCAGATTTGTCTCTTTTTCTTTACATGTCACACATTACAGTACTTGTGTCTCTGGGCAAAGATGCCCCAAGTGGAACCACACCTTGTTGCTCCATAACTAAAGTGTCTGTGATTATTGAGGCAGAACAGTTTGGACCTCTGTTATTAACACTAAGCATTAACATTCCTCTTGGAGCAAAATGTTCACCTATTCTCTGTGAAACAGAATGCATGTGGAGTAACTACAGAGCATTCTGCCATAACATTCCTAATGTGATTGTTTTGATTACAGATTCCTTTGTTCTCACATGTTTTCCTTAATTGGACAAACTTACTATGAAGTATGTAAGAACTTCTATTTTGATTGGTTTTTTTTAAAAGAAAAATCTCAAACTAACTACTGTATTTGTATCTTTTTAAACGATGTAGTTGCTCAAAGTATAACTTATTTTTTTAAGTATTGTGTGTATGAATGTATGTGTGTGTGTAATAAGTCATGCCAGATGTACAAATTATGCTAGAATAATTGCGCTAAACACTGTATAAGGGAACAACAACTGTGATTTGTAGGCCACTTGGAATCAATCATAAAAGTTGTAGTTTATTTCTAAATACAACGCAATTGTACAAAATATCTGCTTAAGTGTTTTTTCTTCTAGCAGAACAATGCTGTAGCTGCTGATCCATGTATTTCAGAACGCTGACAAAATCGTCTGTTTCCTTAAGGATATCCTGGTTTGGAGTGATATCCTGCTTTTCCCAGCAGAAGTGACCCTACATTTCTACTTCCTGGTGATAACATATAAGCGAATGTTAACAAAAATAGCTGCAATAAGGCAGGGAAAGGAGGGCCGCATATTTGACTTTTCATCCCTAATGGGAACAATCAGCACACAAATGAAGAATCAACAACTCCTCGTTTCCCAGCTGCAATGCCCCAGGAAATGTGTCTTACAACATATCAAGTGTTCAGTCATCTCCAGCCAAGCTGCAAATCATTCAGCAAGTTTATGTTTTTGGCTCCCCCTCCCCAATATGCCGCCATTTTAAAAAATCAGAAATACATATTATTATTAACGAAGTAATTAAAATCACAGTGAATAACATATTTACAAAATTAAACATATAGTTTAGCCCGGGTATAAAGATTCAGGCAGTATAAAAATATAATTAATAAATATAACTTTTGTAGCATATAAAACAGCCATTTTCTTAAAAAAAAAAAAAAGCATTCTCAAAAAGGCACCATGCAGGCTTTTCCTGATGCTGTATATACTTCATGATTTTTCCCCTCTCAAAAATTAAGAAAGGGTAACTTTCAAGGGATCATTTTCTCAACGTGTAACGTATTTCGTATAGACTGCAGTTGGAAGTAACTATGACTCTTAAAAGGGACTTAGCTACAGGCTTGGCACCTCCTAGTGGTGACTGCTGGATATGGCACTTTAAGTGCCAGAACTAAGATCCAAGCCAGCCCTCCACAGGTCTAACTGCTTTGTGGAGGGCCTGTTACTAGATACTAGCCTTAATATAGTATCAGTCCTAATCCCCCCGGAATTATGAACACCAGTAACAGACAAGATCGCCAATAGTCAACACAGAACGGACAACCATAACTTCCCGTGCTTCTGTGGTTCCCAATTTAAAAGTAAAAGGGGCCTCAACCAACACCAATTACACCACCACCCGGCAAAGGTGAACACCGAGCGCGTAGCAGCCCTTCCCACCAAACGCCTGGCACCGACCCAGGAGGAGGATGAAGCGCTAAAAGCATGCAGACAGACACTGGGAGAGGGGAATGATAAAAACAGTACTGTTCACCCTCCTTGCACCCTATTTCCCAGGTTGATCGCATGAAACTATTAAAAAGCATCTTCAATTGACCAATTGGGTTCCACCAGCTGACCCCCAAAGAGAACAGAGCACCGTCATATACCAGACCACCCAGAGAGATCAGACTCCACTATACACCACACCAGCCCAGTTGCATCCCCCACAAATGGATCGGGCTTTGTTACTGCTACCTCATAGAGACACGCCCTCTTGGTAGCCGTGGCTAACCGTCTCAAGAAGACCAAGATGGGGGCCAAGGAGCTGGTCCAGATCGCCCGAGACTTTCAGAACGGAGAGATTAGCAGAAAGCAGTGCAGGACCCGACTAAACCAGCATGCCAAAAGCTGGTTCCCACACACGTGGAAGCCATCGGCGACCAAGCCTGCTGGAGCAAACTGCCAATGGAGCAATAAGTCCTTCCATAGAGCAAACTATGCCCAGGTTCAAAAACTACAAGCTCCGGTGTTACGAAGCTGCCTCCACAGTCTTGTCCAGACACTGGAGAAACGCGTACAAAGGATCGGCACCAGTGGCGAGATGGAAGAATACTGGGTGGCAGTATTCACCACACCGAGCACAATCGATGATAGTGTACCTGCAGAGCCGCCTGCAGTCCTGTGGTCCCTCATGGCAGCCATAACCCCGTCAGAAGTCACAGCCGCCCCTTATACCGAAGACGGAGAATCCATCATCTCCTGGGGACTACAGGCCTATATCAATTGCCTCGACCATCCTCCGAGTGCTCCACAAGATCCTTGCCTGGCACCTCCGAGATATGCTCCAGCTCTCTCCCCTCCAGCATGCGTTCCTCCAACAAGACGACTGCAGTTGAATGAGTAATAGCAAAATCACTTCTGACATTACTGTGATGGTGCAAAATAAAAATAAGGAGCAAAATAAATGATTTTGCCAATTTCCAAAATGTTAAATCAGTGAATTCGTCCCAGAAAATACATAGCCATGTCTGTGAAATGACAGAGAGGATCAGCCCAATGTGGATTTTTTATGTTAAACTAATGACATTAAATCAGTAAAATACTAGGCCAACTGAAAACCATTTCCCTTTTTCTATTCTGCACAAATGGCCTCTCCCTGGCCTGAAAAGCTGACCACCCATGTTCCACTCTCGGTGCCAAACTTCTCTATATAGTTGACTGTTTGCCAAAATCCTTCTGTGATTTTGGAAACAAAACTTCCTTAGGCATTCTTGGCAGTGTTAGCTTCACAAGAAAAAAAACAACCAAGCATCACTGCAGGACATCAAATTATTTGTATGTGACATGCATAAGGCCAAGTTGTGCTTGCAGTTACATACTTGGTAGGGGACATGATAAAACGGATGACATCAGATTAAGAGAGACCTTAATCTGATGTCATCGGTCACAAATGCATGGAATACTGCAAATTGATACGGCTAGAGTGGATGAATGTATTTTGATCATATTCGGAGATCTATTTCTAGGCCACTTTCAAGTTATGGAAGGAGAGTGCTGTAATGCAGAAGTAATTGCCTGCATGCCGCTACTCTCTGGGTTGTAGGGTCAGAAAAAGCCACAACAAAAACAACTGGAGAAACTTATTTCGATGTGAATTAAGATTCTCTGAACTGTGCTGGAACACACACAATTACTCTTATAGATCTATAAAGTTATATGGCTCTGGCACTTTAACTTGTATTGGAGGAGCTAATATAGGAGCCTGATGAATTTCATATTTAGGGGAAATGCTGTTTTAAACAGTACAGTACATCAGCTAAGCATATGCTAAGAAACACCCTCCTCCCCCGTTCAAATATCATTTCAACTGCAAACTCAAGATCATAGAGAGGAAGCACCTGTGTTAACCTGTTAAAATAGCCAAACAATTGTTAATCTAACATATATCAGAATCCACAAGATTAGTTTACAGTGCAAATGCAGAATATTGGGTTTGCTGAATAAATGATGGTTAAGTTTTAAGTTTTCCTTGCATAAGCATGTAAGCCTGCCATGCTAACACAGCTGCTGAACTGAGCTTAGTCATGGGAATGATTTCACTGCATCCTTTATACAGGCAATTTGCAAACGGCTTTGAAATGGCACATGCACACAAAAAAATGAATGCAACAAACGGCTGCTGTTGCTGTTTCCTATTCATGCTGCCTCATCTACATCTGCAGACCCAAGTCGTCCACAGAGCAAAGAGGTGGAAAAAATCTCATACTAAATGTTTTATGGATTCCCGTGTTTGAATTTAGGTTTCATGGTACAATTGCAATTCTTCCTAGATGCTGACTTCACTGAGCTTAGGCATGTCTTCTACCTCTTGAGAGTGGTCTGGTATTTAAGTTCCGTTTAGTTCAATTTGCCAAAATGAGATTGCAGACAAACTGGACAGAGGTTTACCGCCAACAAGTAGCATCACAACAGAGGATTCACAAATGTCTCCGCATTCATTTTTCAGAGGGTCCAAGCTTGACCCTCTATCTGTTAGATCCATGGTGGCAAATTCCTGTTCCTTGGCAATGTTGAGATATGAGGTTCTTTCTTCACACAGCAACTCTGCTGCCGGATCTGAATTCAATTCTGCACTGGATGTGGTTTGATAGGAAGTGAATCCTAGAGAATCCCTTGAAGACTGACAAAACGTTTTCATTTCTATGTCAGAGCCACCCTCGTTGTTGAGTATCTGGTACGTGGGCTCCTCGTGAAGATGCTCAAAGAAACAGGTGTGCTGTTTAGAAAGAGTCAGTAGCTTTGAACAACGCTTTTCTTTAGACTTCAAGCAACCAAGTGATCTCAGTGGGCAATCAACAGCCACTTGGGAACCAAATCCAGTTGGCAGCATCTGGTGATATGCTTTGGAAGAAAGCGCCACTGGGCTAGGTGATTTTATCCACATTTGAGATGGGAAATGATATTGCCACAAAGTACTATTTGGCTTATTGCTAGAAAGTCCTCCGCCAAGGACTAGCATGGAATCTTCCAAGATTAAAGCCGAATGTCCCACCACTCTTGGAGGTCCCTGGCTGGAGGCAAACACAGCAGAGATAAATCAGCACAAGGGTGACACTTACGCTCATCAAAATGGGCTCAACTTCCCAATGCTTCTTTCCAGTCAGGGTAATGCATGGAAAAGTCATGAACCACTTTCTATACTTTCCACCCCAAACAGTTCCCATAAATTATATATTCGGGTATTGTTAAAAGGCATGGGAATATTGTCCATGCTCCTTAAATTGTCTCCTCTGTGCAAACACTATCCATTCATAACTGGGCAATGGATGAAATAAAAGGGGTGAACCATGTAATCAAAAATGTTTGCTTCTAGAAAAATAAGACCCTCCCTTCCAACAGTACCCATATTAGAAACTTCAACTCTGTATCAAGGTTTTCCTTGCCTGTGCCTTCCCATGCCACTCAAGTCCTCCTTGGACAACCTTCTCCCTGTTTTCAATTGATGTGCAAACATCTTTAAATCCCAGGTAACATAAGTGGAACATTGTGATGCTAGTCTTCACGGGCTAATGTGTAAAAAGATTGACTTGCTCTTCTGTGCAACTCTAGGAACAATTGGCAGGGGAGAAACAGTTGTATCTTCACCCTCTTAAACTCCTTTTGCAACTGCTAGCGAAGTTACATTCAAACAGTTACCTTCTCTTGATACTGGACCAGTTGGTGGCTATAAAATCCCACATCCAGAAGTCCTTCTGTTCACTCAGTCCCATTAATCCTCCAAACAAGTACATGCCATTGCCATAAACCACAGCAGAATGACCATGTCGGGGACCTGGGCTACTCCCACTGGATGCAGCTGATAGAGGGGCCCATTGTTTTGTATCTGAAGGAAGATGGTTATTAGAGTTCATTACCTTTTAAATAGGTACAATACATTTTGGATGTTTCAAAGGGTTTTTCCTCGCATCTCGCATTATTTACCCATTAGATGAGTAATGGGTAAATAATGCTGAGAAAATGTAACTTACCAAAATGAAAGGTCCAAAATTCTTGGGAAGCACCTTTAATGTCAATGTATCCCCCATATATATACATATTGCCCCTGTAGACCACAGCACTGTGGCCCTTCCGATTAACAGGAACTTGAACCTAGAGATGGAGAGTGAAGACAAAATGAACCAACCATCCTTAATTATCATTGCCATCACACCAATAGAAAGCAGGCAGATATCGTAAGGCCGTGATGGCGAATCTCTGGCATGCGTGCCGGAAGTGGCATACAGAACCATCTCTCTGGGCACGCCAGCCATTGCCCATTGCTCTTCTAGGTTCCGGCGGGCCAGCCAGCTGGTCTTCACATGTGGGGGAGTGTCGGAAACCGTAAGAGCAGCAGCGCATGCAGGGAAGATGATCTTCCAGTTTCTGGCATGCATATGCGCACCGGCCAGCTGGGTCTTTGCATACGCATGCTCACTAAAAACCAGAAGACCAGGTGGCCGGTGCGCATGTGCGTGCCGGAAACCAGATCATCATCTTCCCTGCACACACATGCGCAATGAGCAGCTGCTCTTCCGGTTTCTGGTGTGCGTGTGCGCCCGTTTTAGCACTCAGTGCCGAAAAGGTTCGCCAACACTGTCCTAAGGCATTCATACTGGTCTACTCATATGGACGTCCTTTATGTCCTCCCCAGCACATTTTAGCAACATCCTTCAAAAATAGTGTTCCTTTCCGGTTTCTTTATATTTATCCCTATAGATCAGGGGTCTCCAACCTTGGCAACTTTAAGCCTGGCAGATTTCAACTCCCAGAATTCTGGGAGTTGAAGTCCGCCAGGCTTAAAGTTGCCAAGGTTGGAGACCCCTGCTATAGATGGAATCGCACTACTCCCACTAAAACGATTGAACATCTCCATAAATTAAGAGAATGCACATGCATATGTATGTAGATATAAAGACATAGATGGATAGAAAATAGACAGATTCTATAAATATATTATTATACATTAAACTATATTTTGTGGAGGCTGGGGAAGAAATGACTTCAAAGTTTCCTACATCATACAGATGATGTTCTACTGCTAAACAGGAAGGAAAATGAGAAGTCAAAACTGTCAAAATATAACTTTTGGCTAGGTCTGTGGAATCATGATTGTAAGGAAACTAGAGGGATCTATGCATGGATGTTCCACATTTGTTTTGCCTAGAGCCACACGCAAGACCATGCCCCTTTAGAGACTAGGAATTTAATGGGGCTCTCTTGGTTGGTCTGAGTTAAGAATTGTGGTGGTGCAGATGCCTTCCACTCCCTGAGTTTCTCCACATTTAATACAGGAAGGCTGGTAGTGCTTTTTCCAGCTAACAAAATGTATTAAAAAGCATAAGCTTTTGTGAACTACAGCTGACATATTCATAGAGTGGCTAGTCTGACGCAGGATTTAAATTGCAGGGAGGAAGGGGATGGGAAAGGAGGGAAAGACAGGCTGGTTATGGGAAAACTCCAGTAACTTTAACATGTGAATTCAATCTGTGAAAGAATAGAATAGAATAGAATAGAATAGAATAGAATAAAATAGAATAGAATAGAATAGAATAGAATAGAACAGAACAGAATAGAATTTTTTATTGGCCAAGTGTGACTGGACACACAAGGAATTTGTCTTAGTGCATACACTTTCAAGTGTACATAAAAGAAAAGATACATTCGTCAAGAATCATAAGGTATAACACTTAATGATAGTCATAGGGTACAAATAAGCAATCAGGAAACAATATCAATATAAATTGTAAGGATACAAGCAAAGTTACAGTCATATAGTCATAAGTGGAAGGAAATGGGTGATGGGAATGATGAGAAGATGAATAGTAGTGCAGACTTAGTAAATAGTTCAACAGTGCATACATCGCATACATAAAATTAATTGCAGCCAAAGAACCACTCTTATTTCAACGTTCAGAATTAAAGAGATTCCTTTCCAAACGTGACGTGTCAATTATGTGAATGACCCAGAAAACCAAAAGCATCATCATCTTAAACTTATCCTGCTACCTCATGGCTGTGGCTCATCTAGTCTGGAGCATACTTTTCAAAGTATGTAACTAAGCAAGCTATTTGGTCAACAAAGCAACAGGTTTCATGGATGATTCATTATATTTAGTTGTGTTATTCCTTACCACACCCGCTACTGCTGCGAACCGGCAGGCTATCCACTTGGTTGCATCTGCAGGTATATAAAATGTCAGTCATAGCATTAACCACAAGAAGGTGCTACTGATCTGCTTGCAGTGCTATGCAAGCACTAAAAGGAGAGATTGGCAGGAAAAGTTGCAGGTTGTATTTCCTTTACCAACAACACGCAATATAAATACAGCTCCAAATACAATTCTCAAGGCAGTGAATGGCAATGTTCTCTTCATTTTAGGAACTGTTACTAAACAGCAAAGCAAATATCACAATCTAGAGCTGTTCATGTCTGTCAGATGACGATTTCCATGATTTTTGAGCAAGTTAATGTTGAATACTACAGGTTTGAAGCCATTGAAGGATATCAATCTAGAACAGGGGTGTCAAACTGGCGCCCATGGACCGGATGGGTCATGGACAGGCCATGCCTACCTCAACTCCGCGAATGGAAAAAACGTAGCAAAACATCACGTGATGGCAATGTTGCTGTGACGCGGCGAGTTTGATACCCATGATCTACAACAGGAATGTCAAACTCGATTTCATTGAGGGCTGCATCAGGATTGTGTTTGACCTCAGGGGCTGGGCTGGGAGTGGCCAGGGTGCTGTGCCAGAGAAAACAGGCTCCTGTGCCCAGTTTTTGGCAGTGATGGCCTCCTGCAGCCTTCTGGCAGTGAAAACAGTTTTTGCCGTTTTGGGTGCTAGAAGGCTGTAGGAAGCCATTGCGGCCAAAAATGGAACCTGGGAGGGCCATGCACAACCCTCCTGAGCTCTGTTTTCACAGACAGAGGCACCGCGGGCCAGTCCTTCACTGTTTCCAGGGCAGCCCCGCAGGCCAGATCTAAGCACCCCGTGGGCCGGATCCGTTTGACCCTCCTGATCTAGAAGGTTAGCTCAACTAAGGTCAATTTAGACAAAGCAATTGTCTGGCTCAGCTTCTGTGGGGAGAAAAAAGTTACAGTATCTTCTTAGTTCTCCATACAAGCATGCAAGAAGAGGAGGAGACTATTATTGGTTTGATACGTTAATCTGTTCTTTATCTACAACCCTTTCCAGAATAGGTTGTACATGAATAAAAATACACTGATACAAACTAGTACATATTTATGAAATACATGCATAAATATATCGGAAAGATAAAATCTGTCTCATTCCACACCTGTGTCATACATCCATAGAGGATTTCTCTTCTGTGTGAAAGCTGAATCCACCATTCCACCAAAGATATACAGGATATCCTGAAAATACAATATTAATTTTCCAGGGAATCACATTTGCATTTTCTATAGTTCTTTGCCATTCAGTGTGAGATTCAAACCAAAGTCTGAAAGTTTCATTTCTTTGATAAGCTTAATAGAAACATCTTTAAGCTCCTATAATTTCAATATCAGGAAGCATTATAAATTACCACTTCTTTATATTTTTAGTTTCACATGGTTCTATGTTCTTCTCAAACCCATTTCATCAAAAATATTCAACCATGCTTCAGTATGACTTTAGAACCCATCAACGAGGGAGGCAAAGAACGGACGCATGTCCATAAAGTTACTTTAATCCAGTTTCCAATCCACAATATCCACAATATCCAGTGACAGGTCACAATATCCAGTGATAGTTCATTTTTCAGCATGGATTAAAACCTAAACTGTTTCTCAAAGTTTTTTTTATTTCAAAAGCCAGGTATTGGTAGTATTATGTTAATAGTGTTGTGCAAAATGCTACTCATGATTGAGTTGATTTCAGTGTTTCCCTCATTAAAACTACAATTGAAAAGCAGCACAGATGGCATCAATAGTCACAACAGATAGAGGTCACACAGATTATTGTAATTGAACAAAGCCCCTCTCTCCACCTAGACCTTCCAGGTATTTTAGATTATACCATTTGGGTCTACAAGCCAATCAAAGTGGACCTCTAGTGGATCGTAACTGCTGGAAGCATTTGGTTGGCAAACATTATGGTACTGGCCTGGCAGATGATACAGTGTAAGACCCCCAGAAAAAGAGGCTTTCAATAAAATAAAAAAAAAGTGCTCCCTGAAAATTCATTTGACAGCTTCTGCACAAGAGCTACTGTTTCAGAAGGTTTTTTTAAAAAAAGTGGCCTTTAAAAAATGTATTTCATTATTCCTCTAAGCAAGGGGCCCAACCTCAGCAACATTCATCATTCCCTCTCTAAGTCAGCTGTATCACAGCTGTAGTGATAGTAAAAGGTTATAATTGAGACCATGTAAACAAGAGAAAAGTGACAGGCAACAGAGTTTAGGTGTGCTTATTCTCTCCCTTTCTAAATGCACACATTTGAAGAAATCCACTTTGGAAACTGAAGAGGGTCCTAGCCTCTTCTTTTGACAACTCTCTTATAATAGTTTAGCTCACTTGCAGGAAATCCTGCTACAGGAAGAGATCAGCTTCGGCTGCTAAAACAACAACAAAAACCCCCAGACATTCCTAACTTGAAGCAGGGGGATACAGAGTAGGCCCATTATCAGATTGAGCCACACTAGAACCATTCATTTGACTAGGACTAAGGTGAACCCAAGAGTCACCCTCGGTTATAAAACTCCCTGACCAACCTAACTCATAGGATTAGAGGATGTCCTTGAGTTCCCTCAAGAATGGCAGAATATAAATCTATGCAATATAGCCATAAGAACAAATAAGCCAATGAAATGCCAGTAAAAGGGGAAAACAATCTACAGTAGCCCTCGACTTTCCACTGGATGTTTAACCACCATTCAAATTTATGACAGTCTCTGAAAGGGTGTTTTATAACCCACAAAGCACTTCCAGCTCTGCCTATCGTAAAACATGGTGTCATCCCTGTCATATGACTGCATTTCAGCTCACATTTAGTTTGATTGGAAGCCATCCAAGTTGATCATAAGATAGCAATAGTACCTAGACTTAGATATAGCTTCACAGTGCTTTACAGCCCTCTCTAAGCGGTTTACAGTATCAGCATATTGCTCCCAACATTTTACCCACCTCAGAAGGATGGGAGGCTGAGTCAACCTTGAGCCTGGTGAGAAACGAACTGCTGAACTGCTGGCAGCCGGCAGTCAGCAGAAGTAGCCTGCAGTACTGCATTTTAACCACTGCACCACCAAGATTGGTGACATGACATGATCATGTGACCATGGGATACGGTAACTGGTCATAAATGTATTTATTAATGTAAAACTTATAAAGTTTTACATTAATAAATAAATTGATGACCAGTTACCATATCCCATGGTCACATGACTCATGATTTGCAATGATTTTTTTTGCCAGTTTCCAATATTATTTACTAGTTTTGGGGAGGAAAACCCATCCATTTAGTAGAAAGGATTTGCTTAAGAACAACATGATTCATCTATTGGCCATATGATTCAGACTTACAATCACATGATTTGCTTAATGACCATGGTAGAAATGTCCCGAAAATCAGCTCTAGTCATATGGGTACCTCAACTTACAACTGCAATCAACTACAAACGAAATTCCAGTCCCAATTGTGATCGTAAATTGGGAATTCCCTGTAAAGTGATTTATAGTTAATATAGCTTGCCTGATAATCCACCATTGTGTGCTCTTCCAGTTCTTCTGGGCCATCGTTTGAATTTTCCAGTTCCTCCCATTCATTACTCACTGCAGTATAAAGAAAGCATATGATAACATCAGTGCAGCTTTTTGATTAGCATTTGCACTTGCTCTCTTTGGAAATTACAATTTTACTAGCAGAATCTGCAAATCAAATCACATCCTGGATGAATGGGTTAGGGTTAGGGTTTGGGGTTGTAGCACCCTGAAAAATAGGTCCAATTTTTTACCCTTCCTGAACACTTAGCTAAATATGCATTTCAAATACCTCCTGACATCTTTTTTTATTTTTGTCCCACTAGCTATCTGCAGAGAAATATAGAGGGAATAACATCAGAACACAAGTGTTTGACATTAGAGAGGGAGGAAAAGAATTGGCTCAGTTACTCCTTTTGGCTGCAGACTTGTGCATTTTGAAAACGTCACTTCAGCCCTATGTTCTTGGCAACAGTCAAGTATCCTGTGAAGTCCCGGGGTTTTCATGTTGTAATCAAGTCTTCATAAAATCCAATTTGGACCATTTCCATTCCCACTATGAAACAAGCGTCCCTTTATAAAGCTATTATTCTATTACAGGTAGTCCTGAACATATGACTACAATCGAGCCCAAAATTTGCACTGCTAAGCAAGACAGTTGTGAGTTTTGCTCCATTTTACAACCTTTCTTGCCACAGTTGTTAAGTGAATCCCTGCAGGTGTTAAGTTAGTAACATGGTTGTTAAGTGAATCTAGCTTGTGGGAAAAAAGATTGTAAGTCACTTTTTTTGGTGCTGTTGTAACTTCAAACAGTCACCAAACGAATTGTTGTAAGTCCAGGACTACCTGCATAGCAGTCTACCATTTTATGTCAGCTTTGGAAGCCATATTAGGCCGGAAGCTCCAATGCTGCCACCTTCTCATGTGTGGGAAAATAGGAGAGGGGGTTAGTAGACATAATAGCATTCTTCCTGTCGGTCAAGGTCAGGGCGATCCGGCATCTGGAGGAAGAGTGATCAAGGGCTGGGTTGAGGTGAAACGGACGTTGATTGGAGCATGTGACCGACTGGGGAGAAAGGAGTTGGTTTTGGGAGCTCTGACTTACTGAAGGAAAACCCGGGCTTTTCAGATTCGGGTTTTCCCAGATGTGCCAGTTTGCCTATTCTAGTAAAGAGAACTTTGGAAAATGCTTGCTTCCACGTCTTTACTTGGAGTTGGGTTTTTTTCTGGAACGCTGACATTTTAGATACTACACAAGTAGCTGAAAAAGTAATGTACATGCAGTCTTGCTGGATTATATCATTGAGGCCAGTCTGTTTCCAATAGGAATTAGCTGGTTGTGAAGGCAACAAAAACAGTATATAAAAACGGATTTGATAACCGATTCACAGTGGCTATATAACACCTGATTAAATATCTAATTAGATTATTAAAATATTCCAGTTTATCTTGCTTGAAATGAAAAAGCCATTACAGAAAAAGCCATTACCTCTGCCTGGTAGCCATTTCAAAAACAGCAATACATTCCAACAGAATTGTATGATTGTAGCTTTAGGCATTTCTTTTCATGGCCTAAAAAAACCAGAAAGAGCATACTTTACCTATTTTGAATCTCCAGAAATCACTCAAACTAGTATTTCTCCGGCCACCATAAACATAAAGGAATCCCCTACAGATGCAGCAAGCATGTTTGTATCGATCGCAGGGAGAAATTTTGCTCTGTTTCACTGGGTTCCATGAAAATGTTGTTTTCCTTTTCATCCCTGTGTTAGCTGGAAAATACATCCATGTGGAGATGACGTCCTCCAAACAGTAGCTCCAAGCTAAAAAGGAAACAAGAGTTAAGAATGGAGACAGGGAGGCTATCGCAACCATTTCTTTAATTTGCTTATTAACTGAATTGGCATAGGCTCACCAAAAGTGACTCTGGATGGATAAAAATGACATATATGAAAAATGTAGACAACCACATTAAGAATTAAATAGTATTAAAAAAAACCAAATATACTGTAGAGGACGGTTGTCAAACTCGCCGCGTCACATGACGTTTCATTATGTTTTCCCCCTTCACGGAGCTGGGTTGGGCATGGCCTGCGTGTGACCCATCCAGCCCACAGATCACTCTACTGTAGAGGATAAAAATGAGCACCACAATAGAACAATCTGGACATATCTCCGGCTTCCTTTACATGATGGAAACATTACTGAGAGTAAATGTGTTGTCTATGATGTTAAATATATCATATGAGCGGAGAGAAATTGACCCTGTTCATACAGTACAGCATGCTTTATTATAACTAGTGTTGCAGTGCACTGGAAACAGTTAATCCCAGGGACAGGAAATTAACAACTCTGATTAATAGCCTCGGGAAATACTCTGCTTCCAATAAAAAAAAGTCAGCAAGTACCCTGCTTTCAAATGAAAGTATTTATATATGCAATCAAATGAAGGAAACAAACTTATTTTAGTGCAAAGGAAAAACCTGTTTCTTTTTGTATAGTAAAGGAATCTGCATCTGTATACACACATACACACACACATATATACATACCAGTGGTGGGTGGCTCCCAGTTTGCCCCGGTTTGGGCAAACCAGTAGTGGCAGGGGTAGGAGACTCCGCCCACACGCCATCAAAAACGCTCTGCACATGCATACTGAGAGCGAACCGGTAGCGCCAGGATTTGAAACCCACTACTGATACACACACATACATATATATATATATGCAATAACCAATAACCAGTATTCTTCCTATCAATAGGAGAACACATTAATTTTTACAGCAATGTTATTTTGTGATGCAAAACCCCAACCTGAAAATTCACTCAAAAGCAATTGTTGTCTCCTGTTAATACAATTGGGATGGTGGTCGTTTCAGTGCAAGATGGGCCAAGTTCAATAAAACACAATTTTGGTCATGTGTAAAGAATTAAAGGGCAAAAGCATATCCCACTGCAAGTAGTCCTTGACTTATGAGCCCAATTGAGCCCAAAATTTCTGTTGCTGAGTGAGATATTTGTTAAGCGAGTTTTGTCCCATTTTACAGCCTTTCTTGCCACGGTTGTTAGATAAATCACTGCAGTTGTTAAGTCAGTGACACAGCTGTGACTTGACTTCCCCACTGATTTTGTTTGTCAGTTATACCAAACTGCTGGTATAATTTTTCTCATGAAAAAATGGCATTGTATTGGTGCCAACAATTACACAATGTACTAAGTCACCCCGTAAAACCAGTTCTTGGTCTTTATAAATACATTGGCAAAGCAACAATGGGAGAGCCTTCTCTGTGGGGGCACCTGCCCTATGGAACGAATTACCCCCGGAGATAAGGAGGATTCCAGATCTACGCACCTTCCACCGCGCCCTCAAGACCTTTCTATTCCAACAAGCCAGGCTGGCCTAACTCTTTTAATTGAGTAATTTAGTTCTTAATTTGATTTTAAATTGGGAGTGTTTTAATTGTCGTGGGCCAATACTATTTAATTTGTTTTAAACTATTTTTAAATTTTGTATTCTGTGTATTTTTATCTTCGGCCCTGAGTCCTAAGGGAGAAGGGCAGTATATAAATTTTTTTTTTTTTTTTTATTGCAAAAGTTTTACAATTACATTTTCACCCCTTTTCCCCCCCCCCCCCCGCTACCCCCCCCAAACTTCCCAACCTCCCTAACCCACCTTAACCCTCCCCTCCCCCCCGGACTTCCTAATATACTCATATCAGATAAAAGGAAAAAACCCTCCTTTATATATAAGACTTAAACCCCTCCCTCCCCCTTACAAATTTTCATCTTCATTACCTTAACCTCTTTCTATCTTAATATAACGTTTTCAAATAAATTTTCCTCCTGATTGCCTTAAAAATATTTCTATCATAATATAACATTTTCTAACAAATTTTCATCCTCAACCTTAAAAAATTTCTATCTTAATATAACATTTTCTAGCAAATTTTTATTCTCAACCCTAAAATATTACTATCTTGCTATAACATTTTTAAATAAAGGCTATTTGATACTTCCTAGTTTGATATTTATGCTGAACATAATCTATCCACTTCTTCCATTCCCATTCATAAGTCTCTTGAGAACAATCTTTTAAATATGCTGAAATCTTCGCCATCTCTGCAAAACTGGCCATCTTCAGAGTCCATTCCTCAATCGTAGGCAGCGCTTCATTTTTCCAGTATTTACCTATCAACAATCTTGCTGCAGTTATCATGTACAATATCAATTTTGTTTCACCCAGTGTAAAACCCTTAACTATACCCAATAAAAACACTTGTGCAGAAAATTGAATTTTTTTCTTCAAAACGTTCTGCATGACCCACCAAATTTTTATCCAAAAAGCCTTAACTTTCTTACAGGTCCACCAAACATGATAATATGTAGCGTCTATGCAATCACATCTCCAACATTTAGGCTGGACATTAGGGTACATACACGACAATTTTTTAGGATCTAGATGCCATCTATAAAACATTTTGTAGAAATTTTCCCTCAAATTCTGCGACTGCGTAAATTTAACATTCTGAACCCAAATTTTTTCCCATGTTTCCAACATCACTGGTTCTTCAAAGTTTTGTGCCCACTTAATCATACAGTCTTTAACTAATTCAGTTTCTGAATCCCTTTCTAACAAAACATTATAAAGTCTTTTAATATGCATTGGACCTTTCTCTTTTATGTGTCTAACCAATTCTTCCTCATGCATCATAATACCAATTTTTTGGTCCTCTTTCCATCTCAATTGCAATTGATTATATTGTAACCAAGTTAATTTAATCCCTTCAGCCAACAATGTCTGTAATGTCTTCAGCTGCCATCTGCCCGCATCTGTAAAAAGAACCTCTTTGTATAAAAACCCCCCGAGTGACATTATATTTGTATTCCACAAGGTATGACCAAGATCCAGCCATAGCGGTATTTTATAATTCCAATTGTTTCGGTGCTTCTTCCAAACTCTCAGCAAAGAATCTCTAAGTATATGGCTTTTAAATACTTTATCCACTTTACTGTCGTAAAATAAGTAAGCGTGCCATCCAAGCTCCAGATCAAAACTTTCTGCATTCAGTATTCCAGTCTTTTTTCCTCCAAACCAATCACTTGCTAAAGTCAGAGCTGCTGCATCATAATATAACCGTAGGTTTGGAAGTTTAAGACCTCCCCTTTCTGGAACATCTTGCATAATTTTCAATTTTACTCTTGGTTTTTTCTCGTTCCAGACAAACTTGTTCACTCCAGTTTGCCATACTTTTAGTTGTTTATCATTTTTGAGCACCGGGATCATTTGAAACAGAAAAAGAAATCTTGGCAAAATGTTCATCTTAACTGCTGCTATTCTTCCAAGTAAAGACAGCTGCAGTTTTTTCCAAGTCTCCATATCTTTTTGCACCTCTCGCCACAATACCTCATAGTTATTTTGAAACAATTTCATATTTGATTCTGCAACCTGAACTCCTAGATATTTTACCTTTGGTACAATCTCAAAACCTGCCCTCCTTTCTAACTCCACTTTACGATCTTGTGTCATATTTTTAACTACCATCTTAGTTTTTCTCTGATTCAATCTAAAACCTGAAACTTTACCATAGTCTTGTATAATGTCCTTCATCTGAATTATCGATTCCATTGGCTGTGTTAGGGTAACAACCAGATCGTCTGCAAATGCCTTTATTCTGTAATCCTCTTGCCTTATCATTATACCTTTCAAAGTGTTAGAGTCCCTTATTGTATTTAACAAGACTTCTAGTGTTAAAATGAACAACAGTGGGGACAGTGGACATCCCTGTCTTGTTCCTTTTTCAATTTTAAACTCTGTTGTCAGACTTCCATTAATAATGATCTGTGCCTTTTGCTCTTGATAAATTGCTGAGACCGCCTGTATATATTGGTCCCCAAAGCCCATCTTTTTTAAGGTCTTTAATAGAAAATTCCAATCCACTCTGTCAAAGGCCTTCTCAGCATCCAGAAAAACCAGCACTGCAGGGATCTGTTTATTTTTCTCAAGATATTCCAATAAGTCTATTACTTGCCTTACATTGTCCTTCATGTGCCTACCCTCAATAAATCCCGCTTGGTCATCATGGATCACCTTTTGAATTACTGGCATCAGTCTGTTGGCTAATACTTTTGCATAAATTTTATAATCCGTGTTCAAAAGAGATATTGGTCTGTAATTCTCCGGTTTTTTGGGACCTGCTTGCTCTTTTGGTATCAATGAAATATAAGCTGTAGTCCACGATGGAGGTACTTTTCCCCCTTGTTGTATGTTACAAAATAAGTCTCTAAGTTGTTCCACCATTTCTGCCTGCAGAGTTTTATAATACACTGCAGTCAGACCATCCGTTCCAGGAGCTTTAGCTGTTTTTAATTGTTTTATTGCTGCTATTATCTCCTCCTCTGTTATAGGATAATCCATTCTTTCCTTTTGTTGTTCAATAATTTTTGTAACTCTTTTATCGTCCAGATATTTTTCTATAAGTCCATTCTGCACCTCCTCTCTGGCATATAGTTTAGTGTAATATTGAAGAAAAGCTTCTTTTATTAAATTCTGTTGAAAAACTTCTTTCCCCCCAATATCAACACTATCAATAGTCCGTGTACTCTGTTTCTTCCTTAATGTGTAAGCCAACCACCTGCCTGGTTTATTAGCATTGCAGAATGTATTATGCTTCGCATATTGTAGATTTGTTGCTACTTGTTCCGCTATAAGCATTTGAAATTGGTCTTTCAGAAGTTTTATAACACTAAGTATTCTTTCATCTGTTGGGTTTTTACTAAGTAGCTGTTCTTTGTCCTTTATTTCTGCTTCCAGTTCAAGTCTTTTCTTTTGTCGAATCAGCCTATGTTTAGAGTTCATGTATATAAGCACCCCTCTCATATAAGCTTTGCTTGCATCCCACACAATTTCCATTGGGGTGCCTTTATTCAAATTCATTTCAAAAAACTCTTTCAAATGCTTTTTGAGTTCTGTTATATTCTTCTCATATCTAAACAAATTTTCATTTAGTCTCCAAGAGCGTCTCTCAGTCTTGCATGTCTCAATTTCTATCCAGACTGGGCTATGATCAGTCAAAGTTCTTGGCAGAATCTTTGTTCTTTTTGTCCTAACAAGTAAATCATCAGACAGCAGAATAAAATCGATCCTGGAAAAGGATCTATGTCTATCAGAGAAGAAAGTATAGTCCAGTTCTTTTGGGTTATGTATTCTCCAAATATCTTTTAATTCCAAGTCTTCTTTCATATCAAAAAAAGTCTGTGGTAATCTAATTCTTGACTTTGCCAGAGTCTTTTTATCTAATTTAGAATCAATTACTCCATTCCAATCTCCCATAATTAAAATAGATCTATAATCCCATTGAAGTATTTTAGTATGCAGCATTTTATAAAAATAGTCCTGTTGTTGATTAGGAGCATAATTTCCTATCAAGAGAATTGGATTATTAGCAGAAAATAATTCAATTGCTACAAACCTACCATCTTGATCAGCTTCTATAAGTTTGGCTGTTAATTTTTTATTTACGTAAATAACCACACCATTCTTTTTTTGGTTAGTTGAAGATATAAAATGTGTTCCTAATTTGGAGTTTTTCAAATAGTTTTGATCTTGAGCTGTAATATGCGTTTCTTGCAAGCAAATTATATCATTATTATGTTGTTTTAAATATGCAAATACTTTCTTCCTTTTTTGTGTTACATTCAACCCATTCACATTCCAAGATAAACATTTAATCATCATTCTCCTTCTGGAGCGAAGCGCAGAACTTTAGGATTTCATCTGAAATCTGTCCTGCATTTCCCACAGCCCCAGCCTTGTCTTGTCTCTCCTGCCGTAACTTTTCTTTCAGTTCCTTGGCCTTTGCTCGGGTTATACGCTGGTCCTTGACTTCAGCCGCCCAAGCCGGCTCCAAGATTGGAGAAGGTTCCAGCAAAGGCTCATCCAGAAAACCTCCTTCGGCACCCTTCCACTCTACTAATTCCTGCTTAGATTGTTGTTGCAATTCTTGAGATTGCTTCTTGTCACTCTCTTTAATCTCCAAAACTGTAGATGAGCGTGGGGATGGAGTTCTTTCTTTAAAAATATCATTATAAAATTGCTCCGCCTTCTCCACAGTATTCAAACGGTGTTTCTCTCCCTTATATCTCAAAATTATGCCAGTTGGGGCATCCCAACGAAATGGAATTTGACTATTCTGCAATTCTTTAACAAGGAAACCATACTCTTTTCTAGATTTCAACATCTTGGGTGGGAGCTCCTTGTAAACTGTAATCTTAGATCCGCTCACTTGCACAGAAGTGAGAAAAGATTTTTGCAAGATATCATTTCTTATTGCTCTGTCTGTAAAATATATGACCACATCTCTAGGCAGTTGTCTTTGTCTGGCCACCCACGAGTTAACTCTATAGATTTTATCTATTTTACAAAAGACCATCTCAGGTTCAACTTTTAAAATCACAGCTAGGGCTTCAGCACAGATCTGTCTCAGGTCTTGTCTCTCCTCTTCTCTAATTCCTCGAAGCCGTATAGCAAATTCCATTGCACGAAATTGCATCATAACCATATCATTCTCCACTCTCTGCATCTTGTCATCAACATCAAAAAATTTATGGTCATTGTTTTTCATCTTGGCATTAACTTCTAATTTAAATTCATCCACTTTTGTCTCAACTTTCATGATAAATCCTGCCAGGCCAGACGCCACATCTGTTATTTTTTTGGTCACCATCTTTTGGCTCTGCTGCATTTCCTGCATGATTTCCTGTTGTGACTTTTGAATTTTTTCATCTATTTTATTTATTTTATCATCCATATCTTGGAATTTCTCATCAAAAAGATTTGAAATGAATTCTTTTAATTCTCCCATGTCCAAATCTTTTTTTTTGACTTGTGGCTGCGTATCCTGTTTACGTGGGGGGGATCCCCCCCCTGTTTTGCCTTCCTGCTTCTTTGAAGCCATCCTGCCACGTAAGCTGGCTTTCTTAAAAAGGGAGGGTCCGCCTCTTCTGCCACCTCCACAATACTTTCTAAGAAAGTCCCCCAGATTTCCTCAAAGCAGAGCTATAGTGCAGCAAAAGCAAGTAAAAGGGAGAGATTTTCCTCTTATTTCTGTTACAGCCGGGGCAACTTTGTAACAACTCTTTAACTTTGTGGCAAAGCAAGATAGTTTCACCAATCCACACCCCCTAATTCATTTGCTAGGCGCCATTTTTCCAGTCACTTTCACTCGTTCCGAAACTTTCACTTCAGTAAAAAACAGTTCAGCAGAAAACTAATACTTGCAGTTCAAATTTTCAGGGGTCAGGTGGAATTCGGATGATTATTTGAGTTGTTTCCTCGCTATTTAAGGGTTTCCTGAGATCGGCTTGTTCTGCAAAAGCAGAAGACGTCCCACGCCGCCCGGAGTCTCAGCAGGTTGTTAGGGAGCCGCGCCTGCTTCCTCTCCAGAAACAATTCCCTGGGGGGGGTTGCAGGGGCTCTACCTGTGCCCCGCTGCCTCTTCTTCTTTAATCCGAGGGATTTAGAAGATTTCAAGCCGCTCCACGATCGGGGAGCGGCTCTACAAGCGGCGGGGGTGGCGGTGCTAAAAGAAGGCACCGTCGCCGCCGAAGACGAGGAAACCGGAAGTCCGGCAGTATATAAATTTGAACAATAAATAAATAAATAAATAAACAATGGCCCAAAATGATTTAAACACGTTTTTTTTGTTTGTGTGTGCTATTATAATTATACATGTTCCTCCACTCTCTTTTGAGCACTGTTGATGGTTTTGTGCTTTAGCATATGGTTAAATTGACTGCCATTTTTAATATTGTCATACATATTGTTTTCTCTTACTGACATTGAATTGTTTTTTCACCGTATTACTGTTCTAATTATAGAAAAGTTGTGTGAAATGTTTAAAGAAAATACAAGTAGTCCTAGACTTACAACCACAACGGAGCTCAAAATTTCTGTTGCTAAGCAAGGCAGTTGTTAAGTGAGGTTCACCACATTTTTGAGGAGTTTTTTGCCACAGTTGTTTAAGCCAATCATGTAATCATTAAGCAACTCCCCCATTGACTTTGCTTGTCAAAATCCAGTTAGGAAGGTTACAAATAGGAATGATCACATGACCCCAGAACAGTATAACTGTCATAAATACAAGTCAATTGCTGAGTGCACAAATTTTGAGCACATGACCATGGGGATGCTGCAAAGGTTGTACTAAATGTGAAAAATGGTCATAAGTCACTTTTTTCAGTGCCATTGTAACTTTGAATAGTCACTAAACAAATGGTTGTAGGTTGAGGACTACCTGTATTACCAATTGTGATACCTTACCAATTGTGATACCAATTGTGATACCATATCTGAGGACTAATTAATTCATGCTTCTTTTCTTAAAAATGTATCAATTCACTTATATTGGTATCTTTCCCAAGAAAAGATAGAAGAAGATAGATAAAAGATAGAATTCTTTATTGGCCAAGTGTGATTGGACACACAAGGAATTTGTCTTGGTGCATACGCTCTCAAAGTACATAAAAGAAAAGACGTTCGTCAAGATTCATAAGGTTCAACACTTAATGACAGTCATAGGGAAACAGTCAATATAAATCTTAAGGATACCAGCAGCAAGGTTACAGTCATACAATCATAAATGGGAGGATATGGGTAATGGGAACGATGAGAAGATTAATAGTAATGCAAACTTAGTAACTAGTTTGACAGTGTTGAGGGAATTATTTGTTTAGCAGAGTGATGGTGTTTGGGAAGCTCTTCAGCTAGAAGAGAATTATAAGCTTCTTTTTTTTAAAAAAAAATAAATACAGTTCTTAAAAATAAAGCTGGGGTTACATGTCATTTTATAGCACTGTTATGTTACATTACACTTTACAATCCACTTAGCTAACATGACATCTCTTTTCAAAACAAAACTTTTTTGGGACACACTTAAGTGCAATTAATTGCTTTTCATCAATGAGCTATCTGAGAAATAACTACTTCAAGCTTTTAACTAATGGACAAAAAAAAATACTGTGATGCCCCTCCCCCCCCATTGGGGTTCCAAGTTAACTGGCAGAGCCAGGTTTTTAGGCTCTTCAGACAGGTCAGGGTTCATTGCATTGTTCCAAATCTGGGATTTCTAGCAAGCCAGCAAAGGCTTCTCTCATCAGGACTAGATAAAGAAAAGACCTGCTCTGAAGTGAATTCTTATAGCTGTCCCTGAGGAGCTCTGCTGATGTAGTGATATGTGGGAATGACCCTGAGGGTTGCTGGGAAGGGAGAAGCAGCTGCCTACGGATAAGAGAGGGCAGAGTCACAAGCGCGTAACAGGCAGAGAAAGAAACTCAGAAGGACTTATCAGACTGTAGAAGAGACAGTGGGAGATTTGTATTTTCAGACTTGCAAGAGTCCATTAATGTGGCCTTATAATTAGCTCATCTAGACAGGTTTCCTATTCAGTCTACCTAGGAAAACTGACTGCCGCACTTCCATAATTTTTCATGTTCTCTTTGCAAGCAGCTCTCCTCTCCTAAGCAAGGGGCTCCACTTACAATTACCATCTCACTATTTTTATGCAAGCCAGGTCAATTTACTCATATCCTTACAAATTATAGCGGGGGGGGGGAAGGGAAAATAAGTATACATAGAATTCCATTTTCTAATTTTTACTGCACTCATTTTCTGAATGGCAGGTAACCAAAGGACTGAAAAATTCTGTTAAAATTAAATCAAGGTAATCCTATAGAAAGGGACGTGGTGGCTCAGTGGCTAAGACTCTGAGCTTGTCAATCTAAAGGTCGGCAGTTCAGCAGTTCAAATCCCTAGTGCCGCATAAGGAGGTGAGCTCCTGTTACTTGTCCCAGCTTCTGCCAACCTAGCAGTTCAAAAGCACGTAAAAAATGCAAGTAGAAAAATAGAGACCACCTTTGGTGGGAAGGTAACAGCGTTCCGTGCGCCTTTGGCGTTTAGTCATGGCGGCCACATGACCACAGAGACGTCTTCCGACAGCGCTGGCTCTTTGGCTTTGAAACGGAGATGAGCACCACCCCCTAGAGTCGGGAACAACTAGCACATATGTGCAAGGGGAACCTTTGCCTTTACCTAATCTATAGAAATCCTTTTTGTCATTTCCTGGTCCAATCTTCAGCCCTGGGATTTCCTGATGTTCTACCTCTGAGCTACTAATCAGGTCCAACACTGCTCAGCCATTCCAATATCAGCAAAATTCATCTGGCTCCGGCCACATATAGTGACCAGTTTAGAAAGAGGACTCTAATTCTATAAAGATAAGATTTATTAAGGTCCTTCATCCTAAAGAATTAGAAAGCTCTGAGAAATGTTCTGGTTTGTTTTGATCTCTGGAAGGAGGACAGAGATTTTCCCCTGAATAACTTCCCCTAAAAACAGGATCACTGCTCAGCTTCTACTTTAAAGTCACACATAATTAGCACAGTATCTGGATTTATTTCTGCAAAAGGGTAGAATTGGCATAGCCCCAGGGCAGCAGAGTGGGGAGAATCACTGGAGTCTACCAGCATCTGTCATTCTTTTGTTTAAACATGTGTACCCCCAAAAGCACTTTAGAGGAAGTTATATCCAACTCCCGGATACATAAGCACATGCATACTAGGACAAGCTGTGTCTCTTTGGCCCCCAAAAGAATATACTGTATTGAGGTCATTAAGGTCAAAAGCTTTATAGACAAGCCCAGGCAGTAAAGATTAGAATAGCTCATGCAAACTACTTAATCCATCAACCACTTTTAGAGCTGCAATATGTGATATGGCAAGGGATCCAATAACAAGTAAAACTGATCAGAGAAAAAAGATCGGGGTATTCACTAAATAAGCTTCAAAAACTGTTTTCTCAGGAGCTACCGTATTTTTCAGACTATAAGACGCACCTAAATTTAGAAAAGGAAATCAACAAAAAAAAGGTTTTGGCCTCTGCACGTCCCATTTTCAGGCCTTTTTTCAGGCCTTTTCCAGCCTTTTTTTTTTGGCCCATTTTCAAGGCTTTTTACAGCCCATTTTGAGGCTTTTTCCAGGCCGTTTTTTTCCAAAAAAAAAAAAAAATGGCCAAAAAAAGCCTTTAAAACAGGCCCAAAAGGCCTCAAAAACTGGCTGAAAAAAGCCTCAAAAACGGGCCAAAAAAGCCTCAAAACGGGCCAAAAAAAAGCCTCAAAAATGGGCTGAAAAAAGCCTCAAAAATAGGCCAAAAAAAGCCTCAAAAACAGGCAGAAAAAAGCCCCCAAAAATGTCCAAAAAAAAAAAAGGCCTGAAAAAGGCCAAAAAAAAAGGCCCGAAAATGGGGCGTGCGGAAGCAAAAAAAACCGGCTGGCAGGTGGGCAGGGCTTTGGCAATATTCGGTCTATAAGATGCACAGACATTTTCACCCCATTTTGGGAGACAAGTGTGTCTCATAGTCCAAAAAATATGGTATTATATTTGTTGCTTCTAAGGTAGAAAGATGCAATGGTGTAAGAAATCACTAAGTATGATTCATCCCTTTCTGTTCCTCTTTCTCTCCAGGTTTTTTCTTTTTAAATTAAAAAAAAATCATCAATTACTGTACATGCTTAATATAAAGTTAACTGGAACCACCAAACGTTTGCAAATTCCCTCTTATTATTTTGTATTAGCAATACACAAGGAGATGAAAATAAATTTATTCAAAAGATAGGAGCTAAAATACAGATGGCACTGTCTTTGTTGCAAAAAAAATGGAAAATATCTAAGACGAACAATTCTAAAAAAGGAAAGTGAAAAGGTTGGGGCTTTCTTTGAACATCAAGGAAACAAAGATCATGTCTACTGGAAAACTAGAGGAATTTAAGACAAATAATGAGATGGTTGATAAATTTGATTTTCTAGGCTGCAGTATTGGTAAAGATAATTGTACAAAAGAGAAAGAATGATGAACAAAAAGGAGTGCATATAAACTCATGAACTACTGTGACATTTCAGACAAAATTTAGAATGGTCCACATACACTGGGCTTATATCAACGGATGAACAAATTTAGGAAAAAGATTTGCCTCCTGCAATGCTGGAAGAAACTGCTTTACAGTTATTGAACAACCCAAAGGACCAACCAGAGTATTAGAGGAAATCAATCTCAGATGTTCATTAGAAGCAAGGATCTCAATACAAAAGCCATGTTAGACACATCATGAGGGCTAGTAGAAAAGATAATGCTGGACAAGAATGGATTGAAGGAGAAACCAACAGTACACGAGGGGGCTAGGCAGAGCATAGGAAGCTATACAAATACACCTTCAAGAACTCTATAATAGCAATAGCACTTAGACTTATATACGGCTTCAAAGTGCTTTACAGCCCTCTCTAAGCAGTTTACAGAGTCAGCATATTATGCCCAACAATCTGGGTCCTCATTTTACCAATCTCAGAGGGATGGAAGGCTGAGTCAACCTTGAGCCTGGTGAGATTTGAACTGCCAAATTGCAGTCAGAATTAGCCTGCAATACTGCATTCTAACCACTGCACCATCATGGCTCTAATGCAGTGATTCTAACATACAACTGGAGTGTAATATATGTTTTTTTGGCTATTCAGTAAGAGGCAGAACAACCTGGAGAGCTTTTATCCATAGATAGAGTCACCAGGCATCAACTACAGCTCTAAAGAACGTAACAACGACAAATACATGTTTAGTCATGCTGATGAAGGGATTCATTTATGTATTTATCAAATTCATTGGCCACCCATCTTACTACAGAGTAATTCCATGGTATCTTGGGCAAGCATTATTTCTCAAGCTAAATTTCCCCCCAGAATTTGATAACTCAATAGTAAATTATATAGATAGTAAAGTTCTACCAAAAGAAAAATTCTACAGAATGTCAATAGTCCTCAATCCCAAAAAACTGAGAAGGAGGCGATCCAGCATGAATTAAAGCCAGTTTGCAAGTTTCTTATTATTTCACTTTTGTTTTTGTAATTCTGACTGACATAGTATCAGATTTCCTCTTCAGTAAGATAACAGTACATATTTCCCAACAGAGAATAAATTCAGTGTGAGAACTCCTTTTAAAATAAACAGCATTTTGTCTTTTGTCCTTTCCTAAACAGCAAGACATTCTCAGAAGGTACTTCTGGGCTTTCTCGGAATATTCCAAAATATCTTATACTTTGCACCCAATAAAAAAATCTGAGGGCTGCAAAAGGTCTCTGTGGATTTCAGCTCTGGAGCTTGTTTTTCATACCAGGGCTCAGCTGTTGAACATGAGAAGCAATAGGGGAAGGAAAGGTCATCCACTCGCTAATAAATATCTATAAGCAGCTGCCACATACATCTAGGTTTTGGGTAGTAGATATTCCCCATAGAAGTTGAAACTTAAGAGACACCCCAATACAAATTTGCATTCGTTTAACAGAGCACTGCTTAAATATCTCGCAGTGCTAGAAAACTGCAAAGGCATGCTGCAAAGTGCAAGTAAAAGGGCAGATATTGGAAGAAATCAGTGATTTTCTCCCCCATCATCCTTTAAACTCAGCAGTATGGGAGCAAGCAGGAAAAGGAGGTGATCTTTCACAACTCAACCAACACAATGGAAGGGGCGGAACAGTCAGTTATGAAAGAAAAAAAATGATATTACACTATTTCCTTTTTGAAAAATTCCTCTGAAGTTGAAGGAAATGAAGCCTTAACTACACAAATGCAATAGCTCTCAACGGGTGCTCTGAAAACCCCTGGAGGTCCTCCTGGATCTGCAAAATCAAATAACTATTTTAAAACGTTTCTATTTTTAATTTCTAATGCACCAACCTCAATAAATGTAGCCCACATAAGCCAAAGTCCTCAATCACTTTTGAGAAGGTAAAAGGGGTCTTTGGATCAAAATGTTTTGACAGCGGCTAGAGACCAATGCAACCTTTCACCCCTCACCCCAAAACTAATTATTGCAAGAGATCACACAACGTCCATCACCTTCCTGTTTGGGAATGATAGGAGATGCACGGTAGGTTGGAGAAGCTACCAGGTGGATGGGATGCACCTTCAACCCCCCCACACCCCACCGCCCCAAGAAGATCTGATGGCTCGCGGAGGTTTCCTTACTTCTGCATGAAAATTCAGAGGGAAACCAGTTCAAAAAAGGCAGAAAAGTCGAGAGGCACAAGCGCTCTGGGAAAAAGAACGTGTGAATCAACTCCCCCATCTATCACGTTTTTTAAAAAGAGGGGGGAGAAACCAGAGGCGAGCATTTAGTCATCGACGCGGGAAAGAATCCAGTTTTAAAGTTAAAGTGGGGGGGGGACCCTGATTTTTCACCATTTACACAACCCCCATCACCATCCCCGTCACAACACATACCGTTGCAATCGGTTGCCGCCTTGCATGCCTTCGGCAAGCCGCTCGCCTCTCAGGCCAACCCTTTGCCGTTTCCTTACGGGTTTTCGTCCCACCCTCTACGCCTTCTTCTCGCAAAAAACAACCTCCCGTCCCCCCGCCCTCCTCCGCTATCGCCGCCTCCTTCAGCCTCCGCCGCTGAGGAGGCGCTCGGAACGAACCGCTCGCCCCCGACTCCAAGGCCCCGCGCGGGACAGACACGCCACCCACGTGGGCAGCGACCGGCTGAAGGCGCGGGAACGCGCGACTTCGCCTTTTTTTTTTTTATTCCCCCCCCCCCTCCACGCTTCGGGTGGGAGGGCGCCGTTCTATGCATAGAAAAAGGATGTGGCACGTTTGATAAAGAGCGGGGCGTGGGGAAATGTACCGATTACACGGCGAGGGTTTTGGCACGTCAGGATGCGCCCCAAGCGGGTCAACCCGCGTTTTTTGTTTTTTTGTAGTTCTACTGCGTCTGGGGAACGCATCCTCTGTGATTTGGTAGGTCGTAAGAACCTTAGAAACGCAGGTCCGAGAAATAAGGGATTCCGACCGTGGGCAAGCACAGCATGCAAAATACGTTCCCTAGTCGGAATTCACGGAGTCACGGAATTCACGCGTCACGGAGACCCACCCCTCCCCAATGTGCTTTGGTTTTTTTGGCGGTACCTTTTTGTGGGAACGTAGCAATCGTCAATCACTCGTCGTTAAGCAACCCTCCCTTTGCTTGTCATTGGGGATTTAATTCCAGGAAGGCTTTCTCAGCCACTCCGATCCTTAGTCATTGTTGATCTTGCGTCTTAAGATATCTGAGGAGTTAAGACACTATCGGAATTCAAGGAAGTCTTCCTTTTCCAAGTGAAAACGCTCGCGCATTCCTGACACGCATAAACTTGGAAGAAAGCCTCCACAGAGCTCGGGGCCAATAGCGGAGCCTTTCCCAGTTGCCTTAGCTGAAATGCTGCCCACCCACAGCCTCCAGCTGGCATAAAACCCAGAGAACTGGGAGGTTGTGATGGGTGTTTCTCTGATTAAACTTAGGGTTTTGTTTTGTTTTGTTTTGGCACGGAAAATCGCTCCCAAAGATACGTACGTAGCAGTGCATTTTACGATTAAGTTACCCTTTAAAAGATGAAGCCAAGTAAGAGCAGTGACAAAACCTCACCCCTAGGAGAACTGCCAAGAAAGAGAATTTGAGAACTCTTGCACTTCTCAAGATGTACGCCTTGTATATGCATAGGTTTGGTCTTTTTTGTTTAAAGCAGGATCCCTCAGTCTTTTGCAGCCCACAGGCAATCGTTTTATTTTTTTTTAAACTACGGAATGTGCAACTGCAAAATAGCTTCTCTGAAACTGTGATTAATTCCAACTGGTTTTGAAAATCCACTTATTTGCTCAATCCACAATATAACATTAAGCCACGATAAGGCTTGTTTGGTTTGGGCTTAATGTGTTGTATTATTAGAGTAATACACCTCTCAACAAAATCTATTTCCTATAGGCAAGAATCAGGTGGAGCATAATCAGCAATCATTCAATAATCTCTTTAGAAACTTTTTTCAGTTTGCTGTTGGGAAATTATTTTCTTCTTCCTGCAAGATGCATCAAAACTGAAACTGCACAATCTCTTTTAAAAATTGAGAGAATGAAGAGTTGGGACAAAAAAAGAGAGAGAGAGAGAAATGAACAACTGAAAGCATGTAACGACAACAAACACTGAATAGCTTCAAAGGAAAGTTTCCCCTTGTAAGATTTCCATTATTTTTTCCAATAATCAGCCAATGTTGCAACCTGGGGAGAATTCTCAGCTGGGCAAAAATGTTTGCTCCCTTGATACCCTGGCAGGAATTCCACCTGGACACGGGGAGGGGGTGCGCGCAAAGTGACATTATCCCATTGTAAGTTAGAGACATGGGGAGATCACACCAGTTCAGAGCAGAAGAAAATCTAGAATTTTATTTAGGTAGTCCTATTATTACCAATTACCAAGCATTTATCTAACTATAGATCAATGCTCTCTATTTGTGCGACATGCTTGCCCTGAGCTGCAAGGGGCAGTTGATAATGTCATATGAAGATCACAGGCCAGTCTGCACTGGAGTTAGTTAACCCTTCTAAACAGTAAGCCAGTCTAGAAAGTCTGCCTCTCATTTAACTTTTTATACATGTGCTCAATGGCACAACTCAGTGAAATGTGCAGAGAAAGATGGAGTATGGCACTGACTCCAATCACAATCTGTCTGGACAGATCATGCAAAGTTGTGTGCTTTGATGCACAAAGTTAGGTTGTTATTCAAGCGGGTGATTGACAGGGTCAATCAGGTTGTGCAAACAGAGCCAAGGACTGTTGGGAGGAAAAGGACTGGGGGGGGGGGGAAGGGTTTGAGTTTACTTTATTGATTAGCCCATAGACCATACCAAAGTGCAGAGTTCCAAATACAAATTGTTACTAAAATTCAATAAAAACAATTTAAAATGGAATTGGAATAAAATACAATTTAAAATGAAATTGGAATAAAATATGATAATTTAATATATAGATAAATAAAATTATATTTCAGCATCACCCCTATAATCTATCCCAATCAGTCCCACATATGCCAATCTCAACCGAACCATTTTGCTCAAGTACTGTGCTGTATTAAATGTTGTTTTCAAATTCTGGCCCCACATAAATAAGTTGTTTTAATATTGGGTTCCCAAAGGTTCATTCGCTTAGTATATGGGCGAAGAATATCTGTCTCTCACACTCTTATATAAGCCACAGTCAAATGGGATGTGAGCCAGATCTTCTACCTCTGCCACTCTGCAAATGCAGAGACGTCCATATAATATAGAATGGAATAGAATGGGGTATAGAATGTAATCTCCCGTATCTGACCATTGTGTCAAGCTGTTTGAATCTCGCATAAGTATCTCCATAAGATGTTTTGGCAATTGTAACTTTAAATAGTTGTCTATTTGAAAAGTACATTTATCTGCCATTTTCGGCCCGTTTTTGGCCGGCAGACTGCTGTAGGAGGCCATGGAGGGTGAAAACGAAGCGCGATGGGCCGCATGCAGTCCGTTTTAGTCACCAGAGGCACTGCGGGCCGGTCCTTTGATATTTCCAGGCCGGCCCCAGGGGCCAGATTTAAGCACCCCATGGGTCGGATCCAGCCCATGGGTTTGACATCCCTGGTCTAAAGCCTGCTTGTTCTTCTGCGAGGATATATTTTTATTCTACCAAGATTTCAATTCTATTCAAAAAGAACCTATATGAATCAGTCAATCAGACCAATGACTGGATTGTTCTAGCCCAATTATCAGCATTCTCTGTTTTAAGATTGTCTGATACTGCCTTTGTATCAACTTTAGCCCAAATTAACCTTTTATTTTGGGTCACCTCTAAGTTTTTAGAGAGCCATCTGTCGGCCATGTTATACGATCTTAAATCTGAGCAACCTCGTAATGTCACACTCAAAGGCTGATGGTTACTTTCATCACCTAAATGTACAGTAAACTCTGAAAAGAGGTCAACTTTATCTCTTGAAACACAGAAGAGATCTTGCACGCTACTTGAGTGGGCTGAGTTGTAAGTGTAAGCTACATAACTTGCCCTTACCTCGCAAGATTTGAAGATTACCTTTAAAAATTAAAGAGACAAGGAGCAGATCAGCAGTATTTTGTTGTCTCTAGAAAACTACTGAGGATGATTATCAAGAAATTCCTTTGGGAATCCTTACTTTTGAACAAACTCATGCAAAGATGGACCTAAATTAGCATTAAAATCTCCAAGCAATATAATTATGGCTTGAGGATACAGTATGGATATATCATCTAATATGACTTCTAAACTATATGTCCAATAGTCAGGGTTATAATACAGGGATGTGTTTGGAGGAATGTATACATTTACCAATATTAATTCAAACTCCTCATATCTAAATTTCACAGCTGGAAAATACAAACAACTTACCTTCATTATATAGTTTCTCACCCTGCCATTGCAATTCTTGCTTAATAAAAATACATAGTCCACCAGAGGATCGCCCCTTATTCTTTATTTTTCGGGCAGGGGAAGCCCATCCCTGGAAGCCCAGAAGTTGTACTAATTTGTCCTCTTCAGTTAACCAGGTTTCCTGGATGGCTATGACATCAAATTTAGATAGGAAACTCACTAATTCACTGTCAACCACTTCTTTCCAGCCAGCTATGTTCCAAGTCACAATTTGTATAGGACTCCCGTAAACAAGATATTCTGACTGGGTTGGTTGACTAGGGAATGAGGGTACCAAATGTCAACTTGTTTTTGGAGCTGGATTGATATTGACTATGCTTCCTGTGTAAATACAATTATTATAAAATTCAATATTCCTTCTCATAAATTGTAATTGTTGCTCTTCTTTATCTTAATTGCTAGCATTCCCCTGACTTTGATCTGAGATTGGACTTTCTACTAATGAACAAGGACTCCGACTTTCTTTCTCATTATCTACTTCTTGTACTGGATGGTTAATTTGGACTTCTACTGTTATATCCTGCTGAGTATCCTTTTTCTTTATTTTTTGCTTTGGGCTGACACGTCTTCTCTTTTTATTTGTTGGGGATTTTGGTGCTTTCAGAAACCGAGCTTGGTAACAATTCCCCAGAAGAGCAGCGAGAGGGAAGCAGAGTGTTCAGATTTTCTGTTGCATTAGTTACTGATTTCAACATTGAACTAATCATTCCAATTTTCTTTAGAATCAGCTGTTGGTCTCCTGGGCAAAGGGTGGAAAACTGGTGGATTAATTCTCCCTCCTCCTTCCATAAACTGTAACTGTCCATTAAGTAGAACTGAGTTCTCTTTTTTATTATCCTTATCTTGTTCTATCCTTGTTAATAGGGCATTACTTTGCTTAGCCTTTTATATTTTAGAATGAAGTCAGCCTCCCTCGCTGTCTTGGCTCTCTGCCCAGACTTTAGCAGAGGCTAGATTTGGTGGTATAAAACACCTGTATTGGCGGAATAGAATATTTCCTTTAAAAGGTTTCAAGCCTGAATAACATCGAAGGAAGAGCAAACTGCCCAAAGGCTAACAATATTCTTTTGCAACCATGTCTGCTGGGGAGCCAAGAAACCGCTGATAATTTATTAGAATTAGAATATACCCATCAGTGTAAAAGTTGGGAGAGTTCAGTATTACTCGTCTGTTATGCCACCTGCCCATTCAAAGTAATATCAGCAACTTGGAGTAGAATCCTATGTCTCTATAGAACTAACCTCTCCTCTGTGTCTTCTCCATCTTGAAGCCCCCAATCCATGTGAGCTATCCGTGAATTAAGAGTACGTTTTGGAGCATGGGCTTTGCTATTTACTTCCTTATCTAATTCAGAGATGTAGTTTCCCATTAGAGACTTTAATTCTTCAATCTTTTTGCTTCCAAGAGCGGATCAAATATAGCAATAACTGTGCTGTCAGGAGGCAATTCTTGGCAACCAAATCCAAGTCTCCCGTAAAATTGCTCTTGGTATTATCCTTGTTCTCCCCTCTGTCTCCTAATGGAGCCTCATTTTCCAGAGAAAGGCAGTCATCCTCCTCCCACTCCAGTAAGGAGCAGGGCTTACCAGGGGTGGGTTCTACTTACTTTACTACCAGTTTGCAGCGGGACCGCACAAATGTGCAGAAGTGTTTTGATGACGTCAGGGTCGGTGGGCGGAGCCTCCCGCCGGTTTTACTACTGGTTCTATAGAACCAGTGTGAACCAGGGGCAACCCACCACTGGGGCTTACTTACTGAGGTTATGAGGGGGGAAGAGCAAAAAAAAGACGATTTACCGGTACTTATAGTGTCCATTATCTGAAATAAGTCCTTTCTCTTTGGTTGTCTGGGTGTTGTTGCTGCCATGTTGTGTTTAGGGTCCTCCTGACTGTATTTCCAATTGATGCCTCCTTTTAAATTTTCTTTTCAAGACCGTTTTTGCTTTTACTGTTAGTTTTTGTTTCTGCATCCTTTGATGGTTTAAAAGATTTTAAAACGTACTCCCACTTCATCAGTAAATGCTTGAAGCTGATAAGTTTCCAGAATTCGTAGTCTAAAACCTAATCTTATCTAAGCCTAAATCTAAAAACCTAAAATTACTACTCGTAGTAAAAGAAAACTAACTTTACTAGCTTATAAATAATATTAGATAAAAATGAACTATTTTACAACTATATAAAAGTAACTATAATAGGAAGATGAACTCACTAAAAGGGCTGTCACATGGCAGCCATCTTGCCCTTAACCTCCACCCCACCCCACCCAAAAAAGGGGGAGAAAGAGTGGAATGGAGCATTTTGAATTTTATGCTAGAGTATTTCCCAGAGCAGCATTATCTTGTCCTTTCCCCCAACCCTCTCTTTCTCTCTGATATTCACACTGTTAATCCTTGTATGAATATTAATAATATTCATGCTGGATTCCTGTGTATTCAGAATGGTACCATTCACTATAGAGAGAGAGGGAGAGGGAGGGAGAGGATTTACAGAAACATAGAAAAATATTTAGGAAAAAAGTGTGTTTCAGGAGGAGGTAAAGGTTGAGAGGATGTTAGTAATTACTGAGTGCTAATTTAAAAAGAACACCAAGGAGAATATTTCAGATGAAATATTCCCGCGAGTCCTGCTTGTTTAATGAGACTTCCGTATTCTACCTTGTAATATTTGTCCAAGAAGAGAAAAAGGAAATGAAAAAAAGGAAAGGCGCCTTTTAGGATACAAAAATTCCCTCTTTCTTTTTTAAAATATATTTCTATTGGAATTGTATAGTAAAATAAAAGTATAAAAAGTGGCAAGAAAAATAAGAGACAAAATAAGAAAAAAAGGTGAAAAAAGAAAACATAGGATTTTGACTTCTATACTTCTATCAATTGCCATTTTACTCTGTCCCCTCCCGCTTTAATCCTTGTTGACCCTCAAATCCATAAATAATCAGTTCAATCTTTTCTTCTTTTAGCAAAAAGTCCATATAAGGCTTCCAATCTTTGAAAAAGTCTGTCGTTTTTTGTGACTCATAAGCTCTTGTGAAATCATGTGAGTAGAGCATAGATCCCCTCCCCCCACTGTATCAGATTCCTTATCATGCTCCAACTAGGTATTAGAAACAAAGTTTTACCCCTTACAAATTGATTTCCTTTCTATAGGGAATAGAAGTCCTCTTTAAAAGTAAAGGATGATTTTGCCCCTCATGATCTTTCCAGACTTGGGTTTTTGGTGTACTGATTTCCTTTATCATCTTCAGCAAAAATGCTTGCTGAAAAATGTTACATTATTTTCACTAGGAATTCTTAAATAGTTTTCCAAAAAGAAACATGGTAGGAAATGTATGTCTATGTGCTCATTACACATACACACACATTATAACACAAGCACATTCACATACATACATGCAATATATACATACAGATATGTACAGTCAAACACTAGATAAGAGCTTTGGTACAAATCAGTTTTGTATCTGATAATCATTGTAAATGCCCACCTATTGTGAAGTTTCTGAATCCTGATTACACAACCTCGGGGATGCTGCAACAATTGTTAAGTATGAGAGCCAGTCAAGCAAGGACAACTTGCATTAGTTTCCACTGTAATGATGCATACATTTTATATATTTTGCTCTCTGCCAAAAAACGGAATGTTTTTCCTCAGGGTGGATTATAAGTATAAACTTGCATGGAGTCTGTACCCACATTACTTCTTACAAGAAGTTGATAGCATCATTCCCTCTCTCTCTTTTCTTTTTTTCTCCTTTACAACTTACATTATATTTATTTCCTTCGATACTTAATCCTCAACGTACATACAATTGGAACCAGAATTTTCATCATAAGTCGTTGCACTCGAAAGTTGAGTCAGATCTGATTTTTTGATAACTGCTACAACAGCCATTAAGAGAATCAGGCAGACATAAAGCAAATCCAGCTTCCCCAATGGGCATCTTTTGCTGGAAATTGGCAAAGGTTGCAAATTGTGATCAGATGACCACAGGATGCTACAGGATGCAGCATCACAGGATGATGGCCAGAGGTGCAATTGGTACAGAAGACAAAGTTATGCAAAGACCCTCCTTTTCAAGCTACAGCCATGTCTAGGAAAATCCCCAAATTGGTTATTAGTTCTGAGTAGGGAGGTGCAAATCCACATATAGCTCAAAAAAAATCTCAAGCATTGGCTTTCAGAGCCCCCAAACCCAGACTTGGTTGAGTCTGGGTTTGGTTGAGACTGGTGCCTAATTTTCCCAATTCTAACCCTTATGGCCTCCAGGCATAGAATGGCATCACTTGGCAGGCCTAGGACAAAGATGCAGCTTACTGATGATACATAACTCCATGCTGACAGGTGGCCTCTCCCAAAAGTTTCATGTAGATATTAAGGAACCTCAGGATGGATCTTCTGACCTCCACCAACACTAACAGGAAATGAACTAGATAATCTGTATCCTCCATGGTCCTTTTAAACTCTAGCTCAACTACCTTTTTTGAGAAGAGAAGGTTGGAGACAGGACAAAATTCTGCTACTGTAACAGTATAATATATGCCTTTGACTTTGTAGTGTAGTCTATCTCAAAGGGATAGCAACTCGCTGCCACTTTCCAGAAGGCATCTGCAGTGGTAATTACCTGATATCTAAGGGGCAACTAAAAACAGAGCCATGATAGAAACACACTGCTTCCTGAGTTATCTTCCCTTCACAGAAATGCAAGTCTATGAAAAGATTTCTATACCTATTAGCATTTCTGTTGCTGAAGGGAGAAGGTATCCTAATCCTGTCAAACTGCTTTAATTTGCTTCAGGAAATGTAATCATTGCTCACTCCTTTTGTGATTGTAATTCAGTGACATCCATCTTTTCAAGAACTATATAAATGATCTACGAATTCAGTGTTTTTCTGAACAAGGAGGAATAGGGACTGACATTTTGCTTACTTGAATTCTTCCATGGTTGCATTTTGCTTTCTTGCATTCTTCCACTATTGCATGCCAAAGCTTTAGATTTTGTGGGGCTAGTTTTTTCCTTCAATAAGCGGGGAGTAGAATGTTTAGCCTGCAGAAAAGATGATTGAGAACCTAAGAATAAAAACTGTGCCTTGCTAGATCTGATCCGTGGTCCATCTAGTTCAGCAGTCTGTTCTTACAGTGGCCAACAAACTGCACAAGGGACCCCATTAGCTTTCAGAGCATTCTCAGTGCCATCAAGACTAGTAGTCATTAACCCCCTTGATGTCCATGAATTCGTCCAACCCTTTATTGGAATCCATAGAGCTGGTAGCAAGCAACTCATCTTGTAGCAAATTCCAAAGTTTAATTATGTATATATTTGTCTGTTCTGATTCTTCCAAGATTCAATTTCATTGGGTGATAGCTGGTTATTTGAAGGGTTATCACACACAGACAATTCTTTATTGTCCCAGAGGATAGGACCAAAAGCAATGGATTAAACTACAAGAAAGGAGGATCAGGGTAGAAGATAGTCAACAGATCAGTATGTATGAACATTGACAATAATTCACTTATTATAAAGAAGTCAGCTAACTTTGTGAAGAAAAAGACTTGCCTGGCTAACATTTGTCACTTATTTATTGGATACCATGGACTGTGGGAATGCTGTAGGTATAATATATCTTGTTTTCAGCAAAACATTTGATAATGTAGTCCCTGACATTTTGATTAGTGAGCAATTTAAATATGGGTTGGGCTACATGACAAATAGATGCATAGTTGGCTTGAAAATTATATTCGATAGTTTCATCAATAGTTCCTCAACAAACTTAAGGAGGCATGGATTATGGTGCTATAATGTTCATTCGTTATATTTTTTTTTGATGAAAAGGTGCAAGGAATATTTATCAAATTTGCAAATGACACAACATTGGATAAGATACTTAATTTCATTGAAGACAAAATATAAAATTCAAAGTGATCTAGGAAGTTTAAAAAATGGTCTGCAATTAATGGATTGAAATTTAATAGAACTAGATGGAGTCCATTCCCTAGAATCATAAAGTTGCAAGAAGCTTTTTTGACCTGTGGCCAGCCTCTCAAATTTTACAGAGGAAATGCAGTTTTCTCTTAGGGCACAGAAATCAAAAGCAAATAATTAGGATTGGTAAGGCTGCTTTGGAATAGTAGTTCATTCCAAATGGAAAGTAAATCAGCACTGTGATGTGGTCTTCAAAAACAGATAAAAGCAATTTTAGATGGTGTTAACATAATATACTTTCCAATTGCTGGAAATAATTCTTTTATTTTTATTCTGTTTTGTTCAGAGCCCACTTTGAGTACTATTTCCAGCTCTGGGCACCGTGCTTTTTAAGAATAATTCAGAGGAATTGAAAAGTTCAGAAAAACAGCAACAAGGATGATTGGAGGACTAGAAACAAAATCCTTTGCACAGTAGGGAATTTTACTCTTGAGAAAAGACTGAATGGCTCTTCAAATTCCCCCAAAGAAAGGCACATAGAAAAAAAAAATAAGACTTATCTTCTCTCATTCCAAGGTGCAAGTCATAGAATTAGGGTTTAATTTATGGAAGGCAGATTCTAACTGAAAGTCAGAAATTTTTTTCTTAATAGTGAGAGCAGTCCAACAGTTGAACCATTATACCAAAAGTTGGCATCTGCTCCTTTGACTTGATGTATTCAGCAGGTGGTCAGACAACCATGTCTTTGGAATGCTTTAATTTGGAGTCCTGCTTTGAATAAAGGTTGGACTCAGACCTAAATTGACTTTTCAGTACTCTATTTCCATCTAGAATTAAATTATCCTTGATATATTTCTATAAAGCATTATTTGGCATGGGGTATAAAACAGTTGTCTCCTTGCTTTTTGAACACAATATGCAGTCATGCAGATACGTAGTAAAGGAGACATTTATGAGATGCAAGCCTTTACATGCATACAGGTGGTCCTTATCATACGACCTGTTGCGTAGACCTGTGCCAGGCATCCCAGCTTCCCCACCCCCCTGAAGCAACCTTACCATGCTGCCTCTCTGCTCTGTGGCTGAAAATCCTACTTGGATTTCAGCGCTTTCTTGTCTCTTGGGGCTGGCTGAAAGACCTCCCTGCTAAAGGATTTCAGCTTTGTGCCTACTCACATGGAGCTGAAATCCTTTGTGACGGCTTGGACAGAGCTACAATTCTTTGTGCCTGCTTGTATGAAGCTGAAATCCCTTTGGCAGGGAGCTCTGTACCAAAGGATTTTAGCTCCGTGCCTGCTCTCTGCTGATTTCAGCTCCTCTTTTTTTATCTTACTCTTACAGTGTCCAGATTACACAGCAGTACAGTTCTACTGGAAACGCCATTTCTGAATCTTTGCGACTGAAATATCAAACAGCAGAACAAAGGTAATAGGAGTTTATGGGTGAACCAAGATGAAAAGCCCAGGCTTTTCTGAGAGTGTGTAGAAAGGGGGAATTCTTCATTTTATATAGATTGCCAAATATTAAATAAGAATTTGCAAATGAAATCAGGACAAATATCAAGGGAAATTGCTAATTCACCAATATATGGCTTTTAATGTTTTAATTTTTAATGGAAAAAAATATATCCCTTTTTCCCAGTCTGATTCTCTTCAAAAATAAGCAAGATGGAATAGGTTGATTGAATTAGCTCTCTGAATGGTTTGGACTTGTTTCTATTGCACTCTTTTTCTAAGGAAATGATAATGTTGTTGCAGTTGTTGTTGCTGCTGCTAGAATCCTCTGAGAGGCGTATTTCAGACCTTTCGGTTCCAGTTCATCCTGGAACTCCAGCTGTACAACTATGAGTAATAGAATTTTGGCTGTGAACCAAAATGGAAGTGGAAGGTGAAAAATGAGGACGCAGCACAAAATTGAGCCAAGCCAATCGACGTGAATCATTCTGATGCTGACATGCAACTAGAAATGCAATAAACCACGAAGAGAGGCATCAAAGAAATCAGGTGTTAAGGAATTTTTAAAAATTACTGTCATGATACAAAAACAAGAACGTTAACAAAGGATATTGACGTAACGCTGGAATAACTGCAGACCCTTTAATTTGTAAAAAATACATTTTGGAATTGTACAAATGTGTCTCACGGATATCTACCTATTGATTATTGCTTCTATTGTGTTCTATCAAAGTTCAGCATATTCTACAACTTTTAAGCATGCACCTAGCTATTTTAATTGCTGACCAAGATTTGTTCTTCCCCATTTTGGACTTTGCTCTTAATGATGATTCCTGGCATAGCTCCTAGTCATATGAGATAAATATAGATGAGTAACTTCCTCATAGAATTTTTTACAGTAGCATCATCACTTACCAATTATGTAAATAGGCCTTTTCTTTGGAGCGTAATGGTAAGGCAGAAGCTCTGGGGATTAGTAGGTAGGACATCGGATTGAATCTTTCTGTTCTATTCCACCAACAGATTTCAGAAAAAAGTTAATCAAAATATGCTGTTCACTGAAATGTTCTATGCTATAAAGAATGACAGGGTAACTTATTTGATATGATGCCAATCAGTAGTGGGATTCACTTTCCTTTGCTACCAGTTCGCAAATGTGAGCACGTGCACCACGTCTGCGCATGCGTAGAGCGTCTGTGATGATGTCTGGTCAAGTGGGCGGAGCCTCCCACCACCTCTACCAATTCACTCGAACCGGGTAGAACCGGTAGAAACCCACCACTGATGCCAATGCCTAAAAGCCATAAAAACCTATATACAATAGCAGGTCACCTGACGTTATCAAAGGGCAACATTAAATGTGTTTCTGCTGTACCTTTGCTTGTTCCAGAATCTCCATTTTTTATTTAGAGACAAGGGCCTGTAAAATCTGACCACATTATGTAATAGTATATATGCAATCATACAGCTTAAATGGCAAATATCTTTATGATACTAACTGGAAGACTTGATGGCATTTGGCATTTGCAGCCAAATGCCATCAACTGTAACTGAACAATTCATTTCCAGAGAAGGGTATAAAAAGAAGAATATTTTCCATTCTGGTTTTTGAAATGTTGATCATTTCAACATTCATATTGAATCTCCAGATGTTTGGATTAAAACTCCCACAAATATTTAGCATTTATGGCAACATATGGTGGAAACTGAGTGAAAATAACTGCCTATCTTGACATAAAAATGATCACAGATAGGTTTTTGTATCAAAAATGTTATAGAATATGGAACTTTCTGAGTCAGAAATAGCACACTTCAAGAATTAGCAAATAGTGCCAGTGCATGCACTAAATTTGTCTGTCTGTCTGCTGTCATGTAGCTATCATCTACTATCATTAACATTAAATATGCTTCATATATTGCTCTCTAGGAATGCACTGAATAATGGTCTATGCCTGTTATATTAAAAATTATAACCTGCTAACTTCTGGAAGCCATACTCTTTGGGATCATGTGAACATAACCATAGTGCAGCACAATTATAGAACCTTTATATACTCATTGTTTTATTACTTTAATTTTATTATAATTTTGTCTTTACCAAATTCCTTATACAGTCGCATGCAGAACATGATAGGATATGCTGGAATGTAGTACAGATTGCCAGGAGGGAAGGAGTGCATTCCAGAGGAGGAAGAGACACCTCAGTTCAGATAGTATGTGTGAGAGTGAGAGGACATGAATGAAGTTGATAGTTTCCTCTCTAATAGTTTCCAGAGTACAGTATATGTTTATGGAGTGGTAGCATGCTTTAGTTTGGCAAGATTCTGTCTTTAGGTAAGGAATAACAAAGAAATCTGCTCGGAAGAATCACAACGTGTCTCTCTTGGCTTATGGACCCTGAAATAAAACTGGCAAAAAGTAAGACCAATATTCAATAACATTTTTAATAGACTGAAAGGCCTACCATGCAGAAAGTATGTTTATTATTTATTTGTTTATATTTATTTGTTTGTTTACTTGTTTATTCTGCTTGTACAGTATATGGTCAATTCAGAACAGACTCCCAGCAGTTGAAATGAAAGCACCCATAACAGTAAATATATACATGGTGAATATAAATTACAACTAAAATCACAACATCGCAAGAATAAATCATATTAGTGATAATGAAAAAATAAAACTTGAGCTCAGAGCAAAATACAATAATCACAATGAAAGAATAAGTAATTCAAAGTAAAATAAATTAAACATATTGATAACTGATTCAATCAAACACTCTTTACAAAGTTTTCTTTTCAGTAGTTTCCAGAACATCAGAAAAAATGGACTAAGTCTTTATTCTAAAGGAGGGTCTCAGCAACAACTAAGAAACAGTGCCTCCTGGTCTCCTGGCAAGATATACAAAGACCATTACATGGACACCAAATACGTTTTTCTGAGAATAGTGTCTATAACCAATGTGCCAACAATAAGACTATTTTTCTGACAATTCGGCAGCTATAACCAGAGAAGCCTCCAAAGAAGTTATCAGTGTCAGAGTAACTTTATATAGCAGGAAGTAATTCTTGGTGTCACACTGGTCAGTCTTTTAAAGAATGGCCTTGGGCTTCGAATCAGACCTACTCTGTTTTCCCCAAAATAAGACATCCCCTGATAATAAACCCAATCCAGCTTTTGAGTGCATGGCAATAAGGCCAAGCACTTATTTCAGGGTTCAAAAAAATATAAGACAGGGTCTTATTTTCGGGGAAATACGGTAAATATGTCTACTACATTATATTAGCATTATATTATTAAATATTGAGCTCTGGTGGCACAGTTGTTATACTGCAGTATTGCAGGCAAACTCTGTCCACAGGCTGGAGTTCAATCCTGGCAGGGCTCAAGGTTGACTTCGCCTTCCATCCTTCCACGGTTGATGAAATGAGGACCCAGATTGTTAGAGGCAATATGCAAATAATGCTTACATTATACAAGAGAGTGCTGTAAAGTGCTATGGGGCAATATATAAACCTAAATGCCATTGCTATGACTCTGGTATAACAATCCTGTTCCAGTTTGAGACTCCATTAATCTGCCAGATTTTCAAAATTATCCTGACCCCCACATACACTGTATATTGCAGTACAAGCCAAGGAAGATATGACCAGCAATAGCTAGGCAGGCTCTGTTCAGCTAGCAATGTGTAATGATAATGAAGCAACTTTTTTCCACTTTCTTTCCTTCCTAAAACACTTATACGTCAATGTGTCATAAGGGAAAAGAACTTCATCCTGGGGAATCCTTTTCAAAAGGAAGCACAGATGCAGCATTTTGTTCCGCTGAGCTGTATAAAATATAGCTTGTAAATATCCTAAAGTGGTCAGAGCTGGGCCAAGAGCGGAAGTTTGCTACAGGCAGATAGATACAGTAGGTAGAAAGGAGAAGGGAAGCCGATTGAAATCTCCCAGCTTCCCAGCTTCCCAGCTTCCCGATCCCATTTTCTCTTTTTAGAAAAGAATTTTTATTCCCCATCTGAACTCTGAGCTGTTCAGCTACATCAACATACCAGGGAACCCACTGGACTTGGGACTCTTCAAGCCAGGTGACAGGACAGCATCCTTCACTGTGCCTGAGGACAGATGACAAGCTTAAGGGACATAGAGCAGGCTGTGTGATAATGATCACCCTGTTGTCTCAACCCAGAGGAACCACCAGAGCTCTCAAGAGGAAGGGCCTGTCCACCTCTACATTCCAGCATGGCTCTGACTAATAGACCTGAGCAAACTAATAACATAGACTCACAGATGCTCAGTGTTAGCCAAGTGTTTACTTTGGTTTTGACTGCATACCTCAAATCCTCATTTAGCTCTATTCAGTTGCTAAAGTAAAAGGAATCAGGCAGAAGCCAGGATTTTAAAAAGGGAGGCATGCTGCCTTGAATTAAGCAGGAAGATAACAAATTCATCTCGCGTCTAAGCAGCTATTTCTGGTGATGAAAAAGTGTGGAGGAGGAAAACTATACGCCCGTGCTCCTACTTACCCTTCAATATCTTTGGCTTCATTTTGTTCATTGCACACCAGTAAAATCATGAACATATTGGATAAGAAATTATGGGGGTTGGAATCCAAAGTATCTGGAAGAACCCAGGCTGCCGTGTTTATCAGGAAGTCAAATGGCCACATCAGACCTGATATTTTAATGCTATTAATATGTATCTTTAGCAGCCTAATTACAGCCAACCATCACTGTACCACTATGTTGTTGGCAGTTGGAAGTTCTGACTCTCCGTACATCATCAGTTTAGATGGGCAGGGAGATATTTTTAAGAGTCCAGCCTGGCTGTGTCAGTGGCACATCCAACCCTTCCTCCGTTTTAAAAAATTAAAAGTGTTTGAAGAGACTTAGTGGTCTCCGAGCTTGGTTGTTTTCTTGCAGATGTTTCATCATCAAACTGGGTAACACCATCAGTACTGTTCAACCCTGAGCTACATATATTCTCTTCTGTTGGTACCTGTATTTATGTAAAAAGGTGAAGATTCCCACAAGTTAAGCTTGAATGAAGTGAATGGATGTCATTTTCTAAGAAGCCATATAAAAGTCATTGATTCCTTGTGTTTTGTCTCTTTTCTACTTCCCAATGTAACCAGTGTCTTGGGATTTCCTATCCCATTAGTATTCATCAGAATTAGCTAAATGTTACTTGCTGGGATCTTTTAATACAAGTAGCTGTGCCAAAAGAATAGCAATAGCACTTAGACTTATATACTGCTTCACAGTGCTTTATAGCCCTCTCTAAATCAGCATATTGCCCCCAACAATCTGGCTCCACATTTTACTGACCTCAGAAGGATGGATGGCTGAGTCAACCTTGAGCTGGTGGGGATTGAACCTCTGGCAGTCGGCAGAATTAGCCTGCCACTGCGCCAGAATTAGCCTAACAACTGCGCCACCACGGCTCTTTTATTGCCCTGCTGTTGTTAGCCTTTACAATAAATGTGCTCTTTTCAATTGGAATTCTTATCATGCTAGAAAATTCTGATTATGGCTGGGCAATAGCAGGAAGCAAACAAATAAACCCTTCTAAGGTCATTATAATGTATTGTTTTATTCTTTGATCATAATTGTATAATTGGCTTTAATTTTGGATTATTATGCCTTTGTTTTAACCCAGATTACAGATTTGGGAAGTTGCATGCTGCTCAGAGTCAATTGATTGGAGTGACCTGTAAGCCCTTTAAATAAGTAAATGAATGAATAAATAACACACATAAAGATGAATTGAAAAATAGTAGGGCTGCCTAACACATCAACATTTATCTATTAAAAATGTTTCAGAGGATCAGGGTCTTGAATGCTGCCCCCATGTACAACACATTAACATAGCTAGATCTTTTTTTGAGATCCTATAGCAGCTGTACCTTCCTAAAAATTCACACTCTTCCTAAGTGCTACTGTATTTCCTTCATTTGAACTGAGAAACAAACAAAAAGTCAGAACAGTTTCTGAATTCAGAAACAAACCTGAGGCCACAGTGCTAACATTCACTGCATTATCACCAGGGTGAAACAAGAAGGTGGCTCGAGAGCCCCCCAAAATCATTCCTAAAAAGAAGTAGTAAATTTGGGGATGAGGCATTAGATGAGATGCCTGTCAAAAAAGAGTTATAAATTCTTTCAATGGTGTTGTTGGAGAATAAATAGCAAGTCAAGCTAAGGATATTCTTTCACTTAATTTGAATTGCCAGGACTGGGAATTTTCCCATAATATAGCAATAGCACTTAGACTTATATACCACTTCAGAGTGCTTTACAGCCCTCTCTAAGCGGTTTACAGAGTCAGTATACTGCCCCCAACAATCTGGGTCCTCATTTTACTCACCTCGGAAGGATGGAAGGCTGAGTCAACCTTGAGCCTGGTGAGATTCAAACTGTCAAATTGCAGGCAGCTGGCAGTCAGCAGAAGTAGCCTGCAATATTGCATTGACTAATATGACTTCAGACAAGGCTATACAAGCCTTAATCTCATTTAAAAAAATACTCTGTATGCAAACTGGGCCTAGGGATTCCCCTCCTAGGAGGAAGTAACTTTAACTTAGGTAATAAATAGGTGGAACAGTGTTACCAGGTCTGAGAGTTAAGAAGTTGGATTGGGCCCATGAATTGGCTATAATGATTGTTATGGATGGCTGTGTTTATAACCCAGTTGCTGTTTTATGTTCATTGTGATTTCATGGTATTTTGCTTGTACTGTATATTTTAAATACCCATTAATTTCAGATGGGAGGCCATATAAACTGCAGTAATAAATTGAATAAAAATTGGACAGTTGATCCAATCAGCAATTTGAGTTGCTCACACACATCATGATAACCTAGACTTGTTTCATCACTTATTTATCAAATGAGCTATGTCTTCTATAGGAAGTGTCATTTTCCTTGGTTGCATTCCAGTGCAAGTTGAAGCATAATAAATATCTGATTCAGCAGGCCCCGCATGTCTGCTTAAATGACTCATGCTGATCCCTTGGAAATGAATAACATATTCAGCTGTAGATGGTGCAATTGTGTGCTTTGGTTTGTTTAAGCAAAAAAAAAAAAAAAGTTCAAAAAAATAGAAGTATGCTCAAAGTATCCATTGGAAGCGATATCAAATCCATAACCAAATGTAAACATGTTCACCTACAGTATGCATTTCTTCCTCCCATCCATGTGTAATCTTCTGTCCTTGTTTTCTTATTCACAATGAGCTGGAGAATGATGATTATGGATTGTAGAATGTAACAGATAAGTACATGATGCTAGAAGTAACTTTAAGAGGTTGCAGGTCATTGGCTATGCTGACCAATGGAATTATGATGGAATTATGGACAAACTTGGAAAATTCCAAATTGGGATGGCTAGTTTTATGCCATGTCTATATTTTTATGTTCAGCACTATAAATAGACATACCTATTGGGACTGGGGGGTGGTTGTCATTGTATCCCCTTCAAAATGCTATCTCATAATTCTGGCATAACTCCAAAAAATAGAAAACATTTTATATGGAATTCTTCTATAGCAGTGATGGCTAACCTTTTTGCCATTGCATGCCAAAAGCGGGGGGAGCACGGGGGGTTGCATGCGAGCGTGCCTATACTGATAATACAATGCCCCATGCATGCGTGCGTGACCCCTCCGCACTCCCCCTGCTCCGGCACACAACAGCAAAAAAGTTACTGGTGGGCCCTGTAGGCTCGTTTTTCACCCTCCCCATGCTCCAGAGGCTTTCTTGGAGCTTGGGGAGGGTGAAAACAGCCTTCCCCACCCCACTCCCCCGGAGGCTGGAAACGGACTGTTTCCTGATTTCCGGTGGGCCCGGAAGGCCTGTTTTTCGCCCTCCCCAGAGTCCAGAGGCTTTCTTGGAGCATGGGGAGGACAAAAATGGCCTTCCCCCTAGGCCCTCCAGAAGCCAGAAATGGCCCGTTTCCTGACTTCTGGTAGGCCCGAAAATCAGCTGGCCGGTGCACATATGCGCACTGGAGCTGAGCTAGGGCAATGCTCGCATGCTTAAAGATATGGCTCCATGTGCCACCTGTGGCATGCATGCCATAGGTTCGCCATCACGGTTCTATAGCATTCAATTTATGGAAATATTTCTATGTTGCCTTTTGTCTCTGAGAAGGCATTCAATTTATTTTTTTTAAAAAAAGTTGACAAGATAAACAATGGATTAGATTCTGGCCTACAGTTGTCAAAGAGAGAGGGATCTAGTGAAGATTTTCTAGGAGGGGACAAACTATATCTTCCTTCAAGGCAATGACAGAAGGCAAAAAGAAACCTGATCAATAAGAATAGAAGGAACATTTTTACAAAGGAAGAGAGATGCTACCCATGTTCATTCGGGTTAAGTAAGATCTGCATACAATTTAGGCGGATCTATGACAATTTGCCATGGCCAACTTGCTGCAGGACAACTTGCTGTGGGACCAGAATTACACTAACATCAAAGAAATGATGGAATAGAATCATTAAAGAAATGATGCAAAAGGAGGGACAGAATGAAATGTGAATGACAAATATATATATATATTTATTTATTTATTTAAAATCATTAAATTGAATTGTTGAATTGTGATACCGCGAGTTGGCTGTGGCGAGTTGGCCACAGCCAGTTGTCTCATTCCAAATTTAGGCTTATCTACATGAAGAGTTTGAGCAAAAGGCATTTTTCCTGAAGTATTAAAAATTAACATCTGAAAAACAGAACAAAAAACTTTGGATAAAGTGTTCCTCAATATTGCAGCCCAGACAACTAAATTTCTGTATAGCTGAGAAGGTGTGTCGAAGCAAGGTGAGGTCTTACCTTTTGTTCACTTATCACAGTTTTGTATAAGACTTTGTGAAAATATAAGGCTTTGTGAAGCCTTATATTTTCTTCTACATTCACGAAAAAGGAAAAGTCAACTGAAAACCAAAAGATTCCAGCACTATAGACATCTGAGCAATCACATGTCACTGACAACACAGTCCCACTTAAAATTGTTTCCATATTAATTGAACTAAATTGAACTAAATCATTACTACTTTACATTTCTTCTTACCCTATACTGCAGAAAATTGAGGTACAGAAAATATATAGCAATATATAGCAATAATTATCCAGATTTTAAACACTGGACATTTAGTTATCTCTGTCTCTGTTTCCTTAGAATACAATAAAATAGAGCCATTCAGAGACAAGTACATACAGTAAATATATGATGTCATTTCATGAGGTTTTCCTTCTTCCATTCTGTTCTTAAAACTCTTATGAAAAGGTCCGGCCGCAGTAAACAAGTGAGTTGCCAAGCCTGAACACTGGACAATTTATGGATTGCATCTGCCTGCTTCATTTAGTTCAAAGAATCTGAATTTGTTAAAAAAAAAAAAGTCAGTTCAAAATAAAATAGTGAATACAGACACATCAATACTGCTTGAGGCATAAGGAGGAAATTTACAGGACCAAACAAATGTAAGTCCCTAAAATTAACTCAAGCCAATGGGAGAACTGGTAGTAAAAAAAAGTTTTATTCTGATGATCAGCTGTGCCGCGCAATTTAAAATCACAATTTAAAATTGCAGCAAAATAATACAGGCTGGATTCACTCTAAATCAGTAATTATTCCTAAGTGCTATTGAGATTGTCCTGAAACTTTACTCATGCTAAAGTCTATCTGATTTCAATGGCTATGGGGAAAACAAGGCACTAGTCTGTAGCTCAATGTGACTGATTTCTCAGTAATTACATTTTGGATTGCACTGCTGGATTATATACAGTTTCGTTTAATAGCTGCAGTCCCATGGCTGTGTTGGAAGAAATGTCCATCTGGGTTCAGTTTCAAGTGGGGAGAAAGACACTGGAAACATGGAGACTGTTTGGAAAGATGGTTTAATGGTGGACAGGACCACATGGTTTGAGGTCCTGGGCAATCGAGGACATATGTGAGGGAGAGATTTATACCCTCTCTTGGGCTCTGCCTTGGAGCTTTCTGTTCCTGTGTAAGAAATGTATTCTGATTGGTTGTCAGACTCCCATGGGGCTATGCAGGGGTAACTTTGTAGGTTGACTTGAGTTCCAGGCTTGGTTGAATCTTGCTGGGTGATGTAATGAAGGGGTTTTGGGCAATTCCTATTATGGCTTAATGGCTTTCTCCTGGTTTGGATCTTGAGCGAGGACTAATCCTATCATCCTGGAACTGAAGGTCTTTTGAAGATAAGATGGCCCAGTCTTTTGTCTTGTAGCTAGGTTGGCACCAGTCTTTCTGGGACTATTAACAAAGGTTTCCAAGAGCATGTTTCTTCTTTTCTTATCCAGGGAGGTATAATGTTCTGCCTTTTTAATATATCCTAGAGTATTTCATTCTTCTAGGAGGTGGGTGGGTGCTAACTTCCTACAGTTGCAATCCGTGCACACTTAAACGAGGACATATTCCATTCAATACAGCAAAATGTATATAGAATAGCTCATTATTAAGCGCGTATACAATAGTTCATCATTTCCAAAGTTAGGAAAAAATAGATATGTATAAACATTTGAGATTATGGGCGTTATATCTTAAAACTTTTAATTGTTCCCCATGTAAACTTAGTTTCCAGTCCCTCGCCATCTTGTTAGTTCTCTAAACTTGATCCAGTTTTTGATGTCTTCTATAAACATGCATTATAAATGGTGTCTCTCCACAAATCAATTACTTCCTGTGAATTGGCTTTTATGCTCCTATTAATATATCCCAAAATAATATTTGGGTTTTTAGCATTTGCATCACACTGCTTGCTCATGTTTAACTTGTGATTAACAAGGACAACCACATATTTCATATGTACTACTACAACCAAGCCAGGTTTTCCCTATCCTATACATACATTTTTCTTATTAACATGCATAACTTTACATTTCTCGCAGTTAAATTCCATTCTACTTTAGTCCAGCATTTAAGCAGGCTTAAAATCTTCTCTGAAGTATTTATTTATTAAGTTTATATGCTGCCCATCTCACTGTTGAAGTGACATTGCATGGCTTACAAAATGATAAAAGGATAGGTATAAAAATAGTTAAAATTAGTGAGATTTAAAAAGAGACTGAAGTATTAACTTCCAGTTTTATTTCATTTGTAAATCTCATAGACTTTCCCTCAAATTCCTCATATAAGTCACTGATAAAATTGTTACTGAAGAGTAAGGGGATTGGAATAGAACCCTGAACTATTCTACTTGATAATGCTTTCTTAACTGATATAAGATATTATGAGTTTTCTCTAGGTGTCATCATCCAATCAAATTTGTAGCTCATATTTAACATTTTATTAATGATAATATCCGAAAAACTTCACCAAATATTTGCTGAGGCCAAGGCACATTCCCTTGATCTACTGAGCTAGTAACAATAGAAGACAATATATGTAGCTCAGGGTCGATTTGTGATGTTTTCTGAGTTTAGTTGTTTGCTTGCAGATGTTTTATTACCTGACTGGGTAACATCATCAGTGCTAGTGAGTGTGGGGTTTGCTTTGCTCCCTTTTTTATACATTAGCTTGCCCTGCCAGAGTTGGTGGTTTTCTCCTTGCTAGTTCCTTGATTAGGAACTAGCAAGGAGAACTGTTTGCTTGTTTGTCTGGTGTTAAGTTGGTAACTTTTATCGGAAAAGGATACTCTGTCATGACTTGTTTGTGACAAGCTCAAACGCTTGTTAATTGATGCATTCTTATACAAATTCCAAGAATAATCTTCTCGAGAACTTTGCCCATATACGGTAGATAGTAAGCTGACACATCTGTCATCTTCCATGTAACCCTCCTCCCCCCCCTTTTTTTTTTGCAGATACAAACATTTGCTCTCCCTGACTCTTCTGGGTCCTCCTATTCTCAGAAACTGCACTTAGCTATATCTTTAGTCCCTTCAGAACCCAGAGGATGTACTGTATTTGATTTGGCCTTGGAGATATTAATTCATTCAAATTAGTTAAATAGTCTTCTAGGCTTTCTTTGCCTAGCCTGAGCTGCTTTTCCCTTCTTCATTATTGGCACAATAAGCCATCTTTGTCTGTAGAGTTAAGCTGTTACAGAGAGCTGGGTGAGGAGGTGGGGATAACTGAAAAAGCTCATCTTCAAATGATGCTCTAACTCAGCTGTTAATGAATGGGCAGATTCCACATAGAACGAGTGATCGCAGAGGCATCAGGTCCCAAGTCATACAGATGGCTTGAACTGCACCCAAATGTTTACCAGCAGTCATTTCAGTTTTTGCACACACACAAAAAAAACAAAAAAAGCCTCAAAACCCAACAGGGCAAACTGATGCACAAATTGAAGCTGTACAAAGGATAAAGGCCTACCTAGGTATGACTTCTATCTGATTTTCCAGCAAAAGCCATAAATCCAGAACACTCAGATGGTGTGTCTGCTTTCTGCAGAGGAGTGCAAACCTGTCTAATGTCACAGATAAGCTTACTCTGGAATCTAGAGGCTTCTTAATCAAATCCACTCTGTTTTGCTATGATAATAAAGATAGGAAATAAATAAAATAAAATAAAATAGTCTATTTCTCCCCATTCAGATTCTAACAGCGTCTAGCACTGGTTCATAACTTTGATGAGATACCCTATTTAACCTAGATTGAAGATAAATAACTGGGTATCTTCAGCATACTCTCAATTCCCCATCTCTTGCAGAAATATAACACACACCACACCCATTTCATGTAGTTATTGTGTAAATGATAAGAATAACCCGGCAATGGAATTCCCAAAGTTTGGCCTTACCTGGTCCCATCCTTACCAATTAGAACTGCCCACTTAGAGAATCACTGAGAACAATGCTCTCAAGCACCAAACCATCACTTATTGATCAGAAGGATACCAATATTATTAATGGGACTGAAGGCAGCTTAGATGTCCAGCAAGTTTAAGCAGCTCACATCCCCCCAAACCAGGTCCTACCACAAATCATCTGCAAAAGTGACCAATGTTTCCCCATGCTCAGACCTAAATCTTTACTAAAAAGAATCCATATAATCAACACTCTCCATAGCTGCTGGCCCATCACCTTCTCAACAACTTTTATTAAAGAAGGAAAGTTGGAGACAGGCTAAGAGTTATCCAAAACAGCTAGTCAAGGAATGAATGCTTTAATCCCTTTTTGTACTCTTCAGGCAAAAGAAACCTTCTCCAAAGAGGCATTTACTACAACACATAAATGAGCTTAGTTTGCATACGTCCATGTGTTCTAGGGCAGGGCAGGGTGAGGAGAAAAGAAGGAAGGAAAGGAAGGAAGGAAGGAAGGAAGGAAGGAAGGAAGGAAGGAAGGAAAGAAAAAGGAAGGAAAGAAAGAAAGAAAGAAAGAAAGAAAGAAAGAAAGATCTGGAATAGGTATTTATGCACTGGAAGTGGAGACTGGGTACGGGGGGGGGGGGGGGGAGTAGTCACAAGATAAACATCCAGTCAATGGGGTGGATATTCCATGTGGATTATTTGCCCTAGCTGAGCATCAGCCTAGAAATAAAATAATAAATAAAACAAAATTGGGATGACTTGTTCAAGGACAGGAATCTTTCCTTGTGCCCTGAAGGGATGGATGCCTGATCCGTTCAAGCCCTGTGGTTGGGCTTTCTGATATAAATGGTACAGGTTGCCTTTCTGGAAGCCATAACTCTGCAGATGCTTTGCTTCCCACCTACCTTTCAATATGCTAGAAGTACCAGTTTATATCCCAGCTGCATTCACCCTAGAAACTTTCCTATAAGTGGTTTGCTTTTGCCTCAGTGGGTCAAGTGATTCCAGCCTTCATGTTCATCTCCATCTTGAATAAAAAACCTCAATGGTGAATAGTGTCCAAGCTGCATCACTTCTTTCTGCTGACTGCATCTTTCTATCTTGCCTTCCCAAGAGTTAAAGCTCTGCAGATGCTGAGTATACTCCTCACCCATGTTTCAATTCTTCTACCCATCCAGAAATATGTGAATCACTTTAAGTGTAATTGTGAAGCCCAGGAAATTGCAAACCACAGTTTGAGAACTCAAGCATAATCAAATTTTCTGCTGATACAAGGATGGAGTGGATAGCATTTACTTAGTAATGGCAAAAGGTCTTTAGCCTTTGCTTTTTAGGACAAAGCTAGAGCCTCTATGGATTTAGGGTTGTGTTTTTCTCCTTTTTCCTCTTCTCTGTAGTTTCCACAAAAATACCAATGTTAACACAGCAAAATCCCAGTTTTTCCATCAAATGCTTTTTTAATAAATACAAATAGGGATCGTAGGTTCTTTCCACAATGTAATAATTCTTTCAGACACTCTAAAGCAGCTGAGGGGAAAAAGTGGATGGTTAATCTACAGTACTATAAAAGGGAAAAACTTCCCATTGCTCAAAAGCACTATCAGAGGAAGTTTGCTTAATCAATCAACCAACAGACTTTTAACGCTTCACAGAAGGGAAATGGTTGCAATTTCCTTTAAGATTTTCTAAAGGATGCCAACAGAATTATTCCCAAAGACTGGCCAGGGTTTTTGACTTCTAAAAAAAAATAATTCTAAAATGGTTACCCAAAATAAAACAACCTGGCATAAAATATATCCCAGTATTTTGTTTTTCTTAACCAATAAACAGGAAATTCCAGAATATTCCACTGTATCTCTTTCCTGAGTCAGATTTCCCATACAGATCACTGTAACAAAATTATGTATTCTAAAACAAACACAGGATTTGCCAGTATAAATTCATCTCCACCTTGTATCAATAGTATATTTTCCTCCCTCAATTCTGCATTATTGGCTGGAGAAGTGTACATAGTAATATCACCACATAAAACTGACCAATGCTATAGTCTCCTGACAGTCATAGTTCCAGCTAGTAATGGTACACATATGCCCGGGAACACCTTTTGGTCTTCATGACCATGTTGCCATGAATTGGCCTTCCTCTCGTCCTCAGTCCATGAATAAGAGAAGCTTCAATTGTCCTTGGTGTTCAAGTGGTGCCTCCCTCATTCTAACAGCAGTCAAGAATAGCCTTAATACTGTAAAATCTATTAGGTTTTATCACCTTACAGGGAAAGTGGTGTCTGGGAAAAGAGGCAGTAAAAGCAGCTAGTATAGTTTCCCATAATTCAAATCTGGGTGGAGAGCACTTTAATTCCAAGAAAGACTCAGTGAGTCAAACAGCTGTATTTATATTTACTGAATCATTTCCAAAACTCAAGGCATGTTTGAATATATATTTTGGGGGGGGGGGGGTGTTTCAGTATAATACAGGATTTTTTTCTTAGCACATCACAAAACCTGATTATTGCGCCACAGATTGAAAGAGGACGTAATATATGTTTCCCTTTGCCAATCCTATCTAATAAAAATATCCATGTGGCAAGAGAACTAGTTATCCTAGAAGAGGTAGTTCTTCAGACCGAAAAGTCTCTCATCTCCTTTGTTTCTTCTTTCAGAGCTGTTCCCTTTTCCCTTGTCACAATTATTTTATTAATAATTACATTATTTCCCCAATCCATCTAGTAACCACTCTGTATTTCAAAATTACCAAAAAAGCAGATACAGTGTTTGGGAGGGGATGGCTCAAATATGTTTTTCTGCTCCCTAATTGGTCAACTTCTGCTTGACTTCTGAAGGGTTCTCAGTGTTTCAAGGTCAGTGATGATGATGATGATGATGGACTGGATGTGTCAAAGCCTAAGTAATAACAAGGGAGTGGAGAACAGAGTTGGCTTTTGTTTAAGGTTCACTCATCTGACCTGAAAGTGCTCTCTGTGGTGCATGGGAGATCTCTGAAGAATTCACAAAAGGGCAGCAGCAAGGAGGCCAAAGATAAAAGCTGCTGAGTCAGAGTTTTGGGTAGTTATTGAAATCCAACACAAACAAGACATTAGTAGAGCAATTAGCATCTGCCTACAGGGCTCACATACACACAAAACCAATCAGGAGTTACTGAAAGGCAGGTGAAGGTCCTAGCAAAGTGGATGGGGGAAGGAATGAGAGATTTACAGGTATTTCTATTCTTATAATCAAGGTTGTAGGCTTTTTAAATGTAAGAAATCATTTAGAATGTAGGGAAAAGGGATATGAGGATGCCTATAGTAGATGCATTTCCCACTCTTTTCAGTCTTCTTTCTCTTGTTCTGGTTTTTTTTTTTAATTTGATCCAATTCAGAAAACCCTGTTTGTTTCTTCTTTAAACTTGTTTAATGCCCACTCCCTTTTTTTTAAAAGATACAACAGGATAGCCTCAAAAGCTTTGCTTTTATTAACTACAGTTTAAGAAGCCAGGTCTGAAGCCAGGATTTGATCTTGGCTAGTTCTTGCTATTTATAATTAAAGATGCCATGGTTGGAGTTGCAATGCCTTATAATTCATATAGTGTTATGGTTAACATAAAATCAAATAGTTAAGATTCTTTCCCCTTTTGAAATATGTATTGGGAACAGGTGAGCCTGGGGCATATTCTGGTTGTTTAGGATAGCATTGGAGCTGTTATTTCTGAAATCAGACTGATTGTAAAGGAAATAAGCTTCCACAGCATTTCAGAAGATGGACAGCATTCTAAATGATTTTGAGAGGTTTCCAAAGAATACTTTTATTAACTCACTGCCTTATCTCAGGCTGGGTTCATACAACATGCCAAATCAAAGCCAAAAAACATGGTGTATCAACACGATGTGGGAACCCATTCATTGTGGTTTCTAAATGGTGGTTGAATAGTCAATTGTGATTTATAGAATAAACCATGATTGAGGAACATATATTTTAGCCCATACATAATTTCAGTCACTCAAATATCTAGAAAAGGATTTTTCCTTCTCTTCATTAGAAATCTGATATAAAATTTAATGAATTTCACATTTTTCTCCATTCTGGCAAGTTTTATCCTATCTAATTGCTGACAACTAAATATAATAAAAATAGAACTTTTAAAAAGTATGGTAATAATGTCCTTATCCTCATTCTTCTGCATTAATCATAATGTCCAATGATCTTTTGGACAAATAAATACTGCCAAGCCCACAAGCTCTCGCACTTCAAATTTCAGTTAACAACTTGGTCAAGTCAAAACTGTCAGTCTAAATCTCTGACCCATCCATTTTCAAAGTGATTCATTTCATTTTTGGACACACATGACCTTTTTTCTTTTCCAATCAGAAAATGAATGCTGATGTGCTTGTCAAAAGGCATTAGCACATTAGAATGAAACATAAGTAAAAGAGGTGAGAAAAAAAAACACGAATGAAAAATCTTGCTCGCTCAAATGAAGTGTGTTTGCTCAAAATATTCCAGTTTTTGAGCTGGCAATAATACATGGAATCATTAATGAATCAATTTCTGTGTTTGCACATGTTATGGCTATTTTTGCATGAAGACTATTTTAGCCTAAGAAAAATATTAACCACTTCTTAATAGTGAATAATTTCCAAGGATTGCTAGCACCCCAGAATTCCCAAATACACAAAAGACAACCTGGCAAACAAGTGCATAGAACTGAACTGGCTTTGGGGGAAAGAAAATGTATTTAGTGCAATTTTAGTAACAAGTTACAGTTTTAAAAGATAGCTGTATGTATTCAATATTTTGTGGGCTGGGAATTTTGACAACATATCATGGGCATTCTCACAGAATAGCTGTCCCAAAGAGCACACCGAATCACTCATTTACCAGGATTCTTCTCTCACCAAAACAGAGGCAGTTGTTTTGCAACATGCTATTGCTCTGTTCATTTTAACCAAAGGGCTTTACAAGAAGAAATGAAAATCAAGTCGGTATGGAGCGAGCCAATCTGGTGTAGTGGTTAAGGCACCAGGATAGAAACTGGGACATTGTGAGTTCTAGTCCTTCTTTAGGCACAAAGTCATCTTGGCGACCTTGAGCCAGCCACTCCTGCTCAGCCCAAGGAAGTAGGCAAGAGCAAATCACTTCCAAACCATCTTCCAAGAAAACTGCAAGGACTATTCCAGGCAGTTGCCAGAAGTCCACACTGACTTGAAAGCACAATGAAAATGGAGATTGCCAGATGCCAAGAGAAGAGTTATTGGACATAATGATGCCTAGGACTGCTATAATGCAGACTTCAGGTTTAACAATAAGACATAAAAAGGAATCTTTTCTACTATGGAGTTATCTTACTATTGCTGACATCTCAGCCAATGTACTTGACTTTTACAAACTGATACAACTCATACTATTAATGTAATAATAATTTATTCAGTTATTTTGGTTCATAATGACACAATGAACTCAGAGGTGGGTTTCAGCAGGTTCTGACCAGTTCTGGAGAACCGGTAGCGGAAATTTTGAGTAGTTTGGAGAACCGGTAGTAAAAATTCTGACTGGCCCCGCCCCCATCTATTCTCTGCCTCCAGAGTCCCAGCTGATCAGGAGAAAATGGGGATTTTGCAGTAACCTTCCCCTGGAGTGGGGAGGGAATGGAGATTTTACAGTATCCTTCCCCTGCCATGCCCACCAAGCCACATCACGCCCACCAAGCCACACCCACAGAACTGGTAGTAAAAAAAATTGAAATCCACCACTGAATGAACTACACACTAACTGCACAACATGCTAGATTAAAATATGGTTGGTTATTTAGTGTTTGGAATATCATCAAATGCTTTTATTTATGCAGAAATCTGAAAGCTTTCAATGGAATTTTTAATCTGATTGGTTAATTACAGCATTGCATTCTAATAAACTGTGGTTAATTTAACCATGTTTTGCTAAGTAAACCATGTTTGGTTTCACACATACTAAATCACAAGCCACTGATCACAAGCCATAATGGCTGGTTTCACAGAGTATGCTATGCTACATCATTGTTTAATGCAATGTTTGCATTAAAGCAGTCAGCAGCACAACAAAGTTGCATTTCAGAATAGCAATAGCACTTCTATATCGCTTCAGTGTTTTTATAGCCTCTCTCTAAGCAGTTTACGGAGTCAGCCTATTGCCCCCAACAATCTGGGTCCTCATTTTACCAACCTGGGAAGAATGGAAGGCTGAGTCAACCTGGAATCATAGCTTTCAAGGTCTATTTTTATTAATTTCAAACCAAAATCCAGTAAATTGAGCAACATCACTGATTTGAAACTGGCCCTATATAGTAGAAACATCCACAAGGGAAGCATCGTAGCCAGTGGTGGGATTCAAGTAATTTAACAACTGGTTCTCTGCCCTAATGATTTCTTCCAACAACCAGTTTTCCAAACTGCTCAGAAAGTTAACAACCGGTTCTCCCGAAGTGGTGCGAACTGGCTGAATCCCACCATTGATTGTAGCCCTAGAGCCTCTAAAAAAATGCCCCATTAAGAAATCCTGTTAATTGAAATCTTGAATAAGACCATTACACACAGTATGTGCTAATGCTTTACTATTGACATAATTAGCTGCTTAGCACTTCAGCTTCTAATGAAACCATAATTTCAAAACCACTGACAAGTTTCTACCAGCTATAACTGACTAAGACAGAAGAGCTGATGTGTTAATAGGCGTGACTGTGAATCACCAACTCACTCCTCGATATTAAAGAACAGCCTGGCTATGAAAGTTGAATAAATAAGGAAAACCCGTGTAATGAAAGTTTCCTATCAGCAGCAGCAACGTTCCCCTTCGGCAGGGCAATCCAGTGGAAGAGAAATATAAAACGACATAAAAGCACAGCTAAAGCAGCAGAAAAGGAAAACGTGCACAACTGAAACACAAGCAAAATAATCCATACTAACATTACCCTAAACCCAATTCAAAAGGCTATGACCAAAAAAAAAGCATCTTGTCTCTTTGTAGAAACATGAAGGGAACACGAACAATGCCGTTAAACGTGTCATCAAGTTTAGCCACTGACTGCCCTGAGTACATACACACCACCCTTATCTTCTTCCTAGACCTTGAAGACCATCCGTTCTATATAATCCATTCTCTAGTACCGATAGTTCAACCAATCCTCTTTCTTCTACCGCCAATTGGACAAGAGAGGGTCACGTGCTTGCGATGCAAACCCCCCCCTCCTTATCGTCGGACGCGGCTGGCTCCTGGAAGTGTAAAAAAAAAAGCGTTTGGGAGTCGGGCGGGACTGGGCGTGAAGCCCAGAGAAAAGGGGCGGAGCGAATGCAAACAAACAAAGACGCTGCGTTTTGCTTTGACCCGCGCGACATCATTGAACGCGCCACGTCGGTAATTAAAAAAAAAAGAGAGAGAGAGAGAGAGAGAGAGAGAGAGAGAGAGAGAGAGAGAGAGAGAAGCAGCTGCGCGCGCAAGTCGAGAACTTGATGGAATTGTATCCTCGCAGGGGGGGGAGCGCGGGCGGGCGCGCTTTGCTCCATCGGGGCGGTGACGAGCGCGCGCACGGGCGGGCGGGCTTTCCTCCATCGGGGCGGTGACGAGCGCGTGCATGGGCGGGCGCGCGCGCGGCGGTGGCGCTGCTGCTGCTGCTGCTACTAATATCCGCCTCCCTAAAAGCGAGGGTAGCGGCGCTAAGGGCGACCGGCCTCGGGCAGGGGAGAACCTCGGTTTGTTTTTTGCTCGGCAGCTTTTGAAGTCAACAAACACCCAGACCCTTACCGCGCCCACGGCAACGGGAAGGTAAATGCCGTGCTTCTCTTTCTTCGGGGAAGCTGAGAGCGAGGAAGACGGGCGAGAAAGAAGAGCCTCCCTTAGTTTCAAGCCTTTTTTTTTTTGTATTAAGGCGAGCGAGGCTGCAGCGGCCGCGGGAACCAGCGTTGTTCGTGCCGCCGTGGAGAGGAGAGGAAAGCAGAGGAAGGAAAGGGGAAGCGAGTGCTTCGGGGTTGGGCATTTGTTTTCCATTTTGTGGCATTGCAGTTGGGAACGAACCCGGGGCTGCCGGGGTGGGGGTGAAAAAAATGCCCCCCTTCCCCTCCTCCGGCGGTGGACCTAATAAAAAAGCCCGCAGGCAACGAAAGTACTTTGTTGGTGTAACTAATCCCTTAAAGGAGGTGGGAAAGGGTGGGTGGGTGTATCGTTTCCCTTTCCATTCTTACTCCGTAATGGCGGCGGAACTTTAGGTGGTTCGGGTGCCTTTTCTTTTTATGGATACATTACAGAGGGTTTTTGGGTTGGGTTCTTTTTGGGGGGGGGTAGGGAAGGAGAAGCGGGGGAAGCCTTTTGTGTGTGGGGAGGACGGAGGTGTCTTTCATGGCAAGCCGCTTTTTCAGGGGGTTGGGTGGGGGCTCCGAAGGTATCCGTAGGGCTACGCCACTGGCCATCCCTTTGCTTAATTAAAGGGATTTTTTTGGGGGGGGGGGCAAAGACTGCGAGACACGGGTGTTGCATTGATCTGAGGGTAAGTGGAAATAGTGGGAGTAAAGTGTATTTACCCAAAATAAGAGTTTCAGTGGGAGGAGAAATGTCCTTTTAAATACCTGGGGTTTTTGGGGGGGAGGGTGGTAGTGGGGCAAGCAAAAAGCTTGATTATAGGGAACTAGTCCAGCATAAAAGTGGGAATTGGATTTTTAGCAGACCTCCCACGTCAAATCTCGTTTCCACTTTTAGTGAATTAGGACGTTGTAGCAAATCTGCCTCAGATTTCTTTTCTTTTTTCTTCCTTAAGTATGGACAATAATGCCATGTTACTGTTTTTTTACCATTAGCACAGGGGACATAATATGAACCCATGCAAGAACATGAGGTGATGGGTAAATTCATTATGAAGTGTCAACAGATCATATATTTGTTGCTCTCCCTATTCCTTTCTGGATTTCATTGAAAAAATTTCCATATTAAACTGGCTTGATTTAAAGGCCCTGTTAGAATTTTAAAAAAACATGGTTATTTATGCTGGAATTGTCCAAATTATTTTTTATTAATATGTCATAGCTGCCTAGGTTCAAACACCTCTGATCTGGTAGAAAATATTTCTGATTTGTTAATTTGGTAGTGTCTAATTCTTGGAGATCAGATTTGGATAAATACAGTGCTTGAATTGGAAATCCTTGGTTGTGTTACTCTTATTTAAACAAAAAGGAGATCTCTATCAATCTCAATACAGATTCCTAGGGAACGCCGCTGTTTGCATTCTTTCCTTTTTTGTTCTCTAATAGATAACAAATCTATATAATGCCATCTCTTATTTTATGACTAGTAAATTATACACTAAAGAATGTTGTCAAGGGATGCTGGACTTTTTTTTGGAAGTCAAATACAACATTGTATCAGATTATACCTATATATTTTAAGCATGGATATCTGCCATTTATCCTCAGCAGTGAAGACAGATACAAATTATTCCTGCATTTTCTCTGCAGTCTTATCCTTCTTTAGTAGTATTTGAATTCCCTGGTTTTCCAGAGGTTCAGCTGTCTTTCTGGCCAATTTCCTAATTCTGACATGTTTAAAGAATTTGCTTTTGCTGGTTTTAGGGCTATTAATATAGGCCTCAATATCTTTTAGCTCTTACTTTTTTTCCTGACATTTTTTTGTGCCATGAGGTAACATTTTCTTTTATTTTGTGCAACTTCTGGTTGGGTCCTCCTCATTATAGACACCACGAAATACAGACTTTATCATTACTGCTTGTCTTTTGTATGTGTTGAGGCATGTTAGCTAGTGTTACACAGATGCTTAATGCTTCAGTAAGTTGAGAACACAAAACTGCTAGATAAACGAAAGACTAGGGAATCTGTCATTCAGAAAGAAAGAAGGGATCTACTAGATGAGGTTCTAATGTTTCACTGAAGAAAAATATGGAAATAGCCAGTAAATCTGAGATTTGGTATATTGACTTCAATCTTGTTTTGTCAAATGTTGTCTGTTTGGGAAAGCCAGGATATAACAAATTTGATTGAGCATATAGAAGACTAATTAATATATTGGTATATATACATTTTTGCAGTTATATATAACTATAGAATATATAATAATGTGATTTTTCCTTCAGAAATTATTGTTCGGAACTTCAGAGAATGACAGAATTTATATATATATATATAATGTACTAGAGATTTGTAGTTGAGTGATTGTTAGCTCAGCCAGTGAATGACAGACATTGCAACCATCATAAATAAGAGTCAGTTGCCAAATATCTAAATTTTGATCATGTGGCCATGAGGATGATGTTGCAACAGTCACAAGTGTGAAAAACAGTCAGAAGTCACTTTTTTTCAGTACCGTTGTACATTTTGAATGGTCACTAAATGAACTGTCGTAAATTGAAGACTAACTGGATGTAACATTTTCTTTCATTTATTTTGAAAGAAAATACCACCCCTATCTTATTCTAGTTGTTCATTCCAAGTGGGTTTATAAACCCATTAATATTGATCTGGTTCAGTGATAAGGTTAAACCAAAATATGGGTGGTTGTGGAATGGGATAATACATAAATACATCTATAGAAAGAAACTATTTTTTCAGATCACTGAGAATGGGTTTGTACAGCATGCACAAACACAAATCACAAGAACATGGCAAGTTTCTACTTCTGGAACACTTCCCCAGATTTCCAAGTGTTTACCTGGCTAGGTGGCTCAGTGGCTAAGATGCTGAGCTTGTTGCTCAGAAAGGTTGCCAGTTTGGTGGTTTGAATCCCTAGTATAGTATATCCTGCGTGAGCAGGGGGTTGGACTAGATGACCTCCCTTCCAACTCTGTTACTGTTATTAGCATTATGGAAAACTATTTTTACTTACAATCTTTTTGCGTTTAGCTATAGTTCAGTTATAAGATGTAACAATAACTCATATTGTACTTCAAAATTATTGTACTTATAGGGTAGATTAGTTTAAATGTAATATCCTATTTGAAATTCATGTTTCTTAAAGAATCCTGCATATTAGTTATTAGAAAATTTTGTCATTATAAAATTAGCTTGTTATAAAACAGTCCACATATAGACATTTTAAATTTGAACTTTCAGTTGCAATTATTTAGTTGCAATTATTGAAAATGATCCTCTTAGAAACAAGAAACAGACTGTTATTCATGTTCTCCTGCTCTAACTCCCCCAGCTGGGATATATTTCAGGCTTTTCTTGAGGCTCTCCTCAAGTGTTTTGAGGTTTTTGTTTGCTTAAAGTCATGAGAGCAACAAATCTCATTGCTGTTATCTGTGAATCCAGAGTGATGAGATACTTTATTCAACATTTAGATTCATTATGTACAAAGTGCCAAGGTAGCCTCTCCCAACATGGTAACTTTCAGATGTTTTGGGACTATGATTCAATTCAGTTTGGGAATTTGGGGAGTTATTTTCCCAATGCATTTTGAGAACACCCAATTCAGGAAGGCAGACCCTTCCTTTCAAAGGACACCCTAAAGAAGTTAAGTCGATGTACCTTAGCTTACAGTGTTTGTTGTTGGTTGGTGCCCTCAGTTTTATTTTTACTTGAATTAGCAATCCTTTTATATGATGCATACTTCACTGTTAACACCATGTAGAAATAGACAAAATGCTTCAAGGTGAAAATATCTTGACCCCCCCCTTCCCAAAAAAAATCCCAATGCAAGTTTCTAAGATAAAACTACTTCCCTTGTGATTGGACCAAGTGATTCCAATTTTAGGACATTTCCAGTGAAGACAAAATAGGACTTCTGGGATTCAGTACTAAGCTTCCTTAATCTTCCAAAGTTTTTCTGTAGATATAAAGAACTTCAGGGAAATTGTCTAAAATATGCAATAAAGTGCCTTTAGATATAAATCAATATATTATTTTAGATGGAATAGTAAGAAAATATTCACTAGGAACATGTTAAGAGTTTTTGCAATTTTCTTCCCAAAACTTGTTTTCTGTAAAACCTTTTCTTTATAAATTAAAAACGTCTTACTGTATAGAAGTTCATTTTTATGGTACGACTAAGAGGTTAATCTGCTTTTTCTATCATGGTGTTATCTGTGTGACTTACTGGCATATTCCTGTTTCTTCCCCATGTTTTAAAACTAGTAGACTCCAGAGGAAATTTGTTATTTTAGTAGAGATAATGTTTGCCACCTCAGCATTCTTGTACAATTTTGTATTATAGTCTGGTGTTAGGGGAAAAGTGCTGAAATCTTACAGGATTACAATGAGAATTTAGTAATTTTAAATGTTATATGAGGATGGAAGGACAAGAGCATTTTGTTATCCAAGATTGCCAATCGTTAACAACCTATGATCTAAAATTCTGAAGAAGTCTCTAGATTTGTATTATACCATTTCTAGATTGTTTGTATCCCAAACACGAAGATGTCAAGACTGAGTGATTGCTGGATGGAAACCTGAAAAAAGAATAGGAATAGAATTCTTTATTGGCCAAGTATGATTGGATACGCAAAGAATTGTCTCCAGTGCATAAGCTCATAGTGTACATATAAAGAACTAGTGAATAGGTCATAATCATAGTTACAATCATTAATCATAAGTTCCAAACAACAACTGATAAATCATAAGAAACCAATAGGAGAAGATAGTAGGAAAGATGAGAAATGAGACAGTGCTGTGGGAATTAAGTGTTCAGCAGAGTGATGGCACGGGCAAAAAATCCTACTTTTATAAGTCTAGTTGTTTTGACACGCAATGCACTGTAGCGGTGTCCTGAAGGGAGAAGTTGAAACAGTTTATGTCCAGGATGTGAGGGATCTGTAGATATTTTCTCAGCTCTTGTTCTGGTTCGTGCAGTATACAGATCCTCAATGGAAGGCTGGTTGCGATTGGTTTTTTGTTTTGTTTTGTTTTGTTTTTTGGCAGTCCTAACTATCTGTTGAAGTCTGTACCTGTCCTATTTGGTTGCTATGCCAAACCAGACAGTTATTGAGATACAAATGACAGATTCAATAATTACTCTGTAGAACTGTAGCCGCAGATCCTTGGGCAATCTGAGCTTTCTGAGTTGATGCAGGAAAAACATTCTTTGTTGTGCCTTTTTAATGATGATTCTAATGTTAGGTGTCCATTTCAAGTCCTTGGAGATAAAAGAACCTAGAAAACTGAAGGTTACATTAATCCAAAATGTTGCATGACTATTTGAGCCTCGTTTTGTGGATGTCGTTTTTTAAGCTCTTGTAATGTTGATGGCGTTTAGCATATAAGCTTGTTTTTCGTCTTCTGTGTGCCAATTCTGATTACATCATTAATGAGTTGTGAGCATGTATCTCGTTAAACTTTTAGGTTTGGACACTGAACAAGCTTGGCTGTTCATCCCATACACAAAAAGGCAATACGTGTCTTCAGTTTTGCTGAATAGCATTATGGTTGTAAACATAGGGCAAAATGTAGCCATGGCAACATTTGTGTGTGGGTTTTTAAATGTGGAAGAATGCAGGTACTCTTGCTTTTGCTCATCATTTTTATCTCTCAGAGAAATTTGCATTTAAAGCAACATAAACTTTTGAGCAAGATGAAATACGTTCTTGTTTAAAAGATGCAGCAAAGTCAGGCAGAATTAGGATTTGAATTGTATAAAAAGGATTTATATTGAATAAAGTATTGAAGATATTTCTATAGCGTGATATACAAGAATAGAGTTGCCTTGATGTGTTTAATTTATTTCATGAATGCATTTCTGGTACATAAAATATTACTGTTACGTTGTTAATGTTCTGAGCTATTCAAGGTTAAGTGATACGGAAGAGAAGCAAAAATAGCTCTGCATATCTTATTTAGATATATTGAAGAGCACAAAATAAAAATTGAAAAATTGAAGTACCTCTTCCACAAAATTAAGTAACTAATCATTATATAAATAGCAATCACATGATTTAAATGTAATGGTTTGGGACCAGCAGCATGACCTAAATTTTATACTCTTCTTCAGTTGGATGACTTTAATAAATGTAACTATATATATGTTTGACTGTGAACTCTTGCTAAAGCAAATTATATTGCTTTGGAGATATGGTCACAATAAACTGTTACCTGCATGCATAAATTTATATGTATTCTCTAATAAAGTAAGTAAGAATTAGTGTGTTGTGACCTACAGGTAGGAAAATTGTTAATTCATGCTTATGCAGGTAATCCTCGCTTATCCAACCACTTGTTCAATGACCACTCAAAGTCACAGTGGTGTTAAAAAAGGAGACTTATGGGTGGTCCTCAAAGTTGCAGCTGTGGTAGCTTCCCCACAATCATGTAATTGTAATTTGAGCACTTGGAAACTGACACTTACAGCAATTATAATGTCCCACAGTTACATTATCACCATTTGCAACCTTAGCAATCTGCTTCCAAAAAACAAAATCAATGGAAACTAGCATCAAGTCACAAATTGCAGTCACTTGATGTGACACTTAACTTGGGGTGATTCGCTGAACAACCATGGCCAGAACTGATTATGTAAGTTGTGTACAATCACATGACTTTTCACTCTACATTTGCATCATTTAGCAATGGAGTTTCCTGTCCCAGCTGTGCTATGTAAATGGGCAGTATCTGTAATATGCTTGGTCACTGATAAAACTAGAGCAATGTTAAGCTAGCTAGTTACCAAAATCTCAAGATTAAACTGCTTGTACTGGTCACTGGATACCTTCTTTGGATTGATTAACCAGCTGTTTTGCTCATTTGCTGATTCTTACCCCTCCTCAGAACTCATGGTAGCCTGTTTTCATATCTCCTCTTTGTTTTCAAGTAATCTGCATAAACCAGAGAGTGCAAAAATTGGCTTGAAACACTTCTTTTTTTAAAAAAAAACAAACCTAAGGTCCTGGCATCCAGCCACTTCCTGGCAAATAGAAGGAAAAGAAATGGAAACAGTGACAGATTTAATTTTCTTGGGCTCCAAGATCACTGTAGATGGTGACTGCAGCCATGAAATTACAGGTAGTCCTTAATTTACAACAGCTCAGTTAGTGACCATTCAAAGTTACAGTGGCGCTGGAAAAAAAATCTTATGACTGTTTTTCACACTTATGGCTGTTGCAGCATTGGTTACATGATCAAAATTCAGATGATTGGCAACTGACTAATATAACATTTGCAGTATCCTGGGGTCATGTGATCATCTTTTGTGGCCTTCTACAAAGTCAATAGAAAAGCCAGATTCACTTAACAATCAGGCTACTCACTTAAATAGTGATTCACTGTGGTAAGAAAAGTCGCAAAATGGGGCAACATTTGATTAACAACTCTCTTAGCAACAGAAATGTTGGGCTTGATTGTGTTAGTAAAGTTAAGAACTACCTGTAAAAGATTGTTGCCCCTTGGGAGGAAAAATTTGGCAAACCTAGAAAATGTATTAAAAAGCAGAGACATCACTTTGCTGACAAAGCTCCGTATAATCAGAGCTATGATTTCCTCAGTAGTAGTCTGTGGCTGTGGGAATTGGACCATAAGGAAGATTGAGCACTGAAGGATTGACACTTTTGAATTGTGGTGCTGGAGAAGACTCTTGAGAGTCCTTTGGACTGTAAGAAGATCAAATCTTCATCTGCGGCCAGCAACAGCTCCCCATCGCCTGGTGCACTCACATAGAGAGGGCCTACTTGGTGTCCTGTCGGCCAAGCAATGCCGGCTGACGGCCCCTAGAGAGCGAGCTTTCTCTGTAGGAGTACCTACCCTCTGGAATCGGCTCCCCTTGGAGCTCCGGGTGGCCCCTGACCTTCGCTTTTTCTGCCGTGACCTTAAAACATTGTTGTTTCGCCAGGCTGGCCTGGACTGAATGGGGTTTTAATGGGAATTTTAGTTTCTTTTATTGTTTGAATTTTAATCTGGACTTGTTGCTTATTGCTGTGAGCCGCCCTGAGTCCTTGTGGAGAAAGGGTGGCATATAAGTCCGATTAAATAAATAAATAAATCAGTCAATCCTAAAGTTAATCCTCCCTGACTGTTCTTTGGAAGAACACATACCAAAGCTGACTCTCAAATACTTTGGCCACCAAATGAAAAGAGAGGACTTATTGGAAAAGACCCTGATGTTGGGAAAGATTGAAAGCAAAAGGAGAAGGGGACAGCAGAGTGATGAGATGGTTAGATAGTGTCATCAACGCAATGAACATGAAATTGAGCCAGGAGGCAATGGAGGAGACTGGTGTGGTATGTAGTCCATGGGTCATGAAGAGTTGGACATGACGTAGGGACTGAACAATGTTGAATATGAACTGAAACATCCCTGTGCCTTTCTGACTGCAATGAAAATTGAAAGGGAAGGAGCAAGGAGAGATTTATTATTCTTGTGCTAATAGGAAAGATTTTGATTTCCATAATCAGATCTTAAAATTTAATGTCTCAGTAGAATTGCTGAATATAAGATAAACTCTGAATCATTATGGTGCATATAATTGAGCCATCTAAAATATAATCCATTTGGCTTCATCCTTTTATCAGATATATAGTATGAGAAAATTCACATGTTTAGTTTTGCAGTTTCTGATTTCATGTTAACAGTTAAATCCGTTTTAGAAATGGAGTACTAGAAGGCTTTTACAAAAGCATTCTGTCTCTATATAGATCAATGGCCCAGACTCTTTTCTTAAAGAATGACCGCTTTCAATTGCAGTCTAGCTGGAGAAATCGTGGATTGCCAGCTGCATGGCAAGTGAAAGAAGAAAGATTGTATCTGCTTGCTTGATTAGAGTCAATGTTAATAAAAGAAGAAATTTTAGGAAAGTTCTGAGCAAATCTGAGAAGGGAATCAAATTTGAAAGTAATTAAATATTTTATATCCATACATAAAACTTGTATGATATGAATTGAAAACTATATCGTGGCTATTTCATTATTTAATTAAACATAGAAGACACACTATTCCAGACAAGTGCATTCAATGTATACTTTTTAAAATAAAGAAGAAAATTAAAAAGGGATTATATTTGGGAAAAACCATCCACAATGCATCCACCCTACTACAAAGACTGGGAAAGCAGTTGGGTTTTAGAAGGGTTTTTGGAATATTGAGTAGGAGCTGCATAGATCCCTAGGGGAATACTCTTGTAGTGGACAGGCATCACAACTTTCTCTGTGATGCCTGACCATGCCCTATCACTAGAAACTATTGATTATACACTCTGAGCTCTACATGGCAATTCCTAAAAATCTAAGGTATCTCAGATTTCTATTAATTGAGGAAAATATTCAAATCTGAATAAATGTGGAGAAAATGATAAGAATTTCAAAAGTATTTTGTTATTCTTGAGTATCAAGTAGGCTTAAGAAGACTCGATAGTCTTGCAGTCTATTATATATTACCGTATGGCCAACTTTGATGTTAACATTTTTTTCAATTTATGAGCCTCACAGAAAATAAATACATTACACAAATAGTTGAGTTTAGAATTATACGCTTAAATCATGCCAGTCATTAAGTGTGTCACCATGCAACCATACCTGAGTTTACAATTTTTGTTATGGCTGTTGTTAATTCTTAAGGAAATCCATTGTCCTCAATGGGCATTTTGTTTTTGTTTTGGAAGTAAAGGCTAGTTTCTGGCAAAATACATAATAAATTGCAGTCACATGACCAACAGCCATAAATACAGGCTGGTTGCCAAGCAACCAAAATGTGCCACGGGGGGGGGAGTGGGGGCCATTAGAACTTCAAATCTGGGTCATATGTAGCCTTGCGGAATCTGTCATAACTTTAGCTTAATGACTGGTCATAAGTTGAGGACTACCCTTACACAGACAAGAACATCAAACTTCTAGTATAACCCCTCTTCTCTTCCTCTTATAATATATATTATGTTAAAGATTTCGTTGACAGGAACTTTCCAGCCTTTGGGGCACAATTCAGTGATAAATTTCCATGATAGATAATGTTGTTAGTTCTTCTCATGCATTGCCAGAAAATATTTTCACATCTTCCCAGCAATTCCTCCTATGCCTTCAAAATCTATTTTAGGAGAGTTCTCCAAACTTTAAAGTAGGTACCAAATGTTTAATGCAATATGAGCAAGTTTAAAGATTTTATTTTTTCTTTTCTATTTCATCATATTTGTTTCTAATGTCAACTAAATTACAAAGTTGACATTTTAACAGAAATTAAAATTGCATGTACTTAATATTGACTTGTTTACACACTATAGTTGAAGCCAAACTCAATGCCTTTTCAAGTGAAATTATAAGTTTGCTATTTGAAAAGGGAAACAGGATTTTGCAAATACTTACTCAAAATTATACTAGAATTATAGGAAAGCCTAATTATTCATCATATTATATTCTTAAATTGATTCAATGGTTTATCCAGATGAAATTGCAATTAAAGCATCAATGTTTATTTAGTCCTTCTCAAAGATTGTGACATATTTGAAATTTTGTTTAATTGCATCAGAGAATTCTGTCATTCTGGTGATTAAATACTTGATCTGAATAACAAAACATCTATTTTTTTGGCTTCTAGCTCATCAGTCTACTCAGCTCATACCTGACAACTATATTAAAAATGGCTGCTAGTAAGGCAAAAAGTCAAAGCTCTCTTGCCCTTCACAAAGTAATCATGGTTGGTAGTGGAGGCGTGGGCAAATCAGCTCTTACACTTCAGTTTATGTATGATGAGGTAAGATATTTGTTCCTTTTCTATTTATAGGTATTAAAATGATGTACTATAGGGTCTGCACAAAACTGCTTTTAATGTGCATTGTGGGACATCAATACAAGACCATAAATTTGTAGAACATTTTTCAGAAAGAGAAATAATTTTATTCTTTTTTTTCCCTGTTGGTAGTGTAGATTAGATCTCATGGTTTTAAATATAAGAAGCATTCTAGAATAGTCAGCAAAATAACATCTCTTTATAACTTTTTATCCTTGAAACATTTTTTTTTTTGAAAACCAATATACCAATTCATACATTTATTTTTTTCTTTAAATTTCACAGTTCTCTAAGAATGTAATCATATATAAGAAAGTGGCAGAAATTCTTAAAGGAGCCATATTGCTACATTTTCGATGTATACCAGTAATTTCCTGAAGCATTACTATTTTCAACATTTTAATGGCCTGTTTTCACCAACATACACAGCATTCATTTCAATTCTAGCCTTAGACATGTAATTATTTATATAGAAAATTGTTCTGCATGGCCTTTGTCATTTTTTTCTTAAGCATTCCTTGCTCTCTTTGACTACATTCTTTCAAACTTTTGTACTTGTCAACATACATTCTTTTTCTCTTTTACAGCAGTCATTCTTTGCTGTGTGTGTTTCTCATCCATGTCTTCTTTCATTTAATGATTCTGCTGCAAATTTTTATACTTCAGTTTCTCACTACTATTTCATAATTGCATACACCTGGAGTAATTCCATATATTCTCTCCAAGGGTTTTTTTCATTCTCTTTTCTTACATTCATTCATTGTATTAGGAAATTAATTTATCTTCTACACTTTTTCCACATAAAGCTCTTATTTCTCCCCTTCTACCTTCTCTCTAATAATTATTTTTCTGGGTTTTTTTATGTCCATTTTCTGAAGATCTATTGTTGACATTGCCAGAAATAGTGGCTTTTTTTAAACTGAGAACTTCTAATCCCCTTTATACCCTTTCCTGATGCTAGTAATCTTTAATCTATTAACAAATTATGAAAGTGGTCATACTTAATTATTCATTGTTTTTCTATGTATACATATGTATTGACTTAAACTATATACAGGTAATTCCCAGATTACGAGCGTTCCCATAGCGAACATTCGAAGTTACACAATCAGCGCCCCCTAGTGTTTACGAATAAGTCCTGAAACTACGAATCTTGCAGCACCATGGCAGTTGTTCACCCTTACAGAGGCTCTGTAAGAGGCTCTGCAACATTTGTCCCGCACTTCACAGGCCAAAATGCTAGAATCTTATTTCTATTGTTTTATGCTTTCTAGTTTGTTGAAGACTATGAACCAACCAAGGCTGATAGTTACAGAAAAAAAGTTGTTCTAGATGGTGAAGAAGTCCAAATAGATATTCTGGATACAGCTGGGCAAGAAGATTACGCAGCTATTCGAGACAACTATTTCCGGAGTGGAGAAGGTTTTCTCTTAGTTTTCTCCATAACTGAGCATGAATCCTTTACAGCCACAGCAGAATTTAGGTAAATATTATCTCTAGATGCTTTCATTGGAGTTTGATTTTTGATTGAATCTACAATGTGTCCAAAAGAAAGATGTCAACTTTCCTTTTATTTCCAGAACACATTAAGCTTTGAACGGCTGCTAAACTGAACAGGAAAATACTTAACATTGGAAGACGCAAAGGCTACTGACTAAATGTGGCTGTGGGGGTTGAATTTCTGTAGAGGTTTTACTATTTAATTCTTTTTTAGAATAACAGAGTTGGAAGGGACCTTGGAGGTCATCTAGTCCAACCCCCTGCTTAGGCAGGAAACCCTACCCTCTCCTTCCGTTGATATGAATCTTTGCAATAGCTGTAACTCTACAAAACACAAATGCATTTTATATCGGTATATTAGTTTATGGAGCCAGTGTGGAATAACGGTTAAGTTGCTGGACTGGGAGACCTGAGTTTTGACCTTCCTTATGAATGGGCCACTTTGTCTCTCAGCCCTACACTGAGAAGTTAAAAGTCTCTACAGTGGGCTCACATAATAAATTTAAGGTTTGTAATTTGGCCTGCTGTTTATAGTTTTAGCATAACGGTAATAGTAATAGCTAACAATTTTTGGATCTGATTGTGCTAATATGGTGTTGTGCTTTGTTGATGGGGAGTGTGATGCTGACTGTATAATGTGTACACTTTGTACTTAATCTGTTTTCAATGGATGGATGGATGGATGGATGGATGAATGAATGTAGATAAAATAATAGGTAAAATAGATTGCATCAGTTAGTTGCGGTAAAATATTATATTTTCAATGGAAACCGGAAGAAAGGCACATTATTTGGGTCTTGCCAGATGGAACTCTTTGGTAGTTGGGACCTGCAGCCTACTATTCTGCTTGACCAGTAAGTGTAATATGCAATAGCATTGCAATTCCTTGGCATACCACACTTATTGCTTCTGACATGTATGCATTTTGCACCCTAGCAAGAAATAATGATTAAGACCATATCTACCATTTTGCTTTTAATATGCTATACTAGAGAACAAATTCTCCGTGTAAAAGCTGAAGAAGATAAAATACCGTTACTAGTAGTGGGAAACAAATCAGACTTGGAGGACCGTCGACAAGTGCCTGTAGAAGCTGCTCGAAGTAAAGCAGACGAGTGGGGGGTGCAGTATGTAGAGACATCAGCAAAAACAAGAGCAAATGTAGATAAGGTAAAGTAAGAGTTTGTTTTCAGAAGTATTTCATATATGAGATTGTCAGATCACAGTTGACAGTTTTTTTAAAATTGTACTTGTATATAAATGTAAGGCAAAAGAATTTGGCACTTTGTGAGATCACCACATCTTATGGAAGATCTGAGAGTAATCACTAAGAGTTATCAACCACTTTGATTTAATGAAAGAACTTGAGCAAATGGTGACATAATAAACTGTAGCTACCTTTTGTAAGGGGACTTTTTGTAGTGGACACGGTGGCTCAGTGGCTAAAACGCGAGCTTGTCGATCGAAAGGTCAGCAGTTCAGCGGCTTGAATCCCTAGTGCTGCATAACGGGGTGAGCTCCCAGCTTCTGCCAACCTAGCAGCGTTCCGTGCACCTTTGGTGTTTAGTCATGCTGGCCACGGAGACGTCTTTGGACAGCGCTGGCTCTTCGGCTTTGAAACTAATGAGCACCATCCCCTAGAGTCGGGAACAACTAGCACATATGTGCGAGGGGAACCTTTACCTTTACCTTTTGTAAATAGAAGGATATCTTGATAGCCAACTTTTCAACTATTCCTCAAACTGCAAATCATACAAATTAGCACAATACAGGTAATCCTCAATTTACGACTGTAATTCAAGATATCATGTGACCAGATTCAAAGTTACAACCACTTTTTAAGTCAACGTGGCAGTCATTAAGCAGCTCCATTTTCTTCCAATGGGCTCTTTTTTTGCTTGAAAGTGGAAATAAATGCTAGGAACCGCGCAAAAAAAATGTAACAAATCATGGTCACCTGATTGTAGGTTGCTGCAAGTGGCCATAAAGGAGAATTGGTTGACAAGCTCCAAAAATAGGGTCATATGACGAGATATGTGTGCAGCATCGTAACTCTGAAAATGGGTTGTAAGTAGCTTTGGGAAAATATGTCACAACCTCAAATGGTCCTTAAACAACAGGTCATAAATCAAGGACTACCTGTATAGCAGAAACTACTATAGACTTCCTGAAATACACTTACAATATATTAATGCGATAATTGCCATAAATCTTACTGAAGCACACTTGGTTCCTTGCAGTTTTGTAAGAATAGATAAAAAGTGTTTACATACAGATAGTCCTCAAATTCCGAGCAAAAAATAACACCGGCAAAGTTGTCAGTTTTCTTTTCCTCACTAAACTAGCCTTAGCTCCGCCAGTGTTAGCGGATCTATGGGTTTCAATAATGAGAAAAACAAATCGTCATGATTTTCTTTCATTCGCTAAAGCTAGCTTCACTTAGCTTGTGGAGCTAAGTCTAGCTATAGTGAGGAAAAGAAAACCTGAGAACCTTTACCAGCATTATTTTTTAACTCAGAAAAAGATGTCTTCTTTTGGGATTGTGTCATATGGCTCATCTTTATATACATCTTTACACTGAACATTAGCATGCGTATGTGCAGATTAGATTCCAGTGGAATTTTTTTCTGAAGCTCTGTTAAATTTTGTTTTAATTCCCTGAGAGTTCCTGTACTTTCTGCACTAAACCATTTGTTTTGTGACAGTTTGAAGTTACAATGCACTGAAAAAAGTGACTTATGACCATTTTTCACCGTTACAGCATCCCCACGGTCCCATGATCAAAATTTGGACACTTGGCAACTGACTCATATTTATGATGGGTACTGTGTGTTAAAGTCATGTGGTCACTTTTTGCGACCTTCTGACAAAGGCCTGACAAAAGTCAAAGTCAGATTCATTTAACAACCGTGTTACTAACTTAACAACTGCAGTAATTCACTTAACAACTGTGGTAAGAAAGGTGGTAAAATGGGGCAAAACTCACCTAAAAACTCTCGCTTAGCAACATAAATTTTGGGACCAATTGTGGTTATAAGTTGAGGACTACCTGTGTAACAAACTTGATGGTTAAAAATTAGCCATTTAAAATCACTATTTTGAATAAACAATATGTTTAGGGATTTGTTACCTTTTTTCATAGTATGTTGCATTAATTTAAAACATGCACTACTCTTTTATACAAGCCAGTTTCAAATGCTGATAATACTGTCGAGTTTTCTCTCTTTTTAGGTATTTTTTGATTTGATGCGAGAAATTAGATCCAAGAAAATGTCAGACAATAAAGATAAGAATGGCAAAAAAAGCAGCAAGAACAAGAAGAGTTTTAAAGAACGATGTTGCTTATTGTGATCTTTAAGAGCTACACTTATAGGTGACAGTACTAACAAGACATTTTACTACTAACAATAGAGGACTGAATTAATAAGAAGAAATCTGAATTCAATACATTTTTCAACTCACATTGATATAAGAATAGAAGTTCAACAGATCCGTGTATATCAAGAAGGATGATTCTTGAAAGCAGCTGTCACTGGTAAACAGTAATGCAAGCATTTTTTCCTTTTATCATAAGCAATTTACCTGTTAGTCATATGGTGCACTCTGAATTTACCTCCGAATGCTGTTCCAAGGGCACTCCTCAACAACTCTTCACCATCCTTTTTTGTTTAAATGGCAAGTTTTCACTGATGTTCCACCAAAGTTACCTGTTTTTTCTTTGTGTCTTCATTTTGTGTGCTCTTAAAGGCTTAAGCCTTTGGTGATTTTTTCTTTTTTAAAACACAAGTTGACAAAATTGTATAGTGCTGCTTAAAATAAGTTACGGTGGTGTCAGTTTTGCTGTTTTGCCAACATATTAGATGGACAGTGTAAGGCTTTATCTTAAAAAAAAAAAACCTGAGCAGTGAGTTAGATTTCCATAATGACCGTAGTAAATTTCAGAACATTACTAATTATACTATCTTAAATTGCGAGTAAATTAACTAGGCATCTTGAGGCAGAGGAGTTTCTAAGCTTAACCTAATTTTTCAGTACATTTGTTGAGGTACTGAAAAATTACAGTTCAGTACATTTGTTGAGGAGTGTGGTATTTGAAATCCAAGATGTATGAATGACATCAAGCTAGAATTTTTTGGTTTATTCCATTGAGTAATTCTATCCTTCCTCCCAAAGGCTTGGTTTCCTCCCAAAACGTGGACATTTTTACTCATGGTGTTGTGATGGTTCGTGATCATGTATTGAAGCCATAGTGTTTGCTACATTTGCTCTCAATGTTTAACAGAAGAAGGGTATTTTTTTTTTAATGTGAAAGTTCACATTCTGTAGTTTCATGAATTGGATACAGTCCTTGTTTTAAAAGTGGGTGGTTAAAAAAAAAAGTTCACCAGTCCTTATCCTGCACTTACACCATTTGAATGATAAAAAAAAAAAAAATAAGAAACTTGTACAGAAAATATTTCTAGCAGTTTGTTTGAACCAGAGAAACTTAATGATGCATTACAGTTGGCTTTATTATCTTTCTCCCATGAAAGTTGTTGGTATCTGTCTAGGTGATACTGTGTTTCCCCAAAAATAAGACCCTGTCTTATATTATTTTGAACCCTGAAATAAGTGGTTGGCCTTATTGCTATGCACTCAAAAGCCTGATTGGGCTTATTATCAGGGGATGTCTTATTTGGGGGGAAACAGGGTACCAAGACATGGAATTCCACTCCTGAGCGAGCACTTCCTCCATACTGTTTTCCACATTATGGAGCAGTGGTGACTAAGTTAAAAAGACGGAGATGGACAATCTTTTCATATATCTATATCCAAATTAATAATGAGTCGCCAAAAAGTCCAACCCTTGCTTTCCTTATACAAGAACTTTTTATAGTTATTCACTGGATAATGGGATAAAGTTTGTAAAGACAGCTAATTTTATTCAGTTAACATTTTTTTTCTTTTGTCACTATTTGATCATTAATGGGGTAAATAAAAATGGCATGAAGAAGTATATCATTACACGTTTAAAAATAGCTATGGCCAATTCATTAAACCATTCTTTCTGAATTTGGTGCTGTTTTAAACTGTAATTTTCTTCATTTCCAAACAGGATGTGAGAGGAACCCTCAAAAAGCACCAACCTGGAGAAAATTCTGTTGAGCAGATATACTTTATATAAATACTCTTATCTGGTCAGTCGTAAAAAATACTTTTTCAGATTATAGAGTACTTTCAGTATTCCAAGAATCAGCATGCATCAGGATGCTTTGGAAGATTTAGAATATCTAGCTTAGATCTGGGCATGCTTTAAGAGAGAGGGAGTTTTAAGAGTTGGGGTTATGATACCACATAAAACCAAGTCACATAAATCAATGAGCCAGCATTCTGTCCCTTCACCTCAGTTTTTTTTAAAAAAAAACTTTTTAGAATTGTTATGTCTATGTTGGAGTATATACACTGTTTTCATTTAGTATGTGGCATAAAACTGCTTGGGTCATTTTCAGCAAAGGTTCCAGAAGGCTCCAGAAAAGACGCCTGTGCCACATTTCATATGGTCCTATATCCATGACTTGAAAAAGTGATAAAACAGAAAAGTGTTTCAGAAATAAGCAACATTGGAAAATAGGGAAATAAACAGGCAGCAGTATGAAGAAGAAAAAGAAAAATACAACCATGTCTGGATATTTAAAAAGTTGAAGATTATGTCTGAGTATAAAGATTAGATTTATCAATTAAGATTATTTGGGGGGAAAAAACTGATAATGCTAAAATAGGAAACCTATAAAAAAGTTTTATTTACTTTATATTGGCATATTTACTTTATATTGGCATAATAAAACAGTGCTAAATGATGTATGAATGTATAGGCTGAAGCAGATATCCAGTTCACATATTGTTACTGTGGGTTAGAGAAAGCAGGATGTGACTAAATATGTTTATGGGATCTGGCAAGACAAAATACCACAGATTGCTCTTCTAACAAAGTATGAACGCTGTTCAGTGTCATCTATCCTAAATACAGATGGAGATGTCATCATTTTCAGATATGGAGCTTTCAATAACAAAACATTCTTTGGGGATATAGTTTTGACAGTTATAACAATCTGAAACCTGTGGATTTCATCTTGAACAGGGATGGGCAGCACGGAACCTTCCAGATGCTGCTGAATGTCAGCCCCAGTAATCATAGCATATGCTAGCTAACAGGAAGGGACACAGGTGTTGCAGAACCCTCTTTGGAGGACCAAAAGTTGCCCAAACCCAAGGTAGATGTTTTATGTTGATGATACATAGAAGCTTTCAGAAATCATGAAGGAAGGTAGAGCTTCACAACAATCTCTGAAATAGGTAAACATAACTACAATGAGAAACCTGAACAAAAAGAACCTTGGTAATTTTTTTAAAAAAAAAAGAAGCTGGGGATTTATGTAAGAAAGCAAGCAAAAAAGATATACATGTCTCTCCGGTTTCTATATGTAGAACATAATTTAATATTGCAATTAAATTACTGTAGAAGGAGCTACAGAAGTTTACTGGGGAAAATAACTTGCAAAGATTAAAAACAAAATGCTATAGTGATGCCAAACTGTGCAAGTGGCTCAGAATCACTCGTGTGAGATGCATGGCCATATAAATTTAGACATACACAGAGATTCAGGATTTAGAATGGAATTTGAGGAAGGCTTTAGTTTTTGAAACATCCATATGAGCCTCGCAGTTACAGAACTGTTGTAAATCTTAGAGATACTTCTTAATATACCTTGCAAACCGCTTCTTTTTCATGCTTTGTATAGCCTTAATACTCTGATTCACAGGTGTCAAACTCGCCTCGTCACGTCACCATCACATGACATTTTGCGATGGTTTTTTTCCCTTTGCGGAGCTGGTGTGGGCGTGGCCTCTGCGTGACACACCCGGGCCACCAGCTTGACACCCCTGCTCTAATCCTTTATTCAGTGGAAATTTATTCCGGTGTTGGAACTGCTTTCTGCCTAAATTCATTAAATGAAACATATTCCCCTGTAATGTCTGAAAAATGAAGCAATTGATTTAGAAGTTGTTTACTTTAAAAGACAGTCTGTGAAATCAGTATTTAACATTGTTTAAGAATTAAACCATGATTTTGCTTGGGCTCTTCAGTTGTTGAATTATAATTCCCAGCATCCCTCATCCTTACCTAGGCTGCTTTGGTTTGTTGCAAATTCAGATTCTGCATTTCCTCGCATAATTGCTTGGCTGCTTATACTGAAGTGTTTAAATGAACTTCTAATAGCAAATGGTGCACATTTTTCAGAGGTTTTGAAATGTGATAGCATGAGTGACTGCATATTAACAACTGGGGACAGTAAACATATAGGAAGATGTCTCACAGTGACTCACATCATTGGATCTAACTCAGTATTAGTCCTACTCTGATCAGTAGCAGTTGTCCAAAATTCCTAATTTTGACTTTTTTCAATCTCGCTTGAAATAAATTAACTTATGAAATTTGGTATATGTAATTTGGTTTTTATTAAGTATACAAATGAATGCATTTTTCTCCTCCTGAATGCATTTTTCTCCTGCCTATAAACCAGCTGTTGGGAATCTGAATCTTTAAGATCTTGAGAAGCATAGGACCTATTTCTAAACTATCCATTCTAGGAATTATAGGAGATGCAGTTTACTCATACTTGGAAAATCACAATCATACATGTTTGAGCTGTATTTATAAAAGCATCTGTAGAAATTGGATTCTACATGCGTGGCAATTAATAAATCATATATGGTCCCACACACTCATTTTTGCATTTAACTATTATGTAGTTTGAGTTGCATTTCTGTGCTTATTTTATAAATATCTTATGGACCAACACTGGTCAGGCAAAATAACAAAAAACAGGTTGTGAGCATGACACTCATTCCATAAAGTAGTTGATCAAAACATTTGGAATATTAAAATTTAGTTATAATTAGGAAATAATTTTTAAAGACCCCAAATTATTTGTTCAGAATTTTTGTAGGAGAGAGAACTCAAAAGTATATTTTCTTGTAATAAAACAAACCCTGAGCTATATTAGAGGGAGAAAAACTAATTGATAGCTTACAAACTAACATTAATAACAGTAATTTCTAGTGAAAACTCTGCTTCATTTTAGATCCACAAAATAGGTTTGGAGACTATATAGCTGGTTGTGCAAAATGGGAAATGAACAGAAATGAAATTTGAACAAAAGAATCTTTTTTAATCAGATGTAAAATATTAAACCAAACCTTTTGAAATTTAATCCTCTATAGTTTATATCTTTTCAAAAATCAAAATTATAATTGTTTTCATTCTCAAGATGATTCCTATCATTAAAAAGGAAAACAGCTATTGTGGACAAAATGTAACTTCTATCAAAGCTTACAGAAATAATATAAAAACATTCTATTAGAATATTGGAACATTCAGACTCTTAAATTCTATATACACACCTTATACTGACATTTATTAACTGAGCTATATAGAATATAAACTACTTTTATTACAATCTTGCTCCTCCAAAATACTTTCAAGTCTCTCCCTGCAACTCTTCTGGTTCACAGATATTATTCTTTTCCATGTTATGTGAAGTAGCGCCACCAATCATGATTACATTATGTATAAATGAAGTTACTCTGGTTTGTCTGCAAATGATGGTAAAGAAACCCTATTGATAATGAAGGTTACTTCAGTATTTATGAAATATGATGTTTTAAGTGTTTGAATTATCTTTTTTCAACTTTTAAATCAAACAGCATTTAAAAAATAAATCCCTGATGCACAGCTGGAAAATGTACATGTATGGTTCCGTACGAGAATGGAATTGAAATGAAAAGTGACATAACGGCATAATAAAATTCTAATTTCTCCTCTGAGAAGGCTTTGTGAGATATCAAAGATGGTTTCTTGAAAGGCCCAATTACCATAATCCCTTGTCATACAGCAACCAGGTGATTTGGTACTCCAGGTTCTATGCTAAGAAAATGGGGTAGTCATTGGACCTCGCAGCAAAGGCTTTTCAAGAACTTGCTAGTGACTGCACCATTGGTAAATCAGGCAATTGGTGGTGGGGTAGTGGAAGTCATGAGCAAACATGGAAAATTGTGCTGGGCTTCAGATTCAAAGGCAGTAAGATACAGAGGCGTGCATGTGGCTCCTGTCCGCAGTTCTTTAAATTCAACACATTTTGTTTTAGAGCAGTGTTTCCCAAAGTGTGGTACGCGTACCCCCAGGGGTACGGGAAGAGTTTGGTGGGGATACGCGTTGCACCGGAGTTTGGTGGGGATCACGTGGGAATATCCACTGCACCGTGCTTAGCTGCGGCCACAGAACAAGGAAAGAAATAGGCGCGTATCGCAGTTTTTACACAGGAACTGGGGCCATCGTACATCGTATCGCAACTCATGGCGGGAACTTCTGCGCATCCTTCGCGCAGCTCGGGTTCGGCCATTTTTAAACTGCGGGAACATTATCAGTTGACGTTGAGCCGCGGAGCCGTTTAAACGCCGGAGAATTGCAATGTTATCTAAGTGTTTCCCAAAGTGTGGTACGCGTACCCCCAGGGGTACCATACGTTTTTTATGAGGGGTACTCAGCGTTACGAAAATTATAGAAGGGGTACACATATGTCAAAAGTTTGGGAAACACTGTTTTAGAGAAGTGGTGCAGCTTCAGAGGACAACTGCACAATTAGACAACTTAGAACTTTGCCATCTTCGGTTAGACCTAAGCCTAGCACATAGAATTATCTGCTACAGTGTCCTACCTGTCAATGACTACTTCAATTTCAAGCACAATAGACGAGCACACAATAGATACAAACTTGTGGTAAACCACGCTAAACTTGATTGCAGAAAATACAACTTCAGTAACAGAGTCATTAATGCCTGGAATGCACTACCTGACACTCTGGTTTCTTCTCCTAACCCCCAAAACTTTAACCTTAGACTGTCTACTGTCGACATCACCCCATTCCTAAACTGTCTGTAAGGGGTATGCATAAGCGCACCAGTATGCCTACCATCCCTGTCCTAATGTTCCCTTTTATATGTATCCATTTCATGTATTCATAATTATGTTTATACTTATATCTGTTACCTATTACATCCTTGATGAAATAAATAAATAAATAACGATCTTAGGAAAACTGGAAAAAACACATTAAGCAGGTACTGGATTCAGGTACTGTGATGTGCCCCCAAACACCTTTTTATCCTTGGATCCAAAATGCAGCTGAGTCTTAGTCTTGAGAGTTTGTCCGCCTTTTTAAGGCATACAGTAGTCCTCAATGGCAATTGGGACCTGAATTGCTGTCAGTAAGCAACTAGGTCTAAATTGTGGTATCACATGACTGTTACTTAGTAATGGAAATTCAGGCATTTCAGGTTGCCATCAAGCAAATCACTGCAGGTTAAGTGAGGATGTCACAAGCCCACCATTTGGGATCTCTGCTAGCTTCCCCATTGACTTCTCAGAAACTGGCAAATGGTCATCCTGTGATTGTGGAATGCCGTGGTGGCCAGAACTCAGGACCAGTTGTAAGTACCACTCATTCAGTGCTATTTGCATGGTAGCTGAATGAATGGTTGCTAAAGTAAGAATCACTGTACCGAGACAGCAAAAAACGTGTAACATATTAAAAGTGGATGGGGAGAAACAGGCTCAGGCTCAACCCATCCAAGACCGAGTGGCTGTGGTTTCCGACGTCCCGATATAGTCAGCTGGTGCCATTGCTGACTATTGGGGGCGAAGCATTGGCCCCCACGGAGAGGGTTCGCAACTTGGGTGTCCTCCTGGATTCACGGCTGTCTTTAGAAGAGCACTTGACGGCCGTGACCGGGAGGATTTTCCATCAGGTCCGCCTGATTCGCCAGTTGCGTCCCTTTCTGGATCGGGACTCGTTACGCACGGTCACTCATGCCCTCGTCACCTCCCGTCTGGACTATTGTAACGCTCTCTACATGGGGCTCCCCTTGAGGAGCACTCGGTGGCTCCAACTGGCGCAGAGTGCGGCCGCGCGGGTGGTGATGGGAACGACGTGGCGCTCCCATGTAACGCCTCTCCTGCACGAGCTGCACTGGCTCCCGGTGGTCTTCCGAGTGCGCTTCAAGGTTTTGGTTATCACCTTCAGAGCGCTCCATGGCTTAGGACCTGGCTATTTATGGGACCGCCTGCTGCCACCAATAGCCTCCCACCGACCAGTACGCTCCCATAGAGAGGGGCTCCTCCGGTGCCGTCGGCCAAACAATGTCAACTGGCGGCCCCCAGGGGGAGAGCCTTCTCTGTGGGGGCACCTACGATCTGGAACGAGCTCCCCCCGGAGATACGGAGGATTCCGGATCTGCGTACCTTCCGTCGCGCGCTTAAGACATTCTTAGTCCATCAAGCTGGCCTGACCTAAACTTTTCCTCTTTTTAAATGGAATTTTAAATTTGGTTTTAATTTATTGGGGTTTTAAAATGGTTCAGCCAAATTTATTTAATTAGTTTTATCTCTATTTTAAATTTTGTATCTATATGTTTTATTTTATGGCTGTTCACCGCCCTGAGTCCTTCGGGAGTAGGGCAGTATACAAATTTAATAAAATGAAAATGAAATGAAATGAAAAAGTAAATCTCACATGAATAGTAGTCGCTAATGGTAGAAGACTGATTTACTAAATAGTCTATATAATGGATTATTCATTCTTATCCTGAATTTTACTGTGCCAGTTTTAGGGAAATAAAAGCTTGCCTTTGTTGTGATCTATGAATCTGCTATATACCATTATGTACCTCTTAAAAACAAATGGAAAAATTTAAATTTCTTAAAGATTGTAACTAAAATTTAATATATGTAGGTAGTTCTCTTGCCAAGAGTAGAAAAGTGGCTTGCCACTGCCTCATTTTAATTTCCTTATAGCCCTGGGATTCCTGGAAGATCTAAGTGTTAATGAGGACACTTCCTGCTTATTTTCAAACCTCTGCCAAGATAGCCAGGTGCTGCCACCTGCTGAAATATGCCAGCTTGTCTACTGAGGAGGCAATAGAACCTGATAAATTCAGATAGTCATAAGGGAGTTTCACTTAATTCTTAACTGCTTGGAGTTTCCTTAAAATCTTTCATCTGGGCTAGGATTTAATAGCCAGTAATTGTGTTTTTCAACCATTTCAAGTGAAAATGTTCTTGGAACACAGGAAATGAATATCATCAGGACATATACAGTTACTTCAAGAAATTCAATCTTGAATTTCTAGTTAAAGATTCTATATATCATCAGAAGCCATCACTGAAAAGTTAATAGAAGCGTTGTAATATAACAGGTCCTGACCACAGTGTTTGATAAGATAAATTGCTGATACAATTACACGTGTATGGAAGAACCTTTAGAGATATGCAATTTACTTATAAAGTTGAATGGAAGCAGAGGAGAAGGCAGGGAATAGCTTGCTCAAGTCAAAGTCTACAGTATTCTTCAGAATCTTGAATATGCAGCCATGTTTTACCACAACTTGAACGAGATAATCAGTAAATGCTAAAAATGTATAGTGGACCATTGACATTTGAACATATCAGCTCTCAAGTAGTCAAATCCATCTCTCTATCCCCTCAATTTAATCAGCCAGAGCACTGTTTTTATCAGGGCTAAAGTCAAGTAGTTATCCCTTATTTGCATTATAATTCAGTTGGGTGTCCAGAGATTTCTCTCTGCACTTGAATTCTCACCTTACCCATAGAAATTGTCCTACTTCAAGATATTTTTCTGAGTCCAATTTAACTGGCCACTCTTCATGTTAAAATAGTTAACAGTGAATTAATATAACAAAACATCTAATATTTTATGTGTTATTAAATATAAGGAATTTTTTTTCTTTTTCATGACATCTTTTTCATGACACTGTTAGGAAAGCCTAACAGTGCTTTCCAATAGGTGCAAGTGAATAGCTTGATCCAAAGAAAAGCAGGATTTTGACAATGGCTTATCAACCCATAACCATATTTCTATTACAAAATCAAGCATTATAGTATACATATGATAAAAAAAAATCTACATTGGTAGCTTTTAACTTCAGAAGGGGGTTGTGGAATGTAGCATTCCTTTCCCGCCCTTTATACCAGGAACAAGACTACTCTTAAGTGGTATGGCAAGTTTTCCACTTCTCTTAGGTCTGTCATATAAATACTAACTACTCTCAACTGTTAACTTCTAAGGCTGTTCACTGCCTTAGCTAACTACTGCCACCTGCTGAATCACAGACAAAACAGGCTGGTTCACAAATACTGCCCTGCACATCTCCAAAAATTGCTACCTGAACTAGAACTTTAAATTCATATGAAATCGAATCAGTTTTAGCTTTTGTTAGGGACCACTATGCTTACAGTTGAAGAAGAAACTGAGCTTCAAGTATGGCTTTATCTGAAAAAAATCACCTGTACACCATGTGCTGCTTCAAAAGAAAAAGATGGCAGAGGGTCAGGATCACACCGCCTGCCCTCCCTAAAATTACAGGCTGTGTCACCTGCTATTCATATGCAGTGTGGTGTGTAAATGAGTATATAAATCTCAGAAGGACAAATAAAAGGTTCTCCACTTGGAGGAAAGTCCCACAGGATCCAGGTTCTCCAAAGCTTATGCACACACAAGACTGGACACATAGACTTTGCTTTTAAACTTAGATGCATTGAGAGGCAGGGCAAGTAAGGTAAGCAACAATAAAGAGACATCTGCTGTGGGTAATCTGGCTTGATTTGGGGATTTCTTAAAAAAAAAAAAAACTTGGGGGGGTGGGGGTGAAATCAAGCTACCATATAAATTCATCAAAAATGGATTATGTCCCCAAACCAAACACTCTGATCACATATGTTCATATGCAATTCCAAGCTTGGATGAAATGTAAATGTAAATCAGAATGCATTAATTTATAGAAAGTATATTTTGCTTCCCACCACTGCTTTTCACTGGTTTTCTAGTTCATAAAATACATGGTAAATCAATTAATGTAAAATTTGAGTAAAATAATTACATTGTCAAGGGACGCGGTGGTTCAGTGGCTAAGACGCTGAGCTTGTCGATTGAAAGGTTGGCAGTTCAGCGGTTCAAATCTCTAGTGCCATGTAACGGGGTGAGCTTCCGCTACTTGTCCCAACTTCTGCCAACCTAGCATGTAAAAAATGTAAGTAGAAAAATAGAGACCACCTTTGGTGGGAAGGTAACAGCGTTCCGTGCGCCTTTGGCGTTTAGTCATGCCGGCCACATGACCATGGATACATCTTCGGACAGCGCTCTGAAGGCTCTTCGGCTTTGAAACGGAAATGAGCACCGCCCCCTAGAGTCGGGAATGACTAGCACATATGTGCGAGGGGAATCTTTACCTTTACCTTAATTACATAGCCAAATAGGCTTTCTTCAAAAAAGCAACATCTGCATACGTAACAGTTAATATTCTAAACACACTGAGCTAATAAACGTTTCAAATACATTTATGAACATTTTTTACAAAATGCTTTTATACTTTTTGTTCATGATGTTGGAAGCTAGATGGCAGAACAGTCATATAGATAAAATTTTAAGAATCTTAGAGAAACTACTACAGTGTTTTGGTAATTAAATAGTTATATGTGGATTGTAATAAACAAGCTGCTACAATAAATAAATAACTGATTAGTAATATTGGACTAAAGTGTATCTATCATGATGTTACTGCATCTTTTTTTTCTTTGCAATTTACATTATTCCCATGTGGTTCTACAGTTTCTTTTCAGGGAGCAAAGTAAGCCTCCTCTTTAAAAATGTTTTTTTTTTATAAAGTTAATATAATTTCTAAATCTGCATCTATAGTATTAAGTGTAGATTTTTTTTCTGCTTTTCTATGGATAAATAAAAATTGCCCCCAAAGGGACAATCAAGATTAAATATTTGACTTTGGATTCCAAACTGGGATTGAAATAGGAAAGATGAAAAATGCCCATTGCATCAAGAAACATCTAAAAAAGGAACAAAACAGTCATGCAGAACACTCTCAATATTATGCTGATTAGACCTTAGTTTAGATGAAAGTTTGGTCACAGTAGTGGTGACTAGGAGTGTGTTACTGTTTGCTAGATATAAAGAATTTGTTTGTGTGTTATGTTTGTACAATATAAGTACATACTACATATATGCCAATGTGTGCATGGTTAGTATTAAATTATTTGGCATCATGTGCAATTCAAATCATGCATTGTTTATTTACTGTATTGATTCAATTTTAAAGATATTTTTAATCCTTCCATGCTCTTTTTTCTTATGTTTTCTGAAAAATACTTGGCAAATGCTATCGGTACAATCTGTATTTAATTATACTTAGAAGGGGCCCATTAAAATTAAATAAATTAAAGTAGATCTCTTCTAAACATGACAAAGCCTGCATCTAGCCATAGAATTAGTACTGATGCAATACTCTACCCCAGGGGTCAGCAACCTGCGGCTCTGGAGCCACATGTGGCTCTTTGGGCCCTCTGCTGTGGCTCCCACTGGCTGGCTCCACCCCTTGCCTTCCCCTCCCAGTCACTCCTCGCCTGGCCTGAGAAGGTAAAGGCGACGGCAAGGGATGGAGAAGCGGTTTTGTGGTGCCCAGTGTTTTCTGTGGGAAATGGATCCAAATGGCTCTTTGAGTGCTTAAGGTTGCAGACCCCTGCTCTACCCTATTCACAATAGACAACAACCATCCTTGCTTTGAAAGCCAGTGCAAGAAGGAAAAAGAAATTGTTAATGTTCAGTCTTTCATATGATACACTGGAATGACTCTTACATAGATATAAATTCATCCATAATGATGAATGAACTTCCATGTATGGGTGAACTTGGAACTATACCCATACTTCCTCCAGAAGCTTTGGCTTAAAATACTTGTGATCTCCTGTCTTTGGCCATGTTGAGCTGGGGCTGAAACTTCTGCAGGATGTCATGTCTCTCCTCACCTTTCTGCCAGTTCAGAAGCAGAGTGTAAAAGTAAGGTACAAAATGCATGTGAAAAGTCAATAGTTTGGGATTAGCAACCAGGAGCAGAGATTTTATTTCCACCAGTGCCCCCCTGTGGAAAATTGAAATAGATCTCTAATTTTGTATTTGGTTTTTTTTTTTGCTAGAATTCTAAGATTATGAACAGGACTCTAGAGAAAATGGCATATATTATCAAGCCTGATTTGGCGATGATGGCAATGTCACCAACTTGGAAATCTACCTTTCCAAACCCTTTTAAGAGCTCTTCCCTGGATATGGTCATATTTAAAAACTAAATATGTAGTTTTTACATAAATATGTAAACTAAATATGTATTCTTTCACGTAAAAGAAAACCTTCTTGCGAGTTCAATCAAACTTCTCCAACTCGCGAGTTTTCTTTTACAACATGTTTCCCTGGACACAATGGTGAGGAATGCCATGGAGTTTGAAAGATAAGACATGCGTTCTGCTTCTCGCCCACCCCATCTGCCATCCCCAAATTGCATCCCTAAAGAGGGTGGGTGGCTAAGCAAGGGGCAGGAGCTCTGCCATGCCCGCTGAGCAGGGGAGAAACAAGGGGAACCACGTCTCGTTCCATGCGTCTCGTTTCTCCCCCACCCCACCTGTCAGAAATGAGTCTTTGTGAGACTCATCGCGCTGGTGCCTCATGGAGCAGGACTCTTGTGCCCTTGCATGCACGAACGGCAGCACTGCAGGGAAATTTGAAATACCAGCACAGCCGCGAGTGGCAGGATGCCAGCTGTGCCAGTATTATGAAGCTAGTGGTGGTGCTACAGTTTGTGTGTGCAATGGCACAACAAGCCTTGCAGAGTCCTGATCCATGAGGCAGCAGCAGTGGTGGGACACATCAGGGCAGCCACAGCCAGCTACTCGGCCGGCGTGAAGAACAGGGAGGGAAGGGCATGTTCCTCCCCCTTTCCCCCCCTCTGGTCTCACCTCCTCAACTGGTTTTGGTTGTGCAGCAAGCAACCAAAGGAAATGGCGGGACCGGCTGCACATGCGTGTAAGTGGGGGGCTTATTTTAACGCATGCGCTGAAAAGCCCAATTGGGCTTATTATCTGGAGAGGTCTTAGTTTTGGGAAAACACGGTAGCTTTCTCGCTGACTTTGCTTGTTGGAAGCTGGCAGGGAATGACTGAAGCTCACTGCAATGTCATAATTGCAAGTTGGGTGTCAGGCACCCAGATTGCAATCACTGTAGGGATGCTGTGATGGCCAGAACTCTGAGGACCCATCATAAGTCACCCTCATTGTTATGTTGGGTAAATGAGGATGCAGCAAGCCAGGCAGTGAGTGACAACAGCTCTTTATTGTAGGGTGAGAACCCAGCAACTGACCAGGGGAAACAGCTCCCTTTATATACCTTGCAGCTGTGGTGGTCAGCCAATCAGCTGATGGTCAGTTAATTCAAACTGCCCGCACAAATCTACATACATAACACTCATTCAGCACCATCAGAAGCTTTAAAAATTGCTGAACAAGTGGTTGTAACCTGAGGACCAGAAATGCTGATAGTCCCTCATTTCAGCAAAGTTGGGGGAAGGGGGAGGGGGCTAAGGCCCAGAACAGGAGTTCCCTGCTTTGTCCCCTATGCTATAAAATGGCTTGAAAGGACAGATTTGCTCTAATGTGTCCAACTTATGGAGAAGTTTAAGATAGAGCTCTTCTGGAGTTGTTTTTAACTGTTAAAAGCTGCTATCATGTGAATGTATTGTTATTATATGTTGCTCCAGCTTTTTGGAATGGATGCTGATTTTATTGTACTGCTGTGACTCTTTGAATTGCAATGGAATAGACATTTGATAAATAAATATATATTTTCTCATGAAGGGAATACGTTTTTGCTTCTCTTGTTAACAAGTGAGGAAGCATAAATCCTTGGTGATTTGTACTTAACCTTAACCTATCCTCTAGAGATCTGACAGTAAATCCAAACTGCCTTCTATACATCCAAATGTGAAATGTGGAGGCAGGGGTAAAAACAAAATGGAGTCCACATATGGCCCATCAGCCATTCAGTGGCCTCCTGATTTTAGTCTTTTTTTCAGTTGGAGATGTGGTTCAAGACAGTTTAAAATTGATGTCTTAACATTTGCAAATATATAAGACAGCCCTTCACTTCTAAAACTTTTGAAAGCTTTTCCCAAAATACATTCTAGAAGGGACCCTTGATGATGCCATGAAAAATCTGGACATACTTCCAAGACTTTGGAAGTTGGGTGCCTCTGCTTTAGGGGACTTACATAATAAATCTTAGGGATGGTGCATCTGAAATAGAGGGTCACTGGGAAAATAATTTTAAAAAGTAATGTAATGAATTGTTTTTGAAATTCGACAATTAAAATGTAGACATCATTTGCTGAGTCTGTAATCAATCCAGTCCAAGATTGGCTACTTAAGCAATTTCAATTTATTGAGTTGTTAAGCGTGATGTAGGTGTCAAAAGTTAGTATGTATATTTCACTCAGAATCATCTTTGGCTTTAATTTCTTGTTTGGTAATGTTTTAGTCCTTGGATTTCTTTGGTCCAAAACACTTCTTATCATGTCCTTGAACTCTTTAGCCCAAGAGCGGATAACTTACTGCCTTCCAGATGTTGCTGAATTATAACTTCCAGTCTATCTCACCATTGATAAAGCTTGCTGGAATCACTTTATTGCTTAGAACAAGTGCAACTATAAGAGCAAAGGAAAACAGAGCAGATGTAGTATATAGCCTACAAGAAATTACCATCTGAAGAATAGAACAGAACAGAACAGAACAGAACAGAACAGAACAGGAATGGAATATAATTCTCTATTGGCCAAGCGTGATTGGACACACATACCGTAAATATATGTTCCATTATTTATCCCAAGGGTGGGCAATCTGTGGGTCTAGAATTTTGATGCTGGCCTAATTTCAAAAATCTTCTATAAGCAAGCAATGAACGTATCTCAAAAGAACAATCTGCTTCCTCTTTGGCAGGAATTCAGATTTTTAGTCTCAATACATCTGGAAGGCATCAGGTTGAGGGCGCTGGGTCAGCGTGCTTTGCTTTTAATTCTTTCTAATATTTTGCTTAGATACGGTGTTAATCATGACTTCTTTAATATGAAATTGTTGAGCTCATCCATCATTAAGTCATAAAACACAATCTACAAAGCACTGCCACTAGGCTTACATCTTATTCTACTCTAGGCTTACATCTCATTCTAATCAAACCCAGATATTAAGAAGTTGCTCACAATTGTTGCAGTATAGGATACAAAAGATGAGATTTTGCCCATGTCTGAGGAAACTCCAAAATGGTCAATCTGATTAGCAATATTTGAGGAGGTGACTGTTACAAGCTACATGGATGATCCAAGCAATATCTATTGGGAAGCATTATTCTGTACCTAATTTAAGGCAGCCCAAAATGATTATTAAGGCTCTGAACATGTGCCACGAGGTAAATTAATTATAATGATGATATGCTATTTATCAGAAATTTTAACCATATGACAGAGATGACAGTGAATTGGATAACTGCAGACCAGTACTGATCAACTACATTACCAATATATTCTCCTGATCAGTGGTGGGTTTCAAAATTTTTTACTGCCGGTTCTGTGGGTGTGGCTTGGTGGGCGTGGCATTGCTTGGTGGGCATGGCTTGGTGGGCGTGGCAGAGGAATGATACTGCAAAATCTCCATTTCTTCGCGATCAGCTGGGACTTGGGAGGCAGAGAATAGATGGGGGTGGGACCAGTCAGAATATTTACTACCGGTTCTCCAAACTACTCAAAATTTCCACTACCCGTTCTCCAGAACTGATCAGAACCTGCTGAAACCCACCTCTGCTCCTGATATACATGACTTAATTTTCCTATCAATATGGATGAGACAGAACTGAGAATGCAACTGTTTGTTATACATGCTATAAATGATATCTTATTTGCTGGTAAATCTGTTTGTAGAACATTTAAATTTGGTTTCTTTGGTTGTCATTTAGCCAAGATAAACAAGAGTCTCCTAGTATTTCAGCTTAATTAATTGTTGATATTTTGCTGCAATCTCTGCAGGCTGCAACATCATTGCTAACTAAAGAGCTACATTTATTTAGGTTTCACTCTAAGTATTTTAGCAAGTTTATTTTAGCAAAGCATATCTGATCTTGCTTTGAGCAGCTGCCTTCCAAAAGTCAGTCCCATGATTTTCATCACAAGGGAAAATAAAAATCAACTTTTGCAGGGCGGAAGAAGGGACTATGTCCATAGTCATATCAAGTTGTAATAGGATTTTAAATTTGGATGGATGGATAGATGGGCAGACAGAAGCTATATACACTGTGTTAGCTCAGAAGAATTACTAGCCCCAATGCAAACTTAAGTAGAATTCTTCTTTGTTTCTCTTTGTTGCATGTGGAGAGTCTTGACCAGGATCAATATTAACAAGGGTACTACAGTCAGTTCAAATAAGTATGATCTTATTCCTCTAAATCCTCTGAATTTTCTGGGAGAAAATGGAATTGAGTTTTAAATCATACAAGACAATAGATAACTAATCTGCTCAGTTACTTGCTTGTTTATTTATTTTAAGTAACTGTTTAAAATAAGAAATATTTTACAACCCTCCGAATGACATTCATACATATTATAGATATAATAAAATTAATATAAATATAACAAAGGATCAAAATGTGTCAAGCTAATAATGTAACCTAACCGCATTACATAAAGCAATAAAAGAACTACGTACAATAACAACAGACATGATAATGTTAAGAGCTCATTAAATTCAGCTGTCCATAAAATGCCTATGAAAAGACATTCTTTGCTTCTTGTTAAAAATACCATAATGTAAGCACCGGACTAACTTCTATAGGTTTTAACTGACTCAATAATTATTGAGAAGTCTGAGATGATAGGAAAGAGGAAACAATCCAATTAACTAGTTGATCATAACAGTATCATACATATCTATGATTCTGTGATGCGCCTAGTTGTAAAAATAAGGTGCAAACTATAATTAATAACGGGATAGCAAAAAAAAAAAATAGAAGAAATAATGAACTACATAAGAATTAGGGAAAGATTATATGAAATAACTTTTTAAAAGAATTGTACTTGTAAAATCTTTACAGTAGTCAAGAAACTTCTTCTTCCTCTTCTTCCACTTCCTCTTCCTCTTCCTCTTCATCCTTCTTTCTCTTCTTTCTTATTCTTTAAAACCAAAAATCATAATCTTGGTAGAACTCTTAGCAAATCAAACATCTACATCAGAATTGGAGAACCTGAGGTCTCTAGAACTACAATTCCCAGCATCCCTCATCTCTGGATGTGATGATTGGGAAAGTTCCCCAAACTAGGATAGGATAGGATAGGATAGGATAGGATAGGATAGGATAGGATAGGATAGGATAGGATAGAAACTACAGTTTGTAACACTTGGGGAATCGTAGGTTCTCCTCCTTTGAAAATGAATGCCATAGTCAAGATGGTGGGTATCGGCAGCTGCCAAGTGAGTGGAAGGAAATTAGGGTAGTGTCATTATTATACAAATACCATAAGGATATAAGTACATAATAGTGGAATTTGCATGATTGTGTGATTGTGCTTGTGTCATCAAGATGTTCTCAAGATGCCACTGATAGTTCCATTTCCTGAGGCAGGAACAATGAAAGTATTACTAACAAAGAATCCTAGAATCAGAACTTGAAAGAAAATGGGATAACCAATTTAAATTTCTCTGGCTTCCTCAGCCAATGTTTGGTCATGCATGTAATATTTAATTAGGACATCCAGTATTGATTAGAAGAAAGGGAGAAGATCTACTGGCTTCTATTTTAAAACTTCTCTTTGAACCAAAAAAAGGCAGCTAAAAGGGTGTGGCCGTATGGTACCTTAAGTGCTGAGGAATACATGACAAGTTGAATAATACGCCATATGCAATTAAAGTTTGAATTTATTCTGCACACCAATTAATCTCTCATCAGTGGAATATTGGATGAATAAATCATGTTTGAAACACTGAGGAAAAGATGTTTCAAGATATTTCATTAATAAACATTCTTCCATGACTTAGTAAGGATGGAATGTCAGTAATGGGTGGTGTTTGAGAAACTTGCTCCTAGCTAATCTGGATATAGGAAGTGCAAAAAGGGAACTGAGCTAAGATTATGAACTTTAAACTAAGAATGATAGATGAAAGTCATATACCAAAATCAAACCAGTGACATTCTCACTGTAGTTGCCTTAATTTTGAGTAGAGTAATACAACAGCTATAGCTTCTGGCAAAACAAAAGTTTTGCTACTTCACAATAAAACAGATTAACTATAACATGGTTCAGATGTTATCTTTAATTAGATGAACAAGCACTGTGACCTGAAAGTTTACTTTCTTTTCCAACATAGTTCAACTTAGTTTCAGAAGGAAAAATCAAAATATTTCATGATGGTTTTCACCAAGTGCCTTTTCAAGAAGGAAGCAAGCAACCTCTGAAAATGAAAAATGATGAGATTTTATGTATAAGAGAAAGTATATTTTCATTTATATCTCATCTGGGCGTCAAGGAAGGATTTCTGCTTCCTTTGTTATTACAACATTGAATGTAGGCTAACATGAGAAAAGTGAATGGCCCAGAATATTTTCAAGGTATTTGTTAATATTCCCAGAAACCAGTTAAAGAGTTTTTTTACACAAATCTGATACGTCTAATGGAGCAATTTCATTATGGAACAGTAACAGATCCTGAAAGCATACACATTGCACTAAAGCATAAATTGATTTGTTCAATTTTAACTTAGCATTTTGTATGGTACCAGCTATGATAGTTTATAACCATGTGTTATGGTCAGGGCTGTGGAGTCGGGAGATAAATGTTCCGACTCCGACTCTGACTCCGACTCCTCAGTTTTTTGTACTTCCGACTCCGACTCCGACTCCGGTCTTTATTCTTACAGTAGAGAAGTCATTAATTATAACTTTTTGTGAATTGGGATATTTAAACTTGCTTTTTTTTAAAATTCCAATCTAAATTTAGTAGGAGTCGGAGTCATTGTTTGCCGACTCTGACTCCAGGTACCCAAAATTTCCTCTGACTCCGACTCCGACTCCTCGACTCCGACTCCGACTCCGACTCCGGTCTTTATTCTTACAGTAGAGAAGTCATTAATTATAACTTTTTGTGAATTGGGATATTTAAACTTGCTTTTTTTTAAAATTCCAATCTAAATTTAGTAGGAGTCGGAGTCATTGTTTGCCGACTCTGACTCCAGGTACCCAAAATTTCCTCTGACTCCGACTCCGACTCCTCGACTCCGACTCCGACTCCGACTCCACAGCACTGGTTATGGTACTAGCTACTGAGGTTTATGGTTCAGTGCAGTGGTGAAATTGTGCCTGTTCTATCCGGCTCTGGCGAATTGGTAGTGCCGGCGGCGGGAGGCTCCACCCACCTGCCCAGACATCATCATGTCCTGTTTTTGACCCTCTGCACATGTGCAGAAGGATCTGTGCATGTGTGGAGGAGAAGCGCATGAGCGCACACATTTGCAAACCAGTAGTGAAGATAAGTAAATTTCACTCCTGGTTCAGTGTAGTGCTGAGCCTAGTAAGTAGTAATGGTAATTTATTAGATAAGCAACTGTTAAACAAAACATGCTCAGTGTTTACTTCCCATGTTGTCTACTTTGACTCTAATGCAGAAGCCTCTTCACCACACCTTATCACCAATGCTTCAGTGCTAATGATCCAGCTTGCTCCTTTGTTGGTCCATAGAAAGTTGGTGGCAAGGAAGAACTGGTGGTTCAGGTTGATAAATGCAAACAGTGTTTGCTGAAACTTTGCAACTTTGTTCCAACCTGCCTACCTTGCAAGGTAAAAGATTTCAGCAGCAGCAGCAACAATGGAAAGTTGTGCCCATACTTGGACTGAGATGCCCTACACACAGTCACTCATGCGCTAGTCACCTCCCGGATTGACTATTGCAATGCTCTCTACCTGGGGCTGCCCGTGAAGACCACCTGGATGCTTCAGCTAGTACAGAATGCGGCTGCGCAGGTTGTTGTGGGAGGGACCCGATACTCCCATATTACACCACTCCTGTGCGGCTTGCATTGGTTGCCGGTTGCCCTCCGGGTGAGATGCAAGGTGCTGGTGTTAACCTATAAAGCCCTTCATGGCTTAGGCTCAGGCTATTTGTCGGACCACCTGCAACCAGCGTCAACTTCCCATTGCCCGGTGTGCTCTCACAGAGAGGGCCTACTCAGGGTGCCATCAGCTAGACAATGGCGGCTGGTGACCCCCAGGGGTAGAGCCTTCTCTGTGAACACCCCCACTCTTTGGAATCAACTTCCTTTGGGGCTCCGGTTGGCCCCTGACCTTCGCACCTTCCGCCGTGAATTGAAAACCTGGCTATTTATGTCCCCCGGCCTGGACTGATAGGGTAATATATTTTAATTTTTTAAAAACTTTTTTTTATTTTTTGTATATATTTTTTGTTTTTAACAGTCACTTGGTTGATTGTCGTTGTGAGCCACCCTGAGACCTTGGCGATAGGGCGGCATACAAATTTTATAAAATAAATAAATAATAAATAAAATAAATAAATGGAAAGGATTAAGAAAAGGAAAGACTTCACCCAACCTGGACAGGAAGCCAAAGGTTGACCATTGGGAGATATAAAGGTGGAATGGAGATGGACTGGAAGAAAAATGGGGAAATGTAGTGGCCAGGACATTTTAGTAGACTTTATGGTCCTTGTTTCAAGTTTATGGTTTTATATTAGCTGATAACATAAAATACAAAAATATATGGTAGGAAACATAAGGGAGGGAAAGGGGAAGGGAGAAGGGTAGAAAAGAAAAGGGGGAAAAGGCATTGCCTTCCGACTCCCTCTGGTGCAGTAGAATAAGACAATAATATCACACCTCAACTTTTTACTTTTCCATGATAGTATAAACTAGCCATTTCTGTAACAACAAATCTATCTAATCAGTAAAACCCAAATCAAAGTTTCATTTTTTTTCTACCTCAAGCACAAAGTCCAGAAGCGGTTTCCAAGTAGTGACAAAAGTAACTATGTTTTTTTCTTTGATCAAAGCAGTCAATTTAGCCATCTCTGCTACCTCCATCAACTTTTGCAGTCATTTATCCATTGTGGGAATCAAAATATCCTTCATTTATAATTTTAAATGATTTAAACAAAAATAGACAAAACCCGCACCAGTTCAAACAAGCATTTCTCAGTCATTATGTTTTATTACAGATCGCCTCTAAAATGCGTGGATGTTTTTATTTTGTTTGGGTTCCTGAGCTGATTAATAGTGATCACTGTTATCTTCCTACTTTTGGGGAATGTATAGTGCATCTCTAATCTACTTCTTTATGGGTTTCACCCATTACGCTAAGCCACACATTATTTGGCTTGAGTTTAGGATGTTGTGAACCTAGTCATTGCAGTTGGAGACCACGGATTATAGTTCACAATGAAATGTGAACCCTCCAGACCATGGTTTAAATCAAAGACAGCTTATTGTGACAAGAAAATGTGATCCATTTGTCAACCATCCAAAGGAATGAAACGAAAAAAGATTTTAAAGGGAGAGAGGGCAAATTTCATCTACTAAAATAACATTCTTGCTGAGGGAAGATAATGTCTTCTAGCAGTTGTATTCCAGTGAAAGAATAAAAGAATATTTCCTGTTGAAATATTAACCACCTTTGCTAAAGGAGAGAAAATCTTTCCGGTCACTGATTGTTTACTGCCCCCAGTCAGATTCTTCTGATTATCATTCTTTGCAGCAATACACTTGTACTTTCTTTTTTAGCCTGCTTCCCAAATTAAATACAAATACATCTACCCATCTGTCACAAATCTGATCCTTCCCTATTTCCATTTAATATCTTTTTTGTCTCCTAGAATGCATTTAATGAATCAGGCAAGCATGACCCTGAATAAACTAAACATTAAGCAGCTTGAGACTGTATGTGTGAAAAGAGAAAGAGGGAGGGAGGAAGGGAGAGAGAGAGAGAGAGAGGGAGAGAGAGAGAGAAAACATCCATCCTTTCTCAGATTAGTATAGCACAATGAGCAACCTAGGAAAGTGAAAGGGTGTTGGGGAGAGAGGAAACACCAAGAGTGTGAAGCATTCGTCCTGCTAATAGTTCAGTTTTTGTGCATATGCAAGAGGTAGAGTTGTCCCTAAGGGAAAAGTGTTGTGAATAAGAAAGGGCCAGAAAGCAGCTTTTTAAAGGGCATTTTCACAGTTTAATATATCAAAGTGGGTCAATCTGGGCTGGAAATATCTCAGGTTGCTACGCTATAAAATTAGAAAATATCAATGTAAAAGCAGTTCCTTGGTAATCTAGCCTTTAAATCTAGGATTTAGAATAGGTTTTTTTTTTTTTTTGCAAGCTGGAAATATCTTTACTCTTGAGAAAGGCTAATTTGCATTTCTCTATCTTGCTTCCATATTGGATTTTAAAATTAAATGAAAGCTCCATATCAGACATTCTTTCTCTCCTCTCCCCCTTGTTTGCCATTTTGCCTGATAATAGAGGTCCGGTTAACTCAGAAACTTGCATTCTTTTTTACCCTCTTAACCCTAAAATTGTTCGATCATTTAGAATTGTTGTGTGTGAGAGACTTCCATATTGATGAAGCACATCATTAAATATCTATAATCAGTGAAGCTAAACTGCAGATAAATTAATCCGTTAAACGCTATTTTCCAATCATGAATATCTTAACTGCATCCCACGTTGATACGCATTAAATGTTATTATTTTGATAACCTTTTTCTTTGTAAGATATTTATCTCTGAAGTTTCAATTATATGCAATTCTAATCACCATTTTATTCTAAGTGTATTCTAGATGTATAGGATTATGTTAATAAACTCTGTTAATCAAATCCATAAAACTAAAATAAACAGATTCTATTAAAACTTTATTATAAAAACAATTATAAATTAGTATAATATGTATACAATTAATACATATTAATTGTGTTATATAACTTTGTCTTGTTGGTCAACTTTTACACTCAAATGTGATGTTTTACAAAAGGTAATGAAAAGTCATATTCATTTTTTAAAGTTGTTCTTAAGAGGAAAAATAAGGCAATATCTGTTCTCATATATATGGTTAGCCACTTTACTCCAAAACTCTAGCAAATTTGGGACAAGAATTGCACTCATTTTGATTCCAATTCATTTATTTTATTTGGAGCACTTCAACTAGAAAATATATAAAGTCAAAAATATATGATGGCCTCGACTCGACTGCCAATGGCATAGGCTGCCAATGGCATAGGGTCTCCTGCTTCTGCAGGTTAGACTAGAAGACCTCCAAGATCCCTTCCAACGCTATTATTACATGTTCTATTTCTGTATAGAGGAAGATTATAAACAGCATGCCTTTAGGCGATATGATTTTATCAATATGTAAATAATATTTATTTATTTAGTTAGTTAGTTCATAAAGATGCCCATTTCAACAAGTGGTTCTCACAGGAATATTATGTGCATAATTATCAACTGTAGATTGTCTAATTTATATAATTGCTTATGTAAATTAGCTATTTTTTCATTCCCCACCTTTTATTTATTTATGCCCTAAATAAGTCTTTTATTTCTTCTCAACTTTTCCCTGGCCAATTAATTGGAACATAAGTGTTCTAGCAATACAGATTCAAGAATTAACTGAAGTCCCTGGGAATACTGTTTCAGCCCATAGGCTGGGAACAAAATAATTGCTACTTCAGTGTAGACATTCCTGTAACACTACTATAAAGTATATTTTTTCACTAATTATCATATGTAATATTGGAGGTGAAGGCTACTAAACGTGGGCAACAAAAATCCGGACAACTATGTGATGACAGCAGAGAGATATGGAAAATCTTACTTTTAGGTTATCTAGTGGTCATCCTGTCTTTTGCAATCCACACATGATTCTCTCACAGTATGGTTATAAGTAATTTTCAGGCCTTTCTCCCCAATTAGTAAAGCAGAATAGAGTTACAACTAAGAAACAGAGCAAAGCTGAATAGTTTCATGAGACAGGAAGAATTCATATTTCACTCTGTTTGAAAATTGTTGCCTTAACTTTACCTCAGGAACCTTGAGACTGATGTAATAAAGTTTTTCAGAAAATCCTACTTCACCATATCAAAGGCACTTGTCCTTAATAAATGCAAAAAACCTCATTGATAAATAATAAATTTGCCATTTTATCCCCCCATATTGTCTTTGAAAGACAGATTAATAAATATGATTATGTATATGAGCCCCAGGTATTAATAAAAGTAAATACAGGGCTGCATACAGAAGTGAAAAATTATTTGAATTTCCTAATGGACAACCCTTTTCAGTGATGTATTTTAAAAACCGTGGGTTGGAAAAGTTCTAAGCAGGGTGTTTAAGACTACAATTCTTTACTCATTTCTTAGAAAGATGACTTATATATTTGCTATTGAGTATAATTAAAGGTGCTTCAATTCTAACTGATTTAGAATCCAATTAACTGAAGGAATACTTTCTTCTATAAACCATTAATCTCTTTGTGTTTTAAGATTATCAGAGGACACCCCTTCCACAAGAAAAAAAACCCACAGATTTCATCTACAAAAGAATGTTATTCTCTGTGGTGATATCCCACCTTAGATATACTCTGGGGTGGGCTACCACCATATCAGTCAGGCATGAAAGACCAGGACCACATGTTAAGTTCCAATTAAATTGATTTATTGCTCATGCCTATGCACAGGAATCTAGACAACTAATAGCATTATTTTGACAATAAATAAGGATTAAGGAATTCAAGAGGGATTGGATTTAGTCTGCTTGTGGCAACATACAGACTCTAGGCTGATTCCTCTTTTGACTCTGCCCCCAAGCTCTACCACTCCTCCTGCAATGTCCTTTTGAAGACTTAGATAAAGTATTTTAGTACACATTATGTGACTATTTCAATCTGATTCAGTTTTCAAGATCTAGATTACACTCAAAATTTAAGCTATTTTGTTTTATACAATTTTACCTTTCTGGGTATATTGCTAGGACTTCTTGAGTAATTTCTAAAACAATTAATAAAACCTTGAAAAGATACACAAATGATTCTGCGAAGTTTTCAGCACTAAAATGCAGAGCTTGAATCTTCTTAAATCAGCCTGGTTTTTTTATACATGTTATTCAGAATTAAATCCATGGAGTTCAAATGATTCCCTAAATGCACTTGTGAAGGTTTAAATCTATGCTTTCAATATTTTTAATACTCTAGATAGATTTAAATAATGCACCAGAATTAAAAATAATAAAAATAGTTCCTAGTAATAATTAAATTATTGACATTAGAGCAGTGTCTATAACTTTATGGGTTTATTTCATTACATGTCCATTTTTTAAATCAATGTGTAGAAAGTTTCTGACATTGATTTATTTGGATATTCATGTTGGTATAAACTGCCAACTTTTGTACTTGCTATGAGCTGCAAATGAGATTATAAATGTGGAGCTGCAGAGGCTGTTAATACTTGTAAATGGGGTGTCAGGAAAAAATATGAAAAAAGATCACAAGTCCTCAACTAGACTGGAAAATGAAATCATATTGAATGATATTAGAACCTGCAGCATAAGTGTTAATGTTTTAGATATACCAATATATAATAGAGTTACAAGACTCACCTTCCCCCGTATGTTCCTGACAAATCAGGTGCATTTGATGCTGCAATTATAGGAAAAGAAGTTGCCAGATTTAAATAAAGAAATCTTATTTTACTTTCTGCATGAGATATCGGCACCTTTGAGTTTTCGGTGATAAGCTCAATTGCTCTTATGTAGTATGAATTAATTAACACCTGATACTAAACATATGTATTTAGAACTAATAAATGCATGTTGAAACTTATGTGATGAACAACACAAGCCAAATAATATTTTATTAGAATTAAGCTGCAACAAATATAGGCTGCTCCAGCCAACTCTGGGCAGTGTACAATATATTGAGAAAGGTAAATAGATTCAGAATTTGGATTAAAAGTTTGTTACTTGGAATCACAGCCTTGGAGGTATACCAATTCTAATTCCTATGTAAAAATATTTAAAATACAAACATTAATCACGTTCAAAGTGAAAATGTTTCATGATGCTCAGTAATTTCTTTTCATATGCTATCACAATGCCCCAGGATTTGCTATATCAAATATGCCTCTTCTCATTTTGAAAGTTCAATGGATTGCTGTGGATATATGTATGTGCATGTTTATGCATATAGCTATATACTACTAAAAATATAGATGTCATTTATTTTATTTTATTTGGAGAATTTATATGGCTGCCCATTCACTTTCATATTCACTCTACTCTAGGCAGTTCACAACGTCATGATCTTTAACTAGGTGAAATGGTGTATCATAGGGGAGCAATTTTTGAATCAAGATCTATCAAATGGACTAATTTATCTAGACTCATGACTCCTGAAGAAATGAAATTTGGGGAAGTTGTGGCTGTTTTAGTCCTACTGGCTGCTGCTGCAGTTGTGTGTTTTCCCTGACATTTTCGCAGCTGGTCTCACAATCGTGAATCTTGTCAGAGAGAGCCTGGATTAAGAGACTGCGCAGTCTTGAGCTGGAGGGGAAAAGGGGGAAGAGGTTTAGGGTAACCACATCACAGAAACTTGCAGGATATATCTAGCAGGTTAGAAGATCATAGCTTTATAACCAGGAGTCGTGATGGTGCAGTGGTTAGAATGCAGTATTGCAGACTAATTCTGCTGACTGCCAGGGGTTCAATTCTCACTGGCTCAAGGTTGACTCAGCCTTCCATCCTTCTGAGGACCCAGATTGTTGGGGGTAATATGCTGACTGTAAAGCGCTTAGAGAGGGCTGTAAAGCACTGTGAACCAGTAGATAAGTCTAAGTGCTATTGCTATTTAGTTTGGCAAGACTCTGGCTATTAGGTGCAACCAAATAAAGTCTAGGTCTCAATTGTATTGTCTGTATTGTCTTTGGGTTTGGACCTGACACCCACCCACTAGCACCCAGCAGCAGCAGAAGGGAAGGGAAGGGAAGGGAAGGGGAGATTTCCAATGCTCCTTGCCAAACTCCCACAATGAAACTCAATGAGGAATCCAGTTTCTGCTTCCACTGCTTTTTTATCCATCTTCGGTAATTTTGTTTCTCTGTTTAGATAAGGAAGTACCTCTGAAACAATGACCGAATGGAAAATGGATAGGCTAGTATATGTATAGGAGGCACTCATACAATGCAATGAATTTCAGGAAAAGTTGAAATGAAGCCAGACTACATCAAATCCATGACACTACGGTTCTCCCATTCTTATTTATGCAAAAGTAATTCCCATTGTATTTGGTGGGGTTATTTTCTATTATAAATACATAGATTGCAATCTTAATAGAGGTAGGAAAAATGATCATATTCTGCATTTGCTTTTATTTATTCTTGGCCTCTGCTTTTATAAAATAATGCAAAATTGTGGTTTAATAATGTGTGAACAATTGTATAATATAAAACTAAATTTTGGTTTAATGATGTGTGAACAGGTTTGTGGGGTGATATGACAGCCACTTGTCTAAAAGCTGCAGAAAGTAGATCACCTTAAGCAATTGCTGATATTTGTCATAATAATAGAAATCTCAGTTGGAGATGGGCAATTCATTCGGATTTACACTTGGTAGTCTCTGCACTTGACCTAATTACTTCATGCAAGTAGCATTTCTTAACAAAGTGCCCACAAAGCTCTTTAGCAAACGGAGAGGAAGACAAACTATTCGATTTGTCTGTGCTGCCAACTGGAAACTGGCAGTGGTTCTGCAGAAAACAGCTCAAGACACATAAAAAAATGGGGAAGCACCCCGTTTAAACTTCAAACTGGGTTTTTGATCTTGAAAACATTCCAACGTCCACCTTTCAACACACCTGCAGGATCCCCCTACAGTTGCAAAATTATTCCGATTTTAAGGCAGGGGAAGTAAAAGAGGCAGGCTAAGCTAAGCGCTTCCAAATCGTTGATTATCAATGGATTAATTATTAGCACCTCATTTTTCGGGGCTCAGAGAAAATTCGGCAAGAATCTGCACCAAGGCCTTACCAAGGCCAAGGAAGTATAAAAACAACGGAAGCGATCCATTTTGTCTGCCATAACACCTCCTCCGAAGACCGCGCTAGTAGAGAAGGAAAGGGAGCGAACCTTTTCAGTGGGCAGCTGGCCCTTTTCCAGCAATAAGCGACAGGCGGCGCCATTTGCCTAAAGTTCCCTGGATCGTCTCCGGCCTGCCAGAGAGGACCAGGGAGGCGCCTGGCGGCGACGGCTCTTCGCCCCCTTCGCATGGCCTTGACCCCAAGGGGAGGGGAGGAGGAAAGACTGGTTCTGGAATGGGTGCCCAAGCGGCTCTTCTGCCAAGGCAATAAGGCCTTCAATGAACCTGCCGCCGGCATCCTCGGCAGCGCCGAAGCAAAGCCTCCGTTCTGTCGGCGGTGCTTTTCCCGCGCCCCCTTTGAATCCCGCTGTGTTACGCGGTAGCCATTGAAAGGAAGCGCCGAGGGCGTAGGGGAGGGGAAGGGGGTGGAAGAGTGGCGCGCGTGGGCCCCACAGATTCTATTAATCCGAATCAACGGGATCCCCACGCGGGACGCCCAATGCACTCTCAAACACTTCGACTCATAGACTTCAATTGCCCCACACTTCGACTGCCCCATAGAAGGCAATCGCCCATCGGGTGAAAACGCAGCTATCTGTTAGCAAATCTGGCACTCGGTGCTCAACTTCTTGGAAGTGAGCCACTTCGCACTGCCAAGTTCCGGCTGAGATCCGGGACCTAGAGGAAAAGCCCTCGAGGTCCGACTTCCTATCAGATTGACCCCAGAGATACTGGCGGGCAGAAATCCCAAGAAGCCCAGACCCGAGAACAGCAAAGCCACCCGGCTCACTGGAGAAAACGCGTGTTTGATTAGAACGTATGAAACGGAGAGCCGTGCGCGCGTTTGCAAAGGCGTTGACAGATTTGCCTCTCACTCTGTTGGGCGCCCCGGAGGCCGCTGGTCTCCGGTCTCAAGGACCCCAAAGCCGAGGCCTAACTTTGGATGGGGGGGGGGCGGTTTGGGGTGGGTGGGTGCTGGAAGAGGTTTGGAGCCGCGATTCTTTACGAAGAGCATTTTAGGGCCGCGTGTTCTCGTGGGGCTGGGGGTGGGATCGGGGGAGGGGGGGTTCAGAGTGTAAGGATGCGACGGTGCCCCGACCTTCCCTCGCGCTCTGTTCCCATTGTTGCAAAGCGCTCGCTTGGTGTGTGTTTGTTCCGCCTCCGGCGAGCGTTTGGCTCTTAACGGCGTGATTGCGTGTGCGTTTTTCTCTTGTGTGCTGTCTTCGTGCGCTGGGTGGCTTTTATTTGGTTTCTTTGCTCTCTGTTGCCCGGGATAAGGGCAAGATTCCCACTGGCAGTGCCAGGTGCAAGCTCTATTCTCTCTCGCGCCCCCCCCCACCTCCCCTTCTTCGCCGCCTTCGGAGCCTGCGGCTGCTTATTAAAAAAGCCGCGCCGCGAGCCAGAGCGGCTGAATCAAGGCCACCACCGGTCCCCACGCACCCCCCACGTCAGGGGGGGGGGAAACACAAGCGGCCTCACCCCTCCTTTCCCCTTCCACCCTCGGCGAGAGCGGATGAAAAAGGACGGGCGCTGGATGGCGGGGAGGTGGTCGAAGCCAGGCCTCAAGGAAAGCCAGGGATTTCCCCGATGAGAAGCCCGCCAGAGGCGGCCGCGACCAAGCCGAGCATGCCCCCGGAATATCAACAAGCGGGGAGGCGCGCAGGGCACCAGCCAGCCCCTTGCCTTTTGTCTTTCTCTCCCTTCCTCTGCCCATCTCTTTAGCGGTAACTGCCCGGTCCCGCCTTTCCTCCCTGTAGGACCCCCGTGTTTGATGTGGTCCCAGAGGAGCAATGATCCCCTGGCAAGCTGCCCAGCTTTGATTCTCCTTGCCTGCTTTGCATACACCCTGTCCTAAATGTTTGTGGGCATGAGTGGCAGGTGCACGCCTCTGTTTCAAAGCCCTTTGACCCCTTAAGACTCAAAAGTACAGGGCCTCAGTAGCTCCAGACCCTTCTTTAGAGAAGCTGATCATAAGAAGCACCACCTGTGTAGAGATGCCTACCAACACTTTGGCACCTTTCACCACACACCAGCCTGTCTCATGAACTGTATGCATGCATGCACTCTGCAGGTCTATGTGCTATTTTCAAGAGCAAGGCCTTCAGGTAAAACTCATCCAAATCTTTGGTTTGCTCAATTTGGTCCTGCTGTCTATACTTCTTTTATAGGGCAAGCAGTTCCCAAAACTGTTGCCTGCCATTCCTACTTGGGGTGAAATCTGCTCTAGATTTGAGTCTTGACTCCAACCTAAGGGAAATAGCCATTTTTACTGAAGGATAAATGAATTGGGCTAGTTAGGAGGCCTGACTAGCCTCCAAGAAAGCTCTGTGCTAAGTCAGGATAGTGCCAGCCAACACTGACTGATTTTAAGAAAAATTAAGCAAGCTGGACCTTGTTTATTCTCAGATGGGAGATGACAAACGACTGTAGTCTGGGTTGAAAAGTTTAAAACAATGTATGTTATAAAGGGTGAGAGCAAACCTTCTATACTAAGGTAAACTATATGGCACTTCGTAGTGTGTACATTCCTAAGCGGCCTCCAGGAGCCCAACTGGACTCTTGCCTTACAGCCCATTTGCTGTATCTTGTCATGTTCGAATTTCTTTTAGTATGCAGTTTCTCTCAAACAAGGAATGTTATGCTTGTGGAACATACTGGGGATATAGTTGTTCCCCATCTTGTCACTCCAACTCACACTTTGCTGGGGCGGCTTATTTATTTCCCACAACAATCCAGCATTTTCTACTGCTGTTTTCTCTACATGGTAGGCAAGACCTGGAGGAGAAAGCTGTGCATTTTGTCTAACCCAAAAGTGCTTTTCAAACGGTAATTGGAATTGGGGTTTTTTTTCCCCCTTAAAAAGGTTTTGCTTCTCATCCAAGAAGCTTCTTCAGTTCTGGCTGAAGAAGCTTCTTGGATGAGAAGGGAAGAAAGAAAGAAAAAACCAAGAAAGCCCAATTGCCTTTTGAAAAGCACTTTTGGGACAACCATGACCTGGATGATTGAAAATCCCTATAGGCATTTTGTCTTAAGGCAGTCCCTTGCACAAACTCTCATCTGCAACGGTCCTCCCAACAGGCTGGCAGTTATTGGCAGCTAATGCATTGCAACTGACGTTGTTGCTGGTAGACCGGCAAGGGATACCCTTTAATCGCCAACTTTGGCTACGCTTAACGTGTGCGAGCGCGAGCGCGCGCGCGTGTCAGGGAGGAAATTAGGGATAAGAGTTTCGTTCAAGAAACGAGCAGATATTATTTCCGCATCAGGAACTTGCTGCAATCCGTAACAAACGTTTTCGAAAGAAAAGTGGCTCAACGTTGCGATTTGGCAGGTGAAGGAAGGAAGGGGAGGGGGAAAGAAGAAGCGGGGGGGGGGGGGGGGAAGAGAAGAGTTTTCCAACCGAGACCTTTTGCTTGGAGAGCGGGGGCGGAACGTCAGGTTCAGGAGCGGAAGCGAGCGAGCTAGAGAGAGAGAGGGAGAGAGAGAGAGAAATTAAAATACGAAGCACAAGCAAAGATCAACTGGCAGAGGGAGGCAGCGCTCGCAGCGCTTACTCATGAGAAGTCCTGGTGCCAAATACTAACCGGGACAGGATTGCTTGAGGCGAAGGAGAGCCTCGAGTGAGCGAGAGCAGCTTCAAGCAGGACCCACTGGCTAGATTTCTTCAACTTAACTTCGGGAGCTTTTCCCTTCTTCCTCCCGCGGCTTTCTTTGATATCGTTTTGTTTCCAACCGCGGTTTTTTTTTTTAAAAAAAAAAACTTGGAAAGCTGAATTATTCGCGGGACTCCCAGGAAAGGGACCCATCGGCTGGACTGTAGCCTCGATTTGATCCAGAAGAGAAATCCGTCCGGGAGAAAGGAGCGGCTGCTAAAGAAAAGGATTTTTTTTTTGTTTGTTTGTTTGCTTGCAACTGACCGGATCTTTTGAAGATCCTCTCTCCCTACTTGCCTCCACTTCTCTGCTTTCAGGGTAACCGGCTTTGTCAGAGAGGAGCGACCCAAGGCGCAGAACGGAGAGCGCGCCCACCGCGCAAAAAGAGGACAGCTGCAGAGCGTATCAAGGGACCGGCTTGGTGGATTGGATTTGGCGAGCTTCCCCCACAGCCGACCGCCTCCTCGTGTGGCGAAAGATAGGAAGGCATCGTTGATTGGAGTGTCCCCAGCCCGTCGCTAGAAATTGGATTGACTCTCAAATCTGCCTCGTGGATCCTCCACGCCACCCCGTCTTCCCCCTCCCCTTTGGCCCCCCGATGACTCTTGGCTAAAAAAGAGCGCTCTCTCTCCACCTCCTGCCTGCTTTTGGCTGGACGCTGCCTGCCTGAAGGCAAACCACTGACATCATGACAGAGGAGTTGGCTGCTTTGGAGCTACCCGCTGGCAAGTGACCGAGTGAGGCCGCGGGGAACTCCGACTGCCCTGGGGGAAAGCGGCTTTCCCGATCGATCCTTCTTCTGCTTCTTCTCCGCCTCGCAACGCCGGAGCTCCTTCGACTGGCCTTGTTTGCCCTCGCCGATTCGGACGCCGTTCTCGCCCAGATCGCGCCTTCGCCCCGCTTGGCACTCTTCTCGTGGGGCTTGTCCGTCGCTCTACCGACCGCCCTGAGCTCCGGGCGTCCGATCCGGCCGGCTCCCCGGCTCACATCTCAACCTCCCAGCGGAACTGCCCGGTGATCGGCATGGACGGGGCGGATCGGAAGGGGCCCCTGACCGCCTCGCTTCTGCTTCTGCTTCTGCTGGCGGAAGCGTGCTGGCTGATGCTGAGCGCCGGAGCTTCGCCGACGCCTCCCGGGGCAGCGCCCCTGGACACTTGCACCTCGTGCGGCTTCCGACGACCACCCGAAGAGCCCGGCGAAGTGGACGGCGATTTCCTGGAGGCCATCAAGAGGCACATTCTCAACCGGCTCCAGATGCGCGACCGGCCCAACATCACCCACGCCGTGCCCAAGGCGGCTCTGGTCACGGCCCTGCGCAAACTGCACGCCGGCAAGTTGCGCGAAGACGGGCGCGTCGAGATCCCCAACCTGGACGGGCAGGCGAATGGGGGGCCCGCGGCTCACCAGCAGGTCTCCGAGATCATCAGCTTCGCCGAGACAGGTGGGTGGCCCGCCAGTGTATCCCCCCGTCCACCTTCCCGCTTCGCCCTCTTGGCCCCGAGCATCCCTCGCCTCCGCCACGGAACGTCGGTCCGAGCATCCCGTCTGCCCCCCCCCTCCCGGCAATCCTGCAATCCCACCGCTTCCCTCTGGGGGCCGCCGGTCTTCCCTCCGCCTGCTTTCTGCTGCTGCTTCTCCCTTGCGGGGACCCCGTCTTCCCTTCCACTGCCCATCCTGTGCGTTTCCCCACACCGGGGCCGTCCTGGCTCGACCCATCCATGCAACCCCAGCCTTCTGCTTTGCGTTCCCTTACTTCCCCGTTTCCGACTACTGCCACACCCGTCTTTAGTTCTTCACCATGTGGGCTAAATTGCTGTCGCATCTTTGTAACTCCTGCTCCGCTCTGATTTACCCTCTGCAACCGACGTGTCCCGGGCCCCTCCATTCCCCTCTCCGTCCTTGATTTCTGTCCCATTGATCAAGTTTGACCCTCTGTTTATTTGTAGTACTTGCTCCATTTAAATGGGTATGTAGGGGGCTAATGGGTGTGTACCTTAACCTTCCGTTAGCATGCCTGCTGCAAAAATCCCATCTATTTACCACCCATCCTCCAGGCTCTGCTGATCAGATCGCTTTGTCATATTTTCCTCCCACAGGCTATAGGTTTATATGTGCTACTCTCAGAAACCGGTGCTCTCCTCATGGCATAGAGTAAATCTTTACCATGCAGATTTCTTTACCAATCACAATTTCTTCTGCTATGCATTGGTTCCTTTCTATACACCACTGAATGTTCCATATCCTGGTTTGTTTGTTTGTTTTTTTTAAATCATGTGTCATACAGAATATCTGTCCTGAATCCATTCTCATCCTTCAAACCCCCGTCCTCCTGCCCCACCTACCTCCCTATATCGCCTGCTATCAACTAATAAAATGAACTTGCCCTATTTTATTGACTTATTTTGCTCAGTCATCTTTCTATCTAACCCCATCCTGCCTAGCACTTGAGTTTCTTCTGCTCCCTCTTCTTCTTCAGCCTCAGACAGGGTCTTCTGGGTATCCATCCACTCACTGACCTCTAACTTCTGTTCCTCACATACATACCCCATAAAACTTTGGTGATCTCATCCGTATAATTTTTGTATGCATCCTTTATTCTGCGAGACTTTCTACTTCCTATACGCATCCACTTGTGTATTCCTTAAACCAGAGTATAAAGTTATGAATGAGTAAAAATCATCAGTTATTACCCTGTGATCTCACCTATTAATATTAACTCACCCATAAGAATTGCATTTGTCATAGCATTTAATCCATTTCCTCCTCTCATTTCCCCAGTGACAACAATATCGGTTCATCTTGTGTTTCTTTCTCTGGTGTAATGTCCACCTTTTTTGCCTAATTCTATGCTTCTCTGATTCTATTGCTCCTTCTATTTTAACAGCACCATGTCTATCCCACATCTCCAGTTTAGCTGCTCTACTTTGCTGAAGTTACCTTTTTGCAAATCCAAGTGAGGTTTTCTCACTGTTCTTCATAAACCATATGTCTGTCTGTCCATCCCACCTTTCTCTGATACTTTATATTAACATTTCTATGTTCTACAGCTGCCAACTAGCAAAACCACCAGTGTAAATACTATTGTCAAGTATGCTATTCCTTAGAAGTTGTTAAGGTACTTGTCAATGAAAAGATGACAAACAAGCTTTCCTTTCCAGAAAAATATACACAAATATTAAGTGTGTTCTAAGTCACATGCAGTAAGCACTGACTAACAGTGTCCTGTGTATGAGCTGAGTGTGAATATGACATGTGCTTCTAAATTAATTGCAGCAGTGTTGTATTCATACCAAAAGTTCAGGGGTTCCTCAAAGCAGCAGGCATTATTAAAAAGGGTTGTTTTAAGGTAAAAAGTTTGAAAGCCACTATAATACATACAGGGCAGGAAGAAGTAGAGGGATAAGTGAATGCATTCATTACCTGGGTAAGTAAAATAAGAGAAGGACTACACTATTAGAATTTAGTTTTCTTCCTCTAGTAGAATTATAATTTTTTACCTGTTTATCATGGCATGTTATTGTTACCTTTAAAGGTTTGGTGCCGTTTGGATGTGCAGCTTTATGATAAATGCACATTATGATAAATACACATTATCATAAATACACATTCAACTTACTGTATGATATTTTCTTCATCATGTTCCTAGACTAAGAAAATATATTCATCCCATACTACTACTAATAAAGCATTATTCTGTCGCATTGCAAGAGCTAGGTTTAAAGTATAAAGATTTGCAATTCGGCTTGACAATGCCAGCACTTTTTCTTTTCAACATACTGAACAATGTGGAATTGGATTGGAATGAATTGAAGCAGAATGAAGAATATTGAATAAACTCTGGAGCTGTGTGATCCTGTGCATATTTGCTCAAAGGTAGACCTGCTGAGTTTCACATAAATGTGCCCAGGATAGTAATTTCTAGGTCAGAGGTGTTTGGGTAAGAGATTCGGTGCCAGCTTGTTCCATTTAGTGTTCATATTATAAATATGAACCAGAAGGCAGCAACCAGTTGCTCATGGCATCTGCTTTCCTGCTTTAATCTCAAAGAAAAGAAAACAGCAATTGCATTATGTTGGATACAGAGTTAATTCCACCGACATCAGTGGGACTTGAATTAGTCTTGACTAAGTTAACTCAGATTGATTTCAAGAGCCACTCTAAGTATGACTAAGTGCAGCTCTGTCACCCATTGGCTGCAATGAAAACTTGCTTAATACCCAGAAAAATTGTGTGGGACTTATAAATGATTAATGTCTAAAGTTCATCCTTTAGGTAAATGAAACAGCTGCAAGGTGTACAAGAGGACTTGTTCTCTTTAGGTGTCCAGATGCCAAGTAAATAAATAAGACAGGCATCCTGTACCTTTAAGAATGGTGCAAAAGAGAATTTAAGGTGGCAGGACAAGGTATATCTTTGGGCACAATTATGACAAATGCAACTGTCCTGTCATTTCAGTTATTACTAAGGTAATAAACCTTTGCCTGGATAGTACCCTTTGAGCTACTGGTGGCTAAGGCTCATATTACTGAATAATAACTCGCCTCACCCCAGCCCTCTGAAAGCTAAAATATCAAGGAGATAGTTGTGCTGGAAGGTTTTCTCTGACACTTTTATGTTCTGGATATTATTATACAAAAGAACATGCTTCTATTTGTAATCTGGAACCATCAAAATCAGACACTTTTACAATCCCGGTAAGTATTTGCTATGGTCAAGTGGACAAATCCAGCAAGTCCTCATATTTCTCAAGAATTATAGAGCCAGTGGGTGAGTTTACAGTGCATCTAAATTGTAACTAAATCCTTTCTCTGAAGAAAAAAAAATCCCGTTCCCTGATTGTTAACAATTTGTGCTTTCTGGGAAGATTATACAGGAGGGGTGCCTGTGCCAGGCCAACACTTTAAAAAAAACTAATTAGCACTTATCCAGGTGCTCTGAGTTCCTTTCATGACTTTCCATCTATCTGAACTTAATTGCTTATACACTGATTTCTAAGGATCTGGCTCCCCCACCCCCTCTCCTTATATACCCTTATTAGTTTCTCTCTGGGAACTTACTTTATAATGGCTTTCTGGTACTGATTCAGCCACTGAACAACTTTGCAATCTGTAGCTGATGGTGTACATTCCCCCCTCCCTCTTTTCAGTTTAGCCATTTATGTATATTATTTGTGGCACTTACTAATATTATGCATTTATTTTGATCCACGATTCATTTTCATTTTCTTTTCCTTGAGAAAACCTAACACAAACATGAAACCTTAAAAAAAAGTAATTTTTTTTCTCCCCCTTCCATTATATTCCAGATGACCTGTCATCTTCTAGAATGCGACTCTATTTCTTCATTTCTAACGAAGGCAATCAGAATCTGTTTGTGGTTCAAGCCAGTTTGTGGCTTTACTTGAAGCTGCTTCCCTACGTCTTGGAGAAAGGCAGCCGGCGAAAAGTAAGAGTCAAAGTGTATTTCCAAGACTCGGACACCAGCAACAAGTGGAATGTGGTTGAAAAGAAAGTTGATCTCAAAAGAAGTGGTTGGCACACATTTCCTATGACAGAAGCAATCCAAGCTCTGTTTGAGAAAGGAGAGAGAAGATTGAGTTTGGACATTCAGTGTGAAGGCTGTGAAGAGTATTCAGTGCTGCCAATTTATGTGGATTCTGGGGATGAATCCCACCGGCCTTTTTTAGTGGTGCAAGCCCGATTGGCTGACAACAAGCACAGGATTCGGAAAAGAGGTCTGGAATGCGATGGCCGGACCAATTTATGCTGCAGGCAAGAGTTTTACATTGACTTTAAGATCATCGGATGGACTGACTGGATCATAGCACCAGCGGGTTACTATGGGAATTACTGTGAAGGGAGCTGCCCAGCCTATTTGGCTGGAGTCCCAGGCTCAGCTTCCTCTTTTCACACAGCAGTCGTGAATCAGTACCGCATGCGAGGGCTGAACCCAGGCACCGTGAACTCCTGCTGCATTCCAACCAAACTTAGCACAATATCCATGCTGTACTTTGATGATGAATACAACATCGTGAAGAGGGACGTTCCCAATATGATTGTGGAAGAATGTGGCTGTGCCTGATCTGGAGAAGGATGCTAGAAAGGAGCAGAGGGGGGGCAGGGAAGGTGAGGGGGGGAGGTGAGGATGAAGATTCCCCTACTGAATGGATTTGGACACGCTACTGCTCTTTTTCTTCCTTCTGGGCATGGATGTTTAAACCCTACTGCAGAGGCAACAGTGGCAAAGGCAGCAATAGCACTGAAAATACATATAAATATATATCAATTGCACTCTGTTGTCAGGACAGTGGCAGTCAATGCATCCTGGACACTAAAAGTATGCTACCACATATAAACTAATGCTTTCAAGTTACTTAATCCTACCTATATACCCAAAGACACAAGTGTGTGTGTTTGTGTGTATACACGTACATACGCGTACATACACACATATATACACATACTCATATATACACATACACACAACAACATGAACGCACACATGTGTGATCCAGTTTGGAGGAAGGCATTATGTAAAGGAGTTAAATGTCTGCTGGTGATATATGCATACAGACCAGTAGATTTTTTCCCCCTCTCAGCCAGCCCTATGAAATGAAATGGTTTTTAAAAAAAAAACAAAAAAAAAAACAAGAAGAAAACAATCCTATATGTTCAATAGACAAGCATTTCAGTGACCAAACAAGCAACCAACTACCATCATTTCTAAGGTCTAAATTGAAGCAGCAGGTTACCTGCTCTGTGCAAAATAAGTCCTTCTTCCTGATGGGAAGTGCAAGATATGCATATAGCACTTCCAGGAGAGAACACACTAATGAAACCAGTCTCTCTCTTAACTATACGTATGTATGTATGCATGTTTGTGTGTGCGAGAGAGAGGGAGGGAGAAACAGTACCATGTGATTAATATCGGAAATGGTAGCTGTATTCTTCTGAATGATAGATTGGCATGATTTTATACTTTATTGGATATGCCATCCATATGGACAATTATCCCTGTTACGTTGTCAAAAAAAAAAAAAAAGGTGGGGGGAGACTTGACCCTTCCTGTTCTAGTTTTGCTCATGGTCCGTACTACACTCACGAAAAGATTTGCAACATCAAAACCTGGAGTTGAAGTTCCATGCTCGGAGTAACAGTAAGATGACAATGGGAATAGCTGGAGAGAACAGAAGAGAGGAAAGAGAAGCCAGTGTTAGCACAAGTAAATTTATGAGCCATAAGATAAATCTCAATCACATAGTGGATATATTTGGGGAAAGGAGTAGCGCACAGTGTTTGAAAGGGTGAGACTGTTTAGTACATCCTGAGGAGGGGAAAGAGAGAGAGAGAGAATGCACAAGTAGAGGGTATTACATTTAGTTTGGTTTCCAAACACTTCCATATCAAGGGTGGCTGCAGAGCTCAGAAATCCATGCTACACTACAGCACTCGCAACCTGCTTGAATGCACGTTCCTATAGCACTTGCAGATTTCCAATGCCTTGACTGGTTGGTACTTGATGGTGCACTTCCTTTTGCTCACTGTTCTCTAGATTTAAAAACAAGTGCCGCATGAGCTATGCAATTTAAAAGTGTCAACCCAAACTAGATGAAACTGGACTGAAACGAGACGGTACTTTTTATATTTTTTTTATACTTGAAATTAAATCTTTTGCTTCTTTTTTTAAAAGCGAGTGATTGGTTTTCATGTTTGCACTGATGTAGTTGCATGACTTAGTCAGGAGAAACTATCCTTGGGCGGGGTGGGGGTGGGGGTGCGGGGAAAGGTTATTTTTATACCAGCAAAAAATATTGGATACAATGAAAATATATTACACTGAAAAGTTTGGAACCAAAGAGGCCAACAATTTTAATTATAATTTTTATCAGATGGCAAGGCCCCGGTATCTTCAGTCACACAATGATACTGAACATTAAGGCCTGTCAATTTCTTTTCAGGGTACAAAATAGATTCCATTGTCTTTGGATCAGTATCTTTTCTATGCCCTCGTATGTTGGAGACATTCCAAGATGTGCATCGAAGAAGAAGAAGAAGAAGAAAAGAAGAAGAAGAAGAAGAACCCCAAATTGTTGTTTATTTAATAAAGTCCCTTGTAGGTTCTGTTCCATAGTAATTTAAATACCAAACAACATTCACTTACATTTGCTGTCCGGGTATTTTGCATTTGTGTACAGTTTCAGTAAATAAAACAAAAGAGAAAAAAAAAAGTTTGAGAACTACAGCAGCTTCTTGCAGTTATGCTGAACTGTTGGAAAAAGCTTTGTTAAAAAGTATCTTTAGCTTGGGGGATCAAGGCCTGATTGCTGAACACGCTTATGCACTGTTGAATGGAAGCATGAATGCGGAACCGTTGGTCGGATAAGGGCCAGGGAACTTAGCGCAGGTGCAAACTCCATTAAATTCCACAGGGCTAATGTTTTGAGCAAACAATTCAGGGGAACATGGCCTAGGGCCTTGCAAATCCCAAGATTAACTGAAAACAAGCATGCTTTTGCTCTTCCTCAGCCATCGTTTCACAATATTCTTAATACCCCTTGTGGAAAACAAGGCTTTTAAAAAAAAATATTATTTTTTTAAAATTACAAACTGAAGACGATTGGGATTAAATACCCTACATGGGGCGTGGTGACCATGTTCAATTCAGAGAATGCTTCCCATGGTGATTTTCTGCTACAGAACCCATATGCATCTGCTGCAGGGTTTTTAGCAAGGAAAGGGTGTGTGTTTGTCTGGAATTTAGGGACAGCATTTTTCAAGTTGTCACCCTCCTTCAGCCCTTTCTTCATTCCTGACTTAATGCACCATTTTGCTTGCACCACGTTAGTAGAAAAAACGTGGGATGTCTGGGTGATAGTCTCCATTCTGTGTTTCAGGATACCTTGGTAATCAAACATCTTGCTTTACAGGTTGAAAGCCAATCTTTTCACAATAATATTGGTCAGTGTCTAAATAATGATGACCAGGGAATGAGATATGACTTTCCCAGAAGCTCAGTTCCACTTTGGTCACAACCTGTAACCGGTCTTCTTGTCACCTTGCCTCCCAGAAAAGGAGTGGTAGAACACAAATGCTTCCCCCCCCCCCCACACACACACCATATTGTTGTCCTAGGATCCTGTTGATAAAAGCAGGAAAAAATTACCTATTTTTAAGAATAGGAAAGATGGATATGACTGCTTAAAATCTTGGCTTGAGAACCATGGAAAGCCAAGATCCATTGAAGAAGAGGAACACGCAGGTTGGCAGGTGATTCGAGCATTCATGGAAACTATTAGTAAAGAAAGAGCTTTGGAAATCTAAGAGCTGTGATCCTGGAAGGTAGTAGGTTGGGGACGCATTGACCACATGCCCTGTACCAGGGGTGAAATCCAGCAGGTTCTGACAGGTTCTGGAGAACCGGTAGCAGAAATTTTGAGTAGTTCGGAGAACCGGCAAATACCACCTCTGGCTGGCCCCAGAGTGGGGAGGGAATGGGGATTTTGCAGTATTCTTCCCCTGCCACACCCACCAAGCCACGCCCACAGAACCAGTAGTAAAAAAATTTGGATTTTACCACATGCCCTGTACAAGATGGAGAGCCTGTTACCTCACAGTTACTAAGTTCAGCCTATATAGAATATTGTATGAGGCGTCAAACATTTCCCGTATAATTTCACAGTCCAAAGCAAAATTGCTAATAGTGGATTTCCAAGAAAATTTATTTGCTGTTAGTGATATTCCTGCTTAGGAATTTCTGACAACTTTCCTAGGTCAAAACCAGAACTTCTTTAAGATAGAATTTGAAAGTAGGCATATAGGCCCCTTTCTAACCCTGAGCTAAAATGTAAAGATCAAAAGCTACTTGTATACCTCAAATAATAATCCTCCAGTTCAGATTGCGACTCCAGCATTGGAAAAATATGTTAATGAAAAATATACGAATTTCATCTGAATACTAGAAAGATTTCCCTTACAAGAAATATATACATAGTCCTCATTTAGTAACTGCTTAGTGACCATTAATTAATTACTTGCTGATGAAAAAGTAACTTTGCAACAAATCCTCACATTTTTGGTCTTTTCAGGTCTGTAAAGCAAAGGGAAAGCTAAAATAACATCGTAAGCACAATCAGAGTTTCACCTAGTAACTGTTTCACTTAACAACTGAATTGCTGGTGCTAATTTTTCTCACTAAAAGAGAACTACCAGAATCAGAACCTTTGAAGTAAATGTTTTTATTTAGAAAATGGCATTAGTGGTAGAAAAAAGTATTTTCATCAATTGAATCAGCCATTGAAATCATTTTTGAATTAGGCCTCTCTCACTATTTTTAAAAATTTTAAAATATGGTCTCTGCCGCCTTAATTATTAACACCCTCATTTCCAATGTAGTATTTTTTTCTCCAGAATTTGAGCTCATTAATCTTCAGATAGTTTGCCAAACCCAGTGTGCATATCTTCTGATACCCTGGCCTAAACAGCCTGATAGCCAAGCCTTGCGTCTTCCCTCCATTATTTAAAGAGGAAAACAGATTTGTTTTTTTAAAATCCCTATTGTCAAAGCAAGGATTACTTTGCAAGGCCCCCATACTCTACAAAATAATGCATGGTTGAAGTCTTCAGCTCCTGGCTTAGGCTGCATTCATTTAATCTCTGCAGTGATTTAAATGCTGGGAAGGTTTTTGACAGTGGGAAAGTTCAGTATTTCCCACAATGGTGCATTCCAGATATGCTGAACTTCAACTTCTAGAATCCCCCAACCTACATGGACAACACATTGTAAGGCATTTGTTTAAGTAGTAAATTGTAATTGTTTCATATTAAAACATTCATATATGTTTCCATGCTTGTTTACAACCGTCATCATTATCATCATGTGACAATATTAATTTATATTAACAACATTTTAGGACAGAGATGGCCTATAACGGGCAAAATAGGAACAGAGCAAATTTTAGAATAGAAAGAAATTGCCAGAGAATAATTCTTGGAAAATAAAACCATCTTGGATAGTTTGAAGTAGCTGGTGTCCTGCCAGATAGTGGAAAGTAACTATGGATGCCATTTTAAAAACTGTAAAAAATAGACATCAAGTCACACATGTTCACAACCTTAAATGCTCTCATAATAATGCATTATTATTCCAATGAGTTAAATTATTGTGATTTTTTGGGGGGGGGTAATGGTGGTCATCAGCTCACGAGACATCAAAATTTAAGTTGAAAAATGATCTGCCTTTGCCGTATCAATATAAACAAGACTGTTACTTTACCAAATAATATCACCCAACAAGAAAGCACAATTTTCATACCACCATTGCTAAAAGTCACTGAGGTTGCATACAGTACTATGGAAATTTGTAATTGAGGGCTGCAAAAATCCTTGTCTGTCATCTACTGTAGAGGTCATCCAGCCTCGCTTTCAGGAAACTACATTCAATAACCTGATAGAAAAGAAGACCCCTTCTTGCATACAAATGTTATCTTGCTTACAGAGGAAAAACAAGAACATAAACAAGAGAATCAAATTAAATGAGGAGACCCTAGAAAGGGTGCAGAGAAGAGCAACAAAGATGATAAGAGGTCTGAAGGCTAAACTGTACAATGAATGGTTAAGGGAATTGGGTATGTTTAGACTAACAAAGAGAAGGACTGGGGAGACATGACAGCTGTCTGCCAATATTTGAGGGACTGTCGCAGCTATGAAGGAATTGACTTATTCTCCAAAGCACGTGAGGGCAAGACAAGAAATAATGGGTGGAAGAGAGAGATCCAACCTAGAACTAAGGAGAAATTTCCGGATTGTGGGAGCAATTAATCAATGGAACAATTTGTTTCCTAGAGTTATCGGTGCTGGAGGTTTTCAAGATGATGTGACTCCGACCCCCGAGGCCGACTTATCGGAGGGAGAAGGCTCCGAACATGAAGGAGAGGAGTTGGCCAGGCCTCCCTCTCCAGGACCCTCCTCTCTGGCAATGCCTCAGGTGTCTCCCGAAGAAGAAGAGATTGGCCAGGAGCCAGGTATCTCCTCACAGTCGGACAGTGACGGAGATAAGTCTTGGCTTGATCCACGCCAGCGTCGGAGAGACAAGCGCATGCAGCAGAAAAGGAGGCATGCCAGAGATTAAGCTGAGTCACTGGACCACACCCACAGGGGATAAAAGGGGATGAGGTGGCCATTCAGACTCTGTGACGGACAAAACTAACTACTAGCGAGTCACATTGTATCTTTGAAACAATGTTATCTGCCTTGGATTTAATATGGACTGGACTTGACAATTCTTGAACTGTGTGTATCTTGTTTGGGTTTATCTGTCGGAGGAACAACCCCTCCCTCTATGAGTAAAGTTCTTGGCAAGCAGCTACTGGGTTGCTGCCAATCCTCGAAATATCGAAAGAATTTGTTGTCTGCCAATTTTATTTAACCCCTGGCTATCTGTTTGTGTGCGTGGGTGAGAAGGGGACAGAACACAAGAAAACTTTGGACATCCCTTTGCCTGGAATGGTATAAGGACTCCTGGCTTGGGCAGGGATCAGACTAGAAGATCTCTGAGGTCCCTTCTGGCCCAATGATTCTATGATTTATTTGATGACTGCTTTGAAAAGGGACTCCTTTTGAAAGTTGACATTGCAGGTAATACTATATATGGCAGCCAGGCAGTGAGTGGATGAACCCGTTATTGTAACATACATCCGGTCCAGGAGTGGGTTCTACTTTGTTCTACTTACCTTTACTACTGGTTTGCTTTGCTTGCTTGCTTTGCTCGCTCACTTCTGCGCATGCATCACCTATGATGACGTCCGGGTCGGTGGGCGGGAGCCTCCCGCCAGTTTTACTACCGGTTCTTGCGAACCAGTCCAAACCAGGGACAACCCACCACTGCTCTGGTCTGATCTAATTATTCCACTCGTTTAGTTTATAAGCCCACATAGTTTTGATCTAAAGACCATCATTTCCTAAGGAGATCTGCCTCTGGTCCAAGTATGCAGAGTGGGAATGCATAATTTTTTTTTCCTTAAGGAAAAGTGAGGAAGACAGAAACACCCCCAAAAGCCCTTCTCCATGATAGCCCCAGTATTTTGAGAGACTGTTTCAGGAATTATGCCCGGAGTTTTGAGTATTGATTTTCGACAGAACCACAAAGGTTCTAGCTGTTTTGATCAGAGGGGAGTTTGATTCTAGTGATGTTGGTATTGTTTATAAGATTTTTGTAATTATTAGATGGTCATTTTTATTTGAGTTGCTATTTGGATTGCTGAGATCTTGAGTCTTTTTTGGTTGTGGGGGGATTGGTAGCTGATTTATTCATATTTTAACCGTATATTGGTAAACTATCCAACATTTTAGGAACTGGATTGTATATAAATACACGTAAGTACATAAATACCCACACTCAGAGATTCAGAGACTCAAGATGGAGATGAATTGGGACAACAGTGAAGCTTCCCAATAATTGTCCTATAAAAATCATTTTAAGAACTCAGGATAAACTCATCCAGGAGGCCACCAAGGACCCCAAAACAACATCCACTGGTCTGTAGGCTTCTCTTGCCTTGGCTAAAGTTTGTGGCTATGTCAGTAAAAATGGATTCATGGGGAAAGTAGCAAGATGAAACCCGTTGCCTAACCCACAAACAATGGTTGAAGGACAAATATAACAATTTGGAAGAGCCACATCAGGTTCCAGACCAGTCCTCCACAGAGATAGGCAGGGCCCAATTTCTGCTAGAAAATGCACACATGTTACTGAACTGAAGCAATTCATGAAGGAATGGGTGAAAATTCCTACACATCGAAGAGAAAGAGCAATCACTAATTACAAGACACATTTGGTTGTCAGCTACTGCTGCCATCATCAGTTACTGGTTCTAAAAGGGCAATTTCATTTTCACATTGGCACCTTGAATGTTGGATGATTGCTTCGCAAACAAGTGAAGCAAGCACCAAGCGTTGGTGTTATTTTTTCACTTAGACTCTGATAACATTGAGTAGCAAAGACATGAGGAAATCCAAAGAGGAACAAATACTTTTTCCATATAACTCTGCGGTGTTGCAAAATTCGTCAAGGAGGGATGCTGTATACTTTGTCACACAGCAATCATGCTGTTCAAAGGATTGTATTGTGAAAGGGAATGTTTTTCCCCCCCGCCTGATATGTTCCGAGTTTAAGGGCTCTTTTATCCATGTATATTGATTTATCACCTGGTAAGTACCATATCGAAAGGAGGCATGGTTAAAGATGCTGAGCTTGTCAGCTGGAAAGCTAACAGCCTGGGTTCAAGACCCGAGTGCTGCACATCAGGATGAGCTCGTGTTACATGTCCCAACTCCTGCCCACCTAGCAGTTCAAGAGCTTGCAGATGCAAGTAGATAAATAGGTACCACTTCAGTGGGAAGTTAACAGGGTTCCATGCAGTGGTGGGATTCAAAATTTTTTACTACCAATTCTGTGGGCATGGCTTGATGGGCATGGCATGGCTTTGTGGGCGTGTCAGGGTAAGGATACTGTAAAATCTCCATTCCCTCCCCATTCCAGGGGAAGGTTACTGCAAAATCCCCATTTCCTCCCGATCAGCTGGGACTCTGGAGGCATAGAATAGATGGGGGTGGGGCCAGTCAGAGGTGATATTTACCGGTTCTCCAAACTTTAGTTTAGTTTTAGTTTTATTTGATTTGTATACCGCCCTACTCCCGAAGGACTCAGGGCGGTGAACAGCCAACAATAAAATACATAGATACACAAAATTTAAAAACCCAATAAAATCAAATCAAATTATTTGGCCCAGACAAATTAAAACACCCCGATAATTTAAAAACAGATTAAAAATTAAATATTTAAAAAGGGAAGAGATTAGGCCAAGCCCGCTTGATGGAATAAAAAGGTCTTCACAGCACGGCGGAAGGAGCGCAGATCCGGGATCCTCTGTATCTCCAGGGGGAGCTCATTCCAGATAGTAGGTGCCCCCACAGAGAAGGCTCTCCCCCTAGGGGCTGCCAGTCGACACTGTTTGGCTGACGGCACCCGGAGGAGTCCCTCTCTATGAGAGCGTACTGGCCGGTGGGAGGCTATTGGTGGTAGTAGGCGGTCCCGTAGATAACCAGGTCCTAAGCCATGGAGCGCTTTAAAGGTGGTAACCAAAACCTTGAAGCTCACCCGGAAGACCACCGGGAGCCAGTGCAGCTCGCGCAGGAGAGGTGTTACATGGGAGCGCCATGTCGCTCCCATTACCACCCGCGCGGCCGCACTCTGCGCCATCTGGAGCCTCCGGGTGCTCCTCAAGGGGAGCCCCATGTAGAGAGCATTACAATAGTCTAGGCGGGAGGTGACGAGGGCATGAGTGACCGTGCGTAACGAGTCCCGATTCAGAAAGGGACGCAACTGGCGAATCAGGCGAACCTGATAAAAAATCCTCCTGGTCACGGCCATCAAATGCTCTTCTAAAGACAGCCGTGAGTCCAGGAGGACGCCCAAGTTGCGAGCCCTCTCCGTGGGGGCCAATGATTCGCCCCCAATAGTCAGTGATGGCGTCAACTGACTATATCGGGATGTCGGAAACCACAGCCACTCGGTCTTGGATGGATTGAGCCTGAGCCTGTTCCTCCCCATCCAGATCCATACGGCCTCCAGGCACCGGGACATCACTTCAAGGGCATCGTTGGGGTGATCCGGGGTAGAGATGTACAGCTGAGTGTCGTCAGCATACTGATGGTACTCCACCCCGAAACCACGGATGATCTCGCCCAACGGCTTCACATAAATGTTGAACAGGAGAGGCGAGAGGACCGACCCTTGCGGCACCCCACATATGAGGGGCCTCGGGGTCGACCTCTGTCCCCCTGCCAACACAGACTGCAACCGGTCAGAGAGAAAGGAGGAGAACCACCGCAACACAGTGCCTCCCACCCCTAACTCTTCCAACCAGTGCAGCATGATACCATGGTCGATGGTATCAAAAGCCGCTGAGAGATCTAACAGGACCAGGACAGAGGAGCACCCTCTGTCCCGAGCCCTCCAGAGATCATCAACCAACGCAACCAATGCCGTTTCCGTGCTGTACCCGGGCCTGAAGCCCGACTGGAATGGATCCAGATACGTCGTTTCATCCAGGTGCTGGGGGAGCTGTTGCGCAACCACACTCTCAACAACCTTCGCCACAAAACGAAGGTTGGAGACTGGACGATAATTTACCAACATTGCCGGGTCCAGGGAAGGCTTCTTGAGGAGAGGCCTCACCACCGCCTCTTTCAAGGTGGCAGGAAAGACACCCTCACCCAGCGAAGCATTTATAATCCCCTGGAACCAGCCTCGTGTCACCTCCCGAGAAGCCAGCACTAACCAGGAGGGACACGGGTCCAATAAACAAGTGGTCGCGTTCAGTCTACCCAGAATCCTGTCCACGTCCTCAGGGGTCACAGGATCAAACTCATCCCAGATAACATTCTCAAGACCTGCCCCAGTCCCTCCCCCTGAGACTACCCAGTCGGAGTCCAGATCTTCCTGAATCTGAGCGATTTTGTCATACAGATATTGAACAAAATCCTCGGCTCTACCCTCCAAGGGGTCCTCCCGCGCTTCTTGGTGGAGCAGGGAGCGGGTCACCCTAAACAGGGTGGCCGGGAGATTATCTGATGACGCAATAAGAGCAGCAAAATAGCTACATTTCGCTGCTTTTATCGCCACTAGGTAATTCCTAATATGAGGTCTTACCAGTGTCCAGTCAGATTCAGAAAGACTGGCCCTCCAACTACTCTCTAGGCGTCTTTTCCAGCGCTTCAACTCCCTCAGCTCCTCAGTGAACCAAGGAGCTAAATGAGATCGGCGCCGGGTCAGAGGCCACAAAAGCACGACCCGATCCAGAGCTCCAGCGGCCGCCCTATCCCAGGCGGCCACTAGGTCTCCAGTCGAGGCGTGTGCCAGAGCCTCAGGGAATGGCCCAAGCTCCATCTGGAACCTATCAGGTTCCATCAGACGCCTGGGGCGGAACCATCTTACCGGCTCCGCCTCCCTGCAGCGGGGTGTAGCGGTTCGAAGGTCGAGACGAAGGAGAGAGTGATTAGACCATGACAAGGGCTCGGTGACTATATCCCCTATCTCGAGATCCTAGAGTCCAGAGACCCTATCTCTGGACTCAACCACTGTCCAGAGACAAAAACCAGATCCAGCGTGTTTCCCCCCGTGTGGGTAGGGCCATGAATTAACTGGGTCAGGTCCATGGCTGTCATGGAAGCCATGAACTCCCGAGCCACCTCAGATGCCTCACCAACGGACGGCAAGTTGAAATCCCCCATGACCATAAGCCTAGGGGTCTCAACCGCCACTACTCAAATTTCCGCTACTGGTTCTCCAGAACTGGTCAGAACCTGCTGAAACCCACCTCTGGTTCCATGCACCTTTGGTTTATAGCCATGCTGGCCACATGATCCCAGAAATTATCTTTGTATAACACTGGCTCTCTTGGTCTAGAAACGGAGATGAGCATCACCTCCTAGAGTCGGACACGACTGGACAGAGAAAACATTTACCTTTACCTTTAAGTGCAATATCACCTGAGATTAGTGAAAACTGTCCACAAAATTATTATATCACTATGAACACTTTTCATCTTGAAAGAACTCGGTCTGTATCCTGAACTCCTGATCATCAAGAAGATGGCCTCTATCTGCATGTATTTATTTACTGAAACTGTTTCTATAATTCTTGTCTGAACACTATTTGTTTATTTGATTATATCCTGCCTTTATTATTATTACAAATAAATCAAAGCGGTGAGGATATCTAATGCTCCTTCCTCCTCCTATTTTCCCCACAATAACCCTATGAGGTAGGTAGGACTGAGAGAGAGAGAAAGAGAGCATCTGGCCCAGAATCACATAACTGGCTTTCATGGCTAAGGCAGGACCTGAACTCGCAGTTTCTTGCTTTCTAGCTGGTGCCTTAACCGCTAGAGCAAACGTGCTCTCAATAATAATTCAAATAATTACTGAATTCAAAAAACTGTAACATAAAACGTCCATGAAATCTATCAAAAGCACTTAAAACTTCTATTTTTTTAAAAAGGAGTACAGTAATATTGGGAAGAAATTCTTTCCTCCAGTGTCAAATAGGCCTCCGCAAACAGGGATTTGCCTTTCCTAAAGAAGGGGGGTAGTTCAGAATAAGAAGGCAGACCTTGAATTGAGGTTAAGAATTTGTTACAGCAGTTCAGATGTGATATAACTCAAGTGAACAGGTTAACATTGCTAGGTCACAGTGGCCGAGAAACAGCAGGAGCAGTACATTAAAGCAGTGGTGAAATCCAATTTTTTTTACTACAGATTCTGTGGGCATGGCTTGGTGGGTGTGATTTGGTGGGCATGGCAGGTGAAGGATACTGCAAAATCCTCATTCCCTCCCCACTCTGGGGCCAGCCAGAGGTGGTATTTGCCAATTCTCTGAAGTACTCAAAATGTCCGCTACCGGTTCTCCAGAACCCATCATAACCTGCTGGATTTCATCCCTGCGTTAAAGGTAGCCCTTGGCTTATGAGCACAGTTGGGGGCCAGGATTTCTGTTTCAAGGTATGGCAGTTGTTAAGTGAGTCATGCCCGATTTTACAACCTTTTTTTTTTTTGCCATGGTTGTTAAGCCGATCAGTTGTTAAATGAATCACATGGTTGCTAAGTGAATCCAGTTTCCCCCATTGACTGCTTATCAGAAGCCGTCACAAATGGGAAGGGAAGGCCACAAATGAGAACCACATTACCCTGGGACGCTGCAACCATCGTAAATACATGCCAGTCACCAAGTGCCCGAATTTTAATTTTGATCCCATGACCCTGGGGGTGCTGCGACAGTCATAAGTGCAAGGATTGGTCATAAGTCACTTTTCCCAATGGCATTGTAATGTGGAACGGTCACTAAACTACCTCTACATACAGTTATGTAAACCTGTTCCCTGCAATGCCATTACCTAAATTCAGGGGACAAGTCAAAATCTGGGAGAATTCCCAAGTATAAAATCAAACTTTCATTATTGAAGTGCATAAAAATCAAGCAAAGAGTGTGCATCTTTTTTTTTTTTTTGCTTCTCGAACCCTTGTTATTAAATTATTTCAGATTAAGAATGCTTAAACCTGAGGGTTTGTTTTTTTAAAACCCTGGCCTGGACCCAACAGAATTAATTCTTGATCAGAAGAGTGCAACCTGCTTCCTTTTAAATTTTCTGAACTCTTACTCTTCTTCCCACAGTCAGCCAAGTCTCTCACTTCCTCCCTTTGCTGTTTCAACCTTGGAATTAGAGTGATTGTTGCAACAGAGCCCGCTGAGAGAGATACTTCTACCTAATGAAATCAATGGGAAAACTCAACATTAATGTCAGTCTTGGTGTGACTTTCTAAAAAGAACTATAAGAAGAATGTAACAAAATGTTGTGACCGAGGTGAAGCAAAGCAGGCCATTTCTTTCTCACACTAGGGACCGTGGAACAGATACATTCTCATGAACTTAATCCCTTACCCCAAGGGTCCTCAACCTTTTGGACCTCAGGGACCACTAAATTCATAATTTTAAAGCCCGTGGACCACTAATATGATCTGCTTAATGACTGTTGGGTGGGCATGGCTAGGTGGTCATGTGACTGGGTGGACATGTCCAACTTGATGTCACTCACATTGAGGGGCACCTTGCCGGCCTCTACTCACCCCTCTCCTCCTAGCCACTCCTCCCCTGCCTGCCCGGGCTCCTTAGGGCCCCTATAGGAAGCAGTTGTTGAAGCTAAGCAGCCACCATGAGAAAGAGTTGTCAAAATAGTTGGTTCAGTTCAAATTGGATCTGACCGAGAAGGAGGCTCAGCAGAAGCACTTATTTATTTATTTATTTTATTTTATTTTTATGCTGCCCTTTCTCCACAGGACTCAGGGCGGCTCACAACAATTAAAATCAACCAGATAAATACATATTAAAATACAATTAAACGTTTATTAAAATTCATTAAAATAATCAAACCCCATCAGTCCAGGCTAGGTGATTTAAACAGCCATGTCTTTAGTTCGCAGCGGAAAGTGCGAAGGTCAGGGTCCAACCGGAGCCCCAGGGAGAGTTGATTCCAAAGGGTGGGCACGGCCACAGAGAAAGCTCTACCTCTGGGGGCCGCCGGCCGACATTGTCTAGCTGACGGCACCCTGAGTAGGCCCTCTCTGTGAAAACGCACCGGGCAATGGGAAGCCATTGCTGGTTGCAGATGGTCCGACAAATATCCTGGGCCTAAGCCATGTAGGGCTTTATAGGTCATCACCAGCACTTCACTGAGGACTACGAGCATAGGCTTTCCAAGCAGAGGGAAGACCTGCGGGAATGCAAGGCAAGGTACCGCCTTGCAGGCGCAGTGGACTGAGATGGTCAGCCAGTTCCAGGCCATGATGCAGTCCCACTGGAACAAGGCCCTCCAGCTCTTTGCCACCAGCAGCACTTCCCTCAGACTTCTCCCAAAGCCCCACACCAGGAGGCCGAAGCAGACCCCAAGTCAGAATTTCTGTCCCCCTCTAACCTACACAAAAAGATCCCAAAGGGGAAGACTCTCTGCAGCAACACAAATGTTCATTGCACGTATCTGCCCCAGGGCCTATAGTTTGAATTTATATTGCACTGAATCAGGGGTTTTCATCCCCTGATTCAGTTCAATATAAAAAATGCAAATAATTTTTCTGCAGACCACCAAAATTTTCTCACGGACCACCAGTTGGTGATCACTGCCTTAGCCAGCATGCACACTAGACTTAAGTTTGTTTCCTCAGGACCCATGTTTCAAACTGAGGACTTTGCTTTGGGGTAGCGAAATCAAGGTAATGCATCCTGAAATGTCCAGAATATCCTGCACTGCTTTCATCTTCCTTTTCAGTTAGGCCTTTGGTAAGGGCAAGGTACTGTAGGTTAGGATTTGTAATTTTAAAGAGCACATGGTGAGAACCTTCACAAAATGGATGCCATGAAAGGCATGCTCACATTCATGGAAAGATGGCCACTGACCCAGACTGATTCCAGACATTTTGGTGCCCAGGCAAAGTCATATCCGGGCATCCTCTAGGATTTGGCTCAATTTCTGATTTTGCTAGGAATTCTAGGAAGGTGACTACTTGTTTCTTTTCTTTTTTTTTCTTTTTCAAGATTTTAAACTTTACGCTTACAGTTTTCAGTCCTAGACATTTTTTTTTTGTTTTCTCAGACATTTTCACCATATTTACTTTGAATCACAGTAAATAAATGTAATTACAGCAGCACCCGTTGTTGTCATATGACAACATTTCTGCAAAATTATATTTATATATTACATTCTGCACTGGTACATAGAAAGTGCGATTACTCTTTTCCAGGTAACTTTGATAAACTGATGGTTTTGTGACTCACTCACTCAGTACCTTCCTATCAGTCGTTTGTCTTGCTTCAGTAGTATTATCAGCTTCCTGGGGCCCTTAGCTGTAATAATAATTTCTTTTTTGTTAGATCAGTTTTCCAGAAAGAAACTAGATAGTTCTTCCAATGTGCTTTCTAGCAACCCTGTGAAATGCTTATAGGGCTCAGAAACATTGCTAGTTTCTAGCAATGTTGCAATCAAAGGCTCCAAGCACTACTAATTAAAAGGCATGATGTAGCATTCCCTTTTTTTCACATTGAAAAAGAAAAGAAAACAGAAAGGCTACTTGAAGAGAGAAAACAGAAGGGTCACAGTTCTAGAATCAGCCTAAAAAGTAGAGCAACAAATTGGACCTTGTGAGATTTGGAAACATAGTCATAGAAGGTATCCGTAACTTGGAGAAGGGATACCGAAGGGGAGAACTGATAATTGTCTCCTGGTAGCTGAAAGGGTCTTAACCAGAAGACAGAGCAGAATGCTCTCAGATGCACTAGAGATCAGAACTAATCCTAGTCGATGAAAATGGCAGGTAGATATTATATATATACTGTATATAAGTATAAGCATGAATTGAATACATAAAATGAATACAATTAAAGGGAATATTAGGACAGGGACGGTAGGCGCTGGGGCTCTTATACACGCCTCTAAGACCTCTTAGGAATGGGGTGAGGTCAACAGTAGCCAGTCTAAGGTTAACATTTTTGGGGTTTTAGGATGAAACCACAGAGTCAGGTAGTGCATTCCAGGCATTGACCACTCTGTTGCTCAAGTCATATTTGCTGCAATCGAGTTTGGAGCGGTTCACTTTAAGTTTGTATCTATTGTGTGCTCGTGTATTGTTGTGGCTGAAGCTGAAGTAGTCATTGACAGGTAGGACATTGTAGCAGATGATTTTATGAGCTATGCTTAGGTCATACCGAAGGCTGCGTAGTTCTAAATTTTCTAAGCCCAAAATTTCAAGTCTGGTGGCATAAGGTATTTTGTTGCGAGCGGAGGAATGGAAGACTTTTCTTGTAAAATATTTCTGGAATATTAGAAGAAAGTTCCTAACAGCAAGAGCTATTTGACAGAGATTACTCTGAAATCTGGTGGGCTCTTGTTTGGTTGAGCTATTAAATCAGCATCTGAAAGAGCCATTTGTCAGGGATCTCTAGAATTGCTTCCACCAATGGTACGTACATACCTTTCATGGAGCAGAAGCTGAATTACAGTAGACAATCTGCAAGATCTTTTCCAGTTCTAAAATTCTTCAGCTCCTCAGTTATATTTAGATTGCAAAACGGATGTCAGAGTTCTTACTGGAGTTCTGCTTGCTTCACTGGATGAAAACATATGTAGACACTTTAGAAAAGCCATTTTATTTCCACGCATTGGATTTTAATCATCCTGGGATTCCATTCTTTCACTATAGGCTATTTAATTAGATCTTGATGGTTAAGACCCCTGGGTATATGGGTATGCATTTCGTAAAGGTTTTCCTTTCATACCAGTTTAATGTCAATATGAATCTATTGCTTTCCATGGCGTCATACCTGACTTGTAGCAGGGCAGATAAGAGGGAAAAAAAAAAATCAGGTTCTTTAATGTTCTTCCAACATTGGTTTTTGGAATAACTAAGTAAATGATTCCCTGTTTATGTAATTAGTCTAATTATATCAAATTACATAATTGGTACAATTATTTGAGATCACATAACCTCCATGTATAATACACCATAGCAGAAAACCTAATACTTGCCAAACAAGCATGTATCCTGTGATCTGCCTGCTTTTAAAATTATCCTACAATCCCCTCCACCTGCAGAAAATCTCAGCTGAATTTTATGTAACTTTTATAAAATAGACGTTGCTGGTTGAATTCCGGGATTTCAGACGTTGTCCTGGTTGTTTTCTCTTACAAAAACCCTGAGAATGTCGATCTTTGTGTTGTTCAACCTATTATCTAGGAGCTTATTGATTATTTCTAAGGAAATGAGTCACAGTAGGTCGTGGAGCCGAGGAAGTAGAAAAGTAGAGCAAGTTTGGGAGGCTAAATTTACAATGTCTGAAAAGCACAGATGCATAGTACAAAATACGCTGGTTTTATATTAAGTGGATTGCTTTGGCTTTCAGACAAGTGTTCTGGGAATTACAGTTTAGCAAGAGTGTTGTTGACCATGCTTCTGGGGCATTACAAAAACGCTTCTTTAAAACTCGGTCCTTTCCATTCTGTGGGTGCCCTCGAGATCTGTGGGGACTTCTAAAAATCAACTTTGGCTGGGGGGTTAATGAAAAGGTAGCCCCAAAAGATCTGGAAAGCACTGGGTTTGGGAATAATCGCCCTTAAGAATAAAATGCTGGGTTCTCACATTTGTGCAAGTAGGAACAAACAAAATTTCAGTTCAACTTTCAAAACCAGCGTAGACAATCTGTGTTCCTGGGTTGCATAAAGTTCTCAGCATCTTTGATATATTGTCTGTCACAGGTGTTCAGAAAACCTCTTCTCCACTTGGCTTCCAATCTTGATATGCGTCTTCTACTACTTCCAATTTCTTCTTGATGCAGCAAACCCAGGAACTGTAGAGCGTCTCAAGTGCAAAAGTCAGAGATCCCAACAATAGTCTTTCTTTCTTTCTTTCTTTCTTTCTTTCTTTCTTTCTTTCTTTCTTTCTTTCTTTCTTTCTTCCTTCCTTCCTTCCTTCCTTCCTTCCTTCCTTTCTCTCTCTCTCTCTCCCTCTCCCTCTGTCTCTTTCTTCTTTCTCTCTCTCTCCCCCCTTCTCCTCCTCCCTCTCCCTCTCTCTCTATGCACAATATACATGCCTTCAAGTCTGTACTAATTCTTAGCAACTGCCTGGACAAGTCCCTGCAGTTTTCTTGGCAACAATTTCAGAAGTGGTTTGCCATTGCGTCCTTCCCAGGGTAGGGAGAAAATGACTGGCCCAAGGTCACCCAGCTGGCTTTATGCCTAAGGCAGGACTAGAGTTACCAATCACCCTGTTTGTAGCCTGGTGTCTTTAACCACTCCATTGAAATGGCTCTCCAAAGTTATTGGGAATAACAAAATTTGCCATTTCCTGTAAAGCTCCATACAGAAATACTCAGTTTGGAAGCTGGAACATCTAGTGTTTTGGCTTTTGCACTGAGAGTATTTTAGAATTGCTGGGGATATGGATGCTGAGCTATGGACAGAAAAATCAGGCTGCAAGGTGGGTAGTTAGGAAGCATAAATAACAGTTAACCTTCTGTTTGCAGCAGTTTTACAGATAAAGCTATCCTTCTGAAAATGCAGTCATATATGCATGTGTCTTCCTCCAACAGTGTAAAGCTTTCTCATCTCTATTGTGAAGCAGGGATAACTCTGGTGGTATCTCAAAGTTGTTCAAGCTGAACTTTATTTAATTACCCAACTTGCTTCCAGTTCTCATTAGTCTGGAGACAAGATTCCTCTTGGACAAAGAATAATTATGAAAGCAGTTATTGTGGGTAGTGGATAAGCTCCAGAAAATAGCAGATTTTCAGCATTGTCTGTGGTATGCTCAATAGCCACCTTCCTATTGTAAACAATAGTAAGAAAGAGCAATCAGAATGAACTGTTTCCATTGACTTGTGTTAGCATCTCAAAGCTTTTAGGAGAAATGGCTCACAGAATTTGCTATAATTGCAGTACAAACAAGTACCACATCCTAGTATTGAGGGGAAAAAAGAGTATAATTTAACAAGGTGATGTAAGGGCTCATAAGTCACATCCAGGAGAGGCACAATAGCATGGATAGTTGTGGGAATGCAGTACATGCAGTATATTTTGATCTCAGCAACGTCTTTAGCAGAGACTATCATGATATGAGCATCAATGAAATGGTAAAATGTGAGCTAGGTTTGGTGGGCTCAAAATTGACGGAATGATTACATTCAGAGAATATCATAATTAGGTCCATTATCAGCTTGGAGAATCTTATTGAGAGGATTGTCACAGGGTTTTGCAGTGTTGAGCATTGCAATCTGTGTTTCTCAAACTTGACAACTTTAAGCTGTGTGAACTGAGTGAACTTCAACTCTCAGAGTTGCTGGTTGGGGAATTCTGGGAGTTGAGGTCCATACATCTTAAAAGTTGCCAAGGTTGAGAAACAGCTATTTAAATTAATAAACTGGAATGAAGGAAACGAGGGGAGGGTTATTAAATCTGCAGATGACTCAAAGCTAAGAGGAGTAACTAACTCTTTAGAAGAGAAAGAGAGGATTCAGAAAGATGTAGTCAGCCTTAAGCAGATCGTTTGGAAGACAAAAATGAAAGGCAGAACTGAAGGATAGAGGAGTCTTGCTTAGCAACAGTAATATGAAAAGGATCTGGGTGTTTAGTACATGAGCCAGCAATATGATGCACTTGTTAAAAGGGCAAATGTTGCTTTGGGATTTCAAGAATATAGAGCTCAGAATCAGATCCTGGAAAATAATTCTGCCACGTTAAGTCCCCTTTTGAAGTACTGTGTCCAATTTTGAGTACACCAACCTATAAAAAAATATTTACAAAGTGGGCAGGTTCATCGGAGGAGTGTGGTAAAATATCTGGAAGCCAAGTCCTACCCAAGATTTGGGTATATTTAGTTTACAGAGACAATTGAGGGGAGATATAGCAGCTTTCTAATATGTAATACAGTGCTTCTCAACCTCAACAAATTTAAGATGTGTGGACTTCAACTCCCAGAATTCCCGATACAGCGTGCTGGCTACTGGGATTGAAAAACACTGATCTAATGGATTGTCATATAGAGGAAAGAGAAGTTTCTTCCAACCCTATGATTCACATGGTGAAAACAATAGTGTAATTCCAGGCTGTCCAACAGAAAGTGTAACTGAATAAAATGTGAACAAAGTCCAATGCTGAATAAAGTCCAACATGAAATGTAATTAAAAAAAATAAAAGAGCAGGAATATGGCTCTTGAGTTAGTTCCTTAAAATGAGATGCCAGCAAAGAGATCGTGTGATTCATTCCGTATCTCTTCTGTTAGTAACTGATGATTCAACTGGTACCTTCCATGAGTTTCCAGGCAGTGGTATTTACTGTAGTTTATGCTATTATGGAATGGGAATGAGCAATTAGCAAAATCAGCTATTTCTATGGGCTTTCATCACAAATCTTTGGGTATCTTAACTTTGTTTAAACTGATTTATGTTTGATATTAGAGATCAGAAAATATTTGAAATTTCAAGGCCCTTTAAAGTAAGGTCTCCTCTGATTCAAAGGGGAATATAGTTTAGAAATCTCATTAGATTTAACAATCTTCCAAATGGAAGCATGAGATAGGTTCTCCTCACATAATTAGCTGAACACGTGACAGTAAATAGCTATTTATTTAAGAGTTGAAGAAGCTTCTTGGATGAGAAGCGAAACGTCTTCAAAGGAAAACAAGAAAGTCCAGTTGCCTCTTGTAAAAGCACCTTTCAGATTATTTAAGAGTTGTTCATCTAAATTCTAGTTATAAGAAAAACAAATCTATAGAGAAACAGTAATATTCAATTTTTGATCTGCTCTTGATGTTAATAGTTTCAAGTCCAGAACATTACTGCAAGGGCAAGAACTAGAACATGCATGATATTAAAAACTTATACCAGAAATCCATTTTGCCTGATTTAACTTACTAACAGATTCCCTGCAAGTGTAATTTGTCTGTTAATAAAAAATTGGTCTTCAGCTTTTTTTTCTTAACCAATTTAAAAGGCTTCAGGAAGAGTGCTATATTTAGGTATTATAATATTGCTAGGTAGACATTTTCATAACCTCTAATTATAAACACCCCCTCCCCCCCCAAATTGTGTAGTAAGCTGGATAAATACATAATTAGAGGGTGTTTCAACATGTATTATACCTCATGATACTTCTCTATCAGCTCTTTTTCACCTTTCCAAATTGAATTTATTTCATTTTGGCAAATGAGTTTTAATCAAATGTGCTGAAGGATTTAGCAAAAGATCACTTCATTTTCAGTGAGGAGTCAGGTGTGGTTGTAGTATTACATGTCTTACTAACAAGGAAATGTTCATTTCAACATTGGCCACTAAATTGTGGTTTTTAACTGCACAATCCTCAAATGTACATCTTCTTCCTTTAACTTTTGATGCGATTTTGAGGAAATTGGAAGCTATTTCAGTTAACTGTTGTTTATTGTCATGTATTGAAGCACAGTTAATCTTAACTAGGTTGGAAGGTGGAGTAGATAATGATTTTCAGTTTAGGTGCCATAACTATCAAAAATGAACAGGTAGAAAATGTGTCTTTCAGTGAATCTGGCATCATCATACAAGCTAGATCACATATGCCTGAGTTTGTGAGGTAAAAGCTCCCAGTGTACAAGGCAAGATTTGTAAGTGCCTTGATGACCTCATTTCTATTCAAATGTTGGGAAAGCTTTGATCATTTCTAAATCAATTCTGTGCAAGTTCCAACATCTCCAGCTTTTCTTGGATATCTGCCCAGAGAACTGTCTTCATTGGGTAAACTGAAAAGAAAACAAATTTCTATTGGGAATTTTGAATGTGACTGATGAATACAGATAATAATTTATCAGATGGTAACTCCATCATCTGAATTGTCCTGCCAAGTGGTGAAAAAAATCTTTCCACAGTTCTTCATCAGTTAGAGAATCAAATAGTGGAGAGCTAATTTCTCCCCCTTAAGTATGTGGTAGACAATAAAGATTAGGACATTTATGGTATTTATTATAATTAGATTACATTTTTATCCTGCCTTTATTACTTTACAAGTAGCTCAACTATCTCTTATTATGCTATACATACGTAATACTCCTTCTTCTTCCACTTTTACCCGACAACGACACAGTAAGGCGGGTTGATCTGCGAGAGAGTGACTGGTCCAAAGTCACCCAGTCAGCTTTCACACCTAAGGTGGGACTAGAACTCACAGCCTCCTGGTTTCTAGGCTAACATGAGAATGATACAAAGATGTGTACTTCATTATGAAAACAAACTGCTTGAATTATTATTTTTTTAATAAAGCCTCATTTGACGTGGCATTTCAGTCCAGTGTTCCATTTATAATTTTCACTAGCTTTTCCATTTATGTGAAATGTATGACAAATAGCTAGTTGAGCAAAGGGTACCATCTTATTAAAATGGTGGATCCAATGTGTGGAGGGCATGGGAGCAGAAGAGGCAGACTTGCAATGGCAGACTTGCGCTTAAACTGCTTCCTCTTCTGGGACAAGAGTTTCTTGGACATATGTAAAATCCTCCCCATTGACTGATTGTATGGATTTGTGGGCAGCCCTGGGAACTCTCCAATTTCTTAAAATGGTTTCAAAGCTGAAATTCCCTTTCCTTATGCTTCACAAACTGGTAAAGGGTCCTACTGCAAGTTGAGTGGTATTTTTATTGTTTTTTTTTCTCTCTTCACCATCAACCGGCTTCATTGAAATTAGCTTCTTGACTGTATTCCATCTAAGGGGTGATACAAAGAAAAGCCGAAAATCAGCACATTATAAATTAAGAATTGTCAAGCAAGCCATTCAGAAATCAGCTGCAGATTTTCTTCCTTTCAGTGAAGCTTGCACAGACTAATCTTGCTGGTTGTTGCCTGTCATTTTTAGAAGGAATCAACATATTTTGAAGATACTATACCTTCCTTGACTGCAGGTATTCATTGCTACTTGAAGGACAATTGGGTTAATTGAGGGCAGGACATTAGTCCAGAGATTTAAGTTTATCTCTGAACTCCCTGAACTTTATAGGTTTATGTCTGATTCTCAACAGACTCACAGGGTGCTTTTTTTTGGTGGATTAGCTGGACCTACCTGGAAACAATCCCATCCCTGGTACCAACTGGAGAACACAAAGCTTTTCTTTTCTTTTCCCATATGCTTGTAATTCCCCTTATCTCCTTGCTTCTGCTAAACCAAATAGCTCTGAAACAGGAATTATCACTGGGTACATTCAAGATGGGTGGAGCGAACCCTTGTCTGACAGGATTTGAAAGGCTCACAAGCATGTCATAAACTGACTTTGAAAAATACATCCCTCTGTGGTGGGATGGTTTATGTCATATTTTTTTCTAGGCTTCCATTATTTTATCTGGGGTATTAGTTTTAAAACAGGAATGTACACAGGCCAGCACTAATGAGACAATGAACTTAGATGACCTAATGTCTTATCCATCTTAAGACCTGACTTTCTGTATCAGTATTCAACACTTAGAGCACATTGAATCCATACTGGCACAAGAGTACAATTTGTTCTCTCATCCCGGAATGGTCCTTGCATTATTATCTTTTCTCACCAGCGCATTATTATCTTTTCTCACCAGCACATTATTTTACCGTGTTCATAGTGGGGTTCTTTTCTCTGCAAGCATTTCAAAATGGTGCTCCTGCTCCCTATTTGCAATGATGCAGTCCAGGACAATTTAATTATTTGATTTTACTAAACATTGAAACTTGGTTCAATAGAACCAAGTTTAATTCAATCTATAGTTTTTCAGAACCCATAGCATAGGGGTTCTAAAAACAGAAACTTCAGTTGCAAGAATTTACCAAGTGACTTAAGCACAGCAGAGTCAAAGGTAATGGTTTCCAAAATATTTAGTTAATTCAGCTCATATTGCAATATTGGCTTACTGTGATCTAGTGGTGATCTAGACAGTGTGAATTGTGGCTTAATGTGTAGATGAAATTATTTTTTCTTTGCTTGTGCATGATAGTATATTTGTTCATGGAGTTTTACCGCAGAAAGTGATTGGATTTGTACACTAGATTAAGTCATGCTTGTTTTACTATGGCTTAGTGTAGAAACCACAGCTGGCTAGTGTCATTGCTATGCATTTCATTATTATGTAGAAACAATAACTCGAGGATGGAATCCTGTTTACTTTTCAGGTGAAACTCAAACTTTGCTCTTTCATCTCAGTGGATGGAAATGTAAAGTTAGGCTATTGTAATAAACTGATTTGAACCTGAACAGAACTGCCTCTGAACTGGGAAAAGCAGATGTGAAGTTGAAGTCCAAATCCACCAAGGGTTCTGCTGACCTTAGATTTTGGACCAAGAAAAATTGTCAATGGAAGTGCTTGGCATCTTAGTTGGAACCTGTCCATTGAATTGCTTCTCCCAGCTCTACCACAAACAGCAATATCCTGGGGCAAATATCTCTGCCATCACCACCTCCACCATCATCAATATCTAGCCTTTTCTTTGGCTGCTCTAAATCTTTGTGGTGGCAGAGATTTGAAAAGATTTATTCAAGCCCATCTAACCAGAAAAAATTAGAGAGGCCAAAAGAAATTGAGGCATACAACCTTACTTTTCCAACTTACTGGTCTGTGGTTCTGGAACACAAAGTCTACATCGACCCTGCCCTCCAGTTTTATCTCCATCCTTTCATCCTAATTACTGAAAAATAGTGATTGATTCAAAGTCACCTAGTAAGCTTCAAGGCTAAATGGAAATTTGAAACAGAGTCTGCTCAGACATTTTTAGAAATGTCAAATAGGCTTCCTTTTAATGGTAATAATTGATACCTGGGTAAATATTAGTCAAGATAATAATTGATAATTAATAATAAATACATGACTGTAAAGTTCTAGAACCATAATATCTGACTGAGTCTAGTCTAATCTAAAATGAGATTATCCTCTTTTTCCTTCCTATTAAAAGCATTCTTGGAGAGTAATATTTGACAACAATCTTGATATTGAAACAACGTGACTTTTTTCATCCCCCACCCCCTTTTAAAAAAACCTTGGAGTTTAACCAGTATAGGAAATGGTCCCTTGAAAGACTATTAACAAAATGCTCTAAAGACAACTACGTAAGTAGCCAAATAATGTTGGTAGTCTCTGAGTATATTACTTTGAATTGCTTCCTTTTAAATAAAACTTTCAGAACAGCCTAAAATCAGCTTTAAACGCTGCATATGTCCACAAATCGTGGTATCTTTGAAAAGTATTGATGAATACATAAAGTTATTTGAAAAGTTTGTAGACTACCTTTAACATATCCCCTTTCAGAAGTGACCAATATCCACTGCTGCAGTCCATAAAATAAACAATCTCTTGTTATCTCTCTCTCTCTCTCTCTCTCTCTCTCTCTCTCTCTCTCTCTCTCTCTCTCTCTCTCTCTCTCTCTCTCTCTCTCTTGTAAGGAAGAGGACAACTTGAAGTACAGCAAAATTTCTCCTTAAAGTTCCTTTAATCTTTCTAACCCCTCATTAAAAGAAGCTCCTCAGACTGTATCTCCAGATTTTTATTGGGTTTGCATTGTGAGTGGTTGACTGGTTCCCTCTTCCCCATTTCTGAAGCTGCTTTCAATCATTCATTGGCTGCCCGGTGAATCTGATCCCTTCTCTTCTCTGTTGGTAGAATTACTTTATCATTCCAAATGTCTGCTTGAAGACATTTTTAACATGTACTAAGTGGATGGTAAAACATCCCTTACAGATGAGCTTCCATTAACTCATTTCTTTTGCCCTAAGGGTAGCGATATTTTAGACTGAAAGGACTTTTTTTAAAAAAAATAGTCATTTGAGTTACATGAGATGTGCTGAAGGTTCACTTCACTGACAAATACAGGTTTTCTAAGTGCTGGGTTCTATAGAGATAAGTCCTGGCCTTGGCCCCAATTCAGAGGGGCACTGAAGATTATGAGAAAGTACGGTACTTTTGCCACTTCTCCCATATGATGCTCATTGTTTGGGAGATTAGAATGACCCAACAGTGTTATTATCATTATCATGCCATGAACTTGGAGAGCAAGACTAAGTACATCTTCAGAAGAGGTCAGACTTAGGGGGTAAACTGAACTGCAGTTTTATCCAACCTATAATAATAACACTAACAGAGTTGGAAAGGACCTTGGAGGTCATCTATCCAACCTCCTGCTGATGCAGGAGACCTCTACTAGGGATTTGAACTGCCGAACTGCCAACCTTTCTGATCGACAAGCTCATCATCTTAACCACTGAGCCACCTAGCCAGGCATGAGCCACCTAGAAAGAAATCTCAAAACAATACTGCACTTTAATAGGTTATTAAAGATATTATAAAGATGGGAAATAAATGGATGAGCTGTGCTTCAAAAATAATTCAAAAAATACATCTGAATATACATAACCTAATCAGCCTTTCATCTGCATATTCATCAAATGTCAAGTTTCACCCCATTATGTAGAAATGCTTCTTTTAAATTAGGTCTGCCAGGGGGTGTAATGAAGAATATTACCCATAAAATTACCTGGATTTATTCTTGAATTGGAAAGAAACAAGCACATCTAAGGAATTGTCGCATATGGTCTAAGAAGTAGATTTCATGAATAAAATATGTACAGTATTTGAAAATCATTCAGTCATCATTATAAATAGTTTTCACTGTTTTGATAAAGGGGCCTAACCTTCTTACCTTTATGATTTTTTTAAAAATGAACAGAAAACCAAGGTATTTGTTGCTTCCAAAAACAAGAAGTTTTACATTAGCTTTTAATAATAAGTTGTTGGAATAACAGCTAATGCACTTAAATGGAAAAATCTGCTAATACATTGCAACAGAAATGTGGCTGCCCCTTGTTGATAGCTATTTGTGCCCAGATAGAATACTGCTTGCATTGTTATCTTTGTGTTGTCTTTGCTACTGCTTTGTTTGGACTGTCATTCGCTCCTTCCTTTCCAGACAATACAGGAGAGACACTCTTTAGGTGTAAATAAGTAATAATCATAACTGTTAGTAGACTAACCAGTCATCTGTCTGCGTAAGCACTGTAGAGTTGGCAGCTGTTCCTTTGGAAGGAATCTGGCTAATATTGATAGGCTCCATAGTGGGGGAAAAAGAATGTGCCTTATCTATCTTTTGACCTTGCTGCTACAGTCCATCACCACTGGCCCCTTCCTCCCATTTAAGGATTCAAGATAGTATGAATATCATAGTTGGGTGAAGATGCTCAAGTGGTTGCAAACTGTTTATTTTCACCAAATGTAGGATTGAGTGTTGCCCCCATAGCAGACTCCCCCCACAAAATATGAAATTATCTTTTTTTTTTTTTGTTCAAGAAGGAAAATGCTTCAACAGATATATCTGAATGTATGGCGAGAAAAGTTATAAAGTTCTAAGCTGTACCTGCAAACATTTGGCAAATTAATGCTTTCCTTCTTGTAGGCCTTCCATCTGAAGCATATTTAAGTCTCTTGTAAAGACTGAAGGAGATTCGCAGTCGTACGGCCTGCTGAAGTCTCTGTCTTTAGAACTTTTCTCACCATGCATTCAGATATCTGTTGAAGAATTTTCCTTCTTGTAGGCCTTTCATCTGAAGACCTAAAGCTAATACTTTGAAATATCAATGACTGTTACATTGGCCTAGTTTGATTGGTTTCTATATAAAATGCTTTTTGCATGGACATAACAGAACCTGCCAATTTCCTTTTTCTTTTCATGTTACTTCTGATATTGGATTGTTAGATACCTGACTTTAGTGAGTACAAGTTCCTATGGAACTATGGAACATAATTGAGTGGCACTCAACTATGCCCTCAAGTAGAAACAAATATATTATTTCCTTATGTAATATTTTGCTGCCAAAACACTACATTTTAGTGACAAATTAGCATTGTTCCATATCTGTCCAATATACAAACCAATTATATAATGCAGTAGATTATTTTTTTATAAGTACATAGTTGTCTTATATTGCAATCTTTGGTGGTAATAATTTCTTAGATTGTATCTGATTAAATCCTATTTTAATTATGACTTTTAGCAGTTTGAAACATTTCATCCACAATATATAATCTGATATGAAAAAGAACCAGGGCAGATTAAGAAAAACACATGGTTTGTTTGCAGAATAACCCAAGTTCAACTTTTGGTATCTCCTGAAATTGTGAGCAAAACTTTTATCCTAAACCATAGATTACATACCATATCTGGACTGCAGAACTCCAAATAACCAGTAGAAACTAACAAAGGAATACAGAAAATTCTAGCTCTTTGCTGCCAACTAATGACCATATCGAAATTTGCACCTTGCATATGTTATTCCTAATCATAGAGAACTACTGAAAGTCAATTTTAACAGTATTGTGAGATTTGGTAAAACAGAAACCAGGTCTGTTGTTTATTTGTTTGTTTATTTATTTATTTATTTATTTATTTATTTATTGGTTGGTTGGTTGGTTGGTTGGTTGGTTGGTTGGTTCGATTTATATGCCGCCCTTCTCCGGAGACTCAGGGCAGCTTACAATCCTTTAAGCAATAGCCTTCATACTTTTGTATATACCTGCTTAGTAGGGCTTTTGGCCCCCCCAAGCGGTGTTCTTTTTTATACAAAGTCAGCTTATTGCCCCCATAATCCGGGTCCTCATTTTACCTACCTCGAAAGGATGGAAGGCTGAGTTAACCTTGAGCCTGGTGAGATTTGAACTTGCAGTAATTGCAGGCAGCTGGTGCTACTTAATAGCACTTTAATCTGCTGCGCCACCAAGGCTCAACTGGTGGTGGTTCTTCTTCTTCTTCTTCTTCTTCTTCTTCTTCTTCTTCTTCTTCTTCTTCTTCTTCTTCGTTTTCGTCTTCTTCATTTTCTTCGTCTTCTTCTTCTTCTTGCAAAATACTTAGGCTTCACTTAAGTATTTTTGCGCTGTTATGGTACTTACGTTTGAACAGGTATTTATGTTTGAAGGTTTTTAGGATCTTCTTGATGCTGTTGCTTCAGAGTTCCTTTGTGATGTAAGCTATCTGGTCTACGTAACAGAAAGTTAGGTCAAAGATTAAAAGTACAGCATGGTGACCTCTACAGCTGGTAAAGGATGACATAGTACTAGTGAAACACAGAGTATTTGTTCAACATATACTTTGGCAGATCCTGCTGTTTCCTTAACAGGGAATTCTATTAACATGAGTAAACAACCACCATTCTGGCCTTTGATTGATATCATGAGATTCTGTATTGACAATAAAGTCACAGGTCAAACAACCAAAAACATGGCCATATAGCTAAAACTTGGCTAATTTAGGAAAATTCTAAAAAAAAATATGGCATTGCATGTCCTACCGATCCTATAGCAAATAGTTTCTGATCAGAAGGAACTATTATGCACGCAAGCTTCTTTATGAATAATAGCTTGTTATGACACTGTTTTGTTGCCAATGGGGCAAAACTAGTCTTTGTAAAATGACTTTTTTATCCTTTCTACTAAAAGAAAACATCACTCGGATCCCATCAGAACAAGTGAAAAGCCAGATTACTTAAACCTGCCACCACAAACAGGATCTAAAGATGATAGGTTTCCCTGAATGTGGTTTCTCTGCTTGCATTATGAAAGTTTTATGTCATTTTGAAAGTGAATTACGGCATAAAACAAAGTGATCTCCTCTTTAACCAGAGAGTGATATATGTAGGAAGTATGTATAGCATGCATTATACTTGCATGTTGTAATGTCTTTATACTTACCTACTCACATCCAGTGGTGGGTTGCCCCTGGTTTGGACTGGTTCTATAGAACCAGTAGTAAAATTGGCGTGGGGCTCCGCCCACTGACTCATGACATCATCTGGAAGCTTCTGCGCATGTGCAGAAGCGTGCACACACGCACGAGGGAAGCAAGCGTGCACATGGGGCCTGTTGCGAACCGGTAGTAAAGGTAAGTAGAATTCACCCCTGCTCACATCTAATGCCTATAGAAATGTTTGGCTGCGTACATCACAGGTAAACTGTTCTAGCCACACATATTAAACTTATTAAAGCTAACTAATCATGAATTAGATAACTTTAAAAGGCTTGCCATAATTTTTTTTTAAAACTCCAAAGAGTTTTAAAGATTATAAATTTAGGGGATTTGGAGGCATAACTATGGGATTGATTGAATTTTATTAAATTGGAGTTTTTAAATATTGAGACGTTGGAACCAAAGAGGTATACTGAATAATCTTTATTAAATTGTTACAAAATGGATCTACAGGGGATAACAGAGGCAAATGAAGAAATAACTTTGATGCTCAAAAACATGCATGAAACTATAAAGAACAATAAGGAGACAAGGAGATTGTCTAAAAACAAAGAAATGAGTGTAGAAGCCACTCAACAATTGGGGGAAGGGAGATGAATATGATATTCAGAAAATAGATGAGAAATTAGAAGAAGCAGTGGAAGGAAAAAATCAAAACGAGACGCAAGAAGATAAAGATAATGAAGAGAAAGGATTAATAAGTAGGAATCAATCAGATAATTCCTTAAAAGCTTATAATAGAACAGAGTAAAAAAAGGGAAAATCTCTTCAAAAAAAGAGAAAGGTTTAGAGAAAAAAAAAAGAAAAATCTTTAAAAAAAAGAAAATCTTATTGATGGGTGTTCAAATAACACAGGAGAAAGAGACAAACGGCAACCCGAAGGGAATGTTCAGTAGGTATAATAATATCAAAAAGAGTTATAAGACTCCAGGAGAGAAATAAAAGGGTGATTAAAAAGTCAATAAATGATGGAACTCAAAAAAGGTTGATGGACAATGATAAAATATATTAATAAAAAGAAAAAATAGAAAATACAAATAGGGAAAAAAGTAGCATACGTATTAACAGATAATATACTTTATTATAATTAAAAATAAACTAAGCTTAGTAGGTGGAAGTTTAGGATTAGGATTGTATTATTAATATTAATAGTGTGTTAAAGTATATTGTGAATTTAAACTTTTAAGGATTAGAAACTATGGGAATTTTGAGATATATTCCCAGCATTGATTAAATGTTGTTACTATTTGGCCTTATTAGTAGTCCTAGACATTTGGGATCTTGAAATTACGGTGGAATAATGAGTAATTTCCAAAATATTTAATATTAGTAATTTAGTAGGGGATAACAAATACATGGCACAAAGAAATGTTATTTATGTTTAAATGAATTAATGGAAAAAATGATAAAGAGAGAATGGTACTGTTGATATTGGAAGATCAGGATTTTGCATACTTATTTGTATTATTACTGTTAGCATTGTTTAAAAAAGATTTGACCCAGTCAATACACTGTCCACAAAATATGTATGGTGTGTATTATATTAAAAAATAAAAAAATGTATATGTACCGTATATAAAAAAAGAAAGACCTTTGCCTGCATTGAGCTGCTTTGTCTTATGCCAGGTCATTGGTCAGACAGTATATGGCACCAGGGGATTTCAGAATGACTTTGATTATGCCCTGAGTGTCTGTTCAGAAAAGAAGACTAAAGCCAGGCATTGTAGAACGGGGAGAGAAGGGGTGTCATAGAAGTATTACTGCTTTGCCTCAGCCTTCCAGTCTCCACAGAAGATTGATAGAGAGATCCGTGCCAGCCACCCTGAAGGAATGGACTGTTACTCAATTAGTAAACTCAGACGAGGGATGTAATTTTCTTGTCATTAGCCCACACTTTAAATTGTAATTGGTGCCAGCCTGAGCTGTTTTTAATATGTAATGCACTTTGCATGTAACTTCTATAATGAGAAGAGTGATTAAGAAAGTTAGAACAAATATTTCTCATGAAGCATGTAGGCACTTTTTTTTTTCCAAATTAACTTTCTGAAACAGTTTCAAAAACATTCTGAACCTCCTGGCCCCGTGCATAAGAATGAAACAGCGTTAGTTTAGCAATAGTCTCTCTCTCTCTCTCTCTTTCTCTGCCTATTCTCTGTCGGCATCACCAATGAATGAAGTATTTTGATTTCTATTGTTCAATTATGGTGCTTCAAAAATGAAAGGTAGCTAAAATTAGGAACTGGATGGCATATTGTGCACAGAGAACTATAGAATTAGATTATTATGGTGTGAAGAATTAATTAATTACACATTGGCACATCCTATGGCTCAGGAAAAAAAAACACTTTTTTTTGGTCCTTTCCTTATTAATTAGTGTTGCTGCAGAGCTCTGATGAGCTAAAGCTACAAACCTGGGCCATAAGAAATTAAGCGGCCATTGCAAACTTCATGAATCTTAAATTTGTTGAGGACTAGGAGATTTTCTGGCATGACATCCAATCTCCACTGATGGTTGAAAAGACTGATGGTCAGTCTCTGCTATGGCCTGGACAATTAACAAACTCCACATGAAGTTGGGAAGCCACAAAAAAAAAAAAAAACCAATTTCAGTTCTACCTTGGTCTACTGTACCATCTCCTGTTCATTTTGGGACCAGGCCAATGGTCTCCACATTGTGAGATTTGTGGGAGCCACCACATTTGGGACCTTCTGTTGCAAATCTCATGTCACTTCTGTCCCCAAGGCTTTGGCTCCCAAACACACAAAATTCCCCTACCGTTTGCCCAAAAAGTATAAGGAAGCATGTATGCGTATTCCATGGGAAGGAGGCTACTCTCAGACCAGCCATATGAATGCCCCACAGATTTGGTACCAAGTTCCAGGATAATGATGGGCCACATTACCTTCTGTCAGAGCCAGAATTAGCAACCCCCTTTGGATCTCATCAATAAGTATCTGTGGAAGAAATTTATATTCATCTTTACTTGCACCTATTTGTCAAAAAAAAAAAAAATTAGGCAAATTGATATTATGCAATGAGTACTGCCAGCTAAACATGATTATAGTCAGGAACTGCTACTCCCTGTTGTTAATCCCAGAATGTTTGAACTGCTTACAGAATGCCTGAGTGCACACCAAGCACAACTGTGAGAAGAGTATAACCTGGACAAATCTATGAAGGCAATAATAAATGGAAGACCATGTTCTACCCTGTATGGCCATTTTGAATGGTTGTGCCATTTGGCCTATTCAAAGATCTAATGGTGTTCCCAAATTCCATGAATAATATCTTGTCAACCCTCCCAGGTAAACCAGAGGGGAAAAACAACAAGATGAACTAATTCTATTTTATTATAAAGTTACACTAGCAGAATCTTACTAGTCTGAAAGCACAAATCTCCCACCTTTACTTTTAACGTGATCAGGGGTGGGTTCTACTTACCTTTACTACCAGTTCGCAACAGGATCTTCTTACCCAAGAAGCTTCTGCACATGCTCATATCGCTGATGACAATATCCGGGGTGGTGGGTGGGGCCTCCCACTGGTTTTACTACCGGTTCTTGCGAACCGGTCTAAACCAGGGGCAATCCACCACTGAACATGATCCATTATGGTGGGCCTTTCCTAAGTTTCTTTCTTTGACCAGTAAGTGACTGTGGGCTTGCTGCCGCTCTTGTCTGATTACTTCCTAGGCAGCATCTCTTCTTCTTTTTCTCCAAGGTCATTCATTCATTCATTCATTCCAATCCACTCCACTCCACTCCACTCCACTCCACTCCACTCCATTCCGTTCCATTCCATATCTTCAGGAATGTTCTTGATGTCATCATTTACTTGGTACATACACATCTAATTTATGTCTCCGTAGAACACGAGAACATATATGCACTGTGCTGCAATACCTCTGAGAGAACTAGTCATTTGCAAATGGATGAAAATGCAAGTCCAAGGAAACTACCGCCGATTCTTTATGTCATCACGTTTCTCCTGCTGACACCGCCATGGATTCAGCTATGGTGGAAGCATTCCAAACATAGAAGTCAGCATTCAAGGCTAAAGATGTTCAGCATCTGCTTGTGTTTTGAAATGATTTGAAATGATTTATACCTGGCTTTGCACATCTCATAGTGCTGCTGGCCCATCTCCTATTTCTGTCAGATAAGTCTGTCCAAGACTTTCAAAATCCTGACCACTTTCTCTTGGAAATCATCTGGACCAGAGGTGATATTCAGCAGGTTCTGACCAGTTCTGGAGAACTGGTAGCGGAAATTTTGAGTAGTTCGGAGAATCGGCAAATACCACCTCTGACTGACCCCATCCCCATCTGTTCTCTGCCTCCTGGGTCCCAGCTGATCAGGAGGAAATGGGGATTTTGCAGGATCCTTCTCCTGTCATGCCCACCAAGCCACACCCACCAAGCCATGCCATGCCATGCCACGCCCACCAAGCCACGCCCATAGAACCAGTAGTAAAAAACTTTGAATCCCACCACTGATCTGGACACCTCACAGGCATTTGTCATTTGTTTTATCTCTGATATAATCATCAACACTGTTACACTAGGCAGATGAGCACTCATTTATCTTGTTTCTAAATGTTAACTACTCACAGGAGCTCACTCCAGCAGAACATAATTAAATCACATGGGACAAGGTCCTTATGACCTTTGGTGCTTTGATATGCTGTGGTATGCTTTGGAAGCTCATCAGCTGATTACTTTAGTTTCTTCAAGTTCCTACACCCAGCCTTTGAGTAGATATAAATTCAAGTTGACATAAGTCAGTATATACTGCCTTCTATGTAATGTGTAGCCAGGTGAAGAATATTCCCAGTAAATGTCTATTGCCTCTGCCTACACCATTGGTGTCAAACTCGATCATGTCACGTGACGTATCATGACATATCATGACGTTTTTTGCCTTTGCAGAATCAGGATGGGCATGGCTTATGTGTGATACATCTGGCCCGTGGGCCGCCAGTTTGACATCCCTGGCCTACACTAATAAGGCTTTGGCCAATCATCTTATTGGACTTCATTGCAGATTTATCTAAATCCAAAAAAGCTATACAGTCTTGACATTGTGTATAATAATTCATATTGTGCTGTATTAGAGTTTGTTGATAGCTTAAAAGATGATCCAGCATTTTACAAAACATCATCTTTGCATGGAATTTTAGACCATCTGATTTCCGGCTTCAGTCCACAATTCATTGCCAGTTTCTGGCATTGTTTAAGAATCTCAGTGTATGGATTCATCTCTGATTAGCACATCCTCTCTAGTTAGATAGTTAGACTGAACTAGTAAAATGGATTATGGAGAAGTACTTGAGTTGCTTGTTCAGTTTCCAGAATAACTACAATAGGTGGAGCTTCTGGCTTTTGCAGACTCCATCTATAACAACTGGCAGCATATCTCTACACCAATTTTTGCAGGAACTACAAGCAATTCATCAAATCCTCCAGGACCAGCTTCAGAAAGTCAAAGAAGCCAAGAAAAACTTTGTTGATTGACATTGGCAGATTGAAGCTCCCTTGGCATCAGGAGACTTGGTATGAATGTCTAGAAAGCAGCTGCAATACAACAGCTACAGAGAACACTAGACCACTGATTTCTAGATCCATTTCATGAGAAGCTGTAGTCAACCTTGTGGTATACCAAATCAGAGGAAGGGGGAGAACAGCATAATACTACGTCCTCAGCCCCTCAATTCGCGGTTGAAAAGAAGCTCCCAACTCCCCTTAAAACTACAAGCTCCTCTTTTGGGCAGTAAATCAAATGCTACCTGTCTATATCTCAGGTCAAAATTCTGTGAATGAATCTAATATTATGATTTTACCAGTTTGTATCCTCTCCCAAATAAGTCTTTAACATTTCTGACATCCCCACCACAACTGTCACCTGTGCTGATGCAAGACATGGCAATATCCAGATGTGCCGGTTCATGTAACCATTGCTCCTTTTATTAAGTAACAGATGTTTATGCTTTCAGAGTATGCTCTGAATATACTTGAGTAGTTACTCTGGGCATGTCCGGACACTTAACAAACTTTGTATTCTGTAATGTGCTTTGCACACATCAGCAGTCATCATGGGGGAGTCTTCGCTTACTTGCATATCTGCAGTTAAACCTTTTACATTTGGGAGTGCAATGCTTTTAATCAGCTTTTATTATTCTTCAGAAAACTTCAAAATAGGCATTGCTTGATATGTTTTTTTAAAAAAATTGCTTGCTGGAGGGATGGAAAGATACAGGTGTGTGTGTGTTTGTGTTTGTGTGTGTGCTTCCAATTAAACTTTGCAAAAAAAAATGTATATCTATTTAAGCTTTGGAAAAGACAGAAAAGCAGGATGTAGGTTGAAATGTTTTTATTTCCTTCATTTAAGGTGGGGGATTTCATGAACTCAACCAAAGCAAAACTTTAATTGTTTCAGATGCAATCAAAATAGGGCTTACATTAAAATATAGGTTTTCAATATAGTCAAGTGAAGGGTTGTGTTAATTTTAAATTTGAGTCTAGCAAGCCACATTTCTTGATGGGATTAGGTATCATGTCATATATGGCAAATTTTGATTGTTTACTTTGATGATACCACTAATTAAAACAACTAAAACACCCCTTTATAAGTTAGTGTGCACTGTAGCTACTTATGGTGCTGAATCACTGGAATATATAGAAGAATGATCTCTGAGCCCTACAAAAATGATTTTTCCCCTATATATTTGCCTGGTGTTGGCTATAATGAGATCCCCAATGAAGGAAGGTAGTACCAAATTCAAAAAGCAATCGCTGTTATTTCTTCTTCCCAAAACAAATTTGCACCCGAAATAAAGCCTAAATAAAATTAGATGACAGGTGGGTGAAATAGTCGGGAAGTCAGTCGGATCAGTTAAATGCAAACATTTTTATTTATTTATTTAAAAAAGTTTTTTATTTTTTATTTTTCAAAATACAAACATTTCATTTTTCCTTACACAGTATGTAACCATAATTGAAGGACTTGGGTTTAAGACAAATTACACCCAATTTATACGGGTTTTTATTAAGTTAAGTGACATGGATGGTTCTGCTGACTAGTGCATATTTGAATAATTTGTTGTATCTCAAAGGCTTCCAGTGCCATTCCTAGACTAAATGAAGCTTTTGTTGTTTTGTAGCCAAGGTGTGATACACATTTTAAATAAAGTCAAATTGCTTTCTGGAATCTGAATTCAGTGTTCCAGGTGTCTGGGTGTGCAATCTTTCCAAATTTGAAGGGAACTTGGTTCTTATTGCTGTCAGTCACTGCTGCTGGCAGGTGGGTTACTGTGTCACAAGAAATGGTTACATTCTGATAGTGTTGGGATAACAATGGTCTTTTTCAGACTGTGGACTTTACGTTTCTCATGTGAAGTGGAGCAAAAAATTGGACAAAACAAAATACTGAAGAATAAATGGTGAGGTACAAAGTAAGTGTCCTACTGGGTCTTTTCTAAAGCTCCTTTCTGTAAATCAGTGAAATCCAAGGCTAAAGGGAAGAGACAGCCAAGCAAACAACCAAATTCATAGAGCAAGGACACCGCAGTTCAACCCTGGGCTACAAATATTCTCTTCTATTGGAGGGGCATGTTCAGAGATGAAAAGATAAGGCAGAGAGCTAAATTACAGAGGCTGTTATATGGTAGAGAGAAAACAATCTTTTGCCAGAACCATTGATGGAACAGGAAGAAGTGGTCAGTTCTAATCATATGGATGGGATAGCAGAAAAAATAAGAAGGAACCCAGATTGGCATGGTGATTAAGGCATCAAGTTAAAACCAGATGACCATGAGTTCTACCCTTGCTTTGGGCACAAAGCTGCGTGGGTGACCTTGGGCCAGCTCTTTTTTCTCAGGCCCAGGAAGCAAGCAAGGGCAAACCACTCCTGAAAAACCTTGCCAAGAAAACTGTAGGGACTTGTCCAGGCAGTTGCCAGAAGTCAACACTAAAGGCACACAAACACAAACACACACACACACACACACACACACATCCTATGAGAAGAGTTTATGAATGGCCCAATATAGCTTGGAAATTGATAGATGGCCTCTGACTTGAAGCCTTCAAAATGGGTTTTAAGTGGCTTTATAATATTTGTTGCACACCCTTGCTACAGATGTTAAATGCTGATGGGACTGGAGCTGAGATCAGTTCCTGGTTTGGTTTAAAGTAAATAGCTATACAAGAATGTTTTATTTACCTAACAAAAATTGCCCTCTGAATCCTTATCAAGTCACTGGTACTTACACCATAATAGGACAACAACAACAACAACAAATTCACTGCAATATCAACAGATCTAAATAAAGAAACTTCAACAGATAATGTTAAAAAAAAAACACTCTGTACAATAAATAGCGTTAAATGTTTGTTTTAAAATAGGTCTGTTCAAAATAGTGAAGAGGGTCCCAGTGTGTTTTTCAACCCTGCTCCATTGCTTCCTTGTCTCTTTCCTGTCTGCAGTTGAATCAATTGGCTGGAGCAGATCCTTGTCTCCTTTCAACGCATAATGACGACACACTTCTAAATTCTATAGCTCCATTCTAAAGTGTAACTCATAACTGCTCTCCAGCCTCTTTTTCCTTCTCATAGTGTGACTCAAAGCCCTGAATCCCACGCAGTTCCCGGCAAGGGGAGCCTGCTGGGTAAGGACTTGAACTTTAATCATACCTGTCCCAGGAACAAAGTGTAATCATGTTTTAGATGAGCTGGAACAAATGATTTGCTCAGGATAATAACCCGCTTATGTTGTGCTCCAGTCTTCTACTCTTTGATTGTTGTTGGACTGGGTCTAGCAACTGGAGATTTGGCAAAATTTTAACTGGCTGTGGATGAATATCTCACAAGGCAGAATATCTCGCAAGGCTATTTTAGTTCAGAAAACTCATCATAGATACTAGCACTAATATGCTTCATTGAGATAAGAGGGAACAATAACTAAAATGATTTGGATTCCTGGTTCTTTCTTGAAAGCAGGTTTGGTCAGTCAATCAGTTAATATCATTCACATTAATTTCACTGATAGTTTTGGTACCTTGTTAAGCAAGTGTCTCAATTTTATTGATGGACAAGTCTTAGATTTTTTTTTTAAAGCAATTACAGCTATATTCCATTTTCTTCTGAGAATGCAAGATCGCTGATATAGGGCTTCCATGTTCTTCACCTCTGATAATGTCTTCTAGTTATCTTTAAATTAACATCCCAGTGATGTAAGCTTTCATTATATTGGATGAGTTAATTCTCTGATCTAGAGTGTGATTTATATAATCCAGCATATTATAATTCTAATTCCTAGATAAGAGATATACATTTTCTGCTTATGGCCTTTGGGGGGGAAATGTGCACTTATCATATAAGCATTAGAAACTCTTGAAAACCAATAGAAAATCTGACACTGATTTCGGTGACATGTAATTTGCCACTGTTGCTTGCAATTCAGGTAATGATTACATTTTAGCTAAAATTCACAGTTTAAATTACTTTTTTTTTTTTTTTTGCACATTTGCTCACATTTGCTCATGTGCTTATTTCTCTTCCACTGAAAATTAAAATACTTCGCCTTTGTGAGGTTGTACCCAAAACTGATTTGGAATACACCAATTTCTACTGATATATAACAGATAACATGAATTAGATACGTATTTTTCTTAAACGTAAACAATTCTGCCTGCTCATTCCCTTATTCCTACTCAGAATAGCTGAAAGAAGTTTGTTGTGGTGCATGCTGAAACTAAACAATTTTCAATGTCTTATTATTAGGAAAAATATGATTGGGGAAAAAAGTCAATTGAATGCTGTTATAAGATTATTATTCCTAATATTATCTGTCACCCTTACTTTCAAGTTATATTGCTATGTGTAGAAATAAAGGGCCATTAACTACTCTTTTAGCAGATGGAATCTATGTTTTCTTTCCAAGAATTAAAATGAGGAGTTTAGAACTGAGTTTCTTGATATGTTAGTCACATTTGTCAAATGATGTACCATCAATGGATGCTGATAGTGAAAGGGGAAAACATTGGTACAGCTAAATATGTGTTGAAGGGTATCATGGGGGAAAAATGCTGCCAATGCCTGTTTGTGGAATGGTTAGGTGCAAGAGGGCAAATAGTTGTGACAATTACAGACTAGCATCAGGGAGAATGCCTGAACCAGCCAACAGTGAAAAATACAAGGAAGTAAACAAGGAGGGTAAATGGCATAATTTGTACTGGATAAAGATCTAACTGGTACTCAGTGCACCATGGGGAAATAGTGCAGAGACATAACAGCATAGATACCAATAAAGGAGAATAGATACCAATCAGGGAATGAAATGGGGGGGGAGTCCTTGGTACTCTCTGACCTTAGTTATATTCTTGCAGACCTGTCATTACCCAAACTAGGCAACATCATCAGTGCTAGTAGTTGTAGTGTTATGGGTAATGAAACATCTGCAAGAAAACAACCAAACTCAGAGAGCACCAAGTACCCCTCAACAGCATAGATGATTAGCATTAGCAGAGTAGCTAAGGTGAAGTAAATGATTTTAGTACTTAGTACTTGGATTGTAATTTTAGTATAGTTTTAGTATAATTAGACCATGTATAATTGACAGACTGGATTTTATCATAGATTTTAGTTGTTATTTATTATTTTATACTAGAATTTTTAATTGTATATTTACTGAGTGTTTTTATTTGTTCTGCTCTCTGGTATATGATTTGATAAAATGAATTGAATTGATGGTCCTGCTCTGATGATATTTGTATCAAGGCAGTCTTTAGAATTAGGCTCAATGTACAAAGACTTTGTACATCATTAGCCTCCTGATATACAGTACAAAGTAACTTGGGCTTCTGTACATATATAAACTGCCTGAATTATAGCTTTGGGTATTATGGACTCTTGGGAGTATAGGGACTGCTGGTACGGGGAAACTTCTCTGAAGCCTTATTTGCAGACACAATAGCGTCTTCCATCTCTGCTAAACACACAAAGGCATGTACTCCTCTTGGAGGAATAAGTAAATATTGACTTTCACTCTTATCTACTAAATTAAGAACTGATAAGAAATGAAATGTCCAAGGTGTAAACAGAAATATTCCAGTCTAGCACTGAGCCACTACTACAAAGATTGGTCCATGTTTAACATTTCTTATTCCTCCATCTTAGAAATCTACTGTTTATATTCCCCGTAATTCTTTCAGAATGTGGCCTTCATATGTCTGGCTTTTAATCATTGCTAGAGTAGCCAGGAACAACTATGCACATGGCAAAACAAAACCGAAATCCATATTTTAATTAGGAATTAAAGTCTGGGTGTTTTATGATCTTATCATTCCGTAACTTCCTTTTTAGTTTTAACAAGGCAGTCCTAAGGCTATCTATTCAGAAGAAAGATCCATTGATTTAGTCAGTTCTAGTCATATAAGTATGAATGGTATTGTTGCATTAGAAAGGCCATGAAGTAAAATTAGGAAATTACAAAACCTTCAAAGATCTTCTTGGGAAGTGAATTTCCTCTAGCAATCATTCAACAGCGTCATCTGGGACTTTCCATGGTGCCAAGCCACAGCTTGCTTCCTGTTCCAATGACAAAGTTTTGTATAAACATGGAGGAAGATGAGATCCGGTTCAATAGAAAGTATAATGATGCCATTGACTGATTTGTATGCATGTATGTGAATTTGTTTCCCATGATGCCAGATCAGATATAGTTTGAACAAGCAAAGCAAATCCCAAAACTCTATGCAGATATCTTCCTGAATTTTGTCTTCCTAAAACAATGGAATTTTCTCAGTCAAATCAGTAAGACAACAACAAAATTTTAAGATGATGTTGTTTCTTTATTTCTTTGTTAGGCTTTATACCTTTCTGAGAGCTTTCATGGGCCTCTCCTTTCCTTTTATTCTAATTGCAACAACCCTGTGAGGTAAATTGTACTGTCCCTAGCCCTTCAAAGTAGATCAGATCAGGAAATAGATATGAGAAGAAATACTACAGTTCTATTTTATTACTATAGATTATAATAGCAGAGACTTGGAAGCATGACAGAATATCTCTTTCTCTTATGCTTATACCAAAGATAGGCAAGGCAACAAAATTTGAGTTTCTTTGTATATTTATTGCTTTTGCAGGATAATATAATGTTTTACTAATATTTGCTGCACCCCACAAAGATAGTAAGAGAGTTACTTGATCCAAAAAGTCACTCACTAAGTTTTCATAGTTGAAGGTGGATTTGGACCTGGGTTTCCCGTATCTTAACTACTACACAATGGAAATATAGATGGGTATAAAATATGAATGAATAAGATATATTATCACCAGATTATTAACTTTAAAGCACTGTATTGGCCAATTTAAATAGAGAAATATATTTTGCAATCATTATTCTTAATTTATGGTATCCTTTAAATTCCCAATTACCAACCAGGGTAGAGAATGCAATCTTCCTCTTTTCCACTTTCTATATTTGTACTCCCCACACTCCGCCCCCAATCTTTACTAAGCTTTTAGAGTAATATCCCCATTGTTTTTTTTTTCTGATGTCCTCCATTACTCTTTCTTATTGAATTGTTTTCAAAAATCTTTTCATCGTTTCCTTTTAAGAAACTTCAGCCCATTGTAATCTGCTTTTCCCATTAGCTTCCTCTTTCCATAGAATTCTCTTTAGAATTGCTCTGAGTTTGTTAAAAATCTGGTTTTTTAAGACCCAAAGTGAAAGATACTCTGAACATACAATATTAATTTCTCCCCCATGTCTTTGACTTCTGTTTCCTTTGAACATATTGTAGGCTTCAAGTGTTATATTTCAATCATGGAAACTATCTTGTCCCATCTCACCTGTAATGTTTATTAAATTAATGTTTGTTTTTCTGCATTGGAACTTCAGACTCATTTATTTCTCATGTTCTGAACACATAGGGAAAGGTCATGGGCTTTATAAGCCAATGTTCTTACAGATATTTCATTTAGCGTTTTGATAAACCCCAGTATAACAATGTTCCCACATCCTTCTTCCATATACAAAAGTAAAGCTGAACTCCTTTCTTCAGGATTTTCATCACTAACCATTACCAGATTCAGTTTCCAATGCATAGAATCAGGCTTGCAATGCTTCAGTTTGACCAGTTCTTGTGAAAGGCAGCTAGTCTCATGTGAGCTGTCCATCATCCAATTCATTCAAATCATGGTCCCAGAAACCCAAACTCTCTAAACATGACTTGCATAGCCAATCAATCAGATTCAGCATTCTTCTTTCCCTTTGCAGACCTTTTCCACGGACTGGAAGAATGGATGAGAATATAATGTAAGCCCTCGGGATCTTGAACTTACATCCTAAAGTTTCAAAGTCTGTGGGGATGTAGTTGGATCTGTTCTTTGCAGTATCATTTTTCTCCACATGGATGCGCAGGAAGGGATAATTGTCATTGGATTTATAAATCTTGGAATAAGTCTTGTCAGTGGATTGATTAGTCTTACATGCTGTTCTGTCATCTCTTATCCTTGCTTGGGGCACACAACACACTTCATATTTGTTTCAATTCCTCATAGTAGTGAGTCATCAGCTATCGCAAATTTTCTCTTTGTTTTCTGGCAGGGCAGAGTTGCAACTCTTCCCTTTGGGGGATTCAATATTATTTCTCTTATTTCACTATGTATTTTTCTATTTCCCCCCAAATCTCTTTCTTTTTCAGACTTCAAAATATGACTGTTAGCTTAGAAGAAAGTGTTGTTCATGACTCCTCTTTAAACTCACCCATCAGACTTTACTAACAAACCTCTTTTCTTTTCTTTTCCTTCCTTCCTTCCTTCCTTTGCTTGCTCATTTACTTATTTATTTATTTATTTATTTATTTTATATTGCTGCCTATTTGCCCATGGTGACTCAAGGCGGCTTACAGAATATAAAACCTCATTTAAAACAATAAAACTAATAAAAAGAATCAAATAAATTAATATAATATAATAAAATCACCCCCTACTCTCTGCCCCAGGCACAGCAGATCACATAAACTATTTAATGGGCTTCATTCTGCTCTGGATTCCCAGGCCCGCTGGCAGAACCAGGTCTTCAGCAACGTCCGGAAGAGTGTTAGAGTGGGGGCCATTCTAATATCTGGGGGAATGATGTTCCAGAGAGAACATCACTGTTTCTCAATAATTTAAATAGAGCAGGGGTGTCAAACTCACGTTGTCACGGTGTCATCATGTGGCGTATTGGGACTTTTTTCCCCTTTGCTAAACTGGGTGTTGGCGTGGCCAGTGTGTGATGGATCCGGCCCGTGGTCCATGAGTTTGACAGCCCTGAACTAGAGAAACCCTATTAGGATCTTTATTCATGAGTTTTACCACTGAAAAAAATGGGCCTTTGGATTAAATTTAATCTCAAGGACCATGTACTGCTTGAATGTTATCCCACATCACTATGAGTTCTATGGAGATTCAGGCATATATTATCCATTAATGAGAATTGAGTCATGAAAAGGAATCCCGGGATTTTAATTTTGGTTTTATCATTTGTTTCTAAATGGCTGTCTCCACGGCAATTCATGCTGAGCATGGTGACAGGTCTGAAGGATTTGATTTGTTAGTTACAGAAATAACCTTTCACCAGAGAAAGTTGCAAGCCACTGCTTCCTCTCCACTAACATTTCTTTGTCCGCTAGGCTCAGCAAGTCAGATTTTTTTGCAAAACAATGTTGAATCATTGGTTTGAAGATGATGAGCAACAATTGCAGAAGAGAGTTAAGAGTTTTGAATAAGCAAGGTGGAATCTCTATACAAGTAGTCATTGACTTACAACCAGTCATTTAATGACCGTTCAAAATTACAATGGCACTGAAAAAAGTGACTTATGACCATGTTCACACTTAATGACCATTGCAACATCCCCATGGTCATGTGATCAAAATTCAGAGACTTGGCAACTGGTTCATATTCATGATGGTTGCAATATCCCGGGGTCTTTTGCGACCTTCTGACAAGCAAAGTCAAAGGGGAAGCCAGATTCACTTAACAACTGCAGTGATTCACTTAACAACAATGGCAAGAAAGGTTGTAAAATTGGGCACTTAACAAATGTCTCACTTAGCAACAGAAATTTTGCAACCATCAACGATGGTCACCAGTCAAAGGACTACCTGTAGTGGTAAGCACCATCTTTCCAAAGAAAATTAAGTCTTAATTCTGTCAAGGGATGAAATGTTTTCATTAAGCATGCTGCTGAATAAAAAAAGGAAGATAAAATATTTAAAAAGACTTTGGACAATATAGAACAATGATGGCTAACCTTTTCAGGACTGAGTGCCTAAAGCACAATGTGTGCGTGGGCCCCACGCATATGCCCCGCCCCTGCGCATGTGCATGGAAGCCCCTGCGCATGTACATGCAGGCCCCGCACATGTGCATGCGGGCCCCATGCATGCACATGCCCCCCAAGCGCCCCATCCCGCGCATGTGCACACCCCCGCATATGCTTTGCCCCCCCGTGCATACGTGCACGGCCCTGTGCACATGCCCCCCCCACATGTGCAGCAGAGACACAATGAGCAGCTGGCTTGCGGGAGGGGCACACACATGCGTGGCAGAGCTGAACTGGGACAATGGCTCGCATGCTCACAGAGACGGTGCTGCGTGCCACCTCTGGCATGCGTGCCATAGGTTCGCCATCACGGATATAGAATAACCTACAGAAAACAGACCCCCTAATGAAATGTTACATTGCCACCAGACAGAAGAAAATTACAATTATCGTGCAAAGAACAAAAACCATCGCATTATAATCCTGCATGTGTATCACACATTTCTATTCAGGGATTATACTTGTTTAATAATTATTACCAATGGCAAAATACCAAAGCCGGGGAGAAGTTACCTTCCTTCTATGGATTTCCTTCTATGGACTACTCAGTTCCTTCTGAGTAACAAGTTGATATAACAGATTTACCTCTGTGGAGCAATCGGCACTCCTCAGTTTAATATCCACTTAAGAAGCATAGTTCAATTTAAAACAATATCCATAGCTAAAAAAATCCCAGGGAAGAATTTTGTTAGAGTATTGAATTACTAAAAATCCTACAGTTTTTTTGTCTTTATGGTATGGTCATTTTATACAGGCTGTATAAATCAGAGTGATGACAAATGGCAGCAGATATATATACAGTATATCGAAAACATCCTGGTCATCTGGATTTTTGCGACACAGAAGACCAACAACCATGCCATGCCTTACTTTTCAGCGGGTCAAAGTCACCTTTAGTTCTTTTGCAATTCAACATGGAGGGCATGGCTCTTGGGTCTGTCAAAACTGCAGAGAAGTTGAACTTTCAACTAGGAAGGATTTTCCCCTTCCATTTGCAATTTTGTACCTTTTATTTAGCAAAACAATTTCTTCCTTTGTAACTTAGCTGTGATTTCAGAGCTAAACTTTGATCAAAATTAACTCAAATTTACAATGCCAATCAGTAATAATGGGACTTAAAAAAAATAGGGAAATCTAATCTATTTTGAAAAAAATGCTTTGATAATCAGAAATGTAATTTAGCAGAAATCTGAATCATGTAAAGCAGAGTTCGGCAACCAAATTTTGACTCTTCAGAATATCCCAATGTCGCTGTGCCATAATTCAGCAAGTGTAGCAATAGAGTTTTGAACTTTTAGGAACAAATTAAATATCTATGTTTATGTATCAGTTTCTACTTTTGATGGTTGAATGAACCATCCAGAAACATTCAGTTTGCCCTCACAATAATATTATTTTGTCAGTAGGAGACTCCTTATTCTGCATCCGTGGAAGGTAGATTAATTTTTTTAAAAGTGTAGTTCTGACCAGTAGTGGGTTTCAATTTTGTTCACTACTGGTTTGCTTGTGGGTGTGCACGTGTGTGCCGCTTCTGTGCATGTGCATAGACGTACGGGTGGGTAGGCGGAGCCTCCCGCCACCACCGCTACCAGTTTGTCCGATCCGGAGCAAACTGGTAGCAACCCACCACTGGTTCTGACCAGATTCTTCCATTGTTGACATCAGAATACTGGTTCAAAAGAATCTGTATGTTTGGCTAGTAATGAAAAATAAACAAGAAGCTGCCCCACTTTACGGGAGAAATAATGGAAAATATTAAAAAATGTCAATCAATTTTATTAAGAGTACTATATTTACAGTATCTGAAAAAAGATCAGGTTCCAAATGAGCTACTTCTAAAAAGGAAAGACTGTCTTACTTTGGCTAAGAATATATTTTGTTTCATTATAATTTTTGGTATAGTTTTCCCATCCTAAATTTATGGTTGCCTTTCTTTCAAGTAAATATAATAAGAGGAAAAATTAGCCTCTTCTACCTAATGGAGTTGCAAGCCTTATAAAACGTTGCTAACTTCAAAACATATTTGCTAATTTGCAAAGAGAAACCCGGTTTTTGGCAGAACCTTTGAATGTTTTCCTGCTCCAACTGACAAGGAAGGCTATCTCTGTGATGTTGCAGTGGACAAAATGGTTACAGCGTACCAGACATCAGATATTCACAGCACCCACACTCCCAAATAATACGCAATTGAGAATTGATGTGTGTTCCTATCAATGTTTGCACTTCAGCCAGTCTTCTTCATAGGGCTGTATCAAAGAGCTTTGAGCTGTCTTATTTTCACTTGTTCTACTATCAGGAAGTTATGGCTATATTGCTCTAATGCTGAGTCTGTCCAGCGAGGGAATTTACCATGATATGAGATATAAAATATGAAAAGTTCACCTTTCAGATAAGATGTATCTGCTTCTTGGTAGGCTTCTGATTTTTGCTCACAACAGTCCTTGGAATAGTTCTATGCAATATCTTGAAAGTTAAATTGTTCAGAAAAACAACAGTGTGAATGCTCTGCTGTGGCAACATATTTACCAGCTATTTTCACACGGCACATTTTTCTAGGTTAAGTGAAGACCTTTTGGCTGAAAAATTGGTGATGCTAAATATGCTAAAAATCAGTTAGGTCAACCTTTATTTGGTTTCCATTTCCATTAACCCAGACGATGGATTATTTCAGTAATCAGATGATGAAACCAGCATACAGCCACTGTGTGTTCATAAAAAGGCCTAAAATATAAAGAACTGCTTTTAATTTATAGAAATTATCTACGGGCAGCAGAGTATGTGGTACCCTCTAGATAATTTGGACTACAATTACCACAATTGCTTCTCACACGTTGGCTGCAATTGCTGAGACTTGTGGTGCAAAATATCTGAAGGCCCCAGGTTGCCAAGATCCTGTCTTGAATGATTGGATTTCATGTTTATACTTAATTGCATTTATTGAGGGATTTTGCCAGAAAGATATGCACAAGTTTCCAACTTTATTTTCAAACTAAGCCTTTTAGTAGTGATACTTACGTTGTAGAAATCTCTCTTTGGTAGGCTCCCTATGAGTTTTACGCAGTGTTCCAATATTTAAGGGGCTGCCACAAAGAAGAGGGGATCAACCTATTCTCCAAAGCACCTGAAGGCAGAACAAGAAGCATTGGATGGAAACTAATCAAGGAGACAACCAATCTCCTGAAGGAAATTTCTCCTATATTCTCATGGAGAAATTCCCTGATAGTTAAAACAATTTATCAGTGGAATGAGTTGCTTCCAGAAATTGTGAGTGCTCCAACACTGGAGATTTTTAAGGAGAAATTGGACAACCATTTGTCTGAAATGGTATAGGGTTTCCTACCTGAGCAGGGGGTTGGACTAGAAGACCTCCAATGTTCCTTCCAACTACAGTATGTTATTCTGTTATTCTAAGTTTCAAAATTTTCCCCCATCTATTTTAGGATGGCCTTTAAAGATTTGTCCTAATATTTTGTAGCTTAGTTCTTTTAGTAAACATCTAGTTATCCTGCATTAAATAATAATTAAATACTGCATAACTCTATATTCTTCATGATAACTGCTCCAATTGCTTTTGTAACTAAAGAGCTTGTTTTTATACACTAAAGAAATGTCGGTTCCTTCTGTTGGTAGTTGAAAAAGCTAGAGCCTAGGGAAAAACCCTTCAGGGATCCAGGGATCCTTCCCTGGGTGTATAGTCATTTGGCCATTTTTTCACTGGAAGTCCACATGGATGTATTTTTAAGAAGCACCGAGTGTCAAGCATATACCCCAAAGAATTTCACTTATCCTGTTATGATTCGTAAGACTCCTCTGATTATTTATGTCTATGGAGATTCTCAGTCATCCAGGTCATGGTTGTCCCAAAGATGCCTTTTCAAGAGGCAACTGGACTTTTGATGAGAAGCGAAACGAAAAACCAGAAAGTCCAGTTGCCTCTTGAAAAAGCACCTTTGGGACATCTGATTATTTACTCTCTTTGTGAATGTAGCTGAATATGGATATTTGGGCTTGTACATGTGAGAGGTCAAGTTCATTGCCTTGATGCTCTTAGTATAAAGAGAACCAGGAGTGAAATGCTACCGGTTCACTCTGGTTCGGGTTGTACGATCGTTGGAACCTTTTTTTTTACTTTTTAAAAGCATATTTTTACTACCTATTTGTCTGAACTGGTAGTAAAAAAATGCTTTAAAAAAGTAAAAAAAAAAGTTGGCCATGCCCACCAGTCACATGACCCCCCCAGTCACATGACCCCACCAGCAAGCCACACCCACCAAGCCACGCCCACAGAACTGGTAGCAACAAATTTTACATTTCACCACTGAAGAGAACCAATATTCTTAGATGAATTATTCCATAATTGTTCAGCTGAAAAAAGCAAACCCACAAGCTGCATCTTAGATTAAATATTTAGCTATTCAATAAATGCAGAATTTTCTAAATATATACTTCCACCTAGCTTCCTATTTATTATAGTGCAGGTAGGTAGCATTTAATGAAAAATGATTCTTTTGTTCCATTTAAGGCAGGGAAACCTGAAAATAACTGCCCGCAAGTAGAGCAGTATAGTTACTGGTTTTTATAGTTCAGAGGAGAGCACAATTATAACTCTGCAGCAGTGTTGCAATCCAAATTCTTTTTACTACCGATTCTGTGGGTGTGGCTTGGTGGGTATAGTGTGGCTTGGTGGGCGTGGCCTGGTGGGTGTGGCAGGGGAAGGATATTGCAAAATCTCCATTCCCACCCCACTCTGGGGCCAGCCAGAGGTGGTATTTGCCGGTTCTTCGAACTACCCAAAATTTCCGCTACTGGTTCTCCAGAACCTGTCAGAACCTGCTGGATTTCACCCCTGCTCTGCAGGCCCAGTAGGGCTATGCATTTTACATCTCAGGCAGCAACCATTTAGCTACTTAGCGGTATAACTCAAGTTGAATTTAAAAAAAGCAAACAAACTCCCAAGCGGGAAAAGAATTAGAGAATTCATGTCAAAATGCATTTCTTTTTTTAAAATAGTATATCTGCTAAGACAATTGAAAATTCTATTGTGAGGAAAATGTCATTTATTTTTTTTTACTAAAACAGAGAGGTGATACCCTGAATTGCATGCTAATTTGAGTGGTGGTGATTTGATGGAGGGCAGATATCCTCAATCTGGGACATTTATGTGTTGGCTTTAATGTTATGTACTTTCAGTATATTTTGTTTTTGTGTGCTGCTAGAGTCCTAGATTCAGTGGTGGGATTCAGCCAGTTTGCACCACTTCGGGAGAACCGGTTGTTAACTTTCTGAGCAGTTTGGAAAACTGGTTGTTGGAAGAAATCATTAGGGCAGAGAACCGGTTGTTAAATTACTTGAATCCCATCACTGCCTAGATTACTTAATTTTTGCTTGTATGTCATGAACCCACAACCACAGGGTGATGCCAGTCTTTTATATTATGCAGCATCACTTTGACTAAGATGGTACAGGAAGAAACAGTTGTGCCATGCGGAGGACAATTTGCACTCTTTGTTGAAGACAATATCAGCTGATCCATCTTGACTTGAACTCCAGAATTATATATTCATAGTAAACATTTATTTTATTATTTTGGATTTTTTGCAGCTTATGAATAGCGTGACAGCTACAATCTATATAATTGACTCTTCTTCCTCCAAGGTCATTAAAAAGGGACAGTCTATTGATCAGGGGCAGAATCCTTGGTACTCTCTGAGCTTGCTTCTTTTCTTGCAGACCTTTTATTACCCTAACTAGGTAACATCATCAGTGCTAGTACAGGTAGTCCTCAACTTACAACAGTTCATTTAGCGACTGTTCAAAGTTGCAACAGCACTGAAAAAAGTGACTTATGACCATTTTTCATACTTATGACCATTGCAGCATCCCAATGGTCATGTGATTTTCGTTCAGATGCTTGCCAATTGTTTCATATTTATGATGGTTGCAGTGTCTTGGAGTCATGTGATCCCCTTTTATGACCTTCTGACAAGCCAAGTCAATGGGGAATCCGGATTCACCTAACAACCGTGTTACTCATTTAACAACTGCAGTGATTCACTTAACAAATGTGGCAAGAATGGGGCAAAACTCACTTAACACAATTCTCACTTAGCAACATAAATTTTGAGCTCAAATTGTAGTTGTAAATTGAGGACTAGCTGTAATCCATGCTGTGCCAATAATGCTCATCTTACTATACAATTCCAATGAAGCAGTCATATCCTTCAACATGATCGAAGTTTGATCATGGGCAGATGATTCATCCAAGAATGTTTCTTTGATCCACAGCTGTCACTGGATCCACATTTTCACAATTGTGTTTAGTGTAGCAAGTGCTTGAGCTGTAGAAGTTGGTAACTATTATTCATGCCTTGATTACAATTTATTTGGACTATGGGAAGTCAAGATTACTGCCTTCCGTATAGGCTATCCTTCAAAAGCATCCAGAATTTCCAATTGATGCCAAAATGCAACAGCTTTACTGCTACCTTGTGTAAAATTCTCGGATCATATAATATGTGTATTGAAAGATCTGTACTGATTGCCGTTTATTTATTGATCACAATATAAGTTGTTGGTGTTATCCTTTATAGATCTAAAGAGCTTAGAGTTAGGAGCAATGGTGGTGCAATGCTTAAAAGGCAGTATTTGCAGGCTAATTCACTACTCACTGCCTAGAGTTTGACTCTGACCAGTTCAAGGTTGACTCAGCCTTCCATCCTTCTCAGGTTGGTAAAATGAGGACCCAGATTGTTGTGGGCAACATGCTGACTCTGTAAACCATCAGAGAGTGCTGTAAAGCAATATGAAGTAGTATATAAGTCTAAGTGTTATTGCTATTAGATTTTGAGTATCTAGGAAACTTTCTCTCTTATTACGATCTTGTCTGGTTGTTAAGATTGGTAGGAAAGTCCTTCTTGAAGGTACTCCACCAATAAGCCCCTTATATAAACTTTAGTTTGTATTTGCTAGTCTCATTTGAAATAATGATTTTAACCTACGTATTTATGCTTTAAGTTGCAATAGAACTGGAATGGTTCTAAGGGCTTGTAAGGTAGTTAGAGCAATGGAGAAAAACTTTTGTGAAGGACAGGTAAAAAAAGTGGGTATTTTTGCCACAGAGAAGCAAAAACTGATACTTAACAAGAAAAATAAGTCCAGTTGCTGACTTCAACTTCAGACAAAGACTGATACTGTTGTTTTTTTTCAAAGTTTTGGCATGTAGAAGGGTGCAGAGATTTATAGCCTGCTGCCCCAGAAGGCAAGGTAGAATTTGCTTAAATATTAAGCAAAATATCTGAACATTCAACAATAGAGTAAAACAATACCCAGGAGAATGGTATTTGCTGGAGGTTTTTAAGCAAAGGCTAAAAAACCATCTGTTAGGTGTCTATATGTGTGCTTAACTCCTGGATTTCCTGTGGTGAATAGGAGGTTAGGTGACCTATAAATACCCACCCCCCCAGCTGTATTATTCTATGAATCACATGTTATTTGGACCCAGTCTAACTCGTGAGTGTTAAAATGAATTCTGACTAGTGGGAGTTTCTAATTCAGGGATTGTTTTGCTTGGTTTCCATTCACTTTTCAATTTTATCAATCTCCATCTATTTTTTCCTCTCTCTCTCTCTCTCTCTCTCTCCCTCTCTCTCTCTCTCTCCCTCTCTCTCTCTCTCTCTCTCTCTCTCCCTCCCTCTCCCACTCCCTCTTCCTCCCTCCCTCCCTCCCTCCCTCTCCCTCCTCCCCTCTCATTCTCTCTCTTCTTAAATGCCCCCAGGCTGTGTGCACTCACATGAGCTGTTCTGATTGAGCAAAGGAGAAATTCTTTAGGCAAATGTAGTTGCTTAATTTTTTAGCATCCTCTCTTTCCTTCTCCTTTTCTCTTTCATTCCAGGTTTCTATTCTCCACCTCCAATGAAGTATGCTTCAGTCCTGTAATTATTACTCAAAATGATTAAATCTGACCTGTCAGAAAGAACCTTTTTTGCTTAGCTCAGGTAACTAACACAGTGAATATTTCACAACCATTTTAAGGCCATATTTTAATTACTTCACTTTATTATCAAGTTAAAATTGCTTAACCATCATGAGAATCATGAAACCTTGTGGTAGAAAGCTAGGAACCAGAGGGTTACTTGATGTGTTACAACAGGGGTGTCAAACCCACATCGTCATGGTGGCATCACATGATGTAGTGGGACTTCCCCCCCCTTCGCTAAACCGGGCATGGGCGTGGCCAGCACGTGATGCATCCGGCCTGCTGGCCAGGAGTTTGATAGCCCTGTGTTACAGCCTTCTTCTTCCCTGTCTAGATCAAACTTCAAACTGTCATAATGAACACACCTTCTTGGCTTTCTTGTTGGCCAAAAATAAGTCATTAATGATACATGTTTCTGGTAGTAGCTGACATACCAGCAGATGGGCCAGACTTTGTGTCTCTCCACATTCACATAGCCGTATTGGTTATGTGGTTAACTCTCAACCTATTCAGGGTAATCCAGGTAGTATAAGGGCAGGGATGAGCTTCAAAAATTTTAGCAAGGGGTTCTCTGCCCGGTTCCTTGCTGGACGTGGCCATGGTGGGTATGGCTTAGTCAGCCTCCTGCACCACAGCAGGGGAGGGGGGCATTTTTGCCCTCCCCGGACTCTGGAGGTTTTCCTCGAGCCTCCAGGAGGGTGAAAACAGAACTTCCGGTAGGCCCATTTTTCGCCCTCCCTGAGCCTCTGCATGCATCCTGCACTTACCTGCATCCAAAATGGGCCATGTGGGGACTCCTGGGAGGTGCAAATGGGTGAGCGAGGTGGCTAGAGCCAGCCAGGAGTAGGATTTGGGGGTTCTCCGAACTGCACAGAATCTTAGCTAGAGGTTCTCCCGAACCCCTGCGAACCCCCAGCAGCCCACCTCTGTATAAGGGAGGTTAGATTATTCAGTCATATCCTCCTTTAATATTATTCCTTGCTTGATGGTCTCCTTCCACAATGTAAAAAAGACTCTAGAAAGAGTGCAGAGAAGAGCAACAAAGACGATTAGGGACCTGGAGGCTAAAACATATGAAGAATGGTTGCTGGAATTGAGTATGTGTAATTTAATGAAAAGAAGGACTAGGGGTAACAGGATAGCAGTGTTCCAGTATCTAAGCAGTTGCCACAAAGAAGAGGGGGTCAACCTATTCTCCAAAGCACCAGAAGGCAGGACAAGAAGCAATGGATGGAAACTACTCAAGGCAAGAAGCAACCTAAAGAGCAAATTAAGGAGAAATTTCCTGACAGTTAGAACAATTAATCAGTGGAACAACTTGCCAAGTTTTTAAGAAGAGATTGGACAACCATTTGCCTGAACTGGTATAGGATTTCCTGCCTGAGCAGGGGTTGGATTAGAAGACCTCTAAGGTCCCTTCCAATTCTATTATTCTGTTATTCTTCCATCTCTGTTATTCTTGTGTACTCTTGAGAATATTTGTTCTGGCCATAAAGCTTATTTATTACAGTAATTGGTATTCTTTAAAAATGGGTATTTGTCAAAACTGGGTGTTTGTTCCTGTTTTCTATGGAAGTGCAACCAAATGTCTCTCTCCCCTTGAATTTGGCTGATTGTCAGAACTTCATTAGGACAATTTTCTTCATGGAAGGAAGTCCCATTGAAATCAGTGCTTCCGGGTAAATAGTAAAGCTGTCAGCTTGGTAAAATGTCAGATTTGTTTGTTTAAATAAATTAGCATGATATTAAAGTGCAAATGTGGTGGTAGTGATGGTTTTCAGAATACTGAATGGACAGCATAGGTCTTTAATGTTTCTGTTTTCATCAGTTTTAAAATCTAGAATGTAAATCATTCTCTTCTTTGGGAAAAATAATAAAACATAAGCAGAAACTATGCCAATAGTACAATAAAGGACTCCAATTGGGAGATATATAAGATATACAGTATTAATAATGACTGAAAGGTTACTTGTCTGAAATCAATGCCAGCTTTTGAAATGTGAATTAGTTGCTGGTTTGAAGATTCCGATAAATGGTAAGTTCACCATTTTGTTTCGTGTTCAGCAAATGCAGTATGTCGATACAAATTGCACACCAGTTTTGTATAAACTACTATACCTTTGTTTCTCTTGTTAATCGCAGAAGCAAATATTAATCCGCCATTACATTTTTAGTTTAGTGATGAATCAAGCCCTACATATTTAAATGACTTAAATCTAGTGTCATCCTAGGAAAATTCCTAGCGGTCAGAAGTTGAAGTCTAGAATAGCTTTCTGATGTGGCTGAATGTGCTCTCCAGTCTAAAATCCATCCAAACTCATCTGAATTCAAATTATGACAGAGTAAGGTTTTGGGCTTTTTTTTGTTTTTTAAAAAAATGGAGTAAACCCATAAAGAGTATAGGTAGTCCTCGACCTAAGACCATAATGGAGCCCAAAATTTCTGTTGTTAAGTGAGACATCTGTTAAGTAAGTTTTGCTCCATTTTATGACCCTTCTTGGCACAGTTGTTAAGTGATTCACTGCAGTTGATAAGTTAGTTACCCAGTTGTTCAGTGAATCTGGTTTCCCCACTGACTTTGCTTGTCAGAAGTCGCAAAAGGTGACCTTGGGACATAGCAATGGTCATAAATATGAGTCTGTTGCCAAGACTCTGAATTTTGATGCCATCACCATGGGGATTTTGCATTGGTCATAAGTGTGAAAAATGGTCATAAGTGATCTGTCCCCGTCCCCCCACACACACAAACACAGCCAGCCGAGGGTTAAGGAAACACTTTGGAACGCACCCAGGTCTTATCTCCCACTTGGCAGCGATAGACACACCGTCTGCCAAATGCCTTTATTTTCACAAACAGAAAGATAAGATACTAACGTACAAAAAAGTCCAAGCAGAAATAATATTTCTCCCAGCAGTTCCGGACGAGGCTTTAGTGACTATCCAAGGTTTACTTTTGTTCATCACAAGGATTCCTGACCACTACCCTCTATTATATAGTCTCTGGGGTGTGGTCCAGTGACTCAGTTCTAATCCCTAGCACGCCTCCTAAGCTGCTGCAATCGTTTATCACGCCTTCGGAGGCGTGAGTCCAGGAATGATGTTTCTTCATCACTCTGAGACGAACCAGCTGTCTCCCTGCTGATCTCCTCTCCTTCGGCCGGCACCTGAGACAATGCCAGAGGGGAGGGGCCTGGAGAAGGAGGCCTGGCTGACTCCTCTTCCTCATGCTCGGAGCTTTCTTCCTCCGATGGGACAGGCTCAGAGGGCGGGGCCACAACACTAAGTTACTATTTTCAGTGCCATTGTAACTTTGAACAGTCACTAAATGAACGGGCGCGTGGCAAGGATTACCTGCCTTCAGTACTTCTTATAATACCATAAATGATATTTGAATGTATTTTGGCATTTAATCTCGAACAGGGAAAGGGATATGGACTAAATCAGTGGTCCCCAACCTTTTGGGCATCAGGGACTGATTCCTTGGAGAATTGGGGGACCGGAGGGGGTGTTGTTTTGCCTGCTGCCTGCATCCTGGAGATGGGGCTTTGCTTATTTGCATCACCCGGTTGTTGGCATGCCACTAGTGCCAGTTCATGGACCTGGGGCTGGGGATCTCTGGACTAGATTGTTTTATTTTGGCTTCTGTACTATTAGCAATGTACTAATTATGACTTCATGGAAGATGGTAAAGAACATTTAAAATAAGATGGTGTAATCAGGTGTCAAACTTGATTTCATTGAGGGCCGCATCAGGGTTGTGTTTGACCTCGGGTGGGGGGCTGCAATGGGCGTGGCCAAGGTGGGCATGGCCAGCTCAACATCACTCGTGTCGTGTCGGGGTCCACCTATGGTGGAACAAGCACTCTGCCAGAGAAAACAAGTTCCTGAGCTCTATTTCCGCTGCAATCCTCTGCCAGTGAAAATGGAGCTCCTCCATTTTCGCTGGCAGAGGAACCACGGGTCAGTCCCTCGCTGTTTCCAGGGCAGCCCTGCGGGCCAGATCTAAGCACCCCACAGGCCAGATCCGGTCCCCTGGCCTTGAATTTGACACCCCTGCTGTAGATTATAAATCTCTAGTATAAAAATCAATCTTGTATATATACTGCACACACATGCATAAATACATATCTCTCTCTGTGAGAGCATGTGTGTGTTGTGTGTATGCATTCCTTCGCATTTGTGGTCATCTTGGTGTTCCTTTGCTGTAGAAAAATATTTGCTGTAATTTAATTTTTAAGGTGACATATTAAGACATAGACACCTATGCTTGTTTTACCTGGGAAATGCAGCTTTGATTAAACTTTTTGTCATATGATAATTTTTCAATGATATTTAGGTAGCTGGTTGTATAACAGTTCTTGAGGGTTATTTTTGAGATGCATGAATTTGCTTAAGGAAGATTCTTTTCTAACCCAGTTCAGGTTCCTGCGTCATGAGCTTAAAACTCCTGGCAACTTCAACAATTACTTTATTGTGCTTTTATCAGCCTTATACTATTTTTTTTAAAAAATAATAATAATAGAGGTTTGCTGCTTATGCATTTATCACAGGTGTTTTTTTTAAAGACCCCTGATTTGAGGTTTTTAAAACCTACTCAAAAATACTTGAATAAAACCCCATAATTTATGAATTCACAAATTATAAAACTTTGTTTAAGGGGAGCCAAGTGGAATTGATAACTTGTTTGTAAACTACCCAGAGTCACATAGGTGAGATAGATGGTGTAGAAATTTAATAAGTAGGTAAGTAAGTAAGTAAGTTGAAACCTAGAAGCCTAAAGTTTTAGTCTACATCTACCCATCTCAATATTCCCTGATTCCAAACATACATATTTAACTATCCACTTGAACTAGTTTTCTGAAACTCTTTTGCCTCCTATGGATAAAAAGCCACTCTTGGCTGTAATTCAGGGACATAGACCAACCAAAACTCTCAACTGATCTTAGACCAGAGCTTGTTCAAAGGACAACCAGACAAGGTGGTGAATTTCTCTATTGCTTGTCTGTGATTTGTTTCTTTTCTCTAGGAACTTCATTTATTATTCACTCTCAAAGTGCTTGGCACTTGTAGCTAACAAATCGTTCAGGCTGGAGTTCAAAGTGTTAAAATGGGGAAATTAAGGACTCAATGAAGCACTTCAGTGAGGTCTATTCCATCTTTCAGATCACTTTCTACAAGTGAAGAGGCCTGGTTAAAGGACAGGAACCAAAAGCAGCCACTTCCAGCCACTCAACATACTTATGCACATTCCTGCTGCCATTTTAATATTACTATGCATATACAGGTAGCCCTTCATTTACAACAGTTCACTTAGTGACTGTTTGAAGCACTTAACAAAGTGACTTATGACTGATTTTCATACTTACAACCGTTGCAGCCTCCCCATGGTCATGTCAGAGGTGGGTTTCAGCAGGTTCTGACCAGTTCTGGAGAACTGTTTGCAGAAATTTTGAGTAGTTCGGAAAACCAGTAGTAAAAATTCTGACTGCCCCGCCCCCATCTATTCTCTGCCTCCCGAGTCCCAGCTGATCAGGAGGAAATGGGGATTTTGCGGTAATCTTCTCCTGGATTGTGGACGGAATGGAGATTTTACAGTATCCTTCCCCTGGAGTGGGGTGGGAATGGAGATTTTACAGTATCCTTCCCCTGCCACACCCACCAAGCCACACTCACCAAGCCATGCCACGCCCACCAAGCCACACCCACAGAACCGGTAGTAAAAAAAAATTAAACCCATCACTGGGTCATAAATGGTGATAAACATCCAGACACAGGGCGGCTGACCCATATTTATGATGGTGTCCGGAGGTCATTTGATCACCTTTTGTGACCTTCCGACAAGCAAAATCAATGGGGAAGCTAGACCCATTTAACAACCATGTTACCAACTTAACAGCTTCAAAGATTCACTTAACAACTGTGGCAAAAAAGGTCGTAAAATGGAGCAAAATTCACTTAACAGCTGTCTGACTTAGCAACAGAAATTTTGGGCTCAGTTGTGGTCGTATGTCAAGGACTACCTGTATTGTCAATTGTATTAAAAGCAGCCCAAAACGCTAAATGAAATAAAAGAGGCACAGGACCGACAAAGGTGGCTAGCAAGAGTTTCTAATGCTGTGTCCATTCCATGCCCAAGTCCGAGTCCTGAGTGAAAAGGGTTTTTTTTGAAGCAGAAGAGCTACGCTGAGTGGTAATATGGCCAGGTGGGAGCTCTACCTGCCACGGATCTAAACAAGGCAGCCAACACAATAAGGGAGAGGAAGTAATGTTTCATTTATAGCTAAGTAAAGGTATGACTCAAACTTCAGCTTTTAGCCATACGCAGTGGGGGTTATTTTTCTCCTCCACATCTCTGCAGGTGTCTCACTGAGCAGCAGAAATGTTGGACTCAGTTATGTTGAGAACTAGCGAAAACTCCACTTGCAAACAGCGGCTGGTTTCAATCAGCTGAGAAGCGGCTCGTTAAATTCGCCGTAGAAAAAAGCTGCTCCTGTTTGAAGAGCCGACAAGCGGCGAACGATAGGGACCGTGAAGCTCCACCAATGGCTATACGAATGGCGGTTACAAATGGCTGTCCGAGGGCAGCAGGGAACGCAAGACTCCTCAAGGCAAAACACTGTTTTAATTCAGGACTCCACCAGCAAGGCCGATGACCTAGGGCCACCCAGGGGAGCTAAAAGCCCCACCAATGCCCAGCAAACTGACCAGTTTGATGAAAGATGAAATAGAAGAGTAACAGTAACGAGACCTCTGCGTTGAATCTGAGGCATCCTGAGGTAAAAAGTCCACAAAATTTCCAGTAAACAGAAGAATGGTTAAGTACTAAGTCCAATAGTCAAATCCGAATAATCAGGTATGAAAAAACTATATGAATAAAACACTCTAACGCTAAAAGCTGTCAGAGCTAGCTATCCACACAACTGTCCAGTCTGACGGACTGAGCAAAAGTCCCTCATTCTGACCAATGAGCACAACCCACATCTGGCTGCTGTCTCCACTTCCAATGGAGAACTACCTGCCCCTAAGTGGTTGCATGAACATTTTTTGTGTTCTAGAGTGAATATTGTGGAGACACAATAGATGCCACAGATACAGAAAAGACTTGGTGATATTGCCACAACTTTGCTGATCCCAGTTAGAGCCTCATCCCAGAAAAACATTTCCTTCAGGCTGCGGTAATATGTGATTCCAATAGGCGCTTTAAGTAGTTCCCTTCCAATGTTATGTCCACATGTTCTCCCAACCCACCCAATTGCTGTCCAATTTATAACCATTCCTGTTTAACAGTCTTATTTATTTTCTTTATGAGTAAGAGAAATTATGAATAGGAGATAAAGAAACAGTAGGGGGAGAGGACCGGGTGATTTCCGCTATTGTGATATATTGAAAATGGATTAACTAATGGCAAGTTGAATGATCACCTTGTAAACTACTATCTTTGTAATTCTTACACCAGAGAGGGAGGAATTTTTGAGATGAAATCATCAACTTGATTTTTTTTTGAAAGCCATGAATCATTAGACTAAAAATAATTTACAGAAGTGCTGGAATTAATTATTAAAGATTACATTGAGGATTCACAGCTATGACTTGTAGGAGTGTAGATGCACAAAGGTGGCATGCTTTCTTTCCTCTGCTACTGAAATAAAACATTTATTTTTGGTTATTGTGTCCTTTTTTTTCCTCTCTCTCTCTCTCTCTCAGGTTTGGTTTTTACTCTTAGATTGATAGACTGCCTTTTTGGTTCCGGATCTCAGGAATTATATCGGAACAATATAATCTTTTATTTTTCACTACAACAACAAAACTAAGGTAGTTTGACTTACCCAAACACACCCATTGCAAATACAGGTAGTTCTTGACATTTTTCAGTTGATGACAACGTTACAATGGCATTGAAAAAAGTAACTTATGCCTGGTTCCCCTAAGTATTATTTTGCTAGCATTGAAATTAAGGATGTTGCCTGATAATCTGTACAATCTATTAAGTCTCTATTCTATAATATTGGCATGTAGAGTGACCTCTTTCCAGTCTATTTGTCACTGTGTCATTCTCCTTATTTGCAGGTGTAGTTTGTTTAGAACTTCAGCAATTCTTCTGTTGCTCGTCATATTTATTTAGATATTCCTGCAGCCTTGTAGCAGTCTCTATACTGCTAGAGGTAACTTTGATGTTTACTTACATCTTATATAAAATTTCAATGTACTCCTTCCATCTCTGTTTAATCTTTGAATCAGTTACTATCTGTCATTGGTATCCTTCAGTGGTGTGATTCAGCCAGTTTGGGGCCGTTCAGGTGGCTGGCCCCACCCCACCCCGTCCCCGAACCTTCCAGGAGTCCCCACGCACCTCATTTTGGCTCCCAGGAGGCTGCAGAGGGGCCTACTAGTCCCAAAATGGGGTGTGGGGGGTGCGGTGCGGGCCCCCCACGACCCATTTTTGCTCCCAGGAGGATGCAGGGAGGCCTACTAGGAGGCTGAGTGCTGCCTGTCATGTCCTCTGGCCATGCCCACCATGGCCACACCCACCCAGCCGGTCATTAGGGCAGAGGACTGGTTGTTAAATTATTTGAATCCCACCACTGGTATCCTTTAGCATACCAATCTGAGGTCTTTTAAGTTCAGAGACCTTGTTTTTGAAAACTGCTTTGCTTTGGTATATTGGTTTCCATCTTTGATGTCTTTACATACTTTACTCCTCTTTACTTGCAGCAGCTCTTTAATAAGTTCCTTTCCAAACGCTTTGTCTTTCTTGGCTTTGGGTTTTCTTTTATTTTTTCTTGGCAATTCTCATCATCTGTCCTGACATCCAGTTTGTTTTTCTTCTGTTTCTTGGTCTTTGACAGTGTCTTTTTACATTCAACTTCAACCATTTATTTGATTTCATTCCACGGTTCTCATGGTTCTGTATGAAAGAGTTAAAGACTTTAAAGCAATTCCTGATGTTCTCCTTGAAAATGGTGCATGGTCAAGACCATATTACGGAAACTGGTTGGCTTTGTTCTTCCACTTTAATTTGACTTGGAAGTTGCATATTGCTAATCTGTTTCACAAACACTCCCTAGCTTTGCTATTGTAGATAAGCTATTCCACCTTTTTTAAAAAAATCAATAATATAATCAATTTAATCTCTCTATGTTCCATCTTGGTAGACAATATTGCTCTTGAGCAGCCTCTCTCTGTTGGCCAATCCCAGATTTTCCTCCTTTCACTAAGGAGTTTTAGAAGATGGAACAGCAGAAGAAACAGCAGAAGAAACACCTGCAGAGATGTGGAGGAGAAAAACAACCCCCACTGCATATGGCTAAAAGCTGAAGTTTGAGTCATACCTTTACTTAGTTATAAGTGAAGTGAAACATTACTTCCTCTCCCTTATTGTGTTGGCTGCCTTGTTTAGAATGATCCGTGGCAGGTAGAGCTCCCACCTGGCCATATTACCACTTGGCATAGCTCTTCGGCTCCAAAAAAAGCCCTTTTCACTCAGAGCTCAGACTTGGGCATGGAATGGACACAGCATTAGAAACTCTTGTTAGTCACCTTTGCTGGTCCTGTGCCTCTTTTACTTCCTTTAGGGTTTTGGGCTCCCTTTAATACAATTGATAATACAGGTAATCCTTGACTTTCCACCGCAACTGAGCCCAAAATTTCTGTTGCCTTCTTTAGTGGGCTGTTTCTGATGATGGTAGTCAGGGAATAAAAATTATGAACCAATAGGATACCATAAGGGTCTTTTTTCTTCCCACTGCTCTTTAATGTTTATATAAAGCTGCTGGGAGAGGTCATTCTTACTATGCTAATTAGTGATGATGATAACCCCTTGGGATTGGGTTGTTATAGTGTGGTTTCCTCTGGTATTGGATCTGGTCTCTTGGAATATTAAATAATGCTTCTGGTGTTCATTTATAGCTGATTTTTTTTAATTTTTTTAAAAATGTTTTTAATTTGATCTATGGACACAGAGTGGTCCGTGAGCCTAATAAATCATAAGTATTGCTACTCTAACCATGGAGGAGGAGAAGCTAAACATCTTGGCCCAGTCTCTGAGGTTGAATCCCAGAAACTCACCTTGGAGTTTTCTTTGTCAGGTCCAATGTGGTTTCTTAAGGGAGTGTAATTGCCCCTGAAGGATTTGGGTGTCTGAGGCTGGAAGGGGCAGGGATAGGCCTTGCCCAGGTCAGGCTGGTCCTCTAATTGTGGCCCTACCTAGAACAGAAAGACCTTGTGAAAGTGAGTCACACTCTCCACAGATACCCGTGTGAACTACTGCAACGGTTGTTTGTGGGGCTGCCTTTGAAGAAAACCCAGAAGCTTCACTTGGTGCAGAATGCAGCAATTTGGCTAATGGCTGGTGCTTGTCTTCACAGGTACATTACACTGATATAATGCCCAAACAGCTAGCAGTCTCCCATTTTTGTGAAATGAGAAGAGCGAAGCTCACAGAATCTACGAAAATGCATCTTTACCACCGAAGAGCCTCCTTGTGGAAGTTAGACCAACTTCCATACTGTTAGCCTTGCAAATCTCGGTGTTAAGAGAGTTTATGAAGACTGAATTGATGCCTTCAGGTGTAGATTATTACTGTGGTGTTAGCTTGACTCAGTGATTTTTGTTCATTCTGTCTTTACTATTGATGTTTCATTTATATTATTCGTGTTGATATTCCGTTTTGCTATTAATCCCTGAAGGTCTGGTTGATTGCGCTTGGTCTACATCAAATCAATTCGTCAGCATTAGCTCTTCCTCAGGACTTTCTCCATCTCGGTCTTTAATATGAATTCTAGTAGAATATTCATGAGAGAGGAAAAACCTTTTTCCAGAATATTCACATATAACCGCCACATATAACAGGAATAGCTTGTTACAAATATTCTGTTTATAAAAACAAACTATCTTTCCCTGGATAGATTTTGCTTTCCAGCTCAGCTATGTGTACATTTAATCCCTAAAATTGAAATGAATCTCATTCTTGTTGAATGATATCAGGCCAAGGCTGCACATTTTTACTTCATTATGGCAATAATGTGAAATATTCCTTCAAGGTTTTTTTTTTTTTAAATTCATTGGGGAATTTTTTTCTAGATTAAATATCTAAAAAGATTGACTGCCAGTTTTTGCTAATAATGCAGTGTTCAATACAGAATACTGGCTACTTGTGCCATGGTTTTTAATACTGGGCAAAATGTCCATTGATCTCATTTCTATATATTATTTCAACATTCCTCCCAAAATAAAGCTATTTAGGATTAGAACTTTCAGAAAGCCCACTTTAGAGCAGCTTGAATTAACGTGTAAATAAGCTGTTTTTACAATAAAGGTAATGGTAAAAGTTTCCCTTGTCCGGTTGTGTCCGATTGAAGGGAGCGGTGCTCATCTCCATTTCTTAGTTGAAGGAGCCAACATTGTCTGAAGACATTTCCATCGTCATGTGGCCAGCAGGATGTGTGGTGCCGCCAGAATAATCTTGAACACACTCAAAACTATAGAAAGATTTTAGAAGAAGCCCTCCTATTCTACCACCTCTTACACTACTAGACAACGCAGTATCAATGGCAGAGACCTTCAGGTTTCTAGGTTCCATAATATCTCAAGACTTAAAATGGACTCCTAACATTTAAAACCTCATTAAAAAAAGCACAACGAAGAATGTTGTTCCTGCGCCAACTCAGAAAACTCAGACTGCCCAAATAGCTGCTGATACAATTCTCCAGAGGAATTATTGAGTCTGTCATTTGCACCTCCATATCTGTCTGGTTTGGCCCTGCAACCAAACAAGACAGACACAGACTTCAGTGGATAGTTAGAACTGCAGAAAAAACAATTGCTCCCAGCCTGTCTTCTATTGAGGACCTGTATACTTCACGAGCCAGAAAGAGGGCTCTGAAAATATCTACAGACCCTCACATCCTTGATATAAACTGTTTCAACTTCTACAACTCCATAGGGCATTGCACACCGAAACAACTAGACACAATTCCCTCCCCCCACATGTCATCACTCTGCTAAACAACTAATTCCCACAACACTGTCAAACTACCTAGTAGGGCTGTATTACTATTATCCTTCTCATCTTTCCTACCTATCCTTATCTTCTTATTACTATAACTTTGTTGCTTATATCTTATGATTTATATTAATTTTTTTATTTAGTATCCTAGTATGATTTATGTTGATTGCTTATTTAGTGTCCTATGACTATCACTGAGTGTTATCTCATGATTTATGATGAATGTATTTTATGATTTATCACTTGTTGCTTGTATGTACACTGAGAGTTTATGCACCAGAGACAAATTCTTTGTGTGTCCAATCACACTTTATTAATAAAGTATTCTATCCTATCCTATCCTATCCTATCCTATCCTATCCTATCCTATCCTATCCTATCCTATCCTATCCTATCCTATCCTAATTCTATTTCTAATTCTATTTCTAATTCTATTTCTATTTCTATTTCTATTCTATTCTATTCTATTCTATTCTATTCTATTCTATTCTATTCTATTCTATTCTATTCTATTCTATTCTATTTTATTCTATTCTCTCCTCTCCACTCCACTCCACTCCATTCCATTCTTCTATAGGCCGAGGCACACAGAATGCTGCTATCTTCCCACTGAAGTGGTATCCATTTATCTATTCACATTTGCATACATGCAAACTGCTAGGTGGGCAGGAGCTGGGGTAAGTAATGAGAGTTCACCCCATCACTCAGCGTCTCAAACCTGGGCTGTCAGCTTTCCAGCTAACCATCTCAGTGTTTTTAACTGCTGAGCCATCACGCCCCTTATATTCATACTATAAATTCTCTAAAATCCAGTGGGTTTAAGTTAGTAATATCACTGGTTTCAGTAACAAGTCCTCTAAGAAAGTCTGACTCCAATGACAGACTTTCTGAATTAGAATAAGCAAAGTAGTCATCTTTAATTATTTTGGGGTTCAGCGCCCACTGGCTGTGCTGATTGGGGCTGATGGTAGTTGATCTGGGAGGCATTAAATTGCATGTTGCCAAAGCAGGCTTTCTCTGGGCTTTAAAATATCTGTTCCTGTGATCACTGGCTTGGATTTTAGAAACCAAACACCCATTCATGCCACCAGAGTTTGGACTCAGTTAAGAGCTGCAAACTGTCTTGGCAAGTCTATGGCTTTAAGAAAGTCAGCATGCTGTTTCCCTTCAGAAAGGACTTGGAGTGCTCATTATCATGTCAATACCCACAATGCTTTTCCAGCTCATTTCTGCTTCATTGTACTGTTAGTGTCCGTTCTCTGGAACAGCTGAAAACAACCCGATTTGCACGTGCATGTGTGTGTGTGTACTCCTGTTTGTATGGGACTGTGAGGCTCTTTTCTTCTGTCTAACACTATCAAAGGGTTTCAATATACAGTTTAGGCTGGAGGAATCAGGTCAAGCTGCCCCATATCTCGTTTTAACCACACAGGACAGCTAAAGAGATAGGCCCAGGGCCACCCAAACAACTTAAGAAATCGGTTTTAGAAAACTACAAGGTTCGTGGAAAGCAATTCTTTGTTTTTTCCTAAAACAAAGAAAAATGTGTGTGAAATCAGGAACCTTTGACAATCTTCCATTTTCCTATCAGACGCTTACGCATCTACATGATAAGAAAGTCTATGTAATATGTGGTGATACCAATTTGAAACAAGTCTGCATCAGCTCTTTTTTTTAAAAAAAAAACAATAACAATGTATGTTTAAGGGAGAATAGTGCTTTGCAAGAGATTCGCGAGAATAATAAAAGATAATCGTGAGGCCTATTCTGTAGAATGAAAGGTACTGTCTCAGAATTTATTTACAAGCTTATCAAATGGAAGAATTTTGGAACTATAGTGGCACAGGTACAACAGCACATCAAGAATAATTTCTAAGGCCCTGCAGTCAAGAGGCCTTGAAATATCATGAGGTAGCAGCTGCTTTTCTACATTACAAGTTTGCTTCCCCCCCTCCATTTTATTCTTGCAGTTATGAAAACACTGAGGTTTCTGTGATTTTAAAATAAGGAATTCATTGCACATCCATAGATTTTTTAAAAAAACACCAGAATGGGTGAAATTATAGCTTACAGACTTCTTTTATGTAACTTGATGAAATCCTTTATAACCCTGGCACCATAGTTGTAATGCTTTTCAATTCTTTCTAATGTTTTTAAATGTTTTTCTTGTATAGCATCCTCACATTTTTTTTTAAAAAAAATTTAAAATGTTTTTATATTTTTATGTGCTTCCCAGGCCAAACTGTAGTGTAACCCTTGGACTGAAAAATGTTATCTTCCTCAGCTACAGCATACCAAGGAATGTATAGAAGCAACTGTAAATCAAAAAATAGCAGATTGAGAAGACAGAAGAATTATGTTATTTATCTGTGTTTCGTAAATGAAATAATGCATTTGGCATTACTGGCTTTTGTGATGCTTCATAATGAAGCTCGGAAATTATGGTCCCTTTAAATATTATAAAGACCAGCAAATCAAAAAAGAGCCTAAAGTGTCAAGCATTTGCATATCACTGACATTTTCAATCTCCAGCCACCCCAAAGTCATTTCATGATGATTTTCATTTTTGATTACCTTGAAGAACAGAAAAAAAACCACTGCTCCCTCCAGCTGACCATCAGGAACTATGAAATACTCATATTTACAGTGCCCTCTTTGCTAAGCCACTGTAGGTCCCAGAGTAACAAAAATCTTCCATTCCTCAAAACAGATAAAAATATTGCTAGTGTTTCTAGTCCACATTCTGTACATTTCCATGGACATATGGGAAGCAAGTGCGTATAGTCAAGGCTATGGTTTTCCCAGTTGCAATGTATAGCTGTGAAAGTTGGACCATAAGAAAGGCTGAGTGCCAAAGAATTGAGGCCTTTGAACTATGGTGCTGGAGAAGACTCCTGCAAGTCAACTGCTCTTTAGAAGACCAGATCCTGAAGATGAAACTCAAATACTTTGGCCACCATGTGAGAAGGAAGGACTCACTGGAGAAGAGCCTAATGCTGGGAAAGATTGAGGGCAAAAGAAGAAGGGGACGATAGAGAACGAGGTGGCTGGATGGAGTCACTGAAGCAGTCGGTGTGAGCTTAAATGGACTCCAGAGGATGATAGAGGACAGGAAGGCCTGGAGGAATGTTTTCCATGGGGTCTCAATGGGTCGGACACGACTTTGCAACTAACAACAACATGGGAAGCAATCAAAGCTGTCAAGCTCCCTTTCCTTTGCTGCACTTAACAGACCTTGTGAACTGTAAATTGTTTTTGCAGATATGTGTTTTCTGACAGTAGCTGGAACTCTGTAAGTTGCTGGAATGGTGGAAATGGTAGAAAGAGGCAAGATCTTCTAAATATGCAGAACATTGGAATTCTGTGGGGAAGTGAATATGATGGAAAGTAAGGTGAGGGAAGAGCTCCCGAGCTTTGGAAACACATTGGCCACAAGCTCTGACAAACCATAACACTTCTAGGGCAACTATGACCTGGATGATTGAGAATCTCCATAGACACATGGGTGGTTACTATATTTAATCAATTGTAAATAAAATATGGCTTTATTTTGGCTTTACCAGAAGACAGGTGGGGTATATGTGTAACGAATAAGTACAATGGTATATGATAGAAATCACCCAAAATTGTGGAGAATATTTTAAATTCACCCAGTAACCTTTTGGTGAATCCCTTAATGATGGGCAAAATCTTAAATTTTGACTATGTTTGCAAGTTCTGAAACTATATTCAAGATAAGGGCTTTTCATGAACTTTTAAAGCAGATGCACAAACATGTAAAACTGCTTCTGCTAAAACTGCTTCTGCAACTGTGGCTGTAAATTTTAATTCCCCATCTATATTTCTATTATACCTCCAATGTGAATTTATTTACAGCACATTCTACTGGGGATCAGAAATGCTTTTAATCTTTCCTATGATTTAATAATTAAATAATATATTTGGATTATTGCAGCACGCTGTCCGTGGGGCTGCTCTTGAGCATTTGGAAGCTCGCTCTCTCCTTTTATGATTAAATATTATTTTGTTAATTCTATATATATATATAAATTGAATAAATAAAAAACAATGAATAAACCACTATCAACTGATTTCGCCCATCTTGCTAATCCAAACTCAAACTAACCACATTATAACATTATATAATGTATGAACCGGATCAGTGTTTAAGTTGGAAAGGAGTATTAGTTCATTATGTTTATTTCCCACCTTCCTGAAGAAGCTCAAAATAATTCTCTTCTAATGTTATCCTTTATAGATTTGTTCGTGAAATAGTGACTGGTCCAGACTCATGAGTGAAGTGCAGTTTGAAACTCAGTATTCCCAGGCCAATTTGCTAGACATGGAGATCTAGGTTCAAGTCCACTTCCACCCATGAAAAGTCATTGGGTGACTTCGGACTGGTAACTCTCTTTCAGCTGATTCTACCCTACAGAACTGTTGTGGGAATAAATTGAAGTGAGATCTCTCTGTAAGCCACCTTTGCTCCTAGAAAAATCAACCAACCAACCAACCAACCACTGTAGTATATTGGTGTTGCTTCCTTGTTTCATAGGTTCCTTTTTTATCAGCAGGGTCCATATGCTTTCCTTTGCCTTATATTAATAGAAATAAAGATGCTTAAAAACAACATTTCTTTCCTGTTCCTTAAGACTCTAGTGTGGTGTTCTTGTCGCTCTTGATGCATCCATGGCCTTTCCACTTTCTGTACGGTTTTTTAAGGTATTTTTTTAAATCCCGCCTTTATTATTTTTATAAATAACTCACCATAAGGCAAACATCTCTCTCATTTCCCTGAAGATACATTAACTACTTTACAATTTTTCTCTGATGATGCCTCAGGGAAAATGCCAATGGATCCCACACAGTGTGAATCTATTATAAGATAATCTGATACTATTTTGGTTGCTGAGAGAGGTTCTTTTTTTTTCTTTTTGCCTCCCGTTGTTTCAAACACATAACTCCCACTAGTATTAAACATGCAAAGCAAGAAGGGAGGAGTGGTATCCCCAGGTTTTGGAAATGTGTTGCTATTCTTCTCAGCTGATTAAATCCTGGTAAATATAGCTATTTAGAAATCAAGCTGGCTTTTAATTAAAATACAATGGATCCTTTTCCTAAGATGCCAGTTGTGAATCTGGAGGCCTGGTCATACAGATGCTAATTGAATGAATATTCATATATCATGAATATTCAGCAAGTGTCACAGCAACATTCTTTTGTGCCCCTGCTGATTCACCAGGTTCTACTGGCATGGCAGATGGCAAATGCTGAAGGAGGGTGATTCCTAAGAAGGGGCACGGGGTAGAATCCTTGGCCCCAGACAAGCAGCATTTGTCTGGAAGAGTCTTAGAAGAGGCAAAAAGACAGGAATTAGCTGGCAAAGAGCCGGGGTTGATGGCTGGGTGGGATGGAAAAATAGAAGACTGGACCTACTGTTACTATAAGTAGCTTCTTAAAAGAAAGCTTGTTTTTACTTTAATTGATGTGGAACTAGAAGTGGACTTTATTTCATGTTGCCGTTACCAGAACATGGCAAATATATTATTGAACTGTAGAACACCTATTTGGGATATAATATGGTGAAGCCTCATTAATAAACATCCCAGTCCAGTATTAAGCATGTATTTATGTTTCTGTAGATATACCTAACAAATGCTGTAGATAAACCTAACAAATGCTGAAGTGAATCAAGAATAACTTTTCCTTCCTTCCTTCCTTCCTTCCTTCCTTCCTTCCTTCCTTCCTTCCTCCCTCCCTCCCTCCCTCCCTCCCTCCCTCCCTCCAAGGCAATCAATAGATGACAAAACACTTTCTCTTATTTATTTAAAACCATTGGTTAGCTATCAGTGGCTATAAAGCAGGGGTGCTTAGATCTGGCCCACGGGGCCGCCCTGGAAACAATGTGCCTCTGCCAGCAAAAATGGAGGTTGTGAGGTACGCGGCCCTTCCAGCCTCCGTTTTCAGCTATGACGGCCTCCTGCACCCCTCTGCCAGTGAAAATGGAGCCCAGGCAGGCCACACATGCAGCCTCTGCCAGCTGAAAATGGAGCCTTGATGAGTGATGTTGAGCTGGCCATGCCCCCGGCCACACACACCCCTGCCCCCGTAGGTCAAACAAACACAACCCTGATGTGGCCCTCAATCAAATCGAGTTTGACACCCCTGCTATAAAGAATAATACATGTCTTTCAGGAGATATTGTATCTACAGTATTTTAGACAATGAGATTCTAATTGAATTCTTGGAAGCTCTGAGATTCCTTGCTTCCTTTGGAGGATCCCTTCAATAAAAAATATCAGTGATGGTAGATATTTAACTGCATACCATAGTACAGTTAATCTGACAATTGCTTTGATTGTGTCTAACCAAGGCATGATGCCATTTCAAACTAACCTTCCCTTCACCTCTTTGTTAGTTCATATGCAAAACACTGTTCTTTCAAAATGAAAGATTGCCAGATGACATAATGCCTAGCATTTACAACCACATTTTTCATTTTATTTTAAGAAAATGCCAGGCAGTAGAAAATAATTGAAGGGAAATATTTGCTCTTTTATTTATTAAAACTTTTCAAATGTGCATATCTGGGTAGACATATTTTAAATGTTACCTTCTATAATTGTTTCTGTAGGACTCCTAGGTATCTAAAATATTTATTTGATTCATATATGCTATGAATCCAATAATATAAATGCTATAATATGCCACTAGCCTATCACTCGGGTCTTTTAGATAAATCTGGCCTTGCTTAGCCAGTAGCTTAGCTTAGCAAGTAGATTCTTGTCCAGGCACAGGAATCTGTTGGCTTATACTCTGCCTTCTGCAATGTAGATCTATAATCTTATTGAAAACAGAACAAGGTATGTAAACAGGAGACAATATACACAAACATACCGACACATCAACATACAGGTTTCAGAAAACAACACAAAGAAGACACAGCCATTAACTTTTTTCTTCAATTCTCACAATATGAAATCTCCCATTTATATTCTGTAGTAATGTTGTGAAGATAAGGCTGAGGGGAGGGGTTGGGATATATAAGATAGGATGTAGAAGAATTTACTTATTTCTATTGTATCGATAGCCCAGGTTCAAGATCCGAGTGCCACACAACAGGATGAATGTTGTGAAGATAAGGCTGCGGGGAGGGGTTGGGATATATAAGATAGGATGTAGAAGAATTTATTTATTTCTATTGTATCGATAGCCCAGGTTCAAGATCTGAGTGCCACACAACAGGATGAGTTCCTGTCCTCCCCCCAGCTCCTACCAACCTAGCAGTTCGAAAGCATGCAAATGCGAGTAGATAAGTAGGTAAATAAGTAGGTACCACTTTGGTGGGAAGGTAACAGTGCTCCATGATGTCATGCTGGCCCCATAACCATAGAAATGTCTTTGGACAGCACTGGCCCAATGGCCTTGAAACAGAGATAAGCACCGCCCCCTATAGTCGGCAACGACTAGCGGAGTACAATCCTCAAGGATTCCTTTATCTTTATTGTACCACCAGGGCCTGAGCCCTCCTGTCCTTGAAAAAGCAAGAAAGGGAAATTCAAGGGTTTCATTTAGTTGGGCAAGCTTATTTCTGTGCCCTTCTTATAAACATTAAATGTAAACCAGCTATTGTTAGGTTGTTTTAGAAATTTTCCTTTTTTTCTCTTTTTTTTTTTAATGCTAGAGATTTGCTCACTTCAGCCATGAAAACATTTATCTGAGCTGATGCTGTTTAAATAGCATCAGCATGTGTTCATCTCTCTAACTTGGTGCCTGATTTTGGATTATATTTTTAGATATACCTGGATAATTCTGTTACAATTGTAGGATATCTAAAGGACATCACATTAGAAAGGGCTAAAAGAGATTATTCCAGCCAATCGTATTTGTCTTAGGGATGACATCAACAAAGGCAAGAGAAAGTGACACCAATTCTTGGATGAACATCTGCCTCAAACATTCAAAAGAAAATGACGTGGTGATACATCTAAAAGAAAGATGTAATGAAGTAAATCGAATTGCAAAGTGGTAGAAAGATTTCACTACAACACAAGCATAAAAAGATAAGCCAGGATTTAAGGTTGTTTCATTCAAGGCTTTCATCTCCTCCCATGTTAATTTTTTTCAAAAAACAATCATAATTCTCTGTCTCTTACCCCCACCCCCACCTCCTAATATGGTTTCATTTTAGGCTACAGCCAAAATGACTTTTAACTTCAACATTTTGCAGTAATAAAAAATCAATAATAACAAAGAAATGACATTAAGAAAGCAGGAAATCTTTCCAGTCCTTTTACCAGTAATGGCTGTGAGGTACCTCTAGGATTTATGTCATAAAGTAATGTGTTGTGCCTATGTGTGTATTGTATATCTTTTGCTCACCCCTTGTTCTGCATCTGTGTGTGTTTCCATGTATATGCATGGGGACGCACAGGGCCAGCTGTACATGTTCTGCTCTAGGTCATGTGACTAGAAGCCAAAAGCATTGTGATATTGCATGCCAAGATCGAAGGCCTGAGGCACTCACCCAAGAGTTTGATCATACTGCCCACAAGATCCTCAGGGAAAATCCCAAATTCTAGAACCCCATAGGGCCCATCAATTTTTTTTTTTTTTTAAATTTGATTTATATGCTGCCCTTCTCCGAAGACTCAGGGCGGCTTACAATGTGCTCAGCAATAGCTTTCATCCTTTTGTATGTTTATACAAAGTCAGCTTATTGCCCCCACAACTGGGTCCTCATTTCACCTACCTTAGAAAGGATGGAAGGCTGAGTCAACCTTGAGCCTTGGCGAGATTCGAACCTTGCAGTAATTGCAGGCAGCTGGTCTTAATAACCAGCTTAATAACAGGGTGCCTTAAACCCCTGTACTACCAAGGCTCTTTGCCTGGGCAGGCTGATCAAACTGGCCCTGTCTTCCTGCATCTATGAGCCAAGAGGCAACCAGAAATTGATCTGTCCATGACAAAATGTGCCTTTTGCTGTCCAGTTTTATTCAGTTTTTGGTGATGACAGAGATGACACAGACGGAGCCTTAAACTCTTTTAAATAATTTCTTTCCAACATTCTGTTGAGTTGGAAAGGACTCCCCCCTCCCCCCCCGCATTTGGACAAATGATGCAAAAGATAGTGACATAAGGATCAATATACTATCTTTGCCTGTGGTCTCTTGAGATCTATTTTTTCCTCTCTGTAATGGAAAAGGTGCTTCCAGCAGCTTCTAGTAAAGTTCTGTATTATTCTTACAGTTTCTAGTAAGAGTTCGGTATCATTCTTAGTGTTCTTCAAGAACTTTTCTTTTGTAGGAAAAGTTCTTGAGGAATAATAACAGTTCGCATTCTAAATTATTTTCCTAAGAGGGGTTGGAAACATACATCCATGCACCCATTTTAACACGTGTATTATACATTTATGTGTATATATATATATATATATATATATATATATATATATATATATATATATATGGTGGATAGATACTTACGTCAATCATTACTAAAAAGAATCATATGTTTGGGACTGATTCTAGGAAAACAAATGCAGAAATAATATTAACCTGTGGCTCTGCTATGCAGGAACTGACGTGATCTGTGATCTGGCACATTTGGGAAATAATTGGAAAAATTGCTTTAGGGCATGAAAATGAAAATATGTTGGAAACAGAATTATTAATACTGCTCTATGTAACCTCTCATTATTGTGTCTTGCAATAATTGGGACAGTCTAAACAGACCATAAATATTTTATATAATTAAAATATTCACGGGGATACATTAAAATGATATGAAGATAATTTATGTCCTGTCAAGCATTCCTCCCTCCCCCCAGTGCTGTGTGCTGAAGGGTAAGAGGCCACATGAGGCAATTATTTACATTTCAGAGTTGTAATCTCCTCAACATATTATGTGCCTATACTGTTCTTATTTAAATCTATTTTTAAATTGCAAATTTCAGGCTACATCTCATATTATGAATGTTTATACTGTATGCCTTATTTCTTTCATTGTGAAAAACTTTGTTCCTTTATCAAAAGAAATAAACTTAAACCTGAGCAGTTGCGTGTAGCACGGGTTCTGAAGTCTGAAAGACCAATGAAAAAAAGGATATTGAGATTTCTATCACTTTTCCTTTGCCACCTGTAGTGGAGAATCCAGGTAAGAACTAATCCAAGAGATCAATTAATTTAAAAGGTGAATGAAAATGATACAGTTTCCAAGTCCATTGGTTTTGTAAGTTTAATAGGGTTAAATTTGCAATCCAGAAGTTCAATGATATTAAACCATTGGATTTTTCATGAGCAATCAAACACTCAGAAATCAATAGATATTCTTTTATCTGCCTAATACACACGCTTTTTAAAGCATCAATCAAATTGAAGACAAATTTGTTCTGGATCCTGAAAGCATGCAGTTAATCCCTTAAACTGTGTATTCATGATGGTGATTAATGAAGGAAAGATATTAAAATCTTATGACAAAACATTTTGGCTTCTATTTCTATCTACTGGTATGTCTGTGTGCATGTGTGTGCGCACATGAAGCTTAGAAGGGTGCCGCACAAAGAGGCAGAGCTGAACAGAGTCCCCTTTTTGCAATTTTTGTTCAGCGTGAGCACAAAAGCATCTTCGTGCACAGAGCATTCTTCATGGTATCGTTCTAAATATAATGGCCTCTTGAGTCAATATTTGAAATAAGAATAGCCACCCATCAAAGTACTCACATATGCATTTACTACATCTGTGGGATGCTATTTTTAACAGAAACTTTTCAAAGTCACAAAGGAACAGCTGATCAAAGAAATAATCTCCATCTTGAATAGGGTTCAGCCAACCCAAGCTTCTCATGCTTCAATCCAAAACAGAAAGGCCTTTTTTTCAAACTGGGAAACAGAAGCAGTCAGGGAGGCTGCAAAGGGTTGGAGAGATGTTTAGCAGAAGAGCTTTTCTGGGGGGTTGGGGGGGTTCCTATGTGTTTCCTGATTAGTGCTGCCTCTGTAGGATCCCAGGTCATTGGGCGTTTTCCTCACCTAAGTCCATTACTTCCTGCTTAGCTGCAATGCCTCTCAAACCAACTGTTTAAGCAATTTCCCCTTTGCAGTGTTAATGTTTTGAAGAATTGGTCAGCAGTCAGTTTCCAGTCAGCAGAATGTCTTAGGTCACCCTGGCTCCTGAATTCACTGCGGTTAGCTGCCATAGCATCTTGCTCAGCTCCTGATGTTTATTTCACAGTTCTTTAAAATGTGACAAGGGATAGTACAGAATACAGAATAACAGAGTTGGAAGGAATCTTGGAGGTCTTCTAGTCCAACCCCCTGTTCAAGCCGGAGCCCCTATCACGGCTGTCAAACTCCCGGCTTGTGGGCCAGATGTATCATGTGCTGGCTATGCCCACGTCTGGTTTAGCAAAGGGGGAAAAAGTCCCGATACATCACGTGACAATGCTGTGATGACATGAGTTTGACATCCCTGCCCTATACCATTTCAGAGACATAGCTGTCTACTCTCATCTTAAAAATCTCCAGTGATGGAGCACCACAACTTCTAAAGGCAAGCCATTTCACCGGTTAATTGTTCTTACTGTTAGGAAGTATCTTCTTAGTTCTAGTTGCTTCTCTCCTTGATTAGTTTCCATCCATTGCTTCTTGTCTTTCCTTCTCGTGCTTTGGAAAATAGATTGACCCCCACTTCTTTGTGGCAGCCCCTCAAATATTGGAATACTGCTATAATGTCACCCCCAGTTATTCTTGTTTCTAGTCTTGCCAGACCCAATTCCTGCAATTGATTCTGCAAGCTTTATAGACCCCATCCCCCAATATCTTATTTTTCTGATGAATCAGAGACAAATGGACACAACATGAAATGAAAATACAGTATTGAGTGGAGAGAGGATTAAGTTACTGACTTAATATCTTTTGTTCAAGTCTGTAATTGTTGGCTGGAGGATGCACTGACAGGTTCATGGTGTGCTCAGTGTTTCAAGATTCTGTGAAGATGACTGTGTTCTGACACACATTTGATCAATTAGGCATTTGTTCTTGTAGCCATTGCTACAAGAAACATGGATTTCTTATGGCTATGTGTATTTTAAATCTGGGGCAAGATAGAGAACTCACACTCATAACCTCTACTTGTATAAGAGGCATACTAATGCTAGGAAGAAGGGTCGTAGTGGCTCAGTGGCTAAGACACTCAGCTTGTCGATGGAAAGGTCGGCAGTTCAGCGGTACAAATCCCTAGTGCCGCTTAATGGGGTGAGCTCTCATTACTTGTCCCAGCTTCTGCCAACCTAGCAGTTCGAAAGCACGTAAAAAATGCAAATAGAAAAATAGGGACCATCTTTGGTGGGAAGGTAACAGCATTCCATGCACCTTTGGCGTTTAGTCATGCTGGCCACATGACCACGGAGACGTCTTCGGATAGCGCTGGCTCTTCGGCTTTGAAACGGAGATGAGCACTGCCCCCTAGAGTCGGGAACGACTAGCACATATGTGCGAGGGGAACCTTTACCTTTTCCTTTTAATGCTAGGAACATGAGCACTTTTTTCCATATAAGAAAAAACAAAAAAGAATCAGTGTAGGGTTGCAAAAAGAGCTTAGCACCTTTTATCAGATTTTGTGATTGAGGCCAAATGAATGTTATACCCTTGTTTTACAGTAATTTCCCCACTGGTGTTCTGCAGTATTTCCTACAATCATCCAGCCATTGTGGTGCCGAAGTAACAGTAATGAGCACAAACTTCAGGTCATTTTAACCAACTGAGGGCTGCTGTGAAGACACTCTGAGTCATGAGCTGAAGAAGCTTCTTGGATCAGAAGCAAAATGTCTTCAAAGAAAAACCAGAAAGTCCATTTGCCTCTTGAAAAAGCACTTTTGGGACAACCATGACCTGGATGACTGAGAATCCCCATAGACACAATCTCAGTCACTAGTGGGGAAATGGCCCAAGAGAAGAGCAATAAAGATGATAAGATAAACCATATGATGAAGAATTAAGGGAACTAGGTCTAATTAAGGGAACTGTCTAATAGCAAAGAGAAGGACTAGGGGTGATATAGCAGCAGTATTCTAGTATTCAAGGGGCTATCACACAAAATGGGAAATTAATTTATTTTCCAAGTGTCAGCTTTGGAAGCCATCTTAAGCCAAAAGCTTCCATGCTGCCACCTTCTCATGTGTGGGAAAGTAGGAGGGGTGGGGGATTTAGTAGAGGGGTTGTCTGTAGACATAATAGCATTCTTCCTGTCAGTCAAGGTCAGGGCGATCCTGCATCTGGAGAAGGAATGGTCGGAGTGATGTCTCGAGATGGGACGGCGGTTGATTGGAGCATGTGATCGACTGAGGAGTTTTACTGAGGGAAAACCCGGACCTCTTAGATTCGGGTTTTCCCAGATGTGCCAGTTTACCTATTCTGGTAAATAGAACTTTGAAAAATGCTTGCTTCAGAGTCTTTACTTGGAGTTAGGGTTTTTCTGGAAAGCTGACACAAAGCACCTGAGGCAGTGGTGGGTTCCTCCCGGTTCGGTCCGGTTCGGCCGAGCCGGTAGCAGTGACGATATGATGTCACCGAACCGGTTCCCCCCCGCCCTCCCTCCCACCCACCCACCCACGTTATTCTTACCTTTTATTTGGCCCCACCCCCAATCTATTGCTGCCTCCTGAGTCCCAGCTGATGACTAGAAGGAAAAAAACTGTTTAAACTCTTGCCGCGGGGCTTCAAAGGGCCATCCTACAGCTGATCAGTGTTAAAAGCAAACAAATGAGTCGGGTCGTAAGTGCGAGGACTGGTCGTAAGTGTGAGGACCTTCCAGAAATGACTCTGACCAGCTAGCCATACCCACCTAGTCACATGACCTCTAAGCCACACCCACAAAATAAGCCACGCCCACAGAACTGGTAGTAAAAAAATTTAGAACCCACCCCTGACCTGAGGGCAGGACAAAAAGTAATGGGTGGAAGATCATTAAAGAGAGATCAACCTAGAAGTAAGGAAAAATTTCCTAACTATGAGAACAATTAATCATTGGAACGGTTTGTCTCCAGAAATTGTGGGTGCTCCATCATTGGAGGTTTTCAAAAAAAGTCTAGACAGCCATTCATCCAGGATGGTATAGGGCAGGAGTGTCAAACTTGATTTCATTGAGGGCCACTTCAGGGTTGTGTTTGACCTCGGGGTGTGTGTGTGTGTGTGGCCAGCTTGACATCACTCGTGTCAGGGGCTCCTGTGGTGACCTGAGTGCTCTGCCAGCGAAAATGGAGCTTGGGAATGCCATGCGTGGCCCTCCCAAGGTTTCTTTTTTTGCTGGCAGAGGGCTGCAGGAGGCAGTCACAGCAAAAAAAGCAACTTGGGCAGGCTGCGTGCAGCCCTCCGGAGTTTTGTTTTTGCTGGCAGAGGTACCACAGGCCGGTCCTTTATTGCTTCCAGGGCGACCTCGCAGGCCAGATCTAAGCACCCTTGAGTTTGACACCCCTGGTATAAGGTCTCTTGCTTGAGCAGGGGGTTGGACTAGGAGACCTCCAAGATCAACCCTATTATTCTATGTTCTAATGATTAGGAATTCTTCCTAAAAATTAGCTGCCTCCCCAGCTTTCTTCCTTGCCATTTCTCTTCAGGCATTGTTTATATCAACCCTCCTGCTAGATTGCATGTTCATTGCTAAGTGTAAGGAGTGGGGGGAACAGAACAAATATTCAACAGATTGGCAAATAGCAAAAACGTGCTAGGACTTGATTTGTTAATTATAGTCAAAAGAAATGGCTCTATTGATGACTGTGCTATTACACAGCATTAGACCTCCAAAAACAGCAATTACAAATGTCATCTAAATATATATCTGCTGCTTATGACAAAGCCAAAGGAGCCTGAAACTACTGAATGCAGCACTTGTAGCAGCTTAGTCAAATGTCGACAATGCTAATGTTAGCGAAATTGTTTCTCTCTTTCTGTGAAGCTTTGGATGAACTCAGGTGATTCAACTTTGGACCTTAAATTCCAAAAGGCTTTCCTGCTTAGTTCAAGGTTAGGCAATATCTAGTCTGTCAAGTTATTTTCTCCCACAGAAAATCTCTAATATATAAATATTTATGTATTTATTATGCTCATGTCTATCCCCATCCCCCTTTTTTTCACATACCAAGGCCTGAACTGTATCTTGGTCAATAATGTAAAGCAGTAGATGTAGATCAATCAATTCCAAGTTCTTGGCGCTCAGTTTTCTTTCTGGGATGGGGGCAAAGTAAGATTTATGGAGATGCTTCTTCACTGGTCAAATTAAGGGGATCAGATTGAACTCCCTTTTCCCTCATAAAATTCTTTGCGAGAGACTGAGGGTGCAGTTGTCGTGATGCTAGGCAGAGAATTCTGGTTTCTCCATCGGTCCAAGAACACAAGTTTCGTCAGGATACATTTTGGATATCTTATCCAACCTGATAAATTCTGCAGAAGTGCCCCCGCCCTCCATCTTTAGTAGAATAATGAAGCCTCTAAGACTCCAGTGAGGTAGTTTATCAGCGTTCCAAGTGTGAGAACAGTTACTGGGGTCAAGCCATGAGGATAATCTTTGCCCTGACTACATGGTGAACAGAACTCAAGAAATAGAAAAAAACAAGTTTCCCCTTTGCTGTTAGTCTTTGGAATGTGGATGCTGTAACCGTTGGCAAATGCAGTCGCCGGTATGCATTCCCCAATTTCTTTCACGCTTATTGGGTAGCAAGATGGAGAAAAAAAGCCATTAAGATTGACATTATCATTGGGTGTCACATCAACTATGATAGCAGTCATACCTGTGCAATAAAATTGGTTTTAGAAATAATCAGGGTGACACTTGCTAATACTGGAAAAGATAAAGACCAATTTTAAAAAATAAGAATGGGTTAATAGATCGTTAAGAAGGAGCTTTGATGAATATAGCTCTGTACAGTTTCTGGAAATCTATATATTGGATAAATACAGGTAGTCCTCGAACTTACCACAGTTCATTTAGCCATTGCAATAGCATTTAGACTTATATAAACTTCACAGTGCTTTACATTTGAAATGCATTTGAAGCATTTGAAATGTGGATTTACAGACGTCTGTTACGTTTAAGCTGGGTTGACAAATTCAGAAATGAGGAGGTGATAAGCCGCCTGGGAAAGCCAAGGGAAATCATCAAAACCATTAAAAAGCGAAAGTTAGAATATTTTGGACATGTGATGCGACACCCCAGAAAATATGGCAAACTTTCCTTAATCCTCCAAGGAAAGATTGAAGGCAAACGAGGTCCAGGCAGAAAAAGAATATCATGGCTTCCAAATCTAAGGGACTGGTTTAGACAAAACTCAGCATCACTTTTTCGTGTGGCTGCTGATAAAAATAGGATCACCAACATGATTGCCGACGTCCGATGATGGATATGGCATAAGAATAAGAAGAAGTGCTTTCCAGCCCTCTCTAAGCAGTTTACAAAGTCAGCATATTGCCCGCAACAATCTGGGTCCTCATTTTACCCACCTCGGAAGGATGGAAGGCTGAGTCAACCTTGAGCCGGTGAGATTCAAACTGCCAAATTACAGTCAGACACAGTCAGCAGAAGAAGCCTGCAGTACTGCGTCCTAATCACTGCGCCACCAGACTTGTAGTCATTTTGAATGGTCATTTAATGGTTACAACAGCACTGAAAAATGTGACTTATGACAGTTTTTCACAGTTACAACCGTTGCAGCATCCCCATGTTCATGTGATCAAAATTCAAATACTTGGCAACAGGTTCATATTTATGACCATGCCTGTGTCCCAAGGTCATGTGATCCCCTTTTGCGACCTTCTCACAAGCAAAGTCAATGGGGGAGCCAAGTTCATTTAACAACCGGGTTACTAATTTATCAATTGCAGCAATTCACTTAACAACTGTGGGAAGAAAAGTCGTAAAATGGGGCACAACTCACTTAACAAATGTTTCAATTAACAACAGAAATTTTGGACTCAATTGTGGTCGTAATTTGAGGACTACCTGTACACGTAATGCCAGAATGCATGTAGAATTGTCCACATTTTTGCAGTTCATTTTCAGTATTTCAGTTCATTTTGCTTTATCTCAGTTATCTGAGTTTATTGGTTGACTTCTAAGATTGGACTTACTTTAGTTTAGAAATCCAAATCAGATATGGAATGTCTCAGTTGGGGAATAAATTAATTGAGGATAACTAAATCCATTTTTTTTTTTTTGCAATCCAATATGAATTGCAGTCCAAATACACCCCCCCACACACACAAACACACTCCCAAGTGCTCAACTATGGACTGCGTATAAAATTAAAAGCAAGTTTATAGTGCAAGATCAGATACAGAAAAGGAGATGGTTAGCCTGACAGAGCTAGCATAAAAACCCTGACAGAAGGAGCCCACATCCCAGCCTAGCCCAAAGCCAGCATGAGAAAGATTTTCAAGGATTGTTTAAAGCAAATAGAGGTCGGGGCCATTTAATTCTTTGGGGAGATGCTGTTTCAGAGGGTAGAAACCAGAGGTGGTATTCAGCTGGTTCTGACCAGTTCTGGAGAACTGGTAGTGGAAATTTTGAGTAGTTCGGAGAACCGGTAAATATCACTTCTGACTGGCTCCACCCCCATCTATTCTCTGCCTCCCGAGTCCCAGCTGATTGGGAGGAAATGGGGATTTTGCAGTAACTTCCCCTGGAGTGGGGAGGGAATGGAGATTTTGCAGTATCCTTTCCCTGCCATGCCCTCCTAGCCACGCCCACCTAGCTAAGCCAAGCCCCCCCAAGCCATGCCCACAGAACTGGTAGTAAAAATTTTGGAATCCCACCACTGGTAGAAACCATATGAGTCCTGCTTCCTGGGTCCTATCAGATGATACTGGTATTGTTTAATGGATAGGACCCAGATGATGTTGAACTTGTCTGAATTTATAAGATAGGTGGAAATATGGGCGAAAGACAGTTCTTTAAATAATTAGGCCCTATATTGGGGTGTCAAACTCAAGGCCCGGGGGCCCAATCCAGCCCCCGGGGTGCTTAGATCTGGTCCACAGGGCAGCCCTGGAAACAGCGAAGGACTGGCCCATGGTGCCTCTGCCAGCAAAAACAGAGCTCGGGAGGGCCACATGCAGCCCTCCTGAGCTCCGTTTTCGCTGGTAGAGGGTTGCAGGAGGCTGTCACAGCCAAAAGCCAAGCTCAGGAGCCCATTTTCTCTGGCAGAGCACTCAGGCACTACAGGAGCCCCCGACACAACTGACATCAAGCTGGCCACACCACCTTGGCCATGCCTGCTCTGCTCCCCGAGGTCAAACACAACCCTGATGCGGGCCTCAATGAAATTGAGTTTGACATCCCTGCCCTATGTCATGTAGGCCTTTGTAGATGAACTGAATGCAGAAGCTTGCTGGTAACCCATGCAGCTCATGAAGCAGAGATGTTACCTGGGCATGCAATAGCATGAACTTGACTGTTCATGCTACCACCTGCTGAAACTTTCAAATAGTTTTCAAGGGCAGCCCCACATGGACCATATTGTAGTAGTACACAAAAAAGATAAACAAGCGTGAATGAGATGATGCCTAAGGAGAATCTGTTCAAAGGCCTTTCTGGCTATAGCAACTACCTGTTTTTTGAGCAGGAACTGGATTGATTTGATTATGTACCTTCAAATCAGTGTTACTTTTAGTGAGCTGTTAGATAAACTTTCTCCAGGATGACAAGAGTGCAAGATCTCCAAATTTCTTCCTGTTCTATCTCAGGAAGTGCTACCCCATTCAGAATTAGGGGTGGAAAGCTCATGGATATGCAAAGTCAGTCAGTCAGTCAATATATCATCCATCCATCCATCCATCCATCCATCCATCCATCCATCCATCATCTATATCGCCTGTCTGTCTATCTGTCTGTCTACCAATCTTCTCTCTCTCTCATCTTTCATCTATCTATCTATCTATCTATCTATCTATCTATCTATCTATCTATCTATCTCTATCATCTTTCATCAATTTATCATCAATCTATCATCTATATATCTAAGCTGTCCATCTCATCTAAGTGATACTTTTGTAAGCCACCCAGGGTTACCTACATGTCTGTTGGGCAACTATATAAATTTGTTTATGAAATTAATAATAATAATAATTATTATTATTATTATTATTATTATTATTATTATTATTATTATTATTATTATTATTATTACTCTGAATAGCTCTCACAAAAGCCCATGCATCTATAGCCACACAGTCTTGCTATGGCTGAGTTTGAGTCCATTTCTCTGTATTTACAGCAAAGGAGTATTTTATTATAAGAAATTGCTGAATTTACTTTCATCTGTATCACTTATGGAACCAAATGAAATAGAGCAACCTAGGTTTCAATTCATACAGAGTGAAAAAAGGAACATTTGGGATTTCGATACAATTTAATAAACTGAATTATACTGAAAGAGAATTTATCAACAAGAAACATGTAACTAAATTGCTTATTTCAATCCTTTACAATATTTCCTTTTAGGCCAATTAAGTCACTTTTCCTGGCAGGAATCTAGCTGACAGCCCACCAGGTGAAAAAATCTCAAGGTTTTATGCTAGAGATCTGTGAAAATAGCTCAGCACAGTTTTCTATGTTAGAAAAGGAAATCCTATCAAGGGGAAACATTTTGGTGACAATCTTCTGTGTGTTTGAACTTGCCATCTAACAGGCAAGGTTGTTACTGGCCTTCAGTAGAGAGTGCTTGGCTATAATCTAGGAAGAGAGCTGGTGTAATAACTTATGGATGGATCTACTAACTGGAGCATGCTATTGAAGATTTTAAGCAGTTCCTTCCCACCTCAGTTTCCATTCAGCTGGCAGTGTTAACTAAGGATAACGAGAACAAAGTGTGCATACACTTGTTTTGGCAAAAAGAGAGCCTCCTCTATTGTGCTGTATTTTCTAGGCCTTTTCTCTGGCTGGCATTGACCAAATCTGTTCAGCAGTTACCATTTTCAGTAGCAGGTAGGGGAAATTTTCATTTCCTGTCCTTCTAGGAAAGCCTGTTCATGGCAGAAGAGCAAGAGACTTCTAGGAAACTTTGGATTAATGTCTCCCCCGCCTCCTTCTTTCCCCCTTTTCTTCCTGAATTATGATACTCATAAAAGACAAAACAATCTCCATCTAACAAAGCACACATGACAAAGCAACACTCCAAAGAAGTATCTGAGAAGAAATAAAAATGTACATGTATATGTGTTGTTTTCTCCGAGTGCTCAGCCGAACCCAGGCAACGTGAAAGCATGCATAGCTAACACCCCGGACTGTGTGAAACCCTTTGTATGTTCCACAGCCTGTGCAAGAGACTTTGATTGCCTCACTTGGCATGATCCCCAATACATTTTTGGAAGGTTTTCATGTCCATCATTGACACATAATGAGAAATTTATATGGTATCCAAAGTGGAAAAATTAATTTCAAACACTGGAGACCTGGGTCAATAGAGCCTACTGGCAAAGCCTATTATTATTATTTAGCCTTTCTATTAGAAATAATTTGGGGGTGAAAACTGAAAAAGAGGGACATTACTCTTCTTCGCCACATTCTTCGCCATGTTATGATAAAGGGTTAAACAGCAGAACTGCTGTTTGGCAATCACCCAATGGTACATAGTTACCTTTTTCTTGAGACCATAATTTCCGTATTTAGCATTCACAAAAGGGGAAAGAAACCCCCATTAGCCTTATCCAATATACTTTAGGTTCCACCTTTTTTTCTGATGCTGATGGAGAGTGCTGTGAATTCAGATGCAGAGGTGTGGATCCAACCCATCTAGATCCCCAGGTCCAATCCATCTTGAACAGGGGTGTCAAACTCAATTTCGTTGAGGACCACAGGGGTGTCAAACTCAATTTCATTGAGGACTACATCAGTGCTGTGGTTGACCTTGGAGGCCCAGGTGGGCGTGGCTGACTGGGTGGGTGCAGCTGACTGGGTGGGTGTGGCTGACTGGATGGGTGTGGCTGACTGGGTGGCATGGCAAGCTTGATGCTACTCACTAGGCATGGCTGACTGAGTGGGCGTGGTTGACTGGGTGGGGGTGACCAGCTTGACACCACTCCCCAAACTGCTGGTATGTTTTCTCTTTGCACTTGGTAGACTGGGCCAAAGCGATGTGGGCCAGCCCCTTACATTTTCCAGGACGGCCCCGCAGGCTGATCCAACCACATCGCGGGCCAGATCTGGCCCACGAGCCATGTGTTTGACACCTCTGATCTAGAAAGTACAGTTTGAGGAGGGATAGATGAGAATATTTAGTATCTAAAAGGTAAAGATTTCTCCTGTCCAGTTGTGTCTGACTCAAGGGGGTGATGCTCATCAGGGGCGGGTTTCAAAACCTGTTGCTACCAGTTCACTCATGGGCTTACATGCGCAGAAGCATCTGGGCGGAGCCTCCCACCACTGCCGCTACCAGTTTGCCCAATCTGGGGCGAACCGGTAGCAACCCACCACTGATGCTCATCTCTGTTTCTTAGCCGAGGAAGCCAACATTGTCCAAAAATATTTCCATGGTCATGGGGCCAGCATGACATGACGCCAAGGTGCATGGAACGCTGTTTATCTTCCCATCAAAGTGGTATCTATTTATCTACTTGTATTTACATCCTTTTGAACTGCTAGGTTGGCGGGAGCTGGGGCAAGTAATGGGAACCCACCCTGTTGTGTGACACTTGGGTCTCAAACCCAGGCTTTAATCCGTGAACCATCATGTTCCCGTATTTAGTATCTATTGTCAGTTAACTACCAAGAATGGGCAATTATTGCTAAGTTATCATCTTTTTACATTGCTTCCATATAGGATTGGGGTATGCAAACATTTTTAGTATGGGACTACATTTTGTAAAAATATTACTTTGACCTCTTGAGGCTGCAGAGAGTATATTCTAGTGAGATAGTGATGTTAACAGTCCAGTTTAACGTATCGGCTTTTCATTTTAAATTTGCCCTCCTAAAATATCAACCTAAATTTCATTCTAAATGTATGGGGTTCTCTTTTGAATGCATGCTCAAAGTATTCTCCAACTTTGGGGGAAATTCCAAAGGTTTGGGAGGAGCAGGGGAGGTTGGGTCTTTTTATTTTTTGGATTGGATGGAGTAGGGGAGACGGTCAATTGAAGGGAAGCTTACCGATTCCATGTCTTTATAAAAATTAAATAACTTGAGAAGAGAAAAAAAGGAATAATGGGATTTTGTAAACCAAGCAAAATAAAACAAAGGGCTGAGAAATAATAATCTGCAGGGTTTTGCAAAACTATATCAAGCTGCAACAGAGTTTCAAAGGCAGTTGGGAAAATGTAGACTTTTTACCTTGCGTTGAAGGATATTAGCAGGAATCCCAAATGGGCAAGAAGAAGAAGATTCCATCATTAATGAAGAGGCCTTCTATGTATTGGTGCAAATGGAACCTACAGAAAACAACTTAATTGACAATTTGATGACTATTAAATTGACATAGCAGTCACTTGTCTACATTGCAGTGAAGAGATTACGTGGTCATCCGAACATGCACCATCTATTATAGTATTTGGGATTTAATAAAGTCTATCTTTTTTTATAGAGCTAGATTATTATTATTTTTTTGCTTTTACATTTAATTAAGTGGTTGGCTATTGCATAACAAACAGCTACAGCATTGCTAATGATGGTATTTTACACAATAAAAGTTGGCTTCAGCTGGGTGGGAAATACATCATTCCCCCCCCACACACACACTTCTTCCCTCTCGGCCTTGTTTGAATGCATGTTGCTTTTAAAAGTAACCATTTTTCACACTTAGAATATTTTTGCCTGATCTGTTAAAAAGATATGCTTACTTAAGCTAGCTGTGCAGCTGTGATATGTGATTTACGCAGCTCTCTGTTTTGCTCTTAACTATTACTTTAGTTGTTTAGGATGTGTTTTTCCACCAACAGTATCCCCGTAGCCAAGATGAGATTTTAAAAAAAAGAAAGAATCAAGCTTCAATCTTACTGCTTGGAGGAGGACCGCCAAAGACCCTAGAATGCTATGGATTTTGCCTTTTATATTCAAGTAGAAGGTTCACCAGGAAAGAAGGAATTTCCTTGTTAGATGGAGCAGATCTTTCTTTTTATTTGGATCCGTTCCAGTCGGGCTTCAGGCCTGGGTACAGCACGGAAACGGCATTGGTCACGTTGGTTGATGATCTCTGGAGAGCTCGGGACAGGGGTTGTTCCTCTGTCCTGGTCCTATTAGACCTCTCAGCAGCTTTTGATACCATCCACCATGGTATCATGCTGCACCGGTTGGAAGAGTTGGGGGTGGGGGGCACTGTTTTGCAGTGGTTCTCCTCCTTTCTCTCCGACCGGTCACAGTCTGTGTTGGCAGGGGGGCAGAGGTCGACCCCGAGGCACCTTATATGTGGGGTGCCACAAGGGTCAGTCCTCTCGCCCCTCCTGTTCAACATTTATGTGAAGCCACTGGGTGAGATCATCCGTGGTTTCAGGGTGAAGTACCATCAGTACGCTGATGATACTCAACTGTACATCTCCACCCTGGACCACCCCAATGATGTCCTTGAAGTGATGTCCTGGTGCCTGGAGGCTGTGCGGATCTGGATGGGGAGAAACAGGCTCAGGCTCAACCCATCCAAGACAGAGTGGCTGTGGTTTCCGGCATCCCGATATAATCAGTTGGTGCCATCACTGACTATTGGGGGAGAGTCATTGGCCCCCATGGAGAGGGCTCACAACTTGGGTGTCCGCCTGGATTCACGGCTGTCTTTAGAAGAGCACTTGACGGCTGTGGCCAGGAGGACTTTCTATCAGGTCCGCCTGATTTGCCAGTTGCGTCCCTTTCTGGATCGGGACTCCTTACGCACGGTCACTCATGCCCTCGTCACTTCCCGCCTGGACTACTGTAATGCTCTCTACATGGGGCTCCCCTTGAGGAGCACCCGGAGGCTCCAACTGGTTCAGAGTGCGGCCGCGTGGGTGGTTATGGGAGCGACATGGCGTTCCCATGTAACACCTCTCCTGCGCGAGCTGCACTGGCTCCCGGTGGTCTTCCGGGTGTGCTTCAAGGTTTTGGTTAAAGCACTCCATGGCTTAGGACCTGGGTACTTATGGGACCGCCTTCTGCCACAGTACCCTCTCACCGGCCAGTACGCTCACATAGAGAGGGGCTCCTCAGGGTGCTGTCGGCCAAATAGTGTCAACTGGCGGCCCCCAGGGGGAGAGCCTTCTCTGTGGGGGCACCTGCCATCTGGAATGAGCTGCCCCCGGAGATACAGAGGATCCCGGATTTACGCACCTTCCGCCATGCCCTCAAGACCTTTTTATTTCAGCAGGTTAGCCTGGCCTAACTTCCCTTTTAAATTGGAAATTTTAAATTTGTTTTAAAACATTAGAGTTGTTTTAATTTGTTTTGGGCCAAATTATTTAATGGGTTTTTATATTGTCTTTTAAATTTTGTAGTTTGTGTGTTTTATCTTTTGGCTGTTCACTGCCCTGAGTCCTTCGGGAGTAGAGCGGTATATAAATCTAATAAAATGAAAAAAAAAAAAATTAAGGCAAATAGATCACATTCACCTGCTCTCTTTTAGGGCAAATTTTCACTTGCTGCTGGCCCCCATGGCTGTTATGGGCTAGCCACCCATAACTTCTTGAGCACCATTCTCCATGTACTCACAGCCCATCACAATCGCACCCCCGCTCGTGTTTTGAAGCCCTGCTTCAAAGAAGCTGCTTTCCGCCGTAAGCAAATGCCTTTCATCGCTTCCTTCCGATCAAGCAACAGCTCAGCTCAGTACAGTACAGTACACCAGGGATATCCAACCTTGGCAACTTTAGGACTTGTGGACTTCAACTCCCAGAATTCCTCAGCCAGCATGGGAGTTGAAGTCCACAAGTCTTAAAGTTGGAGACCCCTGCAGTACACCACAGTAACTGGAATGTCCACCCTTTCCTAATAGCTGGTTGCTATCCTTTGCAGCCATTTCTCCTCCATCAATACTGCTACTGCCATTTTTGTTCTGGTTGATCTTGCAGTGGCCCAATGGCCTGGTGCAAGATCAAACACCCAGTGTTTTCCCATCTCTTCCAGGAGTTCAGCACTCCTTTCAACCCTCACAACTCTCCGTGGACACCCTTTCCATACTGGTTGAAGCAAGCATGTCCCCCTTCCCCCCTTGTTTAGTCCTTGTTTAGTGACCATTTGCATTTACGGTGATTAAAAAGTAACTTTGCAACTAACCCTTATTACACTGATGACCTTTGCAGCTCTGTACAGGAAATGAAAACTGGAGAGTGAACATAAACACAGTCATGGTTTCACTTAGCAACCACTAATAGCTGAGTTGCAGGTCCTAAATTGCGGTTGCTAAAGGAGGACTATCTGTACTGCAAAGCTCCCACCCCCCACATTTTCCCTAAATCTTTAGGTTGCAACATGGGGACGTTGGAATAGCATTATAAAAGTTCTATGAATGAGCTTTTGGTTTTTTAACAGTGAATCCTAAGTTCTTTCTTGCTGCTCTGTTTCCTTGCTGTACAATTTTCATGGAACATAGGAAGGAAGGAACAATTGGTTCCTTTTGCTTTAACATTAGCATCAAAGCAACAAGAGTATAATAAAGAAGGTCAGGGGAGAGAAAGGCTTGCCCCCCCCTTCAATACTAATTGGAACTGTTCAGTGAGAAATGAGGAATAGAGCACAGTGTCTCCTATTGCTAAACACCACTACCAGTCCAGAAGGATACTGTGGTCGATGGTATCAAAAGTTGGTGAGAGATCAAAGAGTACTAGGATGGATGCACCACCCCATCCTGGCTCTACCAAGGATAATCAGCAAATGTGTCTAACAGTGTCTCCGGCCTGAAACAGGTCCAGATAGTTGGTTTCCTCCAAAATTCATTGAGATTGTTCATCTAGCCATGTTTTTCGTAAACTTTTTCTAGAAAGCGGAGATTGGAAACTGGACAATAATTCTCCAATGGGAAAGAGTCCAGAGTTATGATGTACAGTATTAGAGATGAAAAGCAGCAACAGTTCGAGTCTGCAAACACATGGCTTTTCTTCACCATAAGGTCCATTCTCTTTCTCCTATGATTATCCTGTATAGCTATTATGCTCTTTGTGACATGTCTATTATTACAAAACAGCAATTATTACAAAAAACAAAAATCCCACCCACCCCTATGTCTAATATAAGAGAGAAACCTTTGAAAGTAGAACTTGTCAGATGTTTGTTAGGTGGGTATATGATAAAGGAAGCTGCTGCCTTCAAAGGTAGAGGCTGTAATAAATCATTGCACTAATACACTTCAGATAGCTCCTTTAAAAAGAAAGAGGGAGGAAGAAAAAAAAAAAAACCAAGGCGTAGATTCAGCGTTGATAGAAAAGGGCATAGTGCCATTATTTTTAATGGAGTTGAGCCAGGACTGAAATTGGTCCAACGTCTCTGTTACAAATTGTTTTGTTGGCATACCACAAAAGAAAAGTTACAGTATTTTCAGAAGCAAACATGCCTATACAGTATAAAGCTGCTGGCATTAATAGAAACTCTTTAAGAAACTGCCAAATAAAGAATGCACAAGGGTACATGAAAGAATGGGATAAAATGGGGAGCCTATATTTCTATCATTGACAGGAGAATTGAAACCTCCAGTTAATTATAATTACCTAACAGATTATGTATCGTGGCACAGCCTATACCTTGCCTCTTAAACAGTGGGAAGAGGCCTGCCAGAGAAGACTTCACTCTGGCTGAAAATCAGTAATGAAGGTTGGCCTAAACCTTACTGTGAATAAATACTTGTTGAGGAACAACCAAGCCAGTGAGAACATGGAGGCATCTTCTCTTGAGTTGCTCAACCAGCTGGAGTGTTAGACATTTTTAGTACGATTCAAATTGTCATCACAGGTCGGCATCCGATTTGCAAAGGTTTGGTAAAAAGGCAAGCAACCAACAATGCTGTTGGCTAGGTGTGGAGGAATTTATTCTGTTTTACATTCATTTATTTATTCCTTCATTCTTGGAGTAAATAAAAGGGGTATGAGATTGCTTTATTTTCTGTACGAAACAAAGAAAATAAAAAATTAAGAGCCTTCGCAGGTCTTTTGAATGTTGGCAAATATATGTGTCCAGGATAATGTTGCAGAATCCAATCTCGGTCGGTCACTGGGACCAGAGATTTAGTCTTCTGAGCTTTCAGACTCATACAGGAGCCCATCCTCAGGGAACTTCTCTCTTTATGTGTCACCGATGGGATCCTTTTCAATGTTGTTCAGTGAAACAAAGTCCACAATTGCCCCCTCCTTCCATCCAATAAAAAGCCTTCTGCAATATTGGAAGAGCCAAATGCAGTTCTGCAACATGCCAAAATTATTCTGCTTGGCAGTGAGCCAGGGATGATAATGAAAATATAAATGGGATTTCTGTCCTGTGATCCAGGGCTTTTGACTTTACCTTGATATCGTACATTAACAGTAGACTGAATGTTAGGAAGAAGCTGATGCTAAAATTCATTTTTGAGCCCCAAAACGTATTCTGCACAATCAGATAAGGAGTTCATGGCTGAGGCAAGAGTTCAAAAGCGTAGATTTCCTGGCTGAGGGTACTATACATCCCTGAGGATACTTTGAAGAAACCTATCTATGCTAGCCTGTTTCCCATCAAAAGTTTTATTGTAAAGTTTTCTGTGTTAGAATATTTCCCAGTATATATTTACTGGGAAATAATTTTCTTCACCAAGTCTAATACAAAGGATATCTGCTATTAACAATGACTATGGAAAAACCAAATTCCAATATAATAAATCTTTTTCAAGTAGTCAAAATATCATTAATCTAGAGAGACACATAGAAAGTGCTTAAAGGTTTTTTGGGTTATGTTTCTGTTATTGGATATTTATTCACTGACATAGATTCAGGATAAGGAAAACTGCAATTGGAGTCAGCATCCCTTTAGGACTTGTCAAGAACAACAGCTGAAATGTTCCTGAATGCTTAGTTTGATGAGCTATGTTCAAAACGATCTCCCAGATAAACACTGAATCCATTCCCATCATCCTTTGCAAGTTTATTAAGATGACATATGTTTGTGTTCACTGACATTCTCTATATGCCAAAATGTAAAATGGATACTTGAAATTTCTACTCTTTTCCTTCCTTTGATTATCCCTATGTGTATACTTGTGTTAGGTATGAGATATAGGTAGTCGTCTGAGTTACAACTGTAATTGAGCATTATAAATGACATTATGATGGTCAAAAAGTGAGTGACCTGACCCAATTTTACAATCTTTTTTGAAGTGGCTGTTAAATGAATGCTGTAGTCTTTAAACAAATCCATTGTCCACCAAGGGGCACATTTCACCAAAAACTGGAAGTAAATGCTGATTTCCAGAAAGACCATCATAAATTGTACTCACAAGACCATTGTGTCAGGGTTCCAAGTAACAACCCCAACAAAAGAAGACTCCGAGGCTTGAATTTCCTCAAAGTTCCATTTTATTGAAGATGTCATATTGGCATATCTGGGAAAACCTGAATCTGAAAGCTTCCAGGTTTTTCCCACCCCCCAAAAAATTCAAGTCCCTGCCCAGCACCCACATGTCCATCACATGATCCAATCAGGCACCATCCCAAACTGAAGATACTTCCCAGTCCCCTCATGGCAGCTGCAGGGCACTGTGGCCTTGACTTTCTGAGAAAAGAATGTTATTTTGACTATATATCACCCATGCTCTATACAATCTTTCCCACAGTAGAGAAATGTGGCAGGCCTGAAGGCCCAACTGTAAAAGGTGGCTTCCAGGTCTGACACATTAGGTCACTGCAAATGACAGTAAATGTGGGCCAGTTGCTGAGTACCCAAAATGCAGTCATGTAACCAAGGGAGGGGGCATCATCAGAACTTTGAAAAGGATTGTAAGTAGCTTTTTGTGGTTCCATCGACACTGATAAGTCAAAGACTACCTGGATCTTATGAACGGTTCCATTTCATCATTGATACTTATAAGTCATTTCTCTCTTCTGACTCTCATCAAGGAGTCCTACTTCACAGAGAGATAACCTACACTTGCTCCAGGAGGAATCCTCTGTTGTCCTCATGCTGCCTGCAACCTGGTGGTAGCTTATTGTAAATTGGCAAAACCTTTGGCATCTCTGCAGTGTTCTGTGGCTTTTCCTCTCATGCACTTTTGCAACTGGGGAGAGGAGGGGAGGGGAAGTACTTATGGCTATGTGTGCTTAGCGCTTCACATTGAGATTGTGGACACTTGTTCTCTGCCTTGCTTTCCCTGTTGGTTTCTCAGCACAGATTCACATGGTTTCAACTATGAATGGTAAAATTGATGAGGAGAGGCCTTGGACTGAGTTTAGAGCTTGGGATGATTAGCCAACCAAATAGATAGTTGTGTGTCATAGACCAAGTATGAAAGTTTCAGGATCCAATCTGGGTTGGTCACCGGGTTGGTCACTCTAGAGAGGAGTTCCCCGAGGATGGACTCCAGCATGAGTCCAAAAGCTCAGAAGACAAAACCTCTGGTCCCAGTAACCAGATTGGATCCTGCAACATTATCCTGGGACACATATATTCGCCTTCATTCAATAATGAAAGTATCACAAAATATTTTCATAGACTACTGTAGACCAAAAACAATTATCACAAAAATGTTGGATGGCTAGGTAGAGTTAGGGAATTAGGGAAATTCATCATTCAGAATTGCTAGGATTCAGGTGGCATATAAATTTAATAAATTATTTTTATACAACTATGTGAAATTACAGCTGCCAGGTTTTACCTGGTGTTGGCCTTTACATGCATCGAGTTCTTCCCAAGAGTCTAGGATGTCATAACAAATCAGCATAGTATGTCCAAGCAGTGTGGCCTTTTGCAATTGACAAGTGGAAATTTTGCCAATGTGCAAATTTTCTAAGTGCTGTCCAATATTTTTGGGTATGGTCATTAGTGTGCTGATAATGACTAGGACCACCATGGCTGATTTATGACATAATCTTTCAAATTCAATTTTTCAGATGTTGATAGTTTGTGATATTATTATAGATAACAATAACTTGTAACCAGAATGCTAGCTGGAGTTTGCTGATTTCTAAACAGAAGAAGTAAAGACAATCAGCAGACCTTAGAAATTGTCAACTTCTGTTAGATTTTGCTACCTTTGAGGTAAACTTAAAATGACTAGCAAATGTCTCCATCTGCAGGATTTCACCTTCTGCTCAGTTAAGGTGAAAATATAAATAATAGTATGATGACAATCACTTCTGGATTTTGCAAACCTCTAGCAAAATAATAAATTATACTGATTGCCTTCAGTTTAGATTAAATTAGATTGATTAGATTTGATTATCAAAAAAACAGGGACTACCATACCTCTGAATTTATATGGAGAAAAATAACAAATTAAAAAGACTTGCAAATAGAAGAACAATGACTGTGGCCAAAGAAAGCAAAGATAGTATCAATAATAATAGGTGCCTTGGGTGCATTCCCAAAATATCTGGAGTACAATTTGAACACCATTGGCATTGACAAATTTGCCATCAGTCAATTTTTGCAATTAACATCTGGCCAATTTGCAACTTACATCTGGCCATGGTACCTATAACACCATCAAACAACATCTGCCTTCATCAGATCCTTGGGAAGGATTCAATAGGTGGATAAAAATGCCAAATCCAGTCTAAACATCTGGCTGACTGTGCAACCAACCATAATAATAATAGCATCTGGCTAAGAAATTCTGGCAGTTAAAATCCAGACATCTTAAAGTTCCAAGTTTAAAAAAAATACTGATTTGGATACTTTTATACCATTCACTAAAGTCTATTCCCAGTATGGTACTTACTGTAGTTATTAATTTTAACTCTGTGCCTCCTGTCAATTATGATGAACTTTATACAGTGAATCCAAATGGAGGTGTAATACAATAGTTGATAGACTGGACTGAAAAGTTACATTTTTTTGGCCAGGTCTTATTTTTAGATTTCTTCTTATTACCATCGTTTCAGTTCCCTTAGAAATGGTTCCAAGTTGGCCTGGGATCTTCTTCATTGCTGACAACCTCAAAATGCTGAGTAGAAAAATGATTACCAATAAATCTGCTCCTCCTCCATTTGTCTGATGATTCATAAAACAATGAGCAGAATTGCTGTGACATGGGAGTGCTACCACTGTATTATCCTTCATGGAAAAAAAAAAATCTCGGCATGAAGCCACTATAGCTAACGAGACCCAGGAACCAGGAGGTGCAAGTTTTCACCAAGGGGAAAAATGACTCACCTCCAGTGGTTCAAGTGGAAAAGTGGATTTACAGCAAATAAATCTGCGCAGTTGCTGAACAGAGTTGACATGAGGGATCACAGAAATACACTGCCAACTTAGGAATGCAGCGAAGGCCACCCAAAGTAGGACCCTCGGTTCAATGTGCACTTCAGAGATGTTTAACAAGGACTCTCAGTACACCTTAATACTCCATAAGCACCTCCTATAAGCAGTCAACTATTTTCTTCCCGTTCTAGTGAATGGTCAGGTTTGCTCACACAGCGGGCCTAAAACTGTAGGATGATAGCTTTTCAGCCAGGCAGCCTTCTAAGTTGCTTCTGTCTCCTTTTGTCATTTAATAGAGATTGCAGGAAGCTTGATAGTGTGCTAATAAGAAACTGCTGCCAGCTATATTATATATTGTAGGAGCACACAGAAAATACGATTTTAAAAAGTTGTGTATGTGTGTCTGTCTCCAAGGAAAAAGAAACTAGATTCAGTGGGCAATATTTAAATATAAAAAAGATTGCTAAAGAATGCTTTATCAAAGATCTGTTCTCCCAGCCTCCATTCATCCTCAATATCAATGATTTACTAGTTCTTTGCTACCAAATGGCTGTTAAGAAGGTATTTTATTGCTGGACCCCTAGCTGATCATTGTCTGATGCATCTTAAATTAAACCTGAAGGCTTCGTTCAGCAACACCATATCCAGGGGCAGGTTTCAAAACCCATCACTATCGGTTCGCTCGAGAACACACACGCGTTTGCGCACACGCGCAACACTTCTGTGCACAGAAGCATCCGAGCGGGTGGGCGGAGCGTCCTGCCGCCACCGCTACCAGTTTGCCTGAACTGGTAGCAACCCACCACTGACCATATTATTCATAGGAAGTCACAAGGCTAGCCCCAGATTAAATTGAGATCTCAATAAAATAAGCTGTATTAGACTTCTTGCTCTACAGTGGGACCACAAGCATCCTTGGAAGCTACAGGGAGCATTTAATAATCACCCTTTGCAGGTTTTCCACAATGACTCTGGTGAAGTCAATGTCATTTTTTAAACATCCCTCCAAAGCCCAGACTTTTATTATATCAGAAGTCTTGTGAAAAATTTAAATTGCTTGCTCACAGATCCCTGTTAGGATCAGCTGTAGAGAGGGTTCTAAAGATACTGCATATTTTCCACTTACAGGGGGAATCAAGCAACAGATAGGCCTGCACTGAAGGGATGGAGAACTAAAACTGAATGTTTGCAATATTCCATAGATGCTCCATCCCATATTTGAGTAGACCAGATTGCCCTGATAGACTGGTCTCACCAGAAAAAACCACTTAATCTTTCCCCTAATATAGCCCACAAAGCGAGAAGAGCCTGTGGCTTAGCGATTAATATATCTCTCTAATATATAAGTAGCCCGGGTTCAAATCCCAGATAGGGATATGGCTAGTTGAAGAGAGCTAAATAGATTGAAATATAAATTCAACACAAAAATAGTTTGTTGCGAAATGGACGTTCATAATATGGTATATACTAAATGTTCAGATCTTTTTCCTCTTTGCCTTATGGCTGTACACAGGAAATGATTTTGTTTTAGTTAAATGTTTGTAACCCACCTTGTATGGAAAGATCTCATCCAGGACACATTCAGCAGAAGCTGAATGTTGACACCAATATATACAAATATGAATTTATAATGTCTCTCTCAGGACTCCACTGTAGAAACAGACTGCTGAAGAAATCTTACTCAGAACAATGCTGGGCTATAGAAGATGTGGACAAATTAGCTATGAAGATGCTATTACAAATGGGAAACTCACTGTGAATTATTCAATCTATTCAACATTCAGGGGTGAGGGGAATACATTCCAGAGACATTAGGAAATTCTTGCCTCTCCCAGAATTGTCATTAATGTTGGAGTGAAGCTGCAGGGATTCATTGGTTGGGTTCATACATTGTGCTCAGACAGGGTCTAACTGTGGTTTATTGAATAAACATATGGGTTTGCACACTATAGTAAGGCAGAAATAAACCACATTTTGACACATTTGGCATCATGGGCACACAAGGCCATTGCCTGATGGTTTTAAGTACCTAAATGCAAAGAAGGACTACCTTCCCTCTGTCTCTAATGTCTCCTTGAGAGCTGCTTCACAAGTTGTTTTGGTGAGGTTGCAAAGGTCTAATTAAAATAGACTATGCACCAACCATTTCTAGGAGGAGCATGACTTTGTATAGTAAAACTAGTCTAATTGCATTGCAACTGGCTGGGTCTTCCCTTAATTGTAATGTATTCCATCAGTGTTTGAAGACTGTATAAATACCTTTACCCATTTAGGGGCTAATTAGGTAATGGTCATTGGCATCACAGTACCCCATTAGTAGCAGGCAATTTGTGGAAGGGCAGCCTGATGGGTCAAGCTGCAGGTGCAGATGGCCTATCAGCAGGGTTTCTGCCACATGCACTACAAGGCATTTTAATTAGCCACATGACCTTGATCTTCGTTGAAATGTGCTAATACTCTCATCCATTGCTCTCTAGTTGTTATGCTGCATTGATGGTAATTAAACCCCCCTTTTTTGTCAAAAAAAAAAGAGAAAGAAAACTTAAACACTAGTTCAAAAGGCAACTCAGGTTGAGTAGGAAATTCATTGGCCTTGATGTGTAAACAGTAGCATTACTTCTTACTGCTGACATCATCTTGTGGAAAGCAACTTGAAACATGCCTTCTTTGGGTGAAAGCGGTGTATAAAATAAAAAGATGTGAAATAGAAAGCATAAAACCCAAGATGTAATAGTAAAAGATAACATGTATGAAAAGTATATCCTCCCCGCTTCCTTTCTGGAAGCAGAGGTAGTACAATACTTTCTGAAATCCGCTCCACAATTAAATGTATTCTATGGCTTGCAATAGGACAGGAGGGGAAAATGTTGAGGGCACGCAAGGAGAGATTGTAACTGAAGCTGGAAAAAATATCAATTGTAGATTTTATTCAGAGAATACAATGACCTTATAGGGGAGACATTTTTTGTAAACTCCTTATCCTTTCTCTGTGTTTATATGATCTCTATCCTCTCTGCTATTTTTTTTTTAAATGTCATTTCCCCATATTTGGTGTTCCATTTGGTTTCCGTGCAGTATGATGTCTGAACCCAACTTTCAGATTTCTAAACCATGATTCATTTTCTAGTGCAATATGTGAGTCCAGCTAGTCGTGACTTACTATTAGAGAAACTATAGCTTAGCGCACTGCATCGGACAATCTTCCTTATGGTTCAATTTTAGAGCCTGTTTTCCAAAATCTGAGCAATTTGTGATGGTGTTCCAGTGAATAGGATCTTGCATGCAGGCTTTCTGTTTTGATCAAGAACAATATAAATGCAATAAAAAAAATGTTACAGCTTTATTACCCTGAATTAACTTGATGGTTCAATAGCTACTGAAATTCAACAGGTATAGCTTTTCTCATCATTGTATTCCCCATTCTAAATAAAATTACACTGGATGAATTATTACTTTCCTTACAGCTGTTAAACTTTTCTGCCAGGAAAAGAAAATGTATCTGTCCTAAATATTACACTTGAGGGAGGTAAGTAGGAAGTATTTGACACCTGAATCTCAATTTAAATAAATGTGGTTCAAAATTATAATTTCTAGTCACAATATGCAATAGAAGATGACTCATTAAGACACCTGCTTTGCATGTGTTTGCCAGAACATTAAAGCAACATGTGCTATTTTCTAGACCACCTACCAAGACAAAGATGAGGTAACTTTGCTGTAACTAAAATATCAGTCCATAACGTCAATCGGGACAGTCTCCAACTAGAAATAAAACAAACATTAACAGATGTTATTATTAGCCAGAATGAAATTCTAGCACAATAGGGTGTCAGGAAGTCCATATTTTAGAAACTTTAACTCAGGAAGTACTTGGTAGTAATTCATGTTGCACTTAATTCAATTTATTTCTTTTGGTTAAATATGCTTAGCATTATAGTGTAAGTAGGTACACAGAGAACAATTTATGACATATACATGACTATATATCATTATATGACATAATGATATATCTTTAACTCAGAGATATAGCTATGTGATCTTCCAACAATAGTTCAGCCTCTTAGCATTTTGCTATTAGCAGATACTTCTGTAAATCAGTGTTACATAGTTTGATTCAGAATTAAATTATTTTATGTGATAGAATAAATAGATAACAAATAAATGGATAATAAATAGAACCAGAATCAATATTCAATATAAATTTAGCTACTCCTTTTTGGAACTAATAAGCAGCATTTTTCTTGTCTTAGATGTTTTAGAACTGGATTTTTTTAAGGCATGAGACATTTTGGCATCACCAAATATATATATGTTGTGTTGTTTAAATGATGATAATATACCAAGAATATCCTGATGGCCTTATAGCCTTATTTCAAATATTCAGACATCAAAAGTAGTCTTCAACAGCTCTTTGTGGATTGTGAATTAAACATTATGAGATTATTGGCAACTGACATGACATCCATCTGTGTGAATGCATAAGATCAGTATGCATCATATTATGCCAAGTGATCTGTGGTTTTAATTACATATCATAATCAGTGGATTTGTACATGTAATAACATTATATGAGGAGTTATGTCTTCTTAAGCAGCTTTGGAACGGAGAAGCTGCTACTTATGTCTAAATCCAGATTCCATCTGTGGGTTACTTTTCTTTGAATGATTACTACATCATACAGTGGCCTGCTCTTCATTTCCTACCTAATTAAAAACTAGGACTAAATTAACCAATTACAGTAAGTGGGTCTACTCATAAATTGTCAAAAGAGGTGAGAATTTACCTAAAAGTTAAAAAAATGGTTATAGAGGAACATTTGAAGAAATTAGTCCAAAATTGCTGGGTTCACAATTAAACCAATATTTTCATATACTGTATAGCATGAAGGTTTTTAAAAAACATTTGGGGTACCTATCCCCTATTTGATATTGTGGCCTAAAATGCTAAAGTTCCATCTTTTCAGTATTTAATTTAATTTTTAATTTCCAATTTATATACCGCCCTTCTCCCTGAGGACTCAGGGCGGTGTACAGCCAAAATAAAAAACATAGAATACAAATATTAAAACATTTAAAAATATATATAGATTTGGGCTGAAAGTTAAGAATAACAAACTAATTAAAAAATTTAAAATTTAAAAATTTCTTCTAAGCCAACCCGGCTTGCTGGAAAAGATGGGTTTTCAGGGAACGACGGAAGGCATTGAGGTCATGGATTCTCCTTATCTCCGGGGGCAACTGATTCCAGAGAGTGGGAGCCCCCACAGAGAAGGCCCTCCCCCTGGGGGCCACCAGCCTACATTGTTTGGCTGATGGCACCCTGAGGAGGCCCTCTCTGTGGGAGCGCACGGGTCGATGGGAGGTCGTTGGTAGCAGCAGGCGGTCTCGGAGATAGCTAGGCCCTATGCCATGGAGCGCTTTAAAGGTGATAACCAACACCTTGAAGCGCACCCGGAAGACCACCGGGAGCCAGTGCAGCTCACGCAGGAGCGGTGTTACATGGGAGCGCCATGTTGCTCCCATCACTACCCGCGCTGCTGCATTCTGGACCAGCTGGAGCCTCCGGGTGCTCTTCAAGGGGAGCCCCATGTAGAGAGCGTTGCAGTAGTCAAGGCGAGAGGTGACGAGGGCGTGAGTGACTGTGCACAAGGAATCCCGATCAAGAAAGGGCCGCAACTGGCGAATCAGGCGAACCTGATAAAAGGTCCCCCTGGTAACAGCCGTCAGATGTTCCTCCAAGGACAGCTGCCTATCCAGGAGGACTCCCAGATTGCGCGCCCTCTCCGAGGGGGCCAGAGACTCGCCCCCAATAGTCAGCGATGGAGTCAACTGACTATATCGGGATGCCGGGAGCCACAGCCACTCAGTCTTGGAAGGGTTGAGCTTGAGCCTGTTCCTCCCCATCCAGATCCGCACAGCCTCCAGGCACTGGGACATCACTTCAAGGGCATCGTTGGGGTGGCCTGGGGTGGAGATGTACAGCTGGGTGTCATCAGCGTACTGGTGGTATCTCACCCCAAAGCCACGGATGATCTCGCCCAGCGGCTTCACATAAATGTTGAACAGAAGGGGCGAGAGGACCGATCCCTGCGGCACTCCACAGATGAGAGGCCTCGAGGTCGACCTCTGCCCCCCTGCCAACACAAACTGCGACCGGTCGGAGAGAAAGGAGGAGAACCACCGCAACACAGTGCCTCCCACCCCCAACTCTTCCAGCCGGTGCAGCATGATACCATGGTCGATGGTATCAAAAGCCGCTGAGAGATCTAATAGGACCAGAACAGAGGAATAACCCCTGTCCCGAGCCCTCCAGAGATCATCCACCAATGCGACCAATGCCGTTTCCGTGCTGTGCCCAGACCTGAAACCCGACTGGAACGGATCTAGATAGGATGTTTCCTCCAGGAATTGCGGAAACTGTTGCGCGACCACACTCTCAACAACCTTCGCAATGAAGCGAAGGTTGGAGACAGGACGATAGTTGGCCAATATTGCTGGATCCAGGGACGGCTTCTTGAGGAGAGGCCTCACCACCGCCTCTTTCAGGGCAGCGGGGAAGTGACCCTCACTCAAAGAAGCATTAATGACGCCCTGGAGCCAGCCTCGTGTAACCTCCCGGGAAGCCAGTACCAACCAGGAGGGACACGGGTCCAGTAAACATGTGGCCCCACTAAGTCTCCCCAAAATCCTGTCCACATCATCGGGAGTCACAGCATCAAACTCCTCCCAGATAACATTCTCAAGACTGTTCCTCGTCACCCTGCCCTGATCTACCCAGTCAGAGTCCAGATCCCCCCGGATCTGAGCGATTTTGTCATACAGGTATTGTCCGAAATCCTCCGCCCTGCCTTCTAAGGGATCCTCCCGCACTCCCAGATGGAGCAGGGCGCGGGTCACCCTAAACAGGGCGGCCGGACGATTCCCTGATGACGCAATAGAGGCGGAAAAGTAGTTAGACTTTGCCGTCTTTATTGCCACTAGGTAGGCCTTAATATGCGACCTTACCAGTGTTCGATCAGATTCAGCGAGACTGGCCCTCCAACCACTCTCCAGGCGTCTTTTCCGGCGCTTCATTTCCCTCAGCTCCTCAGTAAACCAAGGAGCCGCACGGGATCGGCATCGGGTCAGAGGCCGCAAAGGCACAACTCGGTCCAAGGCCCCACCAGCCGCCCGATCCCAGGCGGCTACCAGGTCCTCAGCCGAGTCATGTGCTAGATCCTCAGGAAATGGCCCAAGCTCCGTCTGGAACCTATCAGGATCCATCAGGCGCCTGGGGCGGATCCATCTAATTGGGTCCGCCTCCCTGCGGCGAGGGGTCGCGGTTCGAAGATCTAGGCGAAGGAGTGAGTGGTCAGTCCATGACAAGGGTTCCACGTCTATATCCCCTATAACAAGACCACTCAACCACTGGCCAGAGACAAAAATCAAATCCAGAGTGTGACCTCCCCTGTGAGTAGGGCCATGAACTAACTGGGTCAGGTCCATGGCCGTCATGGAAGCCATAAACTCCTGAGCCACCTCAGACGTTTCACCGACGGATGGCAAGTTGAAATCACCCATGACTAAAAGCCTGGGTGTATCTACCGCCACCGTGGCTATCACGTCGAGTAGCTCAGGTAGGGCTGTTGCCACGCAGCAGGGAGCCAGGTACGTAAGCAACAAGCCCATCTGAACCCCACGGCCCCACCTCACAAGGAGGGACTCACATCCGGCTATCTGAGGCACAGTGGTCTCCCTCGGACTCAGATCCTCGTTAATAATAACCGCCACCCCCCCCGCCCCTCCCTGGTATTGAAACCAGTGAATTATTCATGGGAAATTATTGTGAAAAAATATTTTACTTGCTATTAAATTTTGTTTAGTAAAACTTCATCTGAACAATTCATCTATTACAGGGGTGTCAAACTGGCAGCCCGTAGGCTGGATGCATCACATGCAGGCCATGCCCAACCCAGTTCTGCAAATGGGGAAAATGTGAAACATGTGGCGGTAATGTGACTCGGCGAGTTTGACACCTGTGATCTATTATAATACATTTAGCCTTGAAGCTTTCACCAAAAAGCACATCTCAATAAAGTATTTGCATAACCTTCATTGAAAAGAATGAACAATAGGCATTGATATCAGTTGTATGTATGCATCTATGTATGTTTGTATGTATGATGTATGTATGTATGATGTATGTATGTGTGTGTGTGTTTATTTATTTCTATATCACCCTTCACACTATCAAGCAACTCTGGGTGGTTTACAGCAATCCACAAGTACAGCAGTGCACATTTACTATTTATATTCTGATTAAGAAGAATGGAATTATGCCCAATATTTTTTAATGATTTAGACAAAAACTTTCCAAAAATGATCCTAAACTCAGTTATACCTTATCTGTTGCAGCAGTCAGTACTGTAGATAGGGTAGGCTACACATCTGAATTGTCAATAGATGCGCAAATCCAATATTTTTTTTTATAGAAACTTTAAGATTTTTTACAAACAGAGAAAAAGAAAAACATACAAACAAAAACATAAAAAAACATAAATGTAATGTCATTTTCAGTTAAATCACAAATAAATCGCAAATGCAATATTTTCCAAGGCTGTCATATCTTATGTAACATACTTCAGATGCAAAACTCCAGAATATTCATCAGCAGAATTACTTTCACCTGAATGTGCTGTTTCCTACTGTTGATCTTTATCCTACCTCTATTGTCTTTACTTCAAACTGACTGACCTGCAAGGTAATGTGTGACAAAGCCCAGAAGATTTTATGCATTCCAGTGTTGTCAGAAGAAAAGGAAAACACTTCTTACCAGGAATGTTCATAACTTCAGTCACTGACTTCAAAATGGCAGACACAACCAGGCAATCAAAGCCCACATTCTTTTGATAGTTGGTTCATGCATGGACTATTGGTCACCTTGAGTTGTCAAAATAAAGGTAGGCTATAACTCGAGCTAGGTACTCTGGCTGTATCAAAGGCACCTTTTTTCTACTTGGTGGAGTCCACGACAAAAGTTAAGCTCACAATATATCTTTATCAAAAGATTAAGAATCTTTCTTTACAGTTGTCACTACTGAGATACATGAAACATTGACCAAAGAATTGGAATCTCTGATAATGTCCCCTCAATGACTGCGTGTTCTTAAAAACATTTAAATGGTATTGATGAATTTGAGATTAAGGATGATTAATCAAAAAGTTGTCTTTAGGTTCCATGAAACTTTCCAAAGATCTTCGAAAGGATGGATATAACATTTTCTCTGTTGAGGATATAAAAAAATGTACAGGTTCATTTACCCACATGATATGGTGTTGCAAATTTTTGACACTTTTTTAAAATAGAACTTTAATGTATTTAAGTAGACTTCTGGAGAAATCTTTAAATATTAAATACTTTAATGCAATGTTTCTATACCACAGTTCTGGAATCTGACTCTCTATGAGGAATTATGGTTGTATCATGTACGGGAGATGGCAAAAATAATATTGAAAAGTTGGAAAAGTGACATTATTCCAGACATTAAGAATTGGCTTTTGGAAACATGTAATTTTTTTGTTCTGGAAAGGGCTACAAAGAAAACAATATGCTCTTCTTTGGCAAAGATTTTATGATATTTTACAATAATCTTTTGTACTGATTACAATATAGTATTACAAAAGTATATATTGCATACTTTCTGTTACTAAGCCAGTGACTAAGTTTAATATAGAATGTGCAGTTTTTTTCTCCTTTTTAACCGTTGTTACATTTTGAGTTGTTTAGTTTATTTATTTATTTTTGTTGTGTATTTTGGTATTCTGTTGATATTTTGTAATAAATAGTAAATAATTAATTTAAAGAGGAAAAAAGGATTACTTAAGCTTCTCTCATTCATGGATTAGAGAAGAGATGATATCAGGACTGTAGTACAAAGGTTGATATTGCCTGGGTTTGCTTAAACCATGGTTAGCTGGAAGTAGGGAACATACCATCCAAGTATCTGACGTGTTATCCCAAAACTCGACTTCGTTTTTCCTTGATGATGTTTCGCTTCTCATCCAAGAAGCTTCTTCAGTTCTGTTTGACCTCTGAACTGAACCCAATTGTCTTTGAGGAAAAAGAAAGTCCAGTTGAAAAAAGCACTTTTCGGACAATCATGACCTGGATGATTGAGAATCTCCATAGATATCTGGCATACTAGCATTCCTTCTGCTCCTCCCACCTTTGATGCAGGAAAATTGGTCATACTATTGAAGGAAAGAGCAGAAAATACATTTACCTTATCTGTAACTATTTTGCTTGACCTTTCAGATAAATCAGTGCCACTTCTAATACGGTATACATAGCATAGAGTTATAAGCAAGTGCTATTATTTTATGGATAAACATGGGGCGCTCCAGATCCACTTTTAAAAGGAATTCCATAGGAATTCCTATAAACTCTATCAACAGCAGTTTGTGGGTTAAATCAGATAACACAGCCTCTTATAAGATTATTAGCCACATTAGGCGATTACATCCTTATCTCTTGATAGCATTTCTCATATGTTTGGCCTTTTTTTCCCTTCATTAGCAGAAGTTAATTCCCAGCTAAGATCTTTTGCTTTCAGTACGCTAAACCATCACAGTGGATTTATTATGCAGATTGGAAAATGTATTATGTAAATCACTATAATCCAATATAGGGAAAATAATAAAACGTAACTGGGAACTTGCTTTATATGGATATTTAAAAGAAATATATTCCCAGTAAAACAAAATTAAGCAATAGAAAAAGAAAACTAATTTACTTATTGTCCTTTACCCTTCTACATAGAAATAAATTCTATTTATTCTAGAATAGAATAGAATAGAATAGAATAGAATAGAATAGAATTAGAGTAGAGTAGAGTAGCGTAGCGTAGAGCAGAACAGAACAGAACAGAATAGAATTCTTTATTGGCCAAGTGTGATTATATAGGAGTATGCATTGTTTATGTATACGTATGTATACATATATACGTATGCGTCTGCATACCTGTGTAAGGATTTGGAGAACAAATCTCTCACCATCATTAATTTCTAATACTTCCTTAGGGTGCTAGCAAACCTACATTAGGGAATGAAAATGGTTCTTGGGCCATGTATGAAAAATGCTATGGTGAGTTCTGTAACATTGGCTTCATGATTGGTGATGTGATTATATTATGTTAACAGTCCTCTTGAGGCAAATGATTTCAGAGCATTACTCAGGTGTACCAGGAAGAAGCCAGAAAAAGCAGGCTGGAATGAAAGCAGGCCTAGCTTTACCTAATGAAAAGAGCACCTGGAGAAAACTATCTTTCTAAGTGATGAGAGGCAGCTGTCATCTTCAGCATATGTTAAATAGCATCTTCCTTTCTAGTTATAGACATTTGGATACTGCATTTAAATCCTGAGATACTGCAGTATATGTTACAATTGTAGAGAATTGTGTGTAATGTTTCCACATTAACAAAATCTTTCTTTCCTTCCTTCCTTCCTTCCTCTCTCTTTCACTTTTTCTCTCTTTCTTTCCCTCTTTCCCTCTTTCTTTTTTCTTTTTTCTTTTCTTTTTTCTTTCTCTCGCTCACTCTTTCTCTCTTTTCTTTCTCTCCTTCTGTCTTTTTCTCTCTCTTTTCTCTCTTTCTCTCTTTCTGTTTCTTTCTTCCTCTTTCTCTCTCTCTTCCTCTTTCTCTTCCTCTTTCTTTCTCCCTTTGTCTCATAGGATGACAACAGTCCCCACACTGTTTGAAAAGTATTAGAAAAGTTATTTTTATGACCCAGTGGATTTCCACATACTGAAGGAATCATCCATTTGTCAGTCAGGATGCCACCAAATTGCTTCAAGGCAGTCTGAATGGAGCCAGGTTTCTGGTGTTTGTATTTATTTGTCCTCTTCTTCATAGCAGAAACATACCTGTGCCAGTGCTCATTGGGAGATGCTTTAAAACCATCAAACAGATACTTATCCCATAAACTGGATCTGTGTTTACACTGAAACACTCATTTTTGGCCAAGCTCCATTTTATGAAGAAAGTCTGGCAGGACAAAAAAAAAAAAAAAAAAACCAACAATATAATAAGGCAAGTAAACATGTCTCTGGTGAGGCATTATGCTAGGCCCCATTTCTTGGCACTTGGTCAAATGAAAGTGGGCGTGGCAGACTAAGAGGCCAAACTTTTGCCTCAGCTCCCCTTTTCTACTATCTACAAAGTGCAGACTAACACAATTGGAAGGACCTTGGAGGCCTTCTAAGTTTCACTGTTTCCTTCTGAGGTGAATTCCACACCAACCATGAATTTGGCTGCTATATGAAAACAGCTGAACATAATATGATGTGCTTGAAAAGCAAAACAATAAACAAACAAAACACCACCACCACCACCACCTTGTTGGCTAAAAAATCATGCAACCTCTTATCGGTATTTCTTATTACTCTAGGTTGATTAAATCTTATCATCCTGATGCTGGATTTTAGTTAATGTTTTCTGAAAAGGAGTACAGTTATTTATCATGGCATCAAATTTCAACCTGCCTTTAACCTGGAAACCACCAAGGAGACCTTAGGCCAGTCACCGACAGCCAAATGCTTCAGAGTTGTGGAGAAAAATTTGCTTTATGGATGCTGCCCTGAGCTCATTAGAAGAAATACAGGAAGTTCTTGGTTTACAATAGTTGACTTAGTGACCATTCAAAGTTAAAACGACACTGAAAAAAAGTGATTTATGACCATTTTCCACACGACCTTTACAGCATGCCCATGGTCACGTGATCAAAATTGAGAGGCTTGGCAACTGACTCATATTTATGACGGTTGCAGTGTCCTGGGGTCATGTGATCCCCTTTTGTGACTGTCTGACAAGCCAAGTCAATGGGGATGCCAGATTCATTTAATATCCATGTTACTATTTTAATAACTGCAGTGATTCACTTAGCCACTGTGGCCAGAAAGGTTGTAAAATGGGGAAAAATTCACTTAACAACTGTCTCACTTAGCAACAGAAATTTGGGGTTCAATTGTAAGTCGAGGACTACTTGTAAGTTAGTGAATATAATATATAATGATGAATTCATTTTGATCACAGTTCAGGACTGCATAACTCAGATAATTTGGAGATCACTTTTTGTAAACATATCAACTCAAAAAAAGCAGCTGTTGCAATCCAAACTTCCTTTCTTTTCCTCTGCTTCTTTTCTCATCTCTTCTTCCTTTGTCATTATTTCCCAGTCATCTGTTGTTTCTTCATTTCTCTGCCTACAGCAATAACTGAATTTCTGTTTATGTTGTCACTTGATTTATATCCCATTTCTTTGCTCAAGGCAGCTTCTTCTGCTCACCTCACAGGTTTCTTCATCTCGGTTATGTCACTTCCTATTTCAGTCTATTTCTCCATATTTCTTGACCTCATCTTTACCCTGCCTAGGTTCGAGCCTCTTATTATGAAGTTCACTGGATGATTTGCAGCCAGGCCATTCTCTCCCACAGTGGTGTTGCAAGGATGAAAAGGCACATCAAAAGAGCAGGTATATGGTTTTGAGCTCTTTGAAGAAGGAGTGAGTGGTAAATGTAAAAAAGAAATGTAAAAAAGAAAGATTAAGATTCAGTATGTACAAGCTTCCTCCATCCTCCTAGGTATCAAATTAAGATTGTACATTTCAGTCTTAATTTGATACATAGAAGAAATCTAATAAAACAATTGTTGAAAGACAGTTCTTGACTTATTTAAAATTTAGTCCCTTTTGTTGCCTTTTCCAACTACTTTGTCTCTAGGTTTTAGATCACTTTTTTCTCCCTCACCCCATTCTTCCTCTTTGTGGCAATGAAAATATTCACAGTTAATCTTATCTTCATAAGAAAAAGCCTACCACCAAAACAAAATCTGCTATTTTGACTGGGATAGGATCAAAATGTGCCAGTTTCGCAAGCAGAAATGTTAGTATCTTCCAGGGTCATTGTAATTATTATGTCCTGCTTTTCTGATATGTCTTGGACTGTTTATTGCGTACATATTTACGTATTAATTGCAGCATTGTCTTACCTCTGTTCCTTGTTTTGAATCTGATTAAAAACTCACGGTCAGCTTTTTGTTTGCTATTATATATTCCTTCACATAATTGACATGATTTGGAACACAATGCCAAGAACTATAAATTCTATTTTTAAAGTCTGAAAAGAAAGGGATGGGTTGTTTGTGACTGAGGGCCAGCTCATCTGAAGTGAAGCATTGCTGACATAATTCCTATATCAGGCCTGAGCAATTTGTGGCCCACAGACTGCAGCTGTACCCCCTGCTGCCATTTTTGTGTCCCTCTTCAGTACCTTAGCACACCTGCTTTATTTAAGGGGAAAAAATTCAACTCTCATTACAGGCATGCCATAAATCTGCCTCTGTATCTCTGGTATCATCACTGTGTGGTTTTTAGTAAATATTATGTGATCTCCAGAAGAATAAGAACAAATGTACTATAGTCACACAAAGGTTGTTCACCCCTGCTCTATATAAGGCAGCGAAATCCATCCAAGGAGTGTGATTGTGTAATACATTTTGATGATAGATACTATTATTTATCTAAAAATAAAAGCTGTTCTTGTTCAATGAATCAAAATGTAGAAGACAAATGGAGATCAGAAGGAAGCAGGGAGTTCATGCAAACTCCTTGGAAGTTGTTTTCCAGCCTGTAAACCATGGATATGACACATTGGGTGCTCATTTGAAACCAAGCAATGCTACTCTTCCTAAACATGGAGTTGGTAGAATACATCATGTTATATTAATCCTTTTATACAATTAGTTTTATTTATCACTAGGAATAAGCTATACAGTAATGAAGAGCACAGTACTGGAAACTCCTGAGCGATCACCTAACTGAAGTTCCTAGACCAGATTTCTGGTGGGAGCCAATTCTATTAAACTGTGCCATCTATCGGGGCCCCCAAAACCTGACTTCTCTGTCACAATGCTTGACCTCTGGAATAAGGTTTCCCCTGAGATTCAGACTGCCCCCACCCTTCTGGTGTTTCAAAGGGTCTTGAATACCTCACTCTTCACCAAAGTCTTTGGTGAGAGTGAGTAGGCCTCTTTGGACTGTGTGGGTTTATTTCTTTTTAATTTCTGTCTAGGTCTCGTCTCTTCTCTTCTCTTCTCTTCTCTTCTCTTCTCTTCTCTTCTCTTCTCTTCTCTTCTCTTCTCTTCTCTTTCCTTCCTCTTCCTCTTCCTCTTCCTCTTCCTTTTCGTTTTTATATCATTCTGTCTTATAATAAACTCTTGGCAACCTCCCAGTCAAAAGAAGCCATGGTCTTTTACTGTATATTTTCATATTTTTAATGTTCTTACTTGTGAACCAACCAGAACAGAGAGATTTTAAGTACTAAAAAGGAGAACACATAAGTATATCTAATTTTAATATGTTGTATTTCTTTAGTATGGAGGTCCTCACACTTGTGCCAAATGAATTAAGGTGATGTATCCTGAACCAAAAATGTTTTTGTTTGGGTAATGCTCACACTTAACAACTGTTACAATGTCCTCGCAGTCTTGTGACTGCCATTTGTGTGCTTCATAGCCAGCTTTTAATAGAGTCATTTGAGAAGCTACCAGTAAAACTGCAAGTCCTGGTCACTTGAATTCTCACTTAGTAACTGCAGTTGATTTGCTTAATGACTGCAGCAGAAATGAAGCTGTAGATCCATCACAATCATGTGGTATTTTGTTTAACAATGGAATTGTAGGGCCCAATTGTGGTCATTGAGGGCTACCTGTAGTAGCCTCTTACAATGACTGCTAACACTTTCATGGGCTCAATCCTGGTGTTTGTAGCTGCTTTTCCATGGCATTGAAAGGTTAGACCAGAACTGAAGAAGCTTCTTGGATGAGAAGTGAAAGGTCTTCACGGAAAAACAATGTTTTGAAAAAGCACTTTTGGGACAATGACCTGGATGACTGAGAATCTCGATAGACGGTAAGACCAGAAATTAAATGAGAAGAGAGAATTGTATACCTCCATACCAGGATGCCAAATACTTCAAAATGAAACTAAGAACAATAACTGTAACAGTTAAAGCAGTGGATGGAACAGCTGCTAATGTGCTCAGCACCTATATTAGCAACTATACATTAACAACTTTAGAAGTGAGTTGACAGCAATGCCGGGAATAACAACTGCAAATAAGAGCAGTGCAGGAAGTAGCAGGGAAGATGTTTTCTGTTTCACTGCTGCTATTACTATAGAAACATTAAATCATCTCTACTCTACTCTACTCTACTCTACTCTACTCTACTCTACTCTACTCTACACTACTCTACTCTACTCTACTCTACTCTACTCTACTCTACTCTACTCTATTCTACTCTACTTCTCTGCTACTATATACTATTTCATACTATAGAAAAACCAAATCATATCTCATCTCTTAATATACAAGAAGAGGAAAGATTGGTGTCTCTGTTCTCTATAATCTTGGGTACCACTGTTGGGAATATAAAATGTTTCTCAAACTGGGGAATATAAAGCATTTGTCAAACTTGGCAACTTTAAGGTATGTGGTGGATGGAGAATTCTGGGAATTGAAGTCGACACATTTTTAAGTTGCCAAGTTTGAGAAACACTGATATATAAAATTAAGTTGGTAAGAAATAGGAATGTACTTGTATGTGTGTGCCTCCAGTCTGACTCACCACATGATGCAGCAACAGTTTTTATTGATTTTATAGGCTTTGTTGCTTTTCTCTCTTTTATGTTCTTGGCCATATTCATGTGGTTTTAACAAGGGAAATTTTAGTCTTTCATAAAGATTATTTATATATCTTTTGCGATACTTATGTAATTTGGTGAGATCTAAATTCTGAAATGCAATTTATAAATCCTTAACAATGAAACTAGCAAGTGTAATTGTTCAGCAAAAGTAGAAAACCTTCTCAATTTATCAAATACAATCTAGATAAACTGTTAGAAATAAATACAGCAGCTATAAATGATGATCCCAAGCAAATCAAGGATATCTCTTTGATTTCAGTGGGCAATTTAAACATATGTTTAATTCTTTCTCAGTGTTAATAAAAAGACCTTAAGGTTGCAACCCTACATATGTTTGGACGGAAATTCTATTAAAATCAGGGGGTTCCTTTCCGTATATAAGTTGAAGCTATACAGTGCTAAGCTTCAACTGGATTCAGTTCTATTGTTGTGGGCATAACAAAAGATTGCTTATCAACAGCTAAGAGGTTAAGTAATTTTAGGGTCAAGAGAAAAGAAATAGCTAGATCCATCCTATTTTAGAATGGAAGGGCTGGCCCAAGGAGTCCTCGCATGAACTCTCTGTTTGCCTCTATTCTCTTATGAGATTGAATGTTAGGGCCACACTAACCTTTAGGCTTTACGTTGTTAGCTATACAAGAGGCCCCTTCATCAATAATAGGCTCAGCTCTGGCTGAATGCATGCCCTGATTTACGGGAATGATAACCCACAGAAGCATTATAAAGGTATGTGGAAGTCAAACTTTGCAGCCTGAGCGATCTAAAGCTAATTGTTTTTATAGCCAAAGTAACAAACACAAAGCTTAAGTAGCCTGAACTTCTTTGTTTGCTTCAGCCTAACAAAAGCTTTGCTTATAGTTGCTGTTTATTTTACAAAGCGGTTAATGGGCATTCTCCTCTCTGCCCCTGCAATCCATGATATCATTTGATATATAACCAATCCTTTTCTTTCTTTTTCCTTTTTCCCTTCCCAAAGAGGGAGGGAAATGGTTCATTATTGTGCTATTCAGAGAAAAGATATCTTTTGCTGGATTGTTTTTTCCATGACACACTGTCTGTTTCTAGAAGAAAAAGAGTTGTATGGATTGTTGTTGCGGTAGAAGGGTGATTGTGAGAAGGTTGACTGTACATTTGGGCAAAGGCTTAATGAGTATAATATGAATACTCAGAAAAGTAAAATAATAATAATATTCTGAGTATGTGTCTGTCCATTGCGTATACCTTCTATTTGGTGGAATATGGACAAGAGGTTATTTTGCAAGAGACTCCCTGTTGTGGTCCACCAGCAGCCTGTGGAGCTGGCAGAGGAGTCTGACAGTAAGGAGGCTGGGGAGGAACATGGGCTGGTCCTGGAGTCTGGGGAAGGCCCGAACGAGGACTCTGCATCAGAGGCAGATATGGGAGTGATGCACGGACTCCGGAGCCCCCAAAGTCAGACAGCAGAGAGGCAGAGGAACAGGAGGAGCCTGTTCCTAGTGTACACATGCACAGAGCTGCCAGAAGGCAAGAGCAGCTAAAGCAAAAGGGACAACTTGGGAGTAAGGCCAGGAGATGATTGGCCCCTCCTATAAGGCTTAAAAGAGAAACAAAGGCACTTGGGTCTGTTTGTAGGAAAGCTACAAGGAGACGATTGGCCCCTCCCATAAGGCTTAAAAGAGAAACAAAGGCACTTGGGTCTGTTTGCAGGAAAGCTACGTTGCTAACTCTGTTTCCAGTCAGCATCTCTTGTTTGTTTCTGAACTTCGTGAGGCTTTGCCAAGTAAGGCCTTTGGCAAGGTGTCAAAGAAGATAAAGGTTGGTGATTATCCCGAAAGACTTCTTCCAAAGGACTTGGTTTGCACTAATAGGGACTCAGCTGGGAATGAACGTAATTCTCAGCTGTTACAATAAAATAGGTTTGTTTGGGACTAATTGTGTCTTGTAAATGACTCAGTAAGCCTATGTCACAATACTCCCTACATTAGTGATCCTAATTTGGATCGAATGCAGTAGTATGAGTATGCTTGGGATAAAACTGTCCAAAACTGATTGCTACTATTCTTACTAATAGCAGGGGATTCTGCATATGGCATAGATATGACTAATCCCTGTTACCTGGTCTACACTTCCTTTATCTTATCTACAAGGTATGGGAAAGCATGCAGAGCGAAGCTTCTGGAATTCTTTCCAATCACTTTATCAGCAGTGGCTAAAAGAGTCATCCACATTTCTCTCTCTCTCTCCCTCTCCCCACTCCCTCTCCCACCCCCTCCTTTGCTTTCCCTTGGGGTTGTGTCTCTCTGTGTTTGTATATATGTACATTAGGAAGCATGGTGAGGCAGCATATGCTCCGTATTGAGTAGGAGTGAGGTGGGGAGGCTTAGAATATAGCAGTAAGCAGCATACTGACTCTCTGTAGGTATACTTTGGAAGGATTTTTTCTGCATTATTTTTACCACTGTCCTCAGCTAGATTTGACATTTTTTTCAAACTATTGTTTTCTTTCGCTGGCTCCCCACCACCACCACCACACCAAATTTGATCCAATACTGTTCACTTTTTGAAAAATTACTCTACTTACAGTCAGACAGATGGATGGACAGAATTGAAAGTCACTTTACATAAATTATTCCAACCATCTGTTGTGTTGGAAAGAATAAAAAGCATTATGTGAGTGTTTCCATTGATCAAAATCCAGGATGGGCAATGGAAGTCAGTATCCATAGGCCTGTCAGGTCATGGCCCCAGCTTATGGAAGATTGCTACTTGGAATGTAAGAGGACTTCATGATAAAAAGCCCAAATTAACAAACGAAATGAAAGAAATAAAAATATACACTCTGTGTGTCCATGAAAATAAGAGAAAGGGAAGAAGTAATGAATCTGAATGAAGGAGTTCTGATTTTGTAGATTAAAGCTGATGAATGCGTTCAGGGAAGGCGTAAGTTTAAGTTTAAATTAGAGCTGAAATGTGTATCAAAACGTACAGATTGGTATCCTCTGAAATGTTACTTATAAAAGTATGAATGCTTTGATGATGAATGTTGATGAAGTTGCATCTATGAATAGTGATTATGGAAGAAGCAGGTTATTTATTATGAGTAAATGAAATTCAGGGAAAGGCATTATTCTGCTACATGAGTTGCTAAGTGAAAATGAAAAAGTAATTAGGGCACTTGAAGATCCCAGAATAAAAAAATGAGAATGGTGATTGGGGATTATAGAAAAAAACCCCTATTTGCAACGAAGACATAGTTTAAGCATAAGTTTACTCTTACGAAATGAATATAAACATAAATTCATGATAGTTCTAATTGTTTATTATGAAATGTTTAGTGAAGGATTAGAGATCCTAAATGCAGAAGAGATTATAATGTCCATAATGAAACCAGGGGAACATGGACATGGAAGAACAGTGAAGAGAGTGAACCCTGCCATCAACAATTTACTATTTAAAACCATAAACAACAAATAAGAAAAATCTTCCCCCAAACGAATTGAGAACATTCCTGCCTCGATTCAATTTCAATAAATCACTTCTCATCTGGATTATAATCTGGTTCCAGGGGAATCCAATCACAAACCTTGGCACACCTAAGCATGAAAAAGAAAAGTAGACCTGGAGATCATAATCATAAATATAACACCCAGGCCTCTGACAATCACCTCCGGCAGCCTCATAAAAATGCAAATAGAATAGGATTGAAACCTGCAGGATTATACACTGCAAGGGTGATGGAATGGAGCCTCTCTCTCTCTCTCTCTCTCTCTCTCTCTCTCTCCCTCTCTCTCTCTCTCTCTCTCCCTCCCTCCCTCCTTCCCTCCCTCCTTCCCTCCCTCCTTCTCCTTGATATAACACTGGAACAAAGAGCACCTACAAATAAAGAGTACAGAAACAAAAATTGTTGCGGAAATAAATAAATAAAAGCTAAACAAGGACCATCCAGCAGAATGAGTAGGATAAAAAATAAAAATGATGAAATGATTTCATTCAAGATAGACAAGGTCTAGAAAGACACGCATCAGGGATTCCTGTTTATTGTTGTAGGGTGGAATAACAGACTCTTGAAAGCCTGTTTAGAGTTTCGCTCTACTCCAGGGGTCCCCAACCCATGGTCCGTGGACTGGCATCGGTCCGTGGCATGCCAGCAACCAGGCCATGCAAACAAGCGAAGCCCCATCCACATGATGCAGGTAGAACACAAACCATACCCCCTCTGGTCCATGAAAAAACCTTTCTCCATGGAAATGGTCCCTGATACCCAAAAGGTTGGGGGGCACTGCTCTATGCCATGTTTTACCAAACACAATGAAAGCAATATCATTTTGAATTTCTTTCTCGTGCTTTCCTCTTTAATTTTTTCTGAAACTTCACTGCTAGCTAGGTTCAATCATTCTTTCCCAAGTCCAGTTCTGCTTCCTTTCCCATGGATGAAACTGAAGTGAGGGAATGCTCCTCCTAATTTTTCACTGACTCTACTCCGTAGTTTCTTGTCTTGCCCTCCCATGATAGAGAATGACTCCATTCTATGACAATGGACCTGAATGCGTCTGGCCTCTTTGGTATATGCAAATGAGAATTGAGTAAGTCAAGGGAAATGTAAAATAAGTTGAATGATCCGGAATGAGTTACTTAAGAAGTGTGTGTGTCCTCTAAAGCAAAAAGAGAGAGGGTGAAGAATGAATGGGTGACGAAGGAATGTGGATTGAATTTAAAAGTGAGCACAGCCAGTACAAAAGAAGTAATTTGACATGCAGATTTGGTCTTTGGTCATGTAGAGAGAATGAATGAGGATGAAATTGCAAAACAAATACATGAAGACAGAGTGAATGAGTTGAAAGGAATGGAAGACAGAGAAAGTCATAGCAGGATGAGGTTGACAAAATCCAGAGAAACAAAGTGGTGGGAAGACTAAGCAATAAAAAGCAATGTATGAAGTAGGGTATGGAAGTATGAAGCAACACACACACACACACACACACACACACATGCATACTATATTATATAATTAGATAGATAAATAGATGATAGATAATTAGATAGATGATAGATGGATGGATGGATAGATAGATAGATAGATAGATAGATAGATAGATAAAGATATATACATATATAATATAAAATAGTGTATAGATCTGGTTGGAAGCAGGGATTATTTATGAAGATAGAAATATATGGAAAAATATAGTGAGTAATGACAGTCTAAACTAGTTTCAGTTATGGTTTCTTTGCTATTTGTTGTGTCTTTTCCCCCCTTTCTATTTCTTGCTCCCTTTCTCTGCTCCATCTAACACTACTTGTCCTGAAAAGAAATAGCTAAGTTATCTATGTATATGTGTATGTGAAAAGGCGAAAACATTTCAGTACAATTTTCTCAGGAAGTAAAATATATATTCATTCCCCAAAGATGCCATAAAAATTAAATATTATTGCAATTTTCAGTTAGGCATAGTAACCACATGTTAGGGTATATCCTTTTTCATACAGTCATCAACACCCATCTCTAATAGCGGGTCCACTATTAGGAGCAATTATTACACTACTTGATAAATGAAGTTCAAAGGTTACATCTCAAAAACATGATGGAGGAGAAGAAGGTAATTGGAAATGAAAGAGAAAAATGAGTAAGTTCCATTTATGCAATGATCCTATCTCAAGAACTTTTTGAGAATGGAGAATTGCTTTGTCCCCTGTGGACCTTGGGTGCAAAAATGACCTGCCTTGTGTACTTGCATGCTTCAGACCAATGCCTTTGTGCAATCACTCTCAACACTCTTCTCTTTATATACCTGATTATATTCTTAATTTATCACAGTACATAGCAAAAAGTATAAGTTAAGATCAGTGGTGAAATCTAAAATTTGTTACTACTGGTTCTGTGGGCATGGCTTGGTGGGGGGGTAATTTGACTGGGTGGGCGTGGCCAATTTTTTAAAAAACCATTTTTTTCTACAACCTCTTCAGCGAAGAGGTTGTAAAAAAAATGCTTTCAAAAAGCTCTGACGATCCCAGCTGAGTTACCTGATCAGTAGAGGCTTTTTTTTCTTTTAAAAGCCTCTGCCGATCAGGCAACTCAGCTTGGATCATCAGAGGCATTTAAAAGAAAAAAAGCCTTTGCCGATCAGGCAACTCATCTTGGATTGTCAGAGTCTTTTAAAAGGAAAAAAGTCTCTGATGATCAGGCAACTCAGCTGGGATCATCAGTTGACGATCCCTCTGACGATCCCAGTTGAGCCGCACAATCATCAGAGGCTTTTTTTTTTTTACTTTTAAAAGCATTTTTTCGGCTGAAGAGGTTGTAGAAAAAAATGCTTTTAAAAATTAAAAGAAAAAGCCTCTGGTGATTGTGTGGCTCAGCTGGGCATGGGGGTGGGGGCAGGGATTTTTGCTACCGGTTCTCTGAACCACCCGCCTCCATTGCTACCGGATCAGGGAGCATTTCACCCCTGGTTAAGATACAAGGAGTGATTAAATAAGAGTTCCGGGAAAAATGTTAAGAGATAGATAAAATTGCAGGCAGCCGGTAGGCAGCAGAAGTAGCTTGCAGTACTGCATTCTAACCACTGCGCCAGCAAGGCTCTTAAAAGAGATGTTTGAAATTAAATAGATTTAGGGATGTTATTTCACTACATAAATAACTCCGCATTTTCATGCAAAATTTATTTTTTTATCATATACTGGCATAGTCAGAAACATGCAGGAATAAACGTAAACATGTGAAAAAGTGGCATGACAAGGTACAGGTAGTCTTTGTTTAGCAACCACAATTAGGCCTGGCAACCCGATCATTAAGCAAAAGCGGTGCTGAGTGAAACTGTGACTCTGCTTACGATGATCTGATCGTATTTCTGCTTTCCATTCCATTCCTGTCCATTGTGAAAGTCGTAAATGTGAGGAATGTGGTACTTTTCCTTTACAATTGTGACAAGGACTACTTGTAAAGCCTTCCTGCTCCCATGACCATATTTGGCTCTGCCATTCACTGCAAGCATTCTAGGTGCTGTGAGATGCTTGTTCAATGAGAATTAAGGCTATTGTGATTTTAGTTACAGGTTTCTTGGGGAGGGGGGAGGAAGCTTTTTACCCTCTTTAACTAGAAATACAGTTTCCATCTCAGTTGTTCCTAGTCAAAGTCCTACCTCTTACATGGTGAGTTGCCTCCCTTCATTAAGAAGAAAAGATAAAATAAAATTATCATCATAACTATTGCACTCTTTGCCTAAACGTATGGCCACTTGAGCTGATTAGGGTCTCACCTACAGAGAGTATACATTTGTTTATTTAGTATTTATTTTTTTATCCTGCCTTCATTATCTTTTTATAAATACCTCAAGGCAGCAAATATGCCTCATACTCCTTCCTCCTTCTATTTCCCTCACAAAAACAACCCTGTGGCTATGGAGGTTCTCAGTCCTTCAGGTCATGGTTGTCCCAAAGGTGCTGTGTTCAAAACCTCTTCAGTTTGAAGAAGAAGAAGCTTCTGTGATGAGAGGTGAAACATCTTCAACAAAGTCCAGTTGCCTTTTGAAAAAAAAGAACTTTGGGACAACATCCCTGTGAGGCCGGGTGAGCTGAGACAGAGTGACCGGCCCAAAGTCACCCAGCCATTGATGGGAATGAGAAGTTAATGCAAACAGAGTTGTTGTTTTTTTTGTGGGAAGATGAAGGATGAAGAAAGGGAAATGGGACATGAAATCAAAGCATTTTGGTGCACATCCATTCTTAATTAAATTTTGGAAATGATACAGAGGATGCAACTTGCATAAGCTGTCTCAACATGTGAAACTGGCATTCTCTTGGCGGCATAACAAATATTTCCAATAACAATTAACTGTCTGTTATCACCAGCTTCCTGAATAGAAAGGAGGGGAGGGGGCAAAATATTTCTCTCTTCTTCCAAAAAGATGCTTTCCTCCCAGAACCAAATCTTGGGAGGCAGCTTAAAAGAAGAGGCAGCCACATACTCTGTTAAAGACACGGAGTCAGCTGCTCTATTGAGCAGGGACTTGAATCTGAATTTCTCACAATATGCAAGCCACTTCATAGCACAGGATCCGGCCTAATGCACATGTATATTCCCATAGTAAATGCCCAACCTATGTCAATTAGTTTGCAAGATGTGGCTTCCTGCAAGTGCCAACAGCAGAAGAAGCAAAGCCTTTTTTTGATTCTGTGCTGAAATGACTTTCATAAAAATCAGTGTTTAAATTTACATGGAACTTTAGGTACCAGAAGGTTTCATGTTACTGATCCTTTGAAGCTAATTCAATAACAGGAAAAGAAAGAGCTGCCACATTCGATTTGATACCCTCCAGCTGCCCCTTACACCATGTTTTCCCTTCCTTTGCTATCCTACAAAACAGCTCTTTGCCAGTTTTTCCACTGGATTTAATTTCTTTTGTTCAAGTGATTCAGATTGGAATTTTAAATACATACACAGAGACAACCATTAGGCAGATGGCAAAGGAAAAAGAAAGTACTGTTCTGGAAGGCCAGCCTGCCTCTGAAACTGTCCCTCAAAGCAATGCTAGCAAACACAGACAGGATCCTAGGAACCCGAATTGTTCCCACTTGGAACAAAAGCCATGTAGGCATCGGATAGGCATGCCCTGAGTTTCTAAAACTTGCACTCCATTAATCAGAGATAAAGTACTTCCCTTCCTGGCCTTGAAAATCACTGGGTAATACACAGCTATAGAACTTGCTTTCCACCCTCCGATTGGTGGGAACAAGGTGTCGGCCAATAACATTTGTCTGATGGACCAGCTGGTTGGGTTGTGATACAAAAGGAGGATCAACTACTTATTACTTTGCATGCTTCCAAATACGGGGATGAAAATGTTGAGGTTTATGTAATGTGACAAGAATTCTGAATGACATATTTCCTCTTGGAATCATTTCTTCCTGGGACCAATACACTACTACTGTTTAGTAGTGATATAGATAAGCAAGTCTGCTTTGAAAGCACTCTTCAAAAGCTATGTTTGGCTTATGAAGAAAGTCATTTCATCTTATGTGAATCTCCCCCCACCCCCATGCAGAGATAATGAGGCATCACTTCTCTAAATGCTCCTCTGTAGGAGGAGCATTCTACCTTGAAAGAAGCAGTTGTCTGTCCTCTCCTCAAGAGGCCATCATTGATCTGACAGATCTGGACACTTTTCATCCAGTTTCCAACATTCCCTTCCTAAAGAACATTGTTGAGAGGGTTTTGGGGCATCTGAGCGCCCTGGAAGAAGCCTATTATCAGGACTCTTTTCACTTGAGATTAAAATCTGGTTATAGTACTGAGACAGCGTTAGTTTCATTAGTTTATGACCCCTGGCATGCTCAGTACTGGGGTAGTGCATCAAAAGTAAATTTTTTTTTACTATGGTTCTGTGGGTGTGGCTTGGTGGGCATGGCATGGCTTGGTGGGCATGGCAGGGGAAGGATACAGTAAAATCTCCATTCCCTCCCCACTCCAGGGGAAGTTTATTGCAAAATCCCCATTTCCTCCTGATCAGCTGGGACTTGGGAGGCAGAGAATAGATGGGGGCTGGGCCAGTCAGAATGTTTACTACCGGTTCTCTGAACTACTCAAAATTTCTGCTACTGGTTCTCCAGAACTGGTCAGAACCTGCTGAAACCCACCTCTATAGTGCATCCATCCTGGTGCTCCTTGACTTCTTAGCAGTCTTCAGTACCATCAAACATGGTATGTTTCTGGCATGACTCAGAGGGTTGGCGTGAAAGGACCATGTTATGATAGTTCTTCTCCCTTCTTCAATCATTATTGGTGTGTGTGAGGGAAGAAGTCCTGTCTGAGGATCTTGTTTTGTGGGGGGTTTCAAGACTCTACTCCTTCCTCATTCCTATTTAACATCCACATGAAGGCACTGGGTGAGGTTAGCACTGGGTGTGGCATCATCAGTATGTTAATGATGCCTGTTGTACATCTCTTGCCTGGGCTAACCAAATGATGTGGTCAATATCCTTTCCCAATGCCTGGAGGCTGTAAGAGTTGAATGGGGAGAAGAGGCTTTAGCTCAATCATGGCAAGACAGATGCTTTGTGGGTTTTAACCCTCCCCCCCCGCGAGTTTCCATCTTTAACTTTGCATGGGAGTGTACTTTCTCAGTCAAAGTTGATACACAAACTGGAAGTCCTCCAGGACTCTTTGTTCTTGCTTGAAGATCGATGCTTGAAGATGATGGCTGTAGCCAGGGGAGCTTTTGCATAGGTTTGTCTTGTGAACTAATCATGCTCATTCCTGGATCAGGAAGTTTTGCTCATGGCAGCTCATGTTTTTGTTACCTCCCACTTGGATTCCCATAAAGTGTAGTTCTATGTGGGGCTGCCCTTGAAGAGTGCTCAGAAGTTGCAGCTTGTCCAGAGCATGGGCACTTTTTGGTGTTACCCATGTAACACTGTCTGGGTTCCTATAGGCTTCTGGGTGCAAATCAAAGTGCTGGTTATTACCTATAAAATCTTTTTTTTTTAATTTTTAAACTTTTATTAATTTAAGAAACCACATAATACATTTATAAATGCAAGTAAAACAATTTACAACAAGCATCATCTTAATGTCATCTACCTATAATATCTGAATTATTATACTATCAATATCCTATATTCTTCAGTATACATTATTTCTCTCACCTTATATAATGATATTATTTTATTGATATCTGGTGTCTCTTTCTTAAATTTCATTTGATGTAAAAATTTATTTTACTCTATTGATAGCTTTTCTTTTATTTAATTTTTCTTTCTTTCTTCTCTTTTTTTTTCCACTTCCCTCTAACCATTTATACCACTTTTGCCAGACCAGATAATATTACCTATAAAATCTTTCATGACATAGAGTCAGTTATTAGTGGATCCATCTCTGTCTCATTGTTTTCGCCAGCCCCATCATATCTGATAGAGAGGGCATGTTCTGGGTCCCTTTTATTAAACAATGTCATCTTACTTGACCCCGGAGTCATGCCTTCTCACTCATGGCACCTATAGAACAGTATTCCCCTCCCTCTAGAGATTTGAATGACCCATAACTCTGATAATCTTTTGCAAGATATTGGAGACCTGGCTGTTCCTCCAGCATTTGTGTCAGATGTGATATGTTCTGTTGCTGTGGGTGAGTCGAAAGTTTTGATAGCCCAGCACCATGGATTATCTGGTGTGGCTATTGTCTTAGTCTTAGAAGCTGCCTAGAATCACTTGTATAAGATGGGTGGTTATAGAATAGAATAGAATAGAATAGAATAGAATAGAATAGAATAGAATAGAATAGAATAGAATAGAATAGAATAGAATAGAATTCTTTATTGGCCAAGTGTGATTGGACACACAAGGAATTTGTCTTTGGTGCATGCGCTCTTGGTGTACATAAAAGATACATTTGTCAAGAATCATAAGGTACAACACTTAATGATAATCATAGAGAACAAATAAGCAATCAAATCCTATTAAGAAACAGTCAATATAAATCTTAAGGATACCAGCAACAAGGTTACAATCATACAGTCATAAGTTGGAGGAGATAGGTGATAGGAACAATGAGAAGATTAATAGTAGTACAGACTTAGTAACTAGTTTGACAATGTTGAGGGAATTATTTGTTTAGCAGAGTGATGGTGTTCGGGAAAAAACTGTTATAACAAACAAACACAAACACACACACACAGACACATACGCCAAAAGTGTGGTGGTTCATGGTTGAACTATTTCAGTTGCAGGCATCTTTGGGAAATCTGGTCTTTCAGGCTATTATAAGTAAATTGTGTAAAGTATTTATTTATTTATTTTATTTTATTTTATTTATATGCCGCCCTATCTCTGCAGGACTCAGTGCGGCTCACAACAATAAAATATCCGAATAAAAGCGTGTTAAAATACATGTTAATCCCCCCACACAGTCCAGGCTGAACAACCATATCTTTAAGTCGCGGTGGAAGGTGCGGAGATCAGGGGCCAACCGGAGCCCCAGAAGAAGTTGGTTCCAGAGGGTGGGAGCACCCACAGAGAAAGCTCTGCCTATAGGGGTCGCCAGTTGACACTGTCTAGCCGATGGCACCCTCGCCCTCCCTGTGAGAACGCACCGGGCGATGGGGAGCTGTTGCTGGTTGCAAATGGTCCAACAAATATCCTGGACCTAAGCCATATAGGGCTTTATAGATCATCACCAGCACCTTGAATCTCACCCGGAGGGCAACCGGCAACCAATGCAGGTCGCACAGGAGAGGTGTAACATGGGCGTATCGGGAACCACCCATCACAACCCGCGCGGCTGCATTCTATACCAGTTGCAGCCTCCGGATGGTCCTCAAGGCAGCCCTAGGTAGAGAGTGTTGCAGTAGTCAATATGGGAGGTGACTAGCGCATGAGTAACTGTGTGTAGGGCATCCTGGTCCAAATAAGGGCGCAACTGGCACACTAGGTGGACCTGGGCAAACGCCCCCCTGGTCACGGCTGTTATATGATCTTCTAAACTCAACCATGAATCCAGGAGGACACCCAAGTTGCATGCCCTGTCTACTGGGAGTAACACCTCATTCCCTATAGACAAAGATGGAACCTCTAGATCGGACCGGGATGCTGGTACCCACAGTCACTCGGTCTTGGCAGGGTTGAGCCGAAGCCTGTTTCTCCCCATCCAGACCTGTAGCGCCTCCAGGCACCGGGACATCACGTCGAGGGCATCACTGGGCTGGTTCAGGGTGGATATAAAAAGCTGGGTATCATCAGCATACTGATGAAGCCTCACCCCGAAACCACGGATGATCTCACCTAGGGGCTTCATATAAATGTTGAACAGAAGAGGCGAGAGGACCGACCCCTGGGGCACCCCACAAGTGAGGGGCCTCATGGCCAACCTCTGCTCCCCCGCCAACACCGCTTGCGTACGACCCGAGAGGTAAGAGGAGAACCACCGCAAAACAGTGCCTCCCACTCCTAACCCCTCGAGACGTCACAGAGGACCAGAACAGAGGAATAACCTCTGTCCCAAGCCCTCCAGAGATCATCCACCAGCGCGACCAATGCTGTCTCCGTGCTGTAGCCGGGCCTGAAACCTGATTGGTACAGATTGAAGTAAATCATGTGAAATGTTTTGAAGCATTGAAACCAGTGGTGGGTTTCTAGCAGTTCGCCCCGGTTCGGGCAAACCGGTTGTGGCGGCGGCGGGAGGCTCCACCCACCCACCCGGACATCATCACGGATGCTCTGCGCATGTGCAGAAGATTCTGCGCATGCACAGAAGCGCTGCACATGAGCAAAGCAAGTGTGCCCAAGTGCTCCCGATTCCAAATCGGTAGCGAAGGTAAGTGGAACCCACTACTGCTTGAAACATAGCAATAGCAATAGCACGTAGACTGATATACTGGTTTACAGTGCTTTACAGCCCTCTCTAAGAGGTTTACAGAGTCAGCACATTGCCCCCAACAATCTGGGTCCTCATTTTACTAACCTTGGAAGGATGGAAGGTTGAGTCAACCTTGAGCTGGTGAGAATCAAACTGCTGGCAGTTGGCAGAATTAGCTTGCAGTACTGCACTCTAACCACTGTGCCACCATGGCTCTGTGCTAGTATAGGCTATGTATTTTGATAATTGGTTTCACTCTCTCTTTTCCCCTGATATAGCCTCTCTTAATACAGAAATGCTTTTGACAAGCCCAGAGGGATAGGCCACAGATCATCTACAAATCTCTACCTGCTCATTCTTGGATCTAGTGCAAATACCATGGGAGTTTTCTGCAGCAGAGCATTCATCATGAGTACTAAATATATCAACAGGTAGAGCCACTTCTTCATTGCTACTGAACACATTCTAGGATAGAGGCTTCCTTGGTTGGATAATAACACCAGGCACCCACAACCTGAGTACTTAAGTAGCTGAGTTCATTAACTAATTTAACATTTTAGGTTGTCAGGAAGGAGATTGGTTTAATGTGGGCAATTTCAAGAAATGTTTAAACAATTAAACTGTAGGTATATGTAGAATTATCCACTTAAAACTCCAGCTCTTTTAAGATCTACCTTGGATTGGGCAGCTATATACTCTAGTATGCCTGTCAGTTAACACATTTACAAAATAATTCTTTTAGACACATGAACCCTTTTGTTTATACAAAGAACTCCCACAAGGAGTTGACAGAGGGTTTTTAGAACAAGGGCATCATTATTTGATTCTTCAAAAGATGGAGATGAAATGTACTCATTGCATAAGATATCCATAATTTAACAGCTGCTATGCATCAGCTTCTCTGTGTTCTACCCAAACAGTGATTTTAAATATTTGTACTGTCATCCCACATTCATGTAAAAAAAGAAAAGAAAAAAAGAAAACATGGTTGATGGACAGTTGCCTTTCTGTTCTGACAAGAAATTCTTAAGCTTGAGTGATATATATATTCATTCAGTTGTACCCCATCAGTATTGGAGTTGTGACAATCAAAAGACAAAACAGGCAACATTTGTTTGCTTAGAAAATCTACAGGTATCGGTCACTTCCATAGGTGTAAATGCATTAAAAACATTTCATTTATAAAAAAATACAAACAGAAAGTTTATCAATAAACAGATCGCGGTGAGACCCTTACACAATACATTACATTCAGTCCAAATATACAAATGAGAGGTAAAAACTAAGCTAACGTTGTCCTCTTTTTATTCTATTATTTAACCAAACATACCATAGGTTCCAACATTGGAAATATGCGAACTCTTTTTGATCTCTTAAAATTTTTGTTAGCCTATCGGCTTCTGCACATTCCATAATATTCCCTAAAATCGTATCTTCAGACAGTAGGTCTTTACCTTTCCAATTTTGGGTGAGACATATTCTTGCTGCAGTTGTAATATAGACAATCAGATACCATTTGTTAGTGCCTATTTTATCTGGCCTAATGGTTAATAAGTAAAATTCAGGTTTCAGTTGTAATTTGTATCCAGTAATTTATTTCAAAAAAAAACAAAAAAAAAAAACATTTCATCTATATATAAGAAAAACTTGATGAAAAAAAGCTGGAGTTGATATCATTCTGAACACTTCCGCTAACATTAGTAGCAGTGAAGGTGGAAGAAATTAAAGAGCAGACTTGAAAACAGAGTTTCTCAGTTTCTCCCTCCCTTCTGCCCTCTAACCATGCCCCCACTCTCAGCAGGACTTTAGGTTCTTCAAAGAATCCATAGTAGGATCCATTAATTCCAGTTAGCTCATTCTGTCAATGGGGAAGAATTACTATAAAGCAAGTTCCCTTTCCTTTACAATTACTGATGTCTCTTTGCAATATAAGTGGATTGGGAACTGATTTAACAACTTATTAAATATTGGGAATTTTTAAAATATTGGGATTTGTTAAATATTGGGAAATTATTTTAGGCCTCTACCAGTAGTAATAGGTAACTCTCCTTTCTCTTCTCTTTCATACCACCATTGTTTCTACAATGGTGTATTTTCACTGGAGTTTGAAGTCTGCCAGACTCCTTGTGGGCAATGCAATGAATCAATAGAGTCTATGCCAGTGATGGCGAATCTTTTTGGCACTGAATGCTGAAAATGTCATGCGGAAAAGTCACACGTGCACACATGCGCTCATCGGGGCCACGCTCCAGAAAAGCTGAACTTTCAGGTTCTAGCACACAAGTGTGCCCAACAATCAGCTGGACATATGCTCACCAGTTTTTGGCACTGCTGCATGCATGAAGGACAGCTGATCGTCACGTGCATATACACACAAGAAACTTGGAAATCAAACAGGCAAGGCTGTGCATGCCGGGCAACATGGCTTTGTGTGCCACTTTGGGCACGTGTGCCATAGGTTCGCCATCATGGGTCTAGGACAATTTGCTGTAGTTAATTGTTCTAATCTGGAACCAATAAGTGATACCTTCAGCTAACCAATAGCTGAGTGAAAAAAAGAATCCTTCAATTAGTGCTCTGCTTTTACAGTCACTACGCTGCAGAACCTAGGTAAAAATCCCTTCACCCCAAGAAAGTAAAATCTAATGGTGCTTCTTCCTTTTATTTTCCCCACAAGTGCAACCCTGTGAGGAGGGTTGAGCTGAGACAGAGTGACTAGCTCCAAAACATCCAGTTGGATTTTAAGTCTAGGGCATGACTGGAACTTGCAGTCTCCTGATTTCTGGCCTGGTGTATTATGTAGAAAAGTTATTTGAAATGAAGAGTCCTTGGTGCTCTCTGAGCTTGTTTGTTTTCTTGCAGACATTTCATTACCCTAACTAGGTAACATCATCATCGGTGCTAGTCCTGATCAGTGCTAGTTATTTGAAAACATTGATGTTGTGTTGTCACTATTCTTGTAGTGCAGAAAAAAGTGTCCCAAGAGAATATGGTAGCATATTGGGAAAAGGTGAGCATGAGAAAAGACTGTCCAGGAGGCAAAATTTGCCATGAATTCCCCCCAGTAGGAAAAGGTACAGCACGAATGAAGGTGACTATACAAGTCCCAGGATAATGTTGCAGGATCCAACCTGGGTCAGTCACCAGGACCAGAGGTTTTCTCTTCCGAGCTTTCAGACTCGTGCTGGAGCCCATCTTCAGGGAACTTCTCTCTAGGAGAGTGTGTGCTGTTCTGTGCGTGGTATTTATAGTGCCTATTGTATGTGGCTTTTTAGATGTTGATTGGCTGGCTTTTAAGTTGTTGGCTGTCATTTGCTGAGAAAGGTGCATCTCACAAGTTCTGCAAAGGAAGGACCAGTTTTGCTCCAGATAAATAGAAAAGAACAAAGGAGAAGGAGAATTAGCTCTCCTAACCAATATTGTGTTATTGAACAGTCCAGAGCCAGTTCTAAAGATCATAAAGTTCTTGTGAGGAAGCTGGTGATGGAAAAACAGAATGAGTGTCCTCCTCCCTATCCCCAACCTTATTTCTTCTTTGCTTCAGATTACCTGCAATAGAAGGAGCCCCTCAACAAGGGTTTACACAAGCGATTGGACTACAACTATCACTAGCAATCTGTGGTGGAATAATTTGAGTCATAGTTTGATCAGTACAATTGGCATCAGAGGGGAACGACTGGTCTTCTATCACCCCCATGATCAACAGCGTGTCACAGACTGTTGCTGTGTTTACATGTATATTGATGAAATGCTACTCCCCACGATGCTCCTGTAGCCTTTGCAGGTTAAAAGGAAAAAAAGAGGATAAAAGAAATCCCGGTTAAACTGATTGATGATAGGAGAGATTTTCTCGAATTAAAACAGCAGCGGTGATGATTTAACAGCTGATGGTTGCATTGGAGAGCCCAGCTGCCCGAGACAGGTTAGCTGGATCTGTACTCATGCTGTTAAGCAGCTTTCTAAGTGCCACTAATTCTACTTTGTAAACAGACTGCAAGGATCAGACAGGCCAGCTGTCAAGATCTGTGGAGAGATTATTATCACAGGATTGCATGTATTGTTTTAGATTAGAATTAGAATTCTAATTAGCCATTTTAGCCATTTTGTGACTCACTTTGTATTAGCACAGGTTGAAAAGATTGTGTGGGGGGTGTCACCATTCTCTTTCCCAACCCATTTCATACAAGAGAGATAATGAATTCTCTTACAGGGAACAAAAAAAAAAAAAAAAAAGCAGATTCAGTATCCTGACTCATGGTGGGATGTGGTTGGTTAATGATGAGGTTTCCCTCTTCATCCCCCCCTTATGTCTGTACTTGTCATGAACGCAAGGATGAAAAATATTAGATTTCCATTTTGGATTCATCTCTTTGTGTGATAGTAGGTACGTTCTGTATAAAAAATTTAAGGGCACATCTACAACGTTTCCCAAAAAGTTCCAGAAAAATAGGATCTGGCCAATTGCAAAACCAGATTTTTCAGAAGGTTCTCTTTTAACATTATTCCCTCCTTTTAATTCCACCCTATGGGACCTCTTATCTTTTTTAAAAAAAAAATAAAATAAAATTGGGTAAATAAGGAGCTTGGCCAAAGTAGGCTTTGATAGGTTGCCATTCTGTAATGTAGTTTAAAATATTATTTCAGCAGCAATATCCGCTTATCTGGGTGGTTAAATTAAATTTGTACTATGGAATTCTAGGGGCTTTCCTTATTTGCCTCTAACCATGGCAGAGACATGCCCCAACAACCTTGCCTCTCTGCCATATACTCAAGAAACTGCTTGTATTTGATCTCCAGCCCACACTCATTTTAATCATCCTACTCTTAGTGTTAAAGTGATGTTATATCCAATATTAATATTATTTTAATACCACATGTTATTTTAATATTTTCTGTCTTACCCCAGCACATTTCCTTTGCCTAGATTACATAAGAGATTTATAGTCTGCTATGGGGGTGGGATCAGCTCAGATTTATTGACATTTTTTCTCCTCTCTGATTCCTGGATACTATGCTGTAGGTCAGTGTTGGCGAACCATTTCGGCATCGAGTGCTGAAATGGGATAGCACGTGGGGGGTGGGGAGCACAGGAAACTGGAAGAGCATTCCCTGGCACACACATGTGGGAGCACCGGAAAACGGAAGAGCAGTTCCCCAGCACGCATGCACACCGGGAAGCTGAGTTTCCAGTTTCCAGCGTGTGCATGTGCGCCAGTCACCTGGTCTTACGGTTTCTGGCACACATCCATGTGCAAAGACCAGCTGTCTAGCACGCATGTGTGCACCGCAACCCGGAAGAGCAATGGGCAGTGGCTGGCGTGCCCAGAGAGATGGCTCTGCATGCCATTTCCGGCACGTGTGCCATAGGTTTGCCATCATGGCTCTAGGTCTAGGATCTTTCAAGCCAGCCTCTCTATATGACTCAAGTTTCTTAGCTGATCCCTAGTTCAGAAGTCTGGTCTTGAAAGAAGCATCTGTCCAACTAATAAGTGACAGGCACTAGATGGGGACTGTATAAAGCAGGAGAAGTTAGATTTCCATAATATCACATCCCATCCCCTCTGTGCTGTCACCTTTTCACTGTTTGCTTTTGAACATAGCCATACCAGTGGTGGGTTGCCCCTAGTTTGTACTAGTTCGCAAGAACCGGTAGTAAAACTGGTGGGAGGCCCCACCCACCACCCTGGATGCCGTCATCAGTGATATGCGCATGTGCAGAAGCTTGCAGCTTGCAACGATCCCATTGCAAACAGGTAGAAAAGGTAAGTAGAACCTGAGCCATACCTCCCTTTCAAAACTTATATTTTTGAAAAGGCCAATTTACAGTTGACAAACAATCAAGGAAATAGCATGGGGCAGCATTACTTTCATTGTATACCCCTGCTAAAAGTTCTGGTCAGCAGGTAGCAGGTGCTTGAGAAGGTTCAGTGGGAAAGCTCTCTCTTGCTAAATCCTACAAGCTTTCATGGCGCTTGTTGCTTGTCGAACTATTTTGGAACGTGAAAAGTAGCCCAACACATAGGGATGAACAGAATGGGTGGGTGGAGAGTTGCCCAGAGCAATGAGATAGCTCTCTCCTTTGTCACTGTGTAGTCCCCCCACCCCTATATGCTTGTCAAAACCTGGAGTAACTTTTGACAGATGGTGAAACCCGACATGTGTCAAAACTCATCTCCTCCCCAGTTCCGCCCATGTTAAAGGCAGCATTTGATGAATATGGTGATGTTTGGTGGGAGGGTAAGGAAACAAAGAGAGGGTGTCCCATTCTCATGAGAATGTACTTGACACCCATTTAACTGGCAGCTTAACTCCATACCATTGCAGAGTTTCTCACAATTCCAAATAAGTTTATTATTTCATAGCAAAGATAAACTGACAGGGATTAACTCATGATAGAATACTTCAACTCGGAACTGATGCTAATGGTAGGGACTGATGAAAGGTGGTTAGGAATGGTAAGGTCAAAAGAGTTGTGAGCTACCCTCACAAGCTGTTGAGATGTAGAGGTCACATTTCCCATTGGAAGATTCCAGGTATGACTGGTCTATGCAGGAAACTCTGAGATCTCTTTAGATCATATGGCTCCCAGGCTTGGCTAAGCAGCACAGAACTCTATAATTATTATGACTGTGGCACAGATAATTATAGCCATTAAAATGAACAAGGGAATCAATGCCAGGCATAACGCAGGAGGATTGGTTAAAAATGTTGGCATTGAAAAACCCGAAGGATAATACAAAGCGCTTGGGGTAGAACACAGGAAGGTACCATTTTCTTTCTTTAATATGCCATACAGCAGAGGTCTTCAAACTTGGCAGCTTTAAGACTTGTGGACTTCAACTCCCAGAATTCTCCAGCCAGCATAGCTGGCTGAAGCATAGCTGGCTAGAGAATTCTGGGAGTTGAAGTCCACAAGTCTTAAAGCTGCCAAGTTTGGGGACCCCTGCCATACAGTATATAAGGACAGTACCAATGGTGCGGGTGTGGGGGTGTGGTGAAATTCTGCATGTGAAAAGTTCAGGATCAGCAATGGAGGGAGTAAAATGTATGTGTGTGTTGGTATTGAATATATAGCATGTTTTACACAATTTTAATATACTTAATGGAGGTAAGGTGTTAAACTTTTATCTTCCTTGTCATGCTGTTCATCCTGAAAGGCTAGGGATGGAAACCATTTTTGGGAAATCATTGCGACTAGAGGTGGCTGGTAAGAACTTTTTTCTTCAAGATCTTTTTCAACTCAAAATATACATAGTTTCAAGTTGAAAACGGATGCTTTTTATGGCAGAAGGAAACATTTTAACATACTTCTCTGCTGGGTTTTAGGAATATAACCCCATTACTTTGTCCATGTGTTTATTCTTAGTTTTAATTAAATGATTTTGCTAATTCAACTAAACAATTATTAGAGCCAAGCTAGAAAGAAGACATGGATGTTGGGGGCCCCTAAAGATGAAGGATTCCAATCAGTTCTACTATTGCCATCAAACGTCCCTTTTGTTGCCAAACAGCAGTTAAGCAGTTGAAATGCAAATAAAACAATCACTCTTTGGCATCAGAAATAAGAATCACACAAAGGTAGCATCAAATAGAATAGTTAAAGAAAGAAAGAAACTCAGAAGAGTTGTAGGCACTAAGCAAGAGGAATTCAACGAGGAGACAGGCGAAGTGGTGACTAGAGGCATAAATAAGCCTACAGATATCTCCCTTGAAATATTCCAGGCTCCAAGCTGCACTGGAGTTTAATTTTTTAATAGATGTTAATTTTAAAAATTAAAAAGAAAAATGGTATGCTGCAAAAAACTCCTGCATTTAACATTGTCATCATATAGATGAAAGCCCTGGAGGCCAATACTTGCACTCACCTGCTAGGAGAAAAAAAGAAAGACAAATATAAACCAAGTAAAAGTATGGCCTGATGGTATAAGGAGTGTTGGAAAGAAATGCTACCAATGTTTCTGTAGTATACACGGGCACTGCCTATAATCTTCACTTCACTCATGACTTTTTCAAATTCCAAATAATACCCATACTGTCCTCCACACCTTTCTTCCTTCCTTCCTTCCTTCCTTCCTTCCTTCCTTCCTTCCTTCCTTCCTTCCTTCCTTCCTTCCTTCCTCTCTCCCTCCCTCCCTCCCTCATCCATCCATCCATCCATCCATCCATCCATCCACCCATCCATTCTTAAAAGAGAAAAAAGGAGCTAGGCCTAAGGGCATTTCAACTAAATCCTGCCTGTCACTTGGACTGGAGAAAAAAAAAAATCTAACTATTTTCATTACCCCTAATTTGGCTGCAAGAAAGTTGAATATTTGCCTGTAACAATATGCGGTCTAGCTAATGATGGTTGGGCCATAGAAGCATATTGCATATGATTATGATTAATACAGGATTAATGGAAATAGGGGCAGATATCCAACATGAAGGAGGACAAAATACAGATAATCCATAGTTAATAATGATTGGGACTAGCCATTGTACCACTTAAATGATGTGGGCATAAATTGTGACAACACATCACTGTGCCAACTTACAAAGGCAATTTCGGCAGCTCCAGTTGCAGTCATTAAGCAAACCCTTTGTAGTCATCAAATGTGATGTTACATCACCTCCATTTGTTTCCTCCTCCGGGTTTCTTCCTTGTGATGGCTTGTCAGAAGCCAGCAGTGAAGGTTGCAATTGGTGATTGTGTACCTGCAGGATGCTGTGACTGTCTCAATTGCGAGCCAGTTGTCAAGTTCCTGGATTGCAATTACATGATGCAGGGATGCTGCAACATGTATTGTAGTAGAAGTCACATGTTAGATCTGATTCTAGTCTTAGGGTAGTGGTCACAAAATGTGGAGTTAGGAGATGGGCTTGGAGTTCTCCACAGCTGCTCCTGCTTAAGGGAGGTAGTTTTAATTTGACTCTACAGATGCTCCTTGTGCAGTTTGAGAGAGAACTTGGCACTTTTTATTTATTTCGTTTCCAGATCAAACATTAAACTGCCAAAATGAGGCTGCCTTTTTAGCTTTATCATTATCCTGAAAGAAATCATTTTTGGTACATTCTACTGGTAATAACCTGACAGACCAATAAATGGGCCAGACTCTGCACTTCCCCACATTCACACAGTGTGTTGTTATCCACCAGCAACCCCCAACTTAAGTATATTAGTCTTACACTTAGGCCCTCCCACCCTCAACCAAGTAACATAGGGGAGATCAAATCCCTCAGCCATGTTTCCTTCTGGAATTATGCCTTCTTCTGTAAATTCTCTCCTCCATCTTCTAATTCAGTTTTGCTCCCGTGGGCCTTCAAGTATATATGTTTTTGCTGTATAGCTCTTCCTAGATCTTAGTTGATGAGTTTGGGAGTTTGTATCCATTCAGAAGATGCCGGATTCTCAGCATCTGCTGCTACTTCTCTCCTAATCCTAGGTGGAACGATACCATCAAAAGGGCACCTTTTCTCAATTGATGTGGGTTTAAAGCATCCTTCACTATGCGTACTGCTTCATTGAGAGCCATGTCAACTTGGTTCGCAGTGTGCATGCATTGCAAACATATGTGGATCCATACTGGAGCAACGTACTCTGCAGCAGAAATACTCAGGCTGGAGATGAGTCTCAAGTGGTAGTTTTATTCAGGACTCCTCTCCTCTCCTCTCCTCTCCTCTCCTCTCCTCTCCTCTCCTCTCCTCTCCTCTCCTCTCCTCTCCTCTCCTCTCCTCTCCTCTCCTCCCCTCCCCTCCCCTCCCCTCCCCTCCCCTCCCCTCCCCTCCCCTCTTCTCCCTTCCCCTCCTCTCTCCTCACTCTCCCCTCTTCTCCCCTCCCCCCTCCGTCCCCTCCCCTCCCTTCCCCTCCCCTCCTCTCCTCTCTTCCTTCCTTTCTTTTCCATGATGTGGTAAAGAACAGAAGCTTCTATCCCTATACAGCTAAATCCTGATTGTCCTAAAGATGCTTGAGCCAGGAAAATTGATACAAGACCTGGCTCTTGCATAAGGTAAGCGTTGTAATTCTTCCCCTCCACATTGCTTTTTGGGTAGAGCTCCCAAATGTTCTATTTGGGCAATAGAGGGTGGATTATTAATATTTCCTGTCCTTCCTATGGTCCGATCTCTTATTTAGGTTCCTTTAATAATTCATCTCACTCCCTGCGAAATATCCTGTCTCATCTAGTTTCTGAAGCTCAGTTCATGTTTCATGGGAGTTCCTTTCTCAAAATCCCTAGCAGCCTGGGGCAAGTTGTAGGTAGATCCCAGCATGTAAAGAGAAGCTGGTGAGCGTTTTTCCTTCCTCATTCTTTTCTCTGTCAAAATCTCCCTTCACAAGCTGCCTTTTCATCACAGCTCAGTGAAGAAAGAAAGGGTTGCAGAGTCTTCCCAGGGCTCTCCCCATCCCCTAAGAGTTTTTGAAAGATCAAAATTTGGGGAAATGCTTTGCAGCTGCAAAATGACAGGGGAGGGTAGGCTTCTAAGCCTTGGAGCACCATGACCCCTGAGATGACAAATGAATTGGTGTGACCGCCCCATGAATCAAGCTAATGATTTCACTGGGGCTGTGCTTGGGCAAGAAATGAATATGCCACTTACTTTTAATCATCACAATTTCATCTGTCTATAAGAAACCACACACTGCCACAACTGCTCGCTGCACAAAGTGGATATTTATTTGTATTTATTTGGATTGAGTCAATAAATAAATAAGGAAACAGAGACTACAAGTAGTCCTCGACCTACAATCACAATTGAGCCCAACAGAAATGAGACATGTGTTGAGTGAGTTTTGCCCCTCACAAAAAGTTTACAACGTTTCTTGCTGCAGTGATCAAGTGAATCACTGCAGTTGATACGTTAGTAACCTGGTTGTTAAGTGAATCTGGCTTCCCCATTGACTTGGCTTGTCAGAAGGCCGCAAAAGAGGATCACATGACCTTGGGACACTGCAACCGTCATAAGTATGAACCTGTTTCCAAGCATCTGAATTTTGATAACATGATTGCGGGGATGCCAGTAAGGTCGTAACTGTGAAAAACGGTCATAAGTCACTTTTTTCAGTGCCGTTCTAACTTTGACCAGTCACTAAATGAACTGTTGTAAGTGGAGGACTACCTGTATTAGCATACCAGTTACTTGTGATCTCCTGGGGATTTCTCACCCAGATTTGAGAGTCCCTGGGCTATGCATATTTGCCAGATTAGTTTTCTTTCTGAATCAAAGATAGCTTGCTTCACACTGCTTTATCATAAAAAATAAAAACAGAATTGGGCAAGCCATTCTTTTTTACATACCTATATTTGCAAGGTCACAGCAATGCTGAAATATTTCTTTGGTCTTATTTTTACATTTTGGTAAATCTCACCTAAGAGGCATCTGCAGTATTAATGCCAACAAGAGTGGGATTGACTGTTATTCAAGCTGATAATGGGATATATTTTCCTGTGTTCATCTTGAAAAATGCACCATTGATCTCATCCTTAGTTCCAGGTTGCTTCTTTCCTTGGTTAGTTTTCAATCCATTATTTCTCATCTTACCTTTTGAAAAATAGTTGCCCCCCTTCATCTTTGTAGGAGCCCTCAAATATTGGAACACTGTTATCATGTCACCTCTAGACTCTAGTCCTTCTTTTCATTAGACTAGAGATAACCAATTCTACTAAATTATCTTGGTTTCCAATATAAGTGAAATTCACTGTTACTTTCACCAGACCAATATAATTGCACATGGCAATTGAAATTACATGGGCTTGGAACCAACATTGTTGATTCGAATAGAGTATATTCAATTCAATTATTAACATGGATTTAAGTTATATCAAAAATGTTCAGTAATTGAAAGTACATTCTTAGGTGCTAGATTTAAAAAATGCTTTTCCAGTCAGTGAATGTACAATTATTTATCAGTTGTCATGAATGACATCATTTTAATTTGCTTATTCAGGCTACAGTATGCTGGCCTGTTAGGTGTAATAAATCTATCCAGATGATTGAAGACTATAAATCTACTAGCTGTGAAACTTATATTCTTCTGATTAGTTTGTTCCAATTACTGAATTTATGATAAGCAGGTGTTCTTTTAAAACTAAGTATGACCAACTGAGTATGATAACCTATCAACTCTATTTAACTTTAAAATTTATTATCTTTCTCAACTGCCCTGGAAAGGTTTGGATTTTGCAAAGCAGTAATCTGTGTTTTGTCTGTAGTTTTATTTGGTCTCTGGCTTTCCTAGGCTGGAAACTAATCAAGTTAGTTAGGTTGGAACTAACCAAGGAGAGAAACACCTAGAACTAAGGTGAAATTTTCTGACAGCGAGAATAAACCATCAGTCTGAAAGCTTGCCTTCAGAAGTTGTGGGTGCTCCATCACTGGAGGCTTGTAAAAAGAGATTGGACAGCCATTTATCTGAAATGGTATAGAATCTCCTGCTTGAGCAGGGAGTTGGACTAGAAGACCGTCAAGGTCCCTTCCAACTCTGTTATTCTGAATTTTGATAGAAATTCCCAGGTAATTTAAAATAATTCAATAAAATACTAGAGCCCTGGTGGCGCAGCAGACTAAAGCACTGTTATTAACATCAGCTGCCTGCAATTACTGCAAGTTCAAATCTCACCAGGCTCAAGGTCGACTCAGACTTCCATCCTTTCTAAGGTGGGTAAATTGAGGACCCAGTTTGTGGGGGCAATAAGCTGACTTTGTATAAATATACAAAAGTATGAAGGCTATTGCTTAACGCATTGTAAGCTGCCCTGAGTCTCTGGAGAAGGGTGGCATATAAATCAAATTAAAAAAAAAAAAGTAAATTCAAACTATTTAAAGATAGTCGTCAGGCCATGCCTTTTCTTATCCCATCAGATCCTGCAGCCAGTTCTGCTTATATATGACTCCGCTAGCATTTTATTAAGACTCATCTGTAAACAGTCCAGTAAGAGATGACACTGAAGAACAGAAAGGTACATTTTACTAGTTTACAGCCTAACATATTTAATATACATGACGCTAACCATATCAATGCCAAAATTTATCTTATAGGGGAAGAGTCTCGGAGGCTTTGTATGAACAGTCTGTGATATATATATATATATATATATATATATATATATATATATATATATATATATATATATATATACACATACATACATACACACACACAGACACACACACACATACACACCTTGTGGTCAGATCTTTCCATATATTAAAAAGAAACTTGTGAGCAATTCAAGGCAGCCTGCTCAGACTTTAAGGATAATAATTATGATTGCATTCTCCATTTCTTAGCAGCATCACTGTTTAGTGCAGCTATTTGAATGGTTGTGATGGTGATCTAAAATTTGATCTGGGCATATTAGTCAGATCTGTAATTAAACCAACCCATAACACAGTGGTCAACGTGACAACTTACTTAAAATGAGGCAAACAGAACCCAGTTGGACTTGAGACTCAAACAATAAGCAAGAAGACAGCAACAGTTACAGAAATGCACACTGTGTGCATAAGTATGAGATGTTTTCTAATTTCAGTATGTAGGAGGAACAATATTGGTTGGAGCAGGGGTGAAATGCTACCGGTTCAGACAGGTTCAGCCGAACCGGTAGCGATAGTGGCGGGTGGTTCGGAAAACCAGTAGCGACGGCACTTCCGAACCGGTAGGGAAGGTAAGTAGATTTCACCTCTGGGTTAGAGGGCAAGGAGCCAAGTTTGCATAGGAGAAGCAGCTTTTCTTCTAAACGTCTCACTTTCTTCTAGACTTGTACGATAATAGTTAGATTTCAAACTTATTAATTTACATTTTAACCAACACCTTTTGTATTTACCTTGGATGTCAGTGTTTCTGTGAGATTCTGCTTCAGGTTCATCAGAACTTTGATTGTGTTCTTGGAGGAGCTCTGAATGTTCTAAAAGATCAGGTTAATGCAAAGCGATGTTATATGGAAAATGTATACAAGAAGATGTAAATTAGTCTCATGTACAGTATTTCAGAAGCATCACATCAATGAAGTTAATTGGTCAGCTTCCCACAAACAATTCCCTGCTCAGATGCCTGGACAAATCTATTTGTTTCTGTTCTCACAAGGGAGATTCTCTTTCAAAAAAAGAAATTTCTTTAACAATAACTTCACCAAGGATGCTATAGATTTCCATATGGATGGACAGTGATTAATATTTATATGTATTTATATGTTAGGGTATAGGTATATACATATGTACACTATGCATATAGCATATCTATATGTGTGTTATGTATGTGTACGCTTTTGAGAGCAGGCAACAAAATTTCACTTTTAATGTGCACCAGTGTGCCCACAGAAAAAAATGACTTCTCTCTCTCCCTCCCCCCTCTCTCTCATCTACTTTTGCAATCCAGAAATGGGAAAAACATATAACTAACTGTGCTTTCTATCTTCAGGTAGCAGGAAATAATATTTCTTTTATGGGTATCCTAATATAGGAAAGAAATCAGTCCACATATTAATGCTTTTGAATGACATACATGAAACTGATGCTATCAGGATCTTTATCTGCCCCTGTTAAAACATCTGCGGTAAAATGACAAGGCTTTGCTTGGAAAAGTATTTATTTTCAATGCTGTTTTTCTATACTACATATACTCTGCTGAGGTACCAGTATGACAATACGATTCCCCTGAGAATCAGGCCCAGTTCACAAATTCACTTCCACAGTAGTGAATTCAATTCACAGATTCAAATTCCCACGATGTTCAATGGGAATTACATGCGTACATTGCAAGTGTCGCCTCAAGTACTTACCTGTATAATAAATAACAACTAGTTCCAGTTGCCTTCCCTCCTCCTTACCACATGTACATTTGTGTCAACATTTGATTCATTTGATCTGCCCTTCCTGTTAAAAAATAAAAGAGGGAAGATCAAGAGAATTGGGTCACTGGTTTCTACGTAGAGCACCTGCGCTGCATCTCAGGTTTCCAAAGAGCTAGTTGTTTTCGCCTGTTATTGGGAGGGGGGGGGAACACATCTAATAGAATTTTTATGGTGCAATTATTATAGCATAAGTCAGGAATGTGCAATCTGTACCACCCTAGAAATTACAGAGTTACAAACTAGGAGCCACAGTCTGCATGGCCCTCTTTCTTTCTTTCTTTCTTTCTTTCTTTCTTTCTTTCTTTCTTTCTTTCTTTCTTTCTTTCTTTCTTTCTTTCTTTCTTCCTTCCTTCCTTCCTTCCTTCTTTCTTTCTTTCTTTCTTTCTTTCTTTCTTTCTTTCTTTCTTTCTTTCTTTCTTTCTTTCTTTCTTAGAAAACAAGTATAAGTATGAACATAACATATAAACATATAAGTATAAACAGGTATAAGTATATACATAATAAATGAGTACGAATAAATGGGAACAGTAGGACAAGGATGGTAGCAGAGGTGGGTTTCAGCAGGTTCTGACCACTTCCGGAGAACGGGTAGCGGAAATTTTGAGTAGATTGGAGAACTGGTAAATACCACCTCTGACTGGCCCCGCCCCCATCTATTCTCTGCCTCCCAAGTCCCAGCTGATCAGGAGGAAATGGGGATTTTGCAGTACCCTTCCCCTAGAGTGGGGTGGGAATGGAGATTTTACAGTATCCTTCCCCTGCCATGCCCACCATGCCACCATGTCACACCCACCAAGCCATGCCCATAGAACCGGTAGTAAAAAAAATTTGAATCCCACCACTGGATGGTAGGCACTTATGCACGCCCCCTTCCAGACCTCTTAGGAATGGAGTGGTAAAAGATTGCAGGAATTGATTTCAATAAAATTTGAGCTGCAAACAATGCAGGTGGCTGCTAGTGGACAGTTAGAAGAGGTTTCTGAACCTTCCTGCTGTCACTTAGTGGTTCTCTAGATTTTTTGAACCCCAAATATAGTAACCAGGGGTGGGTTCTAAATTTTTTTACTACCAGTTCTGTCAGCATGGCTTATTTTGTGGGCGTGGCTTGATGGTCATGTGACAATTCTTTAGGATTTAGCAGAGGTACTGGTCTACCAGGCTTTTATTTTATTTATTTATTTATTTGTTTCAATTTGTATACCGCCCTTCTCCAATAGGACTCAGGGTGGTGAACAGCCAAAATAAAAACAAAACATACAAAATTTAAAAACAATTTAAAATAATTAAATAATTTTGGCTGCAATTTAAAACAAACCCAATTTAAAATCAGTTAAAATTTTAACTGCTTGCAGAGCTATACCCATCTACCCATTTATTTTTGCAGGCACTGGTCTACTCATGTATTTTTGCAGGCACTGGTCTACCCATTTATTTTTGCAGGCACCAGTCTACTCATGTATTTTTGCAGGCACTGGTCTACCCATTTATTTTTGCAGGCACTGGTCTACTCATTTGTTTTTTGAGGCACCGGTCTACCACCAAACTGCCTTTTACCACTGATCAGCTGTAGGGCGGCCCTTTGAAGCCCCGTGGCAAGAGTTTAAACAGTTTTTTTCCTTATAGCCCATCAGCTGGGACTCAGGAAGCAGCAATGGATTGGGGGTGGGACCAAATAAAAGGTAAGAATAATGCAGGGGTGGGGTGGGGGGTGGGGGGCAGAACTGGTTCGGTGACATCATATCGTCACCGCTACTGGTTCGGCGGAACCGGGCGGAACCCACCATTTTTTTTTTTATTGAAAAAGTTTTCAAATACAAGTTTTTCCCCCTTTCCCCCCCCTCTTCCCTAACCCACCCTTTCCACCCAACCCCCCCTGTGACTTCTTCACAACAATAGGCTATTTCATAACTAGTTACATACATAATATCTTTCCTTTCCCTTAATCCCTTCTCGAGGTACTGACCCTTAACATGTTAAGCTTATTGAGTATTATTACAATTTAACCTTTAATCTTTTATATATATTAATATAACATTTTAAATCGACCTTCTCCCTGCATCCAAATTTAACATTTATTCAATTCTGTCCAATTCCTCCACTCCTCTAAATATATGACTTAAAATCATACAGTACAATTCTAGATATAATCCACTACCCACTTTACTAAAATATACACATATCTATATATGCATCCCATTTTATAAAAAGAAGAGAAAAAAAAAAGAAGAGAAAAAAATATATTTTCTTTAGTATCTTTCCACTGAATTGTTAAGTCCTCCACTCCCCTAAATATATGACTTAAGAATCCTTTTTCTTAAACTAATCAATCAGTAAACTAACCTATTTCAACCCTTCAATTCCTACAAAATCATGCAGTACAATTCTAGATATAATCCACTGCCCACATTACTAAGATATACACATATCTATATATGCATTCCATTTTGTAAAAAAGGAAAAAACAATAACTTTAAATTTATAATCCATATAGTATCTTCTTTGATGTCTTTCCTCTGGATTGTTAAATCCATCACCCATAATAGGGTAAAATAACATGCTGGTGCAACAGTTTGTTCAAAATCTCCAGTCATCTTCTGCCCCCATCAGTAGTAGATATCCTCGCATCTGTATAAAAGCAAAAACAACCACCCGAGTGACATTATAATTATAATTATATCCATATGGTTATAGTTGTGGTATTCATCAGGATTATTAATTCCCATCATCCTACTGAGTAACATCCAGATCTTCTGCATGCCCCGGCGAGACTCTCCTGCCTTATAACTCAAAATGATTATAATATATTTACCAAAAAAAAAAAAAATTTTAGATGATTCAAATCCAACAAAGTGAGGCTCTTTTCACATCCCAAAATCATGGCCTTGCAGAGATCTGCCACAATCCTCAGGATAGTATCAGACAATTGTTCGCCTCCACTATCTTTTCAAATATTCATTCATTTTTTAAAGTCCCTGGCATCACTGTTGCATAGTTTAGAAATTGCTGTTTCTATGCGATCTATTTCTTTTCTTTTTCTTTTCCGGGTTGAATTTCCATCCTCGTTTCTTGCCTACCAATTGTTTGTCTGCTAGTTGATTTTCATTCTGCTTTATGTATTGTTGTTGTTGGGTTAGTTTTATCATCTCATCTTTCTTCTCCATCACTTGTATATCAACTGATTGATTTGCGCACTTGTCTGTGACTTGATGGTTCATCACGTTGGAGTCGGATGACACTGCTCTCTTATTTATAGACAGTCCAGCTGGGGTATCCAAGAAGTCCAAAGACAATTTATCCATCACAGCCTCTGTAATTTGATGTTTTCCTTTTGTTTCCAACTCCTTTTGCTTATCCTGTATTATGCCTAAAGGTGTTAAATTCATTTTTAAAATTTTTTGATAAAAATCTTCCGCTTTTTCAACAGTATGCAATTGATATCTTATTCCTTGATATCTCAATATTAGGCCAACTGGGGTGTCCCACCTGAATAGGATATTTCTTTTTTTTAATTCAGTCACTAGAAAGCCAAATTTCTTCCTCTCCATTAACATCTTGGGCGGGAGCTCCTTAAAAATCCAAATCTTTCTTCCATGAAATTGCAAGGTAGAATTAAAAGAGTTCTGCACAATATTATTCCTAATTTCTTTATCTGTAAAATAGATCACCACATCTCTAGGCAATTGCCTTTGCTTTGCCAACCAGGAGTTTATTCTGTAAATTCTATCAATCCTACAATACACTTCATCAGGTTGAACCTTTAAGATCCCAGCCAGAATTTCAGAAGATATTTTCCTTAGATCATCTCTATTATTTTCCTGCAAACCTCTCAGTCTAATTGCATATTCTGTAAAATTATATTGAATCATTAAAACTTCTCTTTCAATCCTCTGTTGTACATTTTCTTCATTACCAATCTTTTGGTCAGTCTCCATTTTAGATTTGTCTTCCGAGCTATTATCCTGAATGTTTATCAAATCCTTTTTAATTTTTTGAGTCATGTCATCCAAATTCTCCTCAATTTCCTTCATTTTAGACTCTAATAATTTAGTCTTTGCATCCACCCGAATCAGAAAGCCTGATAAACCATTAGCAGCTTTTAAAATCTTTTGATTCAAAAAGTCAAACTTTGATTTGACCAATTCACCAATTTCTTTAATTTCCTGCTTAAATTTTTCAAGTTGCTGGTTCACAATCTCATCCCTTCTTACAATCTCTTCAAGGATAAATTCTAATATATTAAAATCGGGTTTCTGACGCTGGAGAGTTGAAATTTGTTGGCGCAATTTCTTGAGAGGGGAAGTTCCCCCCCCCATTTGTCCAGCTGTGTAAGTCCCGATGTCATTTCCCACACAGACAAGATTTAGCAAAAAAGAGAGAAGAAATAGAAAACAAAAGAACTTTCCCTTAAAAAAGGAAAAAAAAAAAACTTCTTTTCAATCAACAGCACAGGAGCGAGGTTTTATCTACAAATGTAGCCAGTGATATTTATTCCGCTACATTGTAGTAAGAAGAAACGGAAGGACTTTCCCTTTTAGCCCTTCTCCAGCCAGAGCAGACGCCATTTTAAAAGATTCTTTTTCCCTCTTTTCCTCTCCTCTTTTCTCTTAGATAGATTTTGGAAAGGTGAAATACTTGCGGTTCAGTATTAAGGGTCCAGCTCGCATTTTCTTTGAGTATTCTGTTAAATTCGCAGGCTTGCTCTTGACGCCTGGCTCTGCATAGGCAGAGGTCTCCCAAAGCCCGGAGCAGTGGCAGGGGATATGGGGCTTCTCATCCGCTCCGTCCCAAAAGTTAAAAAAAAAACTTTTGGGACTCTGCGGAGAGTTCTACCCACCCCTGCCGGCTCTATCTCCGTTTCCTCTTGGAAACGGAGTTTTTTCGAGCCGCCATCCGCTGTAACGGCGGCTCTGACAGGGAATGGAAGCTGACGATCCCAAAGGAACGTCTGGCGGCGGCCAGCAGCAAACCGGAAGCCCCAACCATTGATAGTAACCCTAATAGAAGCCAGCTGGGTGATTTTGGGAGCCAGTCACTCACTCTATCTCTCATTCCCAGGAAGAAAGCAATGGCAAACATCTTCCAATAATATTAATAAGAAAACAACGGGGACTGGTCCAGATAGCCATTAGATGTTTACACTGACATGATAGCATGAGGATAGAACCAAATCAAACCAAGCCAACTCCCACCCCTCATCAATTTCTTAGGAGCTAGTTTCTCTGTTTTTGGCATAAACCTTTAAGCCAACCTCCTCAGAGGTTTTGTAAATGGTACATACTGAAGAGGTTAGTCTAGGCTTGGTCTCCCATCATCGTACAACTGTTGCCCAGTTAGTATTTGACTCTTGGTGGTTGCAGAGCAGGATTGTTCTTTTTGCTTTTTAAACCAAATGTAGGGGTGGGATTCTACCGGTTCAGACCGGTTCAGGCGAACCAGTAGCTCCGACAATCAGCTGGGCCTGCCCGCCTGCTCCTGCGCTTTACTTACCTATATCTTCGCAGCTGATTAGCATGGCAGAGCGGATAGCTGCGCCTCAGCTGTTATAATTCCCTAGCACTAATGCGGAAACTGATTTTTCGTTCAAATGCGCACACAAAGCGCACGATCACCGAACCGGTTGTTAAACCGGTAGGATCCCACCACTGACCAAATGCCATATTACACCAAAAGACCCATAGTTGCCTTTTCAATAACTTACGGTAACTTAATATCCCTGAGCTAAACTGACCTCTTAAACTACTATTTATTCAATCAGAAAAAAAAATTCCATGCATGTAAAGCTTTTTTTCTTATGACTTTCTTATAAGAAGAGATGAGAAAAGACAGTCAACAAACGAAGTACACACTAGGTTGATCCTAAACACATCATCTTAATCAGGCTTGCACTAATTTCCAAATGCAATACATATTATAACATGACCCCCTGTGAACTAGACTCACACCCCTCCTGGCTTCTCAAGGCTGCCTTGAAGGTGACATGTGGATGGATTCTGCCAATAAATCATTCATTCTTGAGGGAGGAGGTATTCCTGTCTTCCTTTGAAAGAGGTGGTGGTGTGTTCTCTCCTAAAGAAGCTATCACTGGACCCCACTGAACTGGATGATTTTTTGTCTAGTCTCCCATCTTTTCTTTTTAGGGAAGTGGTCAAGACATTGGTAGCACTGCAGTTCTAGCGGATCCTGGATGAAATGGATTATCTGGACCTCTTTCAGTCAGGTTTCTGGCCCAGTGTTGTGGCCCGTAAGTGGCCTGTGCAGCTAGTAGCTGATTCAGACAGTGAGGAGGCTGGTGTGGTGCTGCGCCAGCAGCCTGTGCAGTTGGCACTCAAGTCGGACAATGAGGAGGCTGGAGAAGATGTGGTGCCAGAGGCAGGGATTCAGCCAGGGCCTTCAGAACCTCCAGAAGCTCCCTTAAGTGAAGAGGATGAAGAGGAGGAACCTCTTCTCGATGCATGGGCGCGCAGAGCTGCCAAAAGGCAGGAGTGGCTTCTCAGGAGGAGGTCTCCTCAAGAGTAAGGCTTGGGGCTAATTGGCCACTCCCTTAGCCTATTTAAAGAGGAACGCCGACTGAAGCAATTTGCAGGGAACAGCTTAGTTCACATACCTTCTTGTTTTGTCTTGCTTATTTTATCAGCTTCCTGCAAATTGCTTCTGAGCATTCTGCCAACCACAATAAGCTTTCAGTATTATTCTTTGAATTCTTGGTGGCTATTAATGCAGTTAATTAACAGCCGTTGTTGTAAAAAACTGGTTTATTTAGTAAACTAAGGTTTGAATGGACTTTGTGCGTGCTGCGTTCTTTGGGGTCCATAGCTGGGGCAGAACACCCAGATATGAGAGAGAAACAGCATTGGTTATGCTTTTGGGTGATCTCTGGCAGGAGCTGGATGGGGCTGAGCATCCATCCTTGCTCCTCTTGATCTCTTCATGGCTTTCAGTACCATCAACCATGGTATCCCTTTAGAGCTGCTCCAGAAGTTGAGATTAGAAGGTGCAGTTCTTTGCTGATTTACTGCCTTCCTCTGCGGCTGATCTCAATTGGTGTTGATAGGAAGTGAGAGGTCCAGCCTGTGACACAGAATTTGGTGCTCTCTCTATTCTTTTTTAATATCTATTGTAAATCTTGATCCCAGGAATCACTGATCCTCTCCCATATGGACTACTGTGATGCACTCTACATGGGGCTTCCATTGAGTACCGTTTTGCTTTCCAGGTCAATTCAAGGTGTTGGTTGGTGGTTGTGGGTACTTCCTCTGCCTTTTCACTTATCCTTTAACTCTGCTTTTAATTTTGTTTTAATTTAATTGTTTTAATTACATAATTACAGATAAAAGCTTTATGACTTCTATCTGTAAACTTCCCAGTGTCACTTGGCGGTGAGATGAAAAATGTCTAAATTTGACAAATACAGCTTGTCTGCCTGGAATCCACACTGTATATCAGACATTAATACAATTGAGTGGGTCCAGAGGTATTTCATGAGAAGAGTACTCCACTCCTCTACTCACAATAGAATCCCTTATTGCCACCAGGCTTGACATTTTGGGCTTGGATAATCTGAAACTGTCCTGCCTACAGTCCGATCTAAGCATAGTACACAAAATTGTCTGCTATGTCTTACCTGTCAACGACTTCTTCAGCTTCAACCACAATAATACACGGGCAAACAATCGATACAAACTCAAGGTAAATTGCACCAAACTCACTTGCAGAAAATACGACTTCAGCAACAGAGTGGTCAACGCCTGGAATACTCTACCCGACTCCGTTGTTACAGCCTCAAACCCTCACAGCTTCAACCTCAAAGTGTCTACTATGGACCTCACCCCATTCCTAAGAGGTCCGTAAAGGGGCGTGCATAAGCGCACCAGCGTGCCTACCATCCCTGTCCTACTGTCCCCATTTATTTGTATTAATTTCCTTTGTTCGTGTCCATTTTCATATTCATACCTGCCATCTTGTACATGTTTGACAAACTAATAAATAAAATAAAATAAATAAATACATAAAATAAACTGTAGTCCTTAAATATCATTTCATTAACCTAAAATGTAAATATATATACCAAGGACTCTTTTGCTGAAATAAAGAATTATAGGTGTTTAACTTTGGTAGGATTGCATCCGTTATATTTAAGCACAATGGTGCTTTTGAGAGAAATCAAACTTGCTAAGATCCAGTGATATCAACAACATCCAATGCATTTCATTAGAATTTAGGTGTGTTGAATGTTTCCTTCCTTATCCCTTATTTAAAAAAAAACCTTAAATGACTGCATACTTGTAGCAAGAAGAAGAGTGTTGAATGTATAATGATTTTGAAATAGTTAAGAGTTGCCACAGAAGAGAGAGTATAACAATAAAACTGAGTAACAACAGGCAATAGAATAAGATGATGACATTAATTCAAGATGCAAGATGATGGATTTATGTTAGCTATTAAGACAAATAATGTATTGTTATAACCACGAGAGCAATTGGGCAATGTTTTTTTTTTAATTTGGGGGTGTGGTTTTAGCAAAGCTGGTTGGGATTCAGCAAACTGAACCTCTGTGTCGGAGTTTGGATTCAGTCCAAAAATTTTTTCAGTGCCATCTGAGTGCTGATGTCACTTTGTGGGTTAAATCTCACCAAGTTGGAATAATGAGGCTTGGCTTCTGATAATGGATGAAAAAGACTAGTTTTCTAATCTTTTCTAGAAGCAGAATATAAGTAGTCCTTGACTTACAACAGTTCATTTAGTGACCGTTCAAAGTTACAATGGCACTGAAAGAAGGGACTCATGACCATTTTTCACACTTATGACTGTTGCAGCATCTGCATAGTCATGTGATCGAAATTCAGAGGCTTGGCAACTGACTCGTATTTATGACAGTTGTTGTGTCCTGGATCCATGTGATCAACTTTTGCGGCTGTCTGACAAGCAAAGTCAATGGGGAAGCCAGATTCACTTAACAACCAGGTTACTAACTTAATAACTGCAGTGATTCAATTAACAACGGTGGCAAGATAGATCGTAAAATGGGGCAAAACTCACTTCACACATGTCTCATTTAGCAACAGAAATGTGGGGCTCTATTGTGGTCGTAACTTCAGGACTACCATTTTTGCAAAAAAGAGGAAATAAGAAGCCAAACTTGGAAAGTACCTAAAGAAAGAAATTGATGAATCTGGTTTCAGCAGAACAGTTTCCTAGAGAAGTACTGAGATACCGGTCAAGGTTCCAGAATCCTGTTTCCTCATCAGACTTCTCACTACTGTGCAGCTCTTTGGCCTCTTTTGTGGTAACATCATCTCATGGACTTGAATCATTGAAAAGTTGTTGCTATTGGAAATTATGGTCCCCATTAATGTATAAACCTGCAGTGGCTGAAAGGGAGTTAAGTTCTAAATTCTATGTCCAACAAAGGTGTGGGGGAGCATTTGTGCTAGTGATAGTTGGTAACTATCTCTACTTTTTAATCATTTTGTGGAAAGATCGAAGTCTTTTTCTTTTTGGTTAAAATCAACCCAACTAGCACTAGGGTATTCCAGATTTATGTGGCCATTTTAGAGAGTTAATAAACTGTATCGTAAATCTTGGTAAGGTCACACAGTACGTGATGGTGCTGTTTGCAGAAATCGAAATTTGGTTTCTTTCCAAGTTGGAATTAAAGTAGTGGTGATAGGAGTGGAGGCTGGGCACGGCCTCACTTTTCTGAATATGGCTATGGCAAGTAATTAAATATATTTCTCTAAAATAAGAAACATAGAAGATATGTGCATGCTTGCAGAGTTTTGCAGAATAAGCATCTTGCAGCTGTTGAAATACCTAATTAGTGATTAATTCCATTGGTAGATATTCAACAGTTTGCTTTCAATGTGAGGATAGTCTAAAATTTATAAGAGTAAATGGGCTGGATTATTTCAAGTCAGAGGTATACAACAGAATACTTTCCCATAGTTCAGTCTTCAATCCCACCCAGCATTGTGAGGATCGAGGAATTGTCAAAACTGTAATTGAAACAATCTGGAGGATATTAGCGTGACTATCTTGATTTAGAAGCTATTATCATCTACTGTATCTCCTTACTCACATACATAGAGCCAGCTTTAGAGTAAGGTAGAGTATGTAGGCCCTGGTTTAAAGCTCCAAAGTTTAGAGGGAGCCAATACACCCCTCCTTCCAAATAATTCTAAACAATGCAGGTCTTTGCACCGATGGGAGGTAATGCTTTCAGTCAATATGATCTGATTGACTGACTAATACAGGCTATCAAGTTGTTTCCTAACAACCTCATAGATTTTCTCCAAGACAATGTATCCCTAACCTGTTCTTTCATGTTTCCCAATGGTGCACTCATCACCATGTTACTGAATCCATTCACCTTGTTATTCATCTTACTACTGGTCTTTTCTTCTCCTTCTCCTCCTTCTCCTTTTCCTCCTCCTTCCTTCTTTCTCTACCTCCCCTCTTGCAATCTGGATCTTGTCTAAATTTCATAAGTCATTTTATCAAGAAGCAGAGAGCTCTTTATTACTAACCAATTCATGTGAATATCTGGGAAAAGAATCTGGTATTACTTCAGTTCTTCTGTTCTTTCAGCTGGCTGCCTTGGATTGCCGTTGCTTGTTGACATCATCTTAATATTGTTGTTTTTCACTTCTTGAACAGCTGAATTGCTTTCGCCCTCCCTTCTTCACCTTCAGTTCTTCCTGTATTCTAATCATCAAAGTGGTACCAAGGGGGTATTTGTGGCTGTCATAGTTTTACCCTGAAATTTTAATTCCAATTTTCATTTCTTTTAGCCAGCATTTCTCGTAATGTAATCTGCATATAAATTAAATAAGGGTACAGTATACAACTGTGACACACTCCTTTTCCAGTTTTGAACTACTGAATTGCTTCATATTCATTTGAACTGATCCTTCCAGGCCAATCTCTTCAATAGGCAGATGAGGTGGTCTAGTATTGTACACCCATGTTTTAAAGACTAGCTATTGTGGTCTACATGATCAAAATACTTTGTATATTCAATATACTGTGTGTATGTATATGTGCATGTATGTATATGTACACACACACACACACACACACACACACACACACACACACTGTATATAGTTTGAGAACTTTTTTGCCTTTTGGCATTATCAATTGGACCTTAGCCGTGTGATGTCAGCTGCCCTCTCTCTTCTGAATCCAGGTTGGGCATCTAGTAGGAGACATGGAACAATCTAACTCAAAGGCATTTGGGGAGAGTTAAAAAGAAGTTAAGATGCTGGTGTTGATCATGGGATTGGAGCACTTCCCTTTTTAAAATGTAAATGTGCACTATTTTGACTCTTTTTAAACACACACACACACACCAAGGACACCTCTGGTCTGGATTTTTAAATCTTGAACATTCTTTTAGCACAGTTCTTTTTTTAAAACCAGAAAATAAATTGATCTTTTCAAGTTCCTTGGCTACTGCTATGCTTTTCGTATCTACTTACCATCTGCTAGTAGTACTTTCAACTGTACCATCTTGCAAGATTTTAAATAGTTCTTGTGGCATTTCACCAACTCTTGTAGCTCTCTGGTTAGCACTATTTCCTAGGGCCCAATTAACTTTACTTTCCAGAAGGTCAGTGAGCAAACCTTCATACGTCATGGTTTGAAATCTTTTTGTACAGTTCTTCCTTATATTTGTAGCATATTGTTCTATATTTGTCTTAATAAATCTTTGACTTCTTTGTCTTTTTTCATGCCCATGTTTGCATAAAAGTTGTGCTTGATTTCTGTAACTTTATTCCATAAAACTTTTGTCCTTCTCACTTGATTGTTACCCATAGTTTTTTTCCATTATTTGTTTAAATGTAACTCCTTGTCTCTTTTTGCTCTTCGGCAGAATTCATTGTTTAGTTGAGAACATTTTCCTTTGTTGCTTTTTTACTTTCCATTTTCTTCAGCTTTTTTCAATGCCTCAGCAGTCATACTCTTTGGCATTTTCTTTTTTAGCATCATCTTTAACGCTGTCACCAATTTCATAGCAGTTTTTTAAAAAACATATTTATTAAAGAGGTTTTCAACAGAATAAAAATGATTCAAATGTTTAAGAAGAAAAAAGAATAAACAATGTGAAAAAGAAATAAAAAACAGCAGTAGAAAAGAAAGAAAAAGAAAAAAAGAAATAAAAGTTATAAAGAAGTAGGTTCCAATTATCTTAACAGCAGATAGAAATATATTTATATTTTTACAACCCCTCTCTCATTACATCATAATTTCCTTTTTTTTCATAATACCTTCTAATCAACAAATTCATAAATCATACGTTCATTTTTTTTCCTTTTTTTCAGCAAAAGTCCATAAAGGGTTTCCACTCACTAATAAATGTGGTAGCTGTACTTTCTTTAAGCAAACAAGGTAATTTTTCCATCTCTGCTAATTCCATCATCTTCACCATTGTAGGTATTTCAGAATCTTTCCATCTGCATGCATATAGTAGTCTTGTGGCAGGGATCATATGCAAGAATAATCTTCCCATAACACTTTTCTTTTTTTTCTTTTTTTTTAAATTTGAGTTTTATTGGGTTTTAAAAATTAAACAATTCTTATTCAACTCTTGTGCATGACTGTCACCATTTACATATCATCACACTAATATTCTCCTCTACTCTTTATAATTTTACAAAATTTACTATCTATTATTTCCCTTTTTTTCTATCTTCAATCCAATTATACCATTTCTCCCATATTACGTAAAAGTCCGAATCCAACTGTCCTTTCAGTTCCAATGTCGTTTTATCCATCTTGGCGCAATCTAATATCTTTCTAATTATTAGATCTTCGGAGGGTGTGTTCGAACTTCTCCAACATTGCACAAATGCCAATCTTGCTGCCGTTGTCATATGTAGAATAATATATGTTGTCGTTTTTTCATATTTCTTTTTCATTATCCCTAGAAGAAACAGTTCTGGAAAACACTTTTCTAATTGCCAGTTTATTGATCTCAACAAGAAAAGCTCTGGTTTCGGTTGAATATTAGTCTGTAAAATTATTTGTATCTTATGTATTAGAACCCAATATTTTCTGAGTTTTTTACAAGTCCAAGGATCAGGCATGATCCTTCACATTGTCCATATTACCAACACAAATTTAAATATACATTCTAGATATTTTTCTGAAGTCATATACTGTACAGTACTAGTGGTATATCATTTTATAGAAATTATCTTTTTAAGTTATAACACAATGTGAATTTCAACCCTTTCAATCACATGTCTTCCACCAACCACATGTTTTCCACTGTAGCACCTAAAGTGATGGCTCCCTCCTCAGTTTCTTGTCATGGCTGCAGCGGTGGATTTCCAAAATTCTTACCACCGGTTCGCCTTCCGCACATGCGCCTGGCCTTCCGCATATGCACTTTGCTCGCTCATGCACCTTCTGCGCATGTGCCCAGCCTCAAAAATGTGCCTAAATAGGATGACACAGAAACGGGGCGAGTGGGCAGGCCCCACCTGCGATCTCCGCTACGGGTTCACCTGAACTGGTACGAACTGAATACCACCTCTCCATGGTTGTCACTTTCACTTGCATTTAAATTTTTTTAGAAATTCTCTTGCTTTTAGATGGAATTCAGTCTGAATCTCTGCTATTTCAAAGTGAAGAACTCTCCTCCTTTGACATGCTTTCTTTTTCTGTTTATCAGTCAAGGGGAAAAAAACATTTTCACTTAGTCAGCATTTGATTGGGATTTTTTAAATACAGTATATCCTCATCTACATTATTAATCTTTGATAGTAAAAAGCTGCAGCAAAGCATGATTTGTCATCTTCTTCCTGATAAAATACCCAAGAATATCCCTTGGTGCAGGTCTTAATTTTACAAATTGCTTATTGATTCTATGCGTTTCATCGGTCTCTTTCTTCATATCTTTTTCATCCCATTCCAAAAAGTTTGTTAGAGATTGAACAACCTTCCTTTAATGTCTTCTCCAGGTAATTCTCTGGAACTGCTCTAGGTCTGAAGCAGAATTCTTGAGTAATCCAATAACACCAGATTGTTCTTGATTCTTTTCCAACTCTTTGCTTATTGTTTCTGTTTTACTTTCTAAAATTTCAACTATGTCATTAGTTTCACTTCTTCCATTCATTGTCCTACAGATCCTCCAATTTTTTTTGTAATTTTTTTTCTTTCCCCTTTCATCTTTAAAAATCTTTCTTCCATTTTCACTTCAAAAGCAGCCACATCACTTTTAACAGATTCGACAGATGCAGATATCTGTTTTCTCCATATCTTCAAACATTTTTTGTAAGATTTCTGGAGTAATTCCTTTTTTGGGGTCAGTTGCTTCAATGATCCTCTCCTCCACTCACCCCGTTTTGCAGCTTTTCTGGTAGTCACTATTCTTTTATTTACAATCCAAAAGTAAAAGTAAGTCAATTACAAAGGTGAAGGTAAAAGGCAGATCTCCCTTCCTCCTCCTTTTCCTTTTTAGCTTTCTTTACATAGTTTTCATGACACTGTTCAACTCATATTACACTTATCTCCTTGTTTTATAAAATCCATCAATTGTCTTTTCCCTTTGATGTCAACTAATCAACATTCCCACAAGGGTCTGGTTTATTTATTTAATTAATTTCAAATAATGCCAGAAGCACTGTCAGCAAAATGTTAATCTTTGAAATTTATACAGTCCCCTCATTTGTAACTTTCTTGTTGTTATTTTAAAGTCTTTCTTTTTTTAAAAAAAAAAAATATCCTCTTTGCTTTATTTTCTGTAATTTGGAAGGAAAGCTGACTCACAGAGTGGTTGTTTTCTTCACCCCTCTGTTTCAAAGACCTCTCTTCAAATATGAATTGATTACACCCCCAAAAATGGCAAAGAAAGTGAGGATTTGATGGTTAATGTCCTTCAAAGGCTGTATTGTGGGTGCAAGCCCACTGTTTCTTCCTTTCCCTCAGCTGCTCTACTCACAAGAAGACTGCAAGATTCATGAGGAACAGCTATCCAGGGAGCAATTGGATGATCTCTGGCTCCCTCATTTATCAAGAAAGATTTTGTCTACCAGAAGCCACTGTTGGACCGCATTCACTACCGCAGCTCTTTCGGAAATGTCTAGGCTGCCACTGAACCCAACTCAGAAGCCCTTACCAGTATTTTCCAAACATTTTGTTTAAAAAAATCTAATCCATTCAATGCATTATTGAAGAAAATGTTGCTAAAGATGTATGTTGCTGTTCTGATTATTTTATTTGTTCCTTCAGTATGCGATCTGAGCCACAATCAATATAAGGTCTTGTTCTTACTGTTCAGAGGTTCTCACTTTCGCTTCCTGTACAGAGTATATAATCAATTTAATTATGATGTTGTCCATCTGATGATATTCATGTGTAGGATTGTCTCACAGGCTCTTGGATGAAGTTTTCCTGACAGAACTCTGTTAGCTTATCTTCTGTTTCTTTTTATATACCGAATTATTCATTTTATATACCAGTTATTTCATTTCATTTCATTTTATTAGATTTATATACCGCCCTACTCCTGAAGGACTCAGGGTGGTGAACAGCCAAAGAGATAAAACATACAGACTACAAAATTTAAAAGACAATATAAAACCCAATTAAATAGTTTGGCCTGGAACAGATTAAAACACCCCTAAAGTTTAAAACAGATTTAAATTTTACAATTAAAAAGGGAGGTTAGGCCAGGCCAGCCTGCTGAAATAAAAAGGTCTTGAGGGCATGGCGGAAGGTGCATAAATCCGGGATCCTCCATATCTCCAGGGGGAGCTCATTCCAGATAGCAGGTGCCCCCCCAGAGAAGGCTCTCCCCCTGGGGACCGCCAGTCGAAACTGTTTGGCCGACGGCACCCTGAGGAGACCCTCTCTATGAGACCGTACTGGCCAGTGAGAGGCTACTGGTGGCCTCATTTTGTTATTCAAAATGTTAAAGTTGTCTCCAAATTTAGCATTACACTTTGATACCTCTCTCTCTCCCCGCCTCTCTCTGTTATATTGACCGAGAATTACACGTTTTTATAGAACTTTTCAACTTTCACTTTGTCTGCATTTGTGGTAAGAGCAAAAACCTGGATGATGATAATATTGATTGCATTGGTTGCAAAGTATTTTAATATTTAATGTTTGTTTTCATCTTCAGACTGAAATCTTGATGTTGGCAAAGTGGTCTAGTAACAGTTAAGTCCCTTCTATTTATTTCATTGAGCGTTAAACATATTTGAACTATTGTTTAAAGTAATAGGACATAAACCCTGCTAGCTCTCTTTCATCTGACTTCTTTAATTATACATACACATACAGCTTTAATGAGTATGGATCACAAAGTAGTATCAGCATAAAATATGGATAATAATGAAGGACTTCCATCACTATTAATACCTTATTATGTTCCCTTTGTGGTTTTTAAAGATCCAGCACTTGGAAGTAACTTACATTGCAATACCACAGATGCTTAATATAACAATAAAATTTCTTTTGAGTACTAAAACTCAATTTCTAAAACTCAGGTAATTGGCTATGTATTTTACTGAACAACAATAATGGACTGTTGTCCCATTGCCTTCTTCCAAGATATTTTTTTTTCCAAGTTTCCAGTCTATTCTATAGCAAAGTGCTTTTCTGCTGCTCTCCCATCCAACTATATGTAGACCACAGGTTTTGACAGCAGTTGGGACTCATTACTAAGTGATGAGGTTGTAAAGCATGATATCACATGACTGCATTGCTTAAGCATGGCAATCCTTTCAATCCCTAAGTCTGGATTGTGGATCATTAAGAAAGGACATTGACTGCGATTTGTGTCAAGAAGCAAAGTAAATGGGGAAGCCAGCAGGAAGTCACTGATCCCAGGCAGCTCTCAAGTGGGTGACTGGGAAGATGAGTGCTTTGGAGCCTGTTTGCAAATTGCCTGGAGTCTGTCACTTCCTGCCAGTTTCCCCATTGACTTTGCTTGTTGGAAGCTGGGAAGGGGAGGAGTGCTGTGGGTGCTATGACTAGGAGGACAGACATGGGTCGCTTGCACCCCATTTGCACCCCATGAGGAATTGTTTGCACCCCATTTAAATCCTTACTCTGTATTGTAAACTTTTGCCTAAAATGATGATGATGATGAAGACAATGACGATCATGATGATCATGATCATGAAGGATAGTGATTCTCATCATCATCCTATAAGGAAGACCTGCAACGTTATCAAATTATAACTTTTTTCTTGAAAAATCTCCTAAAGTGGCTGTAACTGAAGGACAATGATATTGTGCTTATGTGTGTGTGTATATACATATGTGTGTGTGTGTGTGTGTGTATGTATATATATATATATGTGTGTGTGTGTATGTATGTGTGTGTGTGTGTGTGTATATATGTGCGTGTGTGTGTATGTGTGTATGTGTATGTGTGTATGTGTGTATATATATGTATACATGTATATAGTGTTAAATTTATATTTACTGACAAAGAAATAATTATATGTGTCAGTAAATATAAATTTAACACAAAATAGTTTGTTGTGAAAGCAACTGTCTGAAGGCTCCTGGATTGGGGCTGAAAGGCGAAAGGAAGCAGTATGCTCCTTCCCATATTTGGGTATTTGTCATTGTCAACAGCAAGCAATGCAGTCTTCACCCTGTGCCCAGGTCTAAATCCTGAATGAACATGATCCAGATAATCTGTTTTGTCCAGAGAACTTTATAGTTATTGCCCCACCAACTTCCCCCAAATGTTGTACGGTATAGTTGATCATCCCCTGTTCAACAAGGGTTAAATTGCAGATTAACTTTGTTATAGCTTCATTATAACTAGATCTGGCATTTAAGAGCATTAGGTTCCAGGAATCTCTCAAGTTGAGAAGGGGGAATTGAAGAAGAGATTGCCAATACCTTTCCTATCCCCCTTCACCTATAATGGTTTGTCCTCTTCTTGCACTGTATTTTCTCCTGTCAATTATAACCAAGATTGTATTCTCCTGACTATCTTTTCCTTTCCATCTTTTCCTGATGTCCTCTAATGGACATCATCATTCAGAACCTTCAATAAAACTGTATTTTCAAAACGTCAAGTATCACCAAATTTCTTTTATACCTTAACCAACCTCCCCCACTCAAACTTTAGGAACTTCACAATTATAGACTAATTTGAGCTTTCCAGGCCCTGGGATTCAACAGCCAAGTGTGACCTTTATTTCACCAGCCTCTTGAAGAAGTACTAGTTCACCAAATGGATTTTTTTTAAAAAAAGGGGAATGAGAAATGGGGAATTCAGATTGAGGATCAGCATCTTAGATAGGTGATTTCTATAATGTGTGTCTAGCACAAAGCTGAGTCATAGGAAAATCAACCTAAGATGTGGATTTGAGAAGTTTCAGTCCAGGTACAAGCCTGGGCATGTCCTTTGTGTAAAGGAATGGTCTAATAGGTAAGAAAAATTGGATCCTTGACAGGGACCTCCAATAAACTGCAGCATTTCAAGGGAAATATTAGTTTTACTACAGCTTCAATTCTATTAGGGTTGATCTAGAAATAAATTGATTTTTTTCTCAAACCTAGAGACATGGTGGCGCAGTGGTTAGAGTGCAGTACTGCAGTTTGGCAGTTCGATTCTCACCAGCTCAAGGTTGACTCCATCTTTCCGAAGTCGGGTAAAATGAGGAGCCAGATTGTAGGGTGCAATATGCTGACTCTGTAAACTGCTTAGAGAAGACTGTAAAGCACTGTGAAGTGGTATATAAGTCTAAGTGTTATTGCTATTGCTAGTTTGGATGGATCCTAGAGGCTGAGAGCTGCTTTCTAAGTGGTACACAGTCCTTTTGCTGAAGTGCTTTTTGAAAAAGAGCATATATCAACCATAAACTAATAATATGGCAATTTTTTCAGCCAATTGACACTAAGCCTTATTCCGATCCAAGATAAAGATTGAAGGGAAGAGGCCTGTTCAACATTATTATGGGAAGTGACATTGATGCCCAATATGAAATTCAGCATCACAGAGCAGAAAACTTAAATCTGGCGATTCTGAAAACAGAGTGATGGTTTCAGATTTTTTTTTTTTCTCGGTTGCTCCAATCTAATTTAGTATAACAAAGGACTCACATTTCTGAGGGACTGTCAATCACAAGTTTACCCAAAGACTGAGGTTATACTTGTTTATTCTGGCTGCCAGATGTGGAGGCAGAGATCCTAGCAACTTAATGGCTGACCAAGTTCCCTTTATTTCTCACCACAAGAAACAAATAATTCAAATATCTCTTTTAAGTAGCAAACAGAAAATTTAAATAGTTGCAAACTGAGCGTGAATTCTTGGGCAAACCCAAGCAGGAATGATGAGAAAGGATACAAGATTTTTTCACTGGCAGCTTTCTGAATAGTTATGGTAGGTAGTGAGAAAAAGGAAGATGTCTTAGCGTACAGAGGGGGAGGGAAGTATTCTTCCAAGTGATGAATTCGGATATGTGATATAATCTACACAGACTGGCAGGACACTGGGCAGTCTTTGTAGGATCTATGACCTTGGGCTGAGTTCACAATAATATTAACTATCCTTAACATGCATTAAGAAATCATGTGTGACTGATAAAGAACTTGATCCCCAGAAAGAATTTGTTTGCACAATCAAGATTCAAGAGGTATTTCCCACAGAGGAAGGGCTGTTTTCCAAGGGCTGCTGTTTATCATAAGCTACACAAGAAAAAATTGTAAGCTCCCCAGTTGAATTCCATGCTGGAACATGTTTCCCTGGCTCCTAGCAAGAAAAAGAACCCACCTGTCCTTGAGAATTTCTGATGTTTCCAAGTGTACAAGCCATCCATATCCATTGCTTTGCACATCTGAAGTATTTTCCTCAAAGTTGTGCCACCTCTTAACAGCTTAACAACTCTAGCAAGCAATTTCTATGCAGGCCAATTTCACTTCAAAGTGGCGTTGTATGGTAGATTCTGATGTAAATTCTCAAGACACGGGAGCATTTCCTGGATGAATTATCCTATAATTGCAATGTACATTTTGGTGATATTGAAATATTTTCTATCTCTAAGGCATTCCCTGGAGTTTGACAGCAACATTGTCGCTTCAGTCCTCCAGTTATGTACCAAAATGTTAGGAAATATGAACTGACATCATACAGATTTGTTTTTTTTTTAGGGTATAGAAAGCACATCTGTACAACCCTTTTCTATCAATTGTGTTATGAGGGGTCCTTGGTGCTCTCTGAGCTTGCTTGTTTTCTTGCAGATGTTTCCTTATCCTAACTAGGTAATATCATCAATGCTTGAGAGCAGATTCCACTCCTTACTAGCACTGATGATGTTACCTAGTCTGGGTAATAACACGTCTGCAAGAAAGCAAGGAAGCTCAGAGAGCACCCAGGACCCTTCATTTCAACTCTGAGTTACAAATATTCTCCTCAATTGTGTTACGGTTGGATGTGGATGCCTTGCCCATCAGAAAAAATTCCTCAAGACCTACTTAACTTAAAATGTAACCTGCAACCTATGACATGTATACTTTAAAATTGGCAGTTTTAAGAAAGGGGAATGGAAGCTGAAAGTATAGCCATTCCTATGCATTTGGAAAGTCATGTTCTGTGTCAACAGTCTGATTCCGAAAGGTGGACATCACTGCTAGGGAGACATCATGCCAACTTCTTGTTACAGAATAAGAAGGAAGGAAATGAGAGTCCCTTGCCATCTTAGAGTTGAAATAACTCTTTGGATTTGATTTAAAGATGCCATCTTCCAACAAGATGGGCAGAGCTGATGCTACCCACCCCACTACCCTCTGCCTGAGCTATATTTGAATCAGTGAAGTATGAAACATCATTGGAAGCACAAACATTTGAGAACATTTCCCAAAAGATTCATAAAAGGATTTTTATTTAATCATTTCATAAAAAAGAACAACATGACTCAGAGAAGCAGATGGAACCTATTGTGGCCAAAAGCTGCACTTCCAATTTTTTTTTAAAAAAATGAAGCAGATTTGCTTAGGCAACAGATTTTCACATTAGGGAAGACAAGCAACTGTCTTTTCTCTTCTGCTGAAAACAGCACATTGTGGCTTCTGCATTGTGCTCAAGCCATCAGCAAATACTTACAGTAACAAAGCAGGGCTGATGAAGTGGGTGGTAAATTTATGGCATAATAATGGATCCTTTAATCTTTAAGGTACTCAAGATCTTTTCCTACTTGCTCATCAGACTAGCTTCCTTAGCCTTCTGGAATTGATCCATGGGCTGCACATACTTTACTCAAGATGAGCATACATAAACCTTTCATGTAATGCTGTCTTTGCGTGACATGCTAGTAATAGTTGTAGCAATGTAATCACTTAGTTACCACACAGAACTCAGATCCAGATGTTTGTGTTTCGTGCTGAAAGTAAATGGCTTTCTCTCTAATACGTAGACTGAAAAAACACACCCTAATATTTTACTGGGAAGAAGTGCATTTAATTCCTCCAGGCTATGAATAACAATTGTTTTATAGCTTGGACATTATCTGGAATGTAACTGTGTGGATACTATGTGTGTTCATTAGATAATCACAGATAACCTTTGGTGAGTAGAAATACCATTCTAGCATTACATATTTTATGCAGTTTTGCTGACATGAAAAAAAAATACATTGTATGAGTACTCCTAGTTAGGAGCTGTGGTGGTGCAGTGGTTAGAATGCAGTATTGCAGGCTTACACTGTCAGCAGTTCGATCCTAACCGGCTCAAGGTTGATTCAGCCTTCCATTCTTTTGAGTTCAGTAAAATGAGGACTCAGATTATTGGGGGCAATATGCTGACTCTGTAAACCACTTAGAGAGGGTTGTAAAGCACTATGAAATGGTGTGTAAGTGCTAAGTGCTATAGTTATCGACACAGAAAAAACTGTGGTTCCCTGCAATCAAGTGCAAAGGCAGCATTGAGATTCTAAGATCACCTCTTTGGGTAAGTGAAAAGTGGGGATGGTGTTTACCTTCCTGTCTAGGCTGCTAAATGATCCCATGAATGAGCTGAGCTAAGGCTGGACCCAGAATGGAACAACTTGCCACAACCAACTCGCCATGACCAATTTGCAATGGTCAACTCGCTGTGGCCAATTTGCTGTGGGACAACTCACTGATAGACAATTCAACCATTCAATTTAATTATTTTAAATAATTTTTAAAAATATTGTAATTTTTGTCATTCACATTTTATTTTGTCCCTCCTTCGGCATCCTTTCTTTAATTATTCTATTTAACTTTTAATGTAATGCTTGTCCTGCAGCGAGTTGGTCATGATGGGTTGGCTTGTGGCAAATTGATCCATGGCAAGTCGGCCACAGCAAGTTGGCTGCGGCAAGTTGGCTGCAGTGAGTTGTAGTAGACACAACATTCTCTAAAGGAATTGTGAACAGTTGTTTCAGAGCATGCAGTGGGATTGAAATAGCATCTGTCTATAACTCTTTAAAGCAGCTGCATCTTCTACCAGGTTTGCTGCCCTTGGCAGCTGCTATGGAAAAAGATGCAGCTGAAATTTCAGACACGTGCTTCATCTGTGCTCCCATGCCTTGCTAAATACCTTTTTGGAATCAAATCCCAAAATGAACACTATTGAAATTGGGCCAAAACTGCAGTTTTAAGTCAGAGTTTTTGGCCTGATCAATTATTGTACTTGATGCCTTCGGGCTACATTTTTGTCATGACATTGATCTCAATCGCACTCTCCCCTTGCTTTGATCTGCCCTACCCAGCCTTCCCTTAAAACCTTTGCAAGCAGGGAGACTTCTTAAGTTTCCTTATCCAGATTTTTAATTCCCATTTTCAGGTCTCCTTTTGCTTTGTGGTATTTCTGAATGCAAGAGAAAAGACTTGACATGACAATAGATGAGCTTGCTATAGATAAAAGCCACAAAAAGCTTACTTTAAAAATAATGTATTTCAGAAGTCAACATGTCTTTGCTGAAATAATGGAGGGAAGATAAGAGATGCATTAAATTGCTGTGATCCATGGTAGGCGATGATGACTTGGCAACCTCAAAGTGGTAGGTGGGAATAGGATAAAAGATTGGTAAAGAAAAGAGGGAAATAATGATTTCATAGGAAGGAGGGGAAATGAATCTTTGGTAGAAAGCCAATATTTGCTAACCTGTTGAAAGGTTTCCTTGTTTAAAAAAAAAATTATATATCTGCCAATGCCAATGCAAATGCTTGCGTTTTATGAAACTTGAAATGGAGGACCAAAAGGAAAAAAAAAGTGTTATCTGAAAAAGTAAACAGCTGAATAAAATCCCAAAAGCTTTCACTACAAGAATCACTTGACCTAATTGCATGAGAACATGACCTTAAAAATCTATGTTCTCACTTAAACTTTTCCAGAGTTAGCACACTTCTGAAGGCCAGCTTAGAGATTTGTACAGAGAAACATGAGAATTCACTCATGGGCCTATTCGCAACCTGGAATAAATTTGCAACCTCTAAATCAGTGATGGAGAAACTTTTTGGTGCCAAGTGCCCAAAGTGCACGGGCAAAACCCCAAAATGTAATGCAAGCACCCCTGCGCATGTACCCTGCCCCTGTGCGTGTGTTCTGCCCACCTGTGCATGTGCCCCGCTCCCCCCTCGCCCATTTGTGACTTCCAGGTTAGTGCAGGAGGCTTTCCAGGCCCAAAATGGGGTATGGGAGGCCTCACATGGTGCCCCCGTACCCCATTTTGGCTTCCAGGTTGGTGCAGGAGGCCTTCCAGCCCAAAACAGGGTGCGGGGACCTCATGCTGGACCCCTGTGCCCCGTTTTGGCTTTCAGGGTGGTGCAGGAGGCACCACGCATGCATGGCAGAGACCGAAAAATCAGCTAGGTGGCGGGAGGTGCGTGCTCATGCATGGTCGAGCTGGGCTGGGGCGACGGCTGGTGTGCCCGCTGAGAGGGCTCTACGTGCCACCTGTGGCACATGTGCTATAGGTTCACCATCATGGCTCTAAGTGATGAAAAATAGGCCAACAAAATAAGAGGACTGCTCTGTTTCTATCAGGGTAATATTTGCTTGTTTAAAGAATGCCATTTTTAATCCGGAGTTTCCACCTTTAAAAAAATCAACTTTCTTTAAGCATGCAGAAAGGCAGTAGTTACAGCAGAATTTAATAGGATGGGGAAGCAAGATGACATTTTCCTTCAGAAACAAGTACCCAATATGATTTTAAATGAATCTTTCTCTCTCTTTTCCTCACCCTTACTTTTGCAATAATCCTGCGAGCTTGATGAGATCTCACCAAAGCTTCTTTCAGATGAAGATTTATTGTGGGCTTGCTATGGCTCAATCATTCACATTTTATGAGAAGTCCGTGTGCTGATGTCATCCCTCGTAAATCTCTCTGTGTCCTCAGTGCCATTTCTAACTTTTTTCTTTTTCTGGGGGTCGGGCGGGGGGAACCATTTCAGAAGAATGTAAGAGCAATGCAGGTGGAAATATCTGAGGAGCAATTTTTTAAAAAGAGATGTTGCTTTGACCTATCCTAGGATTAATTTATTATAACTCAGGGTACATTTTTTTGTAAACATGGGAGTTATTGACATGTTTACCACTCTTCATTTTATTAATATAAATTTAAATTTAAATAGTATTAAACCATCACTCTAACTTTTATTGTTTTCATAAATTGCTTTCTATCACACATGCACAAACAAACTTATATACACACAGGGAAAGATTTTAGCTTGGTGATTAATGACACCAACCAAGTTTGTTTTAAGTGTATGTGCATATATATGCAGAGAGAGATTAATCGCAAGAGAGGGGATGGACATATGAATTGAGCGGACAGGAAAATAAAGAATACATCCCAGAAAGTAAAATCCAATAAAAAGGTTAGGTTCAACCTGAGTGAGACTTTACCTATATTGTAGAATTACTATAAAAGCATGCTAAAAGAATAAAAACCAAACAAAAACAATAAAAACCAAACAAAAACAATGCGGGAGGGATCTTGGAGTCCTAGTGGACAATCACTTAAACATGAGCCAGCAGTGTGTGGCTGCAGCCAAAAAAAGCTAATACAATCCTTGGTTGTATAAGCAGAGGCATAGAATCAAAATCATGTGAAATATTAGTACCGCTTTATAAAGATTTAGTAAGACTACACTTGGAATACTGCATCCAGTTTTGCTTACCACATTACAAAAAAGATGTTGAGACTTTGGAAGAAGTTCAGAGAAGAGCAACTAAGATGATTAAAGGCCTGGAGACAAAAAAATAATAATATGAAGAATGGTTGCAGGATTTGAGTTTGGCTAATCTAGAGAAAAGAAGGACTGGAGGTGACATGATAGCAGTATTCCAGTATTTGAGGGGCTGCCACAAAGAAGAGAGGGTCAACTTAGTTTCCAAAGCACCAGAGGGTAGAACAAAAACCAATAGATGGAAACAGTGGTGAAATCTGAACTGGTTTGCCACTGGTTCGCTGGCTGAGCATGCGCAGTGCACACCAAACACACACTGTGTATGCACACATGCACAGTATGCACCAAAAGCGTGCTTCGCACAGAAAAATGAAGCTTGGGAAGGTAAGTAGAACAGCGAGGGGCAGGGGAACAGCTGTGCCACATGATTTAGATTCATTAGAAAGCAGGATTTCCTGCTTTCTAGCGATTTTAAATCGTGCGGCACAGCTGATCATTGGAAATACTGGTTCAGAGGAAGTGGTAGGTTTTTTTTTTACTACCGGTTTGCCTGAACTGGGAGTTTTTATCACTACCGGTTTGCCCGAACTGGTGTGAACTGGTAGCATGTCACCACTGGATGGAAACTAATCAAGAAGAGAAGCAACCTGGAATTAAGGAGAAACTGCCTAACAGTGAGAACAATTAACTAGTGGAATGGCTTGCCTTCAGAAGTTGTGGCTGCTCCATCACTGGAGGTTTTTAAGAAGAGACTGGACAGCCACTTGTCTGAAATGGTGTAGGGTCTCCTGCTTGAGCAGTGGGTTGGACTAGAAGGTCCTTTCCAGCTCTATTCTGAATTAAATTGAAATTGAATGGAAGGCAGTGTTTCGGACCACTGATATTATTCACCTTGCTAAAACTGCAATTATGTAAAGGGTTTCCCATCAATCTGAATGGATATAGAGCAAAATAATTAATCATAGCCTGGATGGATAATGCAACTTTAAAAATAATAAAAATAATAGGTGGGCACGGAATGTTGCAAGAATATCAGACACTTGAAGAAGAGAAAAGGGTATTGGAAGAATATCTGAAGATTTGCAACAAATACCATTTGCTTGCAAGAAAAAATTGGCCAGACAATAAAATAGAAAAAGTAGTTGAAAATGAAGAAGCTAAAATGCTCTGGGACTTTACATTTCAAACAGGCAAGTGCCTGCCATAATACACCCCATAATTTTCAATAAGAAAAACAAAAATGTCTCAATAGTTGAGGTTGCAGTACCTGGAGCCAGAATAGACGAGAAAGAACAACATAATAAATTACAAAGACTCAGAAATAGAAATAGAACTTTGGAAAAAGAAAGCAAAGATAGCCCCAATAGTAATACCGGTAGATGCCTTGGATCCCAAAACAACTGGAGAACCACTTGAACCCCACTGGCATTGACAAATTCACCATCAGTCAATTGCAAAGGATAGCTCTACCTGGAACAGCTTACAGCTTGCAACGGTATCTTCAACTCCATCAAAGAACATCTGCCTGTATCAGTCCTTGGGAAGGACTCAATAGGTGGATAAAAATGCCAAATCAAGTCTGAACATCTGACTGATTGTGCAACAAACCACAAGAATACTATAAGAATATATGACCTATGCCTTGAACTTGATAGATTTATTATCAGGGACATTTATAAATCCACTATCACAGCAGGTGTCGGGACCTAACCCAGTTTGGCTGATCTCAGAAAAGTAAAGCAGGAATGGATCTAATTGCTGCTTGAACAAGAGACCACCAGGAGATTCCAGAGCTGTAGAGTATACTGGGAAGTTCAGAAAGGTCGTCTTGAGAGAGATGATTTAGAAATAATAGCACAACTATTTCTAAACTCCTGATTTTAAGGAGACACCCTTGAACCTATTGCCAACTAATAAAAAAGTTGCCTATTTTTCACTTACTTAATATGAAGGTGAGGCTCCCATTGGCTTTTCTTCTTGCCACCTTCCAGTGTCCTTGAATCACCTTCTTATCATAAATGGACTGTGGATACCTTGATAATCCACAGTAGTGCCAACCTAGTTTTGAGAGGGAGAGAGAAAGAGAGGGAGGGAGGGATAGAGAGAGAGAGAATACTAAAGCAGATGGGGCAGTAACAATTCTCTCATTGCTTTGGAGAGAATGCAAAACACTTTTAATCACAAAGAGAATCAGTCTTTCTTTCTTTCTTCTCTCTCTCTCTCTCGCTCTCTCTTCATTTTTTATATGTGAGAATAAAAAAAGAGGCTGATCAGCCTAGAAATTCCTGATTATATTAGTTTGTTAGTAGTAAAATAGGGGGAGAGCAGGGCAAGAAATTGATATCTATTTCTCAAATTATTTCAGATTTGCTCCCAATATTATGTTTGGCCATAATGTAAATAGGATGTTATTTGCTTCTAATTTCTTATATAGTACTTCTATAATCAGGTGTGAAGTATCCTGTTGCTACATTAGGCTTTTATGCAGCCTTCCATATATTATTTATAGTATTAAAATTGCTTATTAGGGCAATGGTGCTGGAGGATGAAATAATATCTAATATTCTTCAGAGGACAGCTATTGTTTATTTTTCCCTTTCTTGCATTCTTTTTTACTGCATTAACTTAGAAAAAGATGCAGAAAGTTGTCTGTTGTCTAGAGTTAAGAAATGCTTAAGGTTCCTACAGGTGCCAACCACTTTGTAGCAATAATTTGAAGGCGGTTCTTCATTATACTTGATTTAATAAACATTTACAGATTTGTAGCAGACATGATAAATCTATTAGGGGCATTAGTAGGGAAAATGGTTTATTATCTTAATCAAGGACAAGTAATCTTTGATTTTTCACCCAGTAATAATAATCCTGCTCTTAGCACTAGCCTGGAAGCAAAGAAATTAAAAAATAGTAATTTGTCAAGTTTCTAATGCAAATGGATTAGTTTACGGTTTGTTCAGTTTAGCATCTTAACATATTGAAAGCCATATTTTCATGCTTTCAGGATACATCCACATATTTGGGTCACTCCCTACTTGCTAATTTCAGGAATGGCTGCTGTTATTCTCCTCCACTTTGAGCCCATAACCAATGCATCATGCACCTTGCATCTTCTAGCTTTGAGTCAAAGCAGCTTCTTTTCAACTTTCTTTAAAATAATTTATATTAAAGAAATGTTTAATAAGATTTAAAAAATACAAATTTTAGAGAAGAAATAAGGAAAATAAAGAAAACTATTGAATAAAAAAATAAGAAAAAGAAAGAAAAGAGAAGGAAAATAAAAAAGATTATAAAGAAGTGGTTTCTGTTCATCTTAACAGTGGTTATAAATGCATTTATATTTTGCCCTCTGCCTCACAATTTCCGTCTTTCCATAATAACAATAGCAATAGCAGTTAGACTTATATACCACTTCACAGTGCTTTTCCAGCCCTCTCTAAGCAGTTTACAGAGTCAGCCTATTGCCTGCAATAATCTGGGTCCTCATTTTACCCACCTTGGAAGGATGGAAGGCTGAGTCAACCTTGAGCCTGATGAGACTCTATCTGCCAAACTGCAGGCAGCCGGTGATCAGCAGAAGTAGCCTGTAGTACTGCACTCTAACCACTGTGCCACTGCGGCTCTAATCTACTCTTTGTAATCTACTCTATAATCTACTCTTTGTAATCATCAACCATTTTCCAGAGAGGATGGTCTCCAATTCTTCACTCTATTCTTGTAGCACCCTCAGCTCTGATTGGCTGCAGGGCCTAGTGAGCCCCTGCCTCCTCCAATGGCTGCTCAGAATGTAAATAGCATTAGAGGTTAATTCACCTATGTAGCACCTCTATTTCATGAGCTAAACTGGCTGCCAGTAGACTTATTAGTGCAATTCAAGGTGCAGTTATCATCTACAAAGCCCCTAATGGCCCAGGGGCTTTATTATTTGTGGGACCTACAATACCTGTCTCCAAATACTTCTGCTCATCCCATGGGATCTGCTAGGTGGGAATACTCTAGAGTCTAGATCTTCTTTTTACCATCCAATGGCACCAGGAAGTGTTGTGCACCTGTTCTTTCAACAGGCCCCCTCCTGCCCTGCCTTGCTGGCTTTTTGTATGACATTAAAGACCTGGCTCTTTTTTTAAGCATAGGGCCTGGGTAAGGGGTCATCCTATTTTGATACAGCATTGATTTGCTTTCTCCCATTTTTCCTCTTCTCCATGAAACGTTGCTTTTATTTATGGTGTTCATTTTATATTAGTTGCTTTAAGTCACTTGTTGACTAACTCTTTCTATTATACATCATTCTGTCTATTTGAAGCCATTATTCCATCCCTCAGGTGTGACACTGTCCATCTGCATGCTAAATAGGCCTCACCCTGCTTAGCTTTTCAAGATTTTATTTTGCCTTTAATTATTCAAATACTTGCTGGATAAAAGTATCAAGGAAAAAAATCCACTTGTTTTCTGCTTTCAAAGCAAATTGTAAAGAGATTGTTTCATTCTACAGATTAGCCTACTTGACTACATTTTTTAAAAAAAGAAACTTTGATAAAGAAGTTGTACAATATACAAATGAGGGCATGTTATATGGGTAAACTGCTGTCCCTTGACAAAAAAAAAAATCCTGCAAAATTTTTAAACAACAAACTTTTTAAAACTGAATTTGGGTGTGGGTGGGTTCCTTCTCAGATGTCTTCACAAGCTCTGGAAGTACGATAGACTAGGAATTGGTGATGGACAGAGAACAATGACAGAGGCATGGTGGAAGTAAATAGAAATGCAAATATGGTTCCCACTGCTTTCTGAGGAATTAAGGAGTGGAAATAGTTATAGGGTGAAAATGCTATGAAACAATTCTCTTCTCTTGAACCAGCCTCTGCTTTGCATTCTAGATATAGCTGCTACTACAATAAAGCTAATGTAGGGAGGCATTTGCTCCTTTGCCCAACCTCAGTGAAGTCATTGGTATGCAAGTCTATCAGTGCCCACCTGATTTTCCAAAGAAGATCATTGCTTAAACTGATGGGGATTTCAATCTTTTCTCCTACCTGCTTCCTTCCAGAAATCCAATTCCCAGGGTCTGGATGAAGAAGATCACTACAACTACCGGTATCTGGTATCCTTTAAACTGAGAACATCAAGCACCCTGAAGTCAAGAAGAAAGTTAGAAGTGAATACATCGTGAGAGTGAAGAAGACTTAAAAATCCAAACCCAATACATAATAAAGACGATTAACACCTGGGCAATTCCAGTCATTAGATTGGAATTGCCAATTGGAATAATAGATTGGACTCAAGCAGAACTAAAAATTCTAAAAAAAAAACGAATAGGAAGACCAGGATCATGAATCATACCCCTTCATCAATACAGCATTCTATTTGCCAAGGAAAATAGGTGGGCATGGAATACTGCACCAGTCCCTTGAAGAAGAAAAAAGGGCATTGGAAGAGAATCAGAAGGTGAAGAAGATACACTAAAGCTAGCACACTGTGAAGACTTACTGAATACTGAAGAGATCAAACTGGCCTACAAGGAAGACTAAATTAAGAATAGAAAAGAGTCATGGCAAGGCAAATTCCTACACGGCCAGTGCGTAAAAAAAACCCCCAACCTAGCAGGCAAAGCAGAAAATAACAAGACTTGGGAATGGTTAAGACAGTGATGGCAAACCTTTTAGACACCGAGCGCCCAAACTGCACGTGCGCACGCCCAAATTAAAAGGTGTGCATGTGCACCGCATGTGTGGACATGTGCAGCACATGCGTGGACATGCATGCTGCATGCACAAATGTGCGCGTGTGCTGACATGCATGCAGACATGCGTGCATGTGCAGCAGAGACCCGAACACCAGATGGCTGGAAGGAGACAGGGCATCCCAACACTGGCAGCGCGGCAAGAGGTAAGATCTTTTTCTTCCGTGAGCTTCTGTTTTGTTGTTTGCAGGGAAACAGAAGCTCATGAAAGAAACGCCATGGAAATCTGACCTGGGGTGACGGCGCATGTGCCAGCATGCTACCTAGGTTCACCATCACAGGACTAAAATCAGGAAAGTTGAAGAAAGAAACACCTGCCTATTCCAGGTCCTTAGGAAGAATTTGATAGGTGGACAAAAATGCCAAATCCAATGTAAACATCTGGCTGACCATGCAATCAACCATAATACACTCCATTGGCAAAAGGGTCACATTTGAAGTTCTTTAATACTGTGACCTTGGTAGGAAAGTGAAGGGCAGTTATACGTCATTGAGAATATAACTCAGTGGACAGGCTGAAGATCTAGAAAGGGCCCAGGAGAGAAGTAAAAGATATCTTCTAAAATTCTCATAAAAGCAAATTTGGCAGTACTGTATGCCTCCACCAGATTTCATAGTAGACAAACACAAATACCAAGCATAACACACTAGCAATCTTTCCCTGGTTAAAAAAAAAATCTTCAAATAAACAACAACAATAAAAGCAACTGGGAAAAAAATGTTTTTAAAGTTCACAGCACGTGTGAACTGTAATGAACTTTAATGAATGCACATGTCAACAAATAGAACCGGTTAATGGACCAAAAATGGTTCTTTACCAATTTAGATTAATGATTATCTAATTAATGGAACTTGCGAAGAAATTCTCTGCATGTTATGAGATTTTGTTAATGAGAATATAGATGGTTGTGAAATTTGTAATCACTAAAAAGAATAAAAAAAGAGTAAAATCTCCTTTGGTTGAATTTAATTCTTAATGACTTCCCTTCCTCCCTCCCTCCCTCCCTCTCTCTTTCTTTCTTTCTTCTTTCTCTTTTTCTTTTTTTAAATCTAAGTACCAGTCAAGTCCAACTCTACTTAGTTTCTGAACCTAGACAAGATCAGCCAGGTGCTGCCACCTGCTGAAACTGAAAACAAAATGAAACAAATTGATAACATTGATAAAATTTTGCAAAGCAGGGGGAAATACAATGTATTGAAGGAATGATCAAGTGCATTGGGATTCCCTTTGAATGGGTGTTAGAAAATTCTTTCTTCCTAATGGAGCAGTTTCTAATGGTGCAGTTTTGACAATGAGCTAGCTGGGCTTCTCTTAATTGGATATGTATAAGCAGAGCAAGGTAGCTCTCTGTTGTTGTTTTTCTTCCATTCATTTGGATCCAATAGTCAAAGACTGCTTGAACAAGTCCCTGCAATTTTCTTGGCAAGATTTTGCCAAAATGGTTTGCTATTGCCTCCTTCCTAGGGCTGAGAGAAAGTGACTGGCCCAAGGTCACCCAGTTGGCTTTGTGCCTAAGGCAGGACAAGAACTCTTAGTCTCACAGTTTCTAGCCTAATGCTATAACCACTGCTGGGGATGCTTAAATTCAGATTCGTACACTAAAAAAAGCTTTTGACTCAGATGCCTAAATGGCCTTTTAAATTGAGTTCTATGGCTGGGAGATTTTAGAATGCTTTCATTCAACCCAAACTGTCAGACTGGTCCACCATCTCTATCTTTGAGTCCAAGAGAGATTCAAATTAACCAAGTGATTAAATATAAAACTAGAGTTGATTGCTTGGTTTACTGAGTTAGCAATTCCTCTTCCAGGTAACTCAGTTGTCTTTAAAATAGGCACATATACACATATGGAGCAATTTACATTCTCTTTACTATGAGTAATCTTTCCACAGCCACCTCTTAGTCACATACTCACTAGTAGTAGTATGTTGCCATGTCCTAAGTAGTCTAAACATGTAAGGCTGTATGTTTGGAGAAATAAGTGACTAAAGCAACGTGAATCAAACAAGATGAAAAATCTTTATAAACTTTGGTTACATTTTAGACAAGCTGAACAGCATTGTGGCAGCAAAGCATTCTGTCAAACAATGAAAGTTTGCAAAGAATTATTTATTTAACCAAAGTTGCTTTTTAGAGAATGAAGGCCGAACAAGCCAAACCTTATTATTAACAAGAAATGTAGACTGAAAAGTAAACTTCTTTGATGCCACTTAGCTGTCAGATAACATGTATATAGAATTGCTAATTAGTTCTGTGACCTGACTGACCTTTACTGTTGCAAATATTAGTTTGGATTGCCAGTATCATTAAAGAAATCCATGTGAAATATAGAGAATGTGAAATAAATGAATGAATATTCTGCTAACTAATGGTCATCTGGGGTTTTTTTCTTTTCTTTTCTTTTTTCAGCCAAGATCTCTGGTTCTAATCTAATGCTCTACAACTCTAAACATTCACATTGTACTCGTTGTTTGGTCTGATCTGGTGACATTGCTATTGCAATATTCCTCAGGCTATAAAATATAAACTCCAGAACTTCTATTTAAATACGTTTTCTTTAAGGCCAGTGATGAAAAATGAGAAGGTATTTTATTTATCAGAAAATGTAAGAGTGACTTATTTAATAAGCAGCTTACAGGTGGGGAGAAGGCAGAAGCCTGTAGGATCTATGTGGGAGGATAAGCAATGACTTTTGGCCCCAGTATAAGGATTAAAGAAAATGTTATGCTCAAGGTTGTCTCTATGGAAAGGAGACATTCCAAGAGAGAAGGTAGAGAATTCAAACAGCCCAAGGTAACCACGCGTCTTCCAAATATTTTCTGCACGTACTTTACAGAACATTTTGATGAATCAAGATAGGGAGAGATTCAATGCTTAGCTCTGGAGTAGTGGAAATTTTGAAGCTTCCAGATTTCTGGGCATGTCTTTTCATGTGGCATGACTTCACACATACGTACACACAGAGTGGGGAGACTGGCTTTGGAAAGATGTGATATATGAGAAGCCAGGTCTCTTCTACCCCCGCCTCCCACAAATGACTCAATAAATTCTGCTTCTGTGCAGGAGAAAAATATGGTTTTGTTACTGGGGAAAAAGAATCCCTTCTTAGATTGTCCTAAAACATGAAAGAAATCATACAATATATTCCCTTTCCTGAACCTATGGATTTGGAAATAGCCATGAAATCCTACCTCTTAGGCAATCTTGACTTTCATGATGGAAAAAGGCAGGCACAGATTAAATAAATATATGCAGAAACTGTTGAGTTCTGTAGTGGCTGCTTCTTTTTCAGTTCTTTTTATAGCTTTAAGGAGGTTCTTGCCTTCTTGAATTGATATTCCTAGTTTCTAATCTACAGTCAGTTTGGCACAGATTAAGGCATGCTTTAATCCAGGCATCTTAATTTACATGACATCTCAGTCTGCCTTTGTAAGTAAAATTGAACATGAACTGTGGGTAATGACAGATCGTTGATTTTTTTTAAAATAATGTAGAATGCTTTGTATGTCGCCTTTGAATCTTATGTGTCAAGTGCAATGTTGAAATATCGAAAATGAGTACTACATAAATGCATAGGTGTGTGCAATTGTTGCATCCACTTAATTTGAGCAAAGTGCATACGCTTTTCTACTTAATTGGCCTCAACCACATATCTGAGGTCTCTGTTTCTCTTGAACATCAAAATTATGAGGAATGAAATAATATGTTTGATGGGTACTGTACTTGTCTCTTAACAAGATTGGCAATCCTAATGAGTGCAGTGTTGCCAATGATTGCATAAGTAATTATAATTGTATAGTAACCAGGAACTACACATTTTGGCATGAAAGCATAGGATTAGATGAATTCTGTGGATATGCTGCTTCCTGAAACCACCTGATCCTGTGTTTTCAAAAAAATCCCCACCACTGCTCATTTTGCACCATGAAATTGAAAAGGATGTATGCCCATTGCTGTCTACAGCTTGACCATTACACAAGCACTTGAACTTCAGCTGAATTCTGCATTTCCATGACATAAATTGAATAGTGAAGATCCCTCTAAATTTACAGCTGGACTTTTCTAACTTGTTCATCATACCTGATCAGCTTCTAGCTTTGGTAGTTCAGTCAAGGTAACAATAGGCCTTAAATATGTTCATTTCACAATAAATACCTTACATCACCTTAGGCTAGTATATATGTATTTGTTTACATCTTGTTGCCTTAGTCATCCTTATCTCAAATATTCTGCTTCCCTAGTGTTTTTAGGTTTCCCTTGACTGTGATCTAGGGTCAATCCAAAGCAACAACTTGTTTACATAGTCTTTGACGTCACCAAGTGAAGTGAAGACTGAAAAGTCAAGGTGGAATTGTGTAACCTGCCACATGCCAAGAATATCTCAGATGCAGGATAATCTACTAATACCAATCACCAAGATGCTTTCTAAAGATAATATCCTAGTGCAGACTTTCCCAATCTGATGTCCTCTAAGGAAGTTGGATGTCAACTTTCATATGTACCACAGCCAGTAAAGCAAACATTTATGGGAGTAGATGTTAAAATAGTGATGAACACCTGGCTGGCAAAATCTGTTTGCAATCATATATACTGCTTTGAGTATCATAAACAGTGGTGGGATTCAAATAGTTTAACAACCGGTTCTCCCAGGGTCAGGTTGGCTGTTGTGGGAGACGTAATCCATCCCCGCCCTCCAGCTCTGCCACACATGCAGGACGAGCCTCCCACGACAGCCAACCTGACCCTGGGTGAATCAGTTGTTAAATTACCACCATCCCTGCTATCAAAGTGGATCCTGGGCACTGAGCTGCAATGGAGAAATGGGAGGGACCGGCACAAGAGAAGGAGGAGGAGCAGGGAGAAGAAAGAGAGAAAGTGGCCTTCTCCTTCCCTCGTGCTGACTGTTCCATTGCCCGTTTCTCCATTGCAGCACAGCGCAGCACCCAGGATCCACTTCAATAGTGTGTGTTTGTGAGGGGTAATTTAACAACTGGTTCTCCCGAATCAGTGTGAATCGGCTGAATCCCACCACTGAACATAAGTATTAAAGTGAAACATCAGTAGCTGGCTAGCTAGCTAGATACCGTAGATAGATTGGTGATTGATGGTTGGTAGGTAGGTAGGTAGGTAGGTAGGTAGATAGATTGATTGATTTTGCAAATATTAATGACTGCTTATATTAATCAAAGTGGGATGTGGTGGCTCAGTGGCTAAGACACTGAGCTTGTCGATCGAAAGGGCGGCAGTTCAGCGGTTCGAATCCCTAGTGCCGCTTAATGGGGTGAGCTCCCATTACTTGTCCCAGCTTCTGCCAACCTAGCAGTTCGAAAGCACATAAAAATGCAAGTAGAAAAATAGGGACCATCTTTGGTGGGAAGGTAACAGAGTTCTGTTCGCCTTTGGCATTTAGTCATGCCAGCCATATGACCACGGAGATGTATTTGGACAGCGCTGGCTCTTCAGCTTTGAAATGGAGATGAGCACTGCCCCCTAGAGTCGGGAACGACTAGCACATATGTGCGAGGGGAACCTTTACCTTTATTTATCTTAATCAAATATCTTTGGGTATGAAAACTCATCTCAGTTGTAATTTGAAAAGTGTAAATTAGCCCTGTTTGTTTGAAGATATGTGCCAAATGATCTGACCACATTAAGAATTTTGCATCCAGTTCTGCATGCCACATTTTATGAAGGATAGGGACAAAATGGAGGATGTCTATAGAAGAGCAACCACACTGATAAGGAGTCTAGTAAGAAAACAAAGTTAGGAATGATTGGAGATAAAAGATACATTCAGCCTGTATTAACATTGTTGGGAAACATGATAGACATCTTCAAAAGTATTCAAAGGGTTCTAGATGATGAGATAGAATTGACATGAGAAGAAACTATAGATATAAATTACATAAACATCAAGAACATTTTCCTAATGATAAGAACTATTAAACAACATAGCAAATTGCTTCAAAGGTAGAAGTGTTTGAACAAAGATTGGATAGGTATCTATCAAAACATTGTAGCTGGGGATTTCTGCACTGGCAAGGGGTTGAATTAGATCATCTTCAAACCCCTTCCAACCCTTCTATGATTTTAAATATTCATCCATTCACCATACCCCTGTTTTTTGGCAGCCAAGGTTGGTTGCCTGATTCATTTGAAGCAGCTGCCTTAGTACTCAGAGTCCTATCTTTAGAATTATTTCAAAGAATAGAGAAAATGGAATGAAATGCTATTGTGTTTATTTAGATATGGACTAGGTACTCTGTGTTGCTTGTGTGTGTGTGTGTGTGTGTAAGTCCTCTCTTTTACTGCATAATTATCAATTTCCCTGGTTTTTCAGTTTCCATTCTATCCCAAAGGAAAACTTGAGAAGTAGCTTTCTCCCTAGCAGTATTGCTATTTTTTTAAAAAAATTGATTTATATGCTGCCCTTCTCCGGAGACTCAGGGCAGCTTACAGTGTGCTAAGCAATAGCCTTCATCCTTTTGTATATTTATACAAAGTCAGCTTATTGCCCCCACAATCTGGGTCCTCATTTTACCTATCTTAGAAAGGATGGAAGGCTGAGTCAACCTTGAGCCTAGCGAGATTCGAACTTGCAGTAATTGCAGGCAGCTGGTCTTAATAACAGGGTGCTTTAGACCACTGTACTACCAAGGCTCCAAGCCTGTATTACCAAGCCTGTACTACCAAGGCTATTAATGCAAAAGCAGATCCTATTCATTCCCCTGTAAAAAAAAAACACCATTGGAGCATTTTCAAGGCAAAAACTATATGCATGTAACTTTATTGATGAGCAGAAATGGGTACAGTGAGATTCTGCTTGTGCTGCTCAGAAGGGGATGGTTAAGATGTTGCAGTCAGTGATGATTAGACACAATGGTGTTACGACAGGGTTTAGAAGAGCCAGCAGTTTCTGCCGTGGAGACATCCCAAGCAAGTGTGAATTGGTTCCCACGCTGTCTTCTCATGAAATAGGCCTTCCATGACAAGGAAAGCAAGATCTGTATTAATTGCAGTATTCAAAAAGATTATTCATCTGGTAGGTTAGTAGATAGGTACGTAGGTAGCTACGGATAGATAGATAGATAGATAGATAGATAGATAGATAGATAGATAGATGATAGGTAGGTAGGTAGGTAGATGATAGATGATAGATAGATGATAGATAGATGATAGATAGATGGATGATAGGTAGGTAGATAGACAGACAGACAGACAGACAGATAGATGATAGAAAGAGAAAGAGAGGGGGGAGAGAGAGGGAGAGAGGGGGGGTAACCTACCCAAAAATACAGGTAGTCTTTGACTTACTGCCACAATTGAGCCCAAAATTTCTGTTGCTAAGTAGGACATTTGTTAAGTGACTTTTGCCCCATTTTATGACTTTTGTTGCTACAATTATAAAGTGAATCACTGCAGTCGTTAAGTTAGTAACCTGCTTGTTAAGTGAATCTGGATTCCCCATTGACTTTGCTTGTCAGAAGGTCGCCAAAAAGGATCACATGACCCCGGGACACTGCGTTCATCATAAGTATGAGTCAGTTTGCCAAGCATCTGAATTTTGATCGCATGACCATGGGAATGATGTAATGGTTGTAAGTGCGAAAAACAGTCCTAAGTAACTTTTTTCAGTGATGTTGTAACTTCGAACAGACATTAAATGAACTGTCGTAAGTCGAGGACTACCTTGTATTATGTGCCAAAAGAAAAATGAACCTGGCATAAGAGGGGAATTACCAGGTGGCATCATCTAGAAAGTCTTGCTTCTGAAAGCATCTGAGTGCGTGAAAATTGCTCCCAAAAGGAGGACCCTTTTCTGCATCATTATATTAATGTACTTGTCAGAGGAAAATTATTCCACTGCAATTGTAACATCTTCTCTCACACACCCTTGCAGTCACACCACAATAAAAAGTTATCAACTTGTCAGATAACATTTTTTTCTTTTCTAACGTACTTGCAGGGCAGATTTTTCTCAGCTTCTTGGTAGAAACTTCCAATAGCAGAGGTAAGAACTAAAGTAGTATCAGCACACTTAACTCCTTCTGCACGAATCAAAAAGAGGATTATGAAAATATCTATAGACCCCTCACATCCTGGATGTAAATTATTTCAACATCTAACCTCAAAACATTATAGCACATTGCACACCAGAACAACTAGACACAAGGACAGTTTTTTCCCAAATGCCATCACTTTGCTAAACCACTAATGCCCACAACACTGTCAAACTATTTACTAAGACTGCATTACTATTATTATTCTCCTTCCTATTACCTATCTCCTTTTCTACTTATTACTAGAACCTTGTTGCTTGTATCTTTACGATCTATATTGTTTATTTAGTTTCCTAGTATGATTTTGATTGCTTATTTAGTATCATATGACTATCACTAAGTGTTGTATCTTATGATTCATGATGAATATATTTATGATGGCTATGATCATGATTTATCACATATATCTATTATATACACTAAGAGCTTATGCACCGAAGACAAATTCCTTGGGATTGGAATAGAATAAAGAATTCTATTCTATTCTATTCTATTCTATTCTATTCTATTCTATTCTATTCTATTCTATTCTATTCTATTCTATTCTATTCCATTCCATTCCATTCCATTCCATTCCACTCCACTCCACTCCACTCCACTCCACTCCATTCCATTCCATTCCATTCACTTTAAGCGCCTTTATACATTCTAGATAACTTCACTGGTGTCATATATCTGCCATACATGGTTTAATAAAAAATCTTTTAAGATTATAAAAAAAATGTAAAGTTTAATCCTTTCAGCCACATATTTTCCCATAGTTCCATCTAAATATTATAACCAAAAATTTTAGCCCACTGTATTATACATTCTTTCATTTTGTCTTTTTCTGTTTCAAATCTCAATAACATCTCTGTATACGTTTTAGCAATTACATGTTCATCATTTGTACACTCTTCCATTTCAAAATCAGCCTTACAATGTTCAAAACCATAAACTCCTTTACCTTTGTCTTTTTCTGTTTCAAACCTCATTAAAAGTGTATATATTATAGCAATTACATGTTCATCATTTGTACACACTTCCATTTCAAATTCAGCCTTACAATGTTCAAAACCATAAACCCTTTTACCTACTTTACAAGAAACCTATTGGCAACTATATCGAAAGCATGTAAAAAATGCAAGTAGAAAAATAGGGATCATCTTTGGTGGGAAGGTAACAGCCTTCCATGCGCCTTTCGTGTTTAGTCATGCCGGCCACATGACCATGGAGACATCTTTGGACAGCACTGGCTCTTTGGCTTTGAAATGGAGATGAGCACCGCCCCCTAGAGTTGGGAACAACTAGCACATACGTGCGAGGGGAACCTTTACTTTATCTTTTTAAGATCTCCTGTAAATTTTCAGGAGGCAACCCCCAAAGTGTAACTCACCCTTAAGCAAGTGCTTGTGAGCTTATGCATGCATGGTATTTAGCTGGGATGAAATATCTTTTTGGTGATTTGGGGACCCCATTTAATGTTTGGGGCAGGGAGAGTAGCGATAAGTGGATGGAAAGCCCAAATCAGTGAGACTGTGGCCTCTCTAATAGTTGTGGAGGGATTTTATGGGTTTTCAGAGGGAGTGGGGGACTTTTCCATTATTTTAAAACCATGGAAGCCTATTTTAGAGGTCATACTGCACTTTTAGTATTTCTCCTATTTTAGCATTTTTTTTTATTTTAGCATTTTTGTTTTGTTTAATTTTTTCTAAACAAAAATCTTCAAGAGTCTTCAAGAGTTTTGATTGGAGAGGACTACGTTGGTTGTTAAAAACAAAGGAACAGGAGTCACAGATTGCCACTCATTGGCATATAAATTTGATCTTGCCCGTTAGATCCTGAAACAGTGTTCCAAAGCCAGCCTTCTTTAATCTTGTGGTATCCAGATGGGTAGAGCTTTCAGCACCTTCAACCAATGTGATGCCTCTACTGAGATGACTGAGAATTGTCCAAACCATCTGGAAGATACCTACTTGGGCAAAGTTGGCTTAGATAGTGGTCTCTGGCGCACTAAATGCAAGAGAGTTTAAATTGTTGCTGCACCAAGTATGGTAGACACAAGTTCAAAGAGATCTGTCAAAATATTTCAAATCTGAAAATACCAGGCAGGAAAAATGCTTTAGATCAGTGGTGTCAAACTCACATAATCACAGCAGTGTCATGTGACGTATTGGGGCTTCCCCCCCTTCACTAAACTGGGTGTGGGTGTGGCCAGCACGTGATGCATCCGGCTCACAGGCCGGGAGTTTGATGGCCCTGCTTTAGATCAATGAAGTGATTGGATGCCCGCCCACAGTTCAAGTCTCATCAGTCTCAATCAGTATAAAGGTAGTCCTCAACTTACAACCACAATTGAGCCCAAAATTTATGTTGCTAAGTGAGAAATTTATTGAGTTTTGCCCTGTTTTACAACATTTTTGCCACTGTTAAGTGAATCATTACAGTTAAATTAGTAATACGGTTGTAAAGTGAAGCTGGTTTCCCCATTGACTTTGCTTGTCAGAAGGTTGCAAAAGAGGATCATATGACCCAGTGGTAGGTTTCAAAATTTTTTACTACCGGTTCTGTGGGCGTGGCTTGGTGGGCGTGGCATGACTTGGTGGACGTGGCTTGGTGGGCGTGGCAGGGGAATGATACTGTAAAATCTCCATTCCCTCCCCAATCCAGGGGAAGGTTACTGCAAAATCCCCATTTCCTCCCTATCAGCTGGGACTTGGGAGGCAGAGAATAGATGGGGGTGGGGTCAGTTAGAATTTTTACTACCGGTTCTCCGAACTACTCAAAATTTCCGCTACTGGTTCTCCAGAACCTGCTGAAACTCACCTCTGATATGACCCCAGGATACCGCAACCATCATACATGTGACTCAGTTGCCAAGCATCTGAAAGTGAATCACATGTCCATGGGAATGCTGCTATGGTCATACATGTGAAAAATGGTCATAAGTCACTGTTTTCATTGCTGTTGTAACTTTGAACAGTCATTAAGTGAATAGTTGTAAGTCGAAACTACCTGTATTCAATGGACAGGGATAATAGGATTTGTAGTCTAAAGTATCCAAAGTATTAGTTATTTATACCTAATTGCTTCCCTTCTAGAACATTTTTTCTGCCTTTTTTTCAGCAACTCCTCCTTGAACTTAATTTCCGCAAATGTTTGAATTAATTCTCCTTCTCCTCTGTATCTGGAATGAAGTCAAGTCCTAGACTTGAGGCAGAATGGGACAATTGGGCAAACCATTGTTCAGCAGGCAGCCTCTTCCATCAAAGGACCCTTACTTTGTTACAGTGACAGTATTTAATGCAATGGTGAGTACCTGGCTCAGCCATTGTTTTCCTTTCCCCAAAATTCTTCCCTATTCTTTTAAGGCACCCAAGTCAAGGGCCTTGTGAGCCTACCACCTGCTGCTTAACACTGCTTTGCATGCCGATTCCGGTGGAGAGAAAATGGTGGGACTAAAAGCTAACATTCGCACATTGCTGTGGCATTGCAAAGTGAGTCTTCAATTAATTGTATGTCTGTAATAAATAAATAAATGTCATTATTTGCATGAATTCATTACATTTAGAGGCTGCCGAAATCCAAACGCTTCCGGCAGGCTCGCGTTTTAAAATAAAAGGCAATAGAAACAAAAAAGAAAATCATAAACATTTGGCGAAGGAAACAGAACTCCTCCTCCCAAAGAGTTCCCAAAGGAAAACCTGAAAGGGGTTCAGCAGCTACTTTATCCTGAGGTTTATGAGCAAATCCAGTTTCAACAACGTTTGGCGCATCTTCAGGGTGGAATCCGTGAAGACCTCTGGAAAGTTGCTGTTCCAGAATGCAGCAGAAGGCACAGAACCTCTTGAATTACGATGGCTACCAATGAATGTGGTTTGAATTCCACGTTTTTCGGACCAAAAGAATGTATTCTCGCAACTAGGAAGCAAAAATTGCAATTAAGTTATAGACGCGGACAAAATGTTTGATGCAATTTCCAGCTTTCATGCATGATTATAGAACGCAGATTGATGTGCACGTAAGAAAAAAACCGCACATAGTACAGTATGATCTTTGGCACTTGGGGAAGTGTATGTTTCTTATTTCTCTCTTCTCTTTGTGGCCTATCCCACACTGCTCCTCCTTAATGCTGATTTGGATTATTCTCTCTCTCTCTCTCTCTCTTTTTGGGTAGAGTCTTTACTTTTGCTTATGTTACTTGTACAAAATGTCATGTACCTTGGTGGTGTTAGGTAAATAATAGCCAGACACCCAGGAACTCTATGACTCTTTTACTTCGTGCCATCGCTGACACTGCATGGTTTTTACAAGGCAACCAAGTGTCATGTTGAAGTGGGGAGCGAGGGGTGAGAAAGGCAGTGATTAATGCTTTATGTTGCTCGCGCCGAACGAAATGTCTTTGTCCAGTGCCACCTAGTGGCGTCTGCACATCTGCAGTCATGTGACTTTCTGCAAGTTGTTCCCTCTTCCCATCTTTCATCATGCGGGCAGCCATTGCTCCTGTGCACACATTTTTACAAGTAGGTAGTATATGGTGTGTGTGTGTGTGTGTGTGTGTGTGTGTGTGTGTGTGTGAAAGGATAATGGGCTATGTGCATCCTATACAAATGTATGTCTTAACTGTTTTGCATATGCACCACTCAAGTATTAAGTCCTCCAGTTAGCAACCAACAGAGCCAATAATTATTAGAACACTTGGAAGTTAGAGGCTTCTAAGCTTGGAAATGATCATCCATCCATCCTAGAGCTGTAAATTGCCCTTCATGGTACCCCAACCACTGTTTGTCATCTTGGAAGACCCTAAATTCACTGTGCGGATTTCGTGCCAAATCAGTGAATTATGAACAGCTCATTTTTGTATGCCTTTTTCCTTATGCAAAATAGTCCTTACACCGTCTTCAAATATCCTTCCTTCCTTCCTTCCTTCCTTCCTTCCTTCCTTCCTTCCTTCCTTCCTTCCTCCCTCCCTCCCTCCCTCCCTCCCTCCCTCCCTCCCTTCCTTCCTTCCCTCCCTCCCTCCCTCCCTCCCTCCCTCCTTCCTCCCTCCCTCCCTCCCTCTCTTTCATTTTCTACCCCTATATTCTAGGTATGTCAATGATGTCAGCAGCTGAAAAAGAGAACTGCTGCTAAAGGATTGCCAGAAGCTTCTCTGTCCTGCATCTCTTTGGCCTTTGACAAGCATCTTTCCTCATCTTACTCAGAGATGCCAGTGAAAGAACTGGGATATTTTCCATGCGAAACTGTAACATGACAGCAACTCTCCTTACTGGGAATGAAGAGAACAGGTCTTTTGTGTGTTTCAGTATTTTGGTTCTCCCTGCCCCCCCCCATAGGGCTACTAGGCCAGAGTAAATTGTTTTTAGCTTTTTTGATAGCAGTGTGATGAGGCTTGGTTCTATCATTGTCCTTTACTGTACCGGGGAGAACGAGCACAAGAGTTGGTTGGTTAAGAAGGTCACCCACCTCCGGTTTCCATTGTTCGCTGAGTTACAGAAAAATCACAAGTTCTGATTAGGTTACACCTCACACCTTTGTAGGTTTGCACGGGGACTCGGGGCAGCTTCACGCTCAAAGAAAGGCAGGAATGTAGGATATTGTATCTCTAATACAAAGGGAGGGAGGGAGGGAGAGAATTGGATGCTGGTATGTGACCTTCACCGTGGAGCTGTGCAGGTGCCACTCACAGGCTTGGCTATTCAGGCCATGATACTGATACCAGACGCAAAGGAAGAGAGAGAGAAACAGAAATGTCCGTAGTGAGAAGGTAGCTCTAGTCCCCCGCCTCCTTCCTTTTATCTCTAGGAACAATTTCCCCTTTGATTTTGCTTGGGTTTGTGGGCTGAGACACTGTTTTCTTTTCAAGGACTTACCCTTGTATTGTATTTCTCCACTCCCATCTCCTGAATACACACAGTGAGGGAGGAATTGCGCTTGAGCAATTAGAAGGGCATTGCACTGAAGGCCCAGATGCCTGGCTCATGTGTTATGTACATAGCACCTCTATGCTCCACCTGCAGGTACATGCTTAGGCAGCTTCCTACAGCTCAGCATCATACAGTTTAGGCAGCTCAGCATCAAGGGGAAGACTGGGTCCAGGACAGAAACCACAAGGAGGCCGAGCTTTTACATCATTAGGCATCACCTCAAAACTCTTCAATATGTCTAGCTGCGAATCTAGCCACAAAACCTTGAATGATGAAAAGTATAAGGCACTAAGTCAGGGGTTTCAAACTTGGCTGAGAAATTCTGGGAATTGAAGTCCACACATCTTAAAGTTACCAAGTTTGGAAACCCCTGCAGTTAATTATAGGAATGGATATGGGAATCATACCACATATGATTAAGAGAACAGAGTTTGAAAAGAAAAAAAAAAACAAATCACATGAAAAAGGAGTGGAAAGAATACAGGAGAATGCAGGTGTTAGATCCCTGATGAATAAGCACCTTTCCCTCTCTGGCTATTAAAGAGACAGCAACCACACATACAGTACCTTAGAACAGCCCTCCCACACCTGAGCTCTGTAGATGTATTGAAACTATACCACCTCAGCATTCGCAATTAGCATTTGATGTTGGAAGGGGGAGAATTAGGTTAGAGTGTATTTAGATATCTGAGTTGAATCCAAAGCCTGCATCTAATCAAAGGCTGCTTCTAATACAGAGGAGGCAGAAACAGTGTCCTAGAATTTGTATTTGTTCTACAGTTCATTATTGTGAGAAATGTTTAGTCTTTTTTATTATCATTATTATTATGGTTGGTCGCACAGTCTGCCAGATGTTTAGATTGGATTTGGCATTTTTATCACCTATCAAGTCCTTCCCAAGGACCAGCGCCATAGGCAGGTCACAATGTCCCCTGGCCTTTTGAAAAGGAGTCAAAACATGGCTCTGCGGCTTCGATAGGAATCGTATTCTCGTATGTTATGCTTTTCTGAAACGCTAGTAGCTAGACCATAAGTTCCAGAAGTTTGAAAATACCGATACTGATTTTTTTTCTCTCATCTTGTCTTTCTTACCCCTGACCTGGGACGAATTCCTGCCCCTCTAAATTTTCCTGTTCCCACAGTAGGTCCTTGCCATGCCTCTGGAATTACACTGCTGTGGAACCCTGTAAATTGATATTTCCCTAGCTGAAATTCAATTAGCAACCACAGGAAAAGCCACTGTAAATCAATATACATAAAGTTTGCTGGTAGCATTAGAATAGTCTCTTCTCAATATTGTTCCTCTATTTCCCCCTCCCCACACCCCCAGAGGACTATTAACCTAATGAAAAGATCAACTGCCTTGACTGCAATCTAGTGGTGGCTCCAGTTTGTGCAACTCAGACACATCAAATGCAGAAGTGTTTGTGAGCTTTTAATGTTTGTGAGAGTTCTTTTTAAGCTCTGGGGTGTCCTTTGGTATGTCCACATTTTTTTTTCCGTAATGAATACAATACAGGTGGTGCCCGACTTACAATCACAATTGAGTTAAACATTTCTGTTGTTAAGGGAGTTTTGCCCCATTTAATGACCTTTCTTGCCACAGTTGTTAAGTGAATCACTGCAGTTGATAAGTTAGTAATCCGGTTGTTAAATGAATCTGGCTTCCCCGTTGACTTTGCTTGTCAGAAGGTCACAAAAAGAGATCACATGACATAGCAACGGTCATAAATATGAACCCAGCTGCCAAGCATCTGGATTGGAATTTTGATCCCATGATCATGGGGATGCTGCAAAGGTCGTAACTATGAAAAACGGTCATAAGTCACCTGTTTCAGTGCCGTTGTAACTTTGAACGGTCACTAAATGAACTGTTGTAAGTCGAGGACTACCTGTACTGTAGTGAATTACACCTGATTTTACAACTTTATTTGCCATGATTGTTAAGTGAAGCACTGCAGTTGTTAAATGAGTTACATGGTCATTAAGCAAATCCAGGTTTCCCCCACTGATTTTGCTTGTTGGAAGCCTGCTGGGAAGGTCTCAAATGGCAATCACGTGGCCCTGATGCTGCATTATTGCAGATTGCTAAACGGCCATATTTTGATCGCATGACCTTGGGGGTATTGTGATGACCATAAGTCTGAGGACTGATAGTAAGTCACGTCTTTCGGTACTGTGTAACTTTGGTTGTTAAATAAATGGTTCTACCTTAAAGACAACTGCACTGACTTTTCCATTTGACTATTTATCCATCACTAAGCGGCAACAAAGACTTAGAGGTTTTATATCTCTTGACTGCCATCTCATGGTCATTGGTTTCATGCAGCTGGGATGCTGCCACCGGATAGGTGTTTTTGAAGAGACAAAGGTTTTGCTTTGTAAATGCAACTGGATATACTATAGGTTGACCTACTCTTCAAATTAGATTAAGTGGCTGTAGAAATCATGATTCTGGCTCTTCCTTACAGCAGAGACGAACAGCACAAAGTCCAGTTCCTTTCCTTTCCTTTCCTTTCCTTTCCTTTCCTTTCCTTTCCTTTCCTTTCCTTTCCTTTCCTTTCCTTTCCTTTCCTTTCCTTTCCTTATTCCCTTTCTCCTTCCCCTTCCCCTTCCTTCCTTCCTTCCCAATGTTTTATCATCAATTGTCTTCTGTTTTTAATCAAACTTGATTTAGTGGAATAGAAAGAATATGACAAACTCCTCTGTTCAACTGACATATGGGGGGGGATCCTATAGGGATGAAATCCCTATTCAGCAGTTTGGTTGCTGTTTACCTGCTCTTTCCAACAGCCATCCAGAAATATCCAAGATATGAGAGTGAAGGAAAAATAAAATCTCTCTCGACCACTCAAGCAACTAGATGACGCATAAATATGGCAAACATTTCCCAGACTTATACTGCTAAATAGACAGAATTTTTTATGAGCCAGCTTAGTCTTCTCACTGCATTGGAAAAGTCTATTTCCTCCCTTGTTGATAACAGCAATGGTTGGTTTTATACAATCCCATAAAACTCCACTGTGTCTTATCTGTATGGGACTCAGATAATAATAGCAATCATAAATACTTCTTTGGGCAGTTAGGCTCCCCTTTTCAGCCCCAACAACATAACTTGGCCAATTTAAGTCAAAAGGAAAGAGACAGACATGCATAGAATACTTTTCCCAAGAAATATGTGGCAAAGTGGGAGTGCAGACTGAACCAAATATTTGCAAGTCTTCAAAATATAGCAATTTTTCAATTTTTAAAAGAATTTGAACAATTACTATAGTTCTCGAATGCTATTAAACAACAACCAGCAAATATACCGTAACAGTCAAATTCCAAATTCCAAATGCCACTGCATATCATGTTTCAAATCCTTATTGCGTGTCAATGCTTAAAAAAAAAAAAGATCAAAGAATGGAATTCAGCTGTAGAGTCACAGAAGATGGAGCAAAATCAGCTCTTAAATATTTCACCTGAAAAATTGGGATTAAATTTCAGCTAAATTTAGATGTTCGTTTTCTTCATGCAGAGGTTTTCTGTTTTAAGATTCAAATATATCCTGTAGGTCAGCAAAAGTTTTTTGCACTTTTAAAAAAATCACATTGGCATTCAATATCTTATGATGATACTGTTCCACTACTCATAACCACTGGTGATATGTTTAATTTCATGTTGTCCAGTGCATGGATTTTGTCTTTTGTATTCTATGAAAGTTATTTAATGCTGTATATCACCTGGTGATGCTTCATCACCAGGTGATTTGGCACACACAGACCAAATCAACAAAAAGATATTTCAATCAATTCCTAACCTGAGCCATAAAATATTTCAAAGAAACTAAAATATCTAAGGAAACAGCCATAAATCAATGTACTAGCAAACACCAAACACATTCAGTGACTGTTAAATTGAGGCAAACAGCTTCTTGTTGAGTCACATTTTTTGCACATCACTTAAAGCAAATATGAAACTGAGTCTGACAAAGCTCGGTTGAGAATCTGAAGGAGGGTTCTGGATGAGAGCCAGAGCTCTTAAGGGGAATCTAACTAAGGCAAATTTTGAAAATGTATCTTCTGAGTTGATAGAATAACAGAGTTGGAAGGGACCTTGGAAGGCTTTTAGCCCAACCCCCTGCTCAAGCCGGAGACCCTATACCAGAGGTCCCCAACCCCCGGTCCATGGACCGGCACTGGGCCACAGCATGTCAGAAACCAGGCTGTGCAAACAAGCAAAGCCCCATCCGAGGGAAGCAGGCAGCATGTGAAACCAGGTCCCCTCTGGTCCACAGAAAAACCTCTCTCAGTCCCTGGTGCCCCAAAGGTTGGGGACCGCTGCCCTATACCATTTTAGACTAATGGCTGTCCAATCTCTTCATAAAAACCTCCCGTGATAGAGCACCCAAACTTCTGAAGGCAAGTCATTCCACTGTTCAATTGTTCTGTCAGGAAATTTCTCCTTTACTTCTAGGTTGGTTCTCTCTTTGGTTAGTTCCCATCCATTGCTTCTTGGATATAACTACATACTGTAAAGAAGGACTGGTTTCATGGAAGACAAGGTTTCCATGGACCGGGGGGAGTGGGGGAGAGAGCGCTCAACCTAGATCCTGCACATGTGCAGTTTTGCTTGCCCACTGCTCACCTCCAACTGTGCAGCCTGGTTCCTAACAGGCCACAGACTGTTACCGGTCTGCAGCCCAGGGTTGGAGACCCCTGCTGTAAAGGATCCAAATCAGAGGTGGATTTCAGCAGGTTCTAACCAGTTCTAGAGAACTGGTAGTGGAAATTTTGAGTAGTTCAGAGAACCAGTAGTAAAAATTCTGCCTGACCCACCCCCATCTATTCTCTGCCTCCCAAGTCCCAGCTGATCGGGAGGAAATGGAGATTTTGTGGTATCCTTCCCCTGCCATGCCCACTAAGCCACGCCCACCAAGCCACACCCACAGAATCGGTAGTAAAAAAAATTGAAACCCACCACTGACCCAAATCCCTAGATATCAGTGGGTTGATATGAACTCTTCTACACAAAAGAAAACAAAAAACACCAGTTTGGCAAAATGTCAAACTTTCACCAACCCTTGCCCTCTGGGTCCAGCAGTTATTGTTTGTGTACCTAAGATCCTTCTTGTAAGGATCTTTCTCACAGACAAAAAAAAAAACAAAAAAAAAACAAAAACAAAACAGGCCACCATCTTCATCCCCCACCCACAAATGACCAGAAACATTCCTGTCCCAATTTAATCTTTTGGGCAGATTATCAGATTGATACAAATAGAATAAGTGTGATCCTAACCTTTCAAGACCCATGGACTTTTTGGGATGCATACTTTTTAGATAGAGAGCTGCCCTTTGGAAGAATGGAAAATGCTCCCTAGATACCAATGAATGGGGACTGTCATGTCTCCCTTTCATACATACCTAGGCATACCTAAATCCCATGAAACCAATAAAGGAGAATATTTGTAGCTCAGAGTTGACATGAGGGGACCTTGGTGTTCTCTGAGCTTGCTTGTTTTCTTTCAGATGTTTCATTACCCTAACTAGGTAACATCATAAGTGCTAGTAAGGAGTGGGGTTTGCTCTCAGTTTATATCCAGACACCATAATATAAACTGACAGCAAACAGCACTCCTTACTAGAACTGATGATGTTACCTAGTTAGGTAACATCTGCAAGGAAATGTCTGCCAGAAAACAAGCAAGCTCAGAGAGCACCAAGGACCTCTCATCTCATGAAACATATGGGACCTCCTTGTAAGTAGTCCCGGATAAAACTGATCTGTCAGGATACAGGAAGACTTCAACTTACAACCACTCGTTTAGTGATCATTCAAAGTTACAAAAGCACTGAAAAAAGTGGCATGACCACTTTTTACGCTTATAACCATTGTAGCATCCCCAGGTCATGTGATCAAAATTCAACAACTGACACATATTTATGATGTCCCGGGCCATGTGATCACCATTTGTAATCTCCCCAGCCAGTTTCTGACAAGAAAGTCAGTGGGGGAAGCCAGATTTGCTTAACAGCCGTGTGATTCATTTAACAATTGCAGCAGTTCACTGAATGACTATGGCAAAAATGGTCATAAAACGGGGCAAAACTCACTAAACAACTGCCTTGTTTTGCAATGGAAATTTTGGGCTCAATTGTGGTTGTAGGTTGTGGTGGAGGATTACCTGTATTCTTAAGAGTCCGGCAGGAGATGATGGCAAGTTACACATTTTATTTCAAAGAAAACAATGTGACATTACAAGAATCCAAAATATCTCCTCGAGGGTCTGGCATTTAAGATTAAAAGCTTTGTTGTTAAGAGTTTGGGGAGGTTGTTTATGCTGCCTGTTGTCACGTACTGGAGTATGAATCATGGAGAATGGCCTGACATTTGCTTATTTTATCAAGTTCATTGTCAAGCTACAAGGGAATGAATCAGTAAAATGTGGGATATGGTAATCTCAGAAAATCCTGTTTAATGACATGTTTGATATTTGGCATCCCAGAAGCACAATGTACAATGCAAGTTTTTCCCCTCACTTTTTTTTCCATTGGGAAAAGAACAGGGTAGGTCTGTCCACGCAAGTATGAATCATGTATTTTCATTTTTCTTTTTTAAAATATATTTTTACTTTAAAAAATTGATTATGATAGTCAGAAAATTAATTCAAATTAGACTTGGAAAAAGAAAAGAGAATTAAAAAAGCGTAAGAAAAAAAGAAAAGAAAGAAGAAAATACAATATACAATATTGTATATTGTAATACAATAAAGAAAAAAGTAGAGAAATATATAAAGTGACTATCAATAACAAATAACGTCTTGCGGCCTATCAGTTGTCTTTGTGGCCATAAGCACAAGCTGTCTTCTGGTCATATTCCTCAGTTTACCGCTGTTATGCTGGCAACAGGACTCAGGCATCATTGATGCGGACATTTTCTCATCCTCCTTAAATCCTTTTTTTTAAAAAAAACATCCAAGTGGTGACTATCACTACCCCTTGTGGTAACAAACGTTATCATTTAAGTATGTGCTGTGATACTTCAGTCACTCACTATTCTACCACACTGGATGTCTTTGGATTCTTGCTTAATCATAGAGGGATAAAACCTATTTTCTCAAAATAGAACTTACTTTTATATGCCATTGCTGTCAGTCTTTTGGAGAACTTGACTGCATTCACATTTCAAAACTGCCCTAGACAGCCCCAGGGGTGGGCTGCTGGGGGTTCGCAGGGGTTTGGGAGAACCTCTAGCTAAGATTCTGTGCAGTTCGGAGAACCCCCAAATCCCATTCCTGGCTGGCCCCGCCCACCCCTCCCCTCCCAGGAGTCCCCATGTGGCCCATTTTGGATGCAGGCAAGTCCAGGGTGCATGTGGAGGCTTGGGGAGGGCGAAAAACAGCCTACCAGAAGTTCGGGAAGAGGGCCTCTGAAGCCTGGGGAGGATGTTTTTGCTTTCCCGGAGGCTCGGAGAAAGCCTCTGGAGCCCAGGGAAGGCAAAAGCACCCTCTCCCCATGGTGCAGGAGGCTGACTAGGCCATGCCCACCCAGCAACCAGGCATAGAACCCTTTGCTAAAATTTTTGAAGCCCACCCCTGGATAGGCCATACCTATTACTTTTATTACACATGGTTGCCCTCTTTGGGTATCTTCTGCCAAATTTCCTAGGAGCTACCAAAAAACATTCTGCAGGTGACAGGACATGATTTAATTTGCCTGGGTTCAGAAGTTAAGCTGAGTTCCTCTCCTCAATCCCGTTTGTGTCCCATGACATATGGGGTCTCTTTGCTAAAATGGGCATGGGCATGGCCAGCGTGTGAGGCATCTGGTCTGCAGGCCAGGAGTTTGGACAGCCTCGTTATAGTTAATCCCCTACCCATGAAGATCCTACACCATTCTGGACAAGTAGCTGTCCAGTTTCTTCTTGAAAACCTCCAGTGATGGTGTACCCACAATTTGCAGAGGCAAGCCACTCCACTGATTAATTGTTCTCACTGTCAGGAAATTTCTCCTTAGTTCTAAGTTGGAACTCTCTTTAATGATCTTCCGCCCATTACCTCTTGTCCTGCTGTAAAATGCTTTGGAAAATAAGTTGACTCCCTCTTCTCGTGACAGCCAAATATTGAAAGACTGCTATCATGTCACCCCTAGCGCTTCTCTTCATTAGACTAGATATACCTTTCCTCAATTGTTCCTCATATGGTTTAGCTTCCAGACCTCTTATCATCTTTGTTGTTCTTCTCTGCACTCTTTCTTGAGTCTCCACATCCTTTTTGTATCATGGTGACCAGAATTGGATGCAGTATTCCAAGTATGATCTCACTGGTACGGTATAAAATGGTACTATCGCTTCATGTAATCTTGAAGCTATCCCTCTGATGATGGAACCCAGGTCTGCATTAGTCTTTTTGGCAGAACATATTTAAGTGGTGGTCTACTAGGATACCAAATATCTCTTACTGTGGCTACTATTGAGCCAGGTACCACTTATTCTATATCTGTGCATTTGGTTTTTCTTGCCTAAGTATAGGACCTTTCTTTTCTCACTACTGAACTGCGTTTTGTTGAATAAAGCCCAATGTTCAAGTCTGTCAAGGTTCTTCTGAATCTTGAGTCTATCATCTAAAGTGCTAACTATTCCCCTAAGCTTGGTGTCATCTGCAAATTTGAGGAGTTCCCCTTTTATCCTCTCAGCTACAACATTTATGAAGCTATTGAAAATTACTGGGCCTAAGATAGAATCTTGAGGTACCCCATTGCATGCTTCCCTCCATGTAGATGTAGTTCCATTGAGAACTACTCACTGAGTATGATTGGTCAGCCAATTGTGAATCCATCTGGTGGTGGTACTACGGTATCTATTCCACATTGTTCAAAAAGTAGGCTATGGTCTATTTTATCAAATGCCTTATTGAAATCTAAGTAAACTATGTCCACAGCATTTCTCTTATCCACTAATTTAGTCACTTTGCCAAAGAAGGAAATAAGATTTGTCTGGCATAATCTGTTTTTGATAAACCCATGCTGGCTTCTATTAATTATCTTGTTCATTTCTAGATGCTCACAGATGCACTGCTTGATTATTTTTTCCAGGTTCTTCCCAGGTATTGATATCAGGCCGATTGCTCTATAATTTCCTGGATCCACCGTTTCCCCTTTTCTTATAGACTGGAATCATATCAGCTCTTTTCTAGTACTGTGGTAGTTCCCAGGTGTTCCGGGATCTCTGAAAGATTATTTTCAGTGGTTGCCATTATTCCTATTTTCATGCATATTTTATATGAGCAATAATTTCATACAGACTTGTTTTTTGTAATTAAAAAGTAATTTCAAAAGAGTATTCAATTTCTAACAATTTCTTAAAGGCCTCTCTCCAATATGGTGGCTTTGGAGAGACCTATTTGAAGTTCTTGTCTGCCCCTCTGTGGTGGAATCCTCAAAGTTCACCAAAAGTTGACTTAATTGACCAGGGAACTATTAGGTTAAATAAACATTGACATATGAATCAATTTTCTTTAAGAGGCCTCTGGTTCTTGGGAGAAAGACTGCATAATGTTTAGAAGATGCAAGCTTTATTTTGTAGCCACTTTTTTTTCCCCTTCAGGAGATTGTACGTACCTCTGATTTGTCTGATCAGTCTGAGGTACATCCTTGAGGAACAGTTTCTGCTCAGCCCAAGGTATTCTAAAATCTGAGTCTTGCTCAAGAAACAGATATATTATAAATATTTTCAGGTTTGCATTTTAAAGATGAAAATGTTTTCATCCATTAGAGCTAGTTTCTGTAAGCCAAAGGGGCACTTGTTAAACACATCACTTGGCAGTATCATTTAGTATAATATCATCAGGGCACAGATAAAGAAAGGTTAGGTTTTTGCTGAGACTGTAATGTACAGGAAAGCTTACTTTTTCTTTCCTAAATATAGCACAAAGAAAATGCACTCCTTACCTACTGCCAGTGGAGTCTTTTTAAATTAAGGGGTGTCTTTGTGGATTTCTAAAAGTGGAACATAGTTAGACTAGTTAGCACTTGGACAGGAGACCAACAGAAAATGCCAGAAGTGTAGATTAGAGCAAGACATGAAGAAAAAAAAACCACCTAAGACAAAGTGTATAGTTCTTCTTCTTCTTCTTCTTCTTCTTCTTCTTCTTCTTCTTCTTCTTCTTCTTCTTCTTCTTCTTCTTCTTCTTCTTCTTCTTCTTCTTCTTCTTCTTCTTCCTCCTCCTCCTCCTCCTCCTCCTCCTCCTCCTCTTCCTCCTCTTCTTCTTCCTCTTCCTCTTCCTTCTCCTCCTCCTCCTCCTCCTCCTCCTCCTCCTCCTCCTCCTCCTCCTCCTCTTCTTCTTCTCCTTCTCCTTCTCCTTCTCCTTCTCCTTCTCCTTCTTCTCCACCTCCTCTTCCTCCTCCCAAATACTAAAGAATGTTATGGTGGGCAAGATTCTAATGCTTAAGGGTCCATTCTCAAAGGGGCAGAGTTGGGTATTGTCCAAACTCCCAAACTAAGAAGGAGGCACCCTGCTACTGAAGAAAAGTGCCCAGTGTGTGGGTTTGGCTTGTCCCGTGGAAGGTGTTGTGCCTGGGACCTCTCCCCAACTCACAAAAATATCTGTGGTATTGATGCTCAAAGGCATCCTGCTTTTCCTGCTTCTTTATCACTAAACCCAATGAGCAATTCATTCCCCTTTCCTTTTTTTGTGTGTCTCATATCATCTGAGACTAAACCAGGATCACAGAAGGGCGTCTTTCTATAACTGCAGATCCTATGTAACACTCTAAAAATAACTTTACTAGAAAAATGAGTCAGAATGAGGTCATGAGATAAACCTACAGCCCAACACCATCCACAACCAGACCACCTTCGCACGAGATTCCATAAATATCAGTGAGGCAGTTTGCACATACCTAGTGACTTCCAGGAATCAGCTCTAATTGTACTTCAGGCCAGAAATAAATAAGTTTTTATAGTGACCTGAAAAGGTGTGAGCGAGCCCACAGCAATATTCTTTGAGAGAAGATAAATGAAATCAACACTGCCTGCCTGCTTGGCTTGCCTATATTCTTTTTATTTTATTTATTCATTTATCATATATTTGAACCACCCATCTCCTCCACGGAGGGACACTGGATGGCATACAAAAAAACAGTAAAACATAAAAACAGCATATAAAAAATGAAAATGTAAAAAGAGACAAGGATGATTAAAATCAAGATGAAAATTTATTGATTAATTTAATTAATTAAAAGGTGAAGGAAGGGCTTTCAGGGCGCCAATCAGTTCCATGACTGCCTGCTCCTCAGCGCTACCCAAATGAGGCCTCATAGCCTTGTTTTCACACCTTTCCAGAAAGTTCTTCTTCATTTTAACTCCAGGCTGCCAGTCTCAGTGAAATTCCTTATTCCCCACGCTCCCACAAAGAGCATTGAGGAATGAACATGAAGATGAAGTTCAGGCGGACATCTTATGCAAGGAGGTTTGGTGTCCCTTTGATCCTTTTTGTCCCAGTGCAGATTTTGAAGGCTTGCAGGAAACCGGAGGGGGATATTAACTTCAACAGGAAATAGCCCTACAAAGTTGGGTTAAAAGAGACTTTAACCTGTTGACAAATCTTACTTAGTTAGAACTATTGTCAGGTAGGAAGACCATCCGAACATTCTGTGTACTTTTGGTTACCATTTTCCTCTTTAATTTTAACATTGCTTTAGCAAACAGGAAAAAAAAAATCATCAGATAGATTAGTAGTTCAGCCTTCTCTGATGCTGGCCACATCCTGTTGTCATATGCATACGCTGTGCTTGTTTTGTACATTCACGGTATGGGTTTAAAAGAAGTACAAATATTTGAGCAGGGACCTGTTTAATGAAATCTTTTCATAGCTGCAACACATTTTGATTCATGGAGAAATTCGAAATTAATTGTTTCGGGGCAGGGGTCTCCTTAAAATTCTAAATATATGTGATTGGGGAAAAGATCATGCTTCTGGTATCCTAAGTACATGTGATTGCCCTTTGTGATCTTCCCAGCCAGCTTCCAATAAACAAAGTCAACGGGGGAAGCCTGTTTCTTTTAATGACCATGTGATTCATTTACTTGCAACGATTAGCTTAAAAACCATGGCAAAAAGGTCATAAAATTGGGCATGACTCACTTAACAACCTCTTTGTTAGCAATGGAACTTCTCTTCTCAATTGTGGTCATAAATTGGGGACAATCTGCATTCATAATCTTTCCAGGTGTTTTCTACAAATTTATTCATGCTTATACCGTAGATTTGCCAGGGGGAAAAAAATTCTTGAGGAAAAAGAGTTCCATGGTGCCTTTTTCGTGAAAGCTTCCATCTGGAATCAGTTTACTGAGGGAAAGTGTTTTAGCTCCAAAATGGAAAGAAAACTTGAGAGGGGGTGGAAAGTTTGGATGTTCTGATTCTGGATGCTTGAGTGTCACAAATCGTGCCCAAGACCAAGGATTGTTCACCTGAAATTTTGATATTCTTACAGCAGCTTTTCCTAACCTGCTTTCTTCTCCCTTGAAAATGGTACCTAGATATCAACACACCCTTCAGAGAATCAGCAAATAATTTTCACAATCCAATGACTAAGCGAGACTACTTTATGTACTGTAGATGGAGTTTGCCAGTCACCCAATAATGTATCTAATATTGTCCAATAAAGGTAATTGGGAATGTACAAATTATTTGGAATTGGGGGAGGAAGGGAAGGGAAGAGTCCTGCATATATAAATCAGTTCTTTCATCAGGCACATTCCTGAGCATGTGCCAAGATATTCCTTGGCAAGTCTCAAATGAAAGCTCATGCTCACCAAAATAACAGTGCAATCTTACACAGATATGCAGTGTAAATAGAAATAATTCACAGGCTATGTTCATATAACCACTGAACTGCAAAACGTATTTTAACCCAGTGCGTTCTGCAAACTTAGTTGGCATGTTCTGCAGACATAGCCGGCAAACATAGCGAGTATAGAAAAATTGAATTAATTCATTAAAGATCCTCTGGGCTAATGTCTCATGCCAACACTGTCTCATGGAGTTCCAATAAGCTTACACTCAAGTAACATAGATTGTAGGAAAGACAACCTTCCAATTGTTCTGGGCTTTAATTCTCAGTCTGAAAGGGATTATGGGAGTTACAGTATATCACAAAATACTTAGAGGGCACATGTTGGGGTTATTGGAAATAATGCATGTACAATGGTTACAAAAGAAGTAAGGAGTGTTATTACAAATTCCAGAAGTCCAAATGATGTTACTTGTAAGGCTTGGCAACTTTAAGACGTGGATTCAACTCCCAGAATTCCCCACTAAGTCAATTTTGGGAGTCTTGATTTGAGACTGGAAGTTGAAGTGCACACATCTTAAAGGAGTTGAGGTTGGGAAACAGTGCTCTAAATGTTTTATGGAAAAGGCACCATATGTGCAAATCACTTATTACAACAGCTGCCTTACATGAGCTGAGTTATCCCAACCCACTATAACCTCCCTTCTAAAGATCGGTGAATTTCATTGGAGTCAACCCATTATGCTCAAGCCTTAAACTACTGTTCCAGCTTCTGAGTAAAACCATAGCATACAGAGATGCTGCTTGGCACCTTCATCGATGAGAGAGAAATCTTCTCTAAGTGAAAGAATTAAAGCCTAAATCATCACTTAGAGGTAATTACCACTGAATTCATCACAATTTGCCAGTTGTGTCATGTTACAATGGACATGACATGAGGAAGACAATCAGATGAAAACAGATGGAGCATGGTGGGTGTTTACATACAGTATTGGTTGGGTTTGCAACTCCCTTTCTCAAGAGAAGGTCATGAGTTATCCCTTAGTTTTATGTTGTTTGATTGGATTATAGCAGATACTTACAATGCTATGGTTTTGCCCTTCTAGATTTTTAATCCTTTTATTATTATAACTACTGAATTATTATACATTTAAATATATTGGTTTCCCAGCTCCTGTGGACCCCTAATGCCAATAGTTTCACACTTTCTGTGGCCAATTCATTTGATGCAATTGCTCTGAAATAGTCATGAAAATGGCAGAGTTCCTAATGTACTTCAAGATGTAAAAAAAATAAAAAAAATAAAAAAGAGCTCACGTATCCTCAGGCTCTTACCTCTTAGTTCTTAACATGTTTTTGCTATACTTGTGTGAGGCTAGTCATTGCTAAAAAAGAAAAAGAAAAAGTTCCCACAGGCCATTTTGTTAGCACCTTACAAGTGTGTGACTTCCTTTTCTCCCCTATTAAATTACAAAGCTAAAGTGAGGTTTTTCACTTCTAATCTCAGAAATTCAACTCAGTTGGAATTATTTACAGATCTTTCGGAAGACGAGGAAAGATGGGAACCAGCTTGCTGATTTGAGGAATGCCTTGCAAGCATCACCACTTGGACTTCAAGTATTTTCGATGACATTCAGCCTTGTTCGGGATTTGGTTTACAGCTGAGCAAAAGAAGCTCCTTTAGTTTGTTTCCTGCTAAGAAAAAGGTAATTCTGAATCCCTGTGGCAGAGCTGAACAAAAATCAGATCAGACTATCAAGGCTGAGCAACCTTAAGTGTATTCCCCCTCATCACTTGCTTAGTGAGGGTGCTTCTTGCATGCACAGAGGTTTTAAAACTAAGGTGACACAAATTCAGAGGAAAGGGCAACAGGATAATTTCCATATTGCATATCGAATGGAGGTGCAATTCCAATATGCAATTCCATATTGAAGGTGCATGCCCTTATCCTGGGCGTGCACCTTCATCTTTCTCAAAACCTTTATTTTTGTTCTTGCCTTCTTCCTTAGTTCTGGCCAACCAGGAAAATACATTATTGCCTGCTTTTTTTTAACTCGGAAAGAAAAAGAAGGAAGTAAGGTTTTTTCTTTCTTTCTATGTAAGAGGCCACTTAAGTGCAAGCACTGTCTTGGGATATACTGAGGTGTGGGTGACCCAGTACATTTTTAAAACGAATGGTTTCATAGTGTTAGAATACAGTTATCCTGCCTGCCTGCTTGCCTGCTTCCCTGCCATCCACCCACCCACCCACTCATCCATCTATCCGCCCGCCCACCCATCTGTCCATCTGTTCATCTATCTACTATCATTTATTACCTATCTACCTATCTATCTATATACTCTCATCTATCTGTCCATATGTCTGTCTGTCTGTCTATCCATCCATCCATCCATCCATCCACCCATCCATCATCTATCTATCTGTCTATCATCTATCTATCTATCTATCTATCTATCTATCTATCTATCTATCTATCTATCTACTATCTATCTATCTATCTATCTATCATTGATCTACATCTCTATCATTTTAATTTAGACCTGCCACAATCAACCAGTAATTACTGCTGCACAGTAATTAAGAGCACAAATACAATTTCTGTTACAACATGCACAGTAAGAACTAAAACAAATCCAGAAAACCATAATAAAGCATCCATCAATCAGGATGTCCCATTACTCATCATAAAACAGCTCAGGCTTCCATCATTTCCACAAAGTGAACAATGGAGAAGCCAGCTTGATCGCTGAGGACAGGCTACTCCATAATATAGGTGTGGCCACTATAAAACAGGGCCTATGAGTTTTAGCTCCTTGTACGTCTTTGAAATGAGGGCTCACCAGCAGTTTCTTCCCTGAACACATGATTCAAGGTAGGTCAGCACTCGTACAACTGATCCATAGTAAGATGACAATTATACCTCATTTAAGAGCAGAGCTTTTCATACATTAAACTAAATAAGATGTTTGTCAGTGTAAGAAAAAGCCTACATTTTTCTCCTGACTTAAAATATAGCAATGAAATTGTGTGTGCTCATAGCTATGAACATTAATATAAGCCCATGTAAGAATAGGAGCAGCGCATAGCCTTTTGTATTGACTAATGTGACATTATTTCTTTTGAAGTGTGAAAGGAGAAGAATATAAGAGAAGAATAGAAATGATCCCAATCAACCCCAATTGAAGAAGGACACCCTAAAGATGCGATAGTCTTTGAGAAGTTGGGGGCTACAGCTCAAGCACTTGATCTTCTGGAAGTCATGGATGAGATCACTGGGAAGAAGTATGAGCTTCTGCCAGATGTTTAAAGGTAAAAGTACTGTATTTTTTGGAGTATAAGACACACCGGAGTATAAGATGCACCTACCTTTTTTGGTGAGGAAAAGAAGAAAAAGAAATCTCCCTCTGCCTCTGCCTCTGAGCAATTTTGCCTTGTTGCAGCAAACAGTAATCAGCCTGCTTTACTTCCATTTTTGTTTTCAGCATAGTTTGATTAGCACAAGGGGGAAAAAAATCTGCTCCAGCAATTTACCTCTTTGCAGCAAGCAGCAGAGCCCTGCACAAAACAGCTGAGAGCAAATCAGCTGAGAGTCGGGAGGCTGATCCAATCAACTTGTGCTAATTAGACTGTGCTGAAGCTGGAAGGAGCTGTTTTTTCTTGCTGTTTGCTTGCAAGGAGGTAACTGCTGTGATGCAGAGGCCAAAGGGTGGGGGCCAGTGGGTGGGCGGGACTACATTCGGTATATAAGATGCACCTAAATTTTCACCCCCTTTTAGGGGGGGAAAAGGTGCATCTTACATTCCAAAAAATACGGTAGATGCAGAAAACTTTGGGGACACAAATCAACATGATTAAACTTAAAAAAGCAAGAAATTTTGACAGCAAAATTTGATGGCAAAATGCAAAAATGATTAAACTTAGTGTCCCAGCAAGCATGCCCAGTTTAATGTTAATTAATCTAATACCAAATTCTGGGTTTACTTAACACCCTCCATTTGCACTCCTAAACACATTTTAAACTGTCAACTTTATTGAACTTGGTAAGTTTATCTCAGGGGATCTAATGAGATATTTCAGAGCAAACATTGTCTAACTTCTGCTTTTCTTCCCAATAAAAATGACATCATTGTACTGTTCTTTCTCTGTCCTCCACACCTCAAATTATTGAATATCAAAGGCAGGGAAAATTTCGCAATAGTAATGGCATTATCGTTTGCATTTAAAAAGAAAAAAAAAATAGAAGCCACAACTGGAAAGAGAAAGAAGAATTTTAGAATGGTGAATGTTTCCTATCTCGATGTTATCTCATTACAGATCAGAATAAGTTTCGATGATGCCCAGAGGCAATAACTAATCTTGGGCTGAGAGTTATCTCAGATAATTAAATGGCAGTCGCATAGTTTGAAACTAGAAACATTAGTAAATATGTGGTGCTTACTGTACTTAACTGTTCACAGGGGTCAAAGCAAGGGGATGTAATGTGAGCAACCAAATAATTTTTTTTTTCCTGTAGAATTGCAGAACAAATCTGGAAAACATATATGTTCTAATAGGTAGACAACAGAGAAACCTGGTGGAGGAGACAGTCTTGAACAGAACATAGAACTTGAAAGATATTGCATGTTCAAAAGAAACAGAGCCAGCAAAATAGGATTATACTTAATGAAGTTCCATTCCAGTGAAGACATTTGTGCTCCTGAATATGGAAATTCTATTGAAAGTCTCTAGATAAGATTAAAGTTAAATCCAAGTAAGATTAGAAACAACAGCAATAACATGGTGGAAGTTTGCTAAAGGAGTTGTGGACAATGCCTATCTGAACCAACCCACTAAATTCTCAAAAGGGCAAGTTATAGTGGTAATGGGAAACTTCCACTACTCTGATATTAGCTAAGAGTGGGAGGTCCAACAGATTTATGATCTCTGTTTCTGAAGATCTCATTTTGCAGAAAGTAGAAGAATAAACTGGGGGGGGGGGGACAGGATGGGACGGGACTATTCTGGATTTAATGCTGATTAATAGAGAAGAATTGCTTAATGAACTGAAGGTGTCAGGCATAGAGAGGAATGTGACTGTATCTAGGGGAGCAAAATTAGAGAGAAATCAGTCATGTATGAAGATTTTGAGTTCAAGGTGGGCAGCGTACTATGGTTTGAAATGCTGTAGGTGCACAAATTAGAAGAGATGGAAGAGTCCAAAGCACAAGCTGCTGAAATCACAGGTATAAACAACCCCTGCAAGGAGAAAAAATGGAGACAGTTGTAAGAGTGGTGTATGGATTCATGGAAGCAGAGCTAAAAGAAGAATTCACATTAGCAGCTCAGACCTGTTGGAAGTGAGTTGGGAAAGCTAAACTCAGAATGAGGTGAGGAATACAAATGCAATTAAGCAGGATCCCCACTAATGACTAATAGCATCTTCTCCAGCAAATTTGTGCTGATGTAACATATATTGCTTTATATAAAATGGTCACATGACATTTCCTGAACTTCATCCACAGCACATTACTGGAAAGAGTTTAAACGAACATTACCCCATCACAGTTTCCAAGGTGTTAACACTTTATCACCCAATAATTTGGAGGGATGTTCAGATAACAATGTGGGTATGATCAGAGTGTGTTTGGGGACTTGAAGCAGTGGTGAAATTCAATTTTTTTTACTACCGGTTCTGTGGGCATGGTAGGGGAAGGATACTGCAAAATCCCCATTCCCTCCCCACTCCTGTGGGAAGGATATTGCAAAATCTCCACTCCCACCCCACTCTGGGGCCAGCCAGAGGTGGTATTTGGTGGTTCTCCAAACTACCAACTGGAGAAAATTGGAGAAAATTTGGTTCTCCAAATTTTCCGCTACCGCTTCTCCAGAACCTGTCAGAACATGCTGGATTTCACCCCTGAATTTCTGCCTCCCTTTTAGGGGAAATATTCTGCCCTTTTAATATTTCCTAAAATATTTCATTTTATAGGAGAGTGGTGGGTTTTAGCTTCCTACAGGTAGGTACCTAATTTGTTCTGCAACCATGATATGGTATATTCCCCTCTCCCAGGAGGTGTTTCCGCCCAAAAGTTTTTTCCTTCTTTATTTCATGTTACCTTAAGTTAGGAAGTGTCTAATGTGGTATGAAGTGAGGGCCATGCCTTATTGCCTACCATCCTAGAGAAGCTCAGGCAGAATTTTCACAGCTGTCTGGTAATATTTTGAAAAGGAAGAGAGCCAAGTCAGAAGGAAAAGCCAATTTTCATGCCTAAAATGAATGGCAGGACAGCACAGGGCAACAGAGGCAGGATTGGAATTGACAATGAAAAGAGCAGATTTTATGCTGGGCTTCTCTCTGACAACACAAGGATGAACAGAGAACATTTAATACGAGTCAAGAAAGTTCCAGAAAAGAAATTTTAATTGTCCAAGTTTACAGCACAAAGCTTTTTCTTCTTTCTCACATTAATGAATGGCAAGTTTGGCCAACTGGAAACTTGCCCTCCTGGGTTACCTTGGAATTGACACATTTGATTACCTCTTATATTTTAGAAGGCATTAGGGCTGATTACTTTCAAAAATATAGGATTCCCAGTCTTTTTGTATGAGTTGTCAGAGAGGTGTATAAAAGCATGCCAGTTCTGGTTTCATTCTTACAAGCAGACCAAATTAATATTCTGGGGGAATCCACACTTGAAAATAACAGAGCAATCCTTTTGTTGGAGAATCTGGGTGGAGTACCATTAAATCAATTAAAAGGATTAGAGGATGAATTTATATTCTTTGAGAAGTTGCAACATGAGTATCATCTGCAAAAAATGCTGAGTGATAGTCTTTGAGCCGGCAACTCAAATTGCTTCAGAATTCCATAGAATACTATATGATGTCCTTTACAAAATAAATTAAACTTGTATTAACCAGAGTCCACTGAAGTTGGGCAGCCGATACATTTAACTAAATAAATGTTAGTACTACATTTATTGCTTAAGAGTATAGAGAAGTACAGAAAAACTAAATAAAAGTGTCCAGTTCGTGAATGTGTTAATGGTAGATACCTTGATCAGTTATATTTTATCCACTTAATACTACAATAGATATTATTTGATGTCTCCTGAACACTTATGAACCTTTTAAGGAAACGAAATGATGGGAAACTTGTGCTGAACATCTTCTTTTTGCTTGGAGACTGATGAGTCAATGGAAGTCATCATCTTTCCTGTTGTTACAATATTGGGAGGACACCTGTCAATTATACAACAGTCCAAAGAAACTCATTCTCTTTCTGTATTTGAACCAGCATTTTATTGTCAGGAGACGCAACTGGAGAAGTGTTGGGAAATTTTGACTGTATATACTAATGTGTACGCAATCTTTTTTCTGATTTTTCCTGAATTGAAAACACAAAGATTCCCATTCCTATAATGTAATTGTATCACATTAGATGAATATACCAATGGTTGATTTTGATTACGGTAAGATAGATATATAAGATAAAATAAGATGACCGTTATTACTTTTTTTTCTGTGAAGACATTAAAAAATGAAATTTTGATGCCCACACACACACACACAGGTGTGTGTGTGTTTGTGTGTACAGTATGTTTCCCATCAAAGTTCAGGTTTGTTAGAGAGAGGGTAAGCATTATCAATTAAAACTTTTTATGCCATTGCTCCACATTTTCTCTCTTAATGAATATCTTAGGAAAGTTTTTAAAAAGTGGAACTGGGGTGGGGAAATATTGGGAATAACAAGTTGCCAATTAACTTCATACAATTGCTTAAACAAGGCAGGACATTATACAGTACCATAAAACTTCCTTAGGAACATCTCTTGATGCTCTCCAATACTTGGTTCTCTCTCTTGCCATGATTATGTAGCACTGCCATCTTGTGGCTATTTCACAGGTTTAAAAAAAAAAACAGAAGGAATTTATTTATTCATATTAAATAGGTTGTTTGTGTGCTTGCTTGATTGCTACATGGCAAGTGGTCACCTTGAATCTCAAGAAAAGATGGCTTCAAAATCTGGAAATCTGCATGATTTTTTTTTTAATCAGGATCTCTCCTATACCAAAAATCACATTTGATGGCAGCAAATTCCATTTGCCCTTTTTAATAAATTGAACATTAGAGAAAATATGTAAATAAATATAGAAAGAAGATAAGAAGGGAGAATAAAAAGTAAATACAAATGAACAAGAAACATCATAAAGTTTATAGTTTTCCAGGATAACATAGCTATTGTAAATAACTGAATATATCACCCAAAAAAATATTAAACTGTAAAGTTAGAATTAATATTGAGAATTGTGGTCAACATGGTATACATCACCATGTAAGATTACAGGTTACAAAAAATTCAGTGCATATTAGTAAAAATCTCTTCAGTTTTTCATACCCTGTCAAATTAAAATATAGAATTTATACATAAAGAAACCCAAATGTTGGATCTGATATAAATGTATTAAATTGTCTTCTAGGAATGATTTCCAGTTTGAATTCTATTCTGTGTCAGATTTACACTTAAGTTATGAAGTTATTCTACATATCAAAGCATACTTCTACAACTTGGTTATCCATTCTTCTATTGAGAGGATCAAAGAATCTTTTCAACAAAAAGTTGGAAAGGATGGAAATCCCATATTTTTGTGAAGACTAACATCTAGATAGCATTAGATTGTCCATTACTCAAATGATGACAGAGGATCAACACACAGTTCAGAGAATTGTTGGTTTTTTTACTCAAATAACATTGGTATCCACAGAGAAAAATGAGGGTAAATGTTGACACTTTGATCATAATGCCATGATACAACTTAGATTGGGTCATGAAATGGCATGATGATTTATGGATCTGAGGATTAAGAAAGATGTAGATTAAATGAGAGGCTGAAGAGCTTATAAGGGGAAGAGAGACATTATAACTGAAATTTTCAGTTGAAGAAAAGGCCAGAAGTCATATATATTCCTTTAATCTTAGTTTCTTTCTTTTTCACTTCTTGCATTATTCTCATTCTTTTCTCTTTTTTATTTGTTTTTCATTCTTTGGGGAAAAAATAATACATAGAAATTGTGTGTGTGTGTGTGTGTATATATTATGTATGTATGTATGTATGTATGTATGTATGTATGTATGTACATTGTTTCATGACATTATAGTGAAGCAAGTGACAGTCTTTACCTGATGAGGTCATGATAGATAAGTTGTCATTTTGACATCCTCACAGCTTGTTATGAATATGCCATATAGATTTTGGAAGAATTCAGCTGAAAGAATCAGTCCACTAGATTGTAAAGTGAGAAGGTCCTGCATACAGATCAACAGTGTGGCTGCCTACAGATCCAATAATTTTAGGAAAGTCTATCTGCTCAATTGGTATCCTCTATACAAGTCCTGGGACTTTTCATCTCACCCAAATTGAGACCAAGTCAAGATTTATAACAATTATGCTTAGTGGACCTATATATAGTATATCAATTTACCTGCACATGCTTCTAGACTGAAATTTGTGTACATTCTTATCTCCAGAAAACTAATACCTCCATCTCCATAGTGCTATTTTAAATATGATATTTTAATAAATTGAATAGCAACATTATTCTTGAAATTAGCTTTTCTCACAGCAACTTCCTATGAATGAAAGAAAACGCTAAAGAACATATCAGTTTTTAATCCCATCAGTACTGCCATCTGTTGGTGATTTATAACATTGGAAGGTCCTCAACATTTGAAGCACTGTTCAGTCAGAAAACTAGATGCAAGTCAAGAGTTATGGGAGTTATAGTAGGAAGCATGGGGCTAAAGCAGGAATGAGAAAGTTTTCAACCTCCATGCACTCATAAACTGCAATTTTAGCATCCTGTCCTAATGTCCCAGGAAAAGTTTCACCTGCTAAATACCTGCTGTTTTCTTAAAATGATGCTCAATTTCCTAATGGATCATTTTCATCCCAAGTCACTATTTACCATAGGTCTCTACCTGAACTTTTCATTTCTTAGATTTAAATTTCATTTTAGAATGTACCTTAAACAGTTATGTTAATTAGAACAATATATTTTGATATTATTTCTTTAAAAGAAATCTGGAACAACGTTAAATTGATTGAGTGTGTTAAACATGATCCATTAGGAGGCAGCAGGCTTGATGCCATTACGTTCTTGCACAGCAAAACTGTTTCTGTCAAGGAGAAAGTAACCCTTGGAAAGCCAAGGTAAGAAAGTGAATCCTTTGGCACATGCAGTCATTTCCAAACCTCTTCTGAAGAGGCTGCCTAGGAGCTCAGCCCATATGTTGCTAATTCACTAGGATGAGAATAACTCCTACATCTGGACAAAAGCAATATTAAATTTCCACAGAGCTCTGAGAGAGAGAGATAGCATATAAAATGTCCCCCAGCACATGACATGTATTCAGAGAAATGGGCTGTGAGTGAATTTAGTTGTTAACATCTGGCTGACCTGGAAATGACCCTCTAGTTAGCACTGGGATCTCAGTGTTGCAAACCCACCTGGGAACTGGAAACAAGATATTGAGGAAGCAAATTGCAACAGCATCAGGACCATGCCACAAGACAGAACAATCATGCCTAGAACAATTATAGGATTGTTTTTCCAAGCCCACCCTCTAGGTTACATTAAGAAATATAGGAAGTCTCCCTCTGTAGTGCATCTTGCTTAGTACTCATGACTCACAACTTCAACCTGGAACCTGAACTTCTACTCTGTCTGGAGATGTTGAATTTGGGACCTTCCCCAGACAATTGAGCCATAAGACTTTGGTCTCCCCCATCCTCTCTCTATCAAAAGTGTATCTCTCTCATTCCTTGGCCAAAGAGGAAATCACTTTTTCTATTGGTCAAATGTTTAGCAGTTACCAGTGCAACCCATGGGCAAGGAAAAGGAGGAGAATCCTATGAAGTAGACTAAAAATATGTATGTTTGGGAAGGAACCAGCCTTTTCTTTCAATAACCTCTTATTTACTCTAGGTCACAGGTGTCAAACTTGCCGCGTCATGTTGCCGTCACGTAACGTTTCACAACAGTTTCCCCATTTGTGGAGCTGGGGTGGGCGTGGCCTGTGTGTGATGCATCTGGCCTGCTCTAGGTTTTGTAGATGATAATAATAATAATAATAATAATAATAATAATAATAATAATAATAATAATAATAATAATAATAATAATAATTTTATTTCTATACCGCCCTTCTCCCGAAGGACTCAGGGCGGTGTACAGCCAATTTAAAAACACAAGACACAACAATAATTAAAAATTAAAATAATTAAATAGATTTGGCCGATTTAAAATGCTAAAAATTAAAATACCCCAATTTAAAATTATATTGACAGCCCTGCCTGGCGGAACAACAGGGTCTTCAGTGCGCAGTGAAACACTCGGAGGTTGGAGATCTTACGTATTTCCGGGGGCAGTTCATTCCACAGGGCTGGAGCTCCCACAGAGAAGGCACTCCCCCTGGGTGTCGCCAGCTGACATAACTTGGCTGATGGCACCCTGAGGAGACCCTCTCTGTGGGAACGGACTGGTCGGTGGGAGGCTATTGGTGGCAGAAGGCGATCTCGAAGATGAAGAATGAAATTGCTTTGAGTGAGTGGAAACATTCTGGAAATATCTTATTCCCTTAAAAGAATAATGTAATTGGGATAATTTAACAGTGATGTTTGCCCTTTCTTTGTCATCTACATCTATCATGGCATTAATCAGAGAGAATGGGAACTGTACTCCAATAGCAACTGGAGCATCACTGACTTCCTAGCATTGTAACAAAAATTGCCTGGGATAAGATGGATTCACTTTTCCACTTGTCTTTCCTTTTCTGACTTGACTTTGGGCAGAGATATGACAAAACAAAAAACATGTCATGAAGCAAGTCTCATAATTTATTTACTTTGATGTTGGACATCAAGTATATTTTTTCTCTCTGTTATCTTGGCTTAGAGAAGATACTTATGCCTAGTCACAATGTATCAATACATTCAATTCGAAGGAATAGGTATCAATACATTCCATTCTAAGGAATTCCTAAGCATCTTGAAGCTTCAAAATCTCTTGTACAACAAATTAGTTGGATGTTCTGGGAATTTGTACTTATTCTTCATCCCTACTCCTCCATGTTTCTGAAACAATGCCTGAGTGGACAATGCTTTCAGTTCTCTAACTTATCCACCAAAGCTTTCTCAGAGGATTTGTCTTCTTTAAATATATTAGTTTGAAAATATTTGAGTCTCCATACTGAAATGTCTATCATTAAGAGACACACACATTCAGCTTGGCGTCTTCTATGATATTTAGTCAACCTGATACTCTGCAACTGAGTTTTATAACTATACTCCTCATTCCCAGGCAGCATAATCACTGGATGATGGATGCCATAGTCTTATATATTTACAGAGCCTCAATTTGAGGAAAGTCACTCAACTTTTTTGTTCTGTTCAGTTAGAATTGATTTTTTAAACCCTCTAACTTTTCAGCAAACTTCTTGGTTTCCTTTTTTTAAAGCATCGTATTGAAATACTTTGTCTTCCCCACTAGATGGCAGATTATGATAATAACTCAATATTTAGATTTAGAAACATGGTTATTATATTATATATGAATAAAACAGTTCCATGAATATACAGATTCAAGAGGTTAAAAAGAATTTTTGGGTCCAAATAAAATAAATAAACTATCCAGCTATAAATTAAGGGAAAATTTTGTGGTTGAATCTAATTATCCAACCTAATACTGTGTTTCCCTGAAAATAAGACCCTGTCTTATATTTTTTTGAACCCTGAAATAAGCACTTGGCCTTACTGCCATGCGCTCAAAAGCCTGATTGGGCTTATTATTGGGAGATGTCTTATTTTGGGGGAAACAAGGTAGAAAAAGTGTATTATTTTGAGGTTGAGCTAAGGCAATAGCAAAGCTCTGGGATTTTGCAAGAAAATGGCAAAAGGCTTGTTGCCTGTTGCCGATTTAAAACTGAACAAGGGATAAAGAAGAAGAAATAGGCTACATAACAGTGAAGAACACTTTACTTTTTCTTAACTCCACACATTAGTAACTCTCACACAAGAGCCTATGTCCTTTCCTAAAGGTGTCAGAGCTGCTGTCATTTATTCATGTTTTCATAAGCTTCAGTCTACATTAGCATGTCATGCTTTACTTGGGGCGGCCCTTGAGGATTGCCTTTTGGTCTGTCTGAGGCCCATTCAAACTTCTACTATATTAATCCTTCATCAGCTTCATTATTCACCGCAGTTGCTGTTCAGCTCAGTTCCAAGATGCTGGTTGTGAACGGCTGAAATTTTAATATGGTTGGAAGGATGTCTTTCCATGATTTCAGAAAACAGGCTCTTCTTGGTTGTGATTCATAGAATGTAGAAAAGCTTCCCAAGAGAAAAGAAAACACTGTTTTTGTTAAGTGGACTTTTAGAACCTAGTTCTAATGAAGATTCTATTTTATAACATTACTTAACTTTCATAGGTTAAATATGATCTATTCGTATGATCTATTTATAGATCATATTTTTTAAAAAATGGGAGCTACAGAAGAGTTTTTAACCAAACACTGTGAGGAAAAAAAAACATGTGAATAATGCAAGAATTCACACGGGTGTTTGCCACTGTCTTCCTGTCTGTCATGTATTCATATGCTTTCAGTAGCCATGAATTAGTACAGGTGAGATCCTTTCACAGAACCTTAAAACTATTATTACATATAGAGTGATCCTAGCAGGGGTAGCCAGCTATGTAAATTTGCCTCCTATCTGGATTGGTAACAAGAATCTGAAGCTTAAAATTTTCCAGAGATGCCAGGTGATTCAACTGTAATTAGTTGAGGATGATAAGAATTGCTTATATAATAAAATGTTTCTAATTGGCTATATAGTAAAGGATATATCTCCTGGGGAAAAATATAAAATAATAGAGAAGAATGTGCATGAGGAGAACAGGTGGAGAAGACTGATTCATATTTGTGTTAGAACCTGTAGGAAGTGTGTAATTCCTCCAGCAAGACCATATTTTCCCACGTCTGGTGTTCACAGGCTTTAGTATCATGTCCCTTTTAGCTCTGTAGTTAATTGGCAGTGATTTATCATCACTGCAGTGACAAGGTAGAATTCCTCTCCCCTTCTGATGTCTGGGTAATGAATTTAACAGTTTGCAAGGATGCTAATTAGAACCTCTTTAGAACTTAATTGATCTCTGCTGCTATTAATATGCTATGGGAGCTGCAACAAACAAGCCTCTTGAAAGATGCTTCATAACTGACCAGCAACTTTGCCCAATGGAAACTCTTGTGTCTGATTTGGAAAGCTGAGAGAATCATGTCTGGTTCTGAAGGGGAAAAGTTTACAATAAATACAGATCTCTTTTCTTTAAATAAATAAAAATCTACTTCTTATTATGACCTGTTTGTAAAAGAAAGTGATTTGCAAAGAACAAGAGGACAGTTCCCAATATCAGGGGTGTCAAACTTGCTGCCCGCGGCCCAGATACATCATGCACTGGCCACCCCCACCCCCAGTTTAGCGAAAGTGAAAAGTTGCGATACGTCATGTGATGACAATGTGACGAAGCGAGTTTGACACCCTTGCTCTATATAGTTCCATAAGAAGAAAGTAGAGGAAAAAGTTATTATTTCAATGTCTTAGACTTAACTGTATATTTTGAAGATATGAGGACTCTACCAAGACATCAGCAAGGTTGGGCCAAGAGATTTTGCTAAGACAGAGTAGCAAATGGCATTCCCCCTCTGCAAGTCATTGTGTTAATCTCTGGAACTAGGTGTCAAGCAATGGCAGACCAACGGCTGAGGGGAGCCATTAGTATGCCATTGCCCAGATACAGGTAACAAGGGATTGCTGCTTCAAGCCCACCTAACTGGCTTTATGGTGAAGGCAGGACTAGAGCTTGTCTGATGCCAAAACCACTACACCAAACTGACTTTCGTGTCTCTCTCTTGTGTGTTATAAAATGATCTGTTCCAGGTGTCAAATATGCTAGCTATACCATTGTTGCCCAGTTATTTTGCACCCTGAGGCCAATTATCCCCAATGCATCTCTCTCAACACTCATTCAATGACAGGAAATAATACATTGGTAATATCTTTAAATAACTAAAAATGTATTTCCTATTGATTAGTGCTATAAATTTCCTGCCTGAGGTAGACATTTTACTCAACTGAATAAAAAAAATTGGTTCCAGAGCCAAGAAGTCAGATCAGAAGTCAGGATTTAAGAATAGGCCAAGTCTATAGAGCAAGAGCAAAATATCAAAGTGTGGGTAATCCTTATTTAAGCAGTGAGTCCAGTAGACATGTTATGCTCTTTCCTGACCAATAGCATTCATATAATTTGATCAGGCTTGATGCAGGAGAAGACCAGGCTGAGCCTGAGGGAGGGCTCAAACATCCTCTGTTTGGAGTCCCTTCACACCCACAAGAGTTCTGTGTTCGCCCCCACCCCCTTGAATTCCATTGATTTTTCTCTTCTGCCAAGGTGCCTTGATCATTAGTAGTTCAGATTCTTGTTTAGGGATAGCCTGGAATAAACTTGTATTCATTTGAACAATCTGGGTTCCAGAGTTCTTGCACCTGCTACTTCTTTCTGGAAGCTTCTCAAACAAAGATTCATTGGGGCTATATGAGGTTGCCCTTGAAGCTCAACTGATCCAGAATGTGATGGTGTGATACAGTGATGGTCTTGCTTTCACCCATCGATGTGACACTTCTGCTCCATGAGCTGCACTGGTTGCCTGGGTTCTTGCAGGTGGAATTCATGGGCCCAGCTATTTTCAGGACCGGTTTTGGCACAAGTTCAATAAATAAGGAAAGAAAATTAAAATTAATTGTGCCACAAGTTAATCATTTAGCTATTGTCTTAATCCAATTTTTCTATTTTGAAAAGCAAAAGCTGATTATGGAGGGGACAATGGATGGTCTTCCCTAATTTTAATCCATGAAATAGGCTGGGGAGAGGGAGAGGGAGAGAGATTGGTTTAAGTCTCTTATGATCAAATGGGGACTTCCTAGTCCCATCCCTCTATGCAGGGGTTTGAGCAAAACAGCCAAACAGAGACATAAATATGAAACTGCCAGAGTGCAATGCTCATATACGTATTATCTTTCTCAATATTTAGCTGCCAGGAGAAGAACAAATGAATAAAATCAATCCTGAAAACCAAGGATTCTTGGCTGCCACTTTTTCGAAGGCCTAGAGAGAAATTCTGTTTCATCTTTTAGCATTTGCACTGATCACTTCCTACAAGATATTGTAAGATATTGATGTCAGCTCAGGTGGTTTTCTTTCCTTACAATCAGTGGGATATAACTTGCCAAAATATACCAAGGAAGTTTCAAAAATTCAAAAGATTTTGAAGCCAGGGCCTGTCCCTGTCACCTCATTGATTAATGAAATTGACAAGAAAGGAAAGAAAAGGGAAAAAGCTCAAACTTTTTTCTGCTGTATATCTGATAAGCAGTTCTCTCTCCAAGTTGTTTTCTCTCTTTAGGAGGAAAGAAAGAGTATTTGCTGAAATTTATATAGCTTTCCATAAACAGATATTTTCTGAGTAATTTACACATTCAAAACAAAACAAATTAAACCTTAACAAATATATCATATGAATAGAAGTTGTTAGTTATATATATATTTTCCATCCTATTTTCTCAATCTATTTGAATAATGTCACATAGTCCTACAGTGGCAGATGATCCATCCTACAGAGAAAGAAGATGATTTCCCAATGGAGATGAGGTACACAGTCAAGGTACAATTTCATCACAAGCAGTTATTGAATAGCATTCAGGTAACACTGAAAGCCATTTGCTGGGACCCACTCTCTAAAATGGATGCAAGCATTTATTTGAAGCAGGGATGTGGCCCCTGAGTCCCCTTTCTGTAGTGATTGGAGAGCTCCTCTAAGCTCACCCTCCACAACTGGGAAAAGGGAAATTCCATCTACGCCTCTATATATACAAATTCTACCTACTGTATTTTTTGGAGTATAAGACACACTTTTTCCCCCCATAAAAGGGGGTGAAAATTTGGATGTGTCTCATACGCCGAATGTAGCCCTGCCCACCTGCTGCCCCCCCCCCCCCGGAAAATGGGGTGCACAGAGGCGGCAATAGGCTATGGCCGATTGCCGACAATCAGCTGCTTGTGCTAATCAGGCTGTGCTGAAGCTGAAATTGAAATGGGCTGTTTGCTGCAAGGAGGCAAATTGCAGGGAGGCAGAGGCAGATTTTTTTTCTTGTGCTAATCAGGCTATGCTGAAAATGAAAATGAAGCAGGCTGTTTGCTGCAAGGAGGCAAATTGCTGGGAGGCAGAAACAGAGGCAGATTTTTTTGTCTTCTTTTCCTAAAAGGTAGGTGTGTCTTATAGTCCGGAGCATCTTATACTCCAAAAAATATGGTATTTTTTATTCTGCCCATGTTTCCTATGGTCCCCAGCCATTAAATAGATATCTACCCTGCTTTAGAACTGAACTTCACCTTACAAGTAACAGAGATTCCTGCTGTTTTCACACAGATCCCTGCTGTACCTCCTATAAACATACAGTCTCTTCAGCATTGGTGAAATCCCATGGCATCATCAGAGCTGGACTTCAGAGAATCCTAGCTCCCGAATGCATGGTTGGGAATGGAGGAAGGAAATATATCAGCCATTTGAAGTGAAGTCATTCAGATTACTATTGGAAAGGTAATTTCCAATAGTAAACAAAGAAGAAAGGGCAAATATAGGTGTCCCAGGATAATGTTGCGGCAGGATCCAATCTGGGTCGGTCACTGAGACCAGAGGTTTAGTCTTCCAAGCTTTTGGACTCATTCTGGAGTCATCTTCAGGGAACTTCTCTCTCCTGGAATGTTTCAGCATAAGCCTGAAAGCTTGGAAGACTAAACCTCTGGTCTCAGTGACCGACCCAGATTGGATCCTGCAACAAAGAAGAGAGCCTGGTAACACCATCAAAGGTAAAAATCAAAACACACTCCTAGGTATAAGAAGCATGGACCTGTGAAATACTAGATACACACATTCCAAACACTATCTTTCCATTTTTGGACAATAACCCCAAAGGTCACCTGCTGATGGAAAAATTGATACTCATAAAAGGAACTCCAGAAATTAACTGACATCTCAATTGCATCTTCCTAGGTCACACATCAATGAGAAATGGCTTCTTTGGAGCTTAACAATTCATGAGGTAATGCCCTAGCTGTGTTCCACTGTGTATTGAAGCCAAGAGATCTATATATTTGTGTTTTTTGTACAGAGTAACAAATAAGAACAATTGTGTGTGGAGAGCAAAGACACGTAAATCCTCATGCACACCAGAGAATTCCCAGCTTGTGACAGAATCAATCTGTAACAATATAACCAATCTGAAATATATTACATATGACTGAAAACATGATTTATCTCCTTGACAGAGATAAGATGGTGAGGTATATTCAGGGTTAAAACACCTAGAAGGCAGGAGTCTCCTTTTTAAAAAATATTAAACTGGCATCAATATTTATTCATCTAACGAGTACCGGAGGGCAGGAGGAATTCAAAATATGAGGGTGGGAACAAGACCCATAAATTCAGAATGTTCTCTTTCCTCTGTGTTAGTCTTTAGTGAACTTAGAACCACAGTTCCCGGAGGCCTTAAGGACAATGCAATTTTTGTGTTGTGCGTTTCCTTCATCTCCTATAAGACCACAGTAACACTTATGATTGTTGTGATAATTTATAAATGCTATAAAGGTAGAACATAGGCTGGGATTTTATCGATTTACATTAGATCTCTTAATTATTTGCAGGAAATCAGTTACATTGGCCACCAAGAGAATTTTTGACTGCTCACTGTTTTACACCAGCAAGTACGAAAAAGGCACTTCCCTCTTGCAGAAATTCAACTCATCTTGCCAGATGCCTAGCACCTCCATAATTTTTACTGAGAAATAATTTTTCCATTGTCTCTGTCTTAATCATCCTTCCCTTGGGAGGTCCTTTCTTCCCCATGGATTGCCCTTTTCTACACTTTTCCCAGACCTTTTCGGCAATAATTTTTAATGTGGTCTGTTTTGACCTGACTGACTGGAGCAGTACCTGTGCCAATTGAACTAATGATGAAAATGAGAAGATCCCTAACTGCCATGTTTAGATTACAGGTACAGAACTTTAAAGTTAGGAAATGTTATCACAAGCCTACTGATTTCTGCTAACTTGTAGTAACTATCTCTGCTCCGTTCCCCGCCCACCCCCCGGCTTTTCGTGTTCTATCATTTTTTGTCTAATCTTCCACTACTAATATCCCTGCTACAAATGTACTTTAAGTCCTCTGTCCAAAATATGATTATTTGGAACTTCATGAAGCAGCCTTCTTTTCTTTCTTTTACATAGTAGTAAAATATACAAAAAAGGACAAAAGAAAAACAAAAGAAGGTAAACTTCCATCAAGCTGAACTGCTGATTTCATGGAAATAAGAAAGTGGTTTGATTCTAACTTCTTTCAGGATGTTTTTTTTTTTTACTTCCTAGTCTAGGGCCACTGGATTTCCTAGTGGTCTCCTATTGAAGAACCAAGCGGGGAGATCTTGCTTAGTATTTCTAGATCTCTGCTTGGCACTACCATCTGGTGGGGCAAAATGTAATACTATAGATGTTTTCAAAAATTCTGTCCCATTTCATCATTTTCCTATGCCACGGGACAGGTGATACCATTGAGCAGAAAGGAAGATCTGCAACCCATCAATCGCTCTGTTTTTCTCTCTCTTCCTAACTTAAAGGACAGACTTTCAGGACCTTAACAATTGCAATATATCATATCCTGCGGTTTCTAGTTCTTAGCGTTATTTCAGTGTCCACCCCAGAAGAGGGGCAATGTATAATTAACCATTGAGATGGTAAAGTTAAAAAGTGATATGCTAGCTTTTAAACATTTCAGAATGATAAATTAGACAGCAATTCTGGATAATGTGGTATATTTTCAACATGATGGCTTAACTATATGAAGGGCAGGTTTAAAGGCTGTTTAAAAAGGAAATTTAGATGGGAAAAGATTTTGGAAAATTGCAGAGTTAAAAAAAAAGTATTTAAAAAGCTCGGAGATAAACAAGAAGACTAAAAATTGCTACAAGAAACCATCCATCTATCAGTGATATTCAGAATATGAACTATGGTTTCTTCCGGGTAAGTTGCAATCTCTTTTGTTTATTTTAACTCCTGGTTTAAGAAAGCTTTACTTCTTCCCTGTACTCCTTCAGGATCATGCTGCAAAAGCAAACAAACAAACACCAACCTGTTTTAAAAAGCAAAACAATTTCCCACCCATGTTTAGCAGGAAAGAAAAGTGGCTTGTTAGGTTTTGAATAGGTTTAACATACTTAAAGCAAAAATAGCACTTACCCTAATTAATTAAAAACAAAACAAAACAAAATCAGAACCTGGATTGAAAATCTCTCACTCTCTTTCTCATTACATCATTATTCATTGCTCCTCCCCACTGTAACTTTTGGTCATGGGAAAAGGCTATAGTAAAGTTTGAATATTTAATCCAACATATACATGTTTGTGTCTTACAAGAAAACTTTCCTATTCCTTTTTATAGCTTTTCTACACTTCATTGGCAGTAGACAAGGAGGCCCAGAATGCTTATCTTTCATATAGGATCAGAATCAACAACTTTATTGCTCTCATTAAATAAAATGAGATTGCAGATATATTTCCATTTTGAGAAAACTGAATCAGGACAGTATAAAATGGGAGAAATTCCCCATCTTCATGACAAACATTAGTGAACTCTTGAAATTATGATATCAGATTTGCTTGCTTTCTTTTGATAATTGTTTGAGTGATGAAATAATGGATCTTTGAGATCTTTCAGACAAGGACAACTGTCAGGGTTCCAAGTAATACCCACAACGAAAGAAGACTCCGAGGCTTGAGTTTTCTCAAAGTTCCTTTTTATTGAAGATGTCATATTGGCACAGCTGGGAAAATCCAAATCTGAAAGTTTCCAGGTTTTCCCACCCAAGTGAAAGTTCAAGTCCCTGCCCAGCACCCTCATGTCCATCACATGGTCCAATCATCCACCGTCCAAATTGGAGACACCTCCCAGTCATCCAATTCCAGGTGCCAGGGCAAGGCATCTTTGACTCTCTGAGAAAGGAATGTTATTTTGACTACATATCACCCATACTCTATGCAATCCTTAGGAAGTGAACTATCAGCACACAGTTTTAAGAGTTGGAACCCTTCGTGAGTGGGAAGAATTTGCAGGTGTTAACTCATATCCATACATCATAAGATCAGCTTTTCTGCTTTTTATGCAAAAAGTTCAGAAACAATTTTCAGTCAGCAATAAATATAGATATCATCCTTCCTCTGATCATAGAAGTCAATTCATCCATCTCAGCAAATTCCATCATCTTCGCCAAACATTCCTCTATTGTAAGTCATCTTCACTTAACAACCCAATGATTGCTCAATGTCGCTCAATGAACATTAGTAGTTACAATAGATTTTTTTAAAAAGTTACTTAGAACCCATCCTCAGAGTGTGACTGCCTCACATACCCCCACTGTCACATAATCACATTCCAGGCATTTAGTAACTGGCTCACATTTATGACCAGTTGCGGCATCCTGCAATCATCTTTTGTCAGTTTCCGCCAAAAAATGCCCATTCAAGAGAATAGATTTGCTTAATGACCATGTGATTCCTTAATGACTTCAATGAGTTGTTTTATGATTATCATAAAAATGGTTGTACAATCGTCGGAGGTCACATGGTCACTCACTTAATGACCATAATAACTTACAACCACAACGCTGGGCCTAATTGTGATTATTAAATGAGAACTACCTATAGGCTGGATATTTGCATTTTCTGCATAACAATGATCTTGCTGCAGCTATCGTATACAAAAACAAAGTTGCAATTTTTTCCCAAACTATTTATCCATCAATCTCAAAAGAAAGATCTCTGGTCTCAAATGTAAAATCCTCTGAATCAGTGTATATCCTTGAATCTAAAAATTTTCTAACTTTTTTATATGTCCACCAAACTTGATAGAATGTTTGTCACATTCCCAACATAAACTTTTAAGTGCCATTATACATTCTAGATAACGTCTCTGGGGTCATATATCTGTAATACATCGTTTTATAAAAAATCTTTTGAGATTATAACAAAATTTTTAATCCTTTCAATCACATAGTATTCCCATAGTTCCATCTAAATATTATAACCAAAATTTTTAGCCCACTGTATTTCACTTTGTCTTTTTCTGTTTCAAATCTCATTAAAAGTGTATATGTTTTAACAATTACATGTTCGTCATTTGTACACACTTCCATTTTAATTTCTGCCTTACAATGTTCAAAACCATAAACCCTTTTACCTACTTTAAAGAAACCTATTGGCAACTATATCTCTCTGCCACCAGTTTTTCTCTTGATTTTATTTTGTATTCCCCTTGACAGTATCTCATGATAAGTTAGCCATTTGTGTTTGCCTATTATAGCATTGTTCATCTATACAATGCTTCTTCTGCTGAGAGCCACAAAGGTGTTTTGGGCAAAACCTGGGTTTTCATCTATTCCATATTCTCAATATGGCATGTCTAATATAACGATTTATAAAATCCACATTATCCTTGTCTTTATCATACCATAAATACCCATGCCATCCAAACCTCAAGTCATGTCCTTCTAATTCCAAAAGCTTTCTATTTCTCAGTTTCTCCCATTCTTCCATCCAAACCAAACCAAACAGCATGCTGCAAAATACAATTTCAAATCAAGTAAACCCAATCCTCTTCTTTCCTTTGCATCTTGTAATACTTTGTAATTCATTTGTGGTCCCCCCACCCGCCACACAAACCTAGATAAACCCTTTTGCCACTGTTTAAATAGTGCTTCATTTGTCAAAACAGATACGTCTAAGACACAAGATATTTTCCAGTCTGGGTTTAAGGAGTTTATTTTGGAGTATTAAACAATTTTGGTCACCCTGAAAGATGGCCTTTAAAGGAGAATGAAAGGTTTAAATGGATTTCTTGCACATTGCAGAAAGTTGAATTAGGTAATGCTTGTGGTCACTTCCATCTCTGCCATTGTATGTTTTCATGAATCATAACATTTAGAACTTTATTTAATATTTAATATTTAATCAATCATAGATTCCTTTTATGAATCAACTGAATCAACCGTAAATTCTTTTTATGACCATGATCATTATAATGTTTCCCTGGAGCATTTCTCTAGTTCAATGTTTGAAGGAGTAGTTGGTTGTGGTGTTTATGATGGTTCAGTTCTCACTGGCAAAAGATGATGTTGAAGGATTATTGTTTAACTGTTTATCCCCAAACTTCTAAATATCTACAAGATATTTCTGAGAGAGGTTATCTAAAGTTCAGGGACCAAGACCTGATTAGTGGGTCAATTTCCCTATTTGAAATTGCCAGAGAAGTTCTAGAACAGAAGTCTGTAAATGTAGTCTGAAAGACTTATGCAAACCTCCATCCCCCAGAGGAGCTTTGGTTGCAGCCTCACAAACCCCCAAAGTTCTTTCCAAATTCTAATTTTTACTGTAATAGAAGGGGGAAAATTATTAAATACATGACTGGAAATTAATCATACTCATTCTGTTTAAGTTTAATTAAATGTAAATTAAAGTAAAGTGAGTTCCACTACTTCGGAAAAAATGTGGCCTCAGGGGACAAGTGCAGGCTGCACCTCCCCCACCCACCCCCAAAATTAAGTGCTTCTTTGCAGGAATTCCTAACCACTCCCTGGATCTGGTAAATGACTGATGTTAGTTCAGAAGAGAAGGCTCAGAAATCACTGATTGGTAGATAGATAGATGCATTATCCATTGGAACTAAAGCTTGTGCCATGAGGGCAAGAGAATGCAAATGATACCACAATGAGAAGAGTAGATTTGCAGGACCCTAAGTCACCATTCACATCTCTGGTGATGTATCTTTCTTCATGTTGATGAGATAGGAGGAGACCCTGTTGAATAAGAACTACTGCCATCACAGTAGCCCTCTTATTACATAACAACTAGGCTAGTAGATTTGCTGCCTGCCAACAGAGTGGTAATTAATTGGTCTTCCTTTATTGCTGTCTGCCTCTGTCTCCCAGCCAGGACAAGTGAAGCTCTTTTCTTTCCCTGATCTGTTCACTGTACTTTCCCTTACTGTATCTATTACTATTACTACTATTATAATATTATACTATTAATAATATTATACTATTATAATATTTTTATCTATTACTGTTACTACTATTATAATGTTATAATATTATACTATTATATACTATTATACTATTATACTATTATTATCTATTACTATGCCGCCTACGGTCTGACCTAAACTTAGTACACAAAATTATCTGCTACAACGTCCTACCTGTCAATGACAACTTCAGCTTTAATTGCAACAACACACGGGCAAACAATAGATACAAACTCAAGATAAACCACTCCAAACTCAATTGCAGAAAATATGACTTCAGCAACAGAGTGGTCAATGCCTGGAATGCACTACCTGACTCCATTGTTACATCCTCAACGCCCCCCACAAATTTTAACCTAAGACTGTCTACTGTTGACCTCACCCCATTCCTAAGAGGTTTGTAAGGGGGCGTGCATAAGCGCACCAGCATGCCTATCATCCCTGTCCTACTGTTCCCATTTATTCATACTCATTTCTTATGTATATAGTTATATGTGTTTGTATCGCCATTGTTGTGACCTAGGCCCAAGTAGTTATTACCAGACACAATCAGTCCTAAACAAACATATTTTATTAGAACAGCTGAGAATTACTTCATTCTCAGCTTAGTCCAAATTAAGTCCAAAACAAATTCTTCGTAAACAGTCCTTCGGCCTTATCACCAACCTTTTTCTACTTTGCCCCCCTGCCAAAGGCTTTTCTTGGCAAAAGTTCAGAAGCAAGAGATGCTGACAAGAACAAATGTAGCAATGTTGCTTTCCTACAAAGATCCCAAGAACTGTTGTTGCTCTTTTAAGCCTTCTGGGAGGGGCCAATCATCTCCTGGCCTTACTCCCGAGTTGTCCTTTTTGTTTTAGCTGCTCTTGCCTTCTGGCAGCTCTTTGCATGCGTGCACTAGGAACAGGCTTCTCCTGTTCCTCTGCCTCTCTGCTATCCGCCTCTGGAAGCTCCGGAGTTGGCGCATCGCTCCCAGATGGCCCTGGCCCCATCTCTGCCTCCGACACAGAGCCCTTGTCTGGGCCTTCCCCTAACTCCAGGACTGTCCCATTGTCCTCCCTAGCCTCCTCAATGTCCGACTCCACTGCCAGCTCTTGCGGACCACAACAGCCATGTTCTTTGGAGAGCATCACAGCTGGCTCCAACATCAGCAGCAGTAGCAGCATGGCTGCATCTGGGCCAAGCAGGGATCCTTCCAAGAAGGCAGTAAACTGAAGCTGTTGCTATTGGGATTGACAGTTGTGTTCTCCAGCAAGGGCAAAATATATGAGGGACATACCGGAACCAGGACAAAGTGGTTGTGGGTGGTGAACCTTGAATATCTAAGGGCTACTTTAAAGAATCAGGTTTGTAGCATGGGAAAGTTTAAGGAAATAGCACTCTGGATGGTCAGGCAGTTGCTGTGGTCATTGCATATAGCAATGAATCCAGTTTGTCCCATCCTAGAGAAGGCAGATCTGCCGAGTTAGAGTACTACAATGTTCCTAATAAGGACTTCCCCTTGAGATTGTTCAGAAACTTCAACTGGTGCAAAATACTGTACCTGATCCAGTTTGTTTGTACATCTAGCAGGCAAGAGTCGAGAAAGCCAAAAGCTGGCTCATACTGGAAGCTTGCCCCCCAAAAGAACTTGCCCTCATATACTGTAAAATGCTCTCCTCTCTACCTTTCTAACTTATGGAGTTTAGCTATGGGAGCAGATTAGTTTTATTCTGATCCTTTTTAAGTGATGAGTTAAAATTTCATTGGTGGTGCGGTCCTTAAACTGTTGAATTGAACTGAGAAAACTCAAGTTTACTTGAATACAGAAGTCAGTGTTTGACTATGAAATGAAGCTACCCCAGAGAGGTTTCTGGAATAAAATAAGGAGAAACCCTAATTTTACATCCTATGACTCTCTCTCTTTCTCTCTCTCTCTCTCTCTCTCAAAAAAGTGATATATACTATACATGCCATGGCCGAATGTATAATAAACATGATACTGAAGCATTAATTCTTCTTGTTTTCATATTTGTATTTAATACATTTTCATTTTGTTTATTTGTACATATACATCTATTGTCTAGCCTTTCAAAGAGGCGCAAAGCATCTTAAAAGCAATGAAGGGCTTGGGTGTAATCACATACAAATGTACAAAAACAGCACAATCAAAACTGAATTAATATGAGGTAGTTTCAGCCAAAATGTACTTATGTCCTAGAATGGCCAATTGAAACAAATACATTTTTACAACTTTCAGCCACAAGCAAAAAGTCAGTAATCTGAAATGATTGTCAGCTCATATAAATTCAGATGTTCCACCTTTGGTTTCTTCCTCTTTAAACAAACTGTAAAGATGACACAGTGTAAATTTAAATTATAGAATATAATCCTTATTCCTTTTCATCTTTCTGATTTCCTTTTCCGTTGATTCTTTGCTCACTTTAGTATGGATTGACTGAACAACACAGCATACAAGTTAGTTCCCAATCTACAACCAATGACTGTTTGAAGCTACGGTAAATCAGCAGTGAAATGCGCTTACCTTCGCTACCGGTTTGGAAATGTGAACCCACATGCCTCTTCTGCACATATGCAGAGCCTTCTGCACATGCACAGAGGGTCAAAAACGGGACGTAATGACGTCCCAGTGAGTGGGCGGAGCCTCCCATCGCCAGCCCTACCAGTTCGTGCAAGCCGGATAGATCCAGCCAGATTTCACCGCTGCAGTAGATCTACCTTGGGGCTTAGTTATGACCTGGGTTCAAAGTTCTGACAGTTGTCCCTCCCATTCACATGACTGAATTTGGGGCAATTGGCAAACATGGCCAAATTTACAGACATTTGCAGCATCCTGCGATATCATGGACCCATTTTACAATGGTTTTGCCGAAAACCAGCATTTCTGGTTTTCGGCAAAATTATGCCCATAGTGAAATATTGGTTCATTTAACAACCACAGTGTCTCCATAATGACTGTGGTGGCCGCTTTATGACTGTCATGCTTGCTTAATGACCACCGCAAAAAAAGTTGTAAAATGGGTCATAAAATCAGGCATGCTCCATTATAGTTGTAAGTCGAGGACTACCTGTAAAACAAGGTTCCTAATGCAGCTTGTTCAAATAACTAATACTGAAAATTAGCTTTAATTTCAGAATAACAGAGTTGGAAGGTCTTCTAGTCTAACCCACTACTCAGGCAGGAAACCCTATATCATTTCAGACAAATTTAAAGAGCCTCAGTGGTGCAGCAGACTAAAGTGCTGTTAAGTGCTAGTACTTAGCTGCCAGCTGCCTGCAATTAGTGCAAGTTTGAATCTCACCAGGCTCAAGGTTGACTCAGCCTTCCATCCTTTCGAGGTAGGTAAATTGAGGACCCGGATTGTGGGGGCAATAAGCCAACTTTGTGACTTCCGGTTGGCGACTTGAGGCGACAGGGTGTTGGGTGGGCGATCGCCGCTCCCTTTCACTCCTTATCACCGCGTTTTGGGGACCCTTTTGGGGCGCAGGTCCCGGAGAGACCTGCGGACAAGAGAGAGAGCCGGGCGAGCGAGAGTGTGGGGCGCAACCACCCCCTGCTGGACCCGGCAGCTCTGTCGAACCAGCGCGGCGAGCCGGCCCTTTAATGGCTGGCCTGAAGCCGCAATAGCCAGCAAAAAAGACGGGAGCTAAGAGGAAGATCTGAGGTGCCGCGCCAGATTGGTTACCACTTTTCCATACTTTGAAGCGTTTGGCGTGGAGAGAGAGGTCGGCGGAGTCGGGTGAGGAGTTCTCGATCGAGTGAGGCGGCGACGGAGAGTGGGAGAGGATTATATCAGCGGAGACCCGGCAAGCCGACCAGGAATACGAATAGATTTGGAAAGGAAGGTGTGAGATTTTTTGTGGGAAGGGAAGAAGGCAAGAATTGCATATAAAACGCTGCAAGGGAAAAGAAATATGGGCGGCTTCGGATTACCGGATTGGCAATTATATCAGAACGCGGCCAAATTAGTATGGATCAAAGATTGGGTCACATTACAGAATAAGAGAATTCTGACATTAGAAGGCCACGATCTACAGGCAGGCTGGCATGCTTATTTATGGGGCCCAAAGAACAAAAAGAAACTACATTTTCACAGACACAAATTAAGGGAGACTCTGATCCAAACATGGGAAGAAATTAGACAAAGATTTTATACCAAAATTCCGATTTGGCTCTCAATTACGGAGGCGCTGCTTGCTGCTAATAAAAGGGATATTGGAAAATTTGGCACGTACAAAGACATACTAGATGGAAATGGAACTCTTAGACCTCGAGAAACACTAAACAATCAAGGCTTTAATTTGGACTGGTGGAGTTACATGCAGATAAGCTCTAGATATCAAAAAGATAGGGATCAATTTGGGATAGAGACGAAATACAACAATTTAGATAAAATTATGCTGGGGATTGAAAAGAAAATGCTAGCCAGATTCTATAACCTCTTATTAGGCAAAGACAGAGCAGAAGGGATAGCGAGGAACCAACTAAGCATTTGGGAAAAAAATATTGGCCACAGACTAAATTTTAATGATTGGGAGGAGACTTGGAATAGAAATTATAATTTTACTAAATCAGCTACTTATAGGGAGAACCACTACAAAATATTTCACAGATGGTATCTAGCCCCAGCTAGACTAGCAAAAATATTTCCTAATGCCTCAGGAATTTGTTGGAAGTGTGGAAAGGAGATTGGCACCTTCTTTCATATGTGGTGGTCCTGCTCAGAGACAAAGAAATTCTGGACAAAAATACGAACTTGGCTGCAGGAAATAGTGGAAGAAGATATAAAATTTACTCCAGAAATTTTCCTACTGGGAATGACGGGAGACGGGTTCTCTAAGGACAAGACTCAATTGATAATACATATCATAACAGCGGCCAGATTAACCTTTGCAAAATATTGGAAGGATAAACAAGTCCCTCCAGAGGTGACAATAATAAATAAAATTTTGGAATGTGCAGAAATGGCGAAATTAACCAGTATGCTTAAAGATGAGGAAAATTCAAAATTTAAGGCAGTATGGCAAAGGTGATACATATGGTGGAATAATAGAATATGACTATAAGGATACACCTATTTTTAACAATGATTAATAATAATGAATGATTTGAAGATACTTGCTGTGTATATACTGTATATATGTAATCGCACGATACCTCAGATGTTACCTGAGATTTGATATTTTCTATTTTTTTTAAAAAAACCTTTTTTAAAACTCAATAAAGTATAGTTTAAAAAAAAATAAGCCAACTTTGTATAGAACAACACCGCTTAGGGGGGGCCGAAAGCCCTAGTAAGCAGGTATATACAAAAAAAGTGTGCAGGCTATTGCTATAATGCATTGTAAGCCGCCCTGAGTCTATGGAGAAGGGCAGCATATAAATTGGATTAATAAATAAATAAATAAATAAATAAATAAATAAATAAATAAATAAATGGTTGTCCAATCTATTCTTTAAAAACCTCCAGTGTTGGAGCACTCAAAACTTCTGGCACAAGTCATTCTTCCACTGATTAATTATTCTGTCAGGAAATTTCTCCTTAGTTTTAGCTTGGTTCTCTCCTTGATTAGTTCCCATCCATTGCCCCTTGTCCTGCCTTTCGGTGCTTTGGGGAGGTTGACCCCATCTTTGTGGCAACCCCCTAGATATTGGAACACTGCTATAATGTTACCCCAAGTCTTTCTTTTCATTAAACTACAGGCCAATTCCTGTAGCCCTTCTCCAATAGTAATTGAAAATTACTATTTTCAACATGACAACAAACCATGTTTAAGCAATCCTCTTATTCTCATTCTCCCACAGTTATAAATTACGATTTAACTTTAAAGCTAGGTAAAAGGAGTATCCCTGCTCCATTCACAGCAGCACAACAAACTATGGGAGGGAATGACCATCAGTAGCCATTTTAAATGAAGAATGTATACAACATTTATGTGGCCTTGATTCATCAAAGCATCTAAAGGAGCAAAATGTAATAGATGTTTATTATGAAATGAAATGACATTTGAAAGTGAGCAGAGTGCTGAAGGTCATGGTTCCTGTGAGGCCTCTACTTAGTCACTGACCCAAGGAGCTCCTTGGATTACTGAGTTGCTGAGGGAAATATAGTAATGGTAGCAGAGAACCAGAAGTGGGCATGACTAAGCCCTGGCAAGAGTACATGATTAATCTCCACAGTGGTATTAAGAACAGCAGAGTATAAATTCTTCTCCATACTGTTTAAAATATCTTGATCCTTTTAGGGAAAAACGGGCAGAACATATCACTTGTGGGTACAACAGATGAATCTGTGGATTTCTTTGTTGCTAAGGTGGCTAGGGTAGATACCAACTGGACAGAATCCACTGTGATGAGTGAGATATTTTATGTATTAATCTGGGGCAGAGAGTATCGAGTCTGAGGTAGTAGATGGACTTCTTTGTAGCTTACTTTTTGCTCTCTATGGGTTTGACTGAGATATTTTCTGGCTCCTTTGGATGATTAAGTGGGACAAGAGTGGGTGGATCCAGAAGACAGCCAATACTTCTTTGAGAGAAGGATGAGGTCCTTTTGGCATAGTGGTTAAAATGTAGTATTTGCAGACAAACTCTGCCCACAGCCTGGAATTTGATCCTCACCAGCTCAAGATTTACTTAGCCTTCCATCCTTCTGAGGTCAGTAAAATGAGGACCCAGATTGTTGGGGACAATATGCTGACATGGTAAACTGCCCAGAGAGTGTGTAAAGCACTATGGGGTTATATAAGTGTAAGTGCTGTTTCTATGAGCCATGGTGGCACAGTGGTTAGAATGCAGTACTGCAGGCTACTTCTGCTGACTGCCGGCTGACTGCAATTTGGCAGTTCAAATCTCACCAGGCTCAAAGTTGACTCAGCCTTCCATCTTTCCGAGGTCAGTAAAATGAGGACCCAGATTGTTGGAGGCAATGTGCTGACTCTGTAAACCGCTTAGAGAGATCTGTAAAGCACTGTGAAGCGGTATATAAGTCTAGGTGCTATTGCTATTGCTATTATTAATGATGCCTTCTTTGGAACTAGCAGCTTTGATAACTTTTGTCCAGGGTCCAACTTTTCCAATCATGAGACAGAAATGACACTTTTGCTGCAACGGATTATCTTTAAACAAGAGGTATGTATTCTTCTTGGGCCTGTTATCTCTCTCTAATATATAATCATGGTATCCTTCAGGATTACCTGAAGTGGTTGAGACTTGGGAACACCATAAGTAGACATATGCAGAGGTAGCACTGAAGAAGGAATTCAACAGTCATTAGTTAAACATGAGATTAACCCTGGAATGGAGCAGGGAATGAGAAAGGAAAAATCAAAAATGATTTTCTTTGGTATAAGAGTGGGAAGGGAGCATCTCTGTCAGGTTTTATACAGTAGTTCTTAGAGTGTCTGTTTCCTGAACTGGCCCACCCTGAAAAGCGGATCCTGTTCCATGGTGGTTCTTCTACTATCATAGTAGGCACTTTTAATAATGATCCAGGAGGAAGTGCTCAAGTCCATGGGTACACAATTGTGGGATGTCAAGAGTTCAGTGCTTTCCCCTATGTTATTCAATATCTGCATGAAATTGATGAAACAGCTCATCCATCAATTTGAATTGAGGACGTTGTCAATATGTCAATGACAATCAACTATATATCGCCAACCTGGGTCAAGCCAGAGATGCCATTGAAATCTGGCTCTTGTACTTACTTGGTGCTCTATAGTTCACTGCCCAGAATTCATAAGGATCTGGGCAGTCTAAAAATAATGTCAAATAAATATAATAAAGTTCTAAAATAAAACATTTTTTGGGGTCTTTAATTGCTTGGAAACCATAGTTCATGACCTTCCATTTAATCTCAGGTATTTGGAGGCTGGTTTGATCACACAGTGACTCTGTAATGCGCCCCAATTTAAATAAAGTGATGAAGTGGTGGAAGAGGTATGTATGCCTAGTTATTCATCTTCGGATGGATTCAGATGAAGCCAGCCATGTGGCACTGATGAGGCACAATCATGTAGTAGAATTTATAGTTTAGAATGTTGATTCCTCATCACACTTTCAAATAATTCTATACATTCCCATGTCCATTCGGAATATACTCTTCATGATTTATAATGTCTTGATCCACATTGCAGTCTCAACCTAGATCACTGCCTAAGTAAGCAGATACAGATAACAACAGCAACAGCACATACACTTATATACCACTTCACAGTGTTTTACAGCCCTCTCTAAGCAGTTTACAGAGTCAGTATACTGCTCCCAACAATCTGGGTCCTCATTTTACTGACCTCGAAAGGATAGAAGGCTGAGCCAACCTTGAGCCTGGTGAGATTCAAACTGCCAAATTGCAGGCAGCCAGCAGTCAGCAGAAGTAACCTGCAGTACTGCACTCTAACGACTGGGCCACCGTGGCTCATACAGTTTGACTGAAGTTTATGCTGGAATAATTGCACATGCTGGTAACAAATGCATGTGCCCTGTTTGGCCACTTCTACATGGGTTAATATCACATCTACACTTCCAAACAAGGTCAGCCTCTTTGGACATTCCTCAGAGCAGCCTTCTCCTTTCATATATCCTCCACAATTTCTAACTGTAGCATGGTTTTTCTTCCAGGATTTCAGCAAGCTTCTTATGGGAGACATTGTCCAAACCCATCCTTATGAAAAATAAGGTGTTGGAGGCCAATAGATCTGGAAGGGAAGGTTAATCTAACATTTATGTCTGTGGCAGTACAGTAATTGTTCATCTTTACCGTTCCTCCTTTTCATCTAAGAGCGATGAATCAGCTTATGTGTTTGGCCATCACACTGCTTCAGTATTCTTAAATTGGCTGCCACATTGGCTGCTGGTTTTTGGTTATATAAACAGTCAAGCCAGAGCACTGTTTCATGGGAAAGCAGTGATGACAGGAGAAAGCAATGCTCAATAGTTGGAAGGACATCCACTCTCCATCAGTTACGCAACAGTATGAAGAGCTTCCCTCTTTTTTCTATCTTTGGGCAAGCACTGCACCACGGAAAGCCCCAATAAAGAATTATTGAACTATTTGGACAGCACATACTAACGGAGATGTTTAGTTTTACATTGTTTCCTCTTTTAAGTAATGGTGAAGACTTGCTCTTATTGAGAATGTTTCCTGGGAATCACAGAGAAGGCTTTTGCCATTGCATTCTTTCAGGCAACTTCCCAATCTAGCTGCAGCCTTGAGATTTCCTTTTCTTCTTCCAACCAATAGGGTTGGAAGAATCCCTAATGGGATCCAATCCTGCTTGGCATTATCTATCTATCTATCTATCTATCTATCTATCTATCTATCTATCTATCTATCTATCTATCTATTATCATCTATCTATCTTCCTATTTTATACCAAACTCAGGGAATAGACTAGACTAGACTGGACTGGACTGGACTGGACTGGACTGGACTGGACTAGAATAGAATAGAATAGAATAGAATAGAATAGAATAGAATAGAATAGAATAGCTTTATTTGTGTCTGGGCAAATGGTCTCAGGGCACATGCAAAGCAACAGAGTAATAATCATAATCATAATAATACCAATAAGTAAAGAAGATAAGAAGGATAATAATGCTACAGCCATACAACATGGGTAAATGTACACAGACGTGAGAATTAGGTGTTCAGCAGAGTGATGGCATGAGGGAAGAAACTGTCTTTGTGTCTATGAAATGCCCTATAATGGTGTCCCAAGGGGAGGAGTTGAAACAGTTTATATCCAGGATGTGAGGGGGTCTGTAGATATTTTCTTAGCCCTCCGTATGAATTACGCAACATACAGACCTTCTGTGGAAGGCAGTCTGGTTGCAAATATTTTTCTGCAATCCTAACTATCTGTCCATATCTGTCCTGTTTGGTTGCTGTACCAAACCAGACAGTTATAGAAATACAAATGACAGACTCAATAGTTCCTCTTTAAAATGGTATTAACAGCTCCTGGGGCATTCCGAACTTCCTGAGCTGACTCAAGAAGAACATTCTTTGTTGTGCTTTTTAAATGATGGTTCTAATGTTAAGGGTCCATTTCAAATCCTGGAAGATTATAGAACCCCAAAACTTGGAGGAGTCTACTGCTGATGCTGTGCCATCGACTATAGTAAGAGATGATTAAATACAAGACCTCCTCCTCCTAAAATCCACTCTCATCTCTGCATTAAGCACGTTCAGCTCCAGATTGTTCCAGCTGCACCACAGGCCTAGTTCTTCAACCTCCCATCTATATGCAGACTCATCCCCATCTTGAATGAGACCGATGACGGTTGTATCATCTGCAAACTTCAGTCTTTTAACAGGGGGATCCCTAAAGATGCATTCATTGGTATATAGAGAGAAGAGCAATGGAGAGAGCACCCAGCCTTGAGGGGTGCCAGTGCTAATTGCCCATGTATTAGATGTAATCTAAGTAAACTAAATCATCATCAATAATAAAACAACATTAAAACTTTATTAAAACTATTAAAAATCTTCTTCTTGTGCCATATCCATCATCAGATGTTGGTGATCATATTGACGATCCTATTTTTATCAACAGCCACATGAAAAAGTGCTGTTGAGTTTTGTCCAAACCAGTCCTTTAGATTTTGAAGCCATGATGTTCTTCTCCTGCCTGGACCTCGTTTGCCTTCAATCTTTCCGTGGAGGATTAAGTGAAGTATGCCGTATTTTTCCGGGTGTCACATTACATGTCCAGAATATTCTAACTTTTGCTTTTTTATGGTTAAAACCATAAATGTTAAAAACAAAAACCTGACCCCAAGTTAAGCTGTTGACATGCAGTCACCTCATCCTAAACTAGCTTGGGGGAAAAGCCAAATCTTCAGTGCTTTTCAGAAGGCTAAGAGAGCAGAGGCCTACTGAATTTCAGGTGGAAAAGCTTTCCATGGGGCTGCTGGAATGCTTCCTAGCTCCATAAGGTGGCAATGTGTAAAGGAAGCGACCAGGAGCATGCCCATTCTATCTAATTTGGAAGAAGGGATAGATAGGTAAGGTGGTCCCATAGATAAGCTGGCCCTGTGCTATATAGGGTTTAAAGGTAATAATAGAGGTATTACATAGGTAAACCTAGGGGTATCAATCATTGCACATGACACTGAGTTCTGGATCAATTGTAGCTTGAGTAGTCTTTAAGGGCAGCTCCATGTAGAGTGCATTGCAGTAATCCAAACAAGAAGAGACCAAGACATGAACAACCATGAGCAATACCTCCCAGTCCAGGAAAAGTGCAATTGGCATGTGTGAAAAGCCTCTTCCCCAGACACAGTTGCCACCGGCCTCTTGAGTAGCAGCCCTGAGTCTAAGGTGTTTTCAACAATTAAATTATGTATCAACATAGCCCTGGAGAGTTTCGTCCTGTCCAGAGTCAAAGATGAAACTTCATCTGGGCCAGAGGTGGGGAAAGGGAGGCAAAGTTGAGTCAAAGCAGGTTTCCCCCCATCCAGATTCTCACAGCTTCCAGGCACCCAGCCAGCACTGCCCTAGCATCACTTGTCTGGCTAGGGATGGAGAGATATAACTGGGTATCATCAGATGTTACCAGACCCCATACTGGTTTCGTGTAGAAGCTAAAAAGGAGAGGCCTTGCAGTGGCCTAGGGCACAGCCAGTCCTCTCCTCCCAGCCTCAGAGAAGTCCAGAAGGACCCAAAGGGTTGTTTCACCTCCATCCTGAACCCTCCACAGGTCATTGACAAGTGTGACCAATGCTGTTTCAGTGGTGTGCCCTGGCTTGAACCCAGGCTGGCAAGGGACAGAATAATCCACTTACTGTTAAGTCAACCGATTTAAATATTAATAATTCAACTGTATAATGAGACAGAAATCTTTATTGATTGATGCATTTTTATTTATTAAGATGACACATTGTCAACTGCATTTGGACCTGTGGCAGTTGACAAGACTGAAACATCTGTTATGGGGAAGAAAATATTTGATCTGTATGTGAGCCGAAGAAGCTTCTTGGATGAGAAGCCAAACGTCTTCAAAGAAAAAACCCAAAAAGTCCAGTTGCCTCTTGAAAAAGCACCTCTGGGACACCTCTGAGCTGGAGAATCTCCATAGACATCTGTAAAGTGTCAACTTCTCCTATTAATTTCTCCCCTTATTTTTTTTCCTCTTGCACTCGCAAACTTAAAATAAAGGCACACACAACTCTGAGGAGGCCATCAAACAAGGCCACCTGGCAACTCTTTTAAGAAAAGAAGTTGCCACTGCTGGAACCCTTACCCACAAAGGAAACTACATCCCAACCAAGGGCCATGCCAACAGGGATTCATCCCAAACCCACTCAAGCCAATCGGTGAGAATTGGGGGACGGGATTCTAGCACCTCCTCAAGAACTTCTGGGGAGCTGCGTCGCTGGCGCCTTCCAACTCAGGAACGTTTCGTTCGGCCGGCTGCCCATGTGACCTGCGCCTTGGTCAAAGTGTTTGTGTGTGTGAGAGAGAGAGAGAGAGAGAGGGAGAGAGAGAGAGAAAGAGACCCGCTTCAGGGGGGAATCTTCTTGTTCTTCGAAGCGCAATTCGAGATGCTTAATTCCTGCTGCGCCGGCTCCCTTTTTCCGCCTCTTCTCTCCCCCACCCCCGCCACTCGCGGCACCTCCTTTCCCCTCCGGTATGCGAGGAAGGCCGGCCTCTCTGGAAGAGCTAATGGTGCAGTTGACTTCAGGGCGGGGAGGAGGAGAAGGAGGAGCAGCCGCCGCGGATTAGAATGAAAACAGATCAGTCAATGGATTTGGGCTCCGGAGATCATCTGACTTGAGTTAACCAAACCCCAACTGGGTTTCAAAAGTTGGGAGAGAGAGAGAGAGAGAGACGGAGTTTTTTTTTCTCCTCCCCTTTGGTTCGCCTCTCTTTTCTTTTCTTTTCTTTTCTTTTTTTTTTTTTTTAACTTTCTTCAATTGGCGGTGGGCGAAAACAGAACTCTCCCTCTCCTCCTCCTCCTCTCCGTCTGCTTTAATTCTCCCCCGAGCGTGCGTGTATTGATGTCCTACGCAGGGATGATGGATGGCAGAAGGGCAGAAAGACGCCAGCAGCAGGGGCGCTCGACACTTTTTTAAACTCTCCCGGCCTCCCTTCCCCCCCTCTCTCTTTTTTCCCCCCGGCGATCATCAATGAGCCTCGGAGCGGGAGAAAGAAGGGGAAAGAATCCGCGCGAGCGTCGGGACTCGGGAAAGGCCGGCAGCAGCAACAGCAGCAGCAGCGACTTCGCCTTTCTTTAAAAAATACAAATAAAAAAAGAAGAGGGGGCCCAGAGCGACGGAGCACAAAAAGAGGAAGCCCGGCCAAGCGAACCCCACTCGCTCTTCCGTGCCCCCTGAAGTGGACGATGGGGAGCTGGGCTCGCCGCCCTGCTCTGGAACCGGAACACCCGCTGGCCGCGTGAAAACTTCTCTTTAGGGGTAAAGTCGCGGTTCCCGTAGAGCCGCTCGTGACTTTTTTTTTTCCGGGGGGGGGGGTGTTGTCTCCACCGCTGGGTTTGAGCATTTCTCCTGGGGAGATGTTTGGGGTGGGGGTGGGGGTGGGGGAACGCGGCTTCCCGAGCAGAGAGATTCCTCGGCTCCTTCCCGAGAGATCGTGGACAGGGGAGAAACACGCGTTTTCCCGCCTCCTCCTCCTCCTCCTCTTCTCGGGTGGGTGTGACGGCCCATAGGGGAAAGAAAAAAAAAGTTGGGGCAGGACCCCCCCTCCCACCGCGCAAGGAGAGGTTGCAGAGAGGAGCGACTCCAAAAACTTAGCAGCCGCGCCTGGCTGCCCCGCTGCAACCGAAAACGAGAGCAAGCTAGCCGGGGGCGAATGGGACAGAAGAGGGGAAGGGAAAGTGTGTGTGTGGGGGGGAGGTGAACTGGCTAGGCCCGATCCGGCCGTAGTGTGAAGCCGAGCGAAGGGAGAAAGAAGCTCAACTCCCCCCCCCCCCACACGTCCCGCCGGCCTTCTGCAGCGGGTGGGTGGGTGGGGGCAGAGGTCTCCGCGCCTCCCGTCCTCTTCGCGGCCAGGTCACCTCAGGTAGAGTCCATTCAGTGACCAGAGAGGCTCGATTCGGCTCCGTCCGCTCCCCTCTCTCTCCACGTTTGCCCAATTTTGCAAGGATTTAGCGGATTGGGATGGGGTGGAGTGGGGGGGGGGAGATCGTCCCGTACTTTGCCTGCCAAGCGTCTTCGGGGCCGCCCCCCCCTCCCCGGGACTATATTTCCCGGATACTTTGTTTGGACCGAGTTGCAGGATGCGTGTGCGCCCCTTGTGTGTGCGTGCTGCTGCTTGGGATGCTGCTTCTCTGAAGTGCGTGCGGCGATCTAAGGCAGCAACCTCGTGGCGGTTGTGATGTAACAGCCTGACAGTCACTCCTTTTGCAACGCAAGGTTTATTTTTGTATCTTTCCAGAGACAGGGAGAACGTGGCCGAAGTTCCTGTAGGCTTATTCCCTGGGTATGTGGGTTGGGGAGAGGGAGGGAACGAGGGAGGGAGAGAGAGACAGAGAGAAAGGGAGACAGAGACAGAAAAAGAGAGAGAAAGAGAAAGAGACACAGAGAGAGAGAAAGAGAGAGAGACAGAGACAGAGAGAAAAAGAGAGAGAGAGAGAGGGAAAGGGGAGAGAGAGAGAGACCTCTGGATACGAGTTAACTCTGCGCTCTCGCCTCCCAGCCACGATGTTTTCTTACACCCCCCACCCCCCCTTCCTTACCATCCCATCCTTCCCCGGTCCCCGAAGCTATCTTTCAGCAAGTATATTTGCGAAGGAATTTCAACCATCCACCTCTGCAACTTGATCTGCGTGTGTCGGGGAGCGGCGTGGAGCGAACTGGGCGCCAATCCTATTAAGGGTTTGAAGAGCAAAGGGGGGATTCTCTCCTCTCTCTCTCTCTCTCTCTCTCTCTCTCTCTCTCCCCCTCCCTCCCCCCCCCCCGGGGGGGGGGCTGAAAACAATTGCAAAGAGAAGGAACTCAACTCGTCAGGGTGCCCATCTCAACCGCAAAACACACCCATCACTCGATTGTTGTCATTTGCTGGGGTTTCCCAGTTAGAAATATTCAGTCCCGGCGGAACTGCACACTTTTTTCCCTCCAAGGGTTGCTCGAGGCACTGTTAGGCTTGGGCTTTATTTAACTAGAAGTGCCCCGAGATTGGAAACTCTTAGCGGTCAGTACCCGCAAAAGAATAAGATGAATAATAGCCAGGGGCCTCTTGTACCTTTCCTTCTCTAGGGAGCTGAGGTTTGGAGGCAGCTGTGGGCTTGTAAAGTTGTGTGTGGAGAGAGATGCTGAAAAGTTTTGGGCTGGTTTAAGCCGGGAACATCTAGCAACATAAGAGTTTAATTTCTCATTAAATTTTATCTCATCTACACATGTGGCTTGCAGCAAAAACAACTTTTTCACACCATTGGTCACCTTTCATCATAAAGGCCACAGAACTAACTGTGTTGGACAAAGTTACATAACAGAAAATAAAAACAAGCTAAGTCTTAAGAAGTGGGAAAGATTCTTTTGCACTTGAATGGGAAGTCTAACTTTCTCTAAGCAATATATATATATATATATATATATATATATATATATATATATATATATATATATATATGCATATTCTTTCTAGCCAGGTTTTACCTACGTAAGCTAGGTTGTTCTGCAGCTCTGACTGTGTGAAATCTCATTCACACAGTCAGAGCTGCAGAACAACCTAGCTTACGTAGGTAAAACCTGGCTAGAAAGAATATGCACATAAAAGCCTACGAAAAACAGAAAAAGACATATATATATATATATATATATATATATATATATATATATATATATATATATATATATATATATATATATATATATCCCGACAGTATTCTGATAAACTACACTGCCCTTTATCATTGATTTTATGTAAGTTTACTCATCAGTAAGTCCAATATTTTTTCCCCAAATGAGCATTTTTTTCTAACAAGTGTAAGAGACAGCAACCTGGTAACAATTCAGAATGTTTTTAACATAAATAAAACTGAGTTTAGGTATACCCTCGGCAGTACTCATTACAGAATAGAGAAATGGATCACTAGCATAGATTGAAATCTATGAAGTTTCATCTTTTAAATCCTTAACACACTTACAGGTTGTTTATGTTGATTTATTTTATGTAGTTTCTAAAATACTGGGTCTGGGTATCCTTTTGCAGCTTTGGGTTTTGAAGTTCATGTACTATTGACTGCTGCCAATAAAAAGAGCAGTTGTAAAAACTACTCTCTTTTTTTTATGCAATTGGGTCTCAGGGGATGGCCAAGAATTTGAAAGTAAACGTTTCTCTTGCCTGCTGCATAAAATAGCATTTAAACAAATATTGTATTGGCATGTCCCTTGGACCCTGTGCCAAAAGGATAGAGTAAATAAACGCTAAAATCCAAAATATACAGAAAGGGGAAAAACTGATTTCTTGCAAAGCTGCATGGATCTCATCTGTTTGTTCTAGCTCCCTTAGATTTAAGTGAATCCCTTTTTTGTGATTTTCTGTGTACCAGGCTGAAGGTAAAGCAAATTTACTTGTGTGTGTGTGTGTGTGTGTGTGTGTGTAGCAAATCAAATTACTTTCCTTCACTTGGAAAATAATTTTTTACAGATATTGGAGGTTTTCCTAGCTGCAAATATTGGTTGCACATAGTTCGTACACCAGTGTCTACTCTGTGTTTGTATGTGTGGTTTTTTAAAGTTTGCCTGAAGTGATTTCCATTTTGCCCCGTGTGCTTTAGGAAGTGGTGACAACACTTGCCTTTGACTTGCCCTCAAAATAAATGACAGTTACAGTATATAATATCTCATCCAGTATGGTCTTTTCTATCATGCTTGTCTCTCAAGGAAATTACTCTCAGTGGAACTTTTTGTGGGACAATTAAACATAAGGCAACTTTCCAAAAATCTTGCCAAGAAAATTGCAGTGTCTATACGTGTATAATCTTTCTAAAGGCTTTAGATAGGTTTCCCATAATTTTTAGAAGATAGAATTGTTTCTTCTATCTGATAATCACTGTTTTCTCTTTAGTGGCTTTTTTTCATTCTGTGGTGTGGCTTTTCCAAAAGAGATCATCTTTGAAAATGCAGGTGCGGTGAAAGAATAATTTGATTCTGAATCCACTTGTAGACTTAAATGCATCACTTTGAAATGCTTAGAAATGTTAACTGCTCTGCAAAAGAAAATATGTCCTTAGGAAGATGGGTTCCAGCTTCCTTTTCATATCCTTCTTTCTTAACATCTAGGAGTGGATATAGGTGGAGGTATTTCCGTGTATATATAAGTGATGTTTGCATGCAGTTACATTCGTTTAAGAAATAAGGTGAAATATTCAAGCCCTTTCCTGTTGTTGTTTTACTCTTTTCTCCTATTATGTTGTCTTAGGTTAGGGTGATTAATTGATGCATGGTACATCTAACAGTGCTAGTCTATATGCAGAAGTTTTCTGTTTGGAATTCTCATAAACTTGAAAGAACATCGTATAAAGCTAGTGTAGGATGACAATACTGGAAAAGCAAGCTGAATAGTTACAAAAAAAAAAGGTAAAGAAGCGGACAGTGGAGGAATCGTATTGTGGGTTTAGCGTAGTCTTTAAAACTATCTTGAGATGCTGCAGCATAACCCTTTTTTCTGAAGTATCATCTGTTGATCTTAAACTCGTATTACATTCTGAGCAAATGCGAATGAATTGTCAGCTTTATCATTCATTCATATTACTTTCCCACAAGGTAAAAAACTTTGTTGACTACACGGGCAGTTCTCTGCCAAGTATTCATTGCATCGCATCTCAAGAAATACATCTATGCAAAATGTAATGCACTTTTATTCTTAGATTACTTGTTTTGGGGTATAATTTGTTGTGGTGGCTCCTCTAGAGTTACAGGGCAGGGGGAAGTGATGGTTAATTACAAAGCTTCCTTAGCCAGATTAATATACTGTATATCAAGCGTTTTCAGTTTTATTTAGGGCAAAGAATATCTTGGCTTTTGAAGAAAAAAAATAGCTTGAACGTATATACTTTTTAAGGGGCAATTCCTCCTAGCAGAGCAATCTTTCTAGAGACATCCAAAGCATTTATAGGAGCTGAATAAATGTTGCTAAGCTTGCTCGCTCAACTTCTGGTGGCCTACTGTAAGCCAGTTGTTTGCACTGTGTCCTGAAAGATACACAAATCCTTCAAGCTTTTTGTATTCTCAGAAGTGCCTTGTTCACAACAGAGTTTCCAGGACAGATTAGCAAAGAAAGCAAATGCAGCAAGCAGCTTTCCAAAACTCTCTCTGTGTATTTGTGTAGCAAATACCCAACCATTGCTTTCCTTAGAGTGAGCACACTTCACCATCTTACCAAAAGATTTTTGAAGGAGTAGGTTAAAAAAAGAGAGAGAGAGAGAGCTTATTTTGAATGCCCCTTCTTTTAAAATGTGGTTATTATCTAATTATGGCTCCAAGCCTTCTCTGACACTTACTGGGCTGTGAATGTTTGCTTCTAAACTGTGGGGCTTGGCTATCTGGATTTTTGTGAATGAAGTAGATTGCTTTGTGTTAATTTGCTTGAAAAGTGTTTGACATATCCTCAACATTAGGGTGACAACGGGAAAAGAATTGGACTTCATTTGTTAACATTTTGAAGGTAAACCCTTTAGGGTCAATTACTGCTTTAGCACACAAAGCCATAAAGACAACAAAATTCTTATTTAAAAATGGCTATCATAATTGTGTCTAGTTACTGGATACTTACTATGTGATACTTGCACTTAAAGATAAAACGCAGAAGGAGATAAGTAATTTGGAATATTCTATAAAGTGAGTCACTCTAAGGATAGGGTAGCTAGAGCAATGAAGCCATTTATTTAAACCTTGAAGAATGCTTATGAAATTTAGTTTTTGGTGACCTTGGCTACCCAGATAACAGGGCCAGAACTCACAGAGATTTATAGAAACACAGAATAGAATTTCCCCTTGAAACGAATTACAAAGTATTGTTATTCCTGTTATTAAGTATTACTATTACTTAGTTCCATTCAGTGTTTGAATGAAATAAGACAGGCTAAAATTCTAGATGCTGATTTTCTGTTCCTTCCTTTTCAGTCTTCATTTCTCTCATCTGAAAGGCTTTTAAAAGAAACCTTACCCTGATTGAAGACTTTTTCTGCCCCTTTGCTGCTAAAAAGAGTAGGTGGGAACAGAACCCACATTAATTTTGTGCATGGGGGAGGTTAAGCTTTAAGCAGGCTCTGAAGTTTTGGGTTAACTTGAATAGGTTAATGTATTTTTTTTAAAAAAAAAAAAAGGAGAAAAAAGAACACACATTGGTGGGAAGTGTGTTTTAACTCTGAGTGCCCGATCCCATCCATTAGCATAAGAAAACCAGTTTTAGTGCATTTACTATTGTATTGACTGAAGAGTTCCAACAGTCAGGAGGAGAAAGAAAGTGAAAAGCTGTAAAGAAATGATGGCCTATTCAAATTCTTCAGCAGCCCAAAGCTCTGGTCATCTGGCTCTGAAATCAGGATCTCCCTTTTATCTCCCCCTTTGCCTTTCTCTTGCCTTTTTCACACGTTCGCTTTTGTCAGGGTTTATTGATCATGTTTTTTCTTCTCTGCAAATCTGTGGAAAATTTAATGAACCAAAAACAACAGTGAAATCAAAGGAACTTTTAGCACTAGGTTGAATTCTGCCTTCCCCTCCGGCGCCCCTTCCCACCTTTTTGCCAGAGAAACACACTCTCTCTCTCTCTCCTCCCCCTCCCTCCCTCCCTCCCTCCCTCTCTCTCTCATTGTGTCTTCTACTGTAAGACATACAGTAGAAAGTGCAGGAAACAGCTGTGCTCCTAACGGTTCAGAGAGAGAAAGTTTGTGTAATGTGCGTGACTGGACAGAAAGCCCAATTATCAATGCTTTTCTCCCTCTTTTCATACCTTTGTGAGGGTCAGATGCAAGGCTCTTGGCTGCTCACAGGATAGCTTATGATAAAGTATTTCCTTTCAGTAGAAACGAAGCCCATTAATTGCCTGGCATTTAAACCCCTGAGTTGCAATGATTGCTGATTACTAATCCTTATTTACAGCCCCAATTGTTTTAGTGCCCTGATCTTTGCACATTCCACATCTGCCTTGCCTCGGCCCACTGCCTTGGCGTGTTTTATGATGCAAATGTTTTTGTCAACTTGCAAATAGTTTCAGTATCTGGATGATCTCAGGTGGTGCGGTTGAAATGGAGTTCTTTTCCTTCCCAGTTGGACTCGAACCCTGTAATTAAATGGGGTTTCCAGACCAATTATGCTGCTAAGTTTTCTTTCAAGCAACTTATGTGGTGGTGGGAGGGGGGGCGAATCATTTGAACTGTTCCCTCTTTATGATTCAGTCATACTTGATTTCTAAGACACTGAACAGTAGTTATTCTTAAGTCTCCTGTTTTATTTCTTTTGTGTGCCTGTCTGGCAGGAGAGTGGAAAACTGAATTTAGCACATATAAGATGCTTATCTTCTATTAGATTCAGATAATGTCTCCCAAATAACCACATTTTCTCATTGGCCAGTGGATACCTGTATAGGACAAAGTACTTTACAAGCAATCTTTTACTTGATCCCCCAATAACTTGTGGCTGCTTGTTAAATTGTTATTATGCTCAGTTAAATTTGCTGACTGTCCTAGAGAAAGCTGATGAATATATGAAAATGGGCACATGTTGTTTGTGTGTGCATGCACGGACGCACACACGCACGCATACACACACACACCACACACACACACACACACACACACACACACACACACACACTGGTAGCAACTTGGTGAATGCTGATAGTCACATTTGCTGCCTATTAACAATCACCAGTGGACTTCTTACAGGCATTTTCTATCCTCAGCATGTGTATGGGATTTTTACATTCACATGCCATCAAGTCTTTAACGTGATTGTAACAATAGTTTTATTCTTTCTTTCTTTCTAATGGAAAAACTAAGGCTGCCTATTAGCGGAAAATGCAATCAAGAAATAGCTGATCCTCAATTATCATTTTCTGGAAATACATGAAAGGAAATGTTTAAGACGGCATGAAATTTGTTTGCTTGATATTTTAAAAAGATTCTCTGAGGAAGTTAAGGAAGATTTTTGGATCAGCCTGACTAGCCGGGCACAATACTCAGAAAAGAAAAACCAGGCTCAGTTGAATGACAGAATATGTGTTCTCTTTGCTGAAATTTCTGGATTAATCTCTGGCATGTCTATTAAATGGAATTCTGAAAATAGATGTCACAGATAACTGATATTAGTCAGAGAAGTTCCAACGTATACAACATTCACCGTATCAGAAGTAAAAAAAGTGCCCTTTTAGTTGTTTTCTGGTGACAATGTGGACAAGTCCATGTAGCTATAATGGCCATCATCTTCTTCAATATTTTTTCAGCTTCTCAGACTAGTGCACTATCCTAGTATTTCCTTGTACCCAAAGATAATAAACAAATAATCATCAAAATTAGTTTGACTTAGTGGACTTTGCTTACAATATCAGAGATGCTTTGGTTGTTGGCTTTTTAATGTATTTTTAGACTACCATAATGTTCTATCAATTCCCCCCCCCTCCTGTTTTTTTATTTATGGTGCATCATGCCAGGTAGAAAGAAAAGAGAGTAGGCAATTATATATCAGGAAAGGAATGTACATTCTTAGATTTTACAAATAGGTATCAGAGTGTCTTTGTAGGCGCAACCAGTCTTTATATAAACCAGTTTGCCTTTGAATGCCAAGGCCTGTTTTATTTCTATCAGGATGAATATATAAATAGTTCCCCCATCAAATAATGATTTACATCCATCATGCAGCTATTGGAAATTGGGTCTTCATTCAGAGTTGTAGTCAGGAACATTGGCTACCTCATGCATTTTTCTGACACACCATAAACCTGAAAGTCAACCTTCTCCAGCTTGGGGATCCTCCCAAAAAGACTGGACCCATGGCAGGCAGAATTCTCAAATAGCATGGCACATCTGCAAAAAAAGTCCGGCTACATGTTCAATCATCTGATAGGGGAATACTGCCAGAACCTGGACAGTGTGATGCTCAGTTGTGGCACCCCAAAATCATGGGACTTGGAGATCAATTGCTTACATGGTTTATTTCTAAAGTTCAAGACTACTTAAGAAGGCTGGTCAGCAAGTCACTCATCCAAGTGCTGGCCAACTTGAAACCTATTTTGCTTAATATGTAGACTGTTTCATGAAGTGACCTTTCCATGTTCCATCCATTTAATTACCGAATACAGAGCGGGGAACAGGTCTGGACCCATTGTCCAGTTGATGGTGGGCCTGCATTTGATCACATTAGAGTGCAGTGACTATCGGGAATGTTATAGGCATAGACTATAGACGCAGTTCCACTGCACATTCAACATTGATTGAAATCCTGAGGATTTAAATGAGCAATAGCAACAAACCCAGAATCAGAACTTAGCTCTCTGTGCTGAAATGAGATATACAGGGAGTTGTCCAGTTACAACTACCATATTTTTTGGCATATAAGACGCACTGGAGTATAAGAAGCACCTTAGTTTTTGGGGAGGAAAATAAGAAAAAAGCTGATTGGCGGGTGGATCGGCCTCCTGGAATACCTCCAATCAACTGTTCTCAGAGGTGAATTTTAGCAACAGGTTCCTTGGTTGTGAGCTCTGTGCCTTGCTTTTTTTTCAGCCTCTGAAACTTCTGAAACTCTGTTTCAGAAAAACCTTTTTTTTCTACCTCTGAAAGCCTCCGAAACAGAGCTTCAGAAAAAAAGCTTTTTTTCTGAAGCTCTGTTTTTGAGGCTTTTTTTTCTGAAGCTCTGTTTGGAGGCTTTTTTTTCTGAAGCTTCATTTCTGAGGCTTTTTTCAGCCTCTGAAACCTCCGTTTGAGTGGCTGGGCGGGGCTACATTCGGAGTATAAGACTCACCCAGATTTTCACCCTTTTTTTGGGGAGAAAAAGGTGCATCTTATACTCCGAAAAATACGGTATTCATTTATGGTGGTACTGGGAAAAAGTGACTTACGACTGATGGTAGCACTTACAGTCGTTGCAGCATCCCTGATCAAAATTCAGATGTTGGGCAACTGCCATGTATTCACAACTCTTCCAAACTCCTGTGGTCACATCATCGTCCTTTGTGACCTTCCCAGCTGGCTCCCATCAAGCAAAGTCATTGGGAGTCGTCAGACTCATGTAATGATTGTGTGATTCACTTTATAACTGCAGCCAATTTTTTTTTAAAATTGGGTGCTACTGACTTAATGACTATGTCACTTAGCAAAGAAAGTTTTGGTCCCCATTGCGGTCACAAATCAAGGAGTTCCTTTACCTTACTTTTTCCAGATTAAATATTCCTTGCCTTCCTCCTGTCTCCAAGAGGTGAGGGGAAAACTTCCTTACAGTAACATTAATATAGTTGTTTTTCTTGTTTGATGCTGACTTGCTGAGGTTATCCTAGAACTCTCTCCCATTTTTTATTTCAATTCATTGGTAGAAAAAGGGTGTGTGGGATCTGTTGATTAAGGAAAGATCTGTTAAAAGAACATCAGGTCTATAAGACGTGTAAGATTCTTTTCCAGAGACATCCTCAGCAAGGGCCCTTTTGTGACTTAGAGGACAATAGAATAAAGTCAGGCTGGAGCTTCTGAGCTGCATCTGGAAGGGCCCTGAAGTACACTTGTGTTAAGTTGAATTGATGGAGATTTAATAGCTGTTAGTGGCTCTGAATGGTAATGATTTTCTTGAGTATCTTCACTACAGCTTGACATTAATAACCGTTGGACGTGTGAACGTGAATCAAACATGTGATTTAATTTCAGAGAAGCATTTGCCCACCCTCCTTTTTAATAATTTAGTTATTCTGATGCTTAAAAATAAGCAAGCAAGCAAGCAAGCACACACACAAACATAAAAACAAAAAAACCTTTGGGTTTGAGAAGCACGTATATCTTGCAAGTTTAATTTTGTTCTCCAGAGGTGTTTTTTTTCCTTTTCAGTATAAATCAAATCATTATATTGCTGGGTGTAATGAATTTGTTTTAGATGCCATTATGAATTACAGTAGGGTTATGCTAATAGCAGCTCTATACGTATCATAATTTATTTAATAATGTGTTTCAGTATTTGAGCCCGTTTCCTGTATTATTGATTGTGAACATGCATGATGATGATGATGATGATGATGATGACGACTGATTGTTTGCTAGTTGAGCACATCTTGGTTGTAGATCACGGGTGTCAAACTCAATTGCATCATGTGACACATCATAACGTATCATGACTTTTTTGCCTTTGAAGAGTCAGGGTATGTGTGGCCTACGCATGACACATCCAGCCTGCAGGCTGCCAGTTTGACACCCCTGTTGTAGATTAAGACATTTCAGTGAACTTTCCAATTTGGGAATGTAAGATTTTGAGAAACAGCAAGAAAAAAAAGAAAAGAAATCTGGGATTAATATTATCAGCAAACTTGCCTTGTGTACCATTTCAAACTTCTTTTTTATGTAAATTGTGAGGATATTACATTCATATCATTTATATATGTATGTATAAGGCAAACAACAACAATTTTTTTTCCAAACAAGGTTTCTGGGGAAAAAATGGAAGAAACAATGAGATTAAGGAACCTATCATAGAAGAGAATATTTGTAGCCTGGGGTTAAACTGTTTGGTCCTTGGTGCTCTCTGAACTTGGTGGTTTTCTTGAAGACATTTCATTACCAAACTAGGCAACCTCATCAGTGCCCAAAGCAGTATTTTGATGAAAACCACCAAGTTCAGAAAGACCAAAGATCCCACAATGCATCATAGAATGCTGCTAAATGCTTGTTTGCCATGTTGGAACTGTCAGGGAAATGGAAGGCAATGTTTACTCAACAGAAAGATTAATGGTTTATAGGGAATCTGTTAGTTTATGGGGATGTACTATATAAAAGATGAATTCCTTTCGTTCATTTTGTATGTAGTTGAGACTCCTGCTTGCTAGGGTGAAAAAAAGAAACACTCTGCATGAATACAGAGGCTTTGGGGCTATTTTGTTTTGGGCTAATACACAAAAAATATGTGCTAAATGTACACATAATTTGTGGGTTGCTGCTCATTGGTGAATGTCTGTATTAATCATACCTATAGCTTTTTCCTTGTTTTCATTCAAAGGTTAAAGAAAGAGAAGGACAAATGACACATAAATATAGCTCAAGATGCTGAATATGAGGGTAGATTTTAGCTTTGCTTTTCAAAAATGGAAGTCTTGTCAATCAGATAATTGAAAGTCCTTCAGTCTGTCATTTTTCTCCTCAAAAAACAGAAACAAAGCACCCTGGTTTGATACATTGGTTATGGTTGGGCTTATGATCATCAATTTTGCTTTTGATAGCTCGGTGGCCTAAGGATCAAGGTTTAAAGTCTAGTTTTTACTGCCCAAAATGCTGTGCCTCCTATGAAATATTCTGCCTATTAAAAACTTGTGCTAAAGTTAAGAGTCTAAGAAAATCAAAGGTTGACTTCAAGCAGGAGAAAAGCACAAACCCATCAGAAAAATAATCTATGAAATGAATCCCATGTATCATGTGAGTGGCATGTACGAAGAATTTGCACAAAAGTAACTTCCTTGATTGACGCATGCTGTAAACTCACCAGAATTTGATGTATGGGATTATGAATCGTAAATATATCCATATTGCTGGATTTGGAAGAGGCAGCACTGGTGGAATAGAGGTGATACAGGACTTACAGGGCAGAATAGGATGGCCTCTCATGAGATATACAAGTTACACCAGTGTATCTTTGATACTTGATGCAAAAGATCTTTTAAAAAAAGCATACAGACCTGTCTCTGAGGAAGTGGCATTGCATTATTGCAAGTTGGCCATAGTATGTGATTATGCACACTATTTTAAAAAGCTGGCCAGTCCTAAATAGGACAAATTTTCCTTGTTTGACCATGATTGACCTGAATGCCTCCTTGCTCTTTATGATCATGCAGCACTGTAAATCTCTGGTTTTTGAAACTCGCTGTTTGCAAATTTTATTACAGCTGACAAACTTTATTGTTCACCCCTCAAGATATTGGAGCTTTTGACTTCTACCCTTTACCTGAAGAGATGACTTCATAGAATAGATGTCAAGTCTTATTTTCTTGGGCTAAGTGTCATTATTTGCAGAATTAAAACCTGGGCCTCCTGTACCTTATCGGCACACTAAAATTGCCTGTCATTCAGAACATTTACATTTACTCTTGCTCTATCCAGGCCAGAGAGTTCTCAGTTCTAGGTGCAAACAATTCAAGCAAAGTGCAGTGCTCAAGGTGCAGCTTTCATTGGTCACTTTATTTCCATGTTCTTTGTTCCCTTTTACCATTAGCAGCATAAAACATAACACATGGGGAGCTACAGAAGCTCAAATATTCTGTGTTGTCCGGCAGGTCCGCCTGGCAGTTATTCTCTTTGAGGATCTCAGTGCTGTTGATAGCTTGCACACTATCCTCCATCTTTTTGTTGGCTATTAACATGACTATGGCTTTTATCAGGGGTGGGCTTCAAAAATTATAGCAACGGGATCTCTGCCCGGTTGCTGGGTGGGTATGGCCATGGTGGGCGTGGCTTAGTCCAGGAGTCCCCAACCTTTTGGACCTCAGGGACCACCAAGTTCATAATTTTAAATCCACTAATGGACCACTAATATGAATCCAGTGTGCTGCTTGCTGAAGCACCTGGACTCCCAGTAACAGGATGGGGTCCCCCTCTCTCCCCCTCTCTCTTTCTCTCTCTCCCACTCATTCTCTCTGATTCCCTCTTTCTTTCTTTCTTTCTTTCTTTCTTTCTTTCTTTCTTTCTTTCTCTCTCTCTCTCTCTCTCTCTCTCTCTCTCTCTCTCTCTCTCTCCCTCCCTCCCTCTCTCTCTCTCTCTCATCTCATGGGCCAGCCAGTGTCTTGGGGCTGAAAGGAAGTCAAACGTCTCCCCAAGAGACCGAGGTGCGCGGAACACCAACAAGGGCCGGAAGAAACGGCCGTGAGATCCAGCAAGAAATCAAGCTTCTCTCCCGCTCTGGAATATGTAGCGAATCTCCATCCCCCACTCTTCCCTTCTCAGGCCAGGCGAGGAGTGACTGGGAAGGGAGGTTGAGGGGCGGGGACAGCCACTGGTGGGTTCAGGCAACAGGAAGCTAAAGCAGGGGGAAGAAACATCCCGGTGTTGCCACCACCCATTGCTTTGGCCCACCTGCACCGCCACCCCCCTTGCACCATTACCTCATTCCGGCCGGCGAGGGCTGTGCTGCAAAGTTGCAAATTGCACGAACCTCCCTCTACAGCGGAGATTTACATCCCCACTATGCCTGGCCAGTCCCATATTCCAGAGCTCTAGTCACAGGACTGGCCATTGCTCATCCTGGAGCAGCTCCTCCACCTGGGTGTGGACCACCAAAATTTTCTGCGGACCACCAGTGATCCACGGACTACCGGTTGGTGATCTCTGGCCTAGTCGGCCTCCTGCACCATGGCGGGAGCGGGATGTTTTTGCCCTCCCCGGGCTCCGGAGGCTTTCCTCGAGCCTCTGGGAGGGCAAAAACGGCCTCCCCAGAGGTCCTGCATGCAAAACGGGCCACGTGGGGACCTTTGGAAGGGGCGGGGCGAGGTGAGCGGGGCCACTCAGGAGTAGGATTTGGTGGTTCTCTGAACTGCACAGAATCTTAGCTAGAGGTTCTCCCGAACCCCTGCGAACCCCCAGTAGCCCACCCCTGGCTTTTATCCTCATTGAATTCTTCTCTAAAATTCTGTTGTTGTTGTTTTTCTGGTTGGGAAAAGAACCTTAAAAAGCTGACACTTTAAGAAGTGGAAATATGTTTCCTTGCCTAAAAGGAGATTGCACTTTTCAGAGATGCAGAGTGCCATTGGTTCATCTGAGTATGGCTCCTTCATGGAGCCAGTGATCCCACAGAGATCTCTGTCTAATACAACCCTACTGATATGGCTTTTGACCTCTGGAGCAACTTGCTGCCTGCCTGCCTATGAATAACCATTTTTGGTCTTTGAGCCAATGGTGAAATCCAATTTTTTTTACTACCGGTTCTGTGGGCTTGGTGGGAGTGGTGTGGCTTGGTAGGCATGGCAGGGGAAGGATACTGCAGAATCTCCATTCCCATCCCACTCCAGGAGAAGGATACTGCAAAATCCCCATTCCCACCCCATTCTGGGGCCAGCCAGAGGTGGTATTTGCCGGTTCTCCGAACTACTCAAAATTTCTGCTATGGTTCTCCAGAACTTGCTGGAGTTCACCCCTGCTTTGAGCCTTTTCTCAGTTGTCGATGCAGAATATAATATAAAATATCTCAATGAGTTTGATTCATTATATACTGTTAATAATGTTTGAGTCCAAGATGGATGCTAATATCACTTTAATATGATGTGGAACATGTGTGATCATATATGTTGCACCTGCCAGGAACACCTTAATGCAGGGTGTCTTTTCCAAGATCTGCCATAGGTACCCAAAGTAAAACGGGGCAGCTTTAAGGTGTTTTGAACAAGTGCTATGCACATAACTATATATGTTCTGAATTACTGTTGCTCTTTGAACTTAGTTCTGATTAAGTTATTAACTGCATCACTATAAATATAGTCCAGTGATTATCCAAAGACCTACTCAGTATAGGAATTAAAGAAGTATAGAAGACCATAGCTGGTCCTATATTGAGCCTATTATTGCCCCAGGCAGGACTATTTTCTTTGGTCTGCAAAAAATCTGGACAATCAACAGATGGCATCAAAGAGATGTAGAAAACTATTTCTGCGCTCCTGTCTCATATTGTTACTCTTGATCTAGAAGTGCTAATGAGCTTTTAAAGTATAATTGAATAATTATTTTGCCTCAGTGTGCCTTTATTTTGTAGGAGAACCAGTAAGATAATGCAGTTCCCTGTATTTTTCATCTGTGCTATTGAAAAAAAAATCTGTATTTGATGAAATACGCATTAGTGTACCTCATATCAGAGGAGAAAGCAGATTAGAATATTCTAAGAGATAACTTCATGATTTGTAATAGAATTCCACTCATAATTAAAGCATTTTCTGTACAGAGTGTTGAAACTTAGATGTTTTGGAATTTAAGAAAGAATGGAGTTTTGAATGATAGAACTTAACAGTTTTGGTTCTGATAAATAGCTTCCTGTCTCAATATGACTGTTATTTATGCATCTCATTCCACTGGTGGGTTCCTCCCGGTTCCTCCCAGTTCCGCCGAGCCAGTAGCGGTGACAATATGTCACCGAACCGATTCTGTCCCCCGCCCCCCGCGTTATTCTTACCTTTTATTTGGCTCCACCCCCAATCTATTGCTGCCTCCTGAGTCCCAGCTGATCGGCTAGAAGGAAAAAAAACTGTTTAAACTCTTGCCATGGGGCTTCAAAGGGCCCCCCTACAGCTGATCAGTGTTAAAAGGCAGTGTGGTGGTAGACCGGTGCCTCCAAAAACAAATGAGTAGACCGGTGCCTGCAAAAATAAATGGGTAGACCAGTGCCTCCAAAAACAAATGGGTAGACCGGTGCCTCCAAAAACAAAAGAGAAGACCGGTACAGCTCTGCAAGCAGTTAAAAGCCTGGTAGACCAGTACCTCTGCTAAATCCTAAAGAATTGTCACCTGACCATCAAGCCATGTGACCACAAAATAAGCCATGCCCACAGAACCTGTAGTAAAAATTTTTAGAACCCACTGCTGTCTCATTCCCTTTCCCAACTGAGTGTTGTACCCCTGATTTAAACCAGTCTTTTTTTCTATCGGGTTTCAAGCTGATTAAAATAGGAGTATTGTAGAGCCTATAGAGCTGAAGTTGTTCCACTCTGGATCAGAGCCTTTCCTCTTTTGGTCCAGCATTTGTCTTGTCACACTGGTTGTGAGAACATGGCTGTGAAGCCCAAAACAGAACATGAGCTCAATACAATGAACTATATAAACTATATTTATGTTCCTTGGCAACTGATACCGTTTTTTCCCCTTCTGTTTAATTGTGTCTGATTCTTGGAGAGGCCTGGACAAATCGTTGCAATTTTGTTGGCAAGATTTCAGAAGTGGTTTGCCATTGTTTCCTTCCTAGGGCTGAGCGAAAGTGATTGGCCCAAGATCACTGCTTTTTGTGTCTAATATGGAACTAGAACTGAAGTCTCCCAGTTTTTAGCCTGATGCCACAACCACTGCACCAAACTGACTTTCCAACTAATACATAAAGACAATTCATTAGAAGGTCTGCTTCTTCTTCATCCCATTGGCAACTGATGTGACAGAAGTCATACATTTTCAGGATGTTTTTGATTAACTGCTCAGAATATTTGGCTGAGGAATGCCAAAGTCACCAGTTCTTGGAGAGGTACTGCATTGTATTATATATATTATATGTGAGACATGGAAAATGACTCAGGCTTCTAGTTTCAATAAAGAGAAAAGTGTGCTGAAGCGATATGTTATATAAGGTTGACATTTAAGGGACTATTGGAGAAACTTTTGGTTACATAAAAGGATTATAGCATCCCCTTTTACTGCTGGAGCCCAACCTACTTTGGAGCAATTTTAGGAATGACTTCCAAATTGCTGCAAGAAGTTGGAAATGGGGAGATAGCAATAGCACTTAGACTTATATACCATTTCACAGTGCTTTACAGCCCTCTCTAAGCGGTTTACAGAGTCAGCATATTGTCCCCAATAATTTGGGTCCTCATTTCACCCACCTCGGAAGGATGAAAGGCTGAGTCAACCTTGAACCTGGTGAGATTTGAACTGCCAAACTGCAGGCAGCCGGCAGTCAGCAGAAGTAGCCTGCAGTACTGCACTCTAACCACTGCGCCAGTGCGGCTCAGATATCTTATTTATAGCAGTGGTGGGTTGCTACTGGTTCGTCCCGGTTTGGGAGAACCGGTAGTGGTGGCAGGAGGCTCCGCCCACCTGCCCAGACGTCATCAAATATGCTCTGGGCATGCGCGATATGCGCGAGAGAACTGGTAGCAAAGGTAAGTGAAACCCACCACTGATTTATAGGTGGAAATACATGCAGATGCAGATTCCATGGATCTGTGATGTTTCACTGGGAGAGAACCAACCTGGATACATTCCCATCGTATAGAGAGTAGTAGGACTTTGTTTCATTAGATTGTTGGTAACTCCATCACCGTTTGCATCAGGAGTTAAAGTATGAGAGCAACTGTATCTTGCCTCGATCCAGCTTTCTTAGAGTGACAGATACTTCGTGATAAAGCCATTGGATTAACATGCCTTTGGAGATTCTAGGCAGTGTCCCATGTTGATACTTGTAGACTACAGAAGTATCCAAGATTCTTTCTGTGCTTGTCTTCTCAAATAAAGAATTAATCTCAGAGATTAAGCAGCTTTGTTGCCAAAAGATTTTTACAGCAAGATCTAACATAGTACCAATTTCTTCTTCCTCCTCCTCCTCCTTTAAGGATCTATTCATATCTAATTATATAAAGACAGAATTGGAACACAAACTCCAAGAAGAACAATGTCTAGTTTCATGTATGGTATATAAACTAGGATTTTATAGCCCTTCCCTTCAAATGTTATTTAGAGCTTTTCAGCTTTAGTCTTTGTGATGATTTCTGAAATCAAAACCAGAAATCCAAACTTTTGCCAGACCACAGGCTCCTTAGTGCCAGGCTTGGGAGACAAGCACCACATGTTTTGGTATAATTTGAAAGCACAACATATGTTAGTTTTAACCCTTCTCTTTCTCTGCCCTTTGCAACTATGTAATCTCTTCTTCTACTAATCCAACTGATTACCTGTAGTAAAAGTATGGGTGACTATTCCTCAGTTGCTCCAAAGCTGCAGTGGCAAAGGAGCCCAAGAACCTGGATGTGGACAGCTGTTTCTTTTATACAGGTAGTCCTCAATTTATGACCACAATTAAGCCCTAAATTCATGTTGCTGAGTGAGACATTTCTTAAGTACGCTTTGCCCCGTTTTATTACCTTTCTTGTCACAGCTGTTAAATGAGCCACCAAGTTAGCAACTCGGTTGTTAAGTGAATCTGGCTTCCCTGTTGACTTTGCTTGTCAGTAGGTCACAAAAGGGGATCGTGTGACCCCGGGACATTGCAGCCATCATAAATGTGAGTCAGTTGTCAACCATCCAAATGTAAATCACATGACCACGGGGATTCTGCAAAGGTCATAAGTGTGAGAAATGGTCATAAGTCACCATTTTCAATGCAGTCATTAAATGAACTGTTGTAACCTGTAGCCCAGGGGTGAAATCCAGCAGGTTCTGACAGGTTCTGGAGAACCGGTAGTGGAAATTTTGAGTAGTTTGGAGAATTGGCAAATGCCACCTCTGGCTGGCCCCAGAGTGGGGTGGGAATGGAGATTTTGCAGTATCCTTCCCCTGCCACACCTACAAAACCGATAGTAAAAAAAATTGAATTTCACCACTGCTGTAGTCTCACCATTTGCTATTCCTACACTTATCAGATTAAAAAAAAACCCAGTCATGTAGAGTTGTGAATCTTTGCTTAGAAGAATTTGGCTCTTCTGCTTTTAATCAGAATGGCGTCAGTTTCATGTGGGATCTCCTACTGTAAGTTAAAATCAAGAACTCCCAGGGATCTAAACAAACCCTCCAGTTTCTTTCTCATTGTGGAAAGTAATTTGTTTCAGTTTATCATTAGATCTGTTGTACCATTGTTTCCAATGCCCTAGAGAAACATTGCTTTTGGACTGACTGTTCCAACTTTATAATCCCTTTGGTTTTAATCCTATATGTAATTACCAAGAAGCAGGCCCCATTGAACCTAAGGGGAATCATTTTGAGTAAACTTTGCATTGTGATTCCCACCGAGTTCAATGGGCTTTATGCAAGTACTACATTTCTTTATAAATATTGGTAATAAAATATAGTATATGCATAACTTTATTGAGCTCTCTCTCTCTCTCTCTCTTCCCCTCCCTCTCTGTGTCTCTCTCTTATTTATTCATTTATTTTATAATTGTTATAACCTGCCTCAATCCTACATAGACTCTGAAGAGTATAAAAATATCCCAGATGTGGTTTTTTTACATTCATCTTTTCTGTCTTCTGTTTTGTATCATATCATGATATAATTTCAAAAATATACCAAAAGACTAAAATGTCCTAATAATCTATCCATGAGAAGTGATATAGTTGCAAAATTGTATTTTTTTAAAAAAATTGATTTATATGCTGCCCTTCTCCGGAGACTCAGGGCGGCTTACAATGTGATATCCCTATTTGCCAGGCATGTTATTGTATAACCTGCAAAAATCTGAAAAATCTGTAGTTCATGCCAACTTTAAAACTGTTGGGCAGTCTTCAGTTTTAGTTTGAGCATATAAATGATCAACATGAATCTTTGGAAAGAAACAAACCCATCAGAATATCAATTTTTTTCCACAGCTCGTTCTCTTTTATTTTTGAAACTCTGTGAGAGTAATTTCATCCTGTTAGGCAGAGGATGACATCACAATGCTACCTAACTATTTAGGTTTAAATCTGCACAGTGATGTTATGGTTACTAAGTGAGGCCAACTCAAAACAGGGCCAAATAAATGGGATTTTTTTTTTTTTAGAAAGGCGTCCAAAGAAAATGTTTTGGGGCATTTTCATGAATGTTCCAAAACATATGATCTTTCAGTCTCAGCTTTTAACTGGTGACTTTGTTTAAAACATCTTTTTCTCAGCTTTAGAAAGAAGGCAGTGGACAACCACTTCTGATTGTACTCAATTTTTTATTTTATTTTTAAAAAGTTAAAATAGAAAACTTTGATTGTTTTCCTCATAAATGTTCCAAAACATTTGATCTTTCAGTTTCAGCTTTGATTAGGGTTTTGTTTAAATCTCATCTCATGTCGTGACTATCAGACTATGAGCAGCAGTTCACATGATTTACCTACTTAGTATTACTAAAGAGACATGGGATTGTAGAAGCCAAGCATTCCTCAGAATATATGGCTGAGCCTAAATTTCACAGGAATTACCAAGAGTGTCTAGCAGGTGTGTCAAAGTCAATTTCATTGAGGGCCGCATCAGGGTTGTGTTTGAGCTTGGGGGGCCGGGGTGGGCATGGCCAGCTTGACATCACTTGTGTCGGGGACGTCTATGGTCACTCTGCCAGTGAAAAAGGACTCCCGAGCTCCATTTTCACTGGCAGAGGCACTGTGGGCCAATCCTTCACTGTTTCCAAGGTGGCCCTGTGGGCCAGATCTAAGCACCCCAGGGGCCGGATCTGGCCCACCAGGCCTTGAGTTTGACACCCCTGGTGTCTAGGATGTATTATCTAGAAAAATGTCATTAAGATGAAAATAATCTGGCAGTACATAAAAATATTTTATAATTAAAATGGAGGATGTAACCGAAGATTCCATTGGTGGATTCTGTTGGTAAAACTTCATATTGTTCATCTCCTGGGTGAACCTGCTATGGAGGAAGGACAACTGTTCTCATTCTCTAGCATTTTCAATCTGGTATAACCACAGTTATATTAGGGCTATTGTTTCAATTGTGGTTTCTCATTTCAAACTATTTTAAAGACCATCTTGCTAATATTTGTTCAGATCACTAAATTAAAGTTAACATACTGTAGGACTTTCACATGATGGAAAGAACAGCTAGAGATTTATGAAAGGCAGGTGTTGGATATATTCCATAATAGATTATGGCCTCCCATTTGGAAATGTTCTTTTTAGTTTTGTATAGCTATCACAAAACTACTTAATAAGCAGGTTAAATGAAGTAATGAATTGTGCGGATAGCTAAACTTGCATTTGATTGTGTGGTGCTCTTAAATCCAAGTTTCATATTTATGGTATTAGTCATGGAAATTTTCCTTGCAGGAAAATAGTACTAAAATGACTCAGGAGGTTGTAGTCCTGAGATAGAGTGAGTCAATTGACTTTGAAAGCATTTAAACACAATAGAGAGCCAATTTGGTCTAATAGTTAAGGCACCGGATTAGAAATTGAGGAGTGGTGAGTTCAAGTCCCACTTTAGGCACAAAGCCAGCTGGGTGACCTTGGACCAGTCACCCTCTCTCAGCCTTAGAAAGCAGGCAATGACCAGCCACTTCTGAAGTCTTGCCAAGAAGACTCTGCAGGCAGTCACAAGGAGTCAAGACCATGGGTGGGATCTACCGGTTTAACAACTGGTTCGCTAAGCATGCGCTTTGCACATGCACTCTCACTCTCGCTACAATCGCATGCATGCCAGACATGTGTGCGCAGTTTGGAGAAAACTCACCTTCCACATTGCTGCTGAGGAAAACAGCTGAGTCGCAGCAATCCACTCTTCCATTCTGCCATGCCGATCAGCTGGGCTTCGGAAATGGAAATATAGGTGAGTATAATGCAGGGGTGGGTGGGCGGGCCCCCTTCAAAACCAGAGTGAACCAGTTCGCTCATGGCTGAAAGCTGGAGCTAACGGTTCACCCAAACCAATAGAATCCCACCACTGGTCAAGACAGACTAAAAGATACTAAATAAATAAATATAGGGCAAAGTAGTTCAATCTTTTGGCTTTAACTTTTGAAGCTACCTTAGGCTGAATCATTCCATTGGTCATCCAGTTCAACCTTTTTCAACCTGGCACCCTCTCATTGCATATCTTCTCACCTGGAATTGGAATTAATTAGAGCATACAGTGTAAGGAAGATGTAAGGCCTGGGAGGGGGGAAACAGTCTTGACCTTTATTTTTTACTTACCTATTAACAGCACTCTAAGGTTCAGTACTACTCTACTTGATTCATTGTTTGGCAACTTTGGCAATTTTAAGATGTGTGGTCTTCAGCTCCCAGAATTCTCCAGCCAGCAATGCTGGCACTGAACTTTCTGATTCACCACTTGTCAGCTTTGATGACTTTAAGATGCATGGACTTCAGCACCCAGAATTCTGGGAGTTGAAGTCCATGTATCTTAAAGTTGCCCAGGTTGACAGACATTGCCCTGACTGGTGATAACAGTGACTGAACTTGGGATTTTCTATTTTGAAAAAATAGATTTCATGAATAGACTATGACTGTTCCTTTTTCCCCCCAACATGATTTACTTTCTTGGGATCAGGCCAAAAAAATCATAAACGCGTGACAATGAAAAAGACTCATTATAAAGTTAACAAGGCTAGTTTAAGGAACAAACTTAATTTTATTTTTTAAAAGTGAAGTTTTTATTTAAAGTGCTGTTTCTGGAGGACTCTTTAAAGACCAAGCATCTGGTTACAGATAGTTTGGAGCCATTTCTTATTAATAACTGTAAAGACATCATCACTATAATTAATAAGATGAGACATGTAATAGGACAACACCCTAGAAAATGAAAAAAATGAGAAAAGTTCAAGAAACTGGATTAATTTAAAAACATAAATAAGGTTCTTCTTTTCTTTGTGCTTGCTGAAAACGAGATGGCACATGTACTATCAGAAATCCACTTTAACAGTATCATTTAACTTCAGGGACTTTGCTTACAATCCAAGATTATTTTTCTTGTTAACAGTCTGTTCTTCAAGACTTCAGAGTTATGTTTTTGGACAAAAATAAACACATTACCTGAACTAGCAAAGTATGAGATGTTGAAATTTATACTGCAATCACAACATGGTTTGACTTCTAGAAGAATGACATAAGATTGTTGGAATTCAAATCCAACCACTCCATTCTGTATAAATAATGGCCAACAACATCTGGAGACTCAGCACTGGGAAATTATGATCTGGTTCCTTAATTTGATCCCTACAGTAACCAATCAGGATCGCACAGTCTTAGAGTGTGTTATGAGCCATGGTGGTGCAGTGGTTAGAGTGCAGTACTGCAGGCTACTTCTGCTGCCTGCCGGCTGCCTGCAATTTGGCAGTTCAAATCACACCAGGCTCAAAGTTGACTCAGCCTTCCATCCTTCTGATGGGTAAAATGAGGACCCCAAATTGTTGGGGGCAATATGCTGACTCTGTAAACCGCTAGAGAGGGCTGTAAAACATTGTAAAGCAGTATATAAGTCTAAGTACTAGTGCTAGTTCTTAGAGAAATCTTACAATGATCTAATAGAATTCTCGAGAAACTACTAGCAAGCTATTACTGTGACCACATAAAGCTCCAGAACTTTAAAATGTGATATAATCTCCACATATTTAAACATTCCTATTTTGGCATGTTACCCATTGCTAAAAATCTGCCCAATCATTTGGTTTCCAATCATTTGGTTTGCTACTAATTGCATTATATTTGTCTTCAATATGCAACCTGCCTCTCCTTTTTATATGAAATCATGGGATTGTGCTCTTTATAGCTTAGTCTCAGCCTTTCCTCTTCTTTCACTGTCCTACGGCTGTGATTCCCCCCCTCCCATGGTATTAGATTTTACTTCCACTTTTGGGTCACTGTCTTCAATATAGCTGTGGTTGCCTCTTAGCTTCTGTTGACTTGTGAATGCTCCAAACATGTTGGAGGTCACAATGATCAGAAGAGTGTTTTATGCTCAACACATTTTAGGAAAATTGGATCAGGGAAAACTGCTTCAGACAGCATGGAATATGTATCTTTTTCTAGAAAGTGATAGAATAGCATTTGGAGTGACCTCCAAAGAATACATAATATGCATTTCGGGATCCGATGTGGCAGCATGTGTGGTAGCAAAGCATTGAAGTATGCAGCATATTTAAAACCAATTATGGAAGACAGTTTTAGCTGTGGATCTAATTTGTGATCTAAGCCAACCGACACTTTCATGTTGCTGTCGTCCCCCTCCTTTTCATGGAAGAACTGAATTACTGGTGTAGATGTTAAGAGCTATGGCTGCATTTGTTTCTCTAATTACATGGATCTCCACCATCCAGCTTGTGCGGAAGACAAACTACCATTTTACTGGAGGTGCTACAGCTTGATTTAGAGGCCTGTTTTGCCTAATTTTCCAGTTGAGCTTTTCAAGATAAGGAAAAGGTGCAGCCTAAGAGACACATTTTAGGCGTGCAAGAATCAGAAAATCGGCTCTTCCCTTGGCCAGCACAAAAAATATTTTTTTAAAAATGTAGACGAGATAGGAATGTGGCTGGAATGTGATTGTTTAACTTTTGCTCAAATGTCAAATGGAGTGGAAGCAATGGGAGTTTTTAGGGTATAAGTCAGAGTACAGTAAGCTATCTTAAAACAAAAAATGCTTGTTTCTCTCTTTTTTTTTTTTGGAAAAGAAATGAAAAGATTATTTGGTCCATATAAGAGGCCAAATGGCTCAATATAATTTCTCTTGCTCCAAAGACAGCCGCATCATTCATAATGATAACAGTAACAAGAAGACAAGGTATCATTTCCCCCCCCCAAAAAAAAATGGGACAGAAATATAAATTGTGCATTATGTGTTCATAAATGTAAAGAAGAGGAAGAAACAATTCTAGCTTATGTGTCATTCCATTTGAATGAAAAATAATAATAAAAGAAAACCTAGCATTTTCTAGGTTGATACTTAAGGATAGTTCTGGGGCCCGTAAGTACTCCAACACAACAAAAATAGCAAGCAGCTACAGCCCAATGCTTTGTCCCTAACCTGACAAAGAAATGTTTTTAAGCTGCTCAGAAATAAAAAGCAAAAATAAGGGGAAGATAAGGAAGTAAAGAATATCTTTGATGTAGAAAGGCCAGATAACAAGGAGCATCGTTGCCTCTCACATTGAGATTTGGTGCCTAATCATATCATCACAGCAATCATTTATTAGAGTCGTAGCTGTGATATATTTTCAACTTTCTAAACAAAAGAACATGTTTACAGATTAACAGAGTTGGAAGGGACCTTGTATGTCATCTAGTCCAACTCCCCACTCAAACAGGAGACCCTACACCATTTCTGACAAATAGTAGACCAATCTTTTCTTGAAAGTCTCAAGTAATGAAGCTCCCACAACTTCTGAATGCAAGCTGTTCCATAGGTTGATTGTTCTCACTGTCAGAAAGTTCCTCCTCATTTCTAGGTTGAATCTCTCCTTGGTCAGTTTCCATCCATTATTCCTTGTCTGGCCTTCAGGTGCTTTGGAAAACAGCTTGACCCCCTCCTCTCTGTGGCAGCCCCTTAAGCATTGAAAGACTGCTATCATGTCTCCCCTGGTCTCTCTCTTCACTAGACTAGCCATGCCCAGTTCCTGTAACCATTCTTCATATGTTTTAGTCTCCAGTCCCCTAATCATCCTGGTTGCTCTCCTCTGCACTTTTTCTAGAGTCTTAACATCTTTTTTGTAGTGTGGAGACCAAAACTGGATGCTGTACTCTAGGTGTGTTCTTACTAGGGCTTTATAGAGTGGTATTGGTACCTCACTTGATCTTGATTGTATCCCTCTGTTAATGCAATTTAGGATTGCATTGGCTTTTTTGGCTTCCCTGCCCAGCTCTGGTTTAAACAAAAACGCATATTTTCTTTCTTTCCTGGACATTGTAATGCAGGATACCTAGAAAACTATGGATAAACGGTGACAATGTTTGATCATTGGAATGATAAATACATAACACATAAATTACAAAACAGTAGCTCCAGAACTGTTAGCTGGAGTGACCCAGTAGGACTATTGGGAGAAATAAATGAATGAAAAGCTCTTGCTTTGTCTCTTTCAGTCATTATCCTCAAAAGACAGGCAATACTATTGCGTCCCTGCAGCAGGAATGATTGAATGGTCCAATCATATGGCTACAAAGACAGGTCAAACATAGCCATTCTTAGGCAAGACTACCCAGTGCCCCTCTCCTGAGTCTATACTTCGGCCATGCCTCTCTTTCCAATTTGAATTCAGAACAATAGCATAGCTCCTATGTTTAGGAAAGAGCAGGGCCGGATTAGAATCTTGCATTCTGGGAGTTCCAGAGCAGCAGCTGGATAAGCATCTGATGGGCAGGGGTGGGACATGTACAGCCCTCAGGCCAAATTCAATTGCCAGTGAAAGGGCTTTATCTGATTGGTACTGTCCATAGGTATTAATCAAGAAAGGAACTATAGGAACTTGTAATCAAGGTTCCGTGTTATGACTTTTGTATACAAGTCATGGGACTGTGTTCAGAAAACTTAAAAAGAAAACTTCTTCTGAAGGGGTGCTTTATGCTGCCAAGTTTACTTCAGACCCTGTTCTTTGGAGAATTAGGGCTATAATGTTATATGGGTGAGTATTTTCATGTGTACATATCTCTGTTTCTGGCTATCTAGGATGAGCTATCCAGATTCTTCCTCATACAGAAAATTCTCAGGGACGACTCTCATCGTGGTCATCACTTCTTTACTCTCCTACCATTGGGAAGGAGATATAGAAGTATAGCCAGCCGTACAAACAGGCTGAAGAACAGTTTTTATCCGTGGGCTGTCAGACTCCTGAATGAGAAATAACATCGTAACTATGTAGTATGATGGGCTGCAGGGCCGACGCAATGTGTAACATGTTCACACAGGTGCAATAGGACTGGGTGTTTTGTTAATATGATTTATTGGGTTAGGGATTTTCTGTCTTCACTGTGAGGACACACTGAATAAACCTCACTGTGGTTTACTTAGCATACTATGTGAACTCAGCCAGTGAGGCTTGTAAACCAAGGCTTTTAATAGGCGTGAACTCAGCAGATTGTGATTTATTCTCTTAAACAAACAAACAATGGCTTAGTGTATCTCTTCCCAGCATTCTACGTTCTCTATTCTGTTACAGGCTTGTCACGGCTAGCCAAGATTTGAAACTTTAACTGTCTTTTAAGCTTCCAATAAAATACCTTCAGTAAGCCAGTCTTAAAACATATCCAAGTTACAATTGAGATAGCCATAGTTTTGGAAGACACTATGTTTGTAATAGGCAAACTATCTTAAAACACAGATAGGTTGTTCCCCAAAATAACTTATTCTTAGGTGTTTAGTTGAGGGGTGAGAAACAAGCAAGCCTCTAAAAATTGCTGAATTTCCTGACAATTGCAGTCACCTAAGGGCGAATGATGTGACCCACTTGGGGTGTTGCAATAACACTGCCAACAGGTTGGAAGTCAGTTTTTCCAAGGCCATTGTAACTTTGAACTGTCATTATACATAAGTATAAGTTATAAGTATAAACCTCATAAGTTGAGGTTTATTTGTAGTGAAGGATCACAGACTCCCAAACCTTAATATACAGGTAGTCCTCGACTTACAACAGTTCATTTAGTGATAGTTTGAAGTTACAACAGTACTGAAAAAAGTGACTTATGATCAACAGCCGTGGTGGCGCACTGGTGAGAATGCAGTACTGCAGGCTACTTCTGCTGACTGCCAATTGCCAGCAATTTGGCAGTTCGAATCTTACCAGGCTCAAGGTTGACTCAGCCTTCCATCCTTCCGAGGTCGGTAAAATGAGGATCCGTATTGTTCGGAACAATATGTTGACTCTGTATACTGCTTAGAGAAGGCTGTAAACCACTGTGAAGGGGTATATAAGTCTAAGTGCTATTGCTTTTGCTATTTTTCACACAACAGTTGCAACAGCCACATGGTCATGTGATCAAAATTTGGATACTTGGCAACTGACTCATATTTATGATGGTTGCAGTGTCCCGGGGGTCTTGTGATCATGTTTTTCAACCTTCTGACAAGCAAAGTTGGTGGGGAAGCCAGATTCACTTAACAACCATGTTACTAAGTTAACAACTGCAACAATTCACTTAACAGCGATGGCAAGAAAGGTCGTAAAATGGAGCAAAACTCACTTAAGAACTGTCTGGCTTAGCCACAGAAATTTGGGGCTCAATCGTGGTCTTAGGTCAAAGACTACGTGTACAGGATAAATTATTTTAAACTCACAACTCTTTTCTCATCATTCCATAAGTAAAGAAAACCTATATTTGAGTATACCATGAGAAAAAAAATCCCCCTAGGAGAACTTTATTAGTTGTAATGGATTCTTTTATTATAGACTGTTGTGTAGATCTAAATCAGTGGAGCAAATGAATGCCACTGGTTGGTGGAAGATCAGAATAAGAACTCAGTAGCCTCGTCAGAGGTTACTGCTGGTGCGCTGATTCAGAAATCATGAGTTTGCATTCAAAATGGAGAGAAAGACTTACTTCCCTCTTCGTAATATTTGTTCCTAAATAAATGCCAGACTGGGTTGCTTATAATATTTGTGAGAAATATAACATGCCAACTAGGTATTCCGTGATTAAATAGTGCTGAAATAGTGCTATTAAGATTCGAGTTATTTATAAGAAAGTTTGTTGTTGTTTTTTTAAAAAAATATTTTATTGATTTTTAAACATTTAAAAAAAAAACCAACACCCCCCAAAAAAACATAAATGCAAAATTACAAAAAAGAAATATTTTTTTTGCAAGACTGTGACCATTTACACAACATATCACTACAAAATTCTTACACTCTATAAGAATTTGAAGAACGTTGTTTTATTGAATTGAGTGAGATGTAGCTCTAGCTGCCCCTTTTAACTAAGTCAAAACTTGTATCAGTAATTCAAATAACTTCATGCCAAAATGTTTCTGGAGTTGTCCTGGGATGTACAATGCTGAAGAATTTAATATAGGTTCCAAATTGTGGTTCACATCAGATTTTTATCTCTTTTCTCCAGTCTTTATACCTTATTTGGCAGTGTTATTCCTATCAGTAAATACTGCCTGCCCTTGAGTCAGACCTTTGTGAAACTGTTCAGATGTCCAAGTATGATGTGTCCCTGAGCCTCCCTTGTAGTGATTCTTCTTTTTATTTTCTTTTTGGCTGTCTATGGTTAAGAATTCACTATGGCCTAAAAGCAGTTTAAGCCAAACTTCTTGATGTGAAAATTGGGAGGTGGGGGAAGCGGGGGTTGCAAGCTGCAGTTTATCAAAACAAAAACTTGCATTCCAAAACAGGGCTACGATTTGGCAGGACCTGAAAAAGTTGTTCCTATCCTGTTGATAGCTCCATAAAATGGAAACCTAATCTCTCAATGTGAGGGTTGGTTTTTTGGGGGGGTTTTTTTGGTCAGCTTTTGACACATTCCCTTCAACAGCTGGAATCAGCTTCTTGTCATTTCCTCTTTTGTAAGGGTGAATCATGGCTGTAGAGCTAATCAGTTATCACACAGGGTTCTTCAGCACTTAAAAGCGCTCGCATTTTGGCAAAAAAGGTTCAGTTCAGTTCAAGGACTGTATAGCTCTCCCAAATATTTCTTTGATTAGGCTGCGGTTGTCTTTTACATCATGGTGGTCAACCCCGAATGTTCCAGAAAGGCACGAATTAGCTATTCAAGATGATTCATTTGGAAAAGGGTTCAATGTTAAAAGCTCCGTTCTTCATACTTTGGCGTTCAATTCGAAAATAAAAAGAATATATTATATATATATATATATATATATATATATATATATATATATATATATATATATATATATATATATATATATATATATACAAAGTTCTCATGATTTCAAGGATTTATCTATGGTCATGAAAACTGCAATCATACTTGATCTTACTTAATGCTTTATATATTTTGAGCCAATCCTCTCCAGATTTAAAGCCAAAGAAACTCAAGGAAATTCAACTCCTGCAGTAAAAGTAAATCATTCCCACGGAAAAAAAAAACAATAGTTCTTTTTAAAAAAATTAATATTTTGCTTCTGAGAATATTTGCATTTTTGCAACAGCTATTGAATGGAAAAAGGAAGGATGTTTAGATATTGGAAAACATAATAATAGTAGGACACATTTTTTGAGTATGGGAAACCAGGCAGATGGGCCACATCAAGATTTTTGAAAAGTAGTCAGATGTTTCCTAAATCTTCTCATCTTCTAAAATAGCTTTCTAATGTCTATGGAGATTTTCAGTTACCCAGGTCATGGTTCTCCCAAACATGCTTTCTTTCAAAAGGCAACTGGACTTTCTTGTTTTGCTTGACGATGCTTCGCTTCTTATCCAAGAAGCTCCTTCCGTTCATGGAGAACTGAACTGACCAGAAGAAGCTTCTTGGACGAGAAGCAAAACGTCTTCAAAGAAAACAAGGAAGTTCAGTTGCCTATGGAAAGAAAGCATCTTTGGGAAACTCTCAATTCCAGTATTCTCCATATACATTCTACCAGAAGTTCCAATAATTCCATGATTGCAAAATACAAATCAATTCATTCTCATTGAGATATCGTAATTTCTGGTTAAGTTAATTTACTCCTAAAGATAATAAGCCAGCAGTATAAATATGAGTCATCTGTATGATATAGCTTCAAAACCAGGCACCATTTTAGGCTTCATTAAGAAAAGTTTCATTTCCAAATCATGGGAGTAATATTTCCATTTTTTTTTTTTTTTGCATTGATTCCAATTTGAATATTTGTTCAATTCAGGGCACATTTTAAGGATTCCAATAAATTTGGATAGATTGAAAGAAAGTCAGAAAGGACCAGGGAAGAAGACACAGAGCCCTATGAAGAAAGCCTGAAGAAATTGGATATGTTTGGATCGAAAAGCCTGAGGGATGATTTGAAAGCAATCTTCAAAATACCTGAAAGAGTATCAGATGGAAAATGATAAACACCTCTGTTATTCCAAAGTGCAGGACTACCAAATAGTCAAGAGAAATCATATGAAGGCAGATTGTGCTAAAATATTAGAGACTTTCTATCAATAAGAGAAATGCATTTTTTTCACAATGGAAAAAATTACCAAATCACCCAGAGAGGTACTGAGTCATGGCAACTAGACTTATTTTCTTTTTAGTTTGAGATGTTTTGCTGCTCATCCAAATAGCTTCATCAGTCAGAACAAGTTAGTTAGGGAGAGAGTTGTTGGAATGTACCAACTCCTCCCACACGAACCTCAGGGTTTTCCCCCCCCAAATTGTGTTGCAGTATGTTGATAAAGATTCTCAGTCATTCAAGTAAAGTTGTCTGAAGGTTGAGTCATGGCAACCGGATTTATATTCTAAACTAACTAACTAATTAACTTGCTCTGATTGATTAATGAAGCTGCTTGGATGAGCAGTGAAACATCTCAAACTAGCAACAAAATAAGTCCAGTTGCTATGACACAGCACCTCTCTGCGTGATTTGGTATTTTTTTCCATTGTGAAAAGCTCTTATTAATAAAAGTCTCTAATATATTATGACAATCTGCCTTCATATGACTTCAATTGACTATTTTGTAGTCCTGCACATTGAACTACAACCTTTAGACAACTTTACCTGGATGATTGAGAATCTTTATCCACATACCCAGAGAGGCACTGATCCCTTCTCTCTGTTCAAGCAGAAGCTAGATAGCTGAAATACAGCTATATTGAATTGAGAGTTGAACCCAGTGGCCTAAATAACCAATTTCACTACCTGAGGAACGTACGTTCTAGAGTTATAACTGTTCCAGCCAAAGATTAGACAACTATGATGTGCTCAACTCTCTCTAGAATTTGTAATTTGGCCACAAATTGGGCAAGGAAGCCAATATCCACCAATGGCAATCTGTGAGGCTGTTGGCTTCACCTTTTATTGTGGCAGTTGAGGGACAGAATATCAACAATCATATGTGTTGAGTTTTGTGAAGTAATAACAATGGCACAAGGCTGGTAATGAACAAATGGAAGGCTGCCGAATAGGGGTAATGTTAAGGGAGAACTTGAGAGTTATGGTGTTTACATTGTACATGCTTTCTGAAACATACTGCCCCAGTTCCTACCAACTTTGCTACTATATCACTAGTGCTAGTTTTACAAGAAACCAATACATTTCCACTTGTGACTTTTTAAAGATATCTTTAAATATTTTACAGCACAGCAGAAAAAGTCTATTGTGCATTTAGAGAAAGTAAAGGCAGATCAGCTACCATCAAGATCTTCTGTTATTAAACATTTTACTGGGACCTAAGAGAAAAGCTACTATGTTATGCATAGGGCTAGAGTACAAAAAGTGTGTATATGTTTGTGGGGGTGGGGTGAGGAAACTGCTAGTTAACAACATTCAAAGGTAAAATTAGCTCTGTGGTTCTTTTTAACTTTTCCTACTACTGAGAGGATTCAGAAGGCCATGACGTTTGAGCAGTGGGGGAAAAGGGGACAAGTCTGGTCTAACATGTTTATTTATCCTGCTAATGATAATGTCTGAAGCAGAATAACCTCCCATGAACTTGTATCTTGCAGCCCGGCTGCAGCTCTTCAAGAAAGACATCATTAAACCTAGAAAACAGAAGAGGGAGGTGCTTAAACACTGACTATTATCTCCTTTCTACTAGTTTTGAGGAGATGGGGCTTCTCCTTATAAAACACCTGCAAAGAAGTATCTGGTGGTGTGGGTGGTAATGGTCAAAGTTTGCCCACACAACTTTTAGAAACCAAATTTCTTGCATTTAGGCTATTGTGGATTCCCTCCCCCCCCCCCCACTCCCCCATTGTTTGCTGTTCCTGTGCTCAAAAGTGTATTCTTTCAACTTGGGAGCTTCTTTCAGTCTCCAATGCTCTTGGAGAACTTGCTATGTTCTGTCTTCCTCAGAGCTCTTATTCTGCTTATCTGATAAGAAAGGCTAATCAACAGTCTTTTCATATTTGCACCGTGCATAATTAGAATATCATTCTGGCAAGAAAGCAAAGAGCATTCAATTGCTTTCTCTAAATCTGTTGTTTCGGTGGGATCTATGGCTGGCTTGTTTTTTCCACTGTTGAACTCCCTTGCAAAACTGTTCTACGCCCAGTTCCACTCCTTCCTTGATCTTGAGAAACATCTCTTCAACTGCATTTATTTTAGCTTCTCATAGTGAGGCTTTCTTGGCTGGTCTCTTGAACAGGAAATAATATACAATAAAGGTATATTTCCATTGCATTTGTTTAAATGGATGCTGACCTAGAACTGGTTTGCATTTTAAACAGAGGAAGCAGGGAAATCTGGGTCGTTTATACTTCTTCCTTTGCAAACGGTTCTTATTGTTTCTATGCTTTTGGCAAGAAAACAACATGGATGCATCCATATGGTCACCAGGAATCGAGCTCACTTCGAGGAAGAATATACTTTTAGTTTGTGTTATGTCTAGAGAATGCCAATTATATACATAAAAAATTAATAATGGTACTACTGAGTAGGAAGAGGCATCATACACCCTAGTATTCCCTCAATCTTGCTTTAAAGCAAGATGCGTCATAGAGCCGCCACATCATTTTTAGCATATAGGTTAGGAGACAATCTCAAAGTCATCTGGGTATGGAATGGCCATTGACCCATCCCTGTTTAATCCATTGCTTCCCTCACCTATGGTTCCTAAACATAAAACCCATTCTTCCTCTCTCAAAAGGAAGGAAAGACATTATTGGCCACTATGAATCTCTTAGGATATGTCCAGCCTGGCCCTGAAAGTTATTCCTCAAGTTCCCAGATCAGGCAATAAAGGCTTTTGTTCATGATGTCCATCTGCTAAATCAGAGAAATGTATTTATGCTGGCCTGGGTTACATGATCACATTGGGAGATGAAAACCAGGTTACATTTCTCACTTGCTAACCCTCTTATTGGGTTAACAAATCAGGGACTTGAATTAGTTTGGAAGTTGTTATCCCAGAATAACTGAACATGTAAATATTTATGTTGCTCTTACCCTTTCCTTTCCTCCTTCTCTGTATCTATTGCCTTTTTCCTGCTTGAAGGCATCCATAGAAGACAAAACATAATCAGTTTGCTTTGACTGATCATGTTGCAATTTATTTTTAATTGGAATACATACTCTTGAACGGATGCAAGACAGCTCAACTCATACTAATGAATTGATTTCCAAAAGTGACATTTAATAATTATCTTCCATGTCACTTATATTAGGAATACAAGGTTTAACTCTGAAAATCATTTTAATGAGGCATTAGCTGTGAAAGAGGTGTGTGTGTTTGTGACTAGCTAGGAGAGTAACAGAATTTTATAATCTATTTGGAATTATAGCAGAAAGTTTAGCATTCTACAAGTGCATAATTTTTTTCTTGAGATAGATGCAAAATTCCTTTTTTTTAAAAAAAGCAAATAATAAACTTACATTTCCCTGCTTTTTAATTTTTGTTTTTTGCTCCTTATCTGGCCAGCTATCCTAGGGATACCATTTCCAAGTTCGAAATCACAAACAGGTGGAAGGCTGGGCAGCCTTACTCAATGCCAAGACACATTTTTGTTCTGTCAAATATTCCCAGTTCAGTTCTTTAGTTTCTCCTACTAAGAATAGTGCAGGCTTCTGTCTAAAACTTGAGGAAAAGCCATTTAAATTGTTAGGACATTAAATCATGAAGAAAGCCAAGTGTGTATGTGTGTTTGTTTGTTTTTTAGTTCAAAGACATATGACAGTATTAAGTAAAATCATAAATGGTGTGTGTCGGGGGAGTGAATAGAGCAGTTTATTCTCTTACATAAACAGTGCCTGCCCCTGTGCTCATCATCCACTGGACATAAACGCATGGAGACTTGGAAGCAATGAAAAGAAACACTTCTCTACACAAAACATAATCAAGCTATAGAATTCATTCTAATGACATGAAGCGATGATCTACACTTTTAAGTGGAATTAAAAGGATAGAGGACAAACGCATAGAGGAACAATCTTTTAGCGGCTACTGGTCTTGAGTATTGTAGATTACCTCTTGAGAACAAGGCAGCATGTCTTCTGCACTTGGTACAAAAGTGCAACAATGGAAAAGCCATATCACTTTCCTGTCACAGCTTGTGAGCTTCTCAAATGCATACAGCTGGTTAACAGTTGCCCAGACAGTTGGATGAATGAAACTATGAAGCTGTGGCCTCAATTAATATTTATATTCTTATGAGTTGAATATGCCACAGGTGTACTCAATGAAATGATTTCCTACATCACTTCCTTTATGAGACCTTGCTTTCCTTATTTACAGAGGCAACCATAAGACTGTTTATGGCACACACACTTGTAAAATTATGGGATTTAAAGCACGGGTGTCAAACTTGTGGCGGCACGTTGCTGTCACGTGACATATTGTGACTTTTTTCCCCTTTGCGGAGCTGGGGTGGGCGTGGCCTATGTGTGACACGTCTGCCAGTTTGACACCCCTGTTTTAAAGCAATGCTTCTAAACCATTGAGCCTTCACATTTATTCAAACAAGTCTTCAGTCACAATAGGAATACTTCCTGATAACAAACAAGCATCTAGGCCACCTTTACACAATCTGAGTCTCTTCAGATGTGTTTGGAGGACACACAGCTACTGTCGAGGAATTCTGGAAACACTACAGCTAGTTCTCATTTACCAACAGAAATTAGGATTGGGAATTCTGTTCCTAAGTGACACAGTCATAAGGCATAATGTCACACAATCATGCTGTTTTATGAGAGCAGTTCCAGAAGTCCCAGTTACCAACATTAGATGAATTCTATACAGTTGTACTCCATGGTCACATGCTTACCGTTTGCAGCCTCCTGCCAGCTTCCTTATGGACTTTGCTTTGTTAGGAAGTTGTGAGTGAAGGCTACAAATGGTGATCATATGCTCACAAGATACTGTAATGTCGTGACAGTGAACTGGTTGCTACGTGCCCAAGTCATAATCATGTAACCACAAGGACACTGTAATGGCCACAATTACAAGCACCAAAATGATGGTCCAAAAGTGTAAGCAGTTTCAAAGCAGGTCCTTTCCTTCCCAGTAAAAGCGTATGCCAACCACATATGGTAATTTATTGGTACTTCTATAAGCCTTTTTATTTTGCCGGATACTTAGGAGATCAGAGAAGGATATGTGTAAAAGCTTCATCATATAATTAGAAGTCTGCATTTGGCTTACTGGACCATTTATAGATATCCAAATTAGTTTCCTATTCAAACACAAATGAAACCAGCAGTGAATGTGTGGTGCATCTGGATCCTTGCACTGGCCAGAGGTTTGGACTAGATGATTCTCATGGCCTCTCTCAGCTCTTCCATTTTATTGTTCGAAGATCTCCACGGTGTGCTAAACTATAGTCTTTTGCCATTTGTATCTAGTCACTGGTTATAAAATACAGGATGAAAAGTCTCGCATGTCAAAGCTTCCTAGATATTTTGCAGTCTGAAGTAAACGGAGAGCTAAACGAGAAAAAATGCCTAGTTTGCAATATTATTATAATGACATAGGATCAAATGCCAAATGGCTTCTAGCCAACTTTGCTTTAAGTTGGAAAAAACGCCCTCCAGGTCTGTTATTCTGGATTTTTGTTTGAGCCAGGGTGCTAGGGTTGTAATGGAAATACTGACAGCATGCCTCACCTCAGAGCATAAAGCAAGTGAAACGAACAGATCCAATTACACCATGGGCTGACGGGGATCCTGAGGAGATGAATCTTTTGTGGGGGAGAGTTCTTTGGCCCAGAGTTCTTTCATAGGAGTAAATGAAAATCTCCCTCCCTCTCTCCCCCTCCCTCTTTCCCCCTCTCTCTTTGTGTTGCTTTTTTAAATATTTATGTGGAAAAAAAGCTTTTTGAAAGGAAAAGATAGTGGCACGATGTACATCCCTATTTCTCCCATTGACTGGTAAATCCTACAATATCTTCCTACTTTTCCCTTTCTTTTGGGTTTAAATGAGGGGTGTCCAACCTTGGCAACTTTAAGACTTGTGGAATTGTGGACTTCAACTCCCAGAATTCCCCAGCCAGCCATGTTGAAGTCCACAAGTGTTAAAAAGTTCCCCAGATTGGACACCTCTGTTTTAAACTTACCTCCTAGTGAGAATCATGTATGGATTTCCATTCTGACTGTGCTACTTCTGATACTTTAGAATACTTTTCCTAAGCAATCAGAAAGCAAGCTAAGCACATAATGGCTTTCATCTATAATGGCTTTCATCAATGGCTTCTTCATCCAGTCCAACTTTCTTAGGTGCTTCAGAAGTACAGAACTCTGAGTGGGATGCAGTGTTGTGCTGAATGTGTGAAGGTGATTTGCAAGTGTCCTTGGGGTGGGAGAAGAAGGCTCATCTCAGAGTTTACCTAAATTCCAAGAGCAAGGATATAGTTTGGCTTTCTTTGGGCCAAGTAGAAATCTTGGGACTTCAACTCCCAGAATTCCCCAGCCAGCATGGCCAGCTGAGAATTCTAGGAGTAAAAGTCCACACCTCTGGAGATTGCCAAAGTTGGAAAACTTTGTGGTAGGCATTCAGGAGTGAAACTTCCACTGATAACATTGTTAACAGTAACATGCCTGCATCTTTGGTTTATCATTTTTGATGCCAGGGAGTTCTTAGACAACATTTTCTTGTATCTTTTCATGGCATCTTGACCTTGGTTCTGAGGAATGTACAGCCACCTTGACTGTATTTGCTCTGACAGTTCTTCTCATTAAAATTATGTTGTAGGAGAGGGAGAATTTTTGATGATAAAACTATGACTTTGAAAGCATAAATATAACTTTCTTTGTTCAAATGCAAGATGCCTATATCTCATGACCTTTCCACCTATTTCTGAAGTGGGGGGGAAGAACTAAAAACACAGAGAAAATGTGGTTCCCCACACTCATTCACCACCATTAATTGTTCATATTTTAGTGTGGACTTGTACATTTAGGCTTGCACAGTGTTCTGTATAGAAGTTTAGAAGTTGCATTGCCGTAGGTTAAATCACTTACGTATCGTTCCTGCCTGCTGTTATAAGGAAAGTTGCAGAGAAAGGAGAGCAGCCAAAACCACTGAGATTTGCTTCTGTGAAAAGACCAAAAAGTGTCAAAATAATTATCCCACTATATTCTGTCTTGGTCAGTCCTCACTTTGGAGTATTGTGTTCAGTTCTGTACACCCCAATTTCAAAATATATCTTTTGGTTTCTTCCTCTTGACTGGAGATTTTCAGATGAAGTCTTGATACTTATCTGTTGAGAATAGTTAGTGAATTCTGCAGTGTGTAGGAGGTTGGGTTTGACCTCTTAGGACTCTTCCAACTCAGTGATTCTATTCTATGAAAGATTTGTTGAATATCTTTAGTGCTAGACATCCATACATCTGAAAAATGCAAGAAATCAATTAGATATCCTCACAAATATCTAAAGTTGTTCTCCAAGTGATGATTCTCTTTGATATCTTCCCCATGCACAAAAGCTGTGTCATGTCAAAGGGAATAAGGACAGTAGCCTTTTTGCTCACAAGTCCCATACATATAGAGTATAACTAGACAGAGTGTGGCTTTACACTTATATCTACTAACCTACCAATTGAAATAAGAATTCAAGAATTGAATAATTAAGGTTGGAAACATTCCTTGAGTTAAGAGTAGTTTGTACATTTATTTATGGAGTATAGCTCCAATTTAATAAATTTGTTAATATGATACTTGGAGAAGAACTAAAAGTTTAAAGATGTAAATGTAAAGTATATATTAAAAATTGGGAACTTTTCTATGTTTGAAGGAATCTGTCCTATTGCATATGGATCATAGCTAAAAAGGTAGTTTGACAGTTAGTCTTTGATTTATGACTAGTCACTTAGCAACTGTTAGAAGTTATGACCAACCCAAAAGTTAGAAGCTATGACCCAGGTTCAAAGTTCCAACAGTTGTACTCCCTCCACGGTCACATGACTGAACTTCAGGCACTCAGTAACATGGCCACGTTTATAGCAGTTTGCAAAATCCCATGGTGATGTGACCACATTTTATAATGGTTTTGCTTTAAACCGTCTCCTGGTTTTTGGCAAAACTGTGCCTATTGAAAACCATTGATTTTCCTAACAACCGTAGTGTTTGCTTTACAATTGCCGCATTCACTTAGTAATTGCCACAGAAAAATGTAAAATTGGATTGGTCATGAGACCGACCCATTTTATCGATACAACATAAGGCTGCAATTGGTAGGCTCCATTAAAATGGTATGTTGAGGACAATCTATATTTATTGGAAAGACACTGATTTATTGATTTAAAATCTTAGATTGTGGACATACGTTTATTTTCTATGAACCTACTTCATATTGATGCAGACAAAAATGAACTAAAATCTTTTAGAATAGTCATGTGTAAAACGCTTTATTTATGTCTCTCTCTGTGTGAATTTTTATAGCGTTGTCCGTTCATTTTTCTTTTGCTACATCTTAATTGTACTTCTTTTCTGACTTTTAATTTTAGGTATGCTAAAGGCAGTAGCATTATTTCTAAAAATAATTTCAGTTTTCCCCTTCAAATAAGCTTTTCAAAGTAGCAAACGATACAGTGCAATTTAAAACTAAAAAAAAAACAACAACAGTAAATATAAAATTAGTTACAGAAACTTGATAAAAGAAAAAAAAAATCATAGGGGCCCAGAAAGCAGTAAGAGGGTCCAGCAAAATAGTGAAGTCATTATTCCCTATAGATCCTATGCAGCCAACCACCAATCTTGAAATTAAGCCAATTCAATTTGGTGACATGCTACTCTGCTTTTTCATAAAACAGAGAGCCTTAGCTTAACCATGGTGATTCGTGATCTTGCATTTTGTTCAGTGCTTCTCTGGAGTGGCAGCAAGATAAAGATTGAAGTTCTGGTTTAGATTAAACATAATTTCGTTTCATATTTAAACCTTATGTAGCATTGAATTGTAAACATGTTTGATGAAAGCAAGCCAGATTCCTAAACTAAGGGTTGAAACTGGTTTGCTTCAAATAACCATTGTTAAGACTGTTCACATTGCAGTGTGGATTAGGACATAACAAAAAGCTGTGATAAGTTTTCATGACCCACGTAAAAGTTAGAGCCTCTTCAAAGAAGGAAAGAGTCCAATGGTAAAATCTTGCTCTCATTCAGTCTTGCGGTGTTATATAAAGGTTTAGTGTTTTGTACAAATGCAGCCAGTATTTCTGGCTTCTAAACTGGACATTGATAGCAATGTGTAGAGAAAAATACATTTTTTTAAAGTTGGCACTTAGCAGAAGCTAGTAAGAGAAATAAATTAGGAAAGCCCTATTTTGCTGTAATGTGTCAAATCAGATTTGTGTTGGCTTCACTAGGATAGTGGGCAGTGCAGTGCAGGAAGAGATGAAGATATGAATTTGGTACCAGTACAAGATCTTAAGAGTTGTGAAATATATATATATATATATATATATATATATATATATATATAGAGAGAGAGAGAGAGAGAGAGAGAGAGAGAGAGAGAGAGAGAGAGAGAGAGAGAGAGAGAGCGAGCCACTGTGTTGAGTCAGTAGTAAAACATTTGGCTCAAACTTTGTTTTATGCAAAGGAAGCCAGTAATAAATGATAGATTTAAAAAAAATGAAAATAAAGAGTTTGGCTTCACGGAAAGTGGTAATTTATCACTATTTACCCGTATGCTAGCTTTTAAAAAATTAAAATTGGATTAAATTGTATTTTGAATCAAGAATATACTCATGCCTTGAAAAAGGGTAAGCTGACCTAAGATATTTAATCATTTCCATATTTCATATGAAAAGGTGAATATAATTCTCTCTTCATTTTTTATCCCTTCATCTCTTTGTGACTGTAAATTGGTGAATTACTTCCTAATTTAAATTTAATCTATGTTTATTGTTAAATATTAAACACTGTCATCTGCTTCCCACAGACCAAGACAAAAAACTTTCTTTTCCTTTAAAATAAAGCTGGATCAACCAAAGGCTTACTTGGTCCAGTTAATTTTTTTCCATGGTGCCAAACAACTTGCCTCTTGAGAAACCACAAGCAGGATGCAAACACATTAGCATTCCTCCAGTGATGTTCTCCAGTGATCCAAATAACTGTCTCTGTGTTGCTTCGTTGAGCCTGTAGGATAAAAAATTTTGGGTAGTCTTCAACCTCTTTCTTGATCTACACAATCTGGCTCCGCCTTTCTGCTTTGGTAAAGCTGCTTGGTATAGCTCCCTCACTTTTAGGGGGCTGACTTGATCTTCCATCCTGTCCTTAACTATGGGAGGTGAGATAGATAAGCCATCAAATCAAATCAAATCAAATAAATCAATTCCACACTTTTGTTTGACAGGAAGAAATGGTGAAGTGAAGTAAGGAAGGAAGGAAGGAAGGAAGGAAGGAAGGAAGGAAGGAAGGAAAATGAAAGAGAAAGAGAGAAAGAAAGAAAGAAAGAGAAAGAAAGAAAGAAAGAAAGACTATAGCGCAACCTCTTGGGTGTGTAATATGGGGATGTGTAGCTAGGAAAATGTGTCCTTCCTCCTTTGAGAAATAGAGTAATCTCACAAGATATAGACAAAATTGACTTTTTCTAAAAGTGGGAAACATAGAAGGTAAAAATCCTTACAACTTTTTAACTAGTCACATGCAAAATTGTCAATGGTGGAAAAAGTAAAATCAGAGAGCTGTGAGAACTGCCAGTAGTATCTCATGAGAATTTCCAGTGCAAAAAAATGCACAAGAAAAGTTAAGATTCTCAGCAGACCATACAATGGCATTTGTCTGTTACTCAGAACACACAATAGCTGAGTTTACAGAGAGAAAACGTACATCAGAGACAGTGTGTATCAAAGACCCTAAAGTCTAAGTAGCTCCACACATTTCAAGATAAAAGTAATCTTACTTGGTTTTTCTAGCTCAGACTTGTTACTTATTCCTTAGAGATGAATGGATCATTTGAACAAAGTTTCTTCCTTGCTGCTCAGATCTTCCATATTCTCATATATTTCAATCTTTAATCAGACTCTCAGGAGTGTGTACTGTATATTGGAGCTTTTTTCCTAGTCCTCGTCTATTACTTCACACCATGATTTTTTAAAAGGCAAAAATCCTTTTCCTCTACAGAACGGAAGAGTCTAGGGGACCTCTTTTTGTTACCTACTAAGATAAGCATCCTTCTTCAGGAAGATCCTGTTTGAGACAGAGAAGATATTGGTACCAATGTCTTACAGTCTATGTCACAGGTAGCTGACAGATTGAAATCGTGTGAAGGTGGGTTGGCTTCATATCACCCTGATACTGGAAGCAACACATACCTTTCTTGATTAATAGCCAATCATTCCATTAATTTCTCTTTATTTGGTGTACCAATTTTATAGTAGCAATTTCCATAGTTTACATGTGCTGGGCCAAGAATCGTCTCCTTTTCTCTGTCATGTGTTTCCATTCTTCAAGCCATCAAGAGACTCTGGGTACCATGAATGCACTGGCTCTGTCCACTTTGATTACTTACTGTTATATATTTTGTTCTCCCTTGTTCCGCTCACCTCTTGTCTGTTGTAAACTACTGGTGTGTAGTATTTCTTCATGTGGATTAATTGTAGTCCTCCAATTGTTTCACTTGCCCTTTTCAGGAAAAGAGAAAAGGGAAGAGGATACATGAATAATGAACTGATTCCCAATCTAGAGTTTTCTTGGCTGATTCCCAATCCTCCTCTAGAGTTTTCTTGGTTGATTCCCAATCCTCCACTACAGCATGCCTCCAGAAGTATGAGGAATGCAGCTTCCAGAATTCCTAGTCCACATACCCAGAGCAGAAAATTGAGATCAATCCATAGGAGAAAGAGGTCTTAAGCAAAGGTTTTAATAGGGCCAAAATCAAGCAATATTTTTTTGCGTAACACTTTTAAGTGTTATTGATGTCACCCAGTCTTCAAGACGTATTTAACCCACTGGAGTCTCCAGGATATGTTATTGTGGATTCGGTTTCTGAAATCTTATATGTGCAGCTATATGTGTGGGTGGAAAATGGCATAGGACTCAACGGAGTCTTTTTTTTCCCTTTGTCCCTTCCCTTTCTTCCTTCTGTAAATGTAATTGTATAGGTTGGATCAGATAAATTATATTGCACATTTTTAGCTTCATGAAACAGCTGGTTAAGGGGGGGAAAGGAAATTTCAGGTTAGTTACTGGTAAAACTGTCACTATAACTTTGTGCAAATGTATATAGATTGAGTGTGTCTCATGTATGTTGAGTGTGTTAGACCAGAGCACATTCTGGTAATGGGGTTTTTTCCCCAGACAAATGCATATACTGGTCACCTTTTAAATAGTTTTGCCTCCTGTAATTTTCAATATGCTTCAGTCCTCAGACAGCTATTTTGACCATTACAAGTATATCAAGATCACTACACTTAAAGAAAATGCCTTTCTTTCCCACAGTTTGTTGGTTTATTTAGGTCCCATTGAGGTAGCTTTCTTTCAATATATGTAATGCAGCTGTTAAAATACCAGAGTTGTCCAGGGCAAAATCATACAGCAGTTTCCTTACTGAGATCCTGGGCATTTCTGAACATGTTAACATCACTGTGGAAATATTTCAGTTCCCAAACACAACAATCACACTTTCTGCCTGCAGAGAAAGTCACACAGATGAACAGGCTTGGTAATGGAACCAAGAGTTCTTACTTTGAGTTATGACTGGAGGGAAATTTCAGGCGTTGCATAAGGTGTTCATCTGTTATATTATTTCCGAATAGGTAAGATTTCCATTTGGATTTTTCAGTGCCAAATGGTTCTCCCCTACCATCAATCTGTTGCTGAGCTTATAAATTGCTTCTGGCACAGGACCATGGAAAAACTGTGCACATAAAAATCAGTGGATAGGCTTGTATGTTATAGAGATACGGTTGTTCATATGACTTAATGGCAAGGCATTATAAACAAGGCCAGGATGTTAAACAAAGATGAATACCCTATTATGAAAAATGAGAACTGGAAACTTCTTAAAAAGTGTACTTTATGTTTACAAGTATGAGGCAAGCAAGATAGGGATATCTATCACAGGTTTTTATTTGGGAGGGGGGAAGGGTATATTCTCATGGTCACTGTAGAGCAGTGTTTCTCAACCTTGGTAGCTTGAAGATGGGTGGACTTCAACTCCCAGAATCCCCCAGCCAGCTGGCTGGGGGATTCTGGGAGTTGAAGTCCACCCATTTTCAAGCTTCCAAGGTTGAGAAACACTGCTGTAGAGGGAAAACCTGGCCAATCTTGACTGATCTTGAGAAAAGATAACCAGGGTAAATTCTTAGATGGGAAATTTTCAGGAATACCAAGTTTTTAGACTAGATTGGAATATTGTTTAACATTCCATGATGTTTGAGAAAAAAAGTCACGGCCAGCCCACTTCTACATTGTTTGCCAGGAGAATTACATACTCACATCCACCATGCTGTCACTGGAAGTTAAGGTTGATTCAGTGGAGGCCGGCTTTACATAAGCAGGTGAAAAATGTCATTCTTTCAGATACCTGAAGGTCCTCCTAGCAAGAATTGATTAAAGTGGCTTAACTACCAGAGAGTTGTTGTTTTTTTCCTAGATAGATACTTAGATTATGATAACTTCTTTGCTTAAGTTTATATGCTGTTTTTTTCCATCTATTGAAGAAAAGGAGCAGAAAGGCTTTGAACTATAGTGACTATCATTCATAGCAGTAAAATACATGCATTGCTTAACCAGCAGTTCTAATGTTTGTCCCCAGTAAGATTGGAGAATTGAAATGCCAATCATAGAGGTGTTATTAATCAGAGGGCTAGCTGGCGGGATCATTTGGCTCAGTTTAAGGCTGCTTAATACATTGAAAGAGTCTCTCCAATCAACAAGAGCAGCAAAAATGCTTGATGCCAAAATCACATGTACAGTGAAATCATCAAGCAAATGGGACCTTCATATATTTATGTCCCAATATTTGACACAAGTGAATATTTTAGTTCAGGGTTCAACTGTGGAGCTCTTGATATGCTCTGACTTTACTTGCAGATGTTTTATTACCCAACCAAGCAGGGTGGATTTGATTTAAATCAAGTCAATTTAAATTGCGTTTTAAAACATGATTTAAATCACTAGTAAAAAAGGCTTGATTTAAATCGACTCGATTTAAATCATAACTTTTAAAGAACACCTGTCATCTCTGTCCTGCAGCGGCTCCTCCTCTGACCCGCTGTTGATTCACCACAGTCCCAATATTGCAGAATATACAGCCTCATGCTATATAACTAAGCTCCATTTCATGCTGAATAAACTAAATTATTAATTATCTTAAATAGAAAACTAACTTTAGATAGATTTTTTACTCCAAAAGCATTTTTAAAAATAAATTTAATAAAAATAAAAAAAAATCCGATTAAATAAAAAAACCCAATTTAAATTTTAAAAAAATCCAATTTTTTAATTTTTTTTAAAAAAATATTGATTTTTATCCATCCTGCAACCAAGTAACTTCATCAGTGCAATAAAACAGAATTCAGTCCTGTGGCTTTAGACTGCCACCCTAATATAGGGGAATAATCCAGTCAAATTCTTGGCACTTCCCTAAATGTGTTTTTATATGTTGTTACTATGATCCTGATATCCTTAAACTGAAAAGCATATCCTATAGCTATATCTGCCCAATGATCAAGACCACTTCCTTTATACCTAATTGCAATATATATCAAGCTGATTTCTTGGTTTTTGCTGCATTCTTTGTAGTTGCTGTACTTAGGAGTAGTTTTAAGTGCTGGAGGCCAGGATGTTTCTTTTTCCTTAATATGCCAACTCTTGATGTACCAGCTGGTTCAGACTTTATGCTCCACATCCAGGGTCCACCTTCAGAAGTTGGCAAGGGTACTGGGAAAAAATGGTTACAAGGCCTTACTAAACCAGTTCCTGTCCCACAGAGACAAAAATGAAAAAGTTTTCTAACTGGCTATAACTAAATGCATTCAGTCAGTCCCACAAAAAATAAATAAATTCTGAGGTAGTATTTATAGGGTTGCCAGGTCTGCTTCCAAAAAATAGCGGACAAGCGGTTGGGGGGGGGGGGTTGTTAAGTAGTAAAAAAAATAATAAAAAAATTTACAATTAAATTATATATTTTCTTACAAACATTTTAACACGTATTAAAATAATCACTTCAAAACTTTACTTAAAATTCAAAACATCAAATATATTATAATAATATGTAAAATATTAAATTACATTTTAATTTCATCATAAAGCTTTTGAATAAAAAAAAATGTCCACTATTTTGTGAAAAAAAATAGTGAACATAATGTGAAAAAAGTGGACTGTCCGCTCAAATAGTGGACACCTGGTAACCTTAATTTCAAATCCAACCTGTAAATTAGTTGTTTTGGTATAGTACTATATTTGAAGGGATTAGGCTAAAACTATGGTTAAGAAGCCCCAACAGTCAAATCAAAGTTAATGTTTCTGTATGCAGGAAATGCCCATGTATGTTGTTTCTGGTGAACTGTCTGCTATCCATGTGTGTCTTCTTTATGAATTTTATCCTAGGCTCAGCTGGTACTGGTTAGCTTTCAGCTGGTGCTCATCTATTCTTGCCCAGGCTCAACACTCCCTCAATGCTCAGTAAACGATGCCACCATATGGTAGCACTGAAGCCACTTAGCAGTTAGAATCAGTGGAACCTATTCAGGATCTGAAGAATAAGAAGGTATGGGATCCAATTTTGGCTCCAGAGCAGATGATGAGACTCTCTAGGGGGTTTTCAACCACTCTGGGCTTTTCTTCTGGTTGGCCTCTGAGCTAGAGATAACATCAACTTCCTACTGTATTTTCTTTTGTATTAATTTTATTGAGGGTGGATTTTTTTTTTTTTTGAAATATAGTAAAAACTAACGCAAACTGAACTGGAAGGAAAAACGACAGTAAAAGAAAAGTTTAGAATTTGCAGAAAAAAAGAAAAATAGTGAAGAAAAGGACCCTCCCTCAAAGACAGTAATACAGAAGTGGCTTTCTACTTTCATCACACTGAGCATAAGTTAATGTAGTAACTTTTCACCCTCTTTTAAAATTACAAATATAAACAAAACCTCCTGTTCTTCCCATCTTTGTTGTTCTTGTTTTAACTCAGGGGTGTCAAACTTGATTTCATTGAGGGCTGCATCAGGGTTGTGTTTGATCTCAGGGGGCAGGGGTAAGGGCGTGGCCATGGTGGGTGTCACCAACTTGACGTCACTCATGCCGGGGGCGCCTGTGGCCTGAGTGCTCTGCCAGCGAAAACGAGCTTCCGTTTTCAGCTGGGACAATCTCCTGCAACCCTCTGCCAGCAAAAACAGAGCTCGGGAGGATCGTACGTGTCCTTCACAAGCTCTGTTTTCAGCTGGGATGGCCTCCTGCAACCCTCTGCCAGCAAAAACGGAGCTTGGGAGGGTTGCAAACGGCCCTCGCGAGCCCCGTTTTTGTTAGCAGAGGCACCACAGGTTGGTGCTTCGCTGTTTCCAGGATGGCCCCATGAGCTAGATCTAAGCACCCTGTGGGCTGGATCTGGCCTGTGGGCCTTCAGTTTGACACCAATCAGTCATCTCCCACTCTTGGCAACTTTATAGACAAGTGCTATACACGATACCCTGTCAAGCACAGCTTCTTTCAGTTGTTGGATATTGATCTTCGGATCAGATTTGATGTTATCAAGCTGACATGTTCTTTACTTGCACCTCCTTCTTGTTCTACTAACCACTCCTAGCATCATTGCTTTCTCCAATGAATTTGCATGTATGACATGATATCCTTCCTACAACCTAACTTTTATTTATGCACAATCCATGAATCATCATCTTTTTAGTTCTGGCTCAGCCAAATGTCCATTATGGGTTAGGTTACCAGAAATACCAAACAAATAGTTTGGTCAAATGCACCTATAGGTTGCTCCTTATCTAGACCTTTTTAACCCAGAGGATGTAATTAGTGAAGAGATTCTGTTGGCTTATCAGACAGTTGCATAGGCTACAGCTCTTTCTCCTGTTCTCAGGATTATTTTCACCCATTACATCAGTGTCTTGTATGCAGCTTGTGTGCTGAAGACCAGATACCTTTAGGACGAAATGTGATTGCTTCAGGGACAGCTTTGATACCTGACCTCTCCAAAGTCTCTCTTCAGAAGAAACTAGGAAATGATTCCACACTATCCACAAGTTCCTGATAATAGGATTCATATAAGCTCGTGTTTAGTTTGGTTGAATCATGTTTGGAAAGTGTAGGGGAGACTATTAATTGAACTGTTCAGAACTGTTTCTCTGATCCAGCAGGCTTCCATCACACAAGGAGACTGGAATTTATTGATCAGTACTGAATTCTTATTTCTAAATTGTATAAGGAACTTAAATGTAAAGAGTAGACTTACTGTTGCATCAGATAATCCTTCAACCCACAAAGAATGGAGGTCAAAGCCAGAATAGCCATTATGTAGACTGAGGTAGCAGACAGAGGCAGAATATTTTTGGGTGTAAATTACATCTTAAAGCAAATGATATATATTATAAAATGGAGGGGGAGAGATAACAAAGTAACTTGGTTTGCACCTAGTTTGTATGTTCTTTTATCTGTGACTAGGAGGTAATAGCAACATAGTTGGAAGGGACCTTGGAGGTCATCTAGTCCAACCCCCTGCTCACGCATTTATTGCTTTGCTACTGGCAGCAAAATATCTTAGATAATTCTTGATGGTGACATAGGGCAATAAATATATTAATAAAATATTTCTATTGCCTATTCAAATGTGGGCTGGCTTTTGCTCAGAAAAAAAAATGCTTGGTCATAACTAAATGCTTACTGCCTCATCAAGAACCGAAAAACTTGATGTCCTATTTGTAACCTGCTTAATCAGACAATATTATTAAACTAACAAATCATTATCCATTTATATATCTTGCCATTAAATAGATATTATGAGACAACATTTTTAAAATAGATATTTCTATAATTGAGAATACTTGTTAAATTCAACTATTTACAATCACTTTATTATTTGAGGGAATCACTTAACTTTTAATACATATCAATTAATAATATATCTAGATTTTCTTCTGAAAATATGTTCAAGCCTAAAATGAAAAATCTAAAGTCAACTGAAGAAATAGTATTATATATGGGATGAAATCACTTGGATTTGGTAAAAACATATTTAGAAATCATTTTGAAACACTTCCATGTAATTCTTAAAACAAGGTTAATTTAATTAATTAATTTATCTGAATGTTTTGGTACTACCGGTAGTAAAATCTAGTTTATTATGATCATTTTCCAAATCTTAATAAATTTACATAACTTTGATTTAACTTTCCAAAAGTTTTGGTCTCAGAATTGTATTTCTAAGCTAAATCCACACTTGAGTTGATATGATTAAAAATAAATAAATAGAAGGTTTAAAGACAAATAATTTATAGGTGCCAGTATAAATGTTTGTGAATTAAGCATTCCGCCCCCCCACCCTTTGCTAGTATCAATTTGGGGACAGTAAAAAATATCTGATGCCCACCAATATAATTTAGGCTACAAAAGGCTATTTAAAAAGAAAGGTTCTTATCATACCTTCTATCATTTAAGAAGTGAGGGACACCAACTGTAAAGAGGTGGGTTTCAGCAGGTTCTGACCAGTTCTGGAGAACCGGTAGCGGAAATTTTGAGTAGTTTGGAGAACTGGTAGTAAAAATTCTGACTGGCCCCGCCCCCATCTATTCTCTGCCTTCCAAGTCCCAGCTGACTGGGAAGAAATGGGGATTTTGCAGTATCCTTCCCCCAGAGTGGTGTGGGGATGGAGATTTTACAGTATCCTTCCCCTGTCACGCCCACCAAGCCATGTCCACAGAACCGGTAGTAAAAAAATTTGAAATCCACCACTGCAACTCTACCTCTGGAGGCAAACAGGGCTACAATATGGAGGCTGCACCAGAGCAGATCCATTTTCTAGGCCATGCTCCTATAACTGTATGTCCTGATGATGTATTGATCAGACCCTTTCCAGATGACCTCACAAGAAATGAGGACTCAGTTTATATTAGGTGATGCCTTATGTATCCAGAAGTTGTGCCATGTAAGCTTAATTTTTTTTTAACAATTTGAATTGGACCCAGAAGTTTACTGGTAACCAGTACAGCAATCACAAAACAGAAGTTCCTTAGCAATAGTGGTTTTCCCCTGCTAACAGTTGGCCATTGCATTCTATATTAGTTTTTCCTTCTGAGTAACATTCAAAGTCAGTCCCATGGAAAGTGTGTTGTAATAACACAGAGTAGTGATAAGAACATGAGCCACTATAACTAGGACTTTATAGTCTCAGTAAGGCCATAGCTGGTGCACTTACCGAATCTGGAGGAAAGTCTCCTCATCACAGCCTCAACTAGTTTTTCAAGCAGCTACCATGAATCCAAGGAGGTCCACAAGTTATAGACCAGCTGCTTCTGAGATGTATGAACCTCATTAAATACAGATAGCATTTCCAATGTTTCTTCTTCTGTTTGGACACTGGAGCCAGCAAGATCCTTATAAAACAGAGAAAGTGTAATATTCCAAAGTGTGAGCACTTGATTTGTCCTAAATGCAAAATGAACTTTTAAAGTACCTGTTTAGTACTTTGAAAACTGCATTTAATATGTGTTTTATGTGCCTTATGTGTGTTTCTTGCATGGGAAAAATGCAGAGTCTATTTTAATAAAACCACGTAATGAATTTTTTCCCAGTGTCTTTTGAAATAAGAAGGAACCATTTGGGATCGGTTTAGAGGATGAGGACATGGAAACATATGGAATCAGATCAGTTTGGCAGGAATAAAACTAAAATTTGACAGGCGTTTGGAATAGGATTATTTCATAAATTATGCTCACTCTCAGTAAATAATATGTAGCCCAATATATGCTACGCACAACCACATGATCATCATGAATGGATGCTTTTCCCCTTCAAACTCAAAACACAGCAGGGATCAACATCTCTGTCAATTTAGATAGAAGATTCTATAATCTTCTGAACTGGTAGCAAGTCAGGCTCAGAGGTGGAGTTACTGAAGCACAATGAAGTATACAGCAATCAACCTCCAAGTGGTGGCCTAACAGATGTTATGGTGCATGGGTATTTTTTTATTAGAATGTTATTGCCTTTCACCTGTATTAAAGAAACTTTTTTCCAAGGAGGACAGGAGTTGGGCCATAGCTCAGTGTTCAAGTCCATGCTTTGCATGCGATAGAGGCAGTGGTGGGATTCAAATTTTTTTACTACTGGTTCTGTGGGTGTGACTTGGTGGGCATGGCATGGCTTGGTGGGTGTGGCTTGGTAGGCATGGCAGGGGAAGGTTACTGCAAAATCCCCATTTCCTCCCAATCAGCTGAGACTCGGGAGGCAGAGAATAGATGGGGGCGGGGCCACTTAGAGGTGGTATTTACCAGATCTCCAAACTACTCAATATTTCTGCTACCGGTTCTCCAGAACTGGTCAGAACCTGCTGAATACCACCTCTGGATAGAGGCCTATTCAAAGGCAGAAAAAATTACTCCAGTTGCTAGATAAGCAACACCGAGCTCTATGAAGCATGGCAGAATCCCCATGGTATGGTCTGTTGCCTCCTTGTCAGTGTTTCAGGGGGCATTGGACTGATTGGTTTCCTCCTTTTCCTTGGAAAGCATATAGAAGGAGGTTCCCTGATCTTGTTTCGGTAATACAGATAGTCCTCAACTTACGGCCACAATTGAGCCCAACATTTTTGCTGATCAATGAGACACATGGTTGAGTGAGTTTTGCCTCATTTTATGACCTTTCTTGCCATTTGTTAAGTGAACCACTGCACTTAGTTAAGTTAGTAGCAGAGTTGCTAAGTGAATCTGCCCTCCCCATTGACTTTGCTTGTCACAAGGTCACAAAAGCTGGGATCACATGGCCCAAGGATCCTGCAAACCATCCTAAATATGAGTCCGCTGCCAAGTGTTCCAATTTTGATCATGTGACCATGGGGATGCTGTGATGGTCATAAGTGTGAAAAATGGTTATCAGTCACTTTTTTTCAGTGCCACTGTAACTTCAGATGGTCACTGAATGAACTGTGATACGTCAAGAACTACCTGTAGTGTTTAGGCGTCCAAAATAAAGGGCTGATTTTTTTTTTAGGTTAAGAAAATACTCCAGAAGAGTAGTGAACAAGTCTCCTTTCTGTTTTCCAGTAAAAGGATATAAATATTCTTGAAGTTTCTAATTGTTCTACTTATCAAATTTTAATCAGCAGTTTGCTCTAAAGTTGTACCTTAGGGGAGGGCATGGAAGGTTATTCTAATAGAATGAAAAATGAATGAATACGTGCAGGGTGTATCCAAAGGCAGGCTCCGTAGACAATTTATTATACAAATTACATTAAATGTTTAAATTGTTTGCCATTTTCTTCTAAACACTTCCTTGTTTGACACGTGACTTTCAAACATTCCTAAGTAGAATAGCATTTTATCTGGAAAAAACAAATTACAAAACATTGTGATTGGTCTACGGGTTTGATGTTTGGGATAGCTTGCGTGCATGTGCACATGTCTGTGTGTCTGTGTGGTTGTATGTATACATCAATCTTAAGTCAACCATACTTTAGAAAAATGTGGCTTCAGATCCTTTCTGGATATAATTACCCCCAGCTTAACAAAAAACTTGATGAGCAATTAAATCAATATTTATTGTTATTGCTTTTAATTATCTTTTGGAATAGGATGAAAGAATTTCCATCAAAGCAATTTTTATGTCTTTAATGGGGGGGAAAAAAAGAAAGAAAGAAACCCTGAACTTTTTGTGTTGTTTTTAAGGACTGGGAAGCTGGAATATGCATGTCTAAGATGGAAACATCCACATCAATGGCTTCTGCGAAAAAAGAAGAGAAAAGTGTCCTTCTGGAAGACAATGGCTTTAGCGAACCAACGAAGAAACCAGTTCCTTTAGCAGCTGCAGCCACAGCAGCGGTGGTGACTCAAGGAGGTACTTCGTATTCCTTTGCCTCATTTTGAAAGCAAACCTGGGCTTCATTTAAAAGGCTTAGAATTTCCAATGTTGGAGGTGTACAGGTAGTCCTCAACTTATGACCGCAATAGAGCCCCAAATTTCCATTGCTAAGCAAGATAGTTGTTAAGTGGGTTTTCTCCAGTGGTGAAATCTAAAATTTGTTACTACCGGTTCTGTGGGCGTGGCTTGGGGGGTAATGTGATTGGGTGGGCATGGCCATTTTTTTTTTTACTTTTAAAACCATTTTTTCTACAACCTCTTCGGCGAAGAGATTGTAAAAAAATGCTTTCAAAAGGCTCTGATGATCCCAGCTGAGTTGCCTGATCAGCAGAGGCTTTTTTAAAAAGCTTCTGCCGATCAGGCATCTCAGCTGGGATCGTCAGAGGCATTTAAATGAAAAAAAAAAGGCGGGGGGTTTTCTTTTAAAAGCCTTTGATGATCCCAGCTGAGCCACGTGATCATCAGAGGCTTTTTTTTTTTACTTTTAAAAGCATTTTTTGGCCGAAGAGGTTGTAGAAAAAATGCTTTTAAAAGTAAAAAAAAAAAGCCTCTGATGATTGTGTGGCTCAGCTGGGCATGGGAGGGGGCCAGGGATTTTTGCTACTGGTTCTCTGAACCACCTGCCTCCATCGCTACCGGATTGGGCGATCCGATCCAAACCGGGAGCATTTCACCCCTGGTTTTCTCCCATTTTACAACCTGTGAATAACTGCAGTTAGCAACATGGTTGTTAGGTGAATCTGGCTTCCCCATTGACTTTGCTTGTGGCCCCAGGGATATTGCAACCATCATAAGTATATGCCAGCTGCCAAGTATCTGAATTCTGGTCACATGACCTTGGGGATGCTGCAATGGTCATAAGTAAGAAAAATGGTCATAAGTCACTTTCTTCAGCGCTGCGGTACCCTTGAACGGTCACTAAATGGAAGTTGAGGTCTACCTGTATATCCTTCTGCTAGGATGCTGAGTTTATTGGTCTTAGTTTCAGGAAATGGAAATTGAGCATTTGCAGATCTCAGGTGATCACAGAATGACTCATTTGGCCAGACAACTGTGATTCAAAAAAAAGTGGAGCTGAAATAAAGGCTACTTGAGCCTAAGATGATTTGTGCATTCTTTCCTCCAGAGATAGCACTGATGATCAGTTGTTGCTTATTGGATGCCAGAGTGAAGGGTGAAAATTTTAGTCCCTCTTTGATTAAAGAAACAAACATGCTGTTTTAAAATACTGTAATTTACCGGTTATGCTGTTTGTTTTGACTCCTGAATTTTGTTTTCAGAAGCAAGCACCCTCTGAAAATAAGAGCAAATATAAGACTTTGGGATAAGAATTGGAGCTGGACATCCAGCCTTGTGGCATATAGAGTGCCACAATTCTATTTTCAATGTAAAAAGTTGCCCATTTTGCTTGAGATGAATGTGTAAGAGAAAAAAAATAGGATGACTGCGGATCTCGAGGACTACATAACGAGTAATGTTAACCAGAAAGTAACTTGAGGGGATAGGGGGAAATCTGAAAAGACCGACGATGCTTCTTAAAATAAAACAGCTAATATTACTTAAAAGAAGGCTTTGCACACCTAACTTTCTGCAAGGAAGTGAGAAATGTTGTTGGTATTGGAAACATATGCTTTAAAAAAATCAATTTGAATTTAGGCAGCGACTTTGATTGCTTTCCTCTAGAGCTCCACCATGCAAGATGGTCATTTATACAATTGATATATACAATTGATATTGGGGCATTTATACAATTGATATCAGGATAGATGAAAACCCCATCAGGACTTTTCATATCTATGGGAGCAATGGAGTTTCATTCTGTGTAGATTTTTCTCTGGTTGGTTTTTTTGTTTGTTTGTTTGTTTATCAATTTTTAAAAATTGTCCATCTCCCTCACAGGAATCCTGGGTGATGGACAAGTAAAATTTTAAAAACATTTTAAAAAAAATCATATATATATATATAAAAGAGGCAAGCTTAACAAAATATAATTTCAGTTATTTTCTTAGTAACCCCAATTAACATCTCATGAAGATATAAAGTGAGTACTGACATCAGCCTTCCTTAACTTGACATCCACTGTTGAAGTGCTGCTCAGAATTCCAAGCCGACATAATTGCTATGATCTTTTGCAATTTTGTGAGTTACATTCTAACACAGCTGAACTTCCCCAGTCTGGGTAAGGATGCTCTTCCTAAACTTTGCCTATTCCTTTTAAATGTGCAGAATGATGTGGCCCTTTGAACTTCACATCTATGGAAAGCTGACTGAGAAAGTGGTGGTATTTGTTGTCTTTGGATGGAAGCAACAAGAAATAATCATAGGATTTTTGCTTGTGTTGGTGCGATACCAACCCACTCCTTGTTTGTGTTATGCGGGATAGAATAACCTTTCACAGCATGAACTGAAGGAACACATTAGCTGGGACTTGACCAATGGAATGTGACAAGTGGCATCTTCAGCTGTCTAAAGTTTTTTCAGCTGCTTTGTGGTCTGTCAAAAATATTTCTCATTGCTGGACCAGCTCTGCTTTAGTACATATACATTTCCTTATTTTTTTCCCTCACTTTATATTTACATCTAAAACAAAACAATCTAGGAAAATAATTGTTTCCATTCATCTTCGTTTCGATAGATAACATTATTTTGGGAAGTGAGAAAGTTTCCCTACTATTTTTCGCTGCAGGGCTGGTTATACTTTCAAAATGTGTAACTTTAGCTTTCCCTTTTTCAAAGGAAACTTACTAGTTTTTGCTCAGTTATTTAAAAAAAAAAAGATTGGAGGGAAGAAATCAAAATTATACAGCTCTTGAGTTATGTCGTCTCTTAGATGACACTGAGTGGAAGAAAAGATATTCAAAAACTCTGTGGAATTTTGAAGGACAATATTTCTTAAAAAGTATTTATGGACTGTCATGTTTGGATTCTGGGTACAAAAGGGATCCTTTTCAACTTCTGGAAAATGTTAATTTGTTGACATGAAGATTGTGGGAGTGCGGGAAGACATATATGAGTTTTACAGTGTTTTTAAATAGTGCCTCAGGAGAGGAAAACATATTTGTTTGTTCAGACAGCTGAGGGCCCAACCCTGGGAGAGAAGAGCTGAACTCTTAGGCCTGGTTTCCTTTTAACTTGTTTTTAAATGTGTTCATGAGTCCCAGTCTTTCTTAAATTTTCTGCCAACAAGGATTAAAAATTCTGCAGTTATTTCATAACACATTCTTTATATTTTTCAGATGTTTTTTGCAGGCTCATTATACTGAGGATCTTACTATATACATTTCTGACCTTAAGCAGGTTTTTCTCTGTGTGACACATTTGGTCATTCTTTGGCCATCCTTCTGCTCATTAGCTTATGAAGAAAGGCTAATGTAAACTAGATTTCATGTCAGGTCACCATTTTGTAGTGGAAGAGTGCATTTCCTGCCCCCCCTCACACTATAGTAAAACAACAATGTCTCGAGGTAAAGGAGTCAGAATTCTACATCTTTGTTTACATTCATACATACATACATACATACATACATACATACATACATACTTAAATTGGATGATGCAGATACCACCAAGATTGTGCTAGATTTCAACACTTGCTGTCGGAAATTTCTGAGAGTTGCAATGATATATTCCAAGGCTTTAGGTTGCCAGACCTTGCCATACATGGTTGAAGGAAGTTTTACTAGTGACTTTACTAATGGCAGACTCATATTTTGGGCTACACAGAATCCAGGATTCCATAGAATCACAATCTCTCACATGCGGTTAAACTGAAGGCATAAATCTACCTGAACTGAAGCAGACCAACTACAAATGACATGCAAGAAGCAGCTTCATGCAAGAAGCTTCTTCAGCTCTGACTTCCCACCATCCAGTAAGAACTGAAGAAGCTTCTTGCATGAGAAACGAAACATCTTCAAAGAAAAACCAGAAAGTCCAGTTGCCTCTCGAAAAAAGCACCTCTGGGACAATCATGACTTGGATGACTGAGAATCTCCATAGACATATTGCATTCAGTATTCACCATTCTCAAGGATAACAGGTACAGCAAGGCACTCCCCTACCTTTCAATCTTTGTGGACAGGAAGTGGTGGTGGTAGCAGGTGGCTGGGGAGAAGGGATGGTTTTGCACACAAAACCTAATCCCACGCATGCACAAATGGATCTTAGTATGCTTGCCTGCTGCTTGCACAGACCGGTTACAGATCAATAGCAGGTCATGGACCGGGGATTGAGGATCCCTGAGGTGCAGCCCATAATAACGTTTTCTAAATATATTCTTTTATTCTATTTATCAAATCTATATAGTTCCCCCATATTGCCAGAAATGACTCTGGATGGTACACAACAATCAAATAAAACAACAAATGCAAAAACAAGAGGTATAAAATATAATAATTCATACAATATTAATAAATATTATAAAACTTTATTATTTCATTATTAATCATTTTATTATTGTTTATTAACATATCTTTTTTCATCTGAATCATTGAACATGCAGCTACATTTCAAAAATGTCAAATTGCTTAAAATTTAGAACCTGTGGCTTCACTTTCAAAACGCCATACATTCAGATTGTGTTTAGGCATCTAGCAGCAATTAGGAAATCTTGTTCATGAAATTCCCAACCATAGGACTACAAACATTTGGTACCGTAGCTGGCTATTCTGCAGAATTTTTCAAGTTCAAGAATGTTACAAAAGATTGTTGTAAAATATGGTGCCGTGTTAATATGAAGTCTGTAGGCTAGCCTAGGAATTAAAATATCCCAGAAACAGGAATGTTTCAGGTGGAGAATCAAAATCTGCAAAATGACCAGATGGATAGTGATCGAAGCCTCCGTTTACATGGTTGTTGGACACAGTTACTACAACACCACACCACCCATCTTACAGATATTGATCTCTTCTCCATGGAGGCACTGCCTAGAAAAAAGTGATGTTAAACAATCCGGCTACTACCATCTAGAAAATTTCACAGATACGTTCATGAAATTACCATAAGTCAAGTTTGGCATGACGATAACTTGACCTTTGTATGTCATGCTCAGGCTAATTATATCAGGCACATTCAGGCAGAAAGTATGTGATTGGTGCTGCCATTTTGATTCCAGGTTTGAATATATCAGAGTAGATCAAGGGTTCTGTTCCTATTAACTATTAAATCTATTAACTATTCCTATTCTCTTACTTCTTGGAATCGGAACATAGTTGAAAAAAACTAGAATTTCATAGTTGTTACTATCTAATAGTTGGGATATTATATTTAGTATATAACATAACCTGGAAGTGGTTAAGTAATAGTTGGATCCCCTCAAGCTGTGCTGTGCTGTTCAGGAAAAGAATGCTGTTCCTGAGAGTGAAGGATGCCAGGAGCTTACGCCAAGAATATATACTCCCAACAGAGTCACCCAAGGTGCCCACTGGAAGCAGGTAGTCATCTATATTACTGGTAGTGACATAGAAAGATGCTGGAGACAGACAACCTCTTCAGTGTCAACCAAAAAAAGGAATCAGTTCACTCTACTGTATATAGGAGAAAGCAATGGTAAACCACTCATATATTTTACCAAGAAAACCAAATGAATAATTAAGATAAAGTGATTAATGATATACTGTAGAAGTTGATTTCCCCAGGACAGATGGCACTCAATTTGCTACTGAGCTTGGGATTTGTTAGAGTTGGATTTGTTTGTGCCATTATTAGATTAAAGCCTTCGTGATGTGTCGTTGCCATGCAGGAAAAGAAAAATCTGAAAATGGAATTAAGAGGGAATGTGAAACCTAGAAGCATTGAAATGGGCTCAACACAGTGAAAGAGGAAATAAATCAACTAGACATTGACATCTTAGGCATCAGAACTGAAATGGACCCTTTCAGTCATATCATACCCTTTACTAGTTGGGACATGAAAACAAGATGGAGTGGTATTGTTTTCACATTGGAAAGGAAATAGCAAGGACAATACTTGGGTCCAATGCAATCAATGTTTGAATAATGTTATATAATAGACCTTGCAGACAACCATTTAATATGAAGATTATATTTATGTTCCAACTACTGATGCAGCAGATGATAACAGATCAGGTAAGCAAGAGTTGATTCTTGCAGTTAGAGAGTGGAATGTCAAAGTTGAAAATGATAAGGAGGAAAATTTAGTTGGATTGTATGACTCAGGAAACAAATGAGGCTTGACAGCAATTTAAAAGGTTATGCTAATCTAATGATTTCTTCATTGCTAATCCAGTCTTTAAACCACCGAACAATACATGGACAGTAGCAGATGGAATACACAGCAATCACATTGACTATATAATTGATACAAGGAGTTGAAAGACTTCAAGATGAAAGAGAAAAGATCTCTGGAAGGCAAACTTTGCACTTTGAAGAAGCAGAAGAGAAAGAGTATTGATGCTTTTGAATTTGGGAGTTAGAGAAGATTTCTGAGAATACCGTGGATAGGCAAGAAAATGAACAGGTGGATTATGAAATATATCAACCCAGCATTTTCACTGAAGGTACAAATGACCAGATTTAAATAATCATATTTTATACTTTGGCAAAGACCTAGCTCAAACTTGACCTAGCTCAACTCAACTTTTGAGTTGTCTACAATGCTGGGAAAGATGGAAGGAAAGAAGAAGAGAAAGACCAACAACAGATGGATGGGATTAATTGCAGCAGCAATGGGTACACCATTGGAAGGCCTAAAGGGCCTGATTAGGGACAGATCATCCTGGAGAAGGTGTATGTATGTGGTTGCTAAAAGTCGACAGTATCCTGATGGAACATAATCAATATTTAGATAGGATTTCTTGATCTCATAGCTTTTGATGGCTTCTATGCAATTATGTTTTATGAGACGTCTTATCTGAAGCTTGCCAAGATTAATGCTAGCAAGAGATACCACAGCTGAACTGTTCACATTTAAAAGAACAACTTCATATTCAAGATAGAATCTGAATTTGAAATCTCTTTGAATATTCCAGCTGGTGGAACTGGAAATTGTCATGAATTTATACATATTTGTACAATTTTTCAGCACACGCTTGTTTCAAAGTGTCAAGTGCCTTGTTATTGAATCCCAAAAAACACCATCTTGTACCCCATAATGTTATGCACCCCTCATGACACAAATACCAAGTTGGTAAATTGATGGTGTTTATGTTGGCAGCACTTTTTTCCTGATGTCTGGCTCTGTCAAGACTAATTTTAGCATTTCTAAAGCTAGGTTAAAATATGGCCTCATTACTTTGATGTCAGAGCATGGTTTACTATTAGTATATTCTGGGGTTTATCATTTTAGTCATGTTTAACACGGCAACGGGAGGCATGCACTATTAAATCTGGCTTATTTTACATTCCTGTCCTGGATTATTTATTTGGAACAATTTCCTCTCTATCAAAAGCCACAGCTAATGCTGAGTTTTAATGTGTTATTTACACACAAAATAACCTATTTACAACTTGGTATCTGCCGGAGGGAGAATGAATGGGCTGGTGCTCCCTCTATTCTGTTCTATCGGAGTTTAACAATCTGGATTGCTAATAGAACCATTTATCATAGGGAGGTAATTTATTTTATGTTGGTTACATAGGTCTCACTGCCTCTGATCTATGGAAATACTTGGTGTATAATGAAGTCCAACCAGCCACTTGGTGTAAACATAGGAAAACCAAGCCTGGAGCCAGTGAAAAGTCAGGATGTAGTTTTTCCACTGGGTAGTATTTCTCAAAAATTAATGCCTTGTGTGAAGGAATAAAACCCATCACCTTCCATATGTGCTTTTACTGCAGAAGGGGTGGAATGGAATATTGTATAGTCTTTTATATGTATGCTGTAAAATTGATTTCTTTTTCTGTGCGCTTAAATAGGGAGACCCCTTTTTCATACCATGTTGTCATAGATAGGTAAAACGAAGGCTGTCAGATCGATTAATAATCGTCACTGTCATCATTATCATAATTTAAACTTGCATGCTGCCTGACTCTCGATTTTGAATGGCTTGCAATAGTCAAACGAAGAAATTGCACTAAAATCAATGAAAGGTAACAATAAATAATGGCAAGTATGAGGAAGAGAGGGGTCTCTCTCTTTTTCTCTCTCCCTTACCGATCCAAACGTGACCCTTGCTTTGTAGTTCAGCTGCAAATTCTCTGCAAAGGAATAGATGTGACTTGGATACAGTCTTGGGTACATTTCGATTAATGTCTATGGAGATTCTCAGTCATCCAGCTCATGGTTGTTCCAAAGGTGCCTTTTTTTCCAAGAGGCAACTGGACTTTCTGGTTTTTCTTTGAAGACGTTTCGCTTCTCATCCAAGACGCTTCTTCCCACCCTCCAGCCAGAGTTGAAGAATTGTCTTGGATGAAAAGCAAAATGTCTTCAAAGAAAAGCCAGAAAGTCCAGTTGCCCCTTGAAAAAAACACCTTTGGGATTTCAAAGTAATGTCTCTTGCAATCAGGACAATCTGAATTTATTATGCTGCCCAAGTTTTTCCCTCATTGTAATCCTTTACTACAGAACTGAAGAAGCTTCTTGGATGAGAAGTGAAATGACTTCAAGGAAAAACAAAGGAAGTCCAGTTGCCTTTTGAAAAAGCATCTTTGGGACCTTTTATTACATTCTCACTATTTCTCACCAAGCTCTCCCTTTTGTGCAAGTTACTTGAGTGAGGAAACTGTACCACTGGTGCAGCTTTTCTTACTGGGGTGAGATGAAGAAAGATCCTAGACCAGATTAAGAAAGTTCCACTGACTTTGCTTAACAACAAGAATGATGTTTTTGAAGCAGTTTTTCCAGCACTGTAAAATAGTAACTGTAATACTTACCCTACACAGGGTTGTTGTTGTTGTTAGTTGCGAAGTCATGTCCGACCCATCGCGACCCCATGGACAATGTTCCTCCAGGCCTTCCTGTCCTTAGGGTGAAATCATGCAAAGATCCAAGAAGGCACCAAAGCATTGTTCCTTTGCTGTAGGGTGGAAAAATGATGGCACATTGCTCTAAAATACAGGTAGTCCTTGACTTATAACATACAGGTAGTTCTTGACTTAACAACAATTTGTTTTGCAACTGTTCAAAGTCAAATGGAAAAAAAAAAGTTGCTTATTACTGGTTGTTACACTCACAACCATTGTAACATCCCCATGGTCAGGCAATCAAAATTTGGAATGCTTGGTAACCAGTATGTATCTGCAACAGTGGCATCATCTATGTGTCATATGATCACCATTTGCAACCTTCCCACTTGGCTTCCAACAAGCAAAGTCAATAGGGGAAACCAGATTTGCTTAACAACCACCTAATTCACTTAACAACTCGTAACAAAAGAAAGGTCATGAAATCAAGTGTGACTCACTTAAAAACTGTCTTGCTTAGCAATTCTGGTTCCAATTGTGGTTGTAAGTGGAGGACTAAGTGTAGAGACAAGTGACCAAGAAAGATTGCAAGTGTTGACGACAATAGAATGGTATGTGTTCAGAGAGAAAAATTGTAATTAATTTATGAGAGAGCCACCCTTATTGCATTGACCTCTGCAATAAGTCAGCAAAAAAAAAAAGCCTGTTAAGATTTGACCGTTAATGGCCAAAATAAATATGAATGAAGAAAATGAAATGAATGAATAGATAGATACTGAAAGGCCTTAGAAATAATCATCCAATTTCAGCAGTAAGACAGAAGGAGCTATAAAGAAATGTGTCAATTAATACTTCAGGAATCTTTCTGCACTACTAATGGGGTCATCCCCTTAAAAGTAGTGAGGAAAGGCAGGAAGGTCAACCGTGTGCAGGGGAAAGGAAAGATGGAAGGAAAACAGAATCTTAGTAGGCCTCACATAAACAAGCCAATAAAAATGTCAACTGTGTGTGTTCCATAGAATTAAAGGAATAAGAAAATAGAAACTGCCACTTAAGTAATCTAACCTACCCTCCTTGGCAGGCCAGTGACTCCTCCAGAGAAATGTTTTCCTAGTTTTGCTAGAAAAGGGAAAGAGAGGAGATAGTTATATGTTCTGGAATAAGTGGAGGAAATCTTTTAAGCTCAGCCATTGAGTTGTAAGCCGGAGAAAAATTGTGCAAAGGAAATGGAATCTGGTCACAGTGTTTTGTATTCTGATTTCCTGACCAGTTTCTCTTTCTTTTTGATAATCACTACAAACAAAGATTTCATGTAACTTAGTTTCCATCGCATTCCAATTCTATATCCTTAAAGCCATGCTTCTATTGTAGCAAGAAGAGGAACCATGCAAGAGTTACTAATAAATAGAGAAAACTTGGAATACACTTCCATAGTGCAGTTAGGTCTTCACTAGTGCTGTTATTGAATCCCACAAAATGGTCTCCTTATTCAAATGCGCATGATTCAAAGTGATACTTCTGTGGGAAATACAGTAATTGGTTCCAGCTGGATATACTGTACAATTAAAATATTTAATTATAAATTTGTATATGCTTATTAATGAAATTTATATTATAACAGTAGAATAGAATAAACTTGTATCCAAAGCATACCTGCTGTTTACTGTATGCTGCTGTAGTTCTTCAAAGTGAGACTTGTGTTGTGTTCGGCAGCTCCCGGCAACAAGGGACGCTGCCCGGGGATTGGCTAAGAGGCATGGCCTCGTAAACGCGGCAGTATCTGTGTTTGCTATTGGTTGTGCTCTGACAGCTAGTTGGTATTTTAAGAGCTGTCATGTTACTTCAGCTTTAGCCCTGTTGTGTTTTCCAGCCTGTTGGCTCATAATAAAGGTTCTTGTTAACACCACTATCAGTCCCAGTTAATGCCTGCGCTAAGAATATAATAACTTGGTTTTCAGCTTTCCTCAAATGTGGAAGCTTCCTTTTCTCCATTTTGCATAAACAACGATTAGCACCTTAAGACTTCACCCATAAATGCATGTGTGCTAATCTCAATTGGGTGCACACTAGCCTTGAACTAACTGAATTTTGCATTGTGTTAAGTATGACTGGTACGATTTAATAAATTGCACTCAATTGAATTTTTATACTACTTGAATCATGACCTATTTGTAAGCTTGATTCTGTGTTGCTGGACTTTTGGTCTTAATCTTTCTAAGGCTGTGGTACAAGTGATGGTAATTGTAGAGGACGTAAATCCAACTCTTTTCCTCTCCCAGAATAACTTTCCCCTTCTTACTGTAACCATGATCAATAACAGAATAACTGAGTTGGAAGGGACCTTGGAGTTCTTCTAGTCACCTGATCCGGTAGCGATGGCAGCAGGTGGTTCGGAGAACTGGTAGCAAAAATCCCTGCGTCTCTACCCCCCCCCCCACCATGCCCAGCTGAGCCACACGAACATCAGAGGCTTTTTTTTTTACTTTTAAGAACATTTTTTCTACAACCTCTTCCGATGAAAAAAATGCTTTTAAAAGTTAAAAAAAAAAGCCTCTGATGATCGCGTGGCTCAGCTGGGATCATCAGAGGCTTTTCAAAGCATTTTTTTCTGCAACCTCTTGGCCGAAGAGGTGGTAAAAAAAATGCTTTGAAAAGTCTCTGATGATCCCAGCTGAGTTCCCTGATCGGTAGAGAAGCTTTTCAAAGCATTAGAAAAAATGCTTTGAAAAGTTAAAAAAAAAAAAGTTGGCCACACCCACCTAGTCACATTACCCTCCCCCCACCAAGTCATGCCCACAGAACCGGTAGTAACAGATTTTACATTTCACCCCTGCCTATATTCATGATGATGAACCTATGGCACACGTTCCAGAGGTGGCATGCAGCGCCCTCTTCTGATAGCACGCGAGCCATCACTCCAGTTAAGCTCTAATGCGCATGTGTGCGCGCCTCTCGCTGGCCAGCTGGTCTTCAGGTCTCTGCCATGCATGTCCAGGGGGTGGGACACATATGGGGGAGCCGTGCACACATGCACATAGGGGCACATGGGAATCACACGGGCATGCGGGGGGGCAGGAGCACATGCAGGGGACTGTGCATTGCATTTTGGGGGTTTGGTCGTGTGCACGCTTTGGGGACTCGGTCTGGAAAAGGTTAGCCATCACTGCCCTATACCATTTCAAACAAAAAAAAATTTTTTTCTAAGTCACCTAGTGATGCAGAAGACAAATTTTCTTTCATAGGTACTGAGATTTGAAGAAGAACCATCCCTCTGTGTATGAAAATAATTAAATTAGAAAACAAGATGTATAGCTTTGTGCTATCGTCTTCGACATTGTAACATTTCTGTTCTAATGAGTTTATATTGACTAGGATTTTCTAAACTACACTCAGACAATTAAAATGCAATCCTATACACAAAGAACAAGGACACACATGAATATGAAGCCCAATTCTATCTAGATGTTTCAGTCTATGCTCGCACGGTTCCTGCTAATGGCCATGTGACTAAGCATGAAGTAAAATAAACTATATGTATATAAATTATCTGCTTACACTAATATGAATTTATGTATGAATAAGCATAATTGGACATAGAGGATTTTATACCAGTTTAAACATGTATAGAATCACACAGTAAACTTTATTTGATCAAAGATGCTTATTCTGCAAACTGTAATACTTGCCAACTATGAGCTCCTGGCTCAAAACAGAGCATCATGTGGGATCACATCTTTTCTGCAAAATAAGCCAAATAAACCCCCTGAAACCACAGTTTCATGTTGGGATTTGCATAAGAAATCTTGCCTGCCATTCAGTTGGGGACAATTTTGTTCTGCCATATTAGTATAGTCTCAATGACTACTTCCCAGGATTTATTATAGTTGTGCGATGATGTTAGTAAGCCTCTTCCAGATGTTCAGAATTCCCATAGAAGTTTGGTATAACAAATAAAATATCAGATTAGTAGCTACTTTGGGAACTCACTGGGATGAAATATGGGAAAAGAGAGATCAAGAAAAATGTCATGGCTCAGGAATATTTTATTTCTCATGAAAATTATAGGCCTCTTACCATCCGAGACTTATTTGCTGTTCTTTGACTATGAGATCCAGATTTTTGGTGGTGTGCACGGCATCCATTTATCTGTAAAGAGAAGCATAGCTTGCAATGTTACAGTCAACACTGTGGCTCAATATAGAACATGCAAAACAGCATTAACATCATTGATCCTACAGATGGACCATTCTTATGAATGAAACCAGCTTGAAGCACAATTTGAACCAACTCTGCCATGACATACTATTTTTCAGCCATGCTTATGAAAAATCACCAACAGGGATTTAGTGGGTTTTCCCTCGCCTATTGAAAGACTGTAGAAGATAACAATAATGTATGGAGACTGCTAAGTAAAAATAATCACATTATGAAAAAGGCCTGGAGAGACCAATTGTGTAAATCACTGTTAAGAGAGAACAAGCTCCAGATAAAATGTGTTTCTTCATCACATAGATTAAGCCTTTTCCTTTGACACTAAATAATTGATAGACTTTGGCTGAACCTTCCAAAGCTTTCTCTGTGGAGCTGTGGGGTTGCTCTCAAGGTTAGCAAGTGGCAAAGAAAAATGCTCTTAAAAATGCTACCCATTCACTACTGACACCTAGTAATTGCCGTCCTCCCTAAAGAATGACCAGGATGCCTTGAAAAGAAAGCCCTGTACCCAAGGAGAGAGAAGGGGAAAATATGCAACCCTGCATTTCCTTTCCACCAAAGTATGCAGCCAAAAGTGAATCTGGTTCATTTCTTTAGGCATATCATAGCAGACAAGCAGGAATGGGCATTAGACTGAGTTTCACAATCTCTCTTTCTTTCTTTCTTTCTTTCTTTCTTTCTTTCTTTCTTTCTTTCTTTCTTTCTTTTCTTTGTTTCTCTCTCTCTTTAAAAGTATTCTTAGAGACAGCAGTAAGCTTGCAGGGGCTCTCAGGAAAAAACTCTGGAATTAATCTTAAAGCCAGAACACTTGAGGGGATCGCTGTTTCGCTGTGCCCTCAGGATCCTGCTATTCCGCCAGGCCGGGCTATCAAAGTAAATGATTTTAAATTGGGTGTTTTAAATGTTTGGGTTTTAATTCAGGCTGAAATTATTTAATAATTTTAATTATTTTTTAATTGATATCCATATATTTTTGTGTTTTAATAGGCTGTACACTGCCCTGAGTCCTTCAGGAGAAGGGCGGTATAGAAATAAAATAAAATAATAAAATAAAATATAATAATAAATAATAATAATAATAATAATAATAATAATAATAATAATAATAATAATAATAATAATAATTGACAGGCACTTGGTCCACAACACATCTGACATAACAATAGTTGAAAAGAAAAAAGTATGGTTCATTGACATTGCAATACCTGGTGATGCACGGATTGAAGATAAGCAGCAAGAAAAAATCACAAAGTACCGGGACTTGTAAATTGAAGTTGAGCGACTGTGGAAAAAGAAATCGTGTGTTGTCCCGATTGTAATTGGAGCCCTTGGAGCAATACCCAAAGGGCTACCCCGCTATTTAGAAATTCTAAATTTGCCGGACTTGAACATTTTGACTCTACAAAAAACCACCTTACTCGGAACAGCTTACATCCTCCGACGATACCTTAACAGTTCCTAGGTCCTTGGTTAGGACTCGAGCTGCTGAGCTATTAACCAGCCTCAAAGGCTGTGAATCTCACTAAAGATTAAATAATAATAATAATAATAATAATAATAATAATAATAATAATCTCACTTCTTCCACTGTGTAGCATGGATATTGGGGGTGAAGAAAAGGAGGAGGAGAGGGAAATAGTGCTACACACATAACATCATCACACAAATGATAGGAATGATGTATTGTCCCAAGCAACATAATAGGAGGAGGAAGGTGAGTAGGATATGTTTGCGGTCTTGAGGTGTTTGTAAAAATAATAAAAGGCATGAGATAGATGATAGATAGATAGATAGATAGATAGATAGATAGATAGATAGATAGATAGATAGAAGGATGGAAGGATGGAAGGACAGACAGACAGACAAGCATCATTTGCATTATGACATCAAGGTCTATGATGATACTATAGTTTTGGCAAGGCATCTGGTTTATTCAGAGTTAGCTCCTCTGAAAAGGAAGCCTATATGACTGTAGGAAACATTAATAGTTATGCTGCAGAAGAAGAAAAGAACAAGTAACATTCACTCTGAAGATTCATGTACTTCAGAACATGCTTTACTCTGCAACCAAGACTTTACTCCAGAGAGATTTTCTTAAATTCAGGAAAGTGAAGTCCCAAACTTAATGGAAATATATTTTAAACTGCTTAGTCTATCGGAGGAAAACTAAAATTAACGATGTGGCTAGACAAGTTACGCAAAACACTAGCAAACATAGAGCTAGGTGCTCCTGAACTCACAATACTTGTGCTCAGAAAGAAATATCTGTCTTTTTTTATCCTTGCATGTTATATTGTACCTGTCAAAGCAAATGTATATTCAATAGCCCTTATCTCCTTGGCATCAATAGTCCTTAACTGCTTGGCATCTTAGTAAGTAAGCAACTAATACTTACTAAGAATGCTTGCGGCCTGGGTGAGGTAGGTGGGACATTTTCTTCCATCCAGCAACCAACCAGTTTACCAACCTCCCATTGACACTATGCCGTGTGGTCTGTTTGCACCCTGGTGCTTCAGCTACTCTCTATAAATGGCACAAGTTATTGAAGACCCAAGTAAACTGTAGGGCAAGCTTCCCTTGATAAACTGGTGCCTTCCAGAAGTGTTGGGATTGCGATTTCCAGAATTCTTGTGGTTAGCAAAATATTGTTATGCAAAGTTAGAAATAATTATGATCGTATAAATAAAAACAGACATAGCTTGGACTGCTCTTCAGTGGCTCTGACTTCCAGATCCATTCTTAGACTTCTTTTGTTGAGAGGATGTAGAACTAGGTCGGTTTTAAATAAAACACATTCCTTGTATTTAATTTAAATATGCATTTCATTTTATCTTGTTTTTAACCTGACCCACTCACTTTTTTGGATTGCAAAATTTGACGTTAACCCAAAGGTCCCAAGATTAAATGACCATGTCTTTCCATTCCATAGTGGCACTTCCCAGCAAATAGTTTTGACTATTTGAATCATTGTAGGCAACACTATAATTGCATTCTTTAGCAATCTGCTGACAGAAATAGCTGGTGGCTCCAAGAAGATGAGAGACATTAGTTTCTTTTTGGGTCAGAGTCACTCCCTGAACATTTATTGTTAAACGTGGACATGTTTTTGTTTTTGTTTTAATTGATTTATATGCCGCCCTTCTCCAGAGACTCAGGGCGGCTTACAATGCATTAAGCAATAACCTTTATACTTTTGTATATTTATACAAAGTCAGCTTATTGCATCTGGGTCCTCATGTGAGATACAACCAAGAGACAACTACTTTGCCCACATGTCTTTCTTACCTCCACAGTTATTACAATGCTCTTACATATGAGAGGATATGAGGATAGACTTAAAGTCTAGAAGAACTCGAGTTTTGCAAAGTATCAATTGTGGAATATATGATAGAATTTGTCAAGTGCTAAAATCTGTCCTCCATTTCTCCCATTTTTCCCCCTCACAAAATAAGTGTCTATTTTTTCTTTATTCTTAGGATACTTTTGAATTCCTTTAGGCTTTTTTTCAGTCACGTTTTTGAATCTTTTCTATTTGAGTTCTTCCTTGTTACTTTGCTGTCTCCCTTCTGTTGCTTACACATCCTGATCTGAAAAATCCCCAAGGGGGGTATTCTTTCAAGCTGTCTTCTTTTGGGATCATCAACAAGGAAATTGTAGAAGATGGAAGAAGCTATTGTAAAATGAAAGGTAGAATATTCACTATATTGCTTGGCAACCCCTGCAATAAACAAAGTACAAGACTCCCACATTCACCCAAGTGAATTTTGCTATTTCTTTCTTCATTTGGAAATAACAACAACAATTATTATTATCCAGGTTGACTAATAAAGTACTTTCCTCATAATAAATAAGTGCATTGGAATGAGGAGAGATAGGAATGATGTATTTTTCAGTTCAGAATAAATTCTCAGGAGTGATGGGGAGATACACGATAGACCAGTTGGAGACGGAAAAGACTGGATGGCATCCCAGAATAGTCCTATTGTTGGGAAAGTTCTAAAGAACTAGAAGGAAGTGATTTGTGGTGCTCAGGTTCAGGGGAGGCTCCCAGGTGCTTAGTGGCTGTTTGACCAGCATACTGTTTTCTTATGTAAACATCTTCAAACTTTTTAGTATCATTCCATTTTTATAGGTTCCAAGGGAAACACAGGCAGACATTCTCCAAGTAATGTCCTGAGGAGATCAGAATGCTTGCAATAGAGCTTTGCAGCAGCTGGAGTATAGAATCCAAAATATTTATGCCAAAAAAGCTTTGCTGCTTTCTTGCCACATGGATTTACTCTTGATTCTGAAATAGATCCAAGAAATGCTGCTCACAGCAGATGGATTTCTAAATAAACAGCTAAAGTCAAGGTTTTGATAACATTCGTTGTATCAGTGTGGAACTCCAAATGCGTAATTTAGAAACAAAACATGCCTTACTGGGGAACCAGTAGAGGGTTTTTCCTCCCTCCCTTTTCTTCTAGCTTTCATCCAGCTGTGTTAAAGACTAAATGGTCTAATTCAACCTTCCCCAGCCTGGTATTTTTCAGATGTATTCAGATAAGTTTCTGGATTCTTCAGCCTCCACAATTCTGGACTTTCTATTCTTAACAACTTCTGGAGGACATCAGACTGGAGAAATTGATCCAATACAAAGTTAACCTATGAAGTTAACTTTGGGTATTTGGTTATACATAATTACGTTAGACTAGAATAGAATGTATCTAGGAGACACAACACTGCAAGCAACTCCATGAAATATAAAAACACAGTGATTAAATTAGTCAAAAGTCATCTAATTCAAAACATACCATACACAGAATTCTTAATCACTGACAAACAAGTAAATTTTTTTTTCAGAGTTCTGAATCAGACGGCTTGGGTAAGAAATCCTGTATTTCAATATTCTTTTTGTTATAATTATAATTGAGGAGTATCTTAAGTATTTGTCTTGTCTCAAGCATAGATATTTGAGGCGAAATGAAAACATATGAAAAATTCCTTAAATATTATCAAGTCTGTCATTGCCTGAAATTTATTTTGTCCTTTTGTTATGGCCACAACTGAATCCTGGAATTTTGGCCATGAGTCATTGTGGTTATTCAGTGAGGTAAGCATGTGACCACTTTTCTCAATTGCCAGAATCTGAGATCTCCCTGTTGTGGCTGTTAAGTGGGTCATTAAGTGAATGTGCAGTGGTGCCTAGGGGGTGTGGGAGCCCCTGGGAGGTGTTAGTTGACTAGGCCCATTGGTGTACAGACCCATTCCCTGCTCACCACATCCAGGTTCACGTACCTTTCTGTCACTTTGTTCCATCCTACATGTGGGTCCTATTCTTATGATGATTCAAAAGGCTCTTTCTTCAAATTGTGCAAGTTGGGAATGGGGCCTTCTGAACCATTATTAGAACAATTCAGGGGTGAAATGCGCCCTGTTCAGACCGGATCGCCCGATCTGGTAGCGATGATGGCGAGTGGTTCGGAGTACCGGTAGCAAAAATCCCTGCCCACCCCCCATGCCCAGCTGAGCCGCACGATCATCAGAGGGGTTTTTTTTTTTTTTTTACTTTTAAAAGCATTTTTTCTTCGGCTGAAAAAATGCTTTTAAAAGCTGCGTTGCCTGATCGTCAGAGGCTTTTTTCTTTTAAAAGAAAAAAAAATGCTTTTAAAAGTAAAAAAAAAAAAGTTGGCCATGCCCACCCAGTCACATTACCACTACCCCACCAAGCCATGCCCACAGAACCAGTAGTAACAAATTTTACATTTCACCACTGGAACAATGGCATTCGGTAGAATTTTCTCCTCCTGAGAGAAAAATGGTAACAAAGCCAGCATTCTGAAACACTGAGGCTCAGACTATTTCAGAATGCTGGCTTTGCTAGTGTTTTTGCCAGATTTGAGATCTGTTCCACCAGGATAGTCCCTCCCTGTATTGGAGCAGCAGAGGGGAAATTCCTCAGCATGCTAGCGGAATGGAACTCAAATCTTCCATCCCCTCTGTTTTGTTATCTTCCCTGCTGGATTCCCCATTGACTTTCTGGGGAAGCCGACAGAGAAGATAGCAAATGGCAATCATGTGGTTGCTGGGCGCTTGGCAACCAGTCATAAATGCAAAGAGCTTGCCGAGTGCTTGAAATCCAATTGTGTGACTGGGGGAAAGCTGGTGCAAGGTTTTACAATGCCTGTTCCATGGCCGTCTTCACTGCAAACAATAGTTAAATGTCCAGTCATAAATCAAGGATAACCTATAAACAAATAAAATTGGGTGACACCCTCCCATTTTTTTGCTTCCTTTTCTGGGTCATTATAATGAAAAACTCATTATCTTGCTTTATTGGGTTTTTTTCTGCTGGACTTGATTTCCCCTCACCCCACAGACACATTTAATCTGGTAGACCAATAATCTATTTGGACATCTTGAGACATTTACTACTCATCTTTTCTTCCTTTCATACAAGCAGGAACGTGTCAGGACTGCTTACTTTCTAGAACCACATTTGGCATCAGAGTGTTTCTCTCGCATGCCGGTCTGTAATTAGAATCACTGATCTCTTTCATAAGTGCTACAAACTGAGGAAAATATTTTTTTAAAAAAACCCACAAAGATGAAAATTTTACGAAATATTTTCATGGGTTTTACTGGAAGAATTTTGATGTGCTGTAATAAAGTATCCTTCTTTCCTAGAATTTGCCTTGGGAAGGAATCAAAACTTTAGTTGGCTAAAGCATTAGTGATACTTATGTTGCTTTCTGCAGATGTGGAGTGACAGTTTGAGAATTTTCTGGTGTCATCTGCACATGAAAATAGATTTGTTCAAATAAAATGTGCTATTAGCCCTCTGACAGACAAATGATTTATTTAGAGCCTCACAATTCAGCCAGTAGTGTGAAATCAAGCCTAGGTTCACAAAATCTGTTTTTAGTTCCTTGTCTATTCCCGTATTTCCTGTCTGCCTTTTTGAACAAAATCATCCCATACTTCCTGTCTGATGTTTTGACATTAAGTCCCCTGTGATAGGCTTCCCAACTGATGCACTCCAGATGTGTTGGGACTTTGATTCCCATAATACTAAACCATCTTGAGATTTGTGATTCAATAAATCTGGTGGGCACCAGATTGAGAAGCTTGACAATGGGAATAAGTTTTGGTTCTCTTATATCAAATGAATGAATTATGTTTCTTTAGAATAATCCCACTAACAACTTGTTTATATTTATTACTTGTAAAATAACACATTTTATTCATTTTTCAGTGTAATATTACAGACTATCATGAATCCATAAAAAGTATTGTTACAAGACATGAAACTCTTCCCCCCACTTTCCATTCTGATCAATTGTCAGAATTGACTACAAAAACGAAAAGAATCGTTCACATTTTTCTTTGCAAAGAACCCTAAGCTTTAAGTTTTACTTTCATACTGTGAGAATCTTAAATATGGCCAGATTGGTAATTTTAATTATACATTAGAAATTAAAGTGAGGTTCACCAAATGATTTGCTGAGGTTCCTGAATGTAGGTAAACCTAAATGAATATATGGTTTGGGGTGAAAACCGCATATGAGTCCATGAATTCCACCCTTAAATCAGGTAACATTTAGTGGTTGAACATGAGTGTTTAGTGGCTAAACTCAGTAAATAGCTGTATTAAGGTGTGGATATTACTTCAAAGAAGAGAAGTTTAGAAAAATTGTGAGAGGGCTAGAGGGATGAATAGTGAAACCATACAAATATATTTTTAATTGACTATATTATATCTTATCTTCTGCCATCTTTTTTCTGGGCTATATGGACAATAGTCCCTCCTGTATTGCCTTTCTATAAGAACAGGTTGGCTCAATATGAAGAAGCTGTGAAAAACATGAATTTTGTGTTAGCAATCATTATGAAAGGAATTGAAAATAAAACCAGCCACATTGCAATATCTTTTCAGAAATCTGTTATATATTCATATCTGGAACACTGTGTACTATTCTGGTTATCACACTTGAAAAAGGATATAATGAGCTGTAAAAAATGCAAATTTAACACAAGATGTGATGGCTGTTATCCTACCTGGTTTTAAAGGGGAGTGAATACATTCAGGGAAAATGAGTCTATCAAGATGTTTTAGTCCTGAAGACTCAATGGTACCTCTGGATGGAGACACTATGGCTCCAAACACCTGCTGCAGGAAAATAATGGAGAACTATATCTTCATCCTGTACTTGCAAGTATCCCAGAAGAATCTGGTTGGCCACAAAGACCAAAAAAATACTGAATTAAGATAGGCTTGGTCTGATCCAGCAAGATGATCCTCACGCTCATCGATTCCTCAGAGTGAAGATATGTATTTTATTTCTATGTACACTGTAGTGTTTAATTTGCATGTGTACATATACATTGCTTTTGCAAATTGTATGCAAATCTGTGACTTCTGTTCTCTTTCTCAGTGATGAATATTCTCCCGTTCCGTCTCTTGGCACTAGGGAACTTCCTAGCAAAGCCTTAGATCTATTTCAGAGTCCTAGAGTGCTTCTGTCACTGCTACAATTAGGATAAATTATTATATTCTTATTGTTAGTATGTTAGAACAATTTATACTAAAAACAGTACATAATTCATGTTAACTGAGTAAACAAGACGAGGAATATCTAGGGAAGAATGGATGAGTTTTAAGTATTTCAGGCTAATTTTCCCTCAGATAACTTCTTTCTACCATAGAATAAACATGGATTATTATTATTATTATTTACAATAATTAGGAGACTGAGTCTAATCATGTCTTAGGCATGAAAGCCAGCTGGATGACTTTGGGCCAGTCACTCTCTCTCAGGCCAATTCACCTCACAGGCACATCTGTTGTGGGGAAAATAGGAGGTGGGAGAAGTATTAGGTATATTCACTACCTTGAATTACTTATAAAGTAATAAAAGCAGGATAAAAATGTTATTTATAGTGATTAATAAAATGATGGATAATGGTTCTACAGGTAAATACTATTTATCATTAATTGTCTGAATGGGCCAGGACAATATATGCTAATGCTGATTTTATAGTTTATAGAACTGACTAGAATTGTTTTCCAACAACATCTGGAAGTCACAAAGTGTCACAAAGTCCCCAGCCTCTGAATCAAAACAAATTTATTTCTGGTTGCTAAAAATATATAGAACTAAATCAACATTTCCACCATTAAATATGTGCATTATAAAGATATGTAACAGCTGCTATAAGATCATTTTTTAAAAATCTCTTTGGGGATGTGAAAGAGGTCTTTTAAGGAGCAAGTTTTAATATAGAAACTTTGGGTCATAAAATATATTTCAATTGGAAGCAATAGAAGAAGTATTTTTCTTATTAAAGTTGTGAACATATTTCTTTTTATGATCAGTTGAATGGCTCTTTAAGAGCCAACTTTTGGGTTGGATGCAATACAGACTATGTTGGTCATTAATTAAGTTCTATTGATGTCTATGTATGTTCATGTTCACAGTTTTTTATTTTTTTATTTTTTTAAAAAATGTCAAATCAATGCGTGAACAGCGTGGCACCTGGGCGCCATACATTCCAATACAAATGAAATTGATCAGATTAAACATAATTATTACATTCAATCAATTTATGTAGTTCTAATAACAATACACATCTATGTTAAGTTGCAGTCTATCATTATTCAATTATTTCACATTTTCTCATTATTACTTTCATTTTATAAAATAAAAATGTATACATTAATATTCCCCTTATTTCTATCACTTATTCTACCTTTTAATCATGTCACCCTTTATTACAAAACTTTTTCTTTCTTTCCTGTCTAACTTCTAATCATGTCACCTGCTTAAAAAAAGAAAAGAGAAAAAAGAACAGAGAGAGGGAGATGGGTAGAAACAATTCAGAACAGCAACAACAACAAAAAGGAATCATCCATCCATCATCTCCTGCCTGCTTCATACTTTAATTGTTATGCTTTAAAAGAAAAAGGGGAAGAAGGAAAAGCGAATCAGAACAACATTAAACAAGAAAATCATCTATCCATCGTCTCTTGTCCACTTCAATACTTTAATTGCTATGCTTTTTTTTTAGTTGCCTCCCAAATTCCTAACTTAAATCTCTGTCTATTTCTTGGATGTCCAATCTAGGTGTATGTATGTTCACGTTCATGTGACTTGATAGCGGTGTGAGAAAAGTGAGAAAGTAGCAGAGAGTTTGTGTCAATTGTCTTAAAGTAGAACATCACCAACTATTTTTCCCTAACATCATCACTCTTTCTCTCTAAACAGAGTCAGAAAAAACTGGAGAAAGTCTTCAGAGAGAATAGTGACATACCAACAGGGATGTTGGGTGGTGGTGATCTGGCCCTAGATACAGGCAATGGGGGGATACTATGAAAGACAAGAGGACAGTGTGGCAGGTGTAGAGTTGGGATGTTGGTGTCTGTTCATCAATCAGCTTTTTGGCGGACAGTGTTGGCACAGCCGTGATGCAGGAAAATGCCATGCTTCGAGTCAGTTTTGCCTCCTGGTAGCTGCCTTAAAAATTTTTGGGTAGATTTTTCAGAAGTGGCTTACAAATTCCTTCTTCCTAGGGCTGAGAGAAGTGACTGGCCCAAAATCATCCAGCTGGCTTTGTGGCTAAGGCAATGACCAGAACTCACAATCTTCTGGTTTCCAATCTGATGCTGTAAGCACTACACCAAACTGGCTTTCAACAATGAAAGAAGGGGAAGTTTTTTTAAAAAAATGATCTGCTTCCAGTGTCAAAATTTGCTTATGTATGCCACTGGGAGAGGCAGAAAGAAAATGTGTGACTCTGTTTACTGCTACTTCCATCTTGTCCACCATCAACAAAAACCTCCATATATTACTCCTAAACAAATGGAAAATAAAGAAACAAAAAATAGTTTGGCATCTCCCCAAATAAGCCATAAATAAGAAAATAAAATCCACATGACAAAGGTAGCTTAAAGTTTATATGGGTGGCAGAATGAGAGTCTCTTCTCAAAAAGTGGTATCTTAAGACTGGATTGCAGAAGTACTATTAAGGTTTCCAATGTTGAAAAAATGCATTGATCCAAATATCCAAAATAAAAGAGAGGCTTTTATAAATGTTCCTGCAAGCAAATGCACATGTTCTTAACAAATTAAAACCTAATCTTTCCTGAGTTGCATTATGTTTAATATAAAAGGTAAAAGTTCCCCTTGTACATATGTGCTAGTTGTTCCCAACTCTAGGGGGCGGTGCTCATCTCCAGCACAGTTCGAAGACATCAGCACTGTCCGAAGACGTCTCTGGTCATGTGGCTGGCATGACTAAACACCAAAGGCACACGGAACACTGTTACCTTCCCACCAAAGGTGGTTCCTATTTTTCTCCTTGCATTTTTTATGTGCTTTTGAACTGCTAGGTTGGCAGAAGCTGGGACAAGTAAGGGGAGCTCACCCCGTTACGTGGCACTAGGGATTCAACCACTGAACTGCCGACCTTTTGATTGACAAGCTCAGCGTTTTAGGCACTGAGCCACCACATCCCTTCTACGTTTAATATAGTTGACCATAAAAAGATGTTTTCGTGTGTTACACAGTGTATATCTAAAATATTCTGAGAGTCTGGTTCTATTATTAACTTTCAGTTGATTGGTGTGCTTATCCTTAGGTGTCTAAAGGTGAGGGAAAGGTAGGGAAATGATAATATGTACATCATGATATGATGCAAACTGCCTTACTTACCTGTTTCTGTCTGCCAGTGGGGTGCAAGTACAAAATGATCTATGTGTTGTGACAAGATTTCATAATTTTCTTTTTCATTGTTGTGATTTCTACTGGATGCCTAGGTTTATTTTTTCTACCTTCCTGAATGTCTCTCAAGAGATATCCCCTGATAGATTGCTCACCCATCTCATTCTTTGGCACGTTAGTTACTGTATAAGAATGAATCCTGGTCTGTATTCAGGTTGTGTAACACCATTCCTTCTCCCTGAAGGAAAAATGACATAGATAGAAATCAATAGTACTTTTAGCTAATAATATAATTAACCTGCACATAGCAGTCATTTGTAATAAATGCTATGACAGGAAAGGGTCAGAAATGCTTCAGTGAGCAAAGACAGCCATCTCTGACCATCAATTCTTGTTTTCTCATCCTGATCTCCCATTGTCCAAAGAACAGCCAGCATCTGCTTGCTGTCTCAGGAGTCAAGCTAGGGAATTGTTGCTTTGTGGGAAGCTGGAGACATAATATGACACCTAGAGAAAGGGAGTATAACATGTGAATTTTAGAGCAGGGGTAGGCAAGTTCCAAACATAAACAAAATGTCACTGAAGAATCCTTGGCTCCTGGCTCCACAAATTTGAGAAAGGAAGGAACCCATTTTTACAGATAACATAATTCTTCTTCTCCAACCTATCCCCCAGACACTTTAAATTTGCAGTGTTAAAATTATACTGAAATAGTCTTTGTGACTATTAGCAGTTGAAGAGTTTCAACTATGGCAGTGCAATCTCTCCCTCTTTTTAAAACTCAGCCAGCACTTAGGAACTAGCAATGATAAAGTCAAAGATAAAACTCAGATAGGTATGTTAGTTTTATTGCAGTCCTATGAAGCCTTAATCACAAACAAGATCAGCTCCTGCAGAATCTCATAATCCAGCCCACTTTAAAAATAACAGTGCCAGAATTTACTCTTAATATCTTTTTCTCCTTCTCCTATGTGATAATGGATGTCTTAACCATTCATCTCTGAGCGTTAGATGTGGAAGGCATCTGGACCATATTTTTATGTAACCACACCATTAGTAAGAAGGAAGGGGCTGGTTTCTTTATTTGTTCATTGGTCTGATTTATTTATCTTGATCCCAAGACCACAAGACAACTTACACGAAGATCTCCATTCTTTATTTCATCCCACAACTACTTTGTGAGCAGATTAAGAAGAAGTAATTGGTTCAAAATCACCCAATAATTTTTCATGACTGAGGTAAACTTCAAACTGGGACTTCTCAATTCTAGTCTGGCAATTTATATCCATTGTTCCATAATTCCTTTTTATGTGACAGAAGTCATGTTCCATTCTGTTTTTAGTTCATTTAGGACTGGATAAACCTCTCAAGAAGAAAGCCACACAAGAACCAGAACCTAATTGATCGATCAAAAAGTGTCATTTATGGAGCTAAGAATTATCCCACACGTGAAATGACCAAATTAAAGTCAGAAATGGGCGGGTTTTCCTCAATGAGCTCTAGTAACCTCAGTGCTTTTTATAAGAGTACTTAATCCACACTAACTCTACTTTTATCCCATCTGTATGTCACACTGCAAATATTGAAAGAAGGCTTGATTGGCATGAAGACCAGTTCAATTCCAAGAAATTAATCCCGAGAAATAATGGACTTTTCACACTTAGGTTCAGTGATGGCATTACAGCACATGTGATCTGGTTTTTTTCTTATTCAATGTCTTTCTGACACCTTTATTTTTTTTCTCAAACCCTATTAGTGAGACAAGCTTACATCAACTGCAGCTGTCCCAATATCTTCTTCCCTGTTAAGCCAAGAGCATCCAGTAGCTACAAGGTGTGTAAAATCTATGTTGGAGGCAAAGTGAAATGACCAGTAGTGGATAGGTTCAGAAGATGCATACTGGCTATTTCAGGGTGATGTAATCATGACTCTTCCCCTCCAGTTTCTAAACCAAAATTTTGCCACAACAATACTATAAATACTTTAAATCTGTGCCTTTACAATTTAGCTCAGGGATGAAATGGTATAAAACTGGAATGATAGAATCAAGTTTCCCCCATTGACTCCTAAACAGAACACAGAGGAATGGGGAAGCTAGTATTTGTTACCTATACAGAAAAACAAACCCTAAATAAAAGGGTTTGGGATGCAGTAGCTCAGTGGTTGACACTGAGCTTGTTGATCGAAAGGTTGGCAGTTCAGCGGTTTGAATCCCTAGTGCCGCATAACAGGGTGAGCTCCCATTACTTGTCTGCCAACCTAGCAGTTCGAAAGCACGTAAAAAATGCAAGTAGAAAAATAGGGACCACCTTTGGTGGGAAGGTAACAGCGTTCTGTGCGCCTTTGGCATTTAGTCATGCTGGCCACATGACCACAGAGACATCTTCGGACAGCGTTGGCTCTTCTGGCTTTGAAACAGAGATGAGCACCCCCTAGAGTCGGGAATGACTAGCATATATATGCGAGGGGAACTTTTACCTTTACCTAAATAAAAGGGTTGCTTATAACTCAGCTCACTTGGTGACTTCAGACTGAATTTTTAAAACAGTTTATTGAACATTTGTTTATTTATCAAATGTATATGGCCACCCTTCTCAGAAGAAGTGACTCTGGGTGGCATGTGAAATCATATAAAAAGCTATATAAAGCATCGTTTCAAAAATATATTAAAGATTAAAGTATTAAAAATTAAAATATACAGACCCCAAGGCACAAAGAGAGTGAAAATATCAACCACAATAGTGGAGCTATTTTAAAAATGTTACCAATTCCCTGGGACTCCCAAGTCTGTTGTCATAACCAGCTCTTGAGGCTCCTCTGGAACATCAGTTGTGGTTTAGGACGGAAGGGCACATAGCAGTGGTGGGTTTCAAAAATGTTTACTACTGGTTTTGTGGGTGTGGCTTCGGCGTGGCTTGGTGGGCATGGCAGGGGAAGGTTACTGCAAAATCCCCATTTCCTCTGATCAGCTGGGACTCGGGAGGCAGAGAATAGATGGGGGTGGGGCCAGTCAGAGGTGGTATTTACCGGTTCTCCGAACTACTCAAAATTTCCACTACCGGTTCTTCAGAACTGGTCAGAACCTGCTGAAACTCACCTCTGGCGCATAGGAACATGAACAGAGAGAATAGTCCTTCTGGCAAGTCAGTCTCACCCTTCTGTTTCAGTGCCCTGATGGGTGGCTGCTTTTTCCATTGGCTGGCAACATCCTGAAAAAGAAGAGTAGCAAAACTGGAGAAATCAACCAATCTTTTTGTTCCTTGGGTGCTGCACTTACATACTCAGAACAGCAGTATTGGAAATATAGAACATGCATAATGAAGGAAGGGTGGGATTTTCAATGAAACCAGATTTCATACTAGTATCGTTTTCTGCTGACCTGTGGATAGATGGCTAGCACCTAACTCAGCAATATGATAAGAGCAGTTGGCCCCATCAGAGCTGCTTGCAATAAGAAAAAGATTTCTAGCATAAACACAGCTGCTTTAATTGTCTCTGCAAGTATTGAAATAGCAGCAGTAACATCCTTTCCCAGCATCATGCCCTTCAGATGAGCTGAAATTACAACTCCCATATTCCAAATTCAACACAGCCATTCTGGATAAGAATTCTGGGAGCTGGTCTCAACACATTTAGAAGGTGCCCAGTTAGAGATGACTGACATGGTGTTTTATCACACCATGGGCATTGGCACCAGGGGTGAAATCTACTTACCTTTCCAACTGATTCAGAAGTCCACGCGCCATGCGTGCATGACCCTCTGCACATGCATAAACCCTTCTGTGCATGCACAGAGGGTAAAAACAGGTTACTTCTTGGTTAAAACCAGGACGTAACAATGACCGGGTGGGTGGACGGAGCCTTGCGCCGCCATCGCTACCGGTTCGGCCAAACCAGTCCGAACTAGGAGCATTTCACTCCCGATTGGAATGTTTTTTTTTCTTTGTCCAGGGCTAGCACATACAAGAGTTTTGATGAGGCTTGCACACTTCCTTCCCCTAAGTCTTCTTTTCAAATCAGGGCTATAAAAACTCTCTCCATGAATCAAAATACTTAACTTGGTTCATCTCAACATCAGTGTCTTTGTTGGTCGTAAGCAGGCATGTGCAAAGAGGACAACCAAAGCAAAAGGGGAAAAGGCAAGAGGTAACCACTGGGTCTTGCTGGTAGCCAACTCTTCAGAATAATAATGAGGAAGAACCAGTTTGCTTACGTAGTTTCTAAGTATATGTTTCAAAATCTGTTTATGACTAAAAAGTTTTTTAAAGAGGATGTCATCTGCTTACTCGTAACTTCTGTGTGGCCTACAAGTGGTTTCAGATGCTTAGCCAAAACCATATAATCTCTCGTCATGAATATGCCCATGCTGCATTCTTTCTTCTTTGCTCTGTTCTTTTGTGTGATCTTTACACCATTTCCTTTTCTGTGTACATACATATGTGTTCCCATGCCTCTCGGAATTGAAGTTTTGAGATTTGGGAGAGCTTTCTGGAATGCTAGTGTTACGATGAAACAACTTGGATGAAATAAAGATTTACCCATTGATGATTATTAATACCATAAAATCCAAAGGACAGAAAATGTTCAGAATTATGGAATTCAACCAATACTTTTGTAAATGAGAACATAAGAAATAATAGGCAGGTCTAGAACTTACGTCCTCCCGATTTCTAGTCTTGTGCCTTAACTACTTCACCAAACTGGCTTTCATCCTAATGATATCAATGCATTTATAAAAGTGGCCCAGGATTTGCTAGTTTCTTTACAAACTCATTTGATGAAATGGTTACTATGTTAATTTTTTTTATTATTTAATAAACCAAGTATTGTGTAAGGTATGATTGCTATTCAAAGACGGGAGCCTGCTGAGAGGCAACTCCACTAACTCAAACTCTGCTTATTTCAACCAGTCTTTATTCTGAAAGCATAAGAGGAAAAGGGGAAATCATTAAGAATCTTCCTGTATGAGCAGTCAGTCTATTTCTGTTCTGTATGAATTTCATACTTTTCCATACAACTTTTGTGATTTAATCTGTTGTTTTTGTTTGTTTGTTTTTAGTTAATATTTCTTGAACATTTATATTTGCATTTAAAACTGCCTGAAAGTTTGATAAATGCAGTTAGATTCCTTACAGCTAACATCTATCTTTGTTTTTTTCCTTGCATGTGTATTGATATTTATATGAAAATTGCAAAAATTGCATCCTCAAACTCAGAAAAGTTCACAAATATAGGGATGGGGTTTTTGTCCTTCATTATTCAGGAACGAACATATTGGGTCAGTTCATTTTAGTTTTGGATGTCATTTAATTGGTTTTGTCTGGGCAGCCATGTCCTTTTAAATTATTACTGCTATTATTATTATTTTTAAAATATAAGCTGCCCGGTATCTTCCTGAAGACAGGTGACTTTGAAAATCAAGCAAGCAAGCAAATAAGCAAACAAAAAATGAGGATTTGATTTCAAAGCTGCAAATGTCTTCTTATCTGGTTGTTGATAGGTAAGAAAAATGCAGTGAAGAACAAATCAGACTGGCAGCCATATTATTTATATTCTAGGTGTATCACTGTTTCAAAAGCTCTACTGCAATGTTGACTGTGTAATCTTTTTGGTATGCCATGTAATCCCCAGAGTTAATGAGTTCTGCAGGGCTGCACCACGGTAGCAAAAGATCATTTACCTGAATTGCTTTTTAATATCTAGAAAGGAAAGTCATTTGTGTAGCAGTATAATTATAATATAATTTACAGCAATTCTGAGTCTATAAATTTAGTTAGGATGGGACCTAGGAGGTTAAAATAATCCCCTTTATTAAATTATATCACATTCTGATGTACCAAAAACTTAACAATAAAGTGAGAGGAGTTTGAGAGATGTCAAAGCATCCTTTAAAAATCCTGTGCTATAAATTATTCGGTCTGGCCTAAGACTCTTGCACTGAAACTGACTTACTGAGGTAACAATTGCTGCAAAGAATTCAGTCTTTGCTACCTTATCTGGGCATCCATACTGAGGCATTGTTGTCAGTTGTGGCTATACAAGTGAAAAAAGCTCATCTGTATACTGCTTCTTAAAGCCCTGATTCTGTTCACTTGTAACACAAAGCCAGGATTTATTTATTTATGTTTTAAGGAAAGGGAGCTTGCTGAAGAAGCCATAGTGGTAAGGTATACACATGACATTGTGCCACAATGAGCAGTTAGCACATCCAACAGTTTAAAACCAAGTTATGTGAGAGCAAGACCTGTTCTGAATCTTCTAATGTAGACGTGTCAGTTTGAATGCCAATATTAGCTCCTGCTAAGTTTCTCTCTTATGTGTGTGCATTTATTTAAAAATATGTACTGTATGTAGACCATTTTACATTTATTTATTAAATTGTGAAACCACCCATCTCCCTTCCAAAGGGACTCTGAGTAATGTACAAATAAAATATTAAAACATAAACCCAGTATATGAAAAAAGAAAAGGATGATTGAAAATCAATGTTAAAAGTTAATTAAAAGGCAAGGGGAGAACTTTCAGGCTGCCTGCTCCCCTGTGAACCCCAAGCAAGGCCGCAGAGTTTTGTTTTCACATCTTTCTGAAAGGCCAGGAGAGTGGAGGCCCGCCTCACCACAAGTTATAATATCTAAAATTAAATTTGGAATTTAATTCAGCCATTAAAATAATTGCATTCAGCAGAATAAATAATGGTAAACTAAATGGCCTCCATAAAAAGAAAAGGCTTAAGCCTCTCTTAAATTAAGGGAGGTGGGGCCAGTGCCAACTTTAATGATAAATTGATTGAAATTATTCTACAGTAACTTGTAGCCAAGAAAGCCTGTACCTTTTCTGGTATGTCTAGAGCATGGTTAGCAGTTGACTTTTGACACCTGTTCCTTATTTCTAACTGGAGACCAGAAAGGGCCATCAGTACCACAAACCTCACTCATTCCATAGTTATGGAGGCTTGGTTCTTGTTAAAAAAGGAGATAGATTTTTGGTGAAGTAGGAAATCACAATAGCAATAGCACTTAGACTTATATACCGCTTCACAGTGCTTTATAGCCCTCTCTAAGTGGTTTTTACAGAGTCAACATATTGCCCTTAACAGTCTGGGTCCTCATTTTACCAACCTCCGAAAGATGGAGGCTGAGTCAACCTTGAGCCGGTGAGACTCAAACTGTCAAACTGCTGGCAGCCAGCAATCAGCAGAAGTAGCCTGCAGTACTGCATTCTAACTATTGTGCCACTCTTATTAGGTTAGAATCCTACAAACACCATCTGGTTAGTGTTTGTATGCTGTATATTTAGGGACTATCAGGGAAGAATGCTAAATTGGGAAGTCAAGATAATATCTCAGAAAGGCTGATGGCAAACTATTTCTGTGCTTCTGTGAGGAAAGCAAGATGGACATATTAATGAAGTCACCAAAAGTTGAGCTTAACTTGAAGGAAACTTTGCAAGTCCCTTTTCCTTTTGATATCTTCACAACTGCCATCTAAAGAGGAATCATCTTTTGGTGGTATCTCTATGGTTTGAGTATCAATGTAACCTTTCAACAAAGAGCTAGCTAAAAGAAGTATTTTGTTCCATGCTTTCTCAGTTTGTATCCAGAAGTTTGTCAAAAATGAGGAAAGTCTAGTATTTACTTCCAAAAACATTTTCTACAAAGATGCAGTGCGATGCCTTGGTTAAAAAGACAACTTTTGACTGGCCAGATCTGGGTTCAATTTTTCTCCAGTCATAAAGTTGCTGCATTGTTTAGCTGGGTCTCTCTCAGTCAAACCTATATATCAGGATTCATGTGAGGATAAAATGAGAGCAAGCTGTGCACATCACTTTCAGAGGAAAATAAACATATTGAAGTTAATGTTTTATCATTTTTAAATTTCTAATATTTCCATCTCACCATTTAGGGCGGTTCCCCAGAAGTTACTTTACATGCAAATAATAATAATAATAATAATAATAATAATAATAATAATAATAATAATAATAATAATAATAATAATAGTTTTCCATTCCAGAATCATTGAAAGAAACAACTGAAATCATTTTATAAATCAGCAATACATTCTTCCAAAATTAATATAAATAATTGAAGACAACCTCTGAAAATTATATAGATCTTCAAACAGTGGTTCTTTTTAAAAGGCGAAACAAAACCATCATTTCAACATTTTAAGTTTTTCAAAACAGATTGGCTTCAAAGCCTGGCTAGAAACTACCCCTGTTAGAGGAAATTCAAAAATCAAGATCCATCACAAGGAAAAAGAGTTGTTTGTGAGAGAATTTGACTCCCATAATTTAACCTAGCTGCCTGAACTGAATTTCACAGGATTCTCTGTGTAAAGTAGTTTAAATATGGATGACCACAGTAGGAACTGGATTAATGGATTAGACAGATCTTTGCTGTGATCCAGCAGGGCTCTTTCTGCATTAACTTCAGTGAAAGCTTGGAGAGGGTGTCTTCACTATAGATTAGATCATAGCAAACTGGGAAAATGTTCGTTCTTTGGGGAAGTGGTTTAGTTTTGTTTTTAACACATGACTTGCTAGTATGTTGAGCTAGTAATGTAAAATTTAACTCCATGCATAGGGAAAGGGAGAAATCAAAAAATGTATTACTAAAAATAAAGGTTCTCTCTTAAGGCAAGAAATATGCTGTAAATGGCATTCTGAATCAGTTACTTCTTTAATGGTTTGCTTTCAGACAATTATGAAAACCTTGAATGAGCTTTATGGTTATTTCCTATATTTAGAATCAGCACGGTTTATTGAACCTGTTAGTATATTTTTTCCATCCATTTTTTTTTCAATAGATTTAGGGCTCCATGAAAAAAGAACAAAGATGTAAGCAAAAATGTATGAACATTGCACATAGTTTTCAGAGCAAATGAAAAGCCAAACAATGTATAAATACTTCTTCTGTAGAGTGACACTGTTTCTTGGTTTCTCTTCCTATATATTGATCTCAGAGAAAGAGTCTGTATCTTAATTTTCATTTTTTTTAAAAAAAAATGTCCTGTCCATCTTAGGACTTAATATGTTTTAATTTTTTCCCCTTGGAGCTGCAAATATTCTTTTTGAAAGTAGGCATAACGGGAAATATGTTGTTATATTTGGGAAGGATTATACTGATAAGTGCATTGCTAAAAATAGCACATCCGTATTTATTTTCTTTCTCAAGTGCTTAAATAGCAGTAGTAAGGTTTGTCAAGTGCGGAACTGCTATTGTATATTTTTTGAGAATGATAGAATTTTTCATCATCATCATCATCCAAAATCATCATTAACATGAGAGAAGATAGTTGTTCTTTTGTTTGCTGGTAATTGTTATTTTAGTAGCTGAGCACAAATTCTTTTTGTGTGACTGGGCAGTAATCTGTATTAAGTGTGATGCTCCCCCTTTTGGTTTAAACTGTACCAATTAGCTTCTGTTGTGATGATGCGTGTGTACCAGACTTGAGGTAAAATTCCTTCTTTTGATACATTCCTGGGAGGGGAGTCTGCACCATTGATGTGTGCCCCCCCCCTTTTAAAACTCCTCTCATTTCTTACATCATCTTGTTGGAGCGTGACATAACAGCCTGGGTGGGAAATAATTTTATTCACACTCCAGTTGACTGATGTTCTTATACTTCAGCTGGCTGGAACTGAAATCCTTGGTTCATACCTACAGTAGACTTCCTGCTTCCCATTGAAAGACTCCTTTAAAGGCACTTGGAGAGGTCACTTGAAGGCCCATCCCAGTCCAGCAGTTGGCCTAGATGCCTCATACTCTAATTGGCAGCAATGGTTTGCTTCATGGTAGACTTAAGAACAATCTATCTTCCACCCCTTTGGAAAAAGATGCTTTTTCCAAAAGGCAACTGGACCTTCTTCTTGTTGTTTTTTTCCTTTGAAAAAATTTCACTTCTCATCCAAGAAACTTCTTCAGTTCTAACTTCAGTGGAAAAAGCACATTTGGGACAACCATGACCTGGATGATTGAAAATCTCCATAAACACCCCTTGATCATTTTCCCTCTGCATAAGTACTACTTTTTTGTTTCAGTCAGCACTTTTTCTGTCTGAATCTGGATCCTTGCCCTGTACCACACCAACTTGGCCTAATGTGACAGTAAAAGACAAGGCCGTTTTCTCTATATTTGTGCAATAGCTGCTCGCTTAATCCGCCCATTTCCATTCTCTGACCACATGAAATGAACATACTTGTAACTTATATAACTCACCCTTGGAAGTACACAGTTCAATACTCTTGCTTCACCTCCTTTGCTTCAGGGTTTTGGGTTTTGGAGTCTTTTTGGTTTTTTTGGGGGGGGGTGATGGTGTTTGGTTCTTGTTGAAATGCTTTACATGCAGAATGAAACAGAACAAGTCTTAAAGCCAAACTGCACATTATAGCAGCTCTATTGGAAAAGAGCTAGAACTCACACTCTTGGCTAGAAGCCAAGCCATACCTGATGACAGTTCCTGCTTTCAGTGCCTGCACTGTACCTCCTCAAGGTATAGTTAAGCTGTCAGAAACAAACAAGAAATAGTAGGTTTGAGAACATAAGCATGCAAAAGACTTATTATTTAGCATTGGAAACTCAAACATATGGCTCCAGCTGTTTAGCGGTTTGCAGAATCAATTTAATATAGATTAACCATGGATCACCGTAATGAATCATGGCTTCAGCTCATCAATTTTTCTATGTGTCTGCTTTTCTATTTTGTGAGGGTTTCCCCCCCTTCTTTTATAATGTTTTCTATTCTTGTTCTTCTTCTTTTGTATTTAGTTAGAGAAAGTAGTCACTTAACTGTAATCAGGAACAGCAGAGCCCTCATTAAGTAATGTGCTTATAAGGTGTGATGTCACGGTGACTGTGATGACTTATGATGGCAATTACAGGAGTCCCAAGTTGCTGTCATTAGGTGAACCTTGCATGGCCACAGCATTCCACAGCTCACCACTTGCAACCTTCTGCCAGTTTCCCATTGACTTTGCTTATTGGAAACTGGCAGTGAAATCACAAATGTGCTCATGTGACCCCAGGAAATTGCAACCTTCATAATTGCAAGCCAGTTGCCAAATGCCTGAATTGCAATCCTATGGCCACAAAGTCACTGCGATGGCCACAACTGCAAGGACCTGTTGTAAGTTCTTCTCGTTCAACCCCGTTTTAACTTTGAATGATTGCTGAGTACTGTAGGTATCATTCAGTAAGGACAACTTGTAACTAAAAACAGTAAAACAGAGACAGAGGCCTGCATTAATAAGGTAGTAAACTATTAGAAAAGAAACAAAGAAAATAAGAAAGAATAGTCAATGAGTAAGAAAGGAAATAGAAAAATAAATTAAAAAATAAAATTTATTCTTTAATGTTTGTTTGTTTATATGCCGCCCATCTCACTATCCAGAGAGGCACTATATAAAAATGTAGGCCTGCAGTGATCATCAAGAGGTATCATAAAACAACCTGTAGCTCACAGAACTGTTCTTAATTGCAACTTAAACTAATTTACAGGCTTTGGGGTTTTTGTTCTTGTTTTTGAAAGACTGTCCAATCTAGTTGAAAGAAAAAGAGCCATAAAAAAGGAGATTAAATTGATGTTGCAAGTTAGGTATCAGCCAGGAATTAGCAACCAGACCGCAAGCTGAGCAGAAAGCCAGTTAACAAGGCCTGCATACGTCAGTTTGATTAGATATTTTTGTAATTCTGTTTCAGTTATAGACATCATTTCTAAATTTGTATGCATTGATCTAAATTTCCTTCATCTCTTGTTTTTCTTTTTTGTAGCCAGCCTAATTGATAATTCCAGAATGGTTTATTAAGAGTACAGGGATGTTGTGGGGCAGGAGTGGGTTCTACTGACCATTACTACTGGTTTCCAACGGGATCGCGCGCATGCGCAGATCACTTCTAATGATGTCATGGTCAGTGGACAGAGCCTTCCGCCGGTTTTACTACCGGTCCGAACCGGGGGCAATCGGTTGTAGGTGGAGAAAATATGTGTGTGTGTGTGTGTGTGTGTGTGTGTGACATCATATGGGAGGGGTCCCTAAAAAATAAAATAATAAAATAAAGATTTAATGTCTCTGTTTCATATTTTTTTCAACCAGCCAATATTGGGGTATAGAGTCAGATGCTGAAGAATGTGATTACAAGTGTGTGTGTGTGAGAGAGGGGGGTGTCAGGAGAGAAATCTTCAATATTAAAAAAAAAAGTGATTTACTGATTTTACAAAAATGAAAGTTCTGTTGCAGAATCAGGCAGAAATTACCACATCCTGCTGGCCTTTGAAATGAAATCCAGTCCCTCCTCAGTTTCCTTAATGTCCAGATGGGGAATTCCTGGGGTTTAGGCTAATCCAGGCAAATCTGAAATCTAACCCTGTAGGGAGGAAACAATGTGGGAAGCAGACCCGTCCTGAAATCTGCTTTGTGCCTTGAAAAGTGATTACAATAAGTATTTCAATAGAGTATTTCAATAGAGTTGCCAAACACCCTGGTGCCTGCATGACACAAACTCCTTTCTTTTGGTCTCAATCCATGAAACAACGGATGGAACTGATCTGGTTTCATACCAATAGTAATTTTGCTCTCTCTCAAATTCAAGTTTTGAGAAGGCTGCCAGTTGGAGTAAATTGGGAAATGAATGCAGAAAATTTACTATTATCTTATCTTACCTCTCCAAATAAAACAGACATTCCTAACAGTTGCCCTCCACGTTTTCAAAAATAAGGCCTATAAGCTTCAAATGCTATGACAGGAATAATGACAGTTTCAGTCCAAAATGTCTTCTGACAGTAACAGAGCTCAATCGGTTTCTTTGGCCACGTCAAAATAGCAAGGGTTCTTTCATTTCAATATGATAATTCTGCATGACTTATGTGCAGCAGACCTATTATGCTGTTGTTTCTGATTATCTCCTTTTTCTAATTTTCCCACATTGTAATTATGCTGATCATTCTAATATGTATGTTGTATTTGATCTGGGCGAAATGTTTGGCTTCGTAAATTGTTTGCAGTGTTATTTGTGAGTTCTCTGAGGGCACGTGGGTTTTAAAGTGTTGTTGAGCAGTGATATAAAAATTGAAATTAATTCACTGTTACTTAGCTATATTAATTTTGGAAATGGACATGTTTCATCTCTACATATTTTAATCTCTAAAATTTGAAATAAAAGCATCACGTGTACCCATATACACATGTGTACCAGTGGTGGGTTGCCCCCAGTTTGGACTGGTTCACAAGAACCGATAGTAAAACTGGCAGGAGGCTCCACCCACAGACCCTGACGTCATCAGGAAGCTTCTGCACATGCGCAGAAGAGCATGTGTGAGAGAGAGCGAAGCAAGCATGTGTGCGCAGCCCCCATCACGAACTGGTAATAAAGATAAGTAGAACCCACTCCTACATGGCTTAGGCCCGGGGTACCTGCAGGATCATATCCTGCCATCCTCCCATCGTCCAGTGTGCTCACACAGAGTGGGCCTCCTCAGGGTGCCGTCAGCCAGACAATGTCGGCTGGTGGCCCCCAGGGGAAGAGCGTTCTCTGTAGGAGCGCCGACCATCTGAAATGGACTGCCCACCAGCCTCAGGACAGCCCTGACCTCCTCTCCTTCCACCACGAATTGAAGACGTAGCTTTTTCACCAAATGGGCTGAATCCATAGGGATGATTTTAAATAATTTTAATTAATTTTAAATTGATTTTAATGTTTATGTAATTTTTTGTTCGTTCTTGTAAGCCACCCTGAGTCCTTCGGGAGAAGGGTGGCATATAAATTACATACATACATACATACATACATACATACATACATACATAAATAAATAAATAAATAAATAAATAAATAAAATGTGTATCCATACACACATAAATAAATGGAGCTGCATGTGAGAACATGAGCAGCCACCCCCTGTGGAAATGGAGCTGCATGAGCGAGCGCCTGCGAATTGCATAAATGGAGCTGCGTGCATGCATGCTTGCCCACCGCTTGCCCACAGTTGTTGTATCAGATTGTACATTGATATCACCAGTGTGACTGTGTAAGTAGAGGATCTGTTCACTTCCCATCAGTTCTACCTAGGAACCTGTTCCCTGAACAGGACTATTACGTTTAAAGGGAATTCTATGTCATAAACAGCTGCAATGATGAACATCTTCCAAATCCCACATAATCCTCTTAGAAACTTTTTACAAACTTTCCAGAGAAATTATCATATTTTATATATAATATCTACGACATTCATTCACTTTTAAATGAACTAGCTTTAGAAATGGTCTTTACCAATAAGACCTAGAAATGTTACTTGTAACATTGTTTCTAGCACTGTTTTTCTGCTCTTGTCTACCCAAAAGTTAAAAATGATTTACTCCTAGATAAAGATGTATAAGATCATGCATTACTTCTATTTAATTTCTCTCACCTGTCGTCAATCTCATTGTACACAAGATTGCTTCCTGCTATATGATATATAATGCAAAATATTCCTATGACGTTTTCTTTATTCCCCCCACGGCCCCACCCCAAAGTTAATGATCCAAATGGAATTCAAACAGAAGGCGAGGACTGCTTTGAAAAGCCATATAACTGTTCCAAAAAGTATGAACAGCATGTAGCTACAAATAATGCATCTTGTCATTCTTATCCTGCTTATCATGGATAATTACTGTTGCCTGCAGGTGGTAAACCTGCCTGCCACTTTGTGTAAATAATGTTGACTTGAAAAAGCATTTGCGGTGGTTATGTTCTGATATATAGACCATACATTTGGATTTAAACTAATGATAGTTCCACAAATTTTGAGGGGGATAAAACAATTTGAACACTAGTGTAATCATTTCAGGCAGAACATAACCTGTAGCAAGAGGAGGGACAAAAAGGCTTCTCAGATATTACTTATGTAGAATCTGTCACTATCAGTGTCATCTTCTAGGTGTTGAGTCCAACAATAATTCAAGGACATCAGGTTGTTCATTTTTGGTCTGTAGGTTTCAGTAAATTAAGCCTTCCCCCAACAATCTGTTACTCCCAAAATTTCAATACACCATAGTCAAATGTTGGAAGTTTTCATCCCAGCAATCTGAATAAAATATGTTTTGTTCATTTTCAAATACAGGTATTGATTCTAAATATATATACATTTTTTTTAAAAAAATAGCAGATTTCCTACTGAAATTATAGGAAACTAAGTTAGCTGTGGAATTTCTTCTTTGCTAGAAATTCACTGATTATCACTGTCCAAATACTGCATATGCATGGTGTAAATAATTTCTCAAGATATAGCTTAATGGGGTGTAGGTAGCCAGTTCACACTTAAAACATTAATAACTGACTACAGTTTGCTATGAAAATTAGGTATCTCTTAACTATCCTACCCAATTTTATCATATAAAGGCTATATCTTGGACTTTATGTCTTTTTCTTTCCATTTTTTTAAAAAAATATTTGTGTTGTTTTATACGACTCAGTTGCAGATTGTGTTTCTGGTAGTATACTCAACCTTGAGTCATATGTTGAGTGGATGACTATGTAATTCAAATAACTAAATCAATAAATAGATTTATATATCTTTAGCATATAGATGATGGGTAACCTATCACAGACATGTTAAATAGAAGGATGGAGGATGAAAGATGGAAGAAGGGTTGAAGAAGGATATAGGATGGAGGGGACCAAATCCTGTGGCACCTTATAACAGAGTAATCAAATGCTGAACTAGTTGCCACCATTGAATGGAACCAGGCAATCAGGAAGAAAAAGAAATATAAAAGATCAGTGCTTCCCTCTCCCACTCCTGACCTTTTGGTCAATTCAAGAGAATACCATGGTCAATACAGGGGTGAAATCCAGCAGGTTCTGACAGGTTCTGGAGAACTGGTAGTGGAAATTTTGAGTAGTTCGGAGAATCGGTAGCGGAAATTTTGAGTAGTTTGGAGAACTGGCAGATACCACCTCTGACCGGCCTCAGAGTGGGGAGGGAATGGGGATTTTGCAGTATCCTTCCCCTGGAGTGGGGTGGGAATGGAGATTTTGCAGTATTCTTCTCCTGCCATGCCCACCAAACTACGCCCACCAAGCCACTTCATGCCCACCAAGCCACGCCCACAGAACCAGTAGTAAAAAAATTGGGATTTCACCATTTGGTCAGTAGTATTGAATGCTGCTGAAAGATTCAGAACTAGGATTGCTGCCCTCCTTCCATTCTGATCTTGGCAAAGTTCATACACAAGAGTAATAAATGTAGTTTCAAGTGTTTATTCCGGTGAGACTGGTCTATCAGGTCAATCATATAGACACTGATCTATCTATCCCCTGGTAATACCAACAAAGCTAGGAGAGCCCATGACTTAGAGGTTAATACATCTACCTAATATGCAAGTAGCCCAGGTTCAAATCCCAGGAACCTAGATGACGAGAAGCTAAATAGCTTGAAATAGATGTATACTAGTCTCCCTTTATTTCTTTGTGGGTAAAATATTTATATATATAATTCAACACAAATGTAGTTTCAGTTTTCACACCCTGACTTAGGTGTTTTGTTTTTTTTAAAGATAAGAGTCCTTTGCTGAGATAGGTGGCTGTAGAAATCAATCAATCAATCAATCAATCAATCAATCAAGTAGGTCAATTTTTATTTGAGGAATAGCCTCTCCCCAATTTCTACCATCCCATCAGGAGAGGCATGTTATCTGGGACGTAAGCATGGTATTTAATAGACCTAGGAAGAGAGCCTTCTCTGCTATGGTATCAGCCCTTTGGAACATCTTCTGCCTGAAGCTTAAACAGGCCCTGACTCTACTGACTTTTTGGAAGGCTATAATTTGCGCCACTTCTTGGAGATCCGCTTGCAGTACAAACCTTGCTCAGTAACTGTACTGAATGTTATGAATGCTTGGTACTCAGCTGCTGATTATTTTTGTGTTTTCTAAACAAAGTTTTTACTACAGATAATGGTTTTAGTATGGCTTTTATACTGTTCATTTTTTAAACTTGTATTTTTATTATCGATGTTTTAAAACTGTTTAATAGCAATAGCCCTTAGACTTACACTTTATATATATATATATATATATCACTTTATAATGCTTTACAGCTAAGTCAATCTCGAGCCACATTAGGATTGAACTCCCGACTGTGGGCAAAGTTTGCCTGCAATATTGCATTCTAACCACTGCGCCATCAGAGTATCATGTGAGATGGATGATTTAATAAATATTGTGTTCTGCATCTTAGAATTTTTTTTTTAAATTTGATTTATATGCCGCCCTTCTCCGGAGACTCAGGGCGGCTTACAATGTGTTAAGCAATAGTCTTCATACTTTTGTATATTTATACAAAGTCATCTTATTGCCCCCACAAACTGGGTCCTCAATTTACCTACCTTAGAAAGGATGGAAGGCTGAGTCAACCTTGAGCCTGGTGAGATTCGAACTTACAGTAATTGCAGACAGCTGGTGTTAATCACAATGCTATCAGTCTGCTGAGCCACCAGGCCCTTACATTGCTTCATGTATGCTGTTTGCAATGGACGCAATGCAATACTTCATCATCCAAGTGAAAGATGTTTTGGCATAGGCTTCACTTGTACAAATTAAGAAGCTTGCCAAGCGCAAAAGCTATTCTACACTTCTCTGGGTTGTATCACAGTCATAATGGGAATTTCTAGTTTTTACCTTGCAGGATACTTGCTGCCAAGAGCAACAGTCACGATCAAATTACCATGGAGATTTCTGGAGTAACCCTGTCTCATTCTTTCCACTCCAGAAATGAATAAACCAATAACAAAAGAAGTTATAAAAGCAATAAAATGATCATCAAACCACAGCATATAAAAAATCATGTACTGGCAATTCAGCAATTCAACATAGCATTCAGATTACTATTTGAAAGTTGCAGCTTTCTGACAGAAATTCTGGAATGGACAACGAACTCACATCGTTCATCAGGGGTTAAGGTTTCAAAAACAAGTCATTTCCTGAAGAGCTAGTTTAAAAATTAGAGATCATATCTTCAGATCAGGTGCATTCCAAACTTCACTTGACAGACAGCCAACTATCTTATCACAATAAAAATGCCCCAAATTCTACTGTAACAATTCGTGTCAATGTTTTGTGTAAGCAAGAAAATAACTCATCTACAACTCTCAGGGTTGTTCCACCACTGGAAAATGCCCATTGAAAGATCTGAAGGTTTGCTTTTATAATCACTGAATGATGCTATAATCCTCAAAATGGTTCTGCTGACATAAGGGCCGTGCGTTATAGACAGACATGTGCAAGCACTGTGCTTTGAAATTGGAGTAGCCTGCTGCTATGAAGCCTTTTAAAATGTCGCTTAAATCTTTGACTTTTTTGAAAAAATATACTTTTCATTACGGTACCATTACTTTGTGTATGGACTATAAAAACATGTCATGGTTCCTTGAAGGGCATCTGTGTACTATATTGTTTGGATGCCTAAGTATTTTTACGATACCAAGATATTTTCTTGTTGATCAGCTATATTAAAAGAATCTTGCAAGGGAAGTCTTGTGTGACTTCCCATGGGACCTAAGGATTTGATCTCAGATGTCTCTTTCCCCAAACAGACTCTAAGCTAGAATGTCTCTTTATACCCCCTACAGGGGATTCCTCCTCTTCAGCCAGTGGTTCCACCATATCACCCCAACTTTTGTGCTGCCGTGTTCTCCCTCTCTCTCTCTCTCTCTCTCTTTCTCTCTCTCTCTCTCTCTCTCTCTCTCTCTCTCTCTCTCTCTCTCTCTCTCTCACACACACACACACACACACACACACACACCTGTGGTTTAGTGGGTTTATTAATATTCTCCCTCAAGTCCCTTCACCAAACACTGTCCCAATTAAGTCCAGCCACAAGCAGACCGATGCTAGTCCACAGAACAATGACCAATGAATCCACAAGACACTTGAAAGTTTCCCAAACAAAATAAATCCACCAGGCAAAATTAAATCCACAATACAAGAAGGCTCATGAGGCAAGAAAAATCCAAAGTTCATAAGTGTCAGTCCAAAGCAAGGACAAGAATTACAACAACCGGAAAACAGACAGCTTGGAAATGAACATGTTATTCCCAGCATCACTTCCATCTGTCTGCTGTGTTAAATAGCCAGCTTCTGGTGCAGCCCATCAAGAAGGGTGAGGCTTTCTCCTCGTGAGTAATCTGGCTGACCTTCTCTGCTCCTTCCTTTTCTCTGCCCTACGTGTCCTTGGATCACGTGTAGAAGGCAGTTCCTCTTTCTCATCACTGACTGGCTGCAGCTGCATGCTTTCTCCACCTGGCACCTCAGGATTGTCCTGCTGCAGCTGTGCTTCAACCAAACCCCACTCAGACGGCTGCTTGGAGCCATTGACCAACTCCCCTTCAGAAGTGCCTGGAACTGGTTCATCTTCCTCCGAACTGACATCTTGAAGAGGTATCTGGGGAAGCATCTGGGAGAGTCATCACAACTTTAAACCAGAAGGCCTCCTAGATGTAAAGGGGGTGCTTGAGAACACCCAAACCGTTTCTTTTTAAATGTGGTCCTTCAACAATATGCAAATTATAGATTAAAAGGTCAAGCAAAAAATGCAATCTTGTTTCTGCTTTTCTTTTGGTTATCCAGTATGACTTTTTGTGTATTGCACATTAATTCCAAGGTTATGTTTTCTATTGCTACATCCAAATGTGACTTTTGGAATGTTTTACCCTTTTCTCAGGGCATACTTTTTGAGTAGATTTCCTTCCTTTAAGTAACCAAGTGATCTTTGTAAATCAATCCCTTCTCCTGATGACAAAGCCAAATACTCAAGACTCTGATTAACAGTGACATCCTGAATTGTAATTAATACTTACAGAATATTTCTTTCTTCACTTTGTCCTTATTTGTGAGATTTTTGGAATATCTGTTCTTTGTGCAGATTTACCAGTGGTAGCAATTGTCCTTCTTTCAGTGTTAGCCGGTATTGTTGAATAGCCTTTCTTCTACCATGAGAGAACCACCGATTGTAAGGGAACTTCATGATAGATGCTGACTTATGCTTCTCAGGCACTCTTCCTGCATCTTTTTTTTACTATCTTTCATCATCCTGTGCCACATCAGGCCCTGCTTCAATAGCCTCTTGTTAACTGACATCTTTTTAATCTTTTTCTGTAACTCGTCCTTATGTATCATTCATATGCCTTGCCCTGCCTTAAGCAGCAGTCCATACAAGGGTGGTAGAATAGGCCTACTGTACTTGGTTTGCACAAAATTTAAAAGGTTGCTATGATCCAATTGAGTTGATTTAGAGCTGCATTACCGGGCAAGTAGCTTGAATGTAGGATCATGTGTGTATGCAAAGCAGAATGTAGAAAAGTTCAAAGAAGCAGTACCTGGATTATCTCATATTTTCTTTTACTAAAATGTATACAGAGCAAGGCCTTTGCTTTTCTCCCAAGTTCCCTAGAGTAGTAAATTCTGCCAACAGGTAGAAATATTTATTTATTCAATTTGTATTGCTACCCATCTCATATATGTGATTCTGGGCAGCTCACAACCATTAAAAAACAATAGCAGGAATGATGAAAAATATAAACGAAAGCAACAGCCATGCAACCAAACTAAAAGAATTTAAAAACTCAGATAAGTTTTAAAAATTCAGTTAAACACAAAACATAATCTGAATCAGCAGATAAATAGAATCAGTACTTTCAATTCAGTGTAAGCATTGGAAGCCTATCACTTTTACTGTTCCCCAAGCTCAGTGGCACAGCAACTTCTTCAGGTACTTCCTAAAAAGGAGATATCACAGCAGAAAAGGCTCTCTTCCTGGGTTCTCTCACATGACATTCCTTTGTTGATGGGACCTGTAGCATTTTTCGACTGCAGAATCCGATGGGATTGGTAAATGTAACTCTTTGTGTTTGCTTGTGTGTAGATGATAGATGGTTGATAAATAGATAATAGTTAGATAGCTAAATAGCTAAGTAGCTAAATGGGTAGCTACTAAATGGGTAGGTAGGTGGATAGATAGATAGATAGATAAATAGATAGATAGATAGATTATACTTATGGAGAATGTATAGTCAATCCTACATCCAATTCCCTATCCTCAAATCCACTGAAGAACTGAAGTGGCTTTGAATAACTCTTTGGAGTATTAATATTCAGATACTAGACAATTTCAAGATAACAGGCAGACACTATGGAACCTCCAGCCTTTTGTAATTACCTGCATCTTGGCCTTGGGATTATCAACCTTATTTTAGCGTCCTATTCACCATCTTCTTGTTGGAATACCTACCCATCGTGTTATAACAATTCCAAATTGCAAGGTTTGATTGTTGTTGGCAAGCCCAGTGCCGGATATCTGACATGGAACAGCAATGTTAAAAAGATACCGCAGTGGAGATCCATTTGATATAATGGCAAAAGAGATCTGGATTGAACTGTAGTTGTAGAAAGTGGGTAGGCAATTTGGGTCAGTCGTAAAATCTTACTGAAAGTTGACTTGCATCCTAAATCAAATTTACAGTATAAATCATCATCATCTCAGGACTTGCCAGGATAACAATCTGAGCAGGAACAATGGCGGTGTGGGTGGTACAGAATTGCAAAATTATATACAATTATATTTATATTATTGTATTTATATAAATTATATACAAATAATGTTTCCTGATTTTGCCTGTCATTGAATCCATGTTATCTGTAGCACCAAAGTCTGGGAATATGCTCCTGTTAACAGTCACACAGCTTTCTTTTTGGTAGCAAGTAAATATTGTTCTACTATTTCAGCTATTTTAATTTAAAATCATGTTTGTGTTTTTAAATCAGCTTAGAATCCTGTTCCTTTTCCTCCTGCTGTTTTTATTTTTCTCAATATTTATTAGATCTCAGTTTACTGTCTATAGCTGTGTGTTCCAAAACTGTGTATAGTATATCTACAGTTTGTAGAAAAACCTCTGGGAGACATACCTAAATATACTAGAAATCACAACAGTATCAGTGAGGAAAAACTATAAAAGTAAACTTCATCATAGTGCAATACAGACGTTTAAAAAAACTATTAAGTATATAAAAATGATTAGAAAAGAGTGGATTTCCACATTCCAAATGTGGTTTGCTGCATGATAGAATTTGGTTGATGCAGAAATGAAAGGGATCATGTAATAGATGACTGACTCCAAAATCTTTTTTCAGTTTTTTTTCATTTTGCCGCTTGTCTCAAACTTTCATCTTTTGGACATTTATTTGGATTTTTCATTTAACTCACTTGGATTTCTAGTTAGAATATTTTCCTTTTACCATTCCCTCTTTCTGTCCCCCTCATTCTTTATTCTCTAGTCATGTCAACCATTTATTCTTCAGCTTGTGCTGAGGCTATGTTTGCCAAATAAAGTTTGTGTTGCATATTTGACATTGTGATCTGCAATTTGTATTTCCTTGGCCATAAAACTTCCAAGATTTATTCCAATAAGCAAGAGCATGTTGCCTAGCAGAATTATTAATACCAAGTAGATGCTGCAATTTGTTTTTTATGAGTTCCCCTTGCCAATCCTTCTTTATTACTTCTCCATCTCCCCTGGTGATACAGAATGCTAAATAATTGCACTGCAAGTATTATAGGGATATCTGTCCAGCCTATCACGGTAAAAATCAGGTTAAGCCAGTCAAACTCCGAATGCTCTCTATCTAACTCCTAGAGGAATGTCTTTCTTCATTGACTTCCATCTGTTCCCTTTCTTTTAAACCCCCCACCCCCCAATATTTAATATTTTCTAGGTAGCCATGGCAAGCTGGGAATATGTTGATCCATTGAGCTCATTGCTATGACATACTGAAGCAGTTTTTGTTTCCCGGGACACCGTTATGACCTGGGGACCCTGAGAGTGGCCAGACTTTAGCTTCTGACCTCAGATTTTTGTTAATACTGTCAGAACAGTCATTAAAATTGAAGCCATACAACTGTATTATAAAGATTATTAATTTCCTCATGCAAATTAAGCTTTCTTCACTCTTCCTTTTGCCTTGTCTATGTAGACACTTCATTTGTTTTATCTATGAGGAAACTTTGAGCCTTACCACAAAGGAATTATGGAAGGAAAGGAATGAGGAAGATGAAGAGGAGGGAGAGAAGTATGGATGGAATTGACTTTGGGAGCAGCTGTTTTGATAACAAGATGGTGTCTGTTTTTTAAATACTGATGTGCCAATATGAATAAAGTTTAGCCAGGGATCCTGTCCTTCTCTGCTTTGCTTTCCATCTTTTTTTTTTTTTAATCATTTGATTTTCAAGAGATTGTTGTTGACATAGAGAGATAGAGATTCAGATGGCAATAATAATTCCTCACTAGTTAAGAACTAAACTTGCAAAAACTTTCACAAAAATCAAGAAACAATCATTCCAATCTTGCTGAGAATTCAATGCTACCCCGCTTCTTTTCATAGCTTAACAACTACTCCAATTTTTATGTCAACAGTAAAGAATTCAGGAATTACATGCAGGTTTGGAATAAAATGTGGGAATGAGCATTAGGAAGTCTTTAAGATTTCATATTAAGGTAAGACACTGGAAAGTCCAGATGCAAACTGAAACACATTGTTAGACTACAAGAGGCTTCAATAGGGCTGTTTTATTTGATATTTGTACTGTATTCTCTACAAAAGAAAATGAACAAACATAGGAAGCTGTCAGGAATTCATCCACACCAGTGGAAGGAGCTTACTCTCTTTTGTCCTAGAGTCCATGTATCAAGATAGAGAACAGGATGATTTGGTGTCCTGGTTAAGTGGAAAGGAAAGCAAACATAACCAAGGATGCTTTGGGCAACATTTCTTTCAGTGCTTTTGAAGAACAATTCAAACAATTTAAAGGTTACATATAACCAAAATAATAATAATCACATTCTGAAATTCTTATATATAGGCCTTGATGTTGATAAGGACCTGTTTCTAGAATTCATCAGCATTAGATACACTCCTCAATATGGGTGATCTAGCCATAAATGAAAGTAGTTCAACTTTTATGTTTAAGATTTATCTTTAAAGTGACCATGATTTTTGAAGTCAATCCTTTATTTGCTTCTCAACTATTTGTTTAACCAAGGTTACTCTTCATGTTTAACCGGTAGCTTTGTTTGATTACAATGCAAGTATATATAGGTATATTGTTTATGATATATGGCATAAACATATCTCCATGCTATAAGGACCACATCTTCGGTTCGTTTGAAAGTGTACTGTGAAAGTCTGGTGCTGACAGACTGTAGGATGACAAAAGAGGGCCCCTGAAAAATGTATTCAGATGGTAAAACAGTGAGTATCTGTAAAATATACAGTCAGCATAACACAGTGCAGTATTTCCAAAGTCAAGTTCTCCTTTGCATTAGTGAGCATTTGTTTTAAGCTGTAGCTTGGCTAATAAATGATTCATAATAACCACACCTTTGTACGCAGCCGTCCACTTGAAGTTCAGTCCATACCAATACATCAAGAAGCCTCATGCGTGAGCTCAACATTGCATCTCCCAGTAACTGTGACAGGAGTGAAAGGCATCTTGGTAACAAATGAGAAGGCAAAAGAAAAGATTTCTCTCTTCTTAAAAGTGCAAATTAGCAATGCTTTTTTTTTTTTTTTTTTGCAGCCTGAGTTAGTTGCAAGCTCCTGAGAATCAAGTTTTTTTGGAGGAAAGTCTGATCCGAGGAGAATTCTAAATTTTTGGAAAGAAACTTACATTTGTATTCTACTGATTAAAACATCTTATGGGATATTCAACAGTATAGTTTTGCCAGATACATCTAAAGCCAAATCCTGGCTGTCTTTTTCCTCATATTTTTATTTTATTCTGCTAGCATTGAACGTTTATTGCAAAAAAGATGTGTCAGATGCTGTACAGAAACACAAAAGGCATATAGATCTTAAAATTTATTTCCAAACAAAACAGAGATATGAGGGAGGGAATGTCAAGAAATCTGTAGAGACAGGGAAAAGGAGAGCAAACTGATGAATTCCCCTTTCTAGAAAGAAGGAACTGCAATGAATTCTATTAATACCCCTGTTGCAGGATCTGATTTGTATTTGGATGAAAAATCACCAGAAAGTCCCAAGGCTATAAAATGACTAACTTAAACTGGGAATTTGAAGAAATCCGAGAAAATTATGGAAGATCATTTTGACGTTGTCAGGAAAACCACATGGGGTATTCAAGTTCAACTCAAGAAACTTTCAATCCTTATTAATAAGGAAAATGCACAATGTTCACCACAGAAATGACTACCCCACTCTTGTATATTGAATAGAAAAGTTTTAAGTTCAAAACCCAAATCAGCGAGGATGATGCATCGTGGTATGTCTTCCCATAGCATTTTGAAGGGCATGTAAATTAATTTCTACCACCGTATCCAGGACAGCTAAATTGGAGGACTGGCTTCTCTGTTGGTATCTTTCATCTACCCATACATTTATTCATGAATAATAAGCATAATGTAACTTTTCAAGGACAAAGTTAGTATAATAGAGACTGCCACATATAACGGGCATAGTTGATTTGTATTTGTTTTTGTATTTGTATTTCCAGTCTGAAACTTCATGCCATTTTCAACTATAAAGAATATGTATGTATGTGCATGTTTTCCTCCCTCTCTCCCTTTCCCATTCTGAATCAGATGTTTCAGTGATTGTTGATTCGTGTTACTAAAGAAATGAGCGCCTTCCTTCAATTAGCCTTTGTAAATAGGATTATGTTCCCATAATACTGACTTTTTCTGAAATGGCTATAATATTTTTTTGGCATTGCATGAAGCTGCAAACTCTTATCTCACTAACATTCTTCTTACTGATTGATGATATATTGGCTAAAATGCAAACTAGTTGAGATGGTGACATGTCAATGTCAGATGATATGCCTTAACCAGTGGGAAAAACCAGGAAGAGAAAAAAGGTTGGAGTCAATTTTACCTCCTTTCTCACATAGCAAAGATTCTACAGCATCCTTGTAAATTGCTGTATTATATATATATATATATATATATCCTTGTAAATTGCCAGAGCTATAATTGCACTCAACAATGAGCTAAAGGGCCACCATCAGTGAGCTGTTGGTCTGTTGTGTGGATGTTTGGGTGGTTTATGGGTGGAGAATGGTGGTGGGTGGGAGTGTGTTTGGGGATTGTTATGTGTCTATAATTTCGTTATATGGGTATACTATATATATACATACAATGACAATAAAGTTATTATTATAAATTATAATTATTAAAATATAGAGTTCCTACTACCAATTAAATACATATTTAAATTTTCATCTTTCAATTCTCTAGCCAAAGTTTCGTACTTTCCTTTCTTTTTTATGATGGAATTATACACACACACGTATGCATGTACTGTATGTATGTATGTATGTATGTATGTATGTACAGTATGTATGTATGTATGCATTATATACCTGCTTCTACCTTGTCTTTTGAAACTACCTGTCTGGCGTATGCTACTGAGAAGTAGCAATTTTGCAAGAGAGAAGAGACAGATGAAGATGTGGGATTTAACCTTGCTCTGTCACACTTTTCCTTTTCCTTTTCTTCTTTTTAGAGAAACAGTCTAAAATGTAAAATTATTGAATTTCATCTACTCTTTTACAGTTTTTCTCCCCAGATTTTCAGTCCGTCGCTATGCAAGTTTCTCTGTATGGGTTTTCTGTAAACTGCATGTTATGCTAGTCATAAAGCAGAAATAACGTTTATGAATATCTGAGATCCTCAACTCGCCAAAAGCGGGGGAGGGAATTCAAGTCTGAAATTAGATAACTAGATTTATAAGTTAAAGCTTTGAATATGAACGTTCTCAGTCACCGAGGAAACACCGGTCACTAAAGGGTTACAACCAAGCCAGTAGCTCTAGGACCGAGTCCACCAACAAAAGAAGCCCCGCCTCTTCCTGTATCCAGTTTTTCGACTCGGTCCGGTAGAGGACAGTCGTGTCTGTTAGTTCTCTCTCATTAACTCTTTGTGGGGGAGTTATTTGGCCATTGCTGTCTTATTTCTACTTAGTTTGCTCTTTTCTGCTCAAATTGCTGAAATTCTTCAAAAACTTTATTGGAATCAGCTGGGGTGTGCTAGAAACGCTCCAGGGGCCCTGAGCAGCCCTGCAGCAACGCCCACGTGTGTTTTGCAACGCCCCTACTATTTGCAGCTCTTTCAAAGGCTTTTGGAGGCTTTTGGAGAGGTTTCCCTGCCTCCTGCTGCTGTTGGAGAATTCTGGCTGCTAATTTCTGGCGCGAAGGCCTTTCTGCGCCCAATTTTGCCGTGCTGTTAAGCCCTTTGGCTAGTGGCCTTTTCCTGCCTCCTGAGTAATCTTCCTGGCTCCTGGATTCTACTCTGCTTCTCTCCTGGCGCAGTGAGTTACCTGAACCAATTATTCCCTGTGGGTGCATTTAAGGGTGATTTCTATCCTTTGCATTTATTCTGAGCTGCAAAAGTAAATTTCTGCTTTGTCATGGCTGATGCTAGGAGCAATAAATCCCAAAGCAAAGGAAAAAGGGGCCATTCTTCTAATCCTAAAGAAAGTTCCTCAGGGGATTCTGTTCCTCCCAAGGCAGCCAGAATTTCTACTAGATCTAATCACTCCAAGAGTACTAATTTTGTTGCATCATCAAGAGAAGAGACCAGGAGGCATAAGGCCATGGAAAAGGCCTTTCAAAAAGCTGCTTCAGAGGCCTCTAGAGTTTCGTCTCCTTCTGTGGGGCCTTCTAAATCTCCTGCCCTCCCCACTTCCAATGTGGCTGTTCCTTCTTCCCAAATTCAAATTGAACATGATTTTTCTCCTGATCAGTCTACTCTGGGTGAGAGTGTAGTTGTTGATGCTTCTTCAGTTTTTCCTGCTGCTAGGCCTCTATCTCCAATTGTTTCTATTCAGGCCCCCCCAAGGCAAGAATTTCCTGAGGCTCAAGCCCAATCCTGCATTCAGGGGTCTGAGGCTCCTGTAAATTTAACTCCTGCCCTAGCTGAACTTATTTCTGTTTCAATTAGGCAGGGTATTGCTGAAGGCCTTCAGCAAAGGGCCTCTTCTGAGGCCTCCAGTTATGTGAGTCAGCAGAGTCGTTCTGTGAGGGTCCAGGCTGTTGCTGATACTGTGCAATGTGAAGAAAGGGTGGATTCCCCGGAAAATGCAAGTCAAGGTTCCCTGTCTGAGAGGGAAATTGCCCCTGATCAAGATCTCTCAGATGATGAAGGTCTAGAACCAGACCAGCCTTCCTTCATTGGTCTTTTCAAGCCTCAATTATTCAGATCCCTTCTATTTAAAGCTCAAAATGTTACTGGCCTGGGATTTTCTTCTACTCCTTCCTCTCAAGGGGCTTCTACATCCTCTTCTCAGCATCCCTCTTCATCATTATTATTTCAGGAACCTTCCATTCATGCAGAGGTCATTCCAGCTCCCAAGCTGTTTTCTGATGTCATTCAAAGACAGTGGTCTTCTCCTAGTTCTGGCCCGGTTCCCAATGGTCTAGAAAAAAGATTTTATAATATGGCATCTGATTTTGCTAATATTCTTCAAGTTCCTTCTGTAGATGCTCCTGTCGTCGCCCTCTCTTCTGCATCTCCTCTTACTGGTCCGTCAGAGGAATTCCTGCGCCCTGAAGATAAGAAGTTTGAACGCTCCTTGGTCAAGGACCACCAGGCCTCAGCTTGGTCCATTCAGGCCTCCTCGGCAGCTTCCTTTTTTAACAGGGCCTCCATCCTTTGGCTTCGCCAACTACAGGAAAGGCTGCCTCCTTCTGATATGCGATCTCACCAGGATATCAACAAGATCCTAGCTGCTGTTGAGTTCTCTGCTGATGCTACTCTGAATGCGGCAAGGTTTTCAGCTAAGGCTATCGGGGCTTCAGTCACTTCTCGTAGGCTCCTGTGGCTTCGTCAGTGGCAGGCAGATGTTCGGAACAAGTGGAGACTGGCATCAGCTCCTTTCTCAGGGAACTATCTCTTCGGCCCAGCCTTGGACCCACTCCTCATCGAGACGAAGGATCATCGCAAGATTCTGCCCGCCTTATCGAGAAGATCTGATCCTCGTCAGCAGGGTTCCTTTCGAAGCCATTCCTTTCGCTCTGACTTCTCTTCCTTCCAGTCCAGGCCTCAACGGTACTCTCAGCCCAGGGGCGGACAACATCAGGATTTCCAGGTCAGGCAGGGGTCCCGTTTCCCTCCCCGCAGACCCTTCAGGGGGGGTAGGGGGCGTCCCTTTCGTAGGTCCCGTTAGTTCTCCTTTACCTATCTGTGACTCCTTAATTGGAGGTAGGTTAGCATTTTTTGCTGACCAATGGGATTGTTCAGTTTCAGACCCCTGGATTAGACGTACTATTAGGTTTGGGTTGACCCTTGAGTTTTCTTCGGTTCCTCCTGACTTGTTTGTCAGGTGCCCTGTCTCTCATGTCAGGTCCAAGAGGGTTCTGCTAGATGAGGCTATTCAACATCTTTTGGAGATTAGGGCTGTTCAATGTGTTCCCCTAGGGGGAATGTTCAATGTGTTCCCCTAGGGGAAGTTGGCCAGGGATTCTATTCCCGTTTGTTTGATTCCAAGATGGAATCCCTCCAGACCATTCTCCTTTCTATCTGTCCAGGTGATTTTTTGTCTTCCATCGATTTCACGGAGGCTTATCTCCATGTGCCCATTTTTCCGGACCATCGGAAATACCTCCGTTTTTGTTATTGGGGTAGGCATTATCAGTATAGAGCCCTTCCCTTTGGCCTTTCCTCAGCTCCTAGGGTCTTTACAAAGATCATGGCTGCCTTATCGGGCCATATGAGATCTTTTCCTGTTAGAGTTTTGTTTTATCTAGATGATATTCTTATTTTGTCTAGTTCTGAGGTTAGGGGTAATGAGGATATTCAGGTCACCCTTCAGACCCTGCAATCCCATGGTTTTTTGGTTAATCATTCTAAAAGCAATCTAGTTCCCTCCACGTGCATTCAGCATTTAGGGGCTGTTATTGATTCTGTCAGGTTGCAGGTTTCCCTTTCTCAGGATCGTCAGGACAGCATTGTTGAGCTGGTAGGCCAGGTTAAGGCCTCTCGCTCTTTTTCCCTCCTGGGGCTTTCCCGCTTGCTAGGGAAAATGGTTTCTGCCTTCGGGATCACTCCCTGGTCTCAGTTTCATAGCCGGGAACTTCAATGGTTTTTACTTCCGTTTCAATGGTCTCGCAGGAGCACGTCAGAGGCCAGAGTCCCTTGACTCCTCAAGTTCTCTGGTCCTTGGCATGGTGGACCTCTCCGGCTCTTGCTCAGGGATGCCTGTTCAGAGTGCCTCAATGCGTGAGCATCACCACGGACGCGAGCCTCTTCGGATGGGGGGCTCACCTGGGGTCTCAGCTGGCCCAAGGGCAGTGGTCGGTCCAGGAGAGGGGACTTCACATCAACATCTTGGAGCTCAGAGCCATCTTCCGAGCTCTTCGCAAGTTCGCTCCTCTCCTTCGAGGTCTGGATGTCTTGATCAGAACAGACAACGTAGCTGCCAAGGCTCACATCAACCGGCAAGGAGGGACCCGCTCCAAGGCTCTCATGAGGGACGCATCTCGTCTCTTCAGATGGGCGGAGAGTCACTTGGCATCCATCCACGCCTCTCACATCTCAGGGTCAGCAAATGTTCAGGCGGACGCTCTCAGTCGATCGGTGGTGGACCAGACGGAGTGGAGCCTCGATCCACTTCTGTTCCAGGACATTGTGCATCGCTTCGGCCTTCCAGCAGTGGACCTCTTCGCGTCCGAATCCAACCACCAGCTTCCGAGGTTTTACACGAGATTTCCTGTCCCGGGAGCCAAAGCTGTGGATGCCTTGATCAGCCCATGGCCTTGTGGTCTTCTTCTCTATGCTTTCCCACCTCTTCCCCTCATCTCCAGGGTCATCAGGAAACTGTTGCAGGAACAAGCCGAGCTCATCCTTCTGGCTCCCTTCTGGCCCAGACAACCGTGGTTTGCGGATCTGATGGCTCTCTCTGTTGCTCCCCATTGGCAGATCTCGGCCGACAAAATATCTCTGTGGCAGGGCCGTCTAGCTCATCCAGACCCTCAGTGGTTCTGGCTGACCGTCTGGAGGTTGAGCGGTTCCTCCTGTCCTCAGCCAGGGTGCCTTCGGAAATAATTTCTATGATCCAGGCCTCTCGTCGAGGATCAATGAACCGTATTTACAATGCCACTTGGATGGCCTTCTCTGCCTGGTGTCGCCGTAAGGAGGTCCTTCCTACTGCTGCTTCCACTCTTGACATCCTGGGCTTCCTTCACGATGGCTTCAATTCGGGGCTTTCTCCCAATACCCTCCAGAGGCAAATCTCTGCCATCTCATCTATCCTCACCTGCGGCACCGCTGAGTCTGTGTCCACTCATCCTCTCATCCGTTCATTCCTCAGAGGCGCAACCAATCTACGTCCTCCGGCTGTTCATCGGTTTCCCACCTGGGACCTGAATAAGGTTCTGTTAGCTCTTACTGGTCCTCCTTTTGAACCTCTCCGGGAAGTCTCGCTGAAGTTCTTGTCTTTTAAGGCAGCCTTTCTAGTGGCTATCTCCTCGGCTAGGAGGATCTCGGAGTTGGCTGCCCTCTCAGTTCGCCAGGATCTCTGTATTATTCATCCTGATCGAGTAATTTTGAGATTGGATCCAGCTTTTACTCCAAAGATCAATTCAACTTTTCATCGTTCTCAAGAGATCATTCTTCCCAACTTCTGTCCTTCCCCCCGTCATCGCTTGGAGACGGTGTGGCACAAGCTTGATGTTCATCGGGTTCTCAAGATTTATATCTCCAGGACTTCTTCCTTTCGTCGCTCCGAGGCTCGCTTTGTGTCTTTCCAACCCCAGTCCATGGGGTCAAAGGTTTCTTCTACTACCTTGGGTCGATGGCTCAGGGCTTCCATTTCTTTAGCTTACGAAGCTCAATCGTTGCCAGTGCCTCATGGTGTTACAGCCCACTCTACCAGGAGCGCGGCTACTTCGGCTGCCTGGTCTACCCAAGCTTCACTCGAGGAGGTCTGCCGAGCCGCTACTTGGACGTCTCCATCTCCATTTATCCGGCATTACCGGTTGGATGTTTATGCATTGGCGGAAGCCTCCTTTGGAAGACGTGTGCTGCAGCGGGTATCTTCCCAGAACCAGGAGAGGCGCCGGCCTTCTCCCTCCCAATAGGTACACGGGCTTTGGTATATCCCTTTAGTGACCGGCGTTTCCTCCGTGACTGAGAATGAGTGTTGGTCTTACCTGATACGCCACTTCTAGTCACTAGGAAATGCCGGTCACCCCCTCCCAATTGGTCTGGCACCTCTCGTGCTGGCTTTTGACTGTTGACAGAGGGGGGTGGGTCCTGGGGATTTTTTTACCTTTCCTTTATTTTTCTACAGACACGACCGTCTACCTTTCGTCCTCGTCTCAAACTGGATACAGGAAGAGGCGGGGCTTCTTTTGTTGGTGGACTCGGTCCTAGAGCTACTGGCTTGGTTGTAACCCTTTAGTGACCGGCGTTTCCTAGTGACTAGAAGTGGCGTATCAGGTAAGACCAACGCTCAATCTAACAAATATATACTGTGTGTGTGTATGTATGTGTTTGCATGTATGTATGTATGTATGTATGTATGTATGTATTGGACTGGACTAGAACAGAACCTAACAGAACAGATCAGAATAACAATGCAACGCAACGCAACACAATGCAATACAATATAGTTTGCTGCCTTCGAATTAGTGTTGGACCAATCTCTGCAGTTTTCTTGACAAGATTTCAGAAATGGTTTGTCTGAAACTAGGCTGAAAGAGAGTGACTGGCCCAAGGTCACCTAGTTAGCTTCATACCTATGGTAGGACTAGAACTCAGAGTCTTCTGGTTTCTAACCTGGCGCTTTAACCGCTACACCAGCTCTCTTCTATTACATAACTATGTTAAAATACCATTGAAAAAAACAGTATACCTAATGCTTTACAGAACACAAAAGGATACACTTTCCTCTCTGCAATTTAAATCTGAGAAAAAAAACTGTCAGTTGAATTCGAACACCAATTCCAACCAATTCAACTGTCAGTTGAATTCGAACATCAATTCCAAACAATGTGACTAGTATCTCATTTACAATATAAACCAGTACTTAACATTTGGGGATGCTAAACAGATTCAGATATTCAGGAGACTCAGGTGTTATTTGTCTAGGGTGTTGGCATCACTTTTTCAAATTATTTTTCATTTTGTAAAAGGAGTTATTTGCAGAAGACCAAGAGCTCATATGAGATCAGGATCACTACTTGAATAGGTTACTGGCCTTCTAAATCGATCTAGAGCTGTGTACATGACATATTATTTCATAGATCCTGGTACAAGTGGCACCATCTATAGTTTATTTATTCACTGTATTTATTTATTCAGTTTATATTTATTCACCCATCTCACTTTTACTTGACTTTAGGCAGCCTGCACTAAAACACATAAAAGCATAAAATACATAAAAATAAACAAAAAAAAATTAAAATAATACTGTAAAGACCACTGTATTTTATATATTTCCGTAGCCCAATGAGCCAATTGGCTTTACAGGGTAAGAGATTGTAGGGCGATTGCCCAGGTGTTAATTGTTCCTTAAAGAATCACCATGGTAATATGATAACCCTCTACTTACAATGCAGAGTAAGATTCTTTGGGCAAACCCTTTGTTGTTTTGTCTCATAATGAACCTTTTTCTTTCAGGCTGGGATTTGGTGCTAATCTTCACACCGTCAAGGCAGCCCTGATTGGTGTGAGTTTGCAAAGAGTCCCTTTTGTTCTCATTGAGTATCTAACCTCTAAATCTATTTAATACTCTTTCCGTGGTTGTCCATCATTATGACACATGATTTTCCAAAGGATTTACTATTAGTTAGCAGCACAGGGCTTTCTCCCTGGGGTAGCAGCTCCATGCAGTGAAGAAAATGCATGTTCAATGTAGCAATTTGTCTTTTTTATATATTTATTATAAGAGTAAATGAGTTATCATGGGGGGACTTCAATATTATTGCAAATTAGGTGCTAGCTGCACACATTTGTTATTTCTCCAGACATACGCAGCTTGCATAGTCGCTCAAATATCAGTAGTTGTGAGAATTGTAGGGCCTTTCCTGGGCAATTGATACAAGTATTTCTAAGATTATATTCATTGCTTTACCCCAAACGATGGTGGAACAAAGTTTGCATTAAGAGCAATCATGCTACTGTTTGTGAAAAAACTACTCTTCAAGGAATCCATGGATCTATAGCTTACTGATAGGAGCAGCATCTTGCAGTAATCTCATTTTCATAATGATTTAGGAATTCAATTTTGGTTTCTGCATTTTTCTCTTTGGCAGCATTCTCTCTCTGAGGCAGGGGTGTCAAATTCATGGTGTCACATTGTCGTCACGTGACGTATCGCAACTTTTTTCCCCTTTGCTAAACCGGGGGTGGGGGCATGGCCAGCATATGACGCATCTGGCCCATAGGCCACGAGTTTGACACCCTGCTCTGAAGCAATTGTCATAATAATTAACTCCTAAGAAGTGTTGGCACTCAAGAAACTCTTTTTACATATTTCAAGACCCCTGCCAATTCCATATGTTTCAAAAGGTAGCCTTATCTAACATTGGTAATGAGCACAAAACTTTCTCAGATTAAACGCATGGGCAAATTTGTCTGAACTAATGTGTTTAGCAGGAATCCATGCATGGATACATCACTTAATGGCATCGGTGTGTGAATGAACTATCACGGTTAAAACAGTAGAGATGCTTTATAGAGGAACCAATAAATCATCATGTTGAGAAATGATGTGCATACATATATAAACCAGCTCTACGCTCTATAGATTTCAGTTGGATATATATTTTAAGTACTTTCTGGATCTTTATAAATCTGTTATGCTGGGTAGCATTTGGCTTCACAGTCCATTGAAAACATTACTTGAAACTGAACAATAAGAGGAATTGCTTTCAAATACTTTAAAAACTCTTGTGCTAATCTACAGGTTGTTGTCCTCCACCTATTCAAGAACAATAACTTGCAGTATCATCAGCATTGGAGGCGTGGCTAGGAATTGTAGTTCAGAAACATCTAGAGAGCCACAAGTTCCTTACTAGGTAGTAAGAATGTAACCCTGATTTGAAATGGTAATCTCACTTTTTTTTAAAAAAAAAAAAATGATTTATATGCCGCCCTTCTCCGGGGACTCAGGGCGGCTTACAATGTGTTAAGCAATAGCCTTCATAAAGTCATCTTATTGCCCCCACAAACTGGGTCCTCAATTTACCTATCTTAGAAAGGATGGAAGGCTGAGTCAACCTTGAGCCTGGTGAGATTCGAACTTACAGTAATTGCAGACAGCTGGTGTTAATCACAATGCTATCAATCTGCTGAGCCACCAGGCCCTTGTTCATCATGTGTGCTCTTTTTATACATCTGTTTTGAAAATCCTCCATTCTTCTTTCCTCCCTTCTTTTACTGTAAAATGGAAAATATTTTAGTACATCTGAAGGTTGTTTGTCTCTCAAAGTCATATGCATAAAGAAACTAACCTTTTGACTGCTGTTTTGCTCACTTTTTACCTTAGGAAAAAAACCAAAAGACCTTGTATCTCATGTTTCATATCAGTCTGCCTACATTTTTCCAAGAATATAAACCAAATCATTTGTAGTTGTTTGTTTTTATAAATATTTCTTGTTATTTCCTCTTGACATCCATTATTTTCATCTTGAATTAGTTTATTTTAAAAGTAAGATATTGTCAGAACTAAGAGTATCTTTAAAGCAGATTAATACCAATATATCTACAAATTTGTAACCAAAAAAATAAATTATACAAAATGTTTGAAAATTTAGGCTGTGAAGCTAAACACGTATTGGAAAAGGTTTCATTTATCTCAAAAGATCCTTTGGAATACAACTCTTAATAGTTCTCTCTAGTGGGTGTCCTTGGAGAAGTGGGAGGGAATAAAATATTAGGATGCCAGCTGCAACCATTCACTTTATTTATTTATTCATCATATTATTATAGTCTCACATCTCACAAAATCCGATTCTGGGTGGTAGGCAATAAAAACATTCAGCAACAATAATATATATAAAAAATGAACAATTAAAACATTAATACTACAAATTTAAAAAGCCAAGGAGAGAGAGTTATTAACAACAATGGAGCCACCTCAACAGCTCACCATTCCCATGGAGGACCCAAGCCTGATGATGGAGTCAAATCTTGAGGGACTTGCAAAAATTTCACAGCGATGGAGCCGTTCAATTTGTATGGCCACCCACCTCGACAAGGGACTCTAGGTGGCAAAATAACTAAAAATAAAAACAATTAAAATAATGAAACCAGCCCTCTTTTGTACATATTCTAAGCTTCTGATTATAAGATTGCAACCGCCATCTAAACTGCAGATGCCCTGAATAGTAACTCCAGTAAGTGCAGTTAAATGCCAAACCTAGCAAAAATACAACAAATGTTCAGTTAATGTGTGTGTGTCTGTATAAATACCACAATATTACTGATTCAAACTACTCATATTACTCACAAATGGTTGAAGAAGCTTCTTGGATGAGAAGCAAAACATCTTCAAAATAAAACCAGAAAGTCCAGTTGCCTCTTGAAAAAGCACCTTTGGGACAACCATGACCTGAATGACTGAGAATCTCCATAGATACTCATATTACTATGCTTAATTCCAACTGAAGAGCAAGAAATTTGTAAGAAGAAATTTGACCAGATTCACTTAAAACTATGTATTTCTGAGACCCGCTAATATTAATGGGATAGACTCAAATTTAGGCTTGTCTAAATGAAACCAAATGACTATGAACGAGAAAGAATGAATTCTTTGAAAAAAAGAGTCTCTATATTTTCAAGCAGCATTGTCTTGATGGACTTGGGACAGTTCACTATTCTTTTTAATTTCCCCCAAAGTTCAATTCCATATCTGTGAAAAAGAAATAATACTGGTGAAAACCTCAAAGAAGCATTGTGAACAAAAAAGGGAGAATTTCACCTCATAATACAATAATGTGAGTGTGATACAGAAGCACTGTTAGGAAGCCCCTGTCCATAAGTCACTTTGTCTGTGTTGCTACACAATTTTTATTATTTTTTTTTAAAAAAAGAAACTACTGCAACTCTTGAGATGGGGGCAGGGGTTGGAAGGAGGAAAGGTGAAGTCATGTGCGTCACATTCTTCTATTGACACAAGATGATGGATGTGGCAGATCTTAGTAAAACAGTTGATGCCAAAGTGACAGGATTGATATGTTCAGTAAGAGGAGCTTCAAAGAGCAGCGCTCAGGAAGAAAAATGAAAGGGCAGCAAACAGCCTTGAAAGCCACCTCTGTAGTTTTGTTTCCGTGACAGCAGAAAGGCAATGACTTGCAGGCCAAAAGCAAAAAGAGTCGGTTTGGACAGGTCTGTCAGCCTCTCTCATTGCTACCGTCCCTGCTACTTTATTTCCCGTTGGTGAAGGACCTTTGAGCCAAAGTAGATGTTAGCTTGAAGAGTTTCACCTTCCCCACAATAGCAGTTTCAGAACAGGATTTATGGCAGAGAAAGAATAAGACACTAGATTCTTTTTGTGCCAGGTGTTTCCCCTTCCCGGTATTTTTATACAGGCTTGGTGCTTACTTTGCAGAGCCAAAAAATTCAACTTGTGAAAGAAGCTTTAGAGGAAATCTATAGAGATTCTCAGTCATCCCGGTCATGGTTGTCCCAAAGGTGTTTTTTCAGGAGGCAACTGGACTTTTTTGTTTTTTCTTTGAAGACGTTTCGTCAGGAACTCTCAGCATTACTCAGGTGACCCTGAGGATACAGATAAACCTCCAAGAGCTTCAACGACCCTCAAAAAGGATGCAAATGGCCAGCTGTCTGCAAGGAATATAAATCTTCCATTCCCTACCATCCAGTCAGAGCTGAAGAAGCTTCTTGGATGAGAAGCGAAACGTCTTCAGAAGAAAAAACAAAGTCCAGTTGCCTCCTGAAAAAAGCACCTTTGGGACAAGCTTTAAAGGAAGAATGTATACAAGGTTGATGGTGAGGGGAAAATATGCATTTCCTTCCTATTTCTACCTCCTCTGCTACAGAGGCTTTCCTACCAAGGACATTTTGCAAGACAAAAAGGGTGGTCAATTAATATAGTCACTTGCCATTTGTGAGTGTACAATTACATACAGGTAGTCCTCAAGTTACCACCACAACTGACCCCAAAATTTACATCGCTAAGTGAAACATTTGTTAAATGAGACTTGCTCCATTTTATGATTTTTCTTGCCGCAGCCGTTAATAATTGAATCATTGCATTTGTTAAATTAGTAAACGGTTGTTAAGTGACTCTGGATTCCTCATTGACTTTGCTTATCAGAAGGTCGCCAAAGCGGATCACATAACTCTGGGACACTGTTAAGGAATTCGCATAGCAACCCTTGAGTAGCAAGGGTATGCACATGAAAAGCGATTGAGAGTAGTTAGGAATAACACAGCCAACACACAGATACTTTGAGTTGTGTTTACTTTCAGGAAATAATAAGGCACAGTCCAATAAACAGTCCAGGTCATACACAGATAAAGCAGTAGATAGTAAAACAATAGTCCAGGGATAATCCAATAACAAAGTCTTCTTACCAGTTGTTTTAGTCATACACAATAAAAAGTTCTTCTATATTTGCAAACAGTAGCAAACACAGCAAAGAGCAGTAAAGATCACACAGCAAACAGCAAAGATATCAGCAAAGAGAAACAAACCAGGTTCTAGCTCCCTCTTAAGGACATTGGCTACAGAGCTAACCAATCAGGACACAGTATGATACAATACAGCAATACAGCAGTCTTAAAGCTATATTGATGGTTTATATATTGCCAACCCAACAAGTTAGGTAATAATCATTTCCTAACAGACACTGCAATATGAACCACTTGCCAAGCATCTGAACTTTGATCATGTGACAATGGGGATACCGCAACGGTCGTAAGTGTGAAAAACGATCATAAGTCACTTTTTTCAGTCCCGTTGTAACTTTGAATGGTCACTAAATGAACTGTTGTAAGTCAAAGACTACCTGTACAGCTGGAATGTAATATAAGTTTTGATTGTACGATTTTTGTTTAACTCTCCTTTCCCACTATGATATATTTTCTTCTCAGTCAGTTTACTTTGTCCAAACCCTTCTGAACTGCCAACTGGTCATCAGTGCCATATTAATTCACTTATTTTTTTGCTTTGACTAAAAGTTTAGTTCGGGGTAATCCCAATATGTGTATCTGTATCAGAGGTGGGTTTCAGCAGGTTCTGACCAGTTCTGGAGAACCGGTAGCAGAAATTTTGAGTAATTTGGAGAACCGGTAAATACCACCTTTGACTGGCCCCGCCCCCATCTATTCTCTGCCTCACAAGTTCCAGCTGATCAGGCGGAAATGGGGATTTTGCAGTAACCTTCCTCTGGAGTGGGGTGGGAATGAGATTTTACAGTATCCTTCCCCTGCCACGCCCACCAAGCCACGCGCACAGAAACGATAGTAAAAAATTTTGAAACCTACCACTAATCTGTATGCTCCAAAACTGTTGCATCTTCTCTTAGTTTCTACCAAGTTTATGTGGTGGAACAGTGTTTGGGGGGACGGACGATCTGGACGATGTGGTTCCAGATGGTCTTTCTCACTCTCCCTCATTATTTGCTTCTTGTTTGATGATTAGAAAAGAGTGATAGGAAAATGGTTACAAGAGCTAAACTTAAAATATTTTGTACTTGGGAAAAAAAGCTCCAGAAGAATCATTGCATTTAAAACCAGTACGTTCATCTCTTGACTCCACATTTGTTTCATCTGACGGAAGAGAGAAATGGCACAAGTATAGTTTAGTCTTCTCCAACCTGAATGCCTTCCAGATGTAATGATTTTTTTTTGTTTGTTTGTTTGTTAAAATCAAGTTCTGGGTCATTATGACTTTGAGAACCAGTTGCTAAATAAAAATAGTGGGAAGGAGCTATTGATATCATGACCTGCTTGTGACTTTTCCAGAAGCAAATGATGAGCTACAGTGGAAAATAGGATGCTATCCATGATAGGATTTTTGGACAGTCCTAACAGAACTCCTGTTACGATCTTCTGAAGACCAGCATTTAAATCATTTCAAAAACCAATATTCAGCTATAATACAATTCGTTGTATGCAGTTATTTTATTAGTGCATTATCTCCTTACCACAAATTGAAGGTCATACTGTGAGACTAGTTAAGCATATTTTAAATCACATAGTTACTTTTTCAGCTTTTGACATTGGAGATCTTTCACAACAACAATATTTCCAGCTCCCAGCCTTTCTGAATCCAGCTGGAAATACACTCAAAAATGACCTGAGTTGTTTTGGCTCAGGGGTGTGAAAATGGCGCCCCACAGGCCAAATGCGTCACATCCAGGCCACACCCACCCTAGCTCCGCGAAGAGAAAAAACATCGCAAAATGTCACATGACAGTAACGTGATGCTGTGAGTTTCACAGCTGTGTTTTGACTGATTTTAGATATATTTGGAGATCAGGATGCTAGGAGCACAAGCGTATTTACATATCTATACAGCTCACATAGAATTACCAACCAATCTATATTTGTTATTCCCAAATACCAGCAATGGACAGAGATGTATCACCCAATCAATGCCCACTTGCTGGCCAATTACTGAGTGCCTCCTAAACCCATTCTGGTCCATTCCTAAATATCTATCTTTTCCCTTTTTAAAAAAATGAAACAGAATGAAAATTGGTAGCGTTTCTCCATCTCTTCCTGTTTGCCACCTGTCCAATGTTCACTGCCATCAGAACTCCTAATGCTGGTATGCTTGGTCTTCTGCATTTTGTCTAATTATGACAGAATGCTCCTTCAAGGATATGGAAGGGAAGGTGAATCAAGAATTTCACTCCAGCGAGAGCACCTTCAAGCAACAGTATGTCACTGTTTCTGAAGTAGCTGTCATTATCTTGCAGCAGTTTTTTCTCATCTATGGAAAAATGCCACTGACACAGTGATATATTGCAAATGATTGCAATTACAAACTTCTGGTTGCATCATCATCATATGGCCAGTGGGGGACTCATGTGGAACTGTACCCTTGTCTGGAGGAGCTAGGTTTCTTATATGACTAAATCCAATCCCCTCCTCAATGTAGCTTGTCCTTCCTTCCTTCCTTCCTTCCTTCCTTCCTTCCTTCCTTCCTTCCTTCCTTCCCTTCCCTTCCCTTCCCTTCCCTTCCCTTCCCTTCCCTTCCTCCCTCCCTCCCTCCTTTCTCTCCCTCTCTCTCTCTCTCTCTCTCTCTCTCTCTCTCTCTCTCTCTCTCTCTCTCTCTCTCTTGTTTTATCAATGCTTTACTGGATAAATTCTTCTGCACACCGAATTATTGCATATTATTTATATATAGTAGATAATTTGAAGGTTGCAAGCTGAACAACCATAAAGATTGATTCATCCAAATACTGGTTGAAGTGGATGGTTTCTACTAAAGTGTTTTTTCATGACTTAGTTTCTAAAGATCAGAGATGGGTCTTCATGTCTGTTTGCAATTATCAGTTGTAATTAAAACAGTTTGTTCCTCACTTGCAACAACTTATTTTACAATGTTTAACCCATATTTTTGCCAATACATCAAACAGCATCCTCTGTTTATTATACCAGAATTTGCTGGTTTTCTACTTACAAAACCTTTGTGGATAAAGGTTTATATTCTTCAGTAGTAAATTATTCTTAAACACAAACTATGAATCGCATTATTGATCTTTATAGATTATTCTGTACCAGACTTCCCCAATACCAGGGATTGGAGGGGGGTTGTAGTCCAATTCATCCAGTGAGTACAAAATTTAGGGGAAAATGTTACATATCTGTATTAAAGGATTTTAAACAATGTAATCCCATGCTGTTATATTTTCCTAGCCAATATGATTTATATAAAATTCAGCAACAATTTAATTTCTGTGGTTATGGTGGCAGCATTAAGAGTCTTCAGAACCTATCATTTCATCCTTTGTAGTGGTAGAACAAGAAAATCTGACCTTTGTTTTTTGTAAACAATCAATTTAACAAGTTGCTGAAAAGCACCTGAAATTATAAAGCAGTCCTTTAGTTATAAGTGGCTCTTCATTCAGATTACCTACTTTCCAAAGAAATCTGATACTCTTCTTATAATTAGAAGGAAGGAATGTTGCTCTATAATCAGTTTGTCACTCTAAAGTCCATCTAGGTTTCCAAAGAAAGGAAATATTCATCTCTTTGGAAACACTTTGCAGTTCTTTGTGAGCTGCTCAAAGCAAATATTACACGATAAAAGAATTTCCTCAATTATTGAAGTAAAAACACATACAAATATGACTATGTGCGGTGTAGTCTTCTGCGAGCAGCTTTGGAAATGATCAGTATGTGACCAAAGTACCTCATAGCCAAAACATATGCTATGATTTTGATTACTGTGGCATTTTGTAATATGCCAGGGGAGATTTTTCTAGCGGATTTTCCATCTTTGGTTGCCCGTACAGATTATATTGCTCAATAGTAATAATCCAATAGCTCAATGTGTGAAAATTTCTCAATAACTCTACAAGATAAAATCTGAATCCCTTTGAGAGGCTACTGCTCAATGCTGTGCTTTGTCTTCTCAATTTAATTCAAATGTCTCATTCTGAGATTTGAGAATAATACCTTAATTAAAACTCCATTATGAGAACAATATTAAGCATGACATAAATATTTGCTCATCGGACTGTTCTCTTTCAATATTAGTGATTTTTGCATAACACAGAAAAAACAGTCAGAGAAAACCAAAAGAAATCTTACAAAATTTAATTTACACCATCATCCAATATACTTCTGCATATCTTTGTTGTACAAGCAGAACTTGCTTTCTCCATATCCATGCACCTTTTGTTCTTTACACTTTTCACCTCTTTACTTCTGAGATCTTTTCAACTCCATCAAACCACAAATGTCATGGTCTTTTATGTCAGTTGATTCATATAGTTGGACAGTGATTCATCTTCATTCAGTGTCTTTATAAAACCAAACCACATCAATGCCCTTCCTTCATATTGGTAATTAACTTTTTTATTCAAAGTAAATAGATTTGTCACCCATTTATTCTTGACTTTATGTCAAGAATCTTGTTTTACTAACTACATTTCTCCATCCTCTTCCATCCATCCTCATTGCATTCAACTTATTTTTATGATTCTCTTGGCATACTCAACTCCTAGTTTTATATAAAAAGCATGTCTTACACATAACCATTCAAAATTATTTCTCCCACCAGACCACATGATATCCACTTCTTTATTTAAAACCTTGCCATCCATTTACCCATCTTTCTAAATATTTGACCATAGTACACAAATTAATCTGATAATTTTTGCCAGCTTTTTCCCCAATTATTTGTTCAATTTAAACTATTAGGCTCCATTATTTAAATCTTCATTAATGCACATTAATTTTCAATCCACACATTTCATTGCATCATATGATCTATTTAACATCTGCTGCAATTAATTTTTGTTCTCATCCAACAACTAACATCATCTGCACATTGAAGTACATAGACATCCATGTGTTAAACTAACATACTTGTAACATCACCCTAAGATATACATGTATTAAATATATTTAACAAGAAAATGAACATCACATATTTTTGCCTTACTCCCTGTCCACATTGAATTCTAAGCATTCCATTTATTTTCCTGCCTGCTTTACTTCCCACACTCATTGTTCTTACAGAATTCAGTGACCATTCAATATTTCCACCAAAAGTTCTATAATTCAAACATTTTCATTTATTTTCTCTCAATTCGCTATCTCACATTCATGCGTTTCTCGATGATCTGCTGAAGAGCAAAAACTGGATCTGCACATTCCAGGCTGAACATAAAGTCACACTGCACTTCCCAAAATTTTCTTCATTGAGACTCCTCATACCTTTTCAATCAAAAATTAGGCAGACTAACAAACTTAACTGCATAACTAATTTATGGGATTACTATTACTCTTATAATAATTAATGGCATTGCTTTTGCAAAATTCAAAGCCCTTTTTAAATTAAAACCAAAACGATCGTTTGGCCTATTGTCTTCTTAAATTTTAGCTTATTCCCTTTTTTAGAAATGTGTGAGGCTTGTGTGACAGAGTTTCAGTTAGTCTTACAGGTTCCATTTTGCTTGTTTATTCTGGATAAAGTCCAAGTCGTCTAGTGTGTTTTCAGTAAGGTTCAGTAAGGTCCCTGAGCATGAATTGTTCTGGCTGGCATATGGGATATGCATTCCTTGCTTCTGATCATAACTGCTTTTTGCTATGTGTAGCATTATGCAATTGTACCCCAAGGCTTGATGTTATTTTTCTAATATGTTTGCTAGACTGTCTTAATATAAGTTCTCTTGTTATGGCAAATTTGCTAGAACAGAAAGAAACAGGTCATTTCTGCACTGACTTTTTAAAGCTTCCTCAAGAAATCTTTCTCTAGATTTCAGAAAGCACCTCATTTGGATTAATAAACTGCTAAACTCCAGGAAGGGGACCAGTTCTGATCCTGAATTGCTGTCCCTCTCCAAGGTGAAATAACATGTCCCAAACATTTTGGGAAGCAAAGAGTTTAGTTATTCATTTTTATGGCACTGAGTCATAGTAAAAGGCTGTCTAAAGAGATGTTTTTTAAAGCCTGCACAGTCTACTAACCCACATGCAGCCCAAATCAGCCAAACATGGCATTCCACAAAGGGCTACATTGTTCTCTTAGAATTATAAAACAAAAGAAAGAGCTTTCTGTATATTGATTAGCCGCTTTTCACTTGTTGAATCATAAAGCTGTATATACAGAACCAATGAATCCTCTTTCAGCTCCCTCAATGATGTACCAATCTCTTTGAGTACTTCTTTGTGCACAAAAAAATTGAGGACCTAAAGAGTGTTCCTAGATGTAAGTATAGAAACAACAGTCGGGGGTGAGATAATCTGCCCCGTGACAGGTGCATTGTTGCTATTGAAGCTCTAACCATTTTCTACATGTGTGCAACATCAGCAATGCCACATCTGCCATCTTACACATTCGCATACACACGCACGCACCCTAAAGATGCCCGCGTATCTAAAGATATGGGCAAGTCCATAGTTCACATCAGCATTCTGTGTTGTGTTTTTTTTTCAATATACTCTGGGCTGTGAAGTCTCTATGCTACAATCCAAACAGATCTGGAGGACACCAGATGAGGGATGATTTCAAGATATGCTTGCTACAAGAACAGCAATATTATAGCTGTCAGGTTGAGCTGGTTAGCTGCTTAGTCTAAGCCAGGGGTGTCAAACGTAAGGCCCGGGGGCTGGATCTGGCCCATGGGGTGTTTAGATCTGGCCCATGGGGCTGTCCTGGAAACAGTAAAGGACTGGCCCACGGTGCCTCTGCCAGCGAAAACAGAGCTCGGGAAGGCCGCCTACAGCCCTCCCGAGCTCTGTTTTCGATGGCAGAGGGTTGCAGGAGGCTGTTGCAACTGAAAACAGAGCTCGTGAGGGCCACTGGCGGCCTTCCCGAGCTCCATTTTCGCTGGCAGAGGGTTGCAGGAGGCTGTTGCACCCAATAACAGTGCTCGGAAGGGCCACGGGTTTCTGTTTTAGCTGACAGAGTGCTCAGGTTGCCACAGGTGCCCCCGACACGAGTGACGTTGAGCTGGCCACACCCACCCTGGCCATGCCCCCCCAGCCGCCACCCCCCCCCGAGATCAAACACAACCCTGATGTGGCCCTCAATGAAATCGAATTTGATATCCCTGGTCTAAGCAAAGATCACACAGTCTTACACTATTGTATTAGATAGATAGGTGTTGTACTAGGTTCATTAGGGATGTGATGGTCAAAACACTACCCAAACTACCCATGTGAAAACTTCCTTAGAAGGATGGTTTTGTTCAGAATATCTGAATGCAATATACATAGTCATCAACTTACAACAGTTCATTTAGTTATAACGGTACTGAAAAAAAGTGACTTATAACCATTTTTCAGAGTTATCCCCTTTGCAGCATCCCCATGATCATGTGATCAAAATTCAGACACTTGGCGATTGGTTCATATTTATGACGGTTGCTGTGTCCCCCTTCTGACAAGCAGAGGCAATGGGGGAAGCCAGATTCACTTAACAACCACGTTAACTAACTTACCAACTGCGGTGAGTCACTTAACCGCCGTGGAAAGAAAGGTCGTAAAATAGGGACAAAACTCACTTAACAAATGTCTCTCACTTAACCACATGAATTTTGGGCTCAATTGTGGTCATAAGTCGAGGACTACCTGTACATGCAAACCAGATGAAATTCCTTGCCTTCAGTCCTTTGGAGAATTGTAAAAAAAAAAAAAACAGAAGAAGAAAGAAATCATAATTGTGCTGAGGTTTTGAGGGGAGGGGGGAATGGCTAATTGCACAATCCTCTTTGACTTTGAAGGCTCCTTTCCACTTTGTTCAGATCTTGATGGCATTCGCCCAGAGACTTAGGTCTCATTCCAAAAGCATCCTTTTAATTAAGATCTTTCTCCCACATAAACAAGAACCCTACACCCCCCCCCCGTCCTTTTCTTTCCCTTGAAGCCCTTATTTAACATAAAGCTTAATTTAGTACCATCTCCTTCTTCCCACCCCACCCCCTGCTGAACTCAGTTTATGACTTTGGTTTTCTGATTTACGTCTTGGAAAAAATTGTGGTGATGCTTCTCATATTTCTAAGAGAATTAATGTTGGAAGGCAATGTAGAGCAAAACACAGAAGAGGGAGCGGGCCGGAAAACTGTGCTCAGTTCAACCTCTCACGCACGCTTACAAGAATAGCATTTAGGGACAGGACAGTATGGCACTGGGGACATTGAAAATATTTTAAAGGGACCAAGAGTTAAAATACATTAAAAGCAGGTTTAGCTGTGGTGATAGGAGGAGTTAAATTAGTGCACGTGTTAACATTTATGTGTTGAAACGATTTCCTATCATGTTGGACACTAAGGCTGTGTGGGACCCTTTGAAAGCTGTGCTTTGCAATGTATACAAAGCTCCGCTCTTGAAAACATTAAAGCAGTCCCTATTTTTTTCAAGATTTGTGCAATGAGGTCAGAAGCTGCTTTCAATTATGTCTACATGTTTATGCTTCCACAGCCGTTCTTTCTGCTGGAAGGTGGGAAGTGGGTGTACTTGCCCATGATGGGAAGCCCATCTTCTGAATCATTTGCAAAGCCCTGTGCAACTCCACCAATTGGCAAGTACACAGCAATCAGTGTCACACTGTTCACAAGGGCTGCAGCTCAGTGCTAGAGAACATATATTGTAGGATCAGCCATGGCCTCTCCAGGAGATCAGGAAAGGGGAAGACTCCCGCATGAAACTCTGGAGAAGCACTGCTAATTCAAACTGTTCTACAGGTAGTCCTCTACTTTAGGGGTGGGCAACTGTGGCCCTTTTACAACCTGTGAACCTCAACTCCCAGAATTCCTGAGCCAGCTTGGCTGTATCAGGAATTCTGGAAGTTGAAGTCCACAGGTTGTAAAAGAGTGACAAACTGCTGAGCTGAGTCTTCACATAATGTGTCCAAAGTAGGGTAATTTGAGCCTCACGTGGGAATTCTGCCTCAAGTGGGAATTCTGGATTTATTTGCTCAATGATACTTCAGTTTGTTTTCTTGTCTGTTCGTAATATTCTCAGGGATCTTCTCTAACACCAAAATTCAAAGGATCAATATTTTCCTATCCTGCTTCTTTAAAGTCCAACTTTCACTTCCATAGTGTATCTCAATGAGTAACATGACTTGTGTGATTCTGCTCTTAGTAGACATAAACATATCATTGCATTTGAATATTTTATCCTCATGGCTGCTCTATCTACAGCGTATTTCTTGACTGCTTGTTCCTTTACTGTTGATGGCTGATTCTAAAGGCAGAAGCTATCTACTACTTGAATATCTTCATTGTCAATTCAGAGGCTGGTTGTTCTACTTCTTGTCATTAATATTGTATCCTTTCTATATAACAATATATTGGTGCGGGGGGAGACCCAAAATCTTAAAACTAGCCAGGTTCTCAGGGAAGTATGCTAGTTTTCAAAATACTTAAGATTAGCAATTGAAAGTATCCTCCTTTCCTGAATACAGAAGTAGCTACAACCCAAACTTTACAATGTGGAATTTGCCACATCCCAGATTCTCTCCTCTCTTGCCATGACAGAGATCCCAAAGCTTGAAGTCATCAATTGCAAATTGATAAATGTTATTTGAAATGGATTAGTAGGTAAAATGCAGCTGTTTTTGAAGATATGCATTTTAACATAACTTGTTACAAGGGATATGTCTGTTAAAATAAACAATGGATGAAAGGGATTTTAAAATATAATTTGAAGATTACAATTAGTGTCTTTTCCTAATCAATTTCTATCTTACAACTATAATTAGCTGTAATAAAAGGAGAGATTTCTGTTTTTTCCTATTACTTAATGACTTTCAGTGCACACTTCAACTAGTAATTTCTTGACAATGTTTTCATTTTTCCAAAGGTCCTACACCATAAAGTAAAATATCAGTGGAAGCAGTGGTGAAATCCGAATTTTTTTACTACCAGTTTTATGGGTGTGGCTTGGTGGGCATGGTGTGGCTTGGTGGGCGTGGCTTGATGGGTGTGGCAGGGGAAGGATGCTGCAAAATCTCCATTCCCTCCCCACTCCTGAGGGAAGGATATTGCAAAATCTCCATTCCCACCCAACTCTGGGGCCAGCCAGAGATGGTATTTGCCGGTTCTTCAAACTACTCAAAATTTCTGCTACCGGTTCTTCAGAACCTGCTGGATTTCACCCGAGTGAAAGTGTTATAAAAATAACAGTTATAAAAATTATATTTTTATAATATAATATATTATTATATAATATAATATAATATATATAATATAATATATATAATATAATATAATAATTATATTATAAATTATATAATTTATATATAAATTATATTTATATATAATATAAATTATATATTAATTTATAAATTAATTTATAAAAATAATTAATTATTGTAAAAATAAAATGTAAATATATTAATCTATATATTTGCCTAATCAAAACCTACGCATTCAGCATTAATGAAGAAATGCTGCACAGAAAATAGTATGATGATCTGTGTCTTCCAAACAGGAAAATTAAGTGGAGAAAGTTAGAAAAGTACCCTGTTTCCCCTAAAATAAGACATCCCCTGATAATAAGCCCAATTGGCTTTTGAGTGCATGCACTAAAATAAGTCCCCCCTGAAAATAAGCCCTCCCCGAAAATATTTAAATGCATGCGCAGCCAGTCCCCACCATTTCCTCTGGTTTCCTCCACGTGCCCCAAAATAATAAGACCTCCCCTAAAATAAGGCCAAGCACTTATTTAGGGGTTCAAAAAAATATAAGGCAGGGTCTTATTTTTGGAGAAACATGGTACTATTGGCAGCAGAGATATTTTCTGTAGGTTCCTGTGGCCACAAATAGGCTCAGGTTAGACAAAGCAGCAGGTAGGCAATTAGCTGGAGATTTCTTTCTGGAAATCTGCAATATAAATTTTATTCCCTTACCTTATTGTTCCAGGTGAATATGTATTTCTCCTTTTTCAATTTTGGCCCTGTTACACACTGAGGAAAAGATTTTATGATTTTGTAGTTGGGTAGAGCACTAGAAAATTCATATTATAGATTCATTCCGTTTCTGTGATCCAGGGGTGAAATGCAGCAGGTTCTGACAGGTTCTGGAGAACCGGTAGCGGAAATTTTGAGCAGTTCGGAGAACTGGCAAATACCACCTTTGGCTGGCCCCAGAGTGGGGTGGGAATGGAGATTTTGCAATATTCTTCCCCCAGAAGTGGGAAGGGAATGGGGATTTTGCAGTATCCTTCCCCTGCCACACTACTAAGCCACGCCCACCAAGCCACACCATGCCCACCAAGCCAAGCCCACAGAACCGGTAGTAAAAATATTTGGATTTCACCACTGCTGTGATCGTGAAGTGAGATGCAGAACTATGGTGAATGCTAAGGCTGCAGTGGAAACAGCAGTATCATTCAGAAACAAGTTGGTCGGAACAACCAACCAACAAAGGCTAGAGATTTCAACAAACCTTATTTGCCTGGCTTTGTCTTGCAACTGAATAAATATTTATCAGAAGTCATTCCAGTTCAGGAGTGTTTACTCCCAGATATGAGGCTTAAAATTGCAGTGTACAAGGATCAAAATTTAACTAGTGGCTTCCGTATCCATGACTGTCTTCTGTTTGCGACTGGAATTTGCATACTCCAGCTTAATATTGACTTGCTGTGAAAAGAGCTTTCTTCATCAGTGTTGATCTTCCAAAAGGGACTTTTATAATAAACATGTGTGTGTGTGTTTACTATATATATGTGTGGAGATGTATACACACACAGAAAGTCTACTGTTTGAGATCAGCCTTGAATCAACTTTTATCATTTACTTAGGGTAATTTCAAAAAAGGAGAGGGAGGGAGAGAGAGAGAGAGAGAAGATCTAGTCTAGAGGAAACATGCAAGCCTTTAGTTTGAATGAATACACCACCACCACCATCATTACTGAGGAGGTCCTTCTGCTGGCAGTACATTATTCCTGAGCAGAACGTCTGTTTGCCTTGTTTTGTCTAGTCCACAATTTGCATTCACTTGATGGATTGCCAGGGTCGGAGGTGCACTGCTTGGAAATGCTGAAGTGCCATCTCAGCAAACTCTTAAGAGGAAGGCAAACACAAATAGGAGACTTTGCCCAAACTCCTTGAGTCTTCTTAGGCTGCGTTAGATCAATATGACAGTTTGCTAAGAAGCTTGGACACATATCCATAAGCACTCTCTCTTGGATTACCGGATGTGTTTCTTCAGAAGGCAGCCGTCTTTGGCTCTTGAAGGGTTCATTGTCAAGAGCTCATTCACCTGCAATCCATTAAGCCACATATACAATCACGTGCCACTTTGAGAGATTTACAATGGCTAGGACTCGCTAAGAAAGGGTGCAAAATGGATACTGAGCCTTCTGTAAAACAGGCATTTGCATTCCATATGGAAATGAAAGGGGATAATTTCCATGAAGCTAGAAAGCTCTCTATAGAGCCTTAGAGCCACTATACCTAAATATAATAGTTTAAAAGGGTTATTACAATGTAGGCAGTGCTATTTGTATTCCACATGGATATACTGCATAATTAAAGCATTGGATTTTTTTCTCTTAGGATGTGATTTAGGGACATGGCTGAAAGTCTTCTATTCAGTTGTGGTCTGCATAATATTCACCTTATTTTTAGAGCTTCACCAAACAGAGGTTACATTTTAGCATGAAGAAGAATCTTACTGCAGTCAGTGACCAGTCCATTAAACACCCGATGTACATAAAACTCATATTGATTAACCAATTAGGCAAACAGATTAATCAAATTGCTGCACATCTTACATATTACATGACAAAATTTGGATGCACTCAAGGAAATAGAATTGTTTGAATCTGAAAATATTCAGCATCTTTCTTCTCCTTGTCAACATCATTTAGGTTTTAGCTTTTCTTTGGGAGGTCAAGTTTTCAGTTTATCCCCAATACAGTGCAGTAGATGGGTTGAGAGAGAGCGAAAATCTCCCCATGAATTTTGATGGCTGACCTTGAACCTGATTGTCCAATATGCTAGTCCAGGGGTGGGCAAATGTGGCCCTTTTACAACCTGTGGATTTCAACCCCCAGAATTCCTGAGACAGCTTGGCTGTCTCAGGAATTCTGGGAGTTGAAGTCCACAGGTTGTAAAAGGGCCACATTTGCCCAACCCTGTGCTAGTCCATTGTCTTAAGCCTGCACCACACCAGCATTCTATGACCAGCAGATGTAAGTTATATCATGTAAAAAAAAAGTCACTTTGTTTATAAGGCATACCATACTATATCATACATGAGCCAGTGACTGTTCAATAACCAATGAAATGTGTGCACGTCTACTATAACGTTTAAGCTGGTGAATTAATGATCACGTCTTCTAACGGATGTGTATCATGTTTCATTCATGTTAACTCTACAATATTAGATATCCATAAGAATAATACAGTTGTAAATCAACAATCGATCAGGTCAGAAACCAGTTTGCCCCACAGTGGCCAGTTACCAGCTGATACGTAGAAGTCATCATAATATTGATAAGATTAGTGCTCCTAGAAACTAAATGAGAAAAGACATATTTTCAGTTTGTCTAGCCATCTCATGTACATCTGCCAGATCCGAGTTTAAAAAAATCTAGAGAACCACTGGATGACAGCAAGGAGTTTTTCTGCCTGCCTGCCTGCCTTCCCTTTTTTTTGCTGCCTTCAAGTGCTCTCTTGTATTCTTGCAGCCAAGATCTGCTAGCCCTAATGTGATATAGTCTTTTGCAATCTGAAAATGTTCTACCATAACATAGACAGTTTACTGCATAGGCTAGTAAGATACAACATGGAAATAACTAATATATATTACCACATGTCAAATAAATTCCGCCCTGCACTTTGATGGATTTGAAAGTAGCTGCCAAGTAAAATTGCATTGTTGCTCTGGAATTTAAAACTTACATTACTTTAAAAGCTAAAGAAGGTGGAGAAGATGCCATGAATATAGTTGTTTCACATATCAGAATGGAGGAGTTTAAAAAGCACCAGGAGAAGAAAGCTGAAGCCTGACAACCTCAACCCCTTAAGAAGCTCTGGCCAAATCCTCAATTAATTGATCATTTTTAAAGCTGTCTAAGTAGATGAGTGATAAAATATTTTCTCTAATCTATCCTGAATGTCGAACCATTCATCTCAGTTTCTCAATTATACTGAATCATCTATCTATGGTCACGTAGCTACAGCCAATTATTTTCTTTGGCGGGGAGACATGCAAGTATTTTATTTTGTTATAAAATATTTGCATAGTTTTCTTGAATTTTGCCAGGGTTGGAGTATTGGAGAAAAATGTATTTCTCACTGACATATTGTTCACCATGTTGTTTTTACAACATTGAAGGCCAGATTAAAGAACTGAGATATTTAAATTGAGCCACATCCTGAATTCTTTCCTTTCTAGACTGCTAGACTTTCTAGACTGAGCCACATCCTGAATTCTTTCCTTTCTAGACTTTCCAGACTTAAGTGGCTGTATTCATAAATATCGATTAGACAATGGAACTTTGTCTCCTTGAGATTCTGTGCTGTTTTATCTTGAAATGGTTGAACCCCTTAATTTGTTAGGAAAACACAGTCAAATTGATTGACCAGGTCTACTTAAAATCTGCAAAGTGATTTCCCACCTGTGGGTAGTAAAAGCCAAAACCAGTCTAATTCCAGGTGATCTTTAAAGAGCTTATTTTTGAAATTTATAAGAAGTGGTTTGCAGTACTGTATAGAGAGAGAAAAGGCAAAAAAAAAAAAAAAGAAAGAAAGAAAAGAGGCAACTACTTAAAAAGCCATTGGAGTACCCTCTACCTGTTGGAATACAGAGAGATTTTTCATTCTTGACAGCATGGCTTCCATTAAGCATAATTTCTATAAAAGAAAAATCCCTCATCTACAATTTCTACTTAGTTTTGTTTTTCAGGAATTTAATTCACGTCTGCAACAGCCAGCAAAGAATAAAAATGTTATTTGAGTACAGATAGTTGAGTAATTTAATTTAATGCTATTAAAAGTCAATATTTTTTTATTTTTACTATTAAATTTATGCGGATGTTCAGTAAATTTTGATTTTATTTTAGCTACTAGGATTTGCCATTCAGAAGGGTTTTTTGAGGTCTGCTCTTCAAGATTACCCTAATTGTATTTCCATATTTTAGCCAGGGTGTGTTTTATATAAAATATTGTTTTGAACATTAACTTCCATGGTAGATAAGGAAAAAAATGGTAAAGATTGTACATTTAATTCTAACAGTCCATTATAGAAAGTAGATTTGAGAACTGTGAAAGGATATTAGCATACTTGGCTGTTTTTCTATACACTAATTCTTCATCCCGAATTACACCCCATAACATATAGAAGAAATATATTTAAAAGCTTTTGGAGGCTGAAAAACAGCATTTTTTACTGGCACTTTATTATTGCTTGGAGAACCTAATCTGAAATTACTGAAAATACATCAACAGGACTAAATATTGTACAGTTAAACTTCAGCCGTATAGTGTTTTCCCTGGCACTGCTCCTATCTACAGTAACTCAGCATTCTTCGAAATGAATGTTCTTTGGGCGTGTGGATTTTAACTCTCGGCTTTTCTAACCAGCCTGACCATTGCTAGGAAGTATACACATCCTGGAGACACCCAAATTGAGAAAGATAGATCTGTATAAAAAAAAGAATATTTAGAAGAACATTTTGATACTCAGTAGTGTGATTATCTTCATTTGTGCCAACCTTAGAATATTGAGAATAAGCATGTAACACAACAAGAAAATGCTCCCTCAAGCCCACCAGCAGGAAAATGCAGACGCATCATTTGGTGAGTTAATCCTCCCCTGTGTGACATCAGCTTCTAGACTGACAAAACTCTCCTAGCATATCCTCTGTAGTTTTCAGTACATGCTGTGGGCACTTGCTGAGGGGTTTTTCAAAACATCTGAGCTGTTGGTACAAGGAGAGAAAGCTGTCTGACTATCAGGATGTCATTCCTCCTGAATAATAAAGTCCTACTGAAAGCTATGATTATTGCAACCAAGTGCTTCCTCTTTTCACCACAGCTGCCACCATAGTTGTAAATTCAATATTACTGTGTTACAAAGGAATTATAGCCTATTAGAGCATGTGGGTGATCATTCGTAGAATATACAAGTGCATCAAGGGTGGGTTCTACTTACCTTTACTACCGGTTTGCAATGGGGCTGTGTGCACTTGCTTTGCTTGCGCATGCGCAGAAGCATTCTGATGACATTTCGTTCGGTGGGCAGAGCCTCCTGCTGGTTTTACTACCGGTTCTATAGAACTGGTCCGAACCAGGGGCAACCCACCACTGAAGTACATATGTCTACTTTTTATTTTGACGGCTATCTTTTTTTTCCTTAGATACCTGTTTTTATCAAGGATCATTTAGGCCAGGGGTGTCAAACCTGTGTCATCACAGCATCATCGTGTGACGTATCACAACTTTTTTCCCATTTGCTAAACCAGGTGTGGGCGTGGCCAGCACATGACACATCCGGCCCTGATTTAGGTGATCATAGCTGAAACACCAGTTAAATGTTTTGATATACTTATTTTATTTATGAAACCAAGAGAGAACGTATACTACTTGTAAAAGCTTGGCATTTTTGTTGTTTGTTTGTTTGTTTGGCCATCTATCTTGCCATGTAGCCATAGGGCTACTCTAGGCAACTTACAATAATAGAAAGGAAGAAAATGAAAGGACTGTAAACAGAACAGAAGTAAAATAATAGAACCCATAAAATAGGCAATGAAAAAAGAAAAAGAATGAAAATACATCAATATGATAACCATTTTCTGCTGGCACTGGGAAACTGGAGAAAAGATTATGAACCTCAGTTAATCTATTTTTCTGATACGATTTTGTTTGAAACTGTAAGCCACTAGGAAGTAATGGAAAAGAGGAGGCACCTTGATTCTTGAAGAGGCTAGTAAGAAGAGAATGAATTATTTAAAAATTACATTAAATACAAAAGAATTATAGTCCATCACTATATGTGTTTCCAAAAAGAAACTTGGTTTAGAAATGAGCATGATAGCAACAGAGTATTCCTATGTTATTAGTACTCGAGGTTCACGTTATCAACATAACAGATACTTATAATTTCTCGTGTACTTATTATGTAGCAACTGCATGCTGGAAAGTGGCTTAACCAAAGTCTCTTTACACATAGAAATGTTTACAGAAAGACTATAGATGTTTCCCTAACTATTTCTCAGTTACCTTTCTGTTTCATGCCGTTGATGTGATAGTCTTCCCCAGTGAGGTGCCTCCCGTGTATTAGATTACACTCCCATCTTCCACTGTCTTGGAATCCTTGATCATTATAATGGTGCCGGGTTGAAGGAAGTGGGCATGAAGAGACCTCAACATTTAACAGCAAACACAGAAAATTCCTATCATTAAGTGATACAATACATTTCTGGCAAAGTAAACTCTGCACTCAAGAGTTTTTGACACCTGCATCACTCAAACTCTACCTGTTGCAGCAGGAGTAAAGATCTTCCAAATGTCCTGAGGCTAATCCCCAAATATCCTGCAATTAACATACCCTCCTCTTTTTTTTTTTTTTTTTTTTTTTTTTTTTTGCTAATAGGCCTTGGCTCCCTCCCCTTCTCCCCAAAACTACATACAAGTGCCTAGAAGGAGGTAGCGATTAGATTACTTATGCCTGAATTCACCTATTGAAAATGAAATGTACTAGCTGATGTAGTTTGAGAAGGTAATTACGAATCGCCAAGTGCAGCCAGAAAAATAGTACTTTGCAGTAGCTATTGAAGAAGCAAGTACAGTACTTGCTAAAAGGGATGGGAAAAGGGGGGAGGGGCTGCAATCAGGACTTTCAAGTTTAAACAAAGCACATACACACAAAAAAAGGCAATATGAGCAAGCTGAACCATCGCAGATCAGTAAATTCAGAAATTGCTGCTGGCTGGAAGGCTAGAAATTTTTGGCCGCTGATGGTTTGCTCCTATTCTCCTGCCTTCTGTTGATGTCTCCCTTCCCCATTTTCTTGCCAGTGGAATCTGTCTCATCTACTTGCTTGTCTCACATAAACCCAAGTTATAACCCCAGACATGGGCAAAAGGAAGCACAAGAATGAAGGAACGGCAATTTGATTTAATGATTAGCCACCTGACCTGCTGGCACCTTTTGAAGCCTTAAGTGAGAGTAAATTCCCATTCTTCCGGACATGGGCTGCATGTTAATCACATGGAGAAAAGCAGGAGAAAGAGGGGGTTGAAATGGAGACATTGTTCACAAGGCAGAAAGAAAGAAAATGGCCCTGTCCTTGCTGTGCTTTGTGTCAGTTTTATGCTGAGTTTTGATCACACAAATTTGGGGAGGGGGGATGTCTCTTGACAAAGTGTTTTGCATTAGGCATACATTTCCTTAGTTTCTTCATGTCAAGTACACTCAAGTACAGATTTCAATAAGCATGCTTAAAGATACTGCTAAAGAATTAAGAGACTGTTACATCAGTAGATGAATATGAAGAAAATTGTATCATCAGCTAGGAGAAACTCCCTGCTGTTTTGTCCTCCAAAGTATGGTATTCTATCAGGTTATACTTTTACAACTAATCTTTCTCAGAATATTCCATTTTCATTTTACATGCCATTGAGATCTAGGGAACTGCAAGTATCTTTTACATTATTTCGAGCTGGTTTAAGGAAGAACTGCAAAGCCACATAAAGAAGTTGTAGATCAGTGGGAGCAGCTTCATCATTTGTCCATGTAACCATGAAACTGGTGTTTCTACATGGAGAATGCTCAAAGTTGCTGAGAGAAGTTCTCTAGCTTTGTACACCTTCAATTTGGAAATGGCAAAGACTGGTGTAATTCAAGGATAACATGTATTTATACTTTGTTATTAATTTTTACCCCGTCACAATCAAAACACATAGTATAATTATAATTGCATTTTTTTCTTGAAAACTCGCTGATTACTTTTCTATTAGCATTTGTTTCTTTCCTGCATCTATATACTACGACAACTCTCATTCTCGTGATCTTTACCTTGGTGAAATGGCGCATCACAGGGCAACAATTTTGGAACCAAAATACCTCAAATGGGCTAACTTATAGAATATGGCCAACATGTGGGACCTAGAGGAATGAATTCCAAAGGATGAAATTTGGGGAAGAATGCCTGTTTCAGTGCTAGTGGCTCTGCTGTGCTGCTGCTATGGTCACATAATCTTAATTTTGAACATTCCCTGACAGTTTCCCAGCCAGTCTTGCAATCATTCACTCCGTCTCCCAGCAGCAGCTACTTAACTCCCTGCTGGGTTGGGGAGAAGAGAGGAGAGAGGAAGGGAAGGGAAGGGAAGGAAAGGAAAGGAAAGGATCACAGGCAGGGGTGATGTCCAGCAGGTTTTGACAGGTTCAGGAGAACCGGTAGTGGAAATTTTGAGCAGTTCAGAGAATTGGTAGCGTAAAATTTGAGCAGTTCGGAGAACCGGTAGCGGAAATTTTGAGCAGTTCAGAGAACTGGCAAATACCACCGCTGGATGGCCCAGAGTGGCGTGGGCATGGAGATTTTGCAATATCCTTCCCCCAGGAGTGGGGAGGGAATGGGAATTTTGCAGTATCCTTCCCCTACCATGCCCACCCAGCCACACCCACAGAACCGATAGTAAAAAAAAATTGGATTTCACCATTGATCACAGGGCAACAACCAAGGTACCTCAAATGGGCTAATTTATAGAATATGGCCAAAATGTGGGACCCAGGGGAATGAATTCCAGATGAATGAAATTTGAGGAAGAATGTTCTGCTTCAGTGCTAGTGGCTCTGCTGTGGTCACATGATCTTAATTTTGAACATTCCCTGACAATTCCCCCGCCAGTCTTGCAATCATTCACTCCCTCTCCCAACCAGCAGCAACTTCTTAATTCCCTGCTGGGGTGGGGAGAGGAGAGGAGAGGAAAGGAAGGAGAGGAGAGGAGAGGAGAAAGGAAAGGGAAATTTCCAATGCTCCCTGCCAGATTCTCAGAAGGAAACTCAATGGGGAAGCCAGCAGGAAGTCAGAAATCACACTTGCTCCTTTGCCCACTCTTGATCATTATGTTTCTCAACATAGGTAAGGAAGTATCTCTGAAACAATGACACAATAGGGCACAGGTTGTCTACTACTGTTTAAAATTGAAGACATGCTAACTGATCTGTGGTACAACTCTTCTTGAACCTGGTTCAAAACTATCATAACTTTCATAAGTAGTCATTCAAAGAAACCAGAATGTAGCATTTATCACCCTACCTCATATAACTCTGGTTTTTTTTCCTCAGTAAGTTATTATAAAAGAACGAACAATAACTTTTCAATTAGATGTTCCCAAGCAAACTTTGTTGGGCAGTAGGCTGCTTGTCAGGGAAAAAAAATCTGAAGCAGTTTTACTTCCAGCTAAGGTTCCAAGTCACTCAGTAGCATTATGGTCAACAATTCAGTAGATACAGTATATGCTTCCACAGCATGAAATTGAATGAATGGGAAAATCATCACACCTGAATTTCTTCTCTTTGTGTGCTCCTAAATGCAGAGGAGCTCCAATAGAAATATTCATATGCAACACATTCCTGTGCCATCTTTTTTTCTTGCAAATTCCCGGCAAGGAAACCAATGATGGGGAGATACAATAGTTTTAGCTTTAAAAAAATATCCAATGAGCTTTGTAGTTAGGGAAGAATTTTTTTAATTCCTTAATATTCTACTAACTATATTGTAACTCAGTATTTTAAAACAACAAAGAATTATTGGTAAGGGATTAAAGGAATAAATATCTGCTGGACTTAATGGTTATCCTATGTCTTCTAAAACATTTTGGATTTGTACTGGATTAATTTCCTGAATCAGGCATGAGTCAGGCATTAGTTCTTGGATCAAGTTTCAAAACCCAGATAGAACATAACCCTAGTTTTTTTTTTTTTTTTTACATGCATCTTTTTTCAGTCACTAGTTTTGATCCAGAATTTTACAAGAATTTTGGTAGCAGGATGTAGATCAGGAGAACATGGTATAATCCCATGGTTAAAGGGTGGCTAAACAGTGATGGTTCAACAGTCTTTCTTGTGTAACTCCTGGAGGCTTAACATGGTTTATTACTGCTAATGATGCTCCTACCTAGAGAGTTGGTAAGGATGTCTACAGAGCGTGGTTTTTTAAAAAAGTCAATATTGTGGGTCAGTGGTGGGTTTAAATTTTTTTTACTTCCGGTTCTGTGGGCATGGCTTGGTGGGTGTGGCATGGCTTGGTGGGTGTGGCTTGGTGAGTGTGGCAGGGGAAGGATACTGTAAAATCTCCATTCCCACCCCATTCCAGGGGAAGGATATTGTAAAATCCCCATTTCCTCCCGATCAGCTGGGACTCAGGAGGCAGAGAATAGATGGGGGCAGGGCCAATCAGAGGTGGTATTTACCGGTTCTCCGAACTACTCAAAATTTCCGCTACTGGTTCTCCGGAACTGGTCAGAACCTGCTAAAACCGACCTCTGTGGTGGTTGCAACAACTGCAGTTAAAGCTCCCCTTGTTTTTTATGTGTGTTGCAGGTACAATCCAGATAAAAACAGGCAGAACTTCAATTGCAGCAGTATGGCTGCAGCCTTGACTTTTTTCGTCATACCCTGGCGATACCCCTAGAGCAGGGATGTCAAACTCAAGGCCCGCAGTCACATCTGGCCCCTGTATTGCTTAGATCTGGCCTGCAGGGCAAGTCTGGAAATAGCAACGGATTGGCCCACGGTGCCTTTGCTAGTAAAAATGGGGGGCGCTTGGGGTGCACCCCCCCCCCGCAATCGCTTTTGGCCTCTGGAAGGTCCAGGAGGCCTTCCAGGCCCAAAACGGGGCCTCTGGAGTGCTCCAGGAGGCCATCCTTAACTCAGAAGGTTATAAAAGGGAGGAAAAGTAAAATATTTTACCTTTCAGGTTTACAGGATTCTGCTTCTATAGCCTATGTCAATAATTTATAGTTCTAGCCTTCCTATGGAGTCAGTTTCTTGATCTGGTCTCTCTCTCATAAGGTGATCAAGAAGATCAAGTAAGTATTAAAAAAACAAAATCACAGAAATGTACACCTCCCTATTTTTATAAGTTTATAAAATCAGGTCTGCAGAGGTGCGGTCCCGTGTCATGCTCACCATGGCCACACACACACACACCACCCAGCCCTCCAAGGTCAAACCCAATCCTGATGTGGCCCTCAATGAAACTGAATTTGAGACCCCTGCCCTAAAGTTAGGGAAGATGTCATCTGTAGCATACACAGGCAGTTTGCCTAATAAAGCGGATGTGACATACAGTACGTACTGTAATATGAGAATGACATAACTGTCAACTTTCTACATTTTGTGTTGCCATTCTGAGTACTGCATGTCTGGCATTACATTAAAATACCTGACTGCAAAGCATATTTGATCCATGGATTATCAAAGATCAGACACTATGACTCAGCAGACTAGGATGTGTTCACACACAATACTAGGTAGAAGTCTGGCTATCTCTACTCTACTTCAAGGAACTGTTCCTTATTTAGGAATAAAAATTAATGTTTATTTTCAAGCCCTTTCTAATCAAGGAGAACTATGTGCAGGTACTTCATCCTATGTGTTTCAATCAAGGCTTACAAAATATTCCCTATTTGGGAATTCTTTGGGTGAATAGTCTAAGGGGGAAAAATTGTGTTCAAGAGCACAGATCCTACCTTTAAGGATAAATAATAATAATAATATCTTAATTTGTATACCGCCCTTCTCCCTAAGGACTCAGGGCGGTGTACAACCACATAAAAACATAGACTACAAATATTAAAATACCATTAAAAGATATATATATATATATAAATTTGGCCCCATAATTAAAAACAGTAACAAACCAATTAAAACATTTAAAAAGTGTTAGGCCAGCCCGACTTGCTAGAAAAAGAAAGTTTTAAGGGCACAGTGGAAGGCACCGAGGTCTTGGATTCTCCTTATCTCTGGGGGCAGCTGAAGAGGTGCCCAGAAGAGGTGCCCAGAAGGATATAAAGAGGTTGCCCAGAGGGATATGATGGTATTCTAGCTTTCTATCTAATCAAATGCAGTTCTCTTCCAAATTGGCTTTTCCTAATGTATCAACTGAGCTTAAATGGACTCCAGAGGATGGTAGAGGACAGGAAGGCCTGGAGGAATGTTGTCCATGGGGTTGCGATGGGTCGCAACTAACAACAACAACAATGTATCAACAGGACACTTCACACTTATGACTATTACATGTATTCCTTTGGATCATTATGGGAGCCACAGAAACTGAGGCCTTCAGGGGAGAACAAAGAGTGGGAGTAGTTTGTCTTTTGAGGATGTTGCTTGGTATTTTAAGTGATTAGCACCTGGGGGATTAGATTGTAAAAAAGGACTTTGTTATGTGATTTTTCTATACTGGAACAAATGAGGGTTTTTTTGCGGATGTTAGTAGGATACTTTTATATTATGTATGTGAGAAGGGATGTGTGTCGGGGAAGAGAGAGACAACTTGCAGCTCCTGGGGAAGGAGAAGGTAGCATGATAGAAATGATGCAGGCCATTTTAGGAGACAGTCCAATAGTGCCCTCTGTCAGCCCAAGCTTTACGAAACTCTCTTCTGGCCCTAGAGATTTAAGCTGCTCCCTCCCTGATTGTTTTCAGAAGTTAAAATTTGGCTTGTCTTTGGATGAATTGGTGATTTCAAGACTGTTGCTTGGATATTCCTGTGGCAGAAGTTATAATGTTTCACAGTCTGTATATTTCTGCTTTTGATAGATAATATACGTTGTAGGATTATAGTATATTATGGTTTATCGGGTATTGTAGTTTTATTGGTCTTGCTCAGTTTTTTTTATTATTGGCCGTCACAGGATAGTTTGTTTGGAAATGAATGGGATAGAAACACAATAAATAAATAAATATAGTTTAAACAAGGCATTGTTTGGTTTATATATAGTACTAAGCCAAAACTGAGACAGTTTTGATATAGTGTTTAAGGCATCAGGCTCGAAATCTAGCTAATCTAAATCTGCATAGATACCTGGAACAAATATGCCACCAGAATATGTTGTATTGTGCTAATATTTTGAAGAAAATCGTATCAGGGATAACTGGAAGACTGTGTGAGTTCTAGTTTCATTTTAAGCACAGAGCTAGCTGACTACTGTACCTTGAGCCAGCTGTACGGGGGGTGGGGAGGCAGTGGCAAACCACTTCTGAAAAACCTTGCAAAGAAAACTGAAAGGATTGGTCCAGACAGTTTCGGAGAATGAGAATCAGGAGCCTTGCTGGCACAGTGCAGTATTGCAGGCAAACTCTGCCCACAGTCTGGAGTTCGATCCTGACGGGGCTCAAGGTTGACTCAGCCTTCTATCCTCTCGAGGTTGATAAAATGAGGACCCAGATTGTTGGGGGCAATATGCAGATAATGCTTTGACAATATAAAGTGTGCCCCAAAGTGTGCTATAAAGCATTATGGGGTGGCATAGAAGCCTAAAGACTATTGCTATTGCATGAAATGGGGGGGGGGAAGCAAAATAGTAAACACTCTTAAGACATGTAGTTAACTATAGTTTGTTGAATAAATCACAATTGTCTGTGTTAACGCTATTCACTAAGCTATAATCTAGGAGTAGAGAAAGTAAGACTCAGGGACTATAAGCAAAACATTTGTATGGTTGTTGTTTTTTTAAAAAAAAAATCAGATTTATTTATTTTTTAAGATCACAAAGAGTGTCCCTTGTGGACATCTAGTTCATTTGTGTTTCTTTTCCCCTAAGCATCTAAAGCATCAAAATTGGTTTTGGCTCTATCCCCTTTTGGACTGTGGCTCTTGCCAGAAATGTCAGACTCTTACAATAAGCCAGTGGTTGACCAACCACACAATAGTTGTGTTCACAATTTGGGGGAGGGGGGAACAAGACAAATTACATTACTGCATAGATACAAGAATCATTAATTAATACAAGATCACCAAATTTTGCTGTGTATCACAGATGATAAAAACAGAGGTTGCTGAATATCTGAAGGCCATAGAAAATAACCATGCAGCTATCAATGGCTGGGGGAGCTATAAATCCTGCATAACACAATTAGCTATGGATTAGTAGTCAATGAACACATGACTTTTTTTCTTTTCTTTTAAAAATCCTGTAATCTCTTGCATCGGGGTTGAGTTGGGGCAGCTGAATGGAGCTGAGCATTTACTGGCCAGATGCCCTTCCTGATGCCTACATGGACTTCACAGCAGATGTTTTCTCTTTGCGCCCAGAGAAATATCTGCCGTTACCTAGGATAAAAACTCACAACCGCCTGATTGTGAGGTGAGAACGCCACCTCTAGGCCACCACATCACTCAGTGAACACATGACTAACCACTTATTTATTATTGAATAGATAGGGCTATAAGGAACTGAATTTGAAAGAAAGATTATAAAATTGTTTTAAGAATACCAGGACATGCCGTGCCACAACATTTTTTAAAAAATCTGGTAGAATGCAATGGCAAGTCACTTCTGAATTGTTACTACCATAGGAAAAGCATTAAATCACCAGGAGCCAAGCTGAACTTTAAGGAGACCTGACTTGATATATAAATCAAAATTTGCTGCAGCTCCACAAAAGACATGTTATCTGAGATTTAATCTCCCACACAGCTAGGCTACCTATCTTTCATAAAGTGCTTATGTGAACTCAGGCAAGAAACACAGGTATTTTAGAGCAGACACACATTCTGATAATAAAAATAAGTCCTTAAGATGTCTATTCCAGCTTGTGTTTACATTATACTGTATCTTGCCTTCTCAACTGGGAATCTGGTAATGCAGGTATATACGTGAGCAATCTCAAACTCAATTAATGCTGCTGTTCAAATCTCCTTTTCCTTCTCTTCCTCTTTCAGATGTCTACTTTTACTTCAAAAGACAATATCCAATGAACATTTCATTAAAATTAACCTTGAAAAAATGTTAAACTTAATTTTAAATCCATGGTATGGCATAATTAGGGTCTATATCTCACAGAAAGTAAGTTCCATTCATTTCAATGGGCCTATCCCTCCAGATCCATGCATAATTGTACAAATGAAGTATTATACATATGAAACTTTTTTCCCCCTCCAGTGATTACTTCTTTGTATTTTCTGCCACAAGATCATCCAGCAGACAAACAATTTTTACCTTCTGGTCATTTGCAAAATGGAGATTGGATGAAAGGGAAATAGTTCCTAGACTTCTTTTTGGAATCAAAATGGTGACATCAACTCTATGCCCAATATATAAGCATCATAATATCTGAGATTCTCCCTCTACATCTGGCATTTGACTAAAGATATAATAAGGCTTTCAAGTTAAGTTACTGTTCATATCAGCTTTCTTATAGTAACTCAGAAAATTTTTAAAAAATCAACTAGAGAATCTCTATTTCTTTTAATTCACATCTAAAATCTCAACAATTTAAATCTTAGCTTTGATAAGATTGTTACCAAATTAAAAACTAACGATTACATTTTACCAGTTTTGTCAAAGCTCAGTACATTTTACCCACCCAATCAATGCAGTCGGTAACAGGCAGTCATGCCTAATAAATATAATTGTAGGGATCTATTAATGATTCTTTTGTTATATATGCATGTTTGTCTATCTACTTAGACATGTATATTGCCTAGGGCACTGTTTTTCAACCTTAGTACTTTAAGATGTGTAGACTTCAACTCCCAGAATTCCCCAGCCAGTCATGCTGGCTGGGGAATTCTGGGAGTTGAAGTCTACACATCTTAAACTTGCCAAGCTTGAGAAACACTGGCCTAGGGGCATAACAATGGATTTTTTTAAAAAAAGTGTTATTATTAGAGCAATCATGAAAGGCTGCTGAACAAATTTACAACTGCCTCTAGTATGAGGATGACTGTTTAGTTTTCAGAACACTTAGTAAAGAACAGAGTTCCCCAATTTCTGGGGGAACGTGCAGAATCCTTGAAATTTGAAAAGCATAAAGTATCCGTCATACTAGGTTTGGTGTCACAAAATGCTACTTACTAGACTGATGAAGTTGTTTCACTTATCTCAATAGGATGCTATTTACTATACCTCCTTTGCTATTTTCTGAGCATGTGGACATTCCTCTAAGTTAAATGACTTCCCAACTGCTGCATTTCTGGCTCAGGTGATTTATGTTGGGACCAACCACAAAGCATTTTAGGAATAAACAAGATGTTGGTGCTGGTGTTCACACCATGCCAATTTCTTAAAAAAATCTGAGTTTTTTTTTTTAAACCAAAACATTGGAGAAATCATATGAGAAAGGGAACCAGATAAGTATCAAGGCTGGGGTTCCTAGGCATATAAATGTGTGAAAGGAGAATATCTACATTCTGAATTTATTTCTTTCATCCCCTTGTAGAAATCATCACTGTTTTTCTCTCCTGCTAGAGTTGCACATTGATGTTTTTTTGAAGCTCCTGGGAGCTGAGTACTAAGCAGATGTTCCAAATCTCTTGAAAAGGCTGCCAAAATCTGACCTCATAAGAAGACCATTTTCTGTCTAGGGAGGTGTCTTCATGGATTAGCCTAACTTCTTCTCAGGTGGTCTCTCTATGCAGGCACAGATGCAGTTGGACTCTACACAGAGTATCATGGGCAAATTTCTGGGATTTCAGTTCTGGCATGACACTAAACTTGCTCTGTGTGTTTTCTTTCTAGTCTTCATTCCCTTCATGGCTCTAGCCGCACATATGTTATGGTGGCTGAAACCATCTTTTTAATGGTATATATGAAAACTATTATATTAATTTGCCTTCAATATTAAATATTTGCCTTCATAATATTAGACTAGTATTGTTGTGTGGTGGTTAGAATGCAGTATTGCAGGCTAATTCTGCTGATTGCTGGAAGATTGGCAATTCGAATCTCACCGGCTCGAGATTGACTTGGCCTTCCATCCTTGTGAGATCGGTAAATGACCATTCAGATTGTTGGTGTTCAATATGCTGGCTCTTTAAACCGCTTAGAGAGGGCTGTAAAGTGGTATTTAAGTCTAAGTGTTATTGCTAATTGGCATTTGGATGTTCTGGTAATTTTTAAGACCTTTTTACCAGACAGTATTTTCTCCAGGTGCCTGCAAGCCTATAGCAACTTTTTTTTTCCCCTTCCGTTCAGTTGTATCCAATTCTCAGTGACTGTGTTAGACAAGTCCCTGCAGTTTTCTTGGCAAGGTTTTTCAGAAGTGGTTTGCCATTGCTTCCTTCCCAGAGCTGAGAGAAAGTGACTGGCCCAAAGTCACCCAGCTGGCCTTGGGCCTAAAGTGGGACTAGAATTCACAATCTCCCGGTTTCTAGCCTGATGCCTTAACTGCTACACCAAATTGGCTTTGCAGTTTCTGTCTCAATCAAGCTAGTTTAAAAGCAGTGGAATACATGTCATAGCCAGGACCCACAGCTATGCTGGGTGACATGCACTCCAAAAAGTAGGTGGTGCAGATCAAAAAAGTGGAAGAAAGGAATTAGATTAGTCTTAAATTGAAATTAAACATACTGTAGTTAATATGATTATTCCTCCTTCCATTACATTTTTAAAATGGTGACAATTTTGGAAGGGAAAACCTCCCAGACCTCAGGCATGTGGAGACACAGGTGATCCTTGGGGCCTCAAGTTAAATTATTGGTTTAAGATGATCTTATGGGCAAAGCAGCAGCAACAACAGCATCTTAGTGAAACATAAACTCCTGAACTGGCTGTTGAATCCAGAGTTCAGATTAAATTGTATTGGTGTTAGCCTACTTTGCTATTACCGGTAGATAACATCAATATATCTAAGGATAGTCTGAAACACATTCCACCAAAGGCAAAAGCTAAAATGCCCAATGCGAGCAAATCCCAATGTGAGCAAACAGTAAAAATCTTGCTATTGCTTTAGAAATATAGTAACATGCCAGATTGAGAATAATTGGACATAGTGAAGTACAAAATCCTCTCCATGCATGGAGCAAAGAGGTTCCACACAGGCTGAACAAACAACAGTTGTTTGTTTTGAGACTTAAGATTTCAGTAGCATTGTATATGTGTTTTGACCTCCACGATCTGATAGCAGATTAGTTTGTTTAGCCAGCTTGCTGTAGACTACCCTAGGGGCTGAAGCCACAATCCAACAAAAATAACACCCTTCTCCATTAGGAAAAAAATATTGTTATTATTATTTACTTTATTCATTAAATATGAAACTCAGCCAACTGAACATTCAAAAATGCATCACAAATACCATTGACTGGTGCTAATGATTGATACGGGTTGCTGCCAGCGTCCTAGGTATCAACCAAGTACCTTCTTAAGATGTACGATGTTCCCAGTAGTACAGTTTTTTGCAGTTCTGCTGGTGTTATTGCAGGAAGCTGCAATTTGTTGATGTATTTTATAAAATTCTTGGACATGGTACCAAGTGCTCCGATGACAATGGGTATCACTGGTACATGTTTCATCCATAGCCGTGTAGTTTTGATGGCCAGGTCGCGATATTTATGAAGATGAAGATGAAGATGAAGATGAAGATGAAGATGAAGATGAAGAAGAAGAAGAAGAAGAAGAAGAAGAAGAAGAAGAAGAAGAACAACCAAATGACAATTCCGTTTAAAACTGAAGTTTTCCTTTTAAAACTAAAGTTTTGTTCCAGGAGGATTTCATGAAGGAGAAATATACGTTCAGTGCTGGTCAGTTTTTTAGCAAAGGGCATTGAACTGGCATAGGTTTTCCACATATTTTTTTTATAGGGGGAAAAATGCATTCCTGCTGTTCTGTGGGATGGAGACCACTTGGGGCTTCCATTGTTGAAGGGGACATTCTTTCAAATTGGAGATATCATTTATTATGAAAGATCACAGGGCAAGGGGATCAAAGGTATCTTAACCCTGATCAAGGAATCTTCCAAAGCTCTTCCTGATTACTCACCATAGAGAGCCAATTATATGGAATCCTGTGGATGTTTAATTCAAATGGCAACTATGGCTGCTGCATGCATATGGACATCTGTTCATGTGGGCCAATGCAGTCCACAGCCATTCTATTTATCTACATTTTTAAAATATTTAACTACTGTGTTCCCTTTTCAATAGAGACAAAAGGACAAAAACAAAACAAATCCACAAAAACACAAAAGCCAAGAAACGCATGAGAAGAGTAACAACAAAAGCAGAAATAAAACCACAGTTTAGGAATCGTCTCTTGAAAGATCTGGCCACCTCCAATAGTCTTGGAATATATCTCTCAAGGTTTCTTTACCAATGGCTCTGTTGGCACAGATGCAGAGAAGCGAACCAACGACTTGTTAAATTAACTAGCATCTCAAGGACTGAGAGTATCTAAAAACAAACTCCAGTATGTGGAAAAGGAAGTGAAATATTAAGGACATTTGATAAGTAAAGGCAGCAGAAAAATCACTCCCTCAGAGAAAATTTTGATCTCACTTGCTAATGCTGAAGTCAGGCGTTTCTGAAGGCAAGATGGAAGGAGAATACTGAAGGGCATTTATTTATAATTTCAACTTTGATAGCTATTGAAGTGGTTCGGGAATAACGAGAGGCACAAGCAAGCAAGTGACAACAGCTCTTTAATATACAGTGAGACTTCAGCAAAAACTCAGGGGCTGCAGTCCTCCTTATATACAATCCAGGAGGGACTGTCAGCCAATCAGAAACGTAGGCAAGTTTGAAACTCCCGCTTAAAAAGTATCAATACATAACACCCCTCCCTTCCCAGAAGGCACTAATACTCAAAAATTAACATATGTACAAACAAAGTCTCGCAGGTGCTTAGGACGAGTTCTCGCCCTAGTTGACCTGCGCAGTTCAGAGTCTGGTGGGGCGTCGAGCTGGTCGGAGGGACTCTTTGTCTCTCCCAGCTCCGCCAATGGAACCTCCTGGATTTTGTCCGGGGCGTGGTTATCCCCGGCTGGGAGTGGTGACTCGCTGGGGCGGCGCTGGAACCAGGGCTTGTCAGCTAAGTATTCGCGCGACCCCGGGCTTGAGTTAGCTGTTTTGGAGAAGTGGTCATAGTTAGGCTCGGAAATGTCTAAGTTGATGTTTGCCTCGCCAACCACCCGTTTCCTAAGTTTGTCTATGTGGCGCTTCCAGAGTCTATCTACCCCAACGTCCACCGTGTATGATTTTGGGCCTGTTATCCCCACTATGGTTCCTGCAACCCATAGAGGACCGCTGGCATAATTGCGAGCGAACACCGGGGACCCGACCTGAAACTGCCTTAAGCCACAGGTCTCTCCCCTAAAGTTTTCGTGCGAGTAGTTAGGGTGAAGCCTGTCCAACATGCACCGGAGCTTCCTTCCCATGAGGAGCTCTGCTGGGCTTCTCCCTGTTGCTGTGCATGGTGATGCATGCTGAACTGCTAGGAATTGATCTATCCTGGCCTGCCAGTCCCCATTGTCTAATCTGGACAGTGCTTCCTTGGCTGTCCTGACAAATCGTTCAGCCAATCCGTTGGAAGCCGGGTGAAATGGAGCTGATAGGGCATGGCGGATTCCCAGGCCGGCCAAGTAACCTTCGAAAAGGGTTGCTGTAAATTGAGACCCGTTGTCCGATACCAAGGTATCCGGCAGGCCGTGGGTGGCAAACAACTTCCTTAGGGCCTTGATAATGGCTTCGGCCGTTGTAGATGGCATTAATACAATTTCGAGCCATTTTGAGTAGGCATCCATAACTATTAAAAACGTTTGGCCATGGAACGGGCCGGCAAAATCAATGTGGATCCTCCCCCATGGGCCTTTTGGTTTTTCCCACTCTCGGATGGGCGCTACTGGGGGATCGGGGCGAGACTCCTGGCAGGGTCTGCACTTCCCCACCCACTCGGAAATGACCTGGTCCATGTTGGGCCACCAGACATAGCTGCGGGCTAAACACTTCATCCTAACAATGCCCGGGTGCCCTTCGTGCAGCAACTCCAAAACCCTATTTCGTAGTTTCGTTGGAATTACCACCCTGTCACCCCATAGCAAGCACCCGCCTTGCATGAACAGTTCGTTCCGTTTGTTGGCAAACCCTTGGTACTCCTCCCCTACCACCTTGTCCGGCCACCCTTTCAGAACCCAACCCATAACAGTCCGGATGACTGGGTCTCTATTTGAGGCTTTCGCCACCTCGCCGGAGGAGATGGGGCCCAAAGTTAATGTGTCCAACAAGAGGACGGAGGCTTCCGGCATTGGGTTGTCCAGTAGGTCGGGAAGGGGGCAGCGGCTAAGGGCATCCGCGTGACCCAGGGTCCTCCCAGGTCGATGGACGAGTTGATATGAGTAGGCCGACAAAAAAATGGCCCATCTGGTCAAGTGAGGGGAGAGGGCAGCGGGGGTTGGCCTGTCGCCCGCCAGCAGTCCTAGCAAGGGTCTATGATCCGTCACAAGTTCGAATTTTCGGCCATAGAGGTATTCGTGGAATTTTTTAACCCCCGCAATCGCAGCCAGAGCCTCTCTGTCCAACTGGCTATAGTTCCGCTCTGTGCTGGACAGGGTACGGGAATAAAATGCAATGGGCGCCTCTAGGCCATTCGGCAGTCTATGGCCTAGGACGGCACCAACTCCTACGGGGGAGGCGTCACAAACTAAGACGAGCGGCAGCTCTGCATTGTACTGTATCAGGAAACTGTCCTCAGATAGGAGTCTTTTCACTGCCTCAAAAGCGGCTGCTTGCGGTTTCCCCCAGACCCATGGTACATTTTTTCCTAAAAGCTTGTGAAGGGGATCTGCAACCGTGGCTTTATCTTTTAGGAACATTGAGTAGAAATTGAGCAGTCCAAGGAAGGCTTGGAGCTCTGCTTTGGATTTGGGGGCTGGTGCGCTCTTAATAGCTCTCACCTTGCTTTCGGTAGGGTGGATGCCTGTGCCGTCCACCCTGTACCCCAGAAATTCTACAGAGGGGACCGCTATCCTACACTTGTTTCTTTTAAGTCTTAGTCCCGCCTCTCTGAATCTGGACAGGACGTTCCGTACCCTGTCCCCCAGCTGGTGTTCGTCTTGGGCGCTGACTAAGACGTCATCGAAATAGGGCACCACTCCTGGGAGTCCTTGCAACAGGCGCTCCATGGTGCTTTGAAATAAGCCGGGTGCGACGCTCACCCCAAATTGGAGCCTGGTGCATTTAAATGCACCCCTATGAGTCACGATCGTTTGCGCCTCTGCCGTGGCGGCATCGACCGGTAACTGTTGGTAGGCTTGGGCCAGGTCTAATTTGGCAAAAATTTTTCCGGGGCCCAGGGAGTGTAGTAGATGGTGCACGATCGGCACCGGATAGGCGCTCGGCTGCAAAGCCTTGTTGATCGTGCACTTGTAGTTGGCGCAAATTCTTATTGAGCCGTCGGACTTAACTGGGGTGACTATAGGGGTCTCCCACTTAGCATGGTCAACGGGGACCAACACCCCTTGCTTAATCAGTTTGTCCAGTTCCGCATCGATCTTCGGTTTCAATGCGAACGGCACTCGTCTGGCCTTTAGCCTTACTTGGGCTATGTTGGGGTCTAAGTTTAGTGAAATAGGGGTCCCCACATACTTGCCCAACGTGTCCCCGAAAACGTCCTGGAACTCGGACAGGAGGCTGTCTTTCAGGGTTGACTTGGACATCAGGTGGACGCCGGTGAAGCCCATGCCCAGGGCTCGGAACCACCCCATGCCTAGAAGGCTAGGGAGCTGCTTCGTGACGATGGTCAGCGGCAGGTCCTTCTCGTAGTCTCCGTAGGTGACCCGGAACGTGCCCACGCCCTCGAGGGGGACTCGGTTCCCCTGGTAGTCTAGGATGCGCAGTCTCTGTTTGGAGAGTTGATCCTTCCGGAACGACGGCAGGAGGGTCTTTAGGGTCGCCCACGACATTATGGAGAGAGCTGATCCGGTGTCGATCTCCATCGAGCACGGCCTTCCGTTGATCTCGACCACCGTGCTGACTTTGTCCTCGACCGTCGTGCTGGCCTGGTCGATGTGTATGCTGCGGCCATCTCGCGGTTCAAATTCGTGCCGTTTTTTCGCGCCGCCTTCTCTCGTTGGCTGCTTCTGACGCGCTGATTCCGGTTGGCTGCGGCGCTCACGTGGTTCGTGTCTTCTGGGCAGAATGGCTCTACAGACTCGCGCCAAGTGCCCTTTTTTCTCGCAGCGCCTGCAAATAGCCTCCCTGTATTTGCAGGACAGTCTATCGTGGTGTCCGCCGCAGCTGGAACAGCTTTGCCGGGGGCTGCCAGTGTCTTTTCTCTGGTGCTCCGTTCGGAAGACGTCCTCATCCGACTCGGACTCCGAGCTGGATCCGGCGTCTTCTCTGTGCACCGGGGCAGACTTGGGGTTGTCTTTGCTGGTCAGCGGACGCTGCAGCGTTTCAGCGGCCTTTGTGGAGGCTTCATGAGCCCTAGCCTCGTCTAGGGCTCCAGCAAGCATCAAATCAGGCTTGGCGAGCAGACGCCGTTGCAGCCTAATGTCCCGAACACCACAGATCAGTTGCTCAAGCAACGCATCGTCCAAATCTCTATAGTCGCAATGGGTTGCGGCTTTTCTCAGGCTGGCCATGTACGCGCTGACCGGCTCTCCCTCTCGTTGAACGCGCTGCCTCAGTTGGTATCGCTGCACGAACTTTGAGGGGACGGGAGCGTAGTGAGCCCGGAGAGTTGCCATCAGGGTGTCCCAGGAGACGGTTTGAACCGGCGTTAGCTCACACAGTGACTCGGCCATCTCAAACACATCCGGTCCGCAGTGACTTAGGAATAGGGCTCTCTTTCGATTAGCCGAGAGGCCCTGCATGTCGCTGGCTTCAAGCGAGCATTCAAACCTCGTTAGGTACGAGACCCATTTTTCGCGGGTCGGATCGAAAGGCTTGGGCGGAACGTAGGCAGACATGTTCGGTATGCCTCCTGTGGTTCGCCTCGTCGCCTAGCTGAAGCTCGTGGTCTCACTGGTTGGCTTCTTGTAGCCTCAATCCCACCTTCGTCGCCAATGAAGTGGTTCGGGAATAACGAGAGGCACAAGCAAGCAAGTGACAACAGCTCTTTAATATACAGTGAGACTTCAGCAAAAACTCAGGGGCTGCAGTCCTCCTTATATACAATCCAGGAGGGACTGTCAGCCAATCAGAAACGTAGGCAAGTTTGAAACTCCCGCTTAAAAAATATCAATACATAACAGCTATCCAGTTGAATATGAACATGTTCAGAGTGGTGGTCATTCTGCAACTATATGCCTTTCCTGGGACTATTTTTGTTCCTATCAATGGGCAATTGCCTTACCTAATGCTTGAAACCAAGTTATACAGAATATATCTAAGCAGAGTCAGAATCATTTTTACTTGGTGGGGGTTACAGACAATACCAGGGAATCAGGGGTGGGTTCTAATTTTTTTTACTACTGGTTCTGTGGGTGTGGCTTATTTTGTGGGCATGGTTTGATGGTCATGTAACAATTCTTTAGGATTTAGCAGAGGTATTGGTCTACCAGGCTTTTAACTGCTTGCAGAGCCGTATCAGTCTACCTATTTGTTTTTGGAGTGTTCCGGTCTACCCACAGTATTTGTTTTTGGAGTGCACCGGTCTACCGATTTATTTTTGGAGTGCACCGGTCTACCACCACACTGCCTTTTACCACTGATCAGCTGTAGGGCGGCCCTTTGAAGTACCACAGCAAGAGTTTAAACAGTTTTTTTCCTTCTAGCCGATCAGCTGGGACTTGGGAGGCAGTGAATATATTGGGGGCAGGGCCAGGCAGAGGTGGTATTTACCGGTTCTCCGAACTACTCAAAATTTCCACTACCAGTTCGCAAGAACCGGGGAGAACCGGTAGTAACCCACCACTGCAGGTTCCACAGGTCTAGTGGTTAAGGTATGAGGCTAGAAACCAGGGGAGTCCCACCTTAGGCACAAAAGCTGGCTGTGTAACTTTGGGCTAGTCATTTTCTCTCAGTACAACTCACCTCATAGGACTGTTGTTGTGGGGAAAATAGAAGGAAAATTAGGTACATTTGCCACCTTGAATTATTTATTTTTTAAAAAGCCAGAACTAATTTTTTTTTAAAAAAAATAAAACTTCCTAGAAGGTAATAGCAAAAAAAAAAAAAGTATACACTGTTGCCATGTATCCATATAATCATCTATAATAAAGTTTATTTCAAGGACATTGTAGGAAGTTAGCACCCACCCCTTTCCTGGAAGAGTGAAATATTTTAGGAAATATGAAAAAGGCAGAATATTATATTTCCCTGGATGAGAAATGGAGAAGCATATTTTACAGACAAAGCAGCTCCCACCTTCCTGCCCCCCACCCTTTGTCAATGGGCCATTAAGGCCTGGGCAAGTCTAGTCTACATAACAAAGATCTGCCTCCTTCAGGCAGAGCCATAGTAGGAATTGTCAAAGATCCAACAAAGATAGGATTAGCCCTCTACACAATAGCAGCAGAAACTCACCACATGTGACCTGGGAAGCACATGTGACCATCAGCCAGCAAGGCCCCCAGCCCCTGGGAGTCTGACAACCAATCAGGATACTCTTTCGGGGCCCCAAGAAATGCAGAGCCAGAGAGAGCATAAAAACCCAAGGATTTACTGTATCTGCCCCTTTCTGTTCAGGAACTCAAGCCATGTGATCCTGTCCACCATTAAACCATCTTTCCAAGCAGTCTCCATGTTTCCAGTGTCTTTTACCCCACTTGGAGCAGAACCTAGAAGGAGATTTCTTCCAACAACATCTTTACTTTTTCTTATGAATACCTTATCTGCTAAACCTATTCAGAAATAGAACAGGGCCCACTCAAAGGGAATATGTAGTACAACATGGCCACCTTGTTGAAACTAAATTGATCTAGGAATGGTTTGTGGCTGGTTGGGAAGGGGATTAGAAACTCTGTTCATGCTCCTTTAAAAAACTGGGTGGAGAAAGATAGTCGTGGGAATATATGGAATGTTTGTGGCAATTGGAAAATCATTTTGAATCTGCTTTGTTGGCCAGTTTGAAATGTCTAGAAAGCCAATTCAATCCATATAACAAAAGTAGTAAAAGAAGACACATATAATTCCTGTTAAGACCATCAGAAGAATTGAGGAATAGGCAGAGGAGAATAATTCCTTAATAACAGAGGATGCCTTGCGAGATAAACCACTGATTCAGCTCACATGCTTATAGTGGCGCATGTTATAAAGGCAGAGTTTAAAAGCTTACCATGTCTGGCTTTTCCTGGTATGTCATGGATCATACTTCTAAAGTGGGTTAGGTTTGATTTGGGAAGTAGGAGAATGATAAACAATTTTAATGGGTAGAATAACACTTCAAGTGTTTGCAAGGGGGAAGGGACCTATTTGTCTATTTTAAACTCTTCCCAATTTCCCAAAATGAAAAAAAAAAGTTGGTCCCTGTTGGTAAGATCCTTTAAATAGTGCTTTTTCGGGAGGCAACTGGACTTTTTTTTTCCTTTGAAGACATTTTGCTTCTCATCCAAAAAGCTTCTTCAGCTCTGACAGGAGTGGGGAATGGAAGGATTTACTGTATATTCCTTGCAGACAGCTGATTATTTTCATCCTTTTAGAGGGTCATTGAAACACTTGGAGGTTTATCTGTGTCCTCATGGTCACCTGAGTAGTGTTCCTAGTTCCTGTAGTCTATACAATTTTTCTCTGGAAATCCATTCCTACTCCCACACCATTCAAAGGGTATTCATCCCAAATTGTATATCTAAAGTCTGTTGAGATTCTCAGACATCCAGGTCATGGTTGTCCCAAAGGTGCTTTTTCAGGAGGCAACTGGACTTCCTTGTTTTTTTCTTTGAAGACTATTCACTATCCTGTCCACCCACTATCCTGTCAGAGCTGAAGAAGCTTCTTGGCTGAGAAGCAAAGTATCTTCAAAGAAAAAAAACAAGAAAGTCCAGTTGCCTCCTGAAAAGGCACCTTTGGGACAACCATGACCTAGATGACTGAGAATCTATACAGACCTTTAGATCCTTTAAATAAAGGTCCTGCTTTATTTTGCATATATACCAAAGCCAAATGATTTCTTATACGTCTGATCTAAAAAATTCTTCAGAGATAAAACAGCTAAGGATCTAATGGTCAAGATGTACCCAAATCATGCCTCATTTAGTCTTTTTAATGTCCGCCTCTATTTTCAGCCCAAGAATCCAGTCTAAGGAAAGTGTGTCATGAAGCTGAATAAAATAGCTGCTGTCTATAGCCAGCCTTGGTACCAATCTGTGCTAGGATAGAAAACATTATCAGTTCCAATTAAAGATAGTGGTTGGGGGAAAGATGTTGTCTGACCTCAAACAGAGAGTTGATTTTAAAAAAACCCTTTCCGTAACTTGACTCATAAAACACTCCCTTGTTGTCAAAAGAAAAAAGAGAAACTTTGGCAAAATGAGTGGTGGTGTTTGCAACAGCCTCCAAACCTATCGGAGGATTTTCACTTTTTTGTCCTTTCTGTGTTCACAAAGGCACTCCAGAATCCTAAGGAAGCTAATAATCACATACTTTTTCGGCCTATTGTTCAATTGCTTAATAAACTCCTTGTGCTGAGAAACAGCCAATCTTTTCTGACCCCCTGCTTTTCTCAGAGGTAGGGGTGCTACAAATAATGGGAGGGGGTTCAGTGGGGCAATGACAGAGCAAATAAGTGGAAGGATGGGCTTTGGATTAAGAACGCATTACAGTAGTCCTTAGTGTTAATTGTGTAGTATCTATCTAAACATCACAATGGGTGATCTTTAACAATTGCTCAGGAAACTTCCCTTGAGTGCTTCTTGTAGAAAAAAAATATCTTCCACTTTAAGCAGCCTAATTATTTACTCCCCCTTCCCTCTCTCTTCAGGGCACAATTTTCTCTTCAAAAGCACTAGTATGCACAATTTTCTACCACAACTCAGTGCTAGGTTTGGGAACACATATCAAAGAGAGTGTGAAAAATTATTTTTTGGCTGAACTGTCATTTTTAGGCCATGCATGCATGCATGTGTCTGTGTGTCTGTGTACACATACATACACACACATTGAACCCATGGCTATCAGGTCCCATGCCAGATATAGGTAGGGCAAGTGCCTATATTTTTAACTCCCTGACTCAGTAAGAATTTCTTCTCCGGCCTGCTGTGGAACCTGAGCAGAAATCTCATTTTGGGAAAGACAGCAGCAGAACAAATATTGTGGCTGAAGTAAAAAGGTTATTCTAGCAGATGCAGCCTAAACTGTCCTCTCAGGTAGTTTCTATTGAGGAAACATGGAGCACTGTGTTTCACCTTATAGAGGGATGGGGACAGAGTAACCAATTATTCCATTGCTCAGTTTAATTTTCAGCTTTCCTTACATCACTGGCATTGGCTTTAGGGTTCTGGAAGGATAAACCCCAGTTTAGGAAAATATCAGTCACATGATACAGAAGAGAACTGTTACATCCAAGTGACAGGAAAAGCAATACACATCTTTACAAGAACCAACTTGTCTTCTTCCTTTTAAAAAAATGCTTTAAAATGCCTCAGCTCATAGCATCAAATAAGGATTATAGCCACCTTAAAAAAGAATAAAAAAATGAGTCACAGGCCATTGTTTATGTAAGTTTCTCATGGGAATAAATATAACCCTATCAATTCAAGCTGTGCTGAAAACAGGTTAAATCCTCACCCTGCCCAGCAGTCTATGTAAATAATCCAATGGCCTATGACATCTTGCTAATGATAGCCAACAGACTAGATCTGTTAGTGGTTGGGTGGGAGATCTCCTCTGAAGTCAATATATGCTGTTGTGACAAAACTAGGGTTCAAACTGCAATGTCAGCCTTCTTCGATCTCATGCCCTCCAGACTTCATGATAAGTCTTCAGCTCTCAGGATCTAGCATCAGCCCCAAACTGTGATAAAGTCTTCTATAGTGATTTATAGAACCTTATAGCATCATCCTTCAACAGTAATAAAGATGCGGTTTAGACAACCACATGATAGCTGGAGGTTGCTATACTGTAAATCAGTGTTACAACATTTAAGATGTCTGGACTTCAGCTCCACGAATTCCACAATCATCATAGCACTTCTCTTGCTTGCAAATTGCAAGCAGCATGTTTTGTCCAGTGGGTGAGCTAGATGAACTTCATAGCAGTGTTTTATTTTGCAGTTACATTTAGTTAAAGAGAGAGACTCGACTATATCTGACAGCTATAGTCCCAGTCAACCTGTACTGAAGACATCAATAAATCAAGGGGTATTTGATACCCCTTGATACCCCCTGATATTTGTTTAGGGTCCACCTATTGTCATCTTCAGCAGGCTATAAAACAGAAGTTAAACAGATGTTGTGCATTGGGATTTAAGGATTGAATCAAAGGTGCCCCCGCCTCTGAAATTTTAATGAACTTACTAGGTTACTCCGATTGTAAATCTGTTGCAGATCTTTTGGCTGTTTTCTATCTTTCACTTTGCACTTTCTTCCATGGAAAAGTTTGACATGTATGATCCTCTGCCACTTAACACACTGTGAACAGTAATATGATCGTGTGTTATAACAGCCTAAGCACAGAAAGCAATCATCTTACTGGAATAAAAGCTTGTTATAATTCAGTACTAGCTGGTGACCTTGACCTTTAATATCCAGTGTCTGAAGCTGATGGAACAGTAAGGTTCTTAAGTTCTCTCTACATAAATTTATCTTGGAGCAATAGCATTGCTTTGCCTATGAAAACGAAGGTTGTATCTTTAGAAGGTGCATGCCTGGTGCTTACACATAGAGAGAGGGCAAAATGCAATCTTTAGAAGATCAACTCCTGATTATTAGCACTTTAGGTTTTGTGCAGGTTTTCTGGGATAGAACAGCAAAACAACTGCAAAGTCAGTAGGTTTTGCTCTTTATATATGTACTTTTTATTAGATCCTTCAAAGAAAGCCTTACTCATGAGTTTTTTTGCATATGAATTTAGAACTTGGCAAAATAAATAAACCAGCAGGGAGCCACAAACTTCCACAGTGACCCAGGTAATGTGATCTCTAGTCAGTCTGTTGTATGTGGATTCCAGCATAGTTCCCAGGCATCTCTTTTTAGAAGTGTCCTTCCAGTTTCCATTTAGGAGAAAACAAATGAAAGCCTGTGAAACATTGTAGATATGGGGTTCCTTGTATGAGTGCCGCAGTGGGAAAAAAATGGAAGAGTTACTGAACGAAAAACAAAGTGAGTCAAGATATCTGGTGTGCCAGCAAATATGTAAATATTTTCATTTGGAATTTAAGAAAAAAACAAAGGATGATAAGACCATAAAGATAATATGTAAATTTTCTGTCCCTGTTCAAATGATCTTGTATCATTCACACATTTTCTCAGACATATTTTCATACATTCATTCCAGATAATGTATACCGTACGCTTCCTTGAGGCTACAGACTGTAAACTTATTTTTTTTAGTGTTCCTTAATATTCAAGGAGGATTTTTGCACATAGAAAATTATCAGTTCAAGAAAAAAATACGTCCTTCTCTCATGTGTATGATGTAGAAGAACATTCCAAATTATGCAATATAATTTCATATCACTTAGATATAGTAATTTGGGGATGTAGCATTCACAACTGAGTGAGTATATACCTGTATAAATCATGAATTAAATGTGTAATTGCAACTTGTTTATTCCCAAAATACTGTAAATGGCATGTTATAACCACAGAAGCAACAGTGTATACCACTATTAATATTCAATAGTTACACCACTCTGATATTAACTCTTGGCAGTCTGTATAAGACATTTTAAAAACAGTTAATTTCAACTATTTTATAACAGTTTTGTTTTAAAGCTAGGAGGGAAATCTCAGATGATCTATTACATGATTTCTTCAGTGCCCGTTCATTCATCAGCAAAAGACTTAAAAGATAATAAACTTTTTTTGTTTGTTTGTTTAAAGCAATTACTTAATCTCAGCAAACTCCTGTGTTAAGCACAGCTATTAACAGAGCAGGCCATAAATCACTGCCCAACCAGGTGGGTGATTATTCTGAACTGCAATCACTCTTCGGACCTTCTGAAGACCTCTCACAGTCTTAAGCACCTTAATTGCACAGGCAGCAAGCTAACAACCAGCACTTTGCATGAACAGCTAGGAGGATGTGCTGTAAAATCCACTAGGCCCATTTTTAATACCAGTCAGAACATTTACTTACCAAGGCAGGATGATACATGGGGGTTATTAGCTAGCACCAGAACCACAGCTGGGTACAACTGATAACTCACTCATTCTCCTCTACTCCAAACTAGGTTGACTGTCTTGTGCTCATTATAGAATGGCCACATCTACTGTTCCTCTTATTTGCATATGCTTCTAATCTAGGACAAGGAAAGGAGAAACAATATCATTATTATGGGTTCCTTCAAGCAAATGAAATTCTTCTCTAAGTGGGACAACCCAGGGACAATTCCATGTTTATTCAGTATAGAATGATATGAAAAGAACAACATGGTATGTCAGAAAAGAAAAAATACCAACCTGAGCTCTGTCAATATTTGGTATTGTTGGAAGGAAAATTCATCTGGTTCAGTCCCAATCCAGGAGAAAGGCACTGGAAACAAAATGGAGGCTGGAGGCTGATTGGAAAGAATTTATTGATGAAGCAGAAACACCAACCACATGTGATTCTGGGCAGCTGACAAAATGGAGTTGAGAGTGGGTGGGTTTTTATACCTTCTTTTGGGCTTTCTATTTGAGTTTCCTATTCAAGAATATGTCCTTTAATATTCTATTGGCTGTTGTCAGATTCCTATGGAGTCATGGATGGCTCTATAGGCAAAAGGAAATGCAAACCCTAGGTGCTTGTCTGAGCTAATTTTGTCAATCTTTTGTTTGTTGCTTATCTGAGTCTGACCCAGTCACTCTGAATGGATTACCAAATCTGCATTTCTAATTTCTAAAAGCTGACCTCCTCAGTTTCTGCTTGGGGCAGGGAAACTGGGGCTGGTTTCTGTCTCCCTTAAGATTTTTTTATTTCTCCTTTAGGGGAAATTGTATCCTACCTTTTTTTAATATTTCCCAAAATATTTCATTCTTCTGGTAGAGGACTTCCACAATATCTCCAGCATCTGGCCATCAGCCATCTACCTCAGTCTTTAGCCTGGAACTTTCCAGATGGCTTGGGTTATAAGAGGGAGATTTGATTATCAGAGTGAAGGTGTTTTTTTTTTTAAGGACTATTGCCTTCAAATCATACTTTGGGCTTTTTAAAATGATCAGATTATCAATTCTGTTGGTCTTCTCAGCAGTGTTTTCCTTAAGTTTTTTTTTTTAATTTTTAAGATTAAAACTAGGCTGAATATCAAGAAAAAATTGGTGGGCATATAGAAAACTTTTTTTGGGAAAAAAATGGAAGATTTGGGGGATTTTTCTTAAATCCCCCAAATTTATGGAAGATTTGGGGGCATAAAGATGACATGCCAAGTGGGTGGAGGAGTTCCCTGATCAAAAACAGTGTTTTGTGTTTTTACTGTTTCTTTGGGTGGTGGCTTGATAGCCTTCAGCAGTCCCATCATGTTCACTCAGTAAATTAGTTACTGTGACCCTGACAGCTTATATACTTATAAATCCTGCTTATATACTTATAAATCAGTGGTTGGTTTAAAAAATTTTTACTACTGGTTCTGTGGGTGTGGCTTGGTGGGCATGGCGTGGCTTGGTGGGTGTGGCTTGGTGGGCATGGCAGGGGAAGGATACTGTAAAATTTCCATTTCCTCCCAATCAGCTGGGATTTGGGAGGCAGAGAATAGATGGGGGTGGGGCCAGTCAGAATTTTTACTACCGGTTTTCCAAATTAGTCAAAATTTCCACTACCAGTTCTCCAGAACTGGTCAGAACCTGCTGAAACCCACCTCTGTTATAAATCATGATTAATCTCAATTTTCCTTCATTCATATTTCCCTTGCATCTTGGTAATCCACTGCTTGAAGAAAGAGGAATAAGGTGCAAAAGCTGTTGTGGTAATACAACCACTGTTCTGTTTTTTGTGGGATTCTTTAGCAATAGCTCTAATGACACGACTAAACTCTATCGTTTGCCAAAGAAACAAACAATTAGTATTTTCCTAGTTTTACCGGCAACCCTGCAAGGATATGTTGAATTATTTCTCTGACAGTTGCATTGACAAATGGCCCCACTTGAGCAAAAACTGGAATTTGCAGGAAGTGTTTGAAATGGTGCCCTCAGAGTGGGTGAGCCAGTCGTGGTAATGAGTGAAATTTCTACACTCCTCTATTCATGAAGTTATGTTTGGCTCTGGAGCATCTCTGCAAGAATGTGTTCCTTGGCGGCCTGTGTTTGTCCCCTGTAAAAGTCATGCTAAATCCCTTATAAGCAAGCCATTGATTTCAATGTTAGTCACTCCACAGCATGAATAAGAAGGGAATTGTGGCTTAGACTGTCTGAAGAGGCCGATTGCAGTACGATTCTTGCTTTGATCCCTACATGCATCCCATTTTGCAAATGAGTTCCAGGAATGCAGTTTCTACCATGAAAAGAACTTGGATATGAAGCTCAGGAGTTTCTCGTAGTGAAAGCCTTTTAACTTTAGTATCCACCTCATCTAGGAACATTTGTTCCAGAGAATAGCAACTAAAACTCTATAGAAAAATGTATAGTCCTGGGACCCCTGCAGTCATCTTTGGGCATTTAGTGAAAAATTCACTATAGGCCAATGTTTTTCATATATTGGACTGATCCAATGAAACAAGGTTTGGAGAGGGAAGTTCATGCAACATGTCTCATACACTTCTCTACTAGGAGACCAAAACCTTAGGAAATTTTCTGAAAGTGTTAAAGGGAATTGGCCTTAAAGCTTACAAGAAGTTAAAGTAATGCTTGGTCCATGAAATAATGGGACTAGAAGTGGTGCCATTACAAGCACAGATATTAAACTCATGAAGTTGCTTTATACAAAATTAGAATCTAGATGAATTTTGCCTTCCAGTAACACTTGTCTATATTTTTTTGAAAGGAAACTGCAGGCTGAACTATAGTATAACCTGCAACAAGAAATGTTTGTACTCTTCCATCCCTATCCCCAAAATGAGAGACTCCACTAACAACAGGAGAAAATTACTGGGGCAAGTCACCATGCCAATATCTTCCCTGTCCCAAACACCTGAATTGGATATCATTGTGGTCCTCTTGTAGAAAACAGATATAACTTTCCTGCTGTTGAAGTAGTTTTTAGCTAACAGCTACTAATATTTAGTAATAAATACGTGTTGAATGATTTTTCAAACCCTGTTAGAAAAAAGAGTTCCCTCCCCTCTTTTAAAGAAAGTCAGCCCCTATTTTTCCCCCACCTATTAAAGAATTCTACCCATGTTCCTCATTATTTACTCCGCTGCTTAAATCTCTGGTCTCCAATTAATGTGCTCCCATGCTTCGGACAACTACCTGCTTTCTCTTTTAATCTGATCTTATTCCTCTATAGGAATTTTGCTAGCCAATGGAAATCTCTCTCATTTTGCTGGCAGAAGGAGCTTAAGCTTCCATTTGGCTTTTTAAAAGTTCCCTATTCTGTGTGCTCATTTTTTCCGCTAAAATTGCAGCCACTGCCCTCTTAATACAAGGATGACATTATATAACAACAATTAATACTTTCTCCTTTTTTTTACGATGGTGCCTTCTCTCTTTAGAATTGCCACAGTATGTTTTCAGATCTGAGCTCGTCTTAGACGTCCCCTCCTCCTCCAGTTTTTCTGGTGGAATTGGCAGAGGCCTGTATTATTAGGACAGAAGCCAACTTGTTTAGTGGAATTTCCTGTCTGATTTTAATCCCTCCTCCCCCCCCCCCTGTATTTTATCCCTTCTCCCCTCCTTTAAAGTGAGACCGGCGAAGGAAAGCTTTTTTAATTACCCTGCCATGGGTTCCCCTTTCAGGATATTATTATTCTTATTAAGTACTTCCTCTTGGGAAGAAGCAGAGAGCGGAACCTGGGAAGGATGGTGGAACAGTCAAGACTTGTGTCCTTATTGTATTTTAATAACTTTCAGATTGGAAGAATGCTTAGGCGTATGTTCTGGCATGACGACCAAGCAACTAAGCAGTTCCAAGGCTGTTAGCGCTTTGCAGCTTTGGACCTGTAGAATTAATGAGTTGCTGATTTAAAAACCCTCTGGGTTGAATTTTCTGCTTCGCTGGATTTGCTGTTAGTTAGCTTGGATACAGCATCCACAGCCAGTGGTAAATTTAGATATTTCTCTATACATTTGCCAGATGATCACCTGAAGGCTGGGCTGTCTTTTCAATAATCCCATAGCTCCCCAAAAGGAAGATCCTCCCAAGGGCTGCTCGGCATGTTGCCTTGACCACTCCCCCCCCCCGACTGTCTTTCTTTCTGATTTCTTTTTCTCCTCACAACAGGGAAAATCTGGAAAGTAGCCAATAGGTAGAGAAAGATATATCCTAAGCGATGAAATGGCTGAGAAGCAGGATCACATATGCTCTGAGAGCTCCCACAGCTACTGGCTTAATGCATGTCACAGGTTTCTATGCAGTCTTCCCTGCCCTTCCCTACCTCCCAATTATTTGCCACAAGAAAAAAAAGTGGCCTCCGAATAGAGTGCAGATCCCGTATTCAGGAAAAGATCCAATCTACCATTAAAGCAACCTTATTCTTGCTGATGCCTTGTCAATTCTTTACAACCAAGCCCTGCCTATTTGCTCCTCCAAATGGAAATACCATTTTGGTAGGGTAGTTGAGCAAATGCCAGGCACCCCAAGCATCCACAATGGGGGAGGGGGCAAGTGATATAAAGCACATAGCCGTGCAATTTCTACCCATCCTGTTGATGCAGTGATGGGGGTGGGAAGAAAAGTGGGTTCTAAAGCCGCAACTCAACTTTTATCATCCTGGGGTCATCAGGCTGGCTGCTGCCAAAGATTCTTGTACTCAGTTGAAGGAGATGAGCTACCGAATCCAGAAAGGTGGGCTGACTATACTTTTAAGTAAGAAAAAGAAACCTCTACAAGGAAAGCTCGTGTAAAATTCAAAATACAAATCTTAAAAACTACCTAACTGACCCAGTAACTCCAAATAAGAATTTGAGATCATACTAGACAGCCACACATGCATGTAATTGTAGATTCCTGCACTGAGGAGGACTTAGATAATCATCAAGAGACCTTCTAGTCTTTTCATTTTATTCTTTGACATAACAGATGGACTAGCATTTTTTTGATGATGTTAATAACATTGATGATGGCTTCCAGAGTTCACATATACATGCACACTCTGTGAAGATACTGCTTGTCCTTTTCATTCTACAGCTTATAGAAGACCCCACTCACTGTATAACTATCAAGAATCTCAGCAGCAACCAGAAACCTGCACAAAGTATATACATTACTGTAAGGTTATCAGGCCATAGAGCATCTCTGTATTTTTAAAACCACTCTGAAGTCTGCATAAACACAAGGACAGAAGAGAATGCAAATGCACAGAGTGCAAGAGGGTGAATGGATAGCGATGCAGGAGTTTCAAAACTCCCGAGAGCCAGACAACCAAGCAGAGTTTTCAGTGTCAAACCAAATCAAAGCTTGTCAACTTTTGGAGGAAAATATAGTAGCTAAAAAACATGGATAATGGGTTGCTGAATCTAGCTGTGCATTCCGTGTCCTTTTTTTTTTTTTTTTTAGCCTATTAATTTTGGAGCCATGGTTGCACAGTGGTTAGAGTGCAGTACTGCAAGCTACTTCTGCTGACTGCCGGCTGCCTGCAGTTCAAATCTCACCAGGCTCAAGGTTGACTCAGCCTTCCATCCTTCCGAGGTCGGTAAACTGAGGACCCAGATTGTTGGGGGCAATATGTTTAGAGAGATAAACCACTTAGAGAGTGCTGTAAAAGCACTGTGAAGCAATACAGTATATAAGTCTAAGTGCTATTGCTATTGCTATCTTAGAGTGCTTTTGAAAATGCAGACATTCACTGCACATGTAAAGATATCCTGAATCTAAACATTAATGTAAATCAAGAACATGTACACAATGCATGCACATAAACCCACAGGTGTTCCAGTTCGGCAGATCAAATGAGCCAAGATATTCTAGTATTTTCTACGCATACGTCACTTGTGTATATCCATATAATGTATAAACCTAAGAGCAATAGTGCGTGTGCCTGTATAAAATAGATATTTGATCTTATCTCTAGCATTCTTTCCCATGTGGGGGTGGGGGTGGAAAGCTATGCTTTACAGTAAGGCCAAGCTGTCTATGTACAAAAAAAGGGTAGTAACTCACCTTCCAGGTAACCAGACAAATGACATTTAGGGGAAGAAAAGGATAGACCTTTTCTACTTGTCTCTGGTCTTCTTTTGTGTCCTGCTGGCCTGAGCATCATCTCCATGCTACATGTGTGCATGCTGTGAGTATGTGTAGCCTTGGAGCCAGTAGTCCTTGTTTGACCCAACTGAGACTATCAACAATTTATTTGCCCATATCTGAAGATGTGGAGCATGACGCTTGGAAAGTGGAGAGCCATGGCAGTAGTGGTGGATGACTCCACTGTAGGATAATCCCAAGTGGGGCCCCTCTGGTGAGAAGTGACCCACAAAGAAAATGTAAGATAGTTCTGGCTTTTCCCTATTCCTTGTAGTGACTTCTTTCTCTCCATGCAACAAATAAATTCTTCTAATACTTAAGAGATAACTAATGCCTCGCTGTATTTCTATTTCTCTTCGGTCTGAACTTTGGCCTGCTTGACTAAATCCCTAGGGGCTTGAGCTATTAGATTGTTATTAGTTATTAGTCCCTGCTTCTATTTCCTATAAATCTTCTTGTATGTAAGCTTCTCAATGAGCTCACTATTCATCCATTCTGGACTCTTAAACCTTTCCCCATTCTTCTTTCTCACAGGGATCATTTATGCCTGTATTTTCCCCCCTCTTATTTTAAGGAGCTTCCATCCCTCTGAGGCTTACTTGTCAGTTAGTATTTTAGTATGCTGCTTAACTTTTGCTTGAGTTCATTATAATGTTCATTCCTGAACTCCAAGGTATGTGACTGTCTTGAACTCTGGTATAGCACCGTCCCTTTCTCCCAAAATGCCCTAGATCTCAGAAACACAGTACAGGTAGTCATCAACTTACGACCACAATTGAGGCCAGAATTTATGTTGCTAAATTAGAAATTTGCTAAGTGAGTTTTGTCCCATTTTACTATTTTTCCTGCCAAATTTGTTAAGTGAATCAGTGCAGTTGTTAAATTAGTAACATGGTTGTTAAGTGAATTGGGTTTCCCCATTGACTTTGCTTGCCAGAAGTTTGCAAAAGATGATCACATGATCCCAGGACACTGCAACCGTCATAAATATGAGTCAGTTGCTAAGCATCTGAATGTAAATCACATGATCATGGGGATGCTGTAATGGTCATAAGTGCGAAAAATGGTCATAAGTCATTTTTTCAATGTCATTTTAATTTCAAATGGTCACTAAATGAATTGTTGTAAGTCGAGGACTACCTGAATTCTGAGTTCAAGAATTACATGACTAAGTAACCCTGAGAAAAGGTTTCATCACTTATCTTCACAAGGTGGTGGTAGGATTTATCATCTGATCATTTACTAGTTTTTATAAAAACTGGGGAAACAGTGTACTGGTAGCCCTTTAAAAAAAGTTCATTGGAAGCTTTAAATACCCCTACATATAATATTATACCAGAGCTTTCTTATTCATTAGGTTCCAGTCTCCATTCATGGACATCTTAAATAACTAAAAACATCCAGAATTTTTGAAGGCTTTCTGAAATACTGCTCTCCCCACCCCACCCCAACATCTATTCTATCAGGATGAGTTTTAGCATCTTATGGGCCTAAATTAATTTTTGCAGGAACTTTTTTTTAGTCACAGTGATTCAGTGACATGGTTGGGGAATGAAATCTGGGGTTTTAAAACAGAAGATCCAAGTTTTTAAAGTGTAATAATTATTTAGTAAACAAAAAATGAACCTGAATAAAGGGGTGTCACTGATCTCCAGCGAATGGGAGTATTAGAAAGCTATTTAAGAAGAACATTGTTAAAAAAAAATGTGAAGAACACAAAATATCTAATACTACACATATTAACCGCTGCCAGGATTGCCTTTGCTCAATGTTGGAAACAGCCATGCACACCTGCAGAGAAACTTGTCATACAAAAGGTCATGAATTGCGCAGAAATGGACAAATTAACGCTGAGTTTAAAAGATAAAGAGGCATCAATATTTTACAATGTGTGGGAACAGTGGTATAACTGGATAGAACGGAGATAGATTAAAGATAGATAGTTATTAAGTATAAGTAATAGATAAAATAAGAATGTAAATACGCACAATTTCATTTTTGTAAATAACTCATGAATTACTGTTACAAGAAAAACACCACAAATAGCTGTTGTTGAGTGATATAATTTTTTATGTTTTTAATGTAATAAAAGTTTAATAAAGTGTGCTAAAAAAAAGAAAAAAGGAAGAACATTGTTCTACCATCTCCGGTATCTTTAGCTGAAGCAGCTTGGTTTGCAGATAGAACAACGGAACAAAAACTGCTTATAATGCAGTAATATGAATATACTTTGGCATGACTTTCTGACATGCCAGGGTACATGGCTTCATCACACTTTCCAGACAAATGTTTTGTGATACAAGCCTCAACTAGAAAAGGAGCAGCTAAAAGGCAACACAGACACATTATGTCTGAGTGATTTCAGCATTAATATCTATAATGTACAGCCCCATATAAGGCAACGCCTTGGGGGAGCTCCACACGTTGAAGTTGTGGGGAAACCCCATTATTAGACTCATATTTCCTGCAGCACCTATGTGGAATGTGGATTTCTCAGAGACACGCATGTACCTGTTCATCTTGGCTTTTGGTACTATTCACTAAGACAGAGTTGTGGAATCTACTGCTTTCCAGATGCTGATGCCGCTCATTATAATTTTTGGCAGTTTACCTCAGTCGTCGGAGATGATGAGATTTGGAGTTCAGCAACACTTTGAGCTCAGCTTTCTTCTAGATCATTATATTCTTCTGAATAAACCTACAGTGTGTCTTTGTCTCTATATGTAAGCCAGTGATGGTGGGAAATAGCTCTGGAACATGAGGATTCTGTGATATTTGTAAGGATTGATATGATCTCCTGTTCTGTAAGATTAAGTGGATTAAGTTGTCCAATAATAATGAATATACTGTTTTCACTGTGAGGATGGCATTCTTCCACCTCACATTGTAATGAATACTTAAAAGCTTTGATAGATTGGATCAGGGGTGAATTAAATAAGACTGTCAAACAAAGCAAACATGACAAAGGTTGATGGCTCAGTTATCCAGAAGAAAATGCCCATTCTTATTCCCCATATAGATCAGGTTTGTAGTGGGCTTGAATCCTGGTCCAAGCATGTTCATAGATGTGTAGAGATCTACTATAACCAAGAGATCTGTTTCTTTGTTGAGGGTGGTATAATAGTTAATGGACTTGATTAGTGTCATTTTAAGGTATGTTCTTTTTTTATATCCTCTCTTGGTCAGTGGGTAAAGATAAGAAAACTATCAGATGGTAACTGACTGTGCTTGTGTACATGCATGGTTAATAAAGGGTTGTCTGTAATATCTGCCCTGTTTTTACATGAACAAGTTATTTCCTCTTTGGCAGGACTTTATTTATTTATTTCTTAAACATATATTTTTGAGGCTGCTAATTCCAAAGGGAGAGTGGTGTTTCACAATATTTAAAATACACATTTTTTAAAAAATGGCAGACAAAACAATATCAATAACATTAAGAAAATCTTTGACAGGGTCCTACAAACATCCTAACTCCAAGTCTGGTAGCAGAGCCAGGTCTTAAGGGACTTCTGGGAAATTTGGAGAGTAAGTGTAGAGTAACTCTGGAGGATGTTGTTCCGGACAGAGAGACTGTGTCAGAGAAAATATGCTTCCTTGCTCTTACAAGATGACAACTTTTAATTGAGGGGACCTGGGTGTATGCTCACTCTGCCTGAGGGGACTGAACAGGTAGAAACAACTGGAGGGAGGTGCTCTCTTGGATAATCAGGCTCCATGCTACAAAGAGCTTTATAGTAATGATCAATGCCTTGAATTCCACCTGGCAATCAATGTGGCTCATGCACAGTGACATGTCACATCAGAATAGCTGAGACAATATTACGACCTGTGCCGCTGCATTTTGGATCAGCCGTATCTTCTGAATGGTCTTCAAAAGCATCCTAAGGTAGAGAGCATCGAAGTAGTCCAATTGTGAGATGGTTAGGGCAGGAGTGGCCATCTGAAGACCCCACCTCCCTGTTGAGGAAAGGACACAATTGACATATCAGGTGAACCCATGCAAAGACCCACCTGGTCTCAGCTGCCACCTGCAGTTTGATAGAAGAAGCCCTTCTGAAGAAGAGGTAATTGTAGCCTCGATTTTGTTTAAACTCTCTCTTTCCCTATCAGCTGAATATCTGGTCCTACATGATACTGAGGATAAAAATAAATACATTTGGAATATCTTATTCCTTTATGAGTTTATGATCTTGAACAAAATATACATGCAGATTAAGATAAGAAATACAGGTAAAAAGACTACAGTAAAACTCCAAGGCCCAAACTATGCTTATTGCCAAATTATTCCTATTGGAAAAGAGAGTGTATCTGGACTCCTCTTAGATTTGCAAATTCCAGAGCTTGGGTTAAGTAAACAATTCTTGGATGGTTGGGAGAAGTAGATGATTCTTGGATGCTAATGTTATAGTTGAGTTAACTTTAACATATAAGAAAAATCCCTGATGCTCTCTGGATCACCCCTGCTCGTTTTACTCCTTGGGCCTATCCTGATGGCACTATTGATTCATAATTTATAGAGTTAATATAATTTCTCAATTCTTTGTTTCTTCAGACTAGGATGAATCCTCAAATCCTGTTCTTTAGCTGTTTAGTGAACAAAAATGAGAAAGATCCCTTGAGTTCCCCCTAAAGTTACTAGCAAGTTGCTGAGAAAAGAAGAAAAAGATTAGAAAAGTCAGAATGAGAGAAATGAAATTCACCACCCCTATAATTAACATGATTCAGTTTCATTGCAGGATTCCATTAAGAGGCTCATCAGACTCCTAGTTGTGTACTTGATTGTCCTATCACAGCAATTTTTTTGCAACATGCCCAGTGCCAATATACAGTGGAATAACTGTTAAACCCGCCAAAGAAAGGAGAAAATATATTAATATCAATGTATTATGGATTTACAGACATGTATATACACTCAGGTTTCTGTCTACACATTAATCTGACAGTACTCAAAGGGCTTGTGTAGTAGGAATCTTTTAAATAAAGATGCAGCCAAAATCTTCCCAAACCAAAAATGCAGCATGACTCTATTTGATGTCAAATAAAAACAAAATCTCATTTACAGTCCAGTTTTACAAGAGCTAAACATTTTTATACCAATATCAATGCCAAACCAATTCCTGCTTATGGAATTTTTAGTATCAAGAGTTGGAAATATATATACAAGAATGGAATGAAGAATTAATGCAGAATGCCCTTCTTTACCAGTTAAAAAACTGGTAGAGTTGAAAAGGTACCTGTGTGGTAGCAAAACCAATAGGTGCTGCCCCTTCCCAAAGGATAAAAGATTATTCTCTCTTCAAAAGGAAGATTAGACTGAAAACAATTTATAAATCCATAAACTCTGCATGCCCAGTTTTCCTACCATGTCAGGACTACAACTGCTGACTCCTACTGAAAACAATCCTGGACAAATGTATGTATATGATGCACACTAGTGCACACTAGCAATTCCATATTGCCATACTGAATATCAACACCTTGACTGGATGCCTCCACGAATTTGCAGAAATACTAAAGCGAGGTGAGATGGAGATTGTGTGCATACAAGAGATGTGATGGCAAGGCCAAAAGACTTGTGACATCTGTGAAGTATACAAATCTACCACAGTTTGTCCAACAACAAAGGCATGGCTATCATAATAAGCATTGATCTACAAAGCCATGTTGCTGAGGTCCACCAACACTTTGACCAGTGTTAACTGTTGTATGTTGCTGCCCATTGATTACATGTTTTCTTGTCCTGTGTCGTTCAAATAGGATATAACAAAGAAGTTTTCTCAAAGGCCTAAAGCTTTTTTTAGAAAGAGGTCAACTACAAGCAAATTTGAATGGTCTTCTTCCACATCCACAATATTGCACAAATAATTTCTAGACAACGAAGCCTCACATGAAATGAATGGTTAGGAGTCAAATTGAGCAGCATATTCAATTCAACTGCAAAAAGTTAAGATCCTAAGAAATGAAAGGTTGCTTAAGGAGTTACAGCCACCCACAAATACTCTGTTTATCTCTACCCATTTGTACAAATGAATCCAAAGCAGTGAACAGCATCTTCTACTAGTTTGTTTTTATTTTTATTTTATTTATTTTTTTATTGAAAAAGTTTTCAAATACAAGTTTTTCCCCCTTTCCCCCCCCCCCCTCTTCCCTAACCCACCCTTTCCACCCAACCCCCCCTGTGACTTCTTCACAACAATAGGCTATTTCATAACTAGTTACATACATAATATCTTCCCTTTCCCTTAATCCCTTCTCGGAATACTGACCCTTAACTTGTTAATCTTATAACTCCCATTTTTACGGTAATCTGCCCTTTTTCTCCTCCCCTATACTTATTGAGTATTATTACAAATTAACCTTTAATCTTTTATATATATTAATATAACATTTTAAATCGGCCTTCTCCCTGCAACCAAATTTAGTCAATTCTGTCCACTTCCTCCACTCCTCTAAATATATGACTTGAAATCAGACAATACAATTCTAAATATAATCCACTACCCACTTTACTAGAATATACACATATCTATATATGCATCCCATTTTATAACAATCAGTAAACTAACCTCTTTCAGCCCTTCAATTCCTACAAAATCATGCAATACGATTCTAAATATAATCAACTGCCCACTTTACTAAGATATACACATATCTATATATGCATTTCATTATGTAAAAAGAGAAAAGACAATAACTTTAAGTTTATGATCCATATAATATCTTCTTTGATGTCTTTCCACTAGATTGTTAAATCCATCACCCATAATAGGGTAAAATAACATGCTGGTGCAACAGTTTGTTCAAAATCTTCAGTCATCTTCTGCCCCCATCAGTAGTAGATATCCTCACACCTGTATAAAAGTAAAAACAACCACCCGAGTGACATTATAATTATGAATATATCCGTATGGTTATAGTTGTGGTATTCATCAGGATTGTTAATTCCCGTCATCCTACTGAGTAACATCCAGATCTTCTGCATGCCCTGGCAAAACTCTCCTGCCTTATAACTCAAAATAGTTATAATATATTTCCAAGAGAAAAAAAAGGTAAATAAGAAAAAATTAGATGATTCAAATCCAACAAAGTGAGGCTCTTTCCACTTCCCAAAATCATGGCCTTGCAGAGATCTGCCACAATCCTCAGGATAGTATCAGACAATTGTTCGCCACCACTGTCTTTTCTAATATTCATTCATTTTTTAAAGCGCCTGGCTTCACTGTTGCTTAGTTTGGAAATTGCTGTTTCTATAAGATCTGTTTCTTTTCTTTTTCTTTTTCGGGTTGAATTTCCATCCTCTTTTCTTGCTTACCAATTGTATATCTGCTGGTTGATTTTCATTCTGCTTTGTGGATTGTTCTTGTTGGGTTAATTTTATCATCTCATCTTTCTTCTCCATCACTTGTATATCAACTGGTTGATTTGCGCACTTGTCTGTGACTTGATGATTCATCACCTTGGGTTCGGATGACACTGCTCTCTTATTTATAAACAGTCCAGCTGGGATCTCCAAGGAGTCCAAAGACAATTTATCCATCACAGCCTCTGTAATTTGATATTTTCCTTTTATTTCCAACTCCTTTTGCTTATCCTGTATTATGCCTAAAGGTGTTAAATTCATTTTTAGAATTTTTTGATAAAAATCTTCCGCTTTTTCGACAGTGTGCAATTGATATCTTACGCCTTGATATCTCAATATTAAACCAACTGGGATGTCCCACCTGAATAGGATATTTCTTTTTTTTAATTCAGTCACTAAAAAGCCAAATTTCTTCCTCTCCATTAACATCTTGGGCGGGAGCTCCTTGAAAATCCAAATCTTTCTTCCATGAAATTGCAAATTGGAATTAAAAGAGTTCTGCACAATATTATTCCTAATTTCTTTATCTGTAAAATAGATCACCACATCTCTAGGCAGTTGCCTTTGCTTTGCCCACCAGGATTTTATTCTATAAATTCTATCAATCCTGCAATACACTTCATCAGGTTGAACCTTTAAGATCCCAGCCAGAATTTCAGAAGATACTTTCCTTAAATCATCTCTATTATTTTCCTGCAGACCTCTCAATCTAATTGCATATTCTGTAAAATTATATTGAATCATTAAAACTTCTCTTTCAATCCTCTGTTGTACATTTTCCTCATTACCAATCTTTTGGTCAGTCTCCATTTTAGATTTGTCTTCCAAGCTATTATCCTGAATGTTTATCAAATCCTTTTTAATTTTTTGAGTCATGTCATCCAAATTCTCCTCGATTTCCTTCATTTTAGTCTCTAATAATTCAGTCTTTGCCTCCATCCGAATCAGAAAGCCTGATAAACCATTAGCAACTTTTGAAATCTTTTTATTCAAGAAGTCAGACTCTGATTTCACCAATTCACCAATTTCTTTAATTTCCTGCTTAAATTTTTCAAGTTGCTGATTCACAATCTCATCCCTTCTTACAATCTCTTCAAGGATAAATTCTAATATATTAAAATCGGGTTTCTGACGCTGGAAAGTTGAAATTTGTTGGTGCAATTTCTTAAGGGGGGAAATTCCCCCCCCCCTGTTTGTCCAGCTGTATAAGTCCTGATGCCATTTCCCACACAGACAAGATTTAGCAAAAATAAGAGAAGAAATAGAAAACAAAAAGACTTTCCCTCATTAAAAAAAAACTTCTGAGCAGCACAGGAGCGAGGTTTCTCTAGAAATGTAGCCAATGATATTTATTCCGCTACATTGTAATAATGAAAAACGGAAGGACTTTCCCTTTTAGCCCTTCTCCAGCCACAGCAGACGCCATTTTAGAAGGCTCTTTTTCCCTCTTTTCCTCTGCTCTTTTCTTTTAAATAGTTTTTGAAAGGGTGAGATACTTGCGGTTCAGTATTAAGGGTCCAGTTCTTCATTTCTTTAATTATTCTTTTAGATTCACAGGCTTGCTCTTGACGCCTGGCTCTGCATAGGCAGAGGTCTCCCAAAGCCCGGAGCAGCGGCAGGGGATATGGGGCTTCTCATCCGCTCCGTCCCAAAAGTTAAAAAAAAAAACTTTTGGGACTCTGCGGGGAGTTCTACCCACCCCTGCCGGCTCTGTCTCCGTTTCCTCTTGGAAACGGAGTTTTTTCGAGCCGCCATCCGCTGTAACGGCGGCTCTATACAGGCAGAGGGAGCTGACGATCCCAGAGGAACGTCTGGCGGCGGCCAGCAGCAAACCGGAAGTCCTACTAGTTTGTTTTTAGAAACACAGGTCAAATGCCCACTTGTAGCCTAGAAAAGAACAACATGAAGGACACTCTATTTCTCACAGTATTTTTTTAAAAAAATCTGCAATGATACACAACATGCAACTTTCTGACTGCTGCTATAGTTCCAATTTCCGCCTAGCCAATAGTGGAAGATGCTAGGCAATGGAGAATGACATGTTATGTATTTGTGCGTCTTAAGTATTTGCCTTTTTATTGTAAATGGTTTTGATATGTTTTATGGGAAGTAGAACACTAGTTAGATAAGGAAATGAAATTATGAAATACTGCTTCTATCTCATCTGAACCTTATTTTCTACTGGAAATGTATTTATTTTATTTCTCCGATATTCTGCCTTTCCTTCAGAAACTTGGAGGGTGGGATATTTACAAAGAAAAATTACTATAGCTGTTAAGACTGGGTGGTTCTCTCACTACCAACTTCTACAGATGTTTGCAAGACATGAGAGTGCTTTGACAGGTTCATCTATGGCACTATAACAAATGTAGACTTGTCTGTTGCTCAGAGAACTATATAAATCAGGCCACTGTGGTTTGTAACTGAGGATGCAAAGTCAGGCTTTATCATTTAGTGTGCTATAAGAATTTAAAGAATAATTATTTAGTAATGAAACAAAAAAACAGCTTAAGAAGAGGACAAAGCCCGGTCAGTGACTTATTTCATGATATCGGGTAGTATATGTTCTATTGTGAAAAAAATGAATATTTATTAGAATTAAAAAAGAGTAGTGTACTTCTACTCACTGTGTTATGTGGAAATAAGTATTGAATGTATGCAGTGGTGAAATCCAAATTTTTTTACTACCGGTTCTGTGGGTGTGGTTTGGTGGGTGTGATGTGGCTTGGTGGGCATGGCTTGGTGGGCATGACAGGGAAGGATACTGCAAAATCTCCATTCCCACCCCACTCCAGGGTAAGGATACTGCAAAATCTCCATTCCCTCACCACTCCTGGGGGAAGGATATTGCAAAATCTCCATTTTCACCCAACTCTGGGGCCAGCCAGAGATGGTATTTGCCGGTTCGCTAAACTGCTCAAAATTTCCGCTAATGGTTCTCCGATCTGCTCAAAATTTTCGCTACCGGTTCTCCAGAACCTGTCAGAACCTGCTGGATTTCACCCCTGAATGTACAGTATGTGATGAAGCATAAACTTCAGGAGATGGTAAAACTGGGGGGGGGGGGGAGGCAAAAGAATGCATTGGTGCTGAATGGATATAGACGGAGTACATAAATAAAGGAGTATTCAGGAGTACCTGAATAAAAGAAATATATTTAGATTTTTCTGTTCATAAAAAGAAAATAAATGAAAATAAAATCACAAAATGTATCTACAAAGGAACAGAGAATGAACTGAGAGGAATGGGGAAACCAAGGAAGTTGTGGTTGGAAGGAATTGATGACATCCTTTAAAAAAAGAGAGAGGGAAAAAATGATTAAAGGAGAAGAGATAATATAGTTTAGGAAATGTGATATGGATGTAATGGAAGCAAAGATGGATTGTTAGAAAGATAGGTCTAGTGAAGAATATTGGTGTAGATTAGTTTTAAATTATTTCTTATCTTTTCCTTTCTTTTAATCTTTATCATTGATGTCTGAACCTATGGAATTCATGTAGTTTTCCTCGAGAGGTTACAAGCATGTGTGCCTCAGTTCCCATCCTAGATGGCAAAATGACCTAGATGCACACACATTTTACTAGGTATGTTTATGATGCTGTTTGAATAATCTGCAATTTTCAAATGAGTTGAATCAGACGCCACCCCAAAAAACCTCTCTCTCTCTTCTGAAAGGGAAACCCAATTTAATGCACTGTCAATAAAGACCTGAGGTGTATTATCAGAGGAGAGAATGGAGAAGGGGTCAGAGAAGGTCTCAGACAAAGCGGGAGGGAGCTGGGTCACAGCCACATGACAGAGCATATCGCCTTGGTCTGCCTGTGGGATTCTCCTCAGATGAAGTCACAATTACCACACTGAATATTAACATGCTGGGAAAGCCATCTGCAGAATCCTCATCTGACTAAGAATGAGAACACAGGGAGGAAAGGCAACTAATTTACAGTTGCTCTGACTTAACCTGTGATCAAAACTCCATTAGGGGCTTACATTTAATAACATTTAAAGTAAAATTGCTTATTTGAAGTAGTTTACAAAATATGCCCAGTGAGTAATGTATGTACTTTACTCCAACAAAGATAATAATGTGGTTGCTAATTATACTTCGCCTGCATACTGAAAGCCAGAGGTAACTGGGCAGCTAGAGAGAGAAAGAGTGGGAGTGGGATTCTTTCCACTCCCCACTATCCTGTCAGAGCTGAAGAAGCTTCTTGGATGAGAAGCGAAATGTCTTCAAAGGAAAAAAGAAGAAAGTCCAGTTGCCTTCTGAAAAAGCACCTTTGGAATTGATCATTCATGGCAAATATTATTGGAGAAACTTCTACATGCAGTATTGCAGGCAAACTCTGCCTAGAGCCTGGAGTTCAATCCTGATAGGTCTCAAGGTTGACTCAGCTTTCCATTTTTCTGAGGTCAGTAAAATGAGGACCCAAATTTTGGGGGGCAATATGCTGACATTGTAAACCACCCAGAGGGTGCTGTAAAGCACCATGGAGAGGTATTTAAATCTATGTGCTATTGCTACTGCTATATGCTGGACTCTGTCCAGTTCCGAGAGAGTTTGGAGTTTTTCCTAAGCATCTGGTGGGCAGCTTGGCCCTGGAAATGAATGCATGTCTGAGGTTTTGGTCTGGATTACTCCGATACGCCCTCTTGGTGCCAATCCTAGGTTCACAATGGTTTTCTGGATCCAAGAAAAAGGCAAAAAGATGAATCCAACCAGAGTAAGAGCCCATTTTCAGGCCACATTGTAGTAGCAAGGTTGGTGAAACATTACTATTTCTTCACCTTAGAGCATATTCTGATGGTCACCCTGTGACCCTGTTTAGAGTGATCCATGCTGCTGTTTAAAGTGACCTGGGGAGCCATAGGCCACAAGACTATCTATAAGGCCATAGTGAGAAATGTTCACACGATCTGACAGATCGTCACTTACATTCTCTTGGAGAGGGACTCTGGCAGGCAGGTTCATGTCAGTTGTCTGGGGCAATGTAGAGAGTAAAGGGGATTACCTTGACAGAGAGATGGAAGATCCATTCTCAAGACAACTAGTAGACAAACTCTTTAGGCACCCAAATTTGGGGGTAGGGGGGCAGTTCAAAAGTATCTCAGATAAGCAACCACCAAATTTACATGAAGATAAAAGAGAGAGGGGCAGAAGCAAATTCAGACTTACAAGATACTTTTTAGCCAATCTTAATAAAAAATAATTTTAGGCCAGATAACACAATAACAAAATAACAGAATTGGAAGGGACCTTGGAGGTCTTCTAGTCCAACCCCCTGCCCAAGCCCTATACCATTTCAGACAGGTGGCTGTCCAATCTCTTCTTAAAAGATGAAGTCTTATGATGTTATCTGGACTAATATTCTAAGAGTCCTGTTCAAATGGACAAATGCTATAAGTTTAGTCAATTGAGTGTTACATCCAAGTCCCACCACAGTTGTTAAGGTGGTCTGGAAGGTGGCCCATGGGTAGGTTGAAGCAAAGATATCAACCTCTTTGAGTCCTCCTGGCTTTGAGGGAGACTGTGGTATAAGGCTGTTGAAAGTGGTCAGACAGCAGTTGCAGAGGGCCTTAGAGGAAGCAGACTTATCTGGCTCACTTCTGTCAGGTTTGAGGTCATGATATACAGTAATACAAATATCTGGTCTTGCTTGACAGTGGTCTTGCTTATCAATGACCTATGGCATAGCTGGAATGATGGGGCTGCATCCATCCTCGTGTTCCTTGATCTCTCAGCTATTTTCCAACCATCCTTCTGAATCAGCTTGGCTTGGTGTAGTGGGGACGGGACACTATGCTGCAATGATTCACCACCATCCTCAGTGGTTGGTTCCAAAGAGTGTTGATAGGAGGGGGGTTTTCACCCATGGTTTCTGACTTGTAGGATCGCCCAGAGTTATTTATCAGGTTCAGATTCAGTGTCACCAACGTGAGGATGATACCCAGTTGTACAATTTTAAGAGGTTGTCACCAGCTCTAAATATAACTATATATCTTCCCTTTCATATTCACATCTCACAAAAAAAAAAAAAAATCCATAAGCTTTGTCAGTCATTCCTTGTCAGCAAAAATCTAGTAAGAGGGATCAGATTAAAACTATTTTCCTCTTAGCCCTGATAGAATAAATTAACTTTATAAATCTTCCCTGAATTTTTAAGGGTCTCACATTTTAATGTTTGCTTTTATGTTTTTTTATCTGATTGTTCAGTACTGCCTAGAATCGCCTTCGGTGAAATGAGTAACTATTTCAATTTGATTTGATTAATAAATTAATTTGATTAATAAAATGATTAAGACCAATTGTGTAAATGAATATTATTTGAACATATCTAAATTATATCTAATTGGGACGAAACTCAATGGGTAGTTGAATGTGCAGATACGCAGTGTGAAGCTTGACCTACTGAAATTCCCATTTATTGGACAACTCTCGTCTGCGCTCATGGCTGTACTTTGGGGAGCGTTAATAAATATTGCAGTAGTTCTTCTAAATCAGAGCGTTTTCAGGCCACTTTCTTTGGATGCACGTTTATGAATGAAAACAATAAGGCCAATTCAAGCTGCTTTTTCAGAACTGGAGCTGCAGGTCATCTCTAGCCAGAGCTTCTGATACACACAGACTTCACATTTCGCTGCTTGTTTTTCCATAGCTAGGTAAATATTTCCAAGTTTCACACTATGTTTACGTGTGCATTTGTGTGTGTGCGCGCATGGTGCGTGCGCGCACACAGTCACCTTTTAGAGAAAGGTGCTTTAGCAGCCATTCCTAGCAGTGGAAATGATGTAGCTTCTGCCAAGCTCTGTCAACTCTGATTTGTGTTAGGAGTCTAGCATTCCTTGGTGCTTCCTATCATCTCCCTGAGTTCAAAGAGCCCTTAGTTGCTTGTCTTTGTCAAAAACCCTGTAGGAGATCTTTTATGTCGAAGATGTAGGATTTCTCCCCATGACTTTGATTATTTATTCATTCCACTTCTCTGGTGTACTCTAGGGCTGCTATCACTAAGACCCCTTGTCTGCCTCGCACTTGCTCTAAAATGCATGGAGCTTTACTGCCTTTGAAACTATGGGTTTAAAAAAAATAAAATAAGATATGGTGAAGAAGCGTGCTCTTTTTTTTTTTAAAGTTCTTTTTTTCTTTTTTTCCCCGTCCACAGTTCCACAGCACATTTTTCCAGCCTTCCATTCTCCTTTGCCAATTGACATGCGTCACCAAGAAGGAAGATACCATTATGAACCTCACTCCCTTCATGCAATTCATGGGTAAGTCTTGCAAGTTCACTTTTATAGCATAGCCTTTCTTGCGTTTTATGATGTAGAGAAGAAATACATCTGTTACGGCTGCCTTTCCCTTTAGAAAGGCTAAAAGGATTTCTCAAAAGCCTTTGGCTGAACTTCTGGAGCATATGGGAGCTATACTGTAAGATAACATCTCTGATGGGCAAATAAGAGGAAGGCTTGTGCTAGTGTAGCAAGTAAGGCATTTTTATTCAGTGACCAACTCATTGTATTCTTGGCTTCGCCAAAACCTATTAGTGTTTCCTATCTCTATATATTTCCTAACCTGAATGTCCCAGAGATTTGGAAACATTACATTGTATCAGTCAAAGTGATATGCATTTTATATATAAACTGTCATTCCATTGTCATGGCTGGTCATCTGTGTGATTGTTAGATGGGAGATCACATCCTCTAACGTCTGAGTGCATTGATTCATAATCCAAGGATACACAATCTTCTTTTCAAAAAGCAAGTTTCTAGTCCTTTCTGTTGGAGACGTGAATATAAGTAATATTGGGTTGACTCAGTGGCTGGGGCTAGGCTATTGTCACAGGAATGTCAGGTTTTTTATCTGTTTGTTCTTTCTAGTAATTAAAATAAATGGAATGAATTACACGAATACTCAAATAGCTGCAAATAAGCCCATGTGCTATAGTGAATTTAAGAGTTCGTTCTTGATGATTGCATCAGTGCCATTCACTACAATCGACAGCAAAACTTAAATCTGGAAGCAAGAGATTATCCCATGGAATTTGAGGGATAATAAACATGGATTATTTCGGGCTATTTTGACTAGAAACAAGCGTTCCCTCTGCTAATACATTAATTATACTTCTGGAAAAATGAATTCTGTGGCTTGTAAGAATTGTGCACAAAAAAGTACATTTCCTCTGAATGGTTTATGCTGTGGGCATAGAAGTATTGATCATTTCAATACTATTTGCATGCTTCATTCTGTATTGCCAGGGCAAATAGAGTGACGTAGAACTGCACGGGCAATAAAGGCTCAGGCAGTGGAAATATTTATCTTTCTGTCTTTGAGATTATAGCCAATTTTGCTTTCAGGATTGCTTTTGCAACCATACCATCTACCAAACTTAACAACAGCAACCAAACATTGAGATTCTCAATTATCCGAGCATATACCTAGCATCATATTGTAGCTTCTTTTTCTATATGGCACAATACGCTTGTCATATGGATGAACTTGTTTGCTCTTTCTACTCCAGTCAACTCTGGATTAGAACCCACCATTCATCAATATTGCAAAACCTTCTTCGGTGTCTCAGAGGCACACCAACCTTTCCGATGAATTTGTATTTCTGAGTCTTTCTCACCGGCAAGCGATAGAGAAGAATTTGCTGTAAAGCAACACAAGACTTTGGAGAGAGAGAGAGAGAAGTCTCGAGAGAGGCATCAAGGGGCTCCTCAGCTGCTTCCAAATCTTGTAGCAATCGGAATGGGGGGGGAAGAACCCTCTTTTCATCACAGCATAATGAAAAGCTGCGCAGCTGAGGGGGTTTTCCTCCCCCTTTCTCTTCTGGAATGCTGTTTCCGGATATACCCCCCTCTTTTTTTTTCTTTTTTCCTTTTTTGAGAAGAGGAACTGCTGTGAGGATGAAGGCAGTCTGAAGTCCTGACAGCTGGGCAATTTCATGCAATGAAGAGCTGCGGAGGACTTTGAAAAGGGTACTAACTGCTTCATTGTTGCACAGAAATACCAGGCACAGTGCCTGGGACAGAATGTGCTTCTCTGGCTGTTCAGAGTATCCCTCGGTGGGTTTATCATAGCTGCCTAGCAAGCTTGTTGATTGCTGCAGCAAAACGTCCCATCATTCTGAGGGAGATCATCAATAAAAACCTAAGCAGTATTATTGCATGTGAGACAGCAGAGAGAATGCTATAAACTTTTAGTTTTGTGAAGGAAAAGAGGGTACCCAGTATTGGAGAATGTTTATTTCTTTACAAATAAAGCATCCAGCAGTTTCTAGTCTTGAGGCTTATTGAGATGTAATTTAGAGTGCTTCTAGGTTAGAAACTGCTAGATGCTTTATTTGTATAGAAACAAACATTCTCCAATCTTGGGTATCCCCTTTTCCGTCACAAAACCTCCATAGAGTTCATTCCGATTTACCTGAGAATAGGCTTGTCTCCGAGTCCTTATTCTCTGAAAATTCTTCTGAATATGAAGAGTGAACAGAATGGAGCCATCCAGAGCAGTGGTGAAATCCTCTGACATTTGCCACTGGTTTGCTGTGCACGCACGCATGCGCAGTGTGTGCCAAATGTGCATTTTGTGCGTAAAAAGGAGGCTTAAGAAGGTAAGTAGAACAGCAAGGGGAGGAAAACAGCTGTGCCGCGCAATTTAGATTCACTAGAAAGCAGGATTTCCTGCTTTCTAGTGAATATAAATTGCTCGGCACAGCTGATCGTCGGAAATACCAGTTCAGACGAACTGGTAGCTTTTTTTTACTATCAGTTCACCCGAACCAGTAGCTTTTATTACTACCAGTTCGCCTGAATTGGTGCAAACCGGTAGCATTTCACCCCTGATCCAGAGTATCCAGGTGAATTCTCAAATCCCACACAAGTGAATAAACCTCTAGGGAAAAAAAATCATTAAGCAAAGAATTACAAATTGGAAATTAGTAAGAAGCATCACAAATATGTGCAACAGTGGCAGTTTTCTGTCATTTTTAATGTTTTAATGTACTTAGTTTTATAATTTTGTATGCTGCTTTAACTTTTGATTGGGAGCTGCCCAGAGTTGGTTATAAGATGGGCAACTATATAAATGTTTTAAATAAATAAACCAACATTATCAGTATTGATCTTAAACTGAAATAAATGCTAGGGATCTCTAATAGCCTTGTTGTTATTATTGTTGTTGTTCCTTCTTTACTACTCATTTATCCCAGAAATTCAGAGGATTCATTGATTAATTTTATTAGATGGGAATCTAGTTAATCCATGAACCACTGAGACCAATCATCCTCAAATACACCATAAATCAGCCAGTGGTCTATTACATATTATCTTATTAAGCAGAAACTCTCTTTAGAGACCTGTTTAAGTTAGTGATATATAATGCTACTAATTTTCAGCCTCTAAAGACTCAATGCCCCACAAGAGTAGTTGTACTCATTGTGAATAACTGGTTTGATTAAAAAGATGAAGGCATCAACATAGGCCAGCTCACCTAGCAGAATTCCTCTGCCCGATTGAAATGTGCATGTTTAACCAGATTTATTATTTAGACACGAAGTTGCGGCCAGATACAATAAAATGTTGTTTTTAACTGTTTAAAAAAGTGACATCAACATTTTCAGTTTACTTTGGTACTGGAAGGCCCATAGCAAGAAGCTGTTAGGAATGAGAGGCCTTTTCTGTCTCCTTGGCAGAAAATGTAGTGTGGAAGTCAGAGAGCATGGCTTTCATTGATTCCAGACTGAAAACAACTTAAGAACAGATTTGTATGTGTGCTAATAGAAAAACCTGGCCAAGAATGAGCCGGAATACACCCTGTGTAGATGCAAACTGATAGGACAACAAGTCAGAAATATAGAAATATGAATGTGGAAGAATTCCATCATAGTCTTCTGCTCCAGATGAATCCACAATAAGAAGAGCACCAGCAAAATAAATCTGATTAGCCTTCTTCTTCTCCTAAAAAAAATTCTGTGAGAAAGCCCTGGGCAGCTGGATTTGTTTCATTAAGTGAATTAGATGGCTGGGGCCTCTTTTGTCTTTTAAAACTTGCATTTTCAGTAGTTTGAGGTTCTTGTTCATTGCATGAAGAAGTTCAAGCCCTAAATGATCTTTCTATGGATTTTTTTTATTTTTAAAAACAAATTTTTATTTTAAGATAATTAAATATTTTATTTATTTTATTATTTTATAATGTATAATTTATAAAAAATAAACATACTTCAAATATTTTATTTAAATAAATACACTTAATAAATAAATAAAGTATTTGGATTCAAAATAACTATTTTGATCATCTGCTCTGCAGTAAATTCTCAAGAGAATAGTTCTTTCCAGTGAAGTTTCTCTCACTTTATTTTATTATATTTTGTTATTTTATTTTATTTTTTAAAAAAACAAAACATTTAAGCTTGCTACATAAATATATTTTGTCATTGGAACTGTTGGCCAACAATTGAAGGCCATTCTGGGCATAAAATTAGAAGCATGGTAGAACATTTTCAGATGAACATATTTTATTGAATGGTACAATCTTTTGTAAATAAAAACTCACTTCATGTGATATTTATGTCTTTTAATAGAAATCTGGTACAAGGTTGTTTCTGATTTTTGACTACTATAAACTAACATGGCTTTCCTGTTATCTGGCCATAAAAGTGGGCTGAATACAACCTGTTGTTATGCTGATGATACAGAATAATTCTTGTTAAAAAGTCTTTAGTTGTAAATATTTCAAATTAATATTGATATTAAAGGTGATTAATCTCAGTGAGTTTAGGAGTATAGATAATGGTTGGAAAAACAAATATCAGTTCAAGTAATACATGTATCTAGAATTCATTTATAAAGGAAAGACTTTTCAGGTATTTCAACTTCACACTTTATGGAATCAAAATTGGACTTTAAAGTGGCAGGATAAGAAGAATATTGATTGCTTTGAACTTTTGTATTGGTGAAAAACTTGAGCATTTTATGGACATTCAAGAAAACAAATTGATGGATCATTGAATAAATCAACCCAGAGTCCTCAGTGGGAGCATAAATGACTAGACTCAAATTATCCTACTTTGGGCACATTAAAGGATCTAATGCTGGGAAAGGTGGAAGAAAAGAGAAGAAGAGGATGACCAGTGGATGGATTCAGTTACAATTACAGTAAGATATTGATCTAATAAACATGTGAAGAAAGGATTCCATTAAACCAAAATGAATCCAAATTGGGTGGGGGGGGGCACAACAGCAGTTGTTCTGTTTCTTTTCTTCCAGTCATAGCCAAAATTGGAAAAGCTAAGTATTCATCCTGGGTAATGCTTGGAAATTCATAATAGCAATAGTAATAGCACTTAGATTTATATACTGCTTCACAGTGCTTTACAGCCCTCTCAAAGTAGTTTACAGAGCCAGCATATTGTCCCCAACAATCTGGGTCCTCATTTTACCAACCTCAGAAGAATGGAAGACTAAGTCAACCTTGAGTTGATGAGAATCAAACTGCTGAACTGCTGGCAGTCGACAGCCAGCAGAAGTAGCCTGCAGTATTGCATTCTAACCACTGCGCACTACGGCTGTTCATAAGGCTGCAGTAGGGACTGGAACATCATAAAAACACCCCACATCACTACAAAAAAAACCAAACAGTGGCAGGCCATTTCAGTATGATTGACAATAAAACTGCATCATGAGCAGTGCTGAGGAGATGGGTTAACTTAAAGATGTATCTATATGGGAAGGAGTCAAGCAAAAGTTTAAGAAACACTGGCCTAGAATTCTTATCCCCATAGTGATCAAAGCTATGCTTGTGGGAAGCCCCAAGGTAGGTTGATTGTTTCTTTGTTTCTTTTATTTTATTTATATTCCCACTTTCTTTCAGGAGCTCAAAGCAGCATATACATTGCTTTTTCATTCCATTTTCCCCCTCAACATCAATCCTGTGGAATAAGTTGGACTAAGAGAGAGAGAAGAGAGAGAGAGAGAGAAACTAGCTTAAAATCACAATGGAAGCTTTTATTGATGAGGATGGGCTTGAACCTTGATCTCCCAGGTGTGAGTCCAACACCTTCACAATTATATCACGCTGACTCAGAACATCACTGAAGTTGAAATCAGGGTCATCAAGATATGGAAAGAGTAGCTACATTTCTAATTTTGGTTTATTTCATAAATTTAACTTGTAATACTGTTGTCGGACTGATTGTATATCATTTCAGTAGATACTTTCTTACTTCAAAAAGTTCTACACTAGACATTGTCATTGGTTGGTATAAAGATGGAAAATTGAATCCTTTTTCAGAATTGTGAAGATTATTTCAGAAATGATAGGCATATAGCCACAACTACCACTATACTTTTTGGCAATCCTATATTAAACCTTGAAGCCTTCAAAGATCACAAGAAGATCCATCATAAGCAAAGCATTAATAGAAAACATGGGTTTTAAGTACAAAACTGACATTGCATCAAACGAATTTGGCTAAATTCTCAGTAGGAAATTTGGCCTCTGGTTGTATGTGCAATGTTCATAAGCATTGGATTAGGAATAATCATGCAATAGGCTAGTATTCAATGGTGCTATATATTAGGAAATATTTCTGAGTGAATCATTTCAGTATTTTTGTTGTCATTATAACCATAATAATTAAAACATATATATATATATATATATATATATATATGAATTTTGTTCCCAAACTGCTTCATACTTTCCCTATGGGAAACCTGGAAAGTCTTATATTCTAAAGAAAAATGAAGTCACGAAGCTTGGGCTTTATGATTAATATGATCAGAGCCCGAAAGAGGCTCTCCCAATTCATCATGGCCATATTCTAGCTGTCGACTTTCTTGCCTGTTCCAAATGTATCTAATTACACGAACACTGCACCGCAAATTAAGTGTAGTCTCATTTGTTGTCAACCACAGAGTCTTATTATCTGCCTGCTGCTTTGTGTCAAAGGTTTGTTTTTTAGCTCCTCAACATAACAGGACTCTATATTCCCTTTTATCACTGTTTGCATATAGCCTAATGAGTGGGAGTTAGTTCATCCCAGCTGTTGAGAGAACGGGTTCAGCTGGAGTTCCAATGCAATTTGGAGGTACACAAGGAAAGTTGATTTCATACATTGAGAAAGTGACCCCGAATTACAGCAGTGCTCAAAGGGCACATTGACATCCAGTTAATAAGTGGGTAGCAGGTAAATAGATTTGCAATGGCAATTTCTTTCATTGGGTGAGAGAGTATACTTTTTTTTTCTTTGTTATGTTTCAAGAATGTTCCATTATCCAAACAAAGCTCAAGCATCCAACATGTTCCTCTCAGGAACACAATTTCCGAATTGTGGAGAGCCTCCAAAATCCTTATTCATTGTTTTCTCACCATCACGTTGCAGACGGTTCATTACCAGGGACCCAGGAATCAGGAGCAAAATGGCTTGAAAGGCCAGAGAAATTGAGCCTTCCCTCTAGAACCCATGCCCCAAATTGAGTAATGGAACCAGGGATGACCGAAAGTGAAGAGAAGGCTTCCCTTCCCTATCACCTTGATTCTAAAGCTAATGATATATTAGTTGAATAGTATTGTACTTACAATACTGAATAGCATTGTAATCTGAGTTGAGATTTTTTTTTAATGGGAAGCAGTATGTAAATGTTTTAAGTAGATTCAAATGTACTCAAGCGGCATATTGCCCTGCTCCCAATCTGGTACTAGATGCAATCCTCTTTGAATCTTCAAAAGGGTGAATTGATTTTCCACAATGGGCATGGCAAATAAAGGTCTGTACCAGGGGTGGGTTCTACTTATCTTTACTACCGGTTTGCAGTGGGGCTGTGTGCGTGTGCGTACTCTTCTGCGCAAGTGCAGAAGCTTCTGCACATGCTCAGAAGCATTTTGATGACGTGGTCAGTGGGCGGAGCCTCCTGCCAGTTTTACTACCGGTTCTATAGAACCGGTGCGAACCGAGGGCAACCCACCACTGGTCTGTACTATAAAAAACAGAATAATAATAGAATAATAAGTTGGAAGAGACTTTTGAGGTTTTCTAATCCAAACCCCTGCTCAAGCAGGAGACCCTACACCAGAACACATATGTGGGGGGGGGAGCACCAGAAACTGGAAGAGCAGCTCCCCGGTGCGCACACACAGGAGTGCCAGAAACCAGAAGAGCAGTTCTTCAGCACACATGCACACCCTGGGAAGCTGGCGAGTGCATGCACGCCAGTCACCTGGTCTTCCGGTTTCTGGCGCGCATGCATGAGCAAACACCAGCTGCTTGATGCGCATTCGTGTGCCGGAAATCAGAAGCTCAGGTTCCTGGTATGCACATCCACACCAGGGAGCTGGTCTTCCAGTTTCCTATGCTCCTGTGCACGCGAAGACCAGCTGGCCAGTGCACATGTGCACATGTGCATGTCAGAACTCAGAAGAGCAACGGGTGATGGGTGGCATGCCCGGAGAGATGTCTCTGTGTGCCACTTCCAGCACATGTGCCATAGGTCCCTATATTAGGGATCCATTTTAGAAAATGGCTGTCCAAACTCTTCTTAAGAACCTCCAATGTTGAAGCACCCACAACTTCTGGAGGCAAGTCGTTCCACTGATTAATTGTTCTAACCAAACTTAAATACAATTGCAGAAGGTCTGTTCCATAGTTATTTTCAGAAATGTTACGGAAAGTAAAGTATGCAAGCATTCGAAGACAAAAGCAATATGGAATTGCAGAACAGAAAGCAAGGAGGTTGGTGGAATGATTGAATGGTGAAGCTTAACAAGACAGATCATGTTGCACTATTTTTATTAACATTTATTATATCGATGTTCTTAATCACTAATTCCATTGAAATGATTTAGCATCTCCTATGGGTTCTCCTTTCTTGGGATTACTTAATAATATGTTGTGTGGATCTATTTCAAAATAATAAACAAACAAACAATGTTAGGTTGGTTAAAATAAGCAATACTATAAATAACATTTGCCTAGGAAAAGAGATAGCTGCTTTGAAGGCTTGTCAGACAGGTGTGATATTCACACAACACCAGTGTTCTAGAGCATGTTTTGGGAATCAACTCTGAAGCATATCACAGTCTTAATTTTCAGATGTGCTTATGCACGCACAAACATACAGCAAGAAAACATTGCAGATTCATTTTCAGAGTGCCAATACTTATGTGGCCAAACAACAACAACCATTCATAACCATTAGCATATTTAGGTAGCCCACCAAGTTTACAGTAAGTACAGTAAGATACAGAAGTAGGAAGAAAAAGGTCTTAGTGAAGATTATGCCTATTCAAAGTCCCCTGGATATCATGTGACCCCCCCCCAGAGGAATTTGCTTCAATTGTATTCCCTTTCTTTGATACCCATTGTCTTCAATTATCTTTAAGAGAAAGTTGGCCAGAGTCATTGTGTACGTGGGTAACCTTAAAGGTGAACTACTAACTTATTGTTTAATTTGTACATCTGTCGAGGACACGATAGGAAAAAAGTGGAAGGAGTAGCTAAAAATTAATTTTTTTATCCAAATTTTGAAATATTTCTTCCTTAATCCTGCAGCCTGGAACCAATGAGATCAGACTCTTTTTTTTTAAAGAACTATATAGAATTCAACCCAATCAAATGCCAATAATAGTTTCCAAGTTTACGAAGTTTGCTTTAATCATTGCTATGTTATGTTCCCTGATTTAAACTTACCTACTTATATGAGAGCTTCTTTCCTTCACCCACCTATTCCTGCACATGCAAAACACAAGAGATTTTGACAAAAACTCTTAATTCAGCATTTTTTTGGACCAAAAGAAAAAAAAGAAAAGAAAAGAAAAAGAAAGAGCCCAAAGGCTAATGCATTATAAGCTCTCTGCTAGATTTTGACTTAGCAAACGATTCTTCAAAGCAGCTGCTTTCCTGTGGTTGAAAGTTGTCAGACACCATGAAATATAAGAAGAAAGGTAGTATTGTTTTTAGGTTGATGTCCTGGCACGTTTTAGGATGCAGTTTCAGCACTGTTGTTGTTATTCAGACAGCACTATAAAGCTTCAGGGCTACATGACTGGTGAAGTCCTTAATACAGGAAAAGATCCTCAAGAATTGCCACTGTTTTTTTTTTTTCCTTCCTCCGTCAAGCCAAAAAAAATATATACAAAATCCAAAAACAAAAATCTAAAGGGTTTAACAAAGAAAAGAAAACAGACTGAAGCCCATGTTATTTTGCTTTTGACAAGAAGAGAAGTTGGGGAAGGGAAGTTAGATTTTTCTACAGTATATTCTAGTGACCTCTCTCTCCTGCCTGTTATATTTGTTAGATGCTATAATCTTCATAACTCAGGTAAAAGGAGTGGGAAAACAAATAGAAAAGCCATTGAACTGAAACAGTACTTCTAACACCAGTTCTCTGCCCCAAGAGAATTTATATTACCGTGTTTTCCTGAAAATAAGACCCTGCCTTATATTTTTTTGAACTCTGAAAAAGCGCTTGGCCTTATTGCCATGCGCTCAAAAGCTCGACTGGGTTTATTATCAGGGGATATCTTATTTTGGGGGAAACAGGTAATCTATAAGTAGATTAAGGATTGGATTCTATCATTCCCTGTCCAGGTTTCTGTAAGATAAAGTAAAGGTATCCCTGTGGATTTTAATCCGCTAATCAATATTAGTAATCATCTCCAATCAATCATTAGAGATTGTTCAACAGGAGAACCTACTGCTTAGTGACAGACCACAACTATGAGTAACTGTTGGGTTAGGCTGCCTGAAAATAATAGAAAAGTGGTTGGCCCATTCTGTATAAGCTTCAGAAATCACAATATGTGTTTAGAATAGAATAGAATAGAATAGAATAGAATAGAATAGAATAGAATAGAATAGAATTCTTTATTGGCCTAGTGTGATTGGACACACAAGGAATTTGTCTTTGGTGCATATGCCCTCAGTGTACGTAAAAGAAAAGATACATTAGTCAAGAATCATAAGGTACAACACTTAATGATAGTCATAGGGTACAAATAAGCAATTGAATCATACTAGGAAACAATCAGTATAAATCTTAAGGATACCAGCAACAAGGTTACAGTCATACAGTCATAAGTGGGAGGAGATGGTGATAGGAATGATGAGAAGATTAATAGTAATGCAGACTTAGTGAATAGTTCGACAGTGTTGAGGGAATTATTTGTTTAACAGAGTGATGGAGTTCAGGGAAAAACTGTTCTTGTGTCTAGTTGTTTTGGTGTGCAGTGCTCTATAGCGTTGTTTTGAGGTTAAGTTCATATATCGCCAATTCTAGTCCTCATATGCTTATTGTCCCAAGTAGCATATTAATGTTTGGTCAGAAAGACGATGAAACTGCAGCCTTTGGCATATTTAATTGGACAGCCTTCCCCAAGTAGTCACTCCTTTGATTTATTAAATGACAACTGTCATAATTTCTATCTTGGGATGGCCAAAGAAAGTTTTAAGTGTAGCTGACTGAAAGATTTGGGAAATTCCATACAGCATTAGGAAAGGATGTAATAAGGAAGAAATTCTACAGTGGTCCTGGCTTCTGAGAAAATATGCATAGGAATGCAACAACAGTTGTACACAACTGAATCATTAATAGAGCAATGATAACTGCTTCAGAGGTTGTTTTTGTTCTCATGTGAGTGATGTATATGTATAAACATTATCTTTATCTTCTCAGTTTAAAATACACATCTTTTGTATACTGTGACTTTCTGGACAGATTCTAGTTTCAGCTGATTTCTAGAATTGTTGGAAAAATGCTAAAATCAGTCCAAAAAGTCACCAATCAGATATATATGGCTATTAAGACATTCACATTGATAAAGGGGTTAGGATATCTGGTTGATGATTTGATCAACAAAAATAAAATCAGGAAATCTTCCCCAAGATGGCTGCTGATTTTGCTGCCAAACCTGGTTCTTTGGCACTGTTGTTCCCTGGAGGGACTTAGGGACTTAGGAATGACCCAAAACAATGTTTGGATGGCTGTGGACCTGCCCAGGATGGAAAATCTTGATTATTGCAGTTCTCTTTGAGAGCAACCAGAAAGTCACTAGTCTTCTATCCACCTTTTCCTCTTAGCAGACCATTCTTGTAAGGTAGCCTGGGTTTTAACCTCACTTTTTGAAGTTTTTGTTTTGCTTTATTTTTTATCGTTAAAAGTTAACTGGCTGGTTGAATGCTGATTTATTTCAACCCCCTGCTATATTTTCTTCTTCTTACTTCTTACTTTTCTTCTTACTTTTTTTTCCCTTTGATTTACTTGGCTGTTTTTATTAACTTCTGCTTTTCCATATGGAAAATCACACGTCTTTCTGGATAGTGAAAGTGCTTTCTTTTACTTGATTTAGATTTTTATTGGGCATTCACTACATGGATTTTATATTTTAACAATTTCCAAAAAGTTTGGAGCTTATTTTTCTCAAATCTTTTTTTAATTTTATTTTGAATCAAAATATCCAGAAACTATCTCCCCTGTTCCTTTGTCTGTTTTTTATTCTGCTTTGAAGAACTCTCTTCTTTACTACATAGAGCAACCACATTTCAGATTTCAGACAGGGAATGAGGCTGACACTCAAAAAAAAGACTGTTTGGTAACATGAAAATCTTAGCTGAAAGCTATTTTAAAACGTTTGATGAACTCATAAAGCTGTGGAAAACATTCAGAAACAAGTAACAGGAGATAAACTAAGGAATGTGATTGGAAAGCAATAGATTTGCTGGTAAGAAGTATGAACTCAGAATTAACTGCGTTGACTTCATAAGCCTCCCTGAAGTTCAAGCCTGCTTTCTTATACAATAGCAGAAAGCTGTCTGAGTGGATAAGTGACAAATTGGTCTTTTTTTAATGAATTGAAAGACATTGGGGAACACACTTAACTGGGAAACAATTTCATCTGGACTTTTTTGGGAAGATAGACTGGCTTTGGACATTGGACGTATCACTATATTTTGGAGTATAAAATGGACTCCCCCATCCAAAAGTGGGTGGATATGTCTGTGCGTCTTATACAGCGAATGTTGCTGAAGCCCCACCCCACCTGCTGGCCCCCACCCTTCAGCCGCTTTCGGCCTCCACAGGTCATATTTTCAGCCTCTGCATGCTCCACTTTAGACCTGTTCCAGGCTGCGAGGATTGCCACAGCACATTGCTGCCTCCGCGCATTGCATTTTCAGCCTCTGCATGTCACATTTTTGGCCTCCACACGCCCCATTTTTGGCCTCCACATGTTGCATATTTGGCTGGTTCCAGGTGGCGAGGATCAGCGGCGGTGGTGATCCCACCATCTGGAATGGGTTGAAAACGCGGAGGCCAAGAACGACACACAAAGGCCAAAAACGCAATGCACAGAGGCCAAAAACATGACACGCAGAGATGGCGATGAGCTGTGGTAATCCCCGCAGCCTGGAACAGCTGATTGGCAGTATTCCAGGAGGCCAATCCAACCGCCAATCAGCTGCTCGTGCTAAATCAAGATGCGATAACATGCTGAAGCTGACCAGGCTGTTTGCTGTTTGCTGCAAGGATGCTAGTCGGATGAATACCAATGGATGCTGGTACGCAGAGGCAGAACTTTTTTTTCTTGTTTTCCTCCCCAAAAAACTAATGTGTGTCTTATACTCCAGAACATCTTATACTCCAAAAAATACGGTATATTTAATCCGACAACAGTTGATAAGAGATGCCATTAAGAGACAAACATGGAAATTTGATCCAGCATGAATCAGTGTTAATTCTTGGGGTGGTTTGGGATGGTTAAGAAGTCATGGTAAATTTTCTCTGAATTTATTATAATAACAGAGGGTTTTGACATTTTAATCTTGTCTTTTTTATTATTGTTCTTCCTATTTGTCATTAGTATATAGATGACAGGTTAATAATTTGCAAATAGAATTAGTAGTTTAAAATTTGAAGGGGGCTATTTTGCAAGGGATGGGAAACTAATATTGTAATATATTAATCAGTATTCAACTGGGGGGATAATATGGCATATGTGTTAATTTTTTAATGCACTTTTTAATGTCTTGTTTATTTTGTCTTTTTTCTTTCTTTGCCTCTTTAAAACATTTTTGGTGTTTTGTATTTTAACTTTTTTTTAATAAAATAAAAATAAAAAAATAAAATCAATATTAAGAAACAGCTCTCAATAGAGACGGATCTTTCTGTTATTTCTTCAGAATAGTTTGTGCTGTTTTTACCAGCAAGATTAAACTCTTGCATTACTCTTTCCAGTTAAAATATATTGTCACAACAAGAATATTATAATTTTGCATTACCTCGTCCTGTATTTTAACATGCCAAAATAAATATGTATTTTAAATTATAGCACTGGAAAATTTTACACCAAGTTTCTAAATAGACATTACTTAATTGTTTTTTGCATCATATTCTGCCTGTTCTGGGAAATTTACATTATCCCAATATCTGTTCTATCCAGTGGTGGGTTGCCCCCAGTTCGCACCAGTTCTATAGAACCGGTAGTAAAACCGGCGGGAGGCTCCGCCCACTGACCCTGACATCATCAAAATGCTTCTGCGCTTGCACAGATGCTTCTGTGCTTGCACAGAAGAGCGTGTGAGAGCAAAGCGAGCGAGCGTGCGCGGCCCCGTTGTGCAACCAGTAGTAAAGGTAAGTAGAACCCACCCCTGGTTCTATCATGTCTACAAATAGGTAGTTATGATAGCATTTCCTAGTGCTTGTATATTGTCATTCTAATTGGACACTGCCTTACTTAGTAGGCTTCCCCAACCTAGTTTTCTACCAAGTCTTAAGACAATAACTATCAGAACTCTGCAGCTACCATGCTTATTAGCCATTCTAGTGAAGAAATTCTGACAGTCTCAACTTTTTTTAAAATTACTTTCACCCAATAATGACTGTAGGAGCACAGCCATGTCACTAGAAGGGTAAAATCATACTTTCAGCTCTTGGGGTGAGAATTGGAATTGTTACATTTACTCCAAATAAACACTTACAGCAGCTAAAATATACTAAAATTATACTGAATATTTTCTAGGGTAACGATTTCCCAAAGTTTGGGCTAAATTAACCCCTTGATATAACAAATTATCACATAGCCTGGTGGCCTTATGTTTTTTAAAAATATTTTGCATTGGAGTTTCCCAAGTTTAAGGAAGGAAAGAAAATGATGACAATTCCTTATGTCTAAGCAGAGGTTAAAAAGGGGACACCCTTTGCTTTAAAGTCACTTTTTATAGAAGGAAGCTCATAAAACAGTTTAATTTCACAACAGTATCTCAGCATTGTATATTGTTACACATTCTTCTATAGGATTTTTTTTTTTAATCTTTAGTTTCTTTCGATTGATGGTTCTTCTTAAGTTCCTTCAAGACTCATCTCTAACACTGAAAAAGCTAAGCATTGGGAATTTTTTGTTCATATGTACTGAAAGTTAATAACTCATTAAATACTGGTGTGTTTGGACACACCATTCTTTGAATGTTAGCTTTGCCCAGGAATAGCTACAGATCTTCTGATATGGATTGGAATGGTACTGAAAGGAAGTAGACTGACCTAGCTAAAATTACAATGGTTTTCATTTATTTATTTATTTATTTATTTGTTCAACTTGTATGCCGCCTTTCTCCGAAGACTCAAGGCAGCTTACAATGCATTTAAAAACTATATATAAAACATTAAAAGTTAAACCATTAAAATCAATTAAAACCCATTCACACCATTCATGACCAGATCTTGCCAAATCGCAACAGCGAGATCATCGGCCCCAGGCCTGCTGGAAGAGCCAGGTCTTCACCACTTTTCGGAAGGCCAATAGGGTGGGGATGGTCTGGATCTCAGGAGGTAACTGGTTGCAGAGAGCTGGGGCAGCCACAGAGAAGGCCCTCCCCCACGGGCCCACCAGCCAGCATTGTTTAGCTGACAGGACCCGGAGGAGACCAACTCTGTGGGATCTTACCGGTCGCTGGGAGCTATGCAGTAGAAGGCGATCTTGAAGATACCCTGGCCCTGAGTCATGTAGGGCTTTAAAGGTAATAACCAACACCTTGAATTGTGACCGGAGACCAATAGGGAGCCAGTGCAGCTCGCGGAGAATTGGTGTAATGTAGGTGTACCTAGGTGCACCCACAACAGCTCTCGTGGCTGCGTTCTGGACCAACTGCAGTCTCTGAACACTTTTCAAGGGTAGCCCCATGTAGAGCGTGTTGCAATAATCTAACCGTGAGGTGACAAGGGCATGAGTGACTATGAAGAGAGCCTCCTGATCCAAGTAAGGTCGCAATTGGTGCACCAGGCGAACCTGTACAAAGGTCCCCCTAGCCACAGCTGACAGATGTTGCTCTAATCTTAGCTGTGAGTCTAGGAGGACACCCAAATTGCAAGCCCGTTCTGAGGGGGACAATTTCATGATAATAATACAAAAAAAAAAAAACCCAACAAAAAGGCCCATTTTCTTAAAAAACTGTGTCTCATTTGAAACCAAAGCCTGAAGTCAGAAATGTTCATTTGTGTGATGACAGTTCAAACTCCTATCAGAATTGTGTGGTATTGATCCCTAATATTTTCTTCAAATACGGCATTCAAAAACACAGCCTCTGTTTTCTCTCTACAGGTGCAGGTCACTAGTTTATATGAAAATTACGCTCATAAGTGAAGTTCACATGCTTTTTATCTGTCTTACTATGGAACAATATTTGAAACTGAATTGAAATTTGCAAATTCAGCCTGCTGAATCGTGTTGAAATTCTTTTTAAAAGACTTGATGTATTCTAGAAGTAGCAATAATGATAGCACTTAGACTTATATACCACTTCACAGTGCTTTACAGCCCACTCTAAGCGGTTTACTGAGTCAGAATATTACCCCCAACAATCTGGGCCCTCATTTTACCAATGGAAGGATGGAAGGCTGAGTCAACCTTGAGCCTGGTGAAATACTGCCAAACTGCAGGCAGGTGGCAGGCAGCAGAAGTAGCCTTCAATACTGCACTCCAACCACTGTGCCACCACGGCTGTAATATATTGTTGAACACTAAAAGTAATCCATTGGCCCATAACAATAGGAAATAAGCTTTAGCTTGTTGTTTAGGAACGTTTTAGAGATCTTACAACCAATAAAAATGGTAATTTTTTATTGTTGTTGATTCCATAGGCTTATCATCATTGAGGAACATAGTCTTCTCCAGAAGATTCTCTATGGTTTCATGATGGAAAACATTTGAAATTAGGAAGAGATGAGTCAACTCAATTAGATTGCCTAGACCATGTGGTTTGAAAGACTGTACACACTTTAGTCTAGTGTAAGACCACCCAAGTAGTCTGTGGTTACAGCAAGCCTGATTTGGCAGAGGTTTGGATCTGGATACTTTGCCAGAATTTCACTCAACAAAATATGCTCTTGGAAAAAAAAAATCAAGAGAAAGATTTGGGTGCTGATCAGACTAATCTTCACATCTGTATTGTGTTTTGGTTGTTCAAAATTCTTTTGAACGGATGTCTGGAGACCTTTAATTTGATGCTAAGTCAGAGATGCATACTTATATTTTCCATGTGCCAGAGACACTGATTTTGCACCATGCTGTTATTTTAAATGTTAATAATGGAATGAATTAATAACAAAGCACAGTGTCTTATATACTTAATCTGCATTCCTAAGCATATATACTTGGTAACCATTTTCACTGAAATCAGCTGAGCTTATCTCTTGAGTAAGCACAGAGAGGATTGGATCCTTACTCTATTTCTTGCAGTATGGTGCTATAACACCAGTTATGTCATTTTAAAGAACTTCCCTTACCATGGTTTCTGGAAATTCTTTAGATTTGCTCATCTGTATGATCCAGATGAGGAACAGGAAGTGGCTAAAACATTTTAATAAGATCCCACAATGTGACCACATGGTCAAAATTATTGCTGCTAGAGCAAAGGATGCAAACCTGTGGTTAATACATAAATAACATGAAAAGGACTGGTTTTCTACTTTGTTTTTACTTTGTGGCCAACCTTTTAAATCTGGTTCCGCTTAATGGTCATTGTGCCTGCCTCTTCTTACAGTTCCACACACATGACTTGACTATGCAAAGTCTGAATTTATCTGCTTGTTACCTCACGCCTTGAAAAATAAAACAATATTTAAACAGTTGTTACAACTTTGCACATGTAGGAAGGCCTTAAGAAGAGCCTCGTTGTCAGGCCAATCTTTCTTTTGGGGCGTTGTTTCTTTGCCTGTAACTATGCCAATAGAGAAGAACATTTGTAGCTCAGGATCGATGTAATGTACTAATAATGTACTAATAATGTTAGCTAGTTTGGATAATGAAATGTCTACGAGGAACCCACCAACCTATGTCTAGAATAGTAAATCATTGGAACAATCTCCAGCCTTATTCTTTTCAGATATATTGGGGTTATTCTGGGAATTACAGCTTTTATAGATCTATAGACTGCTATAAAAGATGGTGGTCAATGAATAGCACTGCCATAAAAGAAATGGAAAGGAGTTAGGTGTGGATATGACTGTTTATCCATTCAAAGGAGAAGGTAGCAGTGAAATGAATGGAACTAGCCAGAAAAGGAGATTGTGGTAATATATACTACTCACAGCAGGCAGACCCTGAATTGTACCTCCAGCTCATTCCCAGGCTAAGGAAGAGTCTATGAGAAGTTAATACTAAGTATCAACCTGCTGTTATTTATTTCAAACTTCTAAAGATATAAATTTAGGAACATCGACCAGAATTCATCCCCTGCCTACATGGAAGGCTGTGTAAAAAATGTTCATGAACAGGGAGCAGGAACTCAGAAGATAAAAAGAAATGAGAAACAAAGTAGAAGGGAACACTTACTTCCAAGAGCTTTTCCTCTTTCTGTTCAGCAGTACTGGGAAGCTCATAGTGCCGTAGATCAGCCTACTTCTTTCCTTCTGACCCATGGCCCATTGGTTGCTTTTTTTCTTTATGCCCAAGATGTATCACTGCCAGAGATACAAAGGCAAGATAAAAATGAAAGTTGCTACTCTTTCTTACTTTTTTGCCTTTGCAAAAAAGTATATGTCAAGAGAAAGTGAGAATTAAAAATTGTGAAGGAGAAAGGAGAGATGGTGATAGATTCTGAGCTGGAGCCTTTCTTATTTCTTATGCTGGCATACTTTGGTAAACATAGTACTTTGTGACATATTGCCTCCTTCCAGGGTGGATAAAAATCAATGATTTTTTTAAAAAAATCAAAAAAATCAGATTTTTTTTTATTTAAATCGGATTTTTTTAATTTAAATCGGATTTATTTTAATAAAAAACTTTTGGGGTAAAAATCCATTGTAAGATAGTTTTCTATTTAAGATACATAAATAATTTAGTTTATTCAGCATGAAATGGAGCTTAGTTATGTAGCATGAGGCTGTATATTCTGCAACACTGGAACTATCGGTGAATCAACAGTGGGTCAAAGGAGTAGCAGAGATGACAGTTGCTCTTTAAAAATTATGATTTAAATCGAGTTGATTTAAATCAAGCCTTTTTACTAGTGATTTAAATCATGATTTAAATTGTGATTTAAATCAACTCGATTTAAATCAAATCCACCCTGCCTTCAGCATCCAATGTTTAAAACCTTTCTTAAATCACTCACATCAAGATGCACAAATAATGGGAAGTATAAAAGGAAGAAAAATAGTCTTGGCCAACCAATCCTATGTCTTGTTTTTCATCCATTGCCCTGTACATTTTTTTGTCCTTTGAATTCAGATAGTTCATTTTTTGGCATTCGGGAGATGGGTCATAAGATGATTTTATTATTACACTCATTCATTAGGCAAAACCTAGACAAAATGTGATATTTTAAGTGGTGGTTAATTTAGTAAGGAACATCTGGTCCTCCAGGACTTCAACTCCTATTAGCGTATTGGCTGGAACTTGTAGTTCAGTAACGTCTGGAGGGTTACAAACATCTGGAGGGCCACAGGATCACCAACCCCAGTGTAAATGATGATTGAAGGGAAGAAGCTTCCCCAGATGTTAGAAAAAATATGTACATTCCCTTGGTGGTTTTAGTTTTTCTTGGGGGAGTGAGCAAAAATTGCTTTTATAATTCAGAAGCTGTCTATATATGGCTCTTTCCAATTCCTCAAACCCTCATTAGAATCTCATAGTTTGGATTATTCTATAAGGATGCTTAGAACTTTTTCTTCTTCACATGGCATCTCACTGGAAAATCTGAAACACTGAACTTTGTAGACATTTTAATAGTCAGGGTTGCAGATTATCTGCTGACACGAAATGGTTTAGTGTTTTCTTTCAAAACAGGCAAAAATTCAGTTCAGCGTTTTTTAGAACTAATCAAAAGATGATTGCAGATAATTGCTGTGTAATAAAAGAAAACAGGTTAATTAACCCACCACAATATTCAGTTTGGTTGGCTTCATCTTCCCCAAAGCAAAGCCTGATATTCATCATTTATATTTCTCCTAATATGTGGTTTTCTTACTCACCAAAGCCCTCCTAGTTCAATACAGATTTGCGTGCATATATACCAAGTCTTTCTCCTATGAATTTTCTGGACCTCTGTCTAATTTTCATTGTCCTTTATTATTATTTCAATATATTATCAATGTATTATTTCAATGTATTATTATTACATTGAAAAGTAATCTTTTTAGGACTCATCAAGGCCTCCTTGGCTTTATTGGGTTTCTCTGATCATTTCATGAATGCTTTTTGCATAAAAAGAGCTGCCTTCTACTGCAGTGCTTTGCATCCATTTGTATCAAAATACAAACCTTGGGTCAGTCACTCTCAACCCAACCCAACCCAACCCAACAGCCCACCAGGGTAGTTGTTGTAGGGAAAATAGGAGGAGGAATAGGCATTTTTGTATGTTTGCCACCTTGAGTTATTTATGAAAAACAATAAAGGCAGAATTAAAAACCATCATTTAAAAAATGGCTCAGGGGAAGGCCTGATGGGAAGAAAGCAAGGTTCCTTTTTGCCAGATCTAGTAACTAGACCAACAGTCTTCACCCCTAAGGTAATCATCTGCATTTGATTTAGCTGCAGCACAATGTGATCTGTACTGTATTTGTATTCCCATATGAAAGAATTGCTTTCAAGGAGAAATTCATGTCCAGGTGACCCATGTTGTGGGGCAACTGGTTATATCTTTGATGCAATTAGAATTGTATTTTGGACTACAAAGCTTCCCTCCCAGCACCAGTGGACAATTAAAAGCAATGTTGCAACACAGCCAACATGGGACCAGTTGGGTCCCAGCAGGAATGCATGCCATCTAAATATCAGCCAGCATTGCAGTATAATTATTAATCAGGCTAATCCCGTTCTAATTGCACTAACACCAAATTGCACTATAAGATTCAAATTACAGGAAATAATAGTGACACCCTGTTTGTCTACAGCCTGTGGCAGCAGCTGATTGACTTTGTCTAATACCCCACAAGCTAATAAGCATAATCAAAACGGTTAGTATTCAGATGAGACTACACCGGGAAATCCCAAGCTGTAGGCTAGATTGAGAAATTATATATTAAAAAGTCTCCTGAAAGAAGGCATGGCAACCCAGCAATCATCGCTGCCAAGAAAACTGCACATGGGCATGTTCATGAAGTCAGCAGCAGCTAAGCTTACTTCAAGGCAATCTGTAGTTTTCGCTCTACTTGGAGTAGCCTTCATCTGAAAGGTGTTCAATTCTAGATACCAGATTCCTCAAGGCAAGCAGATATTTGCCATAACAAGGTAATAAAGTGGATGAAAAGCCAAGAACATCAGCAGTTGTAGCGCAAGATGAATCCAACTGGACACAATATAGGTGTCATAATAAAGATATGCCCTTATATTTAGGGAGCAAAAATGTGATTAGTTAATGTTTTATGGAGAACTACCGTTAGTGGAGCTCTTTGTGGCTATTATACAAATGACATTCATGGCTCCAGCCAGTCCCCTAGCATTCTCTGAAGAAGTTTGCATAAATTCAATTGCTTGGATTTATGCCAGATTGGAGCATACTTAAGTCTAATGTTACACTATCTAATAACATCTTTTTGATAGCCTTACTGTTTATCTCCTGAGGAAGCAGATAAGCTTCTTGGATCTGTTTACACCAAAACTTGCATGTTATTTTTTTTTTCCTAGTTTGTTTTATAAGAGTCTCTAATGTCTCTGTCCTGCTAATGATTACTCAGATCACTTTAAAGGAAGCAATGATTAGATCCTTGTTAAAGAAGGTATTTTTCCATTTGATCAATTTTAACTACAATAAGGCAATAGCCAGATTGATGGGAAAGGTAGGAGTGCTCTGATTCTAAGAACTAAAGAGGCGGGGGGAATCATTTAGAGACATTCAGACCCAGATTTGGTACAGTGGCAGCTTTAAGCACCCAAATGAACTACCATAGATCTGGGAAGAATCAAATTTGGGTTGGAACTAGTTCTAATCACAATCCTGATGATACACAGCTGAACTTTTCTGTAAGTTCTAGATACATTTGTTGCTAATATAGGGGTGAGATTCAAGATTTGGAAGGTACAAATGTACAATTCTTTTGGATCCAACCTTGAAATAGACAATATTTAGTGTCTATGGCAAAAGGGAGTTTCTTGATAAATATGTTTCATCTCTACATAAACAAGCAAGAGATTGCATCATTGAGGCAAGCATCAATGTTTGTTCATTTATTTACGTATTTATTTATATAATTTAGTAAACATATTTTATCCTATTGCAATCAAAACTGGTAGTAAAACAATTTAAAATATCCCTGGTAACATCCAACATTAGACAAAAGCATCCTAGATAACAACAATAAAAGACATACCAACTAAAAATAATTACAGTAGATGGGTGATAAGCATAATCATAAAATTACAGATGGCATCTTCAAATAAGAAGAAGTGAAATAATTCTGTCTTCAAAGGAAGGAGCAAATTTGTTTGAAACCCCAAACCTTTGACTTCAAATTTCAGGAATAGATAAATTTAAATAAAGGTTGAATGTACAATGTAAAATGTACATTTAAATAAAGGTTGAACGACAATCTCTAGAATGCTACAATAATCAGAGATGGACCAGGTGATTTATCCAACTCTGTAACCACACCTTTCTGCAAGACGAATGGTTTGCATTTTTTATCCTCTTTTACCTTCTGTAGAACTTTCTGGAATAAGGTTATCATATTTTTGATTAGAAGAAGAGCATCCCAGTAATGTTCTTGGTTGTGTGAGCAGATCCAAAATTGAGCTGGGTTTTATTTGCAGAGAGCAGACTCTTGGTCAAATTGGGATCACTCTATTCAAATAGTGACAACTTATATTTCACATTTCCCCTCTTTTTGCATACTGGTTATTTAATCATGTACTGTCAAGTCGGTGTCTTAGTGATCACATGGGTGGATTTTCTCTAGGATTTTCACTACTGATGCTGTTTAATTCTTGAAGTAGTTATGTAGCTGTATTATCATTAAGCTGAGCAATACTTTTGTATTTTCTTTATTTATAGATTCCAAACATAAGTGCAGGAAAGATCTTTTAGCCAGGTTCCAAAATATACTAGCTAAGAAGTTCTTCTTTATGCTGGAATGCTCAGTTTTTCATCTCTCTCTCTCTCTCTTTCTTTCTTTCTTTCTTTCTCTCTGATCTGGCTGCTAATCAGTCAGCATGGCTGTTATGTTTTCTGAAGTTTACAAGCTTCTCATGATGCAATTCCTTACATACAGTCTTGGAAGTAGGACTGCTGAGCTAAGTAGGTTTTACCTACTAGAACACAGGGGTGAAATTCAGCAGGTTCTGACAGGTTCTGGAGAACCGGTAGTGGAAATTTTGAGTAGTTCGGAGAACCAGCAAATACCATCTCTGGTTGACCCCAGAGTGGGGTGGGAATGGAGAGTTTGCAGTATCCTTCCCCTTAAACGGGGTGGGAATGGAGAGTTTGCAGTATTCTTCCCCTGCCACGCCCACCAAGCCACGCCCACAGAACCGGTAGTTAAAAAAATTGAATTCCACCATTTCTAGAGAAGGATGGTTAAGTCCAATATAATGTAGAATTAATTACCAGGGAGTTTGCAAACAGCAAATATTTGTGAGGGACCATATTCAAAATTCTTTTAAAATAGGTCATATTCTACTTTAAAATAAGTTAAAGGGTTTTTTTTCTTTTGTTTTTACTCTAGACTAAGCATGCTTTAAAAAAAAAACTTGCTGAATGTTTTATGTAAAGAACATAGCTTATAATAGCTATTTGGCTAACATAATGGCTGACATCATACTACTTGCCGACAACTACCATAAACATTACGCTGTGCAAAAATAAGTGTTCTGTCCTCTGCTAAATGGTAAAATTCATATGCATCCATTGCAGAAAACTCAGAACATAAAGAAAGTTTGAGTTTTGCTTATAGCTGTTTCAAAGAGAAGTTGAAATAATCTTAAATGCCTGGGTTCAGGAATTTACACATGTGTAGTACATTTGGATGGTTTTCTGTGGAGGGGCCCAGATTTGCTCCATTACTCCCCACTGTCCTCTTCACCCAGGAGAGAAATCCAGCAGGTTCTGACAGACTCTGGAGAACCAGTAGCGGAAATTTTGAATAGTTTGGAGAACCAGCAAATACCACCTCTGGCTGGTCCCAGAGTGGGGTAGGAATGGAGATTTTGCAATATCCTTCCCCCAGGAGTGAGGAGGGAATGGAGATTTTGCAGTATCCTTCCCTTGGAGTGGGGTGTGAATGGAGTTTTTGCAGGATCCTTCCCCTGCCATGCCCACCAAGCCACACCCACCAAGCCACACCATGCCCACCAAGCCACACCCACAGAACTGGTAGTAAAAAAAATGGATTTCACCACTGTTTTCACCCAAGGAATAAATACTTAATAATTATACTTTTAACTAATACATAATAATTAAATAAACATACATACACAGTGCTCAAAAGAAATGTTGATCAAGGTTACTAGCACATAGGTTGAGTTTAATAAGTCACTTTTACTGTTACTTATAGACATAAGGGCCATTTTTAACATTTTTTTCTTCGAATTCAAAAGGAATAGAATATCCCTTACAGCAAATTGATTTCATAAAGAAACATGCAGGTATTTTAAGTACTAACTGATTCAGTTGAGGAGCAGGAGAAACAAAGAGAGCTGAGAGAATTATTTTCTGCTATTAGTTTATTGTCCAATAATTTAATCAAGTCCTAAAGATAATATCTCAAAAGAGGAAAAAATGTTAGAAAATGTACTTTAAAAATAAACTAAATTAAGTTTGGGTATATACATTTGTACAATTGCTGTGTTTACAAACAGAACATAATGTAGTTTTAGTTACACTTAATTGCAAATAAACTAAGTATGATCTCAATTTATGGTAGCATATGACAAGGTAGGACTTGGATAATATTTGGATGAGAAAACTCCAGGGAATATCAACAGAAAGTAAACAGCAATACACAGAAGGCAGCAATGGCAAACAATTTCTCTGTTATTCCCAAGAAAACCAGATGGACGTATCTACAAAGTTGTCAGGAGATGAGTTTTACTCAAAGGACACTTGGCTTTATTGGAACTAATCCAAGGCATAATGAAAGAAAAAGTGAATTTTGAGGAGAATAAAAAAATTGTTGGCATCATGGAAGCATTTTGGAATATGATTTTCAGATCAGGGGCTATAAGGAAGAAACATGTTTTGGTAAGCAGAGGACCTTCAGAACTCTGAGAAAAAGGTGGAAATGCATTGCCACCATGTTGAGATTACAATGAACACAATTCCAAGCAGCATTTCTGATAGCTAGCTAGAAATTCCAGATGAAGTGGTAGTTCCAGTGAGTCTAGAAGGCATCAGTTTAAGAGAAGTTACATTATGGCCATAGAGTCCTTCCCATGTAGGGAAATAGTAAAATAGTCTAGAAAGTTGTCAATTGTGATTTCTTGCTACGACTCCATGAGAGCAGTCTCCTCTCAATTATTCCTCAGACCAGCCTTATCTTCCCGATAGTTGTGATAAAACTAGTGTAGAAATCTGAAAAGCAGATCCCAACAATAGGGAAATTTATTCCCATGCTCCTCTTGTAAGATAGCACATATAGTATCTGCATTATAGATAGTAATTGATCCAAAATAGTAAAAATGTTGGTTACTTTTCTACCTCCTATAGATAATCGATTGATACAAGTAACATCCTTGCTTTTTCAGCTAAAACCCACACCACACACACACACACACACACAATTTAAAAAACAAACTAAACTCCAATAAGTATTCAACTGGAATTTGCCTGAGGTGATATTGTACTGCAGCAGTGACTTCACAAAGTACATCTGAATTAGTTGGTATCTCTTTCTAGAAACAATTTTATAGCTGAATTTCATTACCAAAAGGCTTGGGATTTACTCAGTTAAGAAATCTGCTTTTCGTCAGTTTTAAACAGTGATTTCTTTATTACCACTCTGCAAAAGGAATGACGGTTTGGGGCTGGCGCTGAAGCAAGTCTGGTTGATCTTACAACAATGCTGTAATGGAAACAGGGTGATCTTGAGGTCAAGCAGAATGGTATTTGTATACAGATATATGTCTGCATAAGAAACTAAGGTATGCGTCAAGAGAATGAGAGATGAGGTCTGGCTGAGACCTTTCCTTGGGCTAGAGGAGGCTGTTTCCATTATAAAACAAAATTGCTACTTGTCAGTAGGCGGGTGGATAAACTGACTACAGGTAGTCCTCAAATTGCAACCACAATTGAGCCCAAAATTTAAGTTGCTAAGTGAGACATTTGTTAAGTGAGTTTGCCCCATTTTATGACTTTTCTTGCCATAGTTGTTAGGTGAATATTGCATTTGTTAAGTTAGTAACATGGATGTGAAAACAGAAAACAAAATAAAGAGTTGGAAGGGACCTTGGAGGTCTTCTAGTCCAACCCCATTCTTCTGACAAATGGTTATCCAATATCTTTTTAAAAACTTCCAGTGTTGGAGCATGCACAACTTCTGGAGGCAAGTTGTTCCACTGATTAATTGTTCTAACTGTCAGGAAATTACTCCTTAGTTCTATGTTGCTTCTCTCCTTGATTAGTTTCCACCCATTGCTTCTTGTCCTGCCCTCAGGTGCTTTGACTCCCTCTTCTTTGTGGCAGCCCCTGAGATATTGGAACACTGCTATAATGTCACCCCTAGTCCTTCTTTTCATTAAACTAGACATACCCAGTTCCTGCAACCGTTCTTCATATGTTTTAGCCTCCAGTCCCCTAATCATCTTTGTTGCTCTTCTCTGCACTCTTTCTAGAGTCTCCACATCTTTTTTACATCATGGTGACCAAAACTGGATGCAGTATTCCAAGTGTTGCCTTACCAACGCATTATAAAGTGGTATTAACACTTCACATGATCTTGATTCTATCCCTCTATTTATGCAGCCTAGAACTGTGTTGGCTTTTTTGGCAGCTGCTGCACACTACTGGCTCATATTTAAATGGTTGTCCACTAGGACTCCAAGATCCCTCTCACAGTTACTACTGTTGAGCGTGGTACCATATATACTGTACCTGTGCATTTTACTTTTCTTGCCTAAATATATAACCTTACTTTTTTCACCACTGAATTTCATTTTGTTAGATAGTGCCCCATGTTCAAGTCTGTCAAGATACTTCTGTATCTTAAGCCTATCTTCTGCAGTGTCATCTGCAAATTTGATGAGTTCCCCATCCATCCCCTCGTCCAAATCATTGATCAAGATGTTGAAGAGTACTGGGTGTAAAACAGAACTTTGGGGCACCTTACTGCATACTTCCCTCCATGTAGATGCAGTTCCATTAAAGACTACATGTTGAGTGTGATTGGTCAGTCAGTTATGAATCCATCTGGTGGTGTTGCTGTCTAACCCACATTTTTCTATTTTATCTAGTAGTAGGTTATGGTCTACTTTATCAAATGCCTTACTGAAGTCCAAGTAAATTATATGGTTCTTAAGTGACTTTGGATTCTCCATTGACTTTGCTTGTCAGAAGGCCACAAAAGATTATCACATGACCCCCCAGGACCCCATAAGTCACTTTTTTCAGTACCATTGTAACTTAGAATGGTCACTAAATGAACTGTTGTAAGTTGAGGACTACCTGTATAGTAGGTATTTTAGGTATTAACTGTAACCAGCATTAAACACATTGATTTCAATGATCATGTTAAACTACTCTTTCAATGGGTAATTTCTTTCTGAAGTCAGTGGACAATTTAGGTGTGAGTGCTTCATGTCTGCTATTTATTTCTGTATTACTGTTTTAAATGTTCTTGGCATTTACTGAAGAATTGCAATTACATAGAGAGGGATATGATTGAAGAGCCTGGCCACCATAGCCCATTCGTTGCCTTTAAGGGATCTTGTCACTACAGGTAGTTCTCAACATATGACCACAATTGAGCCCAACATTTATGTCATTAAGTGAGGAATTTGTTAAGTGAGTTTTGCCCGCATTTTATGACTTTTCTTGCCACATTTGTTAAGTGAACGACTGCAGTTGTTATATTAGGAACATGGTTTTAAGTGAATCTGGTTTCCCCTGCTTGTCAGAAGGTCGCAAAAGGGGGTCACGTGACTCTGGGACATTGCAACCGTCATAAATATGAGTCAGGGATCAAGCATCTGAATGTAAATCAGGTGACCATGGGGATGCTATGATGGTCATAAGTGTGAAAAAATGGTCATAAGTCCCTTTTTCAGTGCCCTTGTAACTTCGAATGGTCACTAAATGAACTATTGTAAGTCAAAGATGACCTGTACTAAATTGTAAGGTGACCAACTTTTTTACAGTGAGAAGGAGGACATGTGCGTGTGTGCCATGTCGTGTTTTGGTAAGAAGTAAACAAAGCCATTTGCGCATGGTGCACTCTTGCGTGCGGCCCAGTCTCTCAAAACAATTCTCCTGTGTGGAGCGCATGCATCTCATAATCACGTCTCACCGCACTGTACCGAGCCTTGACGAATTGTCATGTCAAATACAAATATGTCACATCACACGCAACGGATCAGATCGGCATTGATCGAATATGGAGATTTACAGATTAGTCTTCAAATATCGAAAAGGAAGACACGTAGGAGGACACTTTTTGAGAAAGGACAGAACTTACAAAAGAAGGACTGTCCTCCCTAAAGGAGAACGATTGGTCACCTTATAAATTGGTGCACCTGGGGCCTTATCAGTCAAACAATGCCATCTTTCAGGGTTCAGGAAGTAAACCTTCACTACTGAGACATCTGCTCCTGGGAATAAGATTACTCCCAAGATCCATGCGGCTCCCAAGCTGAGGAGATTCCAGAACTTTTTAAAAACATAACTGTTCTCCCAGATGTTTGAGAAGGTTGCTTGTGAAGTCCTGTCTGAGGACTGTATGTTTCTGTCTGAGGGATTTTGTTTGTCTGGACACATCAGATCTTCTTTCTCTTAGTACTTAGTTTTTATTTTTATTTTTCTTATTTTTAATGTAAACTCCTCAGAGATGTTGGAATCAGTCGGCCTTCAATTTTGTTTAATTAATTATGATATTCTTGTGTTATTCAAAGAATAAAGGGAAATTATTTCTTAACCTAGCATTGTTCTTCACTTAAAAAAAGCATACTGTGTTCCTTAAACAAACTGATGATTTTGCATTCAGGTGGCTTTCTAAATTGAAATTATAAATATAAAGAAGAGTTACACTTAATATTTGGCAGCTGGATTGAAACCCATGAATGGACTGGGGTCCCATCACACAGGTGAATGAGACTGAGCTGGGGGAGATGTTATAGAAACATCTTCATTTTTTGTTTTTTAATTGTAATCATTCTATTTTTAGGACATACCTTGCATTATTCATATGTTTCTACTTCAAAATGGCAGGACACTAGTTACCAATTTCATCAGGTTCATGCCCCCTGAGGCACAAAGTATAACGTACCACTTTTGCCAGTTGAGATCAATGGGAAGGTCCTTCCTTTCAATGTTAGAATCTTGCCTAACATCAATATTTGTTCTTTATGTTGGCTGAGATACAGTAGGTGAGAACTGAAGCCCTGAACATCTGAGAACTACAAAGTTGTCTATTTCAGCAATATGGTGAACTAACGTTTATAGAGTAGAGATATCTTTCATGCTTTCTTTTTTTAAATTAAAAATCAGCTAACACGAACATTTACATAGTCAGTCTCTGGCCCCATTGCTGAAGGTTTGTGCAAAAAGGTAGAGCTTGTAGAATTTCAAATGAAAAGATCATGCAAGATAGATAATTAGATAAAAAAGGATATTAGGCTGAAGCAGATTGTTTACTTCCTTTGATGTAGCATAGAAACATATGCCTGTAAAGTGGGCTGTGAGGCATGTTAAACAACAACAAAAACCACCATTATTAAGTTTGAATCAAAGTTCTATCGTTACCACATTAATTTAATTTGGTTTCAGAGATTTCAGTTCCAATTCTTGTCTTTGAAGTTTCCTCCCTTCCTTCCTTCTTTCTTTCCTTCCTTCCTTCCTTCCCTCCCTCCCTCCCCTCCTTTCCCTTCCATTTCCCATTCTGAATCAAATGATTCAGTGATTGTTGCTTCCTGTTGCTAAAAAAAAAATACATGTTGGTGAACTGAAAGGTTTTAGAAGTACAGTATAGACAATCAAATCAGGTCTATACAAATCATAACACTCAACTGACCAGAAACCCAATTTAACAACAAATAACAATATATCCAGTTTTTTGGTTTGGTGGTAGAATATAGTCAAGAGCTTTAGATCCAGTTTATTCCCCAGGAACTTCATACCATATGAATAAGATCCCTGAAATTTGGTTCACACCTGCTTCAGGAGACTGGCAACAAGGTGGTAAGAGACTTGAGGTAAAGGAGTGATTGCCAGCCATCTTGACTTCCAGGAAGAGAGACATCTGCTGATCTGCTGATTCATTTTTTTTTCCCTTCCTCCTCCCAAGAGGTTGCCAGTTTTGCCTGTCTGCTAGACTTCAGTTCTGTGGCATCAACTAAAACATTGTACGTTTGCTCCAATTTCATTTTGTTGCATCAAAGGAAACACAGATGTTAAGAAAATTATGCTGCTTTTCTTAGACCTCAAAGACATAGGGAGCTGATGGTACTTCTGGAAATAAATGACATTCCTGATCTCCTACTGATTATATGTGTCAGGTGTCAGTTCCTAATATATCTTACTGCCAGTGCATTATTCCTGCACCCCATCGCACACCAACTGCTGAGCATTTCTGTGTCTGTGGAGGAATGTACTTTAGGCCCAACTCAGCAGGGCGGCTTTCAACATTGACAGGTAGGTGAGAACATGGCACCAGCAGGGAAGACTTTTGACAGCTGGCGAAATAATCTGAGACCTTCTTCTCATGGCTGCAAATTAGGCTCCAAGTGAGATGCATCCTTTAGCCTGTGATCTCATCCTCTCTTTTGTTCCCAGGTTCTTCACCAAAAAAATAAAAAAATAAACCCCATAGATGCTCCACAGACAGGCTAAAACAACTATGAAAGAAGGCAGCTGGGTGATTTCGGGGCAGTCTACAAACCTCACAGAGTTGTTGTTGTTGTGAAGAAGAGAAGAGGAGAGAACATTATATGCACTGCCTTAAGTTACGCAAAATAAAGGTGGAATATAAATCATAAATAAATGAATTCCTTTTTGTATTGTCTAGTTTATACTTGCAAGTAGGGTTGACCATACATCCAACAAAGGACATGAATAATGGACTATAGTCAGTAGTGGTTTTGCATTAGCAGAGTCCAATTCTGCTCATGTCAGGTTGGCTATTGGGTTCCCACTGAACCTTCATTGTAGCACTCCTCTATCTTCAGAAGTTATTTTAAAAGGTTGGGGTTCTTTAAAAACTTGTGGGATATGGCATAAAGAACTAGGATTAATGGAAAGAGAAATTGGGCATCTCAGATTTTGAAAGCAGGTGCACCACTATTACTATAGGATGCTAACCATTTTTTGTTAATTTTTATATGGATGTGTATACACACGCACACATAATTTTGAGAGCCGGCATCAGAATTTCACTTTTAATGTGTAACAGTGATAATAAAGGTTATCTTATTTATCTTATCTTTTTTATCTATCTATATATATATATATTCCCTGTACTATAAATTGTCAACAATAAGCCATTCTGTGGGGCAAGGCTGGGTTCTACTTACCTTTACTACTGGTTCGCAACAGGATCGCAGAACACCGATGATGACATCTGGGGCAGGACCTCCCGCCGGTTTTACTACTGGTTCTTGTGAACCGGTCCGAACCGGGAGCAACCCACCACTGCTGTGGGGTACAACATTGAATCTGGAATGTGAAAAGAAGGATAATTCTACTTCCTCTGCTATTTTTCCAAAATAAACTGCCCAAAACTATAGCTCATCCCAAATGATTCCTGTACTTTTTTCCCCAAAGAATGGATAGAAACTATAGCCTGACTTTAATAAAGAAGACAAAAGGCTAAATGATGTTAGCAATGGTTTCACAGCTTTGCAGTCTCAATCCCTCATAATCTCCATCCCAAAGCTACCACCACTATCCCAACACACACATACACACCGCTTTTTCTAGGATTTGGAGACTATTTGGAAATAGGATGCTACCAGCTCAAAACACTTCTTTCCTGACATTTATACACTGTCACTTCTCAGAATTCAAACCAAATTGACTAATCTAGAATCAGTTCTCATATAAACATTCTATACAAGAATGGTAAAGAATCAGGTTCCAAAATGAACTTTTTCAATGTAGTCAATGAAACCATTTCTTCTAATTATTAAAGATCCTGTCCCTGACGAAATTCCTATTATTCACTAGAAACAACTGACCAGGCATTTAAAAATTTTAAAAAGATTTTTAAAAGTCTGGCATGTATCATGGAGTCATCTTATCACATAGTTTTACCCCATATTATTTACCTAATGGAAGCTCTGTTCTTTAAATCCATTTTGAATCTAATTCTAGACTGACTCAGTTAAAAGACAGACATTGAGGGGAACTTGCTAAGAGCTAGGTCTAGCTACTTCCAAAAGATAGGTGCTCATATATTTTTCTAGTTAATAAATAGCTATTTACTGTTTTCATTCTGTAAGAAGCACCAGGAGGTCTAGGTGGATGACTCATGGCTGGAGGGGATCAGACAGCAAATAACTTTAAAGTTGCAGTCCCAAACCCAGAAGAGATGTAAGTAAATGATCCAAGGAAAAGCATAATTGTATGTGAGTGTCAGGCAGTGAGAGAGAATTAATAATAGAGAAATATATTCTGTAATGATGAAAGAGAAAGTATTGAAACATGCACCCAGTTAGTAGAAAGACACTGGCTTCAACTCTGATGGTGAGAAAAATAAGGGATTAATAATAGAAAAGTTTGAACTTAAAAATGTTACCATCTTTCATTAAGCAGTTTTGTAAAATTTGTATAAAAATCAAATGTTTAGCAATACAATGATTGTAAAGGATATAAACAATTCCTAAGGCAAAATAATCTTGATACTAGAAGTGTTGATTTACACAGACTGAATGTTATAGCTCGGGAAAAAAAATGCATGCATTTTGTTGAGTAACAGAATTATAAAACTCTCCTTCTACAACTTAGTCACTCTGGCTTTATTATCAATAAATTAACTCTGTAGACTACATGGTACAACTCACAATTATTCATAAATGTTGTTCATTTTAGAGACTGTTTCACTTAATGCTCAGTATCAGATAGAATAGTCTGTTCTGAGAAGAAGTTGTTTATAATAATATTCTTTCGTAATGAATTTCCCTAGTGTTTTTTTAATGATTTTATATTCTCTAACATTGCTCTATTTTCAGGTATAGCTTTTGTTTTAATGACTATGAAGCAGGGGTGGGTTCTACTTACCTTTACTACCAGTTCAGAACAGGATCGCACGTACGACATTGCTTCACTCTCTCACGCGCCTTGCTTCTGCGCAGATCACAGATGATGACATCCGGGGCAGTGGGTGGGACCTCCCGCTGGTTTTACTACCAGTTCTTGCGAACGGTTCGAAACCAGGGGCAATCCACCACTGCTATGAAGTACAACAGTGGTGGTCTCAACCCATTTCTTAGTAGAGATAACATCCATGGTGCCACCTTTCATCCTTATTTTTGACCAATGCAGACATCATCTTTTCTGTGGGGCTGAAAGGATTCACTCACCTCCCCCCCGGCCCCCATAAGTCATAGGCAAAATTGATATGCAAATCCTGGATCTTGTTAATGGGCTTTAGATGTTGGGCTCCTAGTTTGATCTGAATTGACTCAAAAAGCTCATGAACTACATAATACATAGTTTCAAGCAGCCATCAAAGGCATTCCCAACCCTGTTGGGAGAAACGGAGTATTGATGAAAGAGAGAATTTATTGTGTATGTAAGAGAATTTCTTTCAAGGCTGATGTATTAAGGCAGGTTTCATGGCTCAGGGACGTCTGGGGCTGCTTTCAGTTTACCCCGGCTTCATTTTCCCCACTGCAAGTCACACACTTCAATTTAGCCTTCATCACCATTAAATTGTCAGATGTTTTCTTAATGACATCACTCTTTTTTAAAAAAAAATCCTGTTTCATTTTTTCCAGATGGGACTAAAATTATTTGTAATGATCTCTAGCTGAGTCTGAAATGCAGTCTTTTTATTTGCTTTCTCATTCCTTGCTCTCTCTCTCTTTCACCATTAGTTCTTTTCTACCAGTATGAATTAAACAACTAGATTTGGCACAGTTCTTTTATTACCTGTAGCCTTTTCTGAAACAGGAAGCTGGATCTTTGCCTGAGGAATACGGCGTGGGATTATGTCACAAATAAAATGCTCTTCTGTCTATAGGTCCCATTCTATGAAACTGGGCATTTGGAGTGCTATGTTTCCAATGGAATCTTAATAACAATGTTTTTGGAAATTATTTTAGATTGCTTACTTGCATCCCTAAACATTTATCTTTAAATTACAACTTCATTTTTCCCATTGCCCTTGGTGGAAGACTAGGCAATTTGTGGCCCTGCAGATGTTACTAAACCATGATTTCCAGCTGTGCTAGCTAGCCAGCATAACCAACGCACAATATATGTTGGCTTGTGACAAGCAGAGTTAATGGAGAAGGCACAAGTTACAGTCATGTGATGTTTCACTTAACTCCCACAGTTAGTTGCTTAACGATTGAAGGGGAAGTGTCGCAGTGATGTGATTTTCCACTTAGCACACAGCGATAGTTTCTGTCCCCAATCGCTAAACAAGGATTATCAGTATTTCGTCTTCCTTACCTTCTGGTTTTGTAGTGTATTCATGTTCCAGCAGTTAAAGAGACTGATCTTGATAAAAAGTTGGGTTTTTTTCTGCCTCTTTTACAGACCTTCCACTCTAAGTGGCAGTCCTGTTATCTCCGATATCTCCCTCATCCGTCTGTCACCCCACCCTGCGGGACCTGCAGACTCACCTTTCAGCCACCCTCATCCATACATGAACCCCCATGTGGAGCATTACTTCCGATCCATGCACAGCAGCCCTACTCTGTCTATGATCTCAGCGGCTAGAGGTCTCAGCCCAGCTGATGGTAAGTGGGGCTCTGAGGATTGACTCAATGGTAAAGTGAAAGTTTGTGGCAAGTAGGGCGCATCTGTACAATAACACTTCCTAGGCCAGAACTGGGGAAGCTTCTTGGATGAGAAGTGAAATGTCTTCAAGGAGAAACAAAGTCCAGTTGCCTTTTGGAAAAAGCACCTTTGGGATTCTCTAAGTTAATTACCATTAATGTAAATATCCATGATCCTTTTGGACAATAATAGCAATATACAAATCAGTCTAAATCAGGTCCATGTCAGTGTTACAGACTTACAAATATTCCATTCCATTAATATTTTTTACATTGTTGATAATATTGTTCACAATTTTATGCAGTGCACAACCTTTCCTAATAGACAAGGTTTTATATGTGATTATTTCTAGCATAGACTTATAAACACAGTTATTTCTAATATTTGTTTTAAAATAAACTTTTTGCATGCAAAGGTATATGTTCTGTTATGATTTTTTTTCCCCCAAAAGTACATTTTATATGAATTTTTGCATGAGGAATGAGAAACATTACTGGTTTTCAGTCCTGGTCGTTCATCTGCTGCAAGAGTTGTGAATTGGATCCTTTTACTCCCAATGAAACTGTCATGGGTTTCTTTTATACACCTACCAAATCCCTCACAGTAATATGGCTAATAGTAATATTTCCAAAGCAGGACTTTACATTTATGAATTAATTACATTCATGAACGAAGAGATGAATCATCCTACAAACAGGTTGGGCTTTTGTTAGTTGCATATGAGTGCAATTCATCTTGAATATAATCTTGAATATAAAGACTTGGAGGGATTTTGGAGATCATCTAATCCAACCCACTGCCTTATTTAAACACTTCCCATGTCCACTACCTCCCAAGGCAGTCTACTGCATTGTTATACAGACTTTAAGACATTTTTCTTGATGTCTAATTTAAATCTGCTTCTTTACAATTAACATTTATTTTAATGACAACATCTCCATGCTTATATATAGAGGCGCTGGAATTCTTGGATCACACAACTTGAACCTTGCTGGATCTTACAGGAGATCTTTCGGAACCAAAGCTTCTCTGTAAATTCTTCCTGTGTATAATCCTAGAATTTCCCATATTCTCCAATAAATTGGAGGATGGGTGGGTTGACCTTTGACCCTTTATTTTCTCTGGTAGAAGAGCAATCAGACTAAAACTTACATCATGGGTAGTTTTGGTCATCATATCTTATAATGTACTAGTACAAAAGGGAATAAAACTAATAAGAATATTAATATACTAATATTCTTCATTTTCTTCTCACTACTAATATTCTTCTATATCACATCTTATTTGTATATTTCTCAGTTCTGCAATATCTTTCTTGGATTATATTGACCAGAAACATACATTCTTATGATTATATCATAGATTTCCATTGATTTTTCATTGTTTTCTTTGTGATTCATTTCTTGATGATATCTAATGAGACAAAAAAAAAGGAGCCAGACAAATTCCTTATTTATTTCTTAAAGGAAGTTAAAAACATTTATTTTTAAATGAAATATTGATAAAACGTGGTTCAATAGGATTGGGTCATGAAAGAATGGATGTAGCCTTCATACTCATACATGCTTACCCTTGAACTGTATGCATTCAAAGGAAAGGCAGAGCGCAATGGGTCTAGGACAGCTCGCCGCAGCCAACTCATCACAGCCATCTTGCTATGGACAAGTTCATGCGGGATACATCACAGCAATAAATGTTAGCCGCCACTGTTTCTTTAACATTATTTCCATTGACAAAGGTGGAAATAATGTCGAAGAAACTGACAAATAACATTTATTGCATTGAGTAGAATTGTCCATGACGAATTGTCCCGAAGCAGGTTGGCTGCAGCAAAATGGCCATGGCGAGTTGGCCACAACAAGATGGCTGCAGCGAACTGTCCCATTCCAGAGAGCAATGGTTCAGTGTAAGGCCTTCTTCAGATGGCCAACAGCAGGCTGATGAGAAATAGGGATACTGAGTGAGATTCTCAAACCAAGTGACCAACCTTGCAGGCCAAATGTTCTCCAGGACTGGTGTAAAGGATTGCAGGGCAAAGATTTTCAAATTGCTCAAGGTCTGGTTATCGGTCTTTATGAAGGGAAGCAAAGGTCAAGTCTTCTAATCAAGCTTGACTCTTGCTGATTTCCTGTCATGGCCATCCAGTTTTCTTGGTAATAATATGGAAGTATGTTGCCCTTACCTTCTTTCTGAACAGATTTGTTTGTTTTACTTTCCAGGTTGACCTCTAGATCACCAAGGAATCTGAAGGGAAGAGTGAGGTGGGGGGGGGGGGGAGAAGACTACATGAAAAGTAGACCAGAAGTCACATGTCACCATTTGCTATCTATTACCAGCTATACATTGAGTATTTATTATAGCTAATGTCAAGAGAAAGAGAAAAAGAGGAGGCAGATCTGTTAAATAGAGAGAAAGGTAGAAGAAGGAAAATAATAATTGGGAATACTGTTAGCTATACTGTTCATGTTCACTAATTTATTCTTGCAAACAGTCTCAAAAGTAATCAAAAGTAAGTGGCATCAAAATGGATTTCAATAAAAAGCCTCCTGACTAGCTCCTCTTATGTAGAAGATTCTATAGATTGGTGCTTATCTGCTACCTAGTAGTAAAGTCGAAAGAAAATATCTAACCTTCACTTCCTCTATATCTGGGATGAAGCTAGAACTTCACCTCTGCAGAATAATAACTGGACGATATGAGGCATGTCCTCAGCTAGACAGATGTAACGCATCTGGTAAAAACCTAGTTTCTCTCTCATTGCTGACTTGGTTTTGTTGATCCCAGGGGCCTTTCCCTTTAGCAAGTGTTAAGCTTCCAAGCTTCTGCATTAAGTAAGCTACAGATGTGTTTTATTGCTCTTAATAGTCTTTCTTCCTCTCAGTATGACCGCTGAATCTTCTTTCTTCCTGCAAAAGAAATGTTATTATTATTTGGCATTAGAAAGGGTCTTGATCTTGGCTTTCAAATTTATCTCTCTCCTTCTCCCTCTCCCTCTCTCCTCATCCCTCCCTCCTCCCCCTCCTCCCTTTGTAAATAAGTTCAGTGTAGAATGGGCATAGAGGCAGGCAGGTTTCACAAATGGGCAAAAGTGAGGATAATTGGTTCTGGCAAGCTAAATGGTTTTCCACTGCCAGGCACACTATTAAAAAAAAACCTCTCATTCTCCTCTCCTCTCTCTCTCTCTCTCTCTCTCTCTCTCTCTCTCTCTCTCTCTCTCTCTCACACACACACACACACACACACACACACAAACACACACACACACACACACACACTTTATTAGAACCCTGCTTTAATTTTCTTATGCTGCTTCTCATTAACTAGGCTTTGTCTGTCTTTTTCTTTTGTAAAAGGCAGGATGTTAATTTCGACAACGATACTGCATCCAGAAGTCTCCCCTCCTTTCCTCCATTCCCTTCCTCCCCCTCTTTCTCTCCTTTTCCTTCTCTCTTGTGAACTCTGTGTTCATACAGCAGGATTATTTTGGAGGGGGGGTTAGAAATGAGAGATTGTTTATAAATTTGCGGAAATAGAGGAATGTAGAGGGCCCCAGCCTGGTGTCTTTTGTCCAGAGCGAGCAACACGTCAGAGTTACAACTACACAGTTTTGGCAGGGAACAGGGAGTTTCTAACATCTTTGCAGATATTTTGCTGTCTGGAAACATTTTACCCTTCTTCTCTCCTCTGCCCCTGTCTTGTTCCCCGTGCAGTAGCTCATGAGCATCTGAAAGAGAGGAGTCTCTTTGGCCTTCCCCATCCTCCTCCAGGAGCCAGCCCTGCAGACTACTATCACCAGATGACGTTCATGGCCAGCCACCCGAATCCTTATGGGGACCTCCTCATGCAGAGTGGAGCAGCAGCCGGGGCCACGCATCTTCATGATTACCTCAGCCCTGTAGATGGTGAGTACAAGAGCCTTCTCTGGCTGGATCCATGTTCAGGAATGTTTTTGCTGGAATGACCACTTCTAGAGTGGGTGAATGGCACTATAACATTATCATAAAAACGTCCCTGTGTGCGCTCCCCTAGGTGTCTCAAAAAAGACAAGATTGTTGAAAGTACTGGGTTACTTGACATCCTCTTACTTTCTGCATGTGGCTGAAGGCCCTGTTTTGCCACATGGCCCAAATAATAGGACCAACCTCTCCCCCGCTTGTTTTTGCAAACTCTCCTTAAAGAATGTACAACTTGTCTTGCTAAATCTCCAGTTCTACTGGATAACAAACACCCTCATTAAACTTGGCAGACACTGGGAAGCTAAGACGTGTGAACTGAAAGGCTCTGCCATGCTAAATGAGAGCGGGCATGATCGCTTCACAGTACAGAAACAAATGCTGGACCCCGCCTCTTCAGAAACTGGGAGGGACGGAGGGGAAAAATGTTCTCATCTAAAGTTTTGCTTGCTTGTTAAACTTCATGTTTTGAACAGCTCCAGCCTTTCAGTTAAGAAAGGGAGGAATTAATTTTGCAGAATTAGTACAGGTTATGTGATGAGGATCTCTTCAAGTTGTTGAGAGACTATAGACAAGTCATCTTAGCTGAAGCACTTTAAACAGTTTTCAGGGGGGAAATGCTACAATCTCTTCCATTAAATAAATGTGACTAACAAGTGCTTAATATGCCTGGTTTGTATGTTCCAGCTTGCTTCCTTTCACTAATATAGATAAGGTGGGAACAACTGGAAATAAGGCAACTGTTGAGCAGGTTCTAACTGATGACAATATTTGGGCTTAAGTAGGAAAAAGTTTACCAGGACTTTGCCAATGCCATTGGAAAAAGCCACTGTGAAACACATGTGTCTGAAGTCTTATGCATTGCTATAACTGAGTAGTAAGTTTAAGATATCTTTTGAGTATGGTTTTGCAGGTTAAACCATGTGAGTGTTTTATACAACAGAATCTAGTAGCATGTTAGAGATCAATTATTTTATTGTGATATGAGCTTCGGTAATGAATATTCACTGAATTTTAGCCATATAGCTTATGGGAAAGTTGATGAATACACAAGCTCATATACTTCTTGCTTATAGAGTTTAGTGAAATAAAATACCACACAAATTTGTTTTCTACGGTTCAGATTCCCTTCATTTGTTCTCTTTTCAAATCAGCCTCTCTCAGAGTGTGTCTCCACCCCCCACCGCACCCCCCCAGCTCATAGGTTCTCTGTTGACGCGCAGGCCACAGTAAACTACTCAACCTTTAATGTGCCATAGAAGAATTCGCAGCAGGCCTCTGTGGAGTAAAACTTCAGTTCCGCCCTGTTGCATTTATGTTAATTTCACGCAGGAGGATAAAACCTTAGCAACCTCCAAAGAAATGAGGTCAGCTTTTAAATCTGAGGAGGTTCATCTGTAACTCTAAAAGGCTACTAGTTTGGAAGGGCTGGTGTTTTTTTGTTCCCCCCCCCCCCCCCCTCATTCCTTGTCCTCTCCAAAGAGTTCTTTGTGGCTCTGGTTTTCAATCCTTGGGATGATTTCCCACCCTCACCCCCGTTGCCACCAAGAAAAAGTTGCGTACAAATGAATAACAATGGCTATCACTGTAGTGTTTCTACTTTCTGTAGATCACACTTTCTGCGGATAGGAAATACTGGCAAAATCCAGTCACATATGGTTTACTAACACGAATTCAAGATCTTTGTGTTTCGCAGCTTTTTAGTCATTGCAAAAAGAGGAGCTATCGAAGTTAAATGGATACCAATTTTAAAAATAAGTTAATACATGTTGCGGGTCGTGGATATAGCATCACAATAGTATTTGCATTGTTGAAATTTAATTTTACTGCACTCAACAGAAAGTACAATACAAGGTATCTCTCAAAGTTCTTTCCTCTGATCCTCTGGCTAAAATTTTGCTGACTCCTGGATTCTTCAAAAATCCCATTTACTTATGCTGGTTTAAGGAGCCTTAATGATTTTTAAGGGTGGTGAGAGAGCTTTTGTGTTGCTCAAGAAGAATCTTGGAATACCTTGAACTGCAAAACTAAAGGACCCTAAGAAATTTGTCTCTTAGGACATCATCTGTGCCAGAACAAACATAATGCAGTGTGACACTACAGACCATAAAAAAAATTCACAAGAAAATTACAGATGGCAGCCACATGCTGTTTGGCGATAAAGGAGTTGCCTGATACAGAACTCTGATGATATATTTATTTACCATGCTTCAGCTAAAGTTAATATATGCTTCTGATTAGGTGTCTTATGAATAGGATTGTACTTCATTTTCAAAAGCAGAAGCAGCATAGAAGGGATATCCAGCCATTTAGGAGTGAGTGCTGTTTCCTTTTTGATCAAGCACCAAAGGAGGTGAAGTGAAGCCCTGTAGGGTAACACTTTACTCACCCTTTCTGAACTTTCAGCTCTTTTCCAAAAGAGTCAAAGTATTAATAGCTTTGGAGGTAGAAAAGTCTTTATGCATATAAACAGGGCAAGAAATATCAGTCAATATGAAGCAAATATAAACCTAAATAAAAAGTAGCTGTAATTGCTTAAAGCTGCTTGATAATTCCATTAACTAAATGGATTGCTTTAAAGAACAGAAACAATTTATATTTAAATCTAATGTTTCATATTGATGCATGATTGTCCTTTCATTTATAAGAATCTGCACTAAACTGGGAAAAGCTGTACTCCAACGGAAAGTGAACCTGGAAGCTGGCTTGAAGTGGGACAATTCGGGGTGACTTTGGGGATGGATGGATGGATAAATAGCTAGGACATTTGTTCAGGTAAACATCTTGGTATGGGAGTACAGGGAAAATGTCATGATTGAGAGTTGACTGAAAGGTATACACTGACAACTTGGTTACCAAGATCTATTCTTATGTGGCTATGGGGAGGAAGAACCACAATCTTTCTTGTGAACAGCCAACTGATTTTTTTTCATCCTAACTTTACCATGCGTTGCCCCCATATTAGTCAGTTAATTGGTTTCTACAAGTTTCCATTCCTTTCATCTCCCATCCATTTCTTTCATATCATATTTCAATCTTCCATTTTTCTGCCCCGCAATAATTTGTTAATTGTAATAGCTGTTTAATCAAACCTACCTCCCTCATTTATTTCTCCTGCCGATTCGTTATTACTTTCAGTAACTTATAATTGTTTTGATATTTTGTAAATATTATATTGTGGTGCGAATATCTTTCCATGCTCCTCATAAACCGATTCCATTTTGATATAAGTGGTAAAAGTGTGTGCTACAGTGGTGGGTTGCTACCGGTTTGCTCCGGTTCAGGTGAACACTGGCAGCGGGAGGCTCCACCCACCCTCCCGGATATATGCTCTGCGCATGTGCAGAAGTGGTGTGTGCATGAGTGAAGCGTGTGCACAAGCAAACCGGTAGCAAAGGTAAGTGAAACCCACCACTGATGTGCTACCATATTAGACAGAATCGTCAAAAAGATTGAGCCTCGGTACAAGCGAGGACAAAGATTATTGTGGTTGTTGTAGAACACTGGTGTCAAACTCACCGCGTCACATTGCCGGCACGTGACATTTTGCAACATTTTTCCCATTCACGGAGCTGGGGTGGGCATGGGCTGCATGTGACGCATCTGGCCCATGGGCCACCAGTTTGACACCCCTGTTGTAGAACAATGAACAGAGGAGGGCAGCGGGTAAAGAGAAAAATCTACTCAGCAATGAGCACTGGATTTTTCTTGCAGGAGTAAAATCAACCTTGGGATGGTTATAGTACTTTAAATATGCATACCACAATGTGTTCATTTTTCATTGGTTTAATGAACGCCCATGCCTTATACGATAAAAAAAAATATTTTTTGCATATACAAAATACTCTGTTCTTATGTGCTCTTTTAAAATGCTGGCAGGTCACTTCCCTGTCCAAGAACATCCTGACATATGTACTCATTTATTACCCTTGTTTCCTTGTATGTAACCTCTCCATTTTAGAGATAACGAAGGATTGTTTGTCTCTAAACTCCCCCCTGTCTACTTCCTCAGAAGTGAAACTAAAATATCAGCATAGTCTGATAAGATATGATGATGATGGTCACGGCCATACTTAGAGCAGATGTTGGCTTTACGGAATCTTCCACTGAGGCATCAGTTAGAAATAGAACCAAGATAATCCTTCAGTAAAAGAAATAAAGCACAAAGACAAATTACTGTTACAAAGGCAACAATAATTCCTGGAATAATTTTTCTTTCCCTTGCTTTTGGCTCATGGATACAAGAGATCATTTATATTTATTTAAGTGATTTATATGACTGCCTGTTTCAAAATAGTGAGTCTGGGTGGCTAACAATGCATAAAAACATAATATAATGTAAAATGAAAAAAATAAATAAACTGAAAACCTAATAAAATAAAAAAGTAAAAAATACTAAAAGCCTAATAAAGTCACATAAACAATACAATGGTAGTCTTTTTACACTAACCAAAAGGAAACTAACTTGCCCTACATGTAACACTCAACAGATACTTTGGTTCAATACCTAAAGGAAATATCAGGTCTTGAATGCCCTTCAGAAGACTAACAGAATCAGTGATTAACTAAAACCAATTTCAGTTACCAGTCTCTGAAACAAATAGGGAATGTAAAAGACATTTTGTCAGGCGTCTGCCTAAGCCTTGATATCATCTATTTTATCAGACACATGCATAACAACATTTAGAATATACAAGGACTCCTAATGCCTCTTTACTAGCTAAGATATAATGTTGAAGTGTGATGATTTGGCAGAATGTTTTGGTTTCAACCCCAAGGCCTCTCCAGTTTCCATGGGCAAAATTTCTACCACTACCAGGATACAGATCATGACTTTACTAAAAATTTAACAGGCCTTCCATTTTTTGCATTAATGGTCCTTATCTCTCATAGTTTTCTGGGTTGCAGAAGATCCTGTTTATATCTAAGGGGCAGGGGTGGAATCTACTTACCTTCCTTACCGGTTCGGAAGCACACGCACCATGCGCGCGTCACATGCGTGCGCAGACCTTCTGCGCATGCACAGAGGGTAAAAAACACATTACTTCCTGGTTAAAACCAGGAAGTAATGACACCCAGGCAGGTGGGCAGAGCCTCGCGCCACCATTGCTACCGATTCTCCGAACCACCTGCCACAATCACTACCAGATTGCCCAATCCGGTCCAAACCGGGAGCATTTCACCCCTGCTAAGGGGTTTAGAAAGTTTTTGGAGCAGTCAATTGTGTTGCTCAAGGGCAGCAATGTAACAGTGACCAAATCTACCAGAAGGAAGGGCCTTATATCTTTGAATGCCAAATAGTTTCTACTAAGGCTGCAACTCCCTTTAGGGCAGGCACAACTAAGAGCCTTGATAGTACAGTGATCTACGCACCCTGTTATTAACACAGCTGCCTGCAATTTACTGCTGGTTCGAATCTCTCCAAGGCTCAAGGTTGACTCAGCCTTCCATCCTTTCTAAGGTAGGTAAAATGAGGACCCAGTTTGTGGGGGCAATAAGATGACTTTGTATAAATATACAAAAGAATGAAGGCTATTGCTTAACGCATTGTAAGCCGCCCTGAGTCTCCGGAGAAGGGCGGCATATAAATCAAATTTTAAAAAAAAATTGGTGCACATGGGTTATCCTATGAGGCATAATACCCATCCAAAGGGAAAGACCGATGTATACAATGTCCAGGAAAAACAAAAATGACTATCCCTGTTCACAGAGAATTGGATGATGATGATGATGATGATGATGATGATGATTGCATAATTAATACTCTATCCAACGTCAAACAAAATTTATCTTAAGTCAAAGCTAACTGGTTGATCTTTGGCGATGAAATATAAATTCACAGAGGGTGGCATAAGAAGGTCCTGCAGACTCAATCCAGTGTTCTTGTTATGATGGACATTAGAGCAAGGGGAAAAGCATCAGTAAGTTTTAGATTGAATTAACTACACAATAGTGAGTGAGTGTGTGTGTTGATGCTTTTCCCATGCTAGATAATGAGAGCACGAACCTCTGGTTTTCTTAATAATATCCCAGAATGAAAATAAAGGGAACAAACTAAGGATTTAGCCACAAGGCAGGTAATGTGATTTTTGGTTAGTTATTTAGCATTGGAAAAATGTCTACATGTCTACAGATTGTAACAAAATCTAACAATTCAGAGAGCAGAGCTGATTGTACCTGTCCTACATCCATATTTTCCCCATTCGTATTTCTCCCCAACCTTCATTCTCTATCCACGCATGATACAACATAGAAACAGCATTTTTACAGATTAATACAATCTTAACCTTGATCCCAATGGGGAAATAAAGTGGGGACCCATTGCAGGATAGTGGGCAAGCCTCAACGCTACTTGTGCTCCTCTGAGCACTCCTGATTGTGCCATAGAAGTTCCAGTAGTATGATGGAGAAAGTAGGGGCAATTTCAGATTTGTTTATTTATATTTTGACTTTGAAGGGTGTTAAGTGAGTAAACACAGCTGGGGACAACTGGGAATCAAACTTTCATTAATCCATTTAATAATTAATCCAGGCCTCGACTTTGGAAAATTACAGAGATTTTTTTTTCCATAATTAGGATATGAAAGTACATTTGAAAGTAAATCAGTGAATGCAAACGGAAGATTGTATACGGGTGTGTGAGTGTCTTGGATTACTAGATAGCAGAGATATTAACTAGTCAAAGTCTAATCAAAAAACTTCCTGTGTGTTTAATTTACATTTGGCAATTGTAAAAGAAGGATATTGATTGATTTATATGTCACCTTTATTTTGTATAACTCAAGGTACTATGCATAATGATCCTTCCTCCTATATTGGGTCTATGACAATTTGCCATTGCCAACTCACCATGGCCAGATTGCCGCAGGACAACTCACCAGGGCCAACTCACTGCGGTACAATTTGCTGTGGAACCAGAGTTACACTAATGTCAAAGAAATGGTGAAATAAATCATTAAAAAAAAGAATGCAAAAGGAGGGACAGAATGCAATGTGAATGACAAAAATTTAATTTTTAAAAATTTATTGAAATTAAAATTATAGAATTGTTAAATTGTCCCGCAGCAAGTTGGCCATGGCTAGTTTTCCCATTCCATCTTGTATTCCCCACAATGACAATCTTGTGAAGTGGGTTGACCTGAGAGAAAGAGACTGGCCCAAAGTCACCCATCCAGCTTCTATGTCCAAGGGAAGACTAGAACATGAAGTGTCCCAGTTTCTCCCAGTAAATTTAGGCAAATAATAAATATTTGTAATGTAACATTGTTTTAGATATGCATTACAAATGTGATTGACAGATGAAGTCTATCATTGAATAAATATGTTTAGCTTCTTATATTTTTGTTTGTGCAGCCTTTCGGTGAAGGAAAACAAACTTTTGATTTGCTTCCATCTCTCCTAGAAATTTGTACTAGGAGGTGGAAAAAGGGAATTTGCCTATAGAATTGCCTGAGATCAACCCTGTGACTTTAACCTATATGTGAATGCATCACGTAGCAGATTCTAATGGAAACTTAAACCCACAATGTTCAATTCTAGGTATAAAAATCAATAACACCAAAGAAATTTCACCACATCTTGCAATATCAGGAGGATCCAAATTAGAGCAGACAGTAATGAAATGCATATGCCTTGATTTGTGATAAAATAAGTCCCAGGTTATCTTGCAGAAACTGACAGTTTCCAGCAGAGTTTTATACCCTGGAAAAAAAAAGATTAGGGGTCTCTAAATGGTTGTACCAATAAAACCTGGGCTGCTCTTGGACATCAAGATTTCTACAGTGGTCAAATTAATGGGAACCAATGGCAGAGCTGACACGGCAAGCATAAATCATGGTGCGAAGGAGCAGTGAGGACCGAGTACAAGGCTTTTCTTTCTATTTAGTAATTTATCAAGGGAAGTGGCACATTAATAAACAGATCTCCCTCGAGAGGTGGGAGTAACAGAGATAAATATGACTGTGAAAGCCAGCTTGCTCACTCCTCTTGGTAAAATAGGAGAATGGACACACACACAAAAACCCTTCATGGATGTATCAATTTGGGCGAATGAGTGAGTATGTTTGCATCTTCTCTTGGCAAAATTCTGTCTTGTAGGAATAATCAAAATAAGGATCTTTAGTATAATGTGCTGCATCATTCCTCATTAGCTGGACGACTATTGCTCAAAAAGACACATTCACACAGAGGTTTTGAAAGGAGGTTAGGTATATGTTAGAAGCTGTCCAACCACGGCAGTACATCCTCAGGGAGATGCTTGTCTTGCTGGGTCCCAAGGGCTGTACCACAGAGGGAAGCAGTTGCTGGATTAAGTGTGCAGTATTGACAGCCAGTTATGCAGTCCGTATGAGCACATCTGTAACCTCAGCATGGGAATTTGCAAGCCAATGGTGGGTCTGTTTCATCAAAGAGGCTTACTCAATTTCTCAATTAGGTTCCCATGGGCTCAGTAGTATCAGCCTTCCTCATGAAACCTTTGTGAGTGTCCTTAGATCTCCCAGTGCAAAACAATAAACCACAGTGTGTTTCCTATAGCAAGATTGTTGAATGCCTTCTTTTTTCATTTATTTTATTTTTATAGCATACACTCTATACCAGAGGTGTCAAACTCAATTTCATTGAGGGCTACATCAGAGTTGTGTTTGACCTCAGGGGCCGGTGTGGGCGTGGGCATGGGTGGACATTCATGTCGGGGTGCCTGTGGTGGCCTGAGCGCTCTGCCAGGGAAAATGGGCTCCTGAGCTCTGTTTTCAGCCACAATGGCCTCCTGCAGCCCTCTGCCAGTGAAAAGGGAGCTTGGGGGTGCATGTGGGAGCCATCCAGGCCCTGTTTTCAGCCTTCTGCAGCCCTCTGGGAGCTCCATTTTCATTGGCAGAGGACTGCAGGAGGCCATTGTGGCTGAAAACGTAGCCTGGGAGGTCCACACATGGCCCACCAAAGCTTCATTTTTGCTGACAGAGGCACTGCAGGCCAGTCCTTCACTGTTTCTAGGGCGGCCCCATGGGCCAGATCTAAACATCCCATGAGCCGAATCCAGCCCACGGGCCTTGAGTTTGACACCCCTGCTCTATACAATAGATGTGGCTATATGGTAGGTAAGAGGGCGCAATAGCTCAGTGGTGAAAAATGCTGAGTTTATCAGCTGCAAAGCTAGCAGTCTGGGTTTGAAACCCAAATGCCACACAATGGGGTGAGCTCCCATTCCTTGCTCCAGCTCTTGCCCACCTAGCAATTCAAAATCATGCAGATGTGAATAGATAAATAGGTACCATTTTGGTGGGAAGGTAACAGCGTTCCATGCACCTCAAGGTATAGTCATGCTGGTCACATGACCACAGAAATGTCTTTGGACACTGGTGGCTCCCTTGGCAAATGGAGATGAGCATCACCTCCTTGAGTAGGACACAATTGGACATGGGAAACCTTTACTTTTACCTTAATGGTAGGTAAACATTTAAAAATATAAACCGTAGAAAGCTATATTGTATTCAACATTCAGCAGTGTAAACACTCTTAAATTAAAAGTAATTTTAAAGACAGAACTGAGTATAAAATTAAGTTTGATAGTAACATGGTGAGTTGAAAAACCTCTCCAAAGCCACATGGGAAGTGAGTAAGATTTCAAGTAGTCAATAAAACTGATGCTTTGGAGGCCTACGGAATCCTCCAGTTCATATCTAAAAAATAATAGAATAAATTGTATTAAATAAATAGAATTTCTTAAATGCCGAAACTGTAAAATTTAGAGGTCATTCTGTATATGATGCTAGCTGAAGAGTGTATGTGAAAAGTAGCAGCTGTTAACAACGGGCTTGGCAAAGTTTCACTGAATTGTCTTTGGAGATAAACTCATGTTGTTTCCTGCAGAGATGCCGAGTGCTATCTCCTGCCTGTCAATTCAGCTCCTTCAAATGGTTTGCCTGACTGATAATTGTTACCTTTACTGAATGAAGCCTTTAGATTAGCTGATGTAAGCCTACCAGCCACCCAAAAATTTGGATTGGTTGGGATTTTGAACTCCCCAAGGTGATTGTCCAGTTTTTTCCCAAAACAGCATTGCTATTTCTGCTTGGGAGTATTGTTAATATCTAAGCAGAGCTGGGTTCACTTACTTCTAGGGGTATTTGTTGAGTTAACTTCCACTGTAGAAGCAGGCAGTGGTGAAATCCACATTTTTTTACTACCGGTTCTGTGGGTGTGGCTTGGTGGGCATGGTGTGGCTTGATGGGCGTGGCAGGGGAAGGATACTGCAAAATCCCCATTCCCTCCCCACTCTGGGGCCAGCCAGAGGTGGTATTTGCCGGTTCTCCGAACTGCTCAACATTTCCGCTACCGGTTCTCCAGAACCTGCAGAAACCTGCTGGATTTCATCCCTGGAAGCAGGATAATGGTGGCCAGGTCTGAATTGCATGTGGGCTCAGAATCACAGCTATAATGGGTTTGTGTTGGGAGGAAGCCCCAGAGTGTTATAAGGAGGGGACTGTTTAGGAAAAGTGGTTTGACAACAAGCTAAGCTTATCATGCTCTTGGTTACCTATGTAGATAGCTTTTTTCAAAGCGCAAAGCTGGACATCCCCAGCCCAATGTGTTTGCAGTCCACCCTGCAATGCACTGACCTGCTTCACATATTATAATAAACCTGGCTTTATTTAACCATCATTTATTGAATAAGCCACAATTAGTAATGTTCACATGACCAATTAAGCCAAACCAATAAAAGTGTATTATTTGCTGAATGAAAGAGTTTGTTATTGTATTATTTGTTAGATGAAAGAGATTTTGTTATTGTACATGACTGAAAGCAAGACATAGTGAAATCCAGTGAAGGGAAAATATATGCTGAGTTTGTTGGGGCCAATAACTAAAAATGCAAAGTAATATGCAAATTTTATCTATTTTTTGGATCTTGAGATTTGGTAATCTTAGTTTAGTGGCAAATTATGGGAATTTAAGATATAATAATAATTTGTTGTTGAGATATAGAATAGAATAACAGAGTTGGAAGGGACCTTGGAGGTCTTCTAGTCCAACCCCCTGCTTAGGCAGGAAACCCTACACCACTTCAGATGAATTGTTATCCAACATCTTCTTAAAAACTTCCAGTGTTGGAGCATTCACAACTTCTGCAGGCAAGTCATTCCACTGATTAATTGTTCTAACTGTCAGGAAATTTCTCTTTAGTTCTAAGTTGCTTCTCTCCTTGATTAGTTTCCACCTATTGCTTCTTGTCCTGCCTTCAGGTGCTTTGGAGAATAGCTCGACTCCCTCTTCTTTGTAGCAGCCCCTGAGATATTGGAACACTGCTATCATGTCTCCCCCTAGTCCTTCTTTTCATTAAACTAGACATACCCAGTTTATATCTATAAAATCTTTGTTGCATTATCATGTCTCATGAAATATTGCTCATGAATCATGTTTTGGCTTTTATGAAATCAAACATCAGTAAATTCGGTGAGCATGTTCATAACATGTTCATAATTAATTACTAATAATAATAATTGATACGTGGGGAAGAGTCTTCTGGGGACAAATCTTCTAGTTCACTAAGCATTCCTCTCTCTCTTTCTCTTTTATTATATTAAACCAGTGCTCCTAGCACTGGTAGAGACCTAAGTAAAGCAAAGATTACTTGATTGAATGGTTGAGAATTGCTAATTTAATGGCAAACATGCTGAAACCAGAGCTGGCCTCTATGAGGTTGCTTGGTCAACTAATTTCTAACCTCCCTATATTCAAAACCTTTGATTTATTTGTAGAAATGATGAAAGTCATTGACTGACAACTCTTCCAAAAGAGACTCTTATTTACCCTTTAAAACCACTATCATCTTCCTCCACAAGCCATAAGTGAACCAACCTAATGTTTTGGCCTCTCCCAACTAAATTAATTTTCCCAGTTCAAAGAGGATCCTATTCCAAGGCTCGTGTTTGGAGCCCAACTTCTTCTCCTCAAAAAAACAGACAAATATACAGACCAGTTCGGCTAAACTCAATGTTTTTTTAAAGAAGGAAAGCAAACAACCCAACTATTAATTAAATACCAAACTCTTATGAAGTCAACTGAGAGGGGAAGACCTAAAATGAAGGGCTTACACTACTCATGTCCATTTACTTTGCTTATTCTCCAAATAGGAGAATTTTGCGGGGGAGAATGTTTAATAGCTCCATTGAGAATTGTAGTTGCTCATACCCACCTGAAAGCAATGAATCTTGCCTGCTAGACAAATAGACGGTGGCTGCTTTTGAACTCTTGAATTCCTCCCTCATAAGTAGGCATTAGGTTTGTTTTCCTTTTGTGCCTTCATTGGGATTCTCCTATGGCACTCAGCCTTGATTTTGGAAGCACTGCATTAACTTTCTTGTGCAACAAATAGAATACTCTCGCTCCAATGTGCGTTATTATTAGGCACACAACATTTGGTTGGGCAATGATTATTACTATCGTTTTGAGTATGATGTCTGACTGAAGTATTTACTAAATGAGGGGATGTACATTTATACATTTACATAAATGTAAATGAGCCAAGCTTTTTGTTATATTGCCAACCATTTTTAGAAAACGAATTGTCCATTTTAGCAATCCGTACTAGATTAATATACCAGCAGTAAATCCTCTCATGCTGATTTTTCTAACTAAAATATAATTTAGAATTATTTTCTAAATAAAACAAAATAAAATAATGGGAATTTCAAATTCCCATTACTATTCCCATAGTAATGGGAATTTGAAATTCCCATTACTACATATCAATCTTTGTATCTATACTTCGCATCCCTTTCTAAAGTTTTTAGCTTATAAATGCTAATGTTTGAGTCATATTTCACCAACAGCGTATTGGATGAACATGTTGTGATTTGTGAATTAGTTTGGGATATGCAAACCAGGTTAGTGGGAAGTTGTTTTGCTATTGTAGTGACAAGCCAAACAAAATTCTTCAAGATGTCTGCTTACTTAATTTATCTGACTTTTCTACCTTTTAGCTCTGTGTAAAATAAATATATCAGCTACTTTGATTTTGTTGGTCAGTACTTGTTCTGTTCCCCAGGCCTCTGGCTCCACTGGGAACAGCAGATAAACTCTAGCAAACAGGTTTTCATGCAGATTATATTTATTTGGGAATCCTTCAACATATAGACTTATGCTCAAGGTGAGTCAAGGTGAGGTTCATCCAAGAATTTCATAATCTATCCCATTTCCTAGTGTAAAATGATGATAGTTCTATCCCCCTGTTCAGAAAGCATGCTTCTCCCTTCTATGGTAATTCAAAATTACCACAGAAGGTAATCTCTCCTGCGTGAGCTGCACTGGCTCCCGGTGGTCTTCCGGGTGCGCTTCAAGGTATTGGTTACCACCTTTAGAGCGCTCCATGGCTCAGGACCTGGTTATTTACAAGACCGCCTTCTGCCACCAGTAGCCTCTCACTGGCCAGTACGCTCCCACAGAGAGGGTCTTCTCAGGGTGTCGTCAGCCAAACAGTGTCGACTGGCAGTCCCCAGGGGGAGAGCCTTCTCTGTGGGGGCACCTGCCCTTTGGAATGAGCTCACCCCAGAGATATGGAGGATCCCGGATTTGCGCACTTTATGCCGTGCCCTCAAGACCTTTTTATTCCAGCAAGCGGGGCTGGCCTAACCCTTTTTAATTTTTTAATTTTAATTTGAATCTGTTCTTAAAAATAGGGGTGTTTTAATTAGTGGGCGAAATCTATTTAATATGTTTTTTAACTGTTTTTAAATTTTATATTATATTTGTTTTATTTATGGCTGTTCACCGCCCTGAGTCCTTCGGGAGTAGGGCAGTATATAAATCTAATAAAAGAAAGAAAGAAAGAAAAGAAAAATGGCCGGGTCTTTGTTCTGCACCCAGGCAGAAAGCCTCAGTGGCCAATCAGACACACAGATGTGGTCAATGGCATGGACTACATTTCCCATAATGCAATCTCTCTTTACATCTCCCACAATGCAATATCTTAATGAGACAGCTCTTAATCCTTAAAGTAACTAATTCACTATGACTCACTATCTGTAACAGCACAGTACTATTAGTTTTAACCTTGAGTAGCTCCCGAATACACCAAATGCATAACAGGAGAATGGCAGCACAGGTCTAGCCAGGGCAAAGGCACTTTCGGATGTAACTATATTGATATTTTTTTAATTGAGTGTGGCCATTTCCAGTATCATGGCAAATCTTCATTTTTCACCACTTTTATGCAGGGGATGAGAAGGTGAAAATCAAAGATGTTTCTATCAGATGCAACTTAAGCATGCCTTTTTTCTTAATTTATGCAAGGCAATTTACATGCCACCCTAACTCTTTAAAGCAACTTACAACCAGAATGAAAGCAAAGATTTGTTGCATGCAAGAAACCAGTCAACAATAAGTCTCATAATGCTATATAAAATCAAAGAGACCAGAGATAAACTCAATTAGATCATGGAGTCAAGATGGCTGGGTTTTGTTTTTCCTTAAATCTGTACTGACATCAAAATAGTATCAAAGGACATATCACTTAAACTTCACTGGGAAGTGCATTCCAGGATCTGTGAAGCTCATATAATTAACAATACTGTAGACATCATTAATCTCATATTAGAGAGGATTAAATACCTGGGGTAGCTGCAAAGGGATTTTTTTAAAAAATCAAGAGAGTAACTGATCATGTGATCAAAGCCCTGCTCCTTTTTACATGCATTGCACCTGCATCACCAGTGAAAAGGGGGGCCCACAATCACATGGTTGTGGTCACCGTCTTGAGTTTTTTGAGTCTTCATTGTTTGATCATCCCTTGAAGAAAACGCTAATGGGATTCCTTGGAAATGTTCCCATTTCATAGCATGGAGAGCACTAGATAATAGCATTCTATTCTTCTCTTTCTTCCATCCAAGATCAGGAGTCGGTTGTGGTCACTGATGTAATGACAATAAAGATTATCATTCTGAATGTCCATAGATAAATGATGTTTGTATATGGTCTTACTGACCCTATATACATATCACTCAAACTGTAAGCGTACAGGTTAATCCTTGATTTACGAACACAACTGAGCCCCGAATTTCTGTTGTTAAGTGAGACATTTGTTAAATGAGTTTTGCCCCATTTTACAACTTTTCTTGACACTGTTATTAAGTGAATCTGACTTCCCCATTAACTTGATTTATCAGAAGGTTGCAAAAGGGGATCACATGACCTCGGGACACAGCAAAGGTCATAAATATGAACCAGTTGCCAAGCATTTGAATTTTGATCACATGATCATGGGGAGGCTGCAAAGGTCGTAACTATGAAAAATGGTCATAAGTTGTAACTTTGAACGGTCACTAAATGAACTGTTGTAAGTTAAGGACTACCTGTATTTAATTTCAAATTACTTTAACTGTGTATGTGTTGAAACATTTGTTTTAAAAAGATTGAAAACCAGCTTCTTTTACTCTGGAACCATGCCATCTCTCCTTATTTTCATTTCACACAGTGTCAAGATTCTCCAGCCCAAGAGTAACACCAAGACTCAGCCGGAAGCGAGCGCTTTCGATATCCCCCTTGTCTGATGCCAGCATTGATCTCCAGACCATGATTCGGACTTCACCCAATTCCCTGGTCGCTTATATCAATAATTCCAGAAGTAGTTCTGCTGCTAGTGGCTCATATGGCCATTTATCAGCAGGGGCAATAAGGTAAGGGAAGATGAAATATCTCAGGCAATGAAATTCACAACTTTTTAGTTTCTGGCACAATCCTTATCTACAGCAGGGATTGGGAATTCATTTTCCCCAGAGGCCAAACTGGATTCTTGTGGAGAACTGAACCAATAGGTGCACACCAGTGGTGAAATGTAAAATTTGTTACTACCGGTTCTGTAGGCATGGCTTGGTGGGGGGTAATATGACTGGCTGGGTGTGGCCAACTTTTTTCTTTTTTACTTTTAAAACCATTTTTTCTACAAGAGGTTGTAAAAGAGGCCATCAATAGCCTCCCACCGACCAGTACGCTCCCATAGAGAGGGGCTCCTCCGGGTGCCGTCGGCCAAACAATGTCGACTGGCGGCCCCCAGGGGGAGAGCCTTCTCTGTGGGGGCACCTACGATCTGGAACGAGCTCCCCCCGGAGATACGGAGAATTCCGGATCTGCGTACCTTCCGTCGCGCGCTTAAGACGTTCTTATTCCATCAAGCTGGCCTGACCTAAACCTTTCCTCTTTTTAAAATGGAATTTTAAATTTTAAATTTGATTTTAAATTTATTGGGGTTTTAAAATGTTTCAGCCAAATTTATTTAATTAGTTTTATCTCCATTTTAAATTTTGTATCTATATGTTTTATTTTATGGCTGTTCACCGCCCTGAGTCCTTCGGGAGTAGGGCGGTATACAAATTTAATAAAATGAAATGAAATGAAATGAAATTAAAAAATGCTTTTAAAGGACTCTGACGCTCAGGCAACTCAGCTGGGATCAACAGAGCCTTTTAAAACAGGGTTCCCCAAACTTGGCAGCTTTAAGACTTGTGGACTTCAACTCCCAGAATTCTCCAGCCAACTATGCTGGAGCTATGTTGGCTGGAGAATTCAGGGAGTTGAAGTCCCCAAGTCTTAAAGCTGCCAAGGTTGAAGACTTCTGTTTTTAAAAGCATTTTTTCTACAACCTCTTCAGCGGAAGAGGTTGTAAAAAAAAAATGCTTTTAAAAGCCTCTGACAATCCCAGCTGAGTTGCCTGATCGTCAGAGGCTTTTTTTTCTTTTAAAAACATTTTTTCTATAACTTCTTCAGCTGAAGAGGTTGTAAAAAAATGCTTTTAAAAGCCTCTGACGATCCCAGCTGAGTCGCATGAACACCAGAGCCTTTTTTTTAACTTTAAAAGCATTTTTTCTGCCGAAGAGGTTGTAGAAAAAATGCTTTTAAAAATAAAAAAAAAAGCCTCTGATGATTGCGTGGCTCAGCTGGACATTGGGGTGGTGGGGGGAACGGATTTTTGCTACCGGTTTTCCAAACCACCCACCACCATCGCTACAGGATTGGGCGATCCGGTCCGAACCGGGAGCATTTCACCCCTGGTGCACACTGTTGCACTGGGTACATACATAAATTAAAAAGAAAAATAGCAATTGCCTTCAAAATAAAAGCAATGTAGTTATATTGTGTGCATGGCCTAGGAGGGACAGGTCTACCAGGCCTTTGATGGCCTTAGGAGAGATCAATCTACTGCACAATAAGCAGCCCAAAGAGGGACCTATCTATCTGCCTTCCAAAGCATGAGATGGCCTGCGAGGCTTGTCAAAACACTGAACTTCCCCCCATTGGCACATCTAGCAGGAAAGCCATATTTAATTTTGAATCAGAACAGCCAAGGCGCCAGTAGTGACCCAGAGATTGTAAAATGTCTATGACTTTTCTACAGTTAAAGCACCATTCTCTCACATTCAGTCATATTTGTTTGGTTGTTAAAACCAATGTTTTTAAAATGGAACTTGTGCAGATATCTTGCTTGCAAACTGATTCCAAAGGCTTTTATTGGTATACAGAGATGAAGCTATTCCCTGATTTCAGAAACATAAAGAGGTATGTTCTTTTTCCATTAAGTTGAAAGTGCGCAGGCCTCAAGTGGATTATTTTATGTTCTTCAGAAATTGTGCATCACTGTCAGTTGTAAACAATTATTTAAAGTTTGTATCTATTTACCCAAGTTATCAACAACTGAGCAATGTTATTTAAATTATTTTCTCTGATTATTTATAAATGTGTCAATCCTTAGATGAACCATTAATAAAAAATAAGTATTAAAATGGGATGCACTTCCTGGTGGTATGAGTAAATATTCTTTTTAAGCATCAGCACATTCTTGTACTTTGTTTGGTAGATCTAGGGATTTTACATGTCCATTAATCAAATTTCTGATTTATAGTAAGCAGTAACTTCCACATGTACAATTCCTCCCTTGAAGGATTCAAACAGCAGAAATACCAGGGCCATTGAATGCCAGGAAACTATAGTAAACAGTACACAATATCTCAATAGAAATACTGACCTTGAATAATACATGGCTCCCAAAAAATCTCTAGTGCTCATCAGTGATCTTCTGATAATCTTAGACTGACCATGTGTAATTCATGGTCAGCAAAGAGATAATATGCAATGGACAAAGGCTAGCTCCAGTGAGCTTGTTAAGTCTCAGGAAAAAGCATAAAGTCAAGGGAAATTGCCTTAAGGAGATTCCTTGGAAAATTCAGAATGCACCAAAGGAAAATGTAATAATCTAAAGTTATTTTTCATTAGGGTTCCAACTCATTTGTTAGTTTTGCCTATTTTGCAAGGAAAGTTTTTAAGATTCAAAAGTAAGATATGCATGGGACAACCTGCTGCCTAAAGGAGGAAGAAGTAGCCCAGACAGGCTGACTTCAACTCAGCAACTGCCCTTAGCAAACTTCAGTAATTTGTTGTAATTGTTAAAGGCTCCACAAATCCAGTTTGGTCTTTCTTCCTTCTCTCCAGTCCTGCCTTTACCTTCCCTCATCCAATCAACCCAGTGACATACCAACAAATTCTGAACCAGCAAAGAGGTCTGAGCTCAGCATTTGGACATACCCCTCCTTTTCTACAGCCATCTCCAACTTTCCCTGCCCGGCAGCACGTAGCTGTCATCTCAGTCAACTCTTCTCCTGCTCAGATCAGCAACAGCAACAACTGCATCGCTGAGTCCAACCAGGTAGGATCCTCATCAGTTTCTGGCAGGGTTTCAAGTGGTTTTGTGGAAAGCACTTTCACAAAGCCCAGGTGAGTCTCTTAGCATTAATCTTTTCAATTGCCCTGTCAATTTCACTCATCACAACCCTGGCTTTTCATGTTAAATCATTGGCATCCCAAGTCTTCCCAATTCTGGTCCCTCTTACCCTGTCTTACCCTTGGCCAATTGTGCCTCAGTGCTCATGCTTTTCCAGCAGCGAATGCTGATAACCTACAATGATCGGCCATGAAATGAAATGGTACTCAGATTATGAAGCAGCCGCATTGGTACAAGATTAACTTTATATGTGTATTTGCCCTTCATCAGATATCATTCTGATGACAGAGTGCCTTTTAGATGGCAAGTGAGGGCTGAATATATCTACTTGGAAAGAATACAGCTACCATATTTTTCAGAGTATAAGACGCACCATAGTATAAGACCCAGCTTAGTTTTTGGGGAGGAAAATAGGGGGGAAAAACTGCCTACCAGGTATTCATCTAGCTAGTGTCCTTAGTCTGGTCATCTTCAGCACATTAGTTTGCTGGTTTTTTATCCCCTGCTTGGGCCTCGCTAGTGCCTCGTTAAAACACAGCGGAGAGTGTCGAGGGAGCAGGCAAAGCTGGGAAGATTGCTTCACTCACTAGCGCCTCATTTAGGGCTGAAAAAAAGCTTCGAAAAAGCTACATTCGGAGTATAAGACACACCCAAATTTTCAGTCTCTTTTGGGGGGGAAAAGGTGCATCTTTTTCCCCTCTGAAAAATACAGTATTTGTCTCCAATGTGCAGATGAACCCATTAAAGTAAACTGAAGTTCCCAGCTTGAGTGAAATCCATATAATTAGTCCAATTCATATTGAAGCTGCTAGTTCAAGCAGTTGTGTTGCCATGTGCATGTTCATCAGAGGTGCGGAATGAAAAATAACACTGCAAAGGGTTTCTTTTTAATGGAGATGAAGATTTATTCCTCAGTAGCAGGTCTATCCTAAACCATAAATTAGGGAAACACAACATATGTTGGCCAAAGTCAGCATTTGATTGTGATCTTTTGTGCTGAAACTCCAAAATGGATAGACCTAGAGCCGTGATGGTGAACCTATGGCACGCGTGCCACAGGTGGCACGCGGAGCCATATTAGTGGGCATGCCAGCTCAGCTCTGGGGCGCATGCGCGCACCGGCCAGCTGATTTTCGGGCCTTCTGGGCCCACCAGAAGTAGGGAAACAGGCTTTTTCCTGCCTCTGGAGGGCCTGGGGGCGGGGTGGGGAAGGCCCATTTTTCTTTCTTACCTGGCTCCAGATCCTCTCTGTGTATCTGGGAACGGCGAAAACAGCCTTTCCCACTCCCTTGGAGGCCCTACGGAGGCTGAAAGGGCCCATTTCCCCATTCCTGGTGGGACAGAAAGTGACGTTTTTTTCTTGTCCCCAGCCTCCAGAGACTCCTAGAGAGGCTCCTAGAGACTCCTAGAGAGGTTCTGGAGGCTGGGGACAGGAAAAAATGTCACTTCCTATCCCACCGGGAGTTGGGAAATGGGCCCTTTCAGCCTCCGTAGGGCCTCCAAGGAAGTGGGAAAGGCTGTTTTCGCCTTTCCCAGATACACAGAGAGGATCTGGAGCCAGGTAAGAAAGAAAAACGGGACTACCAGGCCATCATGTGCCAGGACTGGGGGGAGGGGGTTGCGCACACATGCGCGTGGGCACGTGCGTGCGCGACCCTCCCCCACCCCCCCTCTCCTGGCACGCGATGGCAAAAAGGTTAGCCATCACTGACCTAGAGGATATTTGATTTAATTTCAAACACCATTCACAGAATTGTTGCCAATATGAATAATAATTTTCCTTTACTGATGTATTAAAATGTAACATTTATCAACAGCATTGGAGATTTCTCTGAGGGCCAGACCCATGATCTTAAGTGACCCCCTCTGATACTGAGGCTGCAGGCTGTTCCTACTACCTTAGAAAATAATTATGTAGTTTGTCTATCATAGACAAACAATGATACATCTACACGTACATTTCTGGGTGAAATACACGGCAAGGGATATTTCACCGACATAATAGTATTTGGAAAATGCAGACAGGCTTTAAGAGAAGAAAACCCATCCATATTTTCTTTTCCTGGATTCATTTTCATCTTGATGTATAGCAACTGCTTATCAGTCATCTGAAACTGATCGATTTCAGTCAATTACAATGCTACAATCCTGCATTTACTTAAACACGTTGAGCATGACCACTTAACTCATCCCCATTTTATTTTTGCCTTACTAGAACAAGCAAAGCAGTGAATCGGCCGTTAGCAGCACAGTTAATCCGGTAATTCATAAACGCAGTAAAGTCAAGACTGAAACAGAGATTCTACGACCAGCTTCTCCACCAACTCAGGTAACTCTTAAAGGAAAGACTACATTCAGTCCTGGGATTGATTAGCAAGAATTTTGTAACCCACAACTATTTGAGTAAATTATGAATTTGCAGTGAGGAAGAAGGCAGCAACCTCAAGTGTGAGATGTACGTTGTCTTTGAAATGCATTAAGTGATGGAGCCATACTGGAATTGGGAAGTGTTCTTCTAGGTCAGGGGTGTCAAACTCAAGGCTCAGGGGCTAGATCCAACCCACAGGATGCTTAGATCTGGCCTTCGGGGCCACCCTGGAAACAGCGAAGGACCGGGCTGCGGTGCCTCTGCCAGCGAAAACGAAGCTCAGGAGGGCTACACATGGCCCTCCCGAGCTCTGTTTTCATTGACAGAGGGTCGCAGGAGGCCATCACAGCAGAAAACAGAGCTCAGGAGCCTGTTTTCATTGGCAGAGCGCTCGGGCCACCACAGGTACCCCTGACATAAGTGACATCTAGCTGGCCATGCTCACCTTGGCCACACCCACCCCAGCCCTCCGAGGTCAAACACAACCCTGATGTGGCCCTCAGTGAAATCAAGTTTGACCCCCCTGTTCTAGGTGCTGGCTGATTAGCAATATGTTTTTCCTTGGCTGTTTGCCCTAAAATTATTTGAAATTGTTTACTGTAAAGATTGATGCCGTAAAAATTATATTCTTTTTCGGCGTTAAATAGGCATACTCTCTGTAGTGAGTGTTCAGGGTTGCAGTCTCAAGAATTTCAAGTGCAGTTTCATTCTGAGTGCAGGATTCAGTGATCTGAATTTAGCAAATTTGCAATTTGCATCCTGAATAGAAAGCACTTTGAAAGTTGCATAGGCTGGAATGACAGGGGGTTTCTAAACCAAATTTATCAGTGGGACTGTTTCAAGATCAGTGATCTCCTTCTGCATGATTGCAGATTTCTACAAGTGATGGGAAATGAATGTGTTGGGAGTCCTTGGGTTATGGCATTTTATTTCAACAAACATGTCCGCTGCATCTAAGTAACCAGAAGAACGATGTTTGACACTTCTGACTCGCCAAGCGAGTGATAATGGTATCTGAGAGCAAAGATAGATGACAAGAAGAACTGGTGTCACAAAAGGAAGCTCCCAATAAAAGACTTGTTCCTCTTCAGGAAGCAATTGCTGAGAGCAGCATCCTTTACCCCAGTGACACAATATTTGACACCTGGAAAGGCCCACCGGTTTTTGTGTCCTTATCAGAACTGCTGAGTTCCAAGCTGCTTAATGGCTGACACACTCTCTGACGGTTCTTTATCACAACTGTAAACTATTGGGAGTGCTCTAGGCACTTCATTTTCATGAAATATGAGGCTTGCTATTGTCAAGCCAACAGAAGAGTTTATGACAAATTTCTCTTTCAGTTCCAGTTCAGAAGCGGGTTTTGGCATGATGCATGGGGACAGCAACATGTGCAATCATCAGGGGGCTGGTAAAATTGATGAAGATAGCATATCTGGGAAAGATAAACATGCTGTAGTCAGCACGATTAGGGCAAAAAGACATCTCTCTAGAGCATTTGGTTTGGGAACTGCTCGGCATACAAAGGCAGCAAAACAACACAGGATCTGAAACAACAATCCTGCTTTACTCCCAGCATAATCAAATCAGATAGCTGCCTTACACCAAGAGACAAGCCAAGAGACGGGAAAAGGGGATTTCCTTTCTCGCAGGGAAAAAGAGTAAGGGACATTTAAGTTGCAGTAATTCCATCTGCCATTGGAGACCCTGATTCTGGGAATTGGCATCTGTGGCTAAGCATGGATTTCTTCACACATTTTACAATTAGAACTCTCCTTGAAAATAATTTTACAGGTCCTCTGTAGTATTTCCCTGTGACACATCCATATTTGCACACATACATATGTTTCACGAAAGCCCATTTCCTAGAAAGTCCCAATTTGTTAAATTTCTTTTGTGGGTACCTTTTGCGTGTACTTTGGTGCCATTCTGTTGTTGTGGTCTGCCAGCAGCCTGGCAGCAGAGTCGGACAGTGAGGAGGCTGGGGAGGAACATGGGCCAGTTCAGGAGTCTGGGGAAGGCTCGGATGAGGGCCCTGCGTCGGAGGCAGAGATGGGGCCAGGGCCATCTGGGAGTTATGCGTGGACTCCAGAGCCTCCAGAGTCAGGCATCAGAGAGGCAGAGGAACAGGAGGAGCCTGTTCCTAGTGCGCGCATGCGCAGAGCTGCCAAAAGACAAGAACAGTTAAAACAAGAGGGACAACTCAGGAGTAAGGCCTGGAGATGATTGTCCCCTCCCATAAGGCTTAAAAGAGGCGCAAAGGCACATGGGCAACATGTGGGAAAGCAACATGATTAATTCTGTTCCCAGTCGGCATCTCTGTTTGATTCTGGACTCCATGTGGCTTTGCCAAGTAGGTCTTTGGCAGTATGTCAAGGGAGATAAAGGTTGGTGATTTTCCCAAAGGACTTCTCCCAAAGGACTTTTTGCAACTAATTGGGACTCAGCTAAAAGAAAGTAATTCACAGCTGTTGCAGTAAAATAGGTTTTTGGGACTACTCGTGTATTTTAATGACTCAGTAAGCCTAGGTCACAATGTCTGTAATATAGACCTAAGTTGATTTCAGATGAATTCAACTTTTTTGGAAGTGTAGAATCACAGCCTCAGATGATTGTCTGCATTGCAAACAGCAACGCAAAAGCATAACACAAGAATGTGCGCCTTCTGTCAGCTCGAAAGATCACACTAGTCTTTCTGCAGCATGTCAAGAACATTCTTTCAAAATATGAGTATTTAATACTATAAATATGAGTATATGAGCGCAGTGGCCAGAATTCAGGCTACTTCTGCTGACTTCCAGCAGTTTGGCAGTTCGAATCTCACCAGGCAAAAGGTTGATTCAGCCTTCCATCCTTCGGTAGGTCGGTAAAATGCGGATCCAGATTGTTGGGGGCAATATGCTGACTCTGTAAACCACTTAGAGAGGGCTGTAAAGCACCATGAAGTGGTATATAAGTCTAAGTGCTATTGCTACTGTGCTCCTGACATACTTGTTCAATAGAAGCTACTATGCCTTTAGAACAGAAAGCTAGGTGTAAAAGATGGCAAGTCTTTCAGCACTGCATTCTCAGCAACAGCCCAACGACGCTCTAAAACTATTGGTCCTTTTGAATGATCCAAAATAAGAACACTCTTTAGTGGGAGAAAGTGGGTAGCCCATGTAAAAAAATAAGGACAGGACTTCCATCACAGTAATTGCCTTGATTCTTTTGACATGCCTTCCTGCAGGCACTCTTGGTCAGGGATGAAATCCAAAATTTTTCCCTATCGGTTTTGTAGGCATGGCTTGGTGGGCATGGCAGGGGAAGGATATTGCAAAATCTCCATTCCCACCCCACTCCAGGGGAGGATATTGCAAAATCTCCATTCCCGCCCCAATCTGGGTCCAGCCAGAGATGGTATTTGACGGTTCTCTGAACTACTCAAAATTTCCGCTACCGGTTCTCCAGAACCTGTTAGAACCTGCTGGATTTCACCCCTGCTCTTGGTCCATTAATACTGGACAATTTTGACCAGCATCCATCCCAATGAATTACAATGTGTATTTGCTACTCCTTGACTAACTGTTTACCTCTATGCTACCCTAACTTGTCAACATTTAGGGTGGTTTATAAAAATGATTTATATATAAGTAGTCAGGGTTTTCCCCAGCATTTTATAATAAGCAATCAACAGTGGGTGGTTTTAACTAATTAATCCAATCTCACTACCCACAGCCTTTAAAGAATTGTATAAAATTCAGAGTCATGACAAGAAATCACCGTGAGGACCTAAAGAATAAAATAATAAAACAAGCCTCTTATTGATTCAGTTTGACTATTAATGAACAAAGCGTGTTGCACCTAGAGGCAATCCACAGCAAGTTCTGAAAACCAATTGATATTGAAAGAATCGGGTGCCAAGTAGGATTGTGGATGCTTTTATATCAATGTATTTGAAGCCCTGTATGGGCATAATAAAAATAAAAGCAGCATTGTAAGGATACTGGAAAATTTAGGACTGAAGACTGCATTATGTTTAACCTTTTCATCAGAATTGGAAAACAGCCTGGTCTGGAAGAGTCATTTTTTAATTGCATCTTTGATAAAGCTGATCTTTCTGAGGAGAATCTTTTTTTTTAAAGGGAGTTTGAATTGTCAGTTGTTTTAAATTCAAGCTGGAGAAATAAATAGTAAAAGACTATCATGAATCCTACGCTAAGTTCTATCATTTTATTATAGCGTTTACGTTATTTTTACTTTTGGTTGGGAGCTGCCCACAATTGGTTATTAGATGGGCAGTTATATGAATGTTTTAAGTAAATAAAGTGTAATTAACCACAAAGCTGGACAAACTTCTGTCAGATTTCTTTTAAACATTGGTGGGCAGCCTGCAGTTGGGAGCTGAAACATGCTCTCGTGCACGCCCAGCAGTGACACCCATTCCCATCCACCTCCCTCTCTCTCTCTCTTTCTCTCTCTCTCTCTCTCTTGAGAATTGCACTGATTTCTTTTGCTCATACCATGAAATGTTGAAGCAATGAAAGAATGTTTTTTCTCCTCGTGCTTTTTCTGGAGAACACTGGAGCTCTGTTTCAGATATCGGCACATTGTTTTCAAATTCTGCTTTTCATTTTCTTCAACTGGGCATCCTATAATCCATCTCATATATTATCTAACATATCATATCTTTGGATTATAGACTATATAGGAGATTGTACAGGTAGTCCTTGATTTATGACCACAATGGAGCCCCCAATTTCTGTCGTTAAGTGAGACATTTGTTAAATGACTTTTGCCCCACTTTATGACCTTTCTTGCCACAGTTGTTAAGTGAATTGGTGCCGTTGATAAGTTAGTAACCCGGTTGTTAAATGAATCTGGCTTCCCCATTGACTTTGCTTGTCAGAAGGTCGCAAAAGGGGATCACAGTGATCCTGGGACACAGTAAAGGTCATAAATATTAATCAGTTGCCAAGCATCTGAATTCTGATCTTATGATCATGGGGATGCTGCAAAAGTTGTAAGTGTGAAAAATGATCATAAGTCACTTTTTTCAATGCTGCTGTAACTTTGAACGGTCACTAAACAAACTTGTAAATCAAGGGCTACCTGTGTTTGATCAGTTCTCGATGGGATCATTCTCCTCTTGAAAGTTTTGCAGGCTGGAGGTGGATCTGGAGAGTTAGGGCCTATGTGATTTATTTAAGCTGCAGGATCTTTCACTAGATTTGTCCAATATGACAGCTATGACCTCTTGCAAATCAGCATAGCCTGGTTATGCTTATCTTTAGGGCTGTCTCTGGAACTTCAGCTGGTGTAAAATTCAAATGCCAGAATCCATTATCCATTTTCCTATCTACAGATTTCTGGTCCAGAGCACTTTTTCTTATAGCCTCCCTACATACCAATGAAAGGAGAGGTTTGAATTGGTTTTATTTCAGGTGCAAAGTGGCCACTGCGTATTTTCTTCTCTTTTCATGAATGATGCAAATATCCTCCATGTTCACTACACCATGGGATCATTTGTTTTGTTTTGTTTTGTTTTGTTTTGTTTTGTTTTGTTTTTTATTCATTCATTCGTTCATTTATTTCGTCAAGCATGTATTAGATAACAGATATAAGTGTAAACATGATTATGAACACATGAAATGGATATGAATAAAAGGGAACATTAGGACAGAGATTGCTGGTGCGCTTATTGTAAGACACTTTGTAAGACAGATTTGTAAGACAAATTGTAAGACACTTCTCCTTCAGCAACATGTTCTGGATTATGTGATCACCTAATTATGTGAAAGGCATGAATGTGATGTTAGTTTAGGCTAGGTGTGTAACTTTGCTTCTGCTTCTCCAGTCTACTCACATTCTTGTCAAGCAGAGCTGTTCATAAAGTTCTGATCACCAAAAAGTGTAATTACTTTGGTATTCTAGGACAGAATCCAGCTTTTTTTGGGGGGGGGGACGTTTCCGCATGAGCATCCGGCAAGTGCAGCTCACGCAAATGGAGCGTGCACGGACTCACCCGCCACTTCCATAGCCTGGTTCCAAACAGCTCACGGCCCAATAGTGCGCCATGGCCGAGGGTTTGGGGACCCCTGTTCTAGGAAGTGCTGGAGACAAACTCTGCTCTGCTAAGAGCAGGAAGAGTATTTTAACCATTGAAGAAAAGAGAAGTGAAGGGCTCCATTCCTAGTCACCTTGCATGCTGAATAAAGTGCACCCACTCTTCCTTCTATAGTGCCATGCGTTTTTAAGAGCAAGCCAGGCGCTGGCTAGATTTGACTCGATGTTTGTACTTGTGCCATCATAGATTCTGTTCAGAGCAAAACATCCACATTTGTCCCCAGTGGAAGCAGAAGCAGAATTCTTATACATCCTACATTCCTCACTGTTTGCTTGAGTGCCTTTTTTTTAAAGTGCTACTACTTGCCTTTTAAAGCAGTAAATGGTTTAGGATTTAAATCTTAACGGAGTATCTTCCTGCATGCCTGCTAAACATCTTTGGCCAGTGGCCCTCCCTTTCCCTCAGTGGTGGAATTCAAATTTTTTTTACTACCGGTTCTGTGGGGGTGGCTTCGTGGGAGTGGTGTGGCTTGGTGGGGGTGGCTTGGTGGGCGTGGCAGGGGAAGGATACTGCAAAATCTCCATTCCCACCCCACTCCAGGGCAAGTATATTGCAAAATCTCCATTCCCACCCCACTCTGGGCCCAGCCAGAGGTGATATTTGCCGGTTCTCCGGACTTCTCAAAATCTCTGCTACCGGTTCTCCAGAACCTGTCAGAATCTGCTGAATTTCACTCCTGCTTTCTCTACCATTCCAGGGAATGTCCTGATGCCAAGTTTACACACAAAGCAACCCTACTTTAAACAAAAAATCTTACCTGGGCTATTTTAAATCATTTCTATCAGCTTTAATCCTTTACAGTTTGACTTTGCAGAACCTAGCTCTTGTTTTGTACTTAAATTTTGTTCCTTGAATTTTGTTAACTTAAGTCTAGCCTTAGACTTAGAATAACTTTATTATCACTTTGAATGTACGTTTCGCCCCCAAATAAGACATCCCCTGATAATAAGCCCAATCAGGCTTTTGAGCGCATGGCAGTAAGGCCAAGCGCTTATTTAAGGGTTCAAAAAAATATAAGACAGGGTCTTATTTTCAGGAAAACACGGTACACTAATCAGCATACATTAAAATGGAATTTCATTGCATACAGCTCTCAAAGGGTCTCCACTTCTAATATACACTACATAAACATGACAAAATAAATAAATACAAAATTATGCATATACCCATATATATTATATGACACGGAAAAACAATACAGTTTAATTTGGATGTATACATATACATGGTGAGAGAAACGAATCTTGCGAGTTTCTCAGACGGATGGCATAGGGAACAAAGCTGTTATAGAATCTGCTAGAAATATTTTGAAACCTCCTCCAGAGGGGAGCAACAGAAACAGACCGTGAAGTGGGTATGTGGAGTCTCTAACAATGCTTTGAGCTCTAAGCACATAGTGCTTATAAGCAGTATCCTGAATGACAGGGAGCGAGCTTCCAATAATCTTCTCAGATGTCCTTACCTCTCTCTGAATGGACTTTCTCTCTGAGGCACTGCTGCCACCAAATCAAACAGTGATACAATTTGTTAAAATGCTCTCAATCATGCCTCTGTAAAAAGTGGCCAGAATAGAAAAAGAAAACTGTGTGATAAAAAGCCATATCAATTTTTGAGAGCAAAATGAGTTTTAAGAAAGTCAGATAGAGAAATGAAATGGCTGTTGAACACCCAGGCTGAAGATGTGCCTTTAATACAAAGTGGAATACATCTGTTCACATTTTCTACCAACTGGCCAGCTTTATGGTGCTTGTCTCTTCATGCAAGTATATTTCAGGTCTTCTTAAGCTGATCAGGAATGCTCTCTTCTTTGACACAATAGCACCTGCTAGCTAATCTATGGGTGACTGAGGATTTCTGGCAAAGCCAGTCCATCTTACTTAAAACGTTTTATATCTTGCAGGAACTTCTGACAGACTTGAAAGAAGAACTTGATAAGGACGAATGCAAGCAGGAGCCTGAAGTTATTTATGAGACCAACTGTCACTGGGAAGGTTGTACAAAGGAGTATGATACGCAGGAGCAGCTGGTCCACGTAAGTGTTCTTAGGAAAGAGACCTAAGCCCTTGGATTGAGGATTTAGCCTCCCATCATATTGTGTGAGTTGCACAGCCAAAATTCAAACTACAAAGCTTTAAAAATGATCCAACTGGGCATAGGTAAACCTTGCCAAATGAAGTCAAATGTTCAGGAGAATGTAGCTGCAGGAAAGTCTTTGATGGTTTTCAATTTTCCTCAGCAACCAGCATGTAAGAATAACTGTTGCCACACACAGCCTTCTGAGATCAATACTGATCTGTTGCTGGACTTTATTGTAATCTGAAAACCTTTGTGGACTAATTACTGAGTGATCCAGTCTTGCGCTGATTGTGCAATGAAGAGATGCACTGAAGAGACAAGCAGGACTACCTCTGCTTGACACTGTACTCTCTTAGCATTCACAGTCATGTCCACTTCCTTGTTGAGCATGTCCCAAGAGTTGTTATGATGGTACAGGTGATAATACCTTCCCATTGAAACTGGGCTTCTGATAGACCTTATTATCACTGTTCATGCTGTCTTACATTTTTCCAGGGGGAAAATATTAGGTAATTTTGAGTAGTGACTGCCTTAGCAGGGCTGTCTTAACACATGGGCCTGATGGGCACTTGCCCATGGGCTCCACAAGCATAGGGGCCCCATACTAATCGGTGTATGTTAACCCTTCAATGCACCTTGTATCATATAAATACAGCAACATATTTATTACATTTTACTGCATTTTTTAAATTAATGCTAAAATGCAAATATATGTTTAATTTTATCAAACATTTGCATTTTTATTCCTGTGAGTAGTTGTCGTAGGGGCCCCAGTACACTGTTTTGCCCGGGATCCATAATGCTGTTAAGACGGCCTTGTGCCTTAGTGTAAGGTGCCCATCTAAATTAATCACCACTTAGCTCTCTTTGTTAGACTGGTATATCACCTTTCTCCTGAGACCTCAAAATGGTGTTTCACTGTAATGATGCCCTTATGACACTTTGTGGAGTACACTGGAGTAAGAAATAATGTGTTTTTCCCACTAGTAGTTTATAAGACCTAGAGTCATCCGGAGAGTCAGTATGATGAACTGGCTAGAAATCAGGAGCCAGTGAGTTCTACTTCTGCCTTAGATATAAAGCCAGCTGGGTAACTTTGTGCCAGTCACTGTCTCTCAGCCCTAGGAAGCAAGCAAGAGCAACCCACTTTTGAAGCTTTGCCAAGAAAACTCCAGCAGTCACCAGGAGTCAAGATTGACTTGAAGGCATCAAAAACAAAAGTCATTCAATGTTGTCCAAAATTGAATTAGTGAGGATAGGCTTTCTAACATTTCTTTATTGGTCACAGACCATAAATTTTTTTTAAAAATCATTTCAACAATGAGTAGATGATGATATGAACACGCTGTAAGGCACTAGTGAGAAAAGAACCGTCAGCCCTTAAAGATAGACCCTGTTTAAGAAACCAAAGTCATGCATGCTAAAAACTAGTTTTACAATAAGATTATAGTAACACAATCTTGAAAATCTGAATGGACTCTCCCCCACGCAGACACTCACTTATCTTCATGAGAACCAGGGAAGGTTTGGTCTGCAATGTTTATTCAGATTACAGTTTTGCCCCAAACTCAGATTTCTTTTATCTGAATGTTGTCTTGGTTGTGGATCTTCCTCCTGTTCCTCAATGAACATTCCTTCTGCTCATTCCAATGGTCTATGAGCTCTTCCTCATGATCACATTAAGGTGTATCCCTCCAATCACAGCAGAGGCAAAATATTATGTGGACATAAATTGCATTACTTCACTGGTTGATGTCTAATGTGCCTTTTGTTAGAGGACTTTGGGCTTCAGACATAATATTAAATCCACGAGCCTCATGCATAGCCTCTGTAACCAGTTATAATGAAGCCTTAAAGTGGATTTGAGTCATGCTATCATGACCCACACCAAGTAATTATATATTACAAAATGACACCTGAGACAGAGCTGATGCCATGATGCTTGGATTGTCATTTGCTCCCACCTTGTAGGTACTTGTCTCTATTCACTCCTCCTCCTCCTTCCTTCAATACAATAAATACAAGCCAGTTGTTTACTTTTGCTTTTGATTCTCAACAAACCAGTTCATCAGTGTTTGCAAATGGGTTTTTCCTATTCAAATGCAATAGTGTTCGCCCAAAACTTTTCATGTAAACACCTTCTGATAGGCAAAGAGTGTCATGCCATGGCTTGCCGTTATATCAAAAATGACTCATTATTTTCCATCAAAGAAATTACGAGGAAGTAGTGAGATAATTCTACTCTAAAATAATGTTGTTTTAAATTCTACAGAGAAAAGGAAAGGGTTGTGTGGGGTTTTTTTTTAGCCTGTCTACAATAAAAAGGGTTTTGCAAAACTCTGAAAAGTAAAAGTCAATTGAAGAATAATCAGGAGAGCCCTGAGCCAGGAAAGACATGCTGCTGCAAAGTATTAGACAGGAATGCATATGAAGAATTTAGAAAGATAACATGAGCGCTCTATGCAGTTATTAAAGGAAGTTTTGCTTTCACATGAATGCTTCTCAAAAGTATCCAGGCTCGTCTGAGTTGCGTGCCCCTAGGGATGCAGCGCACATGTTAAATCTCAGTGTTAAATGGAAAAGAAATCCAGATTCTAAGAAGCCCTTCAGGTCTTACATTTTAAGGCTTTGTATCTAGAAACAATTATACGATTGTGAAATGGTTGGTTTCATATTTTTTGACTATGGATAATTATATGTAATTATATTTTTTCCTAAAATGTAGTAATAAAATCAACCTTAAAACAAGATTTAATATTTCAGTTTAACTCCTTAGCAGTTTAATATTTGAGTAAACTTAGAGTTACCAGGTTTGAGCTATAAGAAAAATTATTGGATGCTAGAAAAGTTAGAAGAGTCTCTTGACTGTCCTCTAGTGATCTCCTATACTTTTGCAACCTTAGAACCGGGGTCCCCTGAAATCTTATAGATCTAAGGATACTTTATGTTTAAAAATACAGAACACAGGAGTTGTCCTTCTGCCATCCACTTATCCTGTTACAAGTGATTTAGGAATAATTATTTAACCAGGGGTCATTTTCAACAACACGTCATTAGGTGGAGGCTGCGGCAGAGGTAATGTCAGTTCATGAAATGGAGCTGGTCTTACTGTCTTCTCCCATATCTCCACATTCTGTAGTAGCAGACACCTTTTGGGTTCGAAGGGTTCATGATCAGGTCAATTTCATTGTGTGACTATCACCACAGAAGACCAACCCTTTGTATGGCTGAATTACATGGCACCCACATATGATTCTGCAGTACCCTCCTTATAATCTTATCCCTTTCCTTTTTTCTTAATAGCTGTATGCACATTACACATTTTCCACTTTGATACTTCATTATTTGTCATGAATTTTTCTGAAGCAACCTTAGAATTCTGTTTGATGTGAGTGGGAGAAATCTCAGACAGTTCCCCATCAAAAACCTACAGATCTCTTCAAGCAGCGAAATGCCTGTTAAACCAGCATATATTGGCCTGAGTTGTTATATGGGCAATAGCTAGTAGCCCAAAGAAAATGTTCTTATAGATCTAAGGGAATGAGCAAGCGAGCGACATCAAATAAGAACTGCCCTATTATCACAATAAGGAAGAATCACAGTTTTTATGCTATGGATTTAAATTATTCCTTGTGGGCTTTCATATTAGCAATGCTCTGTTAAGACCACATTTTGGGAACATGCTAACTCTTCCTTTCTTTATATTGATGCAAAATGAACTTGTAATACAACTGAAATTTACTCAAAGCTGTCTGCAATCCGAGAATGTCCTTAAATTGCATTCTGCAAATACACAGAGCAAAAGAAGCTTGTTCCTGCATGTTGCCTGAATGACAAGTCCTGAAAAAACAACAAACTGCTTCAAAGCTCATGTTGGAACAGTAGGCTATAAATGTAACAAACTGATCTAAATAACTGGTGATTGTATATTTCATTTGAAAAGAGGAACAGAACAGGATTAAAATTAAGAAATTCTTATGCTCTAAATGTTCCTCTGACCAGGTTTTGTTGTTGCTGTGGATCATGAAGACAACAGGTTATGAATTCATAACACAAAGCATCCGGAGGGCAGAAGGATTTCCCCAACTAAACATGTATATTGATATATTCTGAAATATCTGGCACTGCCTTTTGAAACCAAACCTCCTCTGAGCAAATTGCAGGATGAAGTTTAAAATAGAACTTTTTTGTTTTCTTTTTGGAGGGGGCCTTCAAATCAGTGTTCATGCCTGGCAAATGCCCAGACCAGCCAGTCCCTGACGTTTTCTCATCAAGGTTTTTCAGAAATGAAATAAGAAGTACTGGCCCAAGGTCACCCAGCTGGCTTTGTGCCTAAGGTGGGACTAGAACTCATGATCTCCCAGTTTCTAGCCTGATGCCTTAAGCACTACAACAAACTGGTTTTCAAAAGAGAAAAATTGCAGGGATTTGTCCAGGCAGTCATCGGGACTCAACACTGACTGAAAGGCACCGAAAAGAAAAAGACACAAACTATACTTAACTAAACCCATTTCCCAAAACAACTTCATTCATAATACAGTGACAGGATTCTATTCATCTAAGAGCAATCCAGAACTTCCAGGAAACCTGTCAAGGAGAGACTCCAGCACAATAAGATGTCCTTCCATCTTCCTGGCAGAAGTGACATGGGGATGCCGAGACTCTCATTTCACAGCCCAGCTTCTTCTTCTTCTTCTTGCCTTTCAGCACATCAACAATGATCATATTCATGGGGAGAAGAAGGAGTTTGTTTGTCGCTGGCAGGAATGTACCCGGGAACAGAAGCCTTTCAAAGCACAATACATGCTAGTGGTACACATGCGAAGGCATACTGGAGAAAAACCCCACAAGTGCACGGTAAGAGAGTGTCACTGCGGAAGTGTGCTCAGCCTGAGGCGTTAGCAAACAAGCTACTGCAGGCATGTGCCTCTCAGCTTCCCTAGCCAACACAAGCAGATCAGCAGCGGGCTGCAATCTGGAGCAGATTAAACATATAAACTCTTTCCTCTGCCATAACACTGAGAGAATGAGAGGAAGATCCTTTCAGTGGCAGGGAAGGAAAAGGGGATTCTCTCTCTGATCTGCATCTGATGGGAGGGAAAGTCTTTACCTCAAGGTAGAAAAGCCCAGGATTTCTTTGCAGTCTGGTGCAGAAGGAGGGGAAGGAAAGATGTTTGGCAGACAATTAAGAGAACCCCACACTCTGATTTCAGCCTCTGCCCCAAGTGTCGCCAATACTATAATCCTCCACATGTGGCCATAAGCACAGAGCCAGTATCAATATGTGAAGAACATTTCTTACTCTCTAGACACTTGTGCTTATTAAGTATATAATATCCAGCAAAATATCCACTGCATATCCAGCAAAAGAGCAAAGACTGCTCTTTTATGCTGTGGGCCACTATCTCCTGCAGATTAGCAAAACAGAAATTTCACAAAGGGAGCAACTGGGATTGTTTGAATTGCAAAAAGGAGCTTCCTTTTTGCACAAACACATCCAGTGAGCAAGGCTACTGTTTTCCTCCTTCCGCTGTCTCCTGTTAAAGCATATTAATTATGTCTGATTCATGTCACCCCCACTTAGATGTGTTCTTCACTTGAAACCCCACAAAGTAATTTGAGAATTTTAAAGGTTAAAGCAATGATTCCTGCATCTGGGAATGGTAGCATCTAGCCAGCTGTGACCCTATTAGTACTTTTAACTTCAGACAGAGGTGGGCTTCACATAATTTAACAACCAGTTCGCCCTAGCACTGAAAATGTGAGCATGTGTGTGCCTTCCGCACATGCGGGGGTCTTCTGTGCATGCGCTTTGTTCTCTCTCGCGCTTGCACACATGCATGCGGCTTAAAAAACACAGCTAAATAGGACAGCATAGCGATGGGGCGGGGGGGCACCCGCAGGTCACAACTACCGGTTCGCCCACCCACAGGTCACAACTATTGGTTTGCATGAACCAGTACGAACCGGCTGAATCCCACCCCTGACTTCAGAGCAAGAGACCCCTTCCACACAGTGCCATAATCTAGATTAAAAACTCATTTAGTGAAGAAGTGTCCAGGTTCATTGTGCAACATGTCTCAGCCTGCCCTCATTCTTTAAAAGTCAACTGAGATAAGAAATAGGATGTCAAACAGAAGGCTAGGTTGCAAGCTGAGAGGATGCAACCTTCAGCTTGCATCCTTATTCATGATAAATAATTGGATGGAAGCCAATCCCATCGGATACCGAGATCCAGGCATAGAAATAGGAGACTGGATTGACCAGCTGCCCTGCTCAAATATGGATGTTTGTATTCAGAATTTCTTTGTGCTGGTTAAAGTTTTTGGTGTATTTTGCTGCAATTTAGTGACTATTCAGATCTCTGCAGCCCAGACTTGCAGTCCAGTTCTAAACGTAGACTCTAACAAGAATGCTCCTTGCATGAAAATTGTGCGTGAAGAGAGCCCCAGTGAGTGGGTTGGTCTTAAAAGTACAAGCACCTGCTTTCCATCAGTTGCCCAAATTACAAATTGCATTAAAAAAAAGAAAGAAAAGGGGGGGAGGAGGACCTTTTCTGTCTCAGACTCCTCATGAAAGCTAAGATCTGCCTGGGATTTATTCTCTTCAAGAGAGATTAAAACCAGATGAGATGGAAAAATGCCTCCAGCTGATTAACACTCCAGTTTTCTTTTATATTTTAGTTTGAAGGTTGCTCCAAAGCCTATTCGCGGCTAGAGAACTTAAAGACACACCTGAGGTCACATACAGGAGAAAAACCTTATGTCTGTGAACACGAGGGCTGCAATAAGGCCTTTTCCAATGCTTCCGATCGAGCAAAACACCAGAACAGAACACATTCCAATGAGGTAGGGAATGTCCTTTATCAAACTTTTTTTTCCTATGTTGATAATAATATGCACCAATTTGTATTATAATCATACCGTAGTGACTTTTTCTCATATATTGTGCTGGAAGGGGAGATGATGCTAGTTTAATACCTGCACATTTTCTCGTATAAATTTGGCCAGATTGAGTATTCCTCCTGCTCAATTTTAGTTGGTATATTTGAGAAATAAATTCACCAAGCTAGCCTAAAACTAGATGAAGTGGCTGGCCTTGGGAGTGCGTAGGGGCTGGCGCACAAGACAAATGTTGTGTCGTCCTCTTTGCTAATTAAGATCCATTATTAGTAACTGGGGAAGGTCGGGAAATTGCATTTATTCTAACAACATGTGATGGTCTGCTGCAAATGGCTAATTCTGAGGTTGAAACTTATATTACCACTAATTAAGCAAAGGACAGTAAGGGGAAATGCTCCGGAGTTCTGAAAAACCGCTGGAACTGGGTAACATTAATTTATAATCTAATCATAAGTATACTTTATAATGAACAAGTGGAACAATACAAGCAGAGGATTTTAAAAGTGATATCAGATTCAAAAACTTGGGGATCGTTATCAGTGATGTACCCCAGTGATGTGCTTTTGAAGCTCTTTTGCCACCTCACCGCTTCCTTTCAAACAAATATTTTTCTTAACAAATACCATCTCGTGTTTGTTATGTATGGCTTGAAGGCAAAAGACTGCGTTGGTGGCAGAAGGCTACCAATGGTAAGAGGTGGAGCCATCAAAATGCTTTATTAAGCAGGGAAAATTTTGCCCCCTAAGAGAGAGGGATGGGGATGGAAAATTAAGATAAGCCAAAGTTGTAGCTGCACCCCAAAGTAGGCCAATGAATCAAAGTACTCTAGCCTGCTTGTAGACAGCTCACACCTAGCTAGGTAGATTTACCAAGAGGCAATTCATTCTCCAGATGGGATTATTATAAAACTCTCAACTCTCTTTCTTTTCTCTCTCTCTTGCCTCTTTCCCTTTTTCTTTCTTTCTTTCTCTCTCTCTCTCTCTCTCTCTCTCTCTCTCTCTCTCTCTCTCTCTCTCTCTCTCTCTTCTGACGTTATTTACATATTTCTCTTCCCTCAAAGGCAAGGCTGGTAGAAACTTCAAATTGACCTTTTTTTTTTTGAGCAGATCCAAATTATTGTATAGTTTCCTCCCTAAAGAAATGATGCTTGGCTTCTCATTATTATCTCTAGGCATTTAGCAAAGGCAACATTGTTTTGCCAAATATTTTAAGATTGCTAGTTTATGGTTAATCTCTACTTGTTTTGTGCAGAAGTTATAACTGTTGTGTTATTGGGTTTATTTGCACATCCCTCTGCATGTCCATCAAATGAGATGGATGAAATGTAAACAATGGAATCAATTCAGGGGCTTTGTGAGAGGAGAAAGATAAAACTTTCTGTGTGGGTTCAGAGGACTGATCACAATAAAATAGGAACATGCTTAATAAAAGAGTTTCTAATCCATTTTGGAATAGTCTCAGCCACCTTTTATGTTCTGATAATTGGGATCTGCTATCCGAACTCAGTCTTAAACATGTCAGAATTTGTTGCAAAAATCAAATCCAGAAAGCACACACAGGCAGACTGATGCAGCAGGATTCATTAACTTCTTTATATACACAATAATACATGAAGTAACTTTACAATACCAATATAGATTCTTCTTCAACATAGTAGCAGTTACAAGCAAAACACAAGGCAGGAGAGAGCAGTTAGTTTCATTTCAGCAGAGCAGACTAGTTTCAGTTTCTCTTCACAGACTCAGAAGCTGCAGACTAAGACGCGCCCTGGCTCCAGTCTGTCTCAGTTCCCATTGACTGACTTAGTTGCTATGCCTATTCATTATTTATTTATTTATTTATTTAAATTTCTATACCGCCCTTCTCCAATATAGGACTCAGGGCGGTGCACAGCCAAAGTAAAAACAAGACATAGAAAATCTAAAAACTGATTAAAATAATTAGATAATTTGGCCGTAATTAAAAACAATTCCAATTTAAAATAGTTTAAAAATTTGACTCAAGCCAGCCCAGCTAGTTGGAATAAATGGGTTTTCAGGGCCCGACGAAAAATCCGGAGGTCTGTTATTGTACGTAACTCTGGGGGGAGGTTGTTCCAGAGGGTGGGCACCGCCACAGAGAAGGCTCTCCCCCTGGGGGTCGCCAGCCGACATTGTCTGGCAGACGGCACCCTGAGGAGGCCCACTCTGTGCGAGTGTACTGGCCGGTGGGAGGCTATTGGTGGCAGAAGGCGGTCTCGTAAGTACCCCGGCCCTAAGCCATGGAGCGCTTTAAAGGTGGTCACCAACACCTTGAAGCGCACCCGGAAGACCACTGGGAGCCAGTGCAGCTCGCGCAGGAGAGGTGTCACATGGGAGCGCCTCGTCGCCCCCATAATCCCCTGCGCGGCCGCGTTCTGGACCAGCTGGAGCCTCCGGGTGCACCCCAGGGGGAGCCCCATGTAGAGAGCATTACAGTAGTCCAGGCGGGAGGTGACGAGTGCTTGAGTGACTGTGCGTAGGGAGTCCCGATCTAGAAAGGGGCGTAACTGGCGTATCAGGCGAACCTGATAAAAAGCCCCCCTGGCCACGGCCGTCAAATGATCTTCTAAAGACAGCCGTGCGTCCAGGAGGACGCTCAAGTTACGAGCCCTCTCCGTGGGGGCGAGTGATTCACCCCCAATAGCCAGCGATGGCATCAGCTGGCTATATCGGGACGCCGGAAGCCACAGCCACTCGGTCTTGGAGGGGTTGAGTCGGAGCCTGTTTCTCCCCATCCAGGCCCGCACGGCCTCCAGGCACTGGGACATCACTTCAAGGGCATCATTGGGGTGGCCTGGGGTGGAGATGTACAGCTGGGTGTCATCAGCGTACTGATGGAACTCCACCCCAAAGCCACGGATGATCTCACCCAGCGGCTTTACATAAATGTTGAACAGAAGGGGCAAAAGGACCGACCCTTGTGGCACTCCACAAGCAAGGTGCCTCGGGGTCGACCATTGCTCCCCTGTCAACACAGATTGCGACCGGTCAGAGAGGTAGGAGGAGAACCACCGCAGAACGGTGTCTCCCACCCCCAACCCCGACAACCGGTGCAACATGATACCATGGTCGATGGTATCAAAAGCCGCTGAGAGATCTAACAGGACCTTGGCTGACCTTGTTTCATGCCTCTGCCAGTTCATGAATAATATGACAAAACATTTTTGTTTGAAGTACCCTTTCTATTTTCAGTTTACTTAATTATTTTAAAAATTGTAAATACTTTTAATAATAAATATTATTTCATAATATTATTTCACATTTTTAAACTACCCATCTCCCTCACAGAGAGACTAGCGTGCCTAGGTCCTACCTATAATCCTATTAAGAACTGCATAAGGGCCATTGAATGAATATAAGGCACTTTTCTTACCTGGGAAACTAGATTGTTTCCATCCTTCTGGTTTTACCTATCCACCTTAGAAATGGGTGAATTAGCTAGCAGGATTTTACATTCCCTGTATATGGAAAGTAATATCTAAATCAGAATTAAGGAAAGTAGAAAAAGTATTTTGCACTAAAGCTAAGCAGTAAATTAGCATTCTTTGGATGGTCTCCTTCTAAGATCTAATGGAAAAAGGCTTTAAGCAGCCTGAAGCAGAATGTTACATGAATCCAGCCTTTCAGAAGGAGATACCAGAACTATATTGCTGAAAGCAGATTTGAAGAAATGCATTTTGGTTTGGGGGAGGGGGGGTCTCTTTTCTGCTTGTTTGCTTGCTTCTCTCTCCAACCGCAGAGCAGAACACTATTTATTTGTGCTGTGGTTTATCAGTGACTCAAATTTTCAAAGTGATTGCATCATCTTCAAAAATCACTGTGGGGCTTTGGATTTCACTCCACAGCATAAACAGCTACCCATTTGACAGCGGAATATAGATGTGGGGGAGGTCTGATGGGCTACAAACCCAGTTCAGATTGACTCCTGGTTTTCTGTAGAACAGGATGCCTCTCTCTCCCTCCCATCAACCACCCAAGCCAATTATATTTGAAAAGAAAAGTTGCCCTAAAGAGATTTCTTGTATGTCCCAGCCACATCCCATGCTAATCTTACTAATGCAGTAACGTGAACAAATGGAAATCAGTCCAATGCAATTATTGGGCTAAGTGTTAAAATGCTTTGACAATTCACATTTTCTCATTTTCAGTTTGGAGTTTGCATACGCAGGATTCTTACACTGGAATCACCCTTTCATTCATTATGAATAGCTAAGAAGAATGAGTCAATCAAAAAGAAGGCCACTTCGAGATTGTTTGACCGAGTGGCTGTGGTTTCTGACGTCCTGATATAGTCAGCTGGTGCCATCGCTGACTATTGGGGGCGAAGCATTAGCCCCCACGGAGAGGGCTCGCAACTTGGGTGTCCTCCTGGATTCACGGCTGTCTTTAGAAGAGCACTTGACGGCCGTGACCGGGAGGATTTTTCATCAGGTTCGCCTGATTCGCCAGTTGCGTCCCTTTCTGGATCAGGACTTGTTACGCACGGTCACTCATGCCCTCGTCACCTCCCGTCTGGACTATTGTAACGCTCTCTACATGGGGCTCCCCTTGAGGAGCACTCGGAGGCTCCAACTGGCGCAGAGTGCGGCCGCGCGGGTGGTGATGGGAGCGACGTGGCGCTCCCATGTAACGCCTGTCCTGCACGAGCTGCACTGGCTCCCGGTGGTCTTCCGAGTGCGCTTCAAGGTTTTGGTTATCACCTTTAGAGCGCTCCATGGCTTAGGACCTGGCTATTTGCGAGACCGCCTGCTACCACCAATAGCCTCCCACCGACCAGTACGCTCCCATAGAGAGGGGCTCCTCCGGGTGCCGTCGGCCAAACAATGTCGACTGGCGGCCCCCAGGGGGAGAGCCTTCTCTGTGGGGGCACCTACCGTCTGGAACGAGCTCCCCCCAGAGATACGGAGGATCCCGGATCTGCGCACCTTCCGTCGCACGCTTAAGACGTTCTTATTCCAACAAGCTGGCCTGACCTAAACTTCTCTTTTAAATGGAAATTTTAAATTTGGTTTTAAATTATTGGGGTTTTAAAATGGTCAGCCAAATCTATTTAATTTGTTTTATCTTTATTTTAAATTTTGTATTTATATGTTTTATCTTATGGCTGTTCACCGCCCTGAGTCCTTCAGGAGTAGGGCGGTATACAAATTTAATAAAATGAAAAAAAAATTGTTTGCAAACCAAGCAAATCTGACAAAACAAGCGATCTACTCCTAAAGTGTTCCTCCTTCAGCAACATTAAGGTCCCAGATTGTAAAAATACACTTCTGTCTGGGTAGTGATAGTATCTGATACGTACACAAGTTGCTGTATATTTAAAACATATCAGCCCCATGTCACAAAATAACAGAAAAACAGAGTTGGAAGGGACCTTGGAGATCTTCTAGTCCAACCCCTGCTCAGGCAGGAAATTCTATACCATTTCAGACAAATGTTGTCCAACCTCTTCTTAAAAACTTCCAGTGTTGGAGCATCCACAGCTTCTGGAGGCAAGTCCTTCCACTGATTAATTGTTCTGACTGTCAGGAAATTTCTCCTTATTTCTAGGTTGGTCATCTCCATTGCTTCTTGTCCTGACTTCAGGTGCCTTGAAGGATAGGTTGACACCCCCCCCCCACTCTTCTCTGTGGTACCTGTGCTTTTGGTTTTTCTTGCCTAAATGTAAAAAAAAAAAAAATACCTCTCTCACATACTTTTCTTACCTTTCTCACATTCTCACCATTTTCTCTCCACAAAACTGCTGCTAAACGTCATATCTCAGCTGTCATTATTATTATTTTAGTGAATCGCTTCAGCTTTGTTACTTTTGGCAGAAACCCTATGTCTGCAAGATCCCAGGCTGCACCAAGAGATATACAGACCCCAGTTCTCTCAGGAAACACGTGAAGACAGTGCATGGACCGGAAGCCCACGTCACCAAAAAGCAACGCAATGACATTCATCTGAGGCCACCTGTCCTTAAGGAAAACAATGACAATGAAGCAAGTGCCAAGCAGAGCAGCCGGTCTACTGAAGAGCGGGCTGAGGCAAACAGCACCACCACAGGCACAGAGGACAGTTTACAAGTCAAAACGATAAAGACAGAGAAGTCTGTGGTAAGAGAAGCACTTGCTTTAGTTGATTTATTGACAGTACTGTATAATATGTAGCAAATAGATCTTAACTCTTTCTCCATCCCAGCCCCCAAACACACAGATGTACAATCTTTTCTGATCTCCAGGTTTAGATTTTGCCTTAGCCCAGCTCCAATTTTTTCAGCATCCTTTTTGCACATCAAATTTAAGACTTCATACATCCACAGACATGTATAATAGATATTTACACGCATAAGCCAAACAAAAAATGAAAAATTAACATTTGGAGTTTCTCTCTGAGAATGGGAAAACTTTTTTCCTGATGAGTGAAACAGCAGATTAGCTTTTACATTACACTGTGATTAAAATTTGATAGGATTTCCAGGAGCAAATCCATGAAATACAATTGTCCACCCTCAGAGAGATAATATTTTGAATTTTAATAACACATAAAGCTACAATTTCCAGAATATTCGTCTTTTGCACAAAGACTTTATTTTTCTGATGCCTATGTTCTAAGCAAGACCATAATTATGCTCTATCCTAGTATTGTCCATTTGGTTCTCCAAACTATTATGAAAAGACAGTTTGAAGACTCAGTGTGAGAAGCTCCAAACCACGATTCAGATATAGAGTTCTATGCTCCATTCTTGACACATTCCCCAAATTATACCCTCTCTAAATATCCTAGCAAAGTTGTGATAAACTTTCCTACTCCTGTGACAACTCACCTCAGCATCTGCTCTGCTTTTCTTGCTTTCCTCAATTGTTCCTCTTTAGTTGCAGTATTTAGTGACACAGGCAGGCATACTAACTTGGAAATTTCAGTATGAGGAGAGGAGCATTTTGCAATGAGAAGATAAGCTGAAAAAAAGCTTGTCTAATTGTGCTCTTCATCTTAATTTTGACTAGAAGTTGGTGGAGTTTCTCTCCTCTAGCAAGAAAGATGGAGAAGAAAACATATTTCTTAAAATATTAAATAAAGATTCTTCTTCCCAACAGAACCTATGGAAGAAGCCCATATTTGTATGTGATTGAATGTGTGCGGCCTGGTCTGGCTTTATTCATCTGGCTAAAATATGGGCCATGGCATGTTCTTTCCAAAATAACCAAAAGTAAACAAAACTCAACCACTATTTTTTAAAATAATATTGACATTTATTACATGAGACTAATAATATTGACAAATATTTAAACCATTTATGCAATTACTATAGTAATTATCAATTCTGCAGAATACATTGATTTTACATGACCAAATGACAGGTGGTGAGGCTGAGAAATACCTTAAATTCATTGCAGATATGATTTAACAGCACTATGAAATACCAGAAATTGCATTTGAATTAAATATAAAACCGGGATATATTGAACAAGTATCCTTAAGAAAATGTCAACCACAAATATGAAGTGCATTACTGATGTTAAATAAAATGTACATTTTTAATGGTAGTGATAATATAGAGAACTACATTTCACATTCTGTATATTTGAGTGGTATGAAATACCATTTCAGGACATCTGGGTGAAGGAATGAAATTATGTCTGGAACTGGATACTCTGAAAATATTTATTTTCTGATCCCTCATGATGAGACGGCAGAACTGATTGTGTACCAAGGCATATTGTCACATTTGGATTCTATAAAGTGCTATATACATTGACAGTAAAAACAGGTTATAAATGTGATGTTACAGACATTTGAGCAGTGTTTTCTCTGTGCCGTGGCTGTTGCTAATCTGCCATTATTATTTTTTTTTTTTGCCTCATGTCTTGTTCCATCAATAACCTCAACCCTTCCCCTTTGTGTTGTCTGCGTTCTAACAACCTGTTCTTTCTCCTCTCTTAACTTTTTCTACTCAACTTCACAAGGACAGTCGGTACTAAGGTGAGCAAATACCCTGTCTTTGTCAAAGTCTCTTACAAAAGACATAATGTGCTTTGTCCTGTGTGTGTATGGCTAAGCAAACCAGCTGTGTGGTTGGTTTCTGTAGAATTCCTTCAGGAGCTATGATGGCTTGTTTGGAAAAGCAGCTATAGTTAAGTAGCTGTTATAGTGGTCTGCAATTCTTTCTCTCTCATCCTTTTTAAGTTTGGCATTCCACAAGTAAACTAACCTATTGAGAACCCACACCTATAAAATTCATTAGACAAATCCTCCCTGATCCAAAATTTATGGGGGAGTGGTAATTCCTCAATTCAAGACGCAGCGTGGAACAGACAACAGACAAAGAGGACATTTTAAGAAGTGGCAGAAATATGATTACATTACTGTGTCCATGTTAGCCAAGTCCCTCTTGTGATAACAACATTATGTTGTTGAGCCACAGTGGTGCAGTGGTTAGAATGCAGTACTACGGGCTACTTCTGCTGACTGCCAGCTGCCTGCAATTTGACAGTTCAAATCTCACCAGGCTCAAGGTTGACTCAGCCTTCCATCCTTCCGAGGTGGGTAGAATGAGACCAAGATTGTTGGGGGCAATATGCTGACTCCGTAAACTGCTTAGAGAGGCCTGTAAAGCACTGTGAAGCAGTATATATGTCTAAGTACTATTGCAAAGTGCTATTATAGCATTGGGCTATAATAGCATTATAGCATTGGGCTGGAATTACATTGCCAGCATCTTCTTGCTAGAACATTTCACCTTGACAAAAGGCTTCTTTTTCCTGTCCATTTACAAATAATCTTTGTTCATAAGAAAATCCACTTTGATAAATAAAGCATAGTAGACCGAACCGCCTGTTTAGTCCTCAGCAACAAATATTATGCTAAAAAAAAGGGAAAAGTCCATTCAACTCAGGGGTTACCTAGCGTTCCCAGTCTATAGCCACAGAGGGCCAGCAATCATAAATCACAATGCCATGGGTCAGACAGCAAAAGAAAACGAAACAGCCTTCCTTTGAGGGAGCCAACAGAGGACATTTAACTTTTATTGCAGATAAATTACTTAATGTGAAATGTAATTCCTAATAAAAAACATTGACCAAACCCAAGCCTGCAAATCATGCCCTTATCTGCTTATAAAGACTGTCAGCCAAGCATGCTGCTCGCCTTTGAAGCAAAAGGCATATATGGTGCCTAAAGCATTTCAGGTTTGATTCTGCCGGCAGATAAACAGGCACATTGTAGAAGTGGAAATCTACTCAGGTTCCAGGTTTATCTGACAGAGGCATCAAGAGCTTAACTTTTCTTGAGAGAGCACATATAATTCTTCGCTAACAAAAAATAGAAAAAGAAAATCCGCCCCCTTGGCTTTTAGCTCCCTGCTGTTTACATACCACTGCTTTAAAAAGTCATAAAAATTAAGTAAATCATTTCAATGGCTTATCTGATGGAAAATCCTGTGTCCACACTACAGTGCCATCACCCTTGCTGGCAATAATAGGCACATTGACTTATCAGGTAATGAGGATTTGTTTACCTAAAGAACAGATCCAGTTTAAATTAAAATTGCAATGGACTTGAATACACCAGAATTTCAGTACTGAAGGCAGACTTAAATTTTTCTATAGTTCTCCCTCTCCTGCTAATTTAAATCTGAGAATATTTAATATGATACCTAAGCTTAAGTCAATAAAATATTTTTGTTTAGTCAAATTTGTAATAGCCGGCCAACTCCAATGCAATTTGGGCAGTGTACAGGACCAAAACCTGTATAAAAACAAAATATACAGTAAAACCACACGGACAGCTCAGACTAAAACGGTCTTAAACACAGATCAATATAAAACACACACACATACACACTAATACACTAATCCCAGACCTGAGATCAAAACAAGGTTTGAAGAACACAATCTGAACTTTTCGGAAAGAAAAATTAAAACTTTCTAGGATAAACAACACAACTCTTAAGATGGCATGCCGCAATAGGCACTGTAAAACTTTCTGATTTCTTTTTTCTTTGTCTGCAGGGGAATTCTTTAATCAGTTAAATCGTTTTTTTAAAAAAAACGAAAACAAAAACCACTTAAATGGCTTAGTTAAGAAAGATCTCCCCCTCCCTGGTAAGATTTATTTTCTTGCGCCCTGAAAGCATCTATAATTTATAGCTAATTTCTGACATGTTCAGATAGAGACCAAAAATATTTCAATCTTCTCAATGCTATTTTTCCCTTATTTTCATTTAGCCACACTGCAGTTTAACTTAAGGGAGTATTAACTCATGGGATTTTTGTCAACGCATCCCAGTCCAATATATTTTGTGATGATGTCATGGACCAGTCATCAACTTCAATCATTTGGGTCATCACAGCCAATCAGATTAAATATAATATGGGAAAATGAGGCAGAGGAGAACACAAAGAAGTAAGACAAAAAGGAAAAACAAAGATGTGCCAAGATACAAAGTAATCAAAGGATGTCAGAACATCCCAAATGTTTAGCAGAATAGTATATTTCCTAGGAATTCATTTGGTTGTCTCGTTTGTGTTCATTTTGCAGTGAATTGTGAACTGAAGCAGCCTTAGTTTATAGAGCTAACTAAGAACACTAGGGGAAAACCTGGAATGTCTTCAATTGGTGGTGTTTTTCTTTGCTTCTTTAAGATGTATCAGTCCAGTCCTGGTGGCCAATCATCATGCAGTAGTGAACCATCACCCCTTGGGAGCATCAACAACAATGACAGTGGAGTGGAAATGAACATGCACAGTGGGGGAAGTCTGGGGGACCTGACTGTGTTGGAGGATAATACTCCAGTTGTGGACTCGACAGTCTCATCTGGCAACTCAACTGTCAGTCTTCAACTAAGGAAAAACATGACAGCAATGCAACGCCTTGAGCAGCTCAAGAAAGAGAAACTCAGGACAGTGAAGGATTCTTGCTCATGGGCAAATCCAGCACCACAAGTCAAAAACAGCAAGCTGCCTCCCATCCCAGGCAGTGGTAAGTCAGCCTACTATTTGATATCTATCCAACAGTGTTTCTGAATATCTTTCCTCTACTTAAAATAGTGTCGGAGGCTCAGCTGGGATCCAAACCTATAAGATGAGCGAAACAGGTGTACAAACACCCAGTGGTGAAATCCATTTTTTTTTTTACTACCGGTTCTGTGGGCTTGGCTTGGTGGGCATTGTGTAGCTTGGTGGGCGTGGCAGAGGAAGGATACTGCAAAATCCCCATTTCCTCCCCACTCCTGGGGGAAGGCTATTACAAAATCTCCATTCCCACCTCACTCTGAGGCCAGCCAGAGATGGCATTTGCCGGTTCTCCGAACTACTCAAAATTTCCGCTACCAATTCTCCAGAACCTGTCAGAACCTGCTGGATTTCACCCCTGCAAACACCCCTTCCCTTGTCTCTACTCCTGTATCACATTGTAGTATTGCTTTTGTGCATTTTTTAACTGTCATGACAACCAGTGGGTGAGATAGAAATTCAAGAGGCCAACTTGAAAGAGAATGCGCTCCAAATTTTACCTAGACAAATAGACATTCTATTCCAATGTTCAATATTCCAGTCTTTTCTGCCCTCTTGAAAAGTAACGTGCAGATTCATACTTGAAACAGAAAATGGGGATGTGCAACCAGCATGTCTTGTGATGTCTCAGTCTTGAAAAAGATAACATCTTGCATTATACTTGAAGGTTTATTGATTGGCAGAAAATTAACAAGGATATTGGGATGGTAGCCAGTTTTGAAATATAGAATTACAATTTGAACAGGCGTACATTTTTTTTGGCTGTCTAATTTATGTACAATAAAATTAGTGCATTCCAAACACTTACAAACCAAAAAAATGTCAATTCAAGTTAGCCCAATTAACCCATTCGAATTATGTCCCAAAGGTGCTTTTTCAGGAGGCAACTGGACTTTCTTGTTTTTCTTTGAAGATGTTTTACTTCTAATCTAAGAAGCTTCTTCAGCTCTCACAGGATAGTCCAGTTGCCTCCTGAAAAAGCACCTTTGGGACAACCATGATCTGGATGACTGAGAATCTCTACAGACCATTCAAAATATGTACAGGTAGTCCTCACTTAACAACTAATTGCTTAGTGATTGTGTTGTTTAGTGAAGTTATGACAGTTACCCCCAAAAAACTACTTATGAACTGGTCCAGAGTCACATGACTGCATTTCGGCTTAATGACTGTCACCAAAAAAAGTCATAAAATCAGACCTTATTATGTGAGTGCCTTGACTTATGACCATTATGACTTGCAACAGAAATTCCATGCTCCATTACAGTCATAAGTTGAGGACTACCTGCACAGTAATATAAATGACTAATATAGAAGTTCCCTAGGTCAGCAAGGGCAGAACGAAGCCTGCCTTACAAAGTTTCATCTTCTCAGTCTTACCTTGCTATCTTGAACAAATCTTCTAATTCTTTGGTAAATATTTTCTGGATCTCAGTCCATCACTCTTAGACTCAGATGGGAAATTAAAAAGACATGAAGTTGGCATAGATTTTTTTAAATTTGGGGGTTCTTTGTTTGTGCCCTATATTTACAGGCACCAAAATGGCAGCTTACTGGAGTATTATGGACATAAAAGGTGTAGATGAATAATATCATAATTTCAATGAAGAAATTAAACACCTTTTCCTAAATACCTCATATTCATGGTCTTCATGGTTAATCAATTGTACTAGTTCAAACAACTTATATGTCCATAACTTTATTTAAATTCTAACAGTCTGTTTCTAAAAAATATTATCACTGAAACTGTTTCTTTGTTAATTCAATGACTCCAAAGCAATCAGTTCTATTACTGATTGTCATTGCTGTCTTTCCTGGTCTTTTGTGTTTTGTGCTGTATGAGAGTAGAGTAGAGTAGAGTAGAGTAGAGTAGAGTAGAGTAGAGTAGAGTAGAGTAGAGTAGAGTAGAGTAGAATATCTCCTCTATTCTTTCCTCTACTCCTTTCTCCTCTATTTTCTGAATTTTTTGTTCATTCTTCATTGTCATTTGCTGGAGTTTCCTAGTCCCACATCTGAGTCATGCATTATTTCCATCATCTCCCTATGGTTCCTTGTCATCACTTCCTGAATACATTGAAGCAAATGTACATTGAAGCAAAAAGAAATAGTATTTCTTTTTGGAGTGTATTTGTTTTCCCTTGTTGTAACATTTTACTTTATTTTAATGGGCTATGAGTTACTCAGTAATCCATCAAAGTCCCAAGTGTCCAAAAACACCAAAAAACCAATATTAGAAAAATTTACTCAATCCCTGAACTGTTCCTCAGTATCCACGATGTTTGTATCCACAATGTTATCCAAATTTGTAAGTCTTGTTTAATTTTTCTTCTTTCACCTCGTAAGATGTTATATCATATAATAATTATAGTCCAGAATGGCCCACCAAATTTCCCCATGTCTCAATAGTTCACAGAGTCAGGTGTTCAGTTTCAAGGGCAATTCCTATTATTTATAATCCACGCTACTTTGAAAAATTTCAAAAGGCTCACCAATTACTCCCCAGGCACCAAAAAAGTAGATAGAGAAGCAAAAAACGAAAAGACGGCCTTCCAGATGTTGTTTGCCTTTCATTTTATGTCCTTTCTTCTTATCAATCCTGACTTTCCTTTCTTCTTTATGAATCCTGACTTTTTTTCTGCCCCAAGGTCTTTTCCAACCATATAATAATACAATATCTTCTTTCACCAGCTCTAAATTCCAATAATAAAATGAGGCGGAAGCTATCAAAGTTCAAAAAAACCTATTTTCTTTATACAATTTCCTCCGGCAGTCAGACAGTATTTCCAGAAGATTAAAATCACTTTCCACAGTACCACAAATTTCAATTCAGTCTTTCTTTCTTTTAAAACTTCATATTCTTCCATTAAAATTTCATTTCTCTTTTAGGTCTACAATTTATCTCTGTGTGTTAATTCGCCACTTTCTCAGAGCTTTGGTGTCTTTCAAGAATTCTTTTATTTAGGGTGGGTCTCTAAAAAAGAAGCTGAAAATTGCCTCACCCAGTTCCAATCCACTGTTCACAAACCGCTCCAGCTCATTTCTTTCTTCGGTTGCCCCAGCTTTGGTTCGGCCATAATGGCTGTCTCTCTTCTTTGTTGGTTGGGAGGGCGCCTCAGATTGAGCGGAAGAACCGCCACTCTCCCGTGATCAGCAAGAGATTCCTTCTTTCTTCATCACCCCTCCAGGGTGACTTTAGCCTCTTAGGGCCCCCCAACAAGGAAGAATCAGCCAGGATTTCGCGGAGCCCCGATATCCCAACCGTCTCACCATGCCACCAAACCGGAAGAGCTCATTATAAATCATAAGATAAAACACTCAGTGATAGTCATAGGATACTAAATAAAAGCAATCAACATAAATTATAAGATACAATATGGACAAATAATAGTTTTCTTTGCCCAATTTTGTTGGAAATAATTTGGAAGACAACAATGGTTCTTCCAGACCACTTTCCATTTTCCAACCTGCTTTATCTATATGTGTGAGCTGGATAAATATACAACATGATGGTGATGATATTGTTTGTATCCAAGTACAATAATGGGATGCCTTTCTTTTTAATCACTGACCAATAATCTTACTTTCTCTCTTTCTCATTTTCTTTCAGGTTGTCTGCTGGACAATATGCATGGCACCTCTACAATGCTGCCTAATCCAAGGATAAATGAGCTGTCCATCAGTGAAATTACCATGCTAAACCAACTAGCCGAACGCCGTGACAGCTCAACCAGTACCATCAGTTCTGCCTACACAGTCAGCCGCAGATCATCAGGAATATCCCCTTACTTCTCCAGCCGCCGTTCCAGTGAAGCTTCTCAATTTGGAAATCGTCCTAACAACACAAGCTCTGCTGACTCCTATGACCCTATTTCCACAGATGCCTCTCGCAGGTCAAGTGATGCCAGTCAATGTAATGGGGTCTCTGGTCTCCTGAATCTCACACCAGCTCAGCACTACAGGCTGAAAGCTAGGTATGCTGCTGCCACAGGTGGCCCACCACCTACACCACTACCTAACATGGAAAGAATGACCCTGAGGAATAAAATCTCTCTCCTTGATGGTTCAGAGCCTGCTTTGGCTTCATTTCGTCTCCCTCCAGGGCCAAGGCGTTGTAGTGATAGCAATGCTTATGTGTATGGGACATCGCCTGCATTCTCTCATGAAGTGCCTGGGAATAGTGCAAGACGGGCAAGTGATCCAGTGAGGAGACCTGCTGGAAATCCAAGTTCCCTTGCTAGAATCCATACTTTCAATAGCACCAACAGCATGAATCTTCTTCACCCTCATGCAGACAGAAGACAATTCAACCTTCCAGTCTTTCCATATTCAGACAGGAGCCTTGCTAGGCATGTGTACTCCCCACGACCCCCAAGTATTAGTGAAAATATTGCCATGGAAGCAATGCCTGGTGAGACAGATAGTTCTGTGGGAGATGACGATATTGTCCTACCTGATGATGTGGTACAATACATTAAATCCCAAAACAGTGGGATTGCCACAGAGAACTCTTCTACAGGGTATGGCAGTGAAATGCAAACTTTCCAAGTAAATGCAAAAGTGCAAAACAACAATGCATTAAACCAGCGCAGAATGGCTGTTCCAGATCTGAGTATGAACCATTCAACCTCTGTTGGTGGTGGATGCCAAATAAACTATGGAGCTAACTCTAATGTGCATAAAAATAACATGCCAGTCCAGTGGAATGAAGTTAGCTCAGGAACTGTTGATGTACCCTCCTCTCAAGCAAAACAGCAGTTCCCTCAGCGGAACCTAGCTGTATTCCATCAGAAGCAAAATTTTGGTCAGTATCAGAACTTCAACCAACAGCAGTTGCAGGTAGGCCAAAACAACATGAATGGGAATCTGCAGCAATTTGTGCAGAAGAATGCAAGCATGGATGGACAAAGGCTCAATTGCATGCACTTAAAGCAGCAACAAGTGAATCCAGGTTCTGGGAACAACCTAGACCTGAACTCCCATGAGGTGTTCAACCAAGTTCATCAAATGCTAAGTCCAAATACGATGGGTGGTGATGTCACCCAACTTTCTCCTTCCTGTAATAACATGACCATGAAGCCTGCATTCCATGTCCATTCTCAGCAATTAGATAACGTGGCTAATCCCATTTCAATAGTTAGCAATGGCAGAGAATATGTAATGCACAGTCAAGACATGCAGGAACCAGGTTATCAGCAGAGCTTTTCATCTCAGTCAAGCCATATGAACTTCTCCATGACACAAGAGGATTTCCACCAAGCTTCTGCATTAATAACCTCAAATCAACCAAACTTTGAGCCACAACAGAATACAATTGGTACCGTTGGACAGAGCTTCACTTCCTCAATGGTACAACCTCACCCTCCACCTAATCCTAATCCAGGAAACAAGCACCAAGGAGTCCGTGCTGGGCAGCAGTTGGGATACGTGAGAATGTCTCACCCAACAAATGATGTGAGTTCAGGGCAGCAAAGGGCACACTCTTCCCCCAAGAGAACAACTGGTGTAGGATCGTTGCAACCACAATTTAACAATAGTATGAGGGAAGGCCATTTGATGCACTATTATGGTCAAATACATATGTATGAACAAAATGGGAATGTGAACAACCAAACAGATTACAATGTCAGACAACAATGTGCGCTGAACACCAAACCAGCCACCATGCCTTCCCCTGGTGCTAATCAAGTTTCTAGCACAGTGGATTCTCAGGGTCTGGAATCTCCTCAGATAGATTTTGATGCTATCATGGATGATGGCGACCATTCAAGTCTGATGTCAGGAACCTTGAGCCCTAGCATCCTGCAGAATCTCTCTCAGAACTCTTCTCGCCTTACAACTCCCCGAAATTCTCTGACACTGCCAGCTATACCAGCTGGAATTAGTAACATGGCAATAGGGGACATGAATTCTATGCTGACCACCTTGGCAGAAGAGAGCAAATTTCTTAACATGATGTCTTAATGCATAAAGCACAAATGTACCTTTAGACATATCCAGAGATTATGTGCTGGACAACATTATGAATGTGCTTTTCTTTTTTAAAAAAAAAGGAGAAGGAAAAAAAAGTTTCCATAGAGTAGACTTTTACAAGTATTAAAACGTATTAAGGGAATTCCAAGTAAGAAAAAAATATCTTTGTACAAACATGCATAAACTATATTAAAAAAAAAGCACTGAAAGGATGCACTTCTAGTATTATTTTGGTGCTTATTTTTTGGGAGTGCTGAAAGATGCCACCATCTTTCTTAAAGTGCTTCTAAAGTGTGTCGCCATTTATAAAAAACTAGACACATTGAGAATCCTTTCAAAAACCTGACTGCCATTGCCACCCTCCCTTTCCTTGTTAGCTTGCAAAGGGTTAACGTTTCTTCAAACCATCAACCTCAAAATTAAACGGCACTTTGCCAGTTGTGGGACACTCAAAAGCCATGTGTTAAAATAATCAATGTTTCAAATGAAGCTTTACTTTTTGCAATCTTCTTTTGGCTTTCCCTTACCTATAGCTGCAAATATGTACTGCCTTGTCCTCCCTAGTGAGAGTTATAAATTTAACCATATGCAAAGCCATACTATAAATGCTTCATGCTTTGCTTATGACCAGTTGTGCATGCATGCGCAGACACACACACACACACACACACACACACGTCATTATTACAGCCAGTATCGCTCTTTGTATCTTGCAGCTTAGCTGAGAATCAGCTTTGAGGCGAAGTGCCTTACTGTGCATTAGCAGTTGAGATGTCTAGGCATCTGTTGTCCCAATAATGTCAAAGTGTGTATTGCCAGAAGCATATATAAAATTAAGGTGCATTTATGTCAGGCAACACCGTGTTGCTAAAAAGACATTTGAGAGAGACATGCTGATGGGGAAAATGGGAAACACTGAATGGCCTATTGGGTTTTGGTTTGTTTGCTTTTTTCTAATCAAAGGCTATCATGGAGAATGTAGTGGAGGTTTAAAAACCAAACTAATTTAAAAATATTGTAGGAAAAAACAATCCCTATCATGCACGGTGTGAAACATAGATCACTCTGAGTTTCTATGGACTTCACTTTGGAATTGCTCATACAAAAAGAACAGTGCTGGAGTTTGTTAAATATGACTTAAAAAATGATGCTGCAGAAATATGTATGTTTTTATGTCATAACATTTGTTCATCCCTCCCAGTTAGGTGTTCTAGCAAACTGTTTAATTACACACTGCATGGGTTAACTTAGCTCTGACTGATATGTCACTTTGGCCAACTGGTCAACTGGCTTTGCTAAAAATGATCTTCTGGTTGCTTGGCCAGTTGTAATGTCATTATTGTGAGATTATAAAGCTGCTCAGAATTCCTTGGAAAAGAAGGATAGCACAGAAAGAAAATAATTTAAGCATGAAATGAATATATAATGCCAGGTGCCTCTCCAAACCCACTGTTGGAACTCTTGGTGGCATAATCGCTTGAGGGCTTTGTGTAACTGCTTTGAAGACCTTCCCATATTACCTAAGCATGGAGAAAACAAGGAGATTCAACAGCAGTCCTTCAGAAAGGTCTTCTATGTCTTTGCCATTGTGCTTAGATGAAATGGGGAGATCCTTGAAAAGCCAAACCTTCAAGATAACACAATAGAGTAGTAGAATGGTTCAGTGCTACATGCTCATCAACTTGAGCTCATAAAAATGAACAGTGCTATTACAAGAATGGCAAATTTGTAGTCAGTATTATGGCATCTCGGTTGCCATCTAGTATCCATGTATTTAGCTAACATATACTATTTATATACCTAACCCCTTCAGTAAGAAGAGCTAGTAGATACATGCTTATTGTCTCCTCTCTCTTAAGATAATTTTTGGTGTCAATAAGCAGCTCCTGCCAAAACTGCATGTCATCCAGAAGTATTTGCACTGCAAAATTCATAAATTAATTCATGCAAACCAGTGGGGATGCTTATGCATTTATCTAATAGAATTTTGGAAAACATTATTTGGAAAGAGAAAATTATGAAATCAGACAATCATTAAGGGCAGAGATTCCAGCCAGGAAAAGCTTGTGAAAAAAGAAGAACATGAAATTAGGCAGCTGCCAACTGCAATACAGCAGGGGTGTCAAACACGTGGTGTCACAGCGGCATCACGTGATGTATCGCAACTTTTTTTCCCTTCGCTAAACTGGGCGTGGGCATGGCCAGCACATCTGGCCCATGGGCCACGAGTTTGACAGCCCTGCAATACAGGGTAGGGTGAATATCAAATGTAAAAACCTTGGTGTAGTAAGGTTTGTATTTTTATAAAGGGGCTCACTAGATTTGAGTTAAGGTATTCAAGCCCAAATCATAAGCATTACACATCAACATACATCAGTATCTATCTAGCCAACATTTTGGGGTAACTGCTGATAAAACCAAGTTCATTCTCTCCTATACAGCTTCTGGTTTTCCAAATCTGCTTCAGACGGTTGAAGTTTATCTAAAACGGGTTTGAGAGCACACCAAAAAGAGGAGCAGAGGAGACAAAAAAGGTGGACAAGTCCAATTATCTTGTGTGACATTAGAGTTAGCTCTGTGGGTTTTATGGTTCAGCAGAATTATAAAAGCATAGCTGTAAAAGGATGATGTATTATAAATTCCCCACTTTATATATTTATACATTTGATTAGAGTGACTTGTTTCATTATTTATTTTTGAACTTTAAAAAAGGAGCTGTAAACCCAGTTCTTTAAAAAACAAAAAAAACAGGGGCCCCAAAAGTGTCTTTGCTCTTTTTTTTTTCCTATCAGTATTCTGTATCAGAATCTGATCCATTTGCAGTGCCATTTATCCACATTGTAGCCTCTACCTTGGAAATACACAGTCCGGCAAACATTGCCAAGATTGAGTCTGATTAGGATGACTTGAATGTGGACCATTCTGGCTGTGTATAAGCATATGGACATAGAGTCAAGCCAATGACATTTCTCCCTGCCTCCTTCCATGCATAAAAGTATGAGAGTTTTGAATAACCATGTTTACATCAAGAAATGCCAATATATGAACTGGTTCTCACCTTAGCATAGGAGTGTAAGTCCAATTTAATCAATAGCTGAGTATAAGCAGGTGATGGATGACTGTCTCACAGCTTTTCCTGTGTCTAAAGGGAACATTTTTCTCACATCAGAGTTTGTGGTGGCAAAATTTTCTGATAGTACATTACCATATCCATTTCTTATTAGTTATCCTTTCCTTTGCCTGTATATTTTTCAGTGTCATCAAGGAAAATCACTTTGGTTATGTCTTTCACCATGTTAAAGGTTAACCTGCAGAATATGTTTACTTAGGGGTCACAAGAAAACCAATTTAGTATTCCAAAAATGTATTATTCCTGTTGTTGTTGTTTTATTATTCATAATGGACAATGGAAGACTTAAAAGAAGGTGAATGGGAGAAATGACTAAAGTAATTCTTCTCAATACATCTGAATATTGCACATCTTAAGGCATGATAGGAAAGTGATTTTTTTTTAAATGAATTCAGTTCTTTCAGTAGGATGACAATATTGCTATCGGCCTACTAATGTGGACCTTTCAGATCTGTTCATAGGACCATTCTCAAGTGATAATTATGTAGCATTACACACATGATTTGGTTGTGTGACCCTTCCCCATCCCCATCACTTAGAATTGTCTTGATATAGAATAAGAATAGCACAAAGTTTCAAAGAACGAAGAAGATATTGGGCATCAGACAAGCCATCAGGATGCCTAGTTGCAGGAATGTATACTGATATGAACCCAGATAAGCATTAGCAAATGCAAATACAACTTGTCCATTATTTTCTTCAACTTGTCCATGGTGATTTCCCTTTATTTACTGTAATAGTATTATAACAAACAAACAAAAACTGGCTCTGTATATATTCTGTATAGAAGGCATTCATTATTAATAAGAGTACTGTAGCTGAATTGTTCTGCCTTTATATCTCCAGGAGCTTTTTATCTGTTTTCTACATCATACGGATGGCAGTCATATGCTAAAACTGTATATAAATGTTTTGTACATTAAAAAAGTAATTTTTTTTCATAATTTCTGTTTTTATTCATTATTGTTCAGGATGTATCATAAGAGAAAGGCACAAAATTCTATATCATTACACATTACATCATTATATTTTATAAGCACTTGTCTCTATTTTAAACATTTGTATAGCTGCCCATTTTATATCAAACACTGGGAAGCTCCCAATGTTCAGCAATTAAAACAATATCAATAATAAAACAGCATATTAATATATTAAAACCATAAACATTAAAAGTTAAACTTTTGACATACAGTCTATTATAGAATCTTGTACATGAGTGAGCTGTTATTCTATACAATTATAGCATGAATCTGACACATAATTTACAACTCTTTGCAACTCAAAGAAGTAGTGCAAGATCAGAAGATGTGGAAAGACCTGGCCCATTCAATTGCCAATGAATAACTGGACTGAATGAATATCATCATCATCATACAAGCATATCACTAGGGTGCTGCTATTGGCTGCAACTCCTTATTCAGAGAAATCTGGAGAAATGAACAAAATGGGGATCCACTCCTGTGTATCTTAGTATTATCAGAGGGGGGAAAAATTCTGCCTGGTGACTGATACATTTTGCCCTTCTTTGTAAGTCCTCTCTCTCAGTCCATACATCATTTTAAGACCTACTATGGGTTGGATATGCATTTGAAGTTATTTATTTATTTATTCCTCCATATTGTGTGAGAGATCCTTGGCTTTTCTAGAGTAAATCCTGTTAGAATTAAAGTTTATGCAAGCCAACTATATTTTACTCTATGTTGAATGAATAGCTATCCTGATCAGGAAGAGCAACATAACATTGTTCCATACCTAAAAGTTGCTAATGTAACAACAACATCTACTCATGAGGCCACTGTAAAAATACAACCTTATTTTGCATCCAACATATTGGAAACAGTCTTGTTTGAGGATGGGCTTAAAATAGTCTCTTCTTCTTTGCATCTGCTTCACATTCACTTCTCTGTCAGCATAATACAACTAGCAATGCTTCTTTGATGAAACACAAAAATAGTATTGCAAGTAGACTCTGGTGGTAGGCTTGGTCTGAAGCTCAAGGTAACATGGGCCTGACTATGCTAAAGCAAACAGGATTTGTTGTTTTATTGTTTTATTCCTCTTTTCTCAGCTTAAGAGATCACTGAAAAAAACTTCTCAAAGAATGGGAAAGGAACTGCTTATAAAAACTAACGGTGAATCCAACCATGCATTGCCTACTCTAGCTATTAGGGAGGCAAGGTTTTTTGCCATTATATGTGATTTGATCCTTTCAGTGCCATGGAACAGATGCTCTACCTAGGGATCCACTAAAGCATATTTTTGATTTGACTTGTGGAAAGAAGTAATGACTTTTAATAAACATTGGTGCTAAGGAGATAATAATCAAAGGATAACTCCAAAAAAGTAACTGCTTCAGTACTGATTCTGTCTATTCTCATCCACTTAATTGTAAACCACAAATTTGGTGACATGGTCATAGAAGAGAAAGGTCATCCTGACTTCAAATGTCACTTGTGACCTCTTATCCTAATGGTCTCTCTTTCTACTTCAAGGAATCTTGTTCCTGAGAAACAAGGAATTGCACCTGGAGGCTAGGCTACATTATAAATCCACAAAACATTCTCCAGTAAATTGTATGGATGACAATTTACGGCCAAGCAGATCCTCTTGCTGACAGCTATTTAATGTGTAAATAAAACAGCTGAAGAAAACAAACTTGTCTTCTCTAAGTATAATTTCTTCCTGCAGAATTTATGTTTCAAGTAAAATCTGCAAACTATCCGTTTAAATATGTTGCTGTAAAAGTAACAAAACAAACAAGACCAAAGTGAAGTTCATAAATAGAGGGTTGATCCTGACTTGTTAAATTATACTTGCATGTGGAACTCCAACAAGAGTTAGTTAGTTACTTACTTAATTTACTGGTAAAGCTCCAGGTTTGGCTTTTTTGGCAATGTAAGCATTTTCAAAGCTACTCTGAGGATGTCATCTTCTCCTCTCAAACTGAGGTATGCATTATAGCAGGGGTATCAAACTCTCGGCCCATGGACTGGATGCGTCACCGCTGGCCATGCCCACCCCTGTTTTAGCAAAGGGGGGGAAGTCGTGATACGCGACGACAATGTGAGTGACGATGCGAGTTTGACACCCCTAGGTTATAGTATACATATATATCTTTCCATATCCACAAACATGGGAAGAACCCTGCTAGATTAGACAGAGGTCAATCTACAAACTGCCTCTCACAAGTTCAGAAGGTGAGCATGAAGATGCTGCTCTGCCTTGGCTGTTGCTCCAGCAGATGACTTTTAGCTTTCTGTGGTTTGGGAGACACAATATGGTAACAAAGGCTAATAGCCAGTGACAGCAATGTGTTGGTGTCAAGATGGTGGCCACAAGGATATTTGTATACAGTACAAAATTGTTCCCCTTTGTATGTGCATACAAACGTGAAGGCATATACAAAAGTGAGGCTTCAGCTGAATGTTTGCAATTGCCATCTTGACTTTTCTTGTTGTTTTTTTATTTATATATATTTTTTATCCTGTCTATTATTTTTATAAATAACTCAAGGTGGCAAACATACTTAATACTCCGTCCTCCTCCTATTTTCCCCATGACAACCATCCTGTGAGGTTGGGCTGAGAAAGAGGGACTGACCCAAAGTCACCCACTGGGCATTGATGCCTAAGGCAGGACTAGAACTCACAGTCTCCTGTTTTCTAGCCTGGTACCTGAACCACTAGAGCAAACTAACTTCCTTTACAAATCCTTTCCAGCTCTTTTTCTTGGAAAACTAAATATGTAAAATAGGGCAGTGTACAATATTTAAGTCATCTCCCAGTACAAGTGGCTACATGGACTTAATATAATCCTGTGTGAGAACATTTAAACCCCAGAGAAGGATAGTTAACCAATTGTTGGTGTTCCTATACTACATCAACCCCTTGCTGATTCAGTTAAGCATGTATGATGGCTGTGGACCATGACTGAGGGAGAATATTATAAAAGGTTCTCCATGCTTTCTTCCACAGGTATGGCAGAAATATTACGGCAGAAATTCACTAGGAGACAGAGAATAATGCTTTCTAGAATGATGGATATTCATTTCATTTTTACAATCATGATTTCCCATTTATTTCTTACTACTATTCATATTTCAATTCTAAATATGTATAACATCTTTCTCTTTCATTTCTTTTTCTTTTTATCCCTTTCCCTTTTTATTTTTTGCCTTTTTCTTCTCCTTTTTTTCTTTTGTGTTTTAAAATCTTGAACTCTCCTCTTTTGCCCTAAATTTCCCATTGTTTGCACCTACCTTTTTTAGTGAGGAAAAAGAAGAAAAAGAAATCTTCCTCCTGCCTAATTTTTCCTTGCAGCAAACAGCAAACAGCATGCTTTACTTTCAGTCTCGTTTTCAGTGTAGCTTGATTAGCACCAGGGGGAAAAATCTGCTCCAGCACTCCTTGCAGCAAGCAGCAGAGCCCTCCGCAAAACAGCTGAGAGCAAATCAGCTGAGAGTCGGGAGGCCAATCTAATCAACTTGTGCCAATTAGCCTATGCTGAAGCTGAAAGGAGCTGTTTTTTCTTGCTGTTTGCTTGCAAGGAGGTAATTGTTGCGAGGCACAGGCTAAATGGTGGGGGCCAGTGGGTGGGCAGGGCTACATTCAGTGTATAAGACGCACCTAAATTTTCACCCCCTTTTAGGGAGGAAAAAGGTGCATTTTATACTCTGAAAAATATGGTAGTTCTTCTCAAGCTCCTATTGCAAGAAAACTAGGCCTGTTGTATTTTACTCTGAGATGCTGCAAGATGAAAAGTTAGGCAGCCACATGCTCTAAGGCAGGGCTGTCAAATTTCCACGGACTGGATGTGTCATACGCTGGCCATGCCCATGCCCAGTTTAGCAAAGGGGGGGAAAGTCCCAATACATCACATGAAGCCGCCGTAACAACGCAAGTTTAACACCCCTGCTCTAAGGTGTCACTGCACACAAGGAAACCCTGCACAGAAGCATAGCTCCTAGGTAAATGTAAATAGATCTATTTTCGGATCTCAAGGAAAAACCAGATGCAAAGTCACTCACAAATGCAATTTATAGGGCATGATCCTGTCTCAACTGAAAGGCCAGGATATTGATTAAATCAGATACAATAGGAAGTCAGTACCCAACCTTTGTTGTGAACAGGCCAGAAGAGTTGCTCTTAAGTGCTGCTGGCTCATTTCCTAACCCATATATTTTTTTATTGTTGAAATATTTTAGGGTTTTCAAATATTTTTTAAAAGACAAACATTTTGAGACCCTTTTAAGTATAACTACCAGACATGAAAAATTTATGCTTCGTTTTTTTTTTCCACTAGTTTTTCTCTTCACCCACCCACGATTTTTAACAGTTTTCAGATCTGGCTCTTCTTTCTGCAGAGAATATATCCTCCACCACTCAAAGGTCAGCACTGTTGCCTCTTCCTGAAATAAATTAAATTAATAAATGGAGCGTCTCTGTCTTTTCCATATAAACAGGAAAGAAAAGCTGTGTAGACCCCCTATCTGTAGCTTGGCTGAATTGCAGCCTGGAACTTTTCCAAATTGCATTCCTCAATCAGTGCAAATGTGGCTTCTCTACCTTCCTATTTTCACCAATATGCAGTTCTGAAGAGCAATGGGATCACCAAATATCTAGCAAATAATATAAACACAAATTGGCCTTGGCACAAAAGCAATACTCACGGGGCAGAGACAAAACCCGCAGCATCACATTCAAAGCTAATGTTACAGAGGTTGAAAAAATAATGCTCCAAATTTTTCATTGACCAAGGAGCAACTGGTAAAAGAAAGTCCATGCTTTTGATCAATCAATTACAGCTTTCAGGAGTGAATCCCTTTTGATTTGGTAATTCTAAATTGAGCTACCCTAGAATAACCCCACTTAAGAGGTGGTAAAATGAATTGATAGCCAGCATAACTGTGTGTTTGATGATGGAAAGGGATGGTTCACCATGGTACAGAGGTAACAGAAAGATGCACCTTTTACTCTCTTGTTAGGTAGGAGATGGATGGATGGATAAAAGAGAGAGGGGAGAGGGGAGGAGGAAAGAGAGAGAGAGAAGAGTTGTAGCAGAAAGTGATTTTGTTGATGTCTAGAGACTCCAGAATAAAAGCCTATAGCAATCAGAGAGCAGGAATTTAAGTGCTATAAATTTTCATGGAAGGCTCAATTTGTATCTATATGTAAATAATTCTTAAATCTCAGAGGACTTTATATTTTTTTATAAACCTTCTCTAAGGTTTGCCAAACTAGTGATCTCCTAATAGTTGAAATTACAATTCCCATAATGCAATTCAAGAAATGCCACTTGGGGTTATGAGAATTGTAATCCAACACATTAGGAAGGCTGTAGGTTGGCTGTGGAAGACTGTGCAATAATTATTTTAAATATTATCTATCTATATCTATCTATCATCTATCTAAAACTCCCTTTTAATTCAGGGTGTAGTTGGGGTGATGCCCTTTACTGGACGGATACCCTTCCTGATTTACACGGAGTTTGCAACAGATATTTTAAATATATAGATATAGATAGAATTATATCTATCTATCATCTATTTATCTATCATTTATCTATCATTTACCTATCTATCATCTTTATATCTATCTATCATCTATCCCCCCCCCGCTCTCTCTCTCAAATATACCAATATGATATCACCCCATTACAGAGTTTGCCTTAATATTCTCCTCACTGAAGATCAACTGGAATGTTGAATATTGTAGCCAGACCTTTTATTGGCTTTGTATAATACAAATAATTTATGGGAGACTTAGTCAAATAAGATGGAAGTATTTAAACAGCTTAGAGATAAATTCAATGTAATTTGCGAGGTGGAGAATGGTTGTGTGGTGAGTGTTGTTCCTATTTAATAGTCTAATCAAAAGTCAACTTCAGGTCAGAGAGATTTTATTGGTGAGCCAATGTGTCAAAGCTACAATTCCAGTACAGAAGGAATCAAATTGAATATAGTAAATATCCTTTTTTCCATTCCGGAGGGGAATTACATTGCATTGTAGTTCTAGCCCTTTGTGAATCTGTTTTAGATTGAAGCCAAGAAGCCATGGCTGTGCCTTGTTCTTTTGAAGCCCTGTACAAATCTTAGAAAATAAAGGTTTCAAGGTATTTCTGAATACCAACATTTCTGAAAATTCTGACCTTTCTGACTGTTATCTTAAGGATCTTAGACATTCCTAAACAAGTTTCCATTCAGACACTCAACAGAAAGAAATTTATTTTGTTTTAGCAATGTGTGAGCATTCCACATTTCGAACTATTGTCAGATTCATAAAAATTATGAAGTTATGAAAAACGTCCAATACAGAAAAGCTTCATACTCTTTTAAAGCTGCTTCTAGAATGTAGGATCAGAGATACTTGATAGTGGAGGTCTATGTAGAATAGAGCAAGAATTCAGAAAAAATGAACCAACGAAATATGTTAAACCTTAAAAGCAAAAGGCTGTGACAAACACACACACACACACACACAAATACACAAACCAAAACCTACTTCTGCAGAAGCAATTTACTTTTACTTAGAAATTAAGCTCTGATTTGAAAATTAAGGCATTGTAATTTAATATTAACCCATATGTCATAAAATAATGAGAAAAAGTGCAAGGGAAATTGCATTCCATATAGCCAAAGTTCTTTGTTATTTATAATAACCAGGATTACAAGTTAGACCAATACCGATGGATCATACTTTAAAAATCCTGATAGCTCATTCATTTCTCTAATTGCATTTATTATAAATTAAGTAAGTTGTGCCCACCCTCAATATACAAGAAGACAAAATTAATTTGCAAATCATTCTAAATCTGCATCAAACTAAGTAAAATGGAAGTATGAGCAGAGTACGGTATACAAATAATTTAGTAATTTAGCGGGCCAAGAAATAACCTCTAAATATTTTCAGTTGGTGATAAATTTGGCACAGAAGGATAGTTATTTTACTACTTCCCTTATTGAAAGGGTGCTGTTATTTTTCTTCTGTTTTCACAGCTGAGCCATTTCTTTTCCCCGTCTCATTACAATGGCTGTATTTTGCATTATTTGTATAATTACGTTGTTCTATAATCAGTATAAACTGTGCTGTTAAATCACTTTGCATAAACACTGTAAAGAGCTTTGAATGTTGTAAAATTCACAGAAACTGAACTGCCTTGCCTGTTTCAGATCCAGTGGACTTGTCTGTTATTTGAGATGGATATTCAAACAGACGTGTTCTGAAGCATTGTTAACAATATCATATCATTATATTATTATATATCATTGCTGAATTATTATAAACATAATACAACATCTAAAGTTGGGGAGCAGTTAAATGTTTCATTGTAATAGGTCCAGATGAAGGTGAACTGATCATGTAAATGAAACTGATGAATATTATTATTCGAATTTTTTTTATTATTCGAATTTCTATACCGCCCTTCTCCTTTCGGACTCATATGTATATGTGCATAGAAATGAAAGTGTAGGTTTTATTACGAACAAAAGATCAGAAGATACAAATTTGTGTCATCTCAGACTGCCGTGGATATGTGTGAAATTAGAAATTCATAAGTATGTTAGTTACACATTACACTACAGTGAATTATGATAATGGGAGAACCAGGCCTTACTGTGCAACATTCAAAATGAATGTGATGTGGAAGAAAAACTTATTTTGCTAGACCTCATAAATGAATAGCTGCAAAGGAAGTGGTGGAACGCAGTTTACGTAGAATAGTATAAACTCTTAAGATGGGGGGGGGGGAATATATTCACTGTAATGTTTCTGAAGTTTAATGAAAAGAAAAAAGAAAAAGACTGCAACACAATCTCCGTGTGACACTCCCTCCCTCTAATTGGTGCTTTCACTCTAATTCTCCAGATACGGCCAAAAAAAAAACCCCAAAAAACCCCAACCACTTAATGACCTGTTTTGCTGACCTTTCGTCTCTCTAAACCCATGACAGGTTAAGGTTTCAAATCTGCGGGTCCCTTAAAAAGGTTCCTATGTGTCAAAGTTCCTTAGAGCTTCTTTCCATTTGATTATGCGTGGTTAGCCAGGAATTCCTGGAATCTGGGGGTTCAGGCTGCATTACTCTTATTATGATCTGCAGTTAACTGATAAGGCATGAAACAAGGAGGAGGGGAGGGAGACAATCTGAGACAACGGGAGCTTTTGAAAAACTATGCCAAAGTGAAACGGAGGTTCAAGCTTTAGTGTGGCTTTAGTGCTATTTCAGCATGGAGTTTCTAGCAAAAGCAGGCTTCTTGGCCTATCAGTATGAGACTGAGAATTGCCTGCATTAGGAGAAACCTGTGGTTACATTATGAAGGGCGGGGGAACATAGAACAAAAGTCCCTCCTACTTTTGAGTAGGGTAGGGTAGAGAACTGCCAGGTTTTTAAGCCTGCAAATCTAAACATCTGTATAAGGAAATGTAAAATCTCCTTCGGGCTGAGATTTTCATCCTTCGTGTAGCTTCCTTGGCAACAAAATGGATGTGGTTTGCCACTGCCATGATGGGAATGGGATGATCTGGGAATGATTTTTGATTTCCCAATATAGCCTACAGTGTTGTGAGCCCCTGGTGGTCTCCTATCTGAGTATTCATCCAGCCTGACTCCACTTAGCTTCTGAATCTAACAAGGTGCCAAGCAATGAAACCAAAAGGCTGGGTTTCCAGATCTAGGCTGCGATGATCCAGGCAGCACTAGATGTCAGAGTAAAATGTATACAATTAATTGTTTGTGGACAGCTCGTGGCCCTCTGGTTTTCTCCAGGCCAGACCAGGTAGTATTGGCAATAGAGCAGTGGTGGAATTCAAATTTTTTTTACTACCGGTTCTATGGGTGTGGCTTGGTGGGTGTAGCTTGGTGGGCGTGGCAGGGGAAGGATACTGCAAAAACTCCATTCCCACCCCACTCCAGGGGAAGGATATTGCAAAATCTCCATTCCCACCCCACTCTGGGACTAGCCAGAGGTGATATTTGCTGGTTCTCCGAACTACTCAAAATTTTCACTACCGGTTCTCCAGAACCTGTCAGAACCTGCTGAATAGTTGCAATAGAGCCAGCTCCACCTGTGTTGGCAAATGGTGTTGGTAGACTCTTAGTAACTCTCTTCCTTCTCGGAATTCCAGGACCTTTTGTTAATTCCAGTCACAGCCTGTCTCAATAAGCACCATTTTCTGTTCTTCAAAGACAAAGCAGTCTTAAGGCATCAACTAAAAATGGCCTGTCATTGATTACAAAGTTATTTAGTTATGGGTACGTAATTCTAAACTGCAAGAGCTACATATTGCAGTTTATTAGTAAATGCTGGCTGTTAAAGGATATGGGAAGATCAATAAGACATGACAGGGTGGCTGGGCTGATTTTGTCTGGATTTTGGTTCAACATGTCACAGAATTGTGGATTTAAAAATGGATCCCAGATGTTATTAAGATTTGCATCTGCTATAAGAGAAGCCGAGCATCTCATGGAAAAATCCTATTAGATTTTTCTTATGCCGTGCTGAAAGAGAACAAAGAAGGCCCAAATTCTCGTCCTTTTTTAATTAAAAAGAGTTCCAATGTCATCATGGGCTAATAAGAAAATTGTATTTTAAAACCTTTCCTTCAATAGGTATTGTCGCTTTATAAGTGACATTTTATTCGTTTGTTTGTTTGTTGGATTTCTCTGCTGCTGATCTCACTAATACAGTTTACAATGTAATAAAAGTTGAAAAGTGCAAAAAACAATTAAAATTAAAAACCGAGATGATGGACAGCATGGGGCAGAGAATTGTCTCTATCCTGTCTGTCTATGGAGATTCTCACTCATCCAGGTCATGGTTGTCCCAAACATGCTTTTTTCAAGAGGCAACTGGATTTTCTGGTTTTTCTTTGAAGATGTTTCGCTTCTCATCCAAGAAGCTTCTTCAGCTCCCCATCATCCAGTCAGAGCTGAAGAAGCTTCTTGGATGAGAAGTAAAATATCTTCAAAGAAAAAATAGAAAGTCTATTTGCCTCTTTGGGTCCATCCTATCTGCCACCCAATGTAACCCATCCCTGTTGGGGGCCCAGGCTAAAGAGCAGAGACAAGTTTTTAGGCTCTTCTATAAGGTCAGTAGAATGGGGGAGGATCTCACCTTTAATAGGAGGTTATTCCAGAGGGTGGGGGCCAGAGCAGAAAAGGCTCTTCTCTTGGACCCTGCCAACTGAAATTCTTTGGCTGGCAGGAGCCAAGTAGGCCCTTTCCCACTGGAGAAAATGGGGCAAATTAATCTTAACAGGATAAGGTGGCTCCTAGATTTTTGAAGAACAAAACAGAATGGTTGAGCTTCCATAATTCAGTGGTGAACTCAATTTGAAAATAGTGCAAAGAAATAATAGGGGCAGGCAACAGCACAAATCCTTTTTATGGACCTCTGATGATGGAGACCTTCAAATAAGTGAAAGTAGTTTCAAAAGGATAAGGTTTGAAGAAATATAATAAGCCAATTTTTTGAAAGTGAAAGTGGGAGCCCAGGTAAATATGAATATTATGATTTTTAAAAACTAAATATATAAACAAAGAAAAGAATAAGCACGAGAAAGAAAAGGAGAGAGGAATGGGGGTGGGATATATGTGGAAATATCTCTTGTCAGGAAGACTGGGGAAATAATCTCATGTTGCCTCAAGAAAGGATAGTATCTGGAGGTCTGGTATTAATCCAGAAACAGTAGCAAGCACAGATGTTTCATTGGCATAAATGGAGGGTTATTGTTTTGTTTTTGATAATGTCAATTCAATGTTGACTTCTAGCACCTGCCTGGAAAGATCCCTGCAGTTTTTGTGGTTTGCCCTTGTCTGCTTCCTAGAGCTGAGACAGGGGGACTGGTCCAAGGTCACTCAGCTGGCTTTGGGCCTAAAACAGGAACTAGAACTCACCTGGTTCCTAATCTGACGCCTTAACCAGTACACCAAATTAGCTCTAGGCATAGATGGAATATCCATTCAGAAAAATAAACACTGGAACATGGAAAGTAAAGCATTTAGAGAAAGACTATTGAGAACATTTCCTCCACAGGATGCTTCTTCTTCTTCTTCTTCTTCTTCTTCTTCTTCTTCTTCTTCTTCTTCTTCTTCTTCTTCTTCATCATCATCATCATCATCATCATCATCATCATCATCTTTTAGTGAAAGATCTACTAACTGCCGTGAACAACATTTTAACTTCCATCCCATACAGCACACTATATGAAACCAACCAACTAATGTATAGCACAGCCACCATTATAACTGCAGAACTGGGTTATAAAATGCCAAAAAAGAAACCCACTGGGGCACCAAACTGGAAAATTCAACTTGAAAATAAAATCAAGAAACTACGAGGGGATGTCAGCAATTTGAAGTACTTGAAAGAAGGAAAGCTAAAGAACAAAAAACTGAAAAATACTTTACACAAAAAATACAACCTGGAGGAAAAAAACAATAACAGAAATCATGGAAGAACTAAAACAACGTGTAATAGCAACAGCAAAGAAAATCAAAAGATACAAAGGATGAATAAAACAATATCGTGAAAATGTCCAGTTCAGAAGAAACCAACACCTCTTCTACCAGTCACTTGATGAAAATCGAATCCAAACTAATATTCACCCATGTAAAGAAAAAACTTTGAACTTTTGGAAAGAATTGTGAGAAAACCCAGTGGAATACAACAAAACTGCCTCCTGGATCAAAGATATTCAAAAGCAAACAACACAAAACAAAATGGAAAATATTGTAATAACAACTGATGTGGCTGCAAAACAAGCAAAGAAGGTCAAGAACTGGAGCACACCTGGCCTGGACGAACTGCATGGATACTGGCTAAAACACCTGACCAGCCTCCATCACCACATGGCCACTGAATTTGATGAAATGCTTCAAAATGCAACAAGCGAAGAACGGTTAACAGCTGGTAGAACATACTTAATAATGAAAGATCCAGAAAAGGGCACAGAACCAAGCAACTATCGCCCAATTACTTGTCTGCTAACAACGTTCAAACTTTTTACAAGAATACTGGCAAATTCAGTATTCAATCATCTGATGGAAAACAGTTTGTATCCAGTAGAACAAAAAGGAAATTATAAAAAATCAAGAGGAACAAAAGATCAGCTGCTCATTGACAAAATGGCACTAAAAAGTGCAAAACGAAGAAAAATGAATTTAAATATGGCATGGGTTGATTACAAGAAGGCATTTGACTCATTACCCCACAGCTGGATTAACACCTGTCTGGAAAACATTGGAATCAGCAAAAATATTTGTACAGTTTTGAAAGCAAATATGCAAAAATGGAAAACAGTTCTAACAGCAAATGGGGAGAACATTGGTGAAGTCAACATCAGATGAGGAATCTTCCAGGTGGACTCACTTTCACCACTACTGTTCAACATCGCATTAATTCCACTGACAATAATCCTTTGAAACACAAAACTGGGATACAAATCTCAAGCTAACATGGCAAGATAAACCATCTACTATATATGGATGATTTAAAAATGTATTAAAAAAGCCCCGCTGAACTTAAATCAATACTCAACACAGTTCAACTGTTCAACAGCGACATCAAAATGAATTTTGGACTTGAAAATGTGCTATATTATCCATGCAGCAAGGAAAAATGGAAAAAATAGAAGGAATAGAACTGGGAAATGGAAACATAGTAAAAGCATTAGCAAAGGATGATGGTTACTATACCTAGACATATTGGAAGCAGATAACATCTTGAATGGAAGTCAACACAAAATAATCAGGAGGATCCACAAAATATTAAAATCAAAGCTGAATGCTAGAAACATAATGAGAGGCATTAATACATGGGCAGTTCCAGTGATACCCTACTCAGATGGAATCATCAACTGGACTTTGGCTGAACTGGAAAACTTGGACCGGAAAACGTGGAAACTTTTGAATATGTACCACGCTTTACATCCACGAAGTGACATCGATAGGTTGTACCTGCCAAGAAAAATAGGGGGCAGAGGACTATTGCAAATCCATCAAATTGTAGAAGAAAAACGAAGTTTGAATGATTATGTGAACCAAAGTACAGAAAAAATGCCGCAGGCTGTGAAATTGGAAAACATTATAAAAACAACAGAAACAAAGGCAGAATATAAGGGTGACAGATTAAATAGATGGAAAACTGAAGCTTTGCATGGACAGCACTTGAAAAACATTGAAGGAAAATGTGATGACAACTTTACATGGGCATGGTTTAAGATGGGAACCATCAAGAAAGAAATTGAAGGTTTAATAATCGGTTCTCAAGAACAAGCACTACAAACTAATGTCATGAAAGCAAAGATACAAAAATCCACCGACAATCCAAACTGCCAACTTTGCAGTTGTTGAAAACCAAAACGTACAATTTATTGACATCGTGGTACCAGGAGATGCCAGAGTTGAAGAAAAAGAACTGGAAAAAATCACGAAATATTGCAACCTGGCCATCGAAACTACGTGATTATGGATGAAACATGTAACAGTGATATCCATTGTCATCGGGGCACTTGGTACCAAGTCCAAGAATTTTATAAGATACATCGACAAATTGCAGCTTCCTGCAATAACACCAGCAGAACTGCAAAAAACTGCGCTACTTGAAACATCGTACATCTTAAGAAGGTACTTGGTTGATACCTAGGATGCTGGCAGCAATCTATATCAACCATTAGCACCAGTCAATGGTATTTGTGATGCATTTTTTGAATGTTCAGTTGACTGAGTTTCATGTTTAATGAATAAAGATGATGATGATGATGATTATTATTATTATTATTATTATTATTATTATTATTATTATTATTATTTCCTCATACAAACCTGATCTTTTCCCTTTCCAGTAACCCTTATGAACATATTGCTGTCTGTGCTGGAGCAGTCTCCATGGCACATGAAGGGCTCTTGTCTGGCAGCCCAGCAGTGGCTTTAGTCCATAGCTACGATCACTTGGGATCATTTGCAAGACTCTGCACCTGGGTAAAAATGCAAGGCCCGTATATTCACTGCCACTGTACCTTGTTGCCAAACTTTCTCATTGTTTCTATATTTTCTGACTGGTTCTAAAACTCAAGAGTCCATATTGCTGCAGATGCAATCCCGGAGTTAATGTAAAAACTGAGATTTTAGTTAGCCACCTGTCGTGCCAATTTTGTTTACTGCAATATTGGGGATTTTGTAATTGCCTTCTGTTTCAAGCTTTGGTGGCAATAATTGTTTTAAATAATAATATCCAACAATAATTCATTTAAGAAAGGCAAGTTCCCTACATTTACCCATTGCTGGAAAGTCATGGGAGAAAAGAAGGATCGACGTGCTGGAAACAGAAGAGAAACTCCCTGAGAGCTCGCCAACCAACTCTTGAAATACTTTTCTAAAATGAAATATGAAGTGACAGGAGGAAACCCAAGACAGATTTTCTTGGGCTCTGGTTACTCAGAACTATTTCTCTGCTTTGGGACGAATGTTCATCAACAAATGATGAATTTAGGATGAGGAAATCTCCCACCCTCAGGTGAAAGAGGTTTGCAGAATTCAAATTCACATATTTTAACAGACCACAAGGAATAGCAGACGGAGCAGAAGTATTAGCACAAACTACCTCTAATGATCTAGAGAGAGGCTGGTTTTATTCACCTTATCTGGAGAATTTCCACTTAATAAAGTTAAATACATACATTACTATTTAGCCCAACTAATTCAGCCCAGACAATAATACCCTATAAATATTCATGATTTTGTTTTAACATTAAGATAACATCTGTTTGAAAACATCTGCAATCTGTTTTCAATGCTTCGGTAACATTTAAATTAACTGTAACTAATACAATAAAGCACTATTAGGGATAATGATAATGCAAGATGCCCATTAGGAAACATGAATAACATGGACTGCAGGGGCGCAGAGTGGACGAAACAGATGTGGGCAAATGCCAATTTGACCATTTTCTGGATCCTTCGCTCAGTTTGGAGGAGTAAGTTAGGACTAGCTTACGCTGCCTCTAAGTTGCTGAATTTAGAAAGTCAAGAGTGTTTATTAGTTCCAGTATATAGACCGATTGGAACAGATCTGTCTTCTAATGTCTTTAATATTCGTTTAGCATTTACTTCAAGGCAACAGTTCCAAATAAGGATACTTAGGTCAGGCATCCAGAACCTGAATGCTGCCAAGCTGCACACAATCCACCCATCTATTTATGGAAACTCACAGTGGCTCATTAATCAGCTCCCAATTTGCCTCCCGCCATGGGAATGGGAAACAAAAAGCAGAAGGGTTGGCAGTTCAAAACACATGGCTGGTTGAGATGTGCTCAGTTTGATGCACAGACTTAGTTTAAATGGTTTCCTTGCTTGCATTTAGCTCCAGATCAACTTTAATCATATAATGGCTTCCAGAGGATTGGAGGGGAGCGGGGAGGGAAAGAGAATGGACAGACAGGAATGCTTTTTAATCATATCATTTAATCTCTCATATAATTTAAATTACACCCATATCATAACAAATTCTCACTTAAGAGTATTCTTGCTGCTCCCTTTAGGGGTTGGTCATAATAGCATTGATGTCTCATAAGTGATCTCTTTTAATCATCACCTTTTCTGCCTGGATCTGAATAGGTCCTTAATTCTTTGCAAAGGAAGGAACACTTGCTGAGGAATAAGAAAGGAAATTGTACTCCAGCAGATATGAACAATTTCTTAGGGACTGTGAATACACGTCGCTCTGTAGTCTTTGTTTCCATATATCTTGCTTGTAACAACAACCATTTTAAAATCCATTTTTATATGCATTCCTTCCGTGCATATGTTGCTTTTAATATGCTCCTAAGTTCTTAAGGTCAAAAGAGGAAATTGGAAATTAGGAATAGAGATCTCCACAACCATGGACACCAGTTTAATTTCATAACCCCAAAATGAATGGAAGTCCGGGGTTTTCATTCTATCAGCATACTTTTCCAGATGTTCTAAATTTCAGTGTCAAAGGGCATGTTGAGAAGTGTATCTGAGAGAAGCAGAGTTTGGCAAAAGTAGACTTCTTGAGGCTATGTCATTCTATGTGTGATTAGCAAAGTAAAAAAAAAAAAGTATTAGGATATACTTTCATATCCATCTGCACAAGAGTTTCTTTTCCAATATTGTATTGAATGCTATATGAAATGTCCCCCCTCATAATGCAGATATCAAAGGAAAAAAATATTTATGTGACACCTGTAAGAGATGTTGACATTTGTGAGATCTGCATCAAAGGAACCCTACTACCATTACATCATACTGAATCCTCCTGACTCCAAGAATGGCATGGCATGGCATGCATAGCCTAGCCTAGCCTAGCATATAGAATAGAACAGAACAGAACAGAACAGAACAGAACAGAACAGAATAGAATAGAATAGAATATAGAACAGAACAGAACAGAACAGAACAGAACAGAACAGAACAGAACAGAAAAGAAAAGAAAAGAAAAGAAAAGAAAAGAAAAGAAAAGAAAAGAAAAGAACAGAACAGGTTTTATTGGCCAAGTGTGACTGGACACACAAAGAATTTGTCTCCAGTGCATAAGCTCTCAGTATACATACAAGCAACAAAGTGATAAATCATAAATCATACCAACAAAGTGATAGTCATAAGAAGATGCCAATAGGAGTAGATAGTACGAAATTTATTTATTTATTTATTTGTTTGTTTGTTTGTTCGTTCGTTCGTTTGTTTGTTTGTTTATTGGTTCGATTTATATGCCACCCTTCTCCAGAGACTCAGGGCAGCTTACAATGTGTTAAGCAATAGCCTTCATACTTTTGTATATACCTGCTTAGTAGGGCTTTTGGCCCCCCCAAGCAGTGTTCTTTTTTATACGAAGTCAGCTTATTGCCCCCACAATCCGGGGGCAATAATAATTGTTGCATTCTGAAAAGAAAAGAATTGGCAGATTCTAAGATAGAAGGATATTACTATAGGGTTCACATTATCGGTAACAACCAGTGGTGGGATTCAGATAATTTAACAACCAGTTCTCTGCCCTAATTATTTCTTTCAACAACCAGTTTGCCAAACAGCTCAGAAAGTTAACAACCGGTTCTCCTGAAGTGGTGCGAACTGGTTGAATCCCACCACTGGTAACAACCCTCTACACATTTGGAGGGGTGCGGGGAGTGTATTACCTATGTATAGCAGCTATTCTTTTTTAATGCTACTTAAACTAAGCAAAGCTAAGTCACAGGCAGTAAATTTCTTTGTGCCTGCACGTGTGTGTGTGAGAGAGAGAGAGAGTGTGTGCATTGTGTGTATAGTTTCAGTTTGATTATCAGTCATGAAAAGACATTACTTAAAGCAGCAGTGACATTGTCTAATCATTCTTGTGAAATATAGACTTCTCTCTCTTCTTCAGACAGAGCCGGCATTAATACACATTTATGCAAAGCAGAGCCGGATCTGTCACCGGCTAATCTTTGCAAGTATGATAGATGATGTTTATTTTCAGTGATGGAACGAAACACCCCGACTGACAATAATTGTAATAAAAAGGACAGATCAACTTCTATAAAATGATTGAATTACCAGTCTATTGCATTAATGCCTGCTCTCAGCTGTGTCATAAACCTGCTTGAGGTTCGCTCCAAATTAGAGCGTGCCGGGAAGCAACCACCTTCAGGGAGAAATCCTACCCTTGACTTTGGCTAATGAAAGGGCAGCCACGTTGGGATGCAGTTTCTGGCCTCGGCTATTTTTATTCATTTGGAGCATAAAGCAATGTTTCCAAGCCTCTTACCGAATGCAGAGGAACCAGAGAGGGAGAGAGGGAAGGAAGGAGAGAGGAACTGAACCAAAACTTTCCTGCTTAGTTCAACAAGCCTGGAGAAAATGGTTTGGTGCCCAGACTTGGTGTATAGATATATTAAAAGGCCTAGAAAGACATTCTAATTAGGAGCCTCTGATAGAATAAATCTTTAATACATTCAGCATTGTTTCTTGCTAGAGAACCAAAAACGCTATTGGGTGAAACTTTGAACTCTGGGTTAACTAGCTATGAATGTAGCCCTATCTTAATGCTTAATTATAGCAACAGCAGAAGAGAAATTGGTAGTTTTGAGACAGAAGAACATGTCCCAGTTGTGTTTGTCAGAACTTCTGCTTGATTCTGTTAAATAATCACATGCTAGCAACAGTGAGTGGGTATTTTAGGACTCTCTATTCAGCATATAGATATATCTTGTGTCCATTATGGTTTTGCTTCCTGAATACAAGGCTATATCTTGTATTCAGGGCAGTGATGGCTAAACTTTTCCAGACCAAGTGCCCAAAGTGTGCCCAAACCCTCAAAATGCAATGCACGTGCACCCCCCGCACGTGCCACATGCCCGTGCATGTGCACACAGGCCCCTGCATGTGCCCCACCCCATACATGCATAGCAGAGATCCAAAGACCAGCTTGCCGGCGGGAGGCGCACACACATGCGCGGCAGAGCTGAACTGGGGCAGCGGCTGGCGTGCCCACAGAGAGGGCACTGTGTGCCATCTGTGGTATGCGTGCAATAGATTCGCCATCATGGCAGGGGTGGATTCTATTTACCTTTACTACTGGTTCGCAACAGCATGCGCAGATCACTTCTGATGACGTCAGAGTCAGTGGGCGGAGCCTCCCACTGGTTTTACTACCGGTTCTATAGAACCGGTCCTAACCGGGGGCAACCCTCCACTGCATCACAGGTATAGGGTAACTTCATCAAAAAAGAGCAAATGCAAATAACTGAAATGGATGCCTCTTGCTACAAAGAGGTCAACCTGGTATCCTGGGACACAGTTTGACATAAAATATATATAAATGTAAAAACTCAGGTATGATTTTGCCTACAGAGTATAATTAAACCAGGATTCTGCCCTGGTTTGTCTCCAAATATGCCATATTCCATAGACATTTTCTAAAGAGTCTTAAAATAATTATTTTATGAATCTTTATGAGTCATTTGGAATCTTAGGCCTGATACCGCATGGTTTGAAATCTGAAAGGCTTAGCAAAATATTAATAACCACTTATTTATTACATCTCCACATGTTGAATAATAATAGTATAAAATGATATAAAAACTAGAGATTTTTTCAGAGTGTTTTATCAAAAATCATGGTACTCGATCATAGGTACTAGATGAACTATTTTTGTTCTACTAAAATGATAAAACTTTCATATTTTACCACTTATTAACAGTTTAAATGAAGTTTGAGAATGAAGATAATATCCAAGCTAGATACTTCTTTCTTTGCAATTTTTTTTTCAATAATTGATCCATAAATTACTGAAAATAATATATAAAATAAACCAAAATGTAGGCAGACCAAGTTTATTAAGAGATGTCATTAAAAATGAGATCCAATATAAATAAAGCAGTCATTAATGTCCAGAAATGATATGCTGGCAATCTAATCCATTTTCCAGTTTTTGTTTTTATTTTTGGTGCCTTCTAGTCAGTCTTAAGTCCAGCAGACTGCAGTCACTGCAGTTTCCTTGGCAATATTTGCAGAAGTGGAGACTAACCCTAAATCACTGCACTGACTTTGTGCTTAAGCCAGGACTAAAACAGATCTCCCAGTTTTTAATCCAATGTCTTTAACCATCATTGTTTTTCTAGTTTCCTGAAAAACCTGAAACCAAATTGTGTAGTCAAATGGATATTGCCACAGAGATGCTAGCATGAGGCATCTGGATTAAATATCATCTAATCTAGAAAAACTTCAAATAATAAAATGCCAGTTTAAGGAGGAATAGTGTAATCTATTCGTTATTTTCATAATCAGTTCTTGCTGACTTTCCAAAACAGATTTCAAAGGTATCTTATTGTAAGTAATTTTTCAAAACTTTGGCTGTGCACCCAGGTCTCAGGCTCAGAATGTATTAAGGGTAAGGTGACCAGATTTTAACATTGGTAAAGAGGGACATTGTGGGCGTGGCTTATTTTGTGGGCGTGGCTAGCTGGTCATGTGACTGGGTGGGCGTGGCTAGCTGGTCATGTGACTGGGTGGGTGTGGCTAGCTGGTCATGTGACCAGGTGGCCATGGCTATGCGTATAGGGTAAGGTGAACAGATTTTAACATTGGTAAGAAGGACACCATTGTGGGCGTGACTTATTGTGTGGGCGTGGCTTGGAGGCCATGTGACTGGGTGGGCGTGGCTATCTGGTCATGTGACCGGGTGGCCATGGCTATGTGTATAGGGACTACTCAGAGGGCTGAAAAGTCATTTCTGACAGGTCCTCACACTTTTGACTGGTCCTCACACTTATGACCATCCTCACATTTATGCCCGTGCAGTATTCTTAACAACCATGTCACTCATTTCACAACTGCTTCTCTTCACCATGGTGACAAGATAGGGCAAAAACGTAAAATGTGAGGACAGTCGTAAGTTCGAGGACTGGTCAAAAGTGTGAGGACCAGTCAAAAATAACTTTTTCAGCCCTCTGAGTAGTCCATATGCACAAAAGGACTAACCAGAGGGCTGAAAAAAGTCATTTCTGACAGGTCCTCGCACTTTTGACTGGTCCTCACACTTATGACCATCCTCATATTTATGCCCATGCAGCATTCTTAACAACCATGTCACTCATATCACAACTGCTTCTCTTCACCATGGTGACAAGATAGGGCAAAAATGTAAAATGTGAGGACAGTCGTAAGTTCGAGGACTGGTCAAAAGTGTGAGGACCAGTCAAAAATAACTTTTTCAGCCCTCTGAGTAGTCCATATGCATTAAAGGATACAGCAATAGAGAGGGATGAAGGAATGGAAATTAGAGTAGGAGTGAGGGTAAGAGAGGGAGGAAGAGAGGAGGAGAAGTAGAAAGGAAGAGGAAGTAGGGAGGAGAAAAAGAGGGTGGGGGGGAAGAGAAAGTAAGAAGGAAAGAAAAGAGAGTGGTGGTAGGTTTGAGGAGAAAGATTGCTGTACAATAAAAAAGATGAAAGGGAAGAAAGCCAACCCCAAGCAAATATAAAGATATTAAGATTAAGAAGGAATTGTTAAACTTTAAAGAATAAAAGAGAACAAATATGAATAAATAGCAATAATTAGAAACACACATACAAACATGCAATGTATTTTCTTTGAACAGAATATTTGGCTGGTTCACAAATTTAAACAGCGTTTAGTCATTTCAATTAAATTTACAATTTCTATATTTCCTTTTTGCCATATTTATTCCTCATCTATTTTTTTAAAAAAACAATATTACCCTTCATCCTCATCTCTAATCTTAATCAAATTCAATTTTTCCCTTCTATTCTATATTATACCCCTTCCCATTGTCATCTATTTTTATATCCATCCTCACATTGGTTAATTATGTAATTATGTAATACAGTTGTTTAATACAAATTCAACATTTTAATATAAATCAATTAGTTATATAACTATCTTTTTTGTATATTAATCAATATGAACATGAATATTCCAATTATTTCCATGCAATCCAATATCTTACAAATCAATTAATTATATTTACCAATAATAATAAACCAAATAATTTCCCCCATATATTCCTCCAAACCACAACTTAACCATTTCTGCTTTCAACACAATATACAATTATTAATAGTATCTCAATTATTACAATTCCCTAGTTAAATAGAGCTTTTTTTCTTTTGTGTTTTAAAATCTTGAACTCTCCTCTTTTGCCCAAAATTTCCCATTGTTTGCAGTTTTGTACCTACCTTTTTTGGTGAGGAAAAAGAAAAAGAAAGAAATCTCTCTCTGCCTCATTTTGTCATGTTGCAGGTTTAGTTTCGCTTTCGCCTTTGTTTTCATTATAGCTGGGGGGGGGGGAAATCTGCTCAGAGTCGCCCAGAGTCACTTGGTTACAATGTGTGGCTATAGAAATTAAACATACATACATACATACATACATACATACATACATACATACATTCAAGTTGATTCATCATTTCTTCTTCCCATTCTTTTTTCTTTCCCATTGCTGAGGTTTCTAACTTCACATAATATTATTTACATTTTAGAATCTGAACATTCCATTTATTAGGTTGAGTATTGCTTGTTGAAGATCAATATATATATATATATATATATATTTACAAACTTAACCTCCATAGTCAGAAATTCAATTCAATGAATCTAACTCCTAGATACCTATGCACAGAACTAAACCTGTCTGTTGGAAACTAGGTTTTAAAACTGTAATACCATGTTTCCCCAAAAATAAAACCAGGTCTTATATTAATTTTTGCTCCATAGGATTATTAGGCCTTATTTTCTGGTTAGGTCTTATTTTGGGGGAAATACGGTACTAAATGCATCCATCTGGCTGACAATCTTAACTGGGGCTTATTTTGGGGGTAGGGCTTATATTACGAGCATCCTGAAAAATCATACTAGGACTTATTTTCTGGTTGGGTCTTATTTTCAGGGAAAGAGGGTAGTTGCTTGGGGAGGTGACTGTCATAGTTATCATGATGGATTCCTGAAATTCACCATTTACCATAATAGGCATCTTGTACATGAGTCAAATAAATATGCATTCCTGTTTTTCAGCACTCCTCACACTGTTAAAGGAACATGAAAGAAAATGCAGTGATTGCTCAAAACAACATGGTATTTATTACCTGGGAATGAGATATTTCAGTAATTGAAATGATTAAAATCATGACATTTAGAAAATTCTCTGGTGAGGGGGAAAAAGTTTTCTGGAAGGCTTCTAAGTCAACATCATTCTCTTCAGACATATCTTGAAATGTTTTTCCTCACGTAATTTTTCTATGGCCTCCAAACTTTCCTAACTACTATAGAAGTCTTAGGGTTATAGTAAAGGCACAGAACAAGGCAAAAAAAAGAAGAAGAAGAAGAAGAAAAGAGAAAAAGAGAGGGGGGAAAAAACCCTGAGAGCTTCAACAGGTCTGCATAACCTAGATTTCTCCAGGGTGATTTGCTTCCTATCCTATCCCAGACGCATCTTTGCTTTTGAAATAGAAAAACCGTCAAGTGCCTTGAAGTGCGATGAGAGGCTCAGGCATCTGTGAGACATTTTGATGCTTTCCCCCAGCTCTATGGCACTTTTTGTTTGTTACTTGTTGCCAGATTCATTAAAGTTGTATTAGATTTGAAAACACAGTGGAACCTGGTATTTTTAGAACTATGTTATTATACTTTCCTTGGGCTCTTCATGAGAAGAACTATGGTAGAGTTCTGTCTATCAAAATCCCTCCGGAGGCATTCAGAAGTGGCAAGTGTAGTAGACCTCCATCAGATCGTCTTCTACTATCTGATCCATAGTGGAAAATTTCAGGTTCAGAATCAGAATGTTATCAAAAATCTCTAGTAGAATAGCTCGAGCTTCATTTGATTGCTGAGTCAATTTAGTTCTTCATCTTTTGTTTTGAAAGCAGCCTAGTCGTCTTTTTGCACTAATATTTTTATCAGTTCTTCCACTTCATCAATCAGAGTAGGCTATGAAAAGCGCCTCCCTGTTTAGTATAGTCAGTAGCTTTTATAGTTTATACTCTATGCCTGTGCTAGTTTACCCCCAGGGAGTGGTATCTTTCCACATCATCTTAGAATAGTTTATTAGACCAATTCAAGATCAACTGTTAGTGAAGCAAGGAAATTCACATGACACATCTGTGTCATGTGATGAAGATTCTGGTTGTAATATAGATGCTTAAGTCTCATACTGAGTGGCGTGTTTTATTTTATTTAGTGTATGACAAAACTGTTAAAAATCACAACACAATTGCATTCCCAATGAGCAAATATGAAACTATTTACTCTATTTACAAATTCAAAGGTAGAGTCTACTATTTATATAGTCAATGCATGATAGAGTTGCAGAGAAGATAACACATAAGGGTAGTTTTCACTAAGCTTACTTATGCAGTTTCATGCTTAACTACTTTTAGGAGCAGTTCTGCTCTTTTCCATTCTAGACCCTGGACTGTGCACTCTAATTAATTAGACTGATTAGTGAATAGTTCTATCTTTGGAGCTTGGAATCTGATTAGGTAATCTTTTGTTTTGTTTTTTTAATTCTTTGATAAAAACATGGAGATAATATCACTGAAGTCTTGCCTTTTTTGAAAGACCATTTGCCCGCAGCCCCTTGAAAAGTATTTAATCTATGTCTTCTCCCTGATGTATATATTTTTTTTTGCAAAGTATATATAGATTAAATAGAAAAAATGAGATCAGATCAGATAATATTGACTAAAATCTACCTGAAATGATACCATTTCAAAAGAATTGTATAATTCCAGATTTTAATTCAGTAATATAACATTATTGAATATCCCTACTCCCTCAGTTTCTTGGGTAGATATGATACATCATCAATAACTTTCCCAGATAGGCTTCCGGTTTGGCTTCCGTCGCCGTCAGACGGTCCTTTGAGACCGCCAGCCCCGTCGCCCGTAAAGAGCCGCCTTTACATCTGAAAGGCGGCTCAAAAAACTCCATTTCCTTAAGGAAATGTGAGATAGAGCTGGCGAGGGCAGGTAGAGCCCTCTGTGAAGTCCCCAGAGTTTTTGTTTTACTCTTGGGGATGAAGCAGGATGAGGCTCCCTATTTTCCTTGCCGCTGCTCCGGGTTTCGGGAGAACTTTGCTTTTTGCAGAACCAGGCGACGGGACCAAGCCATTCAATGAAAATTAACAGATTGTTTAAATAAAGAGGATGAGATCTGGACTTTGGACCCTAAATCGCAAGTATTTCTAACAATTTTATAAGAGATTTTAAAAGTGAAGGAAAAAAAGTTTAAAATGGCGACTGGCTGAGGCTTGAGAAGAAGAAAGCTGAAAGTGAAAGTCCTTCCGTCTGAATAGTTTAACAAGCTACAAAGTAGCAGAAATAATAGCGCTGGCTAGAATTGAAAAGAAAAATTTCTACTTTATGTTTCTTTCTTCTTGGAGATTTGATATTGATATTGTTTGGAGAGAAGTCTTTTTTTTAAAAAAGAGTCTGTCTGTGTGGCAGGATGGCGTTAAAATTAACAAAGCCAGACAAACAAGCAGCGGGGGGGGGTTCCCCCATTTACAAACCACATGAACAAGTTTTGAATTTGCAGACTCAGAAGAATGGTTTTAACCTAAAAGAATTTGTTTTGGAGGAGATGGCAAGACATGATGAGATTGTGAACCAGAATCTTGAAAAATTCAGGCAGGAAATTAAAGAGTTGGTACAACAAAAATATGCCAATTTGAAACAACAGTTTGTACAGCTTTGAAAACTTTTTCAGAAGTAGTTATAAAGATGGACAAAGATATTAACTTAGAACTAGAGGAAGTTGATCATAAGATTCATAATTTGGATAATAAAATACAAAGAATTGAAAGTGATTTGATAAATATTCAAGATAATAGCTCAGAAGTAAAGTCAAAAAAGGAAGCTGATCACGAGACTTACAATGCAGATAATATAGAAGATAATATAGAACAAAGGATTTGTTCTGAGGACATGGACAGGGTCCTGGGACGGCTGAACGCGACCACATGTTTATTGGACCCGTGCCCCTCCTGGTTGGTAATGGCTTCCCGGGAGGTGACACGAGGCTGGCTCCAGAAGATTGTTAATGCTTCTTTGAGTGAGGGGGTCCTGCCAGCTGCTTTGAAAGAAGCGGTTGTGAGGCCCCTCCTCAAGAAGCCCTCTCTGGATCCGGCTGTTTTGGCTAACTATCGTCCAGTCTCCAACCTTCGCTTCGTTGCGAAGGTTGTTGAGAGTGTGGTAGCGCAACAGCTTCCCCGGTACCTGGATGAAGCTGTCTATCTAGACCCGCTCCAGTCCGGCTTCCGGCCTGGGCACAGCACGGAAACCGCATTGGTCGCATTGGTGGATGATCTCTGGAGGGCTCGGGATAGGGGTTGCTCCTCTATCCTGGTCCTGTTAGACCTCTCAGCGGCTTTTGATACCATCGACCATGGTATCATGTTGCGCCGGTTGGCGGGGTTGGGGGTGGGGGGCACCGTTTTGCGGTGGTTCTCCTCCTACCTCTCTGACCGGTCGCAATCTGTGTTGACGGGGGGGCAGCAGTCGACCCCGAGGCACCTTGCTTGTGGGGTGCCACAAGGGTCGGTCCTCTCGCCCCTGCTGTTCAACATTTATGTAAAGCCGCTGGGTGAGATCATCCGTGGCTTCGGGGTGGAGTTCCATCAGTACGCTGATGACACCCAGCTGTACATCTCCACCCCAGGCCACCCCAACGATGCCCTTGAAGTGATGTCCCAGTGCCTGGAGGCCGTGCGGGCCTGGATGGGGAGAAACAGGCTCCGACTCAACCCCTCCAAGACCGAGTGGCTGTGGCTTCCAGCATCCCGATATAGCCAGCTGATGCCATCGCTGGCTATTGGGGGTGAATCACTCACCCCCACGGAGAGGGTTCGTAACTTGGGCGTCCTCCTGGACGCACGGCTGTCTTTAGAAGATCATTTGACGGCCGTGGCCAGGGGGGCTTTTTATCAGGTTCGCCTGATACACCAGTTGCGTCCCTTTCTAGATCGGGACTCTTTACGCACAGTCACTCAGGCACTAGTCACTTCCCGCCTGGACTACTGCAATGCTCTCTACATGGGGCTCCCCCTGGGGTGCACCCGGAGACTCCAGCTGGTCCAGAACGCGGCCGCGCGGGGGATTATGGGGGCGACGAGGCGCTCCCATGTGACACCTCTCCTGCGCGAGCTGCACTGGCTTCCGGTGGTCTTCCGGGTGCGCTTCAAGGTGTTGGTGACCACCTTTAAAGTGCTCCATGGCTTAGGGCCGGGGTACTTACGAGACCGCCTTCTGCCACCAATAGCCTCCCACCGGCCAGTACGCTCTCACAGAGTGGGCCTCCTCAGGGTGCCGTCCGCCAGACAATGTCAGCTGGCGACCCCCAGGGGGAGAGCCTTCTCTGTGACGGCGCCCACCCTCTGGAACAACCTTCCCCCGGAGTTGCGTACAATAACAGACCTCCGGATTTTTCGTCGGGCCCTGAAAACCCATTTATTCCAACTAGCTGGGCTGGCTTGAGCCAAATTTTAGATTTTAAATTTTAAATTGATTTTAAATTGGGTTGTTTTAATTTACGGCCAAATATGTAATTATTTTAATACTGTTTTTAAATTTTGTATGCTCTGTTTTTACCTTGGCTGTGCACCGCCCTGAGTCCTATTTGGAGATGGGCGGTATAGAAATTAAATAAATAATAAATAATAATAAAGGATTGAAAAAGAAGTTACAATGATGCAATACAGGTCCATGGAATTTACGGTCAGAATGAGGGGATTACAGGAAAATAATAGAGATGATTTGAGAAAGATAGCTGCTGAAGTTCTGGCTGTAATTTTAAAGGTTCATCCTGAAGAGGTATCTTGTAAGATTGACAAGGCCTACAGAGTAAATTCTTGGATTGCAAAGCAAAGGCGGTTGCCTAGAGATGTGGTGATTTACTTTACAGATAAAGGAACAAGAAATGATATTGTGCAAAAATCTTTTAATTCTACTTTAGAACTGAATAGAAGAAAGATTTGGATATATAAAGAGCTGCCGCCCAAGATGCTAAAAGATAGAAAGCAATTTGGATTTTTGGTGACTGAGCTAAAGAAACAAAACATCCCATTTAGGTGGGATGCTCCAGTTGGTATAATATTGAGATATCAAGGAGAAAGATATCAATTAAATACTGTTGAAAAAGCAGAAGAATTTTACTACAAGGTTCTTAAAATGGATTTAACATCTCCATGTATGCCATCTCTGTTAGGAACACAGGAGGGGAATAAAGAAATGCAAAATGAACAAGAGACTGAAACCCAGGCTAAGCAGATGGAGATGGAGATAATGGAAAAACAACAAGTCACAGAGGCTCCTTTGGACGAGCTGCTTTTGGATTCTCCTTTAAAGGTTATAGCTGGATTATTTACAAATACAAGAGAGGCGGCTTTGGATTTTAATGCGATGTCTCATCAAGTTGCAGACCAGCATGGAAATCAATCAGTTGATATACAAGTTATAGAAAGGCATCCAGGATGGAGATCTAAACCACAAAAAGCTAAGAAAAGAAGAAGCAGGTCCTACAAAACTAAAAAATTTTAGACTAAACAACAGTCTAATGCCAGTTACTTAAGAGACGATTAAAATGAAAATATAGCTGAGGTAAATTACTGACTTGTACAATTTTGAGAAGAATGACAGATCTCTGCAGTGCTGTGCCTTAGGGATGTGGAAGAAGGCCTCTAACTGAGTGGACTGGAACTTTCTATATTGTATTCTTTGTAAAACGGATTATGTATATGCTGAGCTATAAGGCACGAGAATTATGGTGGGGCATGCAGAAGATCTGGTTGTTACCCTAACACGGTGGTTGGAATTAATAATCTAGATGAAAGACATTACAGAAGAAATTATATGGAATATAAATATAAAGTCACTCGGGTGGTTTTTTATATATGACAACATTTATTACTGATGGGGGCAGATATCGAAGATACTGAATATACTGTTGGAAACAGAACTTGTTGTTACCCTAATATGGGCGATGGAATTAACAATCTAGCTGAAAGACATTACAGAAGACATTATATGAATTACAAACTTAAAGTCATTTGAGGATTCTGTTTATATATGGAAATATTTTTTAGTGGTGTGGTGTGGGCAGAAGAACGAAGATATTAAAATATCATGTATGGTAGACCTGTAGCAAATTGGGTGGAGATAGGTCAGGTTACTGATTGTTTAGCTTAGTAAAAGGGATGTTATGTTTAGATATAAATATATGTAAAAGTTTTGAATTAAGAGATATATGTATGGGGGTGGAGGAAATGGGAGATTATGAGTTGAATAAATGCCAAATTAGGAATTATTATAAAATAATAAGTGGGGTTGCATGGTGGAGAAGTAAATCGAACATTGTGGACTCATTTCAGATACAAAAAAATGTGGAAGGTAATACCATACACACACACTCACATCAGTCCTTATGTGCTTAGAGAGATTTGGGAAGGGGCACAGAGTGAGCAGGACATTGCTTCAAAATCATGAACAAGCCGCAGGCACTGTACTATTGTTCTGTCACAGATGCAGAAATTTAATACGCCCAAACTGAAAAAAAATATGTCTTGCAGCTGTGCGGGCATACAAACAGTACTCAGATTAGTTCTATGGACTGGAATCTTACCAGGGGTAAAGACCACAGGACATTGGTGCCTTTGCAAACATCTGGACCAGGTGCCAGGGAACACCAGACTTTTCTCTTCCAGATGACGAAATATAAATTTCATACTGAATATCATCCAGGCAAAAACATGGCAGTAGCAGTATGTCTATGGAGATTCTCAGTCATCCAGGTCATGGTTGTTCCAAAGCTACTTTTAAACTCCTTGCAGACAGTTTGTCATTTGAACCATCCTCTCTCAACAGAATGGGAGGGATATAAAATAATCTATCTCCAATCTATAGTCTACAACAGAGTCCTTTCAACAATTCCAAATGGACTCCACACCCATTTGCACTAGTCAGGTGACCCTGAGGACACAGATAAACCTCCAAGTGGCCTCAGTGACTCTCTAAAATGACCAGCTGTCTGCAAGGAGTATAAATCCTGCTATTCCACACCATCCAGTCAGAGCTGAAGACGCTTCTTGGATGAGAAGCAAAATGTCTTAAAAGAAAGGGGGAGGGCCTTCTCTGTGGGAGCCCCTGCCCTTTGGAATGAACTCCCCCCAAAAATTGGTAAAATCTCTGATCTCTGTGTGTTTCGCTGTGCCCTCAAAACCATGTTGTTCCGCCAGGCTGGGCTATCAATGTAAAGATTTTAAATTGGTTTTAAATGGGATTTTAAATTTGGGGTTTTATAAATTGGGCCTATTATTTAATAATTTTAATTATTTTTAATTTTGTCTGTCTTTGTCTTTGTAATTAGGCTGTACACCTCCCTGAGTCCTTCAGGAGAAGGGCGGTATAGAAATAAAATAAAATAAATTAATTAATTAAATAAATAAAAACAAGAAAGTCCAGTTGCTTCTTGAAAAAAAAAAGCAACTTTTGGAAGTTTGGAACATTGCAGTAGCAGATACTGTTACGTGACCACAACTGAGATAAAATCATAAAGTATTTATAGATGCCCATAAGTAGATTTAGCCAGAAGAATAAGCCTTCAAGCAAAAAGAATTTTTGGTTTTATTCTGGGGAGTGGGGTCTTTTTATTTATGTGTTTGTTTGCCTTTGTGCCTTCAAGTCAGTCTTGTCCCCTGAAATTGCCTGGGAAAGTCCCTTAGTTTTCTTGGCAAAGTTTTTCAGTTTCAGTTTTTCAGAGGTGCCTTGCCCTTGCCTGCTTCCTAGGGCTGAGAGACAATGACTGGCCCAAGGTCACCCAGCTGGCTTTGTATCTCAAGTGGGATCAGAACTCACTGTCTCAAGTCAGAAACAGAAGGAAAATTTTCGCTAAGGACTGTGAACAGTGTAAATATTTTATTTATTGCCAGTTTTAAAAATACTACTGCACTTCTGAAAGTTTTAGGCCAGTGGATAAAAGACAATCAAGGATGAAGACAAACCTTTTGCTTTGAAACGTCAATGTCTTCACAGCAAACGGTGCAGAACAGCTCATTCACATCATTCCATCCTCAGTCTACCTCGAGGTCTTTAGCTAGAGATGCACCAATATTTTTAACACCAAAAAATGCAGTATAAAACTATATGTATCCATAGAAGCTTATTCAAAATATCCCCGTTTCCATAAATTTTGGCTATTGCTGCTGTAGTTCAGAATTTGAGAATTCTCTGTGCAACTTCTAAGGATGACTAGTTCAAGAAACTAAATTGCCCCTCTAATTTCCTCATCTGGTTGAAATCAGTCTAACTATGGGATCTGGCATTGGCCTTAATGTCCTCTAATTTAATTTAGGTGACCCTTTGGAGATGAAAAATCCCATTTCTCAGTTCAAAACTACGCCTTTATTCTTAGCGGACCGAGCACGATCAAGTGACAGCCTTAAGCTACAAGTTGGGGAAGGCCTGAAAGATCTCAGGTGAGCCATCCTCAATGGCGTGCTGAAGATGGCTCCTACCAGCTTGTAAGAGCCCAATTGTTAAGTATTGTATAATTTTTTGAGCCAGTTGACAGCAGGGTAGAGCTATGATGCCTGACACACCGATTAGCTGTACAGTAGCTAGTAGTATGGGGTAGCAGTAGCAATGGAACTGGCAAAGCTGGTTAGTAGACATCTACCAGCACATCACTGCTTATCCCTCACGGCCAAAGTAGATAAAGGTAGTCCTCTACTTATGACCACAACTGAACCCAAAATTTATGTCGCTAAGTGAGACAGTTCTTAAGTGAGTTTTGCCCTGTTTTATGACCTTTCTTGCCACAGCTGTTAAGCGAATCACTGCATTTGTTAAGTTAGTAACACACTTGTTAAGTGGCTTCCCCATTGACTTTGCTTGTCAGAAAGTTGCAAAAGGTAAATTACATGACCCCGGGATATTGCAACCGTCATAAATATGAGCCAGTTGCCAAGCGTCTGAATTTTGATTATGTGACCATGGGAATGCCGCAACAGTTGTTAACTGTGAAAAATGCTCATAAGTCCCTTTTTCAACTGCTGTTGTAACTTCGAACGGTCACTAAACAAACTGTTGTAAACTGAGGACTACCTGTATTGCAGATGATTAAATTAGAATAGCATAAAGGGGGTCAGGTTGTTGTTACCCTGGGTTTTTTTTTTTTTTTGTGTGTGTGTTATGGAGAACATTGTCTTTCTTGCTTGCTTGCTTTCTCTCCATAACTTTAATATTTAATAAAGTCAAGTCTTTGGGGACATGTGGCAATAGCTGAAGAGTGGAGTTTTGTTTTATTACGGTTGGGGAGACAGATGCAGCTCTGTTATGTTCACTGGAAGTTGCTGCTCGTCCAACAGAGTGTGTGGTGGGAAAGAATGTGGTCCAACAACAGCAGCAGATTAATTCCGACATTGCCTCAGCTGATTTAAGTTGGTGTAGGTCAGCCAAAAGTCTGCGTGCTGGAGATTGTATTTTTCTTCTGCTTGATCTCAAAAGCCAGCCAAGCAGACATGTGAGGAAACATCAAGTGGCTTTGTGCTGAATCAGTCTTTTGGCATGCTTCTTTCCATTAGGATCAGTGGTGGGTTGCTCCCGGTTCTGTCCGGTTCTTGCGAACTGGTAGTAAAAGCAGTGGGAGGCTCGGCCCACCCACTCAGATGTCATAAAGTACGATCTGCTCGTGCACAGAAGCGCACACACGCTCCCATCGTGAACCGATAGTAAAGATAAGGAGAACCCACTCCTGATTGGGAAGTCCCACTTCCCCCCTCCCCCCCAAAAAGAGGACAACTAGGTGGGAAGGAATTGTGCCAAACCGCTTTCCTACGAGCACAAGCACTTGAGGCATACTTGTGGAAGAGTCAGGAGGACCCTGGTAAAGCTGGCCCTGCAATTAAGCAGAGCAAAGTCAATGTTTTTAGAAAGATGATTTGGGTTGCTATAAGAAGGCAGCTGGTCTTTAGTTATTCAATTCACAACTGTTGTACTTGCAATGCTAGGAAGATATGCCTGTGGGGTCTTGTCTGAGATGCCAAAATACTGTATAACATCGTGTGATGGGAGGAAACAATCCTGTCTCTGACATTGAAAATGGCTTCGGGTAACCCTGACTAAAGGGATGCAGTAGCTCAGTGGCTAAGATGCTGAGCTTGTCGATCGAAAGGTCGGCAGTTCAGCGGTTCTATTGCCGCATAACGGGGTGAGCCCCCATTACTTGTCTCAGCTTCTGCCAACCTAGCAGTTTGAAAGCATGTAAAAAATGCAAGTAGAAAAATAGGGACCACCTTTGGTGGGAAGGTAACAGCGTTCCGTGTGCCTTTGGCATTTAGTCATGCCAGCCACATGACCACGGAGACGTCTTCGGACAGCGCTGGCTCTTCAGCTTTGAAATGGAGATGAGCACTGACCCCTAGAGTCGGGAACGACCAACACATATGTGCAAGGGGAACCTTTACCTTTACCTTAAACCTGACTAGGGAGTTCCCTTCTCTGTGGCCCAAGAGATGTATATTTCCTTACGTTTATTCCTAAAGTTAGAACAGGAAGGCAGAAATTCCATCAGCTCATTTTAATTATTAGAAAAAAAGACATCCCATAGGCCACGGAAGATCTCTTTCCTTCACATCTGCCCATTCTTCCATCAGTTGAGACTTTCAAGAAAAGATTGGACTGTCATTTGTCAGAAATGGTGTAGGGTCTCCTGCTTGAGCGGGGGGTTGGACTAGATGACCTATAAGGTCCCTTCCAACTCTGTTAATCTGAAGACAGAGTGACACTATAAAGTCAAGAAAACTGTGCCTTCAAAGATATCTCTTTGTGGAAAAACCAACAGGAAGTCAGTGTCAAAGTAGTAAGCACTACATCATAATTTATAATTTACAACCATTCATCTTTTAAGAATCAACCCACAATAGATGTGCACAAAATATTTAATCCTGGAGATAGAATGTTCTTTCTTTGGGCCATACTCTTCTTTTAGGGCCAGATTGTATCTGGACATCACAACCTCTTTTTCTGGAAAATTTACTTCCAGGAATAATTACCAGGCCGTTCCTGGAATCTTTTCCAGTTCTTAGCAACCTTATGGGACAGAAGACCCATGAGTACATCTGTTCTAAAAAAATCTTATATTCTTTCTCTTCAGCAAATCTCATTCCTGATACACTGAAAAACGCTGTCTATGTACACCAACAGAGGTACTAATGTTAATAATAAACTAATAAGTAGTAAAATTTATTTATAGTTCATTAGTCTCAACCAACAACCCATAGCCAGCCCACTCTTCTAACTCAATATGCCAAGTTCTTAAAGAAACTCTAGTACAAAACAATTACTACATTCGTTAGCACCATAAAACAGGTTCCCTGGGCCAATAGTAATTTTATTTTTTGATTTAAAAAAATAAGACGCTAAAGACCTGGTTCTGCCAGCAGGCCTGGGGGACCCTGAGCAGGATGGAGCCCTTTAAATGGCTCGTGTGATTGGCTGTCGCTGGGGTGAGAGGTGGAGGGTGATTTTATTATATTAATTTATTTGATTTTTTTTATTAGTTTTACTGTTTTTAAATGTGGTTTTTATATTTTGTAAGTTGCCCTGAGTCGCAATGGACAAATAGGCAGCAATATAAATTTAATTAATTAATTAATAAGAATTCATTTACATTCACTCCTTTACATACCAGTTCCATAAGTAGCAAGGATAATGCTACTGAAGGGGGGGGGGAAATCATATGATGGGCTGCTTCCAAGTAACTGAAGCTGTAGACAAATCTGTATGCTACAGGAGGACAAATGTTGAAATGTGCCATGTCAGATCTCAGGCTATATTAGTGGAGACACTGGAATTCTGGTATCCAGGATTTTCTCAAAAGCAATATTTTCAAGATATTCTCTACTGCATTGTTCCTGAGTGTCTAACACTTCAACCTATATGGCCAATTTTATGCTTCCTTGTGTTGATCCAGCTGCCACAGCCATCAGCATTGCAATTCTGGAACAGCTTCCTGGAGTAGCATGAAAGTTGCATATAAGGCAGAAGTGAGCCAACATTGCTATTCTAGAGCAATCATAAAGGTGGTGTGATTGCTCTAGAATCGCTTCCTATTGGCCATTATAAAGAGAGTGTGACAATACTGTAGATTATCTTGATCTGGTCTTAACAATTACGATTATTGTGGTTGGTCATGCATTCAGGCAGATGTTTAGACTGAATTTGGCACTTTTATCCATCTGATCAAGTCCTTCCCAAGGATCTGGGACAGGCAGATGTTGTTGTTTTAATAATATTAAAAACATAGTCACAGGATGTAAGTTGTTCCAAATAAAGCTGCCTTTTGCAATTGACTGATGGAGATTTTGTCAATGCTGATGGCGTTCAAGTGGTGTGCCAGTTGTTTTGGGATTGTATCCAAGGAAGCTATTACTATTGATATTATCAATTATCTATTTCTCTTGCCACAGTTGTTCTAATTCTATTTTGGCAGGTCCTTTGAATTTTGTGATTTTCTCCAGTTCTTTCTCTTGTGTTGTGTTGTCTCCAATTACTGCCACGGCCGCTATCCAGACTTTTTTCTTTTTTATCAACAATTTATTAAGTTTGGGATGTTATATGGCAGGTGTTTATCTGTTTAATTCTGAAGCCCAAGTTTACTTTAGCATCTTCATTTTCTATTACTTTGTCTGTTTTGTGGTCCCATCTATTCTTGTTTGCAGGCAAACGGCATTTCTTACGGATATTCTAATGCACCATGGTTGATACTTTGTCATGCTGTGGTTTGCGTGATCTTCTTGCAGCACCTAACTAGGGGGGTCACTGTTTCTTCATCTTTCTTGCAGAACTTGCATTCGATGATGTATTGCTGCCATGGGAGTCAGCTGGGGATTATTTATGGGTTTTTATGATATGGTTGGTTTTTAAATGTTGTAAACCACCTGGAGTCACCTATGCATGAGCTGGGCAGCTACATAAATTTGTTTAATAAATAATAAAATAAAATAAAATTTGCTATCTGTTGCTGTCTTCTCGGTTCTGGCTTTGTGCACATGTACTCTTAAGGCTTGGTCTTATGTAGTCAGAATTAGATGATGGTGGTGGTGGTTATTATTGTATTTTTATTATAGGTAAATCTAGATTTCTTTACTTCACTTTCAGCTTCTGCATTTAAAGTGAAGCTTAAGGGGCAATGAGCTTCTTTTTAGGAAATTTAGAATGATATCAGAAATTCTTTATCTTGATTCATTCCCTTTTAATCCAAAACCATTGAACTCATCAAAGAATTTCTGTTTCATTAGGTTCAGAGTGACTAGGGGTTAATAACAGTGCATTTCCATGTATTTTGGACGCTCCTTTCTTTAATTATAAACAATCAAACATAATAATAATACTAACAATTCCCAATCAAAGCCTAACCCACTTCCCACCCACCTCTTGCAGTAACGTATGGCCAACTGGCTTTGAACCAGAAGCGGTTTTCCTCTATAGAGAATTTCAAACATTTATGCATAACATGGATCGCCAGCAAATGCCTCCAATCCTCCAGTTGCTTTTGCATTAATGAACATCTGCTAATGTTTCTTGCGAGTTCAAGGACTTTGTGGGGAGGCTGGAAATGAGGGACTTAATTCCTCATTATGTTACAAGAAGTAAAACGGGGGGAGAGACAACTTTTGAACGGTGCAACCTTGATTTCATCCACTCCCTTGTGGGTCAGTGTCTGTTATACTTCCTTCCATAGGAAGTGTGCTTTTAATACTATCCCCATGAAAGAAAACAAACCCATGTAGAGTTTTAATTCCTTTGTTAACAAGGTATGCTCAAAGCTGTGAGTTTCTAGCTCAACACTCACCTTGCTCCTAATCTTCTGAAGTAGGTTAGAAACATCAGGAAACTGCCATCTTTGTGTCAGGATGTCAGTCTATTTATAATGAAATCCCCCACTCCCCCTGTTGGTTCCTGCTGTACTAATTAACGAAATCCTATTCAATTCACTCAAGAGAACTTCTGCAAGAGAGGACCAAAACCAAAACTGAAACTTTCTTCATACAGAGCCTTTTCTCAATCACTGAATTAGCACTCTTCTTCTGGCCTTTCCTATGTGGACCAAACAACTGGGATGCCCAGTTGGGGGCTCCTTTCAGGTCACCAACAGGAGCTGGAGCAAAGGACAGGAGCTCACCCCGTCCCACGGAAGCACTCGGGTCTTGAACACAAGCTTGTTAACCCAAAATAATGACAAGATGGCAATCCAATGACAAAGCAAATCAAGAGCCGTGGTGGCACAGTGGTTAGGATGCAGTACTGTAGGCTACTCCTGCTGATCACCGACTGCCAGTAGTTTGGAAGTTGGGTCTCACAGGCTCAAGGTTGATTCAGCCTTCCATCCTTCCAAGGTTGGTAAAATGAGGACCCAGATTGTTGGGGGTAATGTGCTGACTCTGTAAACCACTTAGAGAGGGCTGTAAAGAACTGTGAAGTGGTATATAAGTCTAAGTGCTATTGCTATTGCTAAACACATCACAAATCGGAGAGGTGAATCTAGAAATTGGTAGAAATAGATTCAGAAACAGAGTTAGTTAAGGACTGTATGATAAAGTGGGCACAAAATATTGAAGAACCAATAATGATGGAAACATGGGAAAAAATATGGGTTAGAAATATGAAGTTCACGCAAGCCCAAAATTTAAGAGAGAATTTTTATAAAATGTTTTATAGATGGCATTTGGATCCTAAGAAGCTAGCCTGTATGTATCCAAGTGTGCAACCTAAGTGTTGGAGATGTGAATGTGATGATGCCACGTATTATCATATATGGTGGACATGTAAAAAAATTAAGGCATTTTGGATAAAAATATGGTGGGTTATTCAAAATATTTTCAAAAAGAATATAAAATTTATTCCACAGTTCTTTTTGTTAGGCCTAATTACAGATTGTACTGTTATAGAGACTAAGTTGATTTTAAATTTAATAACAGGAGCCAGACTCTTGGTGGCACAGTACTGGAACAAGGACGAAGATGGATTGACTATATTCAAAACAAATATCGGACTAAAAAGTTTCAAATAGCTTATGAATGAAACCTATATTTTTTCTTTTCTTTCTTTCTTTCTTTTTTTTTTTTTTTTTTGAATATGTTTAGTTAATTGAAAGGGGAGTTAAAGAGCAAGAGGGAGTTTGGAGACCACAGAAAGTTAGCTTATTTTAGCTTATGTTTGTTATGCTATACCCTGTTTTTGCTCTGGGAAGTCCGGGGGGTGGGTGGCTGGTGGGACGGGGGGTTGGAGTGAGAGGGTGAATGGGGGGTGGGAGTGGGGAAAATTGTTGTAATGATTGTTAAAACTTTTTAAATAAAAAAAAATCGGAGAGGTGGATGGGGATCTTCTTAGCTACTAATACTTCCTCCACACTCAGGAGCACAACCAATCCAAGAACACTCCGGGTGAATGTTCTCACAAAAGCAGTGCAGTTGCACAGCTAAATTACCAAGAAATAGGCAATAAACTCAGGAATCCACATTCCACTACAGGGAAGGATACATTCAGGACCATTTTGCACACAAGGATCTGTTTTTATGTATATAAAATTTTTTGAGATGGCAATCAATATGAAGTGATGATAGGAGCTGGGTTTCGTAGGTATTAAACTTCTCAGCCATTATTTCACTGCATTATGATATGGAAATTAACAGTTGACAAATGCTTGAAATTCCTTTAGTTCCTGAACTTTTACATTCAATGATCTATTGCTAAACTTCACCGGGTAAAGAAAATATTCATAGTGACAAACTTTCTTATTCTCATACTGTCTCTCTTTGCAGCTGGGATGATTCCTCAAATAAACTATCCCATTCTTGTGGTATTTCTGGCTAGGAGGGAAGCCTAGGATGAATTTCCTTCCAAATTTTAAATAGCAAGCCCAGGAGGACAGGATAGTTCAGCAATGAATCCAAATGTGTACAAACATGCCCCAATTGAACTGCTGCTGGCTGAAATTTCCAAGGCTGGAAGCAAACACGATCCGTCTCTTATCAATGTGCTCTGCTGTTGCATCCAAGTTTTCTAGCTCAGGAGACGCTTAGGAAGGGAAGTTGAAGATGAGACAAGCTAACAGCTTTCCCAGCCAGCTTCGCTGATACTGAAGTGATACTGGTTAGAGTTTAGCATCCTAATGCAAGCCACAATAGATATGCTACAGAGTAAACTTTACTAACTTAGTAATTTCCAGTTGGGCTACAGCTCCTATAAACCCAGTCAGTATACCCACTAGTCATAAGGGATGGGAATGATAATCCAACAGGTCTGTAGATACTAAATTGGGGAAGACCAACATGAATAAATTTTATGCTATAAAATTGGTCTGTCAATTATGTAACTTAAACATACGTTGACCAAGTCTTACAAGTTCATCCATTTGTTGCCCCAACTGTTCTCTCTCTCTCTCTCTCTCTTCCTCCCTCCCTCCCTCCCTGTCCCTCATATTGAGAAATATATTCATAGGCTTGGCTTTAATGATATTGTAGCCAAAGATTCACGAGATGTGACATTAAAATGTGACAGCTGCAGAGACTACATTAAGCATTTAATTACTAGCGGTCATTATAGCCCATAGAACTGAAAATATATTTCAGTAATGTAAAAAAGCCACTTTATGCTATAAAATTGGTCTGTCAATTATATAACTTAAACATACGTTGACCAAGTCTTACAAGTTTATCCATTTGTTGCCCTAACTGTTCTTTCTCCCTCCCTCCCTCCCTCTGAGAGAGACCTATCACTTATCTATCATCTTACATAATCCAAAGGGATTCAGTTTGAATCAGTGTTCATAACTAAACAATCCTAAGATTCTTTCCCAAGAAAGAATCAGGTCTGACTTAGAGTAAATCAACTTTTCTGAATTCCAGCTTGATTGCAAAACCTTTTTTTGTCAATTGTGGCAGCAGCGGTGTAGATGAGTTTTGCCTTGTGGATCAAGATTTCATCTGCTACAAAAGCATTAACAGTACATGCTTGGGGAAAAATTACAAATTTGATGCATCTTATAATTGTAGCCCCCCTGTGACAGCTTTGTAAACAAAAAAGACCCAGTTGTGTTTAAATAGTGAATTGGTTTTATAAAGTGGAAATGGAACAGAGGCAATGGAGGGAGAGGAGACTTAATATAAAGGGAACTGTTATTAATGCAATGAGGTGCACTTAATCAGTGAGTTGGGCGAAATGCCTTTGTGCATTACAAGTGAAGCCATAGGTGGTATAACTTCAGGAACCAAGAAACAGTTTATGTCACAAGTCCCTCTTAATGTGTAATTAAGAGGCAGAAATTATTTCTACAACATTTACTGGTACCAATCAAGAAAGGCATAAAGTATTCTTAGGTGACAAGATAAATAAATAGCCTGCTTTTTCTTAATGGCTGCAAAGGGAATTGATATTGCAGACAGATACCATGGTTTGTGTTGCCATTTAGCAAACTTGGAGGAGTAGCACTTGATGCTTACCCTCTGTCCTTTCAATCATCTTCTCCATGTGGTAGGCCTAATGCATTTGCAGAAGAGTTGGAATCTCCTGAAGAATTTGCATTGTAGGGCAAGCAAGAGAAAACCTATTCTATTTATAAAGTCCGCATATATTCCTGCTTAAGGAAATCTGCTTGGCCCAGCTGGCAGAACTTGCTGCAGGGGGACAAGATGTTTTGTAGGTAGAATTGGGCATAATAGTAGCTGTCAATTTTTGAAATCTATAACAAATGCAAAATTTTATTATCATTTTTCAAATTGTCAAAAATGTAACTGTTAGACCGACGCAAAGGCAACAGGCGAGAGTCGTTAGTGAATTCAGAACCTTTTTATTTCCAGCAAATGTGACTGTGCTCTACCGGCTGGGCTGCCCCAGCTCACCTTTTTAAGGAGTTCCAGGCAGACCAGCCGGCCAGTGCCAGATCTCTTGTTCTGCAAGGAATGCCTCCATGGTGTTGGCTGTCAATTGTGGGCCGTTATCGGAAACCAGGACGTCGGGTAGACCGTGGGTGGTGAACAGCTGTCCGAGAGGCTCGGATGGTGGCTTCTGTCGTGGTTGTCTGCATGATGATCACCTCTAGCCACTTGGATTATGAGTCCATGACAATCAGGAGCGTCTGTCCTTCTACTGGCCCTGCAAAGTCAATATGTATGCAGGACCAGGGCCCCTTGGCCGCTTCCCATTCATGAGTGGGTGCCCGTGGTGGTGCTAGTCGCATCCCCTGGCAGGGTTTGCAGGTGGCCACCCACTCGGTAATGTCCTTGTCCATCTGGGGCCACCAGATGTAGCTCCGGGCTAACGCCTTCATCCTCATGATCCCAGGGTGTCCCACATGCAGGGCATCCATGGCTCGCCTCCAAAGTTTTTGGGGAATGATGACTCTTTCTCTCCACAGCAAACAGCCCTTAATGGTTGACAGTTCGGTTTGCTTGCTGTGTAACTCTTGAACTTCTCCCCCAGGTTCTCCTGTGGCACCCCCTCAACACCCAGTTCAGAACCTTTCTTAACATTTTGTCTTTTTGGGTGTGTTCAGCGATGTCTCTGGCAGACACTGGGCTGGCCGGGTCAATGTCGATCAACAGCACTTGGGCGGTGGGTGTCGGGTCTTCCACCAATTCTGACAGCGGGCAATGGCTGAGAGCATTGGCGTGGCTGATGTCTTTGCCGGGGCGGTGGATCAGCTTGTAGTCGTACGCCGTGAGGAAAATGGCCCATCTGGTCATCCTTGGGGACATGTATGGTGGGGTTTGTTGGTTACCGGTGAGGAGTCCTAATAGGGGCTTATGGTCAGTTACAATCTTGAAATGCCTACCATATGCATACTCGTGGAACCACTTGATCCCTGCCACCATGGCCAAGGCCTCCTTATCAATTTGGCTGTAGTTGCGCTCGGCCGATGACAGGGTCTTGGAGTAGTATGCTATCGATGCTTCCATTCTGTCTGGTAGGCAGTGGCTGAGGACCGTCCCAACTCTGAAAGGGGAGGTGTCACAGGTGATCCAAACTGGCAACGTGTGGTTATATTGGATCAGGACGCTGTCGGATGGGAGGAGGTCTTTCACTGCTGCAAAAGCTTGGTCTTCCCTCCATCCCCAGGTCCACAGTGTCGTTTTCCCCAGGAGGTTGTGGAGCAGCTCAGCAATGGTGGCCTTCTGTTGTAAAAATGTGCTGTAAAAATTTAACACTCCCAAGAAGGCTTGCAGTTCTGTCTTATTCTTTGGGGTGGGGGCATTCTTAATGGCTTTCAGCTTGCTGTCAGTCAGGTGGATGCCCGATCCATCTATTAGGTAGCTCAGGAACTCTACCTGCCTTACGCCAATTTTGCATTTCTTAGGGTTCACTTTGAGTCCTTTTTTCTGGAACCTCTCCAAGGTTTCGCGCACATGTTCCATCAACTGGCCCATTGACTCCTCTGATATAAAAACGTCATTGAAGTATGGCACCACCCCTGGGATCCCATGCAGTAGCCGCTTCATTAGGCACTGGAAAAGTTCTGGGGCTACGCTAACCCCAAACTGCAACCTGGTACATTTAAATTCCCCTCTGTGGGTCACTATGGTTTGTGCTTCAGCAGTGGCTTTGTCTACTGGCAGCTGCTGATAGGCCTGGGCAAGGTCCAGCTTGGCGAATATCTTCCCACTTCCTAGGAAATGCAACAGATGTTGCACCACGGGCACTGGGTACGCACTCTGCTGGAGGGCCTTGTTCAGTGTACACTTATAATCCGTGCAGATGCAGACAGACCCATTTGGCTTCACAGGGGTGACTATGAGAGTCTCCCACACCACGTGGTCAGTTGGCACGAGGATTCCCTGGGCAATGAGCTTGTTTAATTGTTCCTCGACCTTGGGCTACAAAGCAAATGGTACCCTATGGGGTTTGATCCTGATAGGAGTCACATGGGAGTCTAGGTTAAATGAAATGAGTTTCCCCGTATATTTACCTAGGCCCTCGTCGAAGACAGCTGGTCCAGTTCATGGATGGTTACGCTGTGCAGTCCGGTGATGTCCAGGCCCAGGGGTTTAAACCATTCTATTCCCAGCAGTGATGGCCGGTGGCTGCCAACGACCGTGAGCGACAGCCGGCCCTGGAACTTGTGGAATGTTACTTTGACCTCCATTCTGCCTAGTACCTCTATCCGGTTCCCTTGATAGTCATTCAGGTGGACATTTGGTGGCTTCAGGAATTTCCTGCTTGCGGCTGGGTTCAACTTCTTGATTGTTTGCCAGGATATTATTGTAAAATATGACCCTGTGTCCAGCTCCCATTTTGCATGGTTCCCCTTCAATGTTCACGACTGCATGGTATTTCTCCTGCTCATATGCATCTGTGTGTCCCACGGCTGTGTGATGGATTTCCCTGAGAGCTTGGTATTGGTCCTCTCTTCGTCTGCTCCATTGTTGGCCAGCTCTAGGGTTCCCTGGTCTTCCTGACGGGACTATAGGCTTTGGCTGAAAGGGAATGGGTTGGGGCGCTTTGCAGGCTTCGGCAATGTGGCCCTTTCTTTGGCATCGGCAACATGTTGCGTCCCAGAAATGGCAAGCTGCTCTTGTGTGGAAACCCATGCAGCCCGGGCAACATGGCAGCTTGCTCTCCACATCCCTGGGGTTCTGCCGTTTTTCTTGGTACACATGGTGGATGGTGTCGTCTGTGTCATCCCAGTCGTCATCATACTCAGGGACTTCAGTTGACCAGTTAGGCTCCCAGTATGTGTGGTGCACCTCGCTGGTCTTCCTTGCCGCCGAGTTGTCTGATGATTCTGCAGCCCTGGACTCCTCAACAATGTCCTTGAATGAGACCCCTCTCCTTATCAACAGCTTATTTTGTAGAGCGAGGTCCCTCATCCCCAGGATGATCCGGTCCTTCATTATTTCTTCAGGATTTATGAACTCGCACCTGGTAGCGATCTCCCGGAGGCTGGCCACATTGACGGTTTCTCTCTCTCATTGGCGCTGGTGGTAAAACTCATTTCGGCTGACCATGGGGGCGGCGGATGGTGCGTAGTGGTCTTCCAGGGCATGTTGCTGGGTGGCCCAGGCAACTGTCTCCACATCTGCTGGGGTGATCAGCATCTGTGCCATTTTGTAGATATTGGTGCTGCAATAGGTCAGGAATAATGCTCGCTTCCTGTTGTCCGGCCTGTCCTGGTAATCGTTGGCCTCCAGGAACATTCTGAAATGGCCCATGTATGTGTACCAGTCTTCCGTCTGCGGGTCGAAGATCGCTGGGACTGGCGATACTTGTGATGCCATTCGTGCAGGTGGTCGAGGTCCTTATTTCAAGACAGCTGCGTGGTTCACGAGGAGGTACTCAGGTCCCTTTTGTCCTTCGTCACCAGTGTTAGATCGGCGCAAAGGCAACAGGCAAGAGTCATTAGTGAATTCAGCACCTTTTTATATCCAGCAAATGTGACTGCACTGCCGGCTGGGCTGCCGGAGCTCACCTTTTTAAGGAGCTCCAGGCAGACCAGCCGGCCAATGACAGCAGGTTAAATCTCCCACAGTCTGGACAGCCAATCAGTGGTGAGCATGAAACCTTATGTAGATTCTAGCCAATCCGTGGCGAGCATGAAAACTTATGTAGATTCTAGCCAATCCGTACGTAACAGTAACAATCTGTTCAGTTAGCATCAAAAAATACTGATCCAAGAGAGAAACTGCTGGGATTCACTCAGTATTAAATATCAACATTCAGCTTTTAGTCTAAATATAGTATTCCAAATCTGGCCACTTCCAGTTGAAGTTGTACTTCAACCTTCATAAAACCTAATCACTGCAACAAAGTTAGAGGCCACCAGACTGGAAAAGAATATCCTAAATATTAAATATTCCATACTTTTTTTTAAGAGAGAGAGAAATTCTAACTTTTTAAATAGAATCTTGTAAATGTCCAAGTTAACAGTTATAACAATCTGATGGTTATTAGTTGTGAAGATTGTGAGGACCAAGTTGTCTGCTGTGTATGATTTATTTAATGAGTAATCAAACAATAGCAAGAATGCAATTATTTTAATTTTAGTTATTTTAGACCAGTTTAATAAGCTTCTCCTGCCAGATCTAAGGGATTGCTGACTGAGTGCATGAATCTTCATCTACATTTTTAACTCACATTTATTTCTTCCTTTAATTCTATATTATTTCTTCCCTTAATTTTTTTTTTTAATTTTGATGTTGCAGTCTAGGAAGTAACTTAAGCATAACTCCCCCCCCCCCCCCCGATATTCACATCAAGGAAGGGCAGATGTTCAATAGAATAAATTAAATTGAGAAATAATTATTAAAATTGAAATAGAAATTACAATGGCATCACAATAAAGGAGATGAAGATTGGATTGAATTCTATGTCACTTTAGCCTACTGCCTAGTCAGCAGGCAACTTCCTTTTTTGTTTATTTTATTTTTCAAAATATCTATACCATCTTTCCATTAGAAGGAATCCTATAACACTTTTATACAAAATTAGAAAAAGGCAAATAGACATTAAAGAAAATGGGCTTATTAGAAGATGAAATGATGCGTTATCCTTAAAATGGTTTGTGATTTGTCATTCTTTTAAACTGAAGGCGTCTCTAGATAAAAGTCTAAATAAAAATTCTGGAAAACATGGTGAATTTCTTTTACATTCTGTAATATTTGCAATTTTAAAACCAAGTTCATTGCATCTGATTTTCTCATGTATCCTCCAAAGTTCAAAATGGTTATCAAAATAATATTAATACTGGTTTAACTCTAAATTTTGCATCTGTTAATTTTTAATGTTTTATTTAAACCTTTTTAGGCATTTTGAGTATTCAAAAAAGATGGACTATGAATAAAATACATTTTAAAAATCTATTTTAAAATCAGCATGAAAATTGTTTTGTACAATAATTTACATTCGTATCATACATTATTTACTTCATTTTTACAAGTAATGTTGTATTTTTACCATATGCCCTTTTCAATAGCATTTTCTGTATATTTATTTTTGTGTGAAATTTCTCCATATATGTGCAGTTTTATTTACATTTTTTATATTGCAGAAGTCAAAAAAATTTATTGTGAAAGAATTGTAGAAACAATAGATCATTGCTTTCTGGATTATGTATTCATTCAGATATTTGGGGAACTGTGCATTGGGTAGGTTCATATTAAAAATAAGCACATAAATCTCCCTCATCCTCTGACAAATTGGACACATGACTGCACTGCAGTATTCTACCTTGAATTTATTATATGATGAATTCTTAGGGAGGGGGAAATGTTTATTTATTAATTTCCCTCCTTTGTTATTTTTTATAAATAACTCAAGGTGGAGAACATACCTAAACTTCATTCTTCCTCCTATTTCTCCCACAACAATCCTGTGAGGTGGCTTGCACTGAGAGAAAGTGAGTGGCCCATAGTGAGCCAGCTGGCTTTCTTGCATAACATGGAAATAGAACACACAATCTCCTATTTTCTAGCCTGGTGCCTTAACTACTAGACCAAAATAACTATCTAGCCATTTTCAACCCATGATGTAGGTATTCTTTGAATACTAATGACTGGTAAGTAATGAAATATTTCAATTGGTTGATCCCCTAAGTGTATTATTACTACCACTGGATTCAGACTTTGAGGCTTAAATTCTCCACCACTTCTTTACTCACTCACTTGAAAGTTAACCCCACTGAAATTTAAATCCAGGGCCCTTCAAATAGAGTTGAACTAAAACGCCAAAAAATCCTCTATGTCAAGAAATCAATATTATATATATATATATATATATATATATATATATATTCCCTTTCAGCTTCCAGGAAAGCAATTATCTCCTTTCCTCTTCTTGCTGTCAAACTGTGAGTTACTTGCTTGCTTAATTTATTGTAACAACTGGCACCACCTGTATGAGCCCATGGAAGGACAGTGATGGAAGAGACTGTGTGATATTGTCTTAGACTCTTAGTTTAAATATATGGAGAAAAATGATCTTCAGGCAAGCATCTTCAAGCAAGCTACTTAGTGCCACCTTGTGGAATGATCTCGCTTAACCTTTCTGGAAGCCACGTAAATGCATTGCTACGCCTCTGATGGTGCCAGTTCTCAATTCTGCTCACTCGAGAGAGTTTCAAGAATTGCATTACCCAACTCCAATTCTTCACCTAGCCATGAAGTATTCAGCCAATAATAAGCAAGATCGACTTTCATAAATAATTGCTAGCTATTCGATTATTCCAATTATATCTGTAGTTTAATATTAAAGTAAATGAATAACCTTGAGGTGCTTTCTGAAAAGAGACACTCTGAATTAACTTGCCGTTTATTGTTTAGAGACTCACTAGTGTGGAAGATACTGCTCCATCTAACTAAGATTTGGTGATTAAATATCTTTAAATGACAATATATTAGTAGTGCCTTAGTAGTGTACCATAACTACTTTTCAAACAAATCTCTGGGTTGACGCTGTGAACTGACCTGTCTAGAAAAAAGTACTTAGCACAGCAGGACTTATGAGCAATACAGCAGCAATAATAAAATTTACAGATTAAGAGTTGGAAGGGGCCTTGTAGGTCATCTAGTCCCACTCAAGCAGGAGACCTTACACCATTTCTGACAAATGGCAGTTCAATCTCTTCTTGAAAGTCTCAAGTGATGAAGCTCCCACAACTTCCAAAGACAAACTTCCAAAGTTCTCACTGTCAGAAAATTTCTCCTTATTTCCAGATTAAATCTCTCCTTGATCAGTTTCCATCCATTATTCCTTGTCTGGCCTACAGGTGCTTTAGAAAATAGCTTGACCCCTTCCTCTCTGTGGCAGCCCCTCAAATATTGGAACACTACTATCATGTCTCCCCTTGTCCTCCTCTTCACTAGATTAGCCAGGTCCAGTTCCTGTAACCATTCTTCATATGTTTTAGTCTCCAGTCCCCTAATCATCCTGATTGCTTTTTGCACTTTTTCTAGAGTCTCAACATCTTTTTTATAGTGTGGCGACCAAAACTGGATGCAGTACTCTAGGTGTGGTCTTACTAAGGCTTTATAGAGTGATATTAGTACCTCACTTGATCTTGATTATATCCCTCTGTTAATGCAATTTAGGATTGCATTGGATTTTTTGGCTGCCGCTGCACACTACTAGCTCATATTTAGCTGGTTGTACACTAAGACTCCAAGATCCCTCTCACAGTTACTGCTATTAAGCCTAATTTCACCCAGTCTATATGTGTACTTTCGGTTTTTCTTGCCTAAGTGTAGGACTTTACTTTTCTCTATACTGAATTTCATTTTGTTAGATAGGGCCCAGTGTTCAAGTCTGTCAAGATCCATTTGCATCTTGAACCTATTTTCTAGGGTGTTAGCTATTCCTGCCAGCTTAGTATCATCTGCAGATTTGATAAGTTCCCCTTCTATTCCCTCATCTAAGTCATTTATGAAGATTATGAGGAAATTAAAATCTATTTGTTTCAGGTCAAGGCAGGCCTTGCCAGTGACATGTAGAATTCGCAAAAGACAAACCTAGGAGGAAAATAGATTCCAGAAGAATTGGACTTGTGTGGTCTGAGCCTCTAAGCACTACACCCTTCCCAGCTCCAGAAATATATTATCAGTCCATCTCTGCCTACACAACGTGAAGGTGATGAGATAAGACAATTGGCAGCCCTTTTAACTAGGTTTGTTAAACTGTTCTGGAAATCATATCCTGGCTGGCTGGTGGCTTGTGTCTGACTCAGTAAGAAACAAAAGCAAGCAACCACAGCAAGGGATAGAAGGATGGGGATTTTCTTCCATTCCTGAATCTCGCTAAGGAGCCACTTTTGTGGAAAATGCTGTCATGCTGAGGTAAAAGCGCAGGTGTGAAACACCAGCACTGCTCCACAGCACTTGGCAGGTGTGTAAGAGTGACCTCTTCCCTTGCTGGTGTCTGCGAAAACCCACAGTTCCCATCATCCACATGGTGTGTCATTTCCCATGAGTTCCTGCCATCTGCTGTGATTTATTGAAAATGGGCAATGATTAATAGCTTAGTCAATGTCGAATGAAGCCATTTTCTTTCATTTACCTGCTCTCTGACCTCCCCCTGCAGCCCTAGACAGGAGCTGGGGAAGTGTATTAATCATGCACTTAAAAATATTTAGGAAAGGAGATTGGCTTGCAGCCCAATCCTTTCTTTTTTTTTTTATGGACTCATTTTTTACAGAAGGTGTGTGTACAACTTGCCAGCTACAACAAATAGCCTCTTTAGAATGCAAAGAAGTCACTGGAGCTGGTTCTTGCTTGCCAGCCTAAACCCAATTCACTCTGGGGCCTTTTTCTGCAGTAGACTGTACAGCAACAAACCAGGAGAAATCGATGGAATAACAGAAAGGAAGAGAGAGTTAACTGAGAGAGTTGCTTGACAGTGAGATGGGCAGCATATAAATACTGAGGGTATTAAGGGTGGAAGGGTAATTGGAAAGGCATGGGATGGCTTAAAACAAGAATTTAAGCTGAGATTAATTGTAGCAAAGAATAGTTGAGATTGCAATGAATACTTCAGTGCACAATGCAGTATATGAAATGGGGGATCCAAAACTATATTATTGTTCTACCTGCCAAGTAGAAATCAGACTTTATGGCTGAGATCAAGGATCCCACTAACCTAAGAATGCCCAAAATGAACACTAGAAAGCATCAGATAGTGGGAAGCAGAGCCATACCAATGTGTTGGCAGCTTTTGTAATTGGAGCATAATTTCTTTCTTCTTTTTTTCACCTATTCTTCTTTTTAACAATATCCACTTCTTAAATAATAATCATGATTTGAATCCTGATGAAGATATAAAGTGTCTTGGACAGCAATACTATGCATACTTCTCTAGGGATAAATATTCTCAAATTCCAAGCAAGCACATAGAGGAGTGAGTTTCAATCTTGAGCCATCATTATCAATCCTGGTGGAATTGGGAAGAGGGAGAAATTTCTTTTGAGTACAGAAATAAGTATTTTTTCAGCTTCAGCATTTATATTTTACTCATTCACACATTAATTTATTTTACACCGCCCGACTCCCAGCAACATATTTTCTAGAAAAGAAATCTTACCTTCCAAGTTAGCTGTCCGGGGAATCAACATTTGAAAAATCAAGCTTTCATATTACAGAGCAATCTTCCCCAATTTGATTATCAGAGTTGTAGTCTAACACATCTCAAAGATAATAGATTGAAAAATCAACAGCCAGTAAATAGTATATTAGGTTATCTTGAGCCCTTGTAGAAACTGTGTCAAAAATGAACAAAACTAGTGGATATCACTGAGGAGAAAATATAATTTTCTCTCATGTTGTTTCTTAAAATCTTCCAACTTCAACAGGAAATTCATCATATGGTTTAATGTGGTCATTAGTTGTTGTTTTTTCTCTTTAAGATTTATACTCTGGAGAATATTCCACACTTTATGGAATACTCCCCAGGGCATAAATGGTTGTTTGCATCCTAGACTATTTAAATGGCAGCTCCCTATCTCTAATTGTTGGAATGTGTTGCTCTTGACAGCATAATTAACTGTGTTCATGATGAATTTTTAGCCACACATGACTAAACAATTATCAAAGCAAGGCCTAATCTTTCACCCAACTGATCGAAGTAGTGAGTATTCAAAAAGCTGGTTATACCTATCATAGATAACATTTTTTTGCACACTAATTGAAGTATAATTAAAAATATGTCAGGGCAAAGGTAATTATGCAGCATAGCATAGCAACATGAGAATTTTCATAATTAAACTATTAGTGTCTTAATCCAGAAGGTTTCTAAACGCATTCAGATGAATTTCAAGCAATTGCAGCAACACTATGATGGATTGTCCAATAGAGCCCAATATCCTTCAGCCACTCATCCCCCCAATTTGTCACTTATCTGATTATATAAAATGCAGAGAAAGAATACAGACAAGTTTTCCTTATGATTTTTCTTGCACTGCCACTCTGATTTCAGGGGGCTTCCTGTTTGATGAGTGACAGCGGCCAGGTATTTTATTTATTTATTTAATTAATTAATTTAATTCAATTTATATGCCGCCCCTCTCCGAAGACTCAGGGCGGCTCACAATACATTTAAAATCCTAATAAAAAACATTTAAAAATTAAAAACATTAAAACTCATTCATACCATTCATGGCCAGATCTCGCCAGATCATGAAGCCAGGTCTTCACTGCTTTTCGGAAGGCCAATAGGGTGGGGATGGTCCGGACCTCAGGAGGTAACTGGTTCCAGAGAGCTGGGGCAGCCACAGAGAAGGCCCTCCCACACAGCCCTGTCAGCCGGCATTGTTTAGCTGACGGGACCCGGAGGAGACCAACTCTATGGGATCTTACCAGTCGCTGGGAGCTATGCAGTAGAAGGCGGTCTCGAAGATAACCTGGCCCTGAGCCATGTAGGGCTTTAAAGGTAATAACCAACACCTTGAATTGTGACTGGAGACCAATAGGGAGCCAGTGCAGCTCGCGGAGAATTGGTGTAATGTGGGTGTACCTAGGTGCACCCAGGACAGCTTGCACGGCTGCGTTCTGGACCAACTGTAGTCTCTGAACACTTTTCAAAGGTAGCCCCGTGTAGAGCGCATTGCAATAATCTAACCATGAGGTGACAAGGTCATGAGTGACTGTGAGGAGAGCCTCCCGATCCAAGTAGGGTCGCAATTGGTGCACCAGGCAAACCTGTGCAAAGGTCTCCCTAGCCACATCTGTCAGATGTTGCTCTAATCTTAGCTGTGGGTCTAGGAGGACATCCAAATTGCGAGCCCGTTCTGAGGGGGACAATTTCTCCCCCCCAGAACCAAGGATGGACAATCAACATAGTCTTTAGGAGGCAATACCCATAGCCACTTGGTCTTGTCTGGGTTAAGTCTGAGCCTGTTGACTCCCATCCAGACCCTCACAGCCTCCAGGCACAAGCTAGGTAGGGTGCTATATTTGAGTTAAGAGGGGATAATGGGGTGTTTGATGTGCATCAAAATGATGCAGTATCCATAACGTAGACCACATTGTTCCTAAGTGACCCTACAAATTAAAAAAAAATCCAGTATCAAAATCCTTTGATTACATTAAATGAGCATTCAACAAGTCATTATCAGTGTTTCCTTCAATATAATTAAAGACAGGTCCAAATTCTAAAAAAAAAAAAAAATTACTAGCTATATTTAGAGATTTGCTGCTTTTTGCATACTTTTTTTCAGTGAAATCAATGGGGTTTATCTGGGCTTAAATTCCTGCCCTGTCGGACATGATTCTTTTATGGTCTTTTATTTCTACTAGATCCAGTTTGGTGTAAACAGCCCAGAGGTAAAATCCAGCAGGTTCTAACAGGTTCCTGAGAACCGGTAGTGGAAATTTTGAGTAGTTCAGAGAACCAGCAAATACCATCTCTGGTTGACCCCAGAGTGGGGTGGGAATGGAGATTTTGCAATATCCTTCCCCCAGGAGGGGAGGGAATGGAGATTTTGCAGTATCCTTCCCCTGGAGTGGGGTGGGAATGGAGATTTTGCAATATCCTTCCCTGGCCACGCCAACCAAGCCACGCCCACAGAACCAGTAGAGAAAAATGTTGGATTTCACCCCTGAAACAGCCACTATGTAATACTATATTCCAGTGTAATTTGGGGGCTGTGGAGGGCAAGGGAGAGCAGACTGTAGGGAGACTAAGATATATTTGTGACAGAAACATGGAATGACTGATAGCATAACCCAAAGGTAGCTTTACCAATATATTTTACTTTCTGGTTTAAACATGGTAAAACTGTTCATCAATTATGTAATGCATTCTGTCTTTATTATTTTGATTGATAACCCATCTTTCTGCTCTAGGGTGCTCTCCAGCTCCTTCAAATGGCCATACATAATCCTGCCGTTTCCATTATTGCCATCTGTGATATTTCAAAAGGAACTGGAGGTTGATGGATCAATGTCTAGCTCTCCTTGAAAACATTGCAGATAAACATCGCAGCAGGAGAATGTTTAAGCAAATACAATAATTAAATACAGGTCTCCAAAAAGTCCAAACATCCCACGATTTCACTGGATATACTGAGTTGATGCCCACTCTCTACAAATAGTCCTCGGCTTATCATGGTTCATTTAGTGACCGTTCAAAGCTACAATGGCACTGAAAAAAGTGACTTCTGACCAGTTTTCACGCTTATGACCGTTACAGCATCCCCACGGTCATGTGATCAAAATTCAGATGCTTGGCAAGTAACTCATATTCGTGACGGTTGCAGTCTCCTGGGGTTATGTGATCACTTTTGGCGACCTTCTGACGAGCCAAGTCAACGGGCAAACCAGATTCGCTTAACAAGCGGGTTACTAATTTAACAATTGCAGTGACTCACTTAATAATTCTGGCAAGAAAGGTGGTAAAAATAGGGCAAAACTCACTTAACAAATATCTCACTTAGCAATATAAATTTTGGGCTCAGTTGTGGTCGTAAGTCGAGAACTACCTGTATTCTATAGTAAGGACCATATGACATTTTTTGAGATGGAACAAGAAATCTTCCCAGGCTGCTCTTTGTGTTTCCTTAGGAAAATGTGCCTTGTGCTGAAAATCCTTGTCTTGTGCTATAGCAGGGGTTTCAAACTCAAGGCCCGCAGGCTGGATCCGGCACACGGGGTGTTTAGATCTGGCCCACAGGGACACCCTGAAAACATCAAGGGACTGGCCCACGGTGCCTCTGCCAGAAAAAACAGAGCCATGAACTGCCATCCTGAGCTCCGTTTTTGCTAGCAGAGAGCTGCAAGAGGCCGTTGCAGCCAAAAACGGAGCCTGGGAGAGGTGCCCCCAACATGAGTGATGTTGAGCTGACCACGTCCACCCCAGACACACCCACTTGGCCCCCAAGATCAAACACAACCCTGATGTGGCCCTCAATGAAATAGAGCTTGACACCCCTGTGCTATAGGCTTTGAAAGGCTTCCATAAATAGGCTTGACAGAAGCTGATGAGGAAAACACTTAAGTCACCACAGTACAATAAATAGCATGGATACTTCTCAGTGTTTATTTTGTTAATGTAGCAGATGATCTGGTTTTCCAACCACCATATGCTACGCGAAGAATGACACCAACCCAAAAAAGAAACACTGCTGTGCCAAACAGCAAGAAACGCACCTGCTCCAATGTAGTATTGGGACACCCCGCAAAGCGTTTCAGGATGACCTAGAAAACCGAACAGAACCAAGTCTGTTACTCCAGGGGTAAAATCCCATGCGGGCCCATGACAAATTGTTTTCTGAGAACTGTGTTGAGGCTGAAAGTGGAAGATTTAAGGTGAAAATCCCTATTCACTTACGCATTTCTTCCTCTCTGCCTTTTCCCTCACATAAAACCTATGCAGCTAGAAACAGAGAAATGTTGTAGAAAGCAAAAAAAAAAAAGTAAAATCACTGTAAAGAGAAGCAAATGCCTAAGATGTTATTTTGTTACACCATTTCATTTATTTTGCAATATTTACATATTTTCTATCAGCCATCATGGCTTCCAGAATCATAAAATACAGAGGAAAAAAAAAACAGATGGTATTTGTTATTTATGTTAAATAATATCAACTTCTGTATTAGGACGTTAAATTATTTGTTTCAGAGCAAATACAGGTAGTCCTCGACTTACAACAGTTCATTTAATGACCATTCAAAGTTACAATGGCACTGAAAAAAGTGACATGACCGTTTTTCAGACTTACAACCGTTGCAGCATCCCCATGGTCATGTGATGAAAATTCAGATGCTTGGCAAGTGACTCATATTTATGACGGTTGCAGTGTCCCAGGGTCATGTGATCAATTTTTATATCTTTCTTACAAGCAAAATCAATGGGGAAGCCAGATTCACTTAACAGCCATGTTACTAACTTAACAACTGCAGTGATTCAGTTAACAATTGTGACCAGACAGGTCGTAAAATGGGGCAAAACTCACTTAACAAATATCTTCCTTAGCAACAGAATTTTTGGGCTCGATTGCGGTCATAAGTCGAAGACTACCTGTAATACGCTGAACTACTACTCACATAATTCTACTACCTCCAGAAGTGCCAAATCTGTGGAAGCTTTATTCATACGCATGTAACACAACAGGCAAATAATTTTATGTATGAGGCTAATAAAAGGTTGCTTTTCTGAAAACTTTACCACAAACTGAATGCTTTGATTTCAATGAACTTACCCAAATTCCTTCAGCACACAACTAGTGCAACAAGTTCACAACTAGAATGAAGAGGAATTGTCCTCTTTATTTATTATTGGAAGAAATCAGTTCACTTTTTCTACAGAAGAACATCAAGCTCTTCCGGAAAGTATAAGGTTTTATTTTAATTTAACAAATTAAGAGAGTTGGAAGGGACCTTATAGTCCAACCCCCCACTCAAGTCCTATTTGCAATCCTATTTCAGATCACATTTACATTATTATTATTGTTGCTGCTTATTCTGAGACTTGATTGATGTGTCTTTTGAGGGGGGCAAATTCTGCAGATGGATAACAACCACAAGTAGGAAGAAAAAAATAATAAAACAAACGCTTCTCCAGGTTTCTCAACAGGTGGAACTCTTTGGGTAGAGAGATGTGAATGGTTTAGTGCAGCCCAAATATCTGAAAACAGGGTTTTTTCCCCCAGGTGTAAAAACATCTATCTGGAACGACGCAACTGGAAATGGGTTGTTTGGTACTTTAATTCTTACAACATCTATTTATTGAAGTTATGTATGGAGGTTTATGGAGATTCTCAGTCATCCAGGTCATGGTTGTCCCAAAAGTGCTTTTCCAAAGGGCAACTGGACTTTCTTGGGTTTTTTTTTTTTTTTTGCTTCATATCCAAGAAGCTTCTTCAGTTCTGACTTCAGTTCTAACTTCTGACTGAAGAAGCTTCTTGGATGAGAAAAGAAACATTTTCAAGGGGAAAAAAAAAACCCAAGGAAGTCCAGTTGTCTTTTGGAAAAGCAGCTTTGAGTCATGAATGGAAGAAAGCGAAGAATCATGGAATTTGTACCAATAGTTAGACTTTCAGGTGAAAATTATCCAAAGTAAGGTGCAACAATTCAACTGGACTTTGATTTCCAGTTCAAGAGTAAGAGATTTCTTTTTGCTGCTTAAAAAAGCTTAAACCAGACATCATTTTGAGGAGGCAAGAGTTAACCCATATCAGAATGAGGGCATTTCTGTCCCTTATCAAGTTTTCCACAGATGCCAGGACATATGTTCCTTTTTTTCCCAGCTGTTGGAACTCCACTTTTTTCTGTGGCTTGTGGAACCATTTGCCAACAGAGAAGCTGCATCTGAACAGATTTCTGCTCTAACTTGACTTCATTAATCAAATCAGTCCCTGACATCAAGCCGTTCAGGAATTGCTGGAGGTGTGAGGCCAGTGAGCCTGAGTTTACCGAATGGCTCTGTGGGATGTGTCAAAAGTGACATCATATATCAACTGCTGTGAGTGAATGGGACTGCCGCACTCTCTCCTAAATGCCTTGCAGAGCAAACTGGCAAAGATTAAATATAAGGGCAACTATCTAGTGATAATCTTAAACCCTTTTTTCCTCCATTGAAAATATATTTTAATGTGATGCAGTGTATAGGTAAAGGTAAAGGTTTCCCCTGTCCAGTCATATCCGACTCTAGGGAGTAGTGCTCATCTCCATTTCTTAGCCGAGGGAACCAGGGATGTCCAAAGATGCTTCCCTGGTCACATGGCCAACATGGCTATATGTTGAGGTGCGTGGAACACTGTTATCTTCCCATCAACATGTACCTATTTATTCACATTTGATGCTTTGGAACTGCTAGGTGGGCAGGAGCTGAGACCAGTAACGGGAGTTCATCCCGTCGTGCAGTGCTCGGGTCTCAACCCCAAGCTGTCAGCTTTCCACTGTCTTTAACTGCTGAGCCATCGTGCTGCTTTTGACACCGTATACATTGATATATATGTATAGATAAATAGAGATATAGATTCATTATTCATTTCCAGATAGATAGATAGATAGATAGATAGATAGATAGATAGGTGATTGATAGATGGATGGATGGATGGATGGATGGATAGATAGATAGGGATGGATGGATGGATGGATGGATGGATGGATGGATGGATAGAGGGACAGAGGGACAAAGGGAGAGATGGAGAGATGGAGAGGGGGGGGGAGAGAGAGAGATAGGTATTATCTAAAGAACTTATCCAACATCTCCATATTAAGCAGGACAGCTGCTCCAGTAAAAATCTGCACATGCTCTACAGTTAGCCGATGAGATAATGCTAAAGCAGACATTACCTACAGAGGTAGGAAAAGTGGAACTGGCAGGCAATTACATTTTGGTTTGTAATGTGTAATTTGTAATTTTTCCCAGGGTGTCACAATTCATGGCTGTGTTTCTAACCATGTGGTATTAAGCATCATCCTTTTTTTTATTTTAAATCCCATAAGGCTTTCAATGTGATTATTCCCCTCCCCTCCAAAAAAAAAATAAATAAATCTGGCCTTTTTGGTGCATTAACTGATACTTTAGCATGGTTGCACATTGCTGTTTTGCCACACTTTGCAACTGGAGATTTTTCTCTTTTTTTTACTTTTATAAAATGTCCAGGAATCATATGATGAAGGGAAGTACATCCATTGTCTAATAAATATTTCTTAGCATGACCGGCTCAAGGTGATGCTAAAAATTGCTCATGATCTCAACAGAACTGAAATATTCATTTCCCATGGAAAGTTATAGAGTGAATTAGTCCATTTCAGCAATTCTTCCAGGTTAAGTTGATGTCTTGCCTAAGAACTACCACAATCCTGCGAACAGGATTATTGCTAGGAAGCAATAATAATGCACTTTTTGAGCATAGTTCTCAAAAGAAAAAGTAGAGGTTTCATATATTTAAAAAATAAAACACAGACTGCTCAGTGAATAGAGAAATCAGACAGATGGTGAGAACGGATAAAGGAAAATAGTGTAAAAATGGCATGGTTCATTAAAATCCTGAAAAGAAGCATTCTATGCTGCAACACAATTGCTTCATGTTTAGCATTTTAAAGAAAACTATATTGTTATTCATCTGTTTAAAGAGGACATTAGGCAATATACTCTCTAAATGGATTAGGCTACTTTGACTGCTATCCATGCTGGTTAGCGTACAGGGGAATCTTTGACCAAAAGACTACAGAGTACAGCAAGCGTGGTGGAACTTGGAAGGGCTACAGCTGGGTGGTAAAGCATGTGCCCAAGTGACTGAGGAGACACGGCACAAACATAGTGAGGTTTGAGGATAGTGTGCAAGAGTGCAGGGGTGATGGGGAAGGTACAATGCAAGAGCAGAGGGATTAGGAGAGGGTGTGCTAGTGGGGAAGACGTACTGGAGCAAATTATGAGCTTCCCTGCCAGCCTCCCCATTGACTTTGCTTGTAGGAAGCCTGTAGGGAAGCTCACAAATCATGACCATGTAATCATGGGATGCTGAAACCGTCATAAACACAAACCAGTTTTCAAACACCCAGGTTGTTGTAGAGTGCTGCAACTGCCAAAAACAGCCAATGCAATCCTAGGCTGCATTAACAGAAGGATAGAATCAAGATCATGTGAAGTGTTAGTACCGCTTTATAATGTCTTGGAATACTGCATCCCATTTTGGTCGCCACAACATAAAAAAATATGTTCAGATTGTAGAAAGAGCTCAAAGAAGAGCCACAAAGATGATTAGGGGGCTGGAGGCTAAAACATATGAAGAACGGTTGCAGGAACTGGGTATGTCTACTTTAATGAAAAGAAGGACAAGGGTTGACATGATAACAGTGTTCCAATATCTCAGGGGCTGCCACAAAGAAGAGGGAGTCAAGCTGTTCTCCAAAGCACCTGAGGGTAGAACAAGAAGCAATGGGTGGAAACTAATCAAGGAGAGAAGCAACTTAAAACTAAGGAGAAATTTCCTAACAGTTAGAACGATTAACCAGTGGAACCGGTTGCTTTCAGAACTTGTGGGTGCTCCATCACTGGAGGTTTTTAAGACGAAATTGGGCAGCCATTTGTCAGGAATGGTATAGGATCTCTTGCTTGAGCAGAGGGTTGGACAAGAAGACCTCCAAGGTCCCTTTCAACTCTGATATTCTGATTGCAATCACGTGACTGTGGGAATACTGGGACAGGCAGTAACTTTGAGGACTGGTCACAACCCAACTCATTCATCATAACAGTCATTGAATGAGTGATCATGAATTGAAGACTATATATACATTTTCATGAAGAATACACCGTTTAGTGAAATAAAAATGGTTTGGATTCAGACTTACCTCACTAATTCTCTGGAATCAATAGGACACCTTTAAACATTGATAACTGAAACATAAGTCATTTCAGTAGCTTTCATTATGTTTGCTTGATCTTATCCACAGTTTCTTTGCTCAAAATCAGCATCAGCTCTAGATCAGTGACAAACAATCCTTCTGTGAATATGTCTTAAGGAAGGAGACAGAATCAATCTTACTATTCTTTGCAGTTAATAAACAAAAGCTGCAGAATTATTATCTTACGCTGTGTCTCTTAGCATGTCAAGCACCACAGCCATATAAGGACATAGTCCATGCACCAAAGATTTAAATGTTCATAAAGTAGAATACAAAACAGAAAACTAAAGGAGACCAAAATACATGAAATTTCAGTCAATCAGGAAAAAAAGAAGCAAATGAGTAAAGATATCCTCAGCAAATATCCCAAGCAAGATTTAATGGGGATTGAAAGAAGTGCTAAATTATTTTTAAAACGATCAAAACTTTCAGTATAATTTGTTAGAAAAAGTCTCAATTCTTTTTCTTCGTCATCTTTTTCTTTCTGTATATGTATCCCATTCATTCTTTCCATATATCAGTATTTCTCAGAAGTGCAGTCCAGAGACCATGAGGATCTTCCAAGATTTTTTATTTATTAAAATATAGGATTTTTTTCATGGAAAAAAATGTTTTATTTATATCTAATGAGCTTAATATTGTTATTTTTACAATATTATTTATTTATGTTTCAATAAATAAACATTATCCAAATGTGTCATTTTTATGTTTCATTCAGTAAATATTAATACTTTATACAATCAAAAGGTCTTTTGCAGTCCTCCATACCTTAAAAATAGAAGGCAAAAACTTTTAAGGAACACAGCCTTAAATTGAGTTACCATTCTCAACTAATGGTAATCCAGAGAAGAACAGCAGGTGGTGCTACAAGCTAAAAAATATATCCCTCCCACCCACCCACCCACCCAAAAGAACCCTCTGAATTTAACCATTAAGGTGTATCTAGATTTGAAAATCCAGGGAAAGATTGAAGGCAAACAAGGTCCAGGCAGAAGAAGAAAATAATGGCTTCAAAATAAAAGGATTTTGGACAAAACTCAGCAGCACTTTTTCGTGCAGCTGCTGATAAAAATAGATGGTCAACATGATTGCCAACATCAGATGACGGATATGGCACAAGAAGAAGATTTGAGAAGAAGAGGATTGATAACTTAAAGGTTTCAGGATCAATTCTTTGCAGGTCTAGATAAGAACAATATATTCATCATTTCTTTAGTTTGGCTCTGTGTAGGATTTCAAATATTATAGTATAACCATGAATTGTGCCTTTCTTTCTTTGAGGGGGAACTTTTTTCAAGTTTTTTGCAAGGGCAGGCTGAGGATTTTGCACAGTATCTGCACGATAAAATCGCTCAGATTCGGGAAGGCTTGGACTCTGACTGGGTAGATCCCGGTGGGGTGACTGAGGCTGGTCTTGAGAATGTTATCTGGGATGAGTTCGACCCTGTGACTCCTGAGGACGTGGACAGGATCCTGGGGAGGCTAAACGCAACCACATGTTTATTGGACCCGTGCCCCTCCTGGCTGGTACTGGCCACCCGGGAGGTAACACGAGGCTGGCTCCAGAGGATCATAAATGCTTCTTTGAGAGAGGGTTTCTTGCCTCCCGCCTTGAAAGAGGCGGTGGTGAGGCCCCTCCTCAAGAAGCCTTCTCTGGACCCGGCCGTTTTGGCAAACTATCGTCCGGTCTCCAACCTTCGCTTTGTTGCGAAGGTTGTGGAGAGTGTGGTTGCGTGACAGCTCCCACAGTTCCTGGATGAAACCGTCTATCTAGATCCATGCCAGTCCGGCTTCAGGCCTGGGTACAGCACAGAGACGGCATTGGTCGCATTGGTGGATGATCTCTGGAGGGCTCGGGACAGGGGTTGCTCCTCTGTTCTGGTCCTATTAGACCTCTCAGCGGCTTTTGATACCATCGACCATGGTATCATGCTGCGCCGGCTGGAGGGACTGGGGGTGGAGGCACCGTGCTGCGGTGGTTCTCCTCCTATCTCTCTGACCGGTCGCAGTCTGTGTTGGCAGGGGGGCAGAGGTCGACCTCGAGGCACCTTGCTTGCGGGGTGCCGCAAGGGTCGGTCCTCTCGCCACTCCTGTTCAACATTTATGTGAAGCCGCTGGGTGAGATCATCCGTGGTTTTGGGGTGCGATGCCATCTGTACGCTGATGACACTCAGCTGTACATTTCCACCCCAGACCACCCCAATGATGCCCTCGAAGTGATGTCCCAGTGTCTGGAGGCCGTGCGGGTCTGGATGGGGAGGAACAGGCTTCGGCTCAACCCTTCCAAGACCGAGTGGCTGTGGATGCTGGCGTCCCGGTATAGCCAGCTGGTGCCATCGCTGGCTATTGGGGGCGAGTCACTGACCCCCACAGAGGGGGCTCGCAACTTGGGCGTCCTCCTGGACACACGGCTGTCTTTAGAAGAGCATATGACGGCCGTGGCCAGGGGGGCTTTTTATCAGGTTCGCCTGATACGCCAGTTGCGCCCCTTTCTGGATCGGGACTCCTTGTGCACAGTCACTCATGCCTTGGTTACGTCACGCCTGGACTACTGTAACGCTCTCTACATGGGGCTCCCCCTGAGGAGCACCCGGAGGCTCCAGCTGGTGCAGAATGCGGCCGCGCGGGTGATTATGGGAGCGACGTGGCGCTCCCACGTAACACCTCTCCTGCGCAAGCTGCATTGGCTCCCGGTGGTCTTCCGGGTGCGCTTTAAGGTGTTGGTTCTCATCTTTAAAGCGCTCCATGGCTTAGGGCCAGGGTATTTGCGAGACCGCCTGCTGCTACCGATAACCTCCCACCGGCCAATACGCTCTCACAGAGAGGGCCTCCTCAGGGTGCCGTCGGTCAGGCAATGTCGGCTGGCGGCCCCCAGGGGCCGAGCCTTCTCTGTGGGGGCACCCGCCCTGTGGAATGAGCTGCCTCCCGGAATACGATTGATCCCGGACCTCCGGACCTTCCGTAAAGCCCTGAAGACGTTTTTATTTCATCAAGCCGGCCTAGCCTAAATGGTTTTTAACTGGGTTTTTAAATTTTATGGATTTGGGGTTTTAAATTGGGTAGCCAATTATTTAATTTTTTAATTATCTTAACTTTTGTATTTGTATGTTTTTTAATTTTGGCTGTTCACCGCCCTGAGTCCCTTCTGGGAGAAGGGCGGTATACAAATTAAATTAATAAAATAAATAAAATAAATAAGTTCCGTTTTCATGATGGTTACATATGGGCTATACATCTGATAAATAATACTCCAGATGTACCACGAATGGGGAAGAAAAAAAAGCACAAAATCAGTTTAAGTAGCTATAAGGATAATCTTTAGTACAGAGTTTACCCCAATGAAATCCATGTCCAATCCATATTGCAGATCTTACTGCAGTTTGATGGACTTTTCAAGGTCTAGGGGTAGGTTTTGGTGGGTCCCTCTCTTGCTCATGGCCTTGAAGCAGAGTGGAAGTGGATGATTGCCACAGCAGCAGATGGGTCATCTTGTGGCTGGGCTTTTGATGATCTGAAAAAGGATTGCCTGATTTGTTGCGATCGTGACTTTCCCAGAAATGCAATTTCTAATGTGCATAGCTAATAGATGACCTTGCTGCAGTCAACGATGGAAAGGACAAATTAATGAGGCAGAGAAGTAAGAATATTTATTTCTGTTCCACTATGTTACTAAGGTGAGTGAATACAATAAAAACCACTGTTGCTTTATGTGGCCTTCTCAAAAGTTTCTTTGAAATGCAATTGGACTGAGATTTACCCCTCCTGGGGTTCTAAATCATGTGAAAATCCTACCCAAGTAGAAAAGAATCCCTAACACAGAAGTACGGTGCACAATAGAGGGTTTCAGGAACGACAATATTGAAATATGGGAAACGTATGGGAAGAAGAGTCTGCATCCCACTCTTGGGTTCATAATTGCAGGGCAGGAAAGTGAATTACAAAGTCTGGCTTCTCCTTGGTCTTACCAGATAGAGAACTAGACCTTCATATTTTATCACACTGATTGGATTCCTAGCATAGCCTTAGCATTATGAAGTGTGTAAACCGTGATTAATTTTATCATTTATTTTTGGTTTATTTATAATATTTCTAAACTGTCCTAATCTCACAATTTACTGTTTATGAAATAATAATGAGCATTTGACATTTATTATTTTTTTAAAAAATTGATGGCCCCCACTAGGGAAAAAGGACATTCAGAAGCTTCCTGAAAGCCATAAGTTAAAGAGTCAAATATCTCTCTGGTGGCTCCAGGTTCCATAGGTTGGGGACAGAGTTGGGGAGCCCTGTCCCCAGGGGTGAAATCCAGCAGCTTCTGACAGGTTCTAGAGAACAGGTAGTGGAAATTTTGAGTAGTTTGGAGAACCAGAAAATACCACCTCTGGCTGGCCCCAGAGTAGGGTGGGAATGGGGATTTTGCAGTATCCTTCCCCTGGAGTGGAGTGGGAATGGAGATTTTGCAGTATCCCTCCCCTGCCATGCCCACCAAGCCACGCCCACCAAGCCATGCCCACAGAACCGGTAGTAAAAAAAAAATGAATTTCACCACTGTCTGCCCCCCCCCTCTCTCCACATACACCCACATAGAATGAGCGTATTGCTGTCCATAACCCAGACGGTTGTGCCAACCGAACCAATGGTGGTTTTGATTAACAAACTATAGTTACACAAACTGTGTCTTAGTGTGATAGGTAGCATAATCAGTCATTGTCTGTCTGGGTTGAGCACTAAATGATTCATGAAATGATACTGTGCAAAGAAAGGCCAAATCAGAATGAAAGGAGGAACCAGTTCTCGGCTGCAAAAATCTGGATGATGAAAACTCTTTATTTCCATCTTCCTATTTGGTGTTGCCCTAGTAACCTGAGGTCAATCCTTGTCCTTCTCTAGTCCCAATGGGAGCTGTTCTAGCTTCTCACAAACCTGAATGTCATGCTGGTCACCACTGATTATAATCGGCTTCAATGCTACGGTGCTCAATTTTGTTCTGAGCTCACATGATTGAAAGCTCCTCCATAAGCAATTCCATCCCTTACAGTTCCACACAGTCAACTAAAAGCCAAAAGGAGGGGGGGGAATAAAATTAATTTGCTCATTTGACTGATTGAGTGTTGCTTGAATTAACACCCAGAGCAGCATGTCATCTAGGGCCATCCCTATCCATAAATCTCTTTAAATTGTTTTCAATTTCATGGCATTGTTTTTGATGCTTCATAATGATCCATTACTTGGGTTTCACACTCTCAAGCAGCTCACAGTGGGGTTCCTGGTGACACTTCTCAGAGCCAACCTAGAAGGCCACAAACAGCATCTCCACACACTACAAACACCTTCTCCCCCATTTATCAATGGGAGCTGGGGAACAGCAACCTTGCCAAGCTACTCTAATTAGCTGTCAAAAACGTTATGAGGAAATGAAGACTACTTACCCTAATTAACCTTGGCATGATGTCTACGGGCAGTTGCCAGCTAGACTAACTTTTTATTGTGATGTTCCAAGTGTAACACCACTTCCTATGGTTACCAAGTTAAAAGAAGTCTGCCATTTCAGAGGCCAACTGTGAAGGCACCCCTGTCACTAAGGACCCTCCTCTAGCAACACTACTCAACAAAGTTCTCACTGAGGGAAAGCATAGGGTCCTGTTAAACCAGGAGTCAATCCAGAGGACTTGGGCTGCTACAACAATAAATCTTCGGACGCTGAAGAAGATAAAGCAACAGTCAATTAAGGAGAAATTTCCTGAGAGTTAGAACAATTAATCAGTGAAACAATTTGCCTCCAGAAGTTGTAAATGCTCCAACACTGGAAGCTTTTAAGAAGATATTGGATAACCATTTGTCTGAAGCGGTGTAGGGTTTCCTGCCTAAGCAGGGGGTTGGACTGGAAGACCTCCAAGGTCCCTTCCAACTCAGTTATTCTGTTATATTTAAGTTACAGTTTAACTCCCACCTGTGAGGATGGGCCAAGAGGCGAAGCATGCAGACTGAGGAGCCATAGTCTCACTAGATGGAATCTCATTAGTTGGTGCGCTACACAAACTGGCATTCTTCTCGGAGGAAAAGCTTACGATCTGTGACACACAGAAATGACAGGGGATCAATTACAAACCCTGAGCCGATCCTCTGACAGTTCCAAAGCAAGAGAAGTTTGACCCAGCTTTTCAAAGTGTCCTGAGGGAAGGACTGGATCCCCAAAAAATATAAAAGAGAGCTGATATACTAACCTAAGCTAAAATCACTCCCAATCCAGAAATCAACCTTTATATACCGTGTTTTCCCGAAAATAAGACCCCCCAAAATTTGGCCTTGGCCTTATTATCGGGGGTCTTATCCCTAAACCTTGGCCCCAGAGTGCCAACTGGCTGCTTCGCCAGTGCCACTCAGGCTGCTGCCTCCAGCAATCGTGGCAGCTTTTTCGTTACTTCCCATGCAAACAGCACAAGGTGAGAAGGCGAGGGGGGGGTAAAGGGGGGGAACATTCCCCACACGCCCCTGCCATCCACATGGAACAGACTTGCGGAGGCCGCTCCCACAAACCCTAGCTCGCTTGCCACTAAGAGAAGGGGTGTGTGAGCTAGGGTTTGCAGGAGCGGCCTCCGCGAGGCCGTTCTACGTGGATGGCAGGGGCATGTGGGACATGTTCCCCCCTTTCTCCCCCTCTCCGGCCTCATCTCACATCATGTTGTTTACACGGCAGCTCCATATGTGTCTAAGTATTGGGGGAGTTATTTTGGGGGGGGTTATTTTAGCACATGCTCTCAAAAGTCCAATTGAGCTTATTATCGGGACATGTCTTAGTTTCAGAGAAACACGGTAGGTTAGAGTCATCTGATGCCATCTGGTTGCAATTCTCTTTATACTCACTTGGAAGCAAGTTTTGCTGCTGGGAAAATGGAACAGATGTTAACAAAAGTGTCTTTAGGATCAGGCTGCACAACCATTTATTAACTAGGTTACCAAATTAGAGGATCTTTGCTCTTTTCTCTGTGGTTTTCCAGTGCCATTCCCATCGGCGATGTTGGCAAACTCTGCAGGAGAAACTGTGATTACTAAAAGAGAATGGCCCCCTCATGCCAACTAACAAAATTTTGATCATGCGCTATTCTCCATAACTGTGAGAAGATCTGAGTTGTTCAGAATGGAATAGGATAGGATGTAAAAAGGAAAACAGATTCAATTCTGTGTCCGGCTGTAATAAATTATAAAGTCAACTGCCTCTTTATGTTTATGTAATCTAATTCTAGAAAATGCAGTAATCCCATTAGTACAACATTCCTCTCGTCGTATAATTCAGCAGAAACTTTCTTCCACCTGGAATTGTGGGCTTGGGTTTGAGCAATGGAGAAAATTATTTCTGATTGAACCCGCTTGGCAAGCCTCTTAAAAATCTCAGCTCCTGAAGTAAATCATCCTGCCAGCAATTTCTTCATATTGTATTTCTTCAAAGTGTATTTCTGTATTGGATCTAAGGCAAGAGGATAACATAATAGTACCCATAATAGTACCCAAGGCTCTCCATCCTTTTTAAAATATTGCCACAAATTAGTATCAGATTGGGATGTTGGTTCTTCTGTCCCAGCCATGTAACAAATATGGAGTTCTAGCAATATAGCGATCAACACTGTGTATATATGGGCAGACTTCAAAACAATATTCCATTTGATCATGTTCTCCTTCCAAAAAGGTATGGTTACTTTTCAAGATAGTGCATACAAATCCATATGCTGGCTTGCTCAGAAAAGTCAAACATTGAAGAGTGCTAGTAAGAAAAAATCCCAAGTCTAGTATTGTATGGCAGAAGTTGGCAGATTCTGTTCAGAAATATGTGTTGAAACTTTCTGGAGTTTTCATACAACTGATTATGAAGGAGGCAGTAAATAAAATTGGGACCTACCCAGCAGATCCAGAGAGGGGATGGACAAACGACTGACAGCAGCATTGTGGCCCAAGCTTTGTGTGGTGATGTCACAGGCACGCAACATCAGAAGAGAAGAGAAGAGAAGAGAAGAGAAGAGAAGGGAAGGGAAGGGAAGGGAAGGGAAGGGAAGGGAAGGGAAGGGAAGGGAAGAGAAGAGAAGAGAAGAGAAGAGAAGAGAAGAGAAGAGAAGAGAAGAGAAGAGAAGAGAAGAGAAGAGAAGAGAAGAGAAGAGAAGAGAAGAGAAGAGAAGTTGGAAGGGACTCTGGAGGTCTTCTAGTCCAACCCCCTGCTTAGACAGGAAACCCTACACCACGTCAGACAAATGGTTATCTAATCTCTTCTTAAAATCTTCCAGTGTTGGAGCAGTCACAACTTCTGGAGGCAAGTTGTTCCACTGATTAATTGTTCTGTCAGGAAATTTCTCCTTAGTTCTAAATTGCTTGTCTCCTTGATTAGTTTCAGACTGAAGATGTGTTGTTGTTGTTTTACATGAAATAGGTTTTCTTAAAATGGACTATCTTAGCATTTGAAAGAGATAGCATGCTCATTGTTAAGAAGGTGACTCTAAAAAGCATGGTGATCTCACCAGAGTATTTGAACTCTAACCGCAATCAAAAATATCTTGATGACCTCTAAAACTTTAAGGAACATTATCTTCATATTAGTACTGGCATGTGCTAATTATATCAACTTTCCCTTCTTTCGCCTACAGCTGCTAAAAAATTGGCTGGTTGCTAAAAAGGAGAGAAGATAGTAATTTTTAGCTACAGGGTTTCTTTTCTTAAAATAGATCAGTATTTCAGGAAGTCATGTCCTATCATTGTCCCCTTTGGTAATAATGTTTGCCCTAGGCCTAGGCTATCTTATCTACCATTTCATTTCTTACTTGATTTAAAGAGATATTTCAGGGTTCAAATGCCAATGTGTCCAACTATTTTCCTCGATCATGCAGCATTCATATGTGGTCTCAGAATTCTACTCAGGGGCTTCTTCCCAGGATGTCTGTGGACATTCTCAGCCATCCAGGTCATGGTTGTTCCAAAGGTACTTTTTCAAGAGGCAACTGGACTTTCTGGTTTTTCTTTGAAGATGTTTTGCTTCTCATCCAAGAAGCTTCTTCAGAGTTGAAGACTTCTTCCCAGGAGTTAAGCTGTTAAAAAAAAAGTCAACATGGCAGTCATGATTGTGCAATCAAACCCTACCCCATCTTATGTCTATTGTGGTTAATGGGCAGAGTTGCAGCCACTATCTTGACTTTGTTGCCCACACCATGGATACCCTTGATACCCAATAAGGTTAACTCTTTCATAAATCCTTGTATCAAAATTACTAGTAGTTTCAGTGGAGGAAAAAGTCTATTGCACAATTTCCAATCAAATACCTTCCAGTTTTGTTAATGTAGGGTCTACAAGGGAGGGAAAGCATTGGAATAGACCACAACAAAGTTTAATGACTTCTACTATGAAGAGGGCAGCATCCAGAAGTTCTGGAGTCACAGCATGGTCCCACTAGCATCTTCTATCTATTAAATCTATGGAGTTTGTGAACACAAGGACTCACCATTCCAAAAGGCTGAAATAAGTATTCTAAGACCAAAAAAAAACCCAGTAATATTAAAGTTAGAATAGAAGATGACCTTTCAGCAAGTACAAGTGCAAAATCCCCATTATATAAGCATTCTATTGGAGCTTGATTAAAAATGCAGGCTGTAAAAATATGTCTAATGAATGATGAACACAGTCTGTAAAAATCATTGTGAATCTTCCTCATTATGCAACGGGATACAGGTTTTTATATGCCATTGGAGCAGGGTTGGTTTTGTTGGCAAACTAATTCTCTCTATATATAATTTAATGACAATTTTAAACACAAGAATCAATGCAAACTAAAACAGACCAAAAACCAAAAGAGAAAAAGAAAAAACTTTTTAAAAAAACCCCAAAGGTGGAAAAAGAAAAAGAGTAGCAGACAAATAGAAAAGAAAGAAGAAAGATATAAAGAAGGAGCTTCCAACCTTCTTTACAGCAGTTATAAGTACAATTATAAATTGATCCATCTCTCTCTAAAATTACATTGTGACTCCCTTCTTTCTATTGTCTGTCTTATTTAATCATCAAAACCGTAAGTTGTAAGTTCATTTTTTTTTCTGTTTTACGCAAAAAGTCCATAAAGGGTTTACAGTAACTAATAAATGTAGATATTTTCAAATACATCACTTTGACCATATTAGTGTTTTCTGTCATCCTCACCAACAATTCCACTGTTGTGGAACATAGATAGAACATAAAATAACAGGGTTGTGAGGGAACTTGGAGGTCTTCTGGTCTAAGCAGGAGATCATTCCTTCATTCCGGAAAAATGGCTGTCCCACCTCTTCTTGAAAACATCCAGTGAAGGAACAGCCACAACTTCTGGAGGCAAGCTGTTCTAACTGTAGGTATTGCCAAATCTTTCCATCTTTTATGTCTACAATAATCTTGCTGCAGTTAGATATAAAAACAATGTTCCATGCCTATTTTTTCCAACTGCTTGCCAGTCCCAAGGGGAAGAGTTTTTGTTTCAGTTGAAAGTTAGTCTTTAAAATCCTTCAAATCACTGCCTGCATTTGAATCAGGAATTGCATTTCTTTCATCTACAATGTTAGGAAGGTGAAAAGTGAAAGATTCCCCATTTCTACATAAGGAATCTGATTGATGTGGAAACTCCATAATGAAGAGGTTACAACTCAGCTAAGATGCTCTATCAGTCTGCAATGCTAGAGTTCACTTGGAACTGGAATGCAAAAGAACCAGTTACAAGCAGGGACCTGGGGAATACATTGGTTCCCTGAACCAAGAAATGGTGCATAAAAAGAATGCCATCCCTGGATGGATATCTCCAAATAGGAGAGTTGAGAGGTTTATTTAACATATAAAATTCCAATGTTTTAGGAAGCATGTTAAAATCGTGCCCTAAAAATAAGTACTGAATATAAAGGTTTGCACTACCCATAACTGCTGATTTAAAATCGTATATATCTCTTACACATTTGTTGTGGTAGCCAAACAAAGTCTAAGTACAGATGGGTGAAAAGACATTATCGCATACCTAGGATATGCATGCTTTCATATATGTTGTAGATCAGGGCAGTGGTGAAATCCCGCCAGTTCTGTCCAGCTCACGCAAACCAGTAGCAACAGTGGCGCGTGGTTCGGCGAACTGGTAGCTGTGCAAGCGAGAGGCTCCGCCCACCCACCCAGATGTCATTAAAACCAGGAAGTAACCCTTTTTTGACCCTCTGCGCATGCACAGAAGGCTTTGCGCATGCGCAGAGGGTCAAAAATCGGACATGATGATGGCGCATGTGCGAGCGGAGCTAGCATGCATGGCGCACACACTTCTGAACTGGTAGGGAAGGTAAGTAGATTTCACCCCAGATCAGGGGTGTCAAACTCACGTCATCACATTGTTGTCACATGATGTATCAGGACTTTTTTCCCCTTCGCTAAATGGGGGGGTGGGAATGGCTAGCACGCATCTGGCCTGTAGGCTGTGAGTTTGACAGCCCTGTTGTGGGTGATAACATATAGACAGATGTCTTCCATGTGTATTGGCACATATACAGTACAGTGGGAATGTGACAGGAAACTAATTTCTCCAGTAGAGCCCACAACAAAACTCAACTTTTTCTCCTCATCTTCATTAAACTTTTCCTAATGCTCAGTCCAGAGGAAACACAGTCTGTCAGTTTAATTATTTACAATAGCCTTAAAGGCACCACACTTGGGGCACATGACCTTTTCAAGGCCAATTTTTTCCTGTAACAAAGAGTGAAATAATCTGTAAGACTCATCCTATGGCTGAATTCTGCTGAAATGTAAGATTTTTTTAAAGGTATTTGCCCCATCTGCAAATATGATTGAATGAAACAATTGTTGTGTATGCCCTTTAGAAACACACATATATTTTATGATCAGGCATTCATCTTTTTTTTGTACAATCTAAAAGTTTGTATTAACCGTATTTTTCGGAGTATAAGACGCATCGGAGTATAAGACACACCGGAGTATAAGACGTACCTACCTTTTTTGGTGTGGAAAAGAAGAAAAAGAAATCTCCCTCTGTCTCTGCCTCTGAGCAATTTTGCCTCCTTGCAGCAAACAGCCTGCTTTACTTTCATTTTCGTTTTCAGCATAGTTTGATTAGCACAAGGGGAAAAAAAATCTGCTCCAGCAATTTACCTCTTTGCAGCAAGCAGCAGAGCCCTGCGCAAAACAGCTGAGAGCAAATCAGCTGAGAGTCGGGAGGCCGATCCAATCAACTTGTGCTAATTAGGTTGTGCTGAAGCTGAAAGGAGCTGTTTTTTCTTGCTGTTTGCTTGCAAGGAGGTAACTGGTGCGAGGCACAGGCCAAAGGGGGGGCAGCGGGAGGAGCTACATTTGGTGTATAAGACGCACCTAAATTTTCACCCCCTTTTAGGGAGGAAAAAGGTGCGTCTTATACTCTGAAAAATACAGTACTTCTCTCTTTTATATCCTTCTCCTCCTTATGGATTTTTTATCAAATCATAATTTAAATCATTACAAGACCTCTCTAACATAAAGTGTTGTAAGGGAATCAAAAAGTGATCATTCATGCTTGCAAGGGCCAAGGGCAGCTACACACCAAGGTGGCTGGTACAATGGGGCATAATAACTTACTTTTTTATAGGAGAATTTGCTAAACTGTAGACATAGGTTACGCAGGTGCAAATATAAATCACCTGCCTCAGTGCGCTTATATAAAAATGGTTAAAGCTGCTTTGAATTCTCAGAAAAGGCAGTCATTCTCAAGTAAACGTTTGCATGTTCCCTAAACAGATTAAGAATGACTGATAATTGTTTTTATGGGTTTGGATTTAGAAGAGAATGTTCAAGAAAACTTTTTCATAAGGCAATAGACCACACGAACCTTGGCAATCAAAATCCAATATAAATAAAGTTTCAAACAAATCCTTTGGACAATAATTTTCATAGTATTTGTTCTGTGTCTAGAAACACTGATCTGTAAAGATTCAGGGAAACATTTACTTCCTGGAACTTGGCCTGTTTCACTACTAGACACATACACGCTCTTCTTTCAGCTAGGTTAAAGCTTTAAGACTAAGCAGGAGGATAGCATATCAGATACGAACAAAATCAGATGAACTGAAGGCTATGCCATTGCACAGATTTTTCCATCAGTTGTGTCATTTGTGTCCACTCACGTGAGTGGTGGGCAAGCACATGCACAATGCTCCACTCGCACGAGCAGAGGGCTCTTGCACTCATGCACAAAGCTTCATTTGTGTGAATGAAGTTTCGTGCATGAGCACCTTCCGCTCACATGAGAGGAGCTTCACAAGTACCCTCCGCTCGCACACAAAACTCCAGTTGGGTGAGTGGACAGTGCACTCATGTGCACCTGCCACTCACACACACACAACCCCTTGCGCTGGGCCAGACCGCCAAGCTGGAAAGTTTGGGGATCACTGCTTTACATGTTCAAGACATCACCATACATGATGTATATTACAGCTCCAGCAAAGGTGGGTTTCAGCAGATTCTGACCAGTTCTGGAGAACCGGTAATGGAACTTTTGAGTAGTTCAGAGAACCGGTAATAAAAATTCTGACTGGCCCCACCCCTATCTATTCTCTGCTTCCCAAGTCTCAGCTGATTTGGAGGAAATGCAGTAACATTCCCCTGGAATGGGGAGAGAATGGAGATTTTACAGTATCCTTCCCCTGGAGTGGGGTGAGAATGGAGATTTTACAGTATCCTTCCGCTGCCACACCCACCAAGCCACGCCCACCAAGCCAAGCCAAGCCACGCCCACCAAGCCAAGCCAAGCCCACCAAGCCACACCCACAGAGCCGGTAGTAAAAAAATTTGAAAAATTTGTAATTTAACAGCCCCCCCCTCCCGTTGGAGAGGTGGGCCGTTAAAAAGTTTGATGTATAAATAAATAAATAAAGTGGGGTGGGGGTGGCAGTGTACCTCGCTTTTCCATGACATGGCACTGCTTCACTCCATCATAGACAGTTGAGGTGGCTGTGGTTCATAAAGGAAAGTAGCACAGTCTCACACAGCCCCAATTTCTCCATCCTATTTCACAGCATCTAGGGAGGACTTTGTTCTGAAATGCAGCATATCAACATTGGAACAAATAAACAAATATTATGACTGATTCCTGGAGACCTGTGCATAAGTTTCTTCCCAATCATAAATGCAAAGCAGTCCAAACAATAGTGTGCGCTTTAAATATTTATGCCCTGCCAATGTCACCTAGAGAAGCAATATTTTCTTATTTCTTAGGTTGGCTTAAATCTAACCAAACCAGAAAGATAAGAGTCGGGTTCTTTTTTTAAAAAAAAATAATCTGTGCACAGCCTTTCATTTCCACATGTTTTGGAAAATGGGGATCTGGTCTATGTTGTTCTCAAAAGCTTGTGCAAAGTCCTGATCGGGACGTGTCTCTGTGTGTACCCATAAATCCATTTTTACATTCCCCCTTGGAAACATTTACGTTGTGGAACTTTTACTTCATAGTGTTCACTGAGCGTTCGTAAAACAGTTTTATGACGGGCCACTTGCAAGGTGATGCCCTTAAATAGATGACCTTAAAATTCTTAACAGGAACTATTTAATGAGCTAATAACCTTTTGGTAGAGGCAAACCAGGCAAGTGACTTCTCTTTGTCAAGTGGGGAGAAAGAGCACAGACTTTGCAATCCCTTTGGGCATTTTCTCAGGGAGAATTCGTTCAGATTCATATTTTGGGGGCAGGCAAAATACCCAATAATAATTAGTATTTTTAAAATTAAAATGCAATTATAAAATCTGCAAAAGTCAGGACTGATTACAACATGGGAGTCTGTGCTGGTGCAGTTACACAGCAGGGCAGACAGCGTGAAGAAATAGAAGCAGGTCAGCCTCGTGCAGGAGTCCAAACAAAAAGCACTCACAGACATTCCAGCTTTAACTTTATTGTAAGGTGACAATAACAGAATGTATTGTCTTGTACTTGCAAGTCTGAAAGTACATCTCCCCACCCCCCTTGTCTTTACAGTCCAAGAAACTAGAGAGGGTGCCTTTTGAAACATTTGCCACACCCCTGTTCCTTCTGTGGATTCAACTGACATTTGTCTGCCTGTTGCCTCCTCTGTGGCTGTTCTCCCTGTTTCCCAAGGTCATTCTCATATACCATTACAAAATGAATGATTGAATGGTACAGCAAAAGCATTGGTCCTAGAGATAAAAGGATGGTCCTCTATTTCTTTCCAAGCAAAATATGATGTGTTGGTTACTTCTTTTAACACCTCTAATATATTTGGAGTCATGCTACTGGGAAAAATAGCTTCCTCCATCTTATCCTCACTCATCACATCCTCCTTAAGACCTTGTCTAGAGGCCTAACGGAAGCTGAGGAACAAGCCATTACTGAAGCCACCTCAAGTGTCAGGGAGAAGTGAGGGAATAGAGATCATTATCAACATGTTGAAAACCATGAGGAATATTTTTAAAATGAGGGTGTATTATTATTATTATTATTATTATTATTACTACTACTACTACTACTATTATTATTATTATTAACTTTATTCATTAAACTTGAAACTCAATCAACTGAACATTCAAAAATGCATCACAAAAACCATTGACTGTTGCTAATGGTTGAATTATTATTATTATTATTAGTAGTAGTAGTAGTAGTAGTAGTAGTAGTAGTAGTAGATTAGTTGCCTTGCACTAAGGAGAAACATAGATCCTGACTGGAATTATTCCATTTATATTTTAAATAAGCTTTTGAACTGGAACATTTACATTCCCATTTTCTAGGTAAGAAAGTGAATCAACCAGCTGGTGAATATCCTAATTCCACCCTTATGTAACTGAGTTTGAATCTGAATCCTAAAAGCACACACTGGCTCTTTTCCCCTGATCATCAAACTCTCATGAATGGGAACATACTATACAGTTCTACATTGCCTTTGTGGCTGAATGGACCACCAGCATCTACAGAGGCAGACCCCAAAGGCAAGATGGCAGAAGTGAAATGCCTACAATGCAGATACAAAAGTGATGGGGCTTGCATCACAAAGCTGCTCCTGCTTTCTTACTTTTTTGAACACCATTGCTGCCCCCATGGCCATAATGGCTTCTCCCCATTTGAAATCCCTAAAAGCAACCCAAGACAGGGAAAAGCTCTTTTCTCCAAACAGCTTGATGAACACAAACTCCCCTTCCTCCTGTTGGAAGAAATATCCAGATCCAGGTCCAGAAAGGCACTGGAGGCAAGATGGAGGCTGGAGGCTGATTGGAAAGATGGTCCATTTATTGATGAAGCAGAAGGACATGGGTGGTTCTAAGCAGCTGACCACATGGAGTTGTGAGTGGGGGGTATTTATACCTTCTCTTGGGCTTTGCACTTGAACTTCCTATTCCTGTGCAAGAACATATATTCTATTGATTGTTGTAGGGGTCATAGCTGGCTCTGTAGGTTGTCTGAGCTAAGTTTGGTTGAAGTTTGGAGGGTGATGCAATGTCCTTAGGAGATTTTACAATGTGGTAAACTCTGCTGCTAGATGGTAGTGGGTTAATCCTACCTTTGTTCAGACCTTGCTGCAGGAAGTAATGGATTACCAAATCCGTATTTCTAAAGCTGCCCCAGCTCAGTATTTGTGTGGAGGGACAGGGAGTTGGGGCTCTGAATTTCTCTTTTAGGGGAAATATTTTATCCTGCCTTTTTTAAATATTTCTCAAAATATTTCACCTTCTGGGGGGGGGTAGTTCTCACACTCCCTTAGAAATAACTGAAACACCATCCAGAGAACAAACTGATGCTGAGACAAAAGAGAGCCTCCTCTTATAAGTCATATCTGGCCCACAGATCAGGGGTGAAATCCAGCAGTTCTGACAGGTTCTGGAGTACCGGTAGTGGAAATTTCGAGCAGTTTGGAGAACTGGCAAATACCACTTCTGACTGGCCCCAGAATGGGGTGGGAATGGGAATATTGCAATATCCTTCCCCCAGGAGTGGAGAGGGAATGGGGATTTTGCAGTATCCTTCCCCTGGAGTGGGGTGGGAATGGAGGTTTTGCAGTATCCTTCTCCTGCCATGCCCACCAAGCCACGCCCACCAAGTTATACCATGCCCACCAAGCCACGCCCACAGAACCGGTAGTAAAAAAAATTGGATTTTACAACTGCCACAGATTATAGCTTCTTCTCCATGCCTGATTTACCAAATAGTGTTAAAGTAGTTGGAACAACATACCACAAAAAGTCTAAGGTAAATTCCCATTAATCAGTTAGGGCTTTTCTCTTTTCTGACAGTGTGATTTCATCTTGGCAAATATTTGGTGAAAAAAAGTATTTGGCATCTTACATGTTTCTTGTGAAACTTGTTTTGAAATACCATAACAGAAGTTCTACTTACAGTCTAGAAAGAAACCCGGAGCCTTGGTCATCAACATGCTCATACTTATGAATGAGAAATAATTTATGTGAATATGACACATCTGTAATTTGTTGCTGGGCTGTAGGCTAACCAGAAAGATCACATCAGTCTTTACTGGTTTAATTCAGGTTATGCCTACTTACAAATGTCACTCTTTAAGAGAATAACAGAATAACAGAGCTGAAAGGGTCCTTTCAGTTCTTCTGGTCCAACCCACTGCTAAGGCAGCAAGCCTTATAGTACCATTTCAGACAAATGGTTGTCCAGTCTCTTCTTAAAAACTTCCAGTATTGTGGCACCTACAAGTTCTGGAGGCAATCTATTCCAGAACTTGTTCTCCACAACTTCTGGAGAACAATCTGTTAATTGTTCTAACTATCGGAAAAATTCTCCTTAGTTCTAGATTGCTTCTCTCCTTGATTAGTTTCCATCTATTGCTTCTTGTCCTGCCTTTGGCTGCTTTGGAATATAGGTTGACTCCCTCTTCTTTATAGCAATCCCTTAGATATTGGAACACTGCTATCTTTGTATATTTCTCCCCTGTCCCTACCTTTCTCCTTGTCTGTTTTCCCTTCCCCCAGCCCAGTTTCTTCCAAGAACATACCATGTTTTCAAATTAGTCATTATATTTGTAAAGGAACAGGTTCCATCCAGCTGAAGCTGGTTAAAGAACAACTTTTCAATCAGAGCCATCAGCCTTCTGCGAGTTAAGTTGGAAGGAAATGATCCTTGAAAAAAATCATTCTAGGTAAGCTATGAAAATTATGTCGTGCTTTCCAGTTCTCTAAAGAGTGACAATAAGTAGAAATTACTTCTAAATAACCTTGTTCTCCATCTTCAAATACTCCTACAGAGTGACTTGTTCGCTGTGTCTGGACCATGCCTATCTCCATATGCCCTTCCATAAAATGCCTGCCAATGTGTTAAAATAGAATAATTGCTAAGGTTCATTTACTTTTATGACAAGAGATAAAAATTAATTGCTGGGGCTTCCACAGAAGCTGATCTAAAAGAGTGAGTGAAAAGATAGGATTTAACATGAAAAAACCACTGTGCACCATACCTTGGTGTTCCCACTGATTTCAATTAGAACCTACAGGTGGTTGTAATTTACATGGCAGGTAAATTTTTAAAAAACCAGGATACCGTGAATTTTAATCCTTTCTTAGGCACAATGCCAGCTGGGTGACCTTGGGACAGTCACTTCCTCTCAGCCCCAGAAAAGAGGTAATGGCAAACCACTTCTGAAAAACCTTGCCAAGAAAAGTGCAGAGATTTGCCCAAGCAGTCTCAGAGAATTGGACACGATTGAACAGAAGAAGAAAAAAATCCACATAGAACCACTAGTGTCAGTGGGTTACTAACATTGTGCGACTTTCAGATTCAGTTCCAAAATTGTGTTTTTCGTTCACAGAGGTACAAAGCTAACACTTGTCTGCAACTCTTTAAAAGAGACGCCTCTTTCCTGAGTTCACACAACTGCTTAAAGAGTTGCAGACTAGTGGCAGCCTCATGCTCCCCAGTGGTGGGATTCAAAATTTTTTACTACCGGTTCTGTGGGTGTGGCTTGGTGAGCATGGCAGGGGAAGGATAGTGTAAAATCTCCATTCTCTCCCCATTCCAGGGGAAGGATACTGCAAAATCCCCATTCCTATGGCTAGATATCACTTAGGGCTCAGTTGCACTGAAAAAAAAAAATTAGCAGCTCCAAGTTGTATTTCACATTTTGCCTGCTGACATTCCCTTCTTTAATATCATTTTACAAGGCACACAATTCCTTTGCATCTGCCCACTGTGTATAAAAAGAAAAAGAATGAACCATTCCCTGCTCAAGTAACCTTTTCAAGAGGTGCATTTAATAATCCCTGTCATGGCGCCCACTTGGGATTTTTTAATTCAGCCCATGTGTGACGAAAAGCAACATGAACAAAATGGATAGATGGAGCACATCTAATTCCCCTGCTCAGTTCCAGCATTTCTTTTTTTAATGCAAGACACGATTTTTTATTTCTGTTTCTAATTTTTTAAACACTTGTATGAGGTTTTGTTATAAAGTCTGTGTTTGCATTCATTTTATTAAAAAGTATTAACTTTTGAAAATCCTACCAAATAGGTACGGGAGGATGTGACTCAGGGGTGAAATCCAGCAGGTTCTGACAGGTTCTGGAGAACCAGTAGCGGAAATTTTGATCAGTTTGGAGAAACTGGTAGCAGAAAATTTGAGTAAATCAGAGAACCGGCAAATACCACCTCTGTCTGGCCCCAGAGTGGGGTGGGAATGGAGATTTTGCAGCATCCTTCCCCTGCCACGTCCACCAAGCCATGCCCACCAAGCCACACCACGCCCAAGCCACGCCCACAGAACCAGTAGTAAAAAAAAATTGGATTTCACCACTGATGTGACTACACTATAGTAAAAGTGCTTCATCATTATCGCTGCCCCGAACTGTGCCCAGGAATGCATTCTCCAGTCATTGTGGTAACCAGCCATTGTGGCTAAGAGGTTGATACTAGGCTCCAGTTGGTAGTCTCCTTGTTCTGTCTCCTGAGTCTTCCTAATCGTTGTGCACTGCTCTTCCCAGGTAATTGGGGATTTCCCTGCAAATACTTGCATCATTTCTATTTGTGGAAAAAGGATGTAATGATGGGAGATAGGAGGAAGAGCCTAGATAACAGGATGGCAAACAAAATCTGACTCTGAAAGGGAAGGGGAGAAAGCCTGCAATATTGGCAAATATCTGTAGCCCTCTGAGCCTGTGGGTTTTTTTCTGAATGTTTTGCTACCAGACTAGGTAACATCTTCAGTGGAGTTTAGGAAATGTCAGTGTTCAGAAGAACATTTGTTTAAAAAAATAAAATAAAAATTAAATTGTTAAACATGTTTATATGAGTTTCTTGTGGTCAGTAGATCTTGTGATGGGTATGGCTGTGTCAAGTGAGAAAGCATCTCAGAAGGGACCCTCCCAAGTTTTCAGGAGAGTAAAAGTAAGGGATGGGAGGTGTACTTCCAGACTTGCAAGATTCTTCCACTGCAATCTTACAATAAAGTTGTTACTTGTGGTTGTGCCTCTTATCTGTGGGACCTTGGAGGGCTATTATTATTATTATTTATTCATTAAATTTTTATATCTCCCCTCTCCCGAAGGACTTGGGGCGGTGAACAGCCAGGATTAAAAAACATACAATATAAACATTAAAATACTTTAAAACATAATTAAATCTATATTGGCTTCCCCCAATTTAAAACCCCTTACCCATAAAATTAACCAATTAAAAAATTTTAAGCCAGCCCAGCTTGCTGAAATAAAAAAGTCTTCAGAGCCCGGCAAAAGGTCCGGAGGTCCAGGATCAGTCGTATCCCTGGAGGTAGCTCATTCCAGAGGGTGGGTGCCCCCGCAGAGAAGGCTCTTCCCCTGGGGGTCGCCAGCCGACATTGCCTGACTGACGGCACCCTGAGGAGACCCTCTCTAATAGTAATACAAACAGAAGAGTATCTACAAACATGCTTCAGGTAAGGAGACTTAAATGCAGCAACTATATGGGGAAGTATATAAAAATGTGAATCCCAAGAAGAAGAATTTAAGACTAAGGTAAAAATAGCCTAGGAAAATAAGTGTTAGAGAGGGAGAGGTACAAAGGAAAAAATATACCACCAACAGTAGACAGGTACAAAGGGAAACTGTGACGTGCAAAATGTAAAAGTATTACTTTGCTCAAGCATAGCATAGCAAGAACTAAAGCCAACCTTTAAAAAAAAAATCACCCTCTACTAACCAAGGTATGTCAAAGACCTAGGAAACAAGATAGAAAGTAGCAGCAGTGAGATGTTTCAGTGTCATGCTGAAATACCATAAACCCAAGCCTGAATTCCTGGCCAAACATTTCCCTAGCAAGAGTTCTGTAAACCTGTCCCTGACCAAGAAGCCACGCATTGCCCCCATTCATTCATTTCTCTCACAAAATTCTTGTGGCTCATAATCTGAAGGCTCAGAGCATCCTTCCTACCAAGAATGAACTCTGGATCTCTGCCGGTCTGTCTATCTGTCTATATGAAGTTTAGAACTGAGGACCAAATTGCATCCCTAACACATGGACCTCAACCACTTTAGGATTCATGCATGCCTTCTCTTTGACAATAAACAGATGATCACCAGGAATGCAAAGAAATTGAACTACTATATTCTTGGCGGTATAGTTTAGGGGGAGGTGGGCAGTTAAGCTTCAGATCTGCCATTTGCGTTTTGGAGAAAAACTGCTCACTTTTTCTAGAGACTGTCAAGTCTCTTTATCTCACCCATAAGCTTGCCTCCATCACATGCCTAACATTGGCATGTAGCTCATAGAAGATTAGTGATGCAAGGAATGCAAGCCTAAAGGCTGAAAAAGGATCCCACCCCTTCCCTCGTAACCTTCACAAGCCAGAAGGAGTTCAAAGGCTTTCTTTACAGTCCCCGTGCCACATTGTTGCTAGAAAAACGTGGCTTCTTGTGCACTTTCCAACAATTGACCAACAATTCACCTCAGGCTCAACCCTCTTGTCTTCCCTCATCTTTGCCTACCCTTCCCAGCTCATAGAGCAAGAGTCATCCTACTAGCATTGCGCTACCATCTTAAGTAATGGTGAAATCCAATTTTTTTTACTACCAATTCTGTGGGCATGGCTTGGTGGGCGTGGCTTGGCGGGCTTGGCAAGGGAAGGATACTGCAAAATCCCCATTCCCACCCCACTCCTGGGGGAAGGATATTGCAAAATTTCCATTCCCACCCCACTCCGGGGCCAGCCAGAGGTTGTATTTGCTGGTTCTCCGAACTGCTCAAAATTTCCACTACCAGTTCTCCAGAACCTGTCAGAACCTGCTGGATTTCACCCCTGATCTTAAGTATCTACAGCACCTGGACATCTCTCACTGTGTTGTTGAAATAAGATTCATCTGCCAGTCTAAATGGCTTCTGTCTATTACATTGTGGGGAGTCCTTCATCTCAGTTCCCAAAATATGTTGAGTCTCTCCAGTTTATCCTTTTGATGTGTACTATGGCAGCCGCATATCGTGCCTACTAATTCCAGGTAAATTGCTTTTCCATTATTTTGTCCTGGCTTCAGTATCTCAGTATCCGGCTGGCCTTGACTAATTAGAATTCTTAACTACACCAAGCAGGGTAGAATCTGGCTAGTATTTGGGGAGGGGGAGGACTTAGCTGTCAGCCAGAGTGGAAAGTAAAAAAAAAAAAAAATCCCAGAAAGTGGCCATGGTAAATCACTTTGTAACTCTGCCAAGGAATTGGCATCAGTAGTCAACAAGACTTGGGCACAACTTGTGGGTCCCTTTTATCTTTTTAGAACTTGTCCTGAAGGAGTACGGCATATTAAGATTCCAATAATAAAGCTATGTAGCAATTCTCCACGTGTTGACCTTCCTAAACGAATGTTCTTGCTAAACCCATTGTCAGTGAGAATGAAGGAAGTCTGGCAATAAATGATTGCTCTGGCCCCAGCTGGCAGCTGGCACTTTCTTGTAGGCGGGCGTGCTTGCTTTTTGGACATTCTTCAGCATCTGATAAATTAACATTGCAAGTTGCCAAAATATAGTAAAGGGAACACACTTGGAGCCTGGCATCTAGACAAACAACTCGTTTCAGAACCAGGAAAATCTTTTAGTTGTCTAAGAAAGATAAAACTCTTCCTTCTGACTAGCTTGCCTTTCTTGGTTTAGCTGGGAGCTGATTTTCTTTATTCAACCAGTGGGAAGATTTATCAGGTGCCGGGCGGGGGGGGGGGGGAGACAATTTATCAATGAAACCTTTCAGCCAGGTTAGAATTTTCATATAGTAGGAACCCACTTTTGCTTTCTTTTTTTCCCCCCAAATGCATTACTTTCTGCATGGAATGAATATAAATATATACTGAAACCAACTATAAAGAAAATCAATTTAGACGAATAACAATAATGCCAGGCTTCCAGGGGTGGGCTCCTGGGGGTTCGCAGGAGTTCGGAGGAACCTCTAGCTAAGATTCTGTGCATTTCAGAGAACCCCCAAATCCCACTCCTGGCTGGCCCCGAACCACCCCGCCTCTCCTAGGAGTCCCCATGCGGCCAGTTTTGGATGCAGGTAAGTGCAGGGTATGTGTGGAGGCTCGGGGGGGGGGGAAACAGGCCTATCAGAAGTTTGGGCCTACCAAGGGTTTTCACCCTCCCAGAGGCTTGAGGAAAGCCTCCGGAGCCCGAGGAGGACAAAAACACCATGGTGCAGATGGCTGACTAGGCCATGCCCACCCAGCATCTGGGCAGAGATCCCCTTGCTAAAAAAATTTGAAGCCCACCCCTGCAGGCTTCATATCAGAGACTTAAAAGTATCAATAACTCTCTCTAAAAAGTTGAATTATAAATATCCACAAACAATTTCCAATCTAATGTAAACATTCTATTAATCAAACTTCCTTCCTCCTTGTCATTATCTTCCTTCCTCCCGCCCTCTCTCCCTCTCTCCCCAGAAATCCCGCTGGCTTCCCCATTTATTTTCTTTCTGGGAAGCTTTCAGGGAAAAAGTCAATGGGGAAGCCAACAGGAAGCTGAAAACCAAGGCCAGCAGGCAGGTAAGTAGTTGCTGTTGGATAGGGAAGGAGGGATGTACAGGGGTGTGGGTCAGAAGGGTATGTGGAGATGTGTGAGAGATGCCCTGTTGGTCGGGGAGAGCATGTGGGTGGGTGTTACAGGTTGGGAAGGGTACATGAAGTGCGTGAGAGGTGATGTGTAGTTTGGGTAGGGCACACGGTGTGAGGCAGTGGTGAAATCCAATTTTTTTTACTACCGGTTCTGTGGGCATGGCTTGGTGGACGTGGCTTGGTGAGTGTGGCAGAGGAGGGATACTGCAAAATCTCCATTCCCTCCCCATTCCTGGGGGAAGGATACTGCAAAATCTCCACTCTGGGGCCAGCCGGAGGTAGTATTTGCCGGTTCTCTGTACTACTCAAAATTTCTGCTACCGGTTCTCCAGAACCTGTCAGAACCTGCTGGATTTCACTGCTGTTGTGAGGGTCAGTGGGGTCATGGGGTGACACATGGGTCGGGGTACCACATGGGCCAGGGAGAATGAGCAGGGGGTGGCATGGGTTGGGAAGAGTGCCTGGGTGGGCTTCGGAGTATGTGACAGGCCAGCAATTCCATTCCCTTGAGAGTCATGGATCCTGGATTTTGGATTGCACTCTGTAAATTAGCCCATTTGAGATACCTTGGTTCAAAATTTGTTGCCCTATGATGCACCAGTTCATCCAGTTAAAGGTCATGACAATAAGAGTTTTAGTAGTATATAGATTAAGAAGGATTACAAAACATGATATTTTCTAAATCCAAACATAGTATATCCATGTAGCAGAAAGCTACTCTCCTGGTTATGTATGTCAACACAAGGTATGCTTTTGGTATTTTGCTAGTTAGTTTGAGGACCAAATAGGGGAGTTCCACGCTGGAAATGGCCGCTGGATTGATCGCAGACTCCACCTCCCTCCCCTCCCTCTTTGTTCTCTGCTCTCCACCCATCCATCTTTTAGATTATCATATTGATGCATTCTCATTGTGTTCTTTTTCTTTGGTTTATTTATTGTTCTATCATTTTATTTCTGTTCTGCGTACTCCCTTTTCATTTCTTGCCTTCTTGTAAGCCAACCAGAGTAGCCCCATGACCAGGTAAGTGGCAAATAAATGTAGTAAATAAACAGATCTTTTGAGCACACTTTGAGATGTGACTGAAAGGTTTACATATTTAATTCACCAACTGTATCTTTTAACAAGGCTGGCTATTCAAGTGCCCTATATGCTAAAAAGCAGATTTAGTTTTTACATAACTAGCACCTATAACATGACTGTTAGTTTATTTTCCACACTGACAATATATTCCAATTTTTGATGAAGTTAGTATTTGGCTTAATTCAATAAAAAATTTGAATATGTGTTTTGACGGTTTTATTTTTTGTATCTTTCAACATTTTGATTGGATTTAAAACAATCTAAAGATTAAAAAAGAATTGAATTGAAGATAACAAATCACTTGTGAATACACAGCTCCAAATGTTATATGCAAATATAAGGCTGCTTCCCCTAAAACACAGTGCAGGAAGAAAACCTTCCACACAAATTGCAACTTGCTTTTCTACCCTACCCCCCAATCTGGCTCTCAAGAAATTTGAATTTCATGTGACTAAGCATATGACTAACTTGCAACAGAAGCTAGATAATAAAGTTTCCATTAACAGACTTACCTGATCTAATCATGATTTATCATAGACTAACTCTGAAATCAGGTCACTTCCTTTCTCATTTACACAAGACTTGTTCACCTTGCACAATTTCCTTTTTTTTTTTAATACTGTGATGATAGGATTTTGCCACCTTCTTCATCTGAGTGGGGGAAGACAATCCAGCTATGTTTTCCAATATTAGCCATCTCTAAATCTTGACATGCTTAAACAAGAGTCTGAGCCTAAAAAAGAATTCCAAGAAAAAGCTAGAAGAGTTTGGATATTATTTCATTTATGAATTATATTTATAACTTAGCACGTATGTCACTGTCTCCACCTGTTTTTTCCCCCAACAAAGACTGAGAGGGTAGCTGGCTCAAAATCACCCAGTGCATTTCCATGGTTGACAATGGACTAGAACCTGGATATCCCTGGTGCCAGTCCAACATCTTAACTTGTATATGTTTTTCCCTACATAGATAGAGATACACATAGAATCATCTCTGAATCACTATGTACTAACAACATATTGCATTAGTAGTTGCAAAATCCATCATACTTGATATCATTTCCTTCCCATCGTTTTCATTCAACACTGTAGCTTTTTTTTTAATGTCATTTTTAACTTCAATTCAATCGTGTCCAATTCTCAAAGACTTCTGGACAAGTCCCTGTAGTCTTCTTGGCAGGATTTTTCAGAAGTGGTTTGCTATTGCCTTCTTCCTAGAGCTGACCCAAGATGACTGGCCCAAGTTGACCTAGCTAGCTTCCTGCCCAAGGCAGGACTGGAACTCCTAATTTTTAGCCTTAACCATGACACCAAACTGGCTCTTCTAGCTGCATTAAATTTAGCTATTTGCCAGTGCAGCAATTAAATTTAGCTATTTGCCAGTGCAGCATTATTAAATGGTTGTGAGGCTGGTCAGATTGACAACAGGACATGAATGTTCAAGCCTTAATACACCAATGGCTAAATGCATCCAACCATAGAATTTGTTTTGTTCTACCTTCTGGTGTGGGAGGGCTCTATGATGACTGGACTATCACCTTCCCCCCAGAGGTCATCTACTCTCTTCAGTCATTTCAGGTTTCTTTCTTCTCCTTCCCAAAGAATGCCACACTTCCACTCTTGCCTTCCTTCAGATCTGAGAAGTAGAATGGTGTGGAAAACTAAGAATAACGGAAGGAAATGAGAGCCAGTGTTTCTGACCTCCTTTAAAATTCCATGATTGAGCATGACTGCTGTACAAGAAAGCACTTATCTGTTCTTTTTCTTTAATGGCATTTCTGATTGAATAATTAGACAATTACAGTTTTCCTTATGTGGGATAAATAATGGTTAATCCATCACCTTCTGAATTTAGGCAAGTCAAGCTATTATCAAAACTACAATTATAGAGTCAGTAGAAATGGCGTTGCCTCACTTTATAAAGTCATGGATTAGATTTTATTTTTTTTAAAAAAATGTATGTAACGTCATATGTTTCTCAACAAAGCAGCTAGCAAGCAAATGGAAATAATTTCATGAACACCAATGGTGCTTCCTACAAAGGGCTATGCAAAACTTCCTAAAGTCAGCACAAATTATGTGGTGGGGTTGCTACATTTCAGGACTCCCCAAGGGTTTATGTCACCCAAAAATGTCTTCATTGCCATATCCAAAAATATCCCTTTTCAAACATGAGCTTGTAAAACTAGTAAACAGGGTATGCCAGGCACTTGCCAGGTCAAGACACAAGGTCAGCTGCGTTTAAGGAAGACAGAGAGACAACTAACATTTTGAGAGCTGTGGGAACGAAATGTACAGGTGAAATAACTCAGTAAGCCAAAAAATATGTACCTTAGGCAACTTGTGTTCTGTCCTGCTCCACTATCTCAGGTGAGCAGTGAATTAAATCAGGCTTGCTTGCCAAGAAAACAAATGTCTAGTACTGTAATTTCCCACTAAGGATCAGGGCAGAAAGAAGAATGGGAAATTCATTATATTTAAAGTGGGAACAGTTAAACAGGAAACTTGGATAAAGGAAACTCTTTCAGTGGTCTTTCAAATTAGAAGCTACAGATTTATTTAGAAACTAGTTTTCGGGAAACATCGAGGATATCACTTAAAATAAGGTTATTTGTTATTTTACAATTAAGGCACTATGGCCCCTCTGCAGTGATGAGAAGTCTTCCATCTGTCTCAATCTGTAATAATTGATACAAATCATTTGTAAAATTTTACTTTTCCCTATCTCTTTCATTCTTCTGGGAATGGAGACAGGATAAAGATATATGTGGATCTGGAAAAAAAACCAAAACCACAGGGAAAATGCAAGTGAGGATATATCTCAAAACTGTGGTCCCAAGCACATCTAACAAGATAGAAAATTATTGGACTAGTTGACCTTAGAAAATATTATTACACTTTTCAATTACAGCCCAGTTGAAACCACTAATTCATATGATTCTGAATGTAGTTTCTAGCAGTAATTCGTTTAGGGCAGAGAGAAATTGTGGCTTTGTAGATACAAGTACTCCTCGATTTACGACCACAATTGAGCCCAAAATTTTTCTTGCTAAGTTAGACATTGGTTAAGTGATTTTTGCCCCACTTTATGACCTTTCTTGCCACAGTTGTTAAGAGAATCACTGTAGTTGTTAAGTTAGTAACAGGATTATTAACTGAATCTGATTTCCCCATTGACTTGGCTTGACAAAAGATAATTACATGGCATCAGGACATTGCAACCGTCATAAATATAAACCGGTTGCCGAGTGTCTGAATTTTGATCATGTGACCATGAGGATGTTGCAATGGTCATAAGTCACTTTTTTCAGTGCCATTGTAACCTTGAATTAAATGGTCGCTAAATGAACTGCTATAAGTTGAAGACTATCTGTACTGATGAATTACCATTCCCATCATCCTTGAAGTATAGCCTGTGGTGTGGCAGGCTGAGAATGTAGTCCAGAAACAACGAAGATGTACACATTAGCCTATTTCTGACCTAGTGACTACAGATGGCAGAAAAAACAGGCATTCTGTATTCAAGGTAAACCATGTAAATGAAAAATGCCATCTCAAGAGTCAGATTAGCATTTTTCAACTTTGAAAACTTCCAAATGTGTAGACTGGAACTCCCATAATTCTTAGTTATGGTCATACCGAGCATGGAATTCCAGAACTTGAATTTGCCAAGATTGCCAATTGCCAAGTTGGAAAATTTGGACTTAGAAAAATGAATTCAACAAATTCTACAATGGCATTTTTTTCCAATTATTGTTGCAGTATCACTTTCTTGTTAAGCTGTAAAAGGTATATTATAAGGGGACTGAAAGTTCACCAATGACATATTTTCTACAAGATCAAGCGGTTGCAACATATATACTTTCAGCCCAGATGTTTTATTTTGCTAAACGTTTTGTGCTACTTGGTCAATGGTTTCTTGCAAATAAGGACAGGAACATTTTTCTAGAAGGCCACAATAACTAATAGTAACTTTAAATTTCCTTTCTTTTTCCAATCTAATGCATTTATTGTTCATTACATTCTTCTTTTAAAGTCCACAGAGAATTCATCAAACAAAAGCAAATATTTTTGGTATAATTTCTAAGCATGTTTCCTAGACAGCAACATCTTGAAGATAGCTTACTTCAAAAATATTTATAATTCAAGATCTTGTTTAGTTCATTTTATAGCATCCCAGTTCATTAAAAGACCTTCCAATGGTGTCTTCTTCTTGTCTTTATTGAACTTCATCTTAACTCAGGATGAACCATCACAGCCTCAAGCCACACCATTCATTGCACTGACATGTAGAAGTTCAGCAGCTGAACTCTATCAACTGTAATTTTGTCAAGAAAAGTTTTGCCAAATTTATGTTTGTCAGGTTGTTTTGAAAGCACAGGGTTTAATAAATTATGAACATGATAGATTGAGACTTCTTTTTGTTCCACTTTTTAGTTTTCTAATCTATAAACATAATCCACAAATCCATGAGATTAAATTTGATGTTTTTAATATCATGTCCCATCAATTTACATGAAAACTGAATGTGGATACAATGTGTACATCAGAAGAATAAAATCCAACCACCCCAAAGTAGGGCATTCTCAGTGTGCTCGTATATATTTGTCCTCAGGCCTCCTGCTTTCTCAGACTCTAGCCATTGCTTAATATTTATCTGGAATTTCTTCAGCCTGACCTGAATTTGACTCTTGTGTGAAACTGAAGAGAGCCAGAAAAAGTGTGCAGTGTTGTGCAAAATCCATCAGACAATCCACTTCAGGATATTTCATCAGCCTTATTTATTTATTTCCAAAGCATAATTTAAGAGGTTCTGCCATCTATACCTTCTTGTTTTGCATCAGAACTTATTTTTAGCTAGTTGTTTTTCTTAAATGGAGGTTTATGAACTTTTGCCCTTGGTATTGTGAATTGTACTGATGTTGTTTGGGTAATACTGATGAGAAGACAATTCCTCACCTCCACCCTTAGTTGTGAAGAGGAAAGTGGAAGGGAGTAGGTTAGAAAACAAATAGAAGGTGAAGCTTAAAGTCGATATTTATTTATTTATTTATTCATTCATTCATTTATAAAATTTATTGACCACCTCAATCTTTTTTTATTAAAAAGTTTTACAGAAGGTTTACATATTCCCCCCCTTCCCTACCACCCCACCCCCTCCCCTCCCTTACCCCCACCACCCCTCCCCCCACCGCTTCCCCTTCCCATCCGCCCACCTCCCCCCACCTCTTCCCAGAACAAATTACAGGGTATAACATTCAACAAACATAATCCATCGTAATCTAAATAATTATAACGTTCAGCATCTCTTATTCCTTCAATTTCCTAATTACCCTGCTAGCTTAATTACCTAAAAATACACCAAATATCTACATATTTATTCATAACCTATCTGCAACTTCTTATTCCAGTGTTTGCTTTGGATATAATCTATCCATCTTCTCCAGTCCCTCAAATATCTTTCATTTGAATGTTCCTTCATGTACGCCGAAATTTTTGCCATCTCCGCTAGGTTTGTTACTTTCATTGTCCATTCTTGGATTGTAGGTAGATCTTGTTTCTTCCAATATTGTGCCACCAACAATCTTGCTGCAGTTATTAAATTCAGAATCAAATTAGTCTCTATAACCGTACAGTCCGTAACTATACCCAGCAGAAACAACTGTGGTATAAATTGACCACTTCAATCTTGAGGGACCATGTGAGGTAGTCAGGGGAGACAAAAGCTGCTTGCCTGCTGAATTTTAACCTGTTTCGTAATGCCTAAGGAAGGTAATCCTTCTTTTCTTTTTCTTAGCCTTCCTTCTTTCTTTCTTTCCTTCCTTCCTTTCCGCTTGAAGGGAGAGGGGAAAGGGGAAGGTATGAATTAGTATCTTTTTATAAGAGAGTAGTTTGTGTGAGAAAGCCAGTTTGGTGATTTTAAGGCATCAGACTAGAAACTGTGAGACTATGGCTTTTTCTCACTCCTAGGAAAGAGGCATTAACAAACCATTTCTGAAAAACCTGGCCAAGAAAACCACAGGGACTTTTATAGGCAGCCTCCAAGAATTGAACACAATAAAAAAAAAAAAGTTTTACATGTGGGAATATGTCTAATAGCAATTTAGAAGTACAGTCTAATACCATTTACAGTTATTTTAGTGTATGAGCTGTGGTGGCGCAGTGGTTAGAATGCAGTACTGCAGGCTACTTCTGCTGACTGATTGCTGCCAGCAGTTTGGCAGTTCGATCCTGACCGGCTCAAGGTTGACTCAGCCTTCCATCCTTCCGAGGTCAGTAAAATGAGGACCCAGATTGTTGGGGGACAATATGCTGACTCTGTAAACCGCTTAGAGGGCAGTAAAGCACTGTGAAGCAGTATAAGTCTAAGTGCTCTTGCTATTAATTAATAATTACTAAATACCATTCAAGATTACTTTTTTTTTACTACTAAGTGATCATTTGAATTGAATGGTTCTTGACAAGACCTCAAAAACATGAAATATTTTATTAGCAACAAGGTTAAAAGAGCAGTAGTGGTAGATAAGCTATCTTTGCTATCAAGTTTTTCCCCCATTAAAGAATCTTCCCAAATTTCTGATACAATATTTTCAGAAGCATTTTTATAAACAAAACATGATATTTTGAGAGGCAGTATAAAAGCATTTAGGTTGTTATGCTGCAAAGGGCAGGAAGAGGACAAGGTATGGAAAGCAGAGTTGTGATTAAACACTTTTCATTGTGGTTCAGCTGGTAATTCTCTCTCCATATTGAACTCCAAAAAATCAGTTGCGCATGTCTATAGAAAAACCCAGCTGTGATTTCCCTCTCTTCCCCCAAATAAGGCCCCAGTACTGAATTTAATAGGAATTCCTAGGTAAACCAGCAGTAGGTGACTTGAGTAACAGCATGCATATGCTGTTATCCAATGTATTGTAAAATGTCAAAATGGAAATTGCTGGGCTTGCCTAGACAGCAGGAGTGGGAAATGGATGATCTTAAATGCAATGAGCTCAGCCACTGATACAAAACAATGACTGCAAACATTAAGTGGTCCACAAGACAACATAATATAAACCTTCTTGATAAGATACATTGAAATTTTATATGCTAAGACGATGTAGTATTGAAATATCTTTGTTCAAGTGTTGAAAAACAACAAATTCTCCATTTCTTTGGAAAGTTGCTTTCTTGTATCCTCTGATTAGCCCCATTATAGCATGCCAGCAATTACTTTTTGCTTTTTAAAAACATTGTTGCATTGTTCATTCTATGTTAAAACCTTTGTTGTTTTATGAAGAAGCAGAAACTCAGTTTTCTTTTAAGACATTTTATTTCCTGCAAAGCTTAAAAGCTGATTAACAGAAAATGTTGACCAAATCGTTATAATTAATTATATATATATATATATATATATATATATATATATATATATATATATATATAAAAGAGGAAGAGAAGTACTACTACCGTGTTTCCCCAAAAATAAGACATTCCCTGATAATAAGCCCAATCAGGCTTTTGAGCGCATGCGCTAAAATAAGCCCCCCCCCAAAAATAAGCCCTCCCTGAAAATATTTAAATGCATGCACAGCTGGTCCCCGCCATTTCCTCTGGTTACGGTTAGGGAGACAGAGCTGGAAATCAGGTAAGACAGCTCCACGCGCCCCAAAATAATAAGACCTTCCCGAAAATAAGACCAAGTGCTTATTTCGGGGTTCAACAAAATATAAAACAGGGTCTTATTTCCAGGGAAACACGGTATTAGTAGTAATCCCAACAGCTAGTGGTAATTCAGTCCATTTCTGGTGTCTGGTAGTTCGGCAATCTACAAACATGGACATCAAACTTACCTGCTACATCTTACTAAAACTAGAAGGAGGAAAAGTATTAATTTTTCAGCAAAACACTGGGTTTCAGAACCTACAGTGTTTCCCTGAAAATAAAACCTTGTCTTATATTTTTTTGAACCCCGAAATAAGCACTTGGCCTTACTGCCATGTGCTCAAAAGCCCAATTGGTCTTATTATCAGGGGTGTCTTATTTTGGGGGGAACAGGATATTAGAACTATTTCTACCCAGAACTCAATAAACAGTGAGCCTATTTACAATTAGGACATAGTCTTTTTTTATTAGAGCAAGAAAATACATTATACATATACTTTTCTTACTGCAATTCTTTGTCTCAAGAGTTGGTTCTCTCCCTTTATTTTTTTTAGAGTGCTCAGATAACAGACCACATCACAGCCCATCCAAACATTGCTCAATATTGGACCTTGACATTCAACAATTAAACTTTCTCATGCATCTTCATATCACATACACACTATTCTTAGCAACTACCCATTTCCCCAAAAATAAGACCAGGTCTTATTTTTTTTTTGCCACCAAAAAAAGGCACCATCTTATTTTCGGGTGGGGGGATGTCGTCCACTGACTCACCTCACTTGTACTCATCACCCCTGCCCTTTTTTTGCTGTCAGAGGCCTTCAGGAACTTCTGCTGCTGCCATCAAGGTCAGCAAGGCTTTCCTGAAGACCTCTGTAGCCGATAACCAAGCTCTGGATTGATGTGGAGTTCTGTTATCGGCTGCAGAGGCCTTCAGGAAAGCCTTGCAGGCAGAAGAAATGAGCCAGCAAGGCAGGTGTCGGGGTAAGGCCTGTTCAAAGGTAAATTGTAAGGCAGCTCCAATCCCCCATCCCCACCATAGCTTAATTTTTACCCATGCACCCTGGAGTGGCCTGGGTCTTAATTAGGGCTTATTTTGGGGATAGGGCTTATATTGGGTGCATGTGTAAAAAATCAAGCTAGGACTTACTTTCAGGGTAGGTCGTATTTTCAGGAAAACACTGTAGCTTCATGAGAATCATGTCCAGGGCTACCACTGAAAACAGGTTCCTAATTATAGAAGAAGAATTTCAGAAATGGAGCAATTCACAATTTGTAAATGACAAAACAATTCAAAGGGGGAGACTCAAGGCATCTCAATTCACTGGTAGTTGCTGGATCACAATTTGAAGGGACGCAGGGAAGGAACATGTTCCTAATATCTCATAAAACTTAGAGCATTGCCCTTGCTTCTTGGAAAAATATTAAGGTAGGCATATAATCATTGACAGCCAGTTTGTTGTGTAATGATTAAGATATCAGGCTAGAAACTAGGAGACCGTGAATTTTAGTCCTGCCTTAGGAACGGAGTCAGCTGGGTGACCTTGGGCTCGTTACTTTCTCTCAGCCCTAGGAAAGAGGCAATGGCAAACCACTTCTGAAAACTGTTGCCAAGAAAACTGCATGGAATTGGAATAATTTCAGATCCACACTCCAATTTCCTCAGTTTAGTTACTCTCCCTGTAAGACTAGGTCAAGTACAATATGATTGCACTTACACTGGATATCAAAGTCTTCGGTTCACAATAGATTGTATTATCAATTTTACTAATAACCATGAGTACCATTTAGTTGCTCCGCTGTTTTTCAATTCATGATCATATAAAATAATTTCAGTTTGCTTTGTTGTTTTTACATTTTATTTCCGTTGTTCCACAGTAGCAGAATCTGGAAAGACAACAAATTAAGCCACCTCAGCAGAATTAATCAGTAGAAATCTACTTGTAATTCTTTTCTCTCGTCTTGACTGTGAAAGTAATATTTAAGTGGCAAAAAGTCAATCTCAAGACACTGAATGAAATGAAATTAAGCAGAAGGAATTAAAATGATAAAAAAAACACCTGAAATAGAAAATACATATACTTCAAAACCAGAATTGTTTTTTACAAACAAGTTTATTTATAGTTTCAACAGAGCACAAAGTTGAATGACAGGAAACCTTTTTTTCTGTACAACAGTAGAATGGCCAGTGCAAAATATGTATTTTTTAAAAATCGATAAACAAACATTCTGACACTTTCACTCAGAAGTCTTATTCTGGGCCTCCATTCTCCCTTCATTTAAATCACAATTAAAATTGTCCTTGTGTTACACAGTAAAAACAAGAAAACTCCCATACCCCTTCTGAAAGACACAAATACCCTCATCCAATCATTTGAGGATATCAACCTTTTAGCGAAATTAAGATCAACCAGGCTTCACAATAAGACATAAAATAGGGATAAAGCAAAAGGCATAAGCGCAAACATTCAGCATACATTTTTAAAAGTCAGACATTGATTTAAAGCTGCTTTTCCTGAGAGACTAGCACTATTAAAAGGTATTGTGACATCTAATATCCTTTTCGTCACCAAACATTTCATTACCCAAAAATTTTCTCTCAGATGTCAGGATCAGTACTATGAGACAAGTAAGGTCTCATAGCTGTAGATACAGCAAGATAATACAATTTTCTGGCAGTAATTTCTCAAAATCCTATTCCTTGGTCCCTGCCATCCCAAAATTTGTTTACTGATTTAAATTTTAAATGGAAAGTTGGCGTGCTGCTTAACCATTTCCAGCAGTTTCTTTATTTCCACAATAAAGTGCATCCAAACCACACAGACCTGGGCATACTGATCACAAGAGGTATTTATTTGTGAATGGGAGCTCCAGCATGTTCATTTGGTGAAGGGCTCTCAGTCTTCCAAATATGTCCTCAGCTCAGAAAGACTGGGCCCCTCTTAGTCTAGAGGTATTTTGAAGCAGTCAAGGATCAGCGCTATTTTATAAACCTCGATCAGCTTCCTTATTGGATTACAAGAATTAACATGCAGCACTTAAGGCAGAAAAACATGTTGCTACTGACTCAAATGGTTTGCACTTTTTAATCTGAAATAACAAGCTTTCTCCATTCTTTGGGGGCGGGGGTGAAATAGCAATAACCTGCTATGAAGCTTGTTGATTTCAGGAAGTAAAAAAAGACAATTATGAAGAGCTCAGAATTTATACTTCTGTGAAATGCAACACATAGTTAGGAATGTGCTAAAGGCAATTTTGAACCAATATTGTATTGTGCCATGATACGTTTGCATCAGAACTGTTTGGGGAGTATAATAGTTCAATATTTTGCTTAATTTCAAGAGTTTGATGAAGGCAAAAAATATATAAATCAAGATTCTAGTCTAAGAAGTTATCTCTATACATATGAGGATTCTGACCATGAGCACTTACTCAACATATGTCAATCAAATGTTGCATGATGCAGCTGCATATAATCTACCACCTCAACCAGTGTTGTCTACCTTTGTGCGCGCAATCCCAATCCAGGGCCTATCATACAATCATATGGGAGATCGATGTACATTAGCTTTCTTTAAGTATGTTTCTAATCCAACAGGAAATTTTGCACAGAAGCTACTTCTGCACACCTACCCTATTCAATTGATCAGGGTGCAAGGGTATGTCTTAAATGCATATAAAACATACAATATTAGACATCTGTCTATCCAGTTTAATGTGATTTCTGTGCAACTCTATGCAATATCTAAGAGAAGTGGGGGCAATGTAAGATCTGCTTCCCCCCACTCTAAAGATTAGAGATGTGAAAATCCATGCTACTTGTGGAAGGAACATTAACATACAAAGCATGTACATTCCTGTTGGTTACACTTCCAGATTAGAAAGCATAAAAAAAAAACAGACACAGCAAATCCAACAGCACTCTCTTTAAAGCTTTGAGATGAAGGCATGGAATCACCACCAGAGCTATGGAATAACCGCAGAAATAAAAGTTTTTTCACACATGTTATAAATCCAAGGCACAAAAGCCAGATATTCCTGATTATGCTTATTGTTTTTTACTTATGCAGTGAATTAAGCTATTTTACTTTATTTGCAAAAAAAATGCAATGCATTATTCTTGAACATATCACTGGCTTAAAAGTAAAGCTTAATGTGCAGCCTTGAGTTCAGCTAGGTTTTTGTTTAACAACAGGCTATGTACACATGCAGCCATTTTTCAAAATCAAATCTCACCCAGTTCCATGAGGGTTTTGTAGTTCTCTTAGCTATAATGGTGGGAAACTTGCAATCTCCCATTTTCCCACTCAAGAGTCAGCCCCTTTCCTTCTATGCAATAAACCCGAAGGAAAGTCAAGTTGTATGATGTAATATAAGCTAGCTACAATGAGGGGCATCATTCAGTTGCAAGTAAGATCTGACCCTATTTATCCTGGTTTTAGTTTAAAGTCTGAAGCCCATACAAAAGAAATGAATTAAAAGTTTAAAAATGGAAACTGGAGGTGTAAAAGATCAGGAAAAAAAGGAAAAAGAAAACCCCTATTAATATGAACAGAGTGCAGAAACTTTTTTTTCACGATGAGTTTAGAAGATAGTTTCTTTGCTCTGAAGTAGTGTTTGTGAACTTTGGCAATTTGATGGTATGGGGAATTCTGACAGCTGAAGTCCACATATCTTCAGGTTGCCAAAGCAGTATTAAAAATACTGCTTTAAGGGGAAAAGTAGTTCATACCAGTTATAAAAACCTGCAATTAACTTCCTCTAACTGTCTGGAAAGAGAGGAGACAATAGAATAAGCCCAGTTAATTTCAAATTCACATCCAAGATGAATTCCAAAACCTGGTGGTTTATTGTATCAGCTTATTTCATCTGCTCATTTCAATACTTTCTGAACAAGGCACTTGAATCGAAATATCACTAGATCAGGAACAAAGCAAAGGCATTATGCGGTCCTCAAGTCTCCCAAATATACACTTTAATCTTCTTGTTAGGGCTTTTGGTGAATAAGAGTGTTTTATCCAATGGATTTTCTATCTTTACAGGCTGAGTTGCAGGAAGGAGAATGAGACGTCGTGCTGTGCAGCTGATCCAAGTCCAAATATACAGAGAAGTGGGTCATTTCAGAATAATATGGTAACCATCATTACTTTCAGCTGTAAGATAAGGGTGAAAAAAACCCATCAGGAATTCATTGAAATATTTGTGTTTTTAGTCCTATAAATATCTACAATTCTATGGTCTGTACTTTGCTCGGATTCTGGTTGTACAATAGGAGACTGTAAAAATGCCATTCAGCAAAATCATTTTGAATGTATTGGGAAGGCATATCAGTGTTAAATTATAGGATATTTTTTGCAAGAAAATATAAACTATTTCAGTGGGGGGCAAGCTACATACAAGTAGGTAGAAGTTGACTTATCCTTTCTCTCACTCTGAGTATCAGTCATAAAAAAATAAAAGATGAGTCTAATTCCAAAGCAGACTTCTGCAGTTTCCCTCTCAGAACACCTACCCAATAGTAAGCAGCCTTTTTACTGATTTGGCTCCTGGGGCTGCGTTTTGTCAAATTCCCATTCAAAATGTTCTAACAATTACCAGAAGGACCTCTTGACCTACTTGGAGAAGCAACCGGAATAACATAATTATTGCTTTTAGAAGAGGGCTCCATGGGTGCCATCTGGCTAAATCTTCATATTTATAGTTGAATGTTAACCAAAGAACTTATGAAAAATGCTTATAGGTTGTTTCTTGCTTCTTGCATCTCTCAGTGTGAGACCTGGAAAAACTACTACATTATGGCAGGAAATGTATGCAAAAATACCTTTCAACGTAGAGATGAGGAAACAAGATTCATCTTGAAAGTTTTGTACCATCTGGATGAAGAGAAAAATGGAAGATGTTTTTATTTCTTTCATGATACATTTTTCTATTAATCTTATTCAACAGGAAAACACTGATCAGGTATGTGCTACAAACTCCCAATGATCTCTTGATGGCAAAAAGGAGTATACTTTTTATATTTCCCAATGTTTTCCAGAGGTCAGTGGCTCTAAATAAGGTGCTGTTATTTTAAAAGAAAGTCATGTAGATAGTGTCTATTAGTATTAGCAAACACAACTATTAAGGAAGGAAGATTCCCATTTGAATTTGAGAAAAAAGGGGGCTAATTCGAATATATTTGCCAACAGGTTTCAGAAAGAATGGACTTGTGCATTATTTCTGAGGCAAAACCTGAACTTTAAACTTTAATCTGTAGCAATGTATTTAAATGGAGGAGCTTTATTCTAGGTGATATATACATGAAATCTTTAAAAATAAATAACTACCCTGTGACAGTATGACTGTGCAAAGTATTCAGAAGAAGTGTTTGGTAGTCCTGCTAGTCTAGGGGTCTGCAATCTTAAACATTCAAAGAGCCATATGGACCTGTTTCCCACAGAAAAGAAAATACCAGGAGCCACAAAACCTGAGTGGGCATGGCCAACCCACTCATGTAGGAGAAAATAAGTTGCCATTACCTTTGTAGGAATTTTTGGGCTCTAAAAACTACATAACATTACTACTACTACTATTACTACCACTATACAAACTATACACACTATACATACACACACACAAACAAAAGGAAGCATTTCCGTTTTAGATCTTGAAAATGAAAAAGCTTTCCAATTCAATATGCTAACTTCATTGAATGACTGGTGCTCAAGTATCAAAATGCACCAGTTGATTGTAAATGTTTATAGACATCAATACATTTAGCACTTAACCTCTCTAGACATTTGTTCAGATTGCAAGGTGCTATAATGCTCATGGGTGACTCTTAAGATCCATCTCCCTCTAATAGTTCTTACAAGTATTTAAGGTTTCTTCTCTCACACTCACTTTCCAAATGTAGAAATATTCACCACAATTAAAGTCACAGCTACTAGCATACATGCATAAATCAAGCATGAGGTACAACCAGCTTCTGCCTTTCCTTTACATCTTTGCTGCTGCCCTACCATTAGAACACAAAAATAAGGCAATAGCAATTGTTAATCAGTAACCTAAATAATTAATGAAAGTCTTTTCGCACCAAAGTTAGTCAAGGCCATTCCACTTTCCAAATGCTGCCTTAAAGCATTTCATGACTATTCAAACGTTACAAGTTTCTGAATCATCGGGGTGAAACAGTAGAGCAAATTTCAGAGCAAACATTACAGGCTTGATCCATAACCGCATGGGAATTTTGCGCTTAGCTATAACTCCTGTCCAGAGGTCAAATACAATGAAACTTCTTAAGTGATTCTGAAGCATGCAAAAGGCTACTCAGAAAAAAGCTGTAATATTTGACAGGTAAATACAGGGTATAATTAAGTGAGATATATTTAGAAGTAGTTAGAAGAAAGAAGGTAAATGTCCTCCCCATTTGCCCCAAAGCAAGACACTTCATAGTTATTAGGGCTGATATCAGTTACTTTTACTTTTAAAAATATCTCGCATTTTTATATATTTCAGTCTTCATATACTAATGCTATCTAGGAATGTCTGTGTCTTTTTCCTGACCATCTGCCTATAAGATTAATCAAAATGAAACAAAGCCATAGATTTTGCATTTGAAATCACTTCCTAAAATGTAAATTGAGCTTGTCTGACTTCCCTTATTTTTACTCAAAATTAACTATATTTAAGCCTGTTTATGCAATCCACTCCTGTTTATCTGAAACAGTTAACTGGAGATGGGAGGGGGATGACCTTCTGCTATTACTCTTCAACAATTGAAAGTCAAAATATCTTACTACAAATCATCCCAACTGTTGCCATATTTCTCCATCCATGCATTAATTATCTTTCAATATTAGCCTTTTGTAGGCAAGAGAAAAATTAGCCGATGTTTCAGAATATTGTTTTGTCTGCCTATTTATTTGCAGGGCTTATAGCTTGCTCTGATCTACCTGAGTAGTGTATTCTTCCCCAAGTCTGTAATCAAGATTGAACACAGGTAATACGATAAAAAAAACCAGATTGGGAAATAAAAACTAAAATATTAAATAAAGCCAATTAAAAAATTAGAACGAAAAAGCTAACTGAACTTTCATCTGTTGATTCTACTCACTTTAGCACCATATAAATTCTACTAGAAATTTCAAGATTTTAAATATTTCAAAGATCAAAGCATCTTAAATTGATGAACTTTTTAAAAAAGCAGTAAAGAGAGATTAAAACATTTTAATGTTTTGAAGCTAAGTCGTTTGAAGGGAACTTAATTCAGAATGAAGAAATTAGTTAATGTTATGCCTTGGACATAAAAATCTAGTATCAGGTGCAAAACTCTTCTAGTTAAAACTCTTACCTCATTGCTCACTAATACATGGATCCCTGTAGGTCCCTGCCGATAGATCCGGTTTATCTGCTGTGGGGAAATACTGTACAAGTTTGCAATCTTCTCCATCAACTCCAGTGTAGTTAACTCTTCTAAGAAGATAGCATGGTATACTGCAACAGTATTGGAGAAAGAACAACTTTCAGGAGTGAACATACTGGCAAGTTGCAGGTGACATGATTATGCGGGACCCTCTTTTGTGTTAGTCATTCTCTTTCAACCCAACACGCCTCACAAGATTGTTGTAGTTGTAAGGAAACTAAGAGAAGTATTAGGTATGTTCCCCACCTCGAGTGATTTATAAAAATAATAAAGATAGGATATAAATAAATAAATAAATAATCCTAGCTAATGCAGTAAACTGCTACAGGTCAACACATTACTTGCACAAGATCAGCCTATAAATATTAAATTATGTCTTGAGGAACACGCTATTTACATTATATTTCATTCATCCAAAACTTGATGAAGAGTGTTGAAAATCAGACATCATGCTGGTTGACACACATCTTATCAAAGGTTTTGCAGGAGGCAGGCAAGAAATCTTTTGATGTTGTTATGTCTTCCAGTGAAAGCCAAAATCCTCTTTTAAAAGTAAGTTTCCCAAGATCACTGTCTGATTCAAAAGATAACTGCAGGGTTACAAACCCATGTCTAGCCCTTGGAAAGAAATCCCATTGATATGGTCAATTATTGACTCAATAATCAATCTTGCACCTAAACCATTATATGTAGTAACTGCTTGCCCTTTGGACTGAATGTTTAAAACAAAGGTGTCAAACTCACATCATCATGGTGGCATCACGTGACGTATCGGGACTTTTTTCCCCTTCACTAAACCGGGAGTGGGTATGGTCAGCACATGATGCATCTGGCCCATGGGCTGCGAGTTTGACAGCCCTGGTTTAAACCTTAAAACCAACTCATCGGAATTTGGATGGCATGCCTACTTATTTTATGACAACAAAGTGGATAAAGCATTTAAAAGCCACATACTTAGAGATTCTTTGTTGAGAGTTTGGAAGAAGCACCGACTCAAATGGGATTATAAAATACCGCTATGGCTGGATCTTGGTCATACTTTGTGGAATACAAATATAATGTCACTCGGGGGGTTTTTATACAAAGAGGTTCTTTTTACAGATGCGGGCAGATGGCAGTTGAAGACATTACAGACATTGTTGGCTGAAGGGATTAATTTAACTTGGTTACAATATAATCAATTGCAATTGAGATGGAAAGAGGACCAAAAAACTGGTATTATGATGTATGAGGAAGAATTGGTCAGACACATAAAAGAGAAAGGTCCAATGCATATTAAAAGACTTTATAATGTTTTGTTAGAAAGGGATTCAGAAACTGAACTAGTTAAAGATTGTATGATTAAGTGGGCACAAAATTTTGAGGAACTAGTGATGTTGGAAACATGGGAAAAAATTTGGGTTCAGAATGTTAAATTTACACAGTCGCAGAATCTGAGGGAAAACTTTTATAAAATGTTTTATAGATGGCATTTAGACCCCCAAAAATTGTCGTGTATGTACCCTAATGTGCAGCCTAAATGTTGGAGATGTGATTGTCTAGATGCTACATATTATCATGTTTGGTGGACCTGTAAGAAAGTCAAGGCTTTTTGGATAAAAATTTGGTGGGTCATGCAGAATGTTTTGAAGAAAAAAATTCAATTTTCTCCACAATTGTTTTTATTGGGTATAGTTAAGGGTTTTACATTGGGTGAAACAAAATTGATATTGTATATGATAACAGCAGCAAGATTGTTGATAGGTAAATACTGGAAAAATGAAGCGCTGCCCACAATTGAGGAATGGACTTTGAAGATGGCCAGTTTTGCAGAGATGGCGAAGATTTCAGCATATCTAAAAGATTGTTCACAAGAGACTTATGAATGGGAATGGAAGAAGTGGATAGCTTATGTTCAGAACAAATATCAAACTAGGAAGTATCAAATAGCTTTTATTTGAAAATGTTATATTAAGATAGAAACATTTTAAGGTAATGAGGATGAAAATTTATTTGAAAATGTTATATTAAGATAGAAATATTTTAAGGTAATGAAGACAAAAATTTATTTGAAAATGTTATATTAAGATAGAAATATGTTAATGTAATAAAGATGAAAATTTGTAAGGGGGAGGGAGGGGTTCAAGTTTTATATACAAAGGAGGGTTTTTCCTTTTACTTGATATGAGTATACTGTGTGGAAGTCTGGGGGGGAGGGGAGGGTTAGGGTGGGTTAGGGAGGTTGGGAAGTTTGGGGTGGGTTGAGGGGGGGGAAAGGGGTGAAAATGTAATTGTAAAACTTTTGCAATAAAAAAAAAACCAACTCATCTATTTGGCAAGGAGACTGGGACATGAGAAGAATCCTTCTGTTATCAGGAGAAGGAGAGGTCATTGTGGAGACTTATTGTAGTTACGTATGAATAGGGGTAAAATCATGAATATGCCTCAACCACAATACTTAATTCAGATCTCATTTTGATGATTTACCATATGTTGGTGCAGGAGGCTTTCCAGGCCCAAAATGGGGTGCGGGGGGACACGCAATGTGAGCACCCCCCGCGCATGTGCCCTGTGCAGGCGCATGCATCCCTGCATGCATCCCTCCCCTGTGCATGCGTGGCAGAGACCCAAAGACCAGCTGGCTAGTGGGAACTGCACATGCATGTGCAGTGGAGCTGGGCTGGGGTGACGGCTGTCATGCCAGGCGACATGGCTCCGCATGCCACTTCGGGCACGCGTGCCATAGGTTCACCATCATGGTACTATAGGAACAATGGATCAATGATGAAAAAAAATTCCTTTTATTTTTTTTCTTTACAAAATTTGGTCATGGAAAATGCAATAGGGAGAAGGAAGATAATAAATGTGAAGCAAATAGTGGCAAGGACAGAAATACTGAATAGTGAATAAAAAATATTTTATTATATTGTTTTAACATCCTTCTATGTTAAACACTTTAATTGGAAAATTCTGATAAAACTATTCACTATGTTAGAACCTAAAGTTGTCACTTAAAAATTACAATTCCCATCATTCCATCTTGGAATTTTCATTATTCAAGAGCTTCTAGGTTATAATTTTTATAAAAAGACTATCTGTGCTATGAAATCACTATAAAAGATTTCAGGATAGCTCCAGTTCTACACACAATCCATTCTGGAGAAACTCCAGACATGCCCTGAATCTTCCAGAATGCATCCAACAGGATTTTTCTGAATCTAATTCAAATGTTAGATTTATATGTCTGATAAAACCATTTTTATAATTTCTTCTGTGAAATGAATCATAAAAGCTCTCAGACAGCTCAGATTCTGCCCAAATGACACTTACTACAAAGAGTGCCATCTCCATTCTCTCGTTTTTGATGATGATGAGTCCGATTTTGCTCAGGTTCTTGACAGACATAAATGGTCATCTTAGGCCTTACATTCCTAAAGGCAAAACAAAGTTTTCTGTTCAGTTTTGGCATCATAGGCAAAAGTACAGTTCTCTAATCTTAATCAACAGCTTTAACATGATTGCCCCAAGAATACAATCAGTATGACTTCTGCTTAAGCAAGGGGTTGGACTAGAAGATCTCCAAGGTCCCTTCCAACTCTGTTATTCTATATTCTGTATCAATAAATCTGTTTCTGTATTCTGTAATTGAACAGCAAGGTGCAAGCAGATGGGGGAGGACATCTCTGATTTTTACAAGCAGGAGTAATCATCACTGATGATGCAAAGTTACAGTATTAAATTTGGGCCCTATGTTCCACAGTATTCACATATTCACAACCTACAATAACTGGTATAAGAAGAAGAACTATAACAAACCTTCCTTTAATGGCATTAAAAAGTCGAATGCCATCAGCTGGGCCACAAATTTGAACAAAGTCTTCTTTGGACATCTTCAGTAAGTCAGCACCTATACATTTCAAGCACAGGTGATTTTCTTTTTCCTTCCAAAAACATATATCCAAGAATACAGACCCACCTTTCACAGATGTTTTATGACAGATGCTGGCTGACCATACATGCTAATTAGAAAATGGGGGGCGGGGGGACAGAAAAGGAGGAGTTTTGCAAGTAGTCATCAGAAAGCCGATGTATACAAATATGCATAGTTAAACTACAGTATTCCGCAGAAATGTAAACACATGACCTATGCAAAGTAGAGGTGTACCCCTTTTAAGCATACATTTAATACACATACCTGAGAAACTTGAAAATAGTCTACAGAACTGAGAAAACCTATTTCGATGAAGCCACTGCTGAGCATCTTGAATAGAAGCAGAGGGAAGGAGATGCTACATTGCAAAAAGAATAAGAAGGTCTTGAAATGAACTGTTCATCAGTGTCCTAAAAAAGAAAAGCACCACATTAACATGATCCCAGATACTTACATCAGTGCTGGAAGGCAGGAGCTCCACCTGATGAGTTGGAGAACTGTTGCTAAAAAAACATACAGAGTTGAGAAAAAAAGAAAGCATTTTTAAAACTCTCATTGAATCATGTTGGCCATTCCCCACCACCCACTCCACCATACATCTTAGGCGATACAGTAAAACAATTAAAATGAATTTTCTTTATTATTATTATTTTTCTAAATTTGAACCAATGCAAAGACCAGGTTTGAACAAGAGCTGCTTAAGTCTTATCAAGCACCTATGCTGGTTAATGACCACAATGCAGTTTTAAAACAAAATATCAAGCATCTAAACTGTATCTTGATTTTTAAAATCAAATTGGCATTACTTGGAGCTAAATCTCATTCAAGTGACAGAAAAAGCTTTGGCATGAACTAGGTCTCTTCCCTCAAAGATTGGCATCTAGCAGGTCCTATGAAGTATTACTTTTTAATTGAAATGCCCCTACCCTGTGGAACACCTTTCCCATGGGATTTGGCAGACCCTCACCCTTTTTTGATTTCCAGAAAGTTCTAAATAGCTGGCTTTTTCCACAAGCATGGGGATAGAAGGAGGTTGGAACCCAGAGCCCTTATTTTGGTGATATATTGGAGAATATCAGGTTCTATTACTGTTTCTGGAGCTTTAGTATTGTTGAGAACTATGGCTCATAAGATTAGATCAGACTGAGGAAAATCATATCCAGATCTTCATTTAGCCTTAAAGCTTGCTACAGAACTAAGCAAACCACCATCCCCTCAGCCCAACACATCTTTTTGTCACAAAGCTAAAATGGAGGGAATAGGTTGCATATTATATCTTAAGGTCCTTGAAGAAGGAATAGACATATATATCTAAAATAAATTAAAACATTACCTTTCCCCCTAGCTAACAGTGGAGGGGGGAAATCATCTAAAAGCTCTCTCGCATGTATTCTCTTATGTAAATAGCTTTCAAATAAGGCAAAGTTGTGCAAGAGTTCAGCTGCACAGGAATAGATCTTACAATCTCAGTCCATCAACATTAAACTGGGCCTGAAAGCCAGGTTAAGCTTCCTAATCTTTTATATTCGGAAGTGTTTAGAACACACAACCATAAAATCTCAGAACTGGGTTGCCTCTGTCAGCAGAAAAGACAAAAATATTCATCACGTACCCTTCTCCAAGGCTGAAACTGTTTGGAGAGCTGTTGTAATTTGGAGATGGAGCGTTGTTCACTTGATAAGGCACATCTGGCCATGGGGAACACTGTGCAAACAAAACCAAGGTGTTGAGAAAGGAAATCCAAAAATGCAACCTCATTCTGTTTTAAATCTAGCTTTTGTTGGATCATCAATAGCAAAAATACATTTGTTATCACCTACATGCACACTCCAACTCTGAAATTATCTGATTTCCAACAGTGATTGTATATGCACTAGAATTCAAGCAGCTACTCAAATGTTAAGCATAAGCAGGGAAATAACCTACAATCAGTTTCCTAGCACTGTACATTTGTACATGGTGGAACAAATAAAAAGCCCTACTTCAATTGTATATTCAATGGGAAAAAGGCTGCTAATCTATAAATATAGAATATAATATATTTCAAGCCCTCCTTATTACATATAACCATGTTATACTTAATATATGCAGAGTGGGCTTACAAGAAAGCTAACATAAGTCTACCCACTCACTTTTTACTCAGAAATAATTTTAAACCTATGCTTAAATTATTATATATTATTGTGTAACTAAATTCTTAGCAGAATCTAATGTTGTAAGAGTACATGTTTATGCAGCTGGAGGTTTCCTGCTTCTCCTCCAACCCCACTTCCCTACAGCTGAAATATGCTTAAGAAATTCCTATATTATCCATTATCCAGACTGTGGATTTGCTAGTAGCTGTAAGGGGTGCCACAACTGGGACAGCTGAAAGGATTTCGCCATTCATTTTCAGTGATGTAACAGGCAACCTGTGCATTAACTTAAGATTTCTCTTCACAGTAAATACAAACATTAGTAAATATTTAACTTTTTTGGAACAAGAACTATATGACTTCCTGCTTTACAGTGCTAAAGGTCATTCTCATCAACAGCAGAACACCTCAATCTAGTAGTTCTTTAAAACTGGGTCACTTTCCAGGCAGAGGACTCACTGCCCTCAACCATTAGGATCAGTAATGTGCTGGCTAAATGACACAGACAGATATAAAAGGTTCTATGAATGAAACAGCAAATTTGTTTCAGCTCTTCTTTAAACATTTAACTTTACCCTACTTTCTCAATGTTTGTTTAATCTGGGTCTTGCAGCAATGTGAACTTTAAGACTAAAATGTCAAAATCCAATTAAGTCTCAAAAGAGGAATGAGACCAAAACTTCCCTGCAGACAGAGAAAATATCTGCCTATTGATCTGTTTTTACTTTTGTTTGTTTAGATTGCCCAATAATGAAATGAAATGAACTGCACACACACAAAAAAAACACAAAATCTAAAATGAATTAGAAGAATTGAAGGGGAAAAAATACCTTGAAGATAGAAGCAAGCAGGAGATAACACAATAAGATCAAATAATTATTTTTAAAGATTTAGAAGACCTTCAATGTGTGCTGAAAGAATATGCAGTATACATCAGTAAACCTCTCTAGGGAAGTCAGTCTATAATCTGGACACCCCATTGTTAAGGCTCTGTTTCAACTAGCAATCCCTCTCCTTCAGTGCAGGTACTCATCAAGAGGATTGAGGTTCCTTCTCACATGTTATTTCCCCAGCACAACAGCACAACCATTCTCCTTCTGTACACCCAGCCTGGCACATTGTGAGTATCATTTTGGGAAGGTCTGCAGAATTATACATTTTGAGATTGCAATATAATTGTACATGCAGCCTGAGGTACAAAAAATGATTATTATTTATTATTCCAGTGGCAGGTTGGAAGGGGAATGGGTGGGAGCTTTACCTCAATTCATTACCAAAAGTGGCTTCTTCACTGCATCTAAAGATAGGGCCAAGCCTGTGGATTTTAGAAAATTACTTTAGTATCCAAGTGGGGACACTTTAAGTAACTGGTTCCAATTGGCTTAGAAAGTTATTGTTGATAACCTGAATTTCAGAATCCAGCAGAACATTATTTTCAGCTCTTTGGAACTTTAGGAAGCATCAATTTTAGGCTATATTAGTTTTAAATAAAGGCCAAGCAGGTCATACTGAGCACCATCAAATCTAAAAATGCAACAGTGTCCTGTTTTAGACTTTACCCATTTTGCTTCAAAATTGAACACTCCACAATATTGCCTTCTATACATATAAAATATGCAGTCTTTTGCAAGTAATAACCATATAACACTGCGACTCTAGGACAGTGGTACCTCAGTGAGAATGGTTGTATCATAGGAAGGCTGATATTTCTCCCTTTCTTGAGTGGTTTTCTTCTCCATTTTTTCTCTGTCTGTTTTCTGTTTCCTATCTGCTCCTTTAGGCTATAAAAGCACATATACATTTAGTTTGTCTTAAGCAAAGGATTGTTAAACAGAAAGTGCAAAAGTTTTTATTGATATTAAACGTGACATTGAGGCATGATTTAATGGACATTCTTCCCTTGTGTATATGTGCCATGGGATATAGGATAGAAAATTATTTTTGTAAAACAGGCATGGGCAATCTGTTCCAGGTGTTGTTGAACTCTAAAGCTTGCCCAAAATATGGCTCTGGTGAGAAATGCCAGTAGTTCAACAATATGTAGAGGGTGCTGAAGCTTCTTCACTCTTTCTGAAGGATACTTTTCATTAGCAATGGTATCAGTGGATACAACCATGGTGAGCAGGACAATTCCTGCTTTTCTTCTGCAAACCTTGGAGTTTAGCTACTCAACAAGCTTAGAAAGCTCACAGATACTGGAATTATTAAAGTGATTATTAATCAAGTGAATTTCATGGCAGAGAGGATTTTTATTGGAGAACTGCCTTTTATAATTTTAACTTTATTGCATATAAAACAATATCCCAATAAAGTATCTATATCACACTGTCCATTCCAAACGTTAAAAATACATAAATATGTACAATGCCCGGCTTCATTCAGATGGATATAATCTATTATGTTGATCATCATTGGCTAATATTCCAATTTGTTCAGTAATAGTTAGAATTCAATTTTGTTTCTAATTTTTATTTATTTATTAGATTTTAGCATGTGTTATCCTGGGAATTGATCGGAAGTGGGATTCAGGACATGGAATCACACAATAATGAATGCATATATGCAGGAAGAAATAGGCCAAGTCACGTGAGTCAAGAATCTTTATATAAATGCACAAATTATAGGGAACAAACAGAAAGAACTAGGAGTTTAAATGCAAATATGATATAGTCAACATTACAAAATCTGGTAGGATGAAACTATGAGTGAACTATAGGGACTGAATGATATAACTTACTCAAAAGTAATATGCCAGACAAAAGGGGAGGAAGAGTAGCTCCATACATGGGAACTGCACACATGTGTTGATAGACCGGAATTTTAGTGTGTGAGTCTATTTGGAAGCACTTTGTAAGAATACAAGGAAGGGAAAATCATGAAAATGATGTTGTGCTATAGATTACCAAGCCGGACAGAAATGGATAATCATTCTTAAATATTTTAAAGAACTTGCAGAGAAAAGAAACATGGTAATAATAGAAGAATTCAACCATCTGGAACACAGTTGGAAACAAACAAAGTCAACACTGCAAGATCTTCAGAGTTGGGCTGCTGACTTCTATTTTCCAGATAAGAAAAATAAGAGACGGGCTTTCCTAGATCTGATCTTAAACATTTGAGAGTGGTTACCAAAAAAGTAAAAGCAATGAGAAAGTGGCCATGCTCAAGTTATATAAAAATAGAAACTGAAGCAGTCATTCATTCACCCTTCAGGAGAACAAATTTTCCCAGAATTTGAGAAGTACTAGATAGGAACCCATGAATAGAGAGATCCTTACATCAAATGAAGTGCAGGTTGGGAATAAGATATTGTAAGTACAATTGTATCCCATTCTAATGAGAAAAAAATGAAGAGAGATTAGGAATCAGTTCTGGATGCACAGGGAGCTTTTCAAATGAAATAAGAGGTGAAGGGGCCATATAGAGGAAATTGAATAACTGACAAAAAGCAGGGAATGATCACCAAGAGGAAGTAAAGAGATGTCAAAAATTAGTCAAAAATCCAAATTTTAATATGTGATTATCTGTAATTTTTACAGAACAATCTTTCCCCACCCCCAATTGTGCTAATTTAAACTCCATACACCCTTCTTTTCTGAGAGCCTACAGATCCCCTCATATCTGTCCAACCATCCTCTTTTCAAGAATAATGAAGTAAAGGGGGAGGAAGAAATGTCATTTGTAGCATCTCCTTATGGCACAAAATTAATAGAAGAAATTAGCCACATACCTTAAATACTTTGATCTGGCAGCTTGCAGAATGCAAGTGTTCTGTATACTCTCCGTTTTCATTCTGTTTAAACGTATCCATTTGTATTCGGAATGGTACCCCTTTCTCCCCTCCATGTTTCCTTGGAGTAAATTCCGTACTAATACAGTGCACCTAACCAAAAGAGATGTGCTTAGTGTTCAAGTCCCAAATCACGCTGTAGGTGATTTGGGAGATTTGGGTTTTGGGCTGTTGTTTTTTTTATAGAAGTATTTGACAAGTCTTATGTGGGGAAGCTGAACTAATAATGTAACCTACAGCTTAGCTATGGGAAAGGAATCAGTATTACCCAAATTGAGGTACCCACTGAATCCTCAGGGCACAATGGTTAGAATGCAGTATTGCAGGCAAACTCTGCCGACAGCCTGGAGTTCGATCCTGATGGGGCTCAAAGTTGATTCAGCCTTACATCCTTCTGAAGTCGGTAAAATGAGGACCCGGAGGGGAGCAATATGCAAATAATGCTTTGATATTGTAAACTACCCAGAGAGTGCTGGAAAGCTCTGTGGGGCAGTATATAGGTGCTATTGCTACTACCCAAATTACATTCTCTTTTTCATCAGCTCTTCCCTAAAGCAGCTATTTCCTTCTACCAAACATTAAATAATGAAATTTGTCCTATCATTATCTGTCTAGTGGCCGGATAATGCCAAAATAATTAATGACTAAAACTTCACTGATAGTTTGGACCATACTTCAATATTGTTACTATTGTTATGCTCAGATGGTAAGGCCTCTTTTAATACTGAAAAAAGTATAAATATTCAGAGATATCTTTAACCCTCAATGTTTTTTTTAAAAAAGTATTTTACTCCTCTCCTTGGAGAAAAATGAAAATTATGTAATCTTCAATAATTGTAATATAAAGTGCATAATATTGCCTATTTGTATCTTCCATTAGTTGAACTGATTTTTTTTATAAAGTTAGTATTATACTTTTATATAAACTATAATTGAATGGTGAGATATATTGTTCCAGGCTGTTCTCTTATAGTTTTGTTCATTTCTTGCTTTACAAAACATTAAAAGTGAAAACAAAATTCAGTTGACTTAATTATGGCATATATGTAGCACATGCTCCTGATGTTAGGAAGACAGAACAGGTAGTCCTCAATTTACAACAGTTCATGTAGTGACAGTTCAAAGTTACAGCGGCACTGAAAAAAAGTGACTTATGACTATTTTTCACACTTACAACCATTGCAATATCCTCATGGTCATGGGGTCAAAATTCAGACACTTGGCAACTGGCATGTATTTATGACGGTTGCAGTGTCCCGGGGTCATGTGATCACCTTCTGCAACCTTCTGACAAGCAAAGTCAATGGGGAAGCCAGATCCACTTAACACCATTGTTACTAACTTAACAAATGCAGTGATTCACTTAATGACTATGGCAAGAAAGGTCATAAAATGGGACAAAACCCACTTAACAATGGTGTTACCTAGCAACATAAATTTTGGGCTCAATTGTGGTAATAAGTTGAGGACTACCTGTACCTGCTCTCACATCTTTGTATATCAAGCAATTTCCCTTCAGTGCAAGTGGATAAATCTGATGGAAATGGTGAAGTAAGGCAAGAAGGGGACTCTGTGTACTTTGGCAGCATATCTGCTGTCAAGACGGTAATGAGCAGTCATGTCTAGCCCTCAGCCAGCCTGCAACTCTCTCATCATCATGCCCCTCTATTATGCAGACTGGAGAAGTGCCTGAGCTGCAGATAGCCCATCCATTCTCCCATCTTGACAGCATCATCACTTCTTCTATCCTGGCAGGGTCAACCAAGTCCAAGGTGCCACCCTCTGGATGCTCAGCTGATAAATATAATTTATAGTCCCAAAACGGGATTCATGCTCAGCAATTTGGAGCCCTAATTTTAAAAAAATACACTTTCTGTAAAGAAAAGAAGCAGATTTGAAAAGAATTGATTTTCAGACATAAGTTAAGGGTGTTCTGTCCTGCCCATTTAGTAAACATACATGTCCTTAGAAGTGTTATTTTATGAACAATCTCATTTTTATAGCAGCCATTCTTCAAATTCCAAAATGTGCATACAAGACCCTAGAGGTTGAATGTCAATGTTAAATGCACTGTATAATCCTATTTTTACTGTCTTCTCACAATTTATCATCAACATAAAGATTCCAACTTCATTTAAATTATATGGAATTGTTTCTTTTGCTTTGGTCTGATTTCTGGGCAATACAGAAAGGAATACCAATTAAAGTTAAAGGGAAGTTGAAATAAAATTCTCAGATTCTCAATCCCATTTAGTCTCAATCAAATGTATCCCAAAGAACATGAAAGAATGATGCCCTCTAATGGCTTGAGATAAAACATATTCCACTTAGGGGTATTTTCTTTCCTTACCTGAACAAATGCAGATGCTCTCTTAGATGGATCCCACAGAAATTCAACTGTATTCAGCTGGGTGGGACTTGCTCTGGGATCTAAGATACCAACTGACAGTGGGATATCTGTAGAAGAAAACCCCTAAAATATTAAAAAAATTAAAAATTGAAGAGCAGAAACATTACAATATAAACACCAGATGTATTTGAAAGACCAGCCTGACACAATTAGCTGCAGAGTAAGAAACCTGGTCTGAGCCTTTCCATCTGAAATGGATTCCTGGAGTTGTATTTCACAATCCTGGGAAACTAAAGTTATCCTACCCTATTTAGACCTCTTTTGGCTTTCATAGCACAGTTAAAGAGTTTGTCTATAGTACTATCAGCAAAAATGGATGTGGTTATATAAAAGCCACTTTTCTAACAGCTTCTACCTAAAAGTTGAGAAATAAATACATTAATGCAAAAAAACCCAAACATTTCATTGATATTGGAATGAAATCTAACAAAAGCAAAACCTTGTTGGTTATTTCAAGACACCAAGTATTTTCCAATTCATAAATATTACAACAGGTATAAAGGACAAAGTGTATGACAGGCAAGTCATACTGTACATTCAAGAAAGAAGCAATGGATATCATAATGAAAAGTTCTCACCTATGTCAAGGATGCGGTCTCCAGGCCGACTCCATCTCCAGCCTTCTAGCTGTTGGTGCTCAGTATACTGCAAACGCCGATCATGAAAAACTACCCGAATAATGCTCTGTGGGGAGAAAAGTAGATGAAATAATAAAAGAAGCTAGATGCAAGTATTTTAAAGAAATTATACTTTCCACTTCCAGGACAAAGCTGATAGAAGACTTGCAATGTGTATTTTATTTAAGTGGATGTGCAGAAATCACCCATCACCATAAAGAAGAATATTTTAATTAAAATAAAATAAAATTTATATTCAGAATATACTGACAACAATCTGCAATCTGGAAAACAGTATTGTTCAGTGCTTTGCAAATAGCAAGATACATCCCACTTTGTAAATCATATTTTACTGTCACTACTTGTTTTTAACAAATCCTTGAAAGAACTAAACATCAAGAAAGTGAAATATTTGGAGAAAGATTGAGTAATTGAATGGAGATTAATACTCTGAAATCTCCAGGAACTGTCAAAAGATAAAAGTGAGTAGCTTTTATAATATAGGATATTAATCATTTGCCTTTATTTAATCAGACCATTTATTAAGGGAGAAGATCTTAGAAGTTTTATATCCAAATGAAGAGTCCGATAGAGATCCAAAACAATCTGTGTTTTAGATACTGATTTCCATATAATGAACTATAGGCTTGCGTTTTGAACTAGATCACGGGTGTCAAACTCAAGGCTCGGGGGCCGCCCTGGAAACAGTGACAGACCGGCCAGCGGTGCCTATGCCAAGCTCCATTTTCACTGGTAGAGGGTTGCAGGATACCGTCACAGCTGAAAACAGAACTCGGGAGCCCGTTTTCGCTGGCAAAGCACTCTGGCCACCACAGCCGCCCCCGACACAAGTGACATCAAGCTGACCACGTGCACCCTGGCCACACCCATCCTGGTCCCCAAGGTCAAACACACCCCTGATAATTTATAGTCAATGAAATCAAATTTGACACCCCTGAACTAGATGCACTGAGGATCCAATGGCATTTTGTAGGTTGTGCCTCTGATTGTAAAGTGGCCTGTTAAAATTCCAGTGCAATTCATGAAGTTTATGTATCTTTCTTTAGACAGAATAGAAATATGTAGTCATTTTATTACATGATATTATTTTGATTTTTGATTCCAAAACACAATATATGAACAAACACTGAATTCTTAAGTGATAGTAAACTCCAACTTATAGTAATAAATTCTCAAGTCATAAATTTACAAGTCTGTTGTGCTGACCAAGTAGTCAACAAATTGATGTTATCATACAGTGGGACAAATGTGGCAAATGCTGGATGTTGTCAAAAAGTACAAAGGCAGTCTTACCTAGTTGCGGTTTGTATATACCTGCAATAAAAAAATTAGTACCCCTTGATTTGATCTTTAATAGATGTTGCACTGTTGCAAATAAGGATGCAGTCAAGAAATGTAAATGCTATTTCAGTCCAAAATATGTCTAACTTTGTGACCAGAAGACCAAAGGTGTAGATCAGTAGTTCTCAAACAGTATTTATTCTTTGAGATTCCTCAAACTTTGGGGATTCCTGAAAAAGGACCATGGGTATTCAAGTTTCCTTTAAAAAAGATTTATACATCATGAATAATAATGTAAAATATGAAAGAATCCTGGATTTATTCAGGTTCTACACTTGGCAGACAATGTACAATGTACAAAAACTGCATCTAGAATTGACTGTGGAACATTCCAACATGCAAAGCGTATCTGACAGAATGGCAAAGATTAAATACAAATAATTTATAAAGAAATTGTTCATGGTTGTCAGGGAATTTAGAAAATCTTTAATGTACCCAAAACCCTGGAATTCCCATTATTTCTAAGTAAATCAGGAAACAGAGCAACCACTATAGCTCATATACCCTTAAAGTATTTTCCAGCAGCATAATCTATATCCAGTAGCTCTTATGTGTGGCAGCAGGAAGAAAATATCCTTACCTTTATATATTTTGTGTTTAAATCTTGAAACTCTCCCAATTTCCTATTCTCAAGTAGACGGATTTCATATGACTGACCTAGGAGTTCAAGGAAACATTTCCAAGTTGTTTAAGCATGTTGCAGCAAGAATAGCAAGAGACAGTTGCAACGGCATCAATCATGTTTGAGAGAGATGCTTTGGGGCTGTTGTTGTTTTTGACAATTTTCTCCTAATAAAAGGTCAGACATTATTGCAACTTTTGCTTAATTTAAATATTGTAATTTTTTTTATTTATTTTTTTGGTTATATCAATGATGTGGATATTCCAAGAATTTAGAACCTTCTAATTCCTTCCAAGACAACTTGAAGCATATTACATGGTCTATTTGTCATGTAATCATCTGGAAGAAGTCTTCTTATACAGCTACATTTTTCAAACCAGCTGCAATTCCAAGAACACACAAGTATTCTTGAATATTTTCTATAATCGTTTCAGCAATATGTGTTTTTTATTGTGTTGTACCATCAGAGTGAGATATTCTACCATTTAAATCCATAGAATTTGACTAATGGATCTTTATTTCAGGAACTATCAGGAGACGTTACTGCTATAGCCCCTGAGTCTAATCCTAAAATAAGAGAATAAGCCCCACTGGGCACTTTTGAATAATCAGGCATAAATTTGTACTTTTGCTGTTTTCCAAAAGCTAACTGCACATAGATGAATGATAAATACTAAGCACTCCAGAGAATTCAAGCAATGACCTAAAACTGATCTTCATACCATTATGTTAATTAAAGAGCAGGTATAATGATGGTCTGTTTCAGGGGCGGGTTTCAAAACCCTTCACTATGCGCAACACTTCTGCGCAAGTGCAGAAGCATCCGGGCAGGTGGGCGGAGCATCCCACCACCACTGCTACCGGTTTGCCTGATCTGGGGTGAACCAGTAGCAACCCATCACTGGTCTGTTTCTTCTCTTTTTGGGCTATTTACTAGCTTTCTGAGGAGCACATGGATAACCACCTAAGGACAAGCTCAAATCTTTAAAAGGCTCCTAATAATATAACTGTGTATCAGAAAAACCCTTAGCATGAAATGAGCAGGTGTGTTTTTAGTAAATGCAATGACTTTTCATTTATTTTAGAAATAGCTTTGAACATTTGTTTTGTTATTAAGCTTGTCACATGTTGCTATTAGAAACATAGTTGAACCTGGCCAATCGTCTTTCAAAAACTATACAATTAACTATAAGAGTTCGGTGCAATGCAAGACCTCCCAGGAATTAAATCTGCTCTTCTATTATCAAGGTAAGAATTTGGCATGTATTTCCATGTACATAAGACTAATTAGAAATATAAACGTATTTATTTTGGATATAATACTGTTTGTTTGGTAACCAAATGTTGGGAACAAGAACAAAATTATAAATACAATAAAACAAGAAGCAGACACAGAGAAACTGGATTTTCAAGTTCTTCTTCTAATCACTTCCCCTCCTTGTACAAGAATGTAGTTCAATGTATAACAATCTAAAATGATAATCAGCATGACTTCTGGTTTGACCAGTGAAGTTGATCTTTTTAAAAAAAAAAAAAAAAAAAATTCCTTATGCAGAGAAAAGAAAAAATGTTACATTTCTGGAATTTTGTCCAGAAATAATAGTGGTTTTCTTTTTGTTACCCAAATACTTTAAGTGCTTTACACCAATCTTCTAGTGATATGGATCCTGAGAATTATGGAGTTAGCTATGGCTGAATAAGAGTTCAAGAATAACACAAAACTCTCTCTGAAAAAAGAAAAAAAAATATACTATAGCTCTTCTGGAAATAAAGGAATCAAATATAGAGCAAAAGAAAAGAAAAAGAAATTAAACCCCAGCTCTTCCACATAAAGTTGTGTTTAGAATAACTCCATACACTTTATTAAGATTATCATTAAAAACAAGAGATTCCCTCCAGAACGCTTTAGCCATGGTCACTGAAGACTTAGCTTGATCCCATAGAGCTGGGATAGGATGAGCCGACTGCATGTTGGAAGTTTGACTTGGCACCACTTCTTTTTTGTTATCGTTGTTTCTAATGTTTTAGTGTGGCTTTAATACAGGTAGTCCTCAACATATGACCACAATTGAGCCCCAAATTTACATAGCTAAGTGAGACATTCATTAAGTGAATTTTGCCCCATTTTATTACCTTTCTTGCCATAGTTGTTAAATGAATCACTGAAGTTGTGACATTAGGAACACGGTTGTTAAGTAAATCTGGCTTCTCAGTTGATTTTGCTTCACAAAAAGTGATCATCTGACTCCCCAGGCCACTGCAACCGTCATAAATATGAGTCACTTGCCAAGTGTCTGAATTTTGATCGTGTGACCCTAGGGATGTTGCAATGGTTGTAAGTGTGAAAAATCGTCATGAGTGACTTTTTTCAGTGCAGTTGTAACTTTGAACAAACATTAAACGAACTGTTGTAAGTCAAGGACTACCTATAGTTTTTTTTATGTTGCCTTAATTCTTGATTGGGAGCCGCCCAGATTTTGGTAGAAGACGGACGGCTATAAAAATGTTTTAAACAAACAAACAAAATAAATAAATAAATCATCGTTAAATGAGGCAGTCGCTAAACAAAGACAACCTGTGTTTATAGTCCATCTTTTCTTACTGTGGTTTCCCACAAGCTGAGCCAATCAAAAGTAAAACCGCCTGCTATTAGGCCATTTCCAAAACAAAGTACAAATGGATATTGTATCACCAGTTCACAAGGGAATTGCTTTATGTAGAATGGCTGGGAAAAAGGCACAAGGAACTGAATATTGACTGTAGTATAAATAGAACTTACACTGCAATCACTAGATGTCTTTTGTAATGGGTCAAAGGCTTGCCACAATAAATCGGCTTTATCTGTGCCTTTGTGCCCTGGAAAATATATTCTTGCAATATTTTAACTTGTCAGCTGAGAAAGGCCTGACAGCAGTTCAAGACAAACCATAGCCAAAGAGGTTTGTTTATAGGGTTCTACTAAGCAGACAAATAATACATATATATTTGGTGTGGTTCCACAATAATAAAAAGAAGTAGTAAAATCGGCTAGGTTCACAATGTTCCTGAATTGTGTTATATGCAGAAATTCCACCTGTCTTTAAAAGAATTTTTATGAGCTCTCTGCATCAAGTTACACCATTTTTGCCTGCAATTAAAAACCTCATAAATAAAACAGCAGTACATTTGGGCACTTAGGGCAAAAGAGCTGCCTATCAAATAAAAATAAACCGTTTGAAGGTGATATATACTGAAAGCAACAACAACAACAACAAAAAACCACGGGATTTTTTCTTTCTAGTTTGGCAAATTCACAGCCAAGTATGACAGAATTTTAAATTCCCTCATAAACTTGGGGAAAAAATGGCTTAATGAATGAGCGTCCAATCTTCCCTTATTCTGATTTCCAAGGCTCAGAGGAAAGTTAATGTCTGTTTTGCTAATGAGATGTAGAAAGACAGAAAAGGATATTTATTATTTTTTGCCCCTTCAGGATAAAATTCCCTCCCCCAAAAAAACTCCTTTAAAATAATATTAATTAGAAATAAAAGCACTGAGACATAGATTTGTCTGAATTATAATATGCTGAACCAACCAGAAACAAGGCAAAAAAAGAAAAAGATATGTTTTTTCCATTCATGATTTGTTTGTTGACTTTTTTTAACCACTCTGACCTTACAGTAAGTAGACTATTTGGAGGCTTAGACAGGCCCTAAAATGCTAGAAAAACCACAAGCCCTGTATATTTATATGAACATCATATTGGGCCACAGTTGCAATCAACGAGCAAGTAACCAATTATGGTTTAAAATAAGGATGACCCAATCAGCTAAACAAATTGTATCAAGTCTTAATGCAAAGTGTAAACCAAATGGTATGATATGGCTTCAGTAGTCAATAAATTATCAGTGGGTGTCAGATTGCATTTATGCTTTCTTGTATTCTACAACAACACTGTTTATGTCTTATGGAATTAGGAGTGCTCATTCTGTGGGACTGCTCTTGACAATTAGCGTACATATGCCAAGATTTTTAAGAAGATGTTGGATAACCATTTGTCTGAAGTGGTGTAGGGTTTCCTGCCTGGGCAGGGGGTTGGACTAGAAGACCTCCAAGGTTCCTTCCAACTCTGTTATTCTATTTCTATTTCTATTGCTCCAGTGGCATCTTTTTCCTGGAGTGGTTTGTATGTCTTGCATGCCTACAAAACAAAAGCCAACCGATGTAGAAATGTGTGCATGTTGACTTATACTTTAGTATACTTTAGTACAAGTCTTATAATGCAACTATACTTGAAGAATCTCCTCGCCTTCAAAATATCTGAAAGCAGAAATTGCAGTGGAGAAATGTTAGTGAGGGGATGGGGCTAATTTCAAATTTGTAACAGATGAACAGGGCTAAAGCCTTCAAGCCAGGGAGTATTTTTAAATTCTTATATCACAAATGCATTGTCGCTTAAAGGGCCTGATTGGTTAACTTTGATAACAATTTGTGTAAATCTTTGGTTATTTCATAATAGGAAACTAACCAGAATATTTGATGTGATGACTAAAAGTTAACAATTGGTTAATCGTCCCACTCCTTTTCCAGTTGAAACTCTGAATGAACAGAGTTCTGTCCATGAACAGAACAATTTCCCATCCTGGTGGTCTCCAGGTCTGTTGGATGTCATTTCCCTTGACCAGTCTTCAGACTGGCTGAAAATTTTGGAAGCAATCTGTACTGTTTTAACATAATCTCCCATTCTGCATTGGCATATTATGCTTCAGTTGCAGCTTATGTTCTTCAATCAGAATTTCTATCAGCAAGTTGTATAATGATAGCACAAGCAAAATAACAGAATAATGGAATTGGAAAAGACCTTAGAGGTCTTCTAGTCCAACCTTCTTCTCACGCAGGAGATCTTCTACCATTTCAGGCAAATGGTTCTCCAATCACTTTTTAAAAACCTCCAGTGATGGAAAACCCAGAACTTCTGAAGGAAAGCCGTTCCACTGATTAATTGTTCTAACTCTCAGGAAATTTCTCCTTATTTCCAGGTTAATTCTCACCTTGATTAGTTTCTTCTAATCTTCTTCTTCTCCTGCCTTCAGGTGCTCTGGAGAATAGGTTGCTACACAGACCCCTCTTCTTTGTGGTAGCCCCTTAGATATTGGAACACTGCTATAATGTCACCCTTAGTCCGTTTCATTAAACTAGACATACCCAATAAATCTGTTGAGATCATTTTGTATCTTGAACCTATATTCTGGAGTATTGGCTATTCCCACCAGCTTAGTGTCATCTACAAATTTGTGACCTGATTCTGCAAATCATGTGACATATGTCATCATGGTCTTCAAATCCAAAATTCTTAGATCCCAGTTATTCCTGGCAGGTGTTAATCTATAGTTTTATTTTACACATAATTTTAATTAAATTATGGTTCATTTTACTTACTATACATTCTTAAGTAGTGTCAGTAAAGACTATATTCATAACAAACAGAAAAAAACACTTAAGCTTTTTGTACTTGAACTCATCTAAGTTAAGTCATTTTATGTTTGCATGAATCTATATAAAAATTTTTAAAAGCCTCCTTTTTAAATATCTTTTTTTATATATATTTCCCATACCTTTTTTTAAAATATGAATTTCATTTTTCCTTCTCAAAATTTGAGTTGTGTGTGGGGTTGTTGTGTTTTTTTATGGGGGAGGGAAATCTTTCATTTGGTTCACACTGGTTCTCCTTATATAGACTATAGAAGAGAATTTTTCCAAAAATCTACAAATATCTGGAATCAGCAGAACTGTTCATCTTTACAGAAGCAAATTGAAGAAAAACCAGTTCCAGGAGACTGAGTTGACATACCTAAGGCATATCTATTTAATAAGGCCAAGTTAATAATCACCTGGATTCTGATATAACACTAAGAAAAATGCATATTTCTCAGATCATGAAAGTTCAGTCCCTACATTCCACCCATGTCAAAGAACAAAACACACTCCAGCATGAAACATAATTCAATGGAAATCTTGTTCAACTGCAGTCAAAATATATTGTGTTACTGATACCCAGCTGACTAACAAACTAAGAACACCCAATTTTTTAAGGTTCTTTTTCACCGAACTTCTCTGAGTAACACATAGTAAGAATACCATTAGAGGGAAATTAAAAACTCTTTACTTTTTCTGAAAATCTCACTGATGTTTCATCCTTGGCATTCAGTGTAAAATGGAAGCAGTAATTACAGATTGTATAAACCTTGTTACTTTTTAGAAATAGATTGATTACTTTACAGTCAGAAGATACTTGGTTGTAACGATAGCCTCCATTTTTCTGCATAAACATTGGGATTATGCATTAAATGGGATTATAACATTAAATGTATTAAGAAACTTTTTCCTTGTAGAACTCTCTTTTTATTTAAGGAGCTCCCCTAACTTTGTATGAAATGTTATATTATTTAATGATAATAATTTTCCTGCAATTTCTTTGAAAAGCCCACTTCAAGACAGTCTGTTTCTTTTGGAAAATGTCTAAATTATGCTCTATGAATTAACCATGTCAAAGAAATAACTGTTTGAGAGTTCCGAGAACAAATGATCCTTTGAACTGAATGAAAAGGTCTTCGGCTTTAAAGAGCACATGTGTTGGTTGACATATCTAGTACAATATAGCAAAGCCTTCCTTCTGTAAGGATGATTTGTGATTATAACATCTGCCTACTTGTGATCACAATGCAGGAGTTCATACAGACAGTACATTCAACAGTACAAAGTTATTATGAAGCCTATAATTTTCTTGGAACTGTATAGATGCTACAAAGACAAATTGCTGTCCAGAGGCTCAGTTAAATTGGCATGTTACAGAAAAGGAAGGTGGAGAAAGGGAAAAAAACCAAGAACTGCAGCAGCAGTAGTTTTGCCAGTGATCTATATATTAATTTGGCTTTTTATTTGCCATGATGATTTTCATGGGAGGTAAAGGATCCAGTTTTCCAAAGGATTCCTGCCCTGCAAGTCAACAACAATTGGAGATGTGGGTTCTTTCTGGTAGGAGAAGAAAGTGGCTTCAATCCTGAGTGATAGAAGAGGGCCAGGCTGTGCCTTTTCTTATTATGGCTGCCCTATTCCCTTTATTGGGATTAATTTTTACCCTTCTGGCACTCAGAGTTCAAAGGTCTATGGAGATTCTCAATCATCCAGGTCATGGTTATCCTAAAGGTACTTTTTCCAAAAGGCAATTGGGCTTTCTTGGTTGTTGTTTTTTTTTTCTTTGAAAATGTTTCGCTTCTCATCCAGGAAGCTTCTTTCGTTCTGACCTGATGAGAAGCAAAATGTTTTCAAAGAAAAACCCCAAGAAAATCCATTTGGCTTTTGGAAAAAGCACCTTTGGGACTCAGAGTTCAAACTGAATTCAGAAAGAATATTTCAGAAACAAAAAAAAAGTCTAAGATATGGTAAATAATATGATAATGGTATATTAATCTCTGGCTAAATATAACTGAAAATAGATGCTGGTATGGATAGGTACAAAGTTACCAGTATTAATGCTACGGAGAGAGAATGAATAATTTCTTCTCCATTTTTATGTTAAGTTTTAAAATAGGCAGTGACATCTGGTCAGCACTAAGTTTAGGGAAAATGAAAATAATAAATGTGATTTTACTACTACCAAATGCATCTAGTATGATTCTTTAGCTTTTATGTCTTTAAAAAAGTGTTTAAAAAGATAATACTTTATATAACAGTTCTACAGGACTGGGAGTTATGAGGTGGACTTTTTTCTCTGGGGTTAATTTCCAGTAATATTGGGGGGAAATGAGGAAACAGAACGAAGGATTGCATTGGATTAATCCAGTAAAACAATTCAAGGTTTTGGTTGTCACCTTTAAAGCCCTTCATGTTTTGGGACCAGGTTATTTGAGGGACCGTCTCTTGCAGGTAACATCTATCCAACCCATTAGAGTGGGAAGGCAGGGAATGCTGCGGGTTCCATCCTCGAGGGAGACACACCTGGTGGGACCCAGAAGAAGGGCCTTCTCCGTGGTGGCTCCCTCTTTCTGGAACATCATTCCCCCAGAGATTAGAACAGCCCCCACCCTAATTCTGTACCAGAAGGCGCTGAAGACCTGGTTCTGCCAGTGGGCCTGGCCTGGGGAACCCAGAGTGGGAGGGAGCCCATTAAGTGGCTTGTGTGATCGGCTGTCACTGGGGTGGGAGGTGGGGGTCGGGGTGATTTTATTACATTAATTTATTTGATCTTTTTTATGAGTTTTACTGTTTTTTAAATGTGTTTTTTTATATTCTATTAGCCACCTTGAGTCGCCATAGACGAATAGGCGGCAGTATAAATCTAATAAATAAATAAATAAATAAATAAATAAATAAATAAATAAATAAATAAATAACAAATTAATTTTTTTAAATTTTTCATAACGCCTACTTATCCTTATATATTCTGTAAGCTGCCTTGAGTCACCATGGGCGAATAGGCGGCAATATAAATCTAATAAATAAATAAATAAATAAATAAATAAATAAATAAATAAACAAACAAACAAATAAACAAACAGATTATTTTTTTCAATTTTTCATAATGCCTCCTTATCCTTATATCCAAAGTATTATTCTAGCGCTACTAATATTTTTGTTGGTAAATCCTTATGGTACTGTTAGTTACTACAGTGCATGCCTATGTTGCTGTCAGTTTTCATTACACAAGAGCTTTGTAAACATGTAGTAATAATGGGATTATATATTATATACTAGTTATATATTTTCAAAAACCATTCCAACTGCTGTTGTTAAATAACTGATTCCTGTTAAATAGAATATATTTCACCCATACTAAATAGTAATTATAGAATTGACCGATAGGTAACTAATCTGAGTGCTTGTCCCCAGTATCAGATCAAAAAGAGTGCAGAACTGATTTTGGCATTTGTAGATTGCTAGAGAGAGCTAGGATAAAAACGCTATTTGAAAGGTTATAGCCCTTAACTGGATGTAAGGCCTACTGAATCCAATAGAGTTAATTTTGAAAAGCCAAGTAGAGCATTAAACTCTACGTGTCTTGAATCACTGAGGTTCTGTTTGGATATTACTACTAAAATTAAATTATTTTCAGGAATAAAAAAATGAATGTATTTCAATATCCAATTGAAGTTGGATTCTACAGTTGACATGATTTTATACCAAATTCATATTAACAAGACCAAAGAGCAAATATAAATAATATACAATATTTTTAAAGCAATAACAGAACATCTTGAAAACAGAATATTTTTATTTACAAATAATTTTTTGCCCCCAAACAAGCTTATGGAAGCATTGTCATCAATATTAATAAAAGAGAACTGAAAATAATATTTTTATTCTATTAATTAATAAAACTGTTCCTTTTCACAGGAAATTTTGTAATTTCAGGCAAAATAAGTGTGAATAAATGCAATTTTTTAAAAAAAACATTTTTGCTATTTGTAGTAGAAGAAGGAAGGGGGAAATATATTTCTGTGTTTACTACAGAGAAAATTATTGGTATTGATGTTAGAAATAGTAATAGCATTTAGACTTATATGCCATTTCATAGTGCTTTACAGCACTCTCTAAGTGGTTTACAGAGTCAGCATATTGTCCACAACAATCTGGATCCTCATTTTACCAAACTTGGAAGGTTGGGAGGTTGAATCCACCTTGAGCCAGTCAGGCTCAAACTCCTAGTAATGGGTAGAGTCAACTGCAATACTGCATTCTAACCATTGCACCATCGTGGCTCACTACAAAATGGAGTATCTTATTTTAAATTTTGTCAACCTTAGTTTTTGTGAAGTGTTGCTTCTAGCAAATATATAATGCAGATACACATACACAAATATGTGAGAAATATGTTTTATTATTATATATATATTATTTATAATATATTTATTAACGAAAGAGAAACCTCCAAAAATAGTTTAAAGCACAACTGACTGAGTTTATGCAAGAAGCTATCAATAGAATGCAAGTTCAACCTAACAACTGTGGGCTGTACAAAAATGTCATTTTTGCACTATAAGACACTCTGGACCTAGCTTTTGGGGAGAAAAACAAGAAAACAAAAAAACTGCCTCTGTCCCACAGCCCCAGCACGTGGCTCGTCAGGGCTCCGCTCTGTTGTGCATACCACCAGTCAACTGAGTGACTGCTGGATCCCAGCCTCCCATAGCCCCACCAATCATCAGGCTGGCTGACCAGAAACGGGGCTATCGGCGGTTGGATCAACCTCCGGGAATACTGCCGATCAGCTGTTCCAAGCAGTGGGGATCATCACGGCCTATCACTGGCGAATTGCGGTGGCGGCAGCAGCGATAGGCAGCAGTGATCCCCACCACCTGGAACAGCTGATCAATGGTATTCAGGGAGGCTGATCCAACTGCCGATAGGTGGTGGCGGCGATTGGCGGCAGCAGGGGTAAGCGGTGGTGGTGAGCAGCAGCAGCAGCAACAGGCGGTGGCTGCGATAGGCAATATTCACTCCATAAGACGCACAGACATTTCCACCCACTTATGTGGGGGAAGTGCATCTTATAGTGCAAAAAATACAGTACTTTTTTCACAAATCAATTCAAACCTCAATATTCATTGATGTGTTGCATTTTTTATCTAAGAAACTTAGAATCATACACAACATTCCCCAACTCATACAATGCACACACCCAGCATAAATGTCTTCCAGATATGTTGGCTGACAACTCTCAGAATTCCTGGCCAAATAGTGGTTATGCTGGATGGGAATTCTAAATTTTAAACATCTAGAGGGAACTAGCTGGGAAAGACTGGTATATACTGTCCAGTATTTTGTATCAGAATCTCCATACTACATGGTGTACATTTTGCATTTTTCTATTGCACCTTGATTCCTAGATTTGGTAACCAGATAGTATTGTCTTAAGCAGAAACAAAGCAAAATCTACAATCTCTCACCATTCAGGAAAGTGCTGTTTTTCTACCTTAATAGAAGAATTAAGGTTAAATGAGTACAACATTGCAAATGGCAATCACAATATTTTTCATTAGTCAAATATGCCCCTAACACAGAAGCAGTGAAAATATAAACTTCCTAAATATGCATAATTCTACTCCACCGTGGCACATTTCAGCTACAGTACCTTAAATGATGTTGGTCCCCCAGACATGCACAAGCAACCTTCAGACCAAATTAGGGTCTGCTATGTTTAGTTTTCAAACCACCAAAGATCAATTCAAACAATCAGAATCAATTCAATTTTGTTTTGGTCCTACCTTGGTTGAGATAAGTCAGAGTCTCTTCATGAAGCTTTATGGCAGGAGATGTCGCTGCACAGAGCACATATTGAAACGGAGGGAGTTTTGCATCATTCTCAGGGGAAAGTTGAGGCTCTTCTTGTTTAAAGAATGGCAGTGCAAGCACATCACTGAAAATATAAAATGAAAACTTAGTTAGCAATGGGTTGCCTTTTTTTTTTTTACTATACAACTACAATGGAGTTAAAGGCAGAATCCTCTGAACCCATATTCCATGAGTATTTTTTCTGGGAACACATTCATTTAATAAGTTAACCTGTTAAAAAAACAAATGATATCAATTTCAATCCATTTCAATATGACCACATTTATATGATGAAAACTGGCACAATAAACTCAATGATACACAAAGAAAAGGATTTAGAAATATATGCTGTAATGATACTGTTTTTCAAGTAATCTTATTGAATGCAGTATCATATATTCTGTCACATTCATACATAGATGCAGACTGAATTATTTTTTTAAAGAAAGAGTCATGTTAGTCTCTAGGAGCAGGAGCAGGAGCAGCAGGGAGCTATGGAGCATATTAAAGTTTAAGAAGTTTGCTATTCCACAGGCTTTTATGGACTCTAATCCACTTCATTGGATATATGGAATCTAGTGCTCAAAAAAGGATGGGGTAAAACAGAAAGATAAGGTATGTACACATACTCCTACTATTGATGTGGAGAAAGGGTCCCAAAGGTGTTTTTTTTCAAAAGGCAACTGGACTTTGTTTTTCCTTGAAGACGTTTTGCTTCTCATCCAAGAAGTTTCTTCAGCTTTTCTTCAGATGAAGAAGCTTCTTGGATAAAAAGCTAAACATCTTCAAGGAAAAACAAAGTCCAGTTGCCTTTTGAAAAAAGCACTTTTATGACAACCCTGACCTGGATGACTGAGAATCTCCGTAGATAAAAGGGGAGGTAACAATACGAAAGAAAATATGAAATACATAATTGCTTTTTTTGCCATCAACAAAATACCATTGAAATATTCTACGAGGAAGAAGAGAATTAAAGGATTCAAGCCAGACTTTACTTTAAAGTTATCTGTATGATAAAGATATGCAGTTCATATTAGAAAACAGTTCTTTTAAATGATGATGATGATGATGATGATGAAGAAGAAGAAGAAGAACTTGGTAAATAGGAGACAGATTTCCCCAAATATATTTCAATCTATGCAATTCTTCTTGATAAAACAAGACACTCCAATATACTCCAATACTTCAGCACTGCAACCTCCTCATACCTAACCTCTCCCACCAAGAACAAGGAAACATCTTCTCTCAGTTTATCCTCCCAGAAACTACCATTCCTAGAAACTATTGCCAGTCTCAAAAGTGATTCAGTCTCTCACACACACGTTATAAAAAAACAAACTAGGTACAAAGACATGTGTGCATGTTTAATAGATCCTGGCATGAATCTCATACTCAGTTAATGGTACCTGATAATACCTATATGCATGATCTATAGCTTGGTAACTGCAGGAGAAATCTATTATCTGTTCACATTCTGGTGTACTCCAGAAAAGTTAAAACTAAAGTCTTGTTCAACTTCTGGTGACTTCCCTGACTATTCATGTATTTTTTTTCAATAGTAGAATGGAAATAGTTGCCACTGCTTTCTTCCAAGTAGTTTTTCTTTCTATATTTAGCTACAGATATTTCCCAGTATCTGCCACCCAAATACAAATCATATTTGCCCAGACTTAGCTTTTCTAAAATAAAGTAAGGTTTTAGCAAGGCCTGCCAAGACTTAGGGCTAACACTCAGCCTGAAAAAGACACAAGTCATGGGTCAGGATGTGGATTTATCTCCCTGTATTACAATCTCTGCACAAGAACTGCAGGTTGTCCATGACTTTGTGTACCTCAGTTCAACTATCTCCAAAACTCTCTCTTTAGATACCAAGCTGAATAAACGTATTGGTAAAGCGGCCACTACGTACTCCAGACTTACAAAGAGAGTATGGTTCAATAAGAAGCTGATGGGACATACAAAGATCCAGGTCTCTGGAGCCTGTGTCATGAGCACACTCTTGTACTGTAGTGAGTCTTGGACCCTTTACGCACAGCAGGAGAGAAAGTTGAACACCTTTCATATGTGCTGTCTCCAAAGTATCTTTGGCATTATCTGGCATGACAAAGTTCTAAATAGCGCAGTCTTGGAACATGCTGGAATTTCTAGCATATATACACTATTGAAACAGCAACATCTACGCTAGCTTGGACATGTCATGAGAATGGCTGATGGTTGGATTCCGAAAGATCTCCTGTATGGAGTATTAGTGCAGGGAAGGTGCCTTAGAGGGAGACCACAGCTGCAATATAAGGATATCTGCAAGAGGAATCTCTTGGGAATGGACATTAATGACTGGGAAACTTTGACCTCCGATCGTTCAGCTTGGAGGCTAAAGACGCAGCATGGCCTTCTCCAATTCGAAGAGACACTTGTTTGGCAGGCTGAGGCAAAGAGGCAGTCCCAGAACCAGCGAAATCTGGGGGCTGGGCAGGGGACAGAATGTATCTGCCCTCAGTGCGGAAGGGATTGCCACTCTCGAATTGGCCTTTTTAGTCACACCAGATGCTGTTTCAGGACCTGTTTCCAGAGCATGATACCATAGTCTTTTGAGACTGAAGGTTCCCAATGCAATCTCCAAATTTCCAGTCATGTGGCTTTTAAAGACCACTCTTCTTGATTATAGATAAGTTTATGTTTAGTATTTCCAAACAAGTTGGGCCACATTCTAAAACTGTTTAACTAGTCATAAGATTAGGAACATATATGCCAAAAGTTAAAAAGACTGAGTGTATATAATGTATAACATTTTACAGCATTCCAACTCCAGTTGGAAACCATGAGGTTTCAGGAAACTAATATTTTATAGTATTAAAATTACCGTAATTATGCTGCATTCATAGATCGTTGTAGTCTATAAAATGAAGGAACAAAGCATACATTGTTTCTTTTTTTAAGCAGAAGCCATCAAAATACTTACTTATTTTCTAATGAATCAAATTCATTTAACTTAATGGGCTTATTTTTTGCTTTTGATTCTAAATATTCAAGAGATGCAACATTAGGTCAACTGGCTTCCATAAATATTTGTGTGCATATGAAAAAAACTACATTTTCTAGATTCCACCACAATAAACATCAACTGAAAATTAGGGCAAGAAGGTGTTTCTCTTGTGCCTACACAGATTAATAATTCACTTTTTCACCAGCAGGAAGATAAAAAAAAATTAGCTGAATCCATTAATCATATCTGTTTGATAATAAACATGATAAAGGTTCTTAACTGAAAGAGAATGTGATTTCATTTTATGGGAAACTAAAGATAAAAAGTATGTGAACTGCAAGTTGAACATGAAAACTTTGACAGCTTTCCTGGTAACTGACAATATCTTGACAATATTATTTCTTTATTTTATAGTTTGCTGAAATAATTGTTTCAAAGACAGCAAAATAATACATTTTAAATGCAATATAGAATTTATGTTAGCAAGAATCTAAACCAGTAAAATATACTGTGTTCTTTTCATCTTCAGGTCTACTATATAAAAGTCTTTACACCGTCTCAACATAGAGAGCTACCATAATGATAACTGGAAATGTATAAAAGGACTGTATATGATAAACTTGTAAAAAAGAGTTGTTGTTATGAGCACACAATCTCCTTCTTTTGCTAAATCAAAAAAACCAGAGTGAAGTAGTAGCTAAATGAGTATTCAGCAATCTGGTGCCCACCAGATATATTGGGTCCTGTGATCTGGATGTTGTTTGTTTTAATAGAATTTACATATTCTAAAAGAACAATAAAACATAAGATTTATAGCCTATGTACAGATAGACCTTGACTTACAAACATTTATTTAGAGACTGTTCAAAGTTACAACAGCACTGAAAAAAGTACCTTATGACCAGTTTTCATACTTATGACCATTACGGTATCCCCGTGGTCATGTGATCAAAATTCAGGTGTCTGGCAACTAGCATGTATTTATGTCCCAGGGTCATGTGATTCCCATTTGTAACCTTCCCAGCTGGCTTCTGACAAGCAAAGTCAATGAGGAAAGCTAGATTCACTTAATAACTGAATGATTCACTTAACAAGTGCAATGGTTCACTTAACAACTGTGGCAAAAGAGGTCATAAAATGGGGGCACAACTCACTTAACAAGTATCTTGCTTAACCTTAATTGGGCTCAATTATGGTCATAAGTCGAGGACTAACTGTAGACATTGTTACAAGAAAATCTGCACTCGGTTCAGAACAGATTGAAGAATGAAGTGGATTGGAGATATGCTTAAATTAGAAAAATGTCATATTTTGGCATTCCATGTTGCCCAAAACCATATTCTCTCCTTTGAAAAAAATAAACAAGGGTTAATTTTTGAACTCTCAAAAAACAAAATTTTAAGGAAAGTAGTAGAGGGTATTTCCCTATTATCTGCTCATCACTATGCCTTTAATAGGTTCCACACTGAAACACCCATTGTAATATACCTCAGAGCTAAATTGAGATTGCTGTTCCAGGGCTGGAAAACTTTCCAGATGGTGTGACCTCTCTCTTCCCCACCCCCAACCATTTTATATAGTATATTTGCATTTCTTTTATGAAAAATCCCTTACAGTAAACTATATCCATTGTTGTTGGGTTTTTTTTGAAAGATTTAGATTTATAAGCTTGACCCATCCCAAGGGCTGGGCTGGTAGCAAAATTGCACAAGATGAAATCACAGAGTTCTCCCTCCCAGAAGATTTGCTGTTTGCAGTATTACAAAACCAGATGAAAAAAGGAAGACAAGAAAAGACAAAAGAATACAAGACGTACCCCTTGCCAGAATCATCCCACACTCAAATTCTTACACTTCAGTTCCGCCCAGAAGCCTAAATCTAGATGTGGGTCTCCACAGATTCATGTTATCTCCCTCATACTCCAATTCCCATGCCTCCATCTATTTTACCTGATTCTCATGAGAATATGCTTAGTTCAATTCCAGTGGGAAAATGCTAATTTTAAAACATCCAGTGAAGTTAAGGAAGTAGACGAAAAATGGGATAATAAATCTCCCTCATTTAACTTGTTTGTTCAGTTTCACATTCAAGATTATGCTGTCTTCTTGATCAGAAAAGTTAATATCCAAGGAAGGAAAATTATAATTATATTGCTGGCAATATTATTTAGGTGGTAGAAATACAAGAAATAAATGTCATAATGCTACATTTAATTTTAGTCTGCTACTGATTTGAACAAGGACTAGAGAGTATTAGCCTCTGAAAATCTGAGCTACAGAACTTTTCTTTGAAAAAACAAAATAACATGTGCTATATGTACATTGGTAACCAAATGAAGAATGCTTACTCTTCAGGTTCACTGCTTCTATAACTAGCACATAAGGTAATCCTTGACTTACGACCACAATTGAGCCCACAATTTCTGTTGCTAATTGAGACATTTGTTTAATGAATTTTGCTCCATTTTATGACTTTTCTTAAAACAGGTTAACAAAGGTTATTAAGTGAACCACTGCAGTTGTTAAGTTATTAACAGTTGTTAAGTGAATCTGGCTTCCCCATTGACTGCTTGTCTGAAGGTCGCAAAAGGGGATCACCCTCCATCTGATCACCCTCTCCCATTTCTTCTGGTTTCTTTTCAGAATCAACATTGGAAAAACTTGGGAATTTTCTCTCCCTACTTTCCTTCTCTTTTCCCCCAGAATGTTAACATTAGGGATTAAGAATGTAATTCTGTGTACAGTTAATAGTACAATCAGAAATAAGCATGTGGGGCTGAGTTCACACATTCTGGAAAGCCATTAGGTAACCTGGTTTGATTCAGTGCTGCATAAACTCAGCCACTGTGGCTTATGCAAGCAACAAAGCAGGGTTATGAAGTTACCTAAAGACACTTATTCTGTACTAGGATTTTCTGTAACCCAAGGAAGCATCAGACTCCTGTGAATTTAAACTCCAAATTAAACGAAACTATATTGTCTTTTTCAAGGAACTTTATCTTGGTCAGAAATAATGCAGGTAAACATCATTAAAAAGAGCGACTCAGCATTAGGCTCAAAGGATTCCGTCCTTCACACAAAGAGATTTAAAAACAACATAAGCAGTACCTGGGAAATCACATGTGGATGGAACTTGACTGTACAATGAACATCAGCTTCCACAAGCCTGCTATGAATTCGTCTTTTACACAACTTGCTCATCCATGATTAAATGAATGAATTTACTTCAATTTCTGGATTTGCACAATATACTACATCATAAACATCAAGTGGCCTGGCTCCATGCAACATGCTGGCTAAACATGATTAGCCTGAGTGTCCTGTAGCATAATTTTATTATATTAACTGAAACATAAGATTGAAACAATTATAGTTTCTACTCCAGCCCAGCAGAGGTGTCTCAGATGATTCCTGTGCCTTTCGGAATTGCCCAGAACAGAAAAATGTACTAAGTGTGTCTAACAAAGATCAGCAGTGATGAGAGAAGCTAAAGACAGCTGTGTCCTCCCAACGCATGGAAGTAACAACTTTACCAAGGCAGGCCCAGCAAGCTCATAAAATGACAATGATCACAGCAGGGTTCCTTATCTTACAATTATATGACTTCAGCAAATTCAGGAGTACTTGTGTTTGCCTCTGGGAAATTAAGCTTCCCAAAGTGGCATTATTCACATTTGTGTGTCAATTATTTTACTTACCCCTTTCAGATCTATTGAAAAGTAGGTAGGTAAGTAAGGATGACAACTCCCAGACTTTTTTAACCAGCAGGATGTGCTGCTGGCTGGGGAAATCTGTAAACTGAAATGTGCTTCATTGGAAAGACAAGTGAGGAAAAGGTGTACTAGTTGATAAGGTTTAAGAAGCTTGGCTCCTGACCTAAGCAAATTCTCACATGCTTTAACTATATTAGAGTTGGCAAAGTGTTACGCAACAGGTCTCAGGCTTCACTTAAGAGCAGCATAAATTATATTGTAATATAATATATTATTATAATTATTATATTATATTATTATATCAGATTTATATTGATATTGTTTCCTGATTGCTTATTTGTACCCTATGACTATCATTAAGTGTTGTACCTTATGATTCTTGATGAATGTAACTTTTCTTTTATGTACACTGAGAGCATATGCACCAAGACAAATTCCTTGTGTGTCCAGTCACACTTGGCCGATAAAAAATTCTATTCTATTCTATTTTTGAGACACACTCTAATCCTTAAGAGGGGATGCGGTGGCTCAGTGGTTATGATGCTGAGCTTGTTGATTGAAAGGTCGGCAGCTCAGCGGTCCAAATCCCTAGTGCCGTGTAACAGGGTGAGCTCCTGTTATTTGTCCCAGCTTCTGCCAACCTAGCAGTTCAAAAGCACTTAAAAAATGCAAGTAGAAAAATAGGGACCACCTTTGGTGGGAAGGTAACAGAGTTCCGTGCACCTTTGGCATTTAGTCATGCTGGCCACATGACCACTGAGATGTCTTTGGACAGCGCTGGCTCTTCGGCTTAGAAATGGAGATGACCACCGCCCCCTAGAGTTGGGAACGACTAGCACATATGTGTGAGGGGAACCTTTACCTAATCCTTAGATAATGACATTAAAACTTCTAAGCAAGACTTTAGTGGGTGGCTTCTCAGGCACAATGACTAAATTAACACAGAAACAAAGGCAAGCCAAACAAACAATATGATTTGTGAATCTGATTTTACTCAACCAATTCTGCTTTCCTTACCCTCATTCCTATCCAATTTAATTAAGACTTCTGTGAAGTCTGAAAAATTATTTACTTATTATGGCATTTTAGTTAGCTTAAAAAAGATGTTAGCTTAAAAACAATGTATTTTTAAGCAGCATGAACAATTATACATTTTTAAAAATCATTCCCTAACTACATACATAAAATAATATTAAAACAAATGGGTCCTCCACTTATGGCTTGCTGCTTAGGGGGCTCAAATGAAGACCTTCCATTTGTTCTTTTACTGTTCACTGCCCTTTTTGCTTAAAGATACTTAAGTAGAACATGACTAACATAGAAATAAAGCAGGAAAAAACTGGATTCATCAAGTCCAGTAAGTAAAATGAATTAAAGGAACTACTCATCATGCATAGATGAGTGGGGGGGTAGAGGGGGCAGGGTTGAGGCCACAGATTTAAAGAACCATTAGAGAGTCTTTTAAATCTACAAGTGTTTGGCACTTCTGAAAGAACACTTTGTGTCTTCCAAATGTGTTCATTAAATGGATTTACTTCAGGCAACCTCATTTGAGCATCTTTATTCAATGTAGCCAATAGGTTATTTTCTTTTTAAAATCATCTACATCTAGTTAAGAAGGACTGACCTGTGGATTATGTTTGTTTTTTTCTGCAACAAACTAAGCATCTTTTATTATATGAAAGTTTTGTTGATCACAGTCTACTTAACAGTCTACTTAAGAGTTTCCACATATCTGATGGAATGGACCATATCCCCCAAACTCTTATTCTGTAATAAATTGGACAGTTTTTAGTCTTTAAAATTGGTTATTTTTCTTCGCTTTGAAATGTCATAAAATCTTTTGTTTCTTAGATAGCAGTGTTTCTATAGATACTCCAGAGAGATGGTTGAAGCAAGGATGACTTGCAGGGATAGAATGATTTAATGAATAGTTTTTTGGAATGTTGATTCAGTTACATTTCCCTTTTTTTTTTTCCTTATCTCCTGCTTTCCTTTTCTTTTACTTCTTGTGGGTTTTCCCCCCTGTGCTTTGCATTAGAGCTGCATATTTTGACACGGATTTGCATAAGGAACTGCAACAAAAACAAAGGTTTTGAAACTTAGAAACTAAGTCAAACAGAGACACACTATAACCACTATAACTCTTGCCTTATTTTCAAATGTTTCTGATTCTATCCCCCACTTTTTGGTACTACATCTTTTTTTTTGCTACTACATCTTTCGAATTGAAAGTTCCTTTGGGTTCATTGATTATTGGATTCTAATAAAGATATGATGGACTAAAATCTACAGAGATTTATATGGAGAGCTAGTTTGGTGTATTGCTTAGGGCATCATACTAGAAAAAGGGAGATGGCAAATTTTAGCCCTACCTTAGGCAGGACATCACTTGGGTGATCTTGGGCCAATCATTATCTCAGTCCTATAAAAAAGGCAATGGCAAATCACTTCCAAAAATCATTGCCAGGAAAATTGCAGGGACTTCTCCAGGTAATTGTCAGGAGTCAAACACTGATTATAAGCCAAGGCATATACACACAAAAAAGAGACTCATAGGTTACTAAAAAGATATGTCTACCAAATTAGAATAGCATTTAGTGAAAGTATTTATTCTTTAGTAAATGTATTAAGATAGTATATTACAAATTTCAACATTGACTACCAAACTGACTCTCCCACAACAGGCAGCGAGGAGAAAAAAGAATGAGATAGGCAACTGCTGACAATTTTAAAAACCATAATTGACAAGACACAAATGGGGGAACCACATAATGCCAGTCTGCTGGTTATTTAGTCCCAATTATATGATGCACCATCTTCCCATCATCAGACTACACCATAAATCAGTTTCCCTAAATCACACATTTTTAATTAATCTGATTAGTCTGATCTGAAATAGTTAACCGACACACTGGTAGGAAATAGGAGCTGTAATCGGCAGAGGTTTTCTGTAATGTTCACTTCTTTAAATATGTCTCAGATATCCACTATGGGGGATGGTCATTAGGTACCCCAATATATTCCACTACACAGAGAACAGGCAGCAGTTCACAGAGTGTGTAACAGCCTAGATACATCCCTCTCTCCCAGTTCCTAGAGTAACCGCAATGCAAACAGGCTCCCAGGATGGAATCGACTTCAGACATTCTAACATCCAGGAAGTCATCCCCAAATAAAGACGCTCAAGCAGTGTTCCTGTATAACTTGGATGTCTCAAAGGTGCTTTTTCAAGAGGCAACTGGGCTTTCCGGTTTTTCTTTGAATACCTCTCCCTTCTCATCCAAGAAGCTTCTTCAGCTCTTCTTCAGAAAAAGTACCTTTGGGACAACCATGACCTGGATGACTGAGAATCTCCATAGATGTATAACTTGGCTCTTATACTCCTATTGATCTGGGGAAAAGGGCGCGATCCTTGTTAGCAAACCTTTTTATTCAAAAAACCAGTCCTTCGGTTGTATTTTTCCTCTTTCGGTTCTTTTGTTGTTTCCCCCACCTTTCATCGTATGATGTCAAATCTTTTAGAAAGGAGAGGCGTTTACGCCCTCAGTGCAACCAATGCCCCCAAAAAACGCCCTCCTGGACCGAGAGTGCGATTACATACAGTACAAACCCACCCAAACTCCGGGCGCAGGTTGGTTCTTCCTTATAAAGCTGCGTTTCCCCGCTCCTCCCGCCCGCAGGACAGCCGGCAGCTTCCCCACCAACGCCTCTCACCAAAAGCTCAGGATCCCTCCTGAAGAGGGCCCGTTGAATAACACGAGCTGGTTCGTCCTTGTTAAGATGCCCTCGGGTCACCCCCGTGCCCCTCGCTTCAGAAACCTTCCGCAATTCAGCCCCCCTCCCCGCCTGTCCCACCCCAAATTCAGACCGAAGCGACCCCCCACCCCCCGCAATGCAACGCAGCCTTGCCACAAGAGCGGGCTATGGTTTCTCCTCAGCGGCCACTTCGGCTTCTCCTGACCAGTTGATCTGCCACGTGCGTTTTTCTTCTTTCTTCCTTTCTTTTCTTTTCTTTTCTTTTCTTTTCTTTTCTTTTCTTTTCTTTTCTTTTTTCTTTTCTTTTCTTTCCCCCCCCCCCCTCCTTCCCCTTGGCTCGTGGGCATCCCGCGTCCTTTTCTCCAACCCGCCCGCTGCTACTCGCCTTTCGCCTGACTCACCGCAAGTAGCTGCCCGTCGAGTGCTGGTTGTAATGCTCCGGCTGCGTGTGCCAAAACAGCATCTTTGCCCCTCAGCTCGCCGGCCAAGCCGACCCCCGAGTCAAATCCTTTTCGGCCGGGTCGGGCTGCCCACCTCGAGGCGCTCAGGTCGGTCAAAAAGTCGGGTGCGGCGAGGCAGAAGCGACGGCGGCTAAGCCCTCGAACGGCCGGAGCCGCCGTTTCGGCTGCGCTTTTATTGGTCAAGCCGCGTGAGCCGCTGGGCGGCCGCTCCCCAGCGCTGAGGTCAGCCGCGAGTGCCTTCGGCTTTCCCGGGTATGTGTGTGTGTAGTGTGGTGGGTTTTTTTTTTTTTTTCCCTCTTTCCTTTCCTTCCTCCCCTCCGCCCCGCCGCGACTGGGCGCCGGTTCCTTGGCTTGTGGTCGCCCGCGGCATAGGTGGAAAAACTGAGGAGGAGCCACCGAAGCTGAAGGGAGAGAGGGGAGACGAGGGAGGCGCAGCAACAGAGCGAGAGGCGGGCGCCTCTACCCCGGAATACCAACCCCTCGGTCGGCGACCCCCCCCCCCTCGGTTGCGGGGCTTGACATTCGGTCGCCTGAGCGGGACGGGGGGGAGCGCTTCGTCTCTCTTAGGGGGCACTTCGCAGCCGCTCCCGAAATTCAGCCGAGGGAGGGGGGGCTTCTCCGTGGGTTCTGGAAAGGGTGGTGGGGATTAGCTGTGACCCCTGTGGGAGAGGGTCTCCGTGAGGAAGACCCTCAAATGTTTGAGGCAATTGACCCTGCCGTGAAAAAAAAAACCCCGCGCTCTGGGGGTTTTAATTACTCTGGGGAAAGGACCTCTGTTTAATCAGGCGGGGGTTAAACTTGATGTCCTGTGAATTGGGATTTGAGGGGAACTGAAATGGATTTGTTAAAAAAAAATAAATACGGAGCTGTACCTCGGTTTACCCAGTTGACTCGATTGGAGGAGCTGCATATGCCCCCCCCCCCCCACACACACACACACACACGAACCTTGGGAATACCTCCAATGGCCTGCTTAGCTTTCCTGAAGTGAATACGGTAGTCCTCGATTTACAGCACTTCATTTAGTGACCGTCCAAAAGTTACATCACTGGAAAAAAGTGACTTCTGTGTTTGTCACACTTAACAACCATTGTGGTATCTCCATGTGGTTCCGTGATCAAAATTCAGATGCTTGGCAATAGACTCATATTTATGACGGTTGCATTGTCCCCGGAGTCATGGGATCCACCTTTGGCAAACATCGGACAAGCAAAGTCAATGGGGAAGCTAGATTCACTTAACAGCAGTGCTACTAACTTAACAACAGCAGTGATTCCCTTAACAAGGGTAGCAAGAAAGGTCCTTCAATGGGACAAAGGTCAGTTAACAAATGTCTCACTCAGCAACCTAAATATTGAGCTCAATTGGGGTCATAAGTCGAGGACTATCTGTACAGCTTAAAAATGTTCAAAGGGGCAGCTTTCTTTGCACATTGCATGGTTCTGCAGGGCATTGAAAACTGATTTCTGGGATTGGGTTTTTGTGGTTAATTTTTAAGAGCCTCAATCTGCCCTCAGGTCTCCCAAACAGGAATCCAAAGATAAGATAACCCAGTCCTATGCAACTCCCCAAAGACAACTGCTCAAAAGGCAGACATTACATGATCTACTGAACCCGTAAACTAGCCAGCCACATTTTAATCTAGTATGTTGTGTGAAACCACGCAATGTGACTGTTATGTGGTTCAGAGTGTTTTGAAACACCCTGGGTGAATTGGAAAAACCATGGTTAAGGTAATCCGGTTAGGAGAGTCAAACAGTCTAAATTAGGAGGGAAGTGTGGAGGCCATGAGAAATCCCGAGGAAAAATAGAATGTCTTACAACATACACCATTTAGAGATTATTTGAATAAGTGATTTAGAATGAGTTAAGCATAAATAAATTTGGGCAGAATGATTTGAACTAGAACTGGGGGTGGGGGGGGAGTTATCTAATTCTTTCCTGTTCTTTGTGTTCTTTTTCCATAGCAATGGAAGATTGCCATGAATTAATTGATAGTTTTGAGTTAAAACAATTACTTTGTATTATTTGGTCTTCAAAGGATGTTTAGTGGCTAAAAATTCAACTGACATTGGATTCTCAATCTGTTACCATTCCAATACTAAGAGTTAATATGCGTTATCACAATATAAAGTTCCCTTAAAATATTTTTAGCATCAGCATTAAAATTGCATTACATTAACCAACATCTTTCTAGTCTACATTGTAATTAGTACTTTGGGTGACTTAATTGTCCATTTTCCATAAGAAGTATGGTACATTTTTTTATTGTTGATTGCCAAACCTACTAGAGGAAAACACTGCAAAAAATGAAATTCCTTTTTGTGAGATCAACATTTTTAAAAGGGGAGAAATAAGCATTGACTGAAAAATATAATACAGCAGCAAAGAATTTGAAGTATCTTCTAGTTATACTTATCCTATAGTTTTATTCACATTTAATCTCCATTTTCTTCTCAAATTAACAAAATTATCTTTCTACCAATATCTATATAATCTACATTGGAATATGGCCTCCCATTGTAGATTCTGTGGGGCACAGTGAAGAATGAAAATGAACCGAGCAACACAGCTTCAGTAGGAGTACCAGAGCTTCCTTACACTGCATAAGCCCATCCCTGCTTACTAATTCAGTTGACTGATTATATTTCATAGTGGACAGAACAATAATTATTCAGGATAGTATAAATTAATAAATAATTGTATAATATAGTCCTGTATAATGAGACAATAATTTCATAGGGACCCATTTCCTTGTCTTATAAAAAAGAATAGTAGTTTTTCATACATTCCTTTTGGCTTTGTCAACACTGTTATATCTTAAATGAACTTTTTATGAATGATCATTTGTTCTGGACTGAGAGGGCACTTCAGATTTTCTCTGCTTTGCTCATCTAAATCAAAGGTAAAAGGGCGGGGGGGGGAAGTAAAATACTGTAGAAGGAGCAAGTTGTGTTCCAATTAGCACTTTCTTGAATAGGACAATGAAGCAGCAACAGATGTTCTCTACACTCTATCAAGAGTAGAGATATTAAGAAAAGAGGCTACTTGTGTTTCACATCACATGTTCAGTTCTTGTTCATATGGCATTATAATTGTGGACCTCAAATATTACAGTATGCTTTCTCTTCAAAACCATATTTTGAAAAAGAAAAGTTTTTTTTTAATTTTGGAGAGCCATTAAGACAGTCTTTCATAGAAGATATGTACTGTAGATGGTAACTTTCATTTGTTGCAGGCAAACAAGTTATTGATTTCCAATAAAAATGTCATATAATGTTTGTGTTTACAGTGCCTAGCCAGTAGTTGGCAGAACTTGCAGGATAAAAGATCGTTACCTTAAGGACATGTTTTTTTCTGAAGAATTCTCTAGTCATGGTTAAAATAAATGTAGAACAGACATGGAAAATTGTAATTAGTATATCACATACATGAAGGTCAGAATAGTTGCTAAGATGCTTTTTTTTAATGTGTATTGTTAATTCTTTTTATACCTATTTAGAATAGATGAAGATAATATCTACAGTATTATCAGATCAAAAGTCCAATCCAGGTGGGCTTGATCAAAAGAAATACTGACTGAAATGATAGTGAAGTTATATTTAGGAGTTTTTTTTTTCCTTCAAAATATATAGAACAGTATAATAATATACAATGATATAGAACAAAACTTATAGCCAGACATTTGTAAGTAATAGACATTATAAATTGATATAATGACTTCTTTTTTAAAAAAAATAATCTTTATTTACATTTATTAATAAAAAAGAAGACAACACACCATATAAATGACAAACAGAAAAATAAGACAAATAACATATATGCCTATAAGTAGTACCTTAATAACTTAATATTCGGTAGAGTATATCTATAATACAGACTTCTTTATAGCAAATTGGGGTGGTTGAGATTTAACAGCCTTTTCCTGCCTTCCAGTTTGGTACCATTTCTTTTATTTATTGTGTCATTTGTTGAGGAGCTCCAGGAAATGAAACAAGTGAAGAGATATCTGGATTAATGTTTGTAGCAAACCAGAATGCAACCAGACAGAAATAAAATCCCACATCTCAATGTATTAAGATGTGAAACATAATTACTTCTCCACTTGTACTGCATGTGGCTTCCCGTTTTACAATTTGTGAGTCTGGGTGTGTACAAAAAGAAATCAAGAAAGAAGCAATATAATATGAAAACGAAAAAACCCAACAAAAACAACATCCATATACATAAATGAGAATGGTGAAAAGAAAAATGTGCATCATACAATGGGTTCATCTGCAGCAGTACATGGTAGAGAAGCCAGGTCTTTATACCTCTGTGGAAGACTATTAGTGTGGTACCGTTTGAACCTCTGGGAACTTTGGAATCCTTTGTTTTAAATAATAGTCAGTGTTACAAAGAAGGCATCCTCCTAGGTCCATTAGATGCGTTGTTTTGTAGGAAGAAATATCCTTCTGGGTTCAGCTCCAAGTGGGGAAAAAGACACTGGAAACATGGAGACTGCTTGGAAAGATGGTTTAATGGTGGACAGGATCACATGGTTTGAGTTCCTGAACAGAAAAGGGGCAAGACGCAGTGAGTCCCTGGGTTTTATGCCCTCTCTGGCTTTGAACTTCCTGGGGCCCAGAAAGAGTATCCTGATTGGTTGTCAGACTCCCAGGGGGTGGGGGTTTTAGCTAGCCTTGCTGGCTGATGTAATCTTCCCAGGTACCGTGTGGTGAGTGTTTGTTGCTAGATGGGTCCTATTGTGTTAGTTTCTGTTGCTAGATGGGTCCTATTGTGTTGCAGATGATGGTCCATTGACAAAGATTGAGTTTCTGCCTGTGGCCCATTGACAAAGGGTGGGGGCAGGAAGATGGGAGCTACTTTGTCTTTAAAACATGCTTCTCCATTTCTCATCCAGGGAAACATAATATTCTGCCTTTTTAATATTTCCCAAAATATTTCATTCTTCTAGGAAAGGGGTGGGTGCTAACTTCCTTCATAGAGGAAACCTATAGCATGACCACCCTGTGCAACCTTGTGGAACAGGCAGAGATAAAGAGGGCCCTATTATATATTTCACAAATAAAGCAACAAAAATAGAGCAAATACTGTTCTATTATTTGAATTAAACAATTCAAAGCAAAACCTGCTAATGTTTTGTCATGGATTGTTATCTCCAGCCTTATTTGAATAAGATCTGTTCAGACTAGAAGATCTCCAAGGTCCCCTTCCATCCCTGTTATTTTATGTTCTAACTTTACAAACCATGTGTTTTTTCTTCATAGTATGTAGCAACATGGATGACCCTATAAGATGAAAGGTGGGAAGTCTCAACGCTCATCAACCAGAGATTCTTGAGAATTTGGCACTTTACTTTAACCATGATTTCCTGTCTTGGTGTAGCTGCTTGGTAATTACTGCCACCATCAACAATATTCCATGGAGTGACTTTATCTAGCATCCTCCCCTTTAATATTGGCATGAGAGACAAATAGGAATGTTCAGCCCATTTGAATAATTTGACAGTTGGTTTGGTTTTTGTTGTTGTTGTTGTTAAGTAGGTAAAAATTAAATTAATACTATGGCATGACCTCCTACCTCTATAGTGTGAGATGTTTGTATAGGGAAATCTTCACTCTGTCTGTTGAAGATGATCAATGTTCAAGTGAAAGTGAACAAGATGAATAAAATTACATATTTTAATTTTAAAAGGCATTACTATTACTTGGAGTAGTCAAGCCCCTAGCAGTCTCTTACAATCTAAAAGGCAAGATGATCACAGTCTTCCTCAACCAGATTTATTAAAAGAAAAAAAGGAATTAAATTTATTTATTTATTTATTTATTTGTTAGATTTTTATACCGCCCCCTCTCCCGAAGGACTCGGGGTGGTGAACAGCCAAAATTAAAAACATACAATATAAACATTAAAATACGTTTAAAACAGAATTAAATCCAAAATGGCTCCCCAATTTAAAACGCCTTACCCATTACCCTATAAATACGACAAATTTAAAATTTAAAATTTCGACATTTAAAATTTCCACATTTAAAAAGGGGGAAGATTTAGGCCAGGCCAGCTTGATGAAATAGAAAAGTCTTAAGCGCGCGGCGGAAGGTGCGCAGATCCGGGATCCTACGTATCTCCGGGGGGAGCTCATTCCAGATCGTAGGTGCCCCCACAGAGAAGGCTCTCCCCCTAGGGGCCGACAGCCAACATTGTTTGGCTGACGGCACCTGGAGGAGCCCCTCTCTATGGGAGCGTACTGGCCGGTGGGAGGCTATTGGTGGTAGCAGGCGGTCCCGTAAATACTATGGCAAAATCTTGGCAACTGGATATGTTTCATTTATTACAATATAATCAACGTATCTCTGGCTTTTTGGGTGGAAGTTTATTGATCCTCTTGCTAACTACCAATTAATGCTCTGTGGAGGTAGCTACCCATTAACTTGGCAAAGCAAGAATGTGCAGATATTCTGTGCTTGTAGTATTGTGCAATCCTTCCTCTTTCCCAACATATTACAAAAGTAGTCCAGCAGTTCTATTTCCTTCAATCAAGCTAGGAGGAAATAAACTTACAGTGCTGCTACAATCACAAACATCATCTTACAATAAAGTGCACTAAAGGAGAAGATAGATTTAGGATGGAAATTGGAATGGATCTGTTTATAACATAGGAGACACTGCTGCGCAGAGATTCCAAGATGTAGCAAACATATAATAACTAAACTTACATAAACAAAGTAAACATCAACAACAATAAATATCTTCACCTGTATAAAAAATTGAGAATAACCTTAACACAGTACTAATAAATATATATCTATCGGATCTATGTAACAATTGTTTTCAGTCAGAAGTTCTTTTCTAATTTAATTTAATCTGACTTGCTTATTGATTTTGTGGAAATGTCCAGCTTAAATCTGATGCTGAAGTAAGATAGACTTCAAGTCCCCTTCCCTCTATTCCTACATAGCTTCTTGATTGTCTTCCTTCATTTGAGATGTCTCTCAGATTCAAACCTTTTGTTTTCTTTTTACCTGAACAAGGTGGAGTTGGACAAATCTCACCCTGATTTCATGAACTGAACTATGTCACACTCCCTGCTTTGGGACAGAGGTCATGTATTGGGATTCTGGGATAAGAGACTGAGAGAGGCTACACTTTGCAACATAACCATCTCTAGAAAACACTGGAATAACTTCCTTAGCAGTGGCATCATAACACCACAAAATAAATGCCTCCAGTGCCCTGACATTAGGAATTACTGGAGAGAGCAGAATATGGGCATGAAAAATTGCCTCTTTGAACTTGCATTGGTATTTTTATCACGTACCCCATCCATATATATTTAATAAAAATCATGGCCATGGCAAAGTGTTGATTCTTAGATCATCTAAGGGCTGTCAGGGCAGAAAACATTCTTGTTACATCTTCTCATTGCTTTTATATGCTAAGCCAAATATGAGGTTTTTCATTTATGCAAGCATGCATTTATACTCCTCTATTCTACTCTATTCTATTATACTCCACACAGTTATACTAGTTCGCTTCATTAGATAAGTTTCGTAATCATAATATCAAAAGATATGCACGTGGTTTCCTATATCGGGTATTGTGTATTCCATAGCACTATTTCCCTATTTATATTTGTTTTTGCTTTTAGGTTTTATATAAAAGCAAAGTGTAGATATGATGCACAGTATTTAAATGACAACTGTTCAGTGAGTACAAATTACAGATTACATCTAGGAACATTTATTCACTTGCCTTCCACATTATGTATGTGTATTGCTATATAAACAACTACACACACACAGAGAGAGAGAGAGAGAGAGAGAGAGAGAGAGAGAGAGAGAGAGAGAGAGAATGAGAGAGAGAGAGAGAGAGAGAGACCAAAAATAAGAACAGTTTTGTAAAAATGTTTTCTAGTGAAACCCATGTTCTGGTGCCTGTGTGCTGGTGCACAACAAATGATAATTAATACTACTGTGTGTGATTTAGCATTCCTGCATGTCTGATAAGAATTTAATCATAAGACTCCTTAATTTTTCAATTGAAAAGCATTTCATAATGTAGAGTATAAACTTTTAAGTTAATGTTTAGCATGGGGACAAATATGAAATAGCAAACTTACAACATTTTGGACTGATCTTGTCGTACAAAAACTTGACAAAAGTCTTTATTTCCTCTAAAGATTAAGAAAAAGTAATATTGTACATTAAAGTAATAAATTCTCCAATGTTCCTGATTGGCTCATGTTTTAAGGCAGACTCAAACAGAGAGGAAAAGCATCAACACAACATATTCACCTCCTTGTTTTTCCTCCCTTCTCCTATTCTGCCCATTCATTGAAGGAACCACTATGTCTTAATTTAATTCAAAGCTTTTGAATTACACACACACACACACACGCACACACGCACACACACACACACACTTTCATGTTTTCCTAACCAAGAAAAACATTGAATATGTAAAAACCCTGGAATTGGACCCATTTGCAACTGGACTGGTATTCCTTGTTTTTTTTTTTATTGCAAAAGTTTTACAATTACATTTTCACCCCTTTCCCCCCCCCCCTCAACCCACCCCAAACCTCCCAACCCCATCTTCCCTAACCCTCCCTAACCCTCCCCTCCCTCCGGACTTCCACACAATATCAAGAAAAAAGAAAAAAATCCCCCTTTATATAAAACTTGAACCCCTCCCTCCCCCTTGTAATTTCATCTTCATTACATTAGAATATTTCTATCTTAATATAACATTTTCAGATAAAGGCTATTTGATACTTCCTGGTTTGATATTTGTTCTGAACATAATCTATCCACTTTTTCCATTCCCATTCATAAGTCTCTTGTGAACAGTCTTTTAAATATGCTGAAATCTTCGCCATCTCTGCAAAGCTGGCCATCTTCAAAGTCCAATCCTCGATAGTGGGCAAAGCTTCATTTTTCCAGTATTTACCTATCAATAATCTCGCTGCTGTTATCATGTACAATATCAGTTTTGTTTCACCCAATGTAAAACCCTTAACTATACCCAATAAAAACAATTGTGGAGAAAATTGAATTTTTTTCTTCAAAACATTCTGCATAACCCACCAAATTTTTATCCAAAAAGCCTTAACTTTCTTGCAAGTCCACCAAACATGATAATATGTAGCATCTAAACTATCACATCTCCAACATTTTGGCTGAACATTAGAGTACATACACGACAATTTTTTTGGGTCTAAATGCCACCTATAAAACATTTTATAGAAATTTTCCCTCAAATTCTGCGACTGTGTGAATTTAACATTCTGAACCCAAATTTTTCCCCATGTTTCCAACATCACTGGTTCTGCAAAATTTTGTGCCCATTTAATCATACAATCTTTAACCAATTCAGTTTCTGAATCCCTTTCTAACAATACATTGTATAACCTTTTAATATGCATTGGACCTTTCTCTTTTATATGTCTAACCAATTCTTCCTCATGCAACATAATACCAGTTTTTTGGTCCTCTTTCCATCTAAATTGAAGTTGATTGTATTGTAACCAAGTTAAGTTAATCCCTTCGTCCAACAGTGTCTCAAATGTCTTCAACTGCCATCTGCCCACATCTGTAAAAAGAACCTCTTTATATAAAACCCCCCCGAGTGACATTATATTTGTATTCCACATGATATGACCAAGATCCAACCATAGCGGTATTTTGTAATCCCATTTAAATCGGTGCTTCTTCCAGACCCTCATCAAAGAATCTCTAAGTATATGGCTTTTAAATACTTTATCCACTTTGTTCTCATAAAATAAGTAGGCATGCCATCCAAATTCAAGGTCGAAACTTTCTATATTCAATATTCCAGTCTTTTTCCTTCCAAACCAGTCGCTTGCTTGAGTCAAAGCTGCTGCTTCATAATATAATTGTAGGTTTGGAAGTTTAAGACCTCCCCTTTCTGGAACATCTTGCATAATTTTCAATTTCACTCTCGTTTTTTTCTCGTTCCAGACAAACCTATTCACTCCACTTTGCCATTCTTTCAATTGTTTATCACTTTTGAGCACCGGAATCATTTGAAACAAGAAAAGAAATCTTGGCAAAATGTTCATCTTAACTGCTGCTATTCTTCCAAGTAAAGACAGCTGCAGTTTTTTCCAAGTCTCCATATCTTTCTGCACATCTCGCCACAACACCTCATAATTATTTTGAAACAGTTTCATGTTGATTCTGCAACCTGAACTCCTAAATGTTTTACCTTTGGTACAATCTCAAAACCTGACCTCCTTTCAAGCTCATGTTTACGATCTTGTGTCATATTTTTAACTATCATCTTTGTTTTTTTCTGGTTCAGTCTAAAACCTGAAACTTTACCATAGTCTTGTATAATGTCTTTCATCTGGATTATTGATTCCATTGGCTGTGTTAGGGTAACAACCAGATCATCTGCAAATGCCTTTATTCTGTAGTCTTCTTGCCTTATCGTTATACCTTTCAAAATATTAGAGTCCCGAATTATATTTAACAAGACTTCTAGTGTTAAAATAAATAACAATGGGGATAACGGACATCCCTGTCTTGTTCCTTTTTCAATTTTAAACTCTGTTGTCAAACTTCCATTAATAATAATCTGTGCCTTTTGCTCTTGGTAGATTGCTGAGACTGCCTGTATAAATAAGTCCCCAAAGTCCATCTTTTTTAAAGTCTTTAATAGAAAATTCCAATCCACTCTATCGAAGGCCTTTTCCGCATCCAAAAAGACCAGCACTGCAGGTATCTGTTTATTCGTCTCAAGATATTCCAATAAGTCTATTACTTGCCTTACATTGTCCTTCATATATCTGCCCTCGATAAATCCTGCTTGATCATCATGAATCACCTCTTGGATTACTGGCATCAGCCTGTTGGCTAATACTTTTGCGTAAATTTTATAATCAGTATTCAGAAGAGATATTGGTCTAAATTCTCCGGTTTTTTAGGACCTACTTGCTCTTTTGGTATCAAAGAAATATAAGCTGTTGTCCATGATGGGGGTATTTTACCCCCTTGTTGAATATTACAAAATAAATCTCTAAGTTGTTCCACCATTTCTGCTTGCAAAGTTTGCAAAGTCCGTATACTCTGCTTCTTCCTTAATGTATAAGCCAACCATCTGCCCGGTTTATTGGCATTACAAAATGTATTGTGCCTCGCATATTGTAAGTTTGTTGCAACTTGTTCCGCCATAAGCATTTGAAATTGATCTTTCAAAAGTTTTATAGCACCATGTATTTTTTCATCTGTTGGATTTTTAATAAGTAGCTGTTCTTTATTCTTTATTTCTGCTTCCAGTTCAGATCTCTTCTTTTGTCGATTCAGTCTATGTTTAGAGTTCATGTAAATGAGTACCCCTCTCATATAAGCTTTGCTCGCATCCCACACAATTTCAAGTGGGGTACCCTTATTCAAGTTCATTTCAAAAAATTCTTTCAAGTGCTTCTTAAATTCTGTTATATTTTTTTCCTATCTGAACAAGTTTTCATTTAATCTCCATGATCGTCTTTCAATTTTACCCGTCTCAAATTCTATCCATACTGGGCTATGGTCGGTCAAAGTTCTTGGAAAAATCTTTGTTCTTTTTGTCTTAACAAGTAGATCATCTGAGAACAAAATAAAATCAATCCTAGAGAAGGATCTGTGTCTATCGGAAAAAAAAGTATAGTCCAATTCTTTTGGATTATGTATTCTCCAAATATCTTTTAATTCCCAGTCCTCTTTAATATCGAAAAAAAGTCTGTGGTAATCTATTCCTGGATTTCGCCGAGCTCTTTTTATCTAATTTAGAATCAATTACTCCATTCCAATCTCCCATAATTAAAATAGATCTATAGTCCCATTGCAGTATTTTAGTGTGTAGCATTTTATAAAAATGATCCTGTTGTTGGTTGGGAGCATAAATTCCAATCAAAAGAATTTGGCCATTTACTGTAAACAATTCAATTGCTATAAACCTGCCATCTTCATCTGCTTCTATAATTTTAGTTGTCAGTCTTTTATTTACATAGATAACCACACCATTCTTTTTTTGCAAAGTTGAAGCTACAAAATGTGTTCCTAATTTAGAATTTATCAAGTATTTTTGATCTTGAGTTCTAATATGAGTTTCTTGTAAACAGATTATATCATTATTAAATTGTCTCAAATATGCAAATAACTTCTTCCTTTTCTGTAATGAATTCAACCCATTCACGTTCCAAGATAAGCACTTAATTGTCATCTTTATCTTTTTGAAGCAACGAGCAGAATAACCGAATATCTTCCAAAATCTTCGGTTTTGCTCCCCCCATGGCTTCAGTCTCTTGTACAGTACTCTTAGCTCCCTTTTTGTATTGTCTTTCCTGTTGTTGCTTTTCTTTAAATTGCTTAGATTTTGCACGAGTTATATGCTGGTCTTTGACTTCAACCATCCGGACCGGGTCCAGGATTGGAGAAGGTTCTAGCATGGGCTCGTCCAGAAAACCTCCTACAGCACCTTGCATTTCCTCTGGGTCCACCTGCTTAGACTGTTCTTGCATCTCTTGCTGGGGTTGCTTCTTATCACTCTCCTTAATCTCCAGCACTGTGGAAGTACGTGGAGATGGTGTTCTTTCTTTAAAATTAGCAGAATAAAAATGCTCCGCCTTCTCAACAGTATTCAACCGATGTCTTTCTCCATTGTATTTCAAAATTATACCAGCTGGGGCATCCCACCGAAATGGTATGTCTTGTTTTTTCAATTCATTTACTAGAAAACCAAAATCTTTTCTAGCTTTCAGCATTTTGGGTGGCAATTCTTTAAAAACTCCAATTTGAGCCCCCCCCCCCACTTGCACAGAAGAGAGAAAAGATTTTTGCAGGATGTCATTTCTTATTGTTCTGTCTGTAAAATATATCACCACATCTCTAGGCAATTGTCTTTGTCTGGCCACCCAGGAATTCATTCTATAAATTTTATCTATTTTGTAAAAAAACACTTCAGGATTAATTTTTAATAACACAGCCAGGGCATCAGCACAAATCTGTCTTAAATCCTGCCTGTCATCCTCTCTAATTCCTCTGAGCCTTATAGCAAATTCCATGGCCCTGAATTGCATCATTACAATTTTGTTTTCAACTCTCTGCACTTTTTCATCAACATCAAAAATTTTATAATCATTGTCCTTAATCTTAACATTGACTTCTGATTTGAATTCTTCCACTTTGGAGTCCACTTTAATAATAAATTCTGCAAGGCCAGACGCCACATCCGATATTTTTTTAGTCACCTTGCCATAATCCTGTTTCACCATATCTTTAATTTCATTAATTTCCTGCATAATTTCCTGTTGAGATTTTTGAAGTTTATCATCTATTTCTTGATGAGATTTTTGAAATTTATCATCCAAAGCCTGAGAAATAAATTCTTTTAAATTTTCAAAATCAAAATCTTTTTTCTGAGTCTGTTGGGCAGGAGGAAGCTGCAGTTCATGTTTGTGTGTGGGGGATCCCCCCCCTGCTGCCTTTCCTTCCTGCTTCTTTGAGGCCATCCTGCCACGTAAATTAGATTTTCTGAAAAGGGAAATCCCTTTTCCACCTCCACAAAGACTTCTGAAAAAATCCCCCAGGTTTAATCAAATAGAAACTGGACTGAAGCAAATTCAGATTTTAAAGAAAGAGTTTTTTTCCCCCTCTTCTCCTGTTTCTCTTTATTACAGGCAGAGCAACTTTGTAGCAACTTTGTAGCAAAGCAGAATAACTTCACAAATCCACTCTCACAAGCTCGTTAACTCTGCTGCTGGGCGCCATGTTTTTTCAAATCATTTTCACTCGCTCGTACTTTCTCTTAAGTTAAAAAGTCAACAAAGCGTTAATACTTGCGATTTCCAAGTTTAAGGGTTCAAGTTAATATTTCTGCTGCTTGTTAAGGTTGGTTTCATTCAATTTAAACATTTGCTGCAGCCGGCTTGTTCTGCAGAAAGCAGAATCGTCCCACGCCGTCTGGAGTCTCAGCAGGTTGGGAGGGAGCCGCGCCTGTTTCCTCCCCAGAAGCGATTCTCTGGGGGCTTACAGGGGCTCAACCTGTACCCTGCTATCTCTCCTCCTTCAATCCTTCGGATTTTGGAGTTTTTGAGCCGCTTCTCGATCTCGAGGCGGCTCTACAGGTGGCGAGGCTGGCGGTCCTTAAGAAGGGACTGTCTTCGCCGAAGACTAGCAAACCGGAAGTCGACTGGTATTCCTTGTTAACAATTGCCTCATTTAGCAACCCTTTGCAGTTACAACAATGATGAAGTAACTTTATAATTAAGTCTCTCATTTACAACCTTTGCAGGTCTCTAAAACAAAGGTGAAGTAAGATCATAAGCACAGCTGCAAGTTCACTTTTTAACCATTTCCTTTAATGACTGAGTTGTCGGTCCCAACTGTGGTCACTAAACAAGTACTGTCCATACCTATGCTGTCAGTGTCAACACTTCAAACTGCATTTACTCTAGTGCTGACATAAGAAGGAGAAGCAAAGGCGTCTGGAAAGGGACTTTTGACTTTTCACCTACTTATTTTCCCTGGAGATAATATCCCCTAGGAGATGGGATGGGAGGGGGGAAATTCCTTTGAGCTGGAGTAGATTAGGGTAGAATGACTTGGAAGATGGCCAATGAGTGCAGGGGAGTGGGGAATGGAAAGGGAGGGTTTTGGGGCTGGACGTCAGTGTTGGCTTCGATTGGAGTCAGGTTGTGCTTAATAAATAGGAGTTTTTCTTCAAAGACTTTGTTTGAAATGCAATTTATTTGAGACAACCTCGAAACTTGACAGTCAGTTGCTATTCATAAGTATTTGTATGTTTTAGACAAAGGAAGCATAGAAATTATTTGAGCATTATTTATTTTTCTTCTTGTCATTCCATTTATGCAACATCCAATCAAAGAAATGCACAGTTAAAAAGATTGGCTGGAATTGATGTGGATGGTGGGAAAAACTTAAGGACAGCATCAGGACAGAAGGTAAAAAAGAAGAGGCATATTATGTGGCTAGACAGGTTATTGGAAATATTGATGATGAGAAGGAAATAATGGGATCTCTCTCTAGCAGCTCTAAGCATCTGGCCTAAATACTAGGAATAGATGCCATCCTTCTAATATATTTTCACTGTTAGGTTACAATTCTATGACTTGAAGAATAGCAATCAGACATCATAGAATAGTTAGAAGCTTCCTCTTTGTGTTTATCTATTTACCTATCTATCATCTATTAATCTAATTTTATGGATGTACCATATGCTATGGCTGCTATTACTAAATTGAAATGCTAGTAGTTAATGGAATTTATGTCCATTAATAATCTGTTGAATATTGCAGTAATTTTAACATTTGTCACTACTGCTTACTGAATAATGTCCTTCCAAAATGCAGAATGTGGATTTTGGACCTCTAGTAAGGTTTTTTGACAAACTACTTTTGACCGATGCTGATTTATTCCCCCAAATTGTCCTGTATTGTAAATATTACAGATGGGAGCTTCTGTTTGCAAGTACAATTTATTTTGTGTTAAAGTTATTTCTGTTAAGAAAGAAACTGTCTAAGAACAAGCTTTGTAATAAACAGCTTAGAACCTGGGTAATAAATAAACATTATCTAATACTGTATTTCGTAGTTTTTTGGAAGATATATGTTCCATGACTCATGGATTTTCAGACTCTAAATTTTATTAATGATGAACTACAGCCAAGTAAATGATCCAGCCAAAAAAACTTGTTTCTCAAATTAAATGTAAATATGTCAAAAGAATCTGAAGTAGTTTTAGTTAACCTTATCCCCCAATAAAACTGGGCAACGCAGAAAAAGTCTGTGTCAACATGATTCACTTCCTTTACTTCAATAATTCAGTAAATTCTTTTTCTCTCTTTGGCTTCCCAATCTACCCATCAGCCCTGAAATTTGCTGTGCTCCACCAGCCAAGTACAGGACTAAAAAGATCTGGCCTCATTAGCTTCTGAGATCAGCCAGAACTAGCTAGACACAGCAATCTGCTAAGGCTGTATTTATTTAGGCTTACTTACTAACTATACTTAGTGATATTTATTCAGAGGTAAAATGCCTATGATGTAATAAAGTATAACAATTACAACTAACAGCCAATCAAACTTTAGTAGGATTGAGATGTGAAGGTCATTATCAGTTCAGTTTATCATTATCATCATTTATTGGTTTATCATTATTTCTATCATGTCATACAACAGGTGGAGTTGACTGAAGCATTGGGCAAACACAATGCATTTGTCTGTATACAAAATCTCATACTTAGGAAAAACAACATAGAAGATAATATAACTGCTTTATTTCAACCAAATCCTGTTCAGATGCAAGAATTTTACTAATTGTTGTTATTCTGGTGGATTGGATCTAATACCTCTGGAGCTTCTTTGTTACCAATTTGTAGTCACCACACTTAGATTTGTGGTATCTGTCAGCCTGGTTAGCCCTGTCAGATCACTGTGCTGACTTGGACTATCATAACCTTCCATTTTGATGGAATGGGATCCAGCATGGTATAGTGGTGGAACTAGGATGGGAAGATTGGACTCAGCTGGGCCTTCAGCCACGTAGCTGACTTGTAGACATTGTAAGAGAAGAATCATGTTAATCCATGGTAGCAAAAAAATCTGGATTTCTTTTTCCAACCAACAACTTCCTTTTTATAACTCTGTAATCCCTTAACAGGGTGAACTCCTGTTACTTCTCCCAGCTTCTGCCAACCTAGCAATTTGAAAGCACGTAAAAAATGCAACTAGAAAAATAGGGACCACTTTGGTGGGAAGGTAACAGTGTTCCGTGCGCCTTTGGCGTTTAGTCATGCTGGCCACATGACCATGGAGATATCTTTGGACAGTGCTGGCTCTTCAGTTTAGAAGCAGAGATGAGCACCACCCCCTAGAGTCAAGAACGACTAGCACATATGTGTGAGATTACCTTTAATCTCTTAATTCATGATAAATTTTATTAAAAGAAATAAACTTTCAAACTTCACTTGGAGGATTTGAACAAGTAAGCAAACCTAGATCTCAAACTGATGAAAAGTTCATTCAGTTTTTCAACAGAAGGATTATCGTTCTGTTTTGATAAAGTTAGAGCCATGTCCTTTCTGAATCAAGCATAATATATATGGAGAGATCTGTGTTCGCCTAATTTTAGTTTTTTCCAAATTGAATTTCCTGGATTCCTTTTCTGTTGTTCCTGGGAAAGCTTAGGTGATAATTTTCATCCTTACTTAAACATGCAAACCTTGGATTTTCATGGTAACACACAGGGTTATCTTTCTAGCTTCTGTTTCTATTACAGTTGCCTTAAAAAAAATCAAACAAATAGACCTAACAACTCAGTTACAAAAAAAACCCAACAAAACAACTTTCTGTAATTTAGTTCTAAAGCCTACTGACAGGTTAAGAATTCTAAATTGTTCAGCTGAATGAGCCCCAGTAATCATTCTAAAAACTTAGGTCATAGACAGTTCTGGGTTGCAGATGCCCCTTTGCAAGAAAGAGCAGGAAAAAACCGGCAGGGAGTGGAAATGACTGGCAAGGAGATTAGAAAGCTTGCCTCCTATTTTTAGAATAGCAACAAAATCATCAAGAGTATTAGCCCTTCGGGCATGTCAATGGTAGCTTAACTCTTTGAAGCTTCAGATGACTTAGAAAAGAAAGAAAAAAGACTGTGGTGAACAAACCTCTATTGAAAATACTTATACTGAAGTACTTTTCTCCACTGTTTTAATTCAGAAGATGGACATTTAGGACACAGACATGTTAATATGTGCATAACCCTTTACATGTATAAAAATACTTTAAAATAAAAATGTAGATTAAAGTGTTGTAAATGGCTTAATAATCACAATTAAATTTTGACTGGCACCAACAGAGGCAGATTTGTACATAAACACAGCTTTATTTGCTTATCTTTACTGAGGGAAGTAAGTTGAGTCAAACCTTGTTGGTTTGAAATATTTTGTTGACTCAACTTCCAGACTACTCTACCTGGATGACTGAGAATCTTCATTGACTTAAGACAGTTAAGCATTTTGCTTTGCAAAATCTAGAGAGAATGCTACATGGTTTAGTTTCCTTTTAATAACAGATTGTTAGCAGTTTCTGTTTTTCTCATATTCAATTAAGAATGCAATTGTATTGGAAAAAATAGATCTGTTAATGAACCTGCATTAGATTCTCTAAGTAACCTGTTGGAATCAGTCTCTTTTCAGACCAGCTAAATTCCCTTTCCAAAACTCTCAAAACTTAGAGTCAAGTGTGGCACCAGCAAAGATCTCAGGGTACAGGATCAGAGATATTTGGGAGCATCCAGGAGTCCTGCCCATCAGATTGTTGAGTGCAAATTCCTATTTGTTCAGTTGGGCACCAAGAGGGTTCAGTGGGGACTGTCGCTGTTGTACTAGCCTCTCTGCTGTGCAGCAACCTCCCTGACTGAGCTTCTTGACTCTGGCTTGGTTGGTGGTGGATTTCCTGGGGAAATCCACCCAGGCTTATGATCTTGGGGAATCTTAACTTGCCTTCCCTAGGCATAGGGTCTGAGGCAGCTTGGAAGTTCATGGCCACCATGGACCTGTCCCAAGTCATCCAGGGCCACATTCATAATAGTTCTCATATGCTTGACCTGGTTTTTCTGTTACAACAGCGGCAAGATGCTCTAGATTTAGAGAAGATATTGATTTCTCTCCTGTCAGATCAGAACACCCCATGGTGAGTCTCCAGTTCATTGCACGATAAAATCACTCAGATTCGGGAAGGCTTGGTCTCTGACTGGGTAGGTACAGACAGGATGATGGGTGGCGGTCTTGAGACTGTCATTTGGGAGGAGTTCGACCCTGTTGCTCCTGAGGACATGGACAGGATACTGAGGTGGCTGAACGCAAACACATGTTTATTGGACCCGTGTCCCTCCTGGTTGGTGCTGGCCTCCCGGGAGGTTATGCGAGGCTGGCTCCAGGGGATTATCAATGCTTCTTTGAGTGAGGATGTCCTGCCATCTGCCTTGAAAGAGGCGGTAGTGAGGCCCCTCCTCAAGAAGCCTGCTCTGGATCCAGCTGTTTTGGCTAACTATTGTCCGGTCTCCAACCTTCCCTTCTTGGCGAAGGTTGTTGAGAGTGTGGTGGCGCGACAGCTTCCTGGGTACCTGGATGAAGCTGTCTATCTGGATCTGCTCCAGTCCGGCTTCAGGCCTGGGCACAGCACGGAAACGGCATGGGTCGCGTTGGTGGATGATCTCTGGAGGGCTCGGGATAGGGGTTGCTCCTCTATCCTGGTCCTGTTAGATCTCTCAGCGACTTTTGATACCATCGACCATGGTATTCTGCTGCGCCGGTTAGAGGGGTTGGGAGTGGGGGGCACCATTCTGTGGTGGTTCTCTTCCTCTCTCTCCAACCGGTCACAGTCAGTGTTGGCAGGGGGGCAGAGGTTGACCCCTTGTTTGTGGGGTGCCTCAGGGGTTGGTCCTCTCGCCCCTTCTGTTCAACATTTATGTGAAGCCACTGGGTGAGATCATCCGTGGCTTTGGGGTGGAGTTCCATTAGTACGCTGATGACACTCAGCTGTACATCTCCACCCCAGGCCATCCCAACGATGCCCTTGAAGTGATGTCGCAGTGCCTAGAGGCCATGTGGATCTGGATGGGGAATAACAGGCTTCGACTCAACCCTTCCAAGACCGAGTGGCTGTGGCTTCCGGCATCCTGATATAGCCAGCTGGTGCCATCGCTGGCTATTGGGGGTGAGTTATTGGCCCCCACGGACAGGGCTCGCAACTTGGGCGTCCTCCTGGATGCACGGCTGTCTTTAGAAGAACATATGACGGCCGTGGCCAGGGGAGCTTTTTATCAGGTCCGCCTGATTCACCAGTTGCGTCCCTTTCTGGATCGGGATTCCTTACGCACAGTCACTCAGGCGCTCGTCACTTCCTGCCTGGAGTACTGCAATGCTCTCTACATGGGGCTCCCCTTGAGGAGCACCCGGAGGCTTCAACTGGTGCAGAATGCAGCTGCGTGGGGGATTATGGGAGCGAGGGGGCGCTCCCATGTGACACCTCTCCTGCGTGAGCTGCATTGGCTTCCAGTGGTCTTCCGGGTGCACTTCAAGGTGTTGGTTACCACCTTTAAAGCGCTCCATGGCATAGGACCTGGATATTTGTGGGACCACCTTCTGCCGCCGATAGCCAACCAGTATGCTCCCACAGAGAGGGACTCCTCAGGGTGCCGTCAGCCAGGCAATGTCAGCTGGCGACCCCCAGGGGGAGGGCCTTCTCTGTGGCAGCTCCTGCCCTCTGGAACGATTTGCCCCCAGAGATACGAAGGATACCAGATCTCCGGGCCTTTCGCCGTGCCCTGAAAACTTTTCTTTTCCATCAAGCAGGGCTAGCGTGAACCCCCTCCCCCTTTTTTAGTCTTTTTTAGTTTTTTAGTTTTTAAATTGTCATTGGGTTTTAATTGAATTGTTTTAAATTTGGGCCAGTTATGTAATTCTTTTAATAATTTTAAATTTTGTATTGGTATGTGTTTTAGTTCTGGCTGTGCACCGCCCTGAGTCCACTAGGAGAAGGGGCGGTATACAAATTGAATAAAATAAATAAATAAAATAAATTGGAAACCCTTACCCCTGGGAGGCTGGGTCTATTAGATCAGCCCACTCCAGGTGACAGATGGACCCAACTGGGTTCCAGAAAGAGCTTGTCATTTTTCTGGAAAGTCTACTCAGTCTGGCAAAGCCTTGGTGGTCACTTGGAATGGAAGAATAATCACAGCTTTGGACAAAATTGCAGAAGAATGGCCTCTCCGTGCCCACAGTTTCCATAACTCCTTAATTGAGGAAACTAAAGAGGGCTAAGAGATGCCTAGAACACCACTAGCAAACAATGGGAAGTGAAGACAATCCGGCATGAGCTAGAGCTGCTGTTATAGCTTACCTTGTGGTGATTATAGCTGCAAAACGTAACTATTTCTCTGTCCTTACTGTGTCTGCAGATAAGTCTCCCAGCAGCCCTGTTTTGGGTGACTCTGTCTCTCTTTGGAGGGGATAATATTGAGAGTCATTTACAGGGTCACTGTGAGAAATATGCTGTGCATCTAGCAGATAAATTTGCTTTTATTCACTTTATGTTGGAGTCCAGCCTTGGGGCAGGATCAATGGAAGTTACATGGGCTGAGCCGCCCGAGGGGAGTTTGATCCCATTGAACCTGAGGAAGTGGACCTTGCAGCTACTAATTCAGCCACTTCTGTGTTAGATCTGTGCCTTTCCTGCTGGTTAAGACTGCTTAGAGAAGAAGTATGATTGGGTCTGGGTAGTAGTTATTCTTCCTTGAGGAAGAGGCACTCCCAAGGCGGCAGTGGTAAATCCTCTCCTAAAGGAGACATCATTTGACTAAACTAGTTTGAACAGTTATCATATGAAGGTATTTCCTTACTTAAACAGAGAAACAAAATGACCAAGGATGGGGGGGGGGGAAGCAGTGGGAGTGGCAGTGACTTCTGACTTCCTGCTGGCTTCCCCACTGAGTTTCCTTGTAGGAAGCTGGCAGGGATCATTGGTAATGACAATCTCGTGATTGCCTCTCCAACACAGCTTTGCTAAATTTCAAACTCATGGGAGTAATGGGTTCTGGATTTTTGATGTATTAATTACATTTAATTTGATGAAACGCTCCAGTAATTTGAGAATTTGAAAACGTGCTAACCAAGAGAGAGATGAGAAACATGCATTCAGCCAACATTCCAAACTGGAAGATAGGAGAGTTTTAGTAGTATATAGATTTGAAATCCAAACAATACCTTAAGGAAGCAACTGCACATTTGTATAAACTATAAACAACTTTGAGATTCCTTTTAATGAGCTTTGCAGAAAGAGGTCTTTTGAAGGAATCAACTTCAGTTACTTTGTATGGTCCCCTTTCTAAGCTAAATTTCCAGGAGATAATTTTATTGTTGTAGTAATAAAAAAAAACATTTCAGTAGCGCTTCCCTGAATTCCTCCTTAGTTACCATCACAGAGTCATAAAGTGTAAGATCAGGGTTCCATACAACAACAAGGCTGATTTACCACATTCTTTAAAAATCAAACAACTACGTACCTTGCCTGATAAAGGAAATGCTACCTATATCAGTATTTTATAATAGGTCCATGACTACGTAATAAAATTGCTTTTGAAATACATATTGCCATGATGATGGGATATCTTGTTAAGACCATCATGGCCAGAATCTAGAAGTATAAAACTACACCACTGGAACAATGGGAGTATTAACTGAGCATAATCTTCTCTAAACTCAAGCTTACTTTTAAGTAAACATAGAAAAATCTACTAGTTACTAGTGTAACTTATAGACACTTTTGTGTTTTCTATTTTTGCAGTATTTTTGTTACTACTTAATGGATCCAAATCCTGTTCTCTTTCAAATTTTCTTGTTAAAACTGGATTTTAAGGGAGTTCATTATCTCAGGTGCTTGTAAGTCAACCTTTCCTCACTAATTACTCATTACTACTTTCTCTTTAGCATTCTTTTGCCTGCAGATATATTTGTAAACAGCCTGTTTCCCAACCCTTAATCCTTCTGACCATCCTTAAGTCATTCTGGTTTGCGCTGCTTTTAATGTTTTCCGTTTGCAAGTTTAATTGACCTTTCACATTCCCAGTGTTTAATTTATCATTTCATCAATAATATTAATACTGTGAATATTAATATGTGGTGCTTTCATTATTGGGATGCTTCAGAAAAATGTAATATGTCAGCAGCCAGAGCTGATTAGAATGAAACTAGATAGGAGAAAGGAAAGAGAGAAGTGAAATCTTGTAGCAATGAAATAATTAAGCAAGGTCTTCTGTACAAAAGAATGTTCATGGCCCAAATGTCTAGAAAGATAATACATGTTTACCATCCCTTCCCACACCCTTTTTTTACCTACATCTCCATAATAGAGTATAGTTTTAGTTCCTATTGGAGAAAGTCCCATATTTAAATTTCATCTTTAATGCACATTGTAAAGGCAATGTAAGGATGTGTTAACTTTTGATAAGCAAGGCATTCATTTAATATGTGGCGTATGCTCAGGAACTGCAGAACAGTTGTATAAAATGGCCAGGGCCACATTCTGTATTTGGGCATCATCAGGATATTTTGTGGTAAAAAAAATCAAGCTTATTTTAGAATATATGTTACAATTTTCAGATCTTTCTTTATCTCACCGCAGATCAGCAATCAGGATCTGGGAGGCTCTGCTAGCTGCAAAAAAAGAAAAAAAAAGAAAAAGAAAAGAGCCTTCGGACAATAAATTACCAATTCTTGGTATATGTTTGGATAGAAGATGAAGTATTGCATAAAATTTGTATATGGCCTTTGTCAGCTGGAAAATCAGAATACAGCAGTATTTAGAGAAGGCTGGTCCCATGAGTCTTTTACCCTTATCTAACTGTATAAATAGCAATCTTTCATTAGGTGCAGTTTTCACCATCACAGTAGGTGGAAGAGGTCATACCTGATAACTGTTTTGAATATTCCTTTTTCTTTTTAATTAATTTTTCACAGAATAAAAATAATACAAATGTAAAAGAAGGAAAAGTAAAAGAAAAATAAAGTAAAAAAGTGATAATAAGAAATAAAACAGAGACAGAAAAGAAAGAAAAATAAAGATTTAGAATAGAATAGAATAACAGAGTTGGAAGAGACCTTGGAGGTCTTCTAGTCCAACCCCCTGCCCAGGCAGGAAAGCCTACATCACTTCAGACAAAAGGTTATCCAACATCTTCTTAAAAATTTCCAATGTTGGAGCATTCACAACTTCTGCAGGCAAGTTGTCCCACTTATTAATATTCTAACTGTCAGGAAATTTCTCCTTAGTTCTAAATTGCTTCTCTTCTTGATTAGTTTCCACCCATTGCTTCTTGTTCTACTCTCAGATGCTTTGAAGAATAGTTTGACTCCCTCTTCTTTGTGGCAACCCTTAAGATATTGGAACACTACTATCATGTCTCCCCTAGTCCTTCTTTTCATTAAACTAGACATACCCAGTTCCTGCAACTGTTCTTCATGTTTTATCTTTAAGTCCCCTAATCATCTTTGTTGCTCTTCTCTGCACTCTTTCTAGAGTCTCAATATCTTTTTTACATCACGGCAACCAAAACTGAATGCAATATTCCAAATGTGCTCTTACCAAGGCATTATAAAGTGGTATTTAAAGGATATAAAGATATAGATTGGTTATAAATGAATTTATATTTTATACTCTGTCTCTAAGGTTATAGAATGGCTGCCTTCTTTCCATACTCTACCATATTGATTATCATCAAACCTACAAATTCCACATTCATTTTTTTTCCATTTTCAGCAAAAAGCCCACAAAGGGTTTCCAGTCACTAGACAATGCTGTTTCCCTAATCAAACAGGCCAATTTTACCATCTCTGCATATTCTGTCATCTTTACCAATCCTTCCTCCATTATGAGTATTTAACAGGCTTTCTATCTTTGCATAAGTGATAATCTCACTGCAGTTACCATGTTCAAAAATAATCTTTCAAAAATCATTTTTGCTTGTCTGTTCATTAGTCCCAGCAAGAAAAGTTCTGGTTTCCATTTAATCTTTAAAGTTGTTCACATTATTATATGTATTTGAACTGAAAATTATCTCTCTTTTTTTTACAAATCCAACAAACATGATAAAATGACCTTTCATGTTTTCCATATTTTCAACATAAATTTGAATAGTTTTTCTGGTGTCATATACCAACGCTATATCCTTTTATAAAATTGTCCTTTTCAAGAGAAAAGACAATATTGTATAGGAAAATTCGGATGTCTTTTTAAGATACTTTCCCCCATAATGTACTACTATTCATGTGAGGTTTATTTAAGGCAGTGATGTGTGAAATCACATCATCAGAAAAACTAAGCTGATGGCATTAGCTGAAATGCCTAATCTGTCTTGATCTTTATACTAGATTTAAGTAAAGATTAGCTTTTGAAAATTATTAGTGGCCCTCATGAAGTACATGCAAAGTTCCAAGAGGAAATATCTTTTGAGGAAGATGGAAATTCCCCTTTACACACACACATAAACACACACAGAGAGAGACAGACACACACACAGACACACACACACACACACACACACACACACACACACAGAGAGAGAGAGAGAGAGACAGAGAGAGACAGAGACATACCCACAGACTTACGTAGATACACAAGGTAACATTTGCTACTGCCGTAACTTCAAAGATAAAGATGAGATAAGGAATAATATAGTTCCAGGAAATATGCAGCCATCACCACTTTTGTGGCCTAGAGATTTCCCAATGCAGAAGGAAGATTTTTAATCTGCATGCATGTTAGTGAATGGTCTATAAACACTCAATTTGTTCTCTCAAAAATTGGGGATGAGAAGTGCTATCCGAAGCCTAGTGAATCTTCTGTTGCTCTACCCCAACTTTTCTGAATTCTACTCTAAATTAATATTTGCCTGAGTTTCTTCTTAATCTTTTTGATAGTTGAAGGAGAGGTTTTTTGTATATATTTTTTTTCAATAGATTCTTTGAGCCCCAGAATCAAACTTCTGGAACCCAAACAAATCTCTCACTTTTGTTCATTTGGATTCCAAGGATTTCTGTAACTTATTAAACCTGTTTGTAAGAACGCACTGAATTTGTCAATGAGAATGTTAATAGATTGTGAAAACATCTAAAAGATACCAATTGTTGGAGCCAAGATCTAAATTTAAACCCAAATAAAACTCAGTCTTATATATAGTCAAATGTGTTCTTCCCAATCAATTCTGTTATGGAAACCAAAACCTAGGTAGTAGACTTGTTTTCATATCGAGACCTCCAAGAAATGTTGCTGGAGAAAAAGAAGCAAGTTTCTCTATTTCAAAGGCCATAAACAATGCCCAGAAATACAAAATATACAGGGGTGGTATTCACTTACCTTTGCTACCTGTTCGCAAATGGGAGCGCACACAGAGCGTCAAAAACGGGACGTGATGACATCTGGATGGGGGGCGGAGCCTCCAGCAACTGCCGCTACCGATTCGCCTGAACCGGTAGAACCAGCTAAATAGCACCACTGGAAATATAGCTCAAAACTGTGGTAGCAGTGCTCCTGCTATGGCAACTGCTGCCTACCTAGTTAAAACGGAGGGAAGCTAAAGTCATGAAGCCTTGGGAGATGCTAATCATTTCATTAGAAAAGTGGATAAGATTCTGTGTTTTCAAAATGATAGGGCTTTAATCCAGTTGTTCTTGCATGGTGTATGATCTTGGTGTTCTATGGTCCTTGGACCACTGGTAGAGTGATTTCATTGGAATAGTGACTACTATCCAGTTTCTCTGTCACCAGGACAGGCAGGGCATCTTTTCCAGAGGGCAAAAATGGACAACATCACCCTCTATTAATTTCCAGCAATGTCAGGGCTCACTTCTGTGATCCACTTCTAAAATACTATTTGGACTGGAGTGTTTTATTTTGTTGCAAGCTACCTTCAGCAGTTAACTGCAGAAGAAGGAACTCCCTTTCAATTGGGTCAAAGCTGATCAAGCACTCTAATCTGTATATTACTGAAACTCTCATCATGACATTTAACTGGAAGAACCAGTGCATCATAAGGCAACCATTTTTTAAGCAAGGTATTAATTGTGGAACTGAGCTTTACTTTCAGACAGGTTGAGGCATACTAATTTTTTACAGGGGATTTAAAAACACCCTTCGAGCAAGATTTCACGTTGGACATGTCTCTGTCAAATATTCATTTGGAAACTTTGCCATCCTTTGTTTATTTTTGCTAAACTGATTAAACTGCTGTAAGGCTAAGCATAGCAACCAACTGCAAGTAGGTATTTGTGTGTAACCAAGTAAAGACAGATGTTGAAGGCAGGCAGTATTAAAATAGGGAATAGTGTATCCAATCCTATTCTTTCCTGATGCTAAACTGCTCCAGATGTCATAGGAGGTTTTTTCTTTAAACTCAGGGGAGACTTACGCAGTGTGACTCATAAGTTAGTAGAACCTTTTTTTCTACCTTGTTTCCCTGAAAATAAGACCCTGTCTTATATTTTTTTGAACCCCGAAATAAGTGCTTGACCTTATTTTCAGGGAGATCTTATTATTTTGGGGTGCATGGACAAGATGGGGCTCCTTTTGCCATCTTACCTGATTTCCAGCTCTGCGTTTAAATATTTTTGGGGAGGGCTTATTTTCGGGGGGAGGCTTACTTTAGCGCATGCGTTCAAAAGCCCAATTGGGCTTATTATCAGGAGATGACTTATTTTTGGGGAAACAGGGTAATTTTATTGGATTTTTTTCAAAATAGCTTCTAAAATGTTATTTGTATTTATTTTATACTGGTACTCCTACCATAATAAGGAAACTTTTCCCAGCCAAGAGACACACTTAACATTTTGCTAAGCTGAGGTCAAAGTATTATCACATCCTAGATACACAGAGCTCAGTTTAGTTGAATTTATTAGTCATAGAGCAGTTCAAATAAAATTCAAAATTAAAATATACAAATCCCAATATTGAGTACTGCGTGTGAACAATATAAAAATCTGCAAAACCTATGAATAGCAAACTAATTGATACTTATTGCTGCTTATTGATATACTATGGCGTGTAGTACAGACAAGTGGAGTACCTAGCTCCATTCATTGACACAGATTTCAATTGATTAGACAGTAAATGAATCTGAGCCACAGGACATTCATCCAAGAGTTCCTGGCATGAAATAGCATAATAAGAACAGTACAACATGGCTCAGTGTCTTGATTGTTCCTGTGCCACCAGGCACAGTTTTGTTCAAATGGAATATGGCAAGGGCTTACTTTTTAAAAGCTTGGGAATTCTCTTGTCTTTTTTTAACTGAAATGTCTGCTTTAAAGCTTACACTATAGTTTTCAACTATCACCCACGATGGGAGTAACTGAGAAGTAATTTTCAACATTAATGATGCAAGAGGACTTTGAAATCCAGAAAAAAAAAAAGCCAGTTGCTCACCTGTGTTTTAAATTATAACAATCTTTATATGTTTAAGTATTTTTCCACCATAGTTTCATAGGAAATTCATCCCAAGATAATTGGCTCAATTGAAACATGAAAGTCAGATAATTTTGTTCTGTAAAACTATCTGTGAAAGCTATGGTTAGACTTCTTGAGGTAAGAACAGTGGATAACATACTTTTCCCTTGGAAATGTTGCCAAGGTAACAGGTAACAGAGCTGGAAGGGATCTTGGAGGTCATCTAGTCCAACCCCTTGCTCAGGCAGACCTATACTAGGGATTTGAACCACTGACCTTTCTAGATCCAGTTAGATTTTTAAAAAAGATTATTATGATAGAATCTAATGTCATTTTAAAATTGTGTCAGCTTATAGAAGTAAATGGTACACTACCGCATTATGTCCAAAAACTTGTCATTTCTTTAATCTAGCCTTCCCCAACCTGATGCCTTTTAGATGTTTTGGACCAAACCGCCATAATTCCCACTTGGGAATTCTGTGAACTGAAATTTAAAACTTCTGGAGGGGTTACCCAATTACAGAAGGCTGGATAATTCTAAGACGAAAAACTGTATTGGTTGACATACGTGTATAGTGAAGTACTATCTCCCCAAATCTATTAAATAAATAAATAAATAAATAACCCCTCCATTTTCTTTAGGTTTTTTAGAAGAGTCTCTTGACTGAATGGGACGTAAAGGGGATTGAAACACATGCATTCAAAATTTGCATTTCTATCAACTTTGCCTAACATGCAATTTGCAATGCAGGAAACTTCAGAGCTTTCTGTAATGCTTCAGGCCTAAAAACCGATCTGACCCAGTCCAGACAAATCACATCAAGATATTTGGGTACTATGTCTTTACGTATTTGCTTTAGCACTGCTACAAATCAAGATGAGAAACACCCTTGGCAGTTTTTTTTTAAATAAGAGGACGTATCCCATCCCCATAAAAAGATTATATATATATATATATATATATATATATATATATATATATATATATATATATATATATATATATATATATATATATATATATATATATATAATGTGTTCTTGTAAATGTCTGCGTGTGTATTCAGAGCATTACATGGTCTTGTTTTGTGTGATGGCTTTCAGTTGCTGTAGTAAAGGCATTTGTATTATTGCAGACTGTTTCCTGTTTGCCGTTCTTAAATTATAGTAAGCAGATGAAGTGTGATTGATTTGGTCCAACATATACTTTCTTGTGATCCTCATTGAAATAGCCAATATCCAACCCACTACAATCTGTATTTTGGCCTGATCTTGTCTCAGAAATGTTAGGTTGCTTTGCAGACCAGTGGGAGAAAGGGGATTATTCCCTGTGTGCAGTGGGCAAGTGCACACGTTTGCCCACTGATCACGTGAGTGGGGATGCACGTGCACTCGCCCACCATTTCTGCGACCTGATTCTGAAAGGCTCAAGGCCCGGTAATGGCCCTGGTTTGAGGACCCTGGTTTATCCTACATATAATGCAGTGTTAACTGTGATTCTCCTTCTTTTCACAGAGTAGGAAACCTCTGATCAAGATCTGTATTACGTGGCTAGAAGAGATGGAAATGTCAAACAATGCATAAACAATAAAGCAGTGCCCCTCAATCTTTTGGGCACCAGGGACTGGCTCCATGGAGACATTTTTCTGTGGACTGGATGGGTGTGGTTTCATGTGCTGCCTACATCACATGGATGGAGCTTTGCTTGTTTGTGTAGCTGAGTTTCTGGCATGCCACGGACTGCTGCCACTGCTGCTCCACGGACCAGGGTTTGGGGACCCCTGTAATAAAGCATATGTGTCTTCCACATAACTCTGGTAAGTGTCTGATAACACTTAGTTCTTACTTATCCTTCTCATTTACATTAGGTAAATGAAGCTGTTAATGGGATTAGAGGCCTAAATATTCTGGGAAGACATTAGAGGCCTAAATATTCTGGGAAGTGTCTATATTGGTGGCTCCTTACCTTTCATTGTTTAGTCTTCAAATGATCAAGTGCAGTGTTTGGAATATTTTAAGGGTCAACTTTCTCTTTAGAGATTACAGTAGAATTGGTTGTGTTTCTGGACAGGTTTTTATTTTTTATCTATTTGGTCTTAACCTGACTTCCTATTATTATCCATTCATTTTTCACCTGAAATTTCTCTACATTTGTACAGTCTACATTTGTATCCCTCTTTCCGATGTTTACGGTGGGGAGAAGTGATACTTTTTCAGGGATATCTTCAAAGTCTTGCCCAAAAGAGAGTTAAATAAACGTTCTTAATTATCACTAAAACAGGTTAAACCCTTGCGATAATACATTACAATTCTTTGGAGGAGCTGGTTGCTTTTAATTAAGAGCACAATGAAACAGTAGGCTAATAGTTGTTAATTTATTGTACAGCTGTTTTATATTATTGTAAAGCATTCTGCAATCAAATTGTTGTCATATTATATACAGCATAAGCTCAACAAAATATCCTAGTGGGGCAAAAACATTCTTGAAGGCTTCTAATTCCAAAGTACTCTTAAAGACAATTGCTTTTGTAGATCCAAACTAGTGAATATTTGGGGCACATAAAAGGAACCAATGAATCTTATTTCAGAAAAAACTGGTGTGTCATAGGATGTCAAGCCAATGCAATCAAGTATGGTTCCTTTGATACCATCCACTTGGGACTTAAAGCAAGACTCTGTTCCTGGTCACTATGTACATATTTACAGATTCCCAAAATAATAATAATAACAAAAAATGTGTGTGCAGCTCTGGGACTGCTTGTCACAAACCAGGGAACTGTATTCGTCTTCACCTCTACAATCTGCTGCCCAGAGCTGAGGGTTACTGTCTTTTTGTTCCCAATGCTGATGAGATGTGCCTGGCCAGGCTGCTAAATAAATAAATAAATAAAATTCAAAAGCAAAAAGCATTTTCAGAGTCACAGTGCCATCATAAAGTCCCTTTTCTTCACAGTCCTGGACAGGGCCAGACTGAGGTTCAATTGCTGGCAAGGGGAAGCCAAAAGCAGCTCCAGAGCCGTGTGCCAAAATGCTCCTTTGCAAGAAACTTGTAAGGTACATTGTACCCCCAAGACCCCTTCGCACTCTCCTGCAACTTCTCACCCCTGGAAGCATATCCTGCAAATCCTTGCCCTCCCCACTTTTTTATTTTGCAGCAAAGAGGTAGCACGAAGGGGCATTTTAGCACCATAGTTCTGGGGCTGCTTTTGGCTTTTATTTTTTCATAGCTGAAGCCCCGTCCCAACTGGGTCTACAGTCGGAGCAAAAAGATGGCGAAGGTCAGCTGGGGCAGTGGGCCAAGAGGGCATAGCTGGGGGGGGCAGATAGGGGAAGTTGAAGCATCCCTGTAGTTGTAACTATAGTGGGTTGTCAAATGTCCAAATTTTGGTCATGTGACCATGGAGTTCTGCAACATCTGTAACTTCAGGTACAGATGATAGTTAAGTCCATTCATTTAGCACTGTTGTCATTTTGAACAAGTGTTCAATGAATGGTCACAACCTGTATGCAGAGAATCTCATCTTCATTTGCATTAATGCATACATAGAAACAGAGATTTGCTAAAAGCTCATCCATTTTATTCCCTTGGCACTAATATTTAGTAATATTTACAAAACATACAGTATATAGGCCTTATGATGCAAATTATTTCAGAGTGAGATGTGATGTAAAAACCTATGTGCATGGGAGCAGTATTAATTAGAATCCTTAACAAATGTATTACCAATCCCCAATTATATCCTTTATTCTTAACTTTAGTTTTCTGTATGGGTCTGAAAAAGAAATAACCTTCTGTATTGCACAAATGTGTTGTGGGTAGACTTTTTTTAGTGATTCTCAATACTTGTTTTGTTAATGTGTTTGTTAAGGCTTTTTAATTCCTGCTACTTGTCTTCATTGCAAGATTCAGGTATTACAAAAACTAAGAATTGATTAATTCCTTTGTAGAAGAGACTTGGGTGCCCATTACTATGTTTTAACTGAGTTGACACCCTGCACCTAGGTACTCATTCAGTTCTTTCAAAAAAGATGGAATTTCTATGTATCTGATTTAGTATTTGTGATTGTAGAAGTGGTGTACCAACACAGAGGTTGTATCAAATGTTTTGCAGCTATGTACTTACACACAAACACAAACTCAACTGTTTAAACAAAAGAAGAGAATTGTGTCTGGATTACACAAAGATCATAAGTCATCACATAGGTGCAAACATACAATGAAGTAGCTTAGGTGGAATTGTTCTAGAAAGAGACTCTTTGAAATCTGCAAGTTAAGAATTCTGTGCAAGGAAAATGCATCCAACGTGATAAAGAATATGGAGGGAATTTGGTGATTGTGACGGCAGATCCAATTCATAGCATGTTCATATAGCACTCTAGGTGTATAATGTAACATGTAATTTCTACACTTCATTTTCCCTATAAAATGATCATTTGGATTGGCATTATGTAGAACTGCTTTCTGATGCATCTTTTATGCCATAGTCATGTTCCCAGACCAGATACCTGATGTCAAACACACAGCTGTTTTCTGAAACCCTGCACAGATTTAAGAGTGTGCACATGTGCTTCAAATGTGATTTGGAGGTTAAGCAATTATGTTTGGCACAAGCATTTCATCAACATTGTCTTAAACATTCTTTTTCATCATTAAGGGGAATGCAAAGAAGTAGTGCAAAGAAGTTCCCATAAGGACTTAAATTTATTTTCTTTTATTCTAGGGCAAACTCAGAAAGTTTTATTATTATTTTTTTTAGCAAATTCTATCATGTAAATGTTAACATAAAAACATCTGTACATTTGCCATGATACACTCAAAAGTGAAACAAATAAGATATAAATACAGATATGGATGTAACATGACAAAGCGCAAAAAATGAAAGAAAATAAAACAACCAACCCAAAATCAAAATTAAATACATGCGCATGAACACTGTGCCAAGAAACTTTTTCTGATGGCTGACTGGTTTGATAAGCTTTGTCACCCTGCCCTTCCCATTTATAACATTATTATTGTTAGCAAACGTTTTCTGCATTCTACAAATATTTCTTTGTTGTCCTTTAATGTGAACCATTACACTTGATAAATGAAGGGGTTGAGAGGGTGGTAGAAAGAAGATTTATGTGACAAGGTTGCATGGTACATTACGTATACAGGTTACTGAGAGCTAACAGGAGGTGATAGAAAAGTCTTGTGTTGTATTGTAATCCAGCAAGCACACATAGTGTACCTTTTCAAAGGAAAGCCACATGCCTCAGATAATTCAGCACTACTTTAAGGAATGGATAGGATTTAGACAGTGAAAGGGATTGCACGGATTTGTATATTCCTGCCCTGGATACACTGATATGCCCTGTGAGAACAGAGGCATCCCCATCTAAGCAAATCAGTATCAGGCAGGTTGATCTGTGTGAATTTTCAGATATAATGGCCTGAAAAGGGAAGGGGAATGGATCAATGGAGAAGACCCTGAAGGAAATCACATTGGTTTTTCTCAAAAAGTTTAAAGCCCTAAGAAGGCAGCAAGAGTCAAAGCAACTGAGCACACTTGGACAGTGCTGGGGAAAAGAGGGAGCCCTCTCTATTTTAGCTCTTGCTTTTTGTGTGCCAGCAACATGCATATCTACTTCCATCAGCATGGACAGAGTAGTAGCTAAAGAATCCTTTTGCCCAGAGCATTTAAATACATCTTACATTCCCCAGTTGTACAGCTTTAAAAGAAAGCAAATTGTTGCAGATTAAGCTAGCCCTTTGAGCACTGCCAAAAATAATCAAAGTATGTGTATGATCATCTTAAGATGGAAATAATTTGATAGATATGTTAGGCGCAGAAAAACCATTATAAATAATTCAGGATGATTGAGATGAGGAAGAGGAGGCTATCCTCCTAAAGTACTCAAAGTCTGGAGGACTCCTGATCAGTGAAGGTGAAAATTAAGAGAACAAGTGTCACACTAAGGAACGTTGTTGACAAATGAAAGAAGTCCTTTATTAAGGAAGGAAGGCCTGGTTATCTGAGTTGCAGCTCCGGGAAGCCAATCAGAGCTTTGGAAAGAACATTTTCTCATGGAACATCGAAGCAGCAGAAATAGAATTTCACACATATCTCCTAGGAGACACTTTTCTCTGACAGCAACATTAGATCTTGACCAGTATACAGGCAATTACAGTGCATCTAGTCTCAGTGCACACTAACAGAGATCTGTTGTCACAGAAGGAATACCATAAATACTGTAACAAAACAGAGCTCTGTTAAACAAAGAAACAAACAGTAAAGCTGTGTCAGGTAGGTTAGAACCAATATTAAGAGTAGTTTGCAATTTCAAACATTTTGGAAAAAATATGTTGAAATACACCGAGGAGAAATTGTAAACTGAGTTGTCCATGCAGAGGCAGCTCTTGAATTGGTTTTACAAAACTAACCACACTGCCCGGTATAGATTGTACTGTTGCATATTTGCTTGGGATTTCTTGAATTTTCATAACCTTTGCCACACAGGAGATTGTTATTGTTTTTTTCTAGTTTAAAAAAAAAACTAGTTGAAGGGCTTGATTTTATAGCCTGTATAGATTATGTCTGAAAACAAATGCAAATTCATTTCAACTTTTAAGCTCAGTTTTAAAACGATGCTTGAGAAATTGGGGAAACTAGAATAGCTAATTAAAAGTGTGACTATAATACAAATATAGTCTAATATAAATTCAAGCTCTCCATCAATATCAAAGAAATCTGTTTGATAAAATACCAATGTGTTATGTATCTCTGGGACTACGTCAGATCTTAGCAGAGACAGTATGTAACTGCAATGCATTTAACCACAGTACACTATTACCTTGTTTTTTTTAATGAAAACTGCAATCCAGGCCTTGCTTCCCTTATATTCAATTCCAAGAATCTCCTACAATAAAAAGCTTTAAAAGGACTAAAAATACTGATTGCAATAAATATTTGCATGGCCTCCATCAGCAGATGGAGCGTGCTGATGAGGGGAGGGTTTCTGAGAGGCACAGCTGATTGTTTCTATGTCTACACATATGTCCAAATATCTCCATTAACTGTGTGTAGAAACATCTGAGGATGAGCTGCTGTTGCTGTTGGTCGTCTGCGCTCTCTTTATATACAAATTCAAGAGCTTCATCTGAAAAAGGACAAAAGAAGAGAGACGTTCACAATTTTTTAGTTATTTTGTTTCATTTCAGAGCAGGCCACTATTATTTATTTTTTACTATTTGTATATTGCCACAATCGAGGGAGCACTCACTGAAGTAGCTCTCTCCAAAAAAGGAAATTCTGCATTGTTCATGCATGTAGAACAGTATCAGTATTATTTGGGTGGATGGAATTCCACACTTGATAAAAACTGTAAAATTATTTTTTTTATTGTAATTTTTTTTTTGCCATTACCAATAAGAAATCCATATGTTAGCTTCTACTGTTCATTTGTTAAAAAACTTGAAAGTTTGCCAGGCTGATCAAATCCAGATGCCTTTCATTAGTTTTTGTTTATGATACTCCTTATGCTAAGAAAAGTGTAACTGATCCATCAGATTCCCATTACAATTGTGTTCTCAGATTTCAGCACATCTATCCTGAGCGAGGTGTTTCTATAGAATGAACATCGTAAGTAGATTCAGGATCAGGATCACATAATCAAATACATAAGGAAAGGAGTACTTTCCTTGAAACTTTGGCACTCATAACATGATGAGTTTTAATTTAGTTTTTAATTACTTTGAGGATCAGCAGACTTAACGCTTATGAGCATCACTGTAGCCAGCTCCTTGTTTACTTGCTAACATCTATGGAAACAAGGAGCCTGTCGGTATTCTGAGAAGATATGTTTTTCAAGGTCCTTATTGCCCATGCTGATTCTCAATTCTCCTTTTCACATCTCCTGGCATACCGGGTACTGTTTTTGAATGTCCTGGGCACTGCAAAGGAATTTGTCTCTTGCTATGGTGGGCATTATTTTAAAGGAAAGTAAGAATGGGTGGTCTTCAAAGTTTGAAAGAAACCTTTGAGCTCTGTCTTCTTCTGCCATCAGTAGAATCTTGTCTGTCCCCAAATTTCAAAATAGGTTTCACAACTATTTTTTTAAAACCAGCTAAAGGTTATTTGCACATCACTATTCCTACATTCTTAATTTGTTCAGCTCTACATCTATTCAGCTTTAATGTTATTTTCAGCTGTTCTTATCACTGGATTCAAAATGAGTTTCTGTTGTAAGAAAAAAAGCAGGCATTTTAAAAGAATGTATGTTGCATCAGAGAGTTCTAATATATGCTTCTAATTTTAATTGAATGTATGGAGCAAGTTAAGAAAAAACTGATTTCCTGTATATTTTCTCTGGGATAAAATATTATTCTAATCCTTCTGCTTGGGTAATATTTTAGTTTGGGCTCATTTAAACAGCTATTATTTGGCTTCTTTAAAATCCTGACAAGTGCTTGATTATATTGGAAAACACAGGATAAAAATAGATACTCTTAATCATCCATTAACAACCTTCTAAAAAACTTTGAAAGAACACAAAAGGAACCCAATTGATAAAAAAAGAGCAAAACGACAAAAATCTGGATAAAGGTTGCTTTGTTCCATAATTATTTGGATGCTCTTTTATTTTTTGCAGACAGTTCATTATCAAACTAGGTAACATCTTCAGAGCATTTCAGTTTATAAATCCAAATATGATCAACACATATTATTTTTAAAAATATCAAACTAAATTTGGATAATATAGAAGAAATTTGGAAGTAGAATATCCTACATAAATAAGTCAATGGTTTCAGGTTTTAAGAAATGCCGAGTATGCTTCTTATGATTTAAAAATGAGTTAAATACATTTTTTTCCCCAGTCTGGTTCTCCAATTGTTCGTTGCTATTTTAGGTAAGTCACAGTGCTCTATGTAAATTTACCAATATGTGACAAACCGAAGTCACTTGTTTAGCTGATTCAAAGATGTATCTGTAAAGGAGATACTTTGCCATTCATAAAACTAGTAACCCACTAAAATAAATGACTGAGATATGCATTTCTTTCATGTCATTTTGGAGGGGAACCTCAGTTATCAATTTCAAGACTTGCCCTCTTCATTCTATGAATACAGTTTGAAGCAGTGGTGCACATACCTTGCTCCCAGTCAGTTGTGCAAGATGAGGCTTCAGTTCTTCGCCAATCACTGAATAGATGGCCACGAGGCAAAACACACTGGCTTTGCGAACACTGCTTTCTGTGTTGTCATAACCCTAGATGCAAGACATCAACTCTATGAGAATCAAAAACACTTTTCTTTCAGTTTTAGAAACTCAAAGGATGAATCAGATGGATACATGGCAACCCCCTCCCCCCAAAAGGAGATATATTAAATATAACCCTCCTCAAAACTGCTGTACCACTGTCCATATCTGTCTGTGCTTTTTAAAAAGAAGTATAAAGTATTTATTGCATCACTGCAAACAGACTCTATTGCAGTTTAAAAGTAAAAGTGACGAGGTTTACTGATACATACATATGTAATACATCAAATACACACATATATGGTTGGGTAACTGGGTTTGATTGAACACTAATTTGATTTGTGTTGTTTTGGTGCATGATGATATAGATATATTATTAGTATTCTGTATAGGATATGGGGTTGCCTACTATTTTAATCCTATTAACATATTTTGAGTACAGAAGCCACTCAGGGTTGGTAGTGATTGGAGTGACATATGAGCTCCATTCACTAAATACAGGTAGTCCTCCACTTAAAACAGTTTGAAGTTATAACATCACTGAAAAAAGTGACTTAAGATCATTTTTCACACTTGCCCATGGTCATGTGATCAAAATTTGAATGTTTGGTAACTGACTCATATTTATGACGGTTAACATTTTTTAGTTGTAGTCTGTTAGTTTCTAGCAGACAAACAGAAACTCATTCAGCTTTATAATGAAGGATTGAGGCTAATTAATTCCAGGAAAACCATCCTTATGTTGTAAAAAACTCCTATACTTGCAGTTTTCAAAACTCAAATGCTAACTGTGATTCTAAGTAATTTTGCTGTAATAACGCGTCCTTTAAAGTACAATATTAACAGTAGAATGGCCTGCCAAGGGGCAGAAAAATGGAGATTAAAGTAGTACTAGGACCAAATATTAAGCACGATATTTAAGTTCAGTAATATTTCAGCCCTGTTCAAACAGATACAGTTCCCATACTTTTTCTATGGGTTTTTCATTCTGTTTCTCCAAAACAAACTCAAAATCTGTGGTTATTAAATGTATTGAGTTCCCATTGATTAAGTTTGATTACTTGTCTTTTAGCTTTTCATCTTCTTCCCTACCCTAGTTTTCTCAGCGGATCTATTTGAATATTCTTCTTTTTGTATTTACCAGCTCAGATCACAGTTAGGAATGATCAAAATATAATGAAGTTGCCCATGCCTGTCATTAGATTTATATCTGAAAAAGCTAATGATTCAAAATAATTAATTGGTTCAGTCCAAATCTCAGACCTAATTCAGCAGTATTTGGGAAAGAAATTTATCTGGAATCTTATTTGTAATTAAATGATTAAATGATCCATTGCTATCAATAGGCAAATGTTTCCTATTTATCATATAGGCTGTTAGCCTGCTTTAATTTTATAGTAAAATATAGGAACTGTAGTATGGGAGGAGAAGAAATCACATGTAAGTCTATTGCTTGCTATTTGAAGAGACTGCTCTGTCAAATAAAATACAGCACATAAACACACACATAAGTATATGGTCCCATTGTTTGGTTTTATGCAGCCCTCTGGTCTAATTTTATATGACTTTTACAATGAATCAGTTCAAATCCCTGGTAGTTATCTACCTTTCCTTGACAGTCTGTGTGGAGAGAAAAGAAGTGAATAGAATATGGTAACCTCTTTTTTTCCCCCCCATCAATTGCAAGTGGTTTGGTTCATGACAGATTTTATGTGGTAATATGACAGAAAGTAAGTTGTCCACAACTGATTTAAGTTACGAGAAAGGCTATATTCCTTCAGTTGAAGCAGAGTTTCACCAAAAGGCATCTGGCTTGTACATAGCCCTTAAATAATAATTGTAAAAATATTCTATTAAATCACTCTTTGAAAAGATAATAATAAAACAGAAAGAGGCATGCTGAGTTTATGGTTTGCTTATGCCTTGGGCTCAGAGTGACCTCTGTTGGGAGAAGGATTTTCAGCCCATACATTTAGGGGTTTTTTTTTCACTCTTATCTGATATTTGGACAGCCCTTGCTGGGGAACAGAATTCATAAGGCAAGATCAGATTAGGTTTCCTTTTTGCATATGAAGCAGAGGTTAAATACTGTAGCCATGTTTTACATTTCTAGACATCTGAATGCATAGAATCCTATTCCAGTTTGACAAGATGACTTGCTGCCCTAACTTACACAACTCCATGTTTCTTACATAGTTTTTATGGTTTCTATTAATTCCATGAACTATGACAAACCAACTGAAAAAGGAGGGGTGGGGGAAATCATGCTGGTCCCATAGCCAAAGTGTAACTCGTTCATCATCCTTGTGGTCTTGGTTTGACTTTAGTCTTTGCTAAGGGACTTAGTAAAAAGTACCCTTTTTAAAAAAAGTTCAGGTGCTGCTCCCCCCTCCCCTCCCACAAGCTGATTTACCCAGATGGAACGCTTTATCTTCTGCTTTATTTTGCTGTTTGGCAAAACTGCATTTCAACAATATTCACCTTTCAGTGTCCTTAGAATTAAATATTGTCACCCAAAATAACCAGGCAGTATACATTGTAAGTTAGTATCTCAGTGAAAAGAAAAGTTCAGCATTATGTGAGACCTTACAAAGGATATTCTCTCATAGGGCATACAGAAAAATTTCATTTCTTTCTAAAGCAAAATACATGTTCCTCAGCAAAACCAGGCAGAAATGGATAAAATCACTATGTACCACTATGTAATATATCTAGAAGGCATTAAACTTATGGGCTATTTCATGCTCCTTTCATGCTGAATGATTAAAAGACATAAAATAAACTGATTTTCAAACATGCAACCTAAAACATTGAGTCAAAAGATCTGACACAGAGAGCACGGAAGGACTAATAAGAACTGAAGAAGTAGTTCAGAGCGAAACTATATAATACAAGCTAACCTGTGTAAAAGCCAACTGGTATTTCATTTTTAAAACATGAAAAATGTCCTTTGGAATCTACAATAGAATAAAGGAACTCGGAATTTTTTTTTACCAATGATCATGTTTCTGCCCCCAAAAATGACAACTCTTCATACATTTAATAGCTTGTGCTGTACAATCTCTCCTTACATACCCTTTGGAACAAGAACTATAAATTCTAAAAAGGCATCAATACCTGCTTCTGAAACCTAAGGATTGGGCAAGAACAGCTACCATTTAAGTTTAAACAAACATATAGCTAGCTATTAATGTGTGAACCAATCATTGTAGTTTTTAAACCACACGTAGCAACTTTGCATTATGTGAGAATCAGATCACAATGTTCAACAAACTCTGGTTAAAATATTACCGTATTTTTCGGAGTATAAGACTCTCCAGAGTATAAGACACACCTTATTTTGGGGGGAGGAAAATAAGAAAAAAAAATCTGTTTGAGAGGCTCTCTGTTTGGGAGGCTGCATTTGCAGCCTCCAAAAGCTTCAAAAGGGAGGGGCCCCGGGTGGGCAGGATTACATTCGGTGTATAAGACGCAACCCAAATTTTCACCTCTTTTATTTCACCTCTTATACTCCGAAAAATATGGTAATTCAGTCTCATTGTTATAATTAGCATATTAATATTATTATTATTATTATGTGTTAGCAATATATTAATATTAATGCTATCACTAATTATAATAACAACTCATTGTTATAATTAGTATATTAATTCACTCTCATTGTTATCATTCATTACATCTGACCCAAAAGATGTGGTAGTTATTTGGTTTTATTTTATACATGTACTATACATGTATGTATTGCATTTATATCCTGCCTTTCTCCAAGGAGCTTAAAGCAATCTGCCCATCCAATCTTTTTGTCAATCCACTGAAGGCATAAGTGAACCAGCCCTCAGTGTTAGAGGAAAGTAATGTTCAAAAAAATAGAAAAATAAAACATAATGTTCCAGAAAAATAGCATCCAACAGGCAGTTGTATTACAATCTACAATTCACCAAAGAAAACAGGAAACAGGAAAAACACTTAAAACCCCCCACAAACATATAGAACGCACATACATACAGAGAAAATGCACAACACACATGCACACACACAGAAAACCCATTCTTGCCAAACACCCTCCCATCCTTTGAAATAACTGAGAAATCTCACATTGATATCACTTTCCTTTCCATACTCTTTACAAGCACACACAGTGCTAAGCTGTTCTTTGCTAGCATACTTGATATAGGCATTACAGGTAGTGCTTGACTTAATACCAACATTTCTGTTGCTAAGACAGTTGTTAAGTGAGTCTTGCTCCATTTTACGACTTTTCTTGCCACAGTTGTTAAGTGAATCGCTGTAGTTGTTAAGTTAGTAACACGATTGTTAAGTGAATCTGGCTTCCCCATTGACTCTACTTGTCAGAAGGTCTCAAAAGGTGATCACGTGACCACAGGACACTGCAATTCTCATAAATACCCAAAAAATGCCAAGTGCCTGAATTTTGATCACATGTTGTGGCCCGTACGCGACCTGTGCGGCTAGTGGCTGATTCGGACAGCGAGGAGACTGGTGTGGTGCTGCGCCAGCAGCCTGTGCAGCTGGCACTCGAGTCAAACAATGAGGCTGGAGAAGTTGTGGTGCCAGAGGCGGGGATTCAGCCAGGGCCTTCAGAACCTCCAGAAGCTCCCTTAAGTGAAGAGGATGAAGAGAAGGAGCCTCTTCTCGATGCACAGGCGTGTAGAGCTGCCAAAAGGCAGGAGTGGCTCCTCAGGATGAGATGTCCTCAAGAGTAAGGCTTGGGGCTAATTGGCCACTCCCTTAGCCTATTTAAGGAAGAACGCCGACTGAAGCAATTTGCAGGGAACAACTTCGTTCACTCTCCTTCATGCCTTGATCTTAGTTCTTTGCAAATTGATTCTGGGCTTTCTGCCAACCATAGTAAGATTAAGATTATTTATTCTTTGGATTCTTGTAGGCTGTTAAAGTTAATTAACAGCCTTTGTTTGAAAAAAAAACTTAGTTAATTTAGTAAAACTAAGGTTTGTACAGACTTTGGGGTCCATAGCTGGGGCAGAACATCACATGACCAAGGGGATACTGCAGCAGTAAGTGTGAAAAACAGTCGCTGTAACTTTGAACAGTCACTAAACAAATGGTTATATGTCAAACTATATGTAGTTTCACAAATAATTTGACCCATGCTATGTAAGGCTTTAAAAATAATAACCAGTACCTTTAGTGCTTTAAGATTGTTTTTTTAAAAAGCCACTGAACACAGACATTTGATAAATGAAATCAACAAACAAAGATGACATCTGATCCCCAATTTTATTCCATTCTTTGAAAAGCCTTTCGAGAGACCAGAATTCCCTTTGGTCATTCTGATAAACACTACACAATCTAACATTGTCAATCCTAAGTATGAAGAACTTTGATGAGAAGATATCAGAAGAAGTCTGATATTTAAAAATATTGTAAGCACATATAATGTAGGCTTCTTTAGATGCTGTATGCTAAAATAATGGACAAGAACAACAGCAACAAAAAGGCCTGGCTTAATTCCTTGATTAACTTTGCTTTGTATTATTTTTATTCCAGAATGCTTGAAAGGTCCTTTCTTCCTCCAACTGCCATTTCAGAGCTACTACAGAATCTGCTCACCCCAGGAGATAGGAAAGAGAAAGAAGACAGAAGACATAACCTGTCCTTAAGCAAACTGGTTGAGAAGGAAACACTGCAATAAATCAGGTGAGATATTTCAACCTTCAATTAGCTTGTGAGAGGCAAGAAAGATAATGAGTGCAAATAAAGGACCTCTTTGGAACCTGATCAACAATATCTATATTCTCAGAGTTTATATTAACTTTACCATCCACTGTTTCAAGCCTTTTACTGGAGAAGTGATTCATAAGCCCTCAGTTAAAAGCAGAGAGAAATTTCTCAGATGCTAAGATTGATTGTAAAAAGCCTTATGCCTCAGAGGAAGGGGGAGGAAGGGGGGAAGAGAGAGAGAAGCATTCTCCAAGAAATTTACTTGAACACTGTCACAGGATTAGTTTACTTAATCTGTCTGTAACCCTTTAGCAGAAACTGACCTTTCTTCATCAAACAACTAGGGAGGTTCAGAGTGACTCTTCTGATTGTACTTTTGAGAGTTTCCAGAATGAATTTCTCTAAATAAACAAAAACTTGACTGAATGAAATATTTAGTAAAGCTGGTAAAGGAAACTCAACCATTCTCTGACTGCAAATAGCAAAAACAGTCTGAAAAAAAAAGTAAGAGTTGGGGGTCTTACTGGTTGCCACATCTAAAGGCTATTAGCCCAAAGGTTTCTCATTTACACCGAAAATGCATTACATTCTAATTTCCTACTATTATTTCATTCAATTTAGCAAGTCTTATAATTTGCGAGACATCAACATAAAATAAATAAAAATGATATTTGCTGCTTGGAGCAACTGAGCAATTCCATACATAGATCCATACCTGCAACAATCCAGGGATGATGTCTTGTAGGAGCTGATGCAATGACTCCTTTGAGATTCTTTCAATGACTTTAGTTTGCATTTTAATAGCAGCCAGATTAATTGGATAGTCAGCTGTTTGAATGATGGGACAAAGCACTTTGATGCACTGTTCTGGATGGATGGAACTAGCCAAAGTGGAAGCAGCTTCCTCGGCAGCTCTCACAACCTATAGTGAGAAAGACAAACATGGAGAATTGTCAAAAGTTATAGCATTACCAAAAATAGTACATTTCCATCCTTAAGAACCATGAGGAGTTCTTAAGGAGAAAATAGGTGTGACCATACTTTGATTCCAATGACTTTTCTTAAACTTATATATTCTGCATTTTAGGGTATGATGGTAACTATGAAGATCTTCCTTGTAATAAGTGTAGAGCAAATACAATTAATATATCTGTCAAAATGCTTAGTTTGCTCTGAATGTATTCAGATATCCATCATAAATAAAAAGTGATTTTTTTACCTAAAATTTATTCTGGTTAGCATATTCTAAATACATATGTAACAACTGCGAAAGGAATTGTGCAGCACAGGATAGATTTTTGCATAGCAATATAGCTGCCTAATGTTATTCAGATGTGAATCAATGTCTTCAATATTTTTATTCACTCAGTTGTTCAACAGATTAAATACATTAGTAGCAATACATTTTCTTTCACTGGCATTCTAAATCACCCATAACATAAATACATATGCATACAGCCTGCATATATGTATATCCATACAGATTGTGTGTATTTATTTCATTCATTTCACTCATAATACCTGGTACAAACATATTATAAAGAAGAAAATACAGTTTGGCTACTGTACACTCATGAGAATGAAGGCTGCTCGAGGGATAAAATTAAGCAGAAAAATATAGAATATAGATAATGTTAACCTATTTTGATAATTCTGCATTGTAAAATTATAATAAAATTATAAAATAAAAAAATTGGAAAGACCTAGGCTCATCAAGTCAAGTTTGTTATCAGTACATCTCTATCCAGCCTTTGCTTAAAGATGTCCAGCAAGAGCCTTGATGGTACAGTGGTCTAAGCACCCTGTTATTAACACAGCTGCCTGCAATTACTGCTGGTTCGAATCTCTCCAAGGCTCAAGGTTGACTCAGCCTTCCATCCTTTCTAAGGTAGGTGAAATGAGGACCCAGTTTGTGGAAGCAATAAGCTGACTTTGTATAAAATATACAAAAGTATGAAGGCTATTGCTTAACGCATTGTAAGCCGTCCTGAGTCTCCGAAGGGCGGCATATAAATCAATTTTTTTTAAAAAAGGGAAAGTCTACTGTTTAGGTGGTCTTAGTAGGAAAGTTATTTTTGTGATCTAACTTACACTTGAATGTAACTTCCGGTAATTTAATTATTATTCCATTTCCTGCACTTTGGAACAACAAAGAACAAACCAGGATTCTCTTCTGAGCTTTTAGGTACCTGAAGAATGCTATTGCATCCTCCTTCCAGTTGACATTTTGAAAAGCTAAAGATTCTGTCCTAGAATTTAAGCTCCCAATATCCTGATCATTCTGATCCTTTTTTGTGTAGTTTCAGGTTGTATGAATCCATATTAAATATTCTATTCTGACCTGGAAACAGTGTTCAAGGTAAGATCTTGACCAATGCAGAATAAAATAGAACAGTCATCCTTCCGAATATGATTTCTAGACATATGCTTCAGAGAAATGGTTAATTCTTAAATGGATCTCAAAATGTTTGGAAGAGAATATACTGAATTAAAATTTTAGTATATTTCCTTTTAGCTCAATACAAGCTGAAGTAAAAGCTCACAATCCATGAGTATTTAAATAAGAACAAGAAAAAACAGGGGAGTGGTTTTCATTTCTTTCCCAGAATTAGAGTAAACATTAAAAAAAAAAAAAAAAGGATCCAGCCTTTGACCAGACAAACAGTATCTATCCTGGGTCTAAGGTTATGCCCTTATTTCCTTGCCTTCATTACTATAACATAATAGAATAGTAGAATGGACAGCGTATGCTAGAAAGATATTGAATCCAAGGCTTCCTTAAAAAATGGAAATCCTTCTAAAATGAGAACAAAAAAGAATAGTTCTGCTAAGGAAACGCAAGCAAATAAAAACACAAAAAAGTGTTATGTTGCTAATAATAAACAATAAAAATATTTAAATATGTTAAAAGGAGGAAAAGATAAAAGGAGGCAGTTGGACGACAATAAAAGAAAAGGAATAATAAAAGAGGACAAGCAGAATTATAACAATTGTTTGTGTCTGTTTTCAATGCAAAAGATAAAGGACAGTACTAATGCTAATTTAGTTATTTTTAGGAAATTAGTCCAAAAACTTGAGACAAAATGTGGTAAATAAAGTAAATTGTAGGAAAGCAAGCAAATCATTGAGTCCTGATGACATCCACACAAGTTATTAAAGCAAGCTTATTTAAAATGGCAGAACTTTATAACATTTTTACGATCAGCTGCTTTGAGTATTGAAAAGTGTCTGATAATATTGTAAAAGGGGTATTGGAGATCCAGGAAATTACAGGCTAATTGCTTTAATTTATATATTCTGGATTAACTGTAAAAACCTTTCTTAAATTTTAAAAAATTAAGCAAACAGAATGAAAAATCTTTTTGAAGATGATTTCAGCACTGCTTCCTTAAGTTAAAACTTGTCTTACTAACTACCAGTTTTCTTTGAGAATATGTAGACAGTGCTGGTTCATTAGACATTGTTCAAAAGATTTTCAACAATGTTTGCCATTAAAATGCATAGCAAACTTGTCAGTCATTAAAAGAGAGGCCCTTTTATCAGTGGATGATTTATTAAAAAAAGAAGGAAGAAAGTACTGTAGAAATAAATGCTAAGTTCTCACAAGGAAGTACTATGGAGTCACTTAAATATTTCTATTGGAATCTAGCCTTTTCATTATTATAAATAAATTGCTTCAATAAGAACTATTCCATATATCTCTGAGCCTAGCAAAGCCAGAATAGGCTTTGGTAGATAGTGGTGGAATAGGACCCACCACTTCTATTAATAGCAAAGCACAACTTGGGTACAATAATTCTCTCAAATTTAAGTTCCGTAGTAAAATGAGGAAGATATGCCAGACTGACCATCTTCTTAGAAATAGGAATAGATAAGCCTCTAAAATCAAGTTAGAAAAAAAGAAAATTTTACTCTACAGCTCTTTCAGTCGCCAATATTCAATAAACTTTTTCTTCCTTTCAATGTACAAAGAACAAATGAAGTTTTCCTTCCTTCCTTCCTTCCTCTCTCTACATTCAATTACATTACAAACCACCAACTGCAAGTGCAAAATGTCCATATACAAATTTAACCAAAATAAAAGACGCTGGAGATGGCAAGCTTTCTCAATCATTTGCACAGATAATTCACAAAGAAAAGGACAAGGGCATAAAGTCAAAGTGAGACAATAAGAATGCACAGTAGGGAGAAGCTTGCCAACAAAGGCACTCCTTAAGAACAAAATGTTTTGTCCAAGTGCTTTATCGCAAAATCTGTTACAACTGTTACTAATTGTGGCTCCACATACACAGAAAGCTGTTGTATGAAGGCTCTGATTCCAAGAAAAAATAATAAAGACATGCTGATTTATTAAAAGGATTAAATATTTCCTGACCTTTCACAACTATTCTTATGCCTTTTGTTCCCATGTTGCTTGTTTAACTGAGTAAGTCATTATGTGTTTAAAACCACAATCCTGTAAACAGCTAAATGGATGTATAGTAAAGCTTATTCTGTTATTCCTATCCTACGGCCAAAAGCGCTCTCTCGCTCTCTTTTTGTTTCTGTATTTGAGTTTTCGCTATTCTGTCCAGAACTGCATACCCTTAACTCAATTCCCTTCAATTAGAAAGATTACAGTCCTGTAATGAATCTGGAGAGTCATGATGTAAACGTGCAAAAATATATACAGGACTAAAGCTAGTTTTTTAAAAAAATCACCGTAAGAAAATCTGGTTTGGGTTAAACATAAAATATAAGGTATTGAAATAGGTTGAATGTTTTCATATTCTTTATTTCATTTTGTCACTGAAGTTCTGGCAAGAACTGGCAACCTTTTTCGTGTTGGGGAAACAACAAAACTGCTTGAGGAATATCTGCAAAGTAGATGAATCTGTCATTTTTTGATTTATGGACAATTTTTTATTTTTCATTTGGGAAAACCTGGGATAAACTAAATTGAAATGGCTGCCTTAATTTTGGTTATTAAATCCTGAAACACATACCCATTAAGATGGTTTTGTAGGTCCTAGAGGCTGCAGATAGTGTTGTAGGGCCATATATGGCTAAAAGGTGAGTTCCAAGCTTAAATCCTTCACATGAGATAACTAGAGAAATTCTTTAAATCAGGGCTGTCAAACTCACGTCATCACGTGACACATCAGGACTTTACCCCCTTCCCTAAACCGTGTGGGGGTGTGGCCAGCACGTGACGCATCCGGCCTGCAAGTTTGACAGCCCTGCTTTAAATGCAGACTCACAAGAAAAGTAAACTTAGGACCACAGTCAATAATATATGGAACTAGTCAGAGCTATAGGTTAGGAATTCCATTAAGGTATGGTTTACCATTTTCTTCATTCCATTTAAACTTACTGGTTCATTATAGTGTTATTGGAATTAATAGTACGGCATGACCTATAGACACATTGATTCTTAAAGTATAGCATATAGTTCGACACTCAAAATTACCTCTTTATGAGAATCTTTATGCGCTTCTAGGGTCTTCATGATAGTTAGTTCAGCATAGTTCTTAAATCTTGCTGGTTGATTCCTCAGAATTTCTCGCAAAACTCTCAGTGCCAAGGCTCGTATTGAATGCTAAATCAAAAGAAGTAGCACATCTTTATTTATTAAAATTTACATGCCTCCCACCTCATTAAGAAGCGACTCTGAGTGGCTTGGAAACATCATTTTGCTCTTCAAAATCATTAATAGAAGGAATGCATTGTTTGACTGGAATGGATACACATTTTATAAAATCCAATTTTTAAGTGAAGAAAAATTGTCAAGGCTCAGAAGAGAATACCACAGTAGCCTTGTATCACGGGCTCAAGTTCATTAGCAAAACTGAATCACATTCTTTGCATGAGAACTAAGTAGCTGCTAATAAATATTGGGAGCTTTTATATTATGTCAATGTATAAAATAAGCTACCCATTGAACTGTGTATCAAAGAGAACAGCAAACAGATTTTTTTCATAACCATTTCTGATTCAGTCTCTTTCTGAAATACATAGACAATCCAAAAACTCAATTAAATTTCATTTCCTTGGATCTTATTTGGTAATGAAGACCAATACCATATTATTAGTAACACAGGAAGCTAAAGCAGGCCTGTTTTGCACAAATACATCTATTTTACATTTCTTTTTGAGTTCAATATTAGTTTTTTCATTCAGTCTGCTGCCATGACTGTCTTACTCCTCCCTAGACACCGGCATCTTTATCCAAGAAGATCATTATTAGTGAGAATATTAGAATAGCATCTCAGGTTATATAATTGTTGGGATAGATTTTTGGATTAGAGCCATTTCAACCACTGACTAGCTTCAACCCAGAAGCATATGATTTAGTTTCCTCAGACTAAACTTTGTTAAGTTTGTCCTCATACTTTGCAATTCCCGAGCTAACATTTGATTTGTCCCAATTTTAATCTTTGAACATCCAATGATAGAAACAAATGGCAAAAAATAACACGTACAAATTTTATTACCTACTTTCAGCAAGTTATTCCAAAAGTACTTAACTTTCTATGAACATAGTTTTGGTTCTGTTTTAATTTATTTACTTATCAAATTTAGGTACCATCCATCTCATTCTCATTTTTGAGGGATTCTGCCTTTATTAAAAGGATGGTAAGAAAACAGATTATAGTCATATAATAGCAATAGGATAGATTTTATCTATCTTATAACACAGTGGTACCCAACCTTTCAGGCTCCATGGACCGGGAATGACTGTGGTGGCGGGGGGGATGGTTTCGTGTGCAAACTAGATCACCCACTTGAGTGGCCCAGTTCTCAACAGGCTACAGAGAGGTACTGGTCCATGGACCAGAGGTTGGGGGATCCCTGCTGTAGCAGGAGAAGTTAATTAAGTTACAATTTGTTTATTTGAATTTAAGAAGGATAATTCAGACTATATCCTCAATTGCAGAAAACTTGGGTCTGGCTGAGTGGCAAATTGTTTATTGGCTCTGCTTGTTTTTGATGTGGTTTTCAGTTATCCAAAAGCCACTGAACAGATACCACCATGCTGCTTCATGTAAGAACTTCAGAAGTGAAAATATCTACTTCCTTACAAAAGAAAGAAGAAACACCATTTCTTCTTTAAATATTTCAAATATGAAATTAAAATTTGGACACAGATGTATAATCTCATAGCTACTGCAATGACAATTCTGTTTACTCAAATGAAAAAACAATAGTCTAATTAAGCCACAATGTATAGTTGCTCAGAATCACTGTGAGTCAGGCATACAAGTTTAGATAAAAACATTATTTATTTATTATTATTATTATTATTATTATTATTATTATTATTATTATTATTATTATTATTATTATTATTATTATTATTTTCCAAAATCTCTCAGCATGGGCATCCAGTTTGGGCATGACAAATTTCTGCAATAATAAATTTATTAGCCTTTTAAGTGTCATGTTGCTATTTAATGGCATAGCTGCAACTTTGGGGGGCTAAGGACAACACAGCCTTTATATTCTGGGTTATATGCCAAAGGCAATGCTCTAAAAATTAGGCAGGGCTAGAACAAAAACTAACTTTTAATTTCAAGACAATCACATTTGGTTCTCAGACTATGTGTTGCTGGTAGAATTATTCTTTGGCAGCAGCATGTATCTCCAAATCCATACTGATGCCCCTATCCTGTCAGGGCCAGCTTTTGAAGGCATCTTGAGTAAAGTACTCTGTGATGGGCCCTCTCCTCAACTGGAGAGATGTCTGGTAGAGGAAGTGAGTAGCACAGCAACAGTGTTCCAACATGCACCACACATTTGAGGAATACAAATTTCAAGTGTCACAGTATCAAAGTGATGCTCCTTTTGGCAAAACTGGAGATGGGGTTAGATAACGAGGATAATTAAATTGGTTGGCTTTTCTGAGACTGTGGAAGCCAGATGAAACTAAAGGAAACAGAGAACACCATCTAAACATTAGCCACATATGCTGCAATGACAGTACAGGTGGTAAAAATAGCAAAGCCTAAGGCATTATCTTACATCTTTATCTCCAAGTGTTTCAAGTAATAAGAGCAAAATTGTCTTAAAATGTTCCTCCCAAACTCCCAGATTATCTTCTCTTGTAATCTTCAATAACTCAAGAAGGGCTCCTTTCCGTTCTTCTACACGCTCATTATGATTGGATAATTCTTTTAAAAGATCAGCCACCAAGTCAGAATGATCAATGGGCACTGAAAAGAAAGAACAGGAAAAGTAATTTCACAGCAAAGAAAATTAAGCAAGAACTTTAACAGGTGACGGTAGGACATATTCACAATATTTCTAACTAGTCTACAAACGTAGTATGTCTTGAGTCCTTTAAGTACAAAGATTTTATCTATAATCTCTCTAACAATTGATTCTCAGTGTTACCACCTGTCACTATGTGCTCATAAAGCAATTCTGAGCAGGCAGGAGAGCTGGGTGAAAACATGAAGGTTCTGTTCCCACGGCTTTTCCTTTAACCAGATATAGCTTTCAGTTCACAATGAAATGACTTTTGGAGCTTGTCTTCTTTACTGATGTGAATCAGGGATGGTATTCACTTACCTTCACTACCAGTTCGCAAATGTGATCGCAAGCTCGTGCATAACACCTCTGTGCATGCGCAGGACCTTCTGCGCATGTGCAGAGCATCAAAAACGGGACATGATGATGTCTGGGCGGATGGGTGGAGCCTCTCACAGCCGCCACTACCAGTTCACCCAAACCAGATAGAACTGGCTGAATACCACCACTGATGTGAATGTGGAAGACCACTTACAGAATGTCAGGGCTCGTCTCAATTGAAAGATGAGCCTGTGGCTGCTTTACCACCTAGCTGAATCTCTTGCCCAGGAGCAAGATACTTCTACTTATTCCAGCAAGGCTAATTAAGAAATGATGTAAACTGGATTCAAAGAGCTAGTGTCAGTATTATATCGTGTAACAGTTTAACCCCAATGTATACATGTTAAGGCAACAATAAGTTCAATACTGAATTTTAAAAAATAAATGAAAACTAACCATCCCGAAGCTGATCCATATCATCATCAAATACAGCTTCCTTAAGAGCAGTTTTATCATAGGCGCTGATAGTATCAGAGTAGGGGTAAGGGTTATACTCTCTAGCTCGGGGTCCAGAAAAGGCACGTGGGGGCTGGGTGTTGAGCAGGGAAGTCTTGTTATCCAGAGCCATCCTTCCACCTTCTACCACATCACTGCTTCCACGCATATCAGTGGCTGGTGAGGCTATACCATCATCTCTGGAAACCTGTAGCAATTGATCAAAGAAAGACAACTTTATTGGGACCAATTTCCATTAAGCTAGAAAGGGCAACTCTATTGTTACTCTGATAATAGGTTACACTGCAAACAGCAGTCTTTTCCCACTTTGAATCTTATTAATAGAGCTAAATAAATTAGAACTTCGTTTCCACCAAACCCTAATTTCAAACTGGCAGTTTCTAAAGATAAGTTTTCTTCATCAACTGCATCCATTCAAGTAAGTTGTTATTCTTTCTCTCTGCGGCTGCTAAATAATACTGAACAAGACTGTGAACTGGATTTATTGCCAATGTTAAGGAGAGGAAGAAAATTATAAAATTCTTGAATCCAACATATGATAATTGGCATGGCTTCAATTAGCACCATGGATTTCATTCACTTAGGTGTTTCTGTGCATAAATCCAACTTCTTCATTTAGGTACAAGAAAATTTAATATTTAATATTTGGAATAGTCTCAAGACGGCGTCCTATACAAATATACATACCTCCCTTCCCTTTTTCCCCTTTTTCTGAGCACAAAACTACTATATATCAAGCATTTGATTATAGCGACAAGAATTACATTAGATCATATAATTTTACAATTCAGTACAAAAAGTGTATATATTTTAGTGTTATAAGAGAAAATTGTGATATTTTAAAAAAATGTTATATTTTTAAAAAATGGAATAATACTGTATATGCACTGTATACAGTATATGTGTACATCAGCATATCTCAAACTGATGCTCCTAAAATGGGTTATTACTACAGGATCTAGCATTTTGTCAGGCAGAAAGAATCAGGATCACAAATTACCATATTTTTCGCACTATAAGACGCACTTCCCTCTCCCCCAAAAGTGGGTAGAAATGTCTGTGCGTTTTATAGAGCGAATATTGCGGCAGGGAGGGTTGGTGCTGCGGCGGCGAATGCCTTTCACCACCGTCTGTCACCACTGCCGGGGAATGCTGGAGCATTCACTGCCGAGCAGCTGATCGGTGGTTGAACTGGCTTCCTGGAATACTGCTGATCAGCTGTTCTAGGCGGCGGGGATCGCCACCACCAATCGCTGCCGATCCCCACCGCCTAGAACAGCTGATTGGCGGTATTCCAGGAGGCAGATCCAACCGCCAGTCAGCTGCTCTGCAGCAAAGGCTCCAGCGTTCCCCGGCGGCAGCACTCACCTCAGTTGACTGGTGGTGGGCACAATGGAGTGGAACCCTGATGAGCCATGTGCTGGGGCTGCGATAATGTGCTGAAACTGACCAGGCTGTTTGCTGCAAGGACACTAGCCAGATGAATACCGGATGGATGCTGGGAGGCAGAGGCAGATTTTTTCCCCTTGCTTTCCTCCTCTAAAGTTAATGTGTGTCTTATAGTCTGGTGCGTCTTATAGTGCAAAAAATATAGTACTTCCAGTCAAGCTAATTTATTGCTCAAACCTGTACATAAGAATCAGCTATGGTCAGCAGTAAATTGGTGATAGATAGGAGTTAGCAGAATTCAAGGGGAGATGAACATGGCTTGCTTGTGGGAATATAATGATTCCAGGCTGATTCCTCTTTTGACTCTGCCCCCAAGACTCTTCTTCTCCTACACAGTCCAGCAGATCTGGTCATTATTATACATAAAAAATGCCCAGTTGATAAACTCAATCACCCATGTGTTGTTTGCTTGAAACTGAACAATGTAGGAGGTTGAAAACAGCAAACTATTTTATCTAAATATTAATGCTCACTGTTTTCAATATATCACACAAAAATTACATATTGATAAACTCAATCACCCATGTGTTGTTTGCTTGAAACTGAACAATGTAGGAGGTTGAAAACAGCAAACTATTTTATCTAAATATTAATGCTCACTGCTTTCAATATATCACACAAAAATTACATATTCTTTCAATGTCTACTTACAATATCACTGTCCTTCTTTCCATCACGTTTGATTGGCTCATTTAGATCCTCTTGGCTACGAAAACTAAATTTTTCTATAGCCTCTGTGACTCCACGAAGAGAACTATAAATTTCATCAGAATTTAGGTTTTCCGTGTCATAATCCAGCATGCTGAAGAACGAACATAGATGGAACGTTAAAATTAAAGAATGGCTCCTTTGAGATCGAATTAGACATTTTCTCATTTGGAAAGACAAAAATTTGAAATCCAATTTTAAAACATGCAATTTTCAGAAGGTTTTTCAGCCTGAGCAGCAGGAACTCAGATGTTAATTTCCAGAATGTATAAAAATTACTGAAACTAAACCTATAATTGGACAGCAACTGTGTTAGGCCTCATCAATTCACCAAGGGAGTAGGGGTGTATATTTATTATTCAGACAAGAAACAACTTGCCCTGAGTTAGATATAAATGGTAATTTATAAATTATAGCATTCCTTTGTAGCTTTGAATTGATCTCTCTTTAACCCTTTTTCTATCTAGTAGGATAAAAATATTAAGTAACAAGAAAACTGACAAACTGTGCTGCCACAGTTCCATGATGAACACGAACATCCCAGCATGTCTTTAACAGAACAAATATTATATTTAATGTTTCCCAAGATGTTAAATACATTCCCCTATATAAAAATCCAAAGGCACATTAAAATGGACTATTTCCCCATGAAATAAGGAAGTTCTAGTATTTTTTCTTGAAACGTAGCTGCAAAGGTATGATAATAACTAAAATATTAGCAATAAAACTGATCATCAGTGATGCTAGAAATTAAACCTATGATACTGCAGACTCACGATAAGAAGTACTTAAACTAATTTTTGGATTTAAATTTGATTCCGCAAGAAATCCAAATCAAAGAATCTAATCTGTTACACATTAATTATTTTTAAATAAAAATCTGTCAGCAATTTCTCATTTTCCTCTAGTCATTTTTTTCTTATGCTTTCTGGAAAGAGTATTTCCTGTACATGATTTTCTCCCCTAAGGAACCACCATAAAAGACTCTAGAATTACAAAAAATACTAATATAATTTAATTCCTTTCTTCCTTAATATAAGATGTAGTTTCTCAAATACCAGAATTAAGGTTAAATTTTATTTGGTCGATCGCTGGTGTTTTAACTAGATCAATCACATTACTACTTCACATTACTACAGGACAAGAAACAATGGTTGGAAATTAATCAAAGAGAGAAGCAACCTGGAATTAAGGAGAAATTTCCTAACAGGGAGGACAATTAACCAGTTCAACAGCTTGCCTTCAGAAATCATGGGCGCTCCATCACTGGAGGCTTTTAAGAAGAGACTGGTCACTTATTTATATGGTATAGGTTCTCCTGCTTGAGCAGGGGGCTGGACTAGCAGACCTCCAAGTTCCCTTCCAGTTCTATTCTATTCTGAATACAACCATTTGTTTAATGATGGATCAAAGTTACAGTGGCCCAAGAAAAAGTGAATCGCAACCCGTCTTCGAAGTTGGAACCATCAGACCACTCTCACGTTATGGGAGTGGTTGAAATTTAAACTTGGGTACTTGGCAACCGGTTCACATTTATGACAGTTGCAGCATCTTGCAGTCATATGATAGCAATTTGCGACCTTCCCAGCTGGCTTCCAAGAAGCAGTCAGTTGGGGAAACCAGATTCACTTTAACAACTATGGGGAAATGATAATAAAACTTTTCTCTGGATCCAGAGAAACAGGCCTAAAATTAAAGAGTTCCTCCTATATTACAACAGGATCAAAACTCTATCTCTGCTAAAAGTGTATTTCACAAAATTATAATCTATTTTGAATGGCACCTCCCCAAACTAGCATTTCATTATTTAAAAGTACTTGCCAAAAACAAGATTTATACCTCAAGGAAACAGTTTCGGTCCCTGACTTTCTTTCAGTGTACTCTTTCAGCAGCACAGCCCAAGTAACCCTGGCAGGACTGAATGTACATCTGATGTTTTGGCAAAGCAATAATATGGCACATCTTAAAATCTCAGCATGTGACAGTGTGCTGTGCTACAGCCTTTTCAAGTTAGAGAAGCAACAATTATTCTTTAAAAACAAGCATTCATAGATTCTATGTAAGATAAATCATTCTCCACAAAAAATGAAGTTTTATAATTCCTTGATAGACATTAGTTAAGATTATGACAATTCTTCCTTAACAATATTTTATGCTCTTAGTTCTCAACAATTTTCTCTACATAACAGTAGTAATGGTTTTTCCCCTATTGATGGAGCAGATCAATACAGAAAGGTAGACACACACCTTGTTATTAATGTTCCTTAAACTACAAGCGTGGCTCTGAGAATCTGAATCAATATACTTAAGATTCATAAAGTCAAATAATAAAAGAAGCAAAATAACCCCATTCAAATCAATCACCAATCCTTTTCAGCTACAAAGTGGATTCATTTTCAACACTTTCAGCATTGCTTGCATACCCACTGTTGGTTTATTATCACTACCTCTACCCGATGTTTCTTCCTTATACTAATTTTTACACTGTAAAGTTCCTCAAGGTAAGAATACTGTATACAACTATGACACATTAATTGACAGCAAAATGATAGATCCACCAGAAACTCAATTTACATCAAATTGGTCGATCTGCAGTTTGTATATTAGTATGCCAAGGAGAAAAAAAGTTATATTTTGAATGACAGATCTTGTTTTCCACTAAAAAAAAGAAAAGAAAAGAAAAACCCAAATTTTTCCTAACAAAGCAATTTGGAGTGGATTCAAATAGTATGCATTACTGTAAAGTAGTAATTAGGACTACTATTGTGCAAATATATGGATTATTCCCTATTACTTGTTACATGGAATAGATTTTATTAGAAACCTTCAAATATCAGTGGCATCCAAAGTCTACAAGGGAAGAGCCTATTTTTTTAACCTGAGAATAAGACATTATAAAATATCTCACAAGAGAAAGAACAACAATTTTGGTGTATTATTTCTTTTAAAAATCCTAATTACATGAACAAGCAAATACATTTAGCCAGTATAAGAACTGTATGAAATACTGTATAGATGTGAAATTAAAAGGAAGAAAAATGAAAATGGAAGATCAATTTACACTGAATAAAATAAATACATCCTATCAATTGTTTACAATAGAAAACAGTGATTCATGCATACAATTGGAGAAGTTACAAGAACAAAGAGATGAGAAAAAATGTGTGACTTTTAACTGATGTCACAATATTATTTTCCAATGCCGTAACTTCCAACAAATACAGCCTTCAGGATTTGGAATTAGCCAAAATCTGGGACTCTATATATATGTCCTAAGTGTAAAACCAGAATTGGTCTATAAAACAAAAAAAAATTGCTTTTAAATATCAATAATTTTTATCAATGTCAATAATTCTTCACATTTGGTTGAAGGATAAAAATCTAAATCTATATCATAAATCACTCATTTTCGTTTATTGATGTCATAATTTTATTTTCACACAGAGAAATGGAGATAAAATAACACTGTAGATTTCTATCTGTGCTATAGTTAATAATAGTTTTGTGTCCCTTTCAATGTTCTCATTGTTCTGTTCTTGCACAGCTTAGATACTTATCATTGCAAGCAATGATATATTCACACTTTTTCAGGCACTGATGTTGTAATTACATCCTTAAGCTTTGCTAACAAATATAAGGATTAAGATCTATTGAATCTTCATATTGCTAGTTGTCCAAATAAGTGTTTTTATACAAATAGGGTTAATAATAGACATATGCCAGGAAATCTCAACTTGACCAATAACACCTCTCCATAGTATGCATCTAAACACTGTTTAAAACAGATATATATTTCCTATGGCTATTTGCAACTTGAAATACTATTATGTAATAGGCAATCTCTTTTGTTGTCATAGTTGACAGTTGTAATTTATGATTAATTTTCTTAACTAAAGGGTCTGGGATTTCCTAGGTAGTTCTCAGGACTTCAATGTGTCCACAGACACTTCCCTTGATATCCCAACAGCTTCCTGCCCCTGTTGCCATTTTAAAATATAATTTTCATTAGTAATGGGAAAATGGCATGCTGCAAAGCATCAACTTTAATATCACCTTTATTTACAAGAATAAAAAAGATGGGTGGCTATATTTTGTTGGGAAATTTTCTTTGCTTCCTTAATATGGCAACTATAAACATGAAAATACAAAAGAAGGAAATGGCAAATAGTATTCTAAGAAATTGACGATGGATTGGTTATGTTCCCAATATAGCCATTTTATAAATGGGCAAGCACTTCTACCAATAATTTTTCCAAGAGATAACATTCCACAGTTGCCCACCAATCCCAACGAGCTGGGTCTTAAAACAGAAGCTGGGCACAAATACAAAGATCAGTCTTATGCATGTGAAGTTCAACTAATAAAACTGGAATTTCACCACATGGCAAGTCGGGCGAGTAGGGTTGAAAGTGACATAAAAAATGAATAAGTCTAGTTCTATATTTCTCCAAATGAATGCTTTGGCTGGGAAGCTGTATAAGGAAGGTATTCCCTGTACACAGCCGATAAGTATACATATAAAACGTCAACTAGATCCTAGTGGTTGACTGTTCCTCTTAGCTGCTAAGACAGTTGTAGTGTTATTCTAATTGTTTGCAACCTGGTGTCTTCATCCGTGACACTCAAATTGCTATTTTGAGCCAGCCAGCATGTCCATCAATCTTGCAATTAGAGATCATGGTAATTGTAGACAAGCACATCTGGAAGGTATAGTTACAGTGTGTAATTAAAAGTTCAATATTACTTAATATCCTGTTGTTATCTACCACTTGGCATTGCCTGATTTCTAGGTTTTAGCTTCATACATCTAAAAGATTGGTTTGGAATACTTCATTGCATAAAGTAAGCTTCTGCTTTGCTTTGTCTCTTTCCAGCAGAAGAATGGAGAGAGAGAGAGAGAAAGAGAGAAAGAGAGTGTGTGTGTGAGAGAGAAACATTCATACTCAGTTACATTTCTCTAGGTGCCTGAATTGGAAACAATGTAATTGATGAGATTTCTTCACAGGTAAAAACTATAAAGGCGAAAAATGCTGCCTCTTTCCACATCCCCTGGATCTGTCTCTTTGAAAGCACTCATTTGAGCCAAAGGTAAATAACATTGTGACACCTCTGACAGGTTGGAATAACAGGTGGCTTGTTACCTGGGAGAGTAAGAGCGCCTGAAAGTCTTGTGAGAAGGAGCAGCGGGGATGGAGTTAGGCTGAAAAAGGGGAGGGGGGTGCTTCGACAGCCCATCTGCACTCCAACCCCAGAAACGACTGCAGTGATCACAGGAAGAAAAAAGAGAAAAGGAGGAAGAAACAGAAAAAAGGAAAAAGAAAACTACAATCTGAGTGCTGTGGTTTTTTTTTTTTTGTTCCCCCCCCCCCCATGCTTTCTCAACTAGAGAAGAACTTAATAGAAACAGATTGGACAGGAATACTCCATTGATTTGCTTCAGATAAATACACTGCTATTCAGTAATACTTGCAATATTAATAGGAATCGCTAAGGAATTTTAGGGCATATCTTGTCTATATCCATTTGCCTATTTCACAATACAGAGTCAGAAAATGTTTTACAGTGAAAATTGTTTTTCCTAATATGTCAAGGTGAGCAGAATATGCGCTGCAACTATTATCTTAGATTAAATGAGATTTTAAGATAAAACACAAATAGACAAATGCTGAAGACCAAGAGGATCTGGGTAAATACCTGCATAAACTGAAAATATATTCCACAGTCTGTTTTTTAATAAATCTTTTAGTAAGAGTTGTCCTTTGCCTTATATTTTGATTTCTCGCCACATACTCAATATAAATAACAACCAAATACTCAGAAACAGCACTAAATATTAAATACTACATTTTTTTCTTGTAATCATACCTATGGGCATGTGATTCCACTACTTTATACCATACTTAATCTTTAAAACCCACTCACCTTTAGCAGACCAACTGTCAAGCAAACAAACAGATTGCACAGTTTTCAAATCCCGATAGAAAACTGAAAGCAGAAAAACCCAAAACAGCTAGTATTCAGATTGATAATTTATACCCATAGGATTGCTTATTTCTCCCATTTATTAATTCATTTTTTTTAACAATCACTTTCCAGAACTCAGAAATAGTTTCCTATAGCCCACATTCTGTTGACTAGTTTTATCCAATACTATTCTAATGGCTGATTCAGGTAAATAAAGATAAACCCTTAGAAATCTCTCATACTGCATCTGTTTTGGGGCCATATCAAATTCAATACCCCATGAGCCACTTCCAATTCTGAGTTGTTTACTTCTGGAAATACGCAAACCATTACTGAAACATACATTCTGGAAGGAAAATTAAACACTGCAGATCTGACTCTCCAATGTAAAAACGGTTTGGGCATCCATGTTAGCTTTTTAGCCTATCTCCATATGAGATATTCATTAGCAATTGCAAAGATTTACCAAGATGAAAAAGGCCAGATTTGGAATTGTCATCATTGCTGAGGCAGTTCTATACGATGAGCCATGTCATATATTGGGATTTATTTCTAGAACTGCTGGAGTATTCAATTGGTCGTTTTGTTTCTATTGAGCTTCCAGTACGTCATTATAGCAAAAGATCACATTGGTGTAGAAATAAATGAAAAACGCTGCAAATCATGAAATGAGACACCAGAATAATTTTGCAGTACTTTAGAGCTGTGCAAAGACCTGGATACCAAGGGCAAAATGTAAAATTTAAAGTAAGCATAGGCATATATACAGCACTAGTTGAGCACATTTTAAACCAATCATATGTTTCCCTGGAAGAGTTATTAAGAAGAGAATTCCAATAGATGTTGCATAGATGCCCACAAATTTTACTCTTTGAATCTAGATCTCTGCACAACCCTATTGTATCACAGCATGCTTCTTCAGCTGTTTCTCATGAAAGTCTTTCAGAGGGAAAAAAAAAAAGCCAAAAATAAGTTACATTTACATAATTTTGCATTTGGAGAGATAAAGGCTAACATTACAAATGTGATCCTGTGGGGCAAACAACCAAAGACATGCAACCTGAATTTTTAACGAACGAAGTATGACCAATTCTCCCTTACTATCTTAGTATAGCCAAACAAATTGACAAGTCTGTAACTCCAAAGTACAACATTCTGACAAAAAAAAAGAAAGCATTTTAGCATTTCAAACTAAAGAGATACAATTTGCTAGTTAATTCTTTCAAAATGTTAGTTTGAACTCCAAATGCATCTCAAATGCAATGAAAGACATTTGTTTCATTTCACTACTATGTTTCATCGAATCAAAAGATTACATATTTGTAAATAGTTTAAATTCTGAAGGATGGGGTTTTTTTTGTTCCAACATTTCCGAAAAGCAGGAACAAAAAATTAGAGTGTAAAGTAAAAAAGGCAGATCAAAAAAAAATATAAAAGTCACAGTGAAGCATTTCTCAAATATTATAGGCTGAAGCTTGAAAAAGAAAGTAATTTAATAAAAACAGCAAAATATGATTGAAAACTAAAAATATTAACAATGAATAAAAATCTAATACATAAATAGCTTGGAGCAAGCAGCTTGTTCAGAAACACAATCTAAAATCAAATATATATGCAATTTTTTTCCATAAGGAAAATAAACCCAAGAGTATAACATATCTATGTATGTATGTTTTTATGTGTATATTACAATGTATGTCCACACATATACAAGCAGATATACACCACATTTATTTTAAATATATATAATCATTATTCTGAAAATCTTTCTAAAGATTCAGATTTCTTGACTTATGGAAAGCTGACCTTATAATTAGAACAAAACTGTTCTGATTTTGTCAAATAATAAGTTCAGTGGAACAAAAATAACCTAAAATGGCCAAACAGAATAGGTTGTATGATACACAAAGAGCTGGAAAATACCATAGAGAAGAAAATGTCAAGACATCTTTTAAATCTTCGAAAAGGGGGGGGGGGGGGGGGAGAGAAATGCCACCAAGGTCATATTTGTATAGGATAAAGAATACTTTTTGCATTTTTCGTATCTGTTATGTACATGTTGGTAAACTCACATTAACTAAAGCATGCCTTGAATTTAAAACCCATATCTGAATAATTATAAGATATATTTAAGGAATTTTATACTGTGCTCCCACATGCATATGCCAGAAATCCTCAACTTTTCATTTGGAATAGTGACAGTATGTAAATACTAATAATAGGGAAACTGAATGTTAAGGACATTTCCACAAAATGATTGTTCATAGTCACACAACACTCAGAGGATAAAATAAATATTGGTCTGTAGCCATATGCCATTTTATGCAACACTTATAGATACTACTGAGAATACTGTTTACATTGACTCTGATATGCACTTCCCATTCCTTATTTTCAATTTAAAAAATCTAAATAGATAGATGATCCCCTGCTGCTTTGTTGGGGACCAGGGCATAGGACTAAGCCCCATCAACAGTAGGAAGTTTGCTTGCAATTAATTTTTCAAGTAGAAAGTCACGTGTAAATACAGGAAATGCTTAGGAAGCAAAGATACCTTTTGTTAATTCTATTTATTTTGATCAAAGTTCATGAGTTGCTTGGCGTAGCAAACCTGCTAATGTGCCAAATTCCACTCCAGCAAGTTGAAACTTAATATTTTCAATATTTATAAACAAAAGACACTTGACTCAACTGCAAATAATGTTCTGAGTCAATAATATTCAGTAGAGACCTTTAGTATGGACTGCATTTCAGAACAACATGTTGAATCAACAGAATATGATAAAGCCTGATATGCTAAGTAACAGGATCAATAGAAAATGGTTACTTCAAAATTGGTAGTATGTGGACAGGATGCTAATGGTCAAATCACTTCACAATGAAATATCAGTAACATTCTTGTAATATTTCCATAAGTACAAAAATGTTACTAAATTGATGCAGATATTTCCATTTATATTTATGAAACCAAAAAGATGAAAGTGCCACTACTTTCTCTGGTGTATGCTCCCTGGCTGTATGCCTCCCTCAAAGAAATTCCGGGAACAGGCATAATTACTCCCTTTAGTAAGTCTATTCACACTATCTTTTGGAAGAAAATGATTCTATCTCAAATTTTATTGTCACCATCCTTTCAAAATATTTTTATTATTCTATGTAGTTAATACATCCAGACTCATCTCCTACCAGAAGCAGGAAAACAACTTTGGCATTTGGTTTGGTTAATCAACTATCTTTTTCATATTATACCACCACAACCATTATACAGTCATTTTAAGCAGAACATTATTTTTCTTGATTTTCTTGGCAAATAATTTCTTAGTTTCAAATAAGTGAAACTAAAATAATATTTCCAGTTTATTGATAAAGCATTCTCAAAGTTCCTCCTCTCCTTTTTTAGATCTTCAAATATGGCTGTCAAGGAAATGAGGACAAATGTAAAAGTAATTTCTTTAAATGAATATAATACATATTCACTTGAATATATTTACATTTATATGTGTGCAGGACAAAAGGGTAGATATTATCATAGCTTTTTGACATTACCTGTAAAATTTAGTATTTTTACAAAGACTATTATTAAAGAAAGTGCAGTATATATTTTTTTTTCCTTAAGAAAAGCAAAAATTTTCTTCCCCTATTTTCAGAATTGAACAAGTGTCTATTAGATATGCATCTACATTGAGTTTTTATATTTTAAATAGAAAGCTTTTATATATTGGAATTATACTTTAATTAAGCTACAGTGTTACCTGGGTGATAATCCTCCATGAGAACAATTGGTAGGTGAAGTTAAGGGGCTGGTTCTGCTGCTAGGATGACGTGAAGGGGTTCGGCCAACAGTATTACTAGGAGAACCCTAATACACACAAAAGAGAAGAAATGACATAATGTAACATATATTACAGGGAAAAGTAAAATGAAATATGGGACCTTTACTTCAGTTAATTTAAATTCTGATTTAAGCAGTATCTACCAACATTTTAAGTCTGACTAGTGACCAGTATCAATTGTTTCCTAGCTTTCAAATGATTCAATAAGAATTTTCTAGAGTTGGAAGTTGCCCATTATTGCCTTATTTATATTATAAGATAAACAAGACAAGGTGCTTATCAATATTCACATTATCTATCTGACAGAAGCAAAAGGGTTACTATAAGGAGGCCTGATTTTTTTCCCCCTTCCTTTCTTCATATTGATGCCTTAGCAATATTCTAGAATGAAAGGCTTTGGGGCTTCTTGAAAACACATATTTTCAAGAAATACAGCAAAATAAGAGGTCTTGGCTGGATATGTTAGGCCTTTGTCTATGAATGTATTAAGAGCACTCAGGTTCAGCAGGGTAGAGGAAGGTGAGATCTCCCTTCTCCGTCTTCCATGCAGCTGGACCTACTTTCTACTGTTCTTCCCAGCTGCAGCTTCAAAAGTGAGAGCATTTCAGTGGCAGCAAAATTTTGGAATTTTCTGGTTTGGATTTCTTCTGAATATTTTGTATATTGGCTCCCAATGCTCTCCCCTTCTTGATTGTCCACAGGAGGGCAAAAGGTGATACATGCATTATGACATCACATAATACCACCCTATTTAATTGCATCGAATACAAACACTGAAAGCTTGTAGTAATGGCATTTGCATGATGACATAATTGTGTATGTCATCATTTTGGCATCACGATAGTGTGTTGCAGACACTATTGAACTACTTCCTTGGAAACAGGGTATTTTATTATTTATTTATTTCCTACCTTTATTATTTTTACAAATAACTCAAGATAGTGAACATATCCAGCACATCTTCCTCCTCCTATTTTAGCCACTAAAGCTCCTATCTGAGCTTAATAAACAAATCATCATATTTTCTTAACTTTAAGCCACTGGACCTCTACTTTCTGATCTTTCCTTTTCTCTCATCTTTTGCCAAGACCCACACTTGACACCATGGCATCTTAGCTAATATACAGATAAAGCAAACTAGGCAGGGTAAAGGCACAATTACTTTAAAGCATAATTTCTTGAAAGTCCTCAAAGCAGTTAAACGTATTTTTTTACGTTTTACAATTGCAGCAAAAATTGCCCCTAGAATTTGGCAGGATAATGAGAGTCCAAGGTGAACCTTATGGGTACAATATGCACACAATCCACCACATTCAATAGCACCTCTTTTATTAAATGCTGTATCTCTTCTGCCCTGTAAAGCCAAAACTGCATATTTGTATGACTCTGCCAAAATTAACTGGTGATCAAGAAATTACTGTCTTTAGAAATTTTTGGTTTTGCTGTTTATTTCTTACAGAAAAATAATCTTATCTTACCACACTAGTGTTGCTGGAGTTCTTGAGGTGGTTATGTAATAGTCTGGTAGCACCATCCTGGAATGTTTTTGGCAAGGCACCAAGTAACATGGTAAACTCGGGAGTGTTCAATTCGAACAGAGAGATCAGGACTATTTGTGCTGCCTAGGAAGCAAAAAGAAGAAGAAAGTCAGAATCACAGCAGATTTTTTTTAAAAAAATGTTAAATGTTACTGGGACATATCACAATATCCAGATTGCAGTTAAGTACATTCATTTTACCCATAATATCACACATTCCAAATACACGACAGGGAAGTACTGCTGAAATCAAGCCATTACAGTAAAAAAAGAAAAAGAAACAAGAAACAAAGCAAAACACTTCTCACATCTAATGAAATGTCCAGTGGCATTTTCTGTAAACTGCAAACCGCAAATTAAGAATACGAACCTACATATAAGAGTCCAACAAAAAGTACATATAATTCATTGTCCTGTATCAAATAACTACCAATAAGTACAAGTTCAAGTTCAAGTTTTGTAAAAAAAAAGACACTGTGCTAACACAGCTTTGAAAATTAAATTACTCTGTTAACAAGCTGATTCCAGACTTCCACATCATATACTTCATACTTCAGAACTGGTGATACATGATTCATTAATAATGTGCATTCATTCATGAAGCTAAATAACTGATTTAAACTATTCAGTAAGTCAATTTATTTTTATAAATCCATTAGCTATTCCAGTTCAAGCTAGTACCTGCAGAAAATGCTCTCCCCGCCCCTTGTGCGTGTGTATGTGTATGTATGTATGTATGTGTGTGTGTGTGTCTATCTATCTATTCCTATCTTTCTACCTATCTTTAAAATGAGACTAGAACTCAGTCTTCTGATTTCTAGTCTGGTAACTTAATCACTATACCAGACTGGCTCTTAATAAATATATATAGCTAATAATAAAGTTTGGCAGGATAAGAACAAGTCATTAAGAAAAAGTACAACTAAATTTCATTCAGTTTCTGTGTGCTTTCTTGTAATGTTTGCCTTGAAAAAAATATCCATTATGACTTGTTAGAGGCTAAAGAGGCTGTGTGAGGTTTAATCTATCAATTACGACTGAAATTCAGTCTTTGAACTATTATCCTTTCCATTAGAATAAGCACTGTTCCTTCAAAATTAAATATTGTAAGTGAAGAACATTATATAGTTCCAGCTGGCCTCTCCTTCTTCCTCAATCAATGTACTTCTAACTAGATGGGAAATCTATTTGCACTCAACTCAGAAAGTGAAAAATAAGCCACATATGGTCGTACTCATCCTGCCCTACAGAAATGTGGGAACATTCATTAAAAGAACATTCTTTGAACAGAAAATATTATTTCAAGTCAAGTCCAAGAAAAGAATGGATAACAAAATGAAGAAAAAAGGCTATATGAACAATCAGAAAAATCATGCTGATCCAAGCATGGGAATTTTAGTTTAGTTAGGGACATCTACATGCAAGTCAGTACAGCAACCAAGCAAAAGATCCAATTCTGTGAATCTAGTTCTATTTTGTACCTTCCCAATTCAAGTGGGTTCAATTTGGGCTACAGTGCAACCACAGTTCTTTTATACTTTTTATACTATCCTTTGTACTTTTGCAGCTGCCTTATTGGTTCTTAAACTGATTCTGCCCGTTGCTGTTATAATTTTGTTTCCCTCAGAAATTTTTTAATAACATCTATTAAAATCCAAAAATTTATCAACAAAAGGGATGACTGTAAGGACATTCCACAAATGCCACAAGAAAAGGGCATATAAGCACTTCAGTACGACCCAAGTTGTCATTGTGTATAAATAAAGGTCTTTTGATTTTGTGTCCTGTAACAGGGAAGAGCTGTATTAAGCAAGAACTTAAAGGACAGGTGTGTTGCATGTTAATGGAATAGCAGGCATGCAAATATTGAATTGAAAGCTTTCAGTCATTTTCCATCCACCTTGGGATGTGAACTCATAAGAGACTGCAACTAGCTGCAGACACTTCAGATAATACTCATTTAATCTAATCAAACCAGAGTGAAAGAAACACACATGAGGTTATCACACATCACTGCATTTTTAAATAAAATTCTCCCCCCAACCTTTTCCCCCCACAAATCTAAGCTAGATTAGAATTTTGGACTGCAAACACAGACTAATATCTTATGATTAGTGTATGCTACTTTTAGTCTACCTGTTTACACTTTTCTTCCAAGTTTCCTTCACCAGGACCTGACGAGGCTGCTGCTGGTTTAGCTGGCATATCCTCACCTACCCAACTATGCATGGTCTGAGTTCAACAAATAGGAAATGGAATATTATTTATTAGAACCAAGCACAAGATTTTCACTGACCATTGCAGAAACATTTATGTTTAGTTTCTTGCAGAAGTTGCACTTATAAAGCAGAAATGCTTTTCCAATGTGGAACCAATGTCACAAAAATGGAAGTGGCCATTACTAAGTTTGCTAACTCTTTATTCTTTTCCAACCTGTACTATAATGCCTTTTACAATTTGTAGATGTAAATTTTACAATTCCTCTGTTACTCATATAGAATTCAATAGCTGTAACTTTATTTTTAGTTATTTATTTCCTTACTCAGCCTTTTTGAAAACAGATAAATAAAACTTACAATCTAAGGCCAGCCAGTTCTATCTCCAACACTGTACTTATGATACAGGTGCTACTGTGTCTAAATCAGGGGTGACAAACTAGCAGCCCGGATGAGTCACATACTGGCCACACCCACCCCAGGTTTAGTGAAGGGGAAAAAAGTTGTGATACGATGCGAGTTTGGCACTCCTGGTCTAAGTGAACCATCAGAAGTTGGTCTCATCTTTTTGCTACCACCCGTTTCTAAACAGATATGTGCATATGGTTAAAGCCTGATGCAGCCAAATAACAGCAAATCTGCAAAGTAGCAAATTAGGAAGCCTTTCACTGCAATAGCACTAACAATGATGCATTGTATGTGAAAGTATTTTTTGGTCTCCTTACTGCTGAGCAACATTCAATCTATTTTTGTAAACTATACTCTGAGAAATTAAAAATGTTTTTTAAAATGATGATTGACTTGTGAACAAAGATTAAAATTCTAGGCGATATTGGCATGTTAAAATACCAAATGTTTTAATTTTGGGGTGGTGGTGGTGATGATGGTAGTGTTTTAAAAGTGGGCTCTTAACAGTCATCAGCACAGTAGGCATTTGTTTACCTAACAATGAAGAAAACACCTAGCTGTATGATTTAAAAGATGTTTTTATACTGTTTTTCTATGTAACAAGCACTGGAAGTTGCTTTTGACAGAACTTCTTGTTTTGGAACCTGGAATAAAGGTTTAGAGAAGAGATCTTTTCCCATGCTAACTAACGTTTCCCATCGTCTCTCAATATGGTGGAAAGGGACAGAATTAGCCTCTCTCCTAGTTTACTGTGTGCAGTAAAGGTTTCTGCAATTTCTCTGACTACTATCACTATCATGAAAGAAACATTAGTTTAAGGATTCAATAAATAACAGTAGTGGTGGAAAGCATGCAGCTCATAGATCATACTTTTTGCCCTCCAGCATTAGATAAATAATGAAAATTATCTTTTTTTTTCCCATATTGTTAATGCTGCTGCAAATTTCTATCATATTTTTACCTTGAAGAAAAAAGAAAACATACAAATGCTTTTAAATGTGTCCTCTTGTTGATTGCTTGAGTTAATTCTAGTCTATCTTCAGATCTAAACTGTCTTTAAATAATAATAGGACTGTTCAAGTCATCTGGCTAAAAAGTAGGTTTATACAATATGTTCACAAGACAACTTTATCGGCAATATCCACTGCAAGAATCATTGTATGCATCCTTCTGCATCATGGTTAGCATAAAGACAATTTGTAGAAAAGAAGGAATAAAAGAAGAGCACATAAACCCCAATGTTAATTATTTCTCTTTTTTCTGCACTGAACCCATTAGTCATATTGTTATATTGAAGAAGTATCAAACTCCTTATTGTCTATTTAATTATGCTTTGTTTCATGGTAAACAATTATTAATGTTATGACTTTACTCAACAAATTCAATGCAGTAGCTCCCATTCCAAAATGGATATTCAGAATGATATATAATTAATCCCCTGCCATTTAATCATTATATGTTGTTGCCTTTTGGCAAGATTCATTTCATTTTTATTTATTTTTCTGATCAGTTTCATGTTTCTATTTCAATGGGCTTCCTATGATCTGTCTTCTCCTCTTCAACATCACAAGCTTTCATCTACATAGTTTAACCCTAACTCTAAAAATTTGTAGAGATTCTCAGTCATCCAGGTCATAGTTGTCCCAAAGGCGTTTTTTCAGGAGGCAACTGGAGTTTCTTGATTTTTCTTTGAAGACGTTTTGCTTCTCATCCAAGAAGCTTCTTCAGCTCTGACAGGACAGTGGGGAATAGAAGGATTTATATTCCTTGCACACAGTTGGTCATTTGCATCCTTTTAGAGCAGGGGTGTCAAACTCAATTTCATTGAGGGCCGTATCAGGGCTGTGGTTGACCTTGGGGGGCCGAGCTTGTGGCCGACTGAGTGGGCTTGGCCAGCTTGACACAATTTACTGGGTGTGGCCAGCTGGGTGGGCGTGGCCATCTTGACACCACTCCCCAAACTGCTGGCATGTTTCTTCTTTGCACTAGGTAGACCAGGTCGAAGCCACGCTGGCCGGCCCCTTACATTTTCCAGGATGGCCCCGAGGGCCAGATCCATAAACATTGCAGGCCAGATGCGGCCCATGGGCCTTGTGTTTGACACCCATTTTAGAGGGTTGTTGATTTACTCTAAAAAGTTTCCAAGGTGCTGTTCTTTTTGACATTCATGACAAAGATGACACTTCATGGCACAGCTGGAAACTTCACAGACCACATTAACATGAATGTTGATGGCAAGAAAGCAAATTTGAAACTTGATACCAGTATTATTAACTTTTCCTCACAGAGGAACTTGTAAATAAACTGAAAAACTGATTGAGGAACTCACAGGTAAATGATTTCTTTACTTCTTACTGTGTATGTGTATGTATGATTGTGGAAGATTTGCTCTGATGAGGTACATGTTTTGCTTCACTGAGATTTATTGCACAGTCTCAGCACTGTGAATAACCTCACAGTTACTCAGTGTTCTATCTCAGAGTTGAGGCAGGTCATTAGCAGAAACTACTGTTACCAAACAAAATGATGGCACAAATGCTTCACTGAATAGAAATGGAGTGGTGAAGTACTACATGGTTTTCATGAACGTGCTTTGAGGGGTACTGCAATATCTGCACAGGGTTACTACCACCCCTTCCAGAGAATTCTCACCTTCTTATATTTTAAGAATAGGAAATGTTTTTCCTGGTCTACAAAACGTTTTATTTATTTAAGCCATTAGTTAAAATTTTTGGCCAGCAAATCCTCTCCATCCTACTACTTCTCATCTGAAACCTTGCTCCCTACATGTTCTAGTAAAGTGTGTGGATGGGGAACATACATAAAGATGCATGTGAATGCATACATGGATAGACATGAAAGAAATTTCCTTTTTGTGTGTGCTTGAAATGCCCTCTCTTGAAAGAATGATATGCATTTCTACTTTCATGAGAGCATCTGCATGCAGGCTTGGAATACATGCAAAATTTCAGAGAATAAAAGAATATCTTTCAATTGTGATTATGATAAAGAGAAAAGAAAGAGAAACAAGGTATGCTTTGTCCAGGTTTTATTTTCAGCCAAAACATAATTTGGCTTCTCATTATTTTCCTGAACAAGGCTTTTGCCCACAAAAGTTATTCATCTCTAATTTCATTTCAGAGAATGAATCTTCCCTGAGTTCCACTCAAATACTTTCACCAATTGAAGTCTCACTCTGCATTCTTTAGCACGCCCTTCCACACTATGTGGAAATTTACCCAATGCTCCCAAAAAGGGGGGAAAGAAATGACAAAGAAGACTACAGAGAGGGGAATCAATGTAAATTATTACACTAATGTAATTGAAATATTTGGTTGGAGCGAATGGCTTCCAGCAAAAGCACATTTTGAATACAACTGAATGAATTTATCGATCTGATACGGTATAATCTTATTTTTTTTAATGAATTTATATAAGTTGCACCAATTATTGCCTCCCATTGCTTTGACTCACCTTTCTTACATCTGAGCTCTTTGGTTCTGTTGTCCAGGTAATAATCCTAGAAACTGCAAGTTTAGCCTCACTGGAGTTTACAAAATCTGTAGGATCCATTTGTCTAGCCAAGGATTCAATGTATTTTAATATTGCCACTTTTACCTAAAGTGAATAGAATACATTTTGTAAATAAAGATAACACAACAAATTCCAAAGCTCAAAACCTTTTCTCAAGCCCAATCTTTTTAGGAACCATTACTTGCTGCAAAAGAGCCATCTCTAGATCTTCTGAAAACCCTACCAAGGAAAAATGTATCTATATTTAAGCATTATGCTTGACTTTACTCTCAGACATCATTTCCCAATGGAAGTGCAAGCACCTTAACCTACCTTAAGGTTTGGTGTTTGGGTCTGATCTACGATAAACCTCATCAAAATATTAAATTGTTGGTCAAATGGAAAAGAATCTCTATAATGGAAAGGGAAAAGGGAAGAGAGAGCGTAAGAACAAGTTCCAAGATTTAAATAGTGTTTTCCTCAGATAGAGAAAAATGAAATATATAACAGCTGCATGCCACAGTCTAAGAAATAAAAATAAATAAGCACCCCTCACCCCCACCCCAGTCTTCAGTCGACTTTCTGAATAACTATGTATCTTCTTAAGCCACAAGGACGACAGATAAAGGATCCAATAAACGGAAGCAATCCAAGGGTAGATATTCTGTTTTCAAAGACTTTACTTTTATGTATTCTTAGTTAAGACCATTTTGATGTGGCATTTAAATGAAGGAATGAATTCTTCCAATTTCCCTCAGGACAGTTTTTATCAGATGAGAGGCTCATGGTTGTGGCTTAACAGATTCAATTTATGAGACACTAAATAATAGCTTTCTATCTGGAGATGATGAACATTGCAATCCATCCTATCTGCAGGGCACTAGGTTTGAGAAAGCTGGTTTTGCATTATGTAAAAAAACATGTCAGCAATTTATCCCCCGTTACTTGGCAGATACACTACCTTGTTACATCCAGAGCTTTCTGCACTTTGGCCTGCACTGATCCCAGCAGGTCAGCACCCATCTTCTTCAGTAACTGTGTCAGAAGAACAAAGAGCCAGTCCTGCAAATCATCTTTGTGAATAATGATGAAGTCTACCAAAGTTTCAAGAAACATGCTGAAAACCTTTAAGTTAAAAGAGATAACAGAGGAAATCATGATTTACATCATTATTAACATCATGATTAACACAAAAATGATGAAAATCAAAGGCAATCAAAACCTGCATTAATAGGGATGATTTTGACATCCATGTTAATATTGTGAAGTACCAGGATGTACTGGATGGTTTATATTAAATAGATAAAAGAGGTGGGATTAAGTGGTGGGAGTGAGGAGGAAGGAAAATACACTTACTCTCTGTTGTGAATTCCACCGCAAAACAGGCCATGCAACAAAACAAACCATTCATTAGTAAACTGATATATAAAAAATCAAAGCAAATTGCTTTAAGGCAGTTTCCCTTGCATTCAGATAAACTGCATTCACAGAAAGTTTAAGATAACTTTATGAAAGAATATTTTTATAATATGTAAGGTTAACTGTCAAGTTCTTGAGGCAATACATATTTTTGAAATAATCTATTTTCTTATATTCCAAGGAAATGTTCTGCTCTAGATAATATCCTATTTGCATGACTTACTTATGGAATTTACAAATATCTCAGTAATTCATCACAGATAACCGCAAAGACTAAACAACTATTTAGCACAAAAAATAAAATATTTTGATTATCATTTCGATTCAATCATTTATTTATAACCCAACCTCCAACATTTATGGATTGTTCATAAAAGGTGCATATATTTAAAAATTTACCTTGCTGTGGGGGTCTGCAAACATACGTGTGAAGATTTCACATAACCTTTTCAACTCCACACGGCTAAACCCAAACAAAAAAACCCCAAATTATTGTAGAAATTAGTAAAATGTAGCAACACAAATTTACATACAAAATCATCATTTATTTCCAAAGCAGCAAATAAGTATAGACAAGGAAACTCTATTCTAATCTCAACAAATGAGGGGACTTCAATATAAGGTCAAGAGACTAAATAAATAAATACATAAATTAAGGTTTCTAATTTGTGGTATAATATATGTCCAATCCACAGCCCGCATTCACCCCAAACAGCTAGTAATGTGATGCCACAAGATCATAAACTTTTAAGATTATGTGTTTTATATACACATATATTGTATATTTTATGTATGGGCCAAGACAATTCATCTTCATTCAATGCAGCCCAGGCAAGCCAAAAGGTTGGTTTCTCTATCTTTAAATGTTTTGCTGTCTTGCCAATTAATTTAATTTTAATTAATGTAAAGAACTGAACTGCCTTGCAGTATGTTCTCCTTATATATATCTTTCTCTTTAGTGAAGGTAAAAATCTTATGTTCAATCTTTTTTCTAGAAACACAAAGCTATAGGATTGTCCCCTTGAAATCTTAAACAGAGAGTTCTAGAGAACTAAAATGTTCTACTGATTTTTGAATAGTGCACTTCTGGTCTCCAACTCACTCCCATGGCATATATTCAACTGTATATTATGGCAATACAAAAGAACAAATGGACACAAAATAGAAATTTCACTTCTCTTGGACGCTCTGACTTGGATTTCAAATATACTTGCTCTGAGCCAAAGAAATTATAAGTGGTAGTTTCATTAGGAATAATAGAACTGGAATTCATTGAACATTTTACATCATTTCTCATAAATCTTCTCAAACTTCTTAAACTGTTTACCTTAAATGTCAAAGAGTCTTTAATCAACAATTCAGCTTTTTCTAAACTGGAGGCCCACCAGGGAAGTTTGGGCACTGTCACATAATTCTCTATGCATATTGTTTCATATGTATATTAGGAAGATTACACTCTACATATTTGTTGGGCTTTCTTTAACCCGTTTTTATTCAGATACCCTGACTCTAGATACATATTTTGGTCTCTTGTTTATTTTTGATTATTGAGAGATGCTGATGACATCTCCAAAGAGAGAATGCAAAACATTCAAAATATTTTTGCTTTGTCTGGTTTTTATTTTTATTTACTTATTAGTTTTTTAATCCCACCTTTGAGTAACTCAAGGCCGGGAACCTATCTAATGCTCCTTCCTCCTCCTATTTTTCTTGCAAGCAATAACCTTGTGAGGTGGGTTGAGCTGAACTGAGAGATGTAACTAGCCCAAAGTCAACCAGTCAGCTTTCATGCCTTAGGTAGGTTAAGAACTCACAATCTTCTGGTTTTTAGGTCAAAACCTTATACCAAACACTATACCAAAATAAATATCTTTAGTAGCATGATGCCTGTATGTCAGTATCTATGTGTGATATGTTTCTGGACTAAAAATAATAATAATAATGGTTAATGCAAGGCTGCCAGCCGTACATTGCTCAATTCTGTACAGGTAGTCCTCAACATACGGCCACAATTGACCTCTAAATTTATATTGCTAAGTGAGAAATTTGTTAAGGGTGTTCTGCCCCATTTTATGACTTTTCTTGCCACATTTGTTAAGTGAATCACTGCGGTTGTTAATTTAATAACACGATTGTTAAGTGAATCTGGTTTCCCCATTAATTTTGCTGATCGGAAGATTGCAGAATGTGATCATATGATCCTGGGATGCTCCAACCGTCATAAATGTGAGTCAATTGTCAAGCATGTGAATGTAAATCATGTGACCATGGGGATGCGGCAACGGTCATGTGAAAAATGGTCATAAATCCCTTTTTTCATTGCCGTTGTAACTTTGAACGGTCACTAAATGAAACTGTTGTAGATCAAGGACTACCTGTATTTAATAAAGAGGATAGAATTACAGCATTAAAAAGCATGTTCTAAGTCACCACTCAACTTTTTCAAAATCTTCTATTTTCTTGATTTATTCAAGGTAAAAAGAAGATAAAAAGACTCCTAATTATATGAACAGCTTTGAATACCTACAGTATATCACTAAGTAGAAAATCTATTCTGCAATGATATTAATTCCAATTGTTCATCATAATTATAAGCTGAATTCAAAAATATCAATAATGGGTGATAGTAACAAAAAACACAGTCCCATCATTAAAATGCTGGCTATCTAAAACATAGCTTGCAACTACAATTATTAAACAAAATATTGATAACTTAGAAGAAGCATAAACATTTCATAATTTACGGAACTCTTAAGACATGATAAAGAACAGGTACAAAATATACGAATAGTTACTAATGAAATACGCACTCACCTTAATGTCCTCTGGCTCTTCAATAGGTTTTGCAAGCCAATTAACCCTTCTTTCCTTTCAGACCAGTTGGAACTAGCACAGTGGTTTAAGACCTCCGCTACATCTTCTGTCTGTCGCAGGTAGTGTGGGATGCCTCCATTGCGGGAACCATAGGACCGCTCTGAGCATGCACTGGAGGCATCGCTGTTTGCATCATCATCAGAATACATCCCATATGGTTCATACCTTCTTCTCACTGGTTTTTTCTGATCGGAGGGGGGGAAATAAATATTGGATTTAGTAGTTTTGAATAATTTCACTAAAGTAATAAAGCTTAATAACCGTTCATTCAGTGACCAATTTGAATTATGATAGTGCTCAATAAAGGGACTTACCCAAAGATGCAGCCATTGACCCACAATGAAATTTAAGTGCTTGGCAATCAGCCCACTCTAAGCAATAGCACTTAAGACTTATATACTGCTTCACAGTGTTTACAGTCCTCCCTAAGTGGTTTACAATGTCAGCATATTGCCCCCAACAATCTGGGTTCTCATTTTACCGACCTCAGAAGGATGGAAGGCTGACCCAACCTTGAGCCAGTGAGAATAGAACTGCTGAACTGCAGACAGCCAGTAGTCAGCAGAAGTAGCATGCAGTGCTGCATTCTAATCACTGTGCCACCACAGCTCTTGGACTGACCACAGGGGTTCCCTATCTCAGCTGATTTTAAAGCCTCTCTTTTCAAATCGGTAAAATAGCCACACCCTTTTTCAGGTTTACGCAACTGTCTGATAAGTTGCTCCCAGCTGTCTTAAATGTATAGCCACATTGCTTCATACTTGCTCCCACCTATTATGCAGCTCCTCTCTTGAAGGCTTTGCATAGACCTAATGAGAACTTGAGTCTTATTGTCAAATATTTTTCTGTGGCTACCAGAAAGAATATATATTAACTTCCTAAGCCTATTTCTATATCTTTTCTATCCTCCTGTATATTTTCTGTATAATTTTCAGAAAGTCTGTATCAGGCATGTCCAACCTGTGGCCCTGGGCAGCTAGTAATGCAGCCCCACAAGATAATAAAAATATTATTTATAAAATATAGGAATTCCTTTTCACTCAATGCACCCAGGCAAGCCAAAAGGTTGGACAACCATGATTATATATATATATATATATATATATATATATATATATATATATATATATATGTGTGTGTGTGTGTGTGTGTGTGTGTGTGTGTGTGTGTGTGTGTGTGTGTGTGTGTGTGTGTGTAATTTATGTCAGAATTTGTGTTTTCTTGACTTTAGTATATACTGATATACTAAACATGTTGATGGCATCAAAGTTCTGCATTTTGATAGGATGCAAGGTTTGGACATTAAGGTATGAACGTAATTGCAGCCCTATATAATATTGTAACAGGGGAAACAAAAAAATGGGAGGGAGGGAGGGAAGGAAGGAAAGAAAGAAAGAGGCAGGGCGAAAAAAATGTCAGGATGGCACTAGTACCTTGCTTCTGGAGTCTCCTAAGAGCTGTATGCAGGAAAATATTGACGGGTGGGGAAAAAGCATAGAGAATTATGTCAGAAGCTTCTGCAGGCATTTTTTTTGCAACAAAAATACAAGCAAATGAGTCTTAGCAAATTAAAAATACAAATTCAGTCAATTTCTTTTAAGAAATATATAATGAGTTCAGACAGATGCATCAAATTGTGCATTCTTCTGTTCTCATGTTGCTACAGCCAGGGACCTCAAAAATATATGCGCACAAATAATATGCATTTAGAATTCTGGCTTTCCAAAGGCAACGCTAATAAAATGGGCTATATTTGAGGGGGGGGGACTGGGCTGGGGGACTACTTAGTATTCCTGAGGGTACAGTCCACAGTGGATAGGGTTAAGATAGATTTATGCATTGTATATCGGTAAAAGCTAGGATTCCCTCCCCCACAAGTTTTATTTTTTGTATGAAGTTTATTTTAGGGTTTGCACCACACCTGCATGTTTCTGGCCTCAAATCATTGAGAAACTGTCTTGTTAGTTTCCAGCAATTGCAGTGTCTAAATTGATGACTTACTTTCTCAGCTATACTTTATATCTGTTTCATGTCATGCTGATGTCTATATAGTACTCTCAGGGGGGAAAAAAGAGATCTAACATTGTTATTATTTACCTACTAGGTGCCATTTGAGGACAGTTTACTGTAATAGATACCAATTTCCAAGACTGGAAATATTCCCTCACACCTCCTGGAATTAAACTCCAAGAGCTCTTTTGTCACTAATGATGATCAAATTCGCCATGAAGGTCAAGAGTTCAGTTCTTATAGCTTATTCTCTTCTACTACTGAATAAATTCCCTTCATTTCAAAGTTTATCTGATTTCCCTATCAACAGGTCTTTCTCTGAAGTGATCTAGGAATGAAAGAACTCTTTCTTGGACCAGGCTCAGTTGATCTCTTTTATAGGCACAACAATCAGCTTTGGCCAGGGCAGATAATTTGATCTGAAGGGACTTGTTTTGTATCTTTTTTTTTAATGGAAATAAAGCTTTTACTGTGAAGCGAAGCATCTTGAATCCAAAGATGGAGAACAAAGGAGAGAAGAGAGAAATATTCCTTTAAGGTTATTAGAATATTTATACAAGAAGTGAAGATAAATAGGCAAGAGAACAGCTGAAAAAAATTAAAGGACTGTTGATGGTGATTGTCAACAATACAGAGCAAAAGAAGCTAAATTATGAAAAGACAGAGATGAACATTTTTTTTTACATGTCACATTTTAGGAACTTGTGAATTTTTAAGAGGGTTTCTAAAAAAAAAGTAACAAAACATCATTAAGTATATCCTTATGTGAATTTCTCAACTATAGTTTGCCTCTTTGTAAGTGAAATTAGCCAAATATGCTCATCACACTGGTTAAAATTTGATTAAAATAAGGCAAATATTACAAATTAAAATGATGACTATCATTTCAATCAGGGGTTCCCAACCCCGGGCCGCAGCCTACTACTGGGCTGTGGCCTATTGGCAACCAGGATGCACAAGTGATGGATCGGTGCACACATGTGCACAGCTCGACTTTCACGAGCAGCGGGCTGGCGTGCTGCACATGCCTGGGCAACTCAACTTGCACAGATCAAGCTGCACTTGTGCACTGGCCCAACGCTTGCACAAGTCAAGTTGCACATGCGCATGTTGGCCTGCCCCTCACATGGTCCTGTTCCCCTCTCTTCCCTGGCAGGCCACCAATCCAAAAAGGTTGGGGGCCACTGATTTAAATAGTTCTGATCAATAAAAGCTAGAACACAGGGGCAACGGGTGCATTCTTTATCCCCTTTTGTAACCTCTTAGAGTGGGATTGCTGAAAATGGTCAATTACATTTTCTACAATTGTGAAATGGAAAACAGATAAACACTGTACTATAGTGAAATTCCTAAAATAGTCTCAATTTTTGCTAAAGGAGGAATTGTGTGCAATTATATGAATGCAACATTTCAGGACCAAAAGTTCAGTTCTCTATCCTAAGGTATTTGCTATCATTCAAAATTATATCAAAATTTGTTGTTGTTGTTGTTATTTAAATTATATCTTCAGAAAGAAAAAGAAAAAGACTATTGGTCTAATGGATGATTTCATACATGGTTATCAGTAGGTAGAAAAGAGTCAGGGCAAATTCTAGTTACAGGACCTAAAATTATAAGCTTCCTTCTAAAATCACAGTGCTGAAATGTATCTCAGGTAAACTTTTTTCTTTGAAGTTTACGGCCAAAGATAAGTCAGATGAAAGCCACATTTACCAACACTGAGGACAGCAGGGTTTCTTTTCTTCCAGACCCCATATCCAACTTATCCAAACTCAAGTCACTTGAATCAGAGGATCAACAATTAGCTCCCCAATCTACTTTCTCATTCCCAAAATTCCACATGTAAATTCTATGGCAGTTTTGATGAAAAAGAACTGAAACTGGAGTTGTTTGGAGTATTACTTCACATGACTATGAATGGGATCTTCATCACTATATAATTTATGTAACTACATTAATCATCTATTCCTGGACAACTTTATCTTATATTTAATAAAATCCTGGGCATCATCTTATAATTAAGGTAATTTTATCCAGTAAACCTCATTTTATCAAGTCAGAAACTAAACATTTATCAGCCAAGTGGCTCCAATTTTAACATTTGATTACTTTTTAGTTCTTAGTTTGCAAATCCATTACATATTAGGTCTTTATGAATAGTGCTACTAGAAGAAAAATAATACAAGCCTGGATTCAGCAGAAAAGCAGAGAGAAAGTTGGAAAGGAAGTTTTTTTTTCCTGCTATAAAACAATGTCAAAAATATGCATGTAGCATGTGCTTCCTAGTAATTTGTAAAAGTCCAGATTCATAGAGAATTTATAAATCATCCAGTGGAAGAGAATGCAGGTGTCAATTGCACTGTGTTATACATATTTAGAGACAATACATGCTATTCATACATTATCTTGTAACTCATAGTTCATAGCGCTAAAAGCCTTCCAAATATTTTTTGCCACTCTGGATCTCCACCATTTGGGAATAATAGCAAAATGTCAAAAGTAGCTTTCAGTAAATATGACCTTAACAACCTATTTCATAGAATTACTTGCAGTCAGAGATGCAGTGATGCAATCTGTTATATTTATTTATAAAATTATTTATATATATTTGTTTTTACGTAGACTCTTAATTTCAAGAGTAAAAGAGAATTTGAAAATATTAAAGTACATAGTTTTAATGAAGTTTAAATCCAGGAACATGTTTTAGTTCACCTTATCTATTTTTTTTACATAAGTCTTTGTTACCTTAAACTTTCTTATATTTAATAGAATTTCAGAACTGAAAAGGGATGGCTGGAATAGTATTCCTTTTATTGCTACATAACTAAGAATCAGAAGTGGGTATTATTACTGCAAATCATCCAAAGACCAACCAACAGGTGCAGGCCCATCAACCCATAATCTAATTATGATTAATTATTGTTAATGGTAATTAATAATTAAATGACCCTGATCAGAAACCTCTAGAATTAATGACAGAAGCCTTTGTCAAGGTAACCTGAACAAACTTTCCCTAAGGTAGGAAAATGCAATTTATTCTCAACAGACATTTCAACTATAAATTTTAACTCTCCAAAATGGACAAATGAATAAAAATAAAGCACATTTGTGGAACACGAAGCAAACATATTGCATGCACTAACACATCCAGTATAAGTATTATTCACAACTTATACTAAGAAACTGTTCAATTCACTTCATAAGATAACTATAGTGGCATTCATAAGCATTTGACACAGATGGTTTCACTATTATAATGAATTTACTTGAAAGATAATGAATACCAACAGTTAAGATTTATTTCCACAAATAAAAGGTTAGGATCAGACTGTGAAACTCATCTTCTACATTTCACTGCACTAATATCAACAATTTAACTGTTCACAATGCAATTATGCATTAAAAACCCCTTTCCTCACATCTTCCCAAACCCTAAAGAAAGATTTAGGCAGAGTCACATGTACACATATAGGCTCATTTAATAGGAACACACATAAAATTAAGAAGAGGAAAATGTACGTACAGAAAGCAACTTCAAGTAACTTTCTGGAGTTGGTAACATGTTGTGCTTTTCCTCTTACCAATGCATCTGCCACAGCAGTCTCCAGATCTGTGCTTGTACTCAGAACTCGCATTGCATTCATAGAGGCAGGCAACCTGCCTGGCTGGCCAAGCCCAAACCGTTCTGCACAAAAGACAAGAGTGAAAGTCATCATTACATAAGTTCACAGCCCTTTGGAATATTAATAAGGCCATTGGCTGCTTTAATTGTTATTGGGTCCAGGTTTTAGGAGTTACTATGAGGCTATAATAGAAAGTCGAACAAATTCGGTGTATATGGTTAGAAAAGAGAGACAGGAGGAGGACTGGTATTTAAACTCTTTTATAATAATGGTTAAATGTAACTACTTTTACATATTCTCCATTTTTCAAAGGAGGAAGTGTAAGCACTATGGGTGAAGTACTTTAACTTAGTAAGAAACTTGCAGTAATATATTCTTAATTCCTTAATTTACTTCTAAGTCTTGCAATAGTATTTTTATGTTTATTCAAGTCTTATTTTATGCTTATTCAAATCTTTAATCTGAATAGTTCCAATTATTCTGATTGTTGTGTATTTGTATACTTGCTGGTTAAAATTTAGTGAAAACAGAACCAAGAATCAAAAGTAAGGCTCAAGCAATTTGCACAATTGATCAACAAAAAATTAAAAGTGAGGTTTTTTTTTTTTAAAAAAATACTCCATACCTTATTCCCATTGTATTTGGAAGATGAATAAATCTTCATAGACCATCAAATAATCTTAAAATTTCCCCACTCCAATCTCTTAATATACAGATAAATGTTATACTTTTAAAAAATATTAATTTTAGTCCATTAAAATTGTTTCAGATTTATTAATTTGTGTTTTTAAAGTCATTATTTTATTTTCTTAAATCTAAAGATTAAATTATGATTTTTGTAAGTATACTATATGAAAGCACTTCCCAACCTTGGCAACTTTAAGACATGTTGACTTCAACTCCCAGAATCCCCTAGCACTCTGTGTTCCTTAAAGTTGCCAAGATTGGAAAACACTATTATATTGGAGAAGTAATGCAGTATTAGAATAAATGTGCATTTTTCAATATTCCATCAACAGATTGATTTACCAATAATCTTTTTAAAAAGAATTGTCCTGACCAGTGTTGCTTAAACTGTACACGACTGCCATTTTTCCTTCCTCATCAATGAGCTCCCAAAGGCTTAATTGTGGGAGATTTTAAAATAGTCATTCCAATTAAGGCAATTAGCTGCATATAACTGATGTAAAGGGAAATATGCTTCCCGTGCACTTCAAAAGATCTGTTCAATGGTGTCCAATTAATATTGTGAATATAATAAAGAATTAGATTATTCCATTTATTTATTTATTTATTTAGCTAAGTCCCTCCCATTTCTAGCCCCACTAAACAAGGCTTCACTCATAGTATGGTATCCAGCTATGCTAGAAGATGAATGTACAAATTATCATTTATTTGTTGCTACCAGCAAATATACTTTATGTTAAGAAAGTGAATGTAACTATTTAAAGGGCAGTCTAATTAAAAAATAACATTTGTTTAAGCAGTGTTATGATTTCAACTCTAATGCACAGAAATGTCTTTCAATATCAATTGGAGAAAATGACAACAACAATCAGTATAAAAACCTAGAAACAGAAAAATATCACTGGGAAATATTATTTATGAACAGATTTTAAGCCTTTGCAGACAAAAATTCCATTTAACTTTATTGTATGTTAAGTTTCCACTAAGGGGAACAAGATCAGATCAACGTTGTGAACAATTACTGCTGCTAATGTGAAGAAAGCAAAATTAAACACATTTGAGCACAGTGGTAATGCCACTTAAAAGAGTTTGATATTTTTCAAATTTTACTAAGATCAGACAGTTTACAACAAGCACATTTTCTAAAAAAAAAATACATTACATGCGAAAATTAAATGTCTTTAATGAAAACCTGCTTTGAAAAGGAATTGATGAAGTTTACAGAAAAAGAAAAACTATATGTATTACTATCTCCTTTTTTAATGCATGTAGTTGCTGAAGCAGCACAGATGCTTGTTTCAAACATCAGCTTTGCTCCAAGCAGGAGGATTTGGTGAAATAATGATAATGAATATGAGAATCCAAATGTTTTGCCATGTCATTTTGTTCATTCAGCATAGTATCTTAAGGCCCAGTAAATATTTGCACATTATGAAAATATATTGCAGTTCTCTACTGAACAAACTGAGCAGGTCATTTCAAAGATGCAATCAATCATAGGATACTTCAATCTTTCAGTCCTTTAGTTCCAATCTCAAGTGAAATGGAATTTTACTCCACTTAAATCTTGCAGAATTGTCACTAATAACATTTTTGAAAAAAATTTAAGTATGACTGGATTTCTACCATTTGTGGGGGGACGGAATGTATACATCTACGTATTCATCATATATGCACATATACAAACTGCAATGTTGTTCCACTAAAAACATGTGAGCATGTGAGACTGTAGGTTTTGCTCACAGACATTGCAAGTCAGTGTTATCACTGTATCAAGAACCTAGTCACACTTCCTAGGATGACATCCCATGAATACTACTTGACTAGTTTCGGGGCATGAGAAAATAGTAATTTTTGGAACAATGAGAAAGGAATGTATCATGAATATGCAGTTATTGTTTTTTTTTTTAAAAAAAAACGTTTTTTTTTAAAAAAAACAATAAACTTGACTAGATTACATCTTGATTTGATACTGTACAGAATAATCATTTGACAAGTCCAAATGTAAGTAAAAGTATATTTGCATCCCAGTTTGATTACTGATAGCCCCTCTCCAAAAGAACATTTTTCTGAAAAATAAATTTGTCAGCAAAAAAAAAAAAGTTCTTATATAAAAGGTGAAAAATCTTACTCCAGCTTACTCTAACAAAAACTGAAATACTCAAATTTCCAGAAGAACCAGTCCTAAACCTGGCTTCATGTAGTTTTAAATAATAATTGTCATTGCATTAGAAAAGGAAAGATAGTTTTTAAAAGACATGGATAATCAAAATGGCAAAGTAAAGTTGCAAGCCTTTAAAATATTCAATAGAAACAACTAAATTAAAATCACATTAAGTATATCTGACATGCAACTTTATGTCCCACTTTTTAGCATATGAACAGCAACAAAGATGATGATGGTGGTGGAAGTGGTAGTGGTGATGATGAAGGAATGGACTTCTTCATTGGATTATATTCTGTATTTTTCAGTTCTTGTCTTGATTATAACACTATCTGATAATGGAAATTTACCTCAGAAGCATGAGCAGAAATCCCCAATAAATTCCATAAGAGTCTAAAGCTACTATACTGACAGAGAATAACACACAGGTAGTCCTCGCTTAATTACCATTTGTTCAGCAACCATTTGAAGTTATGATGGTGCTGAAGGAATCAAAGTTACAGACTTGCAGTGGCTCTCCTGTCACATGATCAAAATTCAGGCAAAAATGCAGGCACTTTACAGCTACAGTGTGTACTTCAAATCCCCCACCTGCCTATCTTCCCTTATCTCTTCCTTTTTAGCCACTCTGCACTCTGTTGTTGTTGCTGCTGCCTCCTGCTGACCATCGCTGTCTTCTCCTTACACTGCTGACAAGGCATGCCTGGCCGAGGCAGCTGCTGGCCTTTGTGAGGTTTTGGTAATGCTTCCCGAAGGCTCCATGCAATGCTCGGATGCCTCACCAAAGGGCCAGCAGATGCCTCAACCAGATGCTCCTCATCAGCAATGAGAGGAAGATCAGCTGGGTGGGGGCAGTGAAGTGTAGGGTGGCCAAAAAGGAAGACATGGGTGGGGAACAGGCAGGGGGAGTTGAAGTGGAAACGAGCACAACAAGCAGAAGCATGAGGTCCTTGTCGAATGACCACAACCAGGACTACCAGGACTACCAGGACTGCTGTTGCTAAGTGGTGCAGTCATGTGATATTTTGCTTAATGATCATTTTGCTTAGTGATGGAAATGCCAGTCTCAATTGACGCCATTCTACTACTTGTATTCTATTCAGGGAAGACTCCTTGTATTCTATTCAGGTACTAAGACGGGGGGTGGGGGGTGGGGGCTTGAGTCTTGGTGATAGCCTCTAAAATCTCAATGGAAAATTTTAACATCTTTTTGTGAGCACCTCCGTTACACAGAAAGATTGGTGGTACTGTGTCATGTTATTTCACTTTTGTTAATAACTTATCTAACATTGAAGAAACTATTTTAAGATAAGCTTGTGAAATGGTATTAATGGTCATTAATTAACTGCATGGAAAGAAATATTGTTCCAAGGTAATTAAACAATAGCAGTAGCACTTAAGAATTATATACTGCTTCACAGTGCTTTACAGCCCTCTCTAAATGGCTTACAGAGTCAGCATATTGCCCCCAATAATCCGGGTCCTTATTTTACTGGCCTCAGAAGTATGGAAGGCCGAGTCAACAACCTTGAGCCTGTTGAGATTCGAACTGCCAAACTTCTGGCAATCGCCAGTCAGCAGAAGTAGCCTGCAGTACTGCATTCATTAACCACAGCACCACCACAGCTCTTCAGACCGTACTAATAAACATCAGTAGCATATAAAGCTAGTTATGTGCAACAATTAGATTCACATCCCCAAATTATATGTTTTATCAGTGTTGGCCAAGCTTCAGGCAGCACACATTTGTAGCAGGCTGTATTTTTGGAATAATAAACCTTATCACCAACAAGCCATGCATTCAAGAAGTGGAAAGACAAGTCAGCAGAAAAGATAGATGGGTGAGAAAGTAGGACAGAAAGAGCAATTGTTTCATGGGTCACTGGCCAATATATATGGGTAATAATGGGGAGGGCTGAGTGAGCTGGAATTTACCCATCAAAGTCTTGGTAATGGCCTCTAGTCTGTGATACACAAGGACTTTTGTTATAAACTAGCTTGGATGAAGTCACATACATGACTGGGCCTCACTTAAGTAAAAGAGCAACAATCTCTTACAGCAAAAGGGACTTCTGTAAATATTCTACATATGAAGCTTTGATGTTAAAAATATAACAAAACACCATTTTCATTCAGTGGGCCCTTTTAACTTAAATCAATATAAAGAAAGCAAGGAACATTATGGGGCTGATTTCTGTGGTCCACATAGTGTCAAAACTATTAGGTAGGTAGAGGGATGTTTCAAGTATAAATCTGGAATTTACTTGATAGGAATACATAAATAAACGTTCTCTTCTGGTTTACATTATCAGTATTTAAAACTTGTATTAAACAGATGTAGATCCTGTTTCTAGAATTTTTTATTTCAATATTTATATATTACACATCCCAGATAATGTCAGTGACTTTCTTTTCAATTCTAATTTTTATATAATTTTATCGAAGTAGCATAGTTTTCAAGAGACCTAAGCAACGTGTCCATTAAATTGAAATTCTATGGTACTGTTTTATTTTTGTCTAAGAACTATAAATTTTGAGGTTAATGGGCAAAGTTTTGCCACTTTGATGACCATGTACCCATAGCACTACATGAACTAACAGTAAAGATCCTTGGTAAAACCTCAGATGCCCATTCCTCTAATGCCAGACCAGGAGGAGGAAAGTAAAGAAAGATTTGATTTCATTATTCCTAATTTTCACTATATAGAAACCAAATATAATAAATTAAAATCAATTGAAACTAGCATTAAACTAACCATCATAAACTCTACTTTAACAAACTACTTACTGGCTTATCTATAAAAGCATGCCAAGGACTAGCTAATGCAGTTTTCTCCAACTGGTATTGTGCAGATTTTTGTATTATGAGCCCATCAAACATGTTGAGTGACTATGATGGTTTAGAATGGTGAGAATTATAGCCAAAACATCTGGAATACCTGAGGCCAAGAAATGTTTATGTAAAGTAAAATGAGATTGTGGTTTATTTCTTCTCCCAACCACTTTTATGAAAAGGGGAAATAAAATATTTGTGTTCTGGTTGTCCATATAGGGTCTTTTTGCTCATGCACAGACTCTGATTTAGTATTATGTGTGATCCTAATCAGTAAGGTATTAAAAACTCAAAACTATGGATGCTGACCTCTTCCTTAGTTGCACTAATCTCATTAGCTAGCTGTTGGATGTTAGAAATATTACTCACTAATGAACAATTGCTATGGTTGCTTTTCATAGATATAAAGAGGAGGAAGTTACAGTGTCCTTCCTTAGTACTTCCTGAGCGGTACATGGGAAATACAAGACAATACTCTATTGGCTGCTGTAATATTGCCAGAAATAACATTAAGCAAAAGAATAAAAATTAGCAAAAATAAAAAACATTCAAAAATAGAAAATGACAAAAGCATGTTAAATAATAATAACTTCATGATGATCCCACATGCTAAGTGCTGAATGACGTTTGTGAGAGGCAAATGTTACAAAGGTAATAAAAAAGAGACAATATTAAGAAGCAGATTCATGCAGTTAGCACTTGTTCACCTGACTGCCCAACAGAATCAGCAGTGGAGAGAGCACTAGTGGATCTGGAATGGCGTCGAGAGGCTGCAAGTAAAAGGAATGGCAACACCCACAGAATTAACACACAAGTACTTCAGACAAAAACAATGCCACAATCCAAAGGAGATGCACATGATTCACTACCAACACTGGGATTACACAGGGAAAAGAAATGGCATTGTGTATGAATGGATTTGAAAATCGATTGCGAGTCCCATGGCAGGTCTGATAGAGTGTCTCTTGCCTACACTCCCTCCACCCTCAACTATGGAACATATGATGCATGGAAAAGAAAAGGAATAACCTCTAAGCCTTCCAGCTTGTATGAAGTCCAACAGAGATTGATAACAATAATCACCTGTTGACTACAGGTGAATCACCATGTTAACATGAAATGACTAACTCAGCAATAATAGGATTTAGATGTAAACAATCCAAATCCTAAAGTGAGAGGCACAATGAATCCTTAGAAAGTGTGCTTGCAATTATAAAAGATTACGTTTTTTTCATTCAAAGATAAAACCCCATAATCAATAAAAAGACAATTTATAGTCAGGGACAAAGTATAGTAGTGCAGGAAAACAACAGATAACAGGAAGTAACCATTTAACATAGTGACAATATGAATTATACTCAAGACAAGCAAAGTATTTATTATTCAAGCACTTATTAATTGGATTGCAAAGCTATTTCATGCAGACTCAGTTCATTGGTCCATTTCGTACAAATCGTATTCGATCTAACAGTCAATGGATTGCCCATGGTTCACAAAAAGAAATTTTTTGAAAAGTTCCTATCTGGAACTATTATGTGTACAGTCGGAAATTGGTCCTTGGGACTTCCTTCATGCAAACCTTATTCTTTCCCAGAGTCTAATATAACAGGACTCCCCAAATCCACATGGCATTGTCCATGTACAAACTCAGGTACAATATTGAATATGTGGATTTTGACTAACAGGCAAAATTAATAAAATTGGATAGTTGAAATACTACTAATTAGGTTACAGGTGGATAGAACTGAATACCTGAGAAGAAAAGGTGTAATAGCAACAGTTATTTTAACCTCATTCACAGTGTTAACAGCTCTAAACTGAAAATATTTCTGGCATATGAAACTTTAAAATCCCACCAAAACTTAACTAAAATTAGAATTTATATTGACATATGTCTTTAAATAAATAAAATTACATGCAATGTGGAACAGGGCATGTAAATAATTCCAAGACAAATGAGATACAGTATAAGAGCTTGGAAATTGCTATTTGTTTGAATAGGTTTCTACAAAGTTGCTGCAGAATAAAATAGTTCAATCTGTAGAATTACTGTATGTTCTGACAGGAGCAAAATGTAGTAATAGAATGTAGCATATAATTAAGGAAAAGAAGAAATAACTTGTTCAACAGGAAACCACCACATGAGACTGTTATTTTAATTCTGGGATTGAACTGTAAAGAACTATAAAGAAGATATTTCTAATGAACCTAAGATACGAAGCACAAATTGCTCCTATAAAAAGATTCTTGCATTCTTGAAATCACACAGATTGCAACATATGCAGGTTGGGGACAAGCAAATCATGCTGAAATCCTAGAAGGGTATTCAAACACCTATGCAATGTAGATAATTCTATACTTTATGGTTTTCTTTGGGTGAATTGGGCACAGCCAATCAATACATACACATGCAGGGAGAAGCACAATGAATAAACCTTGCTAATCAAAAAGCATCAGCAAAAAAGCCTAAAGATGCAGATGTAGTTGTGTTTCAGCTCCATTATTTTTGAACTATATTTTTTTCAACAGACTCATGGTTCTCAAACTTTTATTTCTTACAAATCATTTTAAAATTGCTAGTATTGTAAAGGAATTATTTAATGAAGTTTTTTTGTCCTGGGTGCAGAATACATATGCTTTGATTTGGTTTACCCTCGCTATATTTTTGTTTTTTCTTTCTTTCTAAAAAATAAATTATTTAAAAAAATTGAACTGGTGCTGTTCTATATATACCAGTCTTACAGGCTTAGGTGATATCATCCGACTTTGCTCATAGCAGCCTTTATCTCAATTATCTAGATAGCAAATTAGACGCTGGGATTAGGGCAGTTATTGTTAATGAAAGAATTTAGAAATCGCCTCAATGGAGTTTGCAGAGTACCATAGTTTCATGGCCATAGTTTGCATGGAACCCATCCAGAGTTAAAAACAAAAGGACCTGGAAATTGTTTAAAAATAAAACAATCCACAATTTATTGAATTATATAATAAAATGCTAGCTAATGAGAGTGAAGCTGGAATAATGCAAATTAGAAGTGGATTCTGAGAAGTTATTGACAATTGTGAGAGTAATAGTTCGTGAATCACTCTCTATTAATATTAGTAGTTTTGGTTAATATGTGCTTGGCTATTTGTAATAATAGCTATTAAAACTGAATGGGATGGGAAACAAATGAACTGCTGGTTCTCCTTAGATGCTAATTTGGTTAGAAGTGGAGCTGTAACTGACTTATTGATCAGAACATACTTTCTGACAGAAGAAGAAACATAAAAAATACTTAAGATTTTTAAATATCCATTTTGTAAATTTTTCAATATTTTGTAAATATTGTAAATATTTTTTGTAAATATTTTTGTAAATTTTGTAAATATTTTTCAATATTTCTCGGTAATCCAATATTAGAGACCATCCCTATTGAAACTAAATTTAGTCTTCCTAAAATCTGGATTTTTTTTTTTTCAAGGACTACAACATTTACAATTTTAAGTGTCCTGAAGCGATTATATTACAATTTTGTATTACAATTTTTGTAATACAAAATCCGTATTACAGATTTTGTTTCTTGGATTTATGCTCTACTACAATCAAGAAGATTCTTGGCACCTTTGTTACACAAATTGTTCAGATTTTATGAAGTAGATCTAATTCATAAAATTTAGCCAAACGAATGAAATAAAAGTAAATTAATTAATTTATTATTATTTAATAATAAATACAATACTAAAGCAGAAACCTCATCCAAGTATTCCATTAGCATCACACATTTTTTAGGATGGCTTAAAACATTAAAATTAATACCTTCAACACATCAAGTAGGCTTAATATGTCTGTAAAACAGAAATAGGGAATCTGCATCTCAAGATTTTCTTGAACTATAACTTTCAGTGGTTGCAGCAAGCATGCTCAAAGGTGAAATGTCTTATATTTGGGCACAGGTTCTTCATTCCGGCTTTAGTTTCTGGCTCACAATAGCAGCACTTTGCTCTAAGCAAATGTTTGTGATACAGGTTATTCTATTAGATCAAAATAAGAAGCCTTTATCCTTTCTTTTATAGCAGCAAGGAAAAATGTCAGATTCCTTTGCATTCTGTAACGGATTTTGAAATCCTCCTCTGTGGCCCTTAGTTATCTCAAGTTTTATAATTTTTATTTATTTATTTACATTGAAATTGTTGGTTTAATCCCAAATCACGTTCCTTGCAGCATCTAGAACTATCTCCACCCATTTTCAGGTAAGAAACACAAGAAAAATATAGAACCCCAAAATGCACATAATTCAGTTAAATAAAATATGTTTGTGTGTGTGTATGTGGGGGGGACGAATGCCAAAAAATCCTAATCCATTCACAAGTAAAACAATTTGCACATTTTATATCCCATTAAAACATTAATGTCCAGGCTTGATCCCACAAACTGCCCATCTATGAATTGGGGGGGGGGAGAGGATATCCCAAATATGCATTCTTTTGCTTTGTAAATTTAACAGCCACCGGTGGGCGAGTTAGATTAACCCATTCATAAATTAAAAATGACAATTATTAAGTAGTGTTGTTTTTTATCCATCTGCAGAATTACTAAAGGTTTTCCCCTTTCAGGTCGTGTCTGAATCTAGGGGGTGGTGCTCATGTCCATTTCTTAGCCAAGAGAGCCAGAATTGACTGAAAACACTTGTGGTCATATGGCATGATTATATGCCAAGCGCACAGAACACAGACAAGCTCAGCATCTTTAATTTCTGAGCCATTGTGCCCACCTATGCAAAATTAGAGTTCAATAATGTTCTTGTGTCCATTTTGTTCTGTCTGGTCTTCTAGCTAAATATGTGCATACCACAAGAAATTCCTGTATGGGATGTTATTGGGACTCTACTGTGTTTCCCCGAAAATAAGACCCTGTCTTATATTTTTTTGAACCCTGAAATAAACGCTTGGCCTTATAGCCATAAACTCAAAAGCCCTATTGGGCTTATTATCAGGGGATGTCTTATTTTGGGGGAAACAGGGTAGCTTTCTAACAGGAAAAATGGGAAAACAAAGAAATAAGTAATCACTCAGGTGTCTCATAGCATTTTCCCCTTCTGCTCTAGCTTTGGCTTTTCCACCTTGCAACCCTAATATCTTAATTCTTTCCCATAGAATTATTTCATCAGTAATGTTCTATAAAGGCCTTAAAACCTGGCTCTGCTGATTGGCCTGGGGCCTGGACAGGGGCATGTCATCTTGGATGGAGTTATTGGATTAGAAGAGCCCACCTCTACTTTATTGTATAATCCCCTCCCCCATTATATTAGTTGTTGGTTTTAATGTATTTATCAAGTTTTAATCTTTTATAATATAAATTTATTGTAAACTGCACAGAGTTATGGGATAGCAAGATGGATGGTGAATAAATTTAATAAATAAATAAATAAATCACTAAATAATTAAATGTTAAAACTAGGCCCTATGACCCTAATGAACAGTAAGATAAGATTCATGTCTGTAACATCTTTTTTCCTACATGTCAAGTACTCTCTCTCTCCCTCCATCCCTCCCTCTCTCTTCCCCCTCTCCCTTTCTCCTTCTCCCTCTTTCTATAAATACAATGTGGGCAAACTAGAAATATAATTGAACTGAAGCAGTCACACAGATACATACACAATTTTCAAGATTTCAGGTTGCCCCAATTGTAAAAATATTTTCTTCAAAATATGCAACTGTTTTAATAATGATGAGAAAAAAATATTATATACAAAGAAACAAGACTTCATGTTTCTGATGTGAAAAGTAGGTCTTTGTGAATTACAGTGACTGGATCATAAATTTAAAAACCAAGAGAAATGGTAAGTTTCTGTAGTACAGAAATAGAAATTGAGCTCTATGAATTAAGGAACAAGCTTTTTATGCATAAAAGGAATTCTCAGTATACCTGGGGCTTAGAAAAAGTTAACCTTGATATGGCATGCACTTAGGCCCAAGAATACAATGCAAATTTAAAAGGTATATTATGAGCACATTTTCTAAATTTTCTCCAAAGGATGCCCATTTGCATTGGATCAAAAAAGGCAGGTCATGCTTTCCAGTAGCATCAACTTTCCCTGCAATGATATAGCCTTCACAATAGCTGCTTTTGTCAAGACCAATGGTGCCTAAGTGCATATCCCAAAAAATTTGGAGATTATCAAAAGCATTTCAAACTACAGGTTTTCCTAATAAAGGAAAGCAGGATTTAAGCATGCAGAAATGAACAGAAATAAGATGATCAGAAAGGGAGAAGGTTAAGAGTTTAAAAAAATGAAGAGAATAACAAGCCCATTCCACTCAGAGGTACATCGACTAGCCAGCAAGAAAGAGGAGGGGTGGCCCTTAGAAGCTCTAGTGCCTACAGGTACTCACCAAGTGGAGGAAAGCCCCGAGCAGGGCTTGTATCTCGGCTGCTCTCACGGCTGGTATCGCGGCTGCACCCCTGACTCACGCTGGGTCGGGGGATACGGCTGCTCCGTGCTAGCATGCAGCATGGAGAGTTTCAGAGAAGGTGAACACAAGTTTAACGAAGATATAACGCTCAGACAATAAATTAACAGTTTTGGTCATTATTGACATTAGTAAATATCCTGGACAGCTGCCAATCTGATTTGTTACGTATAAACTGTGATACATGCTAAACTTGCCCAAGAACAGCTCAGATGTTCTGACCCTCCTGAGACCCTTGTTCTACTTATAACAGGCCAGAAAAATGTATCTGGGAAAACAGGGTTACAATAATATCAGAGTTACTTAGATTCCACTTAAGGGGGGAGAAAGGGAAGGAGGAGAGAGAAAAAAAATATGAGGAAAGAAAAGTTGACACTGTTTTAGAGGGATAAATAAATGATTCTAATGGGGAATGAGCAATGCAAATCTAACACATTTATGTAATTTTTATATAAACTCATCATAATAATTAAATGACAAAGGAAATAAATAGGATATTTAACTCTGAAGAATCTCAAAACGAACATACTATTTGTATTCAACTTATTTTATATTCTTCTTTGGTTCATAGTGTTATAAATTCTTCTTCTCTATCGCAGCCATAATTGGGTCTACCCTTAGAGATTGTCTATCTAAGAAAGACAGTCAAAACCAGGTTCAGGGAGTCAACTTTTAAAAATACATGTTGAATTTTCCCATAAAAATTACTAATCCATATGAGCACATACACTCTCCTACTCCTTCCTATATTTCTCCTGCCCATAGACAAAAATTTTGGATTGCAGACTCCTCAAGGGATGAATCCACTCTGGATTTGTTCAATAGACTATAATGATGGCAAATACATAAAAATTAAAAATTAAAAGAATGACATTTTAAAAAGCCATAACCCTGGAAAAGATATATAATCTTTCAGGCAGCATTTGCTCTGAAATAATGATGAATACTCTTAGTGTGCATTTGTGTTCCTGCCTGAAAGCAATTATATACGATAGTATGAAACTTTTCAATAAGAATAAGAAATATGGTTTAAATAGTGTACAAACTGTTGTTTAATTCACTTTCATAAATCTGTCCCATTAATTACTTCACCCATTAATGAACCAATCATCCAAAAGCTGAAGCTGCATGATAATTGGCAAATGAAAAACCAATTGACTGCACTATTAACTTCTTAGAACTCTAACAGAGATGGGACAGCATTTGTCATATACTGCTGTCATAATGTCGAATATGAAAGTGGAAATAAAATAAGAAATACACAGAGTTCCATCTGTTTGTGCTTGGGAAAAAACATAAGTTTGTGAGTGTGGACTAGAAAATGTTTCAATCAGGCCATGTTATTCAATGGTCTATGTGCTCCTCCATGACCTGTCGGTGGCGATCAGCAACGTATCACTGAGATATGGCTGGGCAAGAACTGAGGAGTATATCTATTCAAAATCTACAACTAGCTTACTTGCTTTGATTCCAAGGCAGAATAGGGCAGGCAGTGTTAACATTCCACAAGTACCTTGTGGTGACCAGGCCTACTGTTCCCCATGTGGTGGGAAGAAAGGTCCTAACAGTGAAGTTGGAAACCATGGACAAACCATTTTTTTTCTGGTATGATGCCCTCTCTTATTTCTCAGCCAATTTCCTCTCAAAGCTTTTGTCCTTTAGTAGTGATTTCTTGTATACTTTTTTAACCTCCATGTTGTAGGGTTTTAATATCATGAGCTGCCGGGTTTTGATAACTAGACCACATATACGTTATTACAATAAAGAAAAAAATGTTTCTACATAGGGTTCCGGGTTTCTTTTGGTTAACTGTAAAAAGGCAACATGCTTGAAGTATATAGCTTATTTGTTCTTGACTTGTTTCTCTCTTCATGCAGATAGAAAAAATTAACTACCGGTAGGTAGGAACAATATAACATGCTATCTGGGTCTGAGGTCCTCCTGCTTTACTGCTACCAAACCAACCAAGTTAGTAAAACAGTTCCAAATAATGTTTTCATTCATAGTTTTGATCCCCCTGGAAGCAAGAGATCACTTTCCAACTTCAAGCACCAAAATAAACTATCCTTTGTTACTTGATATTATTTGATCACATATAAAGAGGCAAAAAAGCTGCCTGTTCACAATAGATAAAGATAAGCCTGAAATGCCGATCTATGTTACAAATGAACACACATTTATGAATTATGCATGGAAAATATGAGCAGTGTAAGAGCAGAAGTGTCTCTCCCAGAGATGGCTCTAGGTTAACCATTTCAAGTAAATATAAATGTAAATCAAAATGATTTTTAGAAAAGATGGTCTACAGGACAGAATATATTTATTTTCATTTGAGTGGTACAACTGCTTATAATTTTTTAAAAATAATTATTTTAAAAATAATTAAATTGTCCTTTAAATAAGTCCTTAACCTGGCTAATAAACTCTGTTCCCATATTAATTAAAGGGGAGGGGGGAATCTCAGTATTTAAATATGTATACTTCCTGTTGCAAGTATTTTTTTTTCTTTCCACATAAAATGTTTAGCTCAAAAAAACAACACAACATGCTTCAGAGTCACATGTTAATTAAAGATCTTGTAGTTCACTAAAAATACAGTTTTCCTGGGTCAATCATTATGTCTTAAGAGGACTGTGAGAAACTTAGAGGTTATTCAATAGAAATATATTGCTTACATGGTTGAGATTTCATTTGAGACCTTTTGTGCTATTTGGACAAGAATTAATTATTAAAAGTAAACAATATATTTATTTCTTGCCATAGTCTTAAATCCAGTGAAGTCATTAGTTATTCACAGAGTTTGGATCATATAAAATTATTATTATAGGGGATGTTGTGCCATAAAGGGTGAAAACTCTTTTGAGAACCACAAAATGGTGAATGACCTCACTGGCCACAATTTGGTGCTATGTCCATTAATCCTTTTCTGAAGCATATCTATGATTTAATTGTCTTATTTTCTCTTCCATGCATTCTGCCATGCCTATTTGTGCAAATGTCTGTGAGATTATTCTCATTTTCCTTCTCTGATGCAAGCTTCAAATCCCTTTTCTTCTCACATTTCCCCCCCCCCTTTTTTTGCGATCCTTTTCACACCTTTTCGTTGTTGAAACAGCGAACAGATTTTAAAGCTGCTACATTTAAACCTGTCGTGCTTGCTCATCGGAAGGCCCCAGTTCCAAATCTGAATTGGTATATCTCAAAATTGGCATTTCCTAATTTCAACTTCTGAAATAAGATTAGAGCTTCTAATCTACCATTTTATATGAATAACGTGTAGTTGCATAATTAATATATCTGATGACACAACAGTTCTTCAGGTTCAGTCATATATCTATAGTAGTACTTACAAGTTCATTAGAAAATAACTCTACATATAAAGTTTAGTATTTAACCTAAAAGCAATAGGTGCAATTTTTGATCAGAGAAAACAACATCAGAGCAGTATCTTTAAAACTCAAAGGGAGGGTTAAAGGAGGAGAAGCTTGTATTATACCTATAAGACAATACATTTGGTATTATCAAATGGCACTGAACCATGCCAAGTGAAAATGGAAATAAAACATATCTGAAGGAAGAACTGTTTTCTAATTAAAACAATAAGTTGTTTAATTAGAAAGCAATTCCTTTTTAATTAAAACAATAAGCATAAACATAAATTTATGCTAACCCCACTGGCAACATTATCTGCTTTCTTGGCCTATTGTGTTATTAACAAACCCAGCAGAAAACCATCACTATGAAATCATTATAGCATTATAAAACTGTAATTTATTTCAGGAATTCTTTTGGCCAATCAGCATGAGAAAAGAAATCAGCCTCTTGGCTCTATATTGCAGCCAAGAAAACTCTTACCTAAAGCTATCCTGCTAGGGCTGGTCTCTCGGCTGCAGCCCTGGCTTCGAGGGACTTTACTGCGTTTGTCAGTAGATGAGGATGGTGTTGGCACTGGGTGTCCTCTGGTTGTTCCACTGCTAAGCCCACCATATGCACTTCCCAACAGCTTGCCAGGAGAGCTGGATCGACTACCAGCTACAAAATAAATAAATAAATAAATAAATAGGCAAATGCTCTTAAGTCTTCAGAATATTTCAAACCATTAAATTTACTAATCATGTTTTAAAAAATCAGTTTAATTAATAGTAAATTAAAAATAAAACAGGATACAGAAATTCTTCAAGATAATGATATGTTTAAAAAGGTAGGGTTAACAACATAAATTAACAATAAGAAATGTTGATGATGAATGAATGAATGAATGGAAACACAACCCTGGATGATACTACTCACCTTAAAAATGATCAGATAGGATCAGCCATACCAGCAAGCTATATTTTACACAGAAGCAACTGATGAACTCATTTGCACGGACACTCTCTCTCACATGCACGCACATACACACAATTTCTCTGTCCCATTGTTTGTTTTTTCTCATGCATCTTGCAAGGAAACCTTTTTGAAATTTTCTTTTATCTTCCAACCACAACACTGACTGAGCAATTGCCAAAAAAAAAAAAAAAAGGCATTCAAATCCAAGAAATAATGCAAGTGATAGTGAAGTCACCCAGCGGAATTTTTCCTTTTGTCACAAGACAATCTGTATTATGAAAACCTATCTTTGAAATTTTCTAGTTTCAAAAATAGCATGTCAGGCTTGTCCCTGCTGCTGTCATCTTACAACATCTCCATAAACATTTGAAGACATCTTTTAATCCTTTTTCAGTTCTTCAAATTTACAATCCTAACATCCTGTTACCTAGGAGTGAGTCCCACTGCTCACTGAATGTACACACGGGTACTTTGTCTAAGTACATCATACATATATCTAAACTTTTTCCTAGCTAAACTTTCATTTTAAAAACACTAGGTTTTTTTTTAAGCCTCTGGGAATTCTAGACTTTCAGACATTGAATCAGTTAAAAACAATAGCATGAGAGACAGTACAGATATGTAAACAGAGTGAAAAACAAAAAGGTGTTTCTTACCACCTGCAGGGTTAGCTGATCTGGATCCTGGATTATGACAGCAGATGAAAGGACAGGCAGAAAGTGAAGCAGAGAAAGCGAGACAATACAGAGTTCAAGAAGCATTGTTATTTGCATACAAACTCCTTTTTGACAAGCACATCACTGCTCACATTTTATTATGGATTAGTGTGTGGCAAGACGGTTCATGAAAACATTTCTGCCAAGTAGTAAATAACTATTTAGAGTAGAATAGACTGTAATTCTAGTTTTATGCCTGCTGAGGCTGGTGGGGCATGGGACAAACAGGTAACATTACTATCCTGGGAATAGCAATCCTACAAATGCAATGTTGCAGAATAGGCAAGGATATCACAGAAAAACAAAACAAAAATTACAAAGGTTGTGCTTATAATGCAGAATGACCAGATAGTGTAGAGGTTAGTAACAAAACAAAACAAAACAAAAAAAGCACCAATCACCTTAAACCTAGCATTCTATCTATTAAAGAGTTACAGTTTCTGGCTATGGTTTATTACTTTATTTTTTAAAGACAAAATAAGCGTCAGAAATGTTACTCACTAGCAACCATTTCAGTTGGCACAAATCGCATACCTAGGCACAAACGCAGAGCAATCAATAATGCTAAAAATTCTGAATGTCAGTTTGTGGACTATGGCACGTAACATTTGGGGATTGAGAAAACAAGTTCATTGGTTCTAACAACAAAGCCAGCCCTACCAAGCGTTTTAATCTTTTGCTATAGTGTATTGTAGAAAAAAGTGAAATATTTATTTCAATGTAAGGTGTAAGGTTCAGCATTTTTATTTGCGTTTAAAGCAAGAATATGGAGTACTGAAAGTGGAAGTGAGAGGTGGAAAGAATTTTTGACTGGCTTCATTTCAAAATATTGTTCATGATTTTGCAGTTTTAGCAACATCTAAAAACACTTTATCTGACTCAAAGCACTTAATATGTGAAATGGCCCTCAGTTTAGAAGCAAATGAAAAAATATTAGTCTCTTGATATTTTTTTCCTTTCTCTTGCAATTCCCAATCTAGATCTTTTTGTGCTTAGCCATCTTGATCTTAGCCAGTAATGGCATATTCACAGCATTTCTCCTTAAAACAGGAGAGAAAAAATATTTTATACTATTTTTAGGATTAGAATCACAAAATTTACAAAATATAGTTCCTTTATTCCTATACCTAAAATGTTAAGTGCTTTTAAAGTATTTGAAACACAGAAGACTTTAATCAATAGCATGACATGATTTTTTGAAGGCCTATAGATTACTTCTGTTTGAAAACCTAACACAGGAAAAATTCAGGCATTTCTCTGTGGTGACAAAGATTGAAAATCAATTCTGTTAAATAGAATATTAACACTCTCCCTTTCTGTGTGCATGTGTGCGTGCAGGTACTACAGTAGTCCTCAGCTTATAACCATTTATTTAATGATGGTTCAAAATTATGATGGCACTCAAAAAGTGCCTTATGACGCATCCTTGAAGTTACAACCATTCCAGCACCTCACAGTCATATCATTGCAATTTGGGTACTTGGCAACTGATTTGCATTTATGCTAGCTGCAGCAGCTTGTGGTCATGTGATCATGATTTGCAACCTCAGCTAGCTTCCAACAAAGAAAGTCAATTAGGAAAGCCAAATTTGTTTAATTACTATGTAATTCACTTAACTATCATTTGATTCACTTAATGATCATGATAAAATTGGTTGTAAAATCAGGGCCGGTCATGGGATGACTCACTTTAGGACTATACTAATTTATGATGAAAATTCTGGTCTTAATTATGGTCGTAAGTCAAGGATTATCAATAGAAGTCTACGTACGATGGAAAAAAAATCAGGGGGAAAAATTATCCACAACCAGTGGACATGTTTGTGCCATATAAATTAGCAGCCTTGCCACAGAATATACAGTTTTATACAGGCATTTACACTAAGCTGTTAAGCAGCAATTTTAGATGAATATCTTTAATGTTTACTACTCAAATTTTTATAGCTCTGAAGAGGGCATGTAACTTATTTACATTATATTTTATGTCCTTTCCTCAGTAATTAGTGAACACATTGAGACAGACAGCCAATTCTGAATAGCATGAAGACTTTTTTCCCCTTCTAATGGTCATTACGAATGAAAATCTTTCTCCAAATTCACTGTCTATTCACAATTCACAAACAGGGCCTTGAATCTGAGTGTCTATTCACCCCGTGTTTGGGAAGATATACTGCCATGATGTAGGATAAATTAATGATCCTGGTTCTCAATAAACATTGTACAACAGACAGTCAGAGTGTACGTTTTACCAAACAGTATGTAGTTTTGGGGGTGTTACTAGTTTCCCACTGTAATTTAACATATGAAACTCAGTTCCCCATATTTGCCATGTGCTGAAGAAAAAAATGAATGGGGAAAGAAAACTGTTGCCAGAGAGAGAGAAAAAAAAGACATTGGAAAGAGAACCAAGAAAATCTCAGCTTGGTTTGAGGAGCAATGACTTTCCAGCTGCTCTTATCTTGTACAACTGGATTAGCCAGAAGCTTGGTAGAAACTCAAAAATAAACCAGGAATAAACCACCTGGTGTTATCAATGGTTATTTATTGACTATTCATAGTGAAAAGAAAACAAAATTAATAAACCAAGTCATAGTTTCATATTATGCTTTGTTGTCACTAAATTAGTCATATTTTACCTTAACTCAAATAAGGCACAAATTGGCAATATAATTCCTGGTTTAGGCATCCGATGTGGTATGAGCCAAGTCACTACCTCTGTATGCAGGAGTTCATGCTTATGTGAAACACTATTATTGACATCACTAACATGATGCTGAATGGCTCCATGTGGGGATGGAGTGCTTACAGAGACTCTGTCTACTACTTCCTGGATTCTTTGTCCCACCTGACATTTTACATTTAAATCTTTAAAAAAAAATTAAAAGAAATCAAGAAGAGGTGTGTTGCAAAACATAGTGCTGATCTCTAGTGTCTTCATTTCCAGACCATCCCATCTTTATAAACCAATGATTTATGGATTCCATAAACTGTCTTAAAAAATGAAAACAATAGGTGATTGCAGCCCAGTGCTTCCTTTTGCTCCCCCTCCACCCCATTTTCTTAAAGGAAGAAAAGGTGAGAAGAGAAGAGGTGCTCATAATGTAAGAAAATGTGAACAAGTAGCTGTGTGGGAAAATAAATGAGTATTTCATAGGCATGGTTAGAGCAATGAATATCCTGAGGAGTTAAGTCCCAAATGTATTTTTTTTTAAAAAAAATCTGTGTATCATACCTAATTTGTCAGGACCTAACTATAGGAATTAATTTTTAAAACTGCATTTGAAGAATATTCATAGCACTGAATGGAAACACTGATGTATATGAAAATAAGGTAGACAAGAAAAACAAACTTGAAAAAGACAGTGTCTGCTCCACAATAGCACACTAAACGGTTCCTTACGCTGGGACTGTGAAACTACTTTAGCCCGACTGCGGCCTCGAGTGTCAGCAGGTGTTGAAGTGATACTACTGGTGCTTCCAGAGCTTTGCCTCCTTGTGCGAATTCGACCTGAGGAAAGAAAAAAGGAACAGAAAAAAAGAACAGAAAAGTGACGGTTAAACTTTAATGTGATTGTGGTTAATATTTGCTTTCACTCACACCTCAGTGAATAGTTCTGCAATCTGACTAAAATGAGAAAATTGTAACAGAAGGCTGAAACTGGATTCCCCAAATTAGGAATCTGATGTTATTCCCTCATTTATATACATTAATTAGAATGGAAGCTATCTACTTAGTGCAAAACATACCAATCACGAAAGCTGGGCATGGTTCTAAAATGATTCTGAAGAAGTAGATGGGAATTCGTACAAGCTCATTAAAGAACTCCTATCTTATTCAGACTTCTGAACAAATATGAAAAAAGACATGGCTGCCTCAATGAGTAGCAGAGAGACAGTGTTCATATGACATCTAAAGAATATTTTCCAAACCACTTTAGAATCATGCTCAACCTTACACATTATTTATCTTATTAATGCATTTGGAACTTCAGACTCAACACACCAGGAAAGAATTATATAATAAAATAACTTTATTTTTAAAGCATACTGCAAACAAAAATCAATTTCCACCAGAACTAACAGGAAAAGGGAAAAAAAAAGAAGTATAGGCCTATAACTTAATAATGCTTAAGTTATCAAGGCAAATACAAAATTAGAAGACAAAGTTGGGATTAAAGAGACAGAAATAGGTGTGAATGTAAAAAGGAAAGAACCACAGGAACATATGCTAAGAAGAAATGAATGGCAGTTTCTTCAAATTAATATTAAATAGGATTAAGCAACATGACTCTTATTTTACTGACGAGAAAAAGAGCTTCCTTTCCCTGCAGATCACATACTATTATTTATTATAATTAATTTATATGAATCTCTCTGGTGCTTCCACAGGCCTAATGTCACCCACCAGATATGTTTCCCAGTAAATCATTTTTGAGGGTATCATAATAAAGAGGTCCTATATATGTAGAGACTAAGCAGAATTCAAGCTAACATGGAGAAAGACCAATGTGTCACATTTCTACCTGCATAAGGCCACTTCATATTGATACCAATTATGCAGCTACCAAGACCAGATTATAAGATTTTCCCTTATTTTTAGAAAAAGGTTCCTAAAGTCTTTTATTGGCTATCACTATCAGGGAATACAGTGGTGCTTAAAAGTTTGTGAACCCTTTTGAATGTTCTAATTTCTGCTATTACTTAAAACCACATAGAGCTTGGCCACACAATTAGATCTATTCCACAATAAAGTGGACATTACTTTTATGCAGGATACTATCCAATTCAATGCAATTCAATCCAATCATGAATATATAACAAGGCAATTAAAAACATCAGTATAGTACAGTTAGTAAATAAGCTGAAGTCTTGTCTTCTTTCAGGGACAGTCACATAAATTAAAAAATTTCTAGGAAGACTTTTTCCATTACATTTATACTTTTTTTTAATACTCTTGACAATTATCTGTTTAAAACAGTTTGGAATTGGTGATGTGAATGATATCATATTAAGGATGTAAATTGGTTTAGGAAAGGACACGTATTATAATAAAAATGAAGAACAATAAAACATACTGGCCTATTTCCCCCTTCAGAGTCAAAAAAAGTAACTTCAATTATTATATTAAAATAATGTCATTAGTTAGCCTGCTTATCCAAAAGGACTCTCTAAAATCCACTAACCTTTGTATAGAGTTGGATGCTAGCAAAAATACCACTCACAGCCTGATCTTGCAAAATATTTATTTATTGACAAATTCTGAGACACGCCTCAGATTTATTAGAAGTCGGAATTCAGATACTTAAACAAGTAAAAAACATAAAAGAAAAACTCATTTTATACTTTGAGGGCCAAATAGCTTTAACTAAGAGCCAAATATGAAAGGTATAGAAGAATGCTTGAATTGTTAATAAAATGGTCCTTTGAAAAGTTGAAAAAAAGGGTAAAGTTAAGGCTGAATTATGAATGGGCCTATTGAGGATAAGGGTAAGAAAAAAAATTATCAGTCTCTAAGTTTTCTGATCCCCAAATTATTCTGCTTTATAATAGTTTAGACAGGATCTGTAGTAAGCTTTTATTACAGTGATTTTATCTGCATACTATTATCTAAACTGGATATGGCCTTTTTGTCTAAAAGAAAAGAGGGATAAAGAAGTAAAGAATACAATGGCCAAAAATACTTTATCCAGTATAGTTTAATACTGGTATGTACCTCTAACTCTAAGTGCATTGTAAGCCACCCTGAGTCTCCGGAGAAGGATGGCATATAAATTGAACAAACAAACAAACAAATAAATAAACAAACAAACAAACAAATAAATAACTCTGTTACTCTCCGTTAAAATAATGGCCATGCTAACACAAATATTCTCTCTAGATTTACTCAGACCAGTCATCACCCACTTTTCTTTATCTCCCACAGTGCTATTTCAGATGCATACTGGTCCATTTTATTATGGTAATAATTATAGTTCAAAAAATCTCAACACCATGAACCATTAATTAGAAATCAGCACTACTTACATCATGTTCAAATAGTTGAAAAAAAAATTGAATATATAAATAAAGTTAATATCTTTCAGTAGATAGGTCCCTTCAGTTGGATGCAACTGGTATTTACCTTGAACCTAGGTTTCCCAATTAGGAAAGGAATATGAAGTCAGGTGTGTCTTTCCACTATCATTCTTATTGATTCCTTCTGGTCTCTTTAACCAAATAAATGATCAGATTTTGAGTATAAGTTTTGGGAATCTATTTATAGTTTGCAAATATCAATCTGACTGGAGTAAAATAACCAGTTTTATTCCAAAAGGGTTTATATTAGTACCCATATATGAGTTTCAATATATTGCACACAAGTTCTTCTTGGATAGTTAAGTTCACAGCTATATGTTGGCTGATATAATAGGCTGTAGATTAAGAGATTTTAGCTTGCATAGCATAGCATTAACATGTTTGGGGAAAAACTGGTGCTTGATTGAACTTGTGGCACATTAATCAAAATATGCCAAAACTACCATTAGTAGGAAATGATGCATGTGGCATAGATGCAATTAATAATGGTAACTTAGTCTATCTATTTCTATCTTATCAAAAAGTATTATGTAAAAGTCTTGATTGACTAAAGCCAGAATAGGCAAAGGGAAAACATGTGGGCCCCTTTGCTGATAACTATGATATGTGGAAGATTATGATTTGAATTATACAAGAAGCCTAACACTAAACAGTATGAAAAAAGCTGAATTAAAAATAATAAATTGTGTATTATGTAAAATTAAGAAAAAGCTAAAAATGTAATGGATCTGGATGAGGATGGTCTTATCTTAAAGAACAGGGTTGCTAAATACATGCCGTAAAGTGAAAGCATAAGTTGATGAACAAAAAGATTTAACTGTATGTCAGAATGTACAAAACTGTTTCATCCAGAAAGTTGCTGGATGTGGGGGAAGGGTGTATAAAAGCAGAAACCCATAGGAAGGTTACAGATACATATTATGTCCAATAGATGGGAATCGTGGAAGAATTAGGGATGAATTTTGTTTAAAACTCTGAAACCTTAAGAAGGAAGGCAATCTAAGGGGAAAATATGGGTAGTTGTCAACTTACAACAGTTTGTTTAGTGACCGTTCAAAGTTAAAATGGCACTGAAAAAGGAGATTTATGACCATTTTTCACTTTACAACTACTGCAGCATCCCCATGGTCATGTGATCAAAATTAAGCTGCTTGGCAATTGACTTGTAGTTATGATGGTTGCAGTATCCACGGGTCATGTGATCACCTTTTACAACCTTCTGATAACAAAATCAATGTGGAAGCCAGATTCACTTAACAACTGTGTTACTGACTTACTGTAACAACTTCACTGATTCACTTAACAACTGTGGCAAGAAAGGTCATTAAATGGAGCAAAACTCACTTAACAAATATCTCACTTAGCAACATAAATTTTGGGGTCAATTGTGGTACTAGGTCAAGAACTACATGTATTGAACTAGGAGACATGAGTAGGGTGGGAATGAGATGAGATAATTCAGAAAAAGAGATTGAGCCATTTGGTGACCCAAGAATGAATCAGAATGGTGAGGCTGTTTGGCAAATATTTCCTTAGAAAAGGACTATTTTTTAATATACAGTTTAAGAATACATTTCTATTAGTATGAACATACAATATAGGAATGAATAAGGAAACATAACTAATTTGATTATTTATGAAGAAACACAGAAAAATAAGTGAGATATACAAATGTAAGAGAGTTATACATGAGGGACAGACTATTATTTAGTAATGTCTAAAGTGGATCTTGGGGAAGAACTTTACATGAAATATATGAAAGAAATAATGTAAAATTAGAACCATGGCTGGAAAAGGAAGTATGAGTTTTGTATGAAGAAAGTATTAGAAGATACACATATACACAATATCTCCCAATATAATTAAGAATAATGTAAAATATTTTACATTAAAATAATGCAAATAAGGATAATGTAAAAACTTATTGGAATAGAGTAACATAGAAATGTGTGCAGTTACTTTAATGGGAAGTATAAAAAAGCATGCTTAGTGGAATGATGAAATAATAAATGCCATGGAGGAGAAAAAGATGATTGTAAGAGAATGATTGCTCCAAAAAAAAATAAGGATATGAGAAACCAACTGAACTGGGTATATATAGTGAAAATTCATGAATTGAAGGAAAGGTTTTAGATTATGCATACAGAGAGAAAAAGAAAAGATGCAAAAATTACCAAAGAAGCAAAGAAATGTTAAGATTATAGGCGGTAGATAAAATACAGTACAATTTTGATGGAAAAAGATTATTTTAGAAGTAGGTGAAAAAAGTTCCACCAGAGTGAATGGAATTCAACATTAAAAATCATCAAAAGATTTGTGAGAAAACCAAAGAAATTCTGGAAGAAATTCTAGAAGCAGTATTTTAGAGATATGAATGTGAAATCATTACTGTAAATGTTGTGTCCAAGAAAAAAAGAATAATGAAAAGGAAACAATAAATGATTCAATGATGCTGAAAAATGGTAAAGCTGCAGGTGAAAGACAGTGTAACTGGAAACATGGGTATGTTGGTTTATGGCATGGTTGTGCAAGTTCTTGATTCTTCTCTATTCAAAGGGAAGCATAACAAGAATAAAAACATCAGGGAATGTGTTGAAGGTAATTCTGATTGAAAACATACAGACAGAAAATTTGATAAGTGCAGTGTGGCTTTATTGTTGAGCAAGACTGTGCAGATCGTATTTTTGTTCTTTAGCAAATCACTAGGAAAAGGGGGGGGGGGGACGACTGTGTATTTGTGGTTTTAGAGAAAGTTTTATTTATTTATCCAATTTTGAGGCTGCCTGACTCCATAGTAACTCTGGGCAGCTTACAAGTAAAAAAAGATATGTATAAAAAGAAATAATTTTCAACTGGAAGATAAAATTAATGCCAGCTCTAACCTAGTGGATTACACTAAGAAACAGACGCCATACAAATCTAAAACTACTTTTATTAGAGCAGCTATAGTTACAGAATATTGCAGATCTAAATGTGCTATGGTTCTTCCTTTTATTTTCACGTTAATTGGGGAGGGGTTGGGAAGACTGTCTGATGCATTTTCATAAACTACTTTCAAGTTTATCTGACTGTTGCCTTGGTAATAGATCATCCCTCTGTCCTTCAAGGCCATCTTTTTTTATTTGCTATGATTAATAGCACTGAATTATGAAATGCTTTGTATGAATATACAGAGAAGGTTAATTGCTAAATGCCATAAGAATGATAGATGATGGAAGCAAAGCACATATAAGAATAAATGTCACGACTATTATAAAATATGGAATAATTGGTATAATTGGTTAAAAATCAGAAATATACAAAAAATATAGGGGATATATTACCGATTGATATATATATATATATAAAATAAAAAATATTATTAAATTAAGGAGAGGTGAAGGAATATATTATAAGTAGAATTGTAGAACGTCACTCTGAAAAAATGCTTAAGAAGAAATTACATTCTTTTTGTGTATATGTTGTATAAATGTTTGTTGTGTATATGTTACGTATGTCTTTTTAAAAATTTATATTTAATAAAAACTATTTTTAAAAATAAAAAAAGAATAAATGGAATATTAGATGACTGGTTCCACCCTAACAGGGAGTAAGAGAAAGATGTGTGATATCTCCTCTATTGTTAATTTTGTTTCCAAATTCTACTATATATTTGTATAAAGAATGTTTAGTATGACATTTGAGATGTGTTGGTTGGAGACATGAGGGTGTGTATGGTCTCATACGGAGACAATATTGTGCTGTTGGCTGAAAACCCCATTGATCTGTAGTAAATGTTGGACTATTCAATGAAACAACTATGGATCTGAAGATTAAGCGCCTGTTAATTTTTGAACCTACTCTGGTTCTTGCAAACCCTTTCGGAATATGACTCAAGATTATTTGTTCTTCACATTAAGTCCTAAAATTAGATAAAGAGAATCCAATTAAACAAATGAGACAAAAATATCCTACTTATTCATTTATTCACTGATGAAAATAATCCAAAACTACTTATTTTTGTGGGATAAAATTTGTGAATAATTGGGATGACCCCCTTGAACAGGAAGAGTTGTTGATGTTCACCAGTTGGAAAAGTTACAAAACTATTTCTAAAGAGTTTGGACTCTACCAATTCACTCTTAGGTAGACCGATAATGAAGGCAATTCAACACCATTGTCTACCACGACCCCCCCCCGAGGAGTAATCAATGTAATATTCCAGGAGGAGTATTCCTTTTGACTCATTTGTTTAATTGGATTTTCTTTATTTACTTTTAGGACTTGTGAAGAGAATAGATGTTTCAGGTCATATTTATACAGAAATATTGAAAATTCCAAAAGGTGCACAAGCATTATTATAGAGTTAAGAACAAACCGGTGCTAAGTGGATATTGACTGAATATACTAGAAATGTGAGTGATCAGTATACAGAAAAATACACTGAGATGAAGGCAAATAAAGATTAAATTGCCAAACAAATAAATGAGTGAGAAAGATCCTCAAAAGAAACAGGAAAAAACTTCAAAAAGCAAAGTGTGATATATAAACTAGTGTATGGACATGATGGAACAAATGTGGTTTGCAAGGATGGATAATAAAAATGAAGTGTAATGTTTGATGTAAATAAGATATTTTTTTACCTCATGCTTTAATTTCCTTGTCTTACTATCTCTTATTCTCTTCTGTACTTAACATAAAGTTATTTACCCCAAAAAGGAGTAATGTAATGAGTGTGTATGTCTGTATATAGGCATGATATAAATACAGTACAGCAGTGGTCCCCAATTTTTTGGCATGGTGGACTGGCAGAGGTGGTGGCAGTGACGGGGGCAGAGGGGATAGTTGTGTGCGTGCACAGCTTTCACCAAGCAGTTTTCCGTGCATATGCATGCACTCAACCACACTTCCATGGTTCTCAATGGGCTGTGGCCTTGTACTGGGCCATGGACTAGAGATTGGGGACCTCTGCAGTATAGTACTGATGAAATTGGTTAGGGAGGGATAAGAATGAATTGTGCAGGAATAAATCTGAATACTCCATTTCCAATTTCTAAACAAAAATAATAATTCAGGCTGAATAACTTCTCAGTTTGAAAAACCCAAGTTTAGTGCAGCAACGGCCAAGAACCATAATGAAAACAAAGCCATCTATTTATGACAAAAGTTACTATTTCTGCACCACCAATAAGAGAACTGGAAAAAGACTCTGGCCAATAAATTTAAATATCTTTTAACATTCTGCACTGAGTACTTTTCTTATAGAAATAAAAAGTCCATCATATTCATTTGTCTACCACAGATATTCATTGTTATTGACAGTGGGGGTAACAGGGTTATTTGGACTGTCATTATCTGGTTTATAAATTTAAATCTGAGTAAAAATATATGTGAGATATAAATTTCTTGTTTTATATTTAATGGTATAGTGAATAACATTCATGAATGACTTAAAAGTTACATACTGTTCAAATATGTCTAATAAACCTATTGGGGAGGGGGGACATATTGTGTAATTGATTATCTTGTTTTTCGCTCTTTATCTTTCTTATTCTTAATTTTGTTGTTTGTTATTATTCACACACTGTATGTTATTCTTTGTTATATTGTGAGCGCCCAGAGAGTCTGGAGTCAGATGTTGCCCAAATTGAATAAATTAAATTAAGTTGTGCCTAGGAGTTAGGAGAAAGAGACAATAAAGGGCATACAATAGTTCCAACATGAGGAAAGAGTCAAAACACCATGCAAGAGTCATGCAAGAGGTACCAGCAGACACGGATGAAAACCAGGGAGCACTTGGGTGATAACAGAGACCTGGTAAAGTTGGAGACAGACCTGTTATACAGACAGCTTACCCTCAGCTTTACTGGTAGTACCATCTTTAAGCAAATTAAAAGAATAAGGAGAGTGATAAGAGGGAATAGTTAGTAATATCAGCAAATGTGGGCAGGGTGTCTTTAGTATCACAAATGAGGGGAAAATCACATCAGTCAAACAAAGTAAAATAAATTAGTTAATAGAGCAGAACCACAAAAAGATTTCCTTCGCCTATTTTCTTGTTTTCACACAAGGTACATTCTGATGCATTTCTTCTAGAATTATATATGCTACTTAGCAGACCCTGTAAACTATAAATAAATATTCATTCTTCTACTAATTTAGCAGATATCTCTTCACCACAGACCAAATCATAACAGCAGCTCCAGCTGACTAAAAATGACCACATAATGCACTGTTAATATAAGCAGCTAACATAATCACTCCTTTTATTGTATTAATGCTGCTGCACAGAGTATTTAATACTCCAGTATGAGTAGGTCTGAACAAGAAACAAACAACTCCTAAATTAGTCCTGCTTTTTGTTTGTTTGTGCATTTTTCTTCATGTATTTTGTTACCATGAATACAAATTTATGGAAACACTGGAGGGGCTGCTTAAGAAAATGCAGGTGTTGAAGCTTCCAATGCTACTGTGGTATCAGAATAAAATATCACCCAGACATCTTACATACCTGAACACTGAGAAACAAAACTAGTCATTAGAGGTATCTACAGGACAGAAGGTTTTCATCAAAATGACAAAAGCAGCTTCGTGTTATAAGCTCTACCCTTTTCATGAGTGCATGCAAGATGACAACGCAAGTTAACAAAAATAACACTTGCAACATGAGAATGTTTTTGTTACTTGTCCCCCCATTTCCCCATGGATGCTTCTGCCAATCAGTCACAATTTTAAGCTTTAGAGGACTATCATCCATTTTCTGTGATATCAAGGATCTATCTAAATATTTTAAAAGTATTCTGGTTATCACAAGATAGGGTAAGTAATTTCAAAATATCAAATAGGCAAAAGACAAAGAAAATGGGCACAGTCAAGACCCAGTTTAGATTCCCAGATCAGATGATTATGAACTGTGGACAGGTTAAATATGGCCACTTCTATCAAACATTTTGTGAAATTAGGGTATTTCACTGAAAAATCCTGACTTGTGTATACTTTTCTATTAATTAAAAAGGTTTCTTATACATTTTATTAGTAGAAGCTCTCTCTTAGGAAAGTAAATTTTTGTGGATTTTATCTGAATATCTGCGTAACCATATCTGTTCAGTTTCAGGTAGACAGTTGGGAATAGCAATAGCACTTAGACTTTACAGCCTTCTCTAAGCGGTTTACAGAGTCATCCTATTGCCCCCAACAATCTGGGTCCCCATTTTACTGATCTCCGAAAGATGGAAGGCTGAGTCAACCTTGGGCCAGTGAGAATCGAACTGCCGAACTATAGACAGCCAGCAGTCAGCAGAAGTAGCCTGCAGTACCGCATTCTAACACTGCGCCACAATGGCTCATAATAACTCCAAGGATAGACAATTGGGTCCTGTAAAAGGTGGTTCTTTTGTCCAGGTGACGCTGAAATCAAAATGCTGCCTAAGTAGAGAAACAAAATCTGTAGATGAGCCACTGGTGTTACTAATCTCATGTGGTGTTTGAATTAACTAGAAAAGAAAGATCTAATACAAAGAGGGATATTATCATAGCAGTACTTCAGTTTCTTTTTTAATCAGGTGATGAAAGTAAGCTTCTTCTAGATATGCAGAGACTACCAAATACTGCATATTGATTGTCAACAAAACTGACCTTAGTATTTCTCTTTTGAAACACCTCTCTCCTAGATAGTCTGTGAGTAACCTCAGATCTAGTGTAACCCTTATGCCTCCATTTACTTTGGAAAATAAATTCCAGATTTGTGGAATTTTACACTTGTTCTGTTGCACCGATCTACAGAAGATGCTGGTAGTCTTAAGAAAATCCTGATACCTTGACACTGTTAAATGGTGATGCTTCTTCCCTATCATATAAATGAATTCTGGTAGTCTGTAGCTGATGTTTTCTTCTGACCTCTGGTTTTTTTGGAAGAGCACTAAGTAGAGAATGGATTTACCTGAGGCCCTGAATTTTTACACTATCTAGATCTGGTTACTCCTTGAGACCATCTGAGCAGATTGGGCAAAAGAATAGTAACATCTATACTTTTAAATTTATCCTTTCCTGAATTAGGAAACCCTTTTATTTTTTGTTTCTACTAAGACAATATCAACAGTTTTCTTAAAAGAGATTTTTTAAGCTTCCCTACCTCCAAAATTTTAGGATTAGACTATATTTTAAATTATTATTTATTTATTTATTTATTTATTTATCAAATTTCTATACCGCCCTACTCCCGAAGGACTATGAAAAGCTCTGTCTAACATAGTTTCTCTTTTTAAAAATAGCACTTGTGGCATTTATTTTTCTGGTTTTTTTTTCTAAGAGAAATTCTCAGGGAAGGGGAAATTTGGGAATCTGTGAGAATTGGAAAGAGAATGAATTTGGAAGGACCACAGGAACAATTCCTAGATTTATAAACTCCTTTCTCCTTTCTTACTCTTGTTGGAATCAAAACCTCTTCTCTCCTTTCTTTTGCACTTTTTTACCAGGGATGGGAGAGGGATATGACCTGCTCCATTTTCTTTGCTGCAGAACGTTCACGGCCTCAGAAATCTTTTAAGCTATTAATTCACACCCCAAACATGACCCACATTTGTTGGGAAAATCAGGCCTTGGAGAAGATCAGTCTGACAGCAGGATAATTCTTCCCCTTAGAGTTGTTATTGAAGATTAGACTCTGGGTGTTCAAACACCATGTTGTCACTGATATAATGACCAAGCTGTAAGAACAGCTTCTTACAAAAGTAGTTATTGTCTTTTAACTAAATTTAAGACTTTGTTAATGTCAGACATTAATAGAAATGGTTATCAATGAGGTGGCCATAAAAAATAAGCAATACAAATGTGTAGTTGAGTTATATTCGATGGAATCTATTTGCTTTTTGTAATACATATTTTTATTCTTGGATTAGACGGTGAGTTGAAATGAACTTTTTTCTGAAAATGGCAGGATAGGATATTTCCCATTTTATGTCTACCGCAGTTTTTTAACAAAAGTTTACTTCAGATTATGATGTTCTTGAATTATTAAAGAATTCTGAAGTCTTGCTAGGGAATTCTAATAAACACCACCAAAAATACCTTTTCCCTCAAAATTCATTGGTTGCTTTAGAAAACTAAGTAAGTTAGTTATCTAAAAGTTATTAAACAATGCATTTGTTCCACATACTATACACTATCTGATGTGACATATAGAACAAAACTTTCATTTTGGGTTATTGCACTGGGTGACCCCAACCACTGAGGCTTGTAAACACCGATTTATGGATGCAGTGCAATATGTGGGCTTAGCCCAGAAATGTTTTTCAAACCATATTCCTCTTTAAAACTACATTTCTTATAACAAAATTTCCCTCCTACTCCTGATGTCCTGATTATCTGTGTATCTTCTTTGTAAAAACCAAAGTACACTTACCAAGAGATGCATATGAGCCTGGAGGCAGGGCTGCAGCAGAACTGAAGGGGGAATCTGAACCAGAAGATGTTACTTTGGATTTGGCACTGGCTGCTGCATTCACATCAATGTCACTGCGAGAACGCTGGAGAGACCCTGATGTTGACGCAGATTTCACACTAACTGCAGAAGCTTTAAGGGAGGAGAAAAACCACAGTTATAGATAAATCTATCCCAGGAGTCTCTTACCATGATCTCTTCAGAATATTCTTTCAATTCATTCTGAATGAAGAGGAAATATTCTCAATTTACGTTTAAGCACATAAACATTTAAGCTTAATAAAAATGTAATTTCAAAACAATAAATTCTGGTTAAGGCTTGTAAATGCAATCACAGTCCTTTCCAAAATCCATCATATTCCAACATCATCTTTCAACAATTTGGAAACTCACAACACTATCATAAATCCTCAGTTTACCACTGTAAAAATGTATTTTATTTGACAGACATACTATATTTAGAGCCCAAACAGACCTTTTATAATTTTGTATAGCACAGTTTTTTCTCCACAGCAACATTGTGAATTTACAGCAGGGCAAGACACTGACCTACTTCATGTCCCATATTTTGCTTGACAGGACTATGCTCAGTAAGCATTGGGATTTTTTATCTCTATTGGTTGCTATCAGATCTCCTCTGTTGTTTATGACTGTACTATCCAGCAAGCATTATGCAGGGGTTAGTACAACCGTGCTGGACACGACTTTACTAATCAAATGTGGCATTTATATCTTAAAACAACATTTGCCACATATATATTAAGAATATTTTGAGAATTCATATACACTTTCCATATCTGAGTTTAGAATTTGCTTTCAGTATTCTGTCACCATCGTCCATCATTACATACAAGAATGAAGTTTGCTTAAGAATAAAGTAATTCATATTTCAATATTTCTTCCCAGTGGTTTAAATTTAAAGTATTCAACCATTTTATATTTAGAACCATTCTGTCTTAGGCCCCCAAATGTTTAATTTATAAAAGTAATGTGCAAAACTAATATAGCAATATGAGTAAAAATTACTTATTTTGCAAGAAGGAGAAGCTTATTCTGCCTCACACCTGACCATTTCTTCTCCTGGCTTCTTACCTCGTGAAGTAGTGCTTCCAGTTGGGCTTCTTTTGGTAGACAATGGACGGCTAAAAAGGAATAGAATTAATGGATTTCATTTCAGAATGAATTTTATATTAACTATTAACTCCTTCTTTATCAACATTGATGAATTATTCTATATTATTTGTATTTATACTTTTCTACTTTAATGCATTTTGAATTTTCCTACAAAATGCTGTACAGAAACAAAAATAAATAAGGAAGAAAAATCAGTTTTAGACTCCATGTAAGAGTCTAAATTTTATATTCACGAAAATAACAATTCCCAAAAAGCAAAGGCTCTAATTTATAGATGAGGAAGGGATAACTTGAAGGGATTAAGTTCATCCAATAGCAATACATTAGTGGAAAGGAAGACTTACTTGAGACTCTCCTGGGAACTAGAAGAGGAGCGATCAGACTGAGGCAAAGACACTATGCTATCAGAATTCTTCAAGTGAGACTGCAGGGCTTTCTGGTATGAGGATTCCAGTGAATTAAACAAATGTTCCGCTTCTCGACTAAAATGATTGTGGAAGCCCCAGTAACACCTGAAAATAAAAGTTTAAACTGATCATTGAACAGTATACTAGTGTGTCACATTCTAACTGTTCAGAGAGCCCTAATAGATTTTAAGAAAAAAAAACTGGAAAACATAGCAGAGAAAATCAATTGTATAATTGTGACAAGCCTATTTATTTTCACATAAATTATTTGGATTTCCGAACATTGTTTAAAAGAATTTAACATTTTGGTAGGAAAGTGACTGCAGAAACAGGAAAATTAAGTGTCAGTGCATTTCCTATTACAAAATAAACAAATAAAGAAGTGAGCACATTACAAGCTTAAATAAGCTTCCACTTTGCCATTAATTGTCGATATTTTGAATGTAGAAAGAGGTGGATTTCTCCACTATATTAAATTAAACCAAGTTCTAAATTCCAAAGTGGGAAGAGAATATCAAGAACCCTATATAATGCAAAAGCCTGAACTTTCAGGTGTATTAAGCAATGAAAATGTTGAAATTAAGATTTTTCTTTCCAAATTACATTAATTTTCTGAACAAACCATATTAAACAGAGCCAAAACAATGACTAGCTTTATTTGGCTTATGCAGAAAAAAGTTCCAATGAGTCTGATGTATTTTTTCTGATGATGATGTATAATTTACTCTGAAGTACATGAGTAAAATGCTTAGAATCATTGTCCATTTCCTGAGTTCTTAATGGTCTGGTCCTGTTCTTTCCTTGGAATATCAGTTACTGGATAAATTTTCAACTGAACAGCATTATAAAGCCTATGATTATTGATGGACTGAACAATTAAAGCAAAAAGATGCCCACTTACTTTCTGGCTTTTATCCGTGCTTCGGAGTCAGCATCATGGATTCCTTTCTTGATGGTTTCAGCCAATACTGATACATGCCTGAAATTAGAACACATCACTATTTACCTTGTCAGAGGAAGGAGAGAAGAAACTGTCTTCCAACATTACATTTGGAATTCAAAGGACGTTTATCCGCTTGCCCAGAATTTGAAAGAACTGGATACACAATATCCTTTTGGAAGGTGTGGGTGTTTGTTTGTACCAGTGAGCTTTATTGCATTTCATTCTCTTTTATAAGAAATACCAAGAAACATTCCTTGGAGGTCATTCCTTTGTATGTGGAAACCACAGAAGCATGGAGACACTAAAGCACATTAAGATGCTGAACCCATACAAGAACATAATCGAGTGGCTATAAACCAAACATTTGATCTATACAAAAGGGTTTCTGAAACACCAACTTGCTAAGCTTATGTGGGTCAAGAAAAATATTCACATATTCCAATTTGAGGGTTCTCTCTGTAACTCCTTCCTTACACCCTGAATGCCTTTGCCTTTTGCCTACACAGAGACAATCACTATTTTTTCCAGTGGCCAGAGTAATATCTCTCAAGGGTTTTTAAGTAGAAAGGGTAAGACAAACATTCTTTAAGTAGATACCTATACAAACAAAAAGATTTATTTAAAATTTTACCAAAGAAAGTTTGTTTTAAAGAGATACCTTTAAAAATAAAAAGGTTAAAAATGAGGAGTTTCCATCTCCTCTGCTCATCTTTCCTGCACTTGCATTTATTTAAGCATTTTACCCCATTCTTTGGCTTGAGAAGTCTTCAAGAGCAGCTTACTAAAATCCAGAAAGACAAAAGAGAGCCTGCCCACAGGCTGCAAAAGCTCATATGTGGCCCGAATGAAGGGTGAAAGAAGGGCGAAACAAAGCAATCAAAATGGAAGCACTAATTGTGCAAGTCACATAGCAATTCTTATATGGAGCAGTTGGGATGGAAACAGTTCAGACACTAGTCAGGCAAAAGAAACTGGTTTTCTCCCCCCCCCCACGACCCCCCCCCCCCCGGGTAAAACCAGACCTGTCTCTATTTATTGCTCTGTTGGAGTCAGAGGGAATGTCTGTCTGCCTTTGCAAGGGCAGGAGAGAAAGGAGCCACATTAAACTCATATTCCAGATCTCCTCAATTCCATGAGACAGAATCTACCCCCCCACCCAATGCAGCCAGAGGAGCAGCATGTGACATATCATGATGTTTGTATCTTACCTTTCCAGGGAGTGTGTCTGCCATTCCTGCAAAAGTAAATCTAAAAATTCAAAACATCGCCTGAGAGAAAGGAAAAAGAGGTAATTGTCATTAATATTGTTCCAGAGGCTATATCAATGACAACTTGCTTAACATCAAAGAAGTAGTTCACATGAAACAGTGATCTCAAAAGTATCTTGAGGAATCCTGTATTCAGGCTACTAAATAAAAACTTTAAATAAAATCATGTGCTTCTAGTCAGGGCTTAGGACATTGGCATGAGCAGAGGGGGAGGGGGTGTCAGAAATGTTCAAACGTTGGCTGTGACAGTGCAATTGAGGCACCACTCTTTCATCTTTATGCCACATGACATACATAAAAGGGTTGAGGCTTCAATTATGCTGTCAAGGCCATCTTTTCATTTTATTTTTTCTTAACCCGCCACCCCCCAGCCCCCCTCAGGATTTTACAAAATTTCTGAGTAATGTTAAGTAGGCAGGAACTGCAGTATTCTGTGCATCGGCATTGTACAGATAGCCTCAACTTGTGTCAGACTTGGGACCACAATGTTCATTGCTAAGCAGTCTGGTCATCAACCATGACCGCATCATTTAATGATGGCAATCCCTTGCAATCACGATCGTCGTCCTAACCAAATCCCATGGCATTAGGTGAAGCAACTTCCAAGTCCAGCAGGCAGGCAAGCAGCTGCTCCTGAGTGGGAGTCAGAGAAAGGGGTGCAGGGGTAGGGGATGGTGCTGGGGGTGCCTAAGAGATGGGACATAGGTTGGAGAAGATGAGCGATGGTAGAAGGGAGGTGTGGTGAGGGTCAGGAAGGGTGTGCAGGGGTGCAGAAGCAGCCAATGCAAGAAAAACAGAGGGATGGGAGGTGTGCAGTTGGGAGAAACTTGCCCCAGTGATTTTCTATCTTCCCTGCCAGCTTTTCAACTAACTTTTTGGGGAAGTAAGGAGGGAAAATTGCAAATAGCATTCACATAATTGTGGGGGTATTGCAACTGGCTGTCAAGTATCCAGATTGCAATCGCATGACTGGAGGGACTCTGGGATAGCTGGAACTCCAAGGCTGGTCATAACCACTATTTATTCAGCTCCACTGTAAGTTCAAACACTTAATAAATGGTCATATATGAAGGAATGCCTGTATTAAATTATTGTCTTAATTCCAGAAGCTCTTTGTAATTGCTCAGACATCTTGTTACATTTTTAATCTTCATTGCTTTCCAGGATTCCAACAGGATTTTTTTTTCACTGTAATTTCTGTTTAGTCACAATTCAAGATTTCTCAAGAGGTAATCACAATTGATCATGGTTATTGCTTGATTATTTATTATGCAGTCATTTACTAAAAGGCCAATGAGGACTGAATTCCTTTCTTCACAAAGAATTTAGTTTGTCTGTAAGTAAATTTTATATTTAAGTAACCAGGCTCTGTTTCCTGGTAAGTATTTACTTATAAATAAGTAGTTGCCTTTTAAAAAAAATTTTTTGAAGTGCATTGACTGAACGAGAGCTGACAGCAGATATCATAACACACAGCTCTGGAATTTTAGTCTGGAGCTAAATATTTCTTTTTTAAAAAAAAAAATCTTTATTTACATTTTCCATTAAAAACAAAAAAAGAACAACACATTATATAAATAACAAAACATACAAGACAACACAACAAAAGCCAACAAAACTAGCATATCTATAAGCAGTACCTTAATAACCTAGTACTCGGTACTGTATATCTACATTATAATCCGGAGAAGACAGAACATTTTACATATCTTTATAAAACAATTAGGTCTATCCGACCTCACTTAACTTGTATAATATAAATTTCTCAGTACATATAATTCCTCTTCTAATTTGGGTTATATTTTCCTCTTCTCTAGCCACCTATAGATAAACATATTTGTGTTTGATCTCTATCTTTTAATTTTTTGGTCAATTTATTTGCTTCCGCACAGTCTAAAATCTTCTTTATAATAGCTTCCTCTGATGGGATATTTTGATTTTTCCAAAGTTGAGCATACGCCAATCTCGCTGCTGTGATAATATGTAGTGCAAGATACCATAAATCTCTTTTAATACTTTCCGGTTTGGAGCTGAGCAGGCATGTCTCTGGTCGCCATTCGATCTTTTGATTTAAAATATCATTCAGCCATTTTTTTATTTTCCCCCAGAATCCTACTGCTTTCGGGCACATCCACCACTGATGGTAATAGGTGGCAGGCTCACACCCACATTTCCAGCATTCCACAGATTGTCCAGTGAACATTTTAGCTAGCCTATCAGGGGGAAGATGCCATCTGTATATCATCTTGTAGATATTTTCTTTGTATGCCATGGAAACTACTAATTTCATATTCTCCCACCAAATCTCTTGCCATTTCTCTAAATGGATTGAATATCCAAAGTTTTTTCCCCAGGCGATCATTGTATCCTTAATTATCTCATCACCTATCTCATTGTATCCTTAATTATTCTCATCAACAACTTATAAGTTTTCGAAATCATGCCTTTTTCTTGGCCCATCAAAATTTTGTCTAATTCTTGTAACTCACCATTAATACCCTTCCTATGGAGCTAAATATTTCTAATGCTACAAAACCCGGCATTTTCTACTTTAATGTGCTTTTTGATAAAAAGTTGTTGCAAACTTAGGTGACAAAGAATAACAACTAGCAGGTTTTACTCCATCACCCAAGAACACCCTGAATCAGTTAAGCAGCATCTAAAAATTCCACAAATGTCCTGGTCAATTCAGTGCTCAGTAAGGAACCAAAAAGTATAACAAATGAAATTAGACCTATTTTAGGGTAAAAGCAGATGATGCACCAAAACAACCCCAGTAGGAGGTCTAAGAACTGCAAAATAACAGTAAATAGGATATGACTATTCATCTAAGCAGATTAATTTCAGGGACAAGTGCACACAGTAGCATTATTCTTGGAAATTATCTAGTGCTGCATGCATAGTTTTTCTGGGAAAAAACAGCCTCTGGCCAACAGCCAACTTTGTTCCAGATTTACAGATGACAATTTTGAAATATAATTACAAGAGGTGGTATGATTAATACAAATACCAAAGAGGTACATCAAAGAAAAAAAAAAACAACCCCACAGCAGAGAAGAGCAACAACGATGATTTGGGGACTAGAGGCTAAAACATGAAGAACGGTTGCAAGAACTGGGCATGGCTAGTCTAGTAAAGAGAAGGACCAGGGGTGACATGATCGCAATCTTCTAATATTTGAGGGGTTGCCAGAGAGAGGAGAGGGTCAACCTATTTTCTAAAGCACCCGAAGGCCAGATAAGGAACAATGAATGAAAACTGATCAAAGAGAGATTTAACCTAGAAATAAGGAGAAATTTTCTGACAGTGAGAACAATCAACCAATGGAACAGCTTTGCCTTTGGAAGTTGTGGGTACTTCATCACTGGATGCTTTCAAGAAGACATCTATCAGAAATAGTATAGGGTCTCCTGCTTGAGCAAGAGGTTGGACTAGATGACCTACAAATCCTTTCCAGCTGTTATTCTATAACCTGTAGTATTTCTATTTTCCTATTAGCACTGGTAGACAGAGCTGAGTAAATAGAATGGGGGATGGGAATCAGATATAGCAGATAATTTTATGAGGTGAGAATCATACTTTGCTTTGCAGTTACCTGATGCTCCCAAGAGTCAGTTTGGTGACATAGTTAAAGGCATGAGGCTGAAAAGCAGGAGGCTGTGAAGCCTAGTCCTGCCTTATGTAGAAAGCCAGCTGGGTAACCTTGGGCCAATTGCTCTCCTTCAACCCTAGGAAGAAGGCAAGGGCAAACCAAAAATGTTGCCAAGAAAACAGCAGGTTGATTAAAGTCCAAACTGACTTAAAAGAGATCAAACAAGAAGGGGGGAAAAAAGACATTCCCAAATAGGTTGATCTGAAAATGGTCTCCTACCCCATCAGGGGAAAAGAGGCATTTCTTTAAATGTGTGTGGATCAATACTATTGAGGATTTCACCTGTACAATCTGCTTAAATCTGCAAGAGTACAAGCAAAAAAGATTGATATTGACGGCTTTCAGTCATTAGGAGCAGCTGCCAATATTTGCATTGTCGAGCTCAGTAATGACAAAGACATGAATTAGAGTTTTGAGGATTCTTCACTAAATGGAGATTACAAAAAGGCCCTCTTCCACCACATCCGCTCCTGCTGGTCAGAACCAGGATGATTCCAAAGCTCAAAAACTAACAATAGCAATCTTTCCATCAATAACTGTAAGGCGGAAAGGAAAGGAAAGGAAAGGAAAGGAAAGGAAAGGAAAGGAAAGGAAAGGAAAGGAAAGGAAAGGAAAGGAAAAAGGAAAAAGGAAAAAGGAAAAGGAGTAAATAAATTCCTATAACTAAATATTCTTAAAACCAGGCTGTTTTTCATAACTAATTATTCCATAAAAACATATAATTGTATAAGTAAGTTATAAAGCAGACCATAGATGCCAATCTGCATAACTCACCTTCTAACTGCAACTGATTTGGAGATACAGTTACTGGTGATGATGGGAATTAGTCTAGGGATGTGTGTATGCTAGGGAATAAAAAAAAAATATTGTAAAAAGCAATAGCTTAAACAAATTATTATCAAATTGAAAACATTGAACAAGGCTTGAGACGGTTCACAAAGATCTGTAGTACCAGAGTATCTTATCATTCTTTTCCATGGCTAGCAAGATCCATTTTTCAAAACAAGCAAATCAATGTATTTTTAACATGCCTGCTATATTGCTAGAAGGAGCAGAAAGTTCAAATTTAAAAAAATGGTCTTGGAATATAGTTCTATTTTCATGGCTTCTACATTTTGTTAAATTTGTTTTTCAAATCTGAAGTTAATTCTGATATCAAAGCATACTTCCATATAATTTCCAGTGAATAGCATAAAAAGTTATTGCAGCTTTTACCATGTACAAAGCTAATTCAGCATATTTAATGAAAATATAAGGCTTGATAATGTTTAATTAAAAACTGAAGGATTACAGGAAATAATCCTTTAAAATGTGTTTCATGCTGTTACAAATTACTTTCCAGAGTTGGAATTTACAACACAGTCAACAAATAAGAAAAAATAATCAACCTACTTATTGAATTTCCAACAATTTTTAAGAGAACCAATTTTCTATTTTAGTAATCAGTACTGCAGTAATAAAACATCAGCAGAATATCTTATACTAAATATATAAATATAAAACTTAATGTATGACTTATATTTTTCCACTGATACTTTGATTGTTGCACATTGATTGTTCTATTTAAATTCTGTGCCTACTAAATCACGCAGACTTGCTCACTTTCTGAATCATACATTACCAACAATTTATAAATAAACCTAGCTCTATGTTTTTTAATTTTGCATCTCCAAAATTTTAGTTATCCAAAAACGATTCCAACTATATGTTATATCAAACTAGAATTTTGCCTTACCATAAACATACTTTATGCTTAATGCTCTTTGTTGACTATTACTGCCAATGAGATCAATTAAACAACGAATACACGTAGGGTCCTGGTCTCTACATGGACCCCAAAACCTAGGATGCAGTTTACAGACATCCTCCCAAAGTGGAACTCAAACTCAAGTTGAATGTGGTAGAAATGAAGTTACTAGATACTAAAAAAATACTTGCTTGAATATAATGATGGGATATTAAAGCCATACATTAAAAAAAAAACAAAAACCAAAGCAATTTATATATCAGCTACATCCATCAAATCTAGTTTAGGTTTTCTCTTGGCACACCACTGAAAGAACAGTGTAGTTGTGGCTAGTAAAAGGATACTAGCATTCTACTAGATCAATGGAAAAATTTAGAAGAATTTTCACATGCTGTGATTTGCAGATAAGGCCTAATGGCCTTTTAATACTGTTTCGTTGGAACGTAACACAGATTTGCTTCTCCTTCTCATCAAGAAATGTTAAACTAAAAAGCAGCACTGGTAAAATCAAACCTCAATTTAAAACATCTGAATGCAAATCGAAGGTCTGTTTTTAATGCCTATATATTCATTCTTCAACAGATGTGTTCTATTCTTCATTGGTATTAAACATGTAACAAATATAGAATATATCACTGTCAGACTATAAAGAAAACAGTCCAGAGAACACAATTTAATTTCAGCTTTTTGAATTGCCAGTGTGGTAATGTTTATACAAACACAGATGCAAGGCAAACAGTAAGTGAATCTCTCATGCTGACTACTAGACCTATTTAAGATTCTGTGCAAGAGCCTGCTAATTGGACTGATTTTCATGTTTATTATATCCCTCTGCTGCTCTCATCAGGAGTACATGGGAGAACAATTTGTATTTGCATTGAGCAATACTCACTCGAATAATTAATCTCACAGCTACTATGCCAGAAGTGGCCATGATTTTGGCACTGTTGGGAATGAGATTAAAGATTGTTGGCATGATGGCTTCTGCCCCATGGTCAAACTTGTTACCCAATACCGATGACAAATATCTGAAATACAACAAGAAAACAGATTACAATAATGAAAGACCAGGGTAGGCAAGGCTATTATATTCACTGTCTATAAACACAGCATGTGTGTTAACAAAGTATTCTCAGTTTTCTTTCCAATACATGATATGATGGTCAGTTTTCACAAGGAATCAGTCTATAGTAGATCACTGTGAAGCTATTAGGGAAAGGCTAAAGGATACTATTAAACTGATTGATCAGTTAGTCAGACCTTCTCTTCTGCTTTCCACCTCGCCTTGTCATTTGTAAATTTTAGAGCTGCTATTAACAAGTCTTCCTGCCCTTTTCTTAAAATCAGTCCTTCCAGCAAACTGCAGTACAGAATGAAACTGCCAAGGCAAATTAAATACCTGAACTTTCACCCTGAACTCTGATTGAACCTAGACAAAGTATTCAATCCTATAAAATAAGATTTAAGGAAAGCTTTCAGGCTTTCCTTAAATCTATCACTGAATTATTGAAACATTGGCTACAGAAATACCAGTACTGATAACAAATTTTGAAGTTTCAATATACATTTCTCAAATATAACAATGGGAGGAGGACAGAGAGGAGAATGTTTGGTGTATCTGAAGATACTTACAGTATGATTAATTTGTTTTTCATCTTCCCATTTCTATAGAAATACAAGCTATGACATTATTTAAATATATATATATATTTGTTGTAGCATCTATCCATAGGTTTTTCTTTAATAACCAAGACATTCATACATAAAAACTGCTGAAAATAATTAATGAACAACTACAATCCTATATCCCCTAACTGAGGAACAATGAGAGTAGCTTCAGAACAAACATGCAGGGTAACTGCAAAATGACACTAAGTAACCATGATGCAGATATATGCAGGGGCCAAGAAAGCAGGCTTTTTCACTTGCATAATTCTTGTTAAGTCCTTTTTCACAGATGTGGTATAGGTTATTCATACTATCAATATCAGGGTAAACAATCACTGTAGCACAAAGGACATATCAGACCAGTGGTGGGTTTCTACTGGTTCGCCCTAGTTTGGGCGAACCGGTAGCGGCAGTGGCGGGAGGCTCCACCCACCCGCCCAGACGCCATCATGGATGCTCTGTGCATGCGCAGAAGCACCACGCGGATGCAAAGCGAGCGCACATACGCGGTCACAGTTCTAAACTGGTAGCAAGTGAAACCCACTATTGTATCATACATGAAGCCAGAGTCACTGACATGCTTAGTGGCAAATATATTCATAAACTAACAGTATTTAAGAACAGCAGAGATGGATTTCTCTCTCCCAGCAATCCTACTACTTCTTTGAGGCAGGGAAATAGCTTTTTCACTACTAAAATACTCAAGAGTTACCAATTAGGTATTTATGACCTAATAATTCTTTGTTATTTTTTTCAGTTTCATGATTATTAAGATAAGCAGACAGAGAAATGCCAAGTTGTCCAGAAATGAGAATGATATAAAGACATGGTTTACACTGAAAATGAGTTCTTAGTAACAACTTCCTGCACTGATCCTCAGTTCACAAGTATTTGCTCTGCAGTACTTGGTTTTTGTGTCTGTTATTCCTTTACTAGTTCTTTTCCAGGGGTTGACTGAAGGCAGGTAAGAAAAATGTGCCTTCACCCTCCAAGCGTGGGTTGGAGATCAGCTACTGAAGAAAAGGCAAGAAAATTGCCATTTGTCTCCTCCCTCAAAGTAAACCAGGACAGGAATAATTTCTCTAGGATAAATTGACTGGCGGCAATGCCATCAAAGAGGCTATTCCCAGGAATATGAGAGAGTACATAGGATTGTGGATGACGGATTCAGAAACCACTTCATAGGAAGACCCAATCCAACCCATCCCATAAATGTTCACCGGTGTCCCATTATGTGGTGTTAACACAAATGATATGGGAGAATGCCACAGGAATTAAGCATAAGGATTCCCGTTTTCACCTGAAAGGGCAGGTTTCAGTCTCTCCTTCCTCAGAAAAGACAGAAATCAAATGGTGTCATTTTCATAAATCAGAGAGACAAAGATTTACAGCAATTCAACTAAGTGTACTTTCACTCTCCTGCCTCAGAAGAGGATGATCAGAAGAAAAACATGTTGCAGTTTCACCCTGACAATAATTAACATAATGTAGAATACATAGATTGTGCTCCTTACCCTAATGTGATACAAGCTTCTCGCACTACCTGGGACCTCAAGTCTTTAGCAGATAATTTAAAGGCTCCATCAAGTAAGCGCAGATGTTGAAAGAAGCTATCATACTCCGCAGCTCCAGCCAATAATAAAGACCGGATTTTTTTCAGCTGAACAAAAATTAAGGAAACAAAATTAACTATTTTATCAGTTATCATCTGCAGAGTACAAATCTGTCAAATTGTATTATTTGTATTTTCCATTTTCGTTAAGCCTCCAAATAGGGTACAAGTAGTAAGCTAAAATCCAAGCATGTTAAAACCCTAACATATATTTTTAAAACAACTTTAAAAAATGAAATTGAGTTCTAGGTTGATTTAACCAATTTTGAAGCATACTTAAAGAGAAGGGCAACTTCTTATAACATGACGTCTACCATAGAGAAAGTGATCTTACTCAAACTACCCTCTATAGCTCTGAAAATTAAGCATTCACAATTCTTGCTTGGTTTTTGTTATTTTCAACAGGAAATAAAAATTTTCAAGAAGTCTTGAACATAAGAAACTTCCAATTTGCAAAAATATACAGACACAGTAGGAATTATTCAATTTTTTAGCATATCACACAATGAAAAATCCCATGCCAGGTAGGTTATATTACATAAAGAGTTCATATAGAATCAAATGCTTACTGCAGCTACTCTCTGTTCCCAATCATGTTTATCATCAGACAGAATTTCTCTGATTTTGTTTATGGATTCTTCAAAGTCTCGGCTAGAATAAATCTGTAAAGAAAACATAAAAACTATTTTACTAAGCTAGGAAAATTCACTGAACTCAAGAAATTATCTCTGCCTCATCACAAATCTTCTGTATACCTTCAAATATGTATTAGATGGTTAGGAGGATCGTTCAAAAAAGTGCACGAGAGAAGCAGAAAACTACTAAAAAGAGGGACTCCTGATATGCAAAGACAAATCATTTTCCTTAACATTCGAAAGAAGATATGAATTTAAACCCAGGATATCAAATGCATATATTCCCCCCACCCCCATTATTTCATTAAAAGATACCGGCTTTTATTCTACTTGAAGGTAAACATATGTTGGGTTACCAGGGAACCAAGAGATATGTCTGAATCTTTAACTTACCAGGCATTAATTTTTTTTTTTTTAAACCAAACATAAAAAAAAACCAAAAACCCCCACCCACCCCCAAATAGCAAAGTAGAGATATAATCTAAAATTTGGCATCTGATAAAACAATTTAACAAATAAAATAAATTGGTAAATATCATGTAAAATTTTAAAAACTCAAATTTATTGAAGTTACTAAAAACCTCATTGTTGTAGTCACAGGGAATAATATAACATGGCAGCTTTGTAGGAGAATCCCTAATTTTTAAACTCAGAACAAGTAGACCAGAGGTGGGTTTCAGCAGGTTCTGACCAGTTCTGGAGAACCGGTAGTGGAAATTTTGAGTAGTTCGGAAAAACAGTAGTAAAAATTCTGACTGGCCCCACCCCCATCTATTCTCTGCCTCCAGAGTCCCAGCTGATCCGAAGGAAATGGGGATTTTGCAGTAACCTTCCCTTGGAGTGGGGCAGGAATGGAGATTTTATAGTATCCTTTCCCTGGAGTGGGGTGGGAATGGAGACTTTACAGTATCCTTCCCCTGTCACACCCACCAAGCCACACCCAGAGAACCGGTAGTAAAAAAGTTTGAAACCCACCACTGAAGTAGACCAATTTGTCCCTGAGATGGTAAGACACAGCTGAACTTCTGTGATGCTTCCTGAAAGCGGTGTAGTCACTACCACCTGATCTAGTCTACTATTATATATACCAAACCAAATATTCTAATTCCACATTACCCAGAAAAAGATATAAAAGTAAGCTACCAATTTGCTCTAATTTTGCTCAATATGCTTTAAAACATGAATTGTATCCAATTGTGCACTTCTTTTATCTATCAATGGTAGGTTTTTAGTGTTTTTAATATTTTAAATGGTTTGGCTTTATAGTTTTAAATATAATTTTATGTTTCTTTTGTTGTTCGATTGGGAACCGCCCAGAGTTGGTTGAACAATGGGCGTGTCTATAAATGTTTAAAATAAATAAATAAAATGTCCTTATTTTACTGCAGCATCCTGTTTATCTTTCATGTGGTCCAAAGAGAACTCCTCTAGTGCAGATGGAGATAGGATTGAATTACAAAGAAAAGGGATCCAAGAAAAACAACTTCCCATTTTCTACTTAGGAATGTCTCTACTACATCCACCCAGCTTCCATTAACAAAAGAAACATGCCTCAATGTTATATTCTGTGTCTTTTATGCCTCTTGTTAAACAATACGATTACTGTTAATATCATCCATGACTTAAGACCGTTTGAGATTTAAGAGTGTTCCTCATTAAACAAGTTTCCTCACCATTTCATTCTGTTTAGTTTACCAAACTTCTCATGGCATGTTCTGCTTTACAGTCTCAAACTAACCTGCTGTCCCACTGGCAATATTGAAAAAAAAAATGATTTGCCAATCCAATCAACTTTACTATCTTGTCTTTGTCCTTCTCTGAGATACAAGCAAAAGTTCCAAACAGTGTCTTTCTAAAAAATGCATTCTACCTCCACCCTGACATTCCAGTGTGTTTCATTTCTAACCACACTATGAGCCATTTACCTGAACAGTTGGGACATCTTCAAAAGCTTTAATGAAATCCTCCTCATCAATGGCACCAGCTCCTTCTTTAGTTGCTAGAAAATATAAGAGGGAGGCAACAATAATAGCGATGAAATAAATTTATATAAACTATATGTAAAATAGGTCTTACTGTAGTAAGAGTAAAGAAAAGAAATGGCGAAGCATGCAATGTCTTCAGGAAAAGACTTTCTTAAGGAAAAGATTGAAACAATCAAAGAAGACAGAATATTGCCTGAAAGAGATGGAATTTGTTTTTTCTAAAATGGCGAAGTTTCGAAAAGTTAATATATTTCTATAAATAATTTTATTATAAGTAAAGTATGTGTATTAATGTATTAATGTATATGTGTATACATTGTGTATACATTCATGTATAATTAATGTAAATGTGATATATTTCACTGGGCCATAAGAATGAATCAAGCAGTTTAAAACATTAGTTAGATTGGACTCTTTATTTAATTTTGAAAGCTTTCTGAAAGTACTACTGTAAAGTACAGGTCGTCCTCGATTTACAACAGTTCGTTTAGTGACTGTTCAAAGTTACAACAGCCCTGAAAAAAAGTGGTTTATGACGATTTTTCACACGACCATTGCAGCATCCCCTTAGTCATGTGAATAAAATTCAGATGCTTGGCAACTGTCTCATATTTATCCCAAGGTCACATAATCAGCTTTTCTGACTTTCTGTCAAGCAAAGTTAACGGGGAAGCCAGATTCACTTAATAACCATATTACATCTGATGTGATTGTTTAGATTTTATAAATAATTATATATGGTGGACCTGCGGGAAAGTGGGTGAAACAAAACTGATAGGGTATATGGTGATAGATTAGGTTATACTGGAAAAGGGATGTTATTGAAGAATAGACTCTGAAGCTGGCTAGTCTTGTAGAAATGGTGAAGTTATCAGCATATATAAAAGACCGGACACAAGAGATTTATGTAAGGGAGTGGAGGATAGGGATAGATTATGTATAGAATAAATACTAAACTAAGAAGTATTAGATAATTTTTAGATGAATGTTGTCTAGAAATGTATAGTTTACAGGGGATAGTATACTAGAATGTCAGGAAGAAATGCATAATTGGATTTCATTCTGGGGAAGCCATGGGGGGAGGGTAGGGTAAGGGAGGGTTAGGGAGGGAAAGGGGGGGGAGGGGAAAATTTGTATTTGTAAAACTTTTTCAATAAAAAAAAAATAACCATATTACTAACAAAACTGCAATGATTCACTTAAAAACTGTGGCAAGAAAGGTCGTAAAATGGGGCAAAAGTCACTTAACCAATGTCTCACTTAGCAACATAAATTTTGGGCTTAAATATGTTTGTAAGTCAAGGATTACCTGTTTATTTATTAAGATAGTTCTCCATCTCCATCATTGGATTTATTACATTTCATTCCCATAAACTAGGCTCAATACTTGAAAAACTACTGGCTTTAGAAGTGCCAGAGAAAAATTGCATCTGAATATAGATTTGAACTCAAGAATTTGTCCTATTAAAATGTCAGAAAGTTTTCTTTAAACATTTTAAGCAAAGTTGTTAAGTGATGTACAGGTAGTCGTTGTTTAATGATCACAATTGTGATCAGCAACCTGGTTGTTAGGTGACCTGGTCACTAAGGAAACTACGTCTGTGCTTATTGTACTATATTAATTTATTTGATTCTTTTTGTTAGTTTTTATTGTTTTAAATGTGGTCTTTTATTCTGTAAACTACCTTGAGTCGCCATGGGCAAATAGGCGGCAATATAAATTCAATAAATAAATAAATGATGAATGATAAATAAATAAATAATAAACAAATAAATGATCTTACTTCTGCTTTCCTATGTTTACAGAGCAACAAGGATCCTAAATGCGAGAACTGATTGCGAAATTTCTTAACTATAACTGTTGTAAGAGTGTTGTTGTGGTCCACCAGCAGCCTGCGGAGCTGGCAGCGGAGTCGGACAGTGATGAGGCTGAGCAAGAACATGGGCCAGTCATGGAGGCTGGGGAAGGCCCGGATGAGAGCTCTGCGTCGGAGGCAGATATGGGCCATTAGAGAGTGATGTGTGGACTTTGGAGCCTCCAGAGGCTGACAGTAGAGAGGCAGAGGAACAGGAGGAGCCTGTTCCTAGTGCACGTATAAGAAGAACTGCCTGAAGGCAGGAGCAGATAAAGCAGAGAGGACAACTTGGGAGTAGGGCCAAGAGATGATCGGCCCTTACCATAAGGCTTAAAAGACCAGCAACAGTTCTTGGCCTCTTTGCCGGAAAACAACGTTGAGAGAATTGCTTCTTGTTTCACTGTATTCATTTCTTGTTGGCGTCTTCTGCTTATGAACTTTTGCCAAGAAAAGCCTTTGACAGTTTGCCTAATTATACCAAAGTCAGTGATAAACTGAGGAATGGTGTTTTGAAGAATTTGCTTTAATTTAGTTTGGACTACGCTGAGAATGAGTTAATTCTCAGCTGTTCTAATAAAGTCTGTTTGTTTTTGAACTGTTTGCATTTAATACTAACTACTTGGGCCTGGGTCACAACATGTGTATGCTCACTAAATGAAGCAGTTGCTAAACGAGGACTACCTCTAGTTACAATAAACATATTTGATAATATGCTTGTTGACATGACACAATCTCAAATATTTTACATAAAACTTTTAGTACATTCCTCAAATCAACAAATAGGTGCACAGAGGGAGGTGTTAGGTTCTACTGTTCCACCCATGCATAAAAAATGTAAGGGCAAAAAAGATTGAAAGAAGTAACGTTTAGGTGTTTGCAGGGGGTTGACCTACCTGGAGTTTTTGCGACTAAAGCTACTGCTCCTACCCTTCGAGCAGTGCCCGTCCCAGTTTTTCGAGATAATGAGGGAGCCTTTGAAGAGGTTGAAGAACTGGCTGAGGATGGTCGGTTCCCATCCACTGAGTCATCATCATCAAAATGTTTATCTACAAAGCAAGCACAACATAAAATTCAGAGAGTTACTTGTAACCATCACCCATTTTGGAGCAAGTTTGCTCTGCAAATATGAACAAATGAAATACATATATTACAGCAGGACACAACCTGTTATTCAGTATCATGAACATGGAGATATTTGCCTGCCTGGACCCTGCCACTTAAAACTAAACATACATTATATTGCTTTCGAATGACCATTGGAAGACAGAGGGCTTCAGAAGATAATTATGTAAAAACTTGAGTTAAGTCCATGTGTCTATTATAAATGTAATGTGTAACAACCTTCATGTTACTGCTCCTTATGTACATTTCCAAATTAGTTTGATAATTTTCTTTTTTCAAACTAAATAATTGTGGATTTCTATTAAGCATTTTAGTATTTCTATGTGTTGATTTTTTTAAAAAAAAACATCTATTTGATGAATGTTTTATACTAATACTGAATATTACTTCTCTGGATGTTCCTCTGTTATAAAAATATGATGTATAAAATATAGGTTGAGCTCCAAGTACCCTGTTTCCCCCAAAATAAGACATCCTCTGATAATAAGCCCACTCGGGCTTTTGAGCACACGGCAATAAGGCCAAGCGCTTATTTCAGGGTTCAAAAAAATATATAAGACAGGGTCTTATTTTCGGGTAAACACGGTAAACACATTTGTTTATACTCAAATGTGGCCTCTTTGTGGTATACTTTTATTCTGATGGCTAACGCTCACAATCATATCACAACCTAGTTTGGAAGGCTCCCCAGTGTCAAAAGCGTAAGGCTACAGGGTTTACAAAACTAATTTCCTAGGTCTTTGGAGTCTGACCACTGGGAATAAATGTCTGTGTGATACCTAACAACTCCATCACATTTTAAAATTTATTGCTGACAGTGATACCATACCAAATGCCTTTGTTTCAGTCTATTTCTACTCAACAACATATTCAACACACACCTCCCTTCTTACAGGAGTGAAACATGTGGGAGATATAGACCTAGCTATAATACCACACCCTCTGATTTTTTTTTAAAGTGACTCTGTGAACTATTAGTAATAAGAAGATCCATGCTCTGCATACTGTATTTCAATGCAGGTCATCAGCAATGAAATCACTGAACCATGTGCTCATAAAAGGGTGCAGACTAACACCTTCAATAAAGCTTCAATAAAGCTATCTGTCTAATTTTGTTATTGGCACTTGTGGAAAAGATGTATCTTCTTATCCTTAGGACCATGATAAATTTTTACAAGCAAAATGAAACATTTAATTATTGTACAAACTAGGTCTTTATCAAAGCAAAAGAGCTTTAATTCGAAGCGTTAATTAGTTGAATTAATTAGTTCAAAACCTTGTTGCTGAGCAGATCAGAAGTAAAACAAATAGCATAAACAGATGAACAGAAGATTGTTCTCTCTCTCATACACTCCTCAGGGGTGTGGCTTCCTATATTGAAGTGTTAACTAAAGAAAGTACATTTTTCAGTAGTTTCTTTTGAGAAGCACATTTTGTTTTTCATAATTATTCAAAGAAAAAGATTCCTTGTAACAATACTCCAGGAAAATGCATTGCTCTTTAAAGATGAGATATAATCAGCCAGAATTTCACAGAGTTTAAAAAAGCATTTAAATATCTGTGATAATTTTTTTAAAAATCAATCTAAATAACAGTTTGAATAACATTACATTTCCACACTTAATTTTCACTGTTAACAATCTAAGCTATTCATTTCCAGACATCAGGTTTTTGAGAGCACATGTGCAGAGCAGAAAGAGAAACAAAGAACAGGTTAAAAATCTGAACATATCACGAAATGGGAATCTAACAGTCAGATCTATACTATAAAGTCAGAGTAAAATCCACCCCTTATGACAGCTGAGTGCTACATAATAGTTCACATAGAAGGATGAGGTTTGCAAGTCAAACAACACATTTCATAAAGCTATATCCAAACCTGCTTTGCCTTCCACTGGTTTCAATGGACTTTAAACCAGACAGTACACAGCTCCCTACATTTAGCCATTATCCATCCATCGCTGCTGTTCTTTCTGTTTCTACAAAGCTCATTTATGAATGACCGTCTAGCTTTACATAGACACATGCCTTGTTTAAAGAGGCCTTTGTCTGTCCCTATTAACAGTTAAGCAAATTTTAAATAATGCTTAATGATCTTTTTTTTTTTTGTTCCTCACTGAAGGGGGAAAATTTCATATACACATACACACACACACAGAGAGAGAAAATTGCTTACAGGAGCATATCCTTTTGCAAATAAGCTTCTTCAACATTCCTTCATATTTTCCATAGCGAGCTTAGAGGTAACACTGTTTCACAGGCAGCTGCGGCTTCCAAGTCCAAGGCATAATCAATCCTTGCCCCCTGTGTTCATTAAGCATGCAGTTTCACACCCAACATTCGACAACCCAGGCTTGAGCACTGTTTAGAAGCCTGTGATTGGAGAGTTGAGCCAGCCGATGCACCCTTTCCAAGCTTTTGAGGGGCAAAACTGGAAGGTTATTAAAGGCACCCGCAGCAGAGAATCTCTTCAGGAGTTGCTTTGACCAGCAAAAAAAAAAGAGCTGAAGTTCATTCCTCCGGGAAGTCTAATGGGAGCATCTTAACAGCTTGTCATCATTTCTCCATGACAAATGCGTTTGCATATATTTGTCATTATGTTGCTTTAAAAACTCACTTCCTAACATCAGTCTACCAGGTATAAAATTACAAGAAACAAGAGGTGATGCCAGGAAGTCAGAAAAATGCATGGGAAGGAAGAGATAAAAATAATGCCCCACCCTCAGCTGTACAAATTCTCTACAAAAATTGCAAGAATACTTCTACAATACCCAAACAAAGCTTTGTCAACTTCAGTATTCACAATTCTGGTTCCTAAATCTGTTGCTCTTGATTAAACTTGCAATTGTGTTTCATTCCTCCTTTCCTTTCAGGGGGATCTTTTAAGTGTTTTCTTAGCTATTCATTTAATTCATTTATTTAGCTTGTTATATCATCAAAATATTTTCCAGAGTAAATTTTTAGAAGCAGCTAGAGAGACTATGTTCCCAGGTTACAGATATCCTTGTTTAACCATCCTAATTGGGACCGGAATTTCTGATGCTAAACTATGCAGACATTAGGCAAAACATCACGTGACTATACTGCTTAAACATGGCAATTCTGGTAGTTACGGTAGCGGTAGTTATTATTATTATTATTATTATTATTATTATTAATTTAATTTGTATACCGCCCTTCTCCCAGAAGGGACTCAGGGCGGTGAACAGCCAAAATTAAAAAACATACAAATACAAAAGTTAAGATAATTAAAAGAATTAAATCATTGGCTACCCAATTTAAAACCCCAAATCCATAAAATTTAAAATCCCAATTAAAAACCATTTAGGCTAGGCTGGGATTTCACACTCCTGTTCTGTCACGCTCACCCCTGCTTATACTCCCCCTGCCTAGCTCCCCTTATCTCTGCTGTTTTGACCACGTACATTACACTGCCTACACCCACCACCCCTTCCAACCTCACCAGACCTTCAGAGTGCAGGGCAGCCTAAAGGACAGCGATGGGGGAGATAAGGCAAATTACTAAGCTTCACAGTGAGCAGATTTTAGCATTTTTAAAGTTTTTTTTAATCCATGTAACAATAGCAATAGCACTTAGACTTATATACTGCTTCACAGTGCTTTACAGCCCTCTCTAAGCGATTTACAGAGTCAGTATATTGACCCGAACAATTTGGGTCCTCATTTTACCCATCTTGGAAGGATTAGAGACTGAGTCAACCTTGAGCTTGGTGAGATTTGAACTGCCAAATTGCAGGCAGCCAGCAGGAGTGACCTGCAGTACTGCACTCTAACTACTGCGCCACCATGGCTCTAATCTGGTTAATGTCATGTTGCCTGGATTTCTAAAATAAAGAATTCATGACATTAGAATTCTTTTTCGTGCTCTGAATTAATTACATGTTTTCTCTCTTGTCGTTGCCCTCTTGTACCAATATAATCTAGGCCAGGAATCAGCAACCTGCGGCTCTGGAGCTGCATGTGGCTCTTTCATCTCTCTGCTGCGGCTCCTGTCACTCAAAATATGCGTCACAACCGCCAATGTGTGACACCCATCAGCATATAATTTATTGATTTATTCAACCCCCGGTAGGCCAACCATGGATAAATCCAAGAAAAGTTTCAGAAGAGAACATTTAATTCAACTACATATGGTAGTTTTGTGTCTGCTCAAGAAATAGTCAGGTCCTGCAAGGGTTTTGTGGCTCCCGGTGTTTTCTTTTCTGTGGAAAACGGGTCCAAATGGCTCTTTGAGTGTTTAAGGTTGCAGACTCCTGATCTAGGCCAATAAAAATGAACACATCTCTAGTCCAAAGGCAAGTACTTCTAAAGATCTCTAGGTTCCCAGACAACTAAAAAGATCACTAAGTGGTAAATTCAATCTTTCATTATTTCAGCTGAAGTCAATTTACTTCTTGCCTTACTGCCAGACAGTATTCACAAATTAATGTTGGCCCCCACCATATTGCTTTTCCCAAAGACCTAAAAACGGTTTTGTCAGCAGGCCTGGGGAGCATGAATGGAGAAGGAGCCAATCAAGCAGTTGATTTGATTGTGTTGTTGCTGGCATGGATGGGGTGGGTGGAGTTTTTATGTGGTGTTTTAAATGTTGTAAGAGGCCTAGAATTGTGAATTGGTCTCTCTCTCTCTCTCTCTCTCTCTCTCTCTCTCTCTCTCTCTCTCTCTCTCTCTGTGTGTGTGTGTGTGTGTGTGTGTTTAATTAATTAATTAATTAATTAATTTGTTGAGCAGAAACAAAATGACAGCAAATTAAGCAAGAATGACTGAAAAGAAAAAGAAAAAAGGGAAGGGAAGGGGAAAAGGCTATTTAGTTTCCTATTTCCCCCTTTTTGTGCCTCTGCCCATCATTTCTTCTTAAACCTCTTGCCTCTTTTAAAACAAACAGAAGCAGGACATCAATTCCTTCTCCTTTCAGTGCTTCTCTATACTGTACTTTAAATAACAGAGATAGAAAATAATTGTCATGTGGACAAATGCAACCAAATGTTTGTGTGTAGGTTTCAATACTAGACCTTAGAAACAAACTCCGTTAATCTGTGAAACAACTGTATGTATAACTAGATTTGAGAGAGCGCATTTATCCACAACATTTATCACATTAAATTCAAGAAAAACTAAGGGCTACATAGAGACAAACTGAATCTCGAAGAGGTGAAGTTGCCTGAGTCCCAACTGTAAGAGTAGATGCTTTCACTCATGTTGCTAAGGGAATGTCTCCCCATGTGCTGTGTTTATGTTCTCCCCATGTGTATGAGACTCAAGGGAACCTAAGGGCAAGAACATGTAAGGAAACCCAACATATGTTTTCAGTTCTTAATACACCAAAAGGCTGTTATAGCAGCATAAATGGGATAATGGGGTCAAAAGGCCTCATGAGGCCTGAGGAGGCGGAATATGGCTATCCTCACCCTTGAGCTTTCTATCAAAGTCTCCATGGATTGGCCTGGTGAGAGACGGCCGCCCTGGAAACTTTCGGGGTTGAATGATATGCACCTCCTTAGCCACTGTCGTGAGAGGACAGTGGAGCTTGGCAGCCTGACCATGGACTGGAATTTTCCCTACGCTTGTAACATCAACGGTCCCCCACCCTTGGACTGTCTCCCCTGATGGCTATATGTATTCGGTGTCGGAACTACTCGCCCTGCGAGATTCTCCCCTCTCGCAGGTTTGGCCCCCCACATTATCGAGGGCCTATCTCGATGACGGACTTTGGAGTCCGGAGAGATGGCATGGAGCAAGGAAGAATTTATGGGGCTTTTTAGGGAAATTTTTAAAGATTTTAAGGGGTTCTGGGGGGGGTTGTAATTATTCTTTTAAAGATACTGGGAAGACGACTATGGCGGATGGGGGGGGAAATCCACCAGGGTCAGAGCCGTGCCCGGCACAGGGTAATGATCCGGGAGGCACCGGACGAGGGATTGGAAAAGGGATGGGGGGCGATATCTATGAGGGCTGTACCATCGGCACGGTGAATGGGAGGGGCAGATATGGCGGGAACAGGGGACCACATCAGGTGTCGGGGGCTCGCACTTGCTGTTTGAGAGCAATTGCTTGCCCCGGTCCCCAAGGCTCCGCTCGGATACTAGGTGGCTTAGATACTCAGGAGCTGGGCCTTCGGCTGATGCTGTGCAATGCCAGGTCCGTGGTCAATAAGGCCCCCCTCATTCACGATCTTATACAAGAGGGAGGAGCGGACCTGGCGGGTATTACGGAGACCTGGTTGGGCCCGGAGGGTGGCGTCCCTCTGGTGGAAATGTGCCCACCAGGCTTCAGAGCATTCCATCAGCCGAGCGCCCAGGGGAGGGGAGGGGGGTGGCGGTTATTATTAACGAGGATCTGAGTCCGAGGGAGACCACTGTGCCTCAGATAGCCGGATGTGAGTCCCTCCTTGTGAGGTGGGGCCGTGGGGTTCAGATGGGCTTGTTGCTTACGTACCTGGCTCCCTGCCGCGTGGCAACAGCCCTACCTGAGCTACTCGACGTGATAGCCACGGTGGCAGTAGATACACCCAGGCTTTTAGTCATGGGTGATTTCAACTTGCCATCCGTCGGTGAAACGTCTGAGGTGGCTCAGGAGTTCATGGCTTCCATGATGGCCATGGACCTGACCCAGTTAGTTCATGGCCCTACTCACAGGGAAGGTCACACTCTGGATTTGATTTTTGTCTCTGGCCAGTGGTTGAGTGGTCTTGTTATAGGGGATATAGACGTGGAACCCTTGTCATGGACTGACCACTCACTCCTTCGCCTAGATCTTTGAACCACGACCCCTCGCCGCAGGGAGGCGGACCCAATTAGATGGATCCGCCCCAGGCGCCTGATGGATCCTGATAGGTTCCAGACGGAGCTTGGGCCATTTCCTGAGGATCTAGCACATGATTCGGCCGAGGACCTGGTAGCCGCCTGGGATCAGGCGGCTGGTGGGGCCTTGGACCGAGTTGTGCCTTTGCGGCCTCTGACCCGATGCCGATCCCGTGCGGCTCCTTGGTTTACTGAGGAGCTGAGGGAAATGAAGCGCCGGAAAAGACGCCTGGAGAGTGGTTGGAGGGCCAGTCTCGCTGAATCTGATCGAACACTGGTAAGGTCGCATATTAAGGCCTACCTAGTGGCGATAAAGACGGCAAAGTCTAACCACTTTTCCGCCTCTATTGCGTCATCAGGGAATCGTCCGGCCGCCCTGTTTAGGGTGACCCGCGCCCTGCTCCATCTGGGAGTGCGGGAGGATCCCTTAGAAGGCAAGGCGGAGGATTTCGGACAATACCTGTATGACAAAATCACTCAGATCCGGGGGGATCTGGACTCTGACTGGGTAGATCAGGGCAGGGTGACGAGGAACAGTCTTGAGAATGTTATCTGGGAGGAGTTTGATGCTGTGACTCCCGATGATGTGGACAGGATTTTGGGGAGACTTAGTGCGGCCACATGTTTACTGGACCCATGTCCCTCCGGGAGGTTACACGAGGCTGGCTCCAGGGCGTCATTAATGCTTCTTTGAGTGAGGGTCACTTCCCCGCTGCCCTGAAAGAGGCGGTGGTGAGGCCTCTCCTCAAGAAGCCGTCCCTGGATCCAGCAATATTGGCCAACTATCGTCCTGTCTCCAACCTTCGCTTCATTGCGAAGGTTGTTGAGAGTGTGGTCGCGCAACAGTTTCCGCAATTCCTGGAGGAAACATCCTATCTAGATCCGTTCCAGTCGGGTTTCAGGTCTGGGCACAGCACGGAAACGGCATTGGTCGCATTGGTGGATGATCTCTGGAGGGCTCGGGACAGGGGTTATTCCTCTGTTCTGGTCCTATTAGATCTCTCAGCGGCTTTTGATACCATCGACCATGGTATCATGCTGCACCGGCTGGAAGAGTTGGGGGTGGGAGGCACTGTGTTGCGGTGGTTCTCCTCCTTTCTCTCCGACCGGTCGCAGTTTGTGTTGGCAGGGGGGCAGAGGTCGACCTCGAGGCCTCTCATCTGTGGAGTGCCGCAGGGATCGGTCCTCTCGCCCCTTCTGTTCAACATTTATGTGAAGCCGCTGGGCGAGATCATCCGTGGCTTTGGGGTGAGATACCACCAGTACGCTGATGACACCCAGCTGTACATCTCCACCCCAGGCCACCCCAACGATGCCCTTGAAGTGATGTCCCAGTGCCTGGAGGCTGTGCGGATCTGGATGGGGAGGAACAGGCTCAAGCTCAACCCTTCCAAGACTGAGTGGCTGTGGCTCCCGGCATCCCGATATAGTCAGTTGACTCCATCGCTGACTATTGGGGGCGAGTCTTTGGCCCCCACTGAAGGGGCTCGCAATCTGGGAGTCCTCCTGGATAGGCAGCTGTCCTTGGAGGAACATCTGACGGCTGTTACCAGGGGGACCTTTTATCAGGTTCGCCTGATTCGCCAGTTGCGGCCCTTTCTTGATCGGGATTCCTTGTGCACAGTCACTCACGCCCTCGTCACCTCTCGCCTTGACTACTGCAACGCTCTCTACATGGGGCTCCCCTTGAAGAGCACCCGGAGGCTCCAGCTGGTCCAGAATGCAGCAGCGCGGGTAGTGATGGGAGCAACATGGCGCTCCCATGTAACACCGCTCCTGCGCGAGCTGCACTGGCTCCCGGTGGTCTTCCGGGTGCGCTTCAAGGTGTTGGTTATCACCTTTAAAACGCTCCATGGCATAGGGCCTAGCTATCTCCGAGACCGCCTGCTGCTACCAACGACCTCCCATCGACTCGTGCGCTCCCACAGAGAGGGCCTCCTCAGGGTGCCATCAGCCGAACAATGTAGGCTGGTGGCCCCCAGGGGGAGGGCCTTCTCTGTGGGGGCTCCCACCCTCTGGAATCAGTTGCCCCCGGAGATAAGGAGAATCCATGACCTCAATGCCTTCCATCGTTCCCTGACAACCCATCTTTTCCAGTAAGCCGGGTTGGCTTAGAAGAAATTTTTAAATTTTTTAATTAGTTTGTGATTCTTAACTTTCGGCCCAAATTTATATATATTTTTAAATGTTTTAATATTTGTATTCTATGTTTTTTATCTTGGCTGTACACCGCCCTGAGTCCTCAGGGAGAAGGGCGGTATATAAATTGGAAATTAAATTAAATTAAATTAAAAAGTTGGTGTCAAACCTTGTTATTCAGAATACCACCGGGTCTCTCTTCCCTAGTAGTTTCTACCTTACAAAGGGTGCCTTACCTGAAGTCCTTCCCCTAACTTTAATCTCTAAGAGAGATGGGACATCCACAATCTGTACTGTCTTTCTGGTGTATAAGAACTAAAAAAAAATATCCATAACACTATTTCTATATGTTGAGGGGTGTAACTTGAGGATTCAAGCCTTCTTTCTTCCTTGTCCCAAAGATGTTTTTCAAGAGGCAACTGAGCTTTCTTGTCTTTCTTTGAAGACGTTTCACTTCTCATCCAAGAAGCTTCTTCAGCTCCGACTGGATGATGGGGAATGGAAGGGTTTATATTCCTTGCAGACAGCTGGTCATTTGCGTCTTCAAAGAAAAAAAAAAGGAAGTCCGGTTGCCTCTTGAAAAAGCATCTTTGGGACAACCATGACCCGGATGACTGGGAATCTCCATAGACATTCTTTCTTCCTTTTTGACAACATACACTGATTTTCACAAAGACTGGACAAATTAAACTTTGGAAAGAGGGATCTAAATTAAAGTGCAATGCTCCAGTCGGAACACAATATAGTGCTGCTGTCCCTCAAACTGCTTGTGTACAATCAGGCTCAGGATCTTACAGAACTCAAACTTACCAAGGAAAACTGATGATTTAAAAACTATAAATCTGTATTCAGGAACATAATCCAAAATGTGTGAATTGTGCAGCATGTATACATGTAGATCCAAAGTATACAAAGGCATAAGCACAAGTGGCAAAACAAACAAACAAACAAACAAACTCTAACATAAACTCAGAAAAATAAGCCAAATACAGATTCTTAGCTAAAAATAAATATATCAGTTTATGGGCAATATATAGCCTATTCATTTTCATTCAGCTAGCAAGAGTGACTTTGTGCTAAATGAAGAGAACCAAGAGGAATCAAATGGTACAAAGACTAATGCAATTTTCAGCTGCCTACAAGAAAACCAACACTTCCAGTGGAGAGAAATAGAGAAACAGAATCTATAAGGCAAACACTGATACTAGCTAAATACTATAAATAGAATTTGCTAATACCTGCCTCTTGGAAGAACAAACAACTGCATATTCTTTAGAACCAGATGTGGTATTCAGCTGGTTCGGACCAGTTCAGGCAAACTAGTAGCTGAAATCCCCGCCCACCTGTCCCAGCACTATGCCATCCTATTTAGGCACGTTTTTGAGGCCAGGTGCATGTGTGGAAGGCAGGCACGCGTGCGAACTGGGGGCGTGCACGAGGCGAACTGGTAGTAACAAAATGTGAAGCCCATCACTGTTTAGAACAATTTGTTTGCCTTTTATTATTGTTTAAAGCAAGGGTCCCCAACCCCAGACTGTGGTCCAGTGTCAGGCTGCAGCCCATCGGGAACTGGGCCACGCAAACAGCGGGAGAGCAGGTGAGTGGGCAAAGCTGTATTTGTACAAGCAGCGCATGTGCAAAACCATCCCCTCCCCTCTGCCACTGCTGATTCGCAGAGCCAGAAAGGTTGGGGATCACTGGTTTAAAGATTATATTTCAAAGTAATAAGTGTATTTACTCATGGATTCTTAACTTTATTTTATGCATTTTTTTCTCCAACTGATTTTGGGCATTTAACAAAATGAAATTGTGCAATGTTGAGATAGTACTTTGTTTTGCCCACTGTTCAAAATCATTTGTACCTTAAAATTGTGTGTCCACTACAACTCAGATGTGGACAAGTTATCTGTCAGAAGCAAAAATGTCCTGTTTCAAAGTATTCCAATTAAGTTCGTTGTGCCAAATTTGGGGACTCAAAGGACATGGTGAAGAGAAAACAGCTAGATTAGTCCAACTTCAATCTGGGTTTAAAACCATGGAAGTAAAACCAGAGATTCAAGGAAGCAGAGGCAAAGAATAGTCAAGAAGCACACCTAAGTGTAAGTCAACAAAACAGAACAAGGCTGAGATTTAGCAAGCATCTAAGCAGTGAGTGATAGTAAATTCTTCCTCATACAGACCATTAAAAAAAAAAAAAAATTATAGGAAGAAGAAATAGAAGCAAACCCCCCAAACATGTTGCTAGGAGAGATGGAACAGACGGCTCCTGGGAATATTTTTCCCCACTCATCTTTTAAAAAGACATTAGTATCAAGCAAGAGAATAAGAAACTGGAGATTAGCACTTCCGTTTTCATTTATCAGAGGCCAAGACTGGCAATACTATTGAATAATTGGACAGGCCATGATTAAGATTCATGACAAATCCCCTTTTAAAGAAGGCAGAGCTACATCTGTTTTTAATGTAGCTTGACACCTCTGCAAAAATGATGTGTTATTTACTGGATTAAAGGCAAGTAAACAAGTACAATAAAGAAAAACAAATGCACACAAAGAAACTGAGAACAAAAAACCCAGGATGGAGCTTGAATATAGTTTCTTTAGTTGCTTTCTTCTTCTCCTCTGCAAAATATTTTTTATGATAATTCAACTTTCTATGAATTGTATTATTAGAATGTCAATTGATCTGATTTAAATTTATATTTCCATATTATCTATTTTAGTCATTTGTTCTGAGGCATGATTAAACCAAACAGAATTGAATAGAAAGAGCCTCGTTTTAACTACTAATGAGCTTCCAGAAATTTGGGGTTTCCTCATACACTGAGAAAACAAGTACAATCTTGGGCAGAGTTATTAGGTAAAGATCAACCTTCACTTACTGTTCCTGACACTGATGAGCAACATTGCTATTTCTCAACTACAGTTAATCAGCAAAGAAACATCTACTTGGTTTACAGGGTGGGAAGAGGAGAAGAAAGGCTTTCAACTACACCACTCCAAGTGATGCTAATCAATGATTTTGCTCCTGAGGTAAAAAAGGCTGTGACACAAAGAAAGAGAATGGTTAATGGATATGCATGAGTGGAGAGGCATGAGTGAGCAGAGAGATGATGGGGAGGGGCAATCAATTTGCACAAGCAGAAGCCAACTACAGGTAGTTCTCAATTTAGAACCACAATTAGGATAGGAAACTCAGTCACTGAGTGAAGCAGTCATTAAGCAAAATGCCCAGGTGACTGTTTTGCTCAACCACTGTAATCCTGGCACTCCAGATTAGGGTTGTTAAGTGGTCTCCTGGCTCATTAAATGGACAAAGCAGAAAGATCTGCCTGTCAAGTTCAGCTTCCCTCTATATGTGGAAGAATACTGCTCCAGCAGGCTACAGGAATGGAGGTTGGATCTTTGGGATCTGAGTTCCATTTCTCTACCTTGCCAAATGAGTTGATGAACTCCTTTGGCCAGGTAAGCAGTTTCTTTAGCCAGCCCTCAAAGATAAGAGGGAATCCTCTCAGCAGGCAGCAGCAGCTTGCAACTTTTCCTGATGGCTTGCCCATTTAAATTTAATAAATAAATAAATAAATAAATTGACTTTCTGGGGAAGCTGGTGGAGAAGATTGCAAATGGTGATCACATGTTAAGTAGTTGCCAGTGAAAACTAGCTGGGAAACATCCAAACTGTGAGCATGTGACTTTAGGGAGAGAGAGGGGTGTGGCATAGTGTTTTACAATAGCTGGAAGTTTTTTATGGCCATAGAACAACCTTACCAAGTGGGTCAAGTGGTTATTAAACAACCGGTCATAAGTTAAGAACTACCTGTACTCTATTGTTTAAATCATACTAGCATGAGGAAGAACTCTACAGCTTCTGGAGAATGTTCATGAATGTACAAGAATACATACACCAAAGACTTCATTGGTTAAATAAATACTTTGCAAAGTTAAAATCCTCCCAATTGAAATTGATTTGTTTTCTACACTTAAATACAAATATGGAAATGAACTTTATTTTAGATGAAGACCAGCACAATTTATTGGAAAATTGTAGATTGCCTAAGAATCTGTAAAAGTATTCCTCTGTTAGTAACATAACAACAGAAACTACAGTCGTATGCTACATTGCATTAAATTCATCACTGATACAGCCAGAAGGACAGTATTCTGGGGATGGACACCATTAAGGTCTGAACCTGGGAACAAGCAATTTCCAGGTTATAGATACTATTACATCAGGGGTGTCAAACTCAATTTCATTGAGGGCGGCATCAGGGTTGTGTTTGACCTCAGGTGGCCAGGGTGGGCATGTCCAGCTTGATGTCACTTGTGCTGGGGGCACCAGTGGTGGCCCGAGTGCTCTGCCAGCGAAAACGGGCTCCCAAGGTCTGTTTTTGGCTTCAATGGCCTCTTGCAACCCTCTGCCAACAAAAATGGAGCACGGGGGGGGGAGGCCCTCGCAAGCACCGTTTTCACTGGCAGAGACACCATGGGCTGGTCCTTCGCTGTTTCCAGGGTGGCCCTGCAGGGCAGATCTAAGCCCCTCTGGGCCTTGAGTTTGACACCCCTGTATTACATAAACATATGTCAGCTTGCCAAATATCTGTTAATTCAGAAGGGTGGAAGGAAACAACCTTATACATTTATACAACTATACAAAATATACAACTTACGGATGTCTTTGCTCCATACTGGGCAATTAACTTCTGAGTTTGAGGCTTTAAACATAGTTGAGTGGTATTTGGAAGTACTCCTCCAAATCTAGCAATGAGCAGAATTAAGGATAAGGATCTGTAGACTTGCAATTTACTGCTGAGACTGAGCATGATACTGATAAAACACTAAGATCTACAGCTAAACAGAAGCTAATGCTGTCGTGTTCATGAAAAATTTTTTTATCCTTATTCACTGCAGCTTATAGCATAAATTTAAAAAATACTGTATAAACGATGTCATTTGCACACACAAAATGGGTCAAGGAAAGCAAACTATAAAAACAATATTGTGCCACTAGCCTTGCTCCTTTTATACCAGTGTTGTGATGTCACAGGGACATATGAAAGGCTGCAGAGCTTGCAGTGCAAAAAGGGTAGGGCAAAGGACCCAGAGGGAGTTGCATCATGCAGTGCAGAGGGATGGCTGACGTAGATCTGAAAATGCATGGACAGCTAAACATGTTAAGCAAACTCAGCCAATTATCTTCCTTTCTCTCCCTCTCCCTGTAAGATCAGTGAAGGGGGAAGGAAGGGAGAAAGAGGGAGTTGGTAGCTAAGCAACGGGCGAATAGCCCTGAGAGAGGAGGGAGAGAAAGTGTGAAACTGAAAAGTTTGGATATTATTAGTTGTTTCCCTAATTTCTGTAAATAGATTGGTACACAGTAAAATAAACAAACAAAAAATAAATAAAAAATCCTCCAGGGCATATCTGTCTCTGGGAAGCAACCTTAAAGGCACAGACACATTCCACTGTAAAAGAACCTATGATCAAACTATGACAGATGGGAAGGAAAGCTCAGAGCATATCTGATACGGTTTGGTCTTTGCATGCACATAAAAAGCTACAACAGTGACAGATAGGCTTTCCAGCTTCCTCTGGAATTTTCCCTCTCTCAACTGTATTGAAAATACTGGAATTAAGCACCTAATTAATACTTTCACTTCAAGTAAAAGAAAGCCTTTTAACCAGGGTGGATTTGATTTAAATCAAGTCAATTTAAATCACGATTTAAATCATTAGTAAAAAGGCTTGATTTAAATCAACTCGATTTAAATCATAATTTTTAAAGAGCAACTATCATCTCTGTCCCACAGCAGCTCCTCCTGATCTGCTGTTGACTCACCAACAATCCTAATATTGCAGAACATATAGCCTTACGCTACATTAACTATGCTCCATTTCATGCTGAATAAATTAATTATTAATGTATCTTAAATAAAAAACTATCTTTAGATAGATTTTTACTTCAAAAGCATTTTATTAAAATAAATTTGATAAAAATAAAAAAAATCTGATTAAATAAAAAAATCAAATTTTTAAATTTATTGTTTAAAAAAGTCATTTATTTTTATCCACCCTGCTTTTAACAGAACTTAGTGAGTGAAGGGGACTCCCCAATAAACTTTCAAGTTAAATACCTCCAACATGCCTTTGGGATACTCAAGTACCCCAAAACTGGGATTCCTCTCAGTCTTCTCTTGTAATGCCAAGACAAACTTGAAAAGAACACTGAACCAGAGCAAAGTGAAGCAATGTGATTGTTCTGCTTTGAACTAAGAAACAAAAAGACTACTGTTACTTTGCAAATCAAATGTAATGGGTTTCTTTCTTAGAAGCATCGTTGAACTGAAGCATTATTGCAAAGTTTTGCACAGCCCTATTATTCACATCTATCTTTAGACCACTAAAGAAGGTACAGATTCACATGGCACAAATGAATATGTATAAGGATATAGATGGCCATAATTAATTCTTTCAATAGACAAAAATGCCAGGCGTAGAAAGCACTTGTTGTGTAACTCATAAAAAAACAAAACAGTACTCTACTATTTATTACAGAATGGAGATCTGCTCCAAATCTCAATATAGAGCCAGAGAGTAAAGAAACACCAAACATTCCAAAAACAGTGTTATTCTGTAGACATACTACAATGAATGAACTATAGGAAACCCAAAGATATATAGCTTTATCCAAAATATTAGGAATTTATAAATCCACAAGTACTGAGAAGAACAATAAGAGCTGAGGTGGCGCAGTGGTTAGGGTGCAGTACTGCAGCTACTTCAGCTGACTGCTAGTTCAGCAGATCAAATCTCACCGGCTCAAGGTTGACTTAGCCTTCCATCCTGCCGAGGTGGGTAAAATGAGGACCCAGATTGTTGGGTGCAATATGCTATTTAGTATACTGTCTTTGGTGTAAGCCGCCCAGAGTCCTTGGAGAGTGGGCAGCATAGAAATATGAATAATAAAATAATAATAAATAAGTAAATTGATCTTTCTTTAATTGACAGAGCAGGATACCTAGCTAAACTGTAATACTCAGCAAAATGTACACTAATTAGAAAATGTTAAAATAAAAATTTTATAGAGAACAGGAGCATCACATAAAGATGAAAGGAAGCGTCATGTTCTGAAATGCAAGAAACTCAGGAAGTCTTAAATCCCATGTTAACTTAGAATCATTTTATCACAAATGCACATTCTTAAAATGTTATTAAGCCATTTTAATTGTGGGCATGAAGTGGTGTGTGTGTGTGTGTAAGTGAAATGTCACTTTAAATTCCTGCAGGCAAATATTGATTAAAACAAGTGGTGAGGTATAGCAATATTTTTCTCATTTGTTCCTACTTACTATTCCCTATGCCTGATGTCTATGGATAAACAAATTAACTATGTTAGCTTCAAGCTGCTCTAATAAAGAGACCTACTTTCTTTCCTTCCATGAAAATGAAGGACCTTCAGCACAAATAAACCTAAGACTATCTGTATCTGGAATGTCCTATTGCAGGAGCTAAAAACTGGAAGCACAACTGGGGCACACTTAGGTCCAAGGGGATTTCCATGCATATAATCTGGGTTACTAAAGTGGGTACCCATGCTTGAATGCTCACTTACATCATTCTATCTGTCTCTAGACAGCAAAACTAGTGTTACTATTCTTACATTCTCCTCTTAATTTCTTGCAGAAAGACACTGGTAGTCTCTACAACAAAGTAGCTTCCCTCCCTCCCTTTCACTGCTTACTTAATGTTAGCTTGTATGCGTTTTGTAAAATTTTAATTAACAACATTTGGAAGCAGTGGAAGAAAGTAGCCCATGTTGAACTGTGTACAGCATGGGTGGGTTCTACTTACCTTTACTCCTGGTTCGCATCATGCCCGCGCGTGATGCACAGATCATTTATGATGACGTCCAGGTCAGTGGGCAGAGCCTTCAGCCGGTTTTACTACTGGTTCACTGAACTGGGCGCAACCCACTACTGGTGTACAGGTAGTCTTTGACTTACGGCCACAATTGAGCCAAACATTTATGCTGCTAAGTAAGACAATGAGTTTTGCCTTATTTTATGACCTTTCTTGCCACACTTGTGAATCACTGCAGTTGTTAAGTAACACAGTTGTTAAATAAATCTAGTTTTCCCATTGGTTTTGCTTGTCAGAAGGTTGCAAAAGGTGATTACATGATCCTATAACAATGCGCCAATAACAACAGCCCTGTTCTAGTTAGTATCTAATATTCTGGATGTGCAGTATTTTAAGTTATTTGATTGAGGAACTTCAGAGTGGTGCTACATTTGTATACCAAATGCTCTGAAGTACTTTTTTTGCCTTTGAAACTCAAGCACTGTTCATCTTAAATATGAAACTGTACCTAAGATCATCTTAAGAGTTGGTTCTCAGACTGATAAAGATTCAAACAACTATTATATAATCAGATTTGCCATTATATATTAAGAGAACTGCTTTACTCCTCATTAATTGTAATACTGTGAGAAAGAGGAAGTTTCTGCCCAAATGAAGATATATTGGCTCCAACAAGAAAGTTAATTTCTTTGCTGGAATTCTGGCACCTTTATTCCTTTTTAGCTTAATAAATCATGAGAATTGCCCTTGAAAAAGATTTTCAGATCAGGAAGCTGCCAAAAGCCCCAATAATAATAATTAGCACCTGTAAGTACAAGGAACTCGATAAGATCACTCGTGGGACTAATATATCAAGTATTTCATTGGTAATTATCCTTAGTATTTATAATCTGACCTTTTTTCAAGTCCAAGCTGATTATTTAAATGCATACAGCTGCCATCATTAAACTGATAAAAACATTATTGCACTGAATTGTAAATAATACAAGTTGATTGTAATGATTATCAATTATTAAGAACTGTAATTAAATTGAAAGTTGAAATTTACATCTTATCATACGCAAGAGAAGATTTCTGCAAGAGAACTCAAAGGAAAGCAACTGACAGGCAGCGATGCATTTATTAATCAAAGCACATACAATCCCCTCTTCTGTTTCATCTATTAAAAATAACTGAATCATGATTTCCAAACATGAACAGGACTAAAGTGAAACCATTTCAACAAACAAGCAATCCTTAAAGAGAAATAAGTAGGCATTGCAGTCAGCAGAGATGTAGTGTTATTATGATAAAATAATAAATGGGCGTCATAAATGGATTCCATAAAATGTAATATATCCAGAAAGAACAGGAAGATTAGGCAATAGATCTATGTAAGTAAATTAATGCTTTACATGTAAGTAAATTCTTAATTATTTTATATCTCTGCAGTTCCATTTAAATGTTCCCTTTACCTTCCTATTTTTCTTAATAAAAAGAAAAAAGCATGACTTGAAATACAATTTGGCTACAATTTCTTGCATGCTGCTGTCAGTTTCCAAATATTCTGCACCCCTAAAAATACGGCTAGAATTGTGCCTTAGGAAAGCATCATTAAAGATCTCTTCTCCCAAACAAATTTCATATTAAGTATTCAGATAAATACACCAGCAACAGTCTTATTAAATTAAATTTTAAATTATTAAATAAAAAGTTTGTAACCTTCAGATTTTTTTAAAATTTCTGAACAGTTTCTCTGTATTAGATTAATCTCTGATTGTCTATTGTGGTGGCATTGTTATTCATATTTTAATACCCTTTCTGTATCTGCTGCAAAGCTACTGCTAGCCTAAACTTCTCTCCATCATATTAATGGTGCTAATGGAATTCCATTTGTTAAAATGTTAAATATCAAGAAAAAAATTGTTTGCTCATGCTCAGATTACAGATTCAGTCATCTGTCACATAGCATGCATTCTGTACAATTTATTAAGCAAAACACCTACCATTGCTGGCAGTCATGATCTGCAGCAGTCCAGTGATGCTCCCTAATCTGAAAGTGACTGCACAACACACGCCTGTGTGCAGTCTCTCATCAGTTTAAAAACCAGTTCCTCCTCCTCCTCCGAAGTCCTAGTGCAAGAAGCTAGTGCTATACAGTTCCAAAATGAAAGCTGCTTATGCAGATAAAGAAGAAAGACTTGCTCTGTATAGCACAATCATCCCCCTCTCTGGAATAAGAAAGAAGGCGGTAGAAATATAGCATTTCTACACAAACCCTGATTTGAAAACCTTTATCCAAAAAGCTCCCTTTACCAACCTAAAGGATTTCCATTTTGAATTAGTACATGTGCTTCTCAGCAGAGTATTTATTGGAAAGCCGGCTTAATTCAAGCGGACACGATCATTCAGAAGCAGTATCTTTTTGTGTCCGACTTCTGTCTTGCTTTAAGTAAAATGGGATGACTTTTGTAATTTTTAGATTGAAATGCACCATTCACAACAAATTCATTAATTTGTGTTTTTGTCAACATCAATTGTTTTTCTCTCAAAATAGGAATGTTTCTATTGACTTTTATGCACATTGCACTATTCATCTCTCAGAATTTGAAATAAGCACTCTATTGATTTTTGAACTCCCTCAGCTTAATAATGGCAAAATCCAAATAATGTTTGCCTTGAGATTCCTTATATATTAACTGTTATTATCTAATTCATTCTGGATGGAGATGATAGTAATCTAGCATAATGTGAAAGCATCTATTTGGAATTCCTGCTTTTGTTTTGATGTTTTAAAAAACCCAGGTGGGAATCATCTTCTCAGATATCTACACAGACCTGTATAATCTAATTTCTTTTTCATATTATTTGCCAAGAGTTGCCATGGTGAAGAAACTACATAACTGTCGTATTTATTTATACTTTTATTTATTTATCATCCCTCCTCTTCTTAAATACGTATCTGTGTACGGCTCACAATAAATCACAAAAGTACATTTTAAAAACTTGTAAAACATAAGCAAAATACATTAATCAAAGCAATTATGATACAATGCCAAAGCAATTACACCTTTATTGGGCTGAACAAATAGACCAGCATCTGGGGATACAACCAGGCTTCACAACTGTCTGACAAGCTATTGGGAGGCTTTTCACACACATCTTAAAAAGCACAAATTCTTCTTGTTCTTTTGAAAAAAGGGTTATAGTCAATCATCTGCATAGCTGCCTCAAAATATGACCTTTGATGGACCAACCACACAGATATTTCCATGTTTATCCAAAGTAGATCAATACAGAGATAAGGACATGGTTGAGATGATCATTTGTGAGTTTAAAAAAAATCAGTAAACTGGACTATTTTGCTCCTGGTATCTATAATGCTTCTGCTAACTGGTTAGCCAAGCCATAATAAACCATATACAGAGGAATATTCATATACAGAGGAAAATTGATTTTCCCCAAGTAGTTAAAAAACCGCACACACTAAGGAATGTTATATGGACACATTACTTCACCCAAATGCTCATTTTCAGTTTTACAATCCAGGCTATGAAGTTGGAATGAACCAGAATATAGTATTGCTTTCAAGGCTAACTTGAGAAAAGTATTCCATACTTCAGCGACTCCATATATGGAACTGCAGCTTTAAACAGTACAATTTATTGATATTTGAGAAAATATGAACTACTGTTTCCAGATTTGGGGAGCATGACCAGGAATGATCAGCATACATTCTTGTTAATTTCCATGCCTATCAATATGGCTTTCTTTATACTAACCCCTGAACGAAATGCTATAAAAGAATTGTCACATTTGATTATAAAAATCAAAACCAGAAAAATAAGTCTTGACTTAAATACCATCCTATTACACTAGAAAATGGAACAAATAAACACTTGGGTGGCATAGTTATCAGACTGCAACATTCTGTAGCACACTGCTGTAAATAGCAGAGGGCAAAGTGAATCTCATCTGAGTGGCTGAAGTATAACAGATTTCTCAATCCTCAAAAAGCAGGGGAGGGGGAAATAGCTTCTTTGGAAAGTAAAGCTTTAAAGGCGGAGCTATAGAACCAGAAATTCCTCTCTACATTAATTCTAAACCCTTGTTTTTAAACAAGACAATTCATATACCTTCACTTTCATCAGAAAAGAATCAACGCCAGCTGAAATTGTTTTTAAAAAAGAAAGAATTGGTTCTAAAGAATAATATGCAAAGGTTTGCATCACCTCAATTCACATCCAGAAATAAATTTCTACTGAAAGTACAAAAAAGGCTGTTAACAGAAAAAATAATTAGCTGAGACCCTGAATCCAACAATTTGCAGATCTCTCTCTCTTTCACACAGACACATAAACACATATGTGCACAGATAGAATATTAAGAACCAGTGAGAAATCCAGCTTGCATCTTAGCACCATTTTCTGCTATAAAAAACTGAAAAACCTTCCTGTAACCTAGCAACTATGGCATATCAGCAAGATAAAATCCTTCTTCCTGTTACATAAAGTAAAGCCTGGTTCACATCACCATTTGTATCTAACAACTGGCATTTTATTTCTACTACTATAAAAACATAAAGCCATTCTTCATAACAATCATAAAGCGGAGGTCAGTCACTGAAGCTATTTTCTCTAAAATACTATTCCTTGGATCGAGCATTTTAAAGAATGAGAAGGCCCAAATAACTGACTAGCACTTTGGAAGTCCTCTTGGACTTCTATTCAAGGAGGACTTTTTGCACATCATCATATTGTGTGACAATTGTGAACTTTTCTGCAATGGGATGCATTACTCACTGCCACTCAACCCTTAGTCATCTCTTGATGAAATTACTGCTATGACCTGTAATAAGCCTATCCTTGAAGAGCATTCAAAGAAATTACAATTGGTCCATAACTCATGCTTATGTAGTTATGGGTGTGCCTTGTGGCACTCATGTAAAACTTGTCACCTTCAAGACCTATACAGTTTACACAGTTGGGTATTTGCTGAATGATTTTTTCCAAATAACACTTGCCTGCTCAATAAGATGTAATTGAGTTGTTTATGTGTCCCTTTGACCAGAAGCCATCATCTTCAAGTGTCAGAGAAGCATACTTTTTTCAGTCACTGCCTTCTTCTATGGAACAGCATTCCACCTTCCATGATAACTGAACATCTCCCTTCCTTTCTGATCTTCAGAAAATTTGTGAAAACATGGCTGTTCCACTAAATTATGGAATTTGATTCGCTATAAATAACACTCCGTTTTTTTCTTCTTCCAGTTTTATGTTATCACCAGTTATGTCTTTCAGTTTTATGTTATCACCAGTTATGTCTTTCAGTTTTATGTTATCACCAGTTATGTCTTTCAGTTTTATGTTATCACCAGTTATGTCTTCCAGTATTATGTTATTACCAGTATTATAATGTACATTTTGTTTTTAAATTTGACTTTGTTTTTAATCCCAATTACATATTACGACTTGTATGCCACATATAGTGAGCTGAGTAGACCAGCTCTAAACCATGTAAATAACAAATATTGCCTTTCTATTCAGTTGAATCTATTTTTGCAAATGGTGGAGACTATTTTTTCCTTATCACAATTTCTACATAATTCATTTATTACGCACTGATCACACATAAATCAATTGTATTTTTTGGACTATAAGACACTCCGGACTATAAGATGCACATTAGCTTTAGAGGAGGAAAACAAGGGGGAAAAAAATCTGCCTCTGCCGCCTGTTCGTCACCTCTGCGGCCCATTTGTTGCTGCGGCTCGTTCATCGCTGCCCATTCACTGCCACTGCCCGTATGCTGCCACTGCCCATTCGCCACTGTTGTGGCCCATTTGCCGTGAACAGGCGGTCGCAGTAGGCAGCGGCGGCAATCTCTGCTGCCTAGAACAACTGATCAGCGCCGTACCAACCCCCTCCCCCCCACTGCAATATTTTGCTCTAAGACACACAGACATTTCCAACCACTTTGGGGCGGGGGAGTGCATTTTATAATCTGAAAAATACGGTAATCAGCTTTGTCAAATTACCTCCACCACTCTAATATATACACGCACAGACACATGTGTGTGCACGCACACATATACACAAATAAACTTACTTACTTCCCGAAGTGAGGATATAACACGAACTATGCCTTTGCATCCACAAAAACTATTATTTCTCAACCAACAATTCCTTCGTAAGATGATCCTCACTGTTATCTCACAAATCCCAGGTGAATCTATACATTTCCAGGGTAGATAAATGTACCTGACCTATTCCTCCAATGAATAGGTCCTTTCATCTCCTTTCTCTAAGTTAAACACTTATTTATTGATTGCACAAGACATCAAATCCAGCATGAATCTCTTATATCTAGCACTGTATTTTGGAATACATTTACGGTTGCAATGAATGCCTGTTAAATTCTAAACTAATCCTCAAAATCCAACATCTCTGTTCAATGGTAAACATATTCCTTTGTCAAACAAAAGCATCTTAATATTTGCTATTTAATGTTAAGCAAAACATTGTACAGCATAGCTATCATAGTATGTGTCATTTTTCAAAACAGGATTCAAGCAGAACTGCTGCTCTGACAATGGAAGTTTGTCCCGTAAAATATTTCATTTTAGTCACAATCTAGCTGCACAAAAACAATTTCCCCCAATCTGGTATTCTCCAGAAGTTGGATAGGATACATAGGAATTATAATCCAAAACATCTGAAGGGTAACATGTTGGGGAGGCTAATCTAGATAATCTTCTAACTATCATAGCACATTATTTTTACCAACACATTACAGACTTTAAATAAGGTAGTGAAGTATTTTGTTTACATTAAAATTTAGTCCCCCTCAAACTATGAAATAATTGAGCATGCAGAGGTAGCAGAAATCACATGGGCATAAAACATACCACTACTTCTATAATTCTGAAAATATTCTAATATTGCATATGGACTAATTCATTGGATTTCAGCCAGATTTATTTACAAATTACCATATATTAATAAAAATGTCTATATATATAATGAAATGTCCCCTCCAAAAGTAATATGCCAAAGTAGAAAAGCATGATGCTCATAGTTTAATCAATAAAAGAAAATTTAAAACAATTTTAAAGGCACTAAATCATTGATTTAATCTTATTTGAAGAAAACACTATTACTCACCACCAGCTCCCTGAATCATGGTGCCTGATTTCTGGACTTCATCAAATTTTGTAAAAATTATGTTCAGCCTGGTTTGAAAAAAAATGAAGAATAATGATTTTGGCAGTACTTAAATGACATCCAAATAAGGCATATTTGTGCCTTTAATTTTAAGTCCTTTTCTTCTTCTTCTTCTTCTAATTAAATGTAAATGTTAAATGAAAACAAAAAAAGAGACATTTTTTTAAAAAACATGGACTTTCAAACCGGTACATAAATTTTACTGTATTCCTCTTACCCTGACAAAATTTAGTCCATTCTTCAATCTTAGTTTTAATTTACTGAAACAAAAGATACAGGTAGTCCTCAATTTATAGATGATTGTTTAGTGATAGGACAATGAAACTCAAAAAAAGCTATTTAGGACACAAACTCCAATATCTGGGACCCCCTCTCTGTTGTCACATGACCACATTTTGGGCTCACGTTCACAGCAGCAATTTATGACATTTTTGTGGAAATTGGTATTTACTTTTGATTTCCAGCAAAAAATATCCTATAGCGAACAATGGATTCACTTTATGACTGCTATTTTTGCTTAAAGACTGCCACAATAAGGTTATAAAACTGAGTCTAGTCATGTGGTAACCTCCCTTAAAATCATCACAACTTATGATCAAAATTGTGGACTCGATTGTACATTGAAGACTACTTATACATCATTTTCCAGGAACATACACAAATAAAATGCCACTACTTCAGGATATGTTACGTTTTAATTTCATTATTTTTAAGATAGTATCATAAAAGTTGCTTACAATAATCTAATTTTTTTAAAAAAACACAAGTGGACTTCAAAACCTAACAAGTGAACAAAATTCAGAAAAAGAAGCTTTTCACTCACCGAGACTGTGGCAATCCTTTTTTGCTGAGATCAGCTCTTACACGTTCACCTACATGTCTGTAGATTTCTACAAGGCTATTTATTGCTGCATCACGAACCTAATCATTAGAGAATAACAAAGGAAAATATTTTATATGTTGCAGTTTATGACTAATTTATGATTAAAAATAGTTATAGTTAATTTTAAGACAATGGCTTTAGAAATCACAATAGGTTCATCTTCATTTAGTTTCCTTGAAATGACCATAGTTAACATAAATCAGTATTCCCAATGACATCCAGGCAACAAATCATAATTAAACAAAAGCACAAATTTTCAACATTCTTCTGAAAGAACCCAAGATTCTTAAAAGCTTAGTGTAATTAATGCTAATAGCCTACTTGCTATATTATAGCTTATTGAAAAATAATTTCTATACAGGTATGGTAGTTCACGACCAGTCACTTATATCACTGTTCGAAATTACAATAGACCTATCAGGGGTCTACTTACTGTATGACCCAGATTTGAAGTTCTGACAGTTGAACCACCGCCTGTAGTCACATGACAAAACTTTGGGGGCCGGGCAAAAGGTTGCATTTCTGTCTGTTTGCAGCATCCTGTGGTCGTGTGATCATGTTTTATGGCAGTTTTGCTGAAAATGGCATTTACTTCTGGTTTTCAGCAAAAGCATGCCCATAGCAAACAATTGTATTGGAATTGGAAATAAAAAGGGAGGGGAATTTTTACTGGAATTTATTTCTGCATGTACATTTCCTGCTTACCTGAGAACCAGGTTATAATGGTTCTTCCCACTATCATTTCCCCACATCATCTTTCCTGTCTACAAGGGCACTGTTCAGAAAGCACTTCATGATTTGATGTTGTGGTGAAACAATACAAAGCTAACAACTGCACTTCTTAGAGAAAAAAGCAATTGCTGAAACAAGCCAATTGGCTTCAGACACCATGGCCAGTTATCCAATTAAATAAACTTTCATTGAGTACCAGTAATCAATGTGTTTGTATATTTCAGTATGTCTTGGTCGGGGGGGGGGGGGGGGATTCTCTTTGTTTTTCAATAATGAACATTCATAAAAGTCATTATTTTAACCAAGTATTAAATCAATCACAACTGGATGGGTTTACTATTTATTTATCCATCCATCCATGAATTATTTTACCTTCCACTTAAATGAGTAGGCAAAGCAAGTAACAACGATTAAAACAGAAAGTACAGAAAGTTCCAAAATGAAAGTTAAAATCAAAGTAAAAAATCAACAAATAAAAGAATCAGTCTGATAATGGTAGAATATAAGAGGAAAGAATGAAAGAGTGAGTGAACAAGTAGACAAGTGAGTGATTGGTGGAAAAGATAGCCCTTTACAATTTTCTAAATCTAATGATAATAGGCAACAAATGCAACTCCAAAAATAGTTCACTCCATGGCAGAAGGACTTCTCCTGTGTGGTAAAATAAACTAATCTCTGAATGGAAGTATCTGGCAAAGCATCTTTTTTCACAACTTAATGTGAAAGCAACCCCCCCCCCCCCCCCCGTAAAAGTATCAAAGAGGATGTCATCATTATTCATCCAATTACAGAGAAAATTTCTGAAGACTTTGAGAAACAATATCAGAGCAGATTAATAGACAAGCTGGAACTGCCTAAGGAGATCACAAGCCACGGAAGTGTCTGTAGTAATAAATATATGGCATATATAAGGTGCCACAAGACATTTTGCAATCAGTTGCTACAGAAAACTCATCTGGCTAACTCTATGGTAATATGTATGTGCATATAATTAACTATCCGACTTTCAGTAGAGCCTCTAGCACAATCAATCACATTTCAACCCTTCCAGCCTTATACCCTGATTTGTTAACCATAGATAACAACAAAAATGCAGAGATTAGTACATTAATAAAAAGGAGCCCATTTTCCCTTAGCACTAACATAGAATAGTGCTAAGTATATTCCTAGAGAAAGAAAATATCCTCTTTGAAAAATCAGCATACCAGTGCAGCAGATTGTTATTAGAGGAATCAAACTCTGTTTCTCTTGTATGTGCAGATTGCTAAATTTTGTCAATATATTTACAATACACCTGCAGGAGGAATGAAATATGTGTCTTGCCATCATGCTTAACGGAAGAAGCTGTTAAACAATCTTTTAAAATTTCATACTAAAAAAAAATTCTGTCTTTTCTAAATTTTACAGAGAGTTTGGGTTTCCTACCTTTTCTAGAGATAAGAAATAATCAATATTACTTGGTTTTTTTAAAATAGGGGGAATGAGGATTAAGTGAAAGTAGATTAAGGCAAACGAAAAGCAAGTTCTCATGCTGAACAGCAATATAAGCTTGGCATTTGATTTTATCTTGACATGATGTGTGAACCCAGCCATAGTGGTTTGTAAATCTAGACTATAGTTGTTAAGTGTGAAAGAGGCCAATGTAGAGGCCATTATTCAGCCAATAATGGTTAAATGTTTAAAACCAATTAATTTTATTGTTTATTAGATTAATTTAGTCCGTACTATCATCTTATTTAATGTTTTTAGGTCTTTTGATATTTTTTCTAGTTTTGTGTACTTCTCAGATTCCATTGGAGTTAGGCTGCCAATAAATTTAAATAAATAAGATAAATAAAATCAAAAGAAGTGAATTATTCATAGGAGCAATCTTGGTCAATATAATACATTGCATCAGATTTGGCATCCACTTCAGACTCAAGGCCTAAATCTAAAGCAACTCACACTTTTTTAAAAAACAAACAAACAAACTTTTAAACAGGTACAATAGTTTGCTTAAACTGAACTTTTGAATTCTGCATCACAAGAACCTCTAATACACTAGAAGGTCACAGAGGTGAGATGGGTGGTGTAGAAATTTGATAAATAAATAAATAAGGTAGTTATAATGAAAATATAATTTGAATGGCCTTATAAACGATGTCATAATAGGTCAATGTGGCTACCTGTCTTTGATCAGCATCAAATACTGATTCAGAAGGGAAGTTCCAGTTCAAAAAGAGGTTAAAATTCAAAATTGATCTAGGAACAACGCGCATACACATCCAGACATTAACAATAGCATTTCTAGAAAATACTTTCCTCTTCTGTATTTTTCTCTCACAGAGCTGCAAACGTTTCTAATTAATCCTCCATTCTTCTTTCCCACAAATCATACTCATCCTGCCAGCCATCTTCACTAGGCCTCTATCCTCATCCCAAACGGTCCTTCCACCCTGTTCTTCCACCTTTCTGGCCTATCATGGCTGAAAGCTCTCTTTGTCTCCATGGTAACCACAGGTAAGCCACTGTTCTGCAAGACTGGAGGGAAGTAAGGCTTTGCCAACAGACTGCCCAAGGTCTTAGCATCTTGAGGAAAAGAATGATCACAGGAGGGCCAAACATACATATTAAAGGATATTTTTGTGCATCCTCCCACCAAATTATTTACATATATATGTATATTTTTTCTGAACTGTCACTGTTCAAAGCTACACAACTGCTGATAGGCAAAAGTTCTGGAACTTGGACTTTCATTACTGGCCTTACGTATTTCACCCATGCCCTGGGACAGGAAGAATCAACTTCAGGATCCCTAGGCAATTCCAATACCTCACAAGTAGTGCATCTCATTCCCCAAAAGAAATGAATAAAAAGGTAGATAAATAGACAGTCATTTTTGTGTGTGTATAGATGAAAAGAATGTATTTAAGAGGACTACTAAAGAATAGGGCCATGCTGTTGGCCCCATCTCCAGAGACCCAAGTATTAGTGAAGAATTACCCATGAAAGATTGTTATCTGCATTCAGAAGAGTAGCACTACAGAACAGATGGAAGGAGAAAAATTAAATGTCACAGTTTTTTTGTCACAGTCAGTAGCATTTCCTTTGAACAACCCAACAACTCATTTGCCTTACAGCAAGAACATGGGGCACCTGGTTTATTCCCTCTCCTGCAGGAAAATTGGAGGAAAAAAGATAAAGATTTAAAATATTATTCTAAGTCAGTTTCTTCCAACTTGGTGTCTTCCTGATTGGTTTGGACTACAATTTCTAAAAATTCTCTGCCATCTTGGCCAATACATATAGAAAGTACCAAGCTGGACAAAACAGTTCTAAATAAATTTTGAGCTATCACACATAAACAGGAAATGATGCCTTTAAATAAAATCATTCAATACTTGATGTTTAGTTAATCATCATAGATTTCATGACAGACTGAGGGAAAATAAAAAATATATATTTAATTAAAACAGCCGTGCAAGTTTATTTTTTACCATTTAAATATCAATAAAGTAAGCCCCAGAAGCAAAACAATGGTTTTATGGATTTAGGGGGAACTATTCATTGGTGTACTTATCAAAAGCTTTTTTACAATGCCCAATTCCAAATTTCTGGGTAGGATACAATAATATAGAACAGTATAAAAAAGGCATCCCAATTACTTCATTTCATACAATTAAAATTCAATAATAAAATACTTGATGGCCCCAAAAGAAAGCTTAGGCACTCCTGCTAAGAGCCAGATCAATATACAAAAACATGGCCAAGGTTATACTTGGCTGGAATTTCTTAACAGTGGTTTCATGACATGTAATAAAGTTTATGATGCGGCATTTATTTTTTTAGTCCTACATTATGCTTTCCGCTCAAATGAGTTATCTGAGCAACATGGAAATCTTTGCAGAAAAAAATTAGAAACTCAAAGGCATTGGAGCTCTTGCCTATAATATTTAAATCCTGGCATCTATTCCAGGGGTAGTGAATGAAGATAACTGCATTTTTTTCTTACAGCACAATTAAACGTTATAACTGTTATATGAAGGAGGGAAGCAGAAGGTGAAAAATCATGAGAAAAATTAGGATTTGGAATAATACAGCAAAGGTCTGAAATACATAAAATATCAAATATCAAAGTGTTTGATACTAGGTATCATTTAAGGTATGACTCATTTAAAAGAACAAAGGAAAAAAACCACAAATAAAACCCAACAATTATTCAAAAGCAAATCAATTTAAAAATCAATGGTCTTTTCTACTTCATTTCAACTAGAAATAAGAATACGGTTATCCTTTCAGACTACCAAATTTCCTCCCAAACTATATCACTCCAAGGCTGTCTGGCAGTTTCTAAGATTAAATCCACAAATCCAGAAGCAGTGCGAAGTATTCCAGATGTTGGGTTGAACACTCCCCAAAATGATGGATTGGGTGACTGACAGTCCATATATTGCAATTAACAGGACAATGCTGATTCACTGTGGCTTTTTATCTATTAGTGATAGATTATGTTCTGATAAGATTTGAATTATCTATCCTTTTCAGTAAACTCCAATTATTAAATTGACTGAGTTATTTTTAGACCTGTTCATATCCATTAATAATTAGGTTCATTTCTAATTATATATGGATCAGAACTGGTATAATTCTATCTTGGTTTTCTGGCCTGATCAGGAAAATAACAAATGTTTTGCAAAGAATGGTACTCAAGCTCAAAAGGATTAAGAAGAGGAATAATTAGAAAATGTCTACATTTTGGGGAAAGACTAATTACCCCATACCAAGAACAGAAAACGAGAACAATTAATGCCTGTAAAACAATGGAAACCTTCCTCTTTACACTCTAGCAACAGCTGCTCCTCAGTGTTTGTTAGGACAGTAGCTGATTTTAAAATGATTTAGAAGAAATACTTATACCTAGAGTGTGCTCTCTGCTATTCATTGTGACCCGCTGTTATTCGTTAAAGTATGCAGGGCTTTTTTCAAGCTTCCACGTTAGGCTGGAAAAAACGTTATTTTGCTTTAAGAGTCACATTAGCAACACTGTTTTAATAATTTGGTTCATTAAAGCTTAGAATTAGTAAATAGGAAATAAAAATAGGATGGAAAAAGAAATCCATTCTTTATATTCTCTATTCACACATAAACTTTCATAGAAAGCAGTCTTCAAACTATTGGTCAGCTGCAGGAGCCAAAATATATATTGCAAATGCCTCAGCATCCTTTTGAAAGTGTACACAGTTTAAACAGAAAAGCTGGTCTTCTATTAAAAAGGGGGTTAACTTAAGCTTACGATTTCAGTGCTGTACATGTAATCCCTGAGATATGATAGATGACTTAACCAACATTCAAAGTTACAACGGACACTCCAAAATTACATATGATTCTGTTTCAAATGGTCCCTAAGAGTGAAGGTCATTCACCCTCACGACACACCACAGAAATATTCACCTTGCTCCTCCTCCCATTCTCTGAGACCCCACAGCGCTTGAGCCTCCTCCCCACACACCCATCACCCATCTCACTTATCTTTTGAAGTTCTTCAAACCTCACTGTAGGGAAGGAGAGCAGACCATGTGTCCCTGGGCCATGCATAGGCAACCTGAACATGGTCACCATTTTGTCCCACCTGCTTGTGGGCTGGGACAAAATGGAAGCTGCCAGACAAACTGCTTCATTTTGCTGCCTTTACAAGGTCTAGATAGCACTGCAGAAGCTACCTACTTTGTGGGTTAGGACAAAATGGCAGCTGCTTCCGGAACTGCTCCAGGTGGCTGCAGAAAGGAACAATCCATTCCAGTGCTCTGGAAGGCCTCAGAGGCCTTCAAAAGTTAAGTGAGGAGGCTGGTGCTTAGCCTGATGGAGTGGAAATCAGGCCTAAGGCTAGAAAGACCCAGTGGGAGTGGGGAAAGGCCTGTTAATAAAATTGCACAAAAGACATCTGAATATAATCATTCAGAACTCTATATTGGCTCTCTATTTTGCAAATATTGGAAAACTCATTATGGACAGCCTGTCTGGTATAGTGGTAAAGGCATCAGGCTAGAAACTGGGAGATCATGAGTTCTAAGTGCCACCTTGGCCACAAAGACAGCTGGGGGATCTTGAGCCAGTCACTTTCTTTCAATCTAGGAAGGAGCCAAGGGCAAACCATTTCTGAAAAATTTTGCCAAGAAAACTGCAGGAATTTGTCATTCAGTCTTTGAGAATTGTACAAATGAATGGAAGAAATCTTAAAGATAAGTATACAGATCCTATCACATTACCCGTTAGTTGAACAACAAAGTAAATTTGTGGAAATTTTTGAAAAATTAGAACAATATAAGTGGAATAGAATTATTTTTGATCAATGAAATAATTCTGTGTTGTCATTCAAACATGGGATGCTTCTCTGCACAATCATGAATTCTCCTTTATCAAGGCCTCCAAACTGCTTGATGAATGCTAATATGGACCAATAAATATGGATAGAACTCCCTTTACAAGGTACAGTTGAAATTGAGAACAAAGAAGCAAGAATTAATCTTAATCATGAGATCAAAGCATCAATCTAGATTTAACAAGAAAAAAAGGTTATGATTTGACAGATTTGACAAAATGATAGATGTTATGAGTTTGCATAACATGTCAACATTTTAAATTAATTGCATCTTTTCCTGGGATTGTGGAGCAGTAGTCATGTGAATCCTAGAAAAAAACAGAGCTTCCTTAAGGAATTACTGCTTAAAGATGATGGTAGATATTTTAAAATGCAGAGGCATCTGTAATCAATAAAAAGTAGTTAAAACTTTCCTGGTCACATGAAATTTTGGTGTTGTAAAGCTTTGAAATTAAATTAAAATAAAATACAAATAAAGCCTCTAGAAGAGTTATTCTTCTCCAGGAAGGGTATAAGTAAGCAAATGTAGAGCATTAAAGACTCACCTGGCTGTTTGGGTCACCAAGTAAGTTACATATATGGGGCACAATCTTGCTCAAGGTTAAACTCTGAGCTCCAGATCTAAAACAGAGGAAGCGGGGGAAAGCAAGCAAGCAACATATCAGTTAAGTATTTTTCAAAGCAACTGAATGCAGGTATAAGTTAGGCATAATAGTCCAACTTACGCATTAAGTGTTGCAATAAGGCAGAGGCAAATTCCTTCTCTTGTCCGGAAATTCTTGTGTTTGAATCCTCCCAAAATTCTGTCCCACACGTACTGTCACAAAGATATAAGAAAGTAAGGGGTGGGAAAAGATCCTAAAACCAAGATCAGCTGCATTTGCTTGATCCTGAATATCCTATTGTCACAAGTGTGATGGGGTTGCACACATAATGTGTATGTGTGGATGCATAAATGAATGAAGGTAGTGTAGGCAAGTGGAACTAACTTAACTACTGAAAAATATTTTAGAAGTTTTATTTTTATTGGGCGGGAATATACTGATATGGCCTCTTTATATTATTTTGGCTGGCTTCTTATCATATCCACGTATAAAGGCTCTAAAAAGTTATATTTTAAACATCAAAGCAAGGTAATTAAAATATCATGTATAAGATTCCACTGCTCTGATAGAATGCTAAACAACATTATATTATTTATACATAAAATACTTCATAATCTATATATAATTTTATTCAGAAATTTTAAAGCACAGATAGCCAATCTATTGTTACAATCCTCAAGTACATCCCCTATTTTGTAGACACAGAATATTCCCAGATCATGACACAGCTTTTTGGTGGCAAATGGCTGAATTTCATTAGCACGTTTTTTTTATTTTATAGCAAATATAAAATCTTATCTATTAGACCATTTAAAGGAATAGACACTTAGCCTGAGGAACTAATAAATACTAATGAGCAAACAGCAAAGATAACCGGTCTAAATGGAAAAGTTATCCTTAGATGACTTTAGAGCCTTTATACGTGGATTTAATAAGAAGCCAGCCATCATTTTAAAAATGATCAGTTTGATTGGTTTGCTTAATGACTGTGGTGTTCACTTAATGACCGGTGCAAAAAAGGTAGGTAATAAAATCAGGTCAACCGATGATCCACTTAAAAACCAGCACAACTTACAACCATAATTCTGGCATCAATTTGGGTCGTAAGTCGAGGACTACCTGTAGTTATGGAACTATGGCAGCTAAATTAGTGAATTTTTCTCAGATGTCTCAAAATATATTTAATGTTGTTTCCGATATTAATTGGTTTAATACAAAGTAGACTTTTGTACATAAAGGGTTAAGGTTGAGAATATTCTTAAATATTGCTATGCAAACATAAATTATAAATAGAAGCTTTATGTTCAAGCACTAGGATAAGGCTATCTCCACTCTGTGCCTGGTTCTGTATACTACAAAAGCATGCTTCAACTGTGGCTTACATTGATTACAAAAGGAGCACAAATACACAGGTTAGCTATATGCTCTAGCTTTAACATATCATAAAAAGATTCCTGACTGTAATGCTTTTGGTCACCTCAATTAAGGATATTTTCTGCACTGATATAAATCCTGCAACTGTTCTGCTGATTTCCCCATACTACCTATTTAAGTACTGGGGACAATTTTGCTGTGACAGTAGATACATAGCACCCATCCTATTTGAACAATAGACTGACTTAGGCATAATAAAAATGTTCAATACAAATTGAACCAACTTGTGAATGGTTTTCTTGGAGCAGGTATTATAAGTTTGTACCCAATCATTCTACATTTCCAAGAACTCACCTGGGGACTAGCAGCTTGCTCCATGATTTTTAACAGCAGGGCCTGATCCTGCTCTCGTACAGAGTCTTTTGAATCTCCCAGTCTGTCAATTAGACTAGGTAACACTGGAGACAAAAAGAAAGGCAGATCACAAAGGAGGATTCAAAAAAACACAGTTGGCATTTCAGATCAACACTAAAACATGTCTACCTTCCCAAGTGCCTTGTGTGGTGTTTTGGTAAGCTGCTCATGTGGAAGAAATAGACACTTGCTTCAGACAACAGGCTGTGAAAAAGGCTGCCCTGTCATTGTGATGTTTGCATATGCTGCAAACTTCCCAAGTATGTCCAATCATATTTATTTTCATGCACTGTATTAATGGCTGATGCTGCAGTTACCCCATACAGGTAGTCTCTTTGCTTAATGACCAGTCAGTTAACAATCATCTGAACCCCCCCAAAAGTTACTTACCAGCTATCCCCAAAGTTACAATTGCCATACACACACCTGCAGTTATGTGACTGCATTTTAGGCACTTGGCAACCAGATCACATTTACATTAATGTTAATTAGTGATTTGAGGCTCTTTGGGATTCATGGGTCCTCCTACAACAGCAGCAGTTGGGTAGGTGTGGGTGGGTGTTTCCAGCTTCTGCTCTTGCATCAGTTGTGACCCTAGCCGGGGTGGTAAGATTTTGTTACAATGGCTGAGGTCCTCATTATCGCCACTTGCTCAGATTACTATAACACACTCTACCTGGAGCTGTTTTTGAAGATCACACGGAAGAATGCAGTTGGTTCAGGGTGCAGCAGTCTGTATGCTGACCAGCATTTGCCAGTAGGGACACATTATACCAATGTTGTTGGAATCTGCATTGGTTGCTAAAGGCTCCTGGCTACAATTTTAAAGTGCTGGCATTAACTTTTAAAACTGCTAGTTATCTGCATGAGTAGGTTCACTCATTTGAATTGCCCTGACCAGTTCAGCCTACCTGGGGAGAAACTATTAGTAGGGTTTACTTTAAGGAACGGAAAGTGCTACTTTTTTGTGCCCGCCTGCTTTCTGGAAACTGGGCTTTTTCAGACCGGATCTTAATTAATTTAGTTTTATTCCATCCTTTCATTAGTTTGTGAACGCTTATTTTACACTTGATTGTTTTTTATGTGTTAAGAGTCCTTAAGGATTCAGCAATCTACACTGTAAATGTAAATAATAATTCAGTGTCATCAGACATATACGAGAATCTTTCACAGGTATTGACATTTTTAAATATTTTTTTTATCCTGCTTTTATTACTACTGTAAGTAGTTCAGGGTGGAGAATGTATCTAATACACTCCTTTCCTCCTATTTTCCTTACAACAGGAACGCTGTGAGGTGCGTTATGCAGAGAGAAACTAACTGGCCAAAGACAACCAACTAGCTGTCATAGCTAAGTAGGATTAGAACTCACAATCTCCTGGTTTCTAGGACAGCACCTTAACAATTACACCAGACTGGCTCTTCATGACTTCCCCATGTCCTGTACAAAGCTCAAAGGTATATTATCCAATCAGCTGAAAACTAGCATTAGGGTGATTCAAGGGCCATGCTTGTAGGGATTCAGGACCTATTCCTCTCTACTTTAAAAATAACATACAAAGGTAGGCCACCTCATAAAGTATGGGGCAAAAAAAGTTTTAAAAGACAATGTGACCCTGGATTTTAGCTGCGTTCTTTGGATACAAACTTAATTCCTTTTCCATATTCTTCCCAATTTACAATTCTCAGAGGAAACTACAATCCTTGCATACTATGCCTTTGTATCCTTTTTTAATGTTTTGCACACTCTATAAGAAAGAGTCTCTTCCCTTCTTCTCCTTGTCTCAACAAATGCAGACAGAAACAGGTATAAATGTAGCTGCTATAAATGTGATGGTCATTAAATAGAATTGTCAAGCTTTGGAGTGCAAACTCTAGGGCACACTTTTTGTTACTGGGTTCACACCACCTACTAAAACCTAAACCAAGATTCACATAATTGCCATATTCCGATAACACATTTTACCAAATAAGCAAGCCATATTATGGCTTAGCATAATAACCTACCTCACACAACATGCTAAAACATGTTGTGATATTAAGGTTGGATTCCCACTACATCCTGAATCATCTAACTGCATTTTAGGTTAGTATGTTGTATGAACCCAGCCTGCACATTACCAAATGTTCCTCAGGGAAAACTGTAAAAGCAAAATAATTATGCGGTTCTTATCTAACATTATAATGCAAAGTAACTTCTGTCTTCGTACCAATGGCAAAGTTCCTGATTTTTTTTAATTATTGCAGGTTGCCGTTCCTTCTAACTAACAAGAACAAGCTTGCCCACACATATGACCTCAAATGTAATTTTAGGGAAAGTTACCAAGGCCAGTACACCCTGTTTAATACAGCAGCCTATCCCTTGGCTCTGATTATCTCACCTGTGCCAATTTGAGCTTTAAATCTATCTTGGAGCCGTGACACAAGTGCAGATAAGATGTCCAAGCCCAGCAGGACAACCTGAAAACAACAACAAAGAAGAAGGTTTAAAAAGATGCAATCTCTGAATATGGAAAAGAAATATGAATATGAAAACAGTGAATATGCAACACAGACATTAAAAAGGATATTAAAGGAATGGGCTCTCATAACCCCCAAACAAAAGGTTGTTAAAAGTTGCACAAACTTCATTTTGATGTTTAAAAGGATCTGGAGTCTTCTAGATAACCAATGCTGTAGATAACACTGTAATTAGGCAACTGCTATGAAATAAATGAACCCAATTCAACAACTAAGATGGACAGAAACCAATGTCCCTCCTGATGCTATGCACCTTTATTGGAGTAAAACCTTCTATTCAGTTATCCAACTTTGCTCAGGACAGTAAATGTTCTATTGCTTATTCTGTCTTTGCTTCCCATATACTTAAATGGGAGGTTGAAGATTCTGGATTACAGAATGATATTAAAGTTTTAAGCTTGGTTGTTTATTATGGATTAATTAACCCATGTTGTAAATCCTGATAGAAGAATAGAGGAATGATGTCAGGTTATGTAGTGTTGCATTTTATTTGTGGTTTCTTAGTTGTGATTCAGGAAACCTAACTAACATCTATGCAACAGCTCAGGAAAATGCAAATAAATAGAACAGCTGCAAGTCTAAAGATTAATTTCCATAAAAGTTATCAATACTGGTTTAAGATAAGCAAGTGAGAAGAGAGAAACATTATTTGAAATAATACATAAAATGGCAAATCAAACTATATTGAAGATGCACCATTTTGTAACCTAGAAGTTATCAATAAGCAAATTAACATTGCGTTAAAAAAAAAACCTGGGCCAAATATTGTATAAATTTAAGCTGTTGACATGTTTTTACCAAGCTTAATCATTGTTTTGAAAATGATGTATACTATATCATGTGGCACCACAACACTAATAAAACAATGTATTCGAATTCAATGTTATTTAAAATAACATTTTTTATTAGTAATAAATCTTTCAAGAATTTATCAAAGCCATATTGGTGTATGGGGTGGGGGGGCGGGAGAGGGGAAATTCGAATCCTTATGTGGGCGGTACATTTATGACTAAACAAAGGATTAGTCATTCAGAATTGGACAGCATATAAATTTAATAAATGGATTATAGATTTTGAATACATGCTGTTTTGAATCCATACAATTATACATACTTCAACATGTAAGATGGAGGGGAGAGACCAATAATGCAGTATTTGCGTTTAACTTATTCCAACTCTTGACATCTTTAATGCAATTAGAGTACTATGAATGTATTGGTTTACATGTAATAAATTTAAAGAGTCAGAGAAAAATAATGTATGCTGATATAAACTTTCCCAAAATTACTTTTTAAAAATACTAAGTTAAAAGCAAAAACAAACAAACAAACAAACAAAAACCAAACAAACCACCAAAAAACCCTACATTCTACAAAGCTGTAATTTTAAAAAAAACCTTTATCCCTCCTGCAAAATGTTCTAACTACAAAGCGACTCTTTCTTGAATTTGCAGCCACAACATATCTGCAAGGAACCAGACTGGAGAAGTGTTTGCATGAAGCATCCTGAAAGGAAGCAAACCAAATATATATTTTAGAAAGCCATTAAATAGCAAATTTATGTAGTTCCCAGAATGTACTTGCTGCAGAATTCAGAGATTAATAAGCCTCCAAATACACACTTAACTCCAAACACAGAAGGAATTTACATGCAAAGCTCTTCTGTTACAGGAAGCTTACCCAAATAGGCCAGCCTTTCTCATGCCTGTGCCTTTCAAGGGCACTGGACTACACCTCCCATCATCCTCCTTTGTGGAAGTTGCAGTCTAATGGTATGGGGTTGCGTCCATTTGGAGAAAGCTGGTCTTTAACATTACTAAGGGCTTCAACTAAAAAGAAAAAATGATCAACCAAGCTCTAAACTCAACGAGGACACGTATAGGAATGCAGTCTAAGCAAAAGGAAGGCAGTCTAAAGAGGATGTGAAGGGTGAATTTTCCCCATCGCTAGGCAGGCGCGCCAAAACAAGATCTTCAGAAGCGGAAGCATTGCTTCGATGCTTAAGACCGACTCCCCGCTACGCTTAGTCGTAGCACCGCCCACTATGCAAAGCGACTGCTGCAAGGCATTTTGGGTAACCTCCAAACTTACGAAGAGAGGAGCCGGAAAGCTGCTTGCTTTGCAAATACTTCAGAAACGGCATTAATCAACACGCCGTCCACCGCAAAGCAGTCTAAGGAAGCAAATGCGGGTCGCGCCTCACTATGATCTCGATGGGTTTCCCGTTCAGTTCCCCAGACCGCCGCCTCGACGCCTTCCCTCAACCATCCTTATCTTGGGGTTGCGCTACTGTTCAATGAACGTTTAGTGAGGACAGTACTGCTAACACCTACACAACACGTTGGCATCCTTGGGGCTTGCTCCCCACATGAGGTGCAATTTTTGGAACCTTCTTTTAAATATACCTCCCCACAACGGGGTACAAACCTACGAAACAATGTAAATGCATAGCGTTTCCTTGTTTTGTGCTGCGGTAGGTATATTAAATATTGAGACAGCTGTCCCTAGCTTCTTTTTCATTAGCTACCACCAGATGGTGCTACAGATTACATGGTAGACCCAGAATAACCAAGTTCTATTTAGGAGGGTTTGAAATCTTGCAACTTCTGTATCCTAAAGCAATCAGACTTAAGCTGGTTATTTCCATAGGTACCATTTATTCGACAACAAGGTTTGAATCTTGCAACTTCTGTATCCAAAAGCAATCATAGGTAACCTGCTTATTTCCATAGGTACCATTTATTCAACAACAAGGTTTGAATCTTGCAACTTCTGTATCCAAAAGCAATCAGACTTAAGCTGGTTATTTCCATAGGTACCATTTATTCAACAACAAGGTTTGAATCTTGCAACTTCTGTATCCAAAAGCAATCATAGGTAACCTGCTTATTTCCATAGGTACCATTTATTCAACAACAAGGTTTGAATCTTGCAACTTCTGTATCCAAAAGCAATCAGACTTAAGCTGGTTATTTCCATAGGTACCATTTATTCGACAACAAAAAATACAAACGGAGCCAAGAGCACAGAGGTATTTGAATCCCATACAAAACCCCCTTCAAAACTACTCCACCTTTGATACAGTTTCTTCAATCGCCAAAGGCAGCTAACAAAGTTAAAAGCTCCTGTAAAACATTAATAGATTGTTAAGGAAGGCAAGTGGTTTCTTCCCCAATCCTTACTGTGTTAACATTTCTAGGAAAATCAAGAAAGCTAAAGCAGCTATGTACTGCTTTTAACTGTTTTATCAGCCTTGGACCAATCACCCTCCTTTAGGTAAAATGTGGGGAGAATCCCCCTGAGTCAGTATTGGCTGGTGAGTACCTGGACAAGTCCCTGAGATTTTCTTGGCAGGGTTTTTCAGCCTTGCCCTTGCATACTACCCAGGACTGAAAGAGAAGGACTGGCCCAAGGTCACCCGACAGGCTTTAGCCTAAGGGAGGAACTGGAATTCATGATCTCCCAGTTTCTAGTCTGGTGCCATAACACCACGCCCAACTGGCTCAAACCCAAACTAGCAAAGTGGAAAATTTAGGACTCCCCTCTCCCCTGAAATAGCAATAGAAGAGGAAATGTGTTGGATGTTTTTAACCAGGTGCCTTTAACTACTATAACCAAAGTGGCAGTCTTTTTAGGTAAAACCTCCCCTTAAGTCAAACTGAATTCCTGGCAACATGGAAGTTTTCAATTCAGCCACCTTCTGAGACTTTTTTTTTTCATTCCCAATCTCTCTTAATCTTCTGACTCTCATAGTGCTCTCTTATCTAAATGCTAATCAGGTCCAATCACGTTTAGCTTTTTTGAGATCAGCCCACTTTTGACATGGGTCTGCCACCTGCTGTGAACTCTGCATTTCTACAAAGAGGAATCAAGAGTGATCCACTTTGCAAGGAAGCAGAGTAGAATGTATGCTGCCCAGAGTCACTTGTTGAGATGGCAACTATAGAAATAAAATGCAATACGTATGTACATACTGTATGTCACAGAAGTGAGTACAGCCCCTCACATTTTGTAAATATATCTTTTCATGTGACAACACTGAAGAAATGACACTTGGCTACAGTGTAAAGTAGTGAGTATACACCTTGTATAACTCTGTAAATGTGCTGCCCCCTCAAAGTAACGCAACACACAGCCATTAATGTCTAAACTGCTGGCAACAATAGTGAGTACACCCCTAAGTGATAATGTCAAAATAGGGCCCAAAGTGTCAATATTTTGTGTGGCCACCATTATTTTCCAGCACAACCTTAACCCTCTTGGGCACAGAGTTCACCAGAGCTTCACAGGTTGCCACTGGAGTCCTCTTCCACTCCTCCATGATGACATCACAGAGCTGGTGGATGTTAAGAGACCTTGCGCACCTCCACCTTCCGTTTCAGGATTCCCCACAGATGCTCAATAGGGTTTAGGTCTGGAGACATGCTTGGCCAGTCCATCACCTTTACCCTCAGCTTCTTTAGCAAGGCAGTGGTCATTTTGGAGGTGTGTTTGGGGTTGTTACCATGTTGGAATACTGCCCTGTGGCCCAGTCTCCAAAGGGAGGGAATCATGCTCTGCTTCAGTATGTCACAATACATGTTGGCATTCATGGTCCCCTCAATGAACTGTAGCTCCCCAGTGCCGGCAGCACTCATGCAGCCCCAGACCATGACATTCCCACTACCATGCTTGACGGCAGGCAAGACACACTTGTCTTTGTACTCCTCGCCTGGTTGCTGCCACACATGCTTGACACCATCTGAACCAAATAAGTTCATCTTGGTCTCATCGGACCACAGGACATGGTTCCAGAAATCCATGTCCTAAGTCTGCTTGTCTGCAGGAAACTGTTTGCGGGCTTTCTTGTGCATCATCTTTAAATGAGGCTTCCTTCTGGGACGACAGCCCTGTAGACCAATTTGATGCAGCATGAGGCATATGGTCTGAGCACTGATAGGCTGACTCCCACCCCACCCCTTCAACCTCTGCAGCAATGCTGGCAGCACTCATACATAATTTCCCAAGCCAACCTCTGGATATGACAGAGCATGGGCACTCAACTTGTTTAGTCGACCATGGCGAAGCCTGTTCTGAGTGGAACCTGTCCTGTTAAACCGCTGTATGGTCTTGGCCACCGTGCTGCAGCTCAGTGTCAGGGTCTTGGCAATCTTCTTATAGCCTAGGCCATCTTTATGTAGAGCAACAATTCATTTTTTCAGATCCTCAGAGAGTTCATTGCCATGAGGTGCCATGTTAAACTTCCAGTGACCAGCATGAGAGAGTGAGAGCAAGAACACCAAATTTAACACACCTGCTCCCCCTTCACACCTGATACCTTGTAACCCTAACGCATCACATGACACCAGGGAGGGAAAACGGCTACTTGGGTCCCATTTGGCCATTATCACTTAGGGGTGTGCTCACTTTTGTTGCCAGCAGTTTAGACATTAATGGCTGTGTGTTGTGTTATTTTGACGGGACAGCCTATTTACAGTTATACAAGCTGTATATTCACTAATTTACATTGTAGCCAAGTGTCATTTCTTCAGTGTTGTCACATGAAAAGATATACTTAAATATTTACAAAATGTGAGGGGGTGTACTCACGTCTGTGACATACACACATAGCATACATACATATGTACATACATACATTATCTTGCTCTTTCAAGCAAGTGACTTACACCCATCATAGAACCCACTGACAGCTGTCCATTCTATGCATTTAAAGAAATACAGTAATACCTACATTTTAAACATTAATTGATGAGTCCCTCGTTCATTATATTATTATTTCTGTATGTTTCCATTTTCAAATCTGGACATTGAGTAGATCCACTGTCTGGTTTACCCTGAGAGAGAAGTTTTTGGATGCTCTCCTGTGGATCTTGCTAACTCCCACACTATTGATAGGGTTTAGTTGGGGCAATTTTGAGGGTTGGGAATTCAAGGTCCTGTAGTTGCTCAGGTCACTACTAAAAACGAGCAGAGAAGAGTGTATATGTTTGGTCCCCTGACAATCAGGGATGCCACAGCATCCCAGTCTCTTCAATGATTCTGCCTTAATAATTGCAAAGTACGGTCATTTTGAGGCACTCTCCACATCTCACCTTTGAAAGCCTCAAAGCCTCAACTGGAAAATGCTGTGGCCAAGTTAGTAAGCTAGATCACACAGCATCAGTCCTACACATGTTTTACCAGCTACTGGGAATCAATTTAAGCCTTTTTCTAAGGCTTAAAAAGCCTTTCCAGTTCCCCATTTGAGGATTTTCTGCTGGTCCTCTCTCCAAATAATAACCAGATCTGATCCTGTTCAGTTTTTCAAGATCAGTCAAGGTCAGCTACAGTACGTGCTACTTCATGTGGTGTGTTGTACTTGTGAGTAAGGCCCTACATGTCACAACAGCAAAATAACTGCTCGACTATTGTCACATTACAACTATTACTGCAAAGTGATTCTGCTTGACTGAACTAGGTCTATGCAATTTACACCATCAAACTTACATAGCAAATTATGTGTGATCTAGGCATACATTAAAAATCAAATTATCACTGCATGTTTTAAGGTGCAATGCTTTAAAAATATAAATCTTTACTAGGGAAAGTCTATTACCTAGTAAAGCACCAAAGAGGGCAGGAGAAGAAACCATGGATGGAAACTAATCAAGGAGAGAAGCAACCTGGAATTAAGGAGAAACTTCTAACAGTGAGGACAATTAACCAATGGAACAGCTTGCCTTCAGACATTGTGGGTGCTTCATCACTGGAGATTTTTAAGAGACTGGACAGTCAGTCTGAGATGGTATAGGGCAATGATGGCTAACCTTTTCCAGACTGAGTCCCCAAAGCGCATAGGCGAGCAAATGCGCGCGCGTGCCTGAACCCCCAAAATGCAATGTGTGTGCGGCTCCTGCGCATACGCCCCCGTGCATGCATGCATGCCCCCTGCACACATAGTAGCATGTATGCACGCCCAATGGTCAGCTGGCCAGCACGCATACACAGGTTGGTTTTTGGTACTGCCATGCATGTGAAAGACAAATGATCATGCATGCCAGAAACCCGGAAGACAAACAGGCAAGGCCGCACATGCCGGGCAACATGGCTTTGTGTGCTACTTTGGGCACACGTGCCATAGGTTCACCATCACGGCCCTAGGGAGATACACCTGGTGGAAACCAGAAGAAAGGCCTTCTCTGTGGTGGCCCCCTCTCTCTGAAACATCCTCCCCACAGAGATTAGAATGGCCCCCATTCTAGCACGCTTCCAAAAGGTGCTGAAGACCTGGTTCTGCCAGCGAGCCTGGGGAACCCAGAGTGGGATGGAGCCCATTAAATGGCTCGTGTGAGGTGCTGTTGCTGGGGGTTGATTTTAGTATATTAATTTATATTATATGACTCATTAGTTTTATATAGGGTTTTATATTCTGTAAACCACCTTGAGTCGCCATGTGCAAATGGGCGGCAATATAAATTCCATAAATAAATAAACAAATAAATAAACAAACAAACAAACAAGTCATCTTTTCCAGTGCCATTGTAACTTTGAATGGTCACTAAATGAACTATTGTAAATTGAGGACTACCTGTATGCAACTTCTTATTTCTGTGCCTTCTGTGTCTTTTATGCCTTAGGTCTCACATCAACTCTTCAAGATAGCCCAATTTTTCTAGTGGAATTGTTCTGTAGGAAAGTAGGAGGGACTGCTATGTACACAACCTTGAAAGCTGGACTGTTGTATCCTGCCCAGAGCCAAAGAGATGCTGGCAAAACATTTTCCATTCCAATGGGTTTCCATTCGCACAACTCTCGTTTACAGACTAAAGACTGATGCAACCCAATTGTAAGAATGGGATTGTCTCGCAAGCAGGTTCTAAAATTGGGTGATCAATTCAATCAGCAATTAAACTCATTTGTAGGAAATAAGTACCACCTAACTATATACAAAATCCATAGGGAGGAAATATGAAACTCAAAACAGAAGTAGCAGGATTACTTCCACTGACAAATCCTGCATTACCAATTCAGTATAGCAAAGTGTGAAACCTGCAAGGTTCTAAATATAAAAGAAACTGAATTCCCCAACACACACACACCTGGTTCCTGGGTTTAGACAAATGAGAAACAGTTAAGCCCTTCAAGATCTTTTTATCTATGTCATATCGGTATTTAAAATTAGATAAGAGGTCAAACTATTGCAGAGTATTCTTTCACAGGGAGAAGGGGGGGGGGGAAATCCAGTGCTGTTAGAATGGCATTTCACCAACCGGCCCTTTGCCAGTATTGTCAGATCATAAGCAGAGCTGTCCCAGAATTTATAGGTATAAAAATGTTGGTTGGCTTGGAAAACATTGCTGGATTTTACTTCAAGGAACTTTACTCTTCAAAATGGCTGCCTTGACTTGGCTAGTCAAGAACTACAGCATAAACTACATTACAAAAAGGAAATGTCTGACAGAAACAAAGACAGAATTGTCTTAATCTAACCAGACCCTGGGTCCGTCTAATGCAGTGATGGCTAGCCTTTTCTGCACAGAGAGCCAAAAGTGCGCAAAAGTACACATGTGCACACCCATAATGCAATGCATTTGCAAACCCCCCATGAGCCCCTCCCCATGCATGCCCCTCCCCCTGTGCATGCGCATGCCCTCTGCTCACCGTATGCCCCACCCATGCTCGCTCGGCCCCTGTACATGCGTGTGCAACCCCCACACGGAGCCCCCGCCCCTGCACATATGCATGTGACCCCATGCATTCGGCCCACCCAAGAATGATCACGCATCTCCCGCATGCACCCCGCCCCCGCGCATGCGCGGCAGAGATTCGAAAACCAGCTGGCCAGCGGGTGGCACACATGCATGCATAAAAGAGCTGAGCTGGGGCAATGGCTCGGGTGCCCACCTTTTGCCATCACGGGACTAGTGTCTATTACTATTCAAACTAGGGGCAGGCAAGCTAGTGATTTTTTAAAGTCTATCCCCCACATTTTCCTGCTACTCATCCTGTTGATTGGAGTTGAGGGAAGTTAAAAGTTCAAAACATTTGGAAGGCTCTAGGTTGATCTACAAGGGTGGTCAGTTTCTCCTCAAATTGTTCAAAAAATCTGGAGATGCTTGGGACTAACATAGACTTTCAAATGCAAAGTAGTTGTGCTAGCACTGAACTATATTTCCATTTATTGTACCTAAAGTGAAAATCCCACACAGTTTTCACCCACATGTATATTTGTGATTCTTCCTGTCTTATTAATTCTGCTCCCTTACACATCTCTTTTTTGAAACTCAAACTAACATGGATGTAGGGAATCTTGCTGAGCTACCTAAGTACTGGTATTTTAATATGCTTCCCTCACTTTAAATATATGTGTGGTTTTATGAGGCTCAGAATTTTTCCAAACAATCACAAAAATGACCTTCCACAAACCTGGAGAAGCCATCTGAACACCCTAGAAGAGAACAATAGAAGAAACTATTTTATCTCTCTACTTGTGACAGTGTAATGCTTTGATGAACCTAAATTGCAAAAATACACAAAAAACCCCCAAAATCTCTTTTTGATATAAATAATAACTTTTTAGAAACGTAAAAGCCAACAGACCCAGTGAACCCCAAATCACAAAGGCTGAATTATTTCCTCCCTCTTGACCATGGAAAGGAACACCTGGACAACAGCAATAGCCTTCAGATGCCACTCTCATCAGCTTTCCCTAGTAGGCTGGTGGTCAACGATAATGGAATTGTAATTTAATATTTAGGTGGTCAAAGTTCTCCCCTGCTAAAATACACCATCATCTGATTTTTCAGATCGAAATCTTTTTTTTCATCCTTCAGGAAAATAGAGGGATTGAATATAGATCTCCTGTAAACTGCATTCTTCCAGTGAATGCTAGCCTTCCTGCAATCTCCGAGGATAACCAGGAAGGAGAAAAAGTTGCTTTTTGAATTGTAATCTTCTGCAAACATAGTACTTTATTAAATACTGCTGCATGATTGATGATACAAATGTCTATTTCTTTGAACTGATTATGTAAATATGATTTATTGGTTGCATATGCATAGATATATAAATGTACCACCACAAATCTCTATCCTTGCCACCCTAGATGTAAGAATATGAGTATTTATTTGTATCATCAATCATGCAATTTTAAATCACATCTAAAGCTGAATTTATGAGGATATGCAAGCTGTGCAGTAATGAAACAAAGGCATGCATTAGCCTGTTTCCCCCTCCCCCCGCAAGGGCATCATTCAGTGTACAGAAATCAGATATATACAGTATTTTTCGGACTATAAGACGCACTGGTGTATAAGACACACCAAGATTTCAAAGAGGTAAGTAGGAAAAAAAAGGTTTTTGCCCTCCCTGGCCTCCAGGAGGACTCTGCAGGCTTCCCAAACCCTCTGTGTGCCCTGTTTTTTGCAAAAATGGCCCCGTTTTCACCTGTTTTTGCAAAAAACGGGGCGAACAGAGGGTTTGGGAGGCTTACAGAGTGCTCCTGGGGGCTGGGGCAGGGCAAAAATGTCCCTGTTTTTGTGAAAAACGAGCGAAAAATGGGGGCCATTTTTCACAAAAATGGGAGCATTTTTGCCCTCCCCAGCCCCCAGGAGCACTCTGCAGGCCTCCCAAACCCTCTGCGCACTGTTGGGATGAGCAGGGCGGGGCTTTGGGAGGCCAAAAATGGCTACATTTGGTGTATAAGACACACCAACATTTCCATCCTCTTTTAAGGAGGGAAAAATGTGTCTTATACTCCGAAAAATACAGTAAATTTTTTGCTTACATTGGTGGCAACTGCATTTTCCCAAGCTTTTATTTTTTTTAAAAAAACCTGCAAAACTACAGTAGTCTGTTTTTATGCAAGTATATAGAATAATGAATTCTGGTCAAATGGGACTGATTGATTTACGAACAGAAATAGAAACAGGAATCTTAAATAAATGATCTGACAAGCCCTATCCTATTTCTTCAAGCAGCATGAACTTCATCTTCTGGGATTCTTCTAAAAAATTCTGCCAATTTAAATAAAAATGCTGGTCAGTTTGGAAGCCCATAAATTACTTGTCTGCCAAAGTTTGCCTTGCTTGCACACTTCCCCATGTCCTCAAATCTATTCTTAAGGTTTATTCTATAGTGGCTCCCTGTCCCCTCCCCACCCTCACAATCTGCTCCTCATCTGTCACACCAAGATGCAACACTGGGCGATTTCTGTGGTCAACCAAATCATGAGATGTAAGGCTTCCGTAGGAGTGTGATTTGAGAGGACTACGGAACCTAGATCTGGCCACATGAAGAGGCAGCAGGGAGTGGAATCCGATCTTTCAATGGTGACTATTCATCTGGAGAACAGATACAGCCTCAGTTGACAATGCAGGCAAGGTTTGCTATGACCCCATTAAATGTCAAGAAACCGTACAGCAAAAGAAATCAGTTCCTAAAAAGGCCCCCAAATCGCTCCATTATTAGCAGCAGAAATAATATAATCAAATTTATTGGCCAATTGGGAATAGGCCCATCTCATCCTCAAGGTTCCTTATTAGGCTGTCTTCCTCTGTTCTAATGCTATTGTTTGCAAGTAGTATGTTCCATCAAACAATCTATATCTTTTAATCTTGGAAGATTGAGGTGCAATCGCTTGAAAATATTCTCAAAGCATTACTGCCATTCTACCAAGCAGAAATAAATACCTCCTATTGATTTTTTCTTTTTAAAAAGGAAGTATCTCTTAAAAAAAAAAAAAGCATCTCCTACAATCACTATTTGTGAATTGATCTCCAACTTGTTTCTCCCTTGAATCTTGTCCAGCTTTTTAAAAAAGATTCATGGGAAATTGAGTGAGGAAGTATAAGGAAAGAAGAAGGAACACTGCTTGTTGTACCCATATCGGAAGAGATGGCAAATAGCAGCGATTTCCAAAATTTTTGGGAAAGAAGGCCACGTTCTCACTTCACACCAATTGTTTTCCCCAAACATCTCAGCAAGTCCTCAGGCTTAATCACTAGGCTACTTATTCAGTAAGACATCTTACCACCAGAGGTGGATAACATGCCCTTGAATGTTTTTATCCATGCATGAAAGACCTTAGAACCTTGCGAGCTTTCTTGAATCAATATTTGAGTGAAAGAAACCTTAAATAGCCTGTTTCAAAGCTGCATCAATTTTAGAGGACTGTGCCTTGAGCTTGACAGGCAAACCACAACCCTGTACAAAAGTTTTATTTTATAGTACTGGAGTACACAAGAAGTTCTAAACCAAAAAAAGAGTTCGCTAGTGAGTTATGTGAGTTATGTTTCACTCCAGTTACTGAAGTTCTCTTCAAAATGTCCGAGGCTTCTCCGATTTGTGCATATTTTCATATCTAGGATGTAAACTGCACATAAGCCAACAGTTCACTTACATTTCTTAATAAATAGGGTGGTTATCAACTATGAAAAAGTATAAAAATGCAAAGAGATTTTGAAGCAAAGCTTCTTTCAGTTCTCATTTTGGAGAGGTTTGATTTGTCTGAGGAATGCTTCACTGAATCAGTGCCTGTTTACTTAAGACAGAAACCAAGGGAGGTTTTATGCCACCTGATTTAAGGATTAGGAAGAGTCAGAGCAATGCTTTATCTTCAGCAAGAGACACTTGGATTACTACGCTAATTCTGTTCAAGATACAACATTTAGAAGAGATAAAAGATCTGAAACTTTCGGCCCTTCCACACCTGCTCATCTACAGGTCCAGATGAGCTATATTACAACTCCCACTAACTCCAGCTAACTTTGCTTTTGATCTGCCTGACAGGAGGTAATTGGGGCTGGAGTCAGACCCACCCGAAGGGCTGAACAGATTCCTTTGCTAAGCCCCAAGACTGAGATAGCTGGCTTAAGACAAACTCTGGCTTATATTATAGCACCGTGATGGCGAACCTATGGCACGCGGGCCAGAGGTGGCCCACAGAGCCCTTTCTGTGGGCACGTGCGCCATCGCCAGCTGCTCTTCTGGTTTGCGGCGCGCACATGCTGGTCTTTGTGGGCATCGGAGCGCCACAAAACGACCCACAAAACGGCCGGAAAATGGCCAAAAAACAGGCATGCATGTGCCAGCCAGCTGGTCTTCAGGTTTCTGGTGCTTCAGCGTGCTTGAAGACCAGCTGGCCAGCATGCATGCACGTGCTGGAAACCAAACGCATTCCTATTTGGGCAGACGGTACCGAAAAGGTTCGCCATCACTGTTATAGCCAAATGCAACCACCCATATCATCAGTTCAATTTCTCTTTTTTTTTTTCCTAACCTGCTTTCCTTTCTGTCTTTTGGTCACTTAGCTTTTCTTTGTTTACCCATCAAAAACCTGCTGCTTCACTAAGAAACCTCTGCAGAGAATCAGCTACCCCAAATGGTCAGGTGGAAAATCAGGGAGGAGATAGGCAGAAAAACAGGGACAAATACAGATAAAATGACTTTCCAAAAAAAGTGTATACCCCAATCTCTGCATTACTGTAATGCATCTGCCAGTTTGTCTTCTTCCAGCACCAATAACATTCATGGAAAATATGGACTGATGACTGGCTGATCATATTTATATGCCATCAGACTGAAAAAAACCACTATATTCTAAGCAAGCATATTTCCTGCATACCATAGGATATTGCACCACTAGTCAATAAAGAAATGAAAACCTGGAGATTTTTTCCCCTCCTTGCTTCTGTTCACCCACATACAGATTTTTCAAAGAGAGAGTTTCACAACATGCCGCATCTTAAATAGAAAATCAAATCAGGACATCCTCCCTGTCATTTTGGATTATTACACAAAACACTAATAGAATGTCCTGTGGAAATAATTACCTTTTTCAAAAACGAACACTGCTGCTAGAAAATACAATAATTGTGTACCCGTGAAAGTAAATATTTAAGAACATTAAAGAGGTTGCAAGCAAGAAATAGAAAATAATAAGATGGATTTAACCATGCAGAAAAGTTAACTTTCATTTAAAAAGGTAACTTTTTGTGGCACCATACTGCTTTCTATATCTGCACTTAGGTTTTACTTTTCCAATCTGACTACAACTATTTTTAACCTCCTTGGTCTTTTTACAGCAGAGTTGGAAGAAAAACGAATGTCCTTCAGTAAAGACAAATCCTGAATGCAAAAGGTTCATTTTTAACCTTTTTAATGGATCATAATTGGAGTAAATCACATACATAAGTAGGCATTTGACTGTAGACGAAGAGTGAATAAAATAAGAGGCATGGAAAATAAAACCCCTGCTGCTGGAATCAAGACTTGTGCAAAAATTTCACAGTCATGTTCAAACTTGAGGAATGTATTTGGAAAACCATAGGTTAAAAAACTTTTATCCTGACATTATCTTACAGTAGTAGGAGACAAGGTTCTAATGAAGTTTAATGATTCATGAGTGATTTCAAGGTCACTGTGCAAGTGAGCTATCAGAAAGCTAGACATATTACATGCTGAATTAACAGAATCTCACTTTTTCTAATGGCAGTGACCCATGCTGTTCCTTTTGGCCTACAGGTTTTCAAATGGAGATAAGTAACCTATCTGTATCACTTTACCATTAAAAAGATATTTATGGAGCAGTGCCAGACAATAATATCACATAATCCCCTCCCACATATGCTACAACACTAGAAGAGTATCAATAAAATGCAAGCTCTAATCAAAGGAAGATTATTTTCCTCAGCATCTCAACTGTCAGTTTTCAAAACGCAGTAAGATTCTAACCCTCATAGTCATAAAGACTTATACATTGATAATGCCTGACAGAAATTCAGAAGCCAAAAAAATGGTTCTGCAATGATAGCAAGAGCACAAAAAAAAAAAAATCATTATTTACCTGAAAGGATGATAAGCCTGAATTTAAAATGACCTCTTCCTAAAAGAAACACTTAAGACTAAATGCTTAAGGCATAAAAACTCATTTACTACTTCTGCTATTTTCTCAGCACATCACAGAGAACCTTATTTTAAAGATAAATCATTATTTGAGGGTGAAACAAGACCTCTCTTCTTTTTGGAGTAAATATCAAATGTATTACAGGAATCAAAGCAAATGTGATTTTTCTCCATAATTTGTACAAACTAGAGATAGATTGACTGTAGAATTTCAATCTTTCCCAATAGGGAATGTCACCCTGTTGTACGTCATTGTGTATAAATAATAAAATTTGGTAACAGATAGCAGATTCAACACCCCAACCGAAAAATGAATGCTTAATTTTCTAAGTTCATTATCTTGTCAGCAAACCTACCAAATATAGTTTTTGCCATACCAAAAATAGCTTTTTTAACTAAAATTCCAATTACCTTTGATCTAGCATCAAAGAAGTTGACATAAAACTGGTCCTCAAAATTATGTCCATAATTGGAATTGGAATCTCTGCCACTAATGTGGGTTGTTAAGTGGGTCAAACTCAATTTTATGACTTTTTTGTCATGGTTGTTAAGTGAATCATGTCATCGTTAAGCAAATTAATTTGCTTGTCAGAAGCCAATTGGGAAGGTCACAAATGGCAATCCTGTGACACACAAACTTAGGACGCTGCAATCGTCGTAAATATATGCCAATGTCAAGTGCCCAGACTACAATCATGTGACCATGGAGACACTATTGTGGTCATAAGTATGAAGTCTTATCATAAGTCATTTTCTTTCAGCACTACTGAAACCTCAAACGGTCACTGAGCAAATTACCTGTGTTTTCCCAAAAATAAGACCCTGTCTTGTATTTTTTGCCATCAAAAAAGGCACCAGGTCTTTTTTTGGGGGGGGGGGTGGGTGAAATGTTGTCCACTGACTCACCACACTTGCACACGTTGCCCCTGGCGTCTTTTTTGCTATTGGAGACCTTCGGGAATTTCTTCTTCCGGCAAGGCCAGCAAGGCTTTCCTGAAGGCCTCTGCAGCCGATAACAGAGCTCCTGATTGATCTGAAGCCCTGTTATCGGCTATAGAGGCCTTCAGGAAAGCCTTGCCAGCAGAAGAAATAGGCCAAGATGTGCGAGGCCTGGCTGCAACTATCCGAAGGTAAGTAGTAAGGTTGCTCCACCCCCACCCTATCTTAATTTTTACCTGTGCACCCTGGAATGGGCAGGATCTTAACTAGGGCTTATTTTGAGGTAGGGCTTATATTGTGCGTACATATAAAAATCAAGCTAGGACTTACTTTCTGAGTAGGTCATCTTTTCAGGGAAACACGGTATTTTAAAGTCAGGAACTATCTGCAGAATTTATGATGTAAGCTAGATAAGAAGTCGCTTACGCTAGAGCAGGGGTGTCAAACAGGATTTCTTCAAGGGCTGGATCAGCACTGTAGTTCTCCATGCGCCCGGGGGGGGGGCAGGAAGTGGTAGAGAGATGGGACAGACGCTTCCGGCAGCAACCTGCTGGCTAAAAAGGGGCATGGGAGGCCACATGCAGCCCCCTCTGCCCCATTTTTGGCCTGAACAACCTCCTGCATCACTTTACTGGCCAAAGAGAGGCTAAAGGGAGCGCGCACTCTGCTGACAAAAAACAGGCCACGCAAAGGCCTCTCATGGCCCGTTTTGATCGGCTGAGGCACCGCGTGGCAGTCCTTTGATATTTCCAGGCCGGCCCCATGGGCCGGATTTAGGCACTGGATTTAAGGCTGGATTTGGCCCATGGGCCTTTAGTTTGGCACCCCTGCACTAGGGCTAAAGGGTAAACAAATGATGTTTTTTTTTAAAAAAAAATCTTATTAAATGTCAAACTAAAATTTGAAATTCTATCCTGGCTTCTAACATTTAAGCTTCAATTTTCCCTTTTTCTTTTGTTGTATCCAAGGAGACTGTAGCTCATTCAGACCATGCAGTTTTCTTTTTCTTTTTTTCTCAGACCATGCAGTTTTCATATATAGCTTGCTTGATCTCTAGCATCTCCGCTAGATAAAGGGGGAGGGTGGAGGGCTCCTAGTTATACAGATGAAAGGCAAGCAAGCTGGGGCTTTACAGATGTTTTAGACAACTTCTATAAAGCTTAATCAGCATGGTCACTGATCAGATATGAAATGAATAGTAGTCCCAAACATCTGGACAGCATAAAGTTGTGTTTCTCTGCAATAGACAATATAAAATTATATAAGAATAATGATCTCCTTGGCATTAATCAGAGGAACAGCTTGCTTCTAGAAGCTGTGGGTGGTGCTCCATTACTGGAGGTTTTTAAGAAGAGATTAGGCAGCCATTTTTCTGGAATGGTATAGTGTAGTGATGGCTAACCTTTTCTGAACCGAGTGCCCAAAGCGCCTGCGCATGCACCCAAACCCCCAAAATGAAATGTGTGCGCGGCCCTCATGCATGTACCCCACCCACTGAACATGTGTGGGCCAACCCCCATGCATGCGTGTGTGGCCCCCCGCACGTGCCCCAACCTCACGCCTGTGCCTGTGGCCCCCAACATGCACCCCACGCCCTACGCGGCAGAGATGTAAATACCAGCTGGCTGGCGGGAGGCACGCACGCATGCGCGCAGACCTGAATGTTCCTGTTTCGCCATATGTACAGTGTCTTCAGCTTGAGCAAGGGGTTGGACTAGAAGACTTCCAAGGTCCCTTCCCACTCTTATTCTGTATTCTGAATAAGGCAATTTCTTATGTCATTCAAATCAAAGAGATAGAACTCTAGTTCTTTAATGTTCCAACTTTTTTTTTGTATTGGCAGACACCTGTCAGTCAAATAATATCTGTGCAGGATTTGATAAATCAGAATTGGAATCCAGAAATAATTCTTTTGGCAAACCATTCACTGCAGTCTGGTTAAAAAACAGAAAAGAAAAGATACCTTTATCTACATTACCTAGAAGTCACCTTTGGCTTTATATGTCAACAGAAGAAAAACACCCTTATGCATCACGTCTTGTGCTTAGTTCCCAACATTGCTAGTTAATCTGAAGGAGCAGGGACATCTGTCTATCAGGACAAATACTGAGTTTTTTGTCATTTCATCAAATACATTTGTTACCTATTATTAAAAGAAGAATGTTCTAATTTATTCTGCACTATTCCAACATCTTGATGTAAACAAGTCCCCAATTCCATGTTAGAAGGAAAATGGCAAACAGAACCCTAGAGAAGTTATGTACCTATAATGCAGCCTCTGATCAAAGATTGAGGCTGATAACTAAAATTACTCTTAACCACATGTTACTTCAACACCAGACTGTTGGCTTTATCTGAAAGTTTTAAAGCTGGGAAATGCCATTAAAACATTGATTTTTTTTAACAGTACTGTTTTTTAATTTTTTTCAAATGTTTCTGAATTTCATTTAATAAATGCACAAATTACCTTTTAGAACAATCATCCCCATGAGTACCAACCAGAGCTTGCAGTTTCTCAGATGGCAATCATACTTGGCCTTCAGTTACAAGCCAGTGACTGCTCTTCCAAATGTTACCGAAGGAATCAAGTCAGAAGTAGCTTTTCATTTCGAACTGAAATTAAATAAGATTCCTTTCTAATTATGAATTAAATTATTTCCTCTTTTGTCACACTAAACATGAGCATCATAACCATTTTGGGTTGGACCCTGGGGCTGGACCCAAAACTTTCAAGGCGTAATTTACATCTGGGAGCTTTTCAAAGCTGCTTGATCAATCTACTTAAGACAGGAACCAAGGGAGGTATTATGCCACCAAACCTGAAGGTTAGGAAGTCAAAGAAATGCTTTATCTTCAGCAACAAAGACTCGGGTTACTTAATTCTCTTCAAGATGCAACATTTGGAAGCAATAAAAGATCTGATAAAAAACTTCCACACCTGCTTATCTACAGGCCCAGATGAACTGCATTACAACTCCCACCATCTGCCCTAAATCTGATGCACACACATATAAACATAGATACACACAATTAATCACAAGCCAGTTCCATAAAAAAATCACTTGAAAAAATCACTCTTGTGAGCTTTTGGAGACGAAACGGAAAAGTAAAGATAGCTCTACAAAAACTATCCATGGCAGAATAAAGAGATAGTGAATGGACCAGCCTTTTGGGATTCCTCTCCAGACAAGGAAAGGATTGGGATCATCCACAGGAACAAATAAAAACTGAAAAGAAATCAGGTTCTATGTGAAGGGGTAAAAATTAAAGATTATTAAAAGGAAGGAATTTAAAGTTGGTTTATTTGGCCAAGGTTAAATTAGATATGTTCTTATCCCTTAATGGGTTTTGGTTGATCAGGATTGAATAGTGAAGAGCTTTTTAAAAGCAATTTTATTATTTTTTTTAAAAAAGATAAAATACAAAATAACAGAAAAAAGGGAAAGGGAATCTAAAGGGGAAAAAAATAAAAAAATTAAAGTAAAAAAGCATGATAAAAATAAAGATTTCTGATTTTGCCTCAGTACAGATACAAATATATAATCAAGTAATCTCTTACACTGTTAAACATAATCATACCAACCATAATTCCAAATGTAATAATTCTAACCTTAAAATGATTAGATTTAAAAGACTTGTTTATAAGTAAGAGAAGAGATATAAGAAGAACATATCGTTTATTGTATTGTAAGAGGAGGTGATAAGTTATTTGCAGAATTCAGGAATAACTCTTAAGGGAGTCAGAAAAATAAACATTACTTTGTGAAAGAGGCCTTTGGTCTGCTGTGATCATCTGAATTCAATAAGAATGTGCAGAACTGTGTATTCTAATATTTCTATAGTTTTCAAATACAATAATATGCTGAAAGAATATATGCCTTATTTTAGGGGCGTGTGCAGCAATTTGAAATTTCCCCAAAATATTGAAACACGTATCATGACTTAATTCAAGTTCCGCCCCTCATGCATTTACATACAATATTACAATATAAATAGGAAAGATAGGAGCTGATATCATAGCATAGGTTTTGTTACTTACTATTTGTTCTAGGCAGGGGTGGGGGTGGGCTAGGGTACTTTATATAAATGAACTGTATGATAAATTATGCGTACTCTCTCTTTTGCATCAATTTAACTGAAGGCCACAGTCTTATCATTTGGGATGGGTTAGCACAATGTTATCATGTCCTGATCTATAAGGCTGTTGCCTCACTAATAGTCCACTGTTCCCAGTTAGTCTAATTCTGGTTAAGCAGAAGTTTTTTCCCCCCCAATGGCCAGGGTTCTGAAAATATTTGTTGGGTCCATGCAGGAATTGGGTTTTTCCAAGGACATAAATTTTGGGCTTCCATTTGAGCGTGGTCAGAGCCATCCAGTTCTATTTCTCATAATAATTACAAGAACAAGAATCACACTGGCTCTCTAAACTCTTGAAAACATTTGTCGTACGGGAATAACATATTTATATCATGTGTCAAATCCACAAAATTGAACAGTTTTATGTCGAAGGTAGCATTTCCCAGAAATTATGTTGATTATATAAGAATAATCTAATATAAAAAAGGAATATAAAAAGTTTGTTTGGGATGAAGTTGAGCAAGAGAATAAATTAAAATTCACATTATACTTCAAATCCAACTGAGGCCAAAACTTTGCCTCAGAAATAAGGTAGCCTTTTTCCTGTGATTCAAACAATGAGAACATTGAGATTTCTATTCCCTTTATCTTCTTCTATAAACAAAGATAAAGTCTTATACTTCACCCACATACGGCTTCAGTACTTATTAAAAATGGCAGATAAAGGTCATGTTCTTCTCTGGGCACAAGGACCTTCTCTTTCTTTCATAACTCTCCCTGAGAAATACAGTCTGCAAGCTAAATAAATATTCATAACTCTTTGCACCTGAATTTTGATCCTGTTACTGTGGGGGCACTTCAACAGCCATAACTTCAGAGCCCAGGCACAAGTAACATTTGTTCAGGGCGCTCTAACTTCATGTGGTCACTGAATGAATGGCCATAAATTGAGGACTACTTGTAATCCTTTTTAAAAACCTAAATGATATTTTTTTTTAATATCAACTCCACTATCATGTTTTCAAGCTTTTAGGACCAGTTGCTTTGCACAGTTGTCTAGTTGGCTCCTTTTTAGAAGCCAAGTGCTTGTTTTCCTGCATATTTCAAACTGTCAACAGGTAATTTTCCCACCCTATCTCTCCTTCACACCCTTCCACAAGCTGCTACTAAAATACAGCCATTTTGCTATATTGTTTTGCACTTCTCATGAAGTAAAGCATAACAGCCTACTTTCTTAAATACCTCAATAAATTTTGTAAGATGGGCTTCAAATTAATATTGTGCAAGAGCCTGGTGGCGCAGCAGACTAATAGCCTGTTATTAACATTCAGCTGCCTGCAATTACTGCAAGTTTGAATCTCCCCAGGCTCAGGGTTGACTCAGCCTTCCATCCTTTCTAAGGTAGGTAAATTGAGGACCCAGTTTGTGGGGGCAATAAGCTGACTTTGTATAAATATACAAAAGTATGAAGGCTATTGCATAGCACGTAGTAAGCCGCCCTGAGTCTCCGGAGAAGGGCGGCATATAAATCAAATTTTAAAAAAAAAATTGACTCTGACAGAGTCCAGCTGCTACAGCTCCACTTGAATGCCGATTACCCTTCCCCGTGATACTCCTCATATTGATAATACCAGTCTAACCTCAGGAAGATTAAGTTACTGGATATTACAGATATAGCAAAGCAACAAACAAGTCAAAAAGCACAGAAAAGGGTGTGGACTCACAGATTTCAGGCATCCCAAAGATATATACTCACCTTGGCAACTTCAGAAAACATTTGCCCCTGAAGCAAAAATGTCAAAATGATAGCATCACGATGGCACCCTTCCTAAAGTCTACTGCCTAAAGCAACAATTTCACATTACTTCACTACACAGTTGCCCTTGGTCTGGTGTAGAAAATGAAGAAAATTGAGGGAGGGGAAGGAAGTATTTAGTGAAAAGCTTTTATGGATTTAAAGCAATTTTGGACTGCTGTTAGTGCTTTGTCCTCCTAATCACAAACTGATGAACGAACAAGGGCGAAGGCGCAATATTCTTAAAAACCATATTGCTATATCAGAGAGGCTGCTATTTAAGAAACCCACACAGATTGTGTCCAGTGAAATGAACACTCTTTGTCTTTTATTTTTTTAAAGCAAGTACTGAGAAATTAGGTCAGGAACTCCTGAAAAAATTACACAGAATGCAAATTGCACCAACAAATTGAGCTTCATGCAAATGGACATAAAATCACAACAGCTGCATTAACATATTCAGAGAAGTGCTAGTTTAGATAGCTGTCTACACACTCACTTAGCATAGATAAAGAGGCTTAAAAATCTTCCATAGGGGATAATTTTTCACTTAGAATGAGAATGAGTTATAAATAGAGGTGCATCCTACTTAATAAAAGGTTGTGCAGGCTCTACAGAAGTGTTTCAACACTGTTCCAACTTTATTTAAGGTGTTCTGACCTCAAAATCCCCACATTTCAACCTCAAAGAAGAACCCTTTCTATTTTGTAGGATCACTTCCACAGAGGTCAAGGCAGCTTATTTTGAATTAAAACTCAAAATATTCCACCTAGTAGTTTTGTTTACCATTCCATTTTTAATGTACCTATATAATTTCTGCATCTGTATAAACTTGTATTTTTAATCTGAAGTCTAGCATAACTTCACCCATCATTTAATATATGACTGTATTTATGACATATCATAGCTTGCCGAGCTACATCAACACAGCTATTCTGCTTTGTCAATAATGGCTTATGCCCTAGCTTTAATGTGAATCAATCATGCAGAGATGATCAGAAAGGCAGTGGTTAAAACAAAACATGATCTAGCACAGTGTTTAAATGTAATTAAGATTGAGAACTGCAGATCAACAGTTATCCCATGAGTCATATTGCTAAGGGTGTAGTCTAAGGACATCCAATTTAGGGGACCACTTGTGTTGCATGACTACAACACTCAGTAATAAATGGTTTTTTTAGGATAATTATCATCACAATATTACATCAACCGAAATCAGAATGTGTGCATTACTTCTCTAAAGTAGTATCCTTCTTTCTCCATACTTCACAATTAAAAAGTTATAACAACTTGTTTTCTCAGGAAAAAGAAAAAGCCCTATGAGAAGAGGTCAATAAAACACTGCCTGTTTCCCATTATTGCTTCTAACAACATTTTGTCCACTGGAGTTCCACAAAATGAAAAGCCTGTTTCAGAAAGTGGACTTCTTAAACTGCCAATGATTGTTATCAGCTTGTTATTTTAATACACCCTGCACTTTAAAATAAGCTTAAACCATCTGCTCCTTCTCTAGTTACAGAAGGCATAATCAACCTCCAGCCATGCAGAAGAATATAGACTGCCAATCTCTGTTTACTTTACTCTGCATTTCATGCAACTCTCACTGCTAATGGTCTTTAGAAGCCTCTCACATGGCAAAGAACAAACCAGCATCAGACTCCACATTTGCATGGTGCAGGCAGGTTTCTTCTTCTCACTTGATGCAGCCTGTCAAAGGCAGTATGGCCATTGTACATTTTTACAGACATGAAGGAATGTGTGGCTCCTTACACAATCACCCTCAGCAATAAAGGCACAACTACATGTTTGAATTCCCCTGCAAAAAGTGATTATAGCAAGCTAGTGGTTAAGGCACCAAGCTAGAAACCAGGAGACTGTGAGTTCTAGTTCCGCCTTTAGACATGAAAGCAGCTGGGTGAGACTTTGGGTTAGTCATTCTCCCTCAGCCCAACAGGACTGTTGTTGTGGGGAAAACAGGAGGAAGAAGGAGTATTAGGTATGTCTGCCATCTTAAGTTATAATAAAATAACTTAAAATCGATAAAGGAGGGATAAAAAATTAGAAGAATTAATTATAGAAATGATATTTTGTTCTAAAAATCTATAAGATGTAATGTGCTTTCTGCATTTGCTTTTGCAGCCATAACTTGTGTCAGGACACTATTAATCCAAGGAATTCCAAACTCCCCCCCCCCCCTTTGTATCAGACAAGGAATATTTTACTCAAGGATAAGCCGACCCTTGAATTTTTTAATTAAAATAGCATGCAAACTGTTGCCACCCACAAATACGCCAACCTACATTTTTTCATTGTATTTTGGTTAAAAATTTGAGGGTCTGTTTATCCGCACTTGGGAGTATATACAGTATTTCCTTACATTGTATGCATTAGTCATAAAAATAGGCTTCCCTTGATTTCTTAAAGGATTTCATTATATTTTCCAACAATTGTTTTTCAGAAAGCAGTTTGTGGCAATGGAAATAAAAGATATGTAATTTTTTACATTCAAAATACAAGATCTGAATATTTTTTCCAGCAACATCCACCTTGTTTTGTGTCAGTTTTCATTCTCGCTGTACAGATTTCCCAACCCTTATAATCTTCCCACATCCAAGATTCCGAATGCTACAATTCAAACCCACTTAGGGGACAGTAGATTAGCGAAGGCCACATTAATGTATCTACAACCTTACAACCTACAATGTCTACAACCCTTTTGAACCTTTGGGATTTAACTTACTTAAAATATCTCCTTTTTTCACACAGCATCCATAAGATAAATTCTGTGATCTTTTTATTGTGAGATAACAAGTAACCTCTGCATTCTAAAGGAGTTGCATTTTCATAACACTAATTTACAGCACTGTTGATACCACTACCCTGAAAAAATACGTGTTAACAACTGTAGCATTTGCCACAAAGAATTTGATAACTAAGTAGTTATAAATAGGGCCCATATGGCAGTGACCAATGCTTAAAGATCCCATGCTGTTATCTTTCCATGGAAAGAACTGTGTGCTTCAGATGGATCTAAAGCTACAGTACTTTTTTTTTTTTTCTTTCTGTGACAGTCTTCCTGAAATTCTATTAGGGCTATTATACATCTGCTGGGGCCCCTGCTTTTGAACTCTCCTTAAATGGTCATTTTCATCTCAAATATCAGCAGGGGAGGATCAAATAAGAGGTCTGTCACTTTATTTATTTATAAGGACATTTGTAGTCTGGAATTGTGAGGCAGATACACCAAACTCATCACAAATGTGTAACAACAGAAGCAGTTTCATTTGGCATTGCATATGATGTGCATAAAATTCAAAGCTGGCATTTAGACGCTGAATTAACGTTAAAAGATGATCAGAAGTACTAGGTGTGGTTAAAATGTAGAAAGTCCTTGATGGAGTTTCAACATCTCTTTTTTTTTTTAAATAAAATCAGTCAGGATGGGAATAGCTACCTAAAATTGTTGTTTGCTGTTCCCACTCCCAAGAAGAAATACAAGACTAGATAAAATGCGAGTCTGACTCAATGGCTTTTATGACAATTTAATGATGCTAACAGAGCAACTGTAAAATATTATCAGCATGACAAATATCAGGTTTAAGTTTCAAAACAGCCCCAGCCCAATTCTTTGTGCCAGACAGAATTATTTAATATGGCTTGTTCCAGGTGTCTGGCCAAAATTTTCATTTGAGAAGCAAACTATTCATTTCATGCTGCCATAAAGATAACCTTTATTGTCATTTTTTTCTGTGAATAAAGAGGCTACTGATCTGATCATTCCATTATCAAAGCTGGCTTCAGGATCATAGAACTAGACAGGACCACGATCATTCAGTTCAACCTCATTGTCAATCCAAACTAAAGCTAAAGACACATAGCTGTTTAATTTCAACTTGGACATGCAGCGCCTGGATGTCCACCAACACCTTGGGTAACCGGCTCTTCTGTCAAAGTACTCTCACTGTGAAGTGAGAGTACTAGCCCTCCATTAGCATCTGCCTTCCTATATCTTAACTCCATCACTCTGCAACAAAAGAGAACCAGACTTGATCTTTTATAGCAGTGGTTCTCAACCTTCCTAATGTCGCGACCCTTTAATACAGTTCCTCATGTTGTGGTGACCCCCAACCAGGGGTGGGTTCTAATTTTTTTTAACTACTGGTTCTGTGGGCATGGCTTATTTTGTGGGTGTGGCTTTGAGGTCATGTGACTCGGTGGGCGTGGCTAGCTGGTCATGTGACCGGGTGGCCATGGCTATGTGTATAGGGACTACTCAGAGGGCTGAAAAAAGTCATTTCTGACAGGTCCTCGCACTTTTGACTGGTCCTCACACTTATGACCATCCTCACATTTATGCCCGTGCAGCATTCTTAACAACCATGTCACTCATTTCACAACTGCTTCTTTTCACCATGGTGATAAGATAGGGCAAAAAACGTAAAATGTGAGGATAGTCGTAAATTCGAGATCTGGTCAAAAGTGCGAGGACCAGTCAAAAATAACTTTTTCAGCCCTCTGAGTAGTCCATGTGCACAAAGGACTACCCAGAGGGCTGAAAAAAGTGATTTCTAACAGGTCCTCGCACAATTGACAGGTCTTCGCACTTATGACTGGTCATCATTTATGCCCATTGTAGCATTCTTAACAACTGTGTCACTCATTTCACAACTGCTTCTCTTCACCATGGTGACAAGATAGGGCAAAAACGTAAAATGTGAAGACAGTCGTCAGTTCGAGGACTGGTCAAAAGTGCGAGGACCAGTCAAAAACAACTTTTTCAGCCCTCTGAGTAGTCCATGTGCACAAAAGGACTACCCAGAGGGCTGAAAAAAGTGATTTCTGACAGGTCCTCGCACTTTTGACCGGTCTTCACACTTATGACTGGTCATCATTTATGCCCATTGTAGCATTCTTAACAACCGTGTCACTCATTTCACAACTGCTTCTCTTCACCATGGTGACAAGATAGGGCAAAAACGTAAAATGTGAGGACAGTCGTAAGTTCGAGGACTGGTCAAAAGTGCGAGGACCAGTCAAAAATAACTTTTTCAGCCCTCTGAGTAGTCCATATGCATAAAAGGATACAGCAATAGAGAGGGATGAAAGAAGGGAAGGGAAATTAGAGTAGGAGTGAGGGTCAGAGAGGGAGGAAGAGAGGAGGAGAAGGAGAAAGGAAGAGGAAGTAGGGAGGAGAAGAATAGGGGGAGGAAGAGAAAATAAGAAGGAAAGAAAAGAGAGAGGTGGTAGGTTTGAGGAGAAAGATTGCTGTACAATAAAAAAGATGAAAGGGAAGAAAGCCAATCCCAAACAAATATAAAGATATTAAGATAAAGAATGAACTGTTAAACTTTAAAGAATAAAAGAGAACAAATATGAATAAATAACAATAATTAGAAACACACATACAAACATACAATATATTTTCTTTGAACAGAGTATTTGGCCGGTTCACAAATTTAAACAGTGTTTAGTCATTTCAATTAAATTTACAATTTCTATGTTTCCTTTTTGCCATATTTATTCCTCATCTATTTTTTTTAAAAAAACAGTATTACCCTTCATCCTCATCTCTAATCTTAATCAAATTCAATTTTTCCCTTCTATTCTATATTATACCCCTTCCCATTGTCATCTATTTTTATATCCATCCTCACATTGGTTAATTATGTAATATTACAGTTGTTTAATATAAATTCAACATTTTAATATAAATCAATTAGTTATATAACTACCTTTTTTGTATATTAATCAATATGAACATGAATATTCCAATTATTTCCATGCAATCCAATTTCTTACAAATCAATTATATTTACCAATAATAATAAACCAAATAATTTCCCCCATATATTCCTCCAAACCACAATTTAACCATTTCTGCTTTCAACACAATATACAATTAATAGTATCTCAATTATTACAATTCCCTAGTTAAATAGAGCTTTTGTGTGTGTGTGTTTTAAAATCTTGAACTCTCCTCTTTTTCCCTAAATTTCCCACTGTTTGCACCTACCTTTTTTGGTGAGGAAAAAGAAAAGAAATCTGCCTGCCTAATTTTCCAACGTTGCAGCAACAGCAAAGCAGTTTCAGTTTCGTTTTTCAGCATAGCTAGGGGAAAAAAATCTGCTCCAGCTAGCAAGTAAGAGCAAATCAGCTGAGAGTCGGGAGGCGATCTAATCAAGGGCTAATTAATCTATGCTGAAGCTTCGGGGGCCAATAAAATTTCAAAAAAACACCGAACCATTTGTTAAATTGCTGACTCGCCCACCACTATTTATTGGCAATAAATAGTGGTGCAGAGGGGCAGGGCAAGCCAGCAATTAACAAACAGTTCGCTTGAAGCCCCGCAGCAAGAATTTAAACAGTTTTTTTTCCTCTAGCCATCAGCTGGGACTCAGGAGGCAGCAATAGATTGGGAGTGGGCGGGGTAAGCGAACGGCCGGCGATCCAACAGAGCAGAGAGTGAGGGTGAGTGAAGGCGTGGGGGGGGCATGAGAGAGGGCTTTGGCGACCCCTGCGAAATGGCCATTTGACCCCCAAAGGGGTCGCGACCCCCAGGTTGAAAACCGCTGTTTTATAAGAAAACTTTTCAAATCTTTGAAGAATGCTTTCATATTCCCGCGCCATTGACTTTTCTCAACACTAAATATACTCAGTTCCTTCCATAGGTGGGCATCACATACTGTAACAACCGGTTCGCCTGGAACCAAAAATATGAGCATGTGCCTTCTGCGCATACACACGGCATCAAAAACCCGGCAATTATATATGACATGATAACACCAGGGCGGGTGGGTGGGTGGGCCGAACCGGCAGCAGCCCACCACTGGTTCCTTCCATCTCTCTCCGTGTAAGACTTAGCTTTTACACCCGTGGTTCCAACCTTTTTTTGGCCATGCCCCACCTAACCATCTCTAAAATCCTGATGCCCCCCATCCCCCAGTGACATATAATTACTATTCAAAAAGTGAACTTCTACTCATGCGGAGGAAGCCGAAAAGGCCAGTAACCTGGTTTAAACAAAGTTTCAAATTGCTCCCATTAAAAATCAAATTGCCCCCCTGTGGAGCATGGGCCCCACTTTGGGAACCACTGTTCTAGGCCCTAATCAACTGTTCAAATTCTGACCACAAATTACCCCTCTATTGGCGTTCACCTCACAGAACAAGTCAGTCTTGATGCTTTGCGTTTTTAATCATTTTTAATGCATATAGAATGCAATAAGAATAGGGATAAATTGTATAATGAAATCCATTTCAGTGGTGGGCTAGTACTCAGTTATTTGATGGAGATAAAGCAGGCTCCATATGAAACAGATATTGCCATTCTAATCTTAAATACATACTTCTTTTATACAGATGGTTTCTTGGCAAAAAAAAAAAATATGACAAGTACTAGTTTGATCTTCTACTTCAGTGTTTCCCAAACTTGGCTATTTTAAGATGCATGGACTTCAACTCCCAGAATTCCCCAGCTAGTATGCCTGGTTGAGGAATTCTGGGAGTTGAAGTCCATACATCTTCAAAGGGTCAAGTTTGGGAAACACTGTTCTACTTAATTCATTAGATTTATAACCAAATTTCTTCTAGACGCCGGCATGAAACTTCCTTCTCTCACCAACTGTTCCTACCACAACAATCCTGTGACGATATTGATTAAAATCAGCCAATTAGCCTCCATGACTTTGTAAGAAGTTGAATCTGAGTCCCCAATCCTGAACAGGTACACACACACAGGCTATATTTTATCTTGGATCACCATCCCAAGCACCCAGCAAAGATAACCAATAACTTGTCAAATTCAATTACATGGTTCCTTTTTTTTATTTTCATTGGAAAGTGCCTATGCTTACAAGTTGGTGTGAGAGTTCATAAGAACAAAGGGGACGGGGAGGAAATACCACAAATGAAGGCTTATGGTGGATCAGTAAGAAATGTGCTGGGCCTCCAGGGATTTGCAATGTGAACTCATTGTTCCAAAACTGACTGAAGAACCTGTGCAAACACACAAGGTCTCCCCCTTCACACTCCTGTCTCTGCAAATCAATCTTACCTTATAATTGCTGGAATTTACCCACGAGGTAGCAAGGCCATCAACCATTTTGTCTAGCATGGTCTGATCTTGTTCAAGGTCAGCAGATTTCTGTTTATCTGAGAAATAATCTATCAGTTCTTGGCCAACCTGAAGTCGTTTCCCAACATCTTTCTGCAGGACCTGCATCAAGCAGGACTCCATTGTGGGTTCCATAATGTTCTAGAAAGAAGGCGGAGACAAAAGTGAAACTAGAGGGCGGCAGGTTTGAAAAGTCCTCCTGTAGATATTATCCTTGAGGTCGCCTCTTTGTTTGAAGAAGGTTACCAAGGTCCTGGATTTCAAAGATGTGATTCTGGGAATGACAACAATGCACCATGTGTGTCTAAAGAGCAGCTGGCAGGTTATTAAAAGTTCAATTCAAAAAACTAGTAATAGATAAATAAAGCAGAAAGCAGACCAGCCAGGCTATAGGACCAGGTTTGTGGTGCTTTCCAAATCAGCAGTCCATCCTGAAAGAAATTTTAAAGAGGCAAAAGTTAGTGGCGAATCTTAAGCAAAAATCTACATAGCACAAAATCCCAAATTAGATATCTGACATTTCCATTTAAAAAGAACAAATTTCCCCTGCAGCTCTTTTTGAACACACCATTATGACAACCAATTATTAAGTTTCTAAAAATGGGGACTAAAAACTTGTGTTTTTGTATCTTATGTAGTACTGAAGTCTGTCTTAAAATTAAATAATGAAGCTTTAATATAATAAGATGTCAAGTGTTCAGAAAATATGCACGCACACACACGCATACACATCACCTCATTTTTTTTTTCAGTAACGAAAACATGAATCCAATATGGACTATCAGGTATCATATTTAAATAGAGAAGACATTTTGTTACAGGATCTATGCATCCAAACCAGGTACTACATCAAAGGGCCGGGGGGAGGGGAGAGAAAATGCACAACCAAGATACAGAACAGCAAGGTTTAGGTTAGTCTTAAGGGAAATCAATACTGGATGAAGGTTTCTAAATACTAAAACAAACATATTTAGAATATGGCTTAACTGATACTGTGGGAGATGTTCCATCATCAGGAATGTCAGAATGCTATTCTGAAACCTTCTCTTGCTTCAGGGCAAGCAATACACTGGCATGAATGTTACGTCATTCACAACACTCCCAGAAAGCATCTTCAGGTCTCCATATATCTTTGCCCTCTTTGGGATTTTCTGAACTGTGCCTGTCTTTCCCACTGAATGTTGTCAGAGCTCTTTGCAGGATCCTTGCTAGAGTTGTGCAGCTATTTGGATGCAATGAAAGGAAGCTTCTTCTCTAGTTACACATTGATTCTATTTGTCAGCAGCTTGTTAGAGAAGGCATGGCTTTCTCAAGGCTTGCCATACTTGCACCCGAAAATATGTGAACTAAGGAGGTGTTGAGGAGAAAGCAAACAGCCTTACCACATAGCATTGTCAAATATCTCCTTACTCGACTTGATATAAAGTTCTTATTGTAAAATACAGTGCTTGGTTTCCGCCAGATATAATAACACCCAAGTAGATTCAAAAGTTACTCATTTGATCTACCTGTCCACAGAATATTCCTCCAGGCTATTACGTTTGTTTGTTTGTTGTGCATGTGCGTGCGTGTGAACTTGAAATGACCATGAATGTTCTGTTTATTGAGCAATAGCTTCCACCTTAGCTCTCTTCCATGAATCTCATGTTTACCCAATTATTTCTTTCTGTCTCTCTCTCTCTCTCTCTCTCTCTTTCTTTCTCTCTCTCTCTCCCTCCCTCTCTATCGCAACGGGAACCAAAGTTTGTGAGATTTCTACAGTGAATGGCCCAAAGCAACCTACATTGTTTAATGAAGCTACTTTTGATTATTGGATTGAAATGACTGTATTAAAGGGGCAATTAATACCAGTGGCCCATTGCATGACAATACTGTGCTTATGAAATAAATTTCCATGTCATTCATTTACTCAGCCTGTCTTTATAAATCAGCATCAATCACATGAAGCTTTGACAATATCCAGTAAAAAAGATACTTCAAAACTTCAGAAAATCTGAAAGGAGAATCTGCATTTACCAAATTGTGCATGTGTATGTATAGTTAAAATCTTATGGCATCTCAAAATCTTGCAAGACTTCAGCATTCAAACATGAAATCACATGAGGAACAAACTTTCAGAAAGAAAACACTGAAATCTTGTGAGCTGCCCGAGTGAGAATTCTGTAATCTTAATATGTCAATTATTGTAAATTTTTTAAAAAATTATTTTGGTACCCAATACATTAGACAAATTTTTGTCATGGTGTTCTCCTTCTGAAAAAGCTGCTGAATCTACCATATACATATGTATAGTACCTTTAATACAAATGTGCTAATATAAAAGCTGGATTAATCACATTGGTGTTGGAATATTCCAACTGCTCAATTTTACACATGCCCAGTCAAAAATAACCCTCACTGATTTCAAACTTATCTGGGAGCCAGCCACCTTGAATAAATCGATAGGTACAGGTTAGTTCTCAATTTACGATCACAATTGAGCCCCAAAATTTCATTGCTAAGTAAGGCACTTAATTCTGTTTTTCCCATTTTATTATGCAAATCACTGCATTTGTTAAGTGATAATCCATTCATGTGATCATTAAGCAAATCTGGCTTCCCCATTGACTTTGCTTGATGGAAGCCGCTGGGATGGTTATAAATGGTGATGACATGACTTGGGACCATATATGCCCTAAATACATGCCAGTTGCCAAGCGTCCGAATTTTGATCGTGTGACCATGGGGAATGCTGCAACGGTTGTTAAGTGTGAAAATTGGTCATCAGTCAGTCCGGGTGTAACTCCAACTGGTCACCAAATGAATAGTTGTAAATTGAGGACTACCTATATAAATTGCAAATATCAGGTATCATGATACCTACTGGCAAAGTTCTCTAATCTCAGACATCTGGCATCCTCAGGATTTCTTTCTGAAGGCAATCGGGCTCCTAAATTGACACACTCCTATTTCTAATGCAACTGAAGCCATGAAATTAAATACTATGGATTATCATAATTCAAATAGAAAAAAAGTTGGATTCAGCTGTCAGTACGCAGACTCCCCTTGTTATGACTGCTAATTTAATGACTTCTCTGAGGTAACACCAAATAAATGCAGGGGCACTTTGCTCTAGTACCCAGGTTATTAATAAGAAGTGCAACCATAGGTGCAATCCACATGCTAATTTGAAAGAAATTTACATTGCAATGATTGGTATGTACATTTGCAGAAACCTGAATTGACAAAATATGCATTCTTAATCTCTTAACCTGTTTCACCAGCTAAGGGAAGACAAAAATACAACCGTGCAAAAGGTAGGACAACAAATTGCTTAGAGTAGTTGCGATTAACAAAAGGATTGCTTAAAAAACTGAATTCTTGGTTTCTATCACTACCACACGGTAGTGGTAGACCAGTACATGGTACACCAATAGAAAATGATGTGCTCAAGCAGGAATAGGGACCCCAATTGAGAGACCTTGGGAGAAATATTTCCTTAAAATGATCTAAAGCAGCCTTGCCCTTTCAGGCATCTGGTATTACCAGACTCCTACATCAAACAGGTTTCGATATGCTTGTTTTGGCTGCTTGTTAAGAGCAATTTTGGAATGAGTAAGTAAATAAAGAAAAACTCCCTCACTTTACCATGTTAAATAGTGAATGAATTTGATTACACAACCTGAATTTTCAGCAAGATAAGTGGCACCAGGTAAACTATCAGGGATGGGTGATACAATCTAGGCCCAATTTTATGTATGGCTCAACAAATATTTCTTACCAATACTAGTAAGCAGTATTCATGTTTAACTGGGCACTGAAACAATTCAGAATTTTGCTTCTATTTCATTTAGAATTATTTGAATTCATATAAATGAGTCTATTCAGACTAAGCAGGACTTACGTTGGCTAAAGGCTGGATAGCTAACTTTACTGTTTGCAATCTCATCACCATCACCCTCATCACATCATCATCATCATTATGAACGCCTTTCATTCAGCAGTGCAAGGCTGCATAGCTAGCACTTCCTTTTTCCCATTACAACATGAGATAGATGATCCGGTCACCTTCCATGATTGAGACTGGCCCTGAATGTAGGCCTCTCCAGCAACCACCCAACACCTTAACCACATGAAATACATACATAAAGAATTAATCCAAGTTTTATTTTGTCCTTTTCCTACAATCCAAGCCCCAAAGCACTACTTGCAAGCAGAACTTCCCATAGGCACAAGGAAAATACACACTGCAGGTTCTCCTCATGACAACAGGGCCAGCTCTTCTGTATCACTTTACCAGCAGCTGCAGCCTCGCACTTCCCTGCCCCCTTATAACAAAATGAAGTTCCCTCATGTGTGTACTCTACTTTATTAAGTCTGACAGATACACAATCTCGTCCTGTCCTCCGGCCATGCTCCATAGTCCTTCAACCTTCCAACCATTCCTTGGAATAGAGGAAAACTCCCGCCTGCCTGCAGAGAACAGTCTCTTTACCCTTCAAGTCCAGCAAGTCTCTTTTCATTTGATAAAAAGAGGGCAGAAATAATAATAATAATAATAATAATAATAATAATAAGAATAAGAATAAGAATAATAATAAGAATAATAATAATAATAATAATAATAATAAGAAGAAGAAGAAGAAGAAGAAGACATGTCTCTGGTTCTGCAAAAAAAAAAAAAAGTAGGGCACGCTTCAAGGAAAATGGGTCAAGTTCAGCAGTAAAGTGTGTGAATGGAGCAGAGATAAAAATATTTTTAAAAACCTTGATACGTAAACAAGCAGAGCAAGGCCTAAAGGCATCATACCATGCAAAAGATTAGAAGTGTAGTCTAAGTGACTTTTATCAAATAAAAGGAGATTTCTGCAGATCTGTCTCTTCTTTCCCTCATGGGAGGATGTAGGAGGAGAACCCCTTTCATCTGCAGGGCAAAGAATCAGAGACTTAAGCTTCCATGAGCTGCAGCTCACTTATCAGACCTCCTGTTTTTTCCAGGTCATCATTCTTACAATCCTCTTCTTTTATGAAAAGCAGCTAGAGCCCCTAAAGTAAACCAATTCCTCCAAAATAATTCCTCTAGCAGAAGAGCTGTCTATTACTGTGCTATATTCTGTTACTGCCTGCTTTTCCATCATTTTAATAAAAACATTTATTTTAAAAGAATAAATATCATGACGAATGTTCAGCCAACTGCAAGATTCCAGCTGAAGTCTCAAGACATGAGACAAGAAATTGCATAGCAGTGAAAAACAAAAAGAAAAGAAAGAAGAGACCCACAGTTTTTAATTAATGAGTTATAGGACATTGGAAATGTATCATATTTTTTGAAGTATAAGACACACCTTTCCCCCCCCCCCAAAAAAGAGGGTGAAAATCTGGGTGCGTCTTATACTCTGAATGTAGCCCTGCCCAGCCTCACATATGGCGATTTTAGAGGCTGAAAGAAGCCTCTGAAAGAAGTTTCAGAAAAAAAGCCTCTGAAAGGCTTTTATCTAAAATAATATGGCAAGCAACAAAAGAAGAATCAGTAAAGGTTCTAATCAAACTATGGTAACAAATCTGGAGAATGACACAATAACCAACAGATCGGAAGAGGTTAATCTATATACCAATACCAAAGAAAGGAGATTGAACAGAGTACAGATAGTCCTTCAGAATAAAAGCCTCTGAAAGAAGCTTCAGAAAAAAAGCCTCCAAACTGAGGTTTTTAGAGGCAGAAAAAAACATTTTTTCTGAAACTGAGTTTCAGAAGTTTCAGAGGCAGAAAAAAAAGCAAGGCACAGAGCTCACAACCAAAGAACCTGTTGCTAAAATTCACCTCTTTGAACAGATGATTGGGGGTATTCCAGGAGGTGATCTACCCACCAATCAGTTTTTTTCTTATTTTCCTCCCCAAAAACTAAGGTGCATCTTATACTCCTGTGCGTTTTATACTCTGAAAAATACAGTAATCAAAAATATCAAAGGGCCTTGTCTTTTGCCTACTTTTGTTTTATTTGGTCCTACCCTAGGATAATTTCATTTGGCGGCCCCTGTACATTTTTCCTCTCTTCCAAAAAGGGCTATCTTCCCTCCTATTTTTCTTTCAAAACAAGAATGAAGTCAATCAGTGGTTCTTTCTCTCTTTTATTTCTTTAGCAATATTTAACAATGCCACTGATTTTTTTTTCTGTTTATCTTTGCCCTTGTTTGGTAAATTCAGACTTTTTTTCCCTCTAACTTTTTTTTTGCATCCGAGTTGTAAACCAGCTTGCAAACCCTAGAGCCAAACTTAAGACTTCTGTTCTGTAAAGTACTTACATATGAATCTATCCTATGAATGGGGTTCTACTCACAGGATGACTTCCTGGAAAACAGGAGGGAATGTATTAAGAACTATCCTGAACAACAGGACAAGGGTTCCTGGAGGCTGCAAAAGGAACAGGAAATTAGAAAATAAGCAGGGTTTTAAGATAGGAGGAAGAAGAAACATTACTAACCTGCACTATAGTGATAACACTACACTGATAACTGACAATGCAAAGGATTTGGAAGATCTAAAAGCCAAGGAAGACAGTGAAAGTGGGATTAAAATTAAATATAAAGACGACCAAATGACAACAAGTAGAACAAGCAGCTGTGGAATTTGACAATGAAGATACTATGAGCCACGGTGGCGCATGGGTTAGAATGCAGTATTGCAGGCTAATTCAGCTCACTGCCAGGAGTTCGATCCTAACCAGATCACAGTTGACTCAGTCTTCCATGTTTCTGAGGTTGGTAAAATGAGAACCCAGATTGTTAGGGGCAATATGCTGACTTTGTAAACCGCTTAGAGAGGGCTATAAAGCACTGTGAAGCGGTATATAAGTCTAAGAGCTATTGCTACTGAAGTGCTGGATAGCTTCTGCTTTTTAGGATGAACTATCAAAAAGTAAAGGAACACACAGTCCAGAAAAATTCTAAAAAGTAGCTCCTGATAGAGCAGCCATTAAAATGGAAATGTTGTTCAAACTCTGTGATGTGTTTATACCTACAAAGATAAGAATCATGCAAACCATGATATTCCCTGTGACACTATGAAAGCAAAAGTTGACTTTAAGGAAGCAGGTTAGGCAGAGTATTTGATTGCATTTGAAGTATGGTGTTGGAGAGGACTCCACAGAATCCAATGGACAGCCAAGTAAACAAACCAGTGAGTCATTGAACAAATTAATCCTAACTCAACAAATTATTCTACTTTGTGCTCAAAGACTTCCTTCCAGAAGCCGCATTCCCTTCCTTAACCTTTCTTTCTCAAATATTCCATTACAAAATATTATGCTCACATTCTTTCCTAAACAATACAATACCCACTCCACTCACATACCAAAGGGTTTGCTTCATTCAGATCCAAAAAGGATTGTGCTGTGGTATTTGCATGTCAGCTAGATACAATTGTAGATCAATTAAAATCCTGTTTTAAGATCTCTAAGAAAAGGAAGCTGGTTAAATTATCATATATTTCCTAAACAGAGAAGCACATCAGAAAGAGAGAGGCTGCGTCTTGAGAAAAAGCAATTATTTAACTTAAAATGAAGATTCTGCAGTAGGTTAAAAATCATTTACTGTGACATATTTCATATGGACTGCTTGCAATAAAACTACAAATTGTACACATATAAAGAGACCATACCATGAGAAAATGAGCAGCATTTGTTGCTTCTGGTCCTTCACTGTATAAATTCATATACCCTTTCCATTCCTATTTTCTCTAATATACCAATCCACTTAACTGCAGGTAGTTCTCAACTTACGACTGGTCACTTAGCAACTGTTCAAAATTATGACAACCTCCCCAAAGCTATTAGAGACCCAGTTTCAAAGTTCCAGCATGGCCCCACCCAGATCACATCACAGCATTTTAGGTCTCAGCAACCAGCCCACATTTACTGCCATTTGCAAATGTGACCCCACAATCATATGACAATTTGCAGCATTTTGCCAGAAACTGGTGTTTCTGGCAATAAAACACCCAACAGCAAACAATGGATTCACTTAATGACTACTTCATTTGCTTAACCATAAAATCAAATCTGGTGACCTGGTGCCCCACTGTACAACCATCAGAACTTACAACCTTAATTGTCAGGCTTGATTACACTTGTAACTCCGATATTACCTACAAATGTTTCATGATCTAATGAAGTCAAATAGCTAAAGCGTATACGGTAATAAACCTGCTGATCTTTCACAAAGCCACACCTGCTTTTGTTGGAGCAGACAGACAGGCAGATCTTCTGGAAGTAGTCCTTCAAGCTTTGCAGATTTAAAAAGGCAAGGAAGATTTGTGCCGCAAGAATGAAAAAAGGAAATACCACAAGCAGAGGCTTTAACAATGGTTCAATAATATCAAATAAAAATATGGGTATAAATGAACCACGCTGCATGGTTTATTCTGTAACAATTGAAATGTGAAGTTTCTGTATTTTGCATTGATTGTTGGTATTTACCTCATCCCTGCTGCCCAATTGTTGTCCTGGGAAACTACTGTTAAAAATATAGATATTCAACCCAGATTTAATTCATAAACTGCATGCATATACTGTATATTTAGTGGTGATAGTAGTAGTACCTAATTAAATGAGGAAGACTGTATGATTTAATGCAGTGGTTCTCTGCTGGTGGTATATATACCAAGTAATCTTGAAAGGACACAGGATTAGAAGCTGAGGATTTTTAAGGATTCTTTTTAAAAAACCAAAAATAATTCATGTACATATTTAAATACCATTCTTGGAAAAATAGGATTTTTTGTTTCTGGCATTATGGTATCTACGTTCTTCAATAAAGTGATTATTGTGGGACTCAAGTTTCAGAAGAACAAAGTCCCTGATCACCTGAAATGTCCTTGCTCCAATGAAATGGTAATTCTTAACCTTAACAACCTTAAGATATGTGAACTCCAACTCCCAGAATTCCTTAGCCAGTGTAGGGGAACTCTGGGAATTGAAGTCCACACATCTTAAAGTTGCAAGGTAGAGACACACTGTACTAGATTTGGAGGGGGGAAAGCCTTATGAATAAGCTCCCATTTGTTATGAAATGGATGAACTCAGCAAGTTTGAGCAGATTTGAGATTTGACCTGCACAAATAATTATTTCCAGAGAAGGTAATGGTTTTTAAAAATGTACAATCTTAAAGAAACACCCACTCTCTTCCTCATACTGTAATTCTTCTGAAGACCTCATGCTAGCGCTATTGAAAATGTGTTTTCATCTTAAATACTGTATTTTTCAGACTAGAAGACGCACCTAAATTTACAAGAGGAAAACAAGAAAAAATACTGTATTTTTCAGACAATAAGATGCTCCGGAGTATAAGAAACACTTTCATTTTTGGGGAAGAAAATTGGATTTTCGTCCTTCCAGGCCCCCAGAATCACTCTGCAGTGCTCCGGATAGCCCGTTTTTGCCAAAAACAGGCCCATTTTCGGCTCCCAAGCCCTCCACGTGTTGCGTTTTCCCCCTCCCAGGCCCACAGAAGCACTCTGCAATGCTCCGCACGGCCCGTTTTCACCAAAAACAGGCCCATTTTTTGCCAAAAAAGAGCATGCTTCTGAGGGCCTGGGAGGGGGAAAACACGACACATGGAGGGTTTGGGAGGCCAAAAACACCTGTATTCGGTCTGTAAGATGCACCTAAATTTTCACCCACTTTTGGGGAGGGGGGGAGGTGCGTCTTATACTCTGAAAAATACAGTATATAAAATATCATATTTTTTTAATTGGGAGACATTCTGCCATAATTATTTTTGGTAAATTAAAAACAAATAAAATGAATTAAAACCTCACATTCTAGAAATGTCCCAGGTGCTATTTCATAATTTTAGTTTTCTTAACAGATCAGGAATCTGAAGGAAACCTCTCCATATGTTTCATTTTTCACAAAGCCTTCTTGCCGAAGAAGATTTGTGGCTTTCCAAACACATCATTCCGAATGACTCTGCATTCCATTTTACAAAGCTACTTTGTTGCTGTTTTTCCCTGGGTATTTTTCCATTCATCTTTATGATCTCACTACATCATCTTTAGCTAAATTCGTATTTTGTGATAATGGCTGCACATGCAGGAAATTATAAATAATAATTTCTGGCTAATCAGCAAATTATACCATGTAGACATACAGCTTGATCATATAATCACAATTAAGCAGCAAATTTGACTTATTACTCTCTCTCTCTCTCTCTCTCTCTTCCCTGTGTGTGTGTGTGTGTGCATACATGAACTTTTCCATTGAGAAAAAAACCCTTCAAGGTTGCATCATCATTAAAACAACACAGGGAAAATTAAAAAAAAACCAGAATGAACCAATATAAAAACATGCAGGTAGTCCTTGTTTTGTTAGCACAATTGAGCCCAAAATTTATGTTGCTAAGTGAGACATTTGTTAAGTGATTTTTGCTTCATTTTATGACCTTTCTTGCCACAGTTGTTAAATGAACCACTGCAATTAAGTTGTTAAGTGAATCTGGCTTCCCCACTGCTTTCCTGCTTTCTTTTGTGACCTTGCAGAAGGTCACAAAAGGTGATTGCATGATCCCGAAATACTGCAACCATCATAAATATGAGTCAGCTGACAAGCGTCTGAATTTTGGTCACGTTACCATGGAGATGTTGCAACGGTCGAAAGTATGGAAAATGGTCATAAATCACCTTTTTCAGTGCCGTTGTAACTTCGAATGGTCATTAAATGAACTGTTGTAAGTCGAGGACTACCTACATAAGGTAATGTATGTATTGCATTTATCTGAGTGTATTTCTCAACACAGCTAACACTTTGAAGGGTAAATATCAAGCTTCAGGTCTTGATTTCCAGAATCTCTATCTTATCTGTATTTAAGTTTGTTTTCACTCATGAAGTATGTTAATGGAACTTCAGCAACATTCAAGAACCCCGATTGCTTCCCTGGAGTTATAGGGAAACATTGCAACAGAATTGCTGGGTGTCATCAGTCCATAGATGGCATCTTACTCCAAAACTCCAGATGATTGGCTTCATAGAGATGAACGGAATAAACAATAAGAATAAACTCTACGGAACCCCACAGGTCAACAGTCCCCCGTTGAACTGTCATTTTTATGTGAATATTATTTCATATAAATATATATTATATATTATTTGAAAGGGCAAGGCTGCTTCAGATAGTTTTAAGGAAATATTTCTTCCACAGGTTCTCAATTATATATAGAATATATATTATTTCTCAACACAACTGATACTTTGATGCACATTACCTTCTGGACCCAATCCAACAGGAAGCAATGGAACCACTGCAAACAGAGACCAAAAAGACCAAGGGATGTTTCAGTAGGATATCAGACTGCCCTCTCCTCAATCCAGCTTCAGTCAGTGGCTGCTTTGGACATCTCACAATAATTCACAGAGCAGCATTATATGAATTAGCCCAAGGAAATTGAACCTGTGCTCTTCACAACCATGCATTTAATTAAATTAATTAACTAATTAATATCAGGTTTGTGAAGCTTCTGAAAATTTGTACTTTCATGTTTATTAATGATGAATTAATATTACAACGAAGTTCAAATTGTGCTTAATTTTAATTAAGATTGGCTGAAATTTCCATGGTTTCAAGTTGATTTGTCTCAAGTACTGTAGATTAAGCACAGTCTGTCAAATCTGAAAGATGATAAAATGAACAAAATTTGAAAAGGAACCATATTTTGAAGCTTCCCTCTATCATGCTAGAAAAAGGAAGGAGTATGTGCAAGGCTCATATGACCTTGCTCCTATTATGATAAACCAGAGTTTTAGCAGGTGTCTGAATATAATGTGCGATTCTATATTATGAATGGAATTTCAGACAGTATATTTGTTTTAACCAAGCAAATCTTTATAAGAAAGGGAATAACTGTTAAAAGTATAACCGGATTTTTGCAGAATTAGAGATTTGGGGCCAGGTAGATTTTATTTAAGAGCCAGTTTGGTGAGGTGATGAAGATACTAGGATAAAAAATGGAAGAGCCAGCTGAGCAACTTTGGGCCAGTTGCTCTCTCTTAGGAAGAGAGTCAAGCCACTTCCAAAAAATGCTGCCAGGAAAAATGTAGGGACTAATCCAAGCAATTGTCAGGAGTCAACACTGGTACATACAAATACTGTATATGATACAATACAGAGAGGAGGAAGGGAGAGAGAGCGAAAGACAGCCCTCCCTCTATTAAAAGTACTAATGGTAATTTAATAAATTTGCAATCCATTTCTGAGACAAAACTATCTGCAATCTGAATGAGAGTGTAATATAATATTACTAATTGGCAAATAAACGAATGTTCATGTTTCAAATAATCACCCAACTCTCCACCCCACAAAATGTATGCATTAATATGAGTTTTCAATTTGACAAATTGTTCAAACTTGAACTATCTAAGAGCAGTACTAAATAATACAATTGCTTTGGAAGCCTGCAGGGCTAAATTCCCTTCATCACATTTCCTGATTCAGAAAACAGCCTTTCCAAGTTTGAATCAACCCAATGCTTCCACACTTCCCTTTTAGAAATCAAATGAAATACTGATGCCAACAACAAGAATAATGAGCTCAACAAGCAAGCAGCTACTCATCTTAAAATAAAAAGAAAAGTTAACCTGTAAGAGACACTTGCAAGATGAGAAGGCCCTCTGGGTAACTATGGGACATTGCTATTTTTTTTAAAAAAAAGTTCTCTGAACACTGCTGGGTGCCAAATTCCATAATTGAACAGGAAAAATGGCTTGATACAACAACATAACAGAAATTATTTTGGCTTATAGGGATATACTGATCCATAGGACCTATTTGAATATTTAAAAATCAGAATCCAAACTATGTGCCCCAAGTATTGATTTGACAAAAATAATTTTGGACTTTAAGATCCAAGTAGAACCAGTTCCCTAACCCACTAGGAGGCCCAAAAAAACCCTTTATTTTCCATTTACTTACTTAGTTACACACAGAGATGTGTGTGTGTGTGTGTGTGTGTGTGTGTGTGTGTATCAATTTTCTTACTTCTTCGTAGGGTTTGTGTGTGTTTTTCTTCTAGCCAGGTTTTCCCTACGTAACTGGAGCTACAAAAAAACCTTGGTTACGTAGGGAAAACCTGGCTAGAAGAAAAAAACACACACACACACACACACACACACACATATATATATATATATATATAAAAAGAGAGGGGGTCAAAATTAATTTAAAAACTCAAAAAAGTTTGTGTGTTTGCTTGCTGCATAGCATTTCCTGTTCAATTTTACAGTATTTTACAAAGAGCTCCCACTTCCAAAGGCTACCTACATTTATCTCTTATTTAAAAAAATGAATCCTTATTATGGCTCATGCCATTAAAAATGTGTATTCTCGGAGATACCACATTACTTTTAGATATTGCCTGCAAATTTCCTCAACTTGATTAGTGCAGCCAACCCATCCTAGACGATCAAAATAGACTCTCTCAGTCTTAAATTTGGAAAGAAGCTTAAAAAGAAGCTTCCTGTAACTCCTCAAGCTCTTGGTGACAGAAACAGATAATGCCTTTAGCTGACTCTGAAGAAAGAAAGAGAAGTTGATCAGTCACAATTGTACAAAAAGTGCATTCCCTACAGTTTTTGCAAGTTTGTTAAAGGTTTAAAGGCCTCAAAGGTCTAAATAAAGAAGAATTAGGAAATGTTCCATATAATCCTCCGATGTCTTCACTGGATAATGGCTGTTTTGTAAGTTGTTCATTTACAAGGTTTAAAAAGATGACTTTAAAAGCTGTTCTCATATTACTCCTCCAAGCATATCCCAAACACAGTAAAATCACCAAGCAACCAAGAAGGTCTTAGTTACCGGCAAGACAGAAGTAACTGATGAACCTGACTTAACACAGAATGAGAGAGGAAGACTCCTGAATATATTTTCAGCGCTAAGGGGCAAGGATGAACCTTCATCTTTGAACAGGTGAATATTATGCCCGTACAAATAACTACATGACATGTTTTATTGTTTGTGTTTCTTTGAAAATGAAATATTTTACAACTCTTATCTGTAAGCCTGTTACTCACATAGTTGTTCCATAGCTTTTTCTTATTTTGTTACTTGGCATTCTTCTGATTTTTATATTAGTTTTTATATTATCCTGTTTTTATATTAGGTCCACCCTTGAACGATATGTATATAGTATGAAGTTATTTAATGTTACAACATTTTAGTGGAAAAGTTGCAACTTCAGGCAATTCAACTGATATACAAGTACATGTCTACTGTGCCTACATGTAAACAGAAACGGTTTCTGAAAGACTGTAAATTTAGCAGAATTTAGTTCACTAGTGATTCATCAAGAGCAAAGTTCAGTGCAATTCACATTCATGCTGCAAACAAGGAGTTAATGCAGGGCAACTTTAACACTGTTATTTTAAGCAAATGCAATGTTGAAATGCCTATCGAACCTGTCCTCCCTTTTAAACAAACTGGATAAGGAAGGAAATTGCAAAGCTTAAAAGCTTTTATCTTGCACTGCAATTAATCTTAATAAAAGGATCGCTTTTTTTACTCAATAGATTTCTACCACAGAGGACCTCCATTTTATTAAGGAAGTCCTGCAAGCTAATGTTTAAAGTCCAGCTCAGCTTCAGGCAGAACAAGGCAAATGTTATTTTATGGAGCCATGCACCTATCAGATGGCTCTAGACAAATCTGGTTTTGCCTATTCTATAGCCTGAGTATGTTTATTCAATATTCACTGTTGTCAGGGAGACTTGCTCCCCTGGTACTTCACCCTGAGAGTCCTTCACCTGTAAAGGTGAGAAAATAGCTTCCTATCCCAAAATTAAATTTCATGAAGAAATACTGGCTCTCCCATTTAGCAAATTCCTATATGTAGCTGTGAGTACTTAGATACATACAGTATATTGATTTGTATCCTACAAACAAGGAGTTTCTCTTTTTCCAAATTTAGCACAACCAAATTGGAAGGACTGTGTTATCTATCACCCATCCCTGCTATTTAGAACGGACGTTGTGTCCCTGAACGTCCATTTTCGGGGCGCTGCGACTCCAATCCATGGATGGGTAGTATCTCCTAGTTGCTGGGCAGAAAACTGAGTGCTAATTACTTCTCATTGCCAGGCCACGCCCACCTCGACCAATCAGCTTCAGTCTTTCCTCACGAAGGCGCAGGAACCATGCCAACTACAATACTCCAAGAACCAAGAATAATAACAACACAACAGGAAGCCGAATGGGAGGGTATGGATTGGAGTCGCAGCGCCCCGAAAATGGACGTTCAGGGACACAACGTCCGTTTTCCATTGCGCTGCTCCTCCAATCCATGGATGGGATGTACCCAAGTTCAAGTGCCTAGGGCGGGAGGCTGACTGTAGTCCTCAGGTCTGGGTGTGGCCACTTGTTGCAAAACTCTACGACCAAAGGCAGCATCCGACGAGGCATATTGGTCAATTTTGTAGTGCCGTATGAAGGACGAATCAGACGCCCACGAGGCTGCTCTACAGATCTCAGACACCGAAGCGTTCGTAGACCAAGCTGCAGACGCAGCCGCACTTCGTGTTGAATGTGCGTAAATCCTAGACGGACGAGGACAGACTCTGACATCGTAGGCCGTCGTAATACAAGCTTTAATCCACCTGGCTACCGTATTAGACGACACCTTCCTCCCCATTGATGAAGGAGTGAAAGATACAAGTAAGGATTCAGTCTGTCGAAATGATTCAGTACGCTTGATATAATGTCGAAGGGCACGTCTAACGTCCAAAGTATGCCATAAGAATTCAGTCTGGTGACGAGGATTCGGACAAAAGTTAGGTAGAACCAACTCTTGGGTACGGTGGAATTTTGAGTTAATCTTTGGTAAAAAGGAAGGGTCCAAGCGCAGCACTACTCTGTCGCTGTGAAACACACAAAGATCCTTGTGAACCGACAGAGCAGTGAGCTCCGACACACGCCTCGCTGAAGTAATGGCCAGTAGGAAGGTGACCTTAAGCGTTAGAAATTTCAGAGGCACGGAAGCCAAGGGCTCGAATGGCGAAGTGGTAAGTGCTTGTAGCACCAACGGAAGATCCCAAGATGGGTATCTGTGTATCACAGGCGGAGAGATGTTGGAGGCCCCATGAAGGAAACTCCTAATCCTAGGATTGTGTGAGAGAGCACGGTGTTTCTCAGAAGAAATGATGGTGGATAAGGCTGCCACCTGGCGACGAAGTGTGGCAGGAGCTAGACCTTTGGCTAAACCGGCATGCAAAAATTCTAGTACATCCGGAACATTAGCAGAGGTTGGGTCCACGTGATGGGAAACACACCAGGCAGAAAACGAGCGCCAAGAGACCTCATAAATCCTAGTAGTGGACGGACGTCTTGAAGCTTGAATCACTTTAATGACATCAGAGGACAAACTGTCCTTTTGTAGCTGGAGCCGCTCAAGCGCCAGGCGGCTAATCGGAGCCATCCTGGATCTGGGTGGAAGATGACCCCCTGGCTGAGCATGTTCGCTTGTAGAGGTATTACCCAGCAGCTGGCGGAGCCAAATCAGCGAGGCTCGATTGAAAAAAGACGTAGCCGTGGCTGCCTTGATAGCCCAAGCTACCGCCTGGTGCGCCTTACGGAACCCCATTTCCATTTTGCGGTCCTCCGCTTTGAGGCCATCCACCACGTCAGAAGTTAACATGGAAGAGGTAGACAGGGCAGCCACCGGGGGATCCACGGAGGGTACGGAAAGCAACTCCTCCAACTGCGCCTCCGCAGCATAAAGACGTTTGTCCAGGCCACTCGGGGCTGTCAAGGAACCAGGCTGGCCAAAAGCCGACTTGACGACATTGGAGAACAATGGCGGACAAGGGATAACATCTTTGTCTTGATGAGCCACTTGGAAAAGAGTATCATGCGGGTGTTGCGAATCAGAGGTTTTGTCAGTAGAACCTTCTGCAATTCCAAACTTGGTAGCGACCTTGGCTTTGTGTAGTAAGGATTTGAAGACAGAAGGCCGGAACAAGTTCGTGAAAGTAGGTTTTTCGGGGGGAAGATCCTCATCCTCTGAGAATTCGACATCCTCCGGACAGATCTCCCCTTCTTCAGACTCCTCTGAAGACGATTCAACCGGACGGTGCTTATTGGTACCGGGAACAGCCTCATTAACAGTGGTCTGATCCTGAGAAGGCTGACAGGTGTTGTTTGACCTGGTCACATCTTGTTGTATGCCAGCTGCTAAAATCTTTGCCAGGGCATCTGATAACATAGCTAGGAAATTCACAGAAGTGTCAGGCGCCTCTGGGCGGAGCCCCGCCGCAGCAGGCGTAAAGGTAGCCTCTGGCAGGCGCCTGTGACCCAAGGGTGCATCAGAGTGGCTTGAAACATCTGGCAGTGACATAGACACCCCTTTGGAGCATTGCAAGTTTGAAGTAGAAGACCTGGTGGCCAATTCTGAGGCGGATCCAGCGTGTAAATTCACAGAAGCCTCGCACTCAGAAGTGTGAGTCTGTCTTGACAGAGATGCCTGCTGCTGTCGGGCCCTTTCAAATTGTTTTTCCAAGGCTTCATGGTGTCTCTGCTCTGCCTTATTTGAGGAGCTAGATTTGGAAGCCAATTTGGATCTGTGGGCCTTGGATTTTGTCTTCTTTTTGCCTGTCTTATGCTGGGTAGCAGGATAATCGCAGGAACCTTCAGAATCAGATGACAAGGGTATGTCAGCCATGACAAGGACAGAGCAAGCAGCAGCACAGGCCCTTAAGAGATCAACACCGAGGCTCCCCCAGGAAGATGCCCACAGTGAGGACTCAGTTGATCAGGGGTAAACTAGGCCCAGAAACTGCTGGGCTCAACCCCAATGAGAAGACAGCAAGTCCCACCAGGCAAATGGGGGGAGGGGTAGTAGCGCCAATTCTCCCTGGGCAGGGATCAGTGACAGAAGTCCAGCAGGGTGGCTTATGAGGTCCCAAAGTCAAACCGCTACTAGCAGGCAAGCCTCTCTCCCCCCCCTTTTTTTTTTTAATTGCGCGCCCTCAAAATGGCGGCCGCCACGCCGTCAGTGTCCCGAAACAAAATGGCGGCCGTCACACAATCAGGGTACCTCCTGAGGCTCCAAATCGATGCAGGAGAAAATGGCGTCGCTGTAGATGGTGTCCTGCGTTTTCGCCAACCGGCAATGCAATTTCGGCCCGAAACGGGTTCAACGCTTGCCTCACAGCCTGCAGTTGCTTTGACGGCGCCGCCTCTCCTTGCGCCTTACAGCTGATTCCAATCAACGGAGGCCGCCGGATAAAAGGGCAAGCACTCCGGAGCTGCTCGATCGTTGGAGCTGGGGCGACGGCAGCTTTTCCGGCTCACCAGAAAGCTAGCACGTCGCCAGCGGCTTGCAAGGCACGGATCCGCCCAGCCGGGTCAGAATCCGGCGCGCTGCGGTCTCGATTGAAGAAGAGATAGGCCAGACGGCTTGCTGCCCCAAGCACGCCCAAGGCACGCAGCACAGCAGAAATTACACGTAGCAGCTCCTCAGCAGAAGTATAATGACAGGAAAAATAATAAAATAAAATAAAAAAAGGCAATGAAAAGGTAATAATTAAGGATAGATTAAATCCAAAGGAGAGCACTCAAATTGCCAAGTTCTCACAGCAACTGAGTGAGAAAGACTGAAGCTGATTGGTCGAGGTGGGCGTGGCCTGGCAATGAGAAGTAATTAGCACTCAGTTTTCTGCCCAGCAACTAGGAGATACTACCCATCCATGGATTGGAGGAGCAGCGCAATGGAAAATAGCTACATGGTCGATTTAGTTTTGTACATTCAACTTTCCACATGATCATAAAAAATGCAATGGAGAGGTTATATTTTATGGCTTTCTGGCCCTAATATCTTCTTCAATTATGTTCAGTTATAATTAGACTGTCTCTTGCAATTTTTATAATATAATGGTTGGATTCAAATATTTTTCTATCTCCATTTGCACTAATAGGCACCCTGGCACCAATTTCTCCCTTGTTCCCACAATACTGCCCTTATCTTTCCCCCCAGTACAAGAGTAACACAGCCTGAAGTAAGTCAGTATAAACATAATATTTTCCCCCTTATTCCAATACAATGCAAAGACAGTCTCAAGATACATAAAATGTATTGTGCTCTGCCAGGCAGTGACTTGAAAGGACCTATAAAGGGTGTGATCACAACTTTATTGGGCATTTCAGGCTGACCCAGGTATACTACTTCACCTCTCATCTCTAGTCAGCCTCTTCTGCTATCATTCTGCTCTTCTCTACCTAAACAGCTGAACAAAGCTTCAATCAGAATAGAGCTGGAAAGGACTTTGGAGATCTTCTAATCCAACCCCCTGCTCAAGCAGGAGATCCTATACCAGTGATGGCCAACCTTTTCCGGACCGAGTGCCCAAAGCGTGTGACTGAACACCCAAAATGCAATATGTGTGTGGTCCTCGCGCATGCCCCCCGCATGCACCTGCATGTGCCCCGCCCCCACACATGCGGCCCCACACACACACACCTCGCCACCCTGCATGTGTGCGTGGCCCCCCGCACACGCCCTGCCCCCCGCACATGCACAGTAGAGATCCGAAGACCAGCTAGCCGCCAGGAGGCACACGCGTATGCGCGGCAGAGCTGAACTGGGGCAACAGCTCATGTGTCCACAGAGAGGGTGCTGCGTGCCACCTCTGGCATGCGTGCCATAGGTTCGCCATCACGGTCCTATACCATTTCAGACAAGTGACTGTCCAGTTTCTTCTTAAAAATCTCCAGTGATGAAGCACCTACAATTTTTGAAGGCAAGCTGTTCCACTGGTTAATTGTCCTCACTTTTAGGAAATTTCTCCTTAGTTCCAGGTTGCTTCTCTCCTTGATTAGTTTCCATCCATTGTTTCTGTCCTGCTTGGCATATGAAATACTGTAACACAATCTGGAAATGTGTCTATGGAGATTCTCAGTCATCCAGGTCATGGTTGTCCCAAAGGTGCATTTTCAAGAGGCAACTGGACTTTCTGGATTTTCTTTGAAGACGTTTTGCTTCTCATCCAAGAAGTTTCTTCAGCTCTGAAGCAGCTTCTTAGATGAGAAGCTAAACATCTTCAAAGAAAAACCACGAAGTCCAGTTGCCTTTTGAAAAAGCACCTTTGGGACAATCCAGAAATGTGCACTGCTCTTCAGAAGCATTAGAAGATGTTCCCTACCTATTGTTACTAGCCCTTCAATGCTAAATGTTTTCCTTGTATGGCCATATCTGATTCTAGGAAGTGGTGCTCACTCATCTGAGTTTCCTAGGCGAGGGAGCCAGCATTGTCCAAAGACACTTCTGTGGTCAGGTGGCCAGCATCACTATATGTTGAGGCACACAGAACAGTTACCTTCCCACTGAAGTGGTACTTATTTATCTACTTGCAGTTGCATGATTTCCAACTGGTAGGTGGGCAGGAGCTGGAGCAAGTAATGGAAGCTCACCCCATCATGAGGCGCTTGAGTCTTGAACGTAGGCGGTCATCTTTTCAGCTGACAAGCTCAGTGTCTTTAACCGCTGAGCCATCATGCTCTCTCCCTTCACAATTTGGAGGAACCCTCCCCCCCTCCCCAAATAGCTTGGGGAATCTGTCCCAAACAGAAATGCATCCTCCAATAAGCCACAGGCTACTTTATTAACCTCTGCCTAATATATGCTGCTATTTGGAGCAAGGGCTGCTATTAGCGGACTGTCAAGCTTGCACAACCAGACTAGAATGTTCACTCCACTGCTGTGATTTTTAAGCAGGGGGGGAAAAGAGCTTCCTTTGCCTTCCTCTCACAACCTTGGCATCTAAATGGCTTCCCTTCACCAGCTGCTGGGTCCATGTACAGCACAGTGTGACATATGGATATCAATATGCTACCACCTTGATCTGGCTGTTTCCCTGAGCAATTAACAAATTTAAATGGCCAATCAGAATTATAGAGTAACATTCTACCACTCCAGCTCATTTATATGGTAAGCATTTGCAATTTTCTTTAATTCTGTCAAGTTTTCCAATCTACTTAGGGTGGTTTCGGATCATGAGATCAGCATTACATTACTAAGTTTAAATGTCCTTGGCTGTGGCATTCTCCTTGGGCTGGCTTAGCTTTTATTGTCTGCCTCCATGCAATATCTGGTGCTCTTTCTTTCACATCAGTGCCCCATACAATTACATTTTTTGAAAGATGAGCCAGCAGAGGAAATCCTCAGAAGTGCAGAAACAGCTCCCATTTGCTAACAGATCCTTTGCTCTGCTCAACAACCAATCACTTTGACCTGATCAGAGAAGATTTATATAGCATTAGCGATCAGGTACATTTGCACCATTTCTTTGACAAACCAGCTTTTCTCCATGTTTTCCACCACTCCAATAAAAAGGTTCCTACGACTGTATTAATTTCCCATTTAATGCTGAGATACGAAAAGGAAGCAGCATTGTGCAGAGCTGAGGTAGTGGAATTGTGAAATCACAAAACCAACATCACACAGAGAAATACTGAGGCTGGCATTTGTTTACCACACATGTGAACATGTCGGTGTTCACATGGGGCAGATAGAAGGGAAGGGAAGGGTCTAATTAAAATTGTACTGCTCTGTACCACCACTAAGGACTCAACTTCTTTCATTATTCCTGTTTGTTTCTTGCTTACACATTTATTCAATTTGTGATATCACAGAATTGGAGGAAGAACAGCATACAAAGCAGCCTAGATAAGCTCAGTCAGAATAACTAAATTTCATTTGACTTCAACACATTCTTGCTAAGGTGCTGTTACTGCAGGAAGTATTCCTGGCTGGCCAGTGACATGATGAAAGGGAATGGCAGTAAAGCAAGGAGGCGAAACTAATCCACCTTGCCTGTAATGAGTGGCATGCTTCCTGATCAGAACAGCATCATTTGGCAGCCTTCCAGAACAGACATAATATAAGCATGTTAGGGATCAGAAATAGGGATAGCAAAGCATTATGCCAACCAACATTGTTTCCTGCCAATTCAAGTTGTATCTAATTTCAACACAGCAGTAATGTGAAAGCAACCCCACTCTTCTTTTTTCTTGAATTATAGTGAAAAGAGTGGCTATGGTGCTATAACAGAAGATCTAGTTAAAGTCTACCTTCAGCTGTGCACTCACGCCTTGATCAGGTTCCATTTGGATTACCGCACTGCACTCTGTATGAGGCATGAAGATCACCCAGAAAAACTTCAATCGGTCCAGAACACAGCACTGCACACAGTCACGGGGACCCCTAGGCTTTCCCATGTATCACCTTTACTGCACGGACTGCACTGGTTTTGTCAACGGAAAAGATCCGATCCAATCAAACTGATTTATTGCTAATCATGCTTATGCACAGGAATCTTCTCAACTAATTTTTTTAAAAAAATTTGATTTATATGCCGCCCTTCTCCGGAGACTCAGGGTGGCTTACAATGCGTTAAGCAATAGCCTTCATACTTTTGTATATTTATACAAAGTCAGCTTATTGCCCCCACAAACTGGGTCCTCACAAACTAATGGTCAGCACTTGCATGGAGTTAGATAAGGGTCACCAGAATTCAAGGGTGGCTGGGTTTACTTTGCTCCTAGCTCTGTAGGGATTCTGAGTTGTTTCCCCTTTTAACTCCACCTCCAGGCTCAGCCACACCTACTCCTACAGGCTTCCAGTTTCTTTCTGAGTGTAATTCAAGGTGCTAGTCATCGTTTTTAAACCCCTACATGACACAGGGTGGGTTATGTATGGGACTGCCTTTCCTTAAGGATAGCTACTTGTCCTACTGTGTTACATAGAGTAGGCACGCTCCTTGTCCCTTCCCTAAATATTGCCATCTGATGTGAACTAGGAAGGCTGCCTTTTCCATGCCAGCCCCTAACCTTTTGAAATACTCTGCCCCCTAAAGTTTGGCCGGCCTCCATACCCCTATAGCCATGATGGCGAACCTATGGCACACATGCCACAGGTGGCATGCAGAGCCCTCTTTGCAGGCACGCAAGCTGTTGCCCAACTCACCTGAAGCTGCGTATGTGCACGCGCCTCCCGCCAGCCAGCTGATTTTTGGGTCTCTGCTGCGCATGCGTGGAGGGCAGGATGCATGCGGGAAATGCACGTGCATGCCTGGGGTGGGTGAGGGAGTCGCATACACATGCACAGGGCATGGGGGAGAGCCGTACGCCCCCTGTGGCCAATTTTGGGCCTAGCAGGCCTCCCTGCAGCCTCCTGGGACAAAAAACCGGCTGTGGCCCATTTTTTGTCCCAGGATGCTGCAGGGAGCCCTGCTAGGCCCAAAATGGGCCATGGGGGGGAGGGTGCGCCCATGCACATGGGGGTTGCGCACACATGTGCAGGGGCGCTGGGGGGGGTCAAGTGCGCATTGCATTATGGATGCAGGCATGTGTGCTTTCAGCATACAATGACAAAAAGGTTAGCCATCACTGTCCTACAGCCTTCTGTAAAGCTTTAAAGATCTGGCTTTTCCCATAAGCACAAGGATAACATCGGATAATTGCACATTAGAAGTTTGATTTGGCGCCAGGTCTTTGTTGTTTTTAATATTTTAATCTGTTTAGCTTTATGGTTTTAATATGATTTTATATGTTGTTTTAACTTTTGATTGGGAGCCGCCCAGAGCTGGTTAGACATTGGGCAACTATAAAAAGGTTTTAAAAAATAAATACGTAAATAATCCTGGCCATACACACTCAGCAGCGTGTATCTAATGAAACAACATATATCGTGTAGTTATTGGCATGGGGGAAAATGACGCAAGGAGTGCTTGTATGCCATCCTAAGCTTCATGAGGAAAAGCCAGAGATACATCAAACAAACAGAGAAAACCATAGTCTTTGTAGATGCCATTTTTAAAGTAATAGATCTACCACCATGCAAAAGAAGAGCCAACCTGCAAATACTGGAGGTCCAATTTATGGATAAATTTGATTGATTCACAGTATCTGTTTTGGTGCAAGTTTATTGGCCCCACTAGGGAGGCAATAAACTTGCACCAAGACAGATCCTACCTCCCCCAACCCATGTGTCATCTTCTATTAGGGGAAATTACACTTCATATGCTTCCCTGGTCTGCTTAAAAATGAAAAGGCTAAATAAATAACTACCTCCTCACATCATGATAAATGTCTTAATTAAGTAATAAGTGGACACAGACTCTATTGTTTCTTCTGCACCAATACTACTAAAATCCTAAACAAGTCTAGACAGATTTAAGTGACAATCAACTCAATAGATCTTAATTTCTGTAAGCAGGTACAAACCTGCATCAACTTTTAAAAGCTCAGCATAGGGACTATGAAAAAACTTGTTGCCTATGTTGGAAAGTACCAGCCTTTTAAATTATGTGAATAATTCAGATCTTTTCCCAAAAGTGGTGAGAAGGAGAAATGTAACAAAATTGCCTTGTGTAGTTCTACCATTATGTCTAACTAGACTAGGTGCAATATTTTGGAAAAGAATGTGCCTTTTATGGGGGGAAAACCTGAGTTGATTGATATCAAAGAAAAGCTAAAACAGGTAAGATACTAATCCAGTTCTAATCATGTTTCTTGAGTTCTACTGTCACAGATTTTAAATTACAACTTTGACGGCTAATTATTTTTCAGTAAATTTTCAAAATGTACTCCTTTACATTGCTTAGAATTGATTGACCGAAGTAATCTACAGATACATACATAAATAAACCTTTAGGGCACACCATATATTTCCAGCATTCCACTTCAACCAATTCATTCCCCATGATCATTGTTTCTTTGTAAAATATGACTATATTACATTTGATAAATGAAAGTGGAACAGAATTAGAGATACTAAAAATAGAGAGATCACAAATTATTTTAATGTCGAATTATTGAGGTGACATATCAGAAGCACAGCAAAAGGGGAAAAAATGCTGAAAACAAGCTCAACATTTAGAAGGTTTTCTTGAAAATCAGAAGCAAAAGATAAAAGCAATTCGATTTTAAATAAGAATGGGCATATTATCTTTTTTTTAATGTTGCCTTGTTTATGTTAACACAGCTACTTATTACAAATAAGATTACATTTTTCTAGCTTGCATATTCAAAAACAACTAATGGGTGTGGTTTCAAATTGCTTCCTCATTTTAATTGTTTTTCCAAATAATCTGGATCACAGTAGCAGGAATGTGAAGACGTGTTTGATTTATAACTGTACTTTGTCTTGAACTGTCAGGAAAATCACAGTATAAATCTATTAATTGGAAGCACTTAAAATACATTCCACCCAGCAAGACAGATTCAAGATATTTTGGTAATGTTGCTAAGAAAAAATATAGTCTTCTGATTTACTACCTAGACAGTCTGCCTCAATAGAACTAGTTAAATAATAATTTTCTAGGTTATTATTTTGCCAGACGATTTTAATTTCATTAACTTTACAAAATTTCTAACTTCACAAAATACAATAATGGGAAGTAATCACAAACTATAATTAAAAAAGCTGATCAACTGCAATCATTTAGATTGGGGGTGGAGAGTAAGGTCTGTACATATGAGCAGAGAATCCTAAAAATTGTAGTGGCACCCTATATAACAGCCACCAGATTGGGGAAGGATAGTTTAAGTGAACTACCTTAATTTTACATTTGAAAATATTTCTTTTTTTATCCTGATTGTCACCTCCAACATTGGAAACTGACATACCTTTCAAATTCAAATATCAGTATCTCAGATTGCTACAGCTCATATAAGGTAAAGGTAAAAGTTCCCCTTGCACATACGTGCTAGTCGTTCCCAACTCTAGAGGGCGGTGTTCATCTCCGTTACAAAGCCAGAAGAGCCAGCGCTGTCCGAAGTCGTCTCCGTGGCCGGCATGACCAAACGCCAAAGGTGCATGGAACACTGTTACCTTCCCACCAAAGGCGGTCCCTATTTTTCTACTTGCATTTTTACATGCTTTCAAACTGCTAGGTTGGCAGAAGCTGGGACAAGTAACGGGAGCTCACCCCATTACGCGGCACTAGGGATTCGAACCACTTAACTGCCGACCTTTCGATCGACAAGCTCAGCATCTTAGCCACTGAGCCACCGCGTCCGCTACAGCTCATATAGAAATTCTCTATTCCAAGCGGTATTCTGGCTGTTCACCACAGACCATGTAAGGGACTTAGGTAAGTCCATTCTGTACCAACATCACATAAATGACATCGTTTATGTCATTAGAGAAGCCTTTGCATATACAGCTATATATGCACAGAATTCCACATCAACCAGGACCTTAATAATGCAAGGACATGGTTCATGTGAAAAATCAATGTACCTAAAGTTGCATGTATAAAAGTTCTCCTGTTGTAAACATCACTTTTGGAGTGCCAGTGGCGTGCAGGATTGTTCCAGGCTGTTCACTGGGTATACCCAATATAATGGCATCCTCTTCAGATGGTGCACACAATCATTCCACCTACTAATCTCTGGATTCCTGAGGACCATCAAGCTTTCGAACCAAAAACAAATCCTTACTGCTGAAGCACAGAATAGCAGGGGTGGGAGGGAAGTTTATCAAATATCTGTAGAAAAATATCCTAGCAGCCGCTCATTATATTTTCAATCGATTATCAGCTATCTTTACTTTTCTATTGACTATGTACATATACATAGCTATGGGATATGGTCTAGGATTTGCACACGGCCCTTAGAAATCATTATTGCATGAGGCTCTTTCCCTAGGAGATTAGGCATACAAAATAAACAAGAGATGAAGGGGATTAAGCAAATTTGGGTAAGTAGAGGAAGAACTGATCATTGTTCGAAGTGCATGCACTTTTAGTTACAGTAATTTATAAATGATGATGGCAGACGGGGTGGGGGAGTGAGATCTACAGCCAACTGCAGTTGCCCCATCCATTCGGTAGGAGATGAGAACCTAGCCAATCCTCCTCATGTGGCACTGAAGGAGAAAAAAGGATTATCTTTTCTGATCTCCTTTATTTCTGGGAACTGTCTCACAATCCCTCTCCCACAGATTGCTTCATTCTAGGGCAGAGGGTCTCAATCTTCCTAATGCCGCGACCCTTTAATACAGTTCCTCATGTTGTGGTGACCCTCAACCATAAAGTTATTCCATTGACCATTGAAAATATGTTTTCTGATGGTCTTTTTTTTTTTTTATTGCAAAAGTTTTACAATTACATTTTCACCCCTTTTTCCCCCCCCTCAACCCGCCCCAAACTTCCCAACCTCCCTAACCCACCCTAACCCACCCCTCCCCCCAGACTTCCTCACAATATATTCATGTCAAATAAAAGGAAAAACCCTCTTTTGTATATAAAACTTGAACCCCGCCCTCCCCTTACAAATTTTCATCTTCATTACATTAACCTATTTCTATCTTAATATAGCAATTTCAAATAAATTTTCATCCTGATTACCTTGAAAATATTTCTATCTTAATATAACATTTTCAAATAAATTTTCATCCTCAACCTTGAAATATTTCTATCTTAATATAACATTTTCAAATAAAAGCTATTTGGTACTTCCTAGTTTGATATTTGTTCTGAACATAATCTATCCACTTCTTCCATTCCCATTCATAAGTCTCTTGAGAACAGTCTTTTAAATATGCTGAAATCTTCGCCATCTCCGCAAAACTGGCCATCTTCAAAGTCCATTCCTCAATCGAAGGCAGCGCTTCATTTTTCCAGTGTTTACCTATCAACAATCTTGCTGCAGTTATCATGTACAATATCATTTTTGTTTCCCCCAATGTAGAACCCTTAACTATACCCAATAAAAACAGTTGTGGAGAAAATTGAATCTTTCTCTTCAAAACATTCTGCATGACCCACCAAATTTTTATCCAAAAAGCCTTAACTTTCTTACAGGTCCACCAAACATGATAATATGTAGCGTCTAAGCAGTCACATCTCCAACATTTAGGCTGGGCACTAGGATACATACACGACAATTTTTTTGGATCTAAATGCCATCTATAAAACATTTTGTAGAAATTTTCCCGCAGATTCTGCGACTGTGTAAATTTAACATTCTGAACCCAAATTTTTTCCCATGTTTCCAACATCACTGGTTCCTCAAAATTTTGTGCCCACTTAACCATACAGTCTTTAACTAGTTCAGTTTCTGAATCCCTTTCTAACAAAACATTATAAAGTCTTTTAATATGCATTGGGCCTTTCTCTTTTATATGTCTAACTAATTCTTCCTCATACATCATAATACCAGTTTTTTGGTCCTCTTTCCATCTCAATTGCAATTGATTATATTGTAACCAAGTTAAATTAATCCCTTCAGCCAACAATGTCTGTAATGTCTTCAGCTGCCATCTGCCCGCGTCTGCAAAAAGAACCTCTTTATATAAAAACCCCCCGAGTGACATTATATTTGTATTCCACAAGGTATGACCAAGATCCAGCCATAGCGGTATTTTGTAATTCCAGTTGTTTCGGTGCTTCTTCCAAACTCTCAGCAAAGAATCTCTAAGTATATGGCTTTTAAATACTTTATCCACTTTGCTGTCATAAAATAAGTAAGTGTGCCATCCAAATTCCAAATCAAAACTTTCTGCATTCAATATTCCAGTCTTTTTTCCTCCAAACCAATCACTTACTAAAGTCAAAGCTGTTGCATCATAATATAATTGTAGGTTTGGAAGTTTGAGACCTCCCCTTTCTGGGATGTCTTGCATAATTTTCATTTTTACTCTTGGTTTTTTCTCGTTCCAGACAAATTTATTAATACCAGTTTGCCATGCTTTTAGTTGTTTATCATTTTTGAGCACCGGAATCATTTGAAACAAAAAAAGAAATCTTGGCAAAATGTTCATCTTAACTGCTGCTATTCTTCCAAGTAAAGACAGCTGCAGTTTTTTCCAAATCTCCATATCTTTTTGCACCTCTCGCCACAACGCCTCATAGTTGTTTTGAAACAATTTCATATTTGATTCTGCAACCTGAACTCCTAGATATTTTACCTTTGGTACAATCTCAAAACCTGCCCTCCTTTCTAACTCCAGTTTACGATCTTGTGTCATATTTTTAACTACCATCTTAGTTTTTCTCTGATTCAATCTGAAACCTGAAACTTTACCAAAGTCTTGTATAATGTCTTTCATCTGGATTATCGATTCCATTGGCTGTGTTAGGGTAACAACCAGATCGTCTGCGAATGCCTTTATTCTGTAATCCTCTTGCCTTATCATTATACCTTTCAATGTGTTAGAATCCCTTATTGTATTTAACAAGACTTCTAGTGTTAAAATGAACAACAATGGGGACAGTGGACATCCCTGTCTTGTACCTTTTTCAATTTTAAACTCTGTTGTCAAACTTCCATTGATAATGATCTGTGCCTTTTGCTCTTGATAAATTGCTGAGACCGCCTGTATATATTGGTCCCCAAAGTCCATCTTTTTTAATGTCTTTAATAAAAAATTCCAATCCACTCTGTCAAAGGCCTTCTCTGCATCCAGAAAGACCAGCACTGCAGGGATCTGTTTATTCTTCTCAAGATATTCCAATAAATCTATTACTTGCCTTACATTGTCCTTCATATGCCTACCCTCAATAAATCCCGCTTGGTCATCATGAATCACCTTTTGAATTACTGGCATCAGTCTGTTGGCTAATACTTTTGCGTAAATTTTATAATCCGTATTCAAAAGAGATATTGGTCTGTAATTCTCCGGTTTTTTGGGACCTGCTTGCTCTTTTGATATCAAAGAAATATAAGCTGTAGTCCACGATGGAGGTACTTTTCCCCCTTGTTGTATGTTGCAAAATAAGTCTCTGAGTTGTTCCACCATTTCTGCCTGTAAAGTTTTATAATACACTGCTGTCAGACCATCCGTTCCAGGAGCTTTGGCTGTTTTTAATTGTTTTATTGCTGCTATTATCTCCTCCTCTGTTATGGGATAATCCATTCTTTCCTTTTGTTGTTCAGTAATTTTTGTAACTCTTTTATTGTCCAAATATTTTTCTATAAGTCCATTCTGCACCTCCTCTCTGGCATATAGTTTAGTGTAATATTGAAGAAAGGCTTCTTTTATTAAATTCTGTTGAAAAACTTCTTTCCCCCCAATATCAACACTATCAATAGTCCGTATGCTTTGTTTCTTCCTTAATGTGTAAGCCAACCACCTGCCTGGTTTATTAGCATTGCAGAATGTATTATGCTTCGCATATTGTAAGTTTGTTGCAACTTGTTCCGCTATAAGCATTTGGAATTGGTCTTTCAGAAGTTTTATAACACTAAGTATTCTTTCATCTGTTGGGTTTTTAATAAGTAACTGTTCTTTATCCTTTATTTCTGCTTCCAATTCAAGTCTTTTCTTTTGTCGAATCCGCTTATGTTTAGAGTTCATATATATAAGCACCCCTCTCATATAAGCTTTGCTTGCGTCCCACACAATTTCCATTGGGGTGCCTTTATTCAAATTCATTTCAAAAAACTCTTTCAGATGCTTTTTAAGTTCTATTATATTTTTCTCATATCTAAACAAGTTTTCATTTAATCTCCAAGAGCGTCTCTCATTCTTACATGTCTCAATTTCTATCCAGACTGGACTGTGATCAGTCAAAGTTCTTGGCAGAATCTTTGTTCTTTTTGTCCTAACAAGTAAGTCATCAGACAACAAGATAAAATCAATCCTGGAAAAGGATCTATGTCTGTCAGAAAAGAAAGTATAGTCCAGTTCTTTTGGGTTATGTATTCTCCAAATATCTTTTAATTCCAGGTCTTCTCTCATATCAAAAAAAGTCTGTGGTAATCTAATTCTTGATTTTGCCAAAGTCTTTTTATCTAATTTAGAGTCAATTACTCCATTCCAGTCTCCCATAATTAAAATAGATCTATAATCCCATTGAAGTATTTTAGTATGCAGCATTTTATAAAAATAATCCTGTTGTTGATTAGGAGCATAAATTCCTATCAGAAGAATTTGACTGTTAGCAGAAAGTAATTCAATTGCTACAAACCTACCATCTTGATCAGCTTCTATAAGTTTGGCTGTTAATTTTTTGTTTACATAAATAACCACACCATTCTTTTTTTGGTTAGTTGAGGATATAAAATGTGTTCCTAATTTGGAATTTTTCAAATAGTTTTGATCTTGAACTGTAATATGCGTTTCTTGTAAACAAATTATATCATTGTTATGTTGTTTTAAATATGCAAATATTTTCTTCCTTTTTTGTGTTGCATTCAACCCATTCACATTCCAAGATAAACATTTAATCATCCTTATTCTCCTTCTGGAGCGAAGCGCAGAACCTTAGGATATCATCTGAGATCCTCTGTCCTGTTTTTCCCACAGCCCCAGCCTTGTCTTGACTCTCCTGCTGTAACTTTTCTTTAAGTACCTTGGCTTTTGCTCGAGTTATACGCTGATCCTTAACTTCAGCCGCCCAAGCCAGCTCCGAGATTGGAGAAGGTTCCAGCAAAGGCTCATCCAAAAAGCCTCCTTCAGCACCCTTCAGCTCTGCTAATTCCTGCTTAGATTGTTGTTCTTTAATCTCCAAAACTGTAGATGTGCGTGGGGATGGAGTTCTTTCTTTAAAGATGTCATTATAAAATTGCTCCGCCTTCTCCACAGTATTCAGACGGTGTTTCTCTCCCTTATATCTCAAAATTATGCCAGTTGGGGCGTCCCAACAAAATGGGATTTGATTATTCTGCAGTTCTTTAACAAGAAAACCATACTCTTTTCTAGATTTCAACATCTTAGGTGGGAGCTCCTTGTAAACTGTAATCTTGGATCCACTCACTTGCACAGAAGTGAGAAAAGATTTTTGCAAAATGTCATTTCTTATTGCTCTATCTGTAAAATATATGACCACATCTCTAGGCAGTTGTCTTTGTCTGGCCACCCACGAGTTGACTCTATAGATTTTATCTATTTTGCAAAAAACCATCTCAGGTTCAACTTTTAAAATCACAGCTAGGGCTTCAGCACAGATCTGTCTCAAATCTTGTCTCTCCTCTTCTCTAATTCCTCGAAGCCTTATAGCAAATTCCATTGCACGAAATTGCATCATAACAATATCATTCTCAACTCTCTGCATCTTGTCATCAACATCAAAAAATTTATGATCATTATTTTTCATCTTAGCATTAACTTCTAATTTAAATTCATCCACTTTTGTCTCAACTTTCATAATAAATCCTGCCAGACCAGACGCCACATCCGTTATTTTTTTGGTCACCATCTTTTGGCTCTGCTGCATTTCCTGCATGATTTCCTGTTGTGACTTTTGAATTTTTTCATCTATTTTATTTATTTTGTCATCCATGTCTTGAAATTTCTCATCCAAAATATTTGAGATGAATGCTTTTAATTCTCCCATATCCAAATCTTTTTTTGGGCTTGTGACTGCGTATCCTGCTTACGTGGGGGGGATCCCCCCCCCTGTTTTGCCTTCCTGCTTTTTTGAAGCCATCCTGCCACGTAAGCTAGCTTTCTTAAAAAGGGAGGGTCCGCCTCTTCTGCCACCTCCACAATACCTTCTAAAAAAGTCCCCCAGAGTTACTCAAAACAAAGCTATAATGCAGCAAAGACAAGTAAAGGGGAGAGATTTTCCTCTTATTTCTGTTGCAGCCGGAGCAGCTCTGTAACAACTTTTTAACTTTGTAGCAAGACAAGATAACTTCACCAATCCACACCCACTAATTCATTTGCTGAGCGCCATATTTTTTCAATCACTTTCACTCATTCCGAGACTTTCACTTCAGTAAAAAAGTTCAGCAAAGGACTAATACTTGCAGTTCAAAGTTTCAGGGTTGAAGTGGATTGCGGATGTTTATTTGAGTTATTTCCTCGCTCTTTAAAGGTTTCCTGAGGTCGGCTTGTTCCGCACAGGCAGAAGACGTCCCACGCCGCCCGGAGTTTCAGCAGGTTGTTAGGCAGCCGCGCCTGCTTCCTCCCCAGAAACAGTTCCCTGGGGGGGTTGCAGGGGCTCTACCTGTGCCCTGCTGCCTCTTCTTCTGCAATCCTAAGGATTTCGAAGATTTCGAGCCGCTTCGCAATCAGGAAGCGGCTCTACAAGCGGCGGGGGTGGCGGTGCCAAAAGAAAGCACCGTCGCCGCCGAAGACAAGGAAACCGGAAGCCCTTGTTTTCTGATGGTCTTAGGTGACCCCTGTGAAAGGCTTGTTTGACCCCCAAAGGGGTCCCGACCCACAGGTTGAGAACCACTGTTCTACGGAGTCCAGTCTTCAAAGCAATCCCATGTGACAATGACTTCCACGGGGACCTCACGGAGCATGCCAAACCAAGATTTGGTTAACTGGAAGAATTGACTAATCTACACAGAATGGCTGGATTAGTGTTTGCATGTTGTGCCAGGGTTTAATAGCTAATCTATAAAGTATCATTTACAGATTACAAGCGCTTTGCTTAAACAATATTCTAAGCCCGCAGTCCCCTTACCATGCATTGTGGCATCACAGCAAAATTAAAATATCCCAAATATCCCAAAATGCTGGGATATTTGACTATTGAAAATAATCCTTCTCATCTGAGAAGATAATGAAAGATGTAATCTCAAGCATTCTGTGAGAGTCCAAGACAGTATATGTCTAAGTTGACTGAGATATTTTGTCTGCACACAAAGGGCACCTGCCAGCAGTAGCCCTGTTCATTGCTGCCTTATTGTGGTCTCTAACATCACAGACAGGAGCTAGAAATGATTCTCCATCCCTGGACCACAGTGATCTAAAGGAATTTGAAAAAAAAAATAGTTCTAAGGACAAGCTTAAAACGAAATGGTTGCCATTAAAATGTTCTGAAACACAGTTCCTGGCATAAGAGATAGGATAGCAAGAAAAAAGTGTAACAGAATTAGGAATCTTTGGACAACTAAGGATAATAAAGTTCACATTACGCCTACAATCCATTTTTTTAAAAACAAAGTTAGTTATAACCTCTTGGGTTATGGAAACCCTATCACTTGTTCTTGGGTTAGGATTATGCTTTCCCCAAAAATCCAAAGTAGCAAAGCTTTAAAAGAGAGAGTTAACCTGAGGTTAACATTTCTTTCCAGCCTCTGAAAACAAAGAGACATAGAGATAGAGAGTCTAGAGCAGCCACTGCTGCAGGCATTTGATTTTTATGGTATACTTTCACTTTTCATATCTACCCAATGAATATATTCCCATTGCCTCTGACCCTGAATGATTCTCCATTTGTTCCAATCCTATCAAGCTGCCATGCCTTTTAACATTGTTTGAATTCTAAAGTGAGAGAAGTTTCAAATCTAAAGGAAGCTGGAATACTACTTCGGACAATTACTCCGTATTTGACACGGACAGATTCAGCTTTCATCAGTTGCCTGCCACTAGATCACTGGGTAGGTCATGATACTAGAGAATGGTGATAGACTAAGTTACTGTAGTTGTGTTGTGCTAATGCAACCAATGCGTTTCATCACTGTTATTTTCCATTATATATTGTATTTTTTGGACTATATGATGCTTGGAAGTATAAGACACACCTAGCTTTGGGGGAAGAAAACAAGGGAAAAAAATCTGCCTCTGCCTCCCAGCAATTTGCCTCCTTGCAGCAAGCAACAAACAGCCTGGTCAGCTTCAGCACTGCCTAATTTAGCACGAGCAGCTGATTGGTGGTTGGATCTGCCTCCTGGAAATACCTCCTATCAGCTGTTCCAGGCTGCAGGAATTGCTGCTGCCCATCAGCACTGTCATCTATCGCCACTTCCCCATGCCCCATTTTTGGACTCTGCACATCCCATTTTCGGCCCATTCCAGGCGGCGGGAATTGCTGAAAGGGGACACGCAGAGGCTGAAAATGGGGAGCGCAGAGGCCGAAAACGGAATGTGGAGGCCGAAAATGGGGCATGTGGAAGCAGCGATAGGTGACAGCACCGATGGGCGGCGGTAATCCCCGCAGCCTGGAACAGCTGATAGGAGGTATTTCTGGGAGGCAGATCCAACCACCAATCAGCTGCTCATGTTAAATCAGGCGGTTCTGAAGACCATGCTGTTTGCTGCAAGGAGGCAAATTGCTGGAAGGCAGAGGCAAAAGGGTGAGGGTCGGCAGGTGGGCGGGGCTTCAGCAACATTCGCTATAAAAGACGCACAGACATTTCCACCCACCTTTTTTTGGGGGGGGGTGCATCTTATACTCCGAAAAGTACGGGTAATTAAGCGTTCTCATCATTTAGGTCTCAAGATGCTCCTCTATCACAATATCAAGGAAAGCAAGTTATACAGAGTCATGTAATTGCACATAAAAACTTTGGCTCAACAGGTCTTTCCCCAAAAACCTCCCATTTTACACTACGAGAAAGAATGTATCATGGTAAGACCAACATCCCTTCCCCAAAAACATGCATGCTCTAAATCAATGGGCCTTTTTTTTTTGGCTAAATCACTTATGGAAACAATGTGAAATGTAGATTTTTCCAGACAATCATTAATGAAACTAACCTTCGCTGACTTTGAAGACCAACGAATCTCCTTTAAATGATTTCCTTCCCACGTGTCAGGTTTTATGGAACAGTTACACAATTCTAATCTCCGAGACTGATTTTTATTTACTCAGGTGATTTAACAAAAATAAAAAAAAATAAAAATCCACACACATGCATTTTAATACCTACCTGTATAAGACTAACACTTTGTCATAACAACTGAACCTTCCTTTCCTAATCTGTTATACCATGGTACAGGGGGAGATGGGATATTAAGTGCAACATTTCCAGCGAGGGTTGTGTTCACGAAAGACATCTTTAAAAATGCATTTATCTAAATGGATTAAATGACAGTGAAATGTTTTCTGTTTAGCATTCTGCAAACCAAATTCAGAATTGAAGCTACTATGCCAAATCAAACAGTTGATCCATTTAATTCAATAATCAAAACACTTGACAGCCTGTTTCCTAAATTTCAAAGGGAATTCTTCCCAGCAGCACTATATATTTTATGTCTTAAAATATAGTCTTCACTATCAAGGTACCCAATCCTTCCACACATACTTTATCTCTACTCCTTGAAGAGCCTAGCAACTATCAGGAACAGTGTGTCTGAAACTAGCAAAAGTGAAAGTACAGTACAGAATTATAACCCAATTTTACTGATGATCCCCAGCTTACGCAGGAAGAACTATAGATAAGGCAACCCTGACTTTTCCAAAAAAAGTCCAACATTTTCGAGCAAGTAAGAAAAGAACTTATACATCTACCGAAGTACAAAGCTTCTTCAGAATAATATGCTATCCAATCAACATGTACTAGAGGACAAGGAATGCCTTAGGTTTCTTCTAGAATTCAGACAAGGCTTACTGAGGTGAAACTATAAAATAGATTCAGTCATTCTTATATTCAGTAGGTTATTACAATCAAGATGACTTAATTTAGTCATGGCTAACTTATCAGGCAACACTTTTAAATGTACATATCTAAAGTATGAATCCAGTCCATGCTTATATTTTTAAAACATTAAAGTAGGATATGTGCACAGGATAAGGATAATGAAATGATTATTATATTAAAAAAATCAAAACACTGATTTCAATATAAATATGTATCATCATCTATTATTTCAGTAATAAATAAATGTATAGTTTCAAGAAACAATCAATCACTTAAAAATGGTTTTCAAAAAGATATTACAGCAGGACTTGTCTCTCATTTTTGATAATGAGGAAAAAAATCTTCAAACATGTCCACAACACATAACTTTTGTCATACACTAGTGACAAAGTTACACGTATAGCTGATTTTAATTTACTATTTATCTTCAAATACAGTCTTGCTATCATTTAACAGATTTTTATGATTTAGAAGGCCATGGTCTTGAAAGTTAGCTAAAATATGAATTTCATCTTCACATAAATGCTTTTGGAAGAAACATAGAAAGAATGAATTTCATTCATTTTGAGATAACATCGTTTTAAGAAGATATGAAAAGTAAGAAATGACCATTTCAAAAAGTGGCATGCTAAATACTATGATTTTGTATTCAGATTTTTAGACTAGATTCCCCAGAAGGCCAAACCATATATTCAGTGATCAAGGAATGTGAGAATTATAATACAAATACTTGGAAGACATCAACTTAAGTGATCACCAGAGATCCCTCATATACAGCTACTACTTGAAAATATAAATATTGTTGATGCAGAGATGGCATTGCTAGGTGGTCATGTGACTGGGTGGGTGTGGTCAACTCAATGTCACTCACATTGAAGGGCATCTCGACGGCCTCTACTCTCCCCTCCCCTCCCAGCCCCTCCTCGCCTGCCCATCCAGGCTCCTTAGGGCCCCAACAGGAAGCAAGTGTTGGAGTTAAGCAGCCACCACGAGAAAGAGTTGTCAAAACAGCTGCCTCAGTTCAAATTGGATCTGACCAAGAAGGAGGCTTAGCAGAAGCACCTCACTGAGGACTACGAGCATAGGCTTTCAAAGCAGAGGGAAGACCTGCGGGAGTGCAAGGCCAGGTACCAGCGCCTGGAGGCTCAGCTGAGATGGTCAGCCAGTTCCAGGTCATGATGCAGTCCCACTGGAACAAGGCTCTCCAGCTCCTTGCCACCAGCAGCACTTCCCTCCACCCTTCACCCAAAGCCCCGCACCAGGAGGCTGAAACAGACCCCACGTTGGAATTTCTGCCCCCCCCTCCAACCCGCACAAAAAGACCCCGAAGGGGGAGACTCCGCAGCAACATGTTCATTGTATGTATCCGGCCCAGGGGCCATAGTTTGAGGACCTCTGATTTAGTGCAATATAAAAAAATGCAAATAATTTTTCTGCGGACCACCAAAATTTTCTTATGGACCACCAGTGGTCCATGGACTACTAATTGGTGACCGCTGTTTTATACTACACAGGAGAAGGAGGCAATGGTAAAGCACTCCTAAGTTTTATCAAGAAAACTACAGGCAAAATAAAATGATTGATGATTTAGTGCAAGCCCCTTCGGCTGGATACCACTCAATATGCTATAGAGCTGAAGATATTTCATAGTATCAATGTTTATGATGTGGCTGGATTAAATCCTTGGAATATTTAGTTGCTGGTACACTGCCATGCAGGAAAACCTGAAGCTGCAAAAACAGAATTGTAGCGGGAACATGGTATATAACAGCGGTTCTCAACCTGGGGGTCGTGACCCCTTTGGGGGTTGAATGGCCATTTCACAGGGGTCACCAAAGCCCTCTCTCGCCCCCCTATGCCTTCACTCACCCTCACCTTCTGCCTCTGTTGGATCGCCGCTCGCTTACCCCTCCCACTCCCAATCTATTGCTGCCTCCTGAGTCCCAGCTGATGGCTAGAGGGAAACAAACTGTTTAAATTCTTGCCGCAGGGCTTCAAAGGGCCGCCCTACAGCTGATCAGTGTTAAAAGAAAACAAATGAGAAGACCAGTGCCTGCAAAAATAGAAAAAAACAGCCCCTTTCAGCTTCAGCATAGGTTAATTACCATAAATTGGTACCATCAGCCTCCGGACTCTCAGCTGATTTGCTCTCAGCTGTTTTGCGGAGGGCTCTGTTGCTAGCTGCAAAGAGAGGAGCAGATTTTTTTTCCCCTAGCTATGCTGAAAAAACAAAACTGAAAGTAAAGCAGGGTCTTTGCTGCAACATGACAAAATGAGGCAGAGAGAGATTTCTTTTTCTTTTTCCTCACCAAAAAAGGTAGGTGCAAAACTGCAAACAATGGGAAATTTAAGGCAAAAGAGGAGGTTCAAGATTTTAAAAAACAAAAGAAAAAAAGCTCTATTTAACTAGGGAATTGTAATAATTGAGATACTATTAATTGTATATTGTGTTGAAAGCAGAAATGGTTAAGTTGTGGGAGGAATATATGGGGGAAATTATTTGGTTTATTATTATTGATAAATATAATTAATTGATTTGTAAGAAATTGGATTGCATGGAAATAATTGGAATATTCATGTTCATATTGATTGATATACAAAAAAGATAGTTATATAACTAATTGATTTATATTAAAATGTTGAATTTGTATTAAACAACTGTATTACATAATTACATAATTAACCAATGTGAGGATGGATATAAAAACAGATGACAATGGGAAGGGGTATAATATAGAATAGAAGGGAAAAACTGAATTTGATTAAGATTAGAGATGAGGATGAAGGGTAATATTGGTTTTTTAAAAAAATAGATGAGGAATAAATATGGCAAAAAGAAAATATAGAAATTGTAAATTTAATTGAAATGACTAAACACTGGTTAAATTTGTGAACCGGCCAAATACTCTGTTCAAAGAAAATACATTGTATATTTGTATGTGTGTTTCTAATTATTGCTATTTATTCATATTTGTTCTTTTTTATTCTTTAAAGTTTAACAATTCATTCTTTATCTTAATATCTTTATATTTGTTTGGGGTTGGTTTTCTTCCCTTTCATCTTTTTTATTGTACAGCAATCTTTCTCCCCAAACCTACCACCTCTCTCTTTCCTTTCCTTCTTACTTTCTCTTCCCTCCCCCTCTTCTTCTCCTTTCTCCTTCCTCTTCCTTTCTCCTTCTCCTCCTCTCTTCTTCCCTCTCTTACCCTCACTCCTACTCTAATTTCCCCTCCCTTCCTTCATCCCTCTCTATTACTGTATCCTTTTATGCATATGGACTACTCAGAGGGCTGAAAAAATTATTTTTGACTGGTCCTCGCACTTTTGACCAGTCCTCGAATTTATGACTGCCCTCACATTTTACGTTTTTTGCCCTATCTTATCACCATGGCGAAGAGAAGCAGTTGTGAAATGAGTGACATGGTTGTTAAGAATGCTGCACAGGCATAAATGTGAGGATGATCATAAGTGTGAGGACCAGTGCAAGGATCTGTCAGAAATGACTTTTTTCAGCCCTCTGAGCAGTCCCTATACACATAGCCATGGCCACCCGGTCACATGACCAGCTAGCCACGCCCACCAGGTCACATGACCTCCACGCCATGCCCACAAAATAAGCCACACCCACAGAACCGATAGTAAAAAAATTTAGAACACACCCATGATTGGGGATCACCACAACATGAGCAACTGTATTAATGGGTCGCAGCTTTAGGAAGGTTGAGAACCACTGGTATATAAGGAGCATGAACAGGGAAAAGCATGACATAGTGAAATATTTAATTTATTGATTATACATTGATATCAATGAATGAAATGCTGGAATGGGACAATTTCAGTCAGAAAATCATACTGTTTAATACTTGGGATGTGAAAAACAATGAATGTGTTGCTTTCATAGTAAAAAAAAAATGGCAAAGACAATGCCATCAATGATTATCAATTAGATTCATGGGCAACTTTTCTGTATAATGGTTATCCAAATTTATGTTCCAACCACTGATGAAGAAGAAAGTTCAATCTGAAATAAACAGAACATGCAAGCAAGATGTATTGGCTATGGTTGCAAGCTGAGATTTCAAAATTGAAAATATTAAGAAAAATGTAGTTGGACTGTATGGCCTATAAAGAGTAATGAAGCATGAGAATGATGTACAGTATCAATCGGTCAATCTCTGTCAATGATGTCTTTGTTGCTAACAGTCTTCTGAAAATCAAAATGCCTCTATACATAGTTATCACCAGAGTACACAGAAATCAAGTTGCTTATATTACTGGTACTGAGAAGAGCTCAATTATAGCGTCAGAAACCAGGTGATGACGGTGGAACAGATCATGAACTATTCTCCTGTTCATGTTCCAAATTAAAGGAAGCCAATGGGTTTCCATCGTATGATCTTGAATATATCCATTTTCAAGGAGAAATCAGCAATTACTTTGAAGTTCTGAATCTCATATATAGAGAACCAGAGAAACTATGGAATGAAACCAAAGTAGTAGCTCAGATTAACTATGAAAAGAGACTCCCAAAAACGAGGGCAGCAAAAACAAACAAAAAACTAGATATCAGAACAAATGCTAGAAATTACCAAGAAGAGAGGAGAAACCAAAGCCAAAAATTTCTCAGAAAGGAATTTAAGAAATAATTTTAGGGAACTGATAGAAGAGACAAGAAGCAATATTACAATGACTTCTGTAAAAACCTCAAAGATGAAAACAGAAACAGAAAAACAAGGAAAGCTTTCCAAAAGTTATTTGAATTGAGGAAGAGGTGCCAACCTTGAACTGATATAATAAAAGATACCAGTGGACTGATCCAAACATTAAACAAAGATGGAAAGAGAATACTGAAATTGTATACAGTACAAACAACAAGATCCAAAACACTGTAGAAAAATTATCTAAGAAATATAAGAATAAGAAACATTTATAAGAATTGTAATAGCAGAAGATGAAATTAGATCAGCATTCTGGTTATTACCAAATTGGAAGTTTACAGAAATTGGAACATCTACAGAAATATGGCAAGCAACAGAAGAATCAATAAATATTCTAACCTAATTACATCAGCAAATCTGGAGAATTACACAGTGACAAATGATTGGAAGAAGTCAATCTATATAAAATATCAAAGAAATTAGATTTAAAACAATGTGGAACAATTTAAAACAATGTGGAAATTATGGTATGACATCCTTACCCATGCCTGGGTACAGCACAGAAACGGCATTGGTCGCATTGGTTGATGATCTCTGGAGGGCTCGGGACAGGGGTTGTTCCTCTGTCCTGGTTCTATTAGACCTCTCAGCGGCTTTTGATACCATTGACCATGGTATCATGCTGCACCGGCTGGAAGAGTTAGGGGTGGGGGGCACTGTGCTGCAGTGGTTCTCCTCCTTCCTCTCCAATCGGTCGCAGTCTGTGTTGGCAGGGGGGCAGAGGTCAACCCCGAGCCCCCTTGTATGCGGGGTGCCACAAGGATCGGTCCTCTCGCCCCTTCTGTTCAACATTTATGTGAAGCCGCTGGGTGAAATCATCCGAGGTTTCGGGGTGAAGTACCACCAGTACGCTGATGACACCCAGCTGTACATCTCCACCCCGGACCACCCCAATGATGCCCTTGGAGTGATGTCCCGGTGCCTGGAGGCTGTACGGATCTGGATCGGGAGAAACAGACTCAGGCTCAACCCATCCAAGACCGAGTGGCTGTGGTTTCCGACATCCCGATATAGTCAGTTGGTGCCATCACTGACTATTGGGGGCAAGTCGCTGGCCCCCACGGAGAGGGCCCGCAACTTGGGTGTCCTCCTGGACTCACAGCTGTCTTTAGAAGGGCATCTGACGGCTGTGGCTGGGAGGGCATTTTATCAGGTTCTCCTGATTCACCAGTTGCGTCCCTTTCTGGATCGGGACTCATTAAATACAGTCACTCATGCCCTCGTCACTTCCCACCTGGACTACTGCAATGCTCTCTACATGGGGCGCCTGTTGAGGAGCATCCGGAGGCTCCAGTTGGTCCAGAATGTGGCCGCGCAGATGGTTATGGGAGCGACGTGGGGTTCCCATGTGACCCCCCTCCTGCACAAGCTGCACTGGCTCCCGGTGGTCTTCCGGGTGTGCTTCAAGGTTTTGGTTACCACCTTTAGAGCGCTCCATGGCCTAGGACCGGGGTATCTACGAGACTGCCTTCTGCCACCAGTAGCCTCTCACTGACCAGTACACTCCCATAGAGAGGGGCTTCTTAGGGTGCCGTCGGCCAAACAGTGTCGACTGGCAGCCCCCAGGGGGAGAGCCTTCTCTGTGGGAGCACCTGCCATCTGGAACGAGCTCCCCCCGGAGATACGGAGGATCACTGATCTGCGCGCTTTCCGCCGTGCCCTCAATACATTCCTATTTCAGCAGACCAGCCTGGCCTAAACTCTTTTTTAAACTGTTCCTTAAATTTTTTAAATTTTAAATTTGTCATATAAAATTGGGGTTTTTAAATTTTGTTTTCTGGGCCAAATTATTTAATTCTATTTTAATGGTTTTTTAACATTTGTATTACATGTATTTTATCTTTTGGCTGTTCACTACCCTGAGTCCTTCGGGAGTAGGGTGGTATATAAATTCAATAAATCTAAATCTAATCTAAATTGTAATTTCACATACTAGGAAAATAGTACCTAAGATCATCTGATACAGGTTACAGCCGTACATGCCAGATGTTTGAACTGGTTTTCGAAAAAGCTGAAGAGCAAGAGGTATAAACAAGGATTTTAGAATGTTCTTAAGAAAATAGGAATTCCAAGATTGTTTCATTTGTCTGCATGCAAAATTTATACACAAGACAGGAAGCCATGTTCCAGATGGAAAATAGCAAAACAGAGTGGTTCCAGATCGGCAAAGGATGTGTTCTCTCTATTGATTTAACCTGTATGCTAAGTATATATTAAAGAAGGCTGGATTTAAAGATGAGCATGTTTTAAAAATGGAAGAAAAAAAATCAATAACCTGTGCTGTCAATAATACTATTTTGACAAATGAAAATATTATAGTAATGAAAACCAAAGACACAGTGAAAAGAATAGGACTATGCTTACATATAAAGACCAAGCTAATGATGACAGATAGTCCAACCACCCTTAAAACTGAAAGAGATCCGTACAGAGGTGATAACTTTTTATGAAGATCTACAAACAATAATGGAAATAATCAAGAAATATACTGAAAACTGGCACTTGTTAGGGTGGAAAGATATTCAGATGCCATGGTGTGTGTATATTTACAAAGATTAGAATTGAGCAGGCATTTGTTTCCCATCTCACACTCTATGGAGGCAGAAGTTCAACTGTTAAGATGCAGGATGGAAAGAATATTGATGCTTTTGAACTCTAATATTGGAGAAGACTCCAGAGAATACCATGGATAGCCAAGAAAGCAAACCGGTCAAGAGAAAAAAATCTCACTTAAGGCACAAAGCATCAGACTCAACTTATTTTATTTTGGATATGAGAAGACCTACCTCTTTTGAGAAACCTGGAATGCTGAGAAAGGTAGAAGGAAAAAGATGGGAATGACAACCCCCCAAAAAATAATGGATGAACTTGATTGCAATGATGATAAGTACACTACTGGAAGACCTGAAGGGCCAAGTTGGGAACAGATCATCCTCCATCTGTGTGTTCTCTAAAATTCAATACTGATTTGATGGCATATAATCAACTACAGCACTTGGTCACTTACTGCAAGATAAATTCACACTTTGGAAAGGGCAGATTGAATAATGATACCACTGTTGTTTAAGAGATAATGGTGCAAATCCAATCATCGGTAAATTATTTAGGTGAACACAAAACTAAATTCTTTGTACAGTATTCCTTCAGCATCTCTGTATATTTCAGCACTACTCATAACCTTACATCATTTAAACTTCTGAGACCCAAGCGTGGGGAAATAACTCCAAGAAATACTATATATATATATATATATATATATATATATATATATATATATATATATATATATATACAGCTTCATTTTGTACCCAGATAACAAATCCCAGTTAAGTGTGTACACACAGATGCACAAAAGAGATCATTTTAAAAAGACTGGTTACAGAAATGGGGTAACACCTTTTAGAGGGAGGGAAACTGACATCAAAACCCGAATATCCTATATATATATATATATATATATATATATATATATATATATATATATATATATATATATATATATATATATATATATATATATATATATATATATCACTGAAGAGATCCGGCAGGAAGACTGAAATGATACAATGTATATAGTTTTATATAGCCGTGGCGTTAAGTCAGAATCTCCGATATAAAGACATTTATAACAGGGAGTGGCGGAGATCAAACAAAAAGCTGCACTTTTCCGACAACTCTCTCTCTCTCTCTCGCAGTGTAGATCGAAGACGGAAAAACACACATACAGAGAAGGGAGAAAGAAGCAGATGATCACCCAACCCACTTTCCACCGGCCTGGAGATATGCAGCGAGACCGAACGGAGTTTGCTTTGTTCTCGCTTTTAAATCATTTCCCACCCCACCCCTCAAACAAGGAAAGGAGGATCGGCAGGAAAATCCACCACCACCACCCAGATCACTTTCTGAAGGGAGTTTTTCCTCCCCCTGCCCGCCCATTGTGTGTGTCTGTGTGTATCTGTGTTGTGTATCTGTGTGTGTCTGTGTATCTGTGTGTGTGCAGGCGCTTCCGATCTCTCTCCCCTCTCCCGCATCTGAAGCAATAAATAAATAAATAAAACGGTGACCTTCGCGAGACGAAAAGGAGGCCGGCGAGACAAGAGCCGAGGATCGCCCGCACTTCTTGCCTGCCTGGATCCACCGTATTCACCTAAACCAGATCCCCCTCCCTTCCCTGCTTCATCAGCCCCGCCAGCCTTGCATACACGCACATCCAAACAATGCACATCTCCTCGCCCCCCCCATTCCGTCCGTCGATTCCCCCTGCCCCAAGCCCTCCACCCACCCACCCACCCATGCAGAAAGTCCATGCAACATGACAGTGCAAGCGCCGGGGAGGGAGGGAGGGAGAGAGGATCGACTACCTGGCTGTGGTGGTGGCGGCGGCGGCGCTAACACTGGAGGTGGGTGCAAAGGTATCTGGAGCCCTGCACGTCCTGGAAGAGACATTCAGACGGAACGGGAGCAACAGACGTTATTTAATCCGCGCTGCTCCCGCCGTTGCTGCTGCTGCTGCTGCTGCTGCCACTGCAATGCATGGCTGATGCTTTTTTTTTTTTCTCTCTCCGCCCCTGTAGTTGCCGAGAAAACTGCAGCTTGGGCTTGGTAAGAATGGAAGCGCTGCTACGCAGGCGCACTTCGCGTTTGGCTGGAAAGACGGAGGGGACCGGTGACGGGCATGCGCAATAGGGCCAGGGTACCCCCCCAAAATAAAAAAAAAACACCACCAACCTTCAAGTGAGCATGCGCTTCGTATTTCTGGCGCTTCTAATGATCATCACGCATGTGCAGGTCGGCCTTCGCTTAGTGCACTCGCCCCTCGAGGGCTATAAGGGCTCAGTTGCAAATCTCCCGCCGAGCGTTAGGTAGCAGCAGAGGTGCGGACGGGTTTTTTCCCCCGGTTTTTCCCGCTTCCCAATGGTCACGTGGGCTTTTTTTTCCCCCGTCGAAATTTCCTAGCCCCAAATTCCCCACGTCCAAGATAAAAGAGCTTTACGGAAGGCTAAAAGAGAACGAGCGAACCTATCTACGGTGACGGAATCCGATCAGAACGATAAGGGAGGAGGAAGGGGGGAAATCCTGAAGCACGGGGCGGAGCGATGATCTCAGCGCGCGGACTGCGCATGCGTTCATGAGGCGTGTGCCGTAATGGTGTATAGGCGCAACACGGGCTGCTGCATACCTTCATCAGTACACTTACGCGGGCGAGGGTGGGCATGTTTGCGTGAAGGCGGAAGGGTACTTAGCAAATGAGCGTGGTTGGAGTTTTCCTTCCGGGGTTAAAAGTTGTGGGGAAAAAAAGGCACCAAGGGGGCGTGGCGCGTTGATAGTAGTCCGTATCTGAGATGATCGTACGTTCATTTTATAAACCGCCTAAACGATTTGAAATTTGACTTCTGGGCAAGGCTTGTTTTCAACGTCAGTCAGACCCATTTTACCCCCGCTGCCTTAAAAATACTCGAGAAATTAAGAGTTGTAGCATGCAACTACTATTTTTTTTTTTGCCCATCCATAAATTCCATAATTACAAAGGTATTTTCGAATGCATACCAGAATAGAGTAACAGAGTTGGATGGGACCTTGGAGGTCTTCTAGTCCAACCCCCTGCTCAAGCAGGAAACCATATAGCATTTCAGACAAATGCTTGTCCAATCTCTTCTTAAAACCCTCTGCTGGAGCATCCATAACTTCCTGAGGCAAGCTGTTCCACTGATTAATTGTTCTTACCGTCAGAAAATTTCTCCTTAGTTCTACCGGTAGGTTGGATGAGAAATAAAACCATTAAAAGAGAATACTTTTTTTTAAAGAAAGAAAACAGCTAGATGCAGCAGAAAGATTGATAATTTAAATAATTCTGCCACTGCACAAAAGAGAGAATGTAACTTACATGAAGGTTATACAGTTCGAGGAAATTTTAGGTTAGCAAAACATTAAATTATAGAAACATTAAATAAATTTGGAAAGGATTAAAAAAAGCATGATTTCCAATCCATTATGAACTCTACCCAGATTCTTATATGACACATATACTTCTATTTTTTCTTTGCATAAAAACTTCTGTTTTTATGCAAAGAAAGTTCCTTCAAATGACTAAAATCAGATTTACCCATATTATATAGTTCTGTAATGTTCATGTAACTTTCTTGATTAACATTAATTAGCTTTCCCATCAGACAAAAACTTTTGGGACATGGGATTTTATTACTAGATTATATCAAAACAAACAAGAAAATCTATCAAGAAGGGAAAATGCATGCCTTCCAAAGGCTGTTGAATTCCAACTCCCTTCAGGGAGCCAGTTTGGTGTAATGGTTCAGGTGATGGCCTAGAAAGCAGGAGAAGCCTCCCCTAGGCAAGAAAGTCGACTGGGTGAATGGGGGACAATGGGGAAGCCAGCAGGGAAGGTTGCAAAGAAGAAAATGTAGAAAATTAGCACCCACCCCTCCTAGAAGAATGAAATATTTTAGGAAATATTAAGGCAGAATACTATATTTCCCCTAAAAGAGAAATAGAAATTGTAAGGGAGACAGAAACTCAGAGCTTCAGCTCCATGCCCCCAGCAGATATTTGGTGTCCATTGAGAAGGACTGGCCAGCCTATCTACAAAACAAAAGACCTTTAGTTCCAGGGTGATGGGATTAAGACATAACCCTCCAGGTAGTGGTAGAATTCAAAATTTTTTACTACTGGTTCTATGGGCATGGCAGGGGAAGGATACTGCAAAATCCCCATTCCCACCCCACTCCAGGGGCCAGCCAGAGGTGGTATTTGCCGGTTCTCTGAATTACTCAAAATTTCCACTACCGGTTCTCCAGAACCTGCTGAGTACGACACCTGCCTCCAGGACTTAAAAGGATTATCTAGCAGCAGGGCTCACTGCATTGCAAAATCACCTGGGGACCTTGCACTACCCTCCAGGCTTCAACCAAACTTGATTCAGAAAAAAATGACCCCACACGGACCCATGGGAGACAACAGACAACAGCCAACATTTCTTGCCCAGGAACAGGAAGCTCAAGGACAAGGCCCAAAAGAGGGTATAAATAACCCTCACTCCACTCCATGTGGTTAACTGCACCAGGACCATGAGCTTGATGGTTCTGCTCCTTTAAACCATCTTTCCAATCAGCCTCTATGTTTCCAGTGTCTTTCTCCCCATTTGGAACTGAACCAGATGGATATTTCTTCCAACAATAGGATATTGGATTTGAGATTTGGAGGATTTCCATGCAGGGAGATGAAATCCTGCACGCTGAAGGAATGGACTTCAAAACTAGCAAAAATGCTAGCAAATGCCAGCATTCTGTAAGGTGAAAAACGCTGGTATTTACTCGCATTTTCCGTTCCATCAAATTAAACACTATTAGAATGTTTGAACTGAGTCCCAGTGCAAGAGTGATTTGGCTGAGTAGAAAGAGAAGTTTTGTAGTGTTTGATGAATGAAGAACATGCAAGATTAGACTTCATAGTCTTATGAGATGGCAATTGTATTGACTTCCTTTAAAATTAAATAATGGGGCTTGGTTGTTTGGAGAAGAGGGACTTTAGATTTATTCCTTCTAAGCCTTGTTAGTATCATTGCTCTAACTTCAGATAATGAACATGACTTCCTTTGTATGCAAAATTAATTTAGCACTGGTAATAGGCTCAAGTTCCAGACTGCACCTGAAGGCAGTAGGCTAGCTGAGAAGGCACAAATCAAAAGGGAGAACAAATACATACCTCTTCTCTCCAACACCTCCTTACTGCTTCCTGATGAAATCTCATCCATCTCCCTTTATCTTATGCCACGGTTGGTCTGGAACTTTTCACACAAATAGCTTGTAGTTCAGAGATGTTTCATTCTCTTTATGGACAGTATTTGCCTAAATTGTTTTCATACTTTTTTTTTAAGTGGCATCTACTTTGACTTTCCAAAATTGTAGCTAAAACTGAGATTGTTTTCTTTTGCTCTTTTTCTTTCTTTCTTTCACTTTCTTTCTCTTTCCTCTTGCTTTTTCTTTTTCTTTCTTTGCATCTCTATGGGAATTTTTAAAGAGCAATCAGTTTCACATACCTGTTCTCAAACACGCAGTCATCTTCAAACGTCCTTGCTCACTCTCCATGAGTCAAATAGTGCTCCCTTCAGCTGGCCAATGGGAGAGCACAAAAACCAGCAGCCAGTTAGCATTCCACCACCTCCTCTTCCTCCTTGCAAGAGGAGGAAAGCTGATCCCAATGAGTATTAACTAAAACTTTTCAATATGAAGCATCTGATGACATCATGATACCTTTTTATAATGGTAGATTCTAGTTGCCAAGTGCAAGCAATTGATTATTGCATTTGGCAACACAGGAGTGGATTTCAGTTTACATTAATGACTAGGACTGGATCTTATAACAGATAGCAGTTGTATGACTATAATTCATACTGGTGAGATGTTCCTGTGTCTTCAACTGCTTTGGAGAAATATTTAGGAAAGCTGTTTTTTACACTGCCATGTAAGAAGTTGTTTTATCTTCTCCAAAAATTAAACGATGATATAGCTTCATCTGTAGAGTCCTTAGTGTATAACTTGTTCCAAATACAACATTTGGAGACAGTTTGGTCCAAGTACACTTTTTCAAGGACTTCATTTTGTCCTGAGTTTTTATTACTGGTATAATACAGATAGTCCTCCACTTACAACCATTTGTTTAAGTGACTATTCAAAGAAACGTCATTGATAAAATTGACTTATGACCATTTTTCTCATGACCATCTCGTGACCACTCCATGGTCATATGATCATAATTAGGACTCTTGGCAGCTGACTCATGGTTGCAGTGTCTGGCATCATGCAATTACCTCTTGCAACCTTCTGACAAGCAAAATCAATGGAGAAGCCAGAATCACTTAACAACCATGTTACTAATTTAACAACTGTGGTGTTTCATCTAACAAGTATGGCAAGAAAGATCATAAAATGGGGCAGAACTATATTGTAGTTGTAAGTCAAGGACTACCTTTAATATCCTGAAAAATATAACCACTGTGAATTATGAGATGTGGCAAAATATGTAGATATAATTTATTTATTTATTTATTTATTTATTTATTTATTTATTAAATTTATATACCGCCCTATTCCTAAGGGACTCAGGGCGGTGAACAGCGAACGATAAAAATACATTTAATACAACCCAGTTTAAAATAAAATCAAAAAAAGCAATATAAAGGGAAAGTTAGGCCAGGCCGGCCTGCTGAAACAGGAATGTTTTGAGGGCACGGAGGAAAGTGCGCAGGTCCGGAATCTTCTGTATCTCTGGGGGGAGCTCGTTCCAGATGGTGGGTGCCCTCACAGAAAAGGCTCTCCCTCTGGGGGCTGCCAGTCGACATTGTTTGGCTGACGGCACCCTGAGAAGCCTCTCTCTATGGGAGCGTACTGGGCGGTGAGAGGCTATTGGTGGCAGAAGGCGGTCTCGTAAGTACCCCGGTCCTAAGCCATGGAGGGCTCTAAAGGTGGTAATTAAGCTGTGTCTAAAGATTTTTGTAGCTCAGATGCCCACATAATTTATTTGCTTATGTTTAACCAATCCTTTTCCTTCTATGAAATGTCAGGAGAGCTTCCAGCTTGCTGGAATTCTGCATCTAGCTTGTACATACATATCATTATTACAGTCACTTCACCAGAATCCAACAGTGGATGAAACAAAGTAAAACAGTTTGTGACTAAGTCACTGATATGATCAAAGTTGTCTGCTTTCCCAGACAGTGGAACAGAACTTCCATTGTTCATAAAAATGGAATCAAACTGGCCTGATAATAACAACCGGGCATAAAAAAAATCAGAATTGCCTGAGTATTTTGTCAAATAGAGAATAATATTATAATATTATTGCCTCATAAAAATTCAGCATCAACTCCCATCTAGCTCACTGGCTTCTTGTTCAAGTTCCATCTTTTTCAGTAGACTTCTCAATATTGTCTCAGATCTGTATCCCATCCCCCAGGTTCAGGACCCTCCTACCTATACCAAAAGGCAAAAAGTCTTATTGATTGTATTCTATACAAAACAAATTACAATTGGCTTAGCTTGTTGGATGAACATAACTGTTCTATTTTTTATACTTACAATTTAGTGCAGTGTTTCCCAACCTTAGCCATTTTAAAATAATGTGGTTCAGTGGTGGAATTCAAATTTCTTTACTACCGGTTATGTGGGCGTGGCTTGATGTGGCTTGGTGTACATGGCAGGGGAAATATAGTGCAAAATCTCAATTCCCACCCCACTCTAGGGGAAGGATACTGCAAAATCCTCATTCCAGGGGAAGGATACTGCAAAATTTCTATTCCCACCCCACTCCAGGAAAAGGATACTACAAAAACTCCATTCCCACCCCACTCCAGGGGACGGATACTGCAAAATTCCCATTCCCTCCCCATTCCAGGGGAAGGATACTGCAAAATTCCCATTCCCTCTCCACTCCTGGGGGAAGGATATTGCAAAATCTCCATTCCCACCCCACTCTGGGACCAGCCTGAGGTGGTATTTGCTGATTCTCCGAACTACTCAAAATTTCCGCTACCGGTTCTCCAAAACCTGTCAGAATCTGCTGAATAGCACCCCTGGTGTGGTTGGGTTATCCTAAGAGTTGAAATCCACACATCTTAAAATGACTAAGGTTGGGAAACACTAGTTTAGTGAATTGCATAAATGTATAATCTAGACAAGAACAGTTCATTCAACAATGTGATTAACAATAATGAACCCAGCTATATCTCCTGTCAGCAGCTAACTAGATTTAAAAACTCTCCCCGGCTTCAGGCAAGTCTTTAAACAGTAAGTAGAAGCTGTTTTACAAGCTCCATGTATTTATGGGAGGGGAGAAATGGATGGGAAGGAAAGGAATAATGCTTCTCTCACCAATCTGATTCTTCCCTCAAACAAAAAAAGTCTTCTTGTTGCATCAGAAATAGCTTCAAGCGATTCCTTTACAAATTATCCTGAAGCTCTGCCAATGAATAGGAATGTGATGAAAGTGTGGCTGAATTTACACATTATCATCAGTTTTGGGTATTTAACCATAATTAACTAAATAAGATATAATTGAGAGGGTTCATAAACCATGCTAAAGCCAACACCAAGCAATCTACTTAGAGCATGACATAACCTATGAACCCAATATGTTGCCTTGGCAAGCTCATTATAGTGATTCCCCTGCTTATTTGGGGTGTATCTGTCATATGGTATTCTGTGGCCTTCAACATGCTTACTTACCTGAACCCTTGGGCCCAAAGAGATTTTCCATTACTGTTTTTCAAAAACGTCCACTTTTAATAGTTTGAAAGTTCCTTATATCATACCTAGGATTACCAAGGCTTGTTCGTTTTTTGCCTAATTGAATTGGTGAAATTTTAGCCCTACATCGCTATGCCAAGAAAATAGGTACATTTGGGGTGTCTGCCTATAAGGTATTCTTACAAGTTCATAATATGCTAGTAAAGTTGGAAGATCCAAACGGTAATAATAATGGGGAGGGGGGAGTCATTATCTGCTCAATTTCTGTGCGCCATATACTGTATCTGTTAAGAACATCGAAGTCTTCATAAGATTGGTGACTTTACTCTAAATATATTTCTTCATCATTCTCCCAGTCTTAACAACTGTGCTACTTATACCTATTCTAAAAATGCTTTTTTAGGGTGGACGGAGAAGTAAATCCTATGAAGTCTTAAGAGTGTATTTTTTGCCAGTTAGGACTTTGTACATCTTTTAGTTCAATGAGCAGAATCATCAACATGCACTCTCCCTGTCAGAAGCGGAAGAACAAATAATGACACTACATCCCATCCATTTGCTATGGAAACTATGTTTGGTTAAGTATCAGGTGTCTGGCTTTTACTCATGCGCTTAGCCGGCAAGATCTATGTATTTATAACCTCCGCAGCCCTAAAGACTAAAACAGCAAAACAATTTCTTTCTAAGCCTTGAAGTTTATTTCAAAATCTGGCTTGAGCAATGATAATATATTAATTATTGTTGGTTTTCCAATGGACAGAAGAATGCAGTTCTTCCAGACAAATATGTGCTCAATAAGATTAATATTCTACATTAGATACAACACAACAAAGAGTGATTAAGCAAAGCAAGAAAACCAATGTCAATGCTTAAGCAATCCGGTTCTGTATCAGAATCTTGGCATTATGAAAAAATGAGATGACTTGAGAATAGATCAGGTCTTGGGAGCCTGTGACCTTTATTTTTATTTATTTATGCAATGTAAAACAGTTGTATAGTCACCTATCTTAAAACCAATTCTGGGCCGTTTACAACAGAAGTGGGTTTCAGAAGATTCTGACTAGTTCTGAAGAACAGGTAGCGGAAATTTTGAGTAGTTTGGAGAACCGGTAAATACCACCTCTGACTGGCCCCGCCCTGTCTATTCTCTGCGTCCCAAGTCCCAGCTGATCGGGAGGAAATGGGGATTTTGCAGTAACCTTCCCCTGGAGTGGGGAGGGAATGGAGATTTTACAGTATCCTTCCCCTGCCACACCCACCAAGTCATGCCACGCCCACCAAGCCACACTCACAGAACCGGTAGTAAAAAAATTTGAAACCAACCACTGGTTTATAATAAAAAAATAAATAAAATATAAAATATAATCATAAAATAATTCACCCTTCTAAAAAATAGAAAAATCTGGTACCACAACACTCTTTTCTGTTGGAAACCCGCATTTTCACCATTCTTCCCTTTAGCTCCTTAGAATACTGCCCCAGAAGCACAACTCTGAAATAGCATGATAGACGAAGTCTCTGGTTTGCAAAGGGAAAGAGCAATAGACAGAAAACATATGTTCTTTCTTTCTACTCCAGCACGCGTCTTGTGAGTGCAGTTCAACTTTAGATTAAGCTGTTATCAGAAGCTTGGCAAAATCCCGACACATAGGGTTCATTGTTCATCATCGACTGTTTTCATAAAGGACCACTGGTATTCCTACTCTTAAAATCTGCACAGCAATTATAAACTACATTTAACATCATAGAATGTGTTATTATTCTGAGAAAAGGTAAAGATTTTGCTGGAAAATATTTGCTTGTGCAAAATGTGCTGCAAATGAAAAACAAATCTATTACTGGTATAAAATAAATGAAATATTGGTGGAAAATGAAGTCTTTACTTAAACAAATGAAATTTGCTGCCCCCTGGTGTATCATCATGTTAAAGAATGGGGGCTAGTTTTCCCTCCTAAAGATCTGCATACTTGTTTAGATTAGTACATTTTATAACTATGTACATAGAAAAAATATTTTAAATACAGGCCATTGAATTCTATTAAAAGTTAATCAGAGAATATACACACACACACAAAAAAAAAAAAACTGGCTCTCAGACTAATTTATATTTGCACCTTCAGTTTTTTCTTCACATCAGTTACATAGCCGCCCCCCATTTATAAATTTCCCAAACATAATCCTTTTAGTCATAATTTCTCAGGCATATTGATGTGATTGCTTTTAAAGGGATTTAACAGGAGTCCTGCAGATGGTAAAAAGTACTGAAAATTTTTCCATGGTACAAATGGATCTACAAGTGAATGTATAGATGAAAGGATTTCTCATGTCTGATTATGCAAATGTATTTGGCATTCTGTGTTTGTGAGATTAAATAAAATCTGATAAGTACAGTGTAGCAGCTCTAAATCAGATAAAAAGATTATGTACACATTGCCCCATCTAAGATAAAATACTGTAATGATCACAACAGACATCAAAACAAAATAGTATGTCACCTGCAAGCGAATCTAATAATTTACAGATAATGCTAAAACATTTACACAGATTCCCTAATGCTACTCATTACAAAACTGTAATAGTGTGGGTGGCTTTAAGGATGAATTATCATCATAGTTGGTTATGAAGAAAGTTCTCCTAAATGTTCAACTGGATGGGTAGGATGAATTTTCCTGTTGGCCACGTACCCTGGGAAGTCTGAACTGTGCCCTATATCAAAAGATAGGGATATTTACCATTAAAAGACTCCTAAAAATAAACAACAATGAATTGCCAAGTGAGATAATGGTAGGCAAATCATGATGCAATTGTCAATGATTAAGAGAAATCTTGGAGTCATGCTTGATAAAAATATCTATCATTAAAAAAAGACAGTGAAAGTAAAACTTCCCATGTTCACTTATAAAAATCTGAGGTGTGAGAACATTTGGAATACTATTTCTGATCTCCACACTTCAGTAATTATTGTGGAGCTGGAAAAGAGCAAGCAAAGAACAACTCCCATGTAAGAAAAAATTATAACTAGAAAGAAGGCAGGTAAGGGATGCAATAGATATATGTCAAGCTTCAACTGCATACAATAATAATGTTTTAAACATTTTCATAGCATGGAGGAGGGTTTTAAAATAAAACCAACTGAAAAAGCTGGGAAGCATCCCTGATTTCCAACATATCTTTTAATAGAAAAAGAATAATGTCATTCATATTTATTCAAGATATAAAATTAAGAGGAACCCCATCATTTTCTTCAGTGAGGAAAACTACGGTAAATCCACCCTGGATTTATAGCTAGACTCTATTATGAAATAAAGTTATTATATAAGTCCATTTTTTAATATTATGCAAAGTCCATCAAATTCTAAGTGTCAACAGGATGTTGAAATCTGAATTTCTACATTTCTCAAAAAGCAGGGATAGGCAATTCAGTGCTTTCTAGATATTTGGAGTCCTTTACACCTTTGAACTTGGATCAAAGATCCTTGGTTTTCCGAGTTGCTGAGAGATGAAGCATCGGAAAAGACACCTGGAGAGCGATTGGAGGACAAGCCGATCTGAATCTGACCGAACACAGGTGAGATCTTATATTAAGACCTACCTAGTGGTGATAAGAGCGGCGAAGTCTAGCTACTTCTCCGCTCTTATTGCATCTGCAGAGAACCGCCCAGCTGCGCTGTTTAGGGTGACCCGCTTCCTACTTCAGGTGGGGGTACAGGAAGATCCCTTAAAAGGTCAAGCTGAGGATTTTGTACAATTCCTGCATGATAAAGTCGCTCAGATTCGGGAAGACCTGGACTCCGATTGGGTAGATCCAGGGGAGGAGACGGGGGCAGGACTTGAGAGCGTTATCTGGGAAGAGTTTGACTCTGTGACTCCTGATGACATGGACAGGATTCTGGGCAAGCTTAATGCTGCCACATGTTTATTGGACCCGTGTCCCTCCTGGTTGGTACTGGCCTCCCGAGAAGTTACACGAGGCTGGCTCCAGGGGATTATAAATGCTTCTCTGAGTGAGGGTGTCTTTCCAGCTGCCTTGAAAGAGGTGGTTGTGAAGCCCCTCCTCAAGAAGCCTTCCCTGGATCCAGCTATATTAGCAAATTATCGTCCAGTCTCCAATCTTCGCTTTGTTGCAAAGGTTGTTGAGAGTGTGGTGGCACGACAACTACCCCGATACCTGGATGAAGTTGTCTATCTGGATCCGTTCCAGTCGGGCTTCAGGTCACGATACAGCACGGAAACGGCATTGGTCGCATTGGTGGATGATCTCTGGAGGGCTCGGGACAGAGGTTGCTCCTCTATCCTGGTCCTATTAGATCTCTCAGCGGCTTTTGATACCATCGACCATGGTATCTTACTGCACCGGCTGGAAGGGTTAGGAATAGGGGGCACCGTGCTTCGGTGGTTCTCCTCCTTCCTCTCTGACCGTTCGCAGTTTGTGTTGGCAGGGGGGCAGAGGTCGACCTCGAGGCACCTTATTTGTGGGGTGCCGCAAGGGTCAGTCCTCTCACCCCTTCTGTTCAACATTTATGTAAAACCGCTAGGCGAGATCATCCGTGGTTTCGGGGTGAGTGTTCATCAGTATGCTGATAACACACAGCTATACATCTCCACCCCAGACCACCCCAATGATGCCCTTGCTGTGATGTCCCGTTGCCTGGAGGCCGTGCGGATCTGGATGGGGAGAAACAAGCTCAGACTCAACCCCTCCAAGACCGAGTGGCTGTGGCTTCCGGCGTCCCGGTATAGTCAGCTGGTACCATCACTGACAATAGGGGATGAGATCTTGCTCCCCACAGAGAAGGCCCGCAACTTGGGTGTCCTCCTGGATTCACGGCTATCTTTAGAAGATCATTTGACGGCCGTGGCCAGGGGTGCCTTTTATCAGGTTCGCCTGATCCGCCAGTTGCGTCCCTTTATGGATCGGGACGCCTTGCGCACGGTCACTCATGCCCTAGTTACCTCCCGTATGGACTACTGTAATGCTCTCTACATGGGGCTCTCCTTGAAAAGCACCCAGAGGCTCCAACTGGTCCAGAATGTAGCCGCGCGGGTGATTATGGGCACAGCTCGTTACGCCCATGTAACACCTCTCCTATGTGAGCTGCACTGGCTCCCGGTGGTCTTCCAGGTGCGATTCAAGGTGTTAGTTATCACCTTTAAAGCGCTCCATGGCTTAGGACCTGGGTACCTACGAGACCGTCTTTTGCCACCAATAGCCTCCCACCGACCAGTTTGTTTTCACTGGGAGGGACTACTCAGAGTACCGTCAGTCAAATTATGCCGACTGGCAACTCCCAGGGGGATGGCCTTCTCTGTGAGGGCTCCAACCCTTTGGAATGAACTGCCCCCGGAGATACGGAATATCCCTGATCTCCGTGCTTTCCGCCATGCCCTCAAGACCCTGATGTTTCAACAGGCGGGGCTAAACATATGAACATGTGAATGGTTTTTTTAAAAAAATGTTATCTAATTCTGGGTTTTATTTAATTGATCAAACTAAGTAATAATTTTAATTAGCAATTTTATGATGTTTGTGTGTCTATATTTTTCTTGCCTGTACACCGCCTTTGAGTCCTACGGGAGAAAGACGGTATAGAAATATAATAAATAAATAAATAAATAAAATAAATCAAAACTGCATCATCATAATAAGCCAAATCTGCAGCATAATATTTGTAATATGAATTTATAGTTTATTAAACTTAATACTCTGAAAAGTAGATTATTTGATTTGCAGACTGTTTTTTTAATTTTTGTGTTTTATCTTAGGTGTTTATATTAGGCTATCTTGTTTACTCATTTACATTACATTGCCATATCACATTTTTAATACCAAAAGTATGTACAATTTTACACTTAGATCGTAGTATTAATTTTGTAATTTTGTATTAGTAGTCCCCATAATTGTTATTAATCTCTTATTCTTTATCTTGAAATCTTAGTCTTGTAATGGAATTTTATATATGAGCAAAAACAAAGATTGATAGTTTTGAACTTCAACTCTAATCAGCTCTAGCCCAAAGTCAATGGATTATGGAAATTGCAAAACAAACTCTCAAAGATTAAAGTCTATTTTCTTCCCAACCTTTATTCATTCTTAATCATCACCAAGAATCAGAATTGGGGAAAAGACTCTCCTTAGTTACTAATTTTTAATGGATAATATTACTAATTTTTAATGGATAATATTACTAAGATTGATTCAAGATCCCCTTAAGTCTCAGCTGTGTTACAAAGTACAGATAGTCCTCGATTTACAACAGTTCATTTGGTTACAACAGCATTGAAAAAGTGACTTATGACCATTTTTCACAGTTATGACCTGTGCAACATTCCCATGGTCATGTGATCAAAATCTAGATGCTTGGCAACTGACTCATATTTATGATAGTTGCAGTGTCACGTGATCACCTTTTGTAAACATCTGCCAAGCAAAGTCAATGGGGAAGCCAGATTCACCTAACAACTGTGTCACTAATTTAACTACAGTGATTCACTTAACAACGGTGTCAAGAAAAGTCATAAAATGAAGCAAAACTCACTTAACAAATGTCTCAACAACAGAAATTTTGAGCTCAGTTGCGGTCGTAAGTCGAGGACACACAGCTTGTTCCAAAACAGGGAGGGGAAAGCACAGAACCTGGGAATAATGCAGTAAAACTTCCTCCTCTGGAGGTTCGCCCAAGACCAGCGCAAAACTCAATGGGGGATAATGGGCTTCTGGTACCTCTACCACCATTCCCTTTTCAACAACCATAACTGAAGCTGGGGGAAAAAAATCCGGACCACCTCGAGACGGCAGCAAAGGCAGTCTGAAGTCGCAGGTTTTTTGCTACTCCGACATGGTGACCCACTTGCCACTCCAGCTGCTACAGACCAGAGAGAATGGGAGTCAAAACCCACCATATCATCTGCCCAGTAGTGAAACTCAAATTTTTTTACTACTGGTTCTGTGGGCATGGCTTGGTGGGTGTGGTGTGGCTTGGTGGGCGTAGTATGGGAAGGGTACTGCAAAATCTCCATTCCCTCTCCACTCCTGGGGGAAGATACTGCAAAATCTCCATTTCCTCCCCACTCCAGAGGAAAGATACTGCAAAATCTCCATTCCCTCCCCACTCCTGGGGGAAAGATACTGCAAAATCCCCATTCCTTCCCCACTCCAGAGGAAAGATACTGCAAAATCCCCATTCCCTCCCCACTCCTGGGGGAAAGATACTGCAAAATCCCCATTCCTTCCCCACTCCTGGGGAAGGATACTGCAAAATCTCCACTCCCACCCCACTCCAGGGGACGGATACTGCAAAATCCCCATTCCCTCCCCACTCCTGGGGGAAGGATATGAGCGAGACGCTCAGTCCGCCTGTAGAGGAAGCCGCTGGGCAGCATGGCTTTCGTTTCCATGCCAACCACGCGCGAGAGCGTCTCAGCCTTCTTCTCCCCCCCACCCTAGTCCCCAGCTCAGGAAAGCAAATCGCGCCGAAACCGAGAAAGGTCCTCCGCTGGGTCGAGCGCACATGAAATCACGCCACAAAATTCGACGAAAGGCTTTCTCAGCCATATTCATTTCCCGGGCCTGCCGCTCTGGGGATCTTTTCTCTCTGGTTTAGCCAAAAACTAAGGAGTGGAAGCGAGCGACGATGTTCGGGTTGGGGTTTTCCTTTCTCGGAGGGCTGTCTTGCGCGTTGCCCATTCAGCGCAGAAGACTTCTTCCTAGGGGAGGGGGACGGCAGCAAAGCAACCAATCAGCGAGAAAAGCGAGGCAGCCCTTTCGGATTCGCGGCAGCAGCAACAACAACAATCTGATCCTTCATGCCGCAGTCTTTTTAGGGAGGCAGCCAAGCGGACAGGCTCACGCGACGGCGGCCGAGAAGGACCCTTTTCTGCGCTGAACGTGACGGGTAGCGCGTGGCCAGCCCGTCGGTTTTTGCGCACGGTCCCAGGAGGCGCGAATCTTTGTCCCGTTGCTCGAGCCATGTCCGTTAGCGAGATGTTTATCGCCTTGCAGGGGGTGCTCACCGCCGACCAGGATATCCGCGAGGTAAGGGCACCGGGACTGTTAACTCCCAGGATTCCCGGCCGTGGCTGGGAATTTTGGGGATTGTAGTTCTTACCCGTCCTGAGAGGGGGCGGATGTAAGATGGATAATGGGTCATAAAGGTTGAAAGGAAAAAGGGAAAGCTTGTCTTGCCCTTCCTGCACACACACACACACACACACACGAACCTACCAACCCCATTACCTACCTACCTACCTATATGGGTTTGCGTGAATTTGCTCCGTAGTGAATAATCATGGTCTAAACCAGTATTTTCCTAAACTGTGGTCCGAGGGTTCCCCGACGGCATCTCAGGAATCTACAAAATCGAAACGATTTGCCAGATATTGAAGTTGATTTGCAAAAAAATTAAAATAATTTCATTCTAAAACAAAACAAAAAAAATACGATTTTTCATGAAAATATTTAGGTTTAATATTGTTCTTTTTTTTTTTTTACATGATGCTACCAACAAATATCCTGCAAATGCATCCATTTTAATTTTTAGCATAGTAAATATTGATAGGGTCCTCCATAATTTTTAGAAGTCGGAAGGGGTCCTGAGAGTTGTAAGAAACACTGGTCTAAAATATAGCTGTATTTATACCACAGCCTTAACTTATGACCGTAATGTATATTACATTACCTTGACTTATGACCATAATTGAGCCCAGTTGTAAGTTGTGGTGATTGTACATTGACGCATCATGTGACAAGGCCTGCTTTTATTTTTGCAGCAATCCTTAAGTAAATCTATTTCCCAAATGAGCTTTTTTTTTTTTTTTGCCAGAAACCAGCAAAAAAAATCGGTCATATGACCTTAGGATATAGCAAATGGCCATAAAGGTGAGCTGGTTGCCAAGCATCTAAAATACAATCACATGACCTGGGAAGGTGCAGCTGTCATAATTTCAAAAATGGATTATAAATAGCTCTGGGGAGGTCCCTTGTAACTTTGAAAGGTCTTTGTTACCTGTCATGAATCAAAGACTACTTGTCAAAGGAAGGGAATGACAGAGGAGAAGCAGATGTTTTCATTACTGTATTTTTTGGAGTATAAGACACTCTGGACTATAAGTTGCATGTAACTTTTGGTGAGGAAAACAAGAAAAAGAAATGTGCTTCTGCCTCCCAGAAATTTTGCCTCGTTGCAGCAAATAGCCTGCTTTACTTTCATTTTCGTTTTCAGCATAGCTTGATTAGCACAAGAAAAGAAAAATCTGCTCCCAGCAATTTACCTCCTTGCAGCAAGCAGCAGAGGCCCGCGCAGCAATAGACAATGGCAATCCCTGCAGCCTGAAACAGCTGAGAGTCGGGAGACCGATCTAACCACAATCAACTTGTGCCAATTAGGCTGTGCTGAAGCTGAAATGGGCTGTTTGTTCTTGCTGCTTGCTACAAGGAGGTAAATTGCTGGGAGGCAGAGGCCAAAGGGTGGGGGCCAGTGGGTGGGCGGGGCTACATTCTGTGTATAAGATGCACCCAAATTTTCACCCCCTTTTAGGGGGGGAAAAGGTGCATCTTATACTCCGAAAAAATACGGTATGTTTTGATGAAGAGGAAAATCTGGTGTATTCTGCACCTGTCATTCAACATAACTTAACAATAAGGGTCTTGTTTGCCTTGGGTTGCCTTCTCATTTTAGGTGTTTGTTTTTTTCAAAGAAAATGATGATGTAACTGATATAACTCATCTTCAGGTCAATCTACTTGCAAATTTTAATCAATCATTTGCAGATAATGAATTATAAATGTTTCTGATCCCTTTGCAGGGTTCCCAGTTTCATTAGCTCAATCATTCTGAAAGCATTATGGCTTTGCTTTTTCCTGTCAGCTCCATATAATAATATTAAGAGATTCCAAATTAATTTAGCTTGTGGTTAAACAGGAAATTGCTCCTAATATGTTGAAGCTAATCTGCACAGAATAACATTTGACTCAAGTAACTGCAGCCCCACATTTCTATGATAATATATGTTATACCTACTTGGAATTTTTAAGTGGTCTTAGATCAAAGTGAGTATACCACATTTCTGTACTCCAATAGTATTCATTAGGCAAAGCTTTATAAAAAGTAGTGGGGGAGAAGCAAGGAAGTTAAAACACAGTTTGAAGACTTTTTTTCACAGACTTTGTCACAAAGTGTATTTTCTCTAGGTAAAAAAGTCACAAAGCCCATGAATCCCCAATCTTATCTTTTCTGGCAGACAATGTACATAGGCATCTTAAACTTAGCAAATAGCAAAAATAAAGAACCCCAGCAATGAAGATAGAAAGTAGTATTGTAGTGTTGGTTGATGCAATAGATACAAAGTCAAATAGATTGTATCATATTACAGGTAGTCCTCACTTACTAACTGCTTAATTTAACAACTTTTTGAAGTTACATCTGTAAAAATAGCTTTGTGACTAATCCACATATTTATGACTGTCACAGCATCCTGCAGTCACATAATTGCCATTCAGGCATTTTGCAACCAGCATGCATTTAGGACCATCACAGCATCACACAATTGCCATTTGTATACATCGCAAGTAGCTTATAACAAGCAGAGTTAAATAGAGAAGACAGAAGTAAAATTGTAAGCTACAGTAACGTGATATTTTGCTTAGCAACCAAATGAGAAATGGGATTGTAATCCCATTGTATTCATGTAATTTTCTGCATAGTGGTTGCAGCGCTTCGGATGGAGTTGCTGGTCACTAAGCGAGGACTACCTGTGTCAGTATTGAAGGGAATTGGATCCTCAAAATGTATTAGGTCTCTAAAAATATGTAAACCCTTTTCCTGTTGGAATAAGAAAATCAGATCATTTCTTAATAGATTTTGAAGGCACACAGAAGATGGGGTGGGAGACTTAGTTGTCTAAATTCCCATATGGATATGCAGATGGATACTTCAATTTTCTGTCAGCCGAGGTCTTTTATAACATGATTATACGTACTGTATATAAGCTGAAATGTGACATTATGTATGTACTCGTTTGGAAATCCCAAATCCAAGAGTTTGTGTTATATCTTCAAATTGGATTGCTTATGGTAAACCAGGTTTTGCCATAACGTTAGAAAAAAAGACAAAATCACATTAGACTTGTTTGAAAATGTTTTTGTTTTTAACAATCATGCTCAGAGAATTTTTTATCAAATACAGGAGATTAGGAAAGTTGTTCATGGTGTGGAGCAAACTGCCCGGGAAATTTTGACTGTGCTTCAAGGAGTCCACCAGGGTTCTGGATTTCAAGACAGTAAGTCCAGCTTTGTTTGTTGTATTCAGTATATCACACTGTTGGGAAAGAATGCAAAATGTATTGATCCTACAAAAGCAGTTGCTACCAGATAAGGTGGGGAATATATTTTCTTACTCAAAATGATCTTGCATTTTTTTGACAGAAATATGGGGACCTATAGAAAGTAAGAAGGGATGTGGTGGCTCAGTGGCTAAGACATTGAGCTTGTCGATCGAAAGGTTGGCAGTTCAGCGGTTCAAATCCCTAGTGCCGCGTAACAGGGTGAGCTTCTGTTACTTGTCCCAGCTTCTGCCAACCTAGCAATTCGAAAGCACGTAAAATAGGGACCACCTTTGGTGAGAAGGTAACAGTGTCTGTGCGCCTTTGGCATTTAGTCACACCAGCCACACGACCACCGAGACGTCTTTGGACAGCGCTGGCTGTTTGGCTTTGAAACAGAGATGAGCACCGCCCCCTAGAGTCGGGAACGACTAGCACATATGTGCGAGGGGAACCTTTACCTTTACCTATAATCCATTTTAGGTATTTAGCCAGTCAATAATTACTTTTTTTTAGCAGAGTGTTGAATACCTGATACATCATTTGAATGGTGTGGTAGCAAAATGTTTCTTAGGCCTTGAAAATTTAGGACAAGTATGGGCAAGCTGCATTTGGTTCCTAATCCCCTCTTGTAGTGTCCTGAATTGTGCAGCTGAATTTCAGTGGCCTATCCCTGAGAAACAAAAATATGATTTTTTTTCTGATCATTTTTGGCAGAAAATCTTTTCAAGGTGTGTAAAAGTTCATTTAGAATGAATATACCAATTTGCATAGAAACGAAGTGCATACATCTTCCTCAGAAGTCCTACTCAGCCACATCGGTGTGGTGTGTCAGCATCTGCCTGCTATGGTCCTTAGCCACTAAAAAGAGACAGAAAGAGAAGAAAAGGTTTATTTTCCCAGTTTAACACATAAAAGGGCCAGATCAAAATTCGTCATCATAAATTTGTTTCATTCATTTGAGAATGGCTAAAACTTTAATCTGGATTAATTTCTTTTAATTCTGAATTTTTGTTTTTTCGCAGCTCATATGTTTATGCTTGAAGCCATACAATTTCAATGGCTTTTTTTAACTTGCTATTTTCTTTTAATTTCAGTACCAAAGAAATGTCAGAAGGCTCGAGAACACTTTAACACTGTTAAAATACATCTGGCTTCTCTGAAAACAAAGTTTCCTGCAGATCAATATTACAGGTTAGTGAATTCCTCCCTTCCCTTCCCTCAGTACACATTTGACACAGAATAGATTTCAAAAGGGAAAAAAAAACTTGATCTGATAAAAGATAGAATTATTGTTAGAGGGAGTTATTCTAAACAATTATTTGCTGTATTAATCCTTAGTGTTGTATGTTAAATAATAAATAACTTGCTGTGCAAGAAAAAATATTTGAGAAAGTGTTTGGGGGAGGGTGTTATAGATTAACAAGAACAATTTGGCATTCTCCAGCTAATCACTATTGTACAGTCTAACTTCTTGCAACACAAAGTATATTGATCTTCAACAGAAGATCAATATATTGATGTTTGGTTATATAACCATTGAAATGTTGTAAGCATGACCCTGGTATTAAAAATGCACATTAAATGCCTATGTTTCAATCAGGTGTTTTTCCATACAGATTTCATGAACACTGGCGATTTGTGCTCCAGCGACTGGTGTTCTTAGCAGCATTTGTTGTCTATCTGGAAACAGAAACCTTGGTGACACGGGAAGCTGTTACTGAAATTCTTGGAAGTAAGTTAATAAGAAGACTTGGAGGAAGGTTTGTCATGGCATTAGGAATCTCATGTTTGTTACTTGCCAAAATAGTTTGCCTAATTATTTTTGAATTCATGTATATTCCTTTTCTTTTCAGTTGAAGCTGACAGAGAAAAAGGCTTTCATCTGGACATTGAGGATTATCTTTCTGGAGTATTGACTCTTGCAAGTGAGCTGGTATGTAGAATATTGTACGGCTATATTGCTCATCTAATTGAATAGAAGGAAATAGCAAGTTAATTCATGGAAACCGTTCGGTTTCTTTTGACCGGGTATTCTCGTTGGATGAGGCAATCTCAAATGTTGGCTAAAAAATTCTGGGAAGTGTAAAATCATTTGGAGGACAGCAAGTGAAGATGGTACATCTAAATGGCATTATTTATTTCCTTGTTGGCTGAGTGATTAAAGTTTCTTGTTAGCCTTTCCTATTGTCTGATGGGCAAGATTTGAATTAGTAAAGTTTTTAGATAAAAGGCTTTTGAGATTGGGGATTCATCTAAGGGTACGTCTCCCAACCTAGGTATTTTCAAAACATCTGGATTTCAAGTTCATACTTTCTGAAAATAATCAGGTTGTATTTGTATACTGTTAACATACAGGTATTATAGTGGAACTCCAGTGAGGCATAACAGGCTTCATTCTGTTTTTTTTATTTAATAGTCTAGGTTAGCCGTGAACAGTGTGACATCTGGGGACTATTCTCGGCCACTTCGCATCTCTGTTTTCATCAATGAGTTAGATTCAGGATTCCGCCTGCTCAATTTGAAAAATGATTCCCTGAGGAAACGCTACGATGGCCTCAAGTATGATGTCAAGAAAATAGAAGAGGTGGTTTATGACTTGTCAATCAGAGGACTCAGCAAAACGGCAACCGGAGGTGCTGGTGAGGAGAAATAGAAAAGGCCTCACTGAACTGCATTCATGATTACCTCAGTAATGTGGCCAATGAAAGAGAAGCTTTAACTGAGCTCTCTAGCAGTAATGTAGAAGAACCACAAGCTGCAAACTTGTTTTTCCCCATCTGAACACTTAGTATATGTCTGACTTGAAAACCTAAACTGTTCTGTAAATCCCCCATCTAGTGGACTGTGTTTGCAGTATAAGTTACTATGATATAAACTGTATTTGTGAATTATGACCTTTATTGTCTAATAGTCCTGCAGTCTCGAACATGGTAATTAGTTGCTACTGTATCTTAGTATCAGGCTGAGCTGATTCTTTCTGGACCTCTCCATAATTCACATTTAGTACAATGAGTGCTCATTTTAAAAGGAGCACTTGATTTCAATATGTGTAAATATGTTTATCATTAGAATTAAATCAGAATACTTCATTTTCTATTCTTGTTAAGATTGTAAGATTTCAGATGTAATGTAATTGGTTCCATAAGTAAACATTTTAGGAGTATATTTCTAAATGATCATTATATAGTACAGAGAATCTATTCTGAAGTAAGCCGATCCTTAAACATTGGAAAGAACTGTGAACCATTCCTAATACATTTATATGCATATTCTTAGTCTATATCCAGTTTTTTTTTAAAAAAAATTGAGAACATCAAAATGTGTTTGTGGTTTAGTGAAGGGCAAAGGGCGATATGCAGTTAAATTGCTTGAAATCTGTACTTGAGTCAGATACTTAGTGGTCCATTCAATTTAAAATAAGGTTCTAAGTTGATCTTTAGTAAATAGGGTAGAGAAAAATGTCAACTAAATCCTAATTATACTTACCTGAATGCTTAGAATAGTAACCTTAGAATAGTAAGATGCAGATGTTAAGCAAACTGACTTTATGGTTACTTATTCTGTTTCCTCTCCTATGTTAATATTTGATTGTCACCTTCACTGTCATTCTGGTATAAACTACATGTTATTTCTGAAATGTATAACGACATGTTTCTGTTTGATCATTTTGCATATACAATGTTTTGTCTCATTCTTTCTCCATTGTTTGTGTTTTTTGAGAAAGATTATCTCCCAAAGAATAAAAAACATGTACTTTATCGTAATTCATATAAGCATCCTTGTTTATAAAGTTTTTCCTTGTTCTGGTTGCTGTTTTTGAAATGTTCAATGGGAAGCAAATACTTCCTTTGTTAAAGTTGCTAAATAAAAATAAAAATACATTTTTTAAACATGGCATGTGCTTGTAAGTCTGTAATTTACACTTCATCCAAGATAATGCCCGTAAAAGTCAATGGTTTGATAATTTGTTTAATTAGAATGGAATTAGGAATTTGCTAATAATCCTAAATTCAGGATTCTATATGTCATTAATCACCCCTTCAGCTAGGTTAATAAAATTTGCTAGAAAAGGTGTTCCTTGATTTTTACTAGCTAATACAGCTCTCCCCAACTATAGCTAATAAGACTAGCAAGACAGCTGCTAAATAATAGATGAGAGCTAGCTCAGTTTAAGGGGATATCACAGCACAATGTGGTACATAATGTTAACGTATCTCTTGGAACATGAGATGTCTATCCAGTAATTAATTTAGTGATTTATTTAAAAGAAATCTTCTTATTTTTCCCAGCCCTTTCTACAGATGGGTTAAAAATACCATGAAAAATTGACTATTTTTAAAAATTTAACATTTGTTAATTGTTTCTGGATTTTATAGGTAAACTAAACGGATCTATTCATATAGGAATCACTAGAATGTTAAATTCCATGATCAGAATCACATATTGAAGTGTCAGGCACTAAAACAAGGGTGTCAATCTCATGTCGTCATGGCACTGTCACCTGATGTATCATGACTTTTTCCCCCTTCACTAAACAGGGCATGGGCGTGGCCAGCACATGACACAACCAGGCCAGGAGGTGGACAGCCCTGAACTAAAAAGAATCCTTCAAATTTATATAATGTTGGACAAAGGAGTTACAACATACATCGTAGAAGGGCTGTATTAGTCTATGGCAGCTGAAACAAAGTTTGGTAGCACTTTTTCCAACTAACAAGTTTTATTAAACTATAAAACTTTTAACACATTGCAATTACTAATTGATGTATTTGCAATCTGTATGTAATAGTAAAAACACCCTCTTTTTAAATTCTACATCAGTTTAGCACTCCATGCATCTGATGAGGTGTGCCATAGCTCATCTATGTGTATGGTTTTCAATAGAATTTGTTAATCAGAAAAGATACTATCAAACTCCTGAATTTATTATGAGAAATTGAAAACGGATGGTTTGTTCTCTTTCACTAGAATCCATTTAGGAGCTTTGAGTAAAAAATGTTTACGAGGTTGGTGTCACAAAGTTCCAAACATTATTTATTTATATGCAGAGAGAAAGCCGAGACAGAGACAAGAGAGATTAATTCACATACTACACTAAACTGCAGTGTGTATGATTTGGGCTTAATACTTTGTATTCAAGAAGCCATTTGATCATGTGAAAATCCGATGCAACTAAATTTCTTCTTGAACTTCTGTAATCCTCCCCGGTGCTTATGCATTCCAGTTCTTTTCCTTCAACAAGAACTTGTTACTAAAGACAAAACCTATAAATGTTATTTGTATGTTGCCTACAAACCTGAACTGCAGACTTGTTTTAATTCTGTAGTTTAAGCCTAGTGCCAAAAGAGCATTGTCTGAAAAGAAGTAATTGAAAGAACGAGAAAAATAAGTTTGAGACATTGTAACAACGGCTAACTGGATTTGTTTGATACATCTGAATCCCTCAGAGTATGTTCTTGCCCTAAGCATAGTTGAGGTTTATGAAGACCTCAATAAACCTCAACTATTACTATTACTAAAAACAGCGCAATGGGTTTCCAGATAGATTAGAAAGATGTGAAAGAAATCTGAAAAGACTATTGCCATAAAATGACTTAACGCAAATGTATCAATCATTTTATGACATGGAACTACAGAATTTGAGAATCTTTGGTTTAAATAAAAACGATGTATAAGTAGTCCTCATTTAGCAACCATTTACAACATTGAGGAAAAGATAACTTTGCAAGCAATCATATTTGTGACTTTTTCAGGTCTGAAAAGCAAAGGAAAGCTAAAATAAGATTGTAATCACAGTTGTGTTTTCAGTTAGCCATTGCTTTGTTTAACAACCAAGTTGCCAGGCCCAACTGTGATTACAAAATGGGGATTTTTTTTTTTTCTTATTCAATTGGCCCAATTCTTGGAGACTGCCTGGACTGGTCCCTACAGTTTTCTTGGCAAGATCGTTCAAAAGTGATTTGCCATTGCTTCCTTCCTAGGGCCGAGACAAAGTGACTGGCCCAAGGTCACCAAATTGGTTTTGTGCCTAAGGCTGGACTAGAATTCAAAGTCTCGGGTTTTAGCCTGATGTCTTAACTACTATTTATTTAGCGTATGGCATATCACATATGGACTAGCAATATAACATTTCATCTAGATCAGTGGTGGGTTCCTCCCGGTTTGGCCCAGTTCTGCCGAGCCAGTAGTGGTGACGATATGATGTCACCGAACCGGTTCTGCCCCTCCCCACCGTGCCCCCCTGCATTATTCTTACCTTTTATTTGGCCCCATCCCCAATCTATTGCTGTTTCCTGAGTCCCAGCTGATGGGCTATAAGGAAAAAAACTGTTTAAACTCTTGCCGCGGGGCTTCAAAGGGCCGCCCTACAGCTGATCAGTATTAAAAGGCAGTGTGATGGTAGACCAGTTCCTCCAAAAACAAAAGAGTAGACTGGTACAGCTCTGCAAGCAGTTAAAAGCCTGGTAGACCAGTACCTCTGCTAAATCCTAAAGAATTGTCACATGTCCATCAACCCACGCCTGCAAAATAAGCCATGCCCACAAAACCGGTAGTAAAAATTTTTAGAACCCACCCCTGATCTAGATTAGTAAAACACAGTAAAATATAAGTGTTAAAAAGATATGTGTTCAAATACCAATGTCTAGGCCATCTAATCACTAGAACACAGCATCATTTATATTAAAAAAAGAATCAGATACTGGACCAGTATCTGCCCTCAGCTTACAACAGTCACAATGTGATCTACAGTTTAACGTGGGACCCCGCAGTCACACTGAGAGGATACTATTTATACAGAGAGTCCCGGCAGATGGCATGTGAGGTGTGAATCCTATTCAGGATTGTCCATGGCTGACATGGTTGTTCAAAGCCTGGCACCTTTTGTGGGGTCGTTTATATGTTGTCCTATGACTGGGTGTTCAGCCACCCAGTTGGCTTTCCACTGGGAAGCATTGTTAAAGTTGTTAGGTAACTGTTGTGCAAGTGCCAATGGGGGCTTCCTGGATTTAAGTCTTCCTGCTAATAAATGAGGGAGACCACTATACCAAACTGGTTCTCAAATGAAGTTTATTGGTTCCGTGTTTCCCTGAAAATAAGATCCTGTCTTATATTTTTTTGATAAGGCTTGGCCTTATTTTCAGGAATGTCTTCTTATTTTGGGGCATGTGGAGCAAGACAGGGCTCCTCTTGCCGTCTTACCTGATTTCCAGCTCTGTCTCCCTAACCAGAGGAAATGGCGGGGACCAGCTGCGCATGCATTTAAATATTTCTGGGGAGGGCTTATTTTATGGGGGACTTATTATCAGGGGATGTCTTATTTTAGGGGAAACAGGGTAGTTAAATAAAACTTTTGTAATCAGCCCTTGATATGCCATGCAAAAGCCAATACCTCCAATTAAAACAAGTTCATGCATTCCAGACTTAAGAGGATATATGAATTCTGCTATTATGGCTCATCACTACATTGAGGAGTGAGGCTGCAATGAGTCTCACAACAATCCATACTTACTAATAAAAGAGAATATATGAAGCTCAGGATTGAACTGTGGAGCCTTTGGTTGCTTGCAAGCAACCACGCTCAGAGAGCACCAAGGATTTCACAAGTCACAATTAAAATTCCTGGTTTAGCGTTATGTGTTACTTCAGCCATTATTGTCACTTGGAATATTTTACTATTTAAAATATTAGCTGATTTTAAGAAACGTCAACAATCTAAAAATCCAAAATAAAACTTACCTAATTTAGGATCTAGTTGTAGATGAATATATATATATATATATATATATATATATATATATATATATATATATATATATATATATAACAGAGACTTGGATGAATGAACTGGAAGAGTTGGCCTCTCCCAGTTGCGCCCACTTGAGTACCCTGTTCATCATCAGCACACACGAAGTTGGAGAAGGTGAGTTGCGGTGGTCCATTGGGATTCCATCTTCTTCTCCAGGTTCCCTGTCCACTTGAGTATCAAGATTGAATTTGCAGAAGTACTAAGGACAGATTGGGAATTCTGTTGGTGTACTGCCTGCCATATTGTCAATTAGACTCCCTCGCTGAACTAACAAGAGCATAATGGTATGTAGGGATGATCTTGGGAGACAGGGCAAAGAGACTTAGCCAAGGGAATGGTCAGATAAAAGGCAAGTGTCAACCCTGAATTTGATTGGGGTGTGGGATTGTTTGTATCCTTAGGTACTCTGACATGAATTCAGTTTGACAGAGTTTGGAACTGAAGGGGGGAGAGCCAAGGAGGATAGAACCTTCAGCCGAAGCAACATAGCTAGCCAATGAGTCACATACATTCCAACGGCTGGCTGACTGGAGGAGGAGGAGGAGAGAAGTTGCCAAGCAACCAGCTCTCATCTTGGTTGGACAATGTGACAGTTTGTTTTGGAAAATTAAGAAACTATACTTATATTGGAGTGGAAAGCACAGGAACCTTTGGTACTGGCTTTCCACCAGTAGTAGCCAAGATGATGCATCTAAATAAATTAGTTCTTTGAGGAAATGAAATGCCTTGGAGTTCTATTTGTAATGGGTTGCATTACTTGGAACCTGACAGGCAGCTGAGCTGGAATGGGGGGGGGGGCAAAAAGAGTCCCTACCTAGTTTGGGGGCTTTAAGGGGGACAGGAGGAGGAAGTACTTTCAGACTTGCAAGGTTCTTTAATGTAGCTTTACAATAAAGTAGAATTAGCTCATTTGGTTGGGTTTCCTGTCTGGTGCACCTCATAAGGCTGACAATCTTGCAAGTCTCCTTTTCCCAAAGAAAGGAATTTTAGGAATGGCCTTTGATCCCCAGGGAGCTCTGCAATCTGCCAAGCATCCAGCAGCAGCGTTGTTGCAATAGCAGCAGCAGATAGAGGCAGAGATGATCAACTTGCAGAATGCCATGACACAATTAATACAACAGCTGGGACAGAATTAACCACAATTCACAGCAGTACAATTTGTGGTTCAGCCGATGTTCCTGCGTTCCCATGGGAGCTTGCTAGAGAAATTCAGAGGGGATAAGGAATAATTCTGGACATTCGGTGTCAATGTATTATTTTTATGGGAGGCAAGCTAGTGGAGTTTTCTACTATATGCACCAAAGTGATTTCTGCTAAGTTTGCTGAAGGAAGCAGCAGCTAAATGGACCATACTGTTCAAACTGTACTTTAATTTTACCAAACATCATCATGTTGCTGCCTAGTTTACACACTGTTTTTATTTTATATCTTATAGCAATAGCACTTAGATTTATATACCACTTCATAGTGCTTTTATAGCCCTTTCTAAGGCATTTACAGAGTCGGCATATTGCCCCCAACAATCTGGATCCTCATTTTACCCACCTCAGAAGGATGGAAGGCTGAGTCAACCTTGAGCCTGGTGAGTTTCGAACTGCCAAACTGCTGGCAGTTGGCAGTCAGCAGAAGTTGCCTGCAGTACTGCATTCTAAAATCCAAATCTTATTGGATTTTATTTATATATTTTTATTCAAATTTTAATTTCAGTGGGCTTTATTGTAAAGCGCCTAGAGAATTTCAGCTACTGGACAGTTTACAAAATAGAAACAAATAAATGGGGTCTGTCTCTTCCTCTTTCCTGGTGACCATGCCTGAAATAGCTGGGAAGAAAGATAAGTACCACTAGGAAGTGTAGAATGACAGATATTCAACAGCAAGCATTTAAAATCCTGATGCAGAGAAGCATATGGAAACCGTGCAAAATAATTACGATAATTAAGAAAAGGGGATTATTAAAATGTATTATTGTTAATTTAGAATGTATTGCCATGATGGTGAACCTATGGCACGTGTGCCACAGCTGGCTTACAGAGCCCTCTCTGTGGGCATGTGAGCCGTTGCCCAGCTCAGCTCCACCACGCATGTGCGCCTCCCGCTGGCCAGCTGATGGGCAGGGCACATGTGGGGAATGCGCACTCATGTGCGAGTCGGACGGATGCACAGGGGTCATGCGTGCATGCGTGGGGGGTGGGGAGGGTGCGGCAGCGGGTGCGGCAGCCCCCACACACACGCTGTTTTTGGTCCCAGGAGGCTGCAGGTATTTCAAGTAATTTTAATCAAAATGCAGTTAAAATGCTATACAAGCCATCGAGAATATAAATACAGTATATACAACAGGAAGTGCCTCACAGGAGCAAATAGAGGTAAATCCTAGAGAAGCAGGAAATGCCTCACAAAACAATGGAGATGAATGTGAAAGAGGAATAAAGCTGCATACAAGGCTGACAGAACACCTGTAACAGCAGGGAGGCCTACTAGGCCCAAAACGGGGCATGGAGGGGTTGCACAAGCATGCGCAGTGGAGGTGGAGGCGGGGGGGAATGTGGGAGGGGGTCGTGTGCGTATGAGCAGGTGGAGTGTATTGCATTATGGGTGCCGGCACACGCGTGCACTGTTGCGCCCTTTCAGCACACAATGAGAAAAATGTTAGCTATCACTGATGTATTGTGAGAGATTCCTTATCTGATGAAAATTGGGAATACATATTTTTACGTAGCTAAATCACCAACTAGGAGAGGTGACTGAACCTTATTAGCAGAAGACAGTTCGGAACGAATTGATATATACAGGATTGGATTTCTACAGTCGTTCTTTAATTCATTTACAAATAAGTCCACTAGTGCTTAAAAAGAGGCTATTGCTTATCCGCAGGATTCTATAGATATTCAGGAATAGTTGTGGCTGAATGTCAAATACGTATTTGGCTTCCCTTCCATCATATATTACATGCATTCTGTGCAATGTAAAATTCAGTAAACTGGCACCTATGTGGTCTCGAGAGCAAAAGAGGACAAAACTCATAGGTTTTCTTTATAAAATAAAACCCTTCCAGAAGCAAAAACAACTCCTAAAGGTAGTATGTCCTGGGACAGCAAGCTAAAATGTGAAAACAATGACACTGTCTAAACATTCTCTCTTATTGGATTAATACTGCTCTAAAGTTGACCTGCATGTTACCTAACACTATTATACATACAATGAAATCTCTATTACATGGTCCCAGGATGCCTTTCCGCAGCACAGTCATGCAGGGTCACTTAGCAAACATACTTCATCTTATCTGCACAATATTAACAATATTAGCTCAATATTTCTTAGAGACCTGCTCCTTAGATCTGATGCCAATGATATCCATTTACCGTATGAGAAGATTATTATCCCCAATAGGTCACAAACCTGCAAGGCCTGCCCTCTTCCACTCAGCCCCCATCTCCTCGGTCAGGCAATTTTGCTGTCACTGCTGTTGAACCTATTTATTACAAGAAGTGCAAAAAACATTCCTATTGGATCCAGAATCTGGATCTTGACATTCTACCACGAGAAAACCTCAAGTTGTTACTTCTCAGTCTGGTGGCCAAGAGCAGAATGCTGCCCTCTCTTCCTTTTATACAGACACGATCCCCAACAACACATATTTGGTCAGTGCTTACAGGTAGTCCTCTACTTATGACTGCCATGGGGACCGGAATTTTGGTCATAAGTCATGATGGTCTTAGTCCCATGTGACTGGACCCAATTTTACAGAAATTTTTATAACAGTCAAGTGAATCACGCAGTTGTAAGTTTGGACCCATTCTCCCAAATGGGAGGGGTTTTTTTTGCCGAAAACTAGCAAAAACCATTGCAAATTGTGGTCATGGGATTGCAAGACACTGCAACCAGTTGTAAAGGTGAGCCAGTTGCCAAGCACCTACAATGTAGTCATGTAACAACAGGGAAGCAACATTTTATAATGGCTGGAATTGTTTTATGGGCCCTAAAGCCCCCTTTCCGAGCCTATTGTAACTTCAAATGATCATTAAACAATCGGTCGTAAATCGAAGACTACCTGTATAGGAAATTCTTAAGCAAGTAGTTCTTTCTTTCTTGATACCAGTTCTGTAAATGATAGGTTGGTTTTCAACATGACAATAGGTACAGCAGCTTTACTTCCACAGAGACTTTATGTTCTTATTCCTCTGGTGTTTTTCAAAGGGAATGCAGGCCCCAGGAAAAGGAGGCTAGAATTCTTACATTGAGTTGATGGCAGACTTAAAGAAAGAGTCAAGGTTTCCCAAAAGTGTGCTTCTATGTGAACAGAACTACTCAAACTGAAAAAGAGGATTAGATCGGTGAAATCCCTAACTGTTCTGTGTTATCTAATCTCAGAAGTTCAGGGGTGAGGATTCTGTATTAGCTGCGAACTAAGAATGCTGTTAGAGGACACTCTGCCTACGTGTGTATCCAAGGTTAAGCTTCCACACTGAGGTTTCTAGATTAGGGTCTAGGTAATGAGAAGATTTAACTAGTTTAAATATGGACTCATTTTTTTCTAGAATTTAAAAACACTGGTTGTGGTTCACACCGCATGCTTAACCTGGTACCTACTGAATTATTCCACTTCCTGGGATCATACAACACATGGAACCATAAACTGGCCAATGGTCTGGGTTGCATATTTTGCTAAGGCTAACCAAAGTTAAGACCCATCAAGCTCATCATGTTACGTGAATACGTGCACTATGCCTTTACCTGACTTAGTTAAGCCTGCGGTATGAAAACAGCACTACAAAGCACTTGTTAGAAAGTCCTTCCTAGTAGATAGTGGTCATAGGTAGCACCAATGCTATTTGGATAGTTGAAGTTCATCCTTTGTGCAATTGTATTGACAAGAGATATTCAAGCAGGCCTAGTGGAGGTTCAGAGCTCGGCCAAGTCATTTCTTGGGCAGCCCCTCTCATGACCTATTGTGAGATGCACTTATCATGATATTGGGCAAAGCGTTACGCCGCTTCTTCCAGGAGCCCAGCTCCCGGGAGTACCTCCTGATCTGCCTAAACCAGTGATGAGTCCGTGCCTTGTCCCCATCTCGAAATATGAAGGATTCCCGTCTTATCTCAAGCAGTTCAAATGTATCATCGCAGTCGGGATCCACAGAGACCACACAGTTGCTGAGTCTCAATGGTTCCCTGAGCAAACTGAACTTCCCATTGTTCTTATCCCGAATAAGGACCAATACTGCATCTTTCACAGAGCCTGGCTCCCCCGGTTCAAAACTGGACTCAGATGCACGCCTGATGTTGACCATCAGGAGAACTTGCATCTTCTGGAACTTTAACGTCTTGCTGCCCTTTTTCACCCATTGTCCATCAGGTGGCTGGGCCAGCTGTAAGGGGCCTTCCATCACAAACCGTGTTTCTTCCCGCAGCCAGCCCATTGTTTTGAGAGCAGTTTCCCTCATTTCAATGTTGATCACCTCTCGGTTCTTCTTGCTGTCCTGGCGGAAGGAGCGCAGAGTCCACGAATTCCCTTCCTGCTTGGTTTTCATATTGATGTGTTCCAGGTGGGACTCAATGCGGCTTTTGGCCTCCAGCAGACTGCTGTAATCCGGGTGGTACTCCATAGTGGCTTTGATGATACGGCTCAGAAGAAGGGGATACTTGGTGACTCTCTGTAGTGGAGCTATGAGGAAGGACCTCAGATTCATGCGACGAAGGGCAGTGTTGTCATTCTGAGAAACATTGAGGAATATCCTGCAGACAATGGAAATGATTAAATCATAACTTTTTCATGCATACAAAACTCTAGGAAAACGTGGGGGTGGAATTAAAAGTTAAAATATATATTTTTGCTTCTTGTTCCATCTGAAAATAATTGTAATTATTAAATATAACTATTCAAAAAATTAGCATTTTGAATGTCCTAAACCTTGGCTATCCAATTGGTAGCCAAGGACTAGTTTTCTAACACTTACCATTTCGTAGCTGCTAAATAATACCAAGGGTATGCAAATGTAGATTTTATTATCAAGTCACACTTTGGACAAGAATTTGTATTTCTAGAGAACATACTAAATTCCTAATCATAGTTTTTCATCATCTTTCTTCCTATCAAATACTTTTTCTTTTTCCTGCACTTACAAATTTCTACCTTAGGAGTAATGAATTAAAATAAAATCTTAGGGTGGCTCAATACTTTCAGTTACTCTCTTCAAGTTTAGCAAAGTAATAGAATCTGCCTTAGTGACTTTCATTGTACCTCTGAGTCAACATTGACTCAAAGTGTTGACTAGTCCCTGCCTTTTGCTTAGCATGATTTTCTGAATTGGTTTGCTATTGCCTTCTTCGTGGGTTAAGAGAGAGGGACTGGTTCAAGATCACCCAGCTGGCTTAGCTCGAACTCATGGATCCCAGTTTCTAACCTGAACCATTACAGGTAGTCCTCGACTTACAACCATTTGTTTAGTGACCGTTCAAAGTTAAACAGCACTAAAACAAGTGATTTATGACTATTTTTCACACTTATGACCACTGCAGCATCCCCATGGTCATGTGATCAAAATTCAAACACTTGGCAACTGGCATGGATTTATGTTAGCTGCAGTATCCCAGGGTCATGTGATCACGTTTTGTGTTTTTCTGATGAGCAAAGTCAATGAGGAAGCCAGATTCACTTAACAACCTCACTACTAACTTAACTCCTGAAGTAATTCACTTAACAACTGTGGGAAAAAAGGTCATAAAATGAAATAAAACTCAGTTAATGACTGTCTTGCTTAGCAAAAATTTTGGGCTCACTTGTGGTCATAGGTTGAAGACTACCTGTCACTCTTAGTGACTCAGAGAGACCAATAGATGACTAAAGACATTTCATTATTCCAGGTGCCAACATGTCTCTGTTAATACAAGCTCAGAAACATCTGTTCCTCAGCTCTAGTGTACAAGAGTTTCTCTGGAAAACCTCATCAGTTATCCATCCCACAACTGTTTCCAAGCCTGTTTTCTTGAACCTCCTGCCTGGTTAAAATTTGGAACCATCCTCACCTGAGTAACTCTTTTTCCTTTTCCAATGCATTGAGCATGTTCACAGAGGATGGCTGCTGGAGACAATATGTCTGGAATGCAGGCAGCATGTTCACAAACTCCAGGAATATTTCACCAATGCACACAGTCATGAGGTCATCATCACCCTGTCAACGTACAAGATAAAGAAGAGAAACAGAAATACAGAAGGATAAACAATTAATACGGTGAAGACGGCATGTTGAGTTGATTATTCTCCTCCCAATTTGCTTTTCAGATCATTTTCACTTTCCATTAATTGGCAATATTAGTTAGAAAAAGATGCTTAAGGAAGGTGACTCCCCAAAAGGCAGAGAAACTAAGGCTTACATGGATGAACGAAAGCAGGTGAACCAGCATGCCACACTAGTAATAAAAACAAAATGGCAGCGTCTCTGGATACTCTGATACAGCACTAAAAATCCAGCACTGTTCAGAATGTTCTGAAACTGACAAAATAGGAAATCTAAATACTGTAAAGTAACTCAAGCAGGAACTAAAAGCGGAATAGGGATAAGTCAACTAAGAAGATCTGACTTGGTCAATTTAAATAAACCACCTTTGATTTTTGGTGACCTGTGATCACTGAGTCTATTCAAATAAGTGGACATTAGGCTTGTGCAAAACATTCACAAGGACACCTTGCAAAATGCAGAAGCATGGATGGATCACCCCACCTTGAAGTAGTAAAGCAGCCATATCTTCTAGGGTTGCCATAGCTATTTCAAGTGTTTCCTCCCGTTTCTGCATATGTGGACACATGGACAATACTACTAAGGGGGAATCACAAGCAAAGCAAATGACTGTAACTGCATATGCACGCAGAGACAAGGGAGGGAACCTTTGAAGCAGTCAAGCCATCTAAAGGATGTATCTGCTGTAACCCTTTGAAGATATGTGCTACATTCATACCTTTCATTGGACTGTCATAGCCCTAGTGAAAATTTCCTCCTCCCCCTCCCTCCCCCTTTTCCTTTTCTTCTTCCTCCTCCTCCAAAGCTGTTTAGTGGGAGTATGATTGATTGTAAGACAACCCTTTTCTCATTTCTAAAAATACATACAACTTCCTAATTTATCACCAGGCCTTTGGGCCACTCATTCAGGGCTGCCTAGTTATAAGAAATTTCTCAGGATCTTTTTCCAGCTTTACCTGGAGTTGGCAGGAATCAAACAAGTATAAAAGTTGGCTATAGCCTGAACTATGGCCTCTCTCTCTCTCACCATCTGTCTATCTGGATCAGTACTATTTATTCCAGAAGACAAAGAACCTGTGGTTCTTCAGCTGTTGATGAGCTACAGCTCCCATGATCCCTCACGATTAGCCATGTTAATTATTTGGCTGAGGCTTATAGTTTAACAGTGTTTGAAGGCTTGCAAGTTCCTTGCCCTACCCAATTCAATTTGGCCAGCAATTCTCCCAATTTTGTAGAGAGGCCATCTGTTGCTTAAAAATTAAAGCAGAGCTTTGTATGCCTGGGATCCAAGCTAGCACTATCTGTATGAGGGAAAAAAATGCAACAACTGTGTACTAGTATTAAATGAAAGCTCTTCCCCAAAGTGCTTGCCGGTCTTAAAATAATCATCTCTGTCTCAGCTGACTTTTGAGGTTAACCAATAAGGCTTACAGATTGACATAATTAATGTTTTTTAAAAATGCCTTTCCAATCCATTATAAATAACCTTGAATGCCTTCAGGAAAACCAGACAATCTGCAGTGCGGTTTGAATAATACTTAAGAAATCAACCACTCTAATGTTCATTCATTCATTAACTGTTGGCAAAGCTAAGGTTCTTTTGATTATTCACTCAGATGCAAAACTACCCCATTTGGATGGTGCTGAGAAAATGAATTTCTGTAGGAAATTACACGTAGTCCTCGGCTTATGACTATGGTGGGGACCAGAATTTCTGTTGTTAAGATGTTTGTTAAGTGAGTCAGGTCCAATGACCATTTTTGCTGCAATAATTAGCTGAACCACTGCAATTGCTAAGGGGAATCATGCAGTTCTTAGCTGAATCTGGCTTTGCCCATTGACTTTGTCAGAATCTGGCTGGGAAGGTCACAAAGAGTGATCACATCACTTTGGGGTGCTGCAACTATCATAAATCTCATAAATCAATCAATAAATAAATACATGGCCATTGGCCAAGCACCCAAATTTTGATCAGTTGACTATGGGGATGCTGTTTCTAAGAGTGAGGGACAGTTGTGAATCAACTTTATCAGTGCTGATAATCGGTCACTAAACAAATGGTTGTAAACTGAGAACTACCTGCATATGGTTTTCATTCCTTTCAGAAGCAATAATGAACTGCAAAATATAAACAGACAGTGGTCTTTACATTACGTTAGCTTTTTTTTTTAGAAGCTATCACAGCTTGTTAACATCATTTTCCTTCAGCCAAAAGAAATATGCTCATATTGGTAACTGATGGCAGATGCTACAGTGCAACAGGCTTATTGAAGTTTGGGAAATGAAGGTGGACTTCATAGGGAAGAACAAACACTCAATTAACTAAATTGAGAGCCGATGAAGCACATTTCATGTGCCTCTTCTAGGGATTCAAGGTAGATGAGCAGAAAGGATTCTGGGATACATCTGATGCAGTTAAACATCTGGAGGGCACCTTCTGAATTCTGAAGTTCTCAACACATTGGATGTCAACAAGATGACAAAGAAGCAGCTTTTGCCACAGCAATTCTTAAATGAGCGTGCTTCAGAAACAAATAAAAAATAATGTAACTGTTGCAAATGGGAAGGGAATTGCGATTTGAAGTCACACACTACCTGCTCAATAGCCTGATCAATCTCTTCTTGAAGATACTCCAGAAAGTTTTCGTTGAGGTCAATTAGCTCCTGGATATTGCTAAAAACCACCAACAGCTGTTCTTGTGTTAGGAGGCCAGCTGCTTGCATGGGGAGATAGAATTCCTCCTTGATGATGCGTAGGTCTTCCCCATAGCTAGCTTCAGTGTTGACAAATTCCAACACTGATTCCTTCCGTTCTGTCCTGCACTTCAGACACTTCTCACAGAGAATGGCCTGTTTCCTGTTTTGATTCTGGACATCTGTTTCCAATGGAAAATCTCTGCCACCACAGTCAGTGCAAGGTTGATGGGCTTCCCATGCCTGTAGAGATGTTAATGTTTCTGAGGCCCGGTTCCTCCACTTCCTACTCAACACCTGGCTGATACCACTGTCAGCTCGCTCCATCTTGGATGACCTAATCCTTGGCACCCCTCCAATGGTGGTGTCAGCATTGTCCCTCTCCTCATTCCCGCCTGCAATTCCACTATCTGCGCTGAGACTGCTAACGTTGCTCCAGCGGTGTTTGGAACGAAAGGAACTGCTCAGGACATGGTGATTCTCATCAACATTGTTTCCATAGTTGATAGTAGCTTTAGTCAGTGCTGGACCTGAGCAGAGAAACAAAAATAACGGACATCACTGTCTAGCAATAAAAAGGTTCTCCTGTAATGATACAGCATTATTTTCACTGGAATCTTGTAAATCACCTGACCAATTCTGCTCAGAAACTAAGCAAAATTGGACCAGCTTATTATTTTGGTGGGAACATCACCAAGAAATTTTAAGACTGTAAGATAAATTAGGAAGGTGGGAAACAATTCTCAAAATAAGGAAATGATATGTGGGTACCAAGAAAATTGCAAAGATCTGTCCATGTATTCACCAGGAGTCAAGTTCAACCTGAGAGTATCTCTACTGTTATTATTAAGTAGAAGAAAAAATATTTTTGTCATGTTATCTGTAGCTAATGTAAGCCACTCTCTAAACCAGCAGGCCCCAACCTTTTGGGTACCAGGGACTGGTTCCATGGAGAGAGGTTTTCCGCAGACTGGAGGGGTGTGGTTTCATGTACTGCCTGCATCCCATTGATTGGTCTTCACTTGTTTGCGCGGCCCAGTTTCTACCATGCCACAAACTGGTGCTGGTCCATGGACTGCGGGTTGGGGACCCCTGTTCTAAACCAACACCATTTCTTTAGAAAATTAAATGAACTATTAAAGTTGGGCAAGAGACTCAGCCATTATTAAACTAAATATACTCCAGTAGTTAGGTGACTTGCTAAATGATTATCAATATTTGCGGTTAAGAAACTTAAAACCTTCATGAAATTCCTAGAAGATAAGCATCCATGGTTGGACAGTCATACAATGCTTGGTGGATAACAAATTCTTCAAGTCTATTACTTTTGCATTCAAAAAGTACATTCCAATTCTAAACAACACCTCTGTTCTTAATTTGACCACTAAGAAAGAAAACTCTCATTTGCTGCATGACTCAGCTATGTTTGAAAGAATTTTCCTCTTCCTTATCCTAGTAAGTAGACTCCTCATTTGTCCAGATGCTCCTATAGGACCAGTTGTTTCAGGTTTGTCTCTTGTTCTATATAAGATTAAATGCTAGACACTATGATGGCATTATCTTCTCTTTCTAATTACTAGACTAGGAGCAACTTCAGAATATGCCTAGTCGAAATGTGCAAGATTTCTGCTTGAGCTAGAGCAAAGGTCTCCAAACTTGGTAACTTTAAGACTGGCTGGCTGGGGAATTCTGGGAGTTGAAGACCACAAGTCTTAAAAGTTGCCAAGTTTGGAGACACCTGATCTAGAAGTTTGTTACAAAGGGCAGGAAATAGTGTCAAGTCAATTGCATCTATGTTCTTTTTCCTCTTGTAGACCTCTACAGCAAAGGTCAGTAATGCAACAATTTAAATGGTATGTGTGAAGCCATGAAATTAAATCTAAAACCATTTCAATTATTTAGTGGTGAAACATTTCATGAGATCATGAAACCTCCGTGTTCTTGCCCATGACCTCATGACAGATGAGCTCAGCAGCTGGCAACAGATGGATAACAGTGGAGAAATGATTTGACATTGCCTTTTTCAGATGGTTTCTTCAATTCTCAAGTTAGGTTACAACTCTGGGTTCCAATGGTTCCCAGCCTGAATATTAATCAAGTGCTGATGAATAGTTCTTTGTCTTTGAAAACTGTTATAGCAATAGCACTTAAGAGTTATATACAGCTTCATAGTGCTTTACAGGCCTCTCTAAGTGGTTTACAGAGTCAGCATATTGCCCCCAACAGTCTGGGTCCTCATTTTACTCACCTCAGAAGGATGGAAGGCTGAGTCAACCTTGAGCCAGTCAGGATCGAACTCCTGGAGTGAGCAATGAGTTAGCCTGCAGTACTGCATTCTAACCACTGCGCCACCCCGGCTCTTGTTATGTTTTCAAGATCAACAAAAGTCAACTACATGCTGCCATCTAGGCACGACAACCATTATAAAAAAGGAGAAAAAGATGGGATTTACTGGATTCTCTCTCTTGCCGGCGCTTCTGGGCGTGGTGTCGGGCTGCTGCAGCTATCTTCAACTCCAATTGTTTCCTCTTTACAGCATCTGTTGGCATTGGATCACTGAAATGAGGCCGTAGTCGACACTCCCGCTGAACTTTGGTGCAGACCGGGGTTTCGTAGGAGATATCAGAACTTGATCTGCGGCAATTTGAGCTGGTGCTCTGGAAAGTAAAGAAGTGGATTCAGAAGAAAGCTTTACACAGGATAGCCAATTACACTTCAACAGGGATGATCACAGCAAGTTAATATTTATCAAATTCACCAAACACGAGTCTGCCCCAGTGGTGAAATCTAAAATTTGTTAGTACCAGTTCTGTGGGCGTGGCTTGGTGGGGGGCTTAATGTGACTGGGTGGGCGTGGTCAACTTTTTTTTTTTTTACTTTTAAAACCATTTTTTCTACAACCTCTTCAGCGAAGAAGTTGTAAAAAAAATGCTTTTAAAAGCCTCTGATGATCCCAGCTGAGCCGCGTGATCATCAGAGGCTTTTTTTTTTACTTTTAAAAGCATTTTTTCAGCCAAAGAGGTTGTAGAAAAAATGCTTTTAAAAATTAAAAAAAAGCCTCTGATGATTGTGCAGCTCAGCTGGGCATGGGGGGTGGGGGCAGGAATTTTTGCTACCAGTTCTCCGAACCACCCGCCTCCATCGCTACTGGATTGGGCAATCCGGTCCGAACTGGGAGCATTTCACCCCTGGTCTGCCCCTTATATGCCTGATTTGAATGTTGTAATGTGGTCACAAAAGGAGAAGAGTTGGTGTTACAATATTGCAATGCATATTTCTTCATTTGCTCAATGCCCTGGTAGCAGCAGTGTCCATAAGAAGCCATGATCTCATCAAAGTGATGATGTCTGTATCAAAATGCTCAAAAGACATCAGTTAGTACTTAGTTAGTACTTAGAACATCAAATATAGAATAATAGAATTGGAAGAGACTTGAAGAGGTCTTCAAATCCAAGCCCTTGCTCAAGCAGGAGATCCTAGACCCTTTCAGACAAATGGCTATCCAGTCTCTCTTTGAAAGCCTCCAGTGATGGACCACCCACAACTTCTGAAGGCAAGTTGTTCCATTGGTTGATTGCTCTCACAGTTATGAAATTTCTCCTTAGTTCTAGGTTGCTTCTCTCTTTGATTATTTTCCAGTCATTGTTTCTTGTCTTACCTTTTGGTGCTTTGGAAAATAGTTTGCATCACAGAGTCAAATACAAGTGTCTAAATTACATCATTCAAATCAGGATGCATCCATTATCATTTGTGACCCATTGCCCACGCCAAGTAACTCACTGTGGATTGATGACAGTCTTCCACAAAAGTGTGATTTGCTTTCGGAACTTCACAGGATTTGGGGGAAGGGAGATCAAGGGTAGTTTCAGCAGTGCAGCTGTGAGAAAAGGGACAGAATCCAATTAATACCATTCACAAAGTAGAGAATAAAATACTCAGTTGAAAAGATATAGCTGATTTACATTTAACTAATTAACTGTGCCGGGAACAAATAGTTGTATTCAAAATGTAAATTTATTTGTACCATCTGAGGAAACAGCGAATGCTTTATCTCTCTCTCCTGTACAGGTTATTTAAACATGGTACCTGTGGTGATATTACTAATTGAAATTATGGTAATTTGAAAAAGGTAAGCTCCTTAAGATAGAATGGTAACAAACTAGCTCATATTCTCTTCCTTTGCTACTCTTGGATATTTTATTTATCCTGAGAAAGAAGAAAATCTTCTGTTCCGTCATCACAAAGTGCTCCCTAAATCATAGAGATGTCACGTAGAATTTCTCATCCATAAATTATGAGCAAATAGTGTGCCAAGACCCAAGGCATGGAAGACTGAGGGTAAGAGAGAAGAACCACTCAAGTTAGAACTGCAGAAATAATATGAACACTTAATAAATATTCAGTTTTTACATTAGATTTAAATTTAAAAAAAATCTTTATTATTATTTTTGTAAATAACTCAAGGCAGCAAGCTTACCTAATATTTGTTCCTCCTCCTATTTCCCCACAACAATCACCCTGTGAAGTGAGTTGGGCTGAGAGTGACCAGCACCAAGGTCACCCAATTGACTTTCATGCCTAAGGTAGGACTAGAATTCAAATTTTCCAAATTTCTAGCCTGGGGCCTTAACTTCTGCCCCGAACTTGCTCAATTCATATTCATATTTATTATTTCAATAAATATTGAAGAGCCTTTCCAGATGCTAGAAGTGTATCCTTTACTGATTTATTAAGAGGATTCAGAGAGATGGTTCCTTTTTGCAAACTTATTTGGAATAAGAGAGAAAAAATTAAAATACAGTATTTTTTAAAGGCAAAGGTTCCCCTCGCACATATGTGCTAGTCGTTCCTGACTCTAGGGGGTGGTGCTCATCTCTGTTTCAAAGCCGAAGAGCCAGCGCTGTCCAAAGAAGTCTCCGTAGTCATGTGGCCGGTATGACTAAACAGCAAAGGCGCACGGAACGCTGTTACCTTCCCACCAAAGGTGGTCCCTATTTTTCTACTTGCATTTTTTACGTGCTTTCGAGCTGCTAGGTTGGCAGAAGCTGGGACAACTAACGCGAGCTCACCCCGTTACGCGGCACTAGGGATTTGAACCGCTGAACTGCCGATCTTTCGATCGACAAACTCACCATCTTAGCCACTGCGTCCCTCTTTTTTTTATTTCATGTCAAATAGCTACATGTAGAATGATGCCCTCTACTTATTTCTATAGAATGTTTTAATAATTTTCATGGAGATCTTCCCACACCTGAGTATTCAATGTACCCTAAAATATTGCCAACACTAAATCATATATATGTAGTCCTCGACTTACAACCACAATGGAGTCCAAAATTTCTGCTCCTAAACAAGACAGTTAAGTGATTTTGTAATCTTTTTTTTTGCCAGTTGTAAAGTGAATCTGGCTTCCCCCACTGACTTTGCTTGTCGGAAGCCAGCTCGGAAGGTTACAGATGGTGATCACATGACCCCAGGACAGTTCAACTGTCATAAATAACATGCCAAGCACACGGGTTTTGATCATGTGACCACGGGGATTGCTGCAACAGTTGTAAGTTTTAAAACCAATCCTACATCACTCTTTTCAATGCAGTTGTAACTTCGGATGGTCACTAAACGAATGATTGTAAGTCAAGAACTACCTGTAGGTTTAAAAAAAAGGTTTAATGGAAGTCAAGGATCCACTGCAAATAATGCTTTTTTTATTTAGAGAAGATCCATAAAAGCCGTAGATACTATCGCTGTACTAGAATTGCACAAAATAAAGCAATGTTAAAGCAATCTACACAAAGTAGGGGGGAAAAAAACCATATTCTTTCTAATTTTATAATTTAGTATATAAAATATTTTAAAATCCTTATACAGGTCTGGAAAGATCCTAGGAGGTCTTCTAATCCAATCCCCTGTCCAAAGTAAGAGTCCTGATATCATCCTACACAAATGGATGTCCAATCTTTTCTTGAAAACCTTCAGTGATGGAGCACCTACTACTCCGGAAGGCAAGCTATTCCATTGATTAATTAAAATTAATATAAGCATAGATATATCTGCAACTCATTTGGGGACTGCTGGGAGCAGATTTAGGTATATTTAAAACTACCTAAATCATTAATTCTGTCTCAGATCCTTTTTCACTTCAAAGGATCTACTACAGGCTTGAATCGATATCATTACTATTTTTGAAAGCATTTTGCATAAAACTTATAATATCAGGGTATTATCTCCAACATGCATGCAGAAGAGTAGAGCCAAAAGAAACATCAGTCTTGAAAGGTAAAGATCTTTCACAAAGCAAGGAAGGCAAAACATGCGGCATATATATATGCCCCCAATTAGCTGAATCTGGCACATAAAATGCTGTGTCGCTCATGGAAACCTGCTTAGCCTTTCAATAAATTGGATTTGCAGGAAAAACCTCTTTTATACATCTTAAATTGCTAAGAAAGCACACATATGAGGGAGTGTTTCTTGATGTAATAAAAGCATCTGCCCTTTCAAATTGCAAACATAATCTCCAGTTGTGCCTCGAAATAAACTGGCTGCCAATGAAGTCATCTAACATAGTTAGCCAACAAAGGACTTGTGTCCTAGAAGGTTATCCAATGTTCTAGCATAGAAGTAGGCACACTTTGCACTAAAGCTCCAAAAATACTGGAGATTATTCTTCTTGAAGTCCAGAGCATCTACAAGGCATCTGGTAGACTACCATAGCATGTGCAGACAAATAAAGAATGCCCAAGAGGGGAAATGCTTTTAAAAGATGCCCCATTTGGTCAACTAATTAATGATATAGGAAACTTTTCTCCATTTGAATAATCTCTCTCTCTCCCTCCCTCTCTCTCTCTCCCTCCCTCCCTCACTCCTTCTGGCCAACTGTTTTTTCATCTATTCTCTCATCTTCTCCCCAAATGTAACTGAACAAGGAAAGTGATGACTTTGGGATGAGGAAAAACGTAAATAAGGTTAGATACACTATCTGAAGTGGGATCAGTTTAGGAAGATGTTAACTGGAAAAAAAGCTGGGGTGATTATAAATGAACCAATGTAAGCCTCTTATTATACCAAAGCATTGCAAGTGTCTTTTATATAGCAGAAAACATGGCTCCCAAAAACCTGTTTAAGGTATCAAATCTGTCCTGGATTTTGTTTTTTGCTGTAGTAGTCCACCCCTGTTCTTTATTTATTTATATAATCTTCTGCAGTCATTTCTCTACCAGCCAGATTTTCCTCTGGAAGCACATTTCTGTCTAACTGGCCCAGAAAGTACTTTATCTCTTGTGCATTCTTCCTCCATCTGCCTCTATCACCTTGGTCCAGGAAATGCTTTTAAATGTTCTTGATTTCATGCATTATCAGCCCTGACCAATATGATCAGTAGCAAGAATTCATCAGAACTCTGGTCCAAAGCTGTACAGACTGGGTATTTGTATAACTGAGAATGTCAATGATTTTCTATCCCACTTTCTTTGTAATTATAAAATAAGTGGCTATTTTGACTATTTTTGTGTAACAAAAGCCATGTTGCTTGAATCCAAAAAACCTTTTGCCTGAACTTTCTTTTTCAACCATCTTCCTGATTACCCTAATATATTTTTCTGCATTCCTTTGTATATGTGGTGGCCCATATAGGTACACTGTCTGATAGATACAATAAAGCTCTGCTTCTCTGCCCATTTATTGAGATTCATTCCAGCTTCCATCCTTCTCTTTTTGACAAAAATACTTTTTACTGAAGCATTTAATGGCTAGCCTAGTGAAGAGAAGGACCGGGGGGACCTTATAGCAGTGTTCCAATATTTGAAGGGCTGTCACAGAGTAGAGGAGGACAACCTATTTTCCAAAGCACCTGAAGGAACAATGGATGGAAACTGATCAAGGGGAGATTTAAGCTAGAAATAAGGAATTTTTTTTTTCTGAGAACAATCGATCAATGGAACACCTTGCCTTCAGAAGTTGTGAATGCTTCAACACTGGAGCTTTTCAAGAAGAGACAGGACAGCCACTTGTCAAAAATGTACAAGGTCTCCTGCTTGAGCAGGGAGTTGACTAGATGACCCACAAGGTCCCTTCCAACTCTGTTATTCTAAGTCTAAGAATACTTAAAAAGAATCTGAATCTAACTGAAATGAGAAAGAAAAAAGAAAAAGAAAAAAGTGCAAAAGGAAAAGAAAAAAAAGGCGGAAAAATCAAATAAATAAATAAATAAATAAATAAATAAATAAATAATTTTATTTCTATACTGCCCTTCTCCCGAAGGTCTCAGGGCGGTGTATAGCCTATTAAAAGCCCAAAGACAGACATCAGTTAAAAATAATTAAAATTATTAAATAATTTTGGCTCAGATTTAAAACCCCAAAATTTAAAACACCCAATTTAAAAATCATTACATTGATAGCCTGGCTTGGCAGAACAGCAGGGTCTTGAGGGCACAGTGAAATACATGGAGGTCGGAGATTTTATGCATTTCCAGGGGCAGTTCATTCCACAGGGCAGGGGCTCCCACAGAGAAGGCCCTCCCCCTGGGTGTCGCCAGCCGACATAACTTGGCTGATGGGACCCTGAGGAGACCCTCTCTGTGGGAGCGAACTGGCCGGTGGGAGGCTGTTGGTGGCAGAAGTCGGTCTTGAAGGTATCCAGGTCCAATGCCATGGAGCACTTTAAAGGTGGTAACCAACACCTTGAATCGCACCCGGAAGACCACTGGGAGCCAGTGCAGGTCGCGCAGGAGGGGTGTCACGTGGGCACAATGGGTTGCACCCATAACCACCCGCGCGGCCGCATTCTGGACCAGCTGGAGCCTCCGAGTGCTCTTCAAGGGGAGCCCCATGTAGAGAGCATTACAATAGTCCAGCCGGGAGGTGACAAGGGCGAGAGTGACCATGTGCAAGGCGTCCCGTTCCAGAAAGGGCTGCAACTGGCGAATCAGGTGAAAGCCCCCCTGGCCATGGCCGTCATATGCTCTTCTAAAGACAGCCGTGCGTCCAGGAGGACACCCAGATTGCGAGCCCTCTCTGTGGGAGGCAGAGATTCACACCCAATAGTCAGTGATGGCATCAGCTGACTATATCGGGACGCCGGAAGCACAGCCACTCGGTCTTGGAAGGGTTGAATCTGAGCCTATTTCTCCCCATCCAGACCCGCACGGCCTCCAGGCAGCGAGACATCACATCAAGGGCATCGTTGGGGTGGTCTGGGGTAGAGATGTACAGCTGAGTGTCATCAGCGTACTGATGGACTCTCACCCCAAAACCATGGATGATCTCACCCAGCAGCTTCACATAAATGTTGAACAGAAGGGGCGAGAGGACCGACCGTTGCAGCACTCCCCATGCGAGGCGCCTCGAGGTCACCTCTGCCCCCCTGCCAACACAAACTATGAAGGGTCAGAGAGAAAGGAGGAAAACCACCACAGGATGGTGCCCCCTATTCCTAACCCCCTCAACCATTGCAGCATGATACCATGGTCGATGGTATCAAAAGCTGTTGAGAGATCTAATAGGACCAGGACAGAGAAGCAACCCCCGTCCCGAGCCCTCCAGAGATCATCCACCAATGCGACCAATGCCGTTTCTGTGCTGTACCCCTGTCTGAAGCCCGACTGGTACGGGTCCAGATAGATAGCTTCATCCAGGTGCTGGGGAAGCTGTCGTGCCACCACACTCTCAACAACCTTTGCCACAAAACGAAGGTTGGAGACCAGACGGTAGTTAGCTAATTCAGCCGGGTCCAGGAAAGGCTTCTTGAGGAGGGGCCTCACCACCGCCTCTTTCAAGGTGGCAGGAAAGGCACCCTCACTCAAAGAAGCATTATAATCCCCTGGAGCCAGCCTCGTGTATCCTCCCGGGAGGCCAGTACCAACCAGGAGGGACACGGGTCCAATAAACACGTGGCAGCACTAATCTTACCCAGCACCCTGTCCACATCCTCGGGAGCCACAGGATCAAACGCCTCCCAGATAATATTCTCAAGACCTACCCTCGTCTCCTCCCCTGGACTCATCCAGTCGGAGTCCAAGCCTTCCGAATCCGAGCGACGTTATCATGCAGGAATTGCATAAAATCCTCAACTCGACCCTGCAAGGGATCTTCCTGCACTCCCCCCCAAAGAAGGGAGTGGGTCACCCTAAACAGAGCGGCTGGGCGGTTCTCTGCAGATGCGATAAGAGCGGAAAAATGGTTAGATTTCGTCGCTTTTATCGCCAGTAAGTAGGTCTTGATATAAGACCTCACCAGTGTCCAGTCAGAATTGGATTGACTAGTCCTCCAGATGCTCCAACAACAATAGAACCAACAATGTTTAAAGAAGTGACTCCTGATCTTGCAAAAAGTGCAGGCAAATGTAATATTCCCCCCATAAGATTACATACATAATTCTCTTCTTCCCATACTTCCCCCGCTCACCATTCTTTTCCAAGTTTTGCCTGCAGAATTTACATTGCTTAGCTTAGCCTTCCCCAATTGGCTATGCTCCAGATTTGATAGCTATAACTCCCTCCAAGTATTTGTACAACTCAGAACACTTTCATCCAGTATGTAAAAGAAGATGAACAGCAACGGATTCAAAAACTATTGAGAATGATTTAGCCTATAGTAGATATAATTCAGTTTTAAAATACAAACAAATAATCCCCTCAATCATGCTCTTTACTATTTATTAATAATAAATAGTAAATCATGCTCTTTGCTATTCAACATTTCATGAGAGAGTCTATCAATTGAATTCTGTGAGAAATTTATGATGATAAATGTGATGCGTGATTCAGAACAAATACATTAAGTATTTACCACTGACTAAGCAAAAGAAGATTATTGGGAACCCCATTAAAATATTTTTTTTCCCCAAAGAGATAAGAATATTTTGGCAGTGATTTGCTCTCCAAGTTTGTTTCAATTTAGTTTCTGAACATTTTGTTACCAGAATAGGTAACATCATTAGCAGGGTCTTCTTATGACTTATTCTTCTTAGCTTATAAATGTCTTGTGTCTCAGGGTGGTGAGTTGGTCGTGTGATTGGTTGTTCATTTGGAGCTATATTTAAATTCTGAGCAGCTGATATAATACCAATTGCAATTTTGAATCTTAATATACTTAAAAATGCCAAAATAAATCATGATTGTTTTCATACAATCACTAAACCAAAATATAATTTATTTTATTTGGGAAAGTACAATATATGAATTCAGCCACTTTGGCTTATATACCATGAAGATGGTTTAGGATTATGTATGGAATTGACCATAATGGCTAGTTTAGCAAACCATAGTTTAAAATGCAATGTGAGGAAAGTAACCAGTAAGACACTGCACACAAGTACCTGGTATTGCTGGCACATTTCAAACCATTTCTCTGCCTCATGTTACTAACGTAAACCCTAGACTTCCTTCTTTTTTAAAATATTAATCTTATTGAAAGTTTTAAAAACGAGGGTAAAATTTAGTACAAACTAAAATAAAGTAAGGAACGAAGAGGGGAAAAAGAAAGCTGCCAGGGTCACTTTGGACAGTGAGATGGGCAACATATATAATAAATGAATGAATGAATGAATGAATGAATGAATGAATGAATGAGAAATAAAAGAAAAAATGAAAATGCATAAAGTAAAAAAGAAAGAAAAATATATTGAAGCACAAAGATGGAAAGATATGGCTATATTTACAACAGAGGAATGGTTGGTGAAGATGATAGAACTTGCTGAGATGGCCATATTGACCTATTTGATTAAAGAAAATAGTTTATTGATGACTGGAAACCCTTTATCGACCTTTTGCATAAAACAAGAAATTATGATCTATGGTTTTAAGGATTAGATAGTAAAGAAGAGAGTCACAATGTAACTTTAGAGAAAGGCAAACCTACAATCATATTTATGGTTACTGTAAAGAAGATCAGAAGCTACATCTTTGTATCTTTTTTTCTTTCTTTTCTATTTTTCTAAGATTTCCAGTTTTCCAATTGTTTCTTCCTTATCAAAAGACCAAGAGCGAAGCCTGAGAATGTTTTAACTCCTAAATCTAGCAACAATCTAGCTGCTTAAGTATTACCTCCTCCAGTTCTATAGCCTTGAGTTGTGAGTTGCTGGAATAGCCACACTAAATTCTGAGAAAATCCTGACTCAGTTTTATAATTTCAACAGAAAAACTGCATTTTGCTTTACGCACTATTTTGTCCCAAATATGTACATTTGCTAATTCAGTACTAATGTCCATGCACCATCTATTATTAAATCACTGCCCCAAATTTTCTAAAGGGAGCCTCTAAGAGTATTTTATATAGCTGACAGTAATCTAGATGTCACTCTGAATGCCCCATGTGTAACACAGAAATTGATTTCACTTAGTGTAACCTTACCTAATGCATATTCAAGTAGAATAAGCAAGCGATCAGACTGAGCAAGGGACACCGGCTGGTTTTCAGAATAAGACCGGATTTTCTCTAGGGCTCTCCTGGAACCCCCAGCGTCTCTCCTTCCAATCAATTTGGGAGGTTTCAGGAAAGTTTTTAAACTTTGCTTTGTCATGTTATCCCAACCCACTAAAATGCTGTTCAGTGTACTGGTTAGGGCTGTAATAAGCCCATATTTATAGTGACTTATTTTTGCCAGCCATAGCTAGGATTGACTACATTCCAGGGTTTAAATGGCAAGTGATATGTTAACTGTCATGTTGACAGACAGGAAGAGGACAGGGAGAAGCTAGGCTGTTTCCAGTGTTCAGTCTTAGTGAGGCATCACATTAGCAGTCTCTGCAGGGGGATAAAAAAGACAGAATGAAGTCCATCCCCTTTGCTATGTGCACTCACACAGTACACATACAAACAGCAGGGCTTTGACTGCAGGGTCATGTTCCCCTTGGCATTTTTATCCCTCCACCCCTACTCCATGGAGACCCCCACCTTATGTGCAATGTAGGTCATGAGCATTAATAGGGCAGAGTCATGTAATAAATTCCAGTTACTTTAACGTAAGTAAATAAACAAACCAACCAACCACATAGAGGAAAAGATCTAATCCCACCTTTACTATTTCCCCTCAGTTCCCCTGAGGGAAATCCTTTCTGCATCAAATAAAGATTGGGGTTCAACAGGCTGTGCTAACCTGTTATGTATATTAATCAAGAATGCTAAGCCAAAAGCTGAGGTTTATACATCACGCCAAACTACAGCCAAGCCTCTTGGTGGTTTGGCATGAAGTGTGAACTAAGCTGTAGTAATATGTACAAAATTCTCATCGATGCACAGCTTGAAGCTGCTTCTTTGAAACAAAAACATTGTTTGTTCTATAGTATAAATGTATGACACCAACTCTGCTTCTTGGGTTGAAGTTATATGATTATCTGAGAAGAAACTTTCCAAAAGCCTAGAAGGACTAGGCTAGAAAGACACAGAGAGGGACTCCTCAGGGTGCCGTCAGTCAAACAATGTCGACTGGCGACCCCCAGGGGGAGAGCCTTCTCTGTGGGGGCACCTGCCCTCTGGAATGAACTGCCCCCGGAGATTCATATGATCCCTGAGCTATGTACCTTTCGCCGTGCCCTTAAGACTCTACTGTTTCAACAGGCTGGGCTGGTTTAAGAATGGATTTTAATGGGTGTTTTAGTTTTTAATATAGGGCCAAATCATTTAATATGTTTTAAACTGTTTTTTAAATTTTATAGATACACACGTTTTAGTATGGCTGTGCACCGCCCTGAGTCCCTCAGGAGAAGGGCGGTATAAAAATGTAAATAATAAATAAATAATAAAATAATAAGGATGTCACCCAGGACATCAATTTTCACACTAGTCGAAACCTATCTACTTCACCTCGAATATAAAAAGCATACAAATATAAAAAGTATTAGAAATTACTATGTTCCGTCGGAATTAACATTCCTCAGGATCTCTAACAACAATGATTACCTCTTTTTAATGAGGTCCAGAGCAGTACCTATAAATTCATCCTTCATTTTCTGAAGCTTAGCTCCGTAACTGGAAATATCAGTTGCTTCTAACAGCAGCGGGCAGCAAGATGACGGAGTTTCAGGCACCAGAGATTGTCCAGCACAATGGAGGGTTTTCCTGACGTTTCTTGCATCCAATCCTTGCTTCTCTCCTTCTGCAAAATCTTTCTTGCCTTCCTTCCTAAATGCCGCAGCAGGTTGCAGAGGTGATCTTGGAATTGGGCTAGAACAGATGGGAACTGGCACAGTTTCTGATGCTGGGATTTCGGAAATCTTATCCCTGGCCATAGGGATATTTATTAGGCAGAAACTTCTGTCCCATGTGGATGAATTTTCTTCACAGCCAATAAACCTGGAAGCATTCTGGCTGTTTTCATGAAACACCTCGTCGTCGTCATCTATGGCTGAAACCACTCCTTTAACAGTATCCTGATTTTGACTTCTTTTTTCCTCCAACTTTTGGGTTCCTTCCATCTTATCCTTCACAATTTCACTATTGCCATTGAGAAAAAGGGCTTCCTTGCTTCTCATCCTCTTGAACTCTTCAAAAGTTGGAATGTAGAGCCTCTCTTTGCAATCAACTTTTTTGCTCTCTCCTGGAGTCCTTTTGCAATCTCCTTTCTCTCCCTCTCCATTTAATGATCCCATAGTTTGGGATTTGATCACTTTCTGACTATCACGGGCACAATGAAGGGTCAAGTTGGGGGAACTCTTCTGCCTCCTGATCTGCAACCTTCTCTGGGCTTCTTGCTTGATGTCTTCTGGGCTGGTTAACCTGCTATGGAAGCAAGGCCATTGCCTCTCCAATGCCATCCATGGGGCATGAGCAAGAGTGGCATGCTGCACAAATATGGTGCAACAGTTAGAGGAGCAACCGTTCTTATATTGCTGGCAGGCCCGGCATTGAGAACATTCCCTTGTAACCGAATCATTCAAAGGAGGCTGAGCTCTGAGGGGCTTGCAAATCTCAGGAGCTTTACTACTGTGAATTCTAAGTTTTTCTTTCAGGATTTTTTTGGCATCCCCACTTATGGAGGAAAGAAACCATGGAGGCACTTTGGCACAGGAGGAAATGGCTATATCTTGTGTTGAAGGGATCCCTTGTTCTGATGGAAGGGAAAAGTGTCGGTAACGTTCAGGTGAACTGGGAGTTAGGGAATCTTCCATGGAATACCCGGAAGAGTGAGCTGCGCCTTTGCAATGAAAGACAAGTTTATTGTCTACATTTCCACAGTGAGGATGGCAGTGTGGATCAGCTACTGTGGTCCAGTGTAGATTCTCCATGCTCTGATACAGATGTGTTCCTGCATGGTTGCCTCCTTTATTTACGGGATTAAAGTCTCCAGTGAAAATACGAGTGTCCATGTTCTTTAAGGGATGCGTGTTGCTAATTGAGAACTCCTTGAAGCCATGTTGCACATACAGCTGATTATTCTGGCAGCTCAAAATTACCCGAGAGTGTTCCTGCCTCTCATCAACGCTGATGTATGTCATAGCAAATTGACATGGGTGACTGGACGGACGGATGATTTTAGAAGGGAGAGGGCAAAAGGATGAATGGGCTGTCAGACCTTTCAGTTGACAGAGGTCCTGGCCACAAACAGCAGAAGGCTGCTATCTGGGTACCCACGTTAAAGAGCAGGTATTTGTCCAGAGCCATGGTTGCAAGTCTTCAAGCAGAAGAGAAACCTGATCAAACAAAGGAGAAAAAAAAAGGACGTTACAGGAAAAGGTTGATATTCAGGGACAAACCGTGCAGTCATTAAATATGCAACCAATTATCACAGTGTCAGACATAATCCAAAAGTCAAAGAATGGAACCAACTCACAAGAATTCAGAAATTCCTGATAAATCATTCTTTATTAGAAGCATTAGAAACCCTAACAAAAGTATTCCAGAGAATTCCAGGGACAGTTGATCTGTAACAGCAAGAACAATATTCAAATTCTTTTGCACTATTCTTTTTGCTTACTCTTTATAATGGAAGTGTTTAGTCTGCCTTTTATTGGAAACTGGGTCCAGTTGCCACATGTCTCTTATTTTGGAAATGATCAGGTCTGCTATCATGTTGCTTTTCACTGACTGGTCAAGAATTCTCATACAAAGAACATTCCCAATTTATACTTTGCAATTGTACTTTTAATACTAATCTAAAGTCTTATTAAACAGTGGAACAAATGATCCCGGAAACATCAGGGCAGTTTAAGAGAAAAGCACTTTATATTGGCAGCTATACAAATTGTCATCTGCTATAGCACAATATATTCTTTGTAGGTACAGAGTAGTGCCAGTATGATGGTTATTGATAATTATAGATATTCTTTATTACTTTGAATATGGTTCATCACTAAATGATCAAATTATTTAACATTAAAACAACATAAGAATAACACACAAATGGAATATTAAAACAACATGACTGAACTGTCTAGACTAGAGGTAGTCCTCAACTTCCAGCCACACTTGAGCAAGTGTACTAGGAAACCCATGTTTCATACATCTTCAAAAGAAGGGAGGTTTTTCAGTGAAAGTAGCACCATTAGAAGCTCCTTCTTTTGGGAATGTTTGCCTTGGTATCATTTCTTTTCATTTCCCTCATTTAAGGGAATGGTTGCTATTTATTCCTATAATAAAAAAATATCAAACCACTAGTCCTTGAAACAGTATGTTGTTTGAATCAAATTTGCCTTCTCATCACTATTAATGGATAGCATAACCATAACAGAAGATTCTAAGAAGAGAGCAATGATCTTTTGGAAGGAAATCTGGAATGGCAAGGGAAGAAAATAGTAGACTTCTGAGGCTTCCCTTCTATGCAAAGCTAGAAAATTCTACCAAAGGAAGATAGTAGAAAAATCAGAAGGCAGGGAAGTACATCCATTTCTCCTGTCCTCCTCTCTTGAGAGAAATCAAATTTGGAAAGACAGGCCTGTCAGTGCTCCTTCCTCAACAATGGAGGAAAAGTTATAGAGGGGGGAGATGGCTACAGGTGAGGAATAGAATGGAACTGACCCTCAAAGCCACTTCTTTCCAACCCATTTGATAAGCTGCAGCTCAATGGGACAGTATCTTCATGCCCAGAGTTACTCCACTGGTGACTGCTAACACACATTTAAAAAAAGGACTATTCTATTTTCTGGCACTTATAGCAATACTTGAATGTGTAATCTCAGTAGTATAAGTCCATTCATACTAGCTCAGTAACAGTGAACTTCTAGCATTTCAGCTAGGTCAACTGGCTAAGTGTGTGTTCGTATGTGTGTGTGCATAAAATCTTTATTAAGTTTTGATTACAATGGTAAAATCTAATGCAAGGTAAACTTAAAGAAATACAGAAGAACAGAAAGAAGTAAAAACAGCAATAAAAAGAAAGTGAGAAGAAACAAAAAAAAAGAATATAATAAAATACATGAATGACTTCCAACCGTCATCACAAGTATAAACAAATTTAGTGACTCTTCATTCCCTCTAAGATTGCAAACATTCATCCATATCCCATCATTTACCTATCAACAAATCCATAAAACATAGCATGGCCAATTGTAGTTCAAGAAAATCTTGAGAGACTAAAGTTCCCTACTACTACCATGTTTTCCTGAAAATAAGACCCTGTCCTTTATTTTTTTGAACCCTGAAATAAACGCTTGGCCTTATTTTCGGGGAGGTCTTATTATTTTGGGGCGCGTGGAGAAAACCAAAGGAAATGGCAGGGACCGGCTGCGCATGCGTTTAAATATTTTCACAGAGGGCTTATTTTCGGGGGGGGGGGCTTATTTTAGCACATGCGCACAAAAGCCCGATTGGGCTTATTATCAGGGAATGTCTTATTTTCAGGGAAACAGGGTACCTTAGACTGTGGTGCAAACATCTTGGCACATTTAAGTGTCCTATTGTACAATATAATTAAAAATATATAGATCCCAAACATTTAATGTAAACTTATTGCATTCAAGCACAATGTTATAACTAGTAGAATCACTACATTACACTAGGTTTGATTAATGTGTACATACTGGTATTATGTACAAGGGTATATATTCCTCTGCATAAAAGCATTCTTAGGTAAACTAAGAATCATTGCCACTTGAGACTGACTGGAGTCACTCTTCAGAGTTAACCGGAAAAGCACTGCTGACCATATCAAATGTGTGTAAATAATGTGCTCATGCTTTTTCAAGATGTTTCTGTAATCAGTCTATCACCTCATCTAATCATTATCCCATCTGGAATGGTTTATTTTTCCAACACTTGATTTTATTCATACTTTAATTATTTCTCTTGTTCTATTTGGGGAAGATCACAGGTAGTGGCGAAGAAGGATTTCTTATGCGATCAAAGGTTACAACATGTTCTGCCGTGAAGGAGTGAATAAAGAACAGCGTGAGAGCAGATTTAGCAAGGAATCGTGATGATTCAGCTCAGAACAGCAACATTCCCAGAAATGAGGCAAAAGGAAGGAAAAGGAAAAGCAAGTGTTCTCGGAAAACATTTTCAGCGTAATTTTAGGTAGGTTCACATGGAAGATCATGTTCAACAAGGTTTAGTCTAAAAAACCATCTGCTGAATTATAGCCAACAGAACAACTCCATGGATTCTTGTCCAACAATCTGAACCATAGTTTCCCACTCTCTAAGTATAATTTTAAGGATATGCATTTACACTCACCTATATTCTAGGTTCATATCAGGTTCATGATAATAAATAAAACATAGTTTTGAGAAAAAGGAGTAGTAGCACTAGCACTAGCATTGTCACATGTATTTGACAGTAGATACTGTCCACAGTTACATGCAACACTAAAAGAAAGAAATTTACTTTTCTGAAATCAACATAACATCATCTAGACCAGTGATGGCTAACCTTTTTGCCATCATGTGCCAGGAAGGGGTGGGGGGCAGGGAAGATTTGTGCGTGCACGTGCCCACACCCATAATTCTATGTGCCCCGCGCATGCGCACGTGACCCCCTACCCTCCTCTCCTGGCATGCGATAGCCCAGTAGGCCCATTTTTCTTTCTCACCTGGCTCCAGATCCTCTCTATGCATCTGGGGACTTGGAAAACGGGCTGTTTTGGGCCTCCGAGGGAGTGGGGAAGGCTGTTTTTGCCCTCCCCAGATGCATAGAGAGGATCTGGAGGATCTGGAATGAGAAAGAAAAATGGGCCTTCCACACCCCTCCCCTAGGCCCTCCGGACGCAGGAAACAGCCTGTTTACCTGCTTCTGGTGGACCCAGAAGGCCCAAAAATCAGTTCGCCAGTGCACACATGCGCGCCGGAGCTGAGCTGGCGTGCCAGGCAACATGGCTCCACGTGCCACAGGTTCGCCATCATGGACCTAGACAATCTGTATATTCCCCTTACCCCGACAGCATACATCAGCACCCTCAAAATGTATACATTTTAAGAGCAGTGATACTGTTCTCCTTGGCTAATTTTCAAACAATAATTGAGTTCACGTGCAACAATAAACCTGGAATCCTGGAATAATCAACAATAATAATATGAATGATCAAAGAGTAAATTATACATAATCCTTCTTTAGTGGCCACCTCAGACAACAACCATTCACATTACCACAGTGATGATGAAAAATCAACTTTGCAACCAGTACTCATATTTCTTACCTTCACAGCAGGGGTGGGTTCTATTTACCTTTACTACTGGTTTGCGACGGGAGTGCACATGCGCTGCTGCGCATGCACAGATCATCCATTATGATGTGTGGGTGGGTGGAGCGTCCAGCTGCTTTTACTATCGGTTCGCAAGAACTGGACAGAACCGGGAGGAACCCACCACTGCTTCACAAGTCTAAAAGAAAATTTAAGTAGGATCATAAGCACAGTCGGGATTTCACTTAGTGACCACTTAGTTTAATGACTGAGTTACTGGTACCAATTGTAGTCACTAAATAAGGACTATATGAAATGTAGCCTATCCATTAATCCATCCATCTATCTATCTATCTATCTATCTATCTATCTATCTATCTATCTATCTATCTTTGGACACAAATCTGGCACCAGCAAGTACCCTGTTCAAACTCCCCTGGACATCTGTCCTGGGACAAGGAATTACAAAGGGTAATTACATTCCTAAACAGCTAAGCTCAAATTCATTAGACAAGAGGGCACCATTTCCCATGGATTAAACATAGATCAAGATTTATCAGATGACACATGTTCACTCTATTTAGGGCTGGAATGTCTGTGTTACACCTAACTGCTACCTACCCCCTCATCTTTTTCTTTACCATTTCTGCCTCCCACAACAATATAAATTATCCCTTTCCCAGAATACTAAACTAGAACTTGTTCTTTTATTGCTGTTTGAAGATGTCACAAAAACTCTTGGCTGTTTCTGCTGGGATAATCTGGCATAGCTATTGTCTTGGAGGCAACAATTTTTGGTATTGCATGTATTTGTTGTCAATAAGTTTTGACATCTGTTTGTTATTAATAAATCTTTGTGTCTCTGAAAATTTTTGCCATTTTATTTTCCACCCCACAACTTTGCCTATTCAAATTAGTTCTCTCACAAAATTGCATTCCATAGATCCAATTAAATCAACCATAGGTCACAAATGCTTCTGGGATACTAAAGTCTTCAGGTGAACTAAGGGGAAATGTGCTGCATTTGTCTGTACTCAAATTCAGATGTAGCCAATTTTCATTGACAACAAAACCAAATATCTCCTTGTTTGAAAGTGCATTTTCTGCTACTAATAGAGCTATTGCATGATCAAAGAGCATCTCACACTGCTGTTCACCGGAATCAATTCATAATTTAGCTGTAATCCATCAAGTGCTAAAGACTCACATAGGGAGCAATAGCAATAGCACTTAGACTTATATACTACTTCACAGTGTTTTACAGGCCTCTCTCTAAGTGGTTTACAGAGTCAGCATATTGTCCCCAACAACTTGGGTCCACATTTTACCTATCTCGGAAGGATGGAAGGCTGAGTCAATCTTGAGCCTGGTGAGATCTGGCAGCCAATGCATCTCGTGCAGCAGAGTATTAAACAAAAATATATATTCTGTTGTATTTTATACCATTAAAAAAAAACTGTTGAAAACTGTTTTTCAGGGCAAGTGATATAAGAAACATTTAGAATTAAGCTGTCCCAAAGAATTGATTAATGGAACAAGTCGGCTTTTTTCGAAATCATAATTTTAGCCCATCCAACTTTATTTACTGAGAGATCTGTTTCAAGGGATTACAAACTGCCCAACAAAAAAAATTAAAACCATCAGTAAAATGAAATCAGAAAGAAAGATCTGGATATTTCAGTATAGCTTGGGAAAGATCATGCCAAGCAAGGGAGCGGCCAATTTTAATTCAGATCTCATTTTTCACGGACTTAAGCAATAAAGGCACCGCAAAAGACTAGTTGCCTCTTTTTAAAAGCAAGATAAACTGTTCGTTCTAACTTTGCAGGGCAGGTAGAAATTAGCGGATGTGATATTTGATCCCGGATAAATGTAATTCATAAGATTCTTGGAGGAAAAGCAGCCCATCAAGCTTTGCAGAAAACTCAGGAGTGCCTAGCTAGTTCTTTTCCATTTCATTTCACACCTTGGCCTGGTCGTTCCCCCACTCCCCACCACCTTCTGCTATTTTTCACTGAGCCTTTGCTAAAGTGGTGCAGACCCAAGGGAGTCATGGGGGAAAGGCTGTATACTACAGCACATTGCCTCCTTCCCCATCTATTTCCTGGAATAATAGTTCCCAATTAGCAGAGAACAAAGCACCTTGTGACTTATGACATAATGCCAATTATGACTCTAGGGAGAAGAATCTATGAAGCAGAGGCCACGGGGAATGGGTTTGCTTCAGCACAGAATGAGAGTAGACAGATAAATTGAGCACGGTTTCCCATCTCCCTAATACCCACAATTGAGGCTCTTCAAATCTCAGCGGTAAATTGGCAGTGGGTTGGCATCACTTTAGAACATCCAGCAGGGAGTCCCAGTTTTCTGATTCTCTCCCTAGAAATGTATCCAGCACATTTTAATATAGCTGCGAGAGACACTTACATGGTATACGGAATAAACTGTATCCCTACACATATAATAGCAGTTCAATTTTTACTATAATATGGTAGGATACACACAGAAGTGGATAATATCAATCATTTAGCAGTATTTGCAGATTCTAGTTCTATAACTTATTACAAAGTACAATGCTATGGAAATTATACACCACAGGGTTATTTTCTTTATGGCTGGCAAAAAAAAAAAAAGTACTGGTGATCCAATCCAGATAGTTTGTACCATAAACTGGTTTCATTGATGAGCTAACACAGTTATAAATGCACTTAAGAGTTCAGTTATAAATGAAATGTTGAAACTTTTACAATAAGATTTTTGAATTAAATATAAAGTAGAAATAGGTTAACATGGGAAATAGATCTCTTCGTTTACATCTTAGTAGCACAGATAAATAATTTTATGATTTTGAAAACTGGATGCTAGAAGCAACTAAAATTTTAAATAGAGGAAAGATGGGTAGGCCTGTATTATAAAAGAGACTGCTGATGCATGGACTCAGAAACAAGTAGCCACATGTTGTGGCCCGTACGCGGCCTGTGTAGCTAGTAGCTGATTCATACAGTGAGGAGGCTGATGTGGTGCTGCACCAGCAGCCTGTGCAGCTGGCACTTGAGTCAGACAATGAGGAGACTGGAGAAGATGTGGTGCCAGAGGCAGGGATTCAGCCAGGGCCTTCAGAACCTCCAGAAGCTCCCTTAAGTGAAGAGGACGAAGAGGAGGAGCCTCTCCTAGATGCATGCATGCGCAGAGCTGCCAAAAGGCAGGAGTGGCTCCTCAGGAGGAGGTCTCCTCAAGAGTAAGGCTTGGGGCTAATTGGCCATTCCCTTAGCCTATTTAAGGAGGAAGGCCGACTGAAGCAATTTGCAGGGAACAACTTAGTTCACATACCTTCTTGTCTTTTCTTGCTTATCTTATCAGCTTCCTGCAAATTGCTTCTGGGCATTCTGCCAACCATAGTAAGCTTTCAGTTATTATTCTTTGAATTCTTGGCGGCTGTTAATGCAGTTAATTAACAGCCGTTGTTGTAAGATACTGGTTTATTTAGTAAACTAAGGTTTGTACAGACTTTGTGTGTGCTGCGTTCTTTGGGTCTGTAGCTGGGGCAGAACACCACAATATCAACAATGCCAGTAATGATGTCTGCTTCTATAAATAGGCAACATCCAAAAGATGTCATTGAAGAAATGTCACATGTAGAACAAAGTTTGACTAACAAGATAATGAAGGAATTGAAGGTGGATTTACAACTGTCAGACCAAGATAAAGCTTTAGAAAAAAGATGTTTCACTGAATCTACAAAAGAAATTGGCTGAGGTTTTAAAATTTAAAATGACAAACCAAGAGGGTAACCTGAATATTTTTTTCCTACTGGATTTACAAAAGAGTCTGTTAAAGTCTTGAAGAACTGTATGTGATGGGGAAAAGAAGTGAAGAAAACTCACTACAACATTTCATTAAAGATTAAGATTGTTAAAAGTAAAAGGAAGGAATATAAAATCAATTTATTTGATCGAGGGTAAAAACAAGATATGTTGCTATTTCTGGTTACCCTTTATGGATGTTCTACTGGTACCAGGACTGAAAAGATGATGTTTTATGAATTATTTATAGATAAGAGAAGGGATATGGGATAATAAAGATAAATGTTTATAGCAACTCTAAAGGGTGAAGAGTTATTAAATTTATTTATATTGCGATGAAGTTGGAAGTCACTTCTTTATATATTTTTCTTTATTATATTTTCACTTTTCTATATCTTCTCTTTTCCTTTTCTTTCTTTTTTTGCCCTTTTAACATTTTTCTATTCTCTTTCTTCAAATTTAGTTTGCAATAGATTTTACTATTATAATAAAAATTCTTAGTAAAAATTATACATACAGTTTTTCTTTATAGAAATGTGCATAGACACAGTATAGTATGGTAACACCAGCCACTGCATATAATAAAACATCAACACAAATTATTGACTTGAAAATAATAGTAAATAGTAATATAACCATCACCGTAGTTTGTGAAAAACAGTATGTACTTATCTGAAAAGTTCCTCTTGCTCTTCCCATCCTATGACATCTCTACATATTTTAACTGTAAAATGGTTAAATCTTAGCTGAGACACACCATTAGCATAGCCTCATGATAAGATTATAGCAGGGAAGTGACTGAAAGAACACAGGGCAGAAGGTGTTCAGGATTTCAAATGGGAAGAGGGGACATAGTTCCCATGCAATCTTTCCTTGTTGCTGTGCCATTGTGACTGACAGTGTCAAGACAGCAGGGAGTTAAAAGGAAGCTATCATAAAAATCAGGACACAAGAGCAAAATTTGTCCACATCTGGGATGAAAGCTGACAACTAAGGTCTTTTATGATAGTTCATAACTTTTCACTCATTTTTAAGAGAGACCTACAGTCAGTATTCAGACATTTATTTAATAGGTGAACTTATAGCAGCTGTAAATAATAGCTGTGTAATAGCATATTGTACTCCATTGTGCTAGGCTTACATACATAGTTTAGCACTTTGTCATTACAAAAGATTCAAGCCATAACACCAATACTAATTTATGACAAATCATTAAAGTTAGAGCCTTGGTAGTACAGTGGTCTAAAGCACCCTGTTATTAAGACCAGCTGCCTGCAATTACTGCAGGTTCGAATCTCGCCCGGCTCAAGGTTGACTCAGCCTTCCATCCTTTCTAAGGTAGGTAAATAGAGGACCCAGTTGTGGGGGCAATAAGCTGACTTTGTATAAATATACAAAGGGATGAAGGCTATTGCTTAGCACATTGTAAGCCACCCTGAGTCTCCGGAGAAGGGTGGCATATAAATCAAATTAAAAAAAAAAGTTTATCCATACAGTTTTGATGTTTATATTGTGCCATTTTAGGATTTCCTTTTGCTAAGATAACATTACAGAATTCATAGGAGAATTGTTGAATTTGTGAATGTTTAGCACTGTGGTTGCAGAAGGCTCCTTTTAAAAATCCCAAACTGAGATTTCATGGCTAGGACATCCTCAGGGAGCAGGGAAATAAGAACTTTAAAAAAAAAATCTTATAAAATGAGCTAGCATGGAAATTAATAAAAAGAGGAGGAACAGAAATGAAGGCCATTTATATTACAGATATCTTTCATGCTGCTGTCATGCTGCGCTCATTGCAGGAGAACACTCTCTGAATGAAAAATCAGGAAGAGTTTGGGTTTTTTGTTTTTTTTTGGGAGATGGAGGAAATTCTGCATTTAATAAGACATGGGAAGGAAACTCAGTTCTGTACTCCGAAAGACCAGCCAATATTAACTAATTGTTCTTTTTTTTCAGCTGGTTTGGCTTTCTGTTTGGCTACCAAACCCAAAACAGCCTTTTCAAAATACATAATGCAGAGCCTGGTTATTTTTGCATTCAGCTACTGGCCTCAAGAGCCAGAGGTGTAGAATCCTCCTCTTTTCAGACCCAGCAGGAGAGTGGAAAAGAACAGATGGGAATCAACTGGAAGCTGGCATTAATACAGGAGAAAGAAATAACTACGGAGTGAAGACAGAAAGAGGGCAATATTTCTTCAGTAATAAATTGCCTTTATTGTCCCCAATTTGAAGACATCTCCTCAGAGTGTCTCACCTGAAGAATCACTCTTTATTATTGTTGTGACACATGACACACTTAGGGTGCTTTTTCAGGTTTTTCCTATTACACACCTCTCATAGCCTTCACACTCTGTCATTAATTGGTGAAGAATAATTTCCCAATCACAAGGGTAAGGAAGAACCTCCTTATCAGAGACTGCAGTCTCTTAAGGGATAACCTTCTTCAGTTATACATATCTTCTCCTTATAATACCCAATTATAGAAGGATAAGGTGCTGCATTTAAACAACAAGCCTCCAGGTTTTGAAGTTCCTGGAGTTCAAGGAGGCCTTGTTAGCAGCTGACTATTTTGGGGACAACTACATCTTTTAATTACCAAAAATAAGTGATCTTATAGTGCCACTTTGTAAAGCTTTACCAATACACTCATTTCTGAATATACATACTCTCAAAGTAATGAGTATCATTTATACCAAGTACTGTAGTATGTTACTTTAAAATCAATCTATAATTAAACCCATAGCAATTTGGGATATGAATAGGAAACAATGCCCTGAGAGAGGCAGTATTGTAATCTTATATGAATAAAATAAAACAAACCAAAAACAAAATAGAAAAAGGCATGGAGAGATTGGATATTATCTCCCACATTCCTAGCTACCACGGTTAATAGCTAAGGATTCTGAAAACAGAAATCTTATGGCAGATATTCCATGCCACTGCTTCTCTCAACAACCACAATCCCAGCACTCCCAGTTGTGGTTATTAAACAATCTAATGGTTGTTAAGCAGATTGAGAAAAAGAACTACCTGCCAAGTTCAGTTCCCCTCTGTGCATGGAAGAGAATTGCTCTAGGGGGTTGTAGGAATGGAGCTTAGACCTTTGAAGAAGTTAAGGACCTCTTGGTGTGCAGCTCTTTTAGCCAGCCCACAGAGATGAGACGCAGTTGTCTCAGCAGGCGGCAGCAACTTGCAATCTTTCCTGTTGGCTTCCCCATTGACTTGCTGGGGAAGGCAGCAGAGAAGATTGCAAATGGCAAACACATTTTCGTGAGGTGCTGGCAACTGACAATAAGTGGAAACAGATAGTCAAGCACCCAGATTGTGATCGTATGACCATGGTGGGGCATTTTATGACAGCTGGAGGTGTGGGACATAAAGCACCATTTCCGAAGTCGTTGTAACTTCAAACAGTCGTTAAACGCCCTGTCATAAGTCAAGGACTACCTATAGCTTGTGGCAATTATTCCTACTATCATATAAGCTGGTTATACTCTCAATTAAAGTTAACTCAAGATTTTAAACCGCTTATATTAAATTAGCTATATTACTTTTGTCATCCATAATGCCATAATGTATAAGTTTGCACATTATCTTAAGCCAAAATCAAGTCACATTATGAAGTAACATTCTTTGTTGGATGCTAAGCAACAGAGTTAATTTCTTTTCAGATCAATAGTAAAAACTTATTTAAAGATTTAGGGAACAATTTATTCACCAAATAGGAAGATTCCATAATCATTTCTAGTATAAGTGCTACACTGGTTTATATATATATAGGTTGCAAAGGACTATGGTTGTAACTTTGAACAGTCACTAAGCAACCAGTTGTAAGTTGAGAACCATCTGTATTCTTCTTTGATTAGAGCACAACAACTTATCTCCATAATTTTGGCTCATAGACACCTCTTTAATAGTTCTAAAGCAGGGGTGTCAAACTCAAGACCCAGGAGCCAGATCTGGCCACAGGGTGCTTAGATCTGGCCCGTGGGGCCACCCTGAAACAGTGAAGGACCGGCCTACAGTGCCTCTGCCAATGAAAATGGAGCTCAGGAGGGCTGTGTGCAGCCCTCCCGTGCTTCTTTTTCACTGGCAGAGAGTTGCAGGAGGCCGTCACAGCCAGAAACAGAGCTCGGGAGCCTGTTTTTGCTGGCAGAGCGCTTGAGCCACCACGGGTGCCCCTGACACGAGTGACATTGAGCTGGCCATGCCCATCCTGGCCACGCCCCCCCAGCCCCCCCAAGGTCAAACACAACCCTGATGTGGCTCTCAATGAAATCGAGTTTGACACCCCTGTTCTAGAAGAATACATCCCCATGGCACAGACTCTCTGTCACTCCCAACTCGTAGCTAAGGCCAATTCATTCCAAGTTATTCTGATCCAATGTGAAAAGAATGTTTTCCATCTCTGCAAGTCCACTTCTTTCTCTCTGGTTGCTGCTGACTTCCCTGCAGACCATTTTGGCTTGTGCTGCTGGAATGACATGACACCAGATCGCTAGAGACAGCTGTAGTCCAGGAGCTCAATAAAGCATACTGCTTGTCAGACATACGTAGAAACAAATCCCAGACGCCCAAGTCACTTTACAGACCATTGAAATGCCTCACAGAGCAATCTTTCATTCCAATGTTTGCTGAGCAACCAAAGATGGGTTGCTATAAAGAAGTCCTGGTCCACCTTTTTTTAGGATAAATACAGTAGACCAAGACTTCTGTGAAGTGACCTGCAGAACCACCTGTGTATCAGGCATTTGCTTCCACCCAAGCCTGACAAGCAGGTTGTATCCAGATGACGCTAGATACCAGCTATGTAAACAGAATAAATTATGTCTGCTTGCTTTCGCACCCATCACAGTTTGGAGGAAAGCATGTTAAAGTGACTGTCTTTAACGCCATTAAGGGTACAATCCTCATAACTCAGCAACTCAAGGATGGGACTTTGGTAGCATTCACAGATACTTGCAGCTTCTTATGACCCAAGAGCACCTTTAAAGAGGGTGATTAACCTGTATAATTTGCCAGAATACTTCTTTTAAAACAGAGACTGTGGGCAACGTCCCCCCCACAGCAAAAGCAACTATATGAATCAAGGTGTGTCTGTCTGTGCACCCGTGTGAATATAGAATAACCTCTGAACATCAGGAAAAAGTTTTTCTTCCATTTAAAATGGCTGCCTTAGAGTTATAGAGTTGTAGAGTTATAATATTTCAAACATCTCAGAGAATGTAATGATCACTTATAGAAATGCAAGAGGAAAATAAGTTGTGTGACCTTTGTCATCCCATATCCTGTAGGTCAGCATCGTTTACAACAACTGGGACAGTCTGTAACTGAACATTAGGCCTGCCAGTTGAACAGATGGATGGGGGGAAAGCCAGTGCAATACATCTTCCTGCTTTTCTCTCCTCAGTGCTCTCTGACATTCAAACTCATCTATTTCCTCACTGAGGCAAAAATAACATGTGATTTTCAACAGCTCTTCCATTGATGTGGAACCGCAAGTTGCTTCATTATATCATCTTAATGTTACAAGGAAACATGTAAATGACGAACAGCACCATGCAAAGGGTAAACAGCCAATTTCCCAACAGATTTGTGTTGTAGCAGATTGAGATCCAATACAGAACCTATTTCTTTTCATCTTCCAAATGTTTCAAGGAAGTTAACCTTTTGAGCAGGATGTGATGGCCAAAAGTGCACATTGTGCCCCACATGTTTGGGGGGGGGGGGTTATTTTCTTTTTTTCTTAAAGTAGAAAAAAAAATCCAGTCTCAAGAGATGGTCAGGCTCCAAAAGCCAAGGAAAACACACGGTAGTTCATTTGAGCAGATTTCTTTATAGACAGAATCTTGCCAAACAGAAGCAGACTATGACCTACATGAAACATACTTTCTTTCTTTCTCTCACACATAATATCTGAACTGAGTTGCCTCCATCCTGGGAATCCAGACTATATTCCATCACAACCATAGGAATGGCAAGAATATTTTTCCTAACCTTTTCACCATTTTTCCCCTGCAAGACTGAGGCAAAATGTTTCATCTATTCCTCCACAGACTAACAGAAAAATAGCAGGAAGGGAAAAAAGGCCTATTCCCTTCTGTTGCTACTTTATTGGAATTAACAGCGACGACTATTCTGATAAGAAAAGAAAAAGATCAAAAACTTGATATATATGACTGCAAGTAAGGTATAACTTAGATTTTAGAAGAGAAGGATGGAATTGCCATAGAAGGGACGTTGGCTTACCGTGATACGTTCCTTCTCGTAGTGTAAAATGGGAGGTGCCAGTCTGGGTTATTCCTTGCTCTAGCTCTATGTTCTGAGTTGAAACTTCTGAAGATCTGCCTCCCTGGTGACGTCTCTTCAGTTTGTGCCAACGAAGCCAAGGTGAATGGTACGCAGCCAAAGTGAACGGTACGCAGTCTGAAAGAGAGAAATAACATGCTCCACCAAGGGAGCCGGTCCAGGCAGCCACAGACAGGGTGGGGCTGGCACCTCCCATTTTACACTACGAGAAGGAACGTATCACGGTAAGCCAACGTCCCTTCTCCATAGTGTAGAAATGGGAGGTGCCAGTCTGGGATATACCAAAGACTGACCAGCCCTAAGGGAGGGAGCTGTCCTGGGCCGACGACCCCGGATCTTCAAGAACCCGCTGTAGTACTCGCCTCCCGAAGGCGGCCTCCGCCGAAGCAAAGGAGTCAAGTCTATAGTGACGGATGAAGGGAGTGGGGGAAGTCCACGTGGCCACCCGACAGATGTCTTCTACTGACGCCCGAGGAGCCCAGGCCGCAGTCGTGGCAGCACTGCGGGTGGAGTGGGCCGTAATCCCTTGTGGCACCGGGAGCGCTTGAAGCTCATATGCCGACGAGATACACGCCCGAAGCCAGCGTCCCACCGTGGAAGAGGTTACCCTGTGGCCAAGAGTCGACGGCTGAAAGGAGACAAAGAGCGCCTCCGACTTTCGGAAAGAAGCGGTCCTAAAAATGTAAATACGGAGGGCCCTCCTGACATCCAGGGTGTGCCAGGTCTGCTCCAAGGCGTGCCTAGGCCGAGGGCAGAAGTCCGGCAAGACCAACTCCTGCGCTCGGTGGAACAAGGAGTTGACCTTAGGAAGAAAGGCAGGGTCCAGCCGCAGGACCACCCTGTTGGGGTGAAAATACACAGGTCTTTCCGCACCGATAAGGCCGCCAACTCCGAATCTGTCGGGCAGACATGACGGCCACAAGGAAAGCAACCTTGCACGAGAGGAGGCCAAGACTAGCCTCCCTCAACGGTTCAAATGGTGCCTTTGTTAATGCCTGAAGAACCTTAGAGAGATCCCAAGTGGGATAACGGTGAAGAGGCGTAGGCTTTAAGTTAGTCGCTCCACGCAGAAAATTCTTCACCCTCGGGTGGTTAGCGAGGGAGCCCCATTTCCCAAAGGTCAGTACAGTGCCTAGCGCAGCCACCTGACGTCGTAGAGTGTTAGTGGAAAGTCCCATATCCAACCTGTCCTGAAGGAACTCGAGCACCTCCACCACAGATGCTGAGGTTGGACTCACATGTCTGGAGGCACACCACACTGCAAACCTGTTCCACGTGGCCTCGTAAATACGAGTGGTGGAGGGCCGCCTGGCCGCCTGCATAGTCTGAATGACCCTGGCCGGAAAGTTCTCCCTCCTCAGGAGCCCCCGCTCAACCTCCACACGGCTAACTGCAGTCACTGCAGGTCCGGGTGCTGCACCGGACCCTGGTGAAGGACGACTCTGTCCGGGGGAATCCGCCAGGGCCTGGCAACCAACAGATCAACCAGGTCGGCGAACCAAGGCCGCCTGGGCCAGTGCGGGGCCACTAACACCATCTCCGCCCCCTCCAACAACAACTTCCGAATGACGGCTGGGATCAGGGGAAGGGGAGGAAAAGCGTATAGAAGGCCCCTGGGCCACGGGGTCCGCAGAGCGTCCACCCCCGCCACTCCCAGGGCAGGAAATTGGGAGAAGAAAAGAGAAAGTTGTGAGTTCGTCGGAGAGGCGAAGAGGTCCACCACCGGGCGACTGAACCGGTCGACTATCTCCGCAAACAGGCCGGGATGGAGCTTCCACTCCGAGGGGTCCACAGTGGCTCGGCTCAGCCAGTCGGCCTCGACGTTGTCCGTCCCTGCAATGTGGTCCGCTGTCAGGGACAAAAGGTGAGTCTCTGCCCAGAGACAAAGGGCCTCCGCCTCTCGCATTAGAGTCCAGGAACGAGTCCCCCCTTGCCTGTTGACATGGGCTTTTGTCCATGTTGTATTGTCTGTGAGAAGGAGCACGTGCTGCCCCCTCACCTGTGGAAGAAAGAACTGGAGAGATAGACGGGCAGCTCGGAGCTCCAGCCAATTGAACTGGTGGGACAGCTCTAGGTGTGACCAGCGGCCCTGGGCCACCTGGGATCTGCAATGACCCCCCCAGCCCAGCAGGCTGGCATCTGACGTTACTACCACCCTGTGTGGTTCCCTGAAGTGACACCCCTTCTGGATGGCCTCTGACATCCACCAGGTCAGGGAACGTAGGACCCGCGGTGGGACTTGAACCCTGATCTTGGACGAGCTCGTTCCTGCCTTCTGAAAGGGGAGCAAGAACCACTGTAGTGGTCTCACATGAAACCTGGCCCAGGGAACAATGATCAGACAAGATATCATCTTCCCCAACAGGTGGGATAGCTGGTCTACCTGAACCATCTGGGACCCTTGAATGGAATGAATCAGGGCCCTTATACTGTCCTGTCTGTCCGGGGACAGGAAAACCTGCCCCGCTTGTGTGTCGATCAGGGCCCCTAGGTGAACGAACCTTGTGGAAGGAACCAGATGGCACTTTGCCAGATTCATCGAGAACCCATGGTCCCTCAATACCTGTATAGTAATGGCCAAGTCCTGTTCCACTCGCTGCTGGGAGGACGCCTGTAGGAGCAAATCGTCGAGATAACATTGAATTCTGATGGGAAGAGACCTGAGATACGCCGCCAAAACAGAAAGAACCTTGGTAAACGTCCGGGGGGCAGCGGCCAGCCCGAACGGCAGGGCAAGATAATGGAAGTGACGGCCTGAATAGCAAAACCTCAGGTATTGACGGCCGAATTGGAATATGGAAGTATGCTTCGGTCAAATCTATGGAGGCTAGAAAGTCTCCTCCCCTGATTCCCGCTAAGATGGAATGCAGGGAGTGCATTTTGAACCTCCGGTAAACGATGAACTCGTTCAGACCTTTTAAATTTAGAATTGCCCTCCACCCCCCCCGAGGCCCTTGGGATGACAAATAGGTTGGAATAGAACCCCCGCCCCCTTTGCCCCAGTGGAACCGGCTGAATGGCCCGAATATCCAACAAATGCTGGATAGCCGATTCCATGAGTCCCCCATTTGACCGGGTCTCCAGAAACGGGACAAGGGAGGAAACGCCTCGGAGGAGGTGAAAGGAATTCGAGGGAGAGCCCTGCTCTTACAGTCTCCCTCACCCAATTGTCTGTTGTCAGGTCATCCCAGCGGTCCGCAAACAGACCGAGCCTGCCCCCAATAGGGGCCAGAGACGGACAGTCACTTAGCCCTCCTAGCCCGTCTGCCTCCGGAGCCCCTGAAGGGCTTGTTGGGTGGCTGCTGGCGACCACGGTGGAAGGCTGAACTGTCTGCCTGGTAACCAGGTCTAAAGAAATGGAAAGGCCGTTGTTGACAGGGAAAGCTTGGCCCGGCTCCCCCCTGGCGGAAGGAGGGCCGCCTATAGTAAGGGAACGGACGGGAATCCGCTCGCCTGCTCTGGGACGGGAGAATCTTTCTCTTATCCCTCGTCTCTATGAGTAGGGGATCTAATACTCGGCCAAAAAGGAACCCCCCTTCAAAGGGAGCGGAAGCCAACTTCCACTTGTTCTTCCCGTCCATTCGCCAATGACGTAGCCAAAGCATACGTCTAGCTGTTACTGACGAAGCCATGGCCCTGGCCGAGAACCTGGCAGCAGCCAAGGTAGCATCCGCCATATATTCAGCTGCTGCCAAAATCTTTGAAATGTCTTGGTGGGCCTGAACATCATCTGGCGCCAAATGACCCTGCAGCTGACGAAGCCATCTGACCGACGCCCTGGTGAGAAAAGATGCAGCAGAAGAAGCTCTCACAGCCCAGGCATCCGCCTGGTGCGCGCAACGAAGTGCCGTCTCCTCTTGCCTATCCTCATCCTTCAAGGCGTCCTCTGCATCAGGTGGTAAAACAGAAGAAGAGGTGAGAGCTGCCACCAGAGTGTCTGCCTTGGGAACCTCCAACAAGTTAATCATGTCCGCATCAACCGTAGACATCTGGGTGTCGAGACCAGAGGCCCTGGAAGGTAAAGCTGGGGCCACCCACTGCCTATGAATCATGTCCAGGAACATCCCCGGGATAGGGATGGTATCTGCCTCCACAGCCTGCTCAGTGAAAAGATTCATCCTGCTCTCCAGTACCCCCAGAACCAGAGAGAGCTGGATCAGGGCCCAAGCGAGCAGTGGCCCTGGCCTTTGCGAGAAGGGGCTTCAAAAGGGCTGGAATAAATAACCCTTTGAATGCAGGCCTAGGTGTTTGGACCTGATCCCCATCAGATATCTCCCCTTCCTCCAGATAGTCTTCTACATAGTCAGCTAATTCAGAAGGGGAAGGTGAAATCAGCCCCTGGTAGTCCTCCGGGGGATCATAACCTTGAGTCTCAGCCTCAGGCCTAAAAGCGTACATTTGTGCAAAAGCCTGCGATTGGAGCTGCATGCCTTCTGCGATGCCGTCTAATTACCTGCGCTACCCAAGCCTTCATAAAGGTAGAAACATCTGGTTCCCCCCCCTCACCCTGGCAAAGGCCAGCCGCAGTGGGGGTAAAGGTAGCTTCAGGATGTCTACTGGACCCAGAAGGCCCCGGGATCGGCTGAGGCTCAGACTGCATCTCTGGAGACCACTGACTAGAAGGCCCAGCTACAACAGTAGAAAGCCCAGGCTGAGAAACTGCAGAATGTACAGTCTGAAGAGCAGCAGTTTCCACACCTTGACCAGATAGAGGCTGAGCAGACACAGAAGCGTGAGAGGAATCTGTAGATGCATTAAAAGCAGCGGCCTTTGCAAATTCTCTGTCCAAGGCACGTTGTCTAACTCGGGCAGTCTTTTCCTCGGCCTTGGAACGCCCTGAGCGAGCCCTGGCCCTGGCCCTGATTTTGTTAGCTGCAGCAACACTGACCATTCGAGGCCTGGAAGTAGCTCTGCCTCTGATAAGATAAGACCAGGAACCCTCAGCAGAAAGGGATGCTTGCCTATCAGTATCCCCCATAATTCTAAAGTCTATTGTCCAGTCCAGAAATCCACAGAGAAGGGCAAAGTCTTCCCAACCGGAGAGGGAAGGGAATTATACTGGCCTGACAAAATGGCTGCCGTTGCAGACAAAATGGCCGCCTCCAACAGCCACAGTTCAAAGAAGACCGTCTTCGGGGGTGATCAAAAGACCGCAGATCAGGCCGCTAAGCAAGCCTGCAGACAAATTCAGACTTTGTGCCGGACAATGTCCAGATGCCCTCTGCCAATCAGGAATCACCAGCTCTGTGCCCAGAAAGGCCGGGGAAACAAGGCCGCCCGTGCAAATGGCCGCCAAAATTTTGCGCGGGAACGAAGGCCGCCGCGACTTACACCCAGCTCAAAGTGCCTGGCGCCGCCCCTCCGATCGTAGCAATGCAGCCAGGCACAGATAATAACCAAAAAGCAGCGCCCAGGCTGAAATAGGCTGGCGCGACTGCAAACGGCCCCCAAACGGCTAGAAATAGACAAAAAAAGGCCGCTGCGCCTCTCAGCTGAGCAGCGGTGATGAAAGGGACGCCGCGGCAAGCCGAAACGGCGCGCGCGTCCCCTGGCTCCAAACGCAGCCTCCTGCAGGCCGAAGAAGCAATTCTAAGGGTCCGGGGCGAAAGCCAGCCGGATAGCCCCCTCAGAGCATTAAAGGTGTAGGGGAGGTTGGGGGGAGAGCAACAGCCACCCCCCCCACACACTCAATCCAGAAGCGGAGAGATTCCCCCTGGCCTACCTGCTATTTCTGCCAGTCACAGCTACAATATAGTAGTAGAGAAAAACAAAAAAGGGGGAAATAACAAAGTCCAGGGAATAATTTATAATTAAATAAATCCAACTCAAAGCTCAGGAGCTTAAGGTTGCAACCATGAGCTAGTGCTGAGTTGAAACAAACTGGAGAGACGTCACCAGGGAGGCGGATCTTCAGAAGTTTCAACTCAGAACATAGAGCTAGAGCAAGGAATAACCCAGACTGGCACCTCCCATTTCTACACTATGGAGAATAGCTTTGCTTCACACTTCAACTATGGTACTGGGGGATTTTTAAACTGTGTAACAAGTTTTCTAATGACACCAATACAGCCATAGGGAAACCTGTGGCATCTCATTATGACATGAGGATCAATTTACTTTTGTAATAATTTTTTAAAAAATCTAGGCAAATGTTGGAGCTCTCTCAGAGGGTGTGATTTTTTCCTTTCAGCAGAGATTAACTATCTCTTCTGGTCCTCAGAAATAATTTTCAAACTCATAAGATAGTGTTCTACAAATTTGGGCTAAAACTGAAGTTCCAACATGTCCCACTCCTGCAAGTAACCAAGACAGCTGGAGACATAGAAGATAAACCACAGATATTGATCCTTAGGCTATTCGAGGACACCACAGGGGAAGCAGGACACTGGTGATGTTTATGATAAGCATGGGAGTTTGCCACATGATCTCTGCCACATCCTCTCAAATAGATGAATAGCTGAGAGGTTAGTATAAGTCATTCTGCAAATTTAGAAGGAAAGCAACACCAGAGTAAGTACCATAGGCCACTTTGACCAATTTCTAATATAGCCAAACCTGGGGGGAAAAAATCACTTCCATAAGTTTTGTTTTCGATCAATCTTATTTCAGTGTTGGGTTGTTGTTTTTTTTCCAGCTTCACAACTGGACCTACAATCTTCTTTTACAAAGATCTACCCATTTCACTGACTGTTGAAGATATGCTGTGTGGTACCCCTCTTTTATGTGCTATTCCTATGGGCCAGTTCATTAAAATTCCCCTAATGGCTACGTCTCCTTAGCAAGATGTCTCTTTGATACATCAATCAAACAGATCCACAGGGTCAAGCCTGCAGGTGACCTGCTCAGCTTTGACTGTCCATGATGGCATATTCATTGACAAGGCAGAGAACAGCACATTGGAGAGGAATTAAAAATTCATGAGGCAGCAGCAGGTTAGAACTGAAGGCACATGGCAAAATGTGTCTCTGTTACTAAAGAGTTTAAGCAACATACTTCTATCCCAATTTACAGTATCCTCCAATATCTGTCATGAATACTTTTCTATCTTCCTTTCAAAGTTCCTATTTCTTATTAAGTTGCCTATCTAACGTAATATATACCATATATAACATATATTAAGTTGTCTGATATTCCCAACACTTTTTTCTTTTCTTTTTTTCATGCCACATAAAAATCATTAGCTATTATTTGATCCTGCAGGCATTCTTACATTTTGCAAGCTTTTCATACTTTTTAGCCCATAGGCTTTCAAACATCTACCAATAATAAGTAGCTCCTGTGTGTTCTTCTTTTAGAAGTCATTCCTATTTACTTAAATGTGATTTATTTTCCAGTAAGCATGCCTTTAAGTATAATGTTTTGTTTCACACATATACGTCAATTTAATCAGAAATATGTCCCACTGAGTTCAAAGAAAGCACATTCTCATCCAGAGAAATGTGTGCAGTGGAACATCTTTCCATATATTTATTGTATGTATCATACTGCAGGCTAATTTCCAGATGGGAATACCAGGATTTAAGCTTTTGGGCCAGTGTTTCTGTCTGTCCCAATTATACCTTTTCCCCATCTCAACTATTGTAATTAACACCACCCTCTAAAAAAACAAATTTATTTTAGGCCAAAGAGCTCCCTTTAATTTCAGCTTTGCATATTCTTTTTCTTATTCTTTTCCTTCCTTCCTTCCTTCCTCCTTAATTCAAAACCTACTCTGCTTTTCTGCTCAGTAAGCACTAATTTAGAGATTTATTCTTTGTTAATAATCAGATCTTTGATGCTTATGATTTAATTTAATTTATTTCACAAATAGCAATTTTACCAAACATCTGGCATTCACACATACTGAGGAGTAACAACTTTATCTCTTAGTCCCATAGCAAGAGAGTCCTATATTTCCTAAAGTGAGGCAACATTTTATCTGGGGCATAAAATGGACCACATGGAACACTCCAGCATCAGACAAAAGCTGCTACTCTAAAGGGAACGGTCAGATTATACAGAAATTGAGATTCAGAATATAAAGGATGGTTTATGAAAGAACCGGCCTAATGCAATTGTTACAGTTTTAGACTAGGACTGGAAAGACTCAACTTCATACTCTCTCAGCCCAATATATATCGCACAGTTGTTGTAGGGAAAGACTCAGAGGACGTAATGGTATGCATCTTGGCAAAATGTTCTGAAAGAATCTATATTCTATATCTAAACCAAAATTATATTTTATGCTTTACTTGAGCCCACCTTTATTCCGCCCTATGAACTCCAAGCATTACAGAACAATAAGGACCCTCAAAACAGGTAGTCCTTGACTTACGACCACAACTGAGCCCAAAATTTCCATTGCTAAACAAGACAGTTGTTAAGTGAATAATGTCCCATTTTACAATCTTTCTTGACACAGTTGTGATTAGTAACACAGCTGTTAAGTGAATCTGGATTCCCCATTGACTTTGCTTGTCAGAAGGTCACAAAAGATGAACACATGACTCCGGGACACTGCAACTATCATAAATATGAGACAGTTGCCAAGCACCTGAATTTTGATAACACGACCATGGAGATGCTGCAACGGTTGTAAGTGTAAAAAAAGGTCACAAGTCACTTTTTTTTTCAGTGCCGCTGTAACTTCGAATGGTCACTAAATGAACTGTTGTATTTCAAAGACCGCCTATATAAGCAAAGGAAGTACTGCCATTAGGCAAGGCAACATGGTTTTATTCAGATGCATATTTGGGACACAACTAAATAGTTGCAAAGGATCTGTTGTTGAGAAAATTTTATGTTCAGCAACATAAAAGAGTAAGTGGTAGACTCCTAAGAATGTTTCAGTTTGGATTCCAACCCACCCGTAGGGTGGAGATGACACTTGACAGAATAAGAAATGATAGGATGATTGTTTTAAATTAAGGACAGATGGCAACATTAGTAATGCTGGACCTCACAAACTATTCAGCAGCATTGAAAATGGGCTGCTCCTTGAGACCTGAGGGATGCTGGGTTGAGGAAGGGTGAAGAGAAGGAGGGGAACCACAGCTGCTAATATCATACGTACATACGGGGCAAAGGGGACGGGAGAAAAGCATTTGTATTACTGTCAGTTGACAGGGCTTTGGCTTGAATACAGATAAATTGACAATCAATTCTCTCCAAATCGCCAACAAATTAGCTTACCACAGCATCAAATTACAAATTTCAGCAATGCTACTTCAAATAATCACAGTGATATTTAGGCTTGGAGTGATATTATTAACCTCAAAGCACTGCCCATAATATTTTCAAGTTTGTACTAAGCAATCTTGCTGATAGTGCCTTAGTCTGTGTCCTGCTAATCTAAAATACAAGCTTCTAATTTTTTTTCCAAAAGAAAGAGCACAAAACAGAATTAGAGTAAATAACCATTCCATGCCTGAGTCAATAGACCTGGCTAGGCTAAAAGGGCATTGTAAAAAATCTGCACTTATTAATTGTAATGAGGAACTTGTTCTTAAATAATTCATTGCTGTTATCAGGTATTACAGTAACAAGAGTTCAGCAAGACATTGCTTCAAGAAACCACACCATGCTATGTTCAAAAGTCACAGGACAAAAAATAAATTAAAAAAAAGTGTTCATTATACTGGATGTGTTTTCCCATGCGTGGTCACAATAGACCAAGTTGTAAGTAGATGCTAATATACCAGCCAACTGGTCTAACAAGTGTTCGTTCTAGTTTGCAAAATGTTTCTTAAAGGCCATTCTTTTCTCCCAAGTAATCCTCCAAGCAACATGGAGAAATAATTCTGCAGTGGGGAAAATAGGAATTTCTAGCAGAGAACATACAACATCCACACCAGAGGTGGGTTGCACATATACTTACCACTGGTTCGCCCCGGACGTGCCTTCCGCACATGCGCCTGGCCTCGAAAACATGGCTAAATAGGACAGTATTATGCCGGGGCAGGTGGGCAGGGTAGGGGCGGGGGCCCCTACCGGTTCGCACCAGCTGAATACCACCACTGATCCACACTATTATGTTTACTGAACACTACAGTTGGAAGAAGTTAACACAGATCTTATTGGGAAAACGGTATGAAAGCTTCATCGTGAAATCAGAAGCTACGTGTTTCTCACTGTTTTCACTCTCAGCTTTTGTACTGAATAAGAGCTGGAATAAGAGCCTATTTAGGTCAGTGAATTTAATCCCCTGCCCAGTGTTGGAATCCAAATGAAAGGATCTATGTCAGGCGACTGTCCAAACTCTCCTTGATCTCCATTGAAGGGAGGATAATATCAGAATAAATAATATGGACTATAAATATCCATGTTTTTCATCAAACTGGATAACAAAAGAAACATTCCATAGGGAGCCTTCTATTAAATCTTCTTCAAAAAGGTTTGGAGATAAGGTGGACCACAGAAAGTGGCAAATAGTGAAACCATAAAAATGACAAGGAATGCAGATGCTACACAAGAACTGCGTAAAAACATTAACAGTTTTTGATGAATAGTGAAATTAAATGTTTAAAAAATGGTAGCCGTAGTTATAGAAATACTAGATTAAACATAGACATTCAAATTCTTAACACATTTGAGAAAAGTCTTATTAGCACTAAAGATTCCACAATTAACTGAAAGTTATAAAGAATATTTCTATTCAATGATCTGATGCTATAAGTATAATTAACTAGAAGAGATTAGTCAAAATTGGGCACACACAAGTTTCTTTCACGTCGAGCTCATCACATCTACTGCTTTCAAGGACAGGCCCATGTATTTTCCATGGTTATTTTATATTAATCAATGTCAGCTCCTGAAGCTCAGTAATCAGATCCACCCACATTTAATATTTGAAACTACTCACGTAGAAGAGATTAATTAGGTAGTCAAGTTAAGGCAGAGGGGTATTTATCTGGGTCTTCCTCAATGGAAATCAATACTACCTTCCTTCCCTTGCCTCAAGCTATTAATTGCCTTTTCCAAGAGGAAAAAAAAAGCCACAAAAGGGGAGGCATATAATTTTTCTAAAAAAGAAGAATATGGAGCAAAATATTAATGTTATCTTCTCAATATTGTTATTACATTCCAATATTTTGCTGTTTTAAATGGAGGGGGAAAACCCCATGTACAAAGCGATTGTCAAAGATCTCACATGTGTCAGATGAAAGCGACCAAAACCAGTTGTGAATAGTCTCAAACAGAAGATTGATTGCTTCTCACCTATGTTACAAGAATCGCACCAGACTGATTCTATTCCCTTGGGAATGGTAGGATAAAGTTTCAAGGATTCTGGGGGAGGCCCAGCCTGTACCACTTTCTGCAGTAAAAAGAATCCAAATTCGGCTCTCTCTTAACATCTCCTTCCAGTCTAGCTGGAGATTCCACAACACATGTCATATTCATCTTTTCCTCCTTTGCGGCCACTCATTCTTCCTTCCTGGAAACTCACTCAAATTTTCCATCTCTTCAAAAATGGATGAAGGTGAAACAGCCTAAAATTGTGCTATGGGATTCTTAATAAGCAGGTCTTTAAAACAGATATAGACATAGGCTGAAATACCTGTTCGGAAATCTATCCTGGTATCCCCCAAAGAACCCCTTATATTCCATGCCAAGACACTTTATGTGACTGGGCTAATTGGTCAAGATGTCAGTTGCAGACCAACACTGGAGGATATCATGTTGGGGAAGGCTGGTTTATATCATAGTTTCAATTAAGATAAAGATGAAATGCTTAATCTTTTGCTGCTAAGAAGGAAGTGTTGTTGGGGGGGCAACCAGTGGAATCTCTGATGTTTTATGAAGTACTTCTCAGACATACTGGTCCATTTTATTCTCTTCCAGGTTAATATATGTACACTTGCATACTGCACTTTCATAGTTGGTGCTCTGTGGTCTACACAGAGAATAATATATCTTATGCTTTTTGCAAAAAAAAAGGCACTTCTTCAAAATAACAAAACTACTAGGAAAAATATTGTGAGTTCTCAACTGAAATCAAAAGATGAAGCTAGCATTTATAACAACAAAGATAATTTAAGGTGCTTTCCCTAATGGAATTATAACCCAGAGCAGAGCACAAAAAAGAAATTTGTACTGTACCACCAACATAATATTTTGTAAATCCAGAAAGAGTCTTTCTGATTAATGCCCATCATGACCAGATGTGGAATTCATTCCATTTATTTTCTCAGATAACAATTCTCTTTTATCCTAGGAATCCGCAGCAACATTAAGCCCTTAGTGTTTTACATACCATTTTACAAGGCAATGAACTTCCTACCAGGCATTTCTACCAAGATGTAATGCTTTATACAATTCAAATTGTTTCTCTGGCAGGAAATCATCAATAATTTACAGCATGCCTCCTGAGCAATAAGGCTCAACTCCTCCATAATGAGCATCTGGACGCTATAAAATGAATTAATGGTTTGGAAAAAAACAGAGAATAGCCTTTTTAGTAGCTGCACAACACTAACACCAGGAATTTTTTTGAATACAGGTTGTTGAATAAGACATAACGACCAGGTTTCAACACAATATTAACAATTATGGGTTGGTTCACATATCACAACAGGCTCAAATGAAGACTTAACATTATATAGGCACCGTACCATTTTGATAATGTGACAACACAACAATAAAACTATTGTGCCTGAATGTCTAACTGTCCCAGTAACAAAGGCTTAACATGAAAATATCTTTAAGAATAAAATAATGTGGTTGAATGGTACCTTTTAACTGCGTATAACAAATGGAACATCATTTTCTTGAAACTTAAATTGGCATGTAGTCTTCTGACCTTTAGGAAGGGCCTGAAGATTTGGCTTTGCCATCTTGCCTGGGGATCCAGTACTGGTGGAATAAAGCCCATTAAATGATTATATTGTTAATAGTTGGATTGCACTCCCGTTTTTTATGTTTTAAATAGTTTTTTAAATTAAAATAGTTTTTCTTGTATTTTAATGGCTTGTATTATTTTGTATTATTATGTATCAAGCACACCCATGCATGCTTTTCCATTTTGCATACAAAATTTCTGTATCCCTACTTTCTACCTTTCTGAGTCTCTGGCTATATAAAAAGAACAAGAGTCCTTGAGGTGCTTTTTGGCTCTTACTGTGATATATAGTCTACTTTACAGAGATCAGCATTTATAAGGTAAAGAGGCATATGGAAAAAGGATATTGGTCTTAAAGTCACTCATCAATAGTTGTCAACTGGACAAGCAAACTGATGAGGCAGGTCTCCTCAACAAAATCTGTTAAGCTACATAGAAATTGCTAATGAATAAAATTTACATAGAAAAATATATCTACATTTGTAACTAACAATACCTTTGCTCAGGTTACCTTTTTATGTAAAGGTTTTTGCTATCTATCTCTATCTGTCTGTCTGTCTGTCTGTCTGTCTGTCTATCTATCTATCTATCTATCTATCTATCTATCTATCTATCTATCTATCTCCCACCTTTATTATTATTACAAATAACTCAAGGTAGCAAACATTTCTCCAAGGATAGATTGAAGGCAAACGAGGTCCAGGCAGGAGAAGAAGATCATGGCTTCAAAATCTAAAGGACTGGTTTGGACAACACTCAACAGCATTTTTTCGTGTGGCTGTTGATAAAAGTACGATTGCCAACATGATCGCCAACGTCCAATGATGGATATGGCACAAGAAGAAGAAGAAGCAAACATATCCAACACATGTTCTTCCTCTTATTTTCCCCACAATAATCCTGTAAGGTGAGTTGGGCTGAGAGAGAATACTGTATTTTCTGGAGTATAAGATGCACCTTTTTACCCCCTAAAAGAGGATGAAAATCTGGGTGTGTCTTATAGTCCGAATGTAGCCCCGCCCTGTCTCTGAAACGGAGATTTCAGAGACTGAACAAAGCCTCTGAAACCTCCGTTTGAGAGGCTGAAAAAAAAGCAAGGCACAGAGCTCACAACCAACTAATCTGTTGCTAAAGTTCAGCTCTGAGAACAGCTGATTGGGGGTATTCCGGGAGGCTGATCCATCCCCAATCAGCTTTTTTCTTATTTTCCTCCCCAAAAAATAAGGTGCGTCTTCTACTCCAGTGTGTCTTATAGTCCCAAATATATGGTAACTTTCATGTCTAAGGAAGAACTGGAACTCACAGTCTCCTGCTTTCTAGCCTGGTACCTTAACCACTAAACCAATCTGGCAATACATTTTCTTTCTTTCCATTGTATAGTTCAGTTCAAATGTGCAAAATTGTGGCTGGCCCATTTCCTTTGCCTCAATGCAGCCAACTGAAGAGTTTAATGAACTCTTTCCAGGCCAAAATTCCCACTTACCATTAGTTACCATTATTCCGGCAACCATTTAAAAACTGTATAGAACTATTGCCCCAATGCTCTAAACAGCATTCATTAATTCATTAACAAACGGATGAGTGGCATCTGTCAAACAAAGGTGCTGCCCATGAACCAAACAATTTTGGATTTACTTAAGCAGATTTGGGGGAGTTTGTAAAGAGTGCATATTAATTTTTTGCAGGTTTTGGGGAACACACTTTTTTTGCTTTTTATAGCCTTTAAGTAAACAAACCCAAGAAGGCAACATATAGCAATGTAAGCATGACTCCTGGGATATGAACTCATATCGGTGAGTACCTGATAAAAAATGAAATCCAAGCAACAAAGGCAGTGGAAATAATTTATTCAATGAATAAAGTGACTGCAAAGGCAGAAGTGAATGGAGATAATTAGCAACAGAGGAGTTAGAAATGGAGACAATTGTCAGATGCCCCCATAGTTTATTTGCAACGTGCATGTTCTATAAGTTTACAGCTAAACCTTTTCACTGCATGTGAAAACAGGGAAAACACTGAGACCGTATTAAAACTTCTTAATTTTCTGATTAAAATTTATAATTGGATGGAAAATGGTGAAATTGTTTTCATCCTGGAATCAACAAGAAGAATGCTAGAAGCCAGGAGTCTGTTTAAGCCCTGCCTTTTCTATTTTATTTTATTTTTATCACCCCGATGAACATTTGGAGAAGAGGACAGCACACACATCTACAGAGGGAGAGAAACATTTCACAGAGGAAATGACTTCTCAGGCTGGTTCTCTGTTGAATTAATAATGAGCAGCTACTGCTACTGACCCTGACAACCTAATAAAACATATATCTCAAAGAGACTCATGTCTCAGGAGAGGAGGATAATTACTGAGGTTGTGTAGTTAGGGACAATAGAGAGGAACTCAGAGAACACAGTAGTCTTTGGAATGATGTGAGTAACATCCATTTATGGGACAACTTCTAGTCTTCTCCATGTTTGGGTGTGAGTCAAAAGAGGGTTAGTAGCAGTAAGATGAGTAGACTGGATTACAAAGGGAATGTGTGCCCCATTTGAAGATCTGGAGGATGAGGTTGGAGTCAGATTATCCTGAATGAAATTTATGTGAACACTAAGACTCAACACCAACTTGAGGGCACATTCAGTAATCAATCATACCTAAGTAACTGCAATGAAGAAAATATGTATCTGAGGATTGAATTGCTGGATTCTTGATGTCCTCTTAGCTTCCTTTTCTTCCCTACTATCAGGCTAGATAGTATCATCAGTGAACAAGGGGGTGGAGTTTGCTGACTGTTTATATGTGGTATCTTGTACTATCCACCTTGATAGTATCCTTGAATGATTTTTAAGATGAATGTTATTTCTTCTTTCATTATTCATGTTTATCTAATCCTAGGTCTTGCTTATCTGGGTATTGGTTAATCAGGAAGGATGTGTTTAGATCTGTTTGCTTTTTTCCTTGACCTTTAGTTGCTTCCTTTCTTGAATGGATTGCAGGTAGAATTTAACTGTATCTGTAAAAGGATTCTCTAGAAACATTTGCCTTTTTGGATCTGCTGTGATCTGAGATGTCTATAATTACCCAATTGAAACTGTGATTTAACATGTCAATGTGCTGTGAGACTGAGTTTTCACCATGTTTTCTAAAGTGTGAATTGATGTTCAAGCATATGTTCTGCCTGTTTCCCAGTATATACTACAGCATAGTATGTTGTAGATGATTTTTGTTTTGTCTTCTTTGACTGTTCGGTCTTTGGGGTTGCTTAGGATACTTTGGATAGACTTTGTTAGTTTATGGGTTACTATAATTTTCGTGATAACCTGTTGGTAGTTTCAGAAATTTGAACATGGTGGAATTTTCCTTTTATTGAGTAATTGTCAGTTGCATGATTAGACACTGATGAAGTTATGTTGGTATCCATTGTATTGAAAAAAGTTATATTTAGCCTACTTCTGCATTTTAGAGTGTGAGGTTATTGTGATGTTGTTTGTCTCAAGAGGAAATCACACATTTCATAATTCATAGCTCTCATGCAAAATCTGGAAACAGCAGTTTCCCCAAAGATATAACCCAAATACTGATCCATTGTGGGGATGCCATGTTTGTCATCATCAAAAAAAAAGAAAAAGAAAAAAAGATGAGAACATACATAGAACTGTCATCATCACAATGTCCACAGAATCATATTCACAAGAAGAGAACAATAATAGATTATCTTCCTGAACATAATCATAAACAGAGAAAACAATGACAAAGTACACAATCAAGGGTACCATGAAACATTTCACACTGATCAAAAGTACTCAATGATCAACTGTCAAAGAGCATACAAAATAAGGCAAGCAAGAACAATGCAGTGTAAATTATCTAATATAAATGTTACTGGATAAAACTATGGAATGATAGCTACATATGCATACTTGTGGGTGTATATCACAAAAATAACATCATGATATCATTAAATTCTACAAGTAAAATAATATTAATATTGAAAATACGAAAACTATACAATTAAGGCTAATTTAGTGTGGCATGATGTAATAAAATAAGCAACTAAACTACATCATTGACTATTCCATTGGTAGGAGAAGTTTATATGCACAAAATTTTGCTACATTTAGAGAATTAAAGTTATGTCTGTATTGTAGTATAAATAAAACATATCCACAGTGCTTTAGAACAGCGGTCCCCAACCCCAACATATGCTTGCACATTCTTCCACCACTTATGCAGCCCAGTTCCCAACAGGCTGCAGCCCGATAATGGGCTCTGGACCGAGAGTGGGGATCCCTGCCTTAGAAATTGGATAAAAGTTAGATGATCAGCTGGTGATGGTTGTTCCTGTAAAACTGTTAATAAAGGAGGACTTGCACTAAGATTTCTATGCATCCATGCCCACAAGGACAACATTGTGCTGCATTGTGTTCGACAACATGTTGCATTCACTTGTTTTAAACATACATGGAGAAATATTTTCTTGTGAAAAGATTGCTTTGGATATTAGGTAATTAAATAGGACTTAAGAAGGCAATATCATGCATTGAATTGAATGCAGATGAAAGTGTTTCACAAAATACATTTTGAACAACTGGGCTAGATTATTAAAGGGTCAGCCATAAAAAGCAGAATAAGAAATAGTTCTGTGTATTTGGAAAATGTGGTTGTGCCCAAAACTTCAAACAGTTTTTTTGGGGATGATTGTTACAATAAGAAGTTGTATTTTCATATTACTTTCTGAGCTATTTATTAATATTTTCCCCATTGTTACTGCTTTATTGTTTTAAAGCATCTTGGAATAATTATAATTTATTAGATTGATAAGGCTGCCAAATCAAAGAGACTCAAGGTAGCTTACAATTAACAACTAAAACAACAGTAACAATAAATTAAGTACAGAAAATAAATTACAGATGCATCTCTCTGATGTTTTGAAGGTATTTCAACCCATGCCTGTTTAAAAGTCAATTACTAATGGGATCAAACCGATTTCTGAACAAATGTGATATAGAGGGCACCAATGGTGACAAAGAAGGCAGAAAAAGAGCCTTAATAGTACAATGGTTTGGTGCACCCTGTCATTAACACAGCTGCCTGCAATTTCTGCTGGTTCGAATCTCTCCAAGGCTCAAGGTTGACTCAGACTTCCATCCTTTCTAAGGTAGGTGAAATGAGGACCCAGTTTGTGGGGGCAATAAGCTGACTTTGTATAAATATACAAAAGTATGAAGGCTATTGCTTAACGCATTGTAAGCCGCCCTGAGTCTCCAGAGAAGGGCGGCATATAAATCAAATTAAAAAAAAAATGTGGTTACATCTTCAGTTATTTGTTACATTTCAAACATTCTTTTCTTTTTCTTTTTCTATTAGCTGATACTCCCATTCTTATTGAAGTCTTATACTGAGGAGTAGAAGATTTCATAATAAGTGAAGAAACATGATTTTAAAGGTGTAGACCCACAAATACATCTGAGCAACAAAAGTCAAAAGGAAAGGCAACCTAAGCCACATGTCTAGAGTACCCTGAGGATCTCCATTATTTCTACTAGTTCATATCTAACTTGCTGAAGGACAATTTAATTCCTTTATTTTTTCAATGAAAAGCAAAGAAATTTAGTAAAATCTTCATGGATGAATTGTGGTGCTATTACATTGAATTAAGTATAAAGCTGCTAAGGGGCAGAATGGGACAACTTGCTGCAGCCAATTTACCACAGCCAACTCGTCACCGCCAACTTGCCATGGCCACCAACTCTCTGCAGGACAACTGGCCACAGCCAACTCACTACAGGACAACTCGCTGTGGGACAATTTAATAATTCTATTTATTTAAAATAAATAAAAATTATTTTAATTTTTGCCATTCACATTTCATTCTGTCCCTCCTTTTGCATCCTTTAATGATTCTATTCCACTATTTCTTTGATATTAGTGTAATTCTTGTCCAGGGATGAAATCCAAAATTTTTCCCTACTGGTTCTGTGGGCGTGGCTTGGTGGGCATGGCAGGGGAAGGATATTGCGAAATCTCTATTCCCTCCCCTCCTGGGGGAAGGATATTGCAAAATCTCCATTCCCACACCACTCTGGGGCCAGACAGAGGTGGTATTTGCCGGTTCTCCGAACTACTCAAAATTTCCGCTACCGGTTCTCCAGAACCTGTTAGAACCTGCTGGATTTCACCCCTGCTCTTGTCCCATAACAAGTTGTCCTGCAGTGAGTTGGCTGTGTGGCAAATTGTCCTGCAGCGAGTTGGCCATGACAAGTTGGCCGTGGCGAGTTGGCTGCGGAGAGTTGTCATACTCGCTTAAGGAGTTCCCAAGAATCTAATGCCTTTCAGCTCTCTAGCCCCTTCGAGCTTCCCATGCTTCAATTACGACACAGGTAGTCCTCGGCTTACAACAGTTCATTTAGTCATTGTTCAAAGTTACATCATCACTGAAAAAGTGTCTTATGACTATATTTTATACTTGCGACCGTTGCAATATCCCCATGGTCATGTGATCAAAATTTAGACAGTTGGCAACTGATTCACATTTATGATGGTTACAGTGTCCCAGTATCATGTGGTCACATTTTGTGACCTTCTGACAAGCAAAGTCAATGGGTACACCAGATTCACTTAACAACTGCAATGATTCACTCAACAACTCTGGCAAGAAAGGTTGTAAAATGGGACAAAACTCACTTAACAAATATCCCACTTATCAACATAAATTTTGGGCTCAACTGTGGGCTTTAGTCAAGGACTACCTGTTCGACCAAGACTTGATTCTTTTCAGATTGGGAAATTTACTGAGCCAGGAAGACTCATGGAGCAACACATGTGCAAAAAACAGAGGCTCACTTCCCCACTCTCATTTTCAACAATAAAAGCCCCAACAAGAGAAATGTGGGGGGAAAAGAACATTGAGTACTTGAGGAAAAACAAAGAGAAAATTATCCTTTTTGCATGGAGTAAAAGCAAGAAACCGCAAAGCAGGTTTCAATACAGTATTACTTACAGCAGATTCAGTTACCCATCCCTTAGCCAAATAACCCCTTTCACTTAAAAAAAAAAAGAAAGAAAAAGAAGCTGGGACCACCTAAAACTATTCAATGTGCTCCGATCATGGAGGATACTCTCCCTAATCATGATCACAGTACTCTACCTTGCAAATATCTGACACCAAATGCTATTATACCTACTTTTAAGTGAACATACATAGGATTGTACTGCAAACCTTGCAGATTTGTAAGGTATACTGAGTTGTGCACATAGTCCTGGGGTAGAAGAATGGCATTCATATTAGAACTCAGTTAACAGAGACAGGTTTAATATCAATATTGTAGTAATACATCTAAATAATGTTGTTAATTCTACTGACAAGACTATAAAAATTAGAACAATACAAATGGCACCAATATAAACGGAAGAATCTGTACCATCCTACAAAGCCGCAGTGAAAAATCGTGGTCCATTTATCAGCCTCTACGCTGTTCCCCTTGAGAGTAAAACAAAGCAGATCAATAGTAAATATGGTGAAGGGACTGTTAATCCGCACCAGGAGCATTTCTGCAATTTTAAAAGAAAATGCCGTCATCATAGTTCTCCTGACTCTTCTCTTGGATGATAATTAAAACATACAAGACAAATCCAATCTGGACAGAATTATAGGAAGCCAGAAAACATTCAGCCAAGATCGATTCAACTTGTTATGTTGAGCGCTGAATGCAAAGTGCCATAATAGCCCAGTAGCAGGAGGAAACTGTATTTAAAACAGGAAAGGGCTTAACTTCCACTTCCTTCATACATATTGTACATAGTTCTTAACTTGTGACCACAATTGGCCCCAAAATTTCTCCTTGTGAAACAAGTCACTTCTTAATTGAGTCGTACCCAATTTTATAATCTTTTTTTTGGCCAGGGTTGTTAAGCAAATCACTGCAGTTTTTAAGTGAATTATATAATTGTTAAGCAAATATGGTTTCCTCAATTGACTTTGCTTGTCAGAAGCTGACAAATAAGAGATCATATGACCCCAGGATGCTGCAACCATTGTAAATATATGCCAGTTGCCAAGCACCTAATTTTGACTGTGGGGGTGCTATGATGGCCATAAGTGTGAAGGTCAGTGTAACTCACTTTTTTCAGTTCCAAACCTTTAAATGTTGCTAAATGAATGGTTGCAAGTTGAGGACTACCTGTATGAGTTAGAACAGGGGTGTTAAACTCAAGGCCCGGGGGACGGATCCAGCCCGTGGGGTGCTTAGATCTTGCCCATGGAGCCACCCTGGAAACACCATAGGACCGGCCCGCGGTGCCTCTGCCAGCAAAAATGGAATTTGGGAAGGCCACAGGCAGCCCTTCCAAGCTCTGTTTTCACTGACAGAGGGTTGCAGGAGACCGTCGCAGCCGAAAACAAAGATCAGGTGCCCGTTTTCACGGTGCTTGGTGCTCAGAGTGCTTGGGTCACCACAGGTGCCAACAACGCAAGTGACGCTGAGCTGGCCATGCCCACCCTAGCCCCCCGAAGTCAAACACAACCCTGATGCGACCCTCAATGAAATAGAGTTTGACACCCCTGAGCTAGAATGATAGGGGGAAAAGTCCAAAAAAAGGAGTTTCTAAGGATATCTGTAAAATGAATTTTTCTCCTGGTAGCTCAAAAAGACTTCAGTGTTGTTCAATCATCTGTATCAAAATACATACAAAATATTAAAACTATTGATGCATAACCGCACATATGTATTGCATCAGGGAAGACTGTATCAGTTCTTTCCTCTAATAAATACATTTCACGTAAGGGGTATGATGCAATGAATCACCCGGAGTGACTCAGAGCTTGACTCACAGTCGGCATACTTGAGATCAGTTCACTACTCTCACTTTTCTGAACGTCGGTAGTCACATTGTTATTTGGACTATCACTTGGTTGCTTCAATGAGTCAGTTTTCAACCACTGTTCTTATTCTTGTGAGCCAGCAGACTTTGGCACATGTGTGGAAATGAGGATGAGGCTGCAAATGGGTGCATGAAGGAACGCTGATGGGGACCTGCATGAACCATCGGTTCTTCATGAATTTGGAGGGCCCCGATTGGCTACATCCTGTCAAAAATGGTTAGTTTCCACAGCTGAAGCCCCAGCATTTGTTAACCTCGCTTTTTTGCACTAAAAACTAGGAACAAGAGATGAGAGTCTTTTAAAAACTATTTTTGGTAGCACTAATCACCAAACCTTCCGCTTCTTCTGCTCCATAAAATGTGCTAGGTCAATGAAATGGAACATCTCAGCTGGATTCAACACTTCCTTCTACTCTGCAAAAGGAAGCACTTTTCAGGCTACAGGCTGTAGATCTTTCTTCCCAGCAGGGTAGCCTCTACCTAGCCAATCAGTCGGCCCTGAATGAAGACACAGCAGCATCAAGGGACAGTGGTACAAGTAGGGGGGATTTAATGAGAGACATGGACATGCCAAGAAAGCAAGCCCAGTGAGTGGTGCGTGGATCCCTGGTATGAAAAGTGCAGTTGGCTCTGATTTGCAAAACAGCTGAACTGAGGTGAAGAGGTTGAAGGAGGCATGATATTTACCAAAGAGAAAACTGAATTGTTTCCTCAATTATTGTGAACTGGGGAAGAGAATGATGTCCTATATTCAGGGAGAACTCAAAAACAGACACAGAAATGGGCAGGAGGTAGAAGATGAAGGCAGGCTGTGCTCAAACAAAAGCTCTCTGTGCCATGACTCTGGAAAAATCATATTGTGCATTTCCGCCTTGGAAAGAAAGGTTTTTCTGGTCGGACCTTCCTTCACTATAGGTGGAGGAAAATGAGAGCTGTGGGAGGTGAGTCCATTATCTGAACAGGCCACCAGGTCCTAAGCATATTTATCTGGGGAGAAAGCACCAGAAAATCAATGGGACTCACTATACAGTAAACAAGTGTAAGTATTCCAGTGCTTGCAGTTTACACAGAGGGCTCTACCCAGCTCTTTTCTTTTTGCAAACAAAAAGTAAAGATGGCTCAATGCTCCAAAGATCTCTTCCCTGGTTTTCACCCCAACTTATGTAGAGCATGTTAAGGAGGAGAAGGAAGAGGCACATGGATGTAAATAGACAAACAGATCCATCTCCACATAGCAGCAGCCCATGCATATTTGATTGGGAGTAAGAGCCACTGAACTGATGGGCCACCTGTATATTATTGCAGAATATACAGGTGTTTGTTTGCTCTGCCTAGATTTTCCAGATTTCTGCATGGTTGCATGTGTCCATGTGGTTTATGGTATTTGGGAATGCAAATCCTCTTTGTGTGAGACAGAAAAGTTTGTAAATACAATACGTATGTGCACGTGTATGTATATGAATGTGTGTGTAGACACCCACAAACATACACACATAGGATCACTTAATCTTTTAAAAAATGAGGTGCCTTATTGGTAATACACAGTGAGAGAGAGAATGTATGTATGTATGAATGTATATAAATAGTAATTTTATTGGTAATTAATTTTAATTGGTCTACAGTTAATCAATATTTTGCATGGCCTCATCCTTTTTTGGAATGTGCAGACAGGCAGGCAGATACTGCAAAAATATGTCACCAACACATATATGTTAAAATGGGAAAAACCCATGAATTTCAGTAGGGGTTAGAAATCTTCCTCAACAAAGCAGGAAACTGAGCAGCGTACATCTCCTACCTTTTTTCTATCTCAATCTTCTTGGCCTGGGGGCCAGAATCATCTTAAATTCAGTGACATCTTGCTTTTGTGTAAATATACCATTTTACTTTGTCATTTGAAAGTTCAACCATGGGCTTCGGGGACAACAGGAATAAATTCCTTTTGCAAAATGGGAATAAAAATCTGAACCTTGGTGTATGTGACTCAGTTTGCTGCTTGAACATCTTAAAAGGAATCCATATGCCAATCCACAATGCTGCTAGGCTAATTCCCAAGACTCCAAGGCCTTCCTGGGTATACAGTGGTTTCCAATTATAATCATCTGGATGGTGCAACTGTATTCAGACCTCTATCAAAGGGTCAGTCTGATTTTCAGTATATATTACTATCAAGCACTGAAAGCTGATCCATCCATGTGGAGCAGATGAGAAAGAAGCCATGACAACATTGACATAAAATCTCAGGTTCTAAAGAGGTGCAAAACTGAATTTGTCCCAGTCCCAATTTCCATGTCCCAATTTCCATGAATCCTAACGTGGAAATTGACAAAACAAAAGAAAACCTCAGATAAGTGAGGCCACAAATGAATTGTGAAGTCTTGACAAGTGGCGATTGGAAATGGATATAATTTCTAATGAGTATATTACACGTTTGCTATTATACTACTGCAATGTGGCTAGTTAACCATTGACATAATTACAGTACAACCTATTATAAAGTTACAAATTTAAGAAGCCCTTGATTAGAAGGGATTTATCCAATCCTGGTTCTGTTCTTACAGGGAAGTCAGATAGCTCTGGATTAATTCAAACTTTTGTTGGTGTTGTGGCATTTCAATATCACCTAGCAAGCTAGGACTATTATTTTATGCAACTTCTGGATATTGCCAATGCGAACAATTAAGATAAAGAGCCTTTGTTCCAGAACCACTGCACTGCTTTGCAAAAAGTCCTCATTATTTTCTCTAATCCATTTTAGGGGTCCAGCAGTTAACCTTTAGTTGTACATTGTACTCCCTCCTGCAGATTCCCCACTGGCATCAATATACTGCTTAATAAATATTGTATATATGAACTGTGCAATCTAAGTACTTCATCACTGTGATTTTTTTGAAAAACGTTTTTTGCATAATTCATGACTTAATGTAGTTTCTTTTTCTTAGAAGCAGATGATTCTAATTAATTATGATCTACATTATTTTTATACACAGTGATTATAGACATACATTGATAATAGATACATTCAAAATCTTTGCAGCCCCAGTAGGTTTTTGCCATTCACCTTTTTCCTGGACCCTTTTCCTATTACAGGTAGTCCTCAATTTACAACCATTTGTTTATTCTAAGTTACAAAAGCACCGAAAAAGGTGACTTACGACCGTTTTTCACTTATGACTGTTACAGCATCCCCATGGACCTATGATCAAAATTCAGACACTTGGCAACTGGCATGTATTTATGATAGTCATTGATGACCTTTTATGACCTTCTGACAAGCAAAATCAATGGAGAAGCCAGATTTACTTAACAACCGTGTTACCAATTTAACAACTGCAGCAATTCACTTCACAACTGAGGCAAGAAAGATTGTAAACTGGGGCCAAGTCACTTAACTGTCCTGCTTAGCAATGGGAATTTTGGGCTCAATTGTGGTGGTAAGTCGAGGACTACCTGCAATATTTACTCTCCATATTTGTCATGACATTTTCCTACATTTTGCTAACCCATATAAAAGAAGGGTACATTATTGTAATCTCCAATAATCTCTATAATCTCCAATCTGCCTTACCTTTTAGGGCTTTTCTCCAAAGCACAAACAAAAATCAATAAATAATATAATTTAATTTAATTTCTTTGCAGCAATTCGCTTTCTCTTCGCTTCCAGTATAATTTCATTCTAGGCAAAACTTGGCTCATAATAACTTTGTAACGGCCCCACAATTTTCTTGAGTTGTGTTTCTGGTTTCTGGTTTGACCCCCTAGTCTAATTTACAGTCCTGGGTTTCCCTAAATGTCTCCTGCCTAGCTATTACTCAGCCTTAATCCTAGATCACCCGAGACATAAAAAAAAATCAAGCATATACCGGTAGATGATTGACACTGCATACATTTTTCAGCAGATAGAATATACCCAAGAAAACCACAGAACTGATGGTACAACATTTCATTAGAATAATTGATTTAAAATAGGAACTTTTCAGTGTATACAGAGGCAAGCAACTCTATCTTCAGATAGAGTTATCAGATTTATCAGAGTGGGCCGTCATAAACCTTTTCCCAGAGCCTCCAAACAACTGAAGCAATTTCATAGGACAACAGTAAGCTACCACAGTAGTGGAATGTGTTTGTGTGTATGTGTATACCCATAATTACTATCACTGAATAGGCTCCATAATGAATTCAACTTTCATTTGGTTGAACTCACTACAAAATTTCCTCCAGCTATAATTCAGATATCTATCTTGCTCATTGTCCCCAGCTCAGGTGTTCAAGTACCACCCAAAAGAAAAAAAGCACTTGGGTCTAATCTTTGTAATAATCTCACCAACCATATTAGTAAATCTCTCTGTAGTCTATTAGCCTCTGAAAGTAACATTTTAATAAATTTCTTGTTCATTTGGAAAAAGAAATCTTCCAATATTTTCTCAGTAGCATTCTGACAAGAGAAGAGCTGATAAATCCTCTATTTTTAGATCACCATCCTCTGCTTGGTTGTAGAAGCTAAATCTAGAATTAGACCTACTACACATGTCAGTATAGTATGGTATTGAGATACCCCAAAATTGTCATGGTGACTATGAAGAGCTAAAGTCTCTTGAATATGACAATCTTGATTTATATGCTAATAGCCTCTATCCTAGAAACCCCTAGGTCTGAGATAAATCTGAGGTAAATCTGAGGTAATCTCTGTTTAGGAGATGACCAGGCTGAGCCCGAGGGCGGGATCAAATGCATCATCAGTTTGGAGTCTCTATGCCCCTGAAAGAGATCTAGATCCAGCCCCCCCCCTTAAAGTCTGTTGACTCTTATCTGGTGTCAATTTGTCTTGACCATTAGTAGACCAGATTCTTGTGTATAGGTAGCATGAAACATGTAGTATTTTTGAAATGAATTCTGGTTTGTGATTTCTTGGATCTGACACTACCGGTATGTTAGCTAAAACAGGGAGACTGGTGGACAAGTGAGCAGATGTTTCACCAGTAAAATTCACATCGCCCAGCACAGTTTAAGCATTCTAAGCGTCCAGAGGAAAAGCTGAAAACTACAACATTTCTTATAGGTTCCAACTTTTACAATCCACTGCTTCTGAAATTTCTTATCCCCTACAATCAATATCCGTGTCCATATTTCTAGCACTTTTAAGTAGTAGATTCTCAAATGCTTCACTGCTGATGTGATTAACATGTGTGTTTACTTTTAATACATAACTGTTCTCATAGTATTTATAGCTGCAACTCACCTTGAGTCTATGATCACTTTACATTAACTATTATTATATGCTTTAATGGCATGGATTTAACATATAATACTAATCCACAAACTATGGATTATATATTACAATGGGTAGGTCTGCACATCATACAAAACCAAAAATTATAAACACATATACACTGGTAGTGTAATCATGGATTCTTTGCCCATTCTCGGTTAGTTCTCTTTTGTTTTATGGCTGCTCTTTCCGGGGAGAAGTGCAGTGCACATTTACTAACTTGAAAATAGCCAGGAAATCACAAGCAATCTATATGTTTGCTTCTTGGATTCAGACAGGGACTATTTGACCCTTATCATCAATATTGTGCCTCTGGATAGGTTTTATCAGCATCCCATCTATCTGCACAATAGTCATGTATCTGTTTCCCAGGGCCACTACAGCAGGTGTCCTTTTTACAAGCAGACATGCAAAGTGAGCACAATTATTGCTGGGGGAAGGGACATTTATAAAAAAGAAAGAAAAAGGAAAACATTAATGCTAGAATGGTAAATCTGCAATTCAGGCGGGACCAGGTTTTGGTATAGAAGAGTCAACAACATGCTGTTAAGCAGAATATGGTACTCTGCCAAAATTCCTCATCAAAAACCCTTTATTAGTCAAGCAAAGTACATCACCATTCATTAGGAGGGCTGTTATTATGTCATATTATGGATATCATAAGGCACGTGTCTGACAAGTCAGCTATCACTCAATAAAACATACAAGACAGTTTGGGAAATGCTAGAGGAGGAAGAAACTGTTCTGGACTTCATAAAATCCTAGTGAGGCTTGTGTATCATCTTGATGAACAATGGTGAAAAACCTTAACATGATTTGGATTTTATATTTAATGCACTGCTCTTACAATGGCTTAGTTTGTAACTATGGCCCAGAAACAAATGGGGTCCCTTGTGGAGGACCACACAACCACAACCCGTATTCTTTCAGATGTGCACTCTGTCTTTTGCATAGAAAAGGGAGAAATATAGGGTAGAGAATATTAATGCAAACTTCTTAAGAATGTCAATATTCCTTGTTAGATAAAATAAAATGCCTAGCTTTGTTTCTGCAGAAAGAAGCATTATTCTCTCTCTACCTCCCTGACTCTCCAATAATACGTGTGTACATTTATACCAGGAAAGACAGCATAGAATTAATTTGATTGCCAAAATGAAACTGAAGATTTCCAAGGACTGCAGTGTCAGAGAGGAGGAAAAAAAAAATCAGGCAAGGCAAGGCCAAGCAAGAGCAAAGTGCTTGATAGTTTGTAACAAGGAACACCTTTTCAATCATAAATGATGCAATTTGAACTGCAAAGAAAATAATCCAGTCAATAATATCAGCCCAATCACAAAGCATCTGCCTCACATATTGAATGAAGGTGCTGCTTTTGTTCTACTCTTGACAAAAGCTCTCAAATTGTGGCTTGTTTGTTCCATAAGGCTACGCAGTTCTAAAAGATGAAATATATATGCTTAATTTATATTGGTCAAAGGTGATGCCAAAGCTCTCATTAAGGGGAAAACTAAATGCTTCAGTATCTATTCAACCAGCAAAACATTCTCAAAAAGAACCCAAGGAAGGATTTTCAGAAAGGTTTGAAATTACTCTTTTCCCCCCCCAAGTCAGTATTTTCAGTTATAGGACTAAATTATGGCATTGGCCGGTTGATTAACATAGTACCAAAATAACTTCTATGTTTAGTTTAGTGCAAGAGCAGGCAAACCTTTTGTGGCAAGAAGCCTACAGATTCTTGTTAATCTATTTTTTGTGCAAATACTGCAAAGGATGTACCTGGTATTGACCACAAAAGGGAGCAAGATCTGAGTGTTTTGCCTTCTTTTTGAAACAAAGGGGGTATTTTAGATTTACTAAAATAGATGTATTACTATTAGGCCTATTGGAGGTTTGACACTACACATTCCGCTGCTTGTTTATTGTAATATTTATTGTAATCTGGCAACATGTCTCTAAATTTGGAGATGATAACCTTGAGAGGAGAAGGAGGAAGGGCTTCCTTAGGCGACAGGACCATGGGGATTCCTAACAAGCCAGAAATCCCAATTAGGATTAGGGCATTGCAATGAACAAAGCATAGAAGGATGTTTAGTTAAGATGGTCCCCTTGGTTGAAGGAATCTAGAAAAACGAAGTGATGGTATACTGTATAAACAGGCTTGCATGACACAGCCATATTCAAGTCAAAGTTTAATGAATTTGAACATACATGGGGTGGGATGGGAAGGAAGTGGGAGAAGGGATGACATATCATGACATAATCATTCAACTGATGCAGATTATTTGCATTACATTGTCCTGATGTCAGGATTGTTACTGTAATTAGTTCCAGATGCCTGTGTTAATAGATATTAAATTTATTACTTGGGAATTAAAATATAAAAATGGTCAGACCGGTTTTTTAAATGGTCTGATTGCATTTGCTTCTGCTTTGCTAGAAAATATTTATTTATTAATTAAACAAATTTACATAACTGCCCAATTCACACACAGTGACCCCGGCAGCATTCAATTCATAGTTTAAAATTCCTAGTTTTTTTTAAATTTACCCCCCCCACTTCAATTTTTATTAAGTGGGTGTATGATCATTTCGTTATGATCAGCATTTAATTTTTTCCCACATTTCCATATGCATGTTTAATTAGCATCTGAGTAGTTTTCCATCTACATAATCATTTTGAGAGACAGTTTGATATGAGGCATCAGGCTAGAAACTGAAATATTGTGAGTTTTAGTCTTGCCTTGGGCATGAAGCCAGCTGGGTAACCCTGGGCCATTCACTTTCTCTCAGCCCTTGGAAAGAAGCAATGGCAAGCCACTTCTGAGAAACCTTGCCAAGAAAACTGCAGGGGCTTGTCCAGGCAGTCTCAGAGAATCGGGCATAATTGAATGGAAGGGAAAAAAAGCTTTTCATCAGAGAATTAATATGCATTCCTTCATTTAACATTTATTTCTCCTGCATATAATAGTAAAATTATATTTAAAAGTACATTCAGATACATTTATTAGGAAGTTAAGTTCCACTGAGCTGAATGAGACTTGAATACAAAACTGAGCAGAATCCTAATGATATTCTTATCATTTAGTCCTTTTTATAGAATAGTTCCTTTTATTTATAGGTTCTATAAAGTTTTGATTTACACTGCTTTTATGTACTTAAAAACTATGACATATTGGATCTTATCTTAAAATTCCATAGAAATATAAAATTATTATAAAAAGACAACTTCCAAAAATTTTCTCAAAAGACAAGATTATACTATTTTTTTCTCAAGGAGCTCAAAATGCTAGTTCTACAGGTTTTCCCCACAAGAATAATCCCTAGTGAGCTACTGTGGACTTCAATAGCTATTCTTGGTTAGGAGTAACAGCTTAATCACTATACCTCATAGTATTATTTTTCTATTTCTAAAAATCTTTCTAACATATTGTTCTTTCCCTTACATTCACGCTGACCTGTTGGTGGTTGTGATTTCATATATACCAACAATGCAACTATTACTTGATCTTTTAGATAATTCCCAACAAGAATGTATAAAAGATCTATTGACTCAGAATTGTAAGAAAGAGAATTTTTTTAAAATGCATATACTTCATTGCACTGCCCATAGTACCTGCATCTTCCAGTTCAAAGTACATAATCCAAAGTACACAATCCAGTGAACTAGAGTTTGATGTAGTTGGGTTGGATAGCAAATGTAGGAGAAGAAGTGGCAGATGCTGGGGATGTAGAGTCAAAGGAGGAATCAGCCTAGAATCTCTTTGTTGCCACAAGCGGACTACATCCAACCCCTCTTGAATTCTGTTAACTCTTATTTAGCTCCAAAATAATGCTAATTATTAGTTGACTAGATTCCTGTGCACAGGGATACACAATAAATCATTTTAATTGGAACTTAACATGTGGCACTAGCCTTTCGCATCTGACAGAAAACCAGTGAGATACCCCTCAGACCCTGAAATTAAAAAAAAAAAAAACTATGGTAGACAGAGAAATTGAAAAATATCTCAGGAGCAGGAAAAAGCAAAACTATTTGCTAATTCATGAAATGTTCATGAAATCACCAAGAATCAAAATAATATATTAAAGGACATGGCCACAATTTAATTCCCAGTGCTTTAATAGTATACTGTCAAAGTATACTATAGCAGAATTTGCTATAAGAACAGCAAATTCTCCCAAATAAATTGTAAGAGGAGCTGTGAAACAAGATTCAGTTCTGCCTTAGAAGAGTAAAGGAAAATTGCCAAGACCAGCTTTCCCCAAACTGGTTATGTTGGTCTCTGACCACAATAAAGATTTGATTTGATTTGACTCCCCAAACTAGATAAGATGCAAATTGTGGGTTTCAAATCCCAAAATTTCAAGTCTACATGGCCATTTCTAAAAACACCGAAAGTTCAAATCGACAAATCTGGAGGCTGCCTAGGTTGAGACAGTCTACTGAAAAAAACGAAATACCTTTCTAATTAAAACCAGGATCCTTTAATTTATACATTATAGATAAGCAAATTTGTCTTCATTAGAAACTTTGGACCAATTCCCATCAATTCCAGTCAGCCCATCCAAGAGCAAAACATCTGGAAAGACATTTAATTGCCTACTGTTAGAATAAATGTCTGCCAGCATATTTTTAGATATATGCCTACAATATTTAAAAGAACATCTAATAACACAGTGTCAATGTGATCAAGATAGGTGCACTCAACAGGAAGATTTGTTTGTCATTAAGTGGATGTAGGATAGGAAACGCCAGACAAATTTGCACTTGTAACTTTCGTGTCCTGGAGCGGATTTTTTTTTTTTAATCCTGAATCCTCAACAACTGCAAACTACCAAACCATTTCTGTACTCTTCCCATGAGAACTATATGGATGTGACCATAAATTATCATGACTTGAGCTTCAGAAAGATATTTTTACCTTGTAATATTTCCTACAGATTAGATTACATCCTTCAATTAAAGGAATTCATTTGCTGCATTTTAATTGTTAGGCTGATTAATTTGGATTAATTTTTTATAATCAATCTTTGATCAAAAAGTCGTATTTGAGTAACAAAGGTGCTTTTTGAAGAGGCAACTGAACTTTCTTGTTTTTCTTTAAAGACGTTTCACTTCTCATCGAAGAAGCTTCTTCAGCTCTGACCAGATAGTGGGGAACGGAAGGGTTTATATTCCTTGCACACAGCTGGTCATTTGCATTTTAAGACCACCTGGAGGTTTATCTGTGTCATCAAGGTCTCCTGAGTAGTGCAAATGGGTGTGGAGTCTGAGAATCTCCATAGATATTTGAGTAACAGTTGATTTTAGCAGCAATTACATGTGAAGCTCTTTGCTTCCATCTAATGATTGACCAGATATTTACAACTCCAATCTGGTAGCTTTATAACAATTTTTTAAAAATAATTCTGCTTTGGGAATATAGTTTTCTTAAATGCACCATATATGCTAACTCAGCATATTATCCTAGTACATAGAATAGAATCATGGTACCATGAAATTGAAAAGGGCCGTAAAGACCAGTGAGTCCAAGCTGCTGCTCTTTGCAGGAATCCAAATTAAAACACCCCCGAACAGCTGGTTGTCTAACTCCTCTATAACACACTGAGCAATAGGAAGCACACCATCTTTCTTGAGTAATTGCTTCCACATCGAACTATATTTACTATTAGGGAAAACATATACTATTCTTATTTCCATTTGTGAGATGTCCTTGCCAGCAAACCACTGTAGTAAACCTACTGACCCTTAAAAGCCCTACACCAGACGGTGCATAATTAGAACAGGACAATTTAGACAGCATACAAATGTGTGTTTACATCAGCTTATATTTAAATAGAAGCTTTAGCTTTTTACGCAACACAGGATATGATATACAATATTGCATACAATGTGTATGGATGCATCCATCAGATCAGCAGTTTGCCTGAAGAATGGATCACAATTTATGTACATAAAAATCAGATAAGAGCTCGAAATTTCCCATGCTAATATTCTCCTCATCTACTGTCTAGAGGGAGAGGGGTGTCGCAACAATGCAGCAAACACACAGATACCAGAAGGATGGCTGGCTTTAGATTTGCAGCATGAACACCTGCAAATCTGCATTTCCATTCTGAGGAATACATAAATTTATGTAAAGGAAGAGATTCCCTGAAGTTCCTACTAACTTCATAGGCAATCCAAATTGTTCTTGTGACAAGAATATGGAAAACATTTGTGACTGTGTTCTTCTGGTTATTTTTGCAATTTCAGTGAGCATCGCCCAAATGTTCTTTGTGAAGGTTTTCAAGTTAGACATGGAGAAAATTGGTAGCCACCAAGGATGCCTTCTTGACTATCATCTCTCATGTGTCAGTAAAAATAGAAGCTTCCTTATATTAAGCCATATTGTCAGTAGTTTTAATAAAATATCATGTATTCCAACTAGCCATATTCCATACAAAGCCTTCTTATAACCCGATTCCATTAACCAAGACATTTTGCTGCTCAAGTTAACATAGTCCAATTGTAATGAGCCAGTTGTTAGGACCCAGAGCCAGTCTCAGGTAATAGTTTTGCTGGCATAGAAACCAGGAGACTGTGAGTTCTATTTTTATCTTTGACATGAGTGACTTTAGCCAGCCAGTCTCTCTCAACCCAATGTAGAATAGAATAGAATTCTTTATTGACCAAGTGTGATTGGACACACAAGGAATTTGTCTTCAGTGCATAAATTCTCATTGTACATAAAAGCTATAAGTGATCTACCTCATAGAGTTATTATTGTGGGGAAAACAGCAGGAGGAAGGGGTGTTATGTATGTTCACTTCCTTAAGTTCCTTGCAAAGTAATAAAAGCAGGATAAAAAGTATCTAAATAAACATCAATTTTCCACCTGGAGAAACTAATATGATTAGTATTTATATTTACTTAATGATGGGACAATATTTTTAATCTGTTGTGAGGAATTTGCTGGAACTCCATTCCTTCAAAGCACTCTTAATGACAAAGATGCTCAGAGTTATCATTCAACAACATCTGAGAGTCACAGCTTCCCAACCTATGAAGATGTAAGGCAGGTTGCCTGAAATATCTAGTTGTTTGTGCTATACCCAGCATCTGCCAAATGTATTTATTTTTAATTCATTTAAATACCAAGAATCATAACTTGGGATCTTTTGTAACAGACTTTGAGATTGTTTTAGATTTAATTTCCCCAGAGGTGGTGGCAAAGACTATATCCAGAACATCTGGAGAACACTTGATTGGGAAAAGCTATTCTATATATGCTCTGTTGCTGAATTATGGTCCTCTCCCAGGAATGACTCCGAGTACTGTGGTAGCAAAAAATGTAATTAAAATGCTGAAATAAGTTTCCTACAGACCTATGGTGCCATGAATTACATGTCTAATTCATGACCTAGAACTTATATCTAATTTCCCACCTAGAAATATTAATAGAGGAAAACAATGCAGAATATTATCATCACTATAAATCTTGTACATTATTTTAATATGTCAAATCAGCCCCCTTTTATTCCAACCATACAAGGGAATCTCATTTAAGCCCATCCTATATGTTATATGCAACAGTTTAGATGGCAAAGGTAAGAGTAAGTAAACCTCACAAGACCAATTATGATATGATATTTGAATAGAGGTGTTTACATCCAGACTTTATCCTTATGGAAATGTGACAGTCACAATTTCTTTTATCATTCCAAAAAACCCCAAACCCCATAGGAATATTAAATTAAAAATTAGGTTTCTACAATGCTATTATATTAAGCTGTACTTCTGACTTTGGTTGGTCATTATGAAATCACCTTGGAATTTTATTTATATTTGATATCTTTCCATAATTTAATTAAATAATTCTATTTCTAGATTCTAGCCCTCATATGGGTGACCTTGCCAATACATACTTGTCATTAAATCCACATGTAGAAAATTGTTAAAATAATGGGTGGAGTATAAATGTAATGAAGTGTAATTTATTTATTACAACTATATTCTGCCACAGTCACAAAAAGACTTATGGCAGATATTGGGAATGGAGACAATATTTTGAAAAGTAAGACATCCTGAATCAAAGATGAATTCATTCAGTTTGTTTTCTTGCCTATATAAACTCTAGCCATTAGAGTACAAAATCAGCTATCCCACATGAAAAATACCATCCATAAATGCAAATTGCCACCCCACTCCCCACTTTATTCATACTTAGTATTCAGATAGTCTATATTGTAATGCTGAGCTACAACAGTTTTAGTGACTGATTGTGAAGCACTATATATTTTCTTTCAATCTTTATAAGGCGGGGGTGGGTGAGCAAAATTAAAAGAAGGATAGATTGTTGATTCTAATATGAATAGATGAAAAGAACAAACACAGGCTTGTAAATTGTCTCAAAGGAAAAGCCTATCTATTGTCCATACGTAGTGATTTCAGCTCTCGGTTTTGATCTACACTACAGTATATAATCTATGCATTCATCAGCCTAGGAGTGGTACCAGAAAGTATGACTAGGAAGAAGACAATAACTGTAGAAAAAAACATAGTGAGTCTCTAGACTACAGAAACAGTCTGTTGAGCATCAAACACAGTCAGAAAAGGAGTTAATCCATTTTGGAGCTCCTGCCTTGCCTCTGCATTGTGACAGTACAGTATGAAAGAGATGCAGTCTGAGCTAGTTGCTTGGCAGGTTAGTAGTAAACAGGAGGAAAGAAAATCAAAATGATCCAATAAATTATTATTATTATCATCATGAAATGCTCTCTATTTGCTATTTCAACAGGAAAAGAGCTGAAAAGCATCCAAAAGAGAGAAGGCACTGCCTGCTCACTAACCTTTTGCAGCTCTCTCCAATTTACTCTATGCAGCCATTTGCTTTTGTAGCAAAGCCTCTGCTATAGCCTTGCAGGCTTAGGTCAATATAAACAGGTTTGGCTGAAAATCCCTTCTTCCCAGCTTTCCTAGCAAAGTATTTTTTTTTTCAACTTGCAGAAATCCTTCTCTTTTACATCTTAAAACACCTGCTACCTTGGAATGAGAATTTTTTTTGGGGGGGGGAATGTATTCACATATATGGTGCTTTGTGATAGTTACTAAAAAAATAATAATAATTCAAAGGGAGAGGGTGCTTTTATTTGTACAGGAGAAAGAAACATTTTTAGAAGGAAGTCACTCCTAAACTGAGCCTGGTTTGATCTATGCAAGGTGACGTTGCTCTTGCTCAGATCATTCATAAAATCTTAGCATGGTGAAACAGAATCATCCTGCTAAAATAACCGAAGTTGGAAATGCATGGGGCGATTTACAGATGACAATTGGAAGGTGTGAGCTTCGGTTGTCAGATGGTCTTTTATTTTAAATGGTTGTGTGAGTCTCTTTCCAGAACACAGCAGTCCCTTACACCACATAACGCCAAAAACCTAATCCGCCCCCCTCCAATAGGGACGGGGTTTTGAATGAGTTTTTTACAGTACGTATAATAATAATAATAAAAAAACTATATCCCCGCATGTAAGAGTCAATTATGCAATACACTACACAAAATCCAAGCCCAAGGGAGAAGTTTCTCCCCGTTCTTTCTCCGTCCTGCAGCGCTACGCCTATACCAGATCAGCTTCCTCGTTCTCCCTTTTTTCCAGGTGAAACTCAGACCCAACTTTATGCCATCTCTAGCAGTCCACATGCACACGCGAAACACGCGACACGCGGATAAGGTGGAGTGGGGGGTGGTGGAAACAACCACCCCTAATTGCCGGGATGCGCTTTATCGATTGCGTGCAATGCACACAATGGAGAAAAAGGAAGCTCCACGTTCGTTGTAGACAACCGTCGCGGCGAGTAAGGGGACAGGACGGAAGACCCACATGCCACGCCACGAAGCTGGAAATTCAACCCACAAACTATCCCCTCCTCTATTCTAACATATCAGCCTCCGCCCCTTTCTCGCCTTGATTTTTCCTCTTAAAAACGGCTTCGGTTGGTCTTCTTTCCTGCCAGCCTCGCGTTTGTTACCTGGAGCGTTTGGCTGGGTTACCTTTGTTGTGCACGGCTCCAGCTCCGGCTCCGACTTTAGCCCGCTGCAGCACCTTGCGTTGCACGGTGCATAAATCAACCCTCCTCCTCCGCCTCCTCCCCACTCGCGAACTGGCGGAAAGCCTCTGCTTTAGTCCGTCACCACAGCAACCCCCGGCGAGAGGCGCACGAGAGCGGCAGGGGGCGAACTGATTGGATAGCGGGAGCCTTACATGTAAAAGCGTCGAGGAGGCGGGGCCTGCCAAACCGATGCCTTCCAAGCAGAGCGGCATGGGCGAGGCAGACGTGAGGGATGCGCTTGCTGAGCTCCGCGCGGAGCGAGGGCGAGGCTGAGAAATAAGGGGATTCCGTAGAGCAGGTCGCATAAAATGCAAAGGCGGCCTGGGTGGTTGTCCATTGTGAGGGAGAAATATCTGTAGGTTGTTTATTAGACATGGTGAGGTCTGAGCTAGAGAAAAGATATCTGGGAAAGGAACCTCGGGGCAAACAGCTCAGTGAAATTCAAGGTGTCGTGTAAAAAAAAATGCATGACATATTGAGGATAATTATGAAAGGAATTAAAAATAAGAGTGCCAATACTGGAATAGGAATAGGGATTAGATTTATTCTCCAGTGTAAAATTATTGTATTTGGACTCTCAAAGTAGACTGGAAATTGGATGAAATCAAGGGATAAAAATGAGGGACTGGTGCAACTTTCTCTGAGGAAACAAAGTTGGAGCTTTTTTTTAAAAAAAAAAAAAATTAAAAAGTAGGCAGGACATTAACACTTCAGATTGGGCTATATTCCTTGCTCAGGAGTTCTAATTTTCACGATTAAACGATCCTCTTCATAGTCTTGGGAAATTCCCTTTTTAATTATGTGAGGAAACAAGTATTGCCTTAATTTAATCAGTGGAGAAGATGCATAAATAATAAGGTGCTTAGTCGTTTCAAAATATTTCTAGCTAAATTAGAAACTCAAGGTAAAGCATTTGAGTAAGTAATAAATATTCTCAGTAAATATACTTAGTAATAAATATACTGATACAAAAACTGTATCATAAGAACACACACTTGAGGCTAAGGGCCCCACATGTCGCCTCTAAACACTTTTTTTTTTTTTACAATCAGAGCCCAGGTTCCAGTTTAATAATAATTACTAAAATGCAGCAACATAAGTTTCTGCCATTTTTAAGTGGGAAGCACATTCTGATATAGAATAGACTCAAAAATCTTTAAATAGTTTGCAAAACAACAATAAACTCAAGTGTGCTCTCCCGATGGGGGTGGGAAAGAAAGTTCTAGTTTTTCCTTCATATGTGACATTGTCCCTCTTACTTCACATCATTGTGTTGTCTTCTGGACTCCAAAAAGTCCAGCCCTACTAAACATGAAGCACCAAGATGACCTGTAGCAAAAAGCACTCATAGCCACAACAGTGGGATGAATATCCATGTTTAATGCTTAACTAGACGACTGATATGCTGTGGGATCATCCTTTCAAATATATTTCCTTACCTAATCAGAGAATACAAGTCCCAGACCTGCCACTATGTTCCTGCTATCAGCCATGGTCACATGATCCCTATTAACTTTCTTCCTGCAAGCTTCCCAGGCTTCCTCATTGACTTATAGGAAGGGAACATTGTAAATGAGGACCATATGACTGTGGCAGCATGGTGGCAGTGTTAAACAGCACCACAGTGTTCATTGAAATAGCAAGAACTTTCAAAAATTTTACTCCCACAGGAGTAATGAATCCCAGCCTTCTGTAAATTAATCCGATGAACCTTGGTTGAAAAAATTTTATCCTTTGATGCATGTTTTGAAATGGCACGAATGTTCCAAAAGTTCACTCCCAGAAGAGTAATGGGTCCTGTATCTCTGTAAATTAGGCTATTTGGAGTGGTTAAAAAAGTTTTGCCCTGTGAAGTACCATTTCATCCAGTAAAGATAACAGATATGAGAGTGGTATATAGATTTAGAAGGACCCAAGGAATCAGAGTTGACTGAAGACCATCAGTAAAGATCTAAACTTATCAGTTTACAGGCATTTCTCTGCACTTCAATCACAGGACATACCAGTCATCATTATTTCAATCTTGTCTGGTTGAAATGTCAGATGGTTAACCTTTATCAGCCAAATTCAATCCAATGTCTAGAAGTGAGAAAATACTGAAAATACCAGCCCAGTTGAAAAATGAGAGTCAGAGCTGTATGTCATCAGTTAATTAATGACTCTGACTGTTTGTCTTCTCACCTAGTGGCATCCTATGTGCATTATACTGGCCGAAAGACAAAATGGCAATTTGCAAAATATCCATCCTGCCACCTAGAATTTTCACACTTGAAAATGAGCAGAACTGTTCAAGATCAGATATAGATTCTCACATCTTTGCAGTTATTTCAGCAGTCCTGCATGATCAGCCATACCAAAAAAGGTACAAACTGATCTCATACAAAACATGGCTTCTTTATCACTACCATTTCCTCTCCCTCACTTAAGAACTACCTAGTTGGAAGTTATTATTTAAGATAACGAAGAAGAGTTGAGGGTCTTACTCAAGCAGATCTGAAAGTCTAGTTAGAAACTTGATATGTAATTAGTTGATTAAACCATTGCGCAGAGAGTTTAGCATTAAAAAAACTATTATAAGTTCCTGCAAGTATTTTGTCTGAGAAACAAAGATCTTCAATATGCTTACACACCACTATATGCTCACTGGTTCAGGTTTTCCAAGCAAAACTCCATGTACTATGCTGGAGGCTACACTTAAAATTCTCCAAGTGTTAAGACTGGAAAGTCAAGGTGATTTGGGGCATTGTCATCTGAAGTAAATGAATTTTTCTGTCCCCCCCACCCTCCCTGCAAGGTCATTCTATACTCATTAAATTTGGGGTCATCAGGTTATATCTGAAATTCTATCTTTGCCCTCTTGAATGAAAATTATACCTAAAAACAAATGATGTTATATTCCAAGCTAACATTGGCCAGCCTCAAACACTCCTCTGCTACTACTAGGACAATATTTTTATTTAGATGTGTGTCCCATCCTACTGTCAGGACAATATATATGATGCATAAATCTTGAAAATAGAAAACTAGAAAAAAAAACACAGAATACAGTATACAGTATGTTAAAATGGAAGCAATATGCAAAATAATACAAAACCAATGTTCACAATCCCTAATTTATTTCCATATCATTTCATATTTATAAAAACTGCTGCCCCAAATACCTTCTGTTGTTCTGTGTCACTCTAACCCCTTTGGTATATCTTGCTAGAATTGATTGCCTATTCATGCTAAAATGGTAGTAACCACTCATTTCACAGCCACTTAAATCCTAAAAGTATCAGATATTCAGCTAGTCCTTAATGTTTTTTTGAAGACATTCATGTAGGGTCCAGATTCCCAAGGAATCTTCAATTAGATGTGATCATTAGGGTGATTAAATCAACTGACATCACTTTTTTTTTACCACAGCATTCTTTATTATTTTTCATTTCAATGCCTCATCTTTTTCTGCAATCATAATCTGCTTTCAGTCAAAGGATCTTCATTTGGATTTATCATGAGCCATCTACTCTTTAGTTCTTGTCATAAATAATAAACTTATTTCATTAAAAAAATTGAATTGTATGAATAAAGTAGTTTCTTTCCATTTCATGTGAAGAGATCAAATGTACCTACTCCTGTTTGTTTCCTAAGGAAAATGTTTATTCTAAGCTTTATTCTCATTCATACAGTAGCCAAAGAAGGTTGTGAAACATATCAGTTTGATGAACCTATTGAGATACCTTAATATCATTGCTTTCAGTGCCTAATTCTTCTTAGTCCTTTAGCCTCCTGAATAGGAGTCTAAACAATTTAATTTATTTAAATTATGGAACTGCATTGTAGGAACCAGTGATACAAAGGATCTTTTTCCTTCTTATACTTTATGATGTTAATTTCCAGATGTGTTTTATGACTCTTTTGTTGCTTGAACCACTGTGTGCAGAGGGCTCATTTGTATCCTTTGGGAGGGCTCACCACTTCGATTGCAACAAAAATAACTCAGCAGTGCTTCCAGTGTGAGGGTGTGCATGGATGACAAATTGTATCAGTTGATAAAACAGAATACTTGCTGTTTCAGTAAAATGCCCCTACAAGCAATCTGGATAAAGCAAGTCTATCTTTTTTTGTTCCAAAAAATATTGTAGCACATCTTCTAGTATCCAATAGAAAAGATGAAGATGGTCTTGATCTTTGATCTTAGGAAAACTTGCCCTTGCTTTAGTGCTTTACTGAGATTCTTGTGTGATTGGCTTAGTAGCTCAGACTGAAAATAAAGCATTTGCATTGGTGGAGCACTTGAAGTAAAAATAACACTACATAGGATTTCAGCAGGCTGAATTGCATACTCTTTGCCTATGAATTCCTAAAAAAGCACTTATCAAAACGAAAGAAGGGGCAGTATTTTGAATGTATCTCTTCTAACCTCTGTCTCCTACATGATAATAATTGCAGAGTCTGATGATTGAGTGAAGTAATTGCCAAAGTAACAAAAGCATATCTTCCCAGTTTATATTCCAGAGAGTGGGAACTGAGAAGTGAGGGCTATGGGATATGGAGAGGTTGAGGAGGTTCAGAATCTTCAGTGAGTAGGTGTGACAGTGTAACCAAATGGAAATGCAATACGTATGGCATATTAAAAGAAAGTAGGACTGGATTGCAGTCATGCTTGTCATCCTGATTTAAAAATAAACAAACAAACACCCCAAGGATGTCCAAGTTCCCTTTTGGCAGGTTATTTGTTCCAGACTTGCCTATAGTCTGCCTATATGATATTTCCTGTGGTCTTGCGTTCAAATATTAACCAGGTTTAGCCTTGATGAGCTTTGATGTGCTAAGCTGAACCAGGTTTGAAGGATTCACAAGAGAACGTGTATTTATTATTACATTATAATACATTAGTATTTATTTATTAGAATGTGCATTATCTTGTATTTAGAGTCTACATGTCAATTTTTAAGACAATGCTATTTCCTATTGATGGAAAATTCAATGCTGTTCAGGCTGCCATGTTTGTTCACTTTTTACCTAAGCTCCAGCATGTCTTACAAAATGTACCATACAAGGTATATAATGAACACAATATGTATCATGATGAAAATACCAATATAGCCGTAGTTGCTCAGATAGCCATAAGTGAGGCTTCATAGAATTTATGGAGGAGTATTAGGCTTCTATCACCTGAATGTCTCTGTGTGTCTTCATCATTTCATTAATAGCAGCTCCAGATCAGAGTTGCTACAGTACTGTGGCATCTGCTGAGGAAATATTACAGTGCCTAAACAAACCGTGGAAGAGCTTAATGCTTGACCCTGTAGGGCAAGCTTTTTTATTTGTCCCTGGAGGCAGAATTCTATGCATGTGATCAGAATTAAATTGAAATTCTCTTGAGAAGAAAAATAGTCTGAGAATATGAAGCCATAGGATAAAATTCTGGTTGGATCTAATAAAGGGGAGGCTAGGTGAATGTGATTCAGAACACAAGAGATTTGAATGTAGTAGCTTCTTACACATTTTAGTCTGCATAACCTTCCCAGGGTCCAATACTAGAAGCTATCTGAGGTAAGGTGCATCCCTGTTCTTCCATGCCTTTTTAAATTCATATCTTGTATTTTAAATTCTATATTTCCTTTATTACTTGCATTTTAAACATTAGAAACATCGATTTCTGCCTAATGTTCCAAGAAAAATTAATGAACCTAAGAACCTCACTGAATTAAAGACAAATGCATTGCTAAAGATTATTGCAATTTCTTTCTGATGTCATGATTATACAGTTATGGCCCATTAAAAATCCAGGGCATTGTTTTTCTTTTCTTTTAGCCATTGCATCTCCTGAATTATGGCTTTTTTTGTCCCTGAAGTATCAGCAAGAAATGGAATACTAGGTATTTTGAGGGTGCACTCAATATGTTTCCTTTAGGTTTTATCATACTCAGAATTCTAAGTAACTGACTTGTTAGTATTTGAAGATTTTTCTTATACCAAGTTTCCTGTAGACCATATTTATTGAGCACTTTATTCAAAGGAGAAGAAGAAGAAATTGTTTGGCCAGAATCTGAAGCTGCTAATGATTCAATAAATGCACAACACTGATTTATTTCCTTCTCCTATAACTGCTCTTCCTGCGTCATCAAATTATGCTCTGTAGGATTTGCATTCTGCAATAAATTGCAGCGAAAAGACTTTGTATCACCTTATTTAAATGTTCAATAGGATTAAACAGTGAAATGCAAATACAAATCAGTTAATTTCATGATATTGCACCAATACATTTTTTAAAATAACAACAAATGGAGAAAAATTGGATGCAAACTGGTGTAGAATAAAGAGCAAGGAGTTTGGTCTTGAAAGGAAAAGGATTTTGGCTGAAACACGACTGCCACAGGGATTAATGGGTCGTTAGTGAAGCAGTTACTCAGTAACCTTGTGATAGGATGATGGGTAATATAGAAGCACCTTAACCACTATTTTGCCAAATTACAGGTAAACCTGGATTTCATCATGTGTACCTAGCTTGGAGATTATTTATAACATCATAATTCAAAATGTAAGGGAAATCTAATTTTTCAGTGGCCCATCTTTATACTAAGGACCATTACTTCAATTTGCATTGGGTTTGGTTGGAACAAATTTAATGCAGTTATGGTTGTATGGATCATATGGTTGCTGAGAACAGAAAATTATTAATTACATAATGTGGTTCTTCACAGATTAAATGGCTTTTCTAGCACTGGAGAATAGCAAATCAAGTTTACGTTGATGAAAAATAGGTGCTATAAGAAGACCTCTACTGACATTATGGGATCTTTAATTAAGCACTGAAAGGGGGATTAAAAATGGAATTTCCATTGTCCAATTGTGCATTGTCAAAAGGGAGTTCATAATTTACTTCGGTGGTAATAATTTATAGAGGCCAATAGCATGACCATAGCTGGATTTTTGATAAGACAGTTCTATCATTTGCCTTTATTTAACACAGCAACATTTGACACAGAGGCTATTTCTTTTGAAGAAAATGGCTTAAGTAGGACACCTTAGAAAAGTTCTTGATACAGGAATGCTATGAGGACAATATTGAAAATTAGAATACATAGCACTGAACCTCAGTATAGTATATAAAACAAAGGAGATTATGGGTGGAGTATCAAAAGGAAAAAAGCAGCCTGGTTTATAGCACTGCACTAGTTTATAGCACCAGAGAGTGAAGAGTCAATCTGCCATAAACCTTCTTCCAGTTAACTCTCAAAAAGTTTTTACATGTCCTAAAATATAAGCAGCAAATAAAGTAAGTTGATGCATTATTTTAATTAGTTTCAGTGATTTACTGTTTCTGGAATACAAAATTGTGTGCTTTATTATTTATACATTATACTAATTTATGTAACCTTGACCCTGGCGGCAAACATTGCACTAAAATCAACAGAAAACAAATAGGTGATATATATTACCTATTTGTAAGCTTCATATAATTAAAATTAAGGGTGGTTACTATCCTGGTTTTCTGCACATAAAATCTATTCTCTCTCTCTTGATGAGTATTTGTTTTTAGCATCAGACTGCAATCTTTTGGTTTTGGCCTGTTCGAGCATCTTTTATGGTGGAACTGAAGGCCAGAATCTATGTCTATACAGTAATTCAAAGTCTCATGATTGTCAGAATCCTACCAAATTCCAATCAAGAAATTAAATATTGAATTCAACCTATTAAATTAATCCAGTCTTTACACTAAAAATGTAGTTTTAGAAGTGCTGTGTCAGTTTTTCTCTTGCAAACAGCATTAAAACTAAGACCTTGACTGTGTGCTGGTCTTTGACAAGTGATGAGTGTGCAGTATAGTAGAGATCATGGCTCCACTTTCTTCAGGCTACTGTTGGATATTCATCCTCTATCCTCCCTCGTGAGTGGAGTAGCATCTATAACTGAATTTAGGGAACTCTTGATTAGAAAGGGGTTTTTTTGGTTCATAGCTTTTAACTTCAGCTTAGTTTACTTGGGCTTTCGCGGTCCCTGTTGATATGTCTCACTTTTACAAATTTGAAGGTTTTGGATGTTTTTGCCCTCTGCTGGTGGCAGTGGATCAGATAGTGCTTTGGTAGGATATTCTAGTGGTAGGTGTGGTGTAGCCTCTGTGTTAATCCTGTTTAGATTTCCTCCCACTTTACAAATATCTGAGGATGGTTGTATTGTCCTGTTTTCACATCATCAAGAGGTTTGCCAGCTTCTGAACCATCTAATATCTTAAGTCCCATTAGAATGACTTCATCATAAATCTGGTCAGATAGATAGGTCATGAATTGTTTAAATGTTAATGACTTAATGACCTTGACTATATTGGCTCCCATATATTTGCATCAGGTATTTTATATTCTTATAACTTTGTGAGCAAATGGGCAATTCCACTACAATGTCCAGAACTTTGTTTTATACTTTCTGATGCCAGTCCTATCTATGATTTCACCACAGTCTTGAAAAGTGCAGTTTCTTACAGCAGCCAAACCATAGGACAGTCAGCTTGGAACATAGTCTCAAAAATGTGTATACTAAGTTTTCCCTGACTTTTTAGGCATGAATCTTCAAAATACTCTAGAAGTGGCCTGCATCCCTCCTTTCCCTGTATTCTCAAAACTTTTCTATTGACACTTCTGGGAGTATTGGACTGGTTGCAGAGGATACTTTACACTTTAGTTTGTTTCTAACTAATTGGCATGCTTAATTCTTCCCCAGTTTAACTTTTAATTTTTCTTATAGCTCCATTATTTTAATTTTCTCCTCTTTCTTCTATTCTATCCTCTTAAATTCCATCTCAGTTTGTACTTCTCATGTCCTGAGCTCAAGCAAATAGATGGATCCCATCGAGTGCTTGAGATGACTTCTGTAGTCTTTGGCACAAGTCTTGGAATCTAACAATCTGCAAAATATCTTCTAATAGCTGCTCAAGAGAAGTGTATCCCCATTTTTCAGTAGCATGCAAGGGTTTTTCTGCCCCTTAACACTAACCTAAACATCCTGTCAAATTTGAAAGTTTCTGTGTCACCACCTATTTTCTAGGCAGTGTCTCTTTTGATGTCCTCCCCCTAAACTCAGTCTTATGAGAATGGTAAATAAGAGACAACATGGAAAAAAGTTTAATTTCTATAATACATCTTGTAATACAAGTGAGTGTGACTATTGGCTCCAATCTTTCCCTCTCCTTTTGGGAGATAAATCACAACAAAGTTAAAAAAAGATGTTTATTTAAGTAATTCAAAAGATATATGAATTTGATCTACAAAACACATTCAATACTCTGAGCAAACACAATCATCCCAGTCGACTATAATTAGAGATATTGAGAAAGAGATGGTTTTGAAAATTTGTCATCATCCTAGACATTAAATAAATCTTAAATTCAGTCTGAAATTACTCAGAATGTCCTAAGTATGCAAAAAAAAAAAAAAAGGAGTGGAGAGAACAAGGCTTTTAAATCAGACAGAATAAATTAAAACATTGCAATGACTAACTAGAGCAATTACAGTACTGATTTCTGTAACAAAGGATTTAAAATAATCTGAATCCTGCTGGGGTGATTCAGAACACTCTATTTATTTTCCTAGTTTAGATACGGAAACCTCTTGCTTCACAAGTCTGGAATTCTGTTTTTGTCTTTTAAAAGAATAGAGCTTTCCTGTGTCTATGAGAGGAGTTGAGGAATCACCAAGCACATGTGTTAAAGTGCATGCAGCCAAAAGGTTTATATTCAAATTCAGATGCTATCTTAACAATTAAACAGGCAGAAAGACTCTATATTATGGACACAGGATGATTATTCACAAGAAAAGCTATTCCCCAACACATATGCATACATCTATGATAATTTGGGATCTCCCTCCTTGTTTATTCTGTGTACCCATAGTTCTAAATCTACAGCATCCAGTTTTAAATATCATTTTAAAAAGTCAAAATTATACAATTCTTAGTGTATAGAAACGTATACAATACACTTCTACAGATCATATGAAATTATCTGAGCAGTCAGATTCAGACTTTCTACACAGAGTTCAATATCTGGAATGTAGAATTTTATTATGAATTCAGAAGATAATAGCTAATACATTTTGGGGGGAAATCATGGGAGAAAAAGTGCACAATTACTTCTTTAGAATATGTTGTATAATAATCATGCTCTGCTTCCACCGATGAATAAAGTCTCCAATTCAGCAGTTGTAGGATCCACTGAATCAACCTCTTCTTTAAAGAAGTCTTCTTCAAGTTTCTTCCACCAGGGCCACTGCATATATTTTAATATTGTATTATGGGATTGTTTGGCTTTAGCTACCACAGGAACTGATCTGCTCATAAAGACATTCAGATCCTTCATGGTACATTCTGAGAGACTTGGAGCACCTATGGCAAAAATACATGTCATTCTTTAAAAGACTTGGTTAACCTTCTCTATATTTGCAGTTTTTATCATCTTGTTTTCAAAGTAGCATCCTACAGTGATGCAATAGGAAATACATATAGGAGCAATGCAGCTAAAGTACACCGAAGCAAGTTCTAACAAGTAAAGTGCATACTACATAACACTTGTGAAAGGAAAGAAACCAAAGACAACAGAGGGAAGCATGTAAGGGTGAGAAATTAGTGGTTGTCCAGATCAAAAGATGATAAATAAAAATCATAATTTTTTTCTTGGCAGTTTGAAGTAATGTTGTATATAAATAAGATTGAATGTATAAGAGTTTATGTCTAACATATGTAATTTGCTATCATAAGATTCATTTATGATCGCAACTTGCTTTAAAAGATTAGAACAAACTACATTTAATCTGAAACTAATTTTTCAGGTTTTAGAGCCCAATTGAATTTTAGCAGCAAATCCTTTAAAAGTATAGTACATTTTACTACTTATTTTGTGGTAGAAAACAATAAAAAGCTCTCCACCTGCCCCAATTATTTATTATGTCTTATCTTAGATGAAAATATGCTATGTTATAAGTATATGGTTTGGAAGTAGAGATCAAATTTAGGGAAGACTGAAAATGATAGAAGCAAAACTATAACCAACATTTTAAAAGGCAAGTCTATTCACTCCTGAAAAACTAAACAACATTGGTTATATTACAGGCTAAAATTTCTACATGGAAGCAATTGTCAAGGATGGGACTAATAACAGAGAGCATGTGTTGACAGGTAATATAATAACAGAGTGGGCCAAAACTGACCATAAATTATTTTCATGGGGAAAGTATCACTTGAATTTTCTAACACAAAAAGCCTCTAGTGTTGTTTCTGAAGAATATTGTGGAAAATATTAGACATACTGAACTAGCAGAAATGGCAAAATTAATTTGTTTGATTAGAGAAAGATCAATAACTACATTTACTAATGACTGGAAAGCCCTTGTAGACATATTACTAAAAAAAGAAAAAAAAACTTATAATTTATTGGTTTGAACTTAGAAAACATAGTTTAGGGACAGAACAAAATTATGATATAACCTGGGAGAGAGCGAGGGTAAAATATATCTATAAATGTTGCTGTCAAGTAGATTGGAAGCAGCTTCTTTATAATCTTTCCTTTTCCAATTTTTTATATTTATATAAAATACACAAATGTATGTATCATGTATGTATGTGTTTACATACATTACATACATACATACATACAATACATACATACATAATATAAATTTATTTATATCCCGCTTTTATTGTTTTACAAATAACTCAAGGAGGTAAACATATCCAACACACCTTCCTCCTCCTATTTTCTATAACAACTCTGTGAAGTGAGTTGGGCTGAAAGGGAGTGAGTGGCCCAAAGTCCAGCTGGCTTTCAGGGCCATCAGGTTCAGCATATACCAAGGTGATGCACTGCTCCTGTTGCTGTTCTGTCTATCAGCCAGATAATCACAAGGACTGGATACAGATACATGTGCCAGAATGGAACTACCACTCTGTTAAATAAATGAAAGATATGTGATGTATCTATGGGTCCTCTAGTCTCCTCCAGAATAAGAGTGCTAAGATCATATGTGTGTGATCGTGTGCGTGTGAAAACATTAGAACAGCTCAAACTGCAAACTAGAAGCACATATTTGCCAAAATGTTCATAGTGATTCTTTCAGCACCTCCAAATGCACGGGTAGTGCTAGGATAATGGTCAATGTGAAAAATAGAATTTTAGAACCATAATACTTAAGCATCAAGAGGTTATGTGAATTCATAATTTACACAGCAATGATGATCTCTGAAGAAAAGTCAAGCTGGGTGAAGTAGTGTCTACTTGGATAATTCAGGTGTGATATTAACCAGCATTCACCACATCAGAGCTAACCTGGGAAGACAATCTATGCAAAACCAAAATAAGATAAGACACATACTTAACAATTGATCCATATCTGTGTGAACTTGGGCTAGTAAAGCCTCTCGATGTTGTTTTGCTTTCTGATCTTTTCTTTTTCTCAGTATATAGTGGGCTAGTTTTTCCTGGGCTTGATGATGAAGTTCTCTGCTCATTTCTTCTGACATTGCAGAAGCCTGGAGAAAAATTACAGTCTCTGTCACCATTAACGGTTATCAGCTTCAAACCTTTGTAAGGGTCTGCAGCACAACATTTGCATTCCTTGGGAACTGGTAAATCTATCACTGTGCTTCTTTCTATGTTTTCTCTCTGAAGCCACTGATCCATCACTGAATTAATTTAGTTTCATAATTAAGGTTCAGGAAGAAGCAACTTCCTATTATTAGATTAAAGAAAAGACCCAAACAACCCTACCAAATATTTTATGTTTCCCATATCAAATAAAAGCAAAGCAGGTTATCCATGGCATAGTTTCAGTTTATATAGCTATAAAAATTTACAGATTATTGGCATGTTTTATTAGGTAAAGGGAATAGAATTAAAGAAAATATGTACATGGATTATAACTTCAAGATTTGAAGACAATGCTGTAAAGCTACTACAGGTAGTCCTCAAGTTATGACTGTAATGGAGCCTGCCTATCATGGTAGTAACTCTTGATAGTTGTAAAATGGGTCAATCACATGACCAACCTGATTTTACAAAGTTTTTTGTAAAGGTCATTAAGCAAATCACAGTGGTCATCAAGTGAATGTGGCCCTTAAGTGAATCAATGGTCTACTATGGGTGCGGAAACCAGATGTAAATGCCAGTTTTCAGCAAAACTATTTAAAATGTAGTCATATGACTGTGGGATGCTTCAAAGGCCCAAAGCTTCTTGGATGAGAAGCAAACATCTTCTTCTTCTTCCTCAAGGAAAAAAACAGTCCAGTTGCCTTTTGAAGAAAAAAACACTTTTGAGACCATCCAGGGGATAGGGATGTAATGATGACTTACTGGATGCAATTTGATATAGCTTTCCACCTTTTGCTGCAATGATATCCTCTGTTCATCTGAAAGAGATTCAGGCTGTTTCCAGAGAGAATGTGCCTTCCTTCTTTTCTTTTCCAAGAATTTAAGCACCTTATTGAAACAAAATATTAATAAAAAGTGTCAACCCTTTACAGAATCTTAATATTTACGTAGGTCAGGTTCATGGAATACCTTCTTAGTGAGCATGGAAATTTTAGAAAACGAAATGTTACATCAACGCTATTTTCAATGCAAGACCAATCCTGATGGATCACATTTAAACAGCTACGTATGTTAGAACGTTTTTAATGTATCTTCCTAAAACAACTGCCATATCCTGGACCCAGCAGTTTTCTCCATACCCTCTTCACGCATGGGAAAGGAGATGGATCCTGTAATGCTGGCCATGAGCCCTAATCCTCCATGAATGACACTCATTCTTTACAACTCATTCTAGTAAGTCCTGAAATTGAACTGGTGGGAAAACATTACAGCTGCAAATGCAGCTAAAGTTGCGCCTTCACATGTTTTAAAAAAGACATCAAGAAGGGACTTATTTGAATCATAAAGTAATTACAGAGATTAGATTTAGAATTGCCACTTATTACTGGGTTGAAGAAGAAATATTAAATTTAGGGTTTTCTTTGGCCAACACACTATGTAGGAAGTCCATAAACCCATTAAAAAAAAGAATATCCTTGGTAAAAGATATCAAGAATCAATATACCTCAGTATTTTCTTTGCTAATTAGTATCTACAGCAGCATTTTTGCCTTGGTAGTATAGTGGTCTAAAGCACCCTGTTATTAAGAACAGCTGCCTGCAATTACTGCAGGTTTGAATCTCGCCAAGGCTCAAGGTTGACTCAGCCTTCCATCCTTTCTAAGGTAGGTAAATTGAGGACCCAGTTGTGGGGGCAATAAGCTGACTTTGTATAAATATACAAAAGAATGAAGGCTATTGCTTAGCGCATTGTAAGCTGCCCTGAGTCTCCGGAGAAGGGTGGCATATAAATCAAATTAAATAAAAAAAGGTGGGACAAAATCACAGGGTTTTTTTTTTTTTTTCCTCTTGAATCTTTTTTTCAGGCAGATAAAGCTAGAACAAGATTTACTTCAATACTGACAGCCTGGTTCAAGCCACTTAATTTAGAGCATCACTGACGTAAGGAATAATTTGACTAACTGGTAGCAAGATTATAAAAACAAGAATAGTTTTAAATATGCTATTTAAATACTGTTCCAATGTAAGTCTTGCAGACCAGACCTTCTGAAACATTGCTTTTAATAAAGTACTTAGATTTTTGTAGACAGCAGTGTTCCATGAACATCTTAATTTACAAATTTAAGTTAGAAGATGCAGGAGAGGTCCTGAATTTGAAATGTTTTTTTTTTTTAATATACTGATGCAAAATGTTTTGTATCATACCAACAGTTGATTTGCATACTGACCGCTCTCTGAATGAGGACAGCTGCTTTATATTCCTTGAGATTTCTTTTTTGCTGATGAAAATTTCTCCTTGCTTTAAATGCTCTCCAGTATCTTTGGATAGTTAGGGCTGCTTTCTCTTTCATTTCATGCATATGCTTATCTATTTGACCTGGGAGATAAAGAGCATATATTCATTATTAGAAAATCAGAATTCACACAAGCAGAGATTTGAATTTCATTCCAGCTAGATTAAAAATGCAGAAGAGAAACCATACAGGGTTAGAGTAAAACATTTTTTTAAAACAGAAAACCACTATAGTTACTTGCACCATCATTCTGTAGACCATAGCCATCTAGGCAAAGCAAGTTTATCTGCTACCTCATGGATATGCACAATATGACATCACAGAATTGATATAGCCCCCCAATTAGTACTCCACCCAGAGATTGCAACTGAATTCTAAGTTTTAATATGACAGGACCGGAAATATTATAACATGATTATTACAGATGTGATTTCATTTATAATACCTAAATATTTGATAATACATTATTATTGTGCTAGCCCCATCCTCTATTTGTGCATTATATAGATGTTATACCAAATACAACATGTACTGTATGATTCATATACATTTTAATGCACCTATCCTGAATTATGCCTTTGTTAGTCAACTTTTTACTACACATTTTGCCCTATTCCTTTGATAATAGATCCATCATAAATTATAAAAGTCCTTTAAAGCAGTGGTCACCAACCAGTGATCTGTGAGAAAATTATGGTGGTCTGCGGCGCACCTGGGTGGAGGAGCTGCTCCAGGATGAGAAATGGCCAGTCCTGTGACTAGAGCTCTGGAATATTGGCTAGGCAGCTCATGGTGGGGCTGTAAATCTCCACTGTAGAGGGAGGTTTGTGCAACTTGCAACTCAGCCCTCGCCGGCTGGAATGAGGTAATGGTGCAAGGGGGGTGCCGGTGCAGGTGGGTTGAAGCAACGGGTGGCGGCAACCCCGGGCTGTTTCTTCCCCCTGTTGTGGCTTCCTGTCATCTGAACCCACCAGTGGCTGTCCCTGCCCCTCGCCCTCCCTTCCCAGTCCCTCCTCGCCTGGCAAGGGAAGGGCCAGGGATGGAGATTTGCTCCATATTCCAGAGCGGGAGTGAAGCTTCGTCTCTTGCTGGATCTCGCAGCCATTTCTTCTGGCCCTTGTTGATGCTCCGCGCACCTTGGTCTCTCGGGGAGACGCTTGACTTCCTCTCAGCCCCAAGATACTGGCTGGTCCATGAGATGAGAGAGAAAAAGAGAAAGAGAATGACAGAGAGAAAATCAGAGAGAATGAAAGAGAGAGAGAGAATGAGAAATTGGGAGAGAGAAAGAAAGAAAGAAAGAGGGGGAGAGAGATGAGAGAAAGATGGGGAAAGAGAAAGAATGAAAGAGTGAGTGAGAGAGAGAGAATGAGAGAAAGTGGGAGAGAAAGAGAGAGAGAATGAAAGAGAATCAGAGAATGAGAGAGAGAGAGAGAATGAGGAAGAATCAGAATGAGACACAGAGAGAGAAAGAGACAGAGAATGAAAGAGAAAAAGAGAAAGAGAGAATCAGAGAATCAGAATGAGAAAAAATGTCAGAGAAAGAGACAGAGAATGAAAGAGAGAGAATCAGAGAGAGAATGAGAGTGAGAGAAAGAGACAGAGAATGAAAGAGGGAATCAGAGAGAGAGAGAGAAAGTCAGAATGAAAGAGAGAATCAGAGAGAGATTCGTATTAGTGGTCTGAGGGATTTAAAATTCTGAACTTGGTGGTCCCTGAGGTTCACAAGGTTGGGGACCCCTGCTTTAGAGCATCAATGATGTCACCTTGGGCAATAAAGCAAAGACAAAAAAAAAATCAAAATTAAAGTAAAGGGGATATGTGTCCCCTAATGGTTCCTCATGGTTCTGTAATAACTATACCTGCATGGACAATTTCCAATAGTGTCAGCTGCCGCTCATGAAACAGCCTCATGGCTCTTTGTCTCTGAAGCTGCAGTTGTTGACGGAGACACTCTTCTTCTCTCTGTCTTTTTAAACTTTGTAATTCCTCTTCTCTTTTAGCTCTATAAACAAGTTAAAAAAAAACCACTGAAAATGCTGTTTTCAACATTTAAACTGTTTCCAGATTTAGCACAGTTTAGGGCTAAGTCATGAGAATTTCTGCCATTTGCTTTTCCACAGACCAAAGTTGCCTAGCCATTTGTAGACAGAAAGAGTTAAGGGACTTCAAACATCATGAAGTCCAGCTTCCTGCCTATTACTATAGTGTTCCTGAGAAGTGGCCATTCAGCTCTGTTTAAACTCCTTTAAGCAATTAAGGACAATTAATTGCAATGTTATTTGTTTCTTAGTGTATTACTGACATTCACTCTTAATTGCCTGATGGAGGAAAAAAGGAAATAGATTGCTCCACAAGACATAGCCAAAACAAGCCCTCCCCAGAGTGGACAAAGCCATATTTTTGGGAATCTTTTTTATCTGGGGAGGTCTGGGCTATTTTTAAAGGAACGGCATTATTTTTGATTAACTTTGCAATCTCTAGGTAATTCTTGTGGGTTTTTTTTTCAAGCCCCAGTTTAGTACCTATTCTAAATTCTGAATATCAAAAATAAACTCATCAGTGATTGCCTAGACTCCTGCCCTCCTTGCCCTTCCATTTTGAAGACATGGCCGTGTCTTTCTCTGGTCCCATATTATTTTATAGTACTTAATGAGGTATGCTAGTATGTGATAGTAAACCTTAGTTTACTTAGTTGAATCTAAAAGGAAGATCTACTTCAACTGTTTTCAGTGATGGCAATTAAGCACTTCTGAGAAGAATCACATGAAGAGTAAACAAAAGCATTCTTTTAACACACACACACACACACACACACATGTATATGAGAGTGTCATTTTGGCATAGTGGTTAAAGTACTAGGCAAGAAACTAGGACACAGTGAGTTCTAATTCTACTTAGGGCATAAAGCCAGATGGTTGATTGTGAGCCAATCACTCTCTATCTCGGCCCAGGAAAATTGCAAGAGCAAATCACTCTTGAAAATATTACCAAGAAAACTGCAGGGATTAGTTTAGGCAGCCCCCTGGAGTCAAGAGTGACTAAAATGCACATACATATACACAAATTATTTATTTAGCATAGAATAACAGAGTTGGAAGGGACCTTGGAGGTCTTCTAGTCCAACCTCCTGCTTAGGCAGGAAACCCTACACCACTTCTGACAAATGGTTATCCAACATCTTCTTAAAAACTTCCAGTGTTGGAGCATTCACAATTTCTGGAGGCAAGTTGTTCCACTGATTGTTTTCACCATTGAATTTCATTTTGTTAGATAGCGCCCAATGTTCAAGTCTGTCAAGATCCTTCTGTATCTTAAGCCTATCTTCTGGAGTGTTGGCTCTTCCTGCTAGCTTGGTGTCGTCTGCAAATTTGATGAATTCCCCATCTATCCCCTCATCCAAGTCATTGATGAAGATGTTGAAGAGTACTGGGCCTAAAACAGAGCCTTAGGGTACTCCACTGCATACTTCCCTCCATGTAGATGCAGTTCCATTGAGGACTACACGTTGAGTGCGACTGGTCAGCCAATTACGAATCCATCTGATGGTGATGCTGACTAACCCACATTTTTCTACTTTATCTGGTAGTATGTTATGGTCTATTTTATCAAATGCCTTACTGAAGTCCAAGTACATTATGTTGACAGTATTCCTCTGGTCCACTAATTTTGTCACTTTGTCAAAGAATGCAATGAGATTAGTCTGGCATGATCTGTTTTTGACAAATCCATGTTGGCTTTTGGTTATTACTTTATTTGCTTCTAGGTGTTCGTTGATTTGTTGCTTGATTATCTTTTCCAGAATCTTCCCTGTTATTGAGGTCAGGCTGATAGGTCTGTAGTTTCCTGGATCTATTTTTTTTCCCCTTTTTTGAAGATGGGAATTACATCAACTCTTTTCCAGTCCTCTGGCAGTTTCCAGGTGCTCCATACTCCATGTATGCATGCTGGGATCAGGCAATATAATTTATACCTTATATAGTGGTATACACTACACTATATAGAGTGTAGTGTAGCAATGAAGCATGGAATTTTCATTTTGAAAATAATCTGCAGGGTTGAAAATCCATGAATGAAAACTGCCCTCTAGTGGATTCCTCAAACAAGTACCAATTAAGAACTTTTTGTATTTTTATAAATAAATCAGGGTATGGTTATAGCATAGTCCAACCACAATAAAAAAAAAACATTAACGAATAAAAATAATTGGGATATAAAGCCATAAAATAATTCCAATTCAGCACCATATCTTTACCAGAATATCTGCAAATACTGAATGCAAAGAAAGGAATTAATCATAGTAGTATTAACAAAATTGCCTCTAGATAAAATGGGCACTATATAAATGTAATAAATAAATAAAAAATAGGAAAAATATGTAAGCCTCAGACAATGCATGAATACAGAAGGTAGTGAAGAAATTCTAATCTAATTCCTTCACTCTAATTCTACAGAAGCAAGTTTCTTCTTAGAAGATCAACACAGAGAAATTATGCCTATTGTGACTTTACATACCGGTATAAGCTTATTCCTCCAAAGCCTCTGGATATTTCCAGATTAAAAAAAACATGCACATGGAGATTTTATTCAGTAAATACATACCTATGTTGATGTCCCTGGCCGGATGGGAGGTCTGGAAAATCCTTATATTGTAGCTTTACTTTCCAAGCCATTTTAACAATACAATATTGTTTTCACTTTAAAAAACCCAGAGTTTTACCTAAATTTCCTTTGCAAGATAGTTATAACTTTTGGAAGCTGCCTTAATCTTTTTCGCGTCTGATATCCTCTCCAAGATGCTTGGATTAAACACGCTGCTTGATGCATTCTCTGAAATCAACAAATTAGCTTATTTATTTTTCAACTACTGCGTGTGGTAATTAAACGGTTGTAGATGTTAAGAATGTACATTCTCTATGAGCTTTATTTGATTTGACAATTTTCTAGTCTACATTCAAACCAAGGCTGGTTTATAATCTAATTAGAAAGAGATCTGATTCAGCCTTGGAGATATGGCAAACTCCCTATGAAGAATTAAGCTTACAATTTCAGAATGCTTCTACAATAGTTCTCCTTCACATAGCCACATTCCAATTATGTGACCAGATTAGAAATTATGAAACACGTATGAATACACTGGTAAGATCTAACATGAGCTACCTCCACCATACACAGAATTCTTTCTACAAAACACACAGTATACCTGTGTCGTACCTGTGGATCACAAGAACTGGAGTTTTCTGCATCCAGCAAGTCCAGCAATTGATTGAGATTCTTGTCAAATCCTTTGCCAGTCCATTGCTTGCTTAGAAGAGTATGTAGCCCTTAATAAATGAGATGTGCTAAGATAAATATGCTACTTGGTTAAGAAAAAGTGCTTGTTTATTCACCCTACAGATGTCAATTATAAATTACTAGTGGCACAGATACTAAGATAAGAGTTAGAATGTTCCACACTAAATGTACACCAGTGGCAAGAAGTAGTAAAGAGCCAAAGAAAAGCTTAATTAATTAATGGATTGATTGTACAGGACATGGTAATAAAACTTCCTGCACTGAATGCAGGTGAAAGGCAGAATATACATTCATAATAAACGACTGACTGACTGACTGAATAAATAAATATATCCATTGCTTTTTCTAGTATATGATTATGGCAATATAAAACATATATACATATTATGTCCTTCAATTATACCTGTTTTACTATACATAATGATAGATTCCTTTACAGGACTTCACCCATAATATTCACTGTTTCAAAACAATGCCCAATTAATACATTTTAAAATCAATAACATGAGTGCTAAAGCTGGAGAACCAATACATGTAACAAACTGTTTGGATTACAGTTAATCCAAGGAATGTTCAAATGCCAACATTTATTATTCTAGAATATTTTTCAAAATCCAATTTTTTTGGACAAACCTTTGTAGCGAGCATTCACTGTGATAACAAATCGGGCATCAGATTCTGTGATCAAAAGTAACAGTTTAACAGTTGCATTTCCTCTGGCAGGGTTGGTGGTAGAGGAAATCTTGTAAATAAGTTCATCCAGAAGGAAGTGTAGGGTCTCTTCAGTTATTTGAACTAATGCTTTACTGAGAAATCCAGAAAGAGAGGAAATCATATTGGAATAAAAATTGTGGATGGGAAATGGGGCAGGATTAGACGAACCCCAACCATATTGTAATATAAAAATACACTAAATCCTTTGAATGAGGCTCTACCAACTCAAACGTCAGGGGACTCCAATATCCATTTATTTGATGCATGTCAGGTTTCCCACCCCATCTGCCTTTTACAATTTAAAAAAATGTAATAAATGAGAAGGTGGCATGTTGCAAATGAGCCCCATGAGCATCCTATGAACAGAGAAATAATAGGTAACTGAAGCCGTCTGATGCTTCAGTTGGCAATGTTCTACACTGGCTCCCAAGAGCTACTGAGAAAAAATAATAGGAGTCTCTCAAGGACAGTATTGGCAGGCACCATTTTTTTCCCAACAGATGCTCTATATCCGGCTACATCCCTGCAACAATCATTTCATGAATAGGGACACACCTCTCTCAGCATTCATTTTGTGAAAGCCTCCACCTATGTCCAACATGCCAAACATGTCCACCAGTTAACAAAAAAATAAAGGGGGGGGGACGCTCGCTTTAAACTATAGCTATAATCTTGTATCTCTTGTTTTAGAATGAAGAATATGGAATTATGAAGATGAAAAGCTAATTAACCTGGAGGAGCTATTCATATTTTAGGATGAATTTCAAACTAATTGTTTTTAATGTTAAAAAGATACACTTTGGTATATAATTACCTATTGGTCCTTAAAATATTCTGCAAGAGTGACAGAGTCTGGGTTGTTGTTTCAGCATCATCAGTTGTCAGCAATTGCTGGAAGTGTTTATTTTGAAGCACTAGTGCAAAAACAGGAAATCTATTTCAAACAGAAGTTCAATCTATGCTAAATTTTATTTCAGGGGAGGAGAATGGGAGCTAACAGCAACCTTCTAAATGCAGATCACAGGTGAATCAGAAACTATAATAACATTCATACCCAATGAATGTTATTCATTGGCTTGTTATTCAAGGGCTTTTCTTCCCTTACCATTTTCTACTAGATGGATGTGACCTCTACACAACCAACAGATGGCATCAGTCACTGTCCTGAAACAATGTAGAAATTCATTCCTTTTTTCATCCTTAATGAAAACATAAAGGAAAACTTATGATTAAAATTATTGAAAAACATAAATTAAATAGTGATTATACCCTCAAGCTATACTTATTAAAAAGATGATATTCTTCTAAAACTGAGAAAGGGACTGGGAACTACTTAAGTGTCAGCATAGGCACCTTAAGAAAATAATCTTTTTCCTTCTTATTCTGAGACTGATCCAACCAGTGGTGAAATCCGAACCAGTTTGCTACCGGTTCACTGGCCGTGCATGCATCCCGCATGCCAAATGTGCGCATGCACAGTGCGCACATTGCGCGTGCTGTGTGCGCGCAAGCATTCACAGTACGTGCCAAAAGAAGGCTTTGGAAGGTAAGTAGAACAGCAGGGGGGGGATCAGCTGTGGTGCGCGATTTAGCTTCGCTAGAAAGCAGTATTTCCTGCTTTCTAGCAAAGCTAAACCCCGCTGCACAGCTGATTCCCCCCCGCCCCCACTGTTCTACTTACCTTCCCAAGCCTCCTTTTGGTGCATGCTGCGCGTGTGCACATGCACAGTACGTGCCAAAAGGAGGCTTGGGAAGGTAAGTAGAACAGTGAGGGGGGGGGGAAATCAGCTGTGATGCGTGATTTACCTTTGCTAGAAAACAGGATTTCCTGCTTTCTAGCAAAGCTAAACCCCGCTGCACAGCTAATCGTCAGAAATACCAGTGCGGAGGAACCGGCAGCTTTTTTAAACTACTGGTTTGCCCGAACTGGTAGCTTTTTTTTTTTTTACTACCAGTTCGCTTTTTTTTTCGCTTTTAATTTTTACAACTACTGGTTTGCCCAAACCAGAGCGAACGGTAGTATTTCACCCCTGGTTCCAACCAAGTATAAGGTATTTCTTTGCAGGATCCAGCATGTCTCTTAGCAATAACTAATATGCAAAAGTGTACTATACATCACAATTATCTTAAAAACATGGAATGTTGGGTATTTTTATTTTTACTGAATTTGTGACCTTTAATTTGGTTGGGGCATCAACTTTCATGATTCCTATTAGGAATGATACTGAGGCTGATGAGAGATGTAGTTCAACTTAGGTTGAAAGCTGATATATGACATTAAGTGTTAAGGGAGGAAGAAATGTTAATGCTAAATCAACTGGAATATTTTTTATTGTGTTTTGAATTAGAAACTACACGTCTGTACAGCCATAAATTAGATGCAGTGTGAGCATTTTGTGAAATCTGTTAGTGTAGTATGTATTTTTCAGGTATTAAAAATACTGCAAAGCAAATGCTGTTTTATTAGTTTCTGTTCTTTGTTTTATCAGAAACATGCAAATAAATGGACAAATACAATTGTTAGAATTTACCGTATTATGTATCGATTACTCTCATCGCTTGAAAATGTAAGTACAGATACATTGCAAAAGGAAAAACAATACATAAAGAGACAACAGCAGAATATCTGCCTTGGCAACATTTACTGTAGCATCAGCCTACAGCCAGAGGCAGGTCTAATATTTGCCACAATTCTATGTTCTGTTACTCTGAATAAACGATTAATGAAGGTATATGTGGATGCATTTTCATAGTAACCTAAGTTCAACAATTTCCTTGTCCATATTGTCAAGCAGAGTATTATCATGCATTATCAAAAAGGGACAATGCACAGCTTTGGTAACAATCTAGCACAGAAATTATTTCTTGGTAAGTGTCCCTTAGGCTATTACTGACTTACAGGGTGCAGTTTGATACAGCTTTCCACCTTTTACTGCAACAATATCCTCTGTTCATCTGAAAGAGATTCAGACATTCTCAGAGAGAATGTGCCTTTCTTCTTCTTTTAGGCCAGGTATTAGAACAGGTGGGAACCCTCACCTGCCAATATCAACATTTTTCTATGCAGGTAGTCCTCGACTTATGACCACCACTGAGTCCAAAATTTCTGTTGCTAAGGGTAAAGTAAAATTCACTTGTTAACAAGTGAATTTTGTCCCACTTTACAACCTTTATTGCCACAGTTAAGTGCATCACTGTAATAGAGTTGTTGTGAATCTGATTTTCCCATTGACTTTGCTTGTCAGAAGTTTGTAAAAGGTGATCATATGACTCCAGGACACTGCAACAGTCATGAATATGAGCCAGTTGCCAAGCATCTGAATTTTGATCACATGACCATGAGAATGCTGCAACAGTCGTGTGAAAAACTGTCCTAAGTCACTTTTTTCAGTAACGTTGTAACTTTGGACTATCACTAAATGAACTGTTGTAAGTCTAGGACTGCCTGTATTAATATGTCAACATATTACAAAATGGCTCAAATACCTTGATTGCCCGAACAAATTGTGCTTGCAAACGCCTTCCCAAAAAGAGGAGGCTGTCTACTGCAGAAGGAAGCAGTTTACTGTAAAACTCTTCACGTTCTGTTTTCACCTCAAGACCTACACAACACTGACTGAGAAGGAAAAGAAAAAAAAATCCCTCAGTAATTTGCAAATAGTATAGCCACAGGCTAATACAGAGTTATTAGAGCAGGAATACAGCTGTGTAACTGTGCAGTATTTTTACCTTAATATCTCTGCTATCTGGGCAGCAGTAGTCCATCCTCCAGGCACTTTTGTATAATCTTTCTTAAGGACTAGTAGACAGTACTGGACTAGATCATAGTAGTATAAGTCTTGTTTAATTTTCTTTGATTCATTACTTCCTGGGGATGCACTCGTTAAAATTTCTAAGAAAAAAAATTGAACTACTTAAGTTTGGATCCCTCTACAAATAACAAATACAGAGGGCTACATCTATCCATATACCACTAAAACTCTGATTTCTGTAACATTTAACATGGTGAACAGATACTGTATTTTTCGAAGTATAAGACGCACCTACCTTTTTTGGTTGTTTTTTTTAAAAAGTTTTTTTTTAAATTTTTTAGACAAACACACATACAAACATACTGTACAATGTATTTTCTTTGAACAGAGTATTTGTGTTGTGGCTCCGCTACCTGAGCCTGTGTCATCGGCAGGAGAGGACTCCGAGAGTGAAGGAGAGGAGTTGGCAAGGCCTCCCTCTCCAGGACCCTCCTCTCTGGCAATGCCTTCGGTGTCCGCCGAAGAGCAAGAGATAGGGCCAAGGCCAAGCACGTCCACGCAGCCACAGGTGGACAGTGATGAGAGAAATGAGTCTTGGCTGGATCCTCAGCAGCGTCGCAGAGATAAGCATGCGCAACAGAAGAAAAGGCGTGCCAGAGATTAAGCTGAGTCACTGGACCACATCCCACAGGATATAAAAGGGGGTGAGGTGGCCATTCAGACTCTGTGACGGACAAAACTAACTACTATCGAGTCACATTGCATCTTTGGAAACAACATTATCGGCATTGGATTTATTTTACGAACTGGACAATTCTTGACTGTGTGTATTTTGTTTGTGAGTAAAGTTCTTGGCAAGCAGCTACTGGGTTGCTGCCAAGCTTCTTATCGGAAGAATTGGTTGTCTGCCAGTTTATTTAACCCCTGGCTGTCTGTTTATGTGCGTGTGTGAGACGAGGACAGAACAATTTGGCTGGTTCACAAATTTAAACATTGTTTAGTCATTTCAATTAAATTTACAATTTCTATATTTTCTTTTTGCCATATTTATTTCTCATCTTTTTTTTTAAAAAAAACAATATTACCCTTCATCCTCATCTCTAATCTTAATCAAATTCAATTTTTCCCTTCTATTCTATATTATACTCTTCCCATTGTCATCTATTTTTATATCCAACCTCACATTGATTAATTATGTAATATTACAATTATTTAATACAAATTCAATATAAATCAATTAATTATATAACTATCTTTTTTGTATATTAATCAATATGAACATGAATATTCCAATTATTTCCATGCAATCCAATTTCTTACAAATCAATTAATTATATTTACCAATAATAAACCAAATAATTTTCCCCTCTTATGTTACTCATTTTCACATCTTAAACTCTCCCAATAACCCACATAGTTTTGCCCATATAATTCTCCAAATCACAACTTAATCATTTCTACTTTCATCACAATATAAATCCAAATAATCCAATATATATATATATATATATATATATATATATATATATATATATATATATATATAATTAAAAATATTTTAATCATTACAATTTCCCTAATTAAATTTAAAAATGTTCTAGCTGTTATCCAAGCTATAATTTAATCCTTTTTACTTTCACCACCATAAAGCATTAAAGGTATTTCAATTGTTACAGTTTATACTTATTCATATTTCTAAAAATAAAATAAAATAAAAACTTATCATTGTCTAGATTTCAAAACTACAAAGACAGATATTCCAATTATTATTCATTTCATTTTTACAATCATGATTTCCCATTTATTTCTTACTATTATTCATATTTCAATTCTAAATATTTATAACATTTTTCTCTTTCATTTCTTTTTCTTCCTTCCCATTTTTATTTTTGCCTTTTTCTTTTTCCTTTTTTTCTTTTGTGTTTAAAATCTTGAACTCTCCTCTTTTGCCCTAAATTTCCCATTGTTTGCACCTACCTTTTTTGGTGAGGGAAAAGGAAGAAAAAGTCTCTGCCTCTGCCTAATTTTGTCTCGTTGCAGCAAACAGCAAACAGCCTGCTTTACTTTCGTTTTCATTTTCATCATAGCTTGATTAGCACAAGGAAAAAAAAAATCTGCTCCAGCAATCTTTGCAGCAAGCAGCAGAGCCCTGCGCAAAACAGCTGAGAGCAAATCAGCTGAGAGTCAGGAGGCCGATCTAATCAACTTGTGCTGATTAATCTATGTTGAAGCTGAAAGGAGCTGTTTTTTTCTTGCTGTTTGCTTGCAAGGAGGTAACTGCGGCGAGGCACAGGCCAAAGGGTGAGGGCCAGTGGGTGGGCGGGGCAACATTCGGTGTATAAGAGGCACCTAAATTTTCACCCCCTTTTAGAGGGGGAAAAAGGTGCGTCTTATACTCTGAAAAATACATAGGGATCAATACATCATAGGGAAAAACCAAATGGGATAACTAACAGAGTGCACCCAAAATCTGGGACCCATAACACACATGGAATTGAAATTTGGCAAATCTTATAAAATATTTTATGACACAAACAATATTATAAAGCAGGTTACAACATCACACAAAATGTCATAAAACATTTCCAGTGGTCAATTACTGTTTGACTGTGCTATATAGGTTCAAAGGGCTATTTTCAAGGCAGATACATCTCTGAATACCTCTCTGAATTTTTAAAAATATCAGAAACTTTGCAATTGTTGAAGATATTAAGAAATCTGGTAAAGAAATATCTCTGAAACAATGATCCAACAGGTCATGGATTGTCTCGTCAGTTACTAAAGTACAGGCAACCAATTGTTATATAAAATATAAAAAGCAAGCTATGTAATTCACATCAAAAAGGTTATTTTTTATTTTAGAGAGAAAATATATTATTAAAAGTTATTTTAAAGAGAAAGAAAAAAAGAATGCAGACAAAAATCAAACTGGTGGTATAAAATGAATCAAGAAGACAGTAGAAATGTAAATAAATAAATACTGTTTAGTCAATGAGAAAATGCTTTGAACATACGGCATGTGCACAGTGTCCATAATAAAGTAATATGAGACTAATTTTGAGTTGGAATTCTGGTAATCAGAAAGTAAGACTTCCTTATTCTGCACAGCTGAAATGAACCAACTTTGGCCGTAACTTCCTTTACTGGAGAGCAGCCCTCTAGCAACTGATAGTTTCTCCAACTGAAATGATACTGTGGTTTATTCTCTGTCTCATTTTGTTCAGAGTATTTGCATAATATGCTTACCAAGATTAAAATAACCATAATGTACCAAACCTGATTTTCTAGGCTTGTGTGATACTCTGAACTATAAATACACCATTTATAGCGAGTTTGCATAGCACAGCCACAGCTAAAATATGGCTGACCAGTTTATTATGGCTCAGTGTATTGAGCCAACATGCATCTGATTTGCTAACAGATCAATAATAGTTCTTATTATAAGTCTGGTATACCTTTTCTGAGTAAAACATTTATCAAAAGATATTAGCTTTCAGGATTTGATCAAGCATGACTTTTTATAAAAATTGTTAATCAGAAAACATGCTACCAAATTCCTAACTTTTCACTAACTCCTGGCTCTCAAAGTAATCTGTATTATGTGTCCTTCATAATTGGCTCTCTTTTTATATAATTCATATCATACAATTTTTGTTAGATTTAAAGATACAGAAACACATTCTAATTCTCATCCCATGATTAATTAATGGGCCAAAATGTCATATGAAGCATAAAATCAGCCCATTCTACCAATTTAGAAATATATGAATAGTTTCGGTTTCTTCCCCTTGGTTTCCAATCTTAGTGCCTCAAGCATTATTTTCCCCCTTTTCCTTATTTGCCTTCCAACATCTCATTTCCTGGATCACTATTACACCAAGATTGATCATGTAAATTAAAAACACATATTAAAATCATAGCATAGCAGGCTCGATGCAAGAGCAGGTTTTAGTTTTACCTTATGGTGCTACACCTAAGATCTCAATTTACCTTTTAACTTTAGCAGCAACACAGGAATATCCTGATCAGGACTTTCAGTAATCTGAGCAGTCAGAGACAATATTCTAGAATCCACAGGAAGTGGCTTCATTTCACATAACATTAACTACAGAAAGAAAGGAAAAAAGTCACCCAAGAGCTTTAGTAAGTGATATTTTACGGCAAGTAATACTTTAACCAATATGTAATACCGTGTTTCCCCGAAAATATGACATGTCCCGAAAATAAGGCCAAGCCTGATTTTTGGGGTGGGCATAAATATATGCCCTCCCCACAAAATAAGCCCAAGTGAAAGGTTGGGTATGGCCAGAACAGGAGGCAGCCCTTCCCTTCCCCAGTCACTTCCTGGAGGTTCAGTCCCATAATTGCTGCCCGCTGATCAGTTGAGCCAGGGAGGGCTGTGCAACTCTGTCCAAATCTCCAGAGCACCTCCACAGCTGCCGGCTTCCTTCCCCTTTTCCTGCCGATCTTTCTTTACTTTGGATCGCAGCACAGACATCCCCAAAATGCTCCATCCAAAGCCTTCAGCCTTGCAATCCTGGAAGGGGCGTCTGTGCTGCGATCCCAAGAAAGAATGGTGTGTGTGTGTGTGTGTGTGTGTGTGAGAGAGAGAGAGAGAGAGAGGGGGGGGGAGGAGGGGAGATCTCCAATCCAACCTTGGAGAGTTACCTAGGGCTGGCAGCAATGTCCTCTCCATCCCCCCCCTCTCTCACACGCACACTCTTGGCAACCGATTTGAGGTAAGACTGTTCTTGAACGGGGCGTGAGATGCGTGGGGTCTCCTGCTGCTTTTGCAGCCTCAATTGGTTGCAAATGCAGCCATGATTCTTGCCATCTCTTCTCCCCCCACCAATCCTCCCCACCTGCCACACCCAAATTGTGCCCCAAAATAATAAGACCCCCTGAAAATAAGGCCAAGCCCTTATTTTGGGGTTCAAAAATATATAAGTCAGGGTCTTATTTTTGGGGAAACATGGTAAATAGAGTTCATCTAATAAAATCCACATCAGACTTCCATGGAAGATATTTTAATAGAAACTAATTTTAATATCCAATTCATACACTTTACTGTTTCTACTGTTTCTTTGAATTTGGGAGATTTAAGACTGACAATAGGATATTTTTTACCAACACATAATTTAATTATGAACATAAGAGCAATAGACACAGGCATCCATTTAGATCTACTGTTTAAAGCTGTGTTGGGCAAACTTGTAGAAGAGAGTATATCAATGGGTATTAGTTTTGAAAGCTATTCACTACCTCCTGAACAACAACAAACTTTAATTACTAACTGCAGGGAGAAAAAGGGGAAGAGGATTAATGCTTTTACAATTGATACTTGCGACATCTTGGATGACATCTGATAAACATCTATATGACAACATTGAACTAGACAAGCCCTGGGTGTGATCCAACAAAGCTTTTATGTTCTTAAAACTGGTGTAATAAATACATCACTTCTAATACAAACTGTATTTTTCTTTTCTTGTTGAAAACGAACTTCTCAACACAGGGCGCTTTATTATCTTAGATGTTTGCCTCAGTCTTCCCAAATTCAGTACGTTTCTTGAATAACCTATAGCCCTACAACATACTAGTCCTGGACCACAATTTGCCAATTATATTTTAGTTCGCATGTTGTATGAACTTAGCTCATATGACTAGTTTAGCAGTCAGTGAATCTCATGCAGTCATACCCATATTGGGACTACTTCTATATCCTCTCCAGAGCCAGCAAGATTAAAATATTGAGATACTGGACGGGACAGATCCAAGTTCAAATGCCCACTGACCATGAAATTCACTAAGAGATCTCTCATCAGTTTCTCTCAATCACGTGATTGTAATAGATTCAATAACCCCCGTGTAAGCCATAGGGGGGGGGAGGATTTAAACCCCACTGCTGTACAGGTAATCCTTGATTTATGACCACAATTGAGCCCAAAATTTCTGTTGATAAGCGAGACAGTTAAGTGATTGAAATGTACTTGAATGTAAGTAAGTTAAATGAATTGTCCCATTTTAAGATGTTTCTTGCCTTTCTTGAATCCCTGCAGTTGTTAAATTAGTAACACAATTTCTAAAGTGAATCTGGTTTCCCCATTGCCTTTGGTCACCAGAAGATGCATGAGCCCAGGACACTTCAACTGTCATAAATATATGCCAGTTGCCAAGCATCCAATTTTGATCACAGGACGATGGGGAAGGCTACAACCCTTGTGTGAAAAATGGTTGTAAGTCACTTTCTTCAGTGCCACTGTAACTTCGAACAGTCACTAAACAAAAGGTTGTACATCAAGAACTACCTGTACACGACTGTGAGATAAGGTGGGACAAAAAAGGCAATAGCCTGAAAGTCAAGGATGTAAGGATGTGGTGGTACTTAGCCAGCGCTGAGGAATCTCAAAAGAAGCCGAACAGGTTAAATTTTGGTGAATACATAGCTACAAAAGACAACCCAAAATCCAGAGGTGAAATCCAGCAGGTTCTGACAGGTCCTGTGTGCAGCGGCAGTAAAAAAAAAGCCAATGCAATCCTAAATTGCATTAACAGAGGGATACAATCAAGATCAAGTGAAGTACTAATATCACTCTATAAAGCCCTAGTAAGACCACACCTAGAGTACTGCATCCAGTTTTGGTCACCTCACTATAAAAAAGATGTTGAGACTCTAGAAAAAGTGCAGAGAACAACCAGGATGATTAGGGGACTGGAGACTAAAACATATGAAGAACGGTTACAGGAACTGGGCATGGCTAGTCTAGTGAAGAGAAGAGAAGAGAAGGACCAGGGAAGACATGATAGCCGTGTTCCAATATTTGAGGGGCTGCCACAGAGAGGAGGAGGTCAAGCTTTTTTCCAAAGCACCTGAAGGCCAGACAAGGAATAATGGATGGAAACTGACCAAGGAGAGATTCAACCTAGAAATGAGGAGAAACTTTCTGACAGTGAGAACAATCAACCAATGGAACAGAAATTGCCTTTGGAAGTTGTGGGAGCTTCATCACTTGAGACTTTCAAGAAAAGATTGGACTGCCATTTGTCAGAAATGATATGGGGTCTCCTGCTTGAGTGTGGGGTTGGACTAGATGACCTATAAGGTCCCTTCCAACTCTGTTAATCTGTCTGACTGTCTGTTCTGGAGAACCAGTAGCAGAAATTTTGAGTAGTTCGGAGAACCGGCAAATACCACCTCTGGCTGGCCCCAGAGTGGGGAGGGAATGGGGATTTTGCAATATCCTTCCCCTGCCACGCCCACCAAGCCACACCACGCCCAGCAAGCCATGCCCACAGAACCGGTAGTAAAAAAATCTGGATTTCACCACTGCCAAAATCCCAGAATTATATAAATAGTGGCGGGGGGGGGGGGGGAACAATCAAAAGGAGCTAATGCTAAATCACCCTCGAGCTACTGACAAAATCATAGATCACCGGGACCTGGGCTTAACTGAGAGAAATTGGGGTTTTTTAAAAAGCCACTTTATAAAAGTAAACGAGAAATCAATGAAGAAAATGAAGATGAAGAAAAATGAAGAAATTAGTAATCCCGTGTCATTCTTTACAAAAGCCAGTTCACGTTATTCCCCTCCCTCCGTCCCAACATCATTTCAGTAACTGTCCGCGTCACAAAGTGCTCATTGCGGGCACGACGTGGCCACTCACCCTCCCCCCCCCCCACCCAAAAAAACGCCACTCATTGAACGTCGGCATCAACTCTCTCTCACCCGCCTCTTCTCCCGACCGGAAACGTTTATAGCGCTGTTATGCCAACGGTTGTGAGATCACAAGCGCTTCCAGCCAATAGAATCGGCGCTCTCCACACCTCAGCGAGAGAGATTCGCTTTCGCTACCTCCCATTGGCGGGCCTATTCCTCGCAGTTCTCATTAGCATAACGCGTCTTTCCTCCTTAGAATCCTAAAGCGCAGCGACGCGGAGGGACGGCTTTATCCGACGGCCACGGGCCGGCAGTGGGCGTGACCTCCCCAGACGGTCGCAGCCAATAGGAAGAGGAGGCCGTTTCTCTTCGCGTCGCCTCTCTCTAGGCTCACTGATCCTTCTCCGCTTCTAGAGGAAAGGAAGGCGGCGCTCGGAGCTCCTCATCCAGTGAGGAGCGAGGGTAGTCTGACACGGGGCGTGGCCTCCCTGGGCAGCCCCGCCCCTTTCCCCCCACTGGCAAGCGCGAGAGATGTACCAGGGCAGTGGAAGTAACTATTGGAGTGAGGAGGCGAGCGAGAGAGGAAGGAAACGGGAAGCGGGGGTCTCGGGATGAACGGCTCGGCTCGGGCTCTCTTCGACAGCAAGGAGCGCGTCCTGTTGCTGGGCGAGAGTTTCGAGAAGCAGCCGCGCTGCGCCTTCCACACCTTGCGCTGTGAGTCCGAAGCGGGAGCTTTAACGGGGGGTTGAAGCAGGCGGAGAAAAGGGGCGGCGGCGGCGGCGGCGGAAAAGTTGAGGCTTGCTGGGAAGGCTCCGCGAGTTGAGCTCCCGGCTTAGGAGCAGTGGGGACACCTCGGCTGTTAAAGTCAACCCGTATGGCAAGAGGCCGGCAAGAGAAGGTTGTGTGGTGTGTGTGTATGTGTAAACTTCGGGAACGGAGACACAAAATCTGTGCCAAGGGAATCGCATTTTTCAGGACTCGTTGTTAACCCTGGTTGTTTTTAGCCCAAAAGCCTAAATTGTGCCCCTGCTGACGTTTTAGAAGCCGGGAGTCTTTCGAGGGAGAAGGGACAGTAGTGTGTGTATGTGTGTATATATACAGTACATACAAACTCACGCCCTCAACCAATACACACACACACCCCGAGTATATACGTGTGTATGTGTGTGTATATATATATATGTGTGTGTGTGTGTATGTATATATATATATGTGTGTGTATATATATATATGTGTGTGTGTGTATGTATATATATATATGTGTGTGTATATATATATATATACATACATACATACATACATACATACACACACACACACACACACACGTATATGTATATATATATATATAGGTTGAGGGTGTGGATTTATACACACACACAAACACAGGTTGAGGGTGTGGATTTGTTTTAGATGGCGAAGCAAAACTCAGACCCAGGCTGCTTTTCCTGCAGGAGGATCAAGGGGAAAGAGCCAGGTTCAAGGGATGTAATTATAAAAGCAGTCCGATTTCTCCTTGGTTCGGGTTTCGAGTAAAGTCGCGGTAGGAAAGCTCGCCTGTCATAAGGGGATTAAACGTATGTATCGGTTTCATTCTGTGACTTCTCCGCTTAGTCGGTTTAAGAGGCCCTCTGTTTTTGTTTTTGTTTTTATAAAGGGAAGAGCATTTTGAAAAACAGATAAGGGGAACCTGGTGAAGTTGACTGGGAGGTGATTGGCAGGGAAACTAAATTGGAGGGATTGTGGTGTGGCTTGGGTGGATGGGTGGGTGGCGTGTAAGAAAGCTTTGAGAAATAAGATGGTTTTCCAGAGGTTGCCCAACCACCTCCCTATCTCTCATAAAAGACAAGTGTTGAATAATAGTTCCTGGCTAGGTGGGCTTATAGGTGAGAGCATATTTTAGGTATAAATATCTGGGATGTAGAACAGTGTATTTTGAATTGGATTCTTAAAAATTGTTTTATTTATATAAGTGCTCTACTTACTTCTGTGTGCTTTTAAACATTTTAAATTCAGCTCAGAGAGGAATATAAACCAGTTATCACTAACCAAATCTTATTTTTCTATTCATAGTATAGATGGAAAAGATCCAATTTTTAGAATGCTTGTATGTATTTTGGGGTGTGACAGCATATTTTGTACAATATAGGGCAAGTGTATTTGGCAGTGGATGCTGTTATATTTATCGCAACTGTCATTATTGTTACAGAATTGTAACCTAAAGATGTATATTTACTTTAGAATAGATCTGCTAAGCTTTTAGCTTGTAAGGTTAAGGGCTTGCAATTTGAAAGCTGGGGATACATTTATTTAAAATTTAAGTACTCCGCAGTGTCAATAATTAACAGGACAAGTTAACAGGATCAAGGGCACATTTGACATTTTTAGATAAAAAAAATGCAACAACGTCCTGGAAGTAAACAAACTAGTTTGTAATTTTTTAATCTTATAAAATACAAATATGAACTAGAGTAAAACATTTATTCAGCTCATTAAGGTGCGCACAGTATTATTTAGCAAAAGGTAAACCTGACATCTAATGTCTTGACATCGCCTTTCCATAATTTAAAGCCCTGTATATGTATTGGATAGTACCCCTAATCAGTATACCTTTGGAGAGCTATAGGTTGGATCAGAGCAGTGATTAATTCCACTGGAATTAATACGCATTAACAAAATTGTAACTCCTATGTTATATGGGTGTGGGAATGTGCAGCTGAGGCATTATTTGGATTTGAAATTTGAAATATATCTTTCTCTCTTTCTGAATTTTAGTTCTTTATTTTCTGTTGAACGTGATAATTAGTTAGAAATGGAGATCTGTTTAAAATTGATTGACATGTTTTTGTAAAAGAGTGCTGCTTAGAAATGCAAAAAAAATAGTACCTTCTCTGTAGCAGTGCCTGCCCTCTGGAGTGAAGTTCTCCCTGTGGTTTGAATGCACAGATACAGACAGACAGACAGACAGACAGACAGACAGACACACACACACACACACACCATAAGTTTCAAAGGGCCCTAAAGACCTGGCTCTTTTCCCAGGCCTTTGTTGAGCATGATTGAACCCCCTTTTTTTCTTTTTCTTTGTTGCCATGAAGGTTTGTTATCTCTGCTATCTTTGGCCTTGTTCTATGTTGGGCTTTTTTTGTTTTAATTTTTTTAACCATTGATAAACAGCCAGGGCACTAGGAATTGAGTGGTATAGGAACTTAATTATTAATTTATTATAAGTAGTGGATTACTCCTAAGGACTTCTGAATAAGACTAAACAGGACAGATAAGCTACTAGTAGAAAAAATTTCCATTGAATAATGTAACCTTTCCATTTATCTTGTAAGTTGATCAATATTTATGGAATCATAAATATTTATGATTTTATTCAGATGACTTCAAACCTGCATCAATTGATACATCTTGTGAAGGAAACCTTGAAGTTGGTAAAGGTGAACAGGTAACAGTAATGTTGCCAAATATTGAGGTAAGATTTTTGTATTCCTTAAAAGGGCATTGCTATATCTTAAGTGTGTTTACTTTTATGTAAGTGCATGAAGAATATAATTATCAAGGTAGACTGTGCAAATGAGCTATTTTCACCAAATTTCTATTTATGAATCTGATCCTGAGATGCAGAATCTAGATTGATGTCTTTAAAAACCAACTTTTCATTTTAATGTATATGGCTTTTCATTTCTGATTAGACAAGCTCCCCCATGGTTTGCAGCTTTTGCTAATGTCAAACATACTGAAAAATTTATTCTGTATTTTTGTAATACTTTTTTTTCTTTTCATTGTTTACTTCTCAGTTTCTAATGGATCTTTCATCTGATTCATTCTTTAGCCAAAAACAATACCTTTTTCTTTATTTTTCTTATTTTTTTAGTCTGACTCCATTGCTCAGATGTGCAAAGCAACTTTTACTGTTTTTTTTAATGATAAGCCAGAAACCTTCAACTTTTGGACAGTCTAATTAAGGAAAGGTGCTATGCAAATTGTGCAATTACTCCCAGTTCTTGTTCCCTACCAGTCAGAACTTCTCAAAAAGCAGGCAAGCATGTGTTACCTAATTCTCCTAGCTTCTTCCTCTTCATAAGTGAAGAACAAACATTACTTACATTTCTCCTTGTTAAGTGTGGAGTTCCTGGTTTGTTTGGCCACACCTGATAGGATGAACCAAGTGGGGAAGATCAGGTAACAGGCACAACATTACATGATAAATGAGAATATTTGTAGATCAGGGGGTTTGATACTGATGATGTTACCTATTTTGGGTAATGAACCGTCTGCAAGAAAACAAGCAAGGTCAGAGAGCACCAAGGTCCCCTCACAACATAATATGATTTGTGTTATTTGAGACATATGAAGCAGGCTTGATTTATTGATTTACTGAGAACATATAATAGTCCCTTTGATGAGGAAGATTCATCTTCAATTCTGTTAAGATATCAAAATATTTTCGGTAAACAGTAAGTTAGAAAAACCCTATAATTACTCTTCTGTGATAGAACAGAACTGTAAAATTGCAGTATGTAATCTTGAAGCAAACTAATATTTTCAAAAGTTGTTTGTTGCACTATAATTTTGATAGAAAATTCAACAGTAAAAAGGGGAGTAATTCATGGCAGTAATGGCTTGCAGTTGCTGATGCAAACATAAACTTGCTTTTTCATAACTCGGGAGGGATGCTAATTAAGGAGATGGAATGAAATTCTTTGTGGTTATATAATAAAGGCCAGGAATTAAATGGGCTGGACTGAATTCAGTGTTCTGTGAAAATCCTGAAAATCGTAATTTCATTATGAAACGTGAATCCTAAGTTAGGCTTCCCTTTTTCATTTTTACAATGAAATAGAGACTCTTGAGGCTATGTGTGAAATGTGAGCGCTTTTTATTATAAAATACAGAGCTCTGCCTTAAGAGAGAGAGAAAAAAAATCCTGTAGTGATACTAGTAATTCTTTTCTGATTTAAAATAGGGCTCTACTCCACCAGTAACAGTTTTCAAGGGTTCCAAGAAGCCATATCAAAAAGAATGCATCTTAATAATTAACCATGACACTGGCGAATGTAGACTAGAGAAACTTAGTAGCAATATCACAGTGAAGAAAACCAGGTGGGTAGAAAAAAATAGCCAAGTTGTTCCTTCTTAAAATGTGGTAGTTGCTTTGGGATAAAAGTTCTGATAAGCCTTGGCCTCATATGTGTTCCCTTCCCCATTTTCCAGAGTAAGTAGGACTTGCAATGCAAAAGCTGTCACTTCTGCTTGGATTTTAATATCAACCATAGCTTATGATTCAGATGTAAATTTAAATTTAGATGTAAATTGAAACTATGATTAATTGAAACTGAAAGCTGTAGCAGCAGCTTTCAGGTATCCCTTACTGTTATGCCAAACAGAGGCGAGAGCATGGAGGTTCAAAGCTCTTCTAATTTTCTTTCTTTTATACTCTACTGCATGTTCATATCACTTGTATAGTGGCTATTGAAATGTAAGGTGTTTGTTTTGGAAAATTTCAATGAGAAAAGGGAATCTTTTTATTCTCTTCCGTCTTCGGACAACTCCTATTTGTTTTCATTAACCCCATTTCTGAGCATGCTCTATCTCTTTAATATTGTATACTGGAACAAATTTAACTATTTTCCTGTAGAATGAGCAAGTTTTGACTTGTTTCTTTTAATAAAAACTTCAGCACATGTTCATGAAATAACTAGTCTGTAACAACTGTATTATAGGTAGTAGACATTATATTTATCCGTGTCTCAGAAGTTCGTGTATTTTGTATATTCTTAAAAAAGTGTTGGAAAAGCAAACTATTACATGTTTTTCAAGGTTTACATGTTGTTGTTTGTTTGTTTGTTTTTTTTTTGATGATCTGATGCAGAGGTGAAGGCAGCAGCAAGGTGCAGTCTCGTATTGAGCACCACCAGCAGCAGCTAATGAAACATACCAATAAGATGCCAAACAACCACAAATCTTCTCCACCAAAAGAAAAGGTGTCTCCACCTTCTCCTATGGATGATATTGAAAGAGGTAAGTTATAGCTATATTCCTTGAGACACTGATTGTGGAGTGACTCTGTAAATTGAAGACTTGGAGACTGAAGTTCTTTGCTTAAATTGTTCTTGAGAAGGTAAGTTGGTTGGGGTAGGGTAGCAGCTTCCGATTCAGCTGGGATTCATATGATTACGTATTCATAACGGATACCCTGCCTGTATGCAGAATAATATATAACGTGGGAAGGTTTTTAACCTATCTTTCGATTCAATTTGCTGACTTGTTAGGTTTACTTGTGTGTAGAGGAAGGTGCTATATAACTACACACACACACACACACACACACACACACACACACACACACCCATATACAGGTAGTCCTCGACTTATTTCATTTAGTGACCATTTGAAGTTACAATGGCACTGAAAAAGTGACTTATGGCCATTTTTCACAATTGTGACCGTTGCAGCATCCCCATGGTCATGTGATTTGCATTCAGATGCTTGACAGCTGGTTCATATTTATGATGGCTGTAGTATCCTGGGGTCATGTGATAATTTTTTATCCACAAGCAAAGTCAGTGGGAAAGCCAGATTCACTTAACAACAATATTACTAATCATAACTGCAGTGCTTCACTTAACAAATGTGAAGTCGTAAAAACACAAAAGTTGTAAAATGGGGCAAAACTCACTTAAATTTCTCATGTAGCAACGTAAATTGCGATCGTAAGTTGAGGACTACCTGCATTGAGATACTGGAATCCAGATGTATTGCCTTTTAAATTATTCTTGTCTTGATCAAATAATTTAAAAATAGAAATGATTTCTTTGAATTAAATTCAGGTATTACATAGGATTACATAGTTCAGGGGTGTCAAACTGGTGGCCCAGGGGCTGGATGCATCACATGCAGGCCACGCCCACCCCAGCTCCGCGAAGAGAAAAATGTCACAATACCTCAAGTGATGGCAACATGACGTGGCAAGTTTGACACCCGTGACATAGTTTATTCATGTAGTTTTCCTGGCAGACTTATAAAAATGGTTTCCTATGATTTTTTTCAGATTATTTTTTAAAAATTTCTCAGGCTAGTGAACAGTCCCAAGATTTCCTATGGAGTATCTAGAAACTCCATAGGATCCTGTCTAGCTTTTTCAGGATCTGCCCAGGGCATCTAGGTGCTGCACTATATAGAATATATTATTGTGAATAAGCTTCAGAATTGAGGTTTGTTTCTGCTTTGCCAATCCCTTTTATGAGCAAAGATTTGGTAGGCACAAGACATGTAGAGTTCAGAGGATACTCCCTGTAGTATCCATCAGCCAGCTTGTTTTTTTAAGTGCATAGAAAAACATTTTGCAAATCTAGCACAGTAATATAGTGGACCAGAAATAGTGAAAGCCATGGAATTTACCATTGCCTATTTGATTTCCATGCTTACTTTGCATAAGAAATTCACTCTTCAGCATCCACTATAGTAAAACAATAAGTCAGGGCTAAGTCAGTGATGGCTAACCCTTTTCTCTTTATATGCCAAAAACGTGTGTGCCGGCACCCATAATGCAATGCACGGCCCTTTGCGCATGTGCACACGACCTCCCCCACATGCACATATGACTCCCATGCTCCCCCATCCTCCGCACATTAAAAAATTTAGCAACCAGTTCTCTGCCCCATTGTTGGGTGGGCGTGGCCTACTTAGCCTGCTGCACCACAGCGGGTGAGGGAGGGCGTTTTCAGCCTCCCCAGGCTTTGGAGGCTTTCCTCAAGCCTCTGGAAGGGCGAAAACGCTTTGGGAATGAAGTGTTGGTAGAACAACTTATTGTTTTGAAACTTTGAAACAACTTATTATGAAATTCTGTGAAATTCTGTCAATTTAATTTCCTACTTGCGTGCCACCTAAATCACCAGAATAGTTCTAGGTACTTTTCTGTAATATATCTGAGTATGACCAAGCGAGTAGCTAAATAAAAATTTAAAATATGTAATGTCTTTACTGTGCTTTAGATATGGTACAGATATTTATATTTGATGAAGAATGATTAAAACACTTTAAAAGGATTTATTGCCTATGTTTAGCTATGAACTAGACATATTTACCTAATGCTCATCCATCCTCTAGATCAGGGGTGTCAAACTCAAGGCTCTGGGGCTGGAAAAACAGGCTCCTGAGCTTCGTTTTCAGCTGCCACAGCATTCTGCAACCCTCTGCCAGTGAAAACGGAGCTTGGAAAGGCCATGTGCAAAGGGTTGCAGGAGGCCGTGGAGCCTGTTTTTGCTGGCAGAGTGCTCGGGCCACCATAGGCGCCCCAGACAGGAGTGATGTCGAGCTGGCTCACCCCCTGGCCACACCCCTCCCAGTCCCTCAGAGGTCAAACACAACCCTGATGCAGCCCTCAATGAAATCGAGTTTGACACCCCTGCTGTAGATGAATTCACTATAGTAAAAACTGTTCCCTCATATGAGAGAGAGGGAGAGGGAGAGGAGAGGGATATTCATGCCTCCTGTTTGGATTAAAATTCGATAATAATTATTGTTCATGGCTCCAAAGGTTATGAGAGCTATAGTACAGGTTTTTTTTATTCTGTTACTGCACTGGTTGCAATACACTATATATCAGCCTTCTCGTTGATCCTTTATTCTTGCCAGCAGTAGAAATAAGCATGTGGTTTAATAATACAAAACCTCATGCTACACTACACAGATATATAACTGAGTTGTTGTCTGTCTGTTACCTGGATTCTCTAGTCATGTTGATCCTGTTTATATATTCTCTTGGTCACTATCCTCATTCTTTCCTTTCTTTGATAACAGTCTCTAGTTTTATTTTTTTTATTTATTAAATTTGTTTGCCACTCATATTGCTTTGAAGTGACTCTGGGAGGCTTATAACATTAAAAGCAATCAAACCATAAGATAAATATTTCTAAAAACAATAAAAATAGAACTAGAATCCAAGTGAAGCTGTAGTTACAGATGTGGAGTGAGGGAGCAGGATCTACTTGAGGGGGGAAAGGGGATTTTCCCTTAATTCATAAACAACCTCCAGTGTGATACTCCCCTGTTGCGGCCCCAAGTCATCTGCCAGAGCCAGGTCATCAGGCTGTTATAGAAGGTCAGAAGGGTGAGAGCCGATCTCAGGCGGGGGGAGGGAGTAAGATGTTTCAAAAGACGGGAGCCCCAACAGAGAAGGCTCTTCTTCTGGACTCCGCCAGCCCAAATTGCCTGATTGATGGGGCCAGCAGCATGTCCCATTTATTTATTTATTTATTTATTTATTTATTTATTTATTTATTTATTTATTACATGTATTTATATGCCGCCATTCTCCCGAAGAACTCAGGGCGGCGAACACCAGTTAAGAAACAAGTACAATAAAATCTCATTTTAAACCAAATAACTAATTAATAGTAAATAATAAAACCCGGGATCAGAGTCAGCCTATTTGTTTGAACAGCCAAGTCTTCAAGTCCCGATGGAAGAAACGGAGATCAGGAGCCGTCCGGAGCTTTTGCTGGCATAGGTGTGGCGAGGCAATCCCATTGAAAGTTTTTCCTTTCTATTAGATTATGGTTTTATTTTCACTAAGATTTTGCATGGCTACCTTGAGGTTGTCTAGATCTCGGGTTCCATTTTCTGTGGATGCTGCTTTTCAACAAAATTTGGATCATACTGAATATGAATTTTGCTCCTTTGAATGGCTTGGAAGTCGAGCCAATTTTTTCTTTCCTTCCGTTGGTAATAGTAGGAATGTCATACTTACTTCACATAAAGTAAGATAGAATAAGCTTCCAGCTAAAAACCGTGGCAGATGACTAGGAAGAACTTGATTGGGTGATAAATTAATGTTAAAAAAAATAATAGTTTGTTGTACTGAGGGCCAGGACATTCTTCTCAGGCAAAGTCCTTGAATACCCAGGGGATGGGGGGGGGGGGGGGGGAAGCATACAGGCAGGTGTTTCTTTTGTGACTCAACTCTGACTGGAAAATCTTGTCATTTAGTTTCCTCAATAGCTGCTTTTAAAAAAGTACCCACTTGCTGCAGGGGAGGGTGTTTAAGATTACATTTAAAATGGAGAGTTTCTTTTCTAAGTTTGAATGCTTTGTGTAAGATTTTTTTTCCCTGAGTCACAAGATTCCAAAGAGATTGCCCAGCATTCTGCCAACCTGACAATTACCCAGCAGGGAAGGATCTTCCAGGAGTGGGGTGTGGTGGATAGGAATGGCAAGAGATTTGTTTTGCGTTACAAAGTGGATGGCTAGTACTGGTCAGGGCATGTGAAATGGACTCTGTTTAATAAAATCAGACAGGCAGAAAAGTATTCTTTAATGAATTAAAAAATAATCTGGAAGGCAACCTGACAGAAACCACCTAAACTAAGTAAAAGGCTGTGGACACATGCAAAATTCAAGATCTTTTGCTGCTAATGCTGAATTGTTTGGTGCTGATATTTGGTGAGATTGTGATAGATAGATAGATAGATAGATAGATAGATAGATAGATAGATAGATAGATAGATAGATATTGTCATAGAGAAAAAAGTGAATGTCTCTGATCCTTCAACCATTTTTACTCTTTGGTATTGAAGTAATGTGGCGGGTCAGTGGCTAAGATGCTGAGCGTGTCGATTGAAAGGTTGGCAGTTCAGCAGTTCGAATCCCTAGTGCCGCGTAATGGGGTGAGCTCCCGTTAATTGTCCCAGCTTCTGCCAGCCTAGCAGTTCGAAAGCACGTAAAAAATGCAAGTAGAAAAATAGGGACCACCTTTGGTGGGAAGGTAACAGCGTTCCGTGCACCTTTGGCATTTAGTCATGCCGGCTACATGACCATGAGGATGTCTTCGGACTGCGCTGGCTCTTCGGCTTTGAAACGGAGATGAACACTGCCCCCTAGAGTCAGGAACGACTAGGACATATGTGCGAGGGGAATCTTTATCTTTACAGAGATTAGAATTGGATCAGATGCTCCCAAAGCTGAAATCTCTACTCAAAGAAAAAAATAGATAAAAAGAGAAAATACCAGTTCTGAAAAAGGAAATAAAACTACAAATATATAAGGAGGCTTTTTGAAGCAGAGTTCAATATGTTTTATGTTTTTCCTTAAGGAGACTCATCAATAATTAATTTCAATTCTGGCCTCTGCACAAAACTGATACTGATTATTCACAAATGCTCTTGGAAAAAAACCTGGCAAAGGGTCCCCAAACCCCTCTTTATTTGATCAATCTTGAATATTGATGTAAAGTCCTGAAAAGCCAATACAAAATATGTATGAATAAACCTGCTTTATCATTGTTTTTTAAAATGATAGCAGTAGAAATAACATGGCAAAACATCCCATCCTTCTATAGCCCATTAGGCAACAATTATTAGAGTTTAATCAAATGACTGTAACAATTACAACTGCTATTATTAGTAGATCTACCTCAGTGGTGGGATTCAAAATTTTTTTACTACTGGTTCTGTAGGCGTGGCTTGGTGGGCGTGGCAGGGGAAGGATACAGTAAAATCTCCATTCCCACCCCACTCCAGGAGAAGGTTACTGCAAAATCCCCATTTCCTCCTGATCATCTGGGACTCGGGAGGCAGAGAATAGATGGGGGTGGGGCCAGTCAGAGGTATTTACCAGTTCTTCGAACTACTCAAAATTTCCGCTACCAGTTCTCCAGAACTGGTCAGAACCTGCTGAAACCCACCTCTGATCTACCTGCACTGGGAAGGGCCAAATTGACTGGGAAAAATAAATCCTGCCGATTATATGTTCACTGTAGATCAACTTTTGACAGGATGGCACAGTAGCAAACAAAACCCTATTCTAGGTTAGCGATATTCTGAGCAGGCTTCATAGATCAAATTGATTCAGTCTTATTAAGGATGAAGCAGAGTAAGGATTCCAAAGGTTATGAGAATGTATTTATACCATAATTTGTTATGGATTCGAACCGCTGAACTGCTGACTTTTCAATCGACAAGCTCAGCGTCTTAGTCACTGAGCCACCGTGTCCCTCTGTACCACATAATTAATGATCTCCCATCAGGTTTGTGAACTGAACGTTGTGATTGCGTGTGCCTTTGTGTTACATTCTCTTTGTTTCCTTTTTTACATCGTATTTTTCAGAGCTAAAAGCAGAAGCTAAAGTCATAGAGCAAATGAGCAGCTCTGATAGTTCATCGGAATCAAAGAGTTCATCCGCTTCATCAAGTAGTGAAAACAGCTCTAGTGATTCAGAAGAAGAAGGAACAAAGCTATCGCTTCCCTTGTCAATGCCACACCTGCAGCCACCACATCCCATGATGACAGTATCCCAACAGGCGTTCCCAGATGTAGATATTGGATATCGCAGAAGTGAAGAGAGCAGCGGCCGTTTGATGAATACACTGAGTAAGTAATGAAACAAAGCATGCTATGATAGACTTGGGCATGAGGAAACCACATGCTGTTAGTTACAACTTTCCAGGCACAGATTTAAGTTACACAAAAGCAGTTTGGATTAGAAGGTGGGATAAAAGTTACATTGACCTCTCATTATGCCAAATGAAAGACTATGGTTAAAAACAATTCAGCACAGATGATATCACCTACGATTGGTTTCAGGACTTGGGGTTTTAAAACAATTTTGTCTAGAAGCATTCATAAATTTCAGAAATGATCTCTGCAGTATAGTTCACATTTCACTGCAGTAAAAATGTTTATTTTATTTCCAGGGCTGCTTTGCTAAGAACTGATTTGTATATAAGACATGACATTTTTTTCCTTTTACCTTATAACAAACCAGCCTTTATCATAACCTAAAGCAAAGCAACTAGATAGATAGGAAGTATAAATGATTGTAGAATTATAGGGCAATTGTTTTTTTATATAGTTATATAGTTCTCCAAAATGGAACATTTTAGGTAAAATAAAAGCAAGTTGACATGTCCTAGGTAAATGGTAGACTCCTACTGTATTTTCCTGATCCAAAAATAGAGCAAAGGATTTTTCCTGCTTGATTCTGGGATATCATATATAATCAGGAACATTGGGAACATAAATTATAGCTTAGCTGTCAAAGCCAGCCAAAAATGATGCAACCAATCATTTGTTTAGCTTGTGCTAATCTGTATGTATCTATGTATTGTATTTTTATTCAGTTACACTATTGTCGGACTTCATTATTAACTCCAGTGTTCTCTATAAATACGCCTTGGATTATATAACAATACTAATAAAGAGTTATTTATTTTCCTGGCAATTCATTTAATTTTACTATGTCCGGGAGACTTTTTTAATAAGAAGAAAATCTTGATGTTTTGAACATTGACAAAATTAAATTTTGGAAAGAAAACTGGCTTTCTTAAAACATTTCACTGTATCAACAAGGTCAATTCAGTTTACTGGAATATATTTTCCTCAACTACTTGTGAGGTAAATTGGGCTGAGAGAGGATGATTGGCCCACGGTCACCCAACTGGCTTTCATAACTAAGGCGGGACTAGAACTCATGGTTTCCCACTTTCTAGGCTGGTGCTTTAACCACTTGACCAAACAGGTCCTCAATATGAATTTGATAAGGCAAAAAATATAATAAAGCAAAAGTTAAACCAGCATTAAATGTTGTACCTTATGATTCTTGACGAATGTATCTTTTTTTTTATGTACACCGAAAGCGTATGCACCAAGACAATTTCCTTGTGTGTCCAATCACACTTGGCCAATAAAGAATTCTATTCTGTTCTGTTCTGTTCTGTTCTGTTCTATTCTATTCAAATATATGGTCATTTCCTGGGCCACCTGAAAAACTATTTTTAAAAGCTTTTAGTGATAGCATAGAAAACCCAGTGAGAAGCAAAATATAAACTATGCCTTAAATAAAAGAAGCATTTAGGTATAGAAATATGGGGTAATTAATACTAAAAATTAACTGTTTCTTTCAAATTTCTCATATGTTTCATTATATAATATTTATGTAGAAAGTTCAAGAATAGTAAGCTGGCTTACTATTGCCACAAAAGGCAATATTGCATTATAAGTTATCAACAATTCTACTTCATCAACCTTATAGTGTTAACAGAGCCCAAACAAAATGCCAAATGATACAATTATTTTGTTCAAATTTCTAGCTATTCAATCTCTCTCTCATGCTGTCGAAAATTTTCCTCCCAGTTATTCATCATAGCATTAAGCATGTTCAGTCCTCTTTGGCTGTTTTCTCACCTATTTGGGATGTAAAGTGAACATATAGTGCTAATCCTACCTAAATCAAAACCTTGCTGTTTCTAGGACAAAGAAATGTATTTAAGGACACATTAATATATTTCTTTGCCCTAGAAGCAAAATGTATATGGGGCAAATTTTAAGTAAAAAAAACATGTTTCAAATTGCTTCTGGCTCAAGTATTCATAGTCAGTATACAGAACTGATGACCCTCCAATCTTATTGATTTTATGTCACAACTTGCCATTGAAATGTTTCTAGAAAGAATTTTTTTTTTTGTTGCTTTAATTCTATTCTATTGAAATAAATAGAATTGCATGAAATTTCATTTACGTCCTCGGGTGGAACATATTATTTACAAATTATACTTCTCATGTCTACATTTACGATAAAAATCGTAGTGTCTTTAAAGTATATCTAAAATGTTACTATTTTAAAGTTTAAACATTAAAACCACACTGAATACAATTAATTCTGCTTCTGGTTACCTTTTTAGGACAGAGTTGTACAATGTCAGAAGGTGTATATCTGAATCTGATCTAAATTTACACTCTATAAATTTAGATCAGATTCAGATATCCACCTTCTGACACTGTACAACTCTGTCCTAAAAAGGTAACCAGAAGCAGAATTAATTGTATTAATAGTATTAATAATTTATAGAGTGTATAAGCTGTAAATTATCTGGAATATATATGATTTTCTGAACCTTTCTCCCCAAATATTACTATATGTGTTCATAGACTTTCCCTTTTAGTTTGTAATCTTGCTCATCATTAAGTACACCTATATGTCTGGCCAGCTACCCTTTCTTTCTCAACTGACCTACATATAATAAAACAAACGCTATATTGCTTCTCCTAATTAGTAGTTTACTTATATTGCCACCCACCAAACAGCACTATGACAAGGACAATTATTAATGCAATTGTCCATTCTATTGCATGTGATACTGTAGTTCCATTCCTCATACTTTTTGTGAAGGCTAAATTGCTATTGATTGTAACTAGGTACTTTCCCTCTCAAAAAGCTGGCCCTTATTTTAATTGACAAGTTCAATAAGGTAGGATTAATGTTGAAAGTTATTGAAAGCCTGGTGGATCCTATGTGTTAGGATTAAAAGACACAATCAGAGATCAGTGATTGGAAGTCCTGTGCCTTTATTTGTAAAAAGAAAAACAACATATGGAGTAAAAAAGCACAGTCCCGATTCAGATTGTGCTGTTGGGTTTGATTGCTAATGCTTCTTTACTATGGTGTAACTTGCTGTTTTGATTTTAGGAAATGATCTCCAGTTAAGTGATTCTGGAAGTGACAGCGATGATTGAAGATGCTTTGAAGTTTTGAAGATGCATTATTTTCCTTGAAGACGAAAAGACAGTTATTTTGCACTAAATAATAAAATTAGAACCATGTTATGAACTTTGATAATGAAGTTGACTTAATTTTTATGACATGAAGTTCAGCATTCCTTATGCCATAACTTTATATGGTTTTTCTAAATGTCTGGATATTGGATATTTTAGCCAAGCCAGAGTAGCTTCTACTACCTCCTTTACTTAAAAGTTGAAACAACTAACTATTCTGTGTGACTTAAATGTGGAGGAAATATTTGTTTATGATAAATGTATTTTGGATAAAACTTTTACTTGAGCAAACATGTTTATAAGTAAGAGAAAAGAAATAGTTGATATCTGTTACATTTTTATTCTTGGGAGCTAATGCTACTAAAGTACTTTCTAATCAACAGTATGGGACTATCCAATTTTATGTAATAATTGAGCTGTAATGAACACAATCTGAAAATCCAAATTAGCATACCTCATATGGGTATTGCTAAATTTCTTGTCTTTGGTAATAATGAATTAATAGCTTTAGTATCTTGGCAACTAAAGGTATATTATATAACATAAATGTGCTCTTCAAATTCTGTTAAGATCAATGAATTGCTTTTGATTGGCTGAGAAATAATAAAATATTTATCATTTCCTTAATAACTTCTGTGAATATTGGAACATTTGTGATCCCTTTGATCTTTAAAACTGATGTAAAATAGGGGGATAATCTCTGACCTTATAATTACAAAGAAGTTACAAAGCATGCAGGCAAACATAATTCTATAATAAGTGTATGCAGACCACTCTAATATTTTACTACACTGAAGTGAAATATTTTCTTATGTCTGTATCCCAACAATTTGTCTCACATACATAACCATAAAAAAATTCTAAGATGAAGGCCAGTCATTTACTACGTATATTATTAGTGTGAATTCTAATACTTTGTGGAATAGCATGTTTATGAATCAGCAAAAAAGCTGGTTCTCAGCACTAATCTGGTCTTTTGTCAAGAAGATAATTGTCACTTTCAGAAACTTTTGCCTTGCGCTAATTTAATTTTTTGTGAGCTGAATAAGCATGTTCTTAGGAGCAAAACAAGATGTGACAAGTGTGCTCAAGGACTGGCTGTGGGAATATAAATGTATTCTTAGATATTGTTAAGATTCAAAATACTTTCTCAGTGCCAAGGCACAGCATTTTGGGAGTTGTTTGGCACCACAAAAGAAAGAGAACTGGAAATTTGAGGATGTTCTCAGTTCTACCCTTTGTTCAGAACTAAAATAGCTTCTATAATGTCGATCTGTTGAATTTTTATTTCCCTTCAGCTGCATAGAAGCTACTTTTTTTGTTTTGTTAGGTGAGCACTTCTGGGTATAGTTTGCATAGTTTGAGGAGGGAGACAAACAATTGGCACCAGGTGTCATTTCGCATGAGAATTCCCCAGGTGATTTGATCTTCTCTAGCCATGTGTCTATTTCATTCATGTACAACTTGCAGCCATGTGAGATTGTAACCACACAAATGATTTTTCAAAGGGATAGGAAGAGGCCAAATAAAAAAATCCTTGGAAGCAAAAAATAAAATAAAAATTTCCCTCTATTTGGCAAGTCTAGCAAAAATAGCTTGACAAATTATCAATTGCTTTATAGATGTAGTTAATGTAATGTAATGTAATGTAATACAACACAACACAACACAACACAATAAATATAATATATAATATTACAATAAAATATATAATCTAATATATAGATAGTCCTCAATTTACAACCACAATTGAGCCTAAAATTTATGCTGTTAAGTGAAAAATTTGTTAAATGAGTTTTGCCTATTTTATGACTTTTCTCACCATGTTTGTTAAATGAATCACTGCAGTTCTTAAGTTAGTAATATGGTTGTTAAGTGAATCTGGCTCTCCCATTGATTTTGATTGTCAGAATGTTGCAAAAGGGGATCACATGACTCCAGGACACTGCAACAGTTATAAATGTGAGAAAGTTGTCATGCATCCGAATATAAATCACATGACAAATTTTCTTCATTACCGTTTTGCTATTGGGAGTGCGCAGGTGCACTCGCTCGCTTTGCGAGTGCATGGCACTTCTTCTCATGCGCAGAGCATTTTTGATGACGTCCAGGCAAGCGGACGGAGCCTCCCGCTGCTGCTGCTACCGGTTCTCCCAAACCGGAGCAAACCAGTCATAAATATGAAAAACTAAGTCCTAAGTCACTTTTTCCAATGCCATTGTAACCTTGAATAGTCACTAAGTGAACTGTTGTAAACCGAGGACTACCTGTATAATATAATATATAACATAATATAACATAATATTATAATGTAAAGTAATACAACACAATACTATACTATGCAATGAATATAATATACATAACACAACACATAATAGCTATATTTTTATTTTAGGAAATTATATGAGTCTTGAATATTGCATGCTATCAGTCCCTCCATAGAATGCCCATGTACATATTTGTTCTCACTTAATGAAAAACCCTAGATTTCTCAGTCTTGAGATGTCATTGTCTTAGTTGGATATTATTGTCCCATTCACCATCTTTTTACTGACAGGAAGGATTTGAATTGGTTAACGTAACAGTCCTGTAACCTGAAGCCAGGTGCAGGGGCAGAGAATACAGGCAACAGATGGAGACAACACGTAATGTTGCATGATTGTATGAAATATGTAAAGAACCTTCCCATGCATCCTCCATGGACCGACTGCAGGCATGGCAGTTAAATTTTGTCAGTCCTTGAAGGAAATTTGAAGTAGATTCTGCAACCAAAAAGAACAAGGGTTTTATACTTGTTCCCTCTTAGTATTTCTAAAAGAGACTCTTAGATACATTTAAGCACACCAAAGTCCATGGATATGAAAGTAAACCAGGGGTGGGTTCTACTTACCTTTACTACCGGTTCACAACAGGAGCACATGTGTGTGCACTTCTGCACATGCGCAGAACATCAATTATGACATCTGGGCGGGTGGGTGGAGCCTCCCGCCGCTTTTACTACCGGTTCTAAAGAACCGGACAGAACTAGGAGCAACCCACCACTGAAGTAAACCTGAAGTTCTAATGAATACAGCAGTGGATGTCATGATTACAAGAGTTGTTTGAGGTCTGTTGTAACCCATCTCTGAATCCAATTAACTATTAGGAGTGTCAAAAGTGGATGAAGCATAAATTGCAGGAACAAAGTTCCTTATGCATAAAGGAAAATGAAAACTGTGTTGCTAATTTCAGTCCTTTTTTGCTCTTTAAATTTTTTTGCACTTAACAGGATTAACAAAGTTGAACTATGTAGGATTGCTTAACTATATCAAGCTGATAAAAAATGGGAGCATGCCGTCCTTATAATAAGCAAAATGCAGCTTTCTCTAGTAGGAGGCATAACACAAATGTATTGGATGTACTATTTTTATTAGAAAGGTAGTTGTTTAAAGCCCAGAATAGCTCAGCCAGGTTCCTTAAAGCTACAAGATAATAATTGGTACCCATTAGAAAAACATTAACTTTTGCTTTGATGCATGCTAATAACATGTTTAATATTTTGACTCCTGCCCTAGGCCAACCCAAGATAACTTTCTTGTTAGTAGATAATCTTGTTCTGTAATTCACTCTGTCATGTTTTTGAATAACAGAGGACTTCACAGCATATGTTTGCTTTAAAAGAAGACAGAATTGGTTGTTTTAAATCCGGGGGGGGGGGGGGGGAATGAACTTCTGGTCTTCAGGGTTAGGTGGCTCCCCAGCTATGAAATGGCCAAAGATTGCTAGGATTTTACTCCAGCACCATCTTCAGAGCAATCGAGTTAACAGGAAGTCTGCTTAATTTTTAACTGTTTGCATGCACCACATGCTATATCGGCAAGGAAGTTACTGTTTTTTAGTCTTTTATGTTGGGTTTTTTATTGTTTGTAAGCCATCCAGAGCAGGAGTGGGTTCTATTTACTTTTACTACCTGTTCACAATGGGGCCGCATGCGCAGAAGCATTCTGATGACCTTGGGGTCGGTGGGCGGAGCCACCTGCTGGTTTTACTACCTGTTCTATAGAACCAGTGTGAACTGGGGGCAACCCACCACTGATCCAGAGTCACTGAGAGTGAATGGGCAGCCATATAAATCAAATCAATCAATCAATCAATCAATCAGTTCATGAATGCCTGTACATTGACAACACCAACCAATTGTACCTGGCTTTTGAATTAGAGTTCGAGGCCTAAATGTGCTGTTAAAATTAGATTTTCCCACAACTGGAATTTAAACATACAACATGTATGGGTTACAAAGATTGAGTTTTATTAAATCAAAATATAGGAAATGTTGGTTGCTGGAAGTTTTATGTACTTTGCCTTAAAAATATGCTCTTGCTGCTAATGCATCAAGAAAGATAATAAGCCCACATTATTTCTACAGGTTGTAGGATTAGTTTATTTTAAAACAACATATTCCTGTCTTCCTTTCTACCTTCCTGCCTTCTTTTCTAAAGTGAGACTTTGATTTTTTGAATGTACTACATTGTATCAATAGCACAAGAGTCTAAAAAAGTTCAATTTGAATGTTGATAAAAGATTCTCAGTCATCCAGGTAAAGTTAGTAAAATAAATCCAGTTGCCGTGACTCAATCTACCATTCTAAATGTTTTGCCTGCCTGCAGCGTTATGAAATTGAACTGAAATGTAATTCATGATGTCCAGATCATATACTCCTCCTTCTAATTTCTGATCCTAAATTGGTTGTGACAAGGGATACTGTCTGAAGTAGTAATTGTAACGCTTGCTTCTTCTTCTAAATATCTTGTACAGTTGTTTTCAAATCCAGACTCATTTAATAATAATAATAAAAAAACCTTAAGGGATAGCCTTGTTTATAATATCTAGATTTAGTTGTAGCATGGAAAAGAAGGTTTAGCTTGGTTATTAACAGAAGAGAAATATAGATAGCAATAGCACTTAGACTTATATACTGCTTCACAGTGCTTTCCAGCCCTCTCTAAGAGGTTTACAGAGTCAGCATATTGCTCCCAACAACAATCTGGGTCCTCATTTTACCCACCTCAGAAGGATGGAAGGCTGAATCAACCTTGAGCCTGGTGAAAATTGAACTGCCAAGCTGCTGGTAGCTGGCAAACTGCCGGCAGCTGTTAAGTCGAGGTAGTCCTTGACTTACAACCATTTGTTTAGTTGGTACTAAACAAATGGCACTGCAAAAAGTGACTGATTATTGTTTTTCATACTTATAACTGTTGCAGCATCCCCGCGGTCACATGATCAAAATTTGGATGCTTGTCAACTGGTTCATATTTATTTATTTATTTATTTTTTATTGAAAAGTTTTACAAAAAGAAAAAAAAAATTTTTCAAATATTTCTCCTTCTCCCCCCCCCCTCCCTTCCTCCCCCCACCCCCCGGACTTCCCAGAACAAAATACAGGGTAAAACAATTAACAATCATATGCTAAGCTAAGCTAACTAACTACAGATTCCTATCCCCCCTTGACACTTTAACTCGCCTTTTAACTAAATATACATACTCTTAACTTTTCTATTCATTCATAAGCTATTTGATACTTTTTAGTTTGATATTTGTTTTGAATGTAATCAATCCATCTTCTCCATTCCGATATATATCTTTCTTGTGAATGATCTTTCAAGTATGCTGAAATTTTCACCATTTCTGCCAAATTTGCTTCTTTTAATGTCCATTCTTCAATAGTAGGCAATTCTTCCTTCTTCCAGTATTGCGCCACCAAAAGTCTAGCTGCAGTTATTAAATTTAAAATAAATTTAGTCTCTATAACCATACAATCTGTGATTATACCCAACAAAAACAATTGTGGAGTAAACTTTATCTTCTTTTTAAGAATATTTTGGATAATCCACCATATTTTAATCCAAAATGCTTTAACTTTTTTACAAGTCCACCATATATGATAATAAGTAGCATCGTCACAATCACATCTCCAACACTTAGATTGCAAATTTGGATACATACAAGCCAACTTTTTAGGATCCAAATGCCATCTGTAAAACATTTTATAAAAATTTTCTCTTAAATTTTGTGCTTACGTAAATTTTACATTTCTAACCCATATTTTTCCCCAAGTTTCCATCATTATTGGTTCCTGAATGTTTTGTGCCCATTTTATCATGCAATCCTTAACTAATTCCGTTTCTGAGTCTATTATATATTATATAATCTTTTTATATGCATTTGACCTTGATCTCTAATTTGTTTTACCAAATTTTCCTCCTTCTGCATGATACCAATTCTCTGGTCTTCTTTCCATCTAGCTTGCAACTGTCCATACTAAAACCAAGTTTGAATTATTTTTTCTTTTAATGCCTTTATAGATTTTAACTGCAATATACCCCCTTCCATTTTAAGAAGCTCTTTATAGGTAATCACCTCTTGCTTTTGTTCTACACTTATATTCTCTATCGCATGTCTGGGTATTGCCCATATAGGTATGTTATAATTTAACTTATATTGATACTTCTTCCAAACTCGTAACAAGGCATTCCTTAGTATATGGCTTTTAAAGGTCTTATCCACCTTTTTGTCATATAATAAGTAAGCATGCCAGCCATATAAAAAATCATATCCTTCAATATTCAATATTATTTCTTCTGTTGAATTAATCCAGTCACTAATTATTGTTAGGACAGCTGCTTCATACTATAATCTTAAATTAGGCAGTTTAAAACTTCCTCTTTCACATATATCTTGCATTATTTTTAATTTTATTCTCGGTCTTTTCCCTGCCCAAACAAATTTATTAATACCCTTCTGCCATTCCCTCAAATTATCATCTTTCCTAAGTATTGGTATCATTTGAAACAAAAATAAAAACCTAGGTAAAACATTCATTTTTATTGCTGCTATTCTCCCCAACAAAGATAATTGTAATTTTCCCCAATTCTCCATCTCTTTCTGTATTTTTTGCCATAGCAATTCATAATTATTTTTATATAATTTTACATTTGAGGCTGTAATATATACCCCTAAATATTTAACCTTTTTTACTATTTCAAATCCTGTTAGTCTTTCTAGTTCTTCTTTTTAGCTATTATCTTTGTTTTTTGTTTATTTATTTTAAATCCAGACATTTGACCGTATTGGGTAATTATATCCAGTAAGCCTGTAACTGATTGTACTGGTTGGGTTAAAGTAACAACCAAGTCATCCGCAAATGCTCTTAATCTATAATCATAATGTCTAATTTTAATTCCCTTTATTTTATTGGTTTTACTGGTTCATATTTATGACAGTTGTTGTGTCCCGGGGTCATGTGATCACCTTTTGTGACCTCCTGAGTAGCAAAGTCAATGGGGAAGCCAGATTCACCTAATAGTTGTGATACTAACTTAATAATGGCAGTGATTCACTTAACAATGGTGGCAAGAAAGACCATATAAAATTGGGCAAAACTGTCTGGCTTAGCAACAGAAATGTTTGGCTCAATTGTGGCTGTATGTTGAGGACTACCTATATTGACATGTTTTGAAAAGAAAAACAGTGAATCTGTAAGATGATGATGATGAAGGCAGAATTTTCATTCTATCCTCTTCCATCTGCTTCTTCTGAACATATTCTCATGGTTTCCTCCTTTGAAAATACGCTCAGCGATTGGCTTTTACACTCTACTGACTTCAGCAAGATTAAGCATTAAGTTAATCAGCATCCTGCCCACAATGACCGAAGTCTTGCATTGTTTTAATTAGTTTTGAAATTGAGCTCTAGTCCCCATTTTTTAGTCTCTGATGAGCTCAGCAATGCTTGAAAAGTTGCATTTTCCATGTAAAGCTGTGCCAATAAAGAGATACCAATCCTACTGAAGATGTTTATTTTATATATTGCTCCTTGGTTATTATGAATAAGAAAAGAAAAATCACTAATAGATAATGAAAGCTAAAATATAGTGGTGGGTTAAAAAAGATTTCAGCAGCTGAACCTTGAGAGCAAGGGTAAAATTATACTATATTGGGAATAGGTTTTAGTGGGTGCAGAAACCACATATGCTACAAATTTAATTGAGGGGTGTTTATGAGTTAGAATCAGCTGCTATAATCAAGGCAGAAATACACAGGAATACCCGGGGGGGGGGGAAATAAAATAAAAGTAGATCTTCAAAAGCTATAAACTGCGAACACTAGAAGCTCTGACATTTCCATGGAAAGCTCAAAAGCACACAAATCAAATAAAGTTAACCTTCACAAAGGAAGCTGGGGCTAATAAAATCTTTTAGTTTATTAAGCTGGCAATGTGTCCAAAGAAACAAATCAATTGCACTTAACCTCTTGTGGATGTTCCCTGCCTTTAATTTGCATACAATATATTTGATCTTCATGTAGCAATATGAGGTTCACTTAAACTCTGTAGAGATTCTCAGTCATCCAGGTCATGGTTGTCCCAAAGGTGCTTTTTCAGGAGGCAACTGGTTTTTTTTTCTTTTGAAGATGTTTCGCTTCTCATCCAAGAAGCTTCTTCAGCACTGATAGGACAGTATAAATCCTTCTATTCTCCACTGTCCTGTCAGAGCTGAAGAAGCTTCTTGGATGAGAAACGAAATGTCTTCAAAAGAAAAAACAAGAAAGTCCAGTTGCCTTCTGAAAAAGCACCTTTAGGACATGAGGTTCACTTGTTTTACAGCTCCACTTCATGAAACTAATCACAACTCTGCTCTCAGTGTCTCCATACATATGCATGATTTCCATATAATCTAGTCAAATTCAGACCAAATAGTTAAACCTAAACCTTGCACTTGGTAAATATTACATCGTATACCCCAGGAGTTCCCAACCCGTAGTCCATGGACCAACACAGGTCTGCGGCATGCCAGTAACTGGGCTGCACAAACAAGCAAAGCCCCATCCATGGGATACAGGCAGCACACAAAATCACTCCCCTCTGGTCCACGGAAAAATATCTCTCCACAGAACCAGTCCCTGGGCCCAAAAGATTGGGGTTTACTGGTGTACCCCAACAATGTGCTTCTTCTGAAAAGTAGACTTGAATTGTTCTTAACAGAAGTGTGTGCTTGCTGCAAGATGTTGACCCATCGTAGATGTTATTTGGATGGGGACAGGAAAAGCTTTTTTCCCCCTTTTGGCAATGCTAGTAGGTTTTTTCTTCAGCTCCTTGAAACCTGGCCCCCTGTTATAAAGGAAGTACAAAGAAAGTGTTAAGAGTTTGCAGCAATCCAACCAGCACAAAAGTAAATAATTCAGCAGGATTAAAAGAAACTTATTTATATACAATAATATAAAACATGATGGATGTATACAGTACCCATGCAGCAGAAGCCAGAACCAGAAATCACAGAAGCAATAAAAACCATATATATATTTTCTTTCCTTTTCGTAGGCTATATGTGTATTTCTCTTTAGCCAGGTTCTTCCTACGTAAATCAAGATTTTTATGCAGCCCTGGTTCAGTGAAATCACAATCCACTAGTTTCTAGGCTTTTTTTCTGGCAGCCAGCAAACACTCTACTGCCCATTGGGAGACTAAAGACTAGTCTCCCAATGGGCAGCAGAGTGTTTGCTGGCTGCCAGAAAAAAAGCCTAGAAACTAGTGGATTGTGATTTCACTGAACTAGGGCTGCATAAAAATCTTGGTTTACATAGGAAGAACCTGGCTAAAGAGAAATACATACATACATACATACATACATATATATATATATATATATATATATATATATATATATATATATATTCGTAGATTTTCACAGGTAGAGGTATGCAAGTTTTGGTGTATTTGGGTCTTTTCCCGTGTAAGATTGAGAGTATCTTGGCGACGTTTCGACGAGGTCCCACTCGTCAGGGTGGTGTCGTCTTCGTCTTCGTGCTTGTGCAAGGAAAGCGCACGAAGCCGAAGACACCAGCCAATCAGAATACAACAACACTGTTGACCAATCAGAATACACCTTTGCCTCTTTTCATAGAAAAACGTCAGTTACGTTCACACAGTTTGCCCATAAGCACCAAACCGAGAACTTCAGCCAGAAGATGACGAATGTGATTTCGTCGAAACGTCGCTACTACCCTTTTAGGGATATGTTTACAATTATACGGGAAGAAACCCGAGATATTAACTGTACACACACACACACACACACACACACACACACAGACCAGTGAAGCTAAGCCTGGCTGTCTGACATGGCTCTCAGTCATCAAACAGTTCCCATTGGTTGACTTGTTGTTATGGCTATCCCAGCTCATAATTTCTTACAGACTGACAGAAAGAAAGAGAAGACCCCCACTGTGATTGTCAAAACAGACTGTCAGATCTGAGTTGAAGCCATTGGATGGTCTAATTCAGCTTCCCCCTTGCCTTGTATTGGTTTCTCTTTTTATTATGTGGACTGCAGGAAAATGGGCTTTCTCAAGCTTTTACCCTGCAGCTCTCATGCTTCATTGAAATAATGAATGGGGGTGTCACTCATAAATGTAAATAACAGGCTCCAATATTATGAGGTTCCATCTGTGTTCTCCCATTGCTTCTTCCCCCTCCCTTAAAAAATGAAAAAAAAATGGAATAGTTACACAATAATGTTAGCACAGGGAGCCATCTGGGAACTGTGTAAAGGGAGTCCCTCTATTCAAATAAGTTTTAATAGAGCACTTTTGGGGTACTTTCCCATAACAATCTGACAGGAGCATTGAAAGTGTTATCTCGGTAAATATAGGACTGCCTTAAAAGGTGTCTTCTGGGGCCTAGTGAAAAAGATACATTTCTAGTCATAAAATTTGTGCTTTTGGACACCAGCTGCAGCTTGAAAGTAGAAACTAAGTACAAATTGAGTTTCACTTCTTAGTCAAAAGCTTGGTAGCACAATGAATATTAACAAGGAGTGGCAATTGACTTTTACGTGGTTACATATCCCAGAAAAAAGTCTTTCATTAAGAAGAAATAATTACATCCAGCCTGCCAATTGAATGCACGACTGGGAGGCTGTCCAACCAAGCTTGGACTAGACATTTAATCTAAGGGATGCCTTCCTTTCAGCAGGCAAATTATGTGTCTTAAGAGAGTTCAGAGCTGACTCACTGGGATCTGTAGGGCAGGTCTGATGAATGCATTTGTGTGCCACCTTTTTTGTTTGCTTTAATTTGAATGTCTGTTTCATGTTCCAACTTGTACCTGCTCCAGATTTCAAACCTCTGGTTTGGGATTTGGAAAAGATTTTAGCATCTTTCTTTTGTTCTCATCCCAGCTGCGTTGTCTTTCTGCTGCTCCTTCTTCTCCACAGAGGTCATCCCATGAATAATGTCGCTTGCTCTTGGAGGCTCCAGTTTCACTTTTCTTTGCCAAGCATCTTGTTCTACCAGTTCTCAGAATTTTCTAGAAGCAGTTGCATAAGCTTCTGGCAACAAGCACTGCATTTTTCTTACTGCCTCAGAAAAAGGCCTGGGTGACCTTTCTAAAAGTGTCTTAGGTGAGGCTGGGGAACAATGCCTTTTCTTAACTCCCTCGATAAATACATGGAGGCCATGATGAAAAGAAATACTACATAGTGCATACTCCTCTACTCACAATAGAATCCCTTAAAACACCAGGCTTGAAATTCTGAGCTTGGACAATCTGAAACGGTGCCGCCTGCATTCCGATCTAAGCATAGTACACAAAATTGTCTGCTACAACATCTTACCTGTCAATGACTTCTTCAGCTTCAACCACAGTAATACCCTGGCAAACAATGTCATAAGTAAATGCCTTATTCTATAACAAGAGATATGTATATATGTACATGATATAAAGGGTTAATTTATTCCTCCTCCTTTAATGTATTCATGTGTAATCACCCCCTTCCTTGACTCCTCCCCTTTGATATAAATAGAGAGTGCTTTTACCTCATGCTTGCTTCTCACTGTAAATCTGACAAGAATAAGTAGAATGCCTATTATGAATAAATTTTTCTTTAACTGAAGAAATTGCCTCTGAATTCATCATTGAGTCTGATCCTCAAAATATTTTAACAAGCTGGTAGCAGAGGATGGTTTGAACTGACTCAATAAAATCCAACATGCCTAAGAAAGAAAACCTCAAGAATAAAAAAGAAAGACCCAATACCAGGGCAAATGATAAAGAAACAAAAACAGATCAAGAAATGATCGACGAACCAATAAATACAACAATCAAAGAATCTGAAGATAACACCACAGACATCGAAGAAACAGCAGATGAAACCGACAACCAAGAAGAGAACAAAATAAAAGACAAAGACCTCAGATCAGAGATACTGAGGCTAATAAAAAGTCAAAAAGATGACCACAAACTCATCGCGGAACTCCGAGGCTTCTTGGAAGAAAACGGAGCAGCGAGAGAAAAAGACATTGAAAAAGCCAAACCCGAAAATACAAAAATGGTGAGCGAACCTACAACGAAAGAAAAAATAACCAGAAGCAAGACCAGAGGTCCCGCTCAAAATTTTGAAAGGCAGCCATCTTCTCTTCAACCGGCCACAGAAATGAACACGGCTGAACCAATCAGAATGCACCATTCAAAAACTCTGGCGCGAAAAAACATAAAAAATAGCAAAAAATATATTTACTCTTCTGAAGAGTCAGAAACAGATACAGAGGAATCATCCACCGAACAAGAAATCGAAACACCCATGAGAAAAATATTTAAAATGTTTGGCACAAGTCTAACAATTTCAAAAGAATCGATAAAAGCCAATAATGCAAAAATACAAAAGAAACGAACCACAGCTGCCAGCAGAACACCCAAGATCGAGCCGGAGACCGAATCATCAGAAGGAGAGCACTACGAGGGAGCTACAGCAAAGAGAACCTCTCCCAGCGGCTTCAGCAGAGAAATGACCAACGCGCATGCGCAGATGAACACAGAGAACTACAATGAACTTTATGAAGAAGGAGAACCTTTCAAGCTCATCAGCAGAATACCCACACCATTCTGCAATTTTCAACATCTACAGGACCATGGACTACCCACAGTTGTAAGTAGTGGGAATAGTAATATTGGGAATCTACCTAGTGATTTCCCAAAACTTAGAATTGATGGCATCAATTTACAGGAATGGTGTCAACAAATTCAGGTTGTCTTTATGAAAGAAAATTTATTATTTTTTATAACCAATCCTCCCAAAAGACCTTGGACTCTAAAAATGGACTGCCTGCATCACAGAGCATTCTATTTAATAATTTCTAGCATATCACCTGCCATGTACTACAGTATTAAGCATAATCTTACTGTTTCAGAAATAATTCAATGCATGTTTAAATTGTTTCATAGTGAAAGTGTAGCAACAACCACTAGAATGTCTAAAGATTTCTTTTCAGCCAAATTAAGATCTGGAACCACCATAAGTGAACATTTAATATCCTTAAACAAAACCAGAGCAGAATTACATCTAAGAGGAGAAATAATATCAGAACAGACAATGAAAAGCGTTATCCTTAACTCATTAGATTCATCATGGGATAACTACATATCACACTTAGACTCAATCAATCTAGGATACTTATCCATAGAAAGTCTGTCAAATAAGTTAATAGCTGAAGATAATTTGAGGAGAAGTAGATACAATGCATACACAGAACACAGACAGGCAAAAGGGGTAACCTTCCAAGAAAATCACCAAAAAACAATTGAATGTTACAATTGTGGATCCAGAAAACACTCTAAGGGAGATTGCCCCATGTTTCATAGGGAAAGACAAAACCGTGATTATAGGGGTAGATATCAAGACAGGCAATCATCTATTGATAGATACAGATATAGAGACTCCCCAAACTACAGAGAACGCAGAAAGGATAGAGATAATTCAAGGGACAGAAAATCAGGATCATTAAATGGATTAGATAAACATAACGATGTCATCACACAAAATTCAAAAAACAATACTTGGCTCATAGATTCAGGGGCGACTAATCATACAACAAATAACAAGAAAATACTGTCTTCATTCACAAATGATAAATTTATGATAAGAGTAACCAATCAAGAAAATGTTCAAGTCATAGGGAAAGGAGATGTAAATATACCTGGTTTAGGTAAAGTAGAGGGGGTATTGTTGATACCAGAAATATCACAAAACATACTTAGTGCAGTGAAATTAAGCCAAGATTTCAACATAAATATAATCTTCTCTGGGGGAAAAGCAATACTAGAAAAGGATGGGACTAAATTGAATAGTGTAGTTATCGAAGGGGGCCTACCCTTCCTTGTAACAGAAGATAAATGGTTGCATAACATTAATACAAACACTGATGATGACATCAACATAGACAGTGAACATAGTAACAACAATGACAATGAAGAACCCAATACACACTGTAATCACAAAGACACACCCACTAGTGATACACACAATAACAAAAGACCCAATATAGGCAAACCAATTCATGATGAATGTGCACACATGTTGCATAGGAAATTGGGACATGCAAGTTTCCCTGTAATACAAAAAATGATTGAACATGCTGATGGCGTTAAAATAAAGGATTGTAAAAACTATTTGGAATGCTCAGTATGTAAATCCTCAAAACTCAGAACAAACCCAAAACCAAAGAGGGCAACAAGGACCTCTAACCAAATTTTTGATCTGGTACATATGGATCTGGTTGGTCCATTAACACCATCCATCACATACAAAAAAAGATATTTCCTAACTATTGTAGACGACTATAGCCGTTATGGATTTGTTTATACTTTAAAACACAAAGATGAAACTTTCCAAAAATTCAAAGAATTTTACAAACGTGTAGAAACACAACACAATATCAAAATAAAACAAATCATGACAGATAGGGGATCCGAATTCATGTCAAAAGAATTCTCACAATGGATAAAAGACAAAGGAATGATACACTTCACGACTAGCCCATTTTCTGCTTTTCAGAATGGTACAGCAGAACGAAAGAACTCGACACTGCAAACCATGATTAGATGTACATTAGAAGATGCTGGTTTAGGAAAACAATTCTGGTCAGAAGCATTACTATATTCAAACTATACCCAAAATAGGACCTGGTCTAGCATCCTAAATAAAACACCATACGAAGTGATGTACAATAGGAAACCAAAAATATCACACATGCACATATTTGGAGTTACAGCAGACGTACACATACCAAAACAATTAAGACGTAAGGGAGATAACGTATCCAGAAGGCTCAGATTCATGGGATACGAAACAGGCACAAAAGGATATAGATTCATTGACAATAATAACAAATTCATAGTCTCAAGAACAGCAGTATTTCATGAACAGGCCAACTGGTCTAAGATACATCTTAACGATAATCCAAAATACAGAACCAAATATTGAACAACAAGACAGAATAGAAAGAGAGAAACATGAACATAACACACATGATGACAAAAACAAAACATGGACAGGTAACCATACCAGGATAAAAACAGATTCATTAACCAAAAAGGAAGCAAGGTATCTACACGATAATGAAAGCATTCCAATAAGAACAATCAGGTGTAACAGAAAACAATTACCCAATAAGTATAAGGATTATATAATGTGTGTGAATGACGAGACACCAACACCTAACACATACGAGGAAGTATTGAAACTTCCCATGGAAGAAAGAGAAAAATGGGAATTAGCCATAACAAAAGAAATGAACAGCTTGCGTGAATTAGGTGTATTTACACCAGTCCCTGCCCCTAAGAACAAGACAATTATAGGCACCAGATGGATATTCAAAATCAAAGATTTAGAAGAGGGTAATAAATTATATAAAGCTAGATTAGTCGCACAAGGTTACGCTCAAAAATATCCTGAGGATTACACTGACACATACTCTCCCACTGTAAGAACCGAAAGTGTTAAGACAGCTTTAGTCATAGCTGCTATACTCAATCTTGATGTCTTTCAATATGATGTGCAGACTGCATACTTACATGCAAAGCTCGACAAAGAGATATATGTAAGGGCACCTCATAGCCAATGTACAAATAGAAATGAGACCTGGTTACTTAACAAAAGCTTGTACGGATTAAAACAATCCGGCAAGCGTTGGTATGAATGTCTAGTCAGCGTGCTTAAAAATATGGATTTCAAAGCCACAACTGCAGACAATTGCTTTTTTGTTAGAAAGGAAGGTGAATCATTAGAATTTGTGTTAATCTATGTGGATGATATTTTGTATATAGGCAAACATAAAGAAAAGAAAGACTTATTTGTATCCAAGCTACGTGAACATTTCTCTTTAAAGTCGCTAGGAAGGGTAAACAAATACCTTGGAGTTCAAATCAATAAAACAAGAAAGGGATTCAAATTATCCCAGAGAGATAAAATTATAGAACTTCTGGAAAAATGCAATTTAAGAGATGCCAAACCTTGCGATACTCCTATGCAGACTGATTTTCTAAGGAATATGGATGAATCTTCACCTGAGTTCGAGAACAATACATTATATAGATCAATTATTGGTTCTCTCTTGTATATATCTAATTGGACCAGGCCTGATATAGCTCTGCCACTTAATTTATTATCTAGACATGTAAGTAAACCACTTATGTATCATTGGGAAGCAGTTAAACGAATACTAAGATATCTAAAACACAGCATAGATTTCTGCCTACTCTTAGAACCCAATAATATTAAAGAACCTATTATCACCAGTTACGCTGATGCAGACTGGGCAGGTGACATCAAATGTAGAAAGAGCACCTCAGGTTATGTATTATTTTTAAATGATTGCCCAATATTCTGGTACACTGGGAAGCAAGATTTAGTAGCGACTTCCACAACAGAGGCAGAATACGTCTGTTTATCTAAAGCCTCAAATAATTTAGTGTGGTTTAATGATTTATTATCTGATATTTGGAAGAATCCAATACTACCATTTGTCATACATGAAGATAATAAGGCGGCTATAGAAATATCAAGATCTGACGCCATTGGTCAAAGGTCCAGACATATAGATATCAAATTTAAACACGTGAGACAATTATCTCAGGATGGATTCATTAAAGCAATCCACTGCGAAACCTCAGAACAAATAGCTGATATATTAACTAAACCTTTACCTTCTAAACAACACAAATACTTGACATCAAAATTACAAGTACTATATAATTCTGAATCCGAATGCAATCATTGTTATATGTCGAATCGGCATTTAGAGGGGGATTTGTCATAAGTAAATGCCTTATTCTATAACAAGAGATATGTATATATGTACATGATATAAAGGGTTAATTTATTCCTCCTCCTTTAATGTATTCATGTGTAATCACCCCCTTCCTTGACTCCTCCCCTTTGATATAAATAGAGAGTGCTTTTACCTCATGCTTGCTTCTCACTGTAAATCTGACAAGAATAAGTAGAATGCCTATTATGAATAAATTTTTCTTTAACTGAAGAAATTGCCTCTGAATTCATCATTGAGTCTGATCCTCAAAATATTTTAACAAACAATTGATACAAACTCGAGGTAAACCGCTCCAAACTCGATTGCAGAAAATACGACTTCAGCAACAGAGTGGTCAACGCCTAGAATGCTCTACCCGACTCCATTGTTACAGCCTCAAACCCTCACAGCTTCAACCTCAAACTGTCTACTGTGGACCTCACCCCACTCCTAAGACGTCTGTAAAGGGGGCCTGCATAAGTGCACCAGCGTGCCTACTGTCCCTGTCTTACTGTCCCCATTTATCTGTACTTCCTTCCTTTGTTTATGTTTATGTTTATACCTATACCTGCTATCTTGTACATGTTTGACAAAATAAATAAATAAATAAATAATAAGTAAATAAGTAAATAAATAATAAATAGTAATATTATTATCATTGGTCATGTAGTCAGATGTTTAGACTGGATTTGGCATTTTTGTCCGCCCATCGAGCCCTTGTCAAGAATTTGGGATAGGCAGATGTTGTGGTTTAATAGCATTAAAGGTATTGTCGCAGGAGGTAAATTGTTCCAAGTAGAACTGACTTTTGCAATTGACTGATAGTGATTTAGTCAATGCTAATGGTGTTCAACTGGTGCCCCAGACATTTCGGGATTTTAACTAAAATCTCTATCACTATTGGTACTATCTTTGCTTTCTTTTGCTGCAGTCATTCTACTTCTATTTGCAGATCTTTCAATTTTTCTCTACTTGTTTCTCTTCTATTCTTCTGTCTCCAGCTACTGCCACATTCACTATCCAAACTTTTTTTGTCTTTCTTTTCAACAATTATTAGGTCTGGGGTGTTATGTAGCAGGTGACTGTGCGTTTGAATTCTAAAGTCCCAGAGCACTTCAGTGTCTTCATTTCCCACTACTTTGTTTATTTTATGATCCCACCAGTTCTAACTTTCAAGCAAGTAATATTTCTTGCAGATATTCCAATGCACCATGGTTGCTCCTTTGTTATCCAGTTGTTTGTAATCAATCTGTGTGATCTTCTTAGATGGTCTACCATTTCTTCAGCTCCTCTGCAAATGTGACATTTACCGTCTGCTGCTATCTTCTCAATTTTGCCTTGATATGCAACAGGCTTGGTCCTGTTTTAGCCAGAATTAGCTCCTCCATCTCTTTCTTCAACTTTCAGAGAGTCACTGGCCAAAAATGAGGGATAATACAGATCACCATACTACAGGAAAACTGACCCAAAGATTTATTTATTTATTAATATGCTTTAGGATCACTTCTTTTTCTTTTAAAAAGCTGCATATCACAATCTGTTTTTGCTCTTCATCCAGAATGCATGGATTTGAAAATGCTTTCATTATAGAGAATTGGATCCGAACTTAGTTTATCTCATTGTGGACTAACTGAATCTAGTGGGACTGAGTTCAGAGACAGTGTGTCTCTCTGATTTCAGTCAAGCTGTTTCTGAGCAAGTTTCAGCCTGGATTTAATCCATGTCCAGCTGTGTCCTTCTTTCAGAGCCACAGACCACTGGGATGAGCAACAGTCAAATGGATTTGGGATGGGAGGGGTTGAGGAGAAGAAGGGAGAGTCTACAAATAGAGCTCCTTGTACACAGCTGGTGGAACTGAAGTACAACTCATACAAATGCCCCGCACATTTGCACACTTTTTTTCTTAAAAGACCTCTGTTACGGTTAGACTAACCCATCCAGATAGCCATCTCCAACTGGGTTGCAGTCTTCCTTTTATAGTTGCATAATTACAGGATTTGATGGAACGTGAAAAGGTCATTCAGCTCCACTTTCAGCCTATATAATGGTATGCATGCCAGATGAAAGAAGTTACTTTGATGTTCTGCAGCTATAAAAAAAAAACGTTCAAAATATCATGGGCTATCTTTAGGTTTCAATTTATAATAGTGCTAAAACAAACATTGAAACAATCTTTGTATTTGTTGCATTTGAACACTCGGTAGGATTAGGATAGGAAGATGAGGTGAAATTTAAGTGCAATCAATGTTATTTAAAGTCCTTCTCCCCTAGTGTCTCCTTCTAATTGAGCTCAGTTCTTGATGACTTGCATCTCCATGTAGTTTTCTTAGAGGTAAGAAAACAGAATTAGTTCATTTTTTTTTCCTTCTGGGATCTTATTTTTCACTTCCAGTTTAGTCTATAGCTGGAGATTTCCCAGTCTCCTATCCAAACGTTAAGCAGGTTTAAACTTATTTAGCTTACTTGAATCAGCTAAAGTCAGCTGATAGGCTATTTTACAGGAATGTATTGTCTAGCAAATATAATGCTAAGGTTTTTTGTTTCATTAATTTTGCACATTGCCCAGTAGTACTGGTAACTCAGATAACCATCTCCAAACTGGTAACGTTGACATGCAACAATAAGAACAGCCAGTGCTACCATTGACTGAATACTTTATTCTTTATCTTTTAACAACCTGGATCATAGAGAACACATTACTCTTTTTGGGTCTGATTTTATTCACCAGCTATCTTAGACTACAACTTCTAGCATGTCAGTGGTCCATGTGATGGATGCGGTGAGAACCTTGTCTAACCACTTGGAGGCCATCAGCTTGAGAAAGACCGAAGGCCTCATATATCTGTAGTTTGCCTTATTAGCCAGACTACACAATGTTTATTCTCCCCATGTGTGACCCTATGTAATCCTGATATTTTTTGATGTTTCCATCCAATTACCAACCAACTCTATCTTCCTTAACTTTTCCACATCAACTAGATGTTATTATTTATCTAGACTTTTATGGAGCAAAATTCTTTTAAAATCTATTTCATCATGTCACTAAGAATTGGCCGTAGGTTGGTAGGTAGCCCAGCTTAATATTATATTATAAACCATAACCTTTCTAGGTTTTACTGGAGGCATTGTAAGCAAATAAGTAAATATGACATCTTTGACGAGAGCCTTTAATTGATTATTCTTTTTGGTCAAAAGTTTTTGCAGAAATTGGGTAATCAACACAAGGTCTTCAAAATAACTCTTACTGTTGGTATGCTATTTTTTTTCTGGTTTCTAAATTGATTCAAATTCCTAAAATTTATTTATAGCATTTCTGAGCTGTTCCTCATTAAAGGAAATTCTGAAGCAATTTATTTTTCCATTGTTTTTAAATATGTACAGCTTTGTTTGGATCAGTGGTATTTTAAAATGTGGAAAATGACTTTGGCTGAAAAATGAATGCAGCAGCAAAAGCTTTGAAGAATGATCATCATTAGCTATAGGAATAAAGTTATTCCTAATAGACCATCTTCTTCTTTACAAATGTTGTTCTGGGTAATAATATTGAACGTGCATGTTTAAAATATTTATATTTTTCCTTAAGATCACATTGTATGTCTTCTTGTGCATTATATATTATGCATATATACATATGTATATATTATGCATATATATATATATATATATATATATATATATATATATATATATATATATATATATAATGCATATTTTGTTGAGGACATCCCTGCTTATTGTTCTTTATTTTCCTTTTCAATTCTCATACTGGTAGAAGAGATTATTTGTAGCTCAGGGTTGAACTGTGAGGTTCTTGGTGCTCTGCCCTGTCCTATTTTTGTCTTGATGTATTTTCAATATGTTTTACAAATATTTTCAAAGTTTGCAAACTGACAAATATACAATTGCATTGCACTTGTGTCAGAAGAACCGAGATGCTTCTGGTAGAAAGGATTAACCAGTGACATCACCATTGCCCAGAGGATACTCAATAGGGGGCTCCTTTCATGTCCCCGGCAGAAGCTAGAGCAAAGAATGGGGGCTAAACCCTGCTCCATGGCAGCATTTGTGCCCGAACACAGTCTTGCTAACCTCCAACCCAGCATCCTAGCCACGCGAGCCACTGTGCTTCTACAAATTTCCAATGAATGGCAAATGCAATATAGAAGCATATCCATAGTACAATTTTAGTTCCAGAATTTTATTTCTGTAATTGATTGATTGATTATCACTATTCCTCTCCAGAAGCCCAAAATGATGGATGACATATATCCTTTGGGGTTAACCTCCCCAATAGGAGATGCACAGAATGCGCCCGAGGGAGGGGTGAAAGCAGGAGTGCTATTCAGCAGGTTCTGACAGGTTTCGGAGAACCGGTAGCGGAAATTTTGTGTAGTTCAGAGAACCAGCAAATACCACCTCTGGCTGGCCCCAGAGTGGGATGGGAATGGAGATTTTGCAGTATCCTTCCCCCAGGAGTGGGGAGGGAATGGGGATTTTGCAGTATCCTTCCCCTGGAGTGGGGTGGGGATGGAGATTTTGCAGTATCCTTCCCCTGCCACGCCCACCAAGCCACAGCACGCCCACCAAGCCATAGAATTGGTAGTAAAAAAATTTTTGAATTCCACCACTGGGTGAAAGATGCAATGAGTCACGAGTCACTGAGTGCCCAAAACAGATCTAAGTCCAGCCCACCTTGAATGCCTTCCTATCTCCCGCCCATTTCCCTTGACTGCTAGTTGTCAGATTCTTGTAGAGAGCTTAAGCTTGCAATAAATCTTTATACTAATTTAAACTCCCTGAATCTCCTGATTTCGCCGGCACTTGACACCCCACGCCCCGCATTACAGATGGTCATTGCCCCCTTCTACATTTGAGCCATTGAATTGTATGGTGATTTCTCGCATTGAGTCCAAGACTGAACAGGGATTAAAACCCAATTCTCTCAAGTGCATCAATAAAACTGATATTTAACTTGCAGTTTGTTTGAAATGTGTTTGTTGTGTTTGCATCAGGGGTGAAATCTAGCAGGTTCTGACAGGTTCGGGAGAACTGGTAGCGGAAATTTTAAGCACTTCGGAGAACCGGTAGCAGAAATTTTGAGTAGGTTGGACAACCGGCAAATACCACCTCTGGTGGGCCCCAGAATGGGGTGAGAATGGAGATTTTCAAATATCCTTCCCCCAGGAGTGGGGAGGGAATGGGGATTTTGCAGTATCCTTTCCCTGGAGTGGGGTGGGGATGGAGATTTTGCAGTATCCTTCCCCTGCCACGCCCACCAAGCCACACCACTGGTTTGCATCCCGTCTTTCTTCTGAGCAACTTAGTTTGCCAAGAAACTGTGTGAAGCAGTCTTTCCCAAGCTGACACCTTCGCAGAACTCCTAGCTGCGGTGAAAATACTTCCTGTACATCATGGCTGGGGCTGGCTGGGGAGGTTAGAAAAGGACTAATACAAACAATTGACTTGGCTATGAATACGCATGTGTTGTCTGAGAGCAGACTTAGTCAATACCATCTTAGGGCAAAAGCTGTACACACACTGTTGTCGCTGCCCTACCTGTGGTTTTCAAATGAGCCTTGCAATGAATGCCTTCTTCTTCCTTTTCTCCCGGTTGGACTCACTGTCTCCTAGGCAAGGAGTCCGGGATTGCCTGTTTGTTTGTCTGCTAATGTGGTGCTAAATGTCTCTTAGGCTGCTGGCCCATCGACAACAGAACTGGAGATCTCATAAACGCCCTTCGTGCTTGAGCTTGCCTACTGCAATGTGCTGCACACCCTAGAAGATATTCAGGTTGCTTATATCTTGATTGCAGTTCTGTAACTTGCTCCTCATGGCCCTGTTTTGAACTATTGTTTGGAAGCTTCTATTATCTTCAAAGCTCCAACTGCTTGGGGGGATGGGGGGTGGACCAATGGATCAGAGCATGTCAAATTTATTCTTTACCAGCAACAACCGTGTTGATTGGCTTTCTTAATTCTCTTTAGGATGCTGTGGTCACATTCAAAAATTAATCTCTACGGCTAAATTGATTGCTGGATACATGTCTTTTCATATACATCTAGAATCTAGAAGTACACTCACGCATGCACTCTCTGATTCCATCCTGAAAAAGCTGGTTCTCACACTGATAAAAAGCCTAGTAGACAAATATCTCCTTTATGTTAAAAGGAAAAAAACTTCCCAGCCTAAAATGTTTACGTGTAGGTTTCTCATTTGAAAGTATAGTCCTTTCTGGAATTCTGCTGCTGCTACTTGAGCTGTTTTCCTAATAGGTAAAGTTAAAGGTTCCCCTCGCATATATGTGCTAGTCATTCCCGACTCTAGGAGGCGGTGCTCATCTCCATTTCAAAGCCGAAGAGCCAGCACTGTCCGAAAACGTCTCCGTGATCATGTGGCTGGCATGACTAAATGCCAAAGGCGCACGGAATGTTGTTACTTTCCCACCAAAGGTGGTCCCTATTTTTCTACTTGCATTTTTTACGTGCTTTCGAACTGCTAGGTTGGTAGAAGCTGGGGCAACTAACGGGAGCTCACTCCATTACGCAGCACTAGGGATTCGAACCACTGAACTGCCAACCTTTCGATTGACAAGCTCAGTGTCTTAGCCACTGAACCATTGTGTCCTTCTTGTTTTCCTAATAGATATTACTATTCAGAGCTTTGAGAGACCTATTTTTTAGGATTAGCTGTTTCCAGTCCAAGCTGCTGCAAAAGAAATCTTGTGCACTCCCCTGTGGTGCTCTTGAACAAGACCCCTGGGAGGAAGAAGAAAATAACAAGGCTCCATTCCTCCTAACATCTGCCCTGGCACATCACTGATTCTGATCAGCAGAAAAGCAACTGAGACATGTCACAGTACTTACATGAACCTGTATGAATTCTAGAATCAGTTGCAGAAGGCCCGCTCATAGATTTGCCCCTAAATTCCTCAGCATTCTCAGAACAAGAGTATCTTTATGATGGCATTAGTAACATGATGATGAGTTTTGCAAGATAGTAAAGAGATCCAAGCACATGGGGGGTATTGCCGCAATATGGAGAAACTTTATTTGCGCAGCTCTGGAGACCTTTCTAATTTTGTTGCTGCGTTCAGATATAGAACTATTGGGAAACGGGATAAAAGTTCCCCTCTATTTGGAAGTGGGCAAAATGTAAAAATAGCCCATGCACTATAAACCACCACCAAACTGAAATAAAACGGAGGAATCTCAGTTTTGCACGACTCAGCCATTATTGGCGCATTGACAGTGGCTACTTCATTGATAGAACAATAGTTTCCTAGACAAAAGAAAGGATTGTTCCATTCAATTCTCGGGTCAGAACTTACTGCCAAAATGCATATTGTATTTTTTAGAAGTGTTCAGAGAGTACTTGAAATATCAGGTATATGGAAAACACATCCTATTTGAAAGGTAAGGAGTCACTGAAAAGGCTTAGCCTATAGAAGGGGAAAATGATGAATATTAGAGGAATCTTCTTGACCGTAAATATTTTTCAGTGGTGGGGACTAAACACTATGTGTTGATGGCTTTCCTTCATTGGAAGTCCATGGGCCGAGTTTGGGTAGCCACTTAAGGAGTTTGTTCTAATTCAGAACTAGTTTTACTAGGGAAGAAAAGGCCCCCTCCAACCATAATTCTCTAAACAGGGTACATCTCAGGGATGAAATCCAGGTTCTGACAGGTTCTGGAGAATTGGTAGCGGAAATTTTGAGTAGTTTGGAGAACTGGCAAATACCATCTCTGGCTGGACCCAGATTGGGGTGGGAATGGAGATTTTGCAGTATCCTTCCCCTGCCATGCCCACCAAGCCATGCCCATCAAGCCACATCACACCCACCAAGCCATGCCTACAGAACTGATAGTAAAAAAATTTGGATTTCACCACTGGTACATCCTACAGGGAATAAGATCCTCATGGACCAAGCAAATCTTCCTTCCCAAACTGTCAGGCCTATGAAGCATTTTGCTTGCTCTCTGTTCCAGTTGTGCAAGCAAAATACGAACGACACCTTGAAAGGCGAATGCCTTGATGATATGAGGGTGCCTTGGGGATGTGCTTTCTTGTTTCTGAAAATGAGATGTTTACAGCATTTTTAGACCTGAAACAATCTCAGTTTAGAAAAGGCCATCTGGACAGGATGTCACCATTGTTCTGGGATTTAAGCAAAAACAAAACGTAACCCCAAAACCAAACGTTTATTCATTTGAATATTTGTTTTTCTGCAGGAGCTTTGTTGAACACATTGTCAAATGCTTTGGGTTTTTGTTTCTCCTGAGTGCTTGTACTTTTCTTTGATTCCCTTGCTGGTGATGATGAAACACTGGCTCCTCTTGGGTAAGTAATTGTATTCTCGGAGAATGAAACTTGTTAACATTTTAATAAGACACTCCGTCTATTTATAGAGTGGTGAAGGTAAGCAAGAAGACAAAAACAATGGTTAGACTGCATCAGAACCTTTCATCTTGACTGTAGTAGCTTCAGAGTTCCCTAGGCTTCTACAGTATCTGAAAAGCATCCCCTCAAGACAAAAGCATGTAAAGAATACACAGTGGATATATAAGAGTTCTCATTAGTATTCATGCCCATGTTTTTGGTGAGTAACTGAAATAAATATATTTCGCCACTTGCTGTAAGTAATTAGTTCTTCATTTGCTCCTGATCCAGTGATCCAGAAATTATGAAGCAAGGCTTCAGCCTCTATTCTACCCTTTGAACTTTAGCAAAGGGACCAAAGGCAGTCTGCTTAAATAAGAATAGATTACAGAAGGTCAAGTGGTAAGTCTTCTCACATTAGAGAAAAAGGAAGCTTTTTTGGTCTCACCAGAGCAAAAAGTTATGATGATGAACTGATTATGTTGCCACTTAAGCCCTGCCTTCATCATTTTAGCATGCTCTGGAATTCCCAGTCAATAAGGATCCAATAATCACTCCAGCTACACTAAGATAATCAAAGTTTCCTTTGAAACAAACAATGGAAAAACGTATCCCTGGCCATCTTTGGAAGGATTTGAAGATTTAAACCATAATAATCAAGTTTTGTAAGCCCGGAATCTATTTTGGATATCCATTACTTGACATATGGGAATTGTTTTTAAAGAAAAGGAAGGCTAAGGCAGTGGTTCCCAATCTTTTCTTCACCATGGACCCCCTTCAAATATCTTTTGTAGCCATGGGCCATGGACATGGACCCCCCAAGACTTAACTCAAGATTTAAATCATAACATTTCTTCAAGCCTTTGAGGACCCTCCTGTGACAACATTGGGCCCCCACCCACCCACCAGGGGTCTGCATACCTCAGGTTGAGAACTACTGAGCTAACGGATTTAAATGACTGTGGAGGTTCTCAGCCATCAGGACCAGGATAGAGAGGACCATTGGTTTGAAAGAGGGGTAAAAGGATCCATATATGTTAGAATTGAACAGTCATCCCTCAACAGACTGAGAGGAAGAAGACACCATCTATCTCTAGTCTACAATGTAGCCAGGGGTGAAATGCTACCGGTTCGCACAGGTTCGGGCAAATCGGTAGTAATAAAAGCTACCGGTTCGGGTGAACCAGTAGTAAAATAATGCTACCGGCTTGTCTGAACTGGTATTTCCGATGATCAGCTGTGCCGCACAATTTGCTTTCTAGCAAATCTAAATCAAGTGGGAAACAGCTGTTCCCCCTCTTGCTGTTCTGCTTACCTTCTTAAGCCTCCTTTTTGTGCACAAAGTGCGCGTTTGGTGCACACTGTGCATGTGCATGCACACAGCATGTGTTTGGTGCACACTGCACATACACGCTCGGCATGCACTGTGCATGCGCACGCACAGCGCATGTTTGGCGTGCACCACGTATGAGCAGGCAGTGAACCGGTGGCAAACCATGGAGCATTTCAGCACCTGAATGTAGCCTTTGCAGCAGTTCTAAGTAGATTCCACAACCAATTGCACCCTAATTCAAGTGACCTTGAGGGCACAGATAAACTCACAAGTGGCCTCAAAAGCTTTCAGAAAGAGTGCTAACAACCAGATGACTGTAAAGAAATATAATCCTTCCACCACCACCACCCATCATGTCAAAAACCTATCCTATTTCCCCACCATCACAACTGATGTGGGGGAAGTTCCTAGGATGAGAAGCAACATGTTTTCTTCTTCCTCCTTCTGAAAAAAAACACCTTTGAGACAACTAAGGGATTTAAATGTCAGAAAGATAACACTGAATGTTGGGAGAAAGCATCCTAGATGTTATGTATGTATCTATTTTGTGCGGGAAATTCAAATGTACAGTGAATTCTGATTGGTTCATGGTTGCCTCTGAAAAGTATATAAAGAGGGCTGTTGCCTGTGTTTCTTCGCTGAAGTCTCACCCTGAATTAAAGAGCTGTTGTCACTAGCTTGCTTGTGCCTCTCGTTATTCCTGCGCTACAACATTGGTGACAAAGGTAGGATAGAGGCCACAAGAAGCAAACTAAAAGAGCTCGGACTTCCAGCCAGGGTGACGAGTGGACTACGGAGACATACTGCGATGTCTGCCTATGTCCCGCCCAAACCTTTCGATCCGTCCCGAGAGAAGTGGGGATCGTATCTGACCAGGTTCGAGTGCTTCCTGGAAGCGAGCGAAATGCAAGGGCTCTCAGTGAACCAAAAAAGAGCCCTGTTCTTAAGCCACTGCGAGCCAGACGTTTTCGAGATGGCCGAGTCCCTCTGTGAGCCAACCCCAGTCCAGACGGTCCCCTGGGACATCCTTCAAGCCAACCTGAGAGCCCACTACACTCCAGTCCCTTCTAAATTTGTACAGCGCTACGAACTCCGGCAATGAGTACAAAAAGAAGGAGAACCGGTCAGCGCTTATGTGGCCGCACTTCGAAAAGCCGCAACACATTGTGACTAAAGAGACTTAGACAACGTGCTACTCGAGCAATTAATTTGCGGCATTAGAGACACCCAGTTACAGAGGCATCTTCTGGCCAAGCCAGACTTAAAGCTAGTCGGCACGCTGGACAAAGCCCGCGCGCACGAAGAATCAACGAAGGCTTCTGAAGCGCTGCAGCGGCCACTACCAAGCAAAGATGGGCCAAAAATAGCCCCCGTCCATAGAGAAGAGGCGCGAACCAGCACAGAGGAAGAGTCAGACGAGGACGTCTTCCATACAGAAAAGAAGAAGAGTGAGCAGAGCCGCTGCCACGAGAACTGTTCCAGCTGTGGCGGAGATCATGAAAGACAATCGTGTAAATACAGAGACACCATTTGCAGGCGTTGCGAGAGGAAAGGCCACCTAGCACGAGTTTGCAGAGCTCAATTTCCGTGGAGTCACAAGCCACATGACTACCGCGACCAACCAGAACAGGTCCGTTCAAAACAGCCAATCAAAGATGACGGCGCGAGAAAACGGCGCAAATCTCAAAAGCGGGAGACCTACAGCACGAGAATCGGCCAAGCCAGCACAACCGATGATGAGAAAGTCTACACGAAAGTAGAAATCGAAGGCAGACCGTGCGAAATGGAAATCGACACCGGGTCTACATTATTGATCATGTCCTGGACAATACTCAAAGCACTCCTGCCTAAGTTCCAGAAAGCCCAGCTGTCCTGACAGAAAGTTCACATCTTCGACTACCAGGGAAACCGAGTTCCCATAGAAGGCGTGGGCACATTCCGGGTCACCTACAGTGAGTTCCAGAGAGAGCTGCCCCTGACCATCGTAAGCAAGCCACTACCGAGTCTCCTGGGCATGAAATGGTTCCGAGCCCTCGACATGGGCTTCACGGGCGTTCACAGCATCGGCGGCCCATCCCTCAAAGAAACCCTCCTTCATGAGTTTCGGGACGTTTTCGAAGAGACTCTAGGCAAGTACGTGGGGACCCCTATTTCTTTTAATTTAGATCCCAACGTAGCGCCAATTAGACTGAAAGCAAGACGGGTTCCATTTGCTTTAAACCCCAAAATTGATGCAGAGGTCGACAAGCTCATTAAGCAAGGGGTGCCAATTCCCATAGATCACACAAAGTGGGAAACCCCAATAGTCACGCCAGTCAAATCGGACGGTTCAATTAGAATTTGCGCTGACTATAAGTGTTCGATCAATAAGGCCTTGCAACAGAGCGCCTATCCCGTTCCGATAGTCCACCATCTACTACTCTCCCTGGGGCCTGGCAAGCTATTCGCAAAACTAGACCTTGCACAGGTGTACCAGCAGCTGCCAGTAGATGACGTTATGGCAGAATCACAGACCATAGTAACTCACAGAGGTGCCTTTAAATGCACCAGGCTACAGTTTGGGGTTAGCATTGCCCCAGGGCTCTTCCAGAGTACTATGGAGCGCCTTCTACAAGGCCTCCCAGGTGTCATCCCGTATTTCAACGACATTCTAATTAATGGCCAAGACGAGACTCAGTTAGGACAGAGGGTTAGACAAGTCCTAACCAGATTCAGAGAAGCGGGACTCAAACTCAAACAAGCAAAATGCAAAATAGTGGTTCCATCAGTGGAATTCTTAGGTTACCGAATCGACGGCACAGGCATTCACCCCACAGAAAGCAAAGTCGGGGCCATCCAAAACGCGCCCACCCCAAAATCGAAGACCGAACTACAGGCCTTTTTAGGGCTTCTCAATTTCTACACCATGTTTTTGAAACACAAAGCCACTATTGCGGAGCCACTGCACAGGCTCCTTGGGAAAAACGTTCCTTAGGTGTGGGGCAAACGAGAAGCGGCTGCATTCAACGCAGTAAAGAAACTTCTGTCTGAGGATAGTTTCCTCATCCAATACAATTCTGAACTACCTCTAGTGTTGGTGTGTGACGCTTCCCCCTTTGGCGTAGGCGCAGTTTTAAGCCATAGACTGCCGAACGGGTTAGAAGCGCCCATCGCCTATTACTCTCGCACTTTGTCTAGTGCTGAAAGGAACTATAGCCAGCTGGACAGGGAGGCCTTAGCGACTGTAGCTGGGGTCAAAAAAATTCATGAGTACTTGTTTGGCCGTATCTTTGAACTCATTACGGACCACCAGCCTCTTTTGGGACTTTTGGCTGGTGATAAGCCGACCCCGGCTGCTCTTTCCCCCCGGATGACCAGATGGTCCATTTTCTTAGCCGCCTATTCTTACAGACTGCTCCACCGGCCGGGCAGAACTCTGGGACATGTTGATGTCCTCAGCTGATGCCCCTTGCCCGAACTGTTGGACAACCCAACCCTGGAAGCCCCAGTTTTACTTATTGACATTGTATCCCCGGGCCCCATTTCTTCAAAAGAGGTGGCAAAGGCTTCTGCCAGAGACTCTGTTTTGCGCACTGTAATGGGCTGGGTTATGCGGGGTTGGCCTACCAAGGTGGACAGTGGGGATTTTCAATTGTATTTTAACAAGAAAAATGAACTGTCAATGTTGGGGGGTTGCTTACTGTGGGGAGACAGGGTGGTCATTCCTTCGTGGTTGAGGCACAGGGTTCTAGAAATGCTGCATGAGGGACACCCTGGTATTGTTCGCATGAAAGGCCTAGCTCGCAGTTATGTTTGGTGGCCACATCTCGACCAAGACGTCACTGAGTGCGTGGGGAAGTGCAGGCCCTGCCAGGAATCCCGCCCAGATCCTCCTATAGCCCCCGTTCGGGAGTGGGAAAAACCGAAGGGACCATGGGGAAGGATTCACATCAATTTCGCTGGCCCATTCCATGGCCAGAACTTTCAAATCATTGTAGATGCATATTCTAAGTGGCTTGAGATTGCCCTAATGCCATCTACCACTTCTGAGGCTGTAATCAAAGTCCTCAGAAAACTCTTCGTAACACATGGGTTGCCGGACACCCTGGTATCCGACAATGGCCCCCAATTCACGGTGACTCAATTTGAGGGCTACCTAGCCGAATTAGGCATAAGACATGCATTATCTGCTCCTTTTCATCCGGCTTTGAATGGCCTTGTAGAGAGATTTGTAAGAATGGCCAAAGAAGCCCTTTCCCGGCTCGATGCAGGAGACTGGCAGGCTAGAATAGATGAGTTCTTAGCTGTACAGCACCCCACCCCGTGCCCAACTTCGGGCCGCAGCCCAGCCGAGCTCTTAATGGGCCGAAAGCTAAGGTGCATTCTCGATCATTTGCATCCCAATTACTCCCCCGATAACTTCAAGGGAGAAGGGGGAGGACTAAGGCAATTCCATGTGGGAACACCAGTATTTGCCAGAAACTATACCAATGGGCCCTTGTGGGTAGAGGGAACCATCGTAGGAATTACCGGTCCAAAGTCATACACAGTTGATATAGGGCATGGTAAAATTTGGAGGAGGCATATTGATCAATTGCGTAAACGATTACAACACGAAAATTTAATTGCTGTAAATCCTAACTATCAAAGTCTTCCTGACACAGCCACCTCAAGCCCGAGTAAGCCGGAATACTTATCTGGCAACCCAGAGTTCCAGCGCCGCCCCAGTGAGTCGACACTCCCAGCCGAGGATAGCCACACCTCTGGAGAAATCCAGGAGGTTCCATTGGAGGAGACGGGAGAGACGGGAGGTCCTTCCGACCAGCTCGACGCCCCACCAACAACTGAACTGCGCAGGTCAACCAGGACTAAGACACGCCCTGGTCACCTGCATGATTTTGTATGTAAATATGTAAATAGATAGGATAAGTGCCTTCTGGGAGTGGAGGGGTGTTATGTATGTATCTATTTTGTGCGGGAAATTCAAATGTACAGTGAATTCTGATTGGTTCATGGTTGCCTCTGAAAAGTATATAAAGAGGGCTGTTGCCTGTGTTCCTTTGCTGAAGTCTCACCCTGAATTAAAGAGCTGTTGTCACTAGCTTGCTTGTGCCTCTTGTTATTCCCGCGCTACAACACTAGAAGTGGGAACTATTTAAGAATTCCCCAGAAAGATTGTGGAGTCCCCTTAACCAATGTATTCAAGTAAACATCGGGCAGCCATCAACCTCAGGAATTTAGATTCAGGTGTTGAATCTGATGGCTGAAATATTCCTGTCCAAATTTTTGACTCTATTCTATGAAGTCTTTCAAGTCTTCCTCTCCTATGATTTCTCTTGAGAAATGCACTGGAATGGGAAATTTAATAATTCTTGAAGATGCCATCCAAAACATCTGAAAATTGTGGAAGAGTTTGTGCTGGACTTCATTTAGCCTAGCATTTAGCCTAGCCTTGTGATGTGGCAGGAGCTGAATGTGATACTTCGCCAACCAGGCTGGTGAATGGAAAAAGTATGTGTATCCAATGTTTTTCTTTTTCTTTTTTCATTCTAAGGGGATATCCAGCCAGAGAGGTCAAGTTTTATGAAGAAGGCTATAGTCTGCTTGGAGGATGATGTTATACAAATGATTATTGGCTTCGATTTTTGCAGCTGTTGTAAAAATAGAAACAGTCTGTATATGGAAATTCTAGAGTTCCTGCAAATGTGGTCGTTCAAGAATTAAATTAAAGCTCTCTTTAAATGACTGTTGGCAGTGTTTAGTTGTCACTTTCTGGCACACTCCACATACTCAAAAAAGGCTAGGTTGTATCAGAACCTGATGTGGGTTGAAATTTTCTTCTATAGCAACATCTACACAGAAAACTCACCACAGGCTGAAAAACAGCATGGCCTAGCTGACTAATTAGAAGTTCTCTGGATAGAAGTGGGTCGTGTAACTACTAAGCCCACATTTCTCATGATTTTTAAGAGAGGAAAACATCTGTACTCAATTTGGAGTGAAGAGAAAGAATATGATTGAGAAGTTCGTTGTTAAATGTGTGTGTTTGTTATTATTCAAGCAATACATTTGACTTGGATCACGCATACTAAACTATGGTTTGATTGACCATATTTTATTGAATAAAGCAATAAAGCAATGGCTTTGTATCACATGGAAAACCATGGTGAACGTGGCTGGGTTAATCCAGTATTCTAAGTATTAATTTAGAACAAAGCAAACCACATTATGTTTTGTAAAGCAAAAGAACATGTTGTTTCCCTATGCTTAGACCAGGGGTGAAATCCAGCAGGTTCTGACAGGTTCTAGAGAACCGGTAGCGGACATTTTGAGCAGTTCGGAGAACCGGCAACGGAAATTTTGAGTAGTTTGGAGAACCGGCAAATACCACCTCTGGCTGGCCCCAGAGTGAGGTGGGAATGGAGATTTTGCAGTATCCTTCCCCCAGGAGTGGGGAGGGAATGGGGATTTTGCAGTATCTTTCCCCTGCCATGCCCCCAAACCACGCCCATAGAACTGGTAGAAAAAAAATTGGATATCACCACTGGCTTAGACCATTACAATCTTGTTCTTCTCTCAGCCTTCATCTCTCCCCCCCCACCTTATCTAACGAGAGAGAGAAAGAGGAGAAAATAAAGAGATTTGGTTAAGCAACAAAAGGCAGAGTATTTTATTTGTGATGGCAGAATTGCCTTAAGGATATGTTAGAATGTTAGCTATGTAAAATTTCAATGACTGCAGTGAAATATCTTGGTTCTACAGACCCAATGTATATCTTGTCATGCTCACTTATCTCCTTTTACTCCTGGGTATTTCAACTCCCCATATAAAGCACAGTTTGTTGTCAAGTTGCAATTATTATGAGGCAAAATACAAGCTAACGTCTGGGGAAGAAATGATGAACTGAAGCGAGCTGACAAACGCACTGAAGTGCCAGTAGATGGATCAGCACTTCAGGATTCCCCTCTGGACAAGGAGAAAACTTGTGTTTACCCACAAGTGCTCCAGACAGTTGCTTCTTGTGAGGAATGGAGGGGGGACTGCAAGATATTGATCTTTGGTAGGTTGAGAGCTTTGAGAGATGAGGAAATGCCATCTAAGCCCAAATAGCAATCAGGGCTTTTATGGAACTAGGATTTGCATGCTTTCTTTTCTAAGGTTTCAGAATTGCCTATTAACTGCCTTAACTCAACCTTTGGACCATCCGGTTTTACAGTACTGCATGAGTTTCCTTCAGTCAATGAGTTTTAAATACAAATTCAAGAACTTACCTTTTTTTCCCCCTGCAATAAACAGCAAAAGAAGTCTACCTACAAGACTCTCTGGAACAGCCAGATTTTAATGGCTTAAAAAAAAAAGCAGTACAGGCTGGCTGCTACTTTGATCTCAGTAGAAATGCTGTTTCAGAGAAGATGAACATTGCAGTTGAAATGGCCATCTCCACCGTCCCAGGAGATGGCATTCCTAAATGGAAAGAATCTGGAGAAAAACAACCTTCCTGAACTTATTGTATGGGCAGAAATCCCTTAGGGTAGTATTTCTCAACCTTGGTAGCTTGAAGATGGGTGGACTTCAACTCCCAGAATCCCCCAGCTAGCAGCGCTGGCTGGGGCATTCTGGGAGTTGAAGTCCACCCATCTTCAAGCTTCCAAGGTTGAGAAACACTGCCTTAGAGAAAGAGATCTGGAAGTAATCCAGATCTTAAGCTACAAAGGGCTCTAGAGGTCATAATCAGCACCTTGAATTGTGCCCAGTTAATGATTCACTTTAATTTCTTCTGCTTTCTGATGTCTGAACAGTTGCTTATCCATGTCATGTCCTTTAATCAGTTGCAGGAAGTGAACAAACCACCTCTAGCTCATCTATTTGATAGAGAAGATAAATATTTGCTTCTGATTTCTCCACTGATCCATGCAATGTGATCTATGTAATATGTATTCAAAACATAACTGTGTTAAATTACCATCAATTTCCCTGCTGTATAATTTAGACTGAGGTTTAAACAATAACAAAATGGTGCCATCTGCTGGGTACTGCAGCAGACTTTTAATTGTTTAATTGTTTCTGAGATGTTTTTGATGAGTACAGACGCACTGCAGCAACCCAGAATATTCAAAAAAGGAAACAGACTGCCTAACCAACATTTCCCAACAAAATAGATACCTACACAACTTTATCAAAAACTCTTTGATCGCTGAACTCAATATGGTACAAACAACACAAGCTATGAAAGGGATTTATTGATAGATCAGTTAAACAAATTTATATAGCCACCACGTAAGTGATTCTGGGCAGCTTACAACATTAAAAAATCCACCACATAATGGAAACCCATAAAAAAAATTCCAACTCATCCCTAGCAGCAACAATACAATCAAATCATCACTTGATTTGTTCCATATCCATTTGTAGTCTCCAGGCCCACTGATGAAACCACATTTTTAGGGTCTTTTGGAAAAGCAATAGAGGGGGGACCAACTGTACTATATCTCAGGGGAATGATGTTCCATACAGAAGGGCCACCACTAGGAAGGACCTTTTTTGTGATTCTATTAGATGTACATCCTTAATTGATGGGACCGTAACATACTCTGTTAAGATAACATTACCATATACCAATAATGTCTCAGAAACAATCAACGGACTATTACAACCAAATGGCATTATTATAGCACACAAACTTAATAAAGTCCTCCAAAACATATATATCTCATATATTTATAATTACCAAGGAGGAAACTACATCCCCACCAAAACTGGCAGGGCAAGTTATTGTATGTAAACAAGGAGCAAAGCTCACACTCACTCGCACTAATGGTGTTACCTAGTTGAGTAATAAATCACCTGCAAATAAACAACCAAGCTCAGAGAGAACCAAGGACTCCACAGCTCAACCCCCAGCTATAAATAGTCTCTTCTATTGTAATATGGGTTGTCTCTAATTGTAGTATCTTTCTCCCTTTAAAATATGCAAGCCATTATGCCATTTCTAATGAGCCCTTCTCTTGTAAAGATTAAATTCAGATAAAGTGTGAAATGCTTTCACCATATTTATTAATGTGAACATGCACTATGCCTAAATGTTACAGTTTGTTTTGGGCTACAGCTATAGTGGTGTTTGCCACTACAGTGCCATACAAGACTTGATCCTTGTACTTTTTAATATATTTCTTTATCCATTTACATGGGAGGATTTTGCTAGGCAGAGTAGTAGTTTGGATAGGAGAAAATATTTTTGCTTCAGGATGGATTATGGGGTCTTTGGTGCGCTCTGAGCACCAGTTTCACAATACATGAACATGCTTAAACATAGTTTCAACTGTAGTCCCATGGCAACTGAAGGAGGGCAGGTTGGGCAATCCTAGATTAGAAGATGCTGCAATATCATTACTAACTTGTTTTGCGAAATAGCTCAATAGGGCAAATGAACTCAGTAATAGCAGAACTTTTACTTTCCAGCTAAGAAGACTTGAATTCAGAACCGTTTTATCAACATAAATCAATTATTTATTCTGTGCAGGATGTGCTAACAAATGTGGCCTCAGGGAGGCTCACTAAGAAAAGAAATGCTGCCATGTAGGAAGAAATCAGGCAGTTCTTGCTACGTCAGTGATAACCCTGCAAATGAAGTTGCAGGCAAAGATACCAGTTAAACAGACTATGCATTTGTCACAGTTGTACCTGCCAAGGACTGAATTATTTCAGACAAACAAAGCCAGCTGTTTCTTTTTCTTTGCAAACTAGTTGTAGAGCCAGTGTGTGTATTATTGCAGCAACTGGGCCATCATTGCTTGGGGAAAAAGAAAAAACCCAATTATGCACTGCTAATTTATAAATATTTCTGTTCTACACTATAGGCACATGGCTGATGTCCTATAGCAGAAAAAAGAAGAGAGAGAGAGAGAAGAAAGAAAGAAGAAAGACAGACAGACAAAGAAAGAAAGGAGAGAAAGAACAAAAAAGAAAGAAAGAAAGAAAGAAAGAAAGAAAGAAAGAAAGAAAGAAAGAAAGAAAGAAAGAAAGACATGAGAACTCCAAATCATTTGGGTTTTCCTGGTGAATAAATGGTGAAAGGGGTAAGACTTGATTGAGACTTTTGAAAAAGGGGCAAACTTTGTGAATGCTTATTCATGTGGCTGTTATTGTAGGGAATAATTTCCCGCAGCAGTTTTGGGGGGGTGGGGCTGATGCAAAAAATTACCATATGAGCTGAGATTGTGCCCCTGTGGAGAAGGGACCATTGAAACAATAGCTCACGTCCTGCTATACAGCATCTTCTATAAGGACTCACGGACTCAATTCATAACACCTTACCTAATAAAATATCTGGGAAATACTGATCTTTTTTTTACGTGCAACTACTGTTATCAAATCAGTATGAACTAGTACCATGTTTCCCCGAAAATAAGACCCTGTCCTATATTTTCTTGAACCCTGAAATAAGAGCTTGGCCTTATTTACAGGGAGGTCTTATTATTTTGGCGTGCGTGGAGGAAACCAGAGGAAATGGCGGGGACCTGCTGTGCATGCATTTAAATATTTTCAGGAAGGGCTTATTTACAGGGGGGCTTAGCGCTCAAAAACCCAATTGGGCTTATTATCAGGGGATGTCTTATTTTAGGGGAAACAGGGTAGTTTTTCTGTATGTGGCCAAATTCTGCTATGCTGTATGTAAAATTAGGCAAAGTGGTTAATCCACCACTAATCACAATATATTATTCGGTCTGTCTGTCTTTTATTTTTATTTTTTACTGCTATTATTATGTTTTAATGCTTTCATTTGCTGGTCTGTGACCGTAATGAAGATTGACTGCAGGAAATAACAGGAGGAATATCTGCTAGAACTACAACCCTGAGTTCCTGAAGGAAAGACCAGCTAGAATCTAACAAAGAAATAAATAAACAACAGCGGAATCAAACCAAACTATTTACAGACTTAATGACGAACATCTATTGGTCTTCAGGCTAATAGTTTCCCACCCCTGCAGGAGGGGTGACACCCCTCCTGCGCAAGCTGCACTGGCTCCCAGTGGTCTTCCGGGTGCGATTCAAGGTGTTGGTTACCACCTTTAAAGTGCTCCATGGCATTGGACCTGGATACCTTCGAGACCGTCTTCTGCCACCAGTAGCCTCCCACCGCCCAGTTCGCTCCCACAGAGAGGGTCTCCTCAGGGTGCCATCGGCCAAATTATGTCAGCTGGCGACACCCAGGGGGAGGGCCTTCTCTGTAGGAGCCCCTGCCCTTTGGAATGATCTGCCTCCAGAAATTCGTAAAATCTTTGATCTCTGTGTATTTTGCTGTGCCCTCAAAACCATGTTGTTCCGCCAGGCTGGGCTATCAATGTAAAGATTTTAATTGGTTTTAAATGGGATTTTAAATTTGGGGTTTTATAAATTGGGCCTATTATTTAATAATTTTAATTATTTTTAAATTTTGTCTGTCTTTCTGTTTTTAATTAGGATGTACACTGCCCTGAGTCCTTTGGGAGAAGGGCAGTATAGAAATAAAATAAATAAATAAATAAAATAAATAAATATAAATGTTTGAAAAATTGCCAAAAGATGAATATAACCATTAGTTAAATGAGATGGGAGGTTTTTTTAGGACTTGTTTCTTAACTTGTTGCTACCTTGGTCTAAAATGCTTTGCCTTGTTTTGTTTTTTTTTTAAAGAAATAGCTGAAACCATGGTTGATATTCATCATCTCCAGGGTGGCTGTTGGCCAGGAAAGCACTAAAACATCCCATGTTTTGTTTTGAGTTTTTGATTTAGTCTCTTTCCGCTTTTCAGCTAAGGATCAGAGAAAGCAAGGGTGATCTATCATGTTTGGTGGGTGATGGGAAAAGCATTCTGCATATTGATCATTCATCCTTTCAAGGAATTGCATTTCATTGTCATTACTCATCCAGAAAACAATATAGCCAAAGTGTCCTTGAAATGTTTCCTGATTTAATTCAAGCTGCTCTGTGAAGTCTATCAGAAACACGGTAATCAAAATAAAAAGATAAATGCGTGCTCATTATTTATCTCTTGGAGCAAGAGGCGGAAGAGATTGAAAGCCTGGATTGGTTTGATCCATCTGTTGCTGCTACCTGGCTTGCAAAGCTGATTCTACGAGAGAGTGTTCAGATTAATGCTGGATTTTAGATATACAAGCATTGGAAAAAACAACCGACTCTGAGATACATTATCATGCACTTAGAATGGCATCAGTTTGGACGTGGCTGGCAGTGCTGACCTTTTGGAATTTGATTTAAACAGCTTATCAGCGCTGGATTTATTCCTTCCATGCTCGCTGCTTTGTCGATTTCTCACACTTTAAACACTGACAAGATTTCTGCCTTAATAATTAATGCCGCTTATCAGTAAAAGTCATCGGAAGGTATAGGTGACTGACTATGGACAGAGATACCAAAAGGCAGGCGAGTCTCTAAGTATTTTGTATACGTAAGAGGAAATTGTTTGTGAAGCTGTGTGTGGCTAAAATATACCTCCTGCTACCTACATGGTCTGCTCCTGAAAGCCATTCTCTGCCCACACAACTCGTACTGTTTTGTTTCACCTGGATCAAAGGTGTCAAACTCGATTTTATTGAGGGCCGCATGAGGGTTGTGTCTGACCTCGGGAGCCAGGTGGGGTGGCCAGGGTGGGTGTGGCCAGCTTGAAATCACTTGTGTCAGGGGCAACCCTCCCAGGCTCTGTTTTCAGCTGCGATGGCCTCCTGCAGCACTCTGCCAGTGAAAACAGAGATGGGGGGGGCGCATGCAGCCCTCCCGGGCTCTGTTTTCACTGGCAGAGCGCTGCAGGAGGCTGTCACAGCTGAAAACAGAGCTTGGTAGGGTCATGCACGGTCCTCCCAAGCTCTGTTTTTGCTGGCAGAGGCACTATGGGCCAGTCCTTTTCTGTTTCCAGGGTGGTCCCACGGGCCAGATCTAAGCACCCTGTGGGCCAGAATTGGCCTGCGGGCTTTGAGTTTGACACCCCTGACCTGGATTATTCTTGGAAGGTACATGGGTAAGTGAGAAGCAGAAGAGACTTTGCTCCAACTTCAGAGATCACGCACAGAAGGGCAAATGGGCATCCCTGTTTCACCCCTCTTTCATGATGGTGTCTCAATCTAGTTTTTTTTTTCTTTAAATATTTTTTCTTTATTGCTTGATTGAATCTGAGTACTACTAGAATCAGGATGAACTTGCCACATTTTACAACATAATAAAAGATTCTGAACTGGAGAGAGTCCTTAGCAGTGGTGGGATTCAGCCAGTTTGCACCACTTCAGGAGAACCGGTTGTTAACTTCCTGAGCAGTTTGGTGAACTAGTTGTTGGAAGAAATCATTAGGGCAGAGAACCGGTTGTTAAATTATTTGAATCCCACCACTGGTCTTTAGCCTTTCTGAGCTTTTGGTTAAAACAATGTTTGGGACATCCAGGCCTTTCAAATTCCCTTTTAAAAATAATTAGGAATTGGAGTGTGATTTTACTTCTGAGCAAGACAAATTCTAGAATGAGATTGATGTTAGAGAGACAGATTTATGGAAACAGTCACAGCCTATCATTGGACCATAACTCTTGGTGTGAGATGGACATTCTGTCAAATATATCTAGTTCCCTAATGAAATAATCTTCGTTGCTGATCCAGTGTCTTTTATTGTTTTTAATTTTATTAAGAGATTTAATAGAAAATAAATAGATATAGAATAGTAAAAGATAATAAGCACTGAAAAGGAAAAAATAGAGTGAATAAAAGGTGCAAGAATACAGAAAAGAAAGAAAAAATAGGAAGAGAGAAAAAATAGGAAGAGAGAAAAAAAGAAAAAACACACAAAGTGACTTCCCATCCTCATCACAAGTATAAATAATTTCACTATCCTTTCATTTCCTCTTAATTAACAGATATAAAATTCTCCATCCCACAACTCAACTTTTAACTATTGTATAGGCAAATTGAATAAATAACCTCCTATACAGGCATCACAAATAGTTGAAAAGAGCCCCAAAATAATAACATTAATTAATAAATGTAAAAATCACCATTCCATATCTCAGCTCTTAACTGTAAACTAATTTGCAAGGCATTACAGTGGTCCAGTATCCTAATATAAATAAAAGGCTAAATTTAACATGAATAAAGGGACAACATCTCATTTAAAAAGAGCAAGCTCACAAAGATCCCTTTCTTTAAAGAAAAAGACAATTAGATACTAAGCCAATTTAGATGCTATCAGATTAGGATACATAAAGTGAACATAGGGGAAAAGGCTTAAATGCTATATTACCTGTTAGCAAATCCAATACACAACATTTTTCCAGTCGAGATGTCACCAAGATGTCATCCAAAAAGACCTATCCAAAATAATGTTCCATTTTCACCTTGATTGAATAAACCAATTATGTGTTCCTTCCTTTTGACTAAAACATTCTTACTCTTTAATCCATTCAGACGACTGTATATCCTTGTCTCAAATTTATTTATACTTTTAAAAAGCATCTTTTATAAATCCAGCAAGAAAAAATTATTCCAATTAGTCTCTAGGAGTTCTTACTTCCTTTTTAATTTTTAAAGCCTCATCTAATTTTTCTTGTATGTCTAATAAAAAAATCATATTCACTTTCTCAGATTTATTGCAAATCGTTTTTTATAACAGTTTCATTTGAGACTATCATTTCAGACTATTCCTAAGAACAGACAACACAGCTGACATCAATGATTCAAAGTCCCACTATAATTCCTTAAAATTGTTTCTGAACACTATTATAAATTGCTTAACTTATTATGCTTCCAATATTGAAAATATTTTTTCTTTCCCACAAAACATTTATTTTTTTAGAATTAATCTCAAAGTCTATTAAGCTACTAGCTAAAATCAAATATTCCAATGTTTTCAGAATCCTTAATACATTTAAACTTTGTATAGCTAAAACCTTGTCTTGCTTTTTGCTGTTTATTTTAAATTCTTAAAGCTTTTAAAGAAACATTTTCATTTTCTCATATTAAGGTTTAAGGTCACCCCTCCCCCAGTGTTTCCAGCCTTGTCATTTTGAGGGTATCTAACCTCTTTAAAGTACTTAATAGGTAATTTCAGGAAAGTGATTAGTGAAGAAAGTACAAACTTGGTGTCCTTTGAAGGACTCTGGTTGCAGCTGGATGTCATATAACAGTGGCCAATTCTCTCAGTTCCCAGTTCTCCCACCTTCTGGTAACTGTCTTACAATCTTCTCTTGAGAAACAGCCATATGGAGTATATCTTGGGCAATGTCATGTCCTCTTTTTGCCCAGAGAAGGTTGAAGGAGCCAATCTGTTCATCGGCTCCCTGTTCTTAACTGTAATTGTTGGCTTTACTTACATGGAGCTGTCTTCAATCTGCTATTCTTCCCTGGAAGAACCATTGCTGATTTTAGAGCCATTGCAAAGATGCTTTCCATATTGTCCTGTTGCCACTTTTGCATAAAACCCATATGCACAATGACTCAGAATGAAAGCTTCTTTCCAAATAAAAGATCAAGGCAAGGCTGCATTCAGAAGATATCTTATGAGAATTCCTGTGATACTGGCTATTAAGCCCCAAAGCATCAAATCCAAAAAAAGGAGATTCTTTGGGGAACTCTAGTTCCCCATATTAAGGGAAGTGGGCCTAGTGCCTAAGGCCGTGATGGCGAACCTATGGCACGCGTGCCACAGGTGGCACACAGAGCCCTCTCTGGGGGCACGCAAGCCATTGCCCCAGCTCAGCTCAGCTCCGCTGCGCATGCATTTGCACCTCCCGCCAGCCAGCTGGTTTTTGGGTCTCTGCCGCGCATGCACAGGAGGCAGGGCACATATGGAGATGCGTGCGCATGCATGGGGATCTTGTGTGCATGCATGGGGGCAGGTGCACACAGGGAAGTCACATGCGCATGCGCTTGGGCTGTGCACATATGCGTGGGGCACACACGGGGGGCAGGGTACATGCGGGGGTAGTGCGTGCATGCATGGGAGGCACGGCCATGTGTGGGGGTCACTCTTGCATGCATGGGGGGCAAGGTATCTCATGTGCATTGCATTATGGGTGTGCATGCATGGTTTTAGCACTCGGTGCTGAAAAGGTTAGCCATCACTGGCCTAAGGCGGTTGGTTGTTCTCTTACATTTTCCCCCCTCTTTTTTCTTAGCTGAATGTTGACTGAAATGCAGGATCACAGAGCAGACTAAATTGGTTTTTAAATATAGTATTCATATACACAGAGAGTTCTGCTTATGCATGCTAAATTCGAGAGTGAAGAGATTTTAGGGCTGTGACTTAACACGTCATGCTGAGTATTAGCATCATGCATGAACCAGGTCATTATGACTTCTTTTCAACCAAAACAGGGCTGTCCAAATCTGGCTGCAGTGCAGCAAAACTTTCCCATGGGCATCTATTTCTCCATCAGATTTTTCACAGAATTCTTTGCTGAAGGAGCAAAGTTGTCTTCCTGCCTTTTAGAACCCAGTTCCGGCACAGATCATTTCCCCCGCTGTTAACTGATAGCATCTTCTAGAGACCTCCAACCATCAGTGTGCCAAAATAACACAAATGAAGAACAGGCTTTAGATCACGTCAGCAATGGCCAGATGATACAGTGAAGATGCTCTAAGTCACTAGAAGAAAAATGGCCATTAGAGTAGTGGTGATGCCTCTCGGCTTTCACGAGATTAACAGCTGCTTCCAAGGCAGGGAATATCCATCTCTCTGTTTTAAGCAGGATCTTTGCAGGAGAGAGGCTTACTTTAGTATTTCACCAAAGGAAAGATTTCCCCATAATTCTTCCCTCTTCATATGGAAAAGCTAGTGTTCTTTTGGAAACTGAGGCAGGAGAGAAACATGCCAGAAACTGTGTATTGAGGCGGGAAGGAATAAAGAGAGAACTCAGATTTTTCACCAACCTCTGATTAAAATCTGAAGGTAGAAATTTGAAGGTAGAAAGGTTTTCCTACTAATAAATTGGCAATAACTTCTGTCCAAGGGTTGTCTAATTTCTAACAGTAAAGAAAGACTAAGAGAGGCATGAACTACCAAGTTGCACTTTCTGGTGCAGAGGGGAGCTGGGTTTATAGACTGGGAGGATTTCAGCAAAAAGGAGATTTGAGATCTCCAAACTTTCATGTAATGAGTTCAGCCATGTTGTTACAATGACTTCCCTGTAGCACATAAACACCTAATTGCTTCCCCCATCTGTCAACCCTGAAGCAAACATGGCTGAGGCCAGCTTTACGGCTTCAGGGTTGCCACAAGAGAGGGAGGTAGAGAAAATAGTTAGCCGGAGTCTTGTAGTCAAAACAAAAAGTTTTCCTATGGGAACCAAGGACGTTTCAACAGGTGGTGGGAAAGAGGAGGAGTAGAGTAACCGCGCAACTAGCGGGCACGTTTATTGGACAACATGACTGATGCCGGGAGAGGGGGAAAAGGGGAACTTTCATTTTTTAATTAGGTGAAAACCATGGGACCTTTCAGAGTCAGTTTTCACCAGTTGTGCCAATATGATGTATCCAATAAATTGTTCTTTGAGGAAACTATCTGCCTCGGAGTTCTCTTTCAATGGGTACATTACTTGGAATGCTGACACCATCCTTAGCTGGATGCTGAAGTGGACAGGCAGGGAAGATGGCTAATTTTAACCCATTACCAGACACTTCAGCAACTGCCAAACGGCTACCTCAGTATTCATTACAATACTGTCACAGCTATCAATGGACCCTTCCTCAGGCCTTAAAAAAGTACTGTTTTAGGACAGCAGTTCCCAATTTGGAGGGGTTCCTGTAATAAGGAGGGGGCCTTTCTTCTGTTTTCTTCACAAAATGGATACCAGACTAGATATAACCAATCATAAAGTATCTATTTATTAGAAAGCAATTTGGAAGGGTGTTGAGCTCACTTTCTCTAGGTTTCCTGGTCTTTGTCATTTCTGCCCTCATCTCTTACCTATGCTTATTTTAGCATGAAGGTTTGACAACATTTGAAATAAAAAAAAACTATTTCATTGCAACCAAATTTAATTTTTCTTTTCAGAAAATACCTTTGGGGCATTTGTTTGTGAATAAAAAATATTTTTAATAAGAACCTTAAAAAGAAAGTGAAGGCAAGGCGTGGACTGTGGCAGGAGCAAAAGGAGATATTTTATACCAATGTGTCTGCAAATTAGTATAACCAACCAGCAATTACAGTAGAGGATCTATTCTGATAGCTCAAATCAATGCAATGTTTTGTTCTCAAGAGGCAAAGTGTGGAAAGGCATTGTGTAAGATACTTTGAGCTACTGTTGAAACCAATAACATCAGTTTAGTAGTGCCATTGGCTTATGTACATTAGCAAAGGGAAAGGTCATTTTTACTGTATACAAAATATGAAAATCCAGATAGGGGAGGAAGTTGGCAAAGTAAAAGAAGTTGCCCTGGATCAGACAAAGTCCTGTCTGTTGTGTTGTTGGTATTTTACAAACTTTGTTTTCTATTTGCAGATGTTTCATTACCAAAGGAGCTACCATCATCCAATAAGAAATGCAGTATGCTACTTGGCCTTGAACTGCATATATTCTCCATGATTTCAAAGCCCTGTCTGTCATATATCATCATCATCATCATCATCATCATCATCATCATCATCATCATCATCTTAAACCAAATATTTCTTCTTTAAAAATCAAACTATTTTAGTCTGTTTAGAAAGATCATTCTGAACCCTTATAAGAAATGCAGATGATGCATCATAGTTATCTTTGTGTGTGACTCTATAAAAGCAATATTAGTACCATACCAGATTTAATAACACAGTTGATTATCAGGTAGTCAGTGAGAATCCTATTCCTCAGAACGCCTTTTTCTGTACAGGGTGAAAGAAAGTGGAATAAGTGGCCAGAACAGAGGATAGACATAGGGAGGTAATTGCCTGGTATCTGTTGTCTTATAATATTTTGAGGATTCCTTTTTCCTCTGAAGAGCTCAGGGCATTTCTTGTCCACATAACCATTCTGTGAAGTACGTGAGGTCAACATGTCAAGTAGGTGAGGTCAAGGAGAGACAAGCAGTTGGAGTAAAGAGTTTTCTAACAAAGTAGAATTTCAGCTGCGATCTTCTCAGCCCTAGGTGATTGCTCTAAAAAGTGCAACACAATGGGTTTTCTTTGGGATTTGTTAGAGGAAATGAATTTACAGTACATGTGTGCAGTGCACTCTAGAGTGCTTTAAAATCACTGCATAATTCTCCTGATGGAAACTGTTTAAGGATGGTGATGGTGGTGATGATGATGATGTTATCCATTCAGTTGTGTCCAACTCTTGGTACTTTTATGAACCAGGTCTTTCCATATATTCCGATTTTGTACTGCATCTTTGAGTTTTTCTAATGCTCTGGCGGGTCTCAACTTTGGCTGGTGTCACAATGTCAGACTCCCATTCTCAATCTGTCTCTTTTGTAAGGTTGGGTACAGTATAAACAGGAGGATTCTGATGCATTTGGTTCATCAGAGAGGACTAATTGCTGCAGATTGTTGTATTCATTTATTTTCACAGTTGATTAACTGAACAATTGAAGAAGTGTTCACTGGCATCCTTATATTTTTGGTACAGCATACATATAGGCATCTTGGGAGGTGGGATCTTACCACTAAAATATTGTTGAAAAGATGAGCACAAGAGGCTTAGTCAGTTAACTGGTGTATTAAGGAGACTTGGACATAGTTCTTAACTCTCCTTCAACCAGTCTTGACTTCTGATGACCTCATAGACATGTCTGTGTAGTTTCCTGGGCAGCAATGCAAAAAAGGCTTACTAGTGACATGTTACTGGATAGTTTCTCAACTTCCCAGACTAGTCTATAGTCCTGGGATTCTCTGTGAGGCTCATTTCCAAGGGCTAATCAGGTCTAATTAGCTTAGAATTCAAGTCTAGATAAGTTCAGCCAGGTACTCCCATCTGCTGAGATATCAGTGCATTTAGACCATAGAATACAGAATAACAGAGTTGGAAGGAACTTTGGAGGTCTTCTAGTCCAATCACTGCTCAGGCAGGAGACCCTATATCCGTGATGGCGAACCTGTGGCACGCGTGCCACAGGTGGCATGCGGAGCCATATCGGTGGGCACGCAAGCATTGGCCTAGCTCAGGTCCTTCCGGTCCTTCTGGGCCCACCAGAAGTCGGGAAACAGGCTCTTTCTGGACTTCGGAGGGCCTCCAGGGGGGTGGGGAAGGCCGTTTTCGCCCTTCCCAGGCTCATAGAAAGGCTCTGGAACCTGGGGAGGCCAAAAAACGGGCCTACTGGGCCCACCGTGCCATCGCGTGCCGAAAGCAGTGGGAATTTGGGAGGATGGAGCGCATTGAATTATGGGTGTGGGCACGCGCGCGCACGACCTCTGCGCTCCCCCCACTTTCGGCACGCGATGGCAAAAAGGTTAGCCATCACTGCCCTATATTATTTACTCTGATTGACAGCAATGCATTTTCTGATAGGCAGCAATGCTTCAGAGCAGTATTTCTCAAGCTTGACAACTTTAAGATGCATAGATTTCAGCTCCTAAAATGCTGCATGGGGAATTCTAGGAGTTGAAATTCACACATCTTAAAGTTGCCAAGCTTGAGAAACACTGCCTTAGAGATTTAGACAAAATTTATCCAAAAATCTACTTCCTTATTGTTTCTACAGGGGATCTTGTGGAATTTTCTTGAGAGAAAGCAAGCGTTCTGCTCTCTAGCCTTCCCCCCAATGTAGGTACGCACCAGGACACACATACGTGTGCATCTACATGTGTGTGTATTACAAAGTTTGAATTCCTTTATGAATGACTATTTTCTGACTGTGATGGAAAGTTCTATAGCTATATAGTTATAAACTATAGCAATTGAAAGTGCACTTGCAAGGTGTGGTTAAAAAAAAATCAAAATAATGGCCATGACAGAACAATCAAAGCTCCCTCTGTTTTTATGTGTGATGCAAATAAAACCTTTGATCACACTGTTGTGGTTGTCATCTTGGCTTTTTTTGAACACAGCCTGTGGATGCTCCTGGAAATGATCTTACAGAACCTGGTGGTCATATAAAAGGGAGTTTTAATAGTTTTTCACAGACCAGAGCCAGTTCAGTGTAACAGTTAAGGCCCCAGGCTAGAAACCAGGAGACCATGAGTTCTAGTCCTTCCTTGGGCATTGTCTGCCTTACAAGATAATCCAGGCAAGAAGCACATCCACAAATATGACTTCCAACTTTATTGCAAGATTACATTAACAGAGTTTTGCAAGTCTGAAAGTATACTTCTCTCTCCTTGCTTTTACAGTCCAAGAAACTAGAGAGGGTCCCTTCCAAGGGTGAAATCCAGCAGGTTCTGACAGGTCCTGGAGAACCGGTAGCAGAAATTTTGAGTAGTTCGGAGAACCGACATATACCACCTCTGGCTGGCCCCAGAGTGGGGTGGGAATGGAGATTTTGCAAAAAAGAGCCTTGATGGCGCAGCAGACTAAAGTGCTGTTAAGTAACATCAGCTGCCTGCAATTACTGCAAGTTCAAATCTCACCAGGCTCAAGGTTGACTCAGCCTTCCATCCTTTTGAGGTAGGTAAAATGAGGACCCGGATTGTGGGGGCAATAAACTGACTTTATATAAAAAAGAACACCACTTGGGGGGGGGGGCAAAAGCCCTACTAAGCAGGTATATGCAAAAGTATGAAGGCTATTGCTTAATGAATTGTAAACTGCCCTGAGTCTCCGGAGAAGGGCAGCATATAAATCGAACCAATAAATAAATAAATAAATAAATAAATAAATAAATAAATAAATAAATAAATAAATAAATAAATATCCTTCCCCTGGAGTGTGGAGGGAATGGAGATTTTGCAGTATCCTTCCTCTGCCACGCCCACCAAACCATGCCCACCAAGCCACGCCCACAGAACCGGTATTAAAAAAAATTGGATTTCACCACTGGTCCCTTTTAAGATGTTTGTCAACCCTTATTCCTTCTGTGGCTCACTTGCTACTTCTCTAACTGTTGTCTGTTATGTCTGTTCATTCTGCATCCTGATGTGATTTCCACATATCACTACAGGCATGAAAGTAGGTGGGTAACATTGGGCTGGTCCTGTCCCTCAGTCCTAGGAAGCAGGCAATGGCAACCCACTTCTGAAATATTATCAAGAAAACTACAGGGACTTGTGCAAACAGTCACCAGGCACAAACAGGACTCTGAAAGACAAGATGACCTTTCTGGAATATAGGAAATGAATATACTGTATCTATTGATTCACTCATTTCTTAAATGTTTTTCAATCTAAACAGATTCCATCAACCTGATGCCCATCATATGTACCTGTATTTTTCAGACTATAAGATGCACCAGAGTAAAAGATGCACCAAGATTTTGAAGAGGAAAACAAGAAAAAAAAAAGTTTTTGGCCTCCATGCCAGGGGCAGGTTTCAAAACTCATTGCTACTGGTTCGCTTGTGAGCGCGTAGGCGTTCATGCTCACAACGCATGTGCAGAAGCATCCGGGTGGGCAGATGGAGCCTCCCGCTGCCTCTGCTACCAGTTCACCTGAACCGGGGCAAACTGGTAGTAACTCACCACTGCTCCGTGCGTCCTGTCTCTGCCCTCCCCAACCCCCAGAAGCACTCTGCAGGCCTCCCAAACCCTCTGCGCACCCTGTTTTTGCAAAAAATGGGCTCGTGTTTGGTGAAAATGGGACATGCAGGGCAGGGTTTTGGGAGGCCAAAAATGGCCATATTCGGTCTATAAGACGCACCAACATTTCCACAGGGGTGGGTTCTACTTACCTTTACTACCGGTTCACAACGCGATGGCGCGCGCGCCCTCGCTTCGCTTGTGTGCATGCCTTACTTCTGTGCATGCGCAGATCACCGACGACAATATCCGGAGTGGTGGGCGGTGCCTCCCGCTGGTTTTACTACCGGTTCTTGCAAACCGGTCGGAATCGGGGGCAACCCACCACTGCATTTCCACCCTCTTTTAGGGGGGAAGAAAATGCATTTTATATTCCAAAAAGTACAGTAATTGTCAACATCCAGCTCAAGAAACCAAATAAAAGTCCAGGTTCATTCTGGTACCAAAAATCTTACTATTTATTGAATACACTGCATGGTAATGTTGAAGCAAAGCTAACTCTGAGGATCTCAAACCCCAGTTCATAGTATTAAACAATAATTTCCCCAGCCAAACCCCCAACTTCTCATGTAGTCCATGTAAACAAGTTAACTTTGTTATGGGAACCATCTGCTTCTGCTCCACACCTATTATGATGTCCTTGAAAACGTTTCAGGCTCTCACGGTCGTCAGTGGAATTGTAGAGGTTTTGTTTCTCCAGCTAACCCATTCTAAAGTAACCTACTCTAATAGCAAGTTGAAATGAAGAGGCACATCACTGCCAAAGTTTCACTCTTGACAGTAATAGACTACTTTGCTTCTGATGCTTAGCCATACCTGTCCCCTGGATCATTATAAAACATTCCCTTGCCACTCAGAAAACTTCCACAGGTAGACATTGTGCAAATGCAATAGTGTTGGAGAAGCAACTTCTTTGCTACCTTGAAAAATAATGTGATTGCTTTGCTCAGTCTTATTCATGTCTCTTCACTCATGACAGTGGTTGATTTTGCCACTTCAAAGTTATTAGCACCTGCCACTAGAGTGGTAAATGACTCTCAGATAAGCTACTCTTTCCCAGCCTGACACCCAGATCTGTTGGGTTATCCTCCCACCAGCTCCCCTCAGTATAATAATTCTAAGAGCAGCAGTTTCAACATATATGAAGGCTGCCAGATTGAAGGAGGCTGGCATTCATCATTTTCTAGTTATTTCTGTTTTTGAATGCACATGGAGCTAATTTCTGGAAGAGTGAGTGTGGAAATGGAAAAACACTCTTTGCCTTTGCTGATAACAGATATGTTAGATAATAGAATGCTTGCTGTCAGCTGAAGAACAGATAGATATGGAACCAGAAGGACAGGTCAATGCTTAGATGATATGTCTAAGACTGCTACTGAGAGATCCTTGATCCATAAAGCTCTCAGAATCGATATTATATTATTACAATGAACCTTGTCTTCAGCTTGATTTCTTTACTTTTAATCAGAAGCCCACTTTGTCATTGTTGGAACATTAGTTCAGCTGTCATATCTAAAGAAACCTGGCTGTAAACCAGATTGGCCCATGGATCAACTTCTTTGATGTGATCTCAGCACTTCCAAAGGCACCTTTGAGGTTGCTTACAGTAGCTCTTTCATGTGCTTTATCTTCCAGTAAATTGCATTGCTTCATAAGGTGCAGACTAGATTGGTGTAAATGGATGGTTATGACTGATCAGGTCACAGCTGTCATGTCCAATGCCAAACTAAAATTGGAGAATCAGGGGGAAAAATATGCAGTTGCTCATTTGCTCTGTTATTCCTCTGTGTATATTTGTAGAGTGAATATATTGCTACATGGAGACAAGCATTTCATCAAATCAGAGACTCTGGAAAAGACCTGTAATTTCAGGGTCTTATTTTAAGATTAATTATGAACATCAAGATAAGGGGTAAGTAACTAACTATATAGTGTCCAAAGTTTTTTATTTTATTTGAAAGGACAAGAGTGGGAGTGTCTATGTTAGGCATATAGTTGGGCTCATGGTTTTCTTTTCTTCTCCATGGATGTTTTTGGGAGAAGTTGTTAGGTTTTGCTTAACTTCTTTTTAACATCTATATCCCACCTTATTTTAGGACATACAATGACTTCTTCAATGATTCTGCCTCAAAATTCTGTACTACTCAGACTTATTCTGTGAGGTGGATGGCATCTAATTTCAACAAATAAAATAATAATAATAAAAAAATATATAAAAAAAATAGGAAACTATAGAGCTGATGTTCACCAACTATATTTGAAATGGTTTCCAAAGGTGCAAATGGAAATGGCTTCAAAATCTGCTCATCTATGATGTCATTAATCATCAACAGATTGAAAAGTGGGAATTGGATTCAGTTTTGCTTTATTGAGAACCGAGAGTTGGTCTTTTATCAGAAATCAAGCTGTCACATGAGAATAATTTCAATTTATTTTATGGATAAGAGGCTGTGCGTATGTGTTTAGTCTTTGCTGTGTGTGGAATCCAGGTACCCCTTCTTAAGGCAGTATTTCAGGTTCATTTTTTTCCTCCACTGTTCTTCCCCAACTTTGTGTCATAGTATGAACGATATATAGAAAATATGGCTCTACAAGCAGCATATCAACATTTGGATAATCCTCCTAACAGCATCATTGGAGAGGAACAAAGTCCTCTTCCTGTTCCCATTCAGCCTCACTTCCAAACTTTTAATAGGCATACAGAAATTTTATATCCTTTATTTTTTTCCCAGTGTTCTTTCAATTAGAATGCCATTATAAAACCACTCAGAATATTGCATAAAGTTGCTTTCTTTTCCTGCAATCTAAGGTTACCTTTCAATAGTAAATTACAGATATGGAAGCGGGGGCCGATTAATTTCATGGGTCCTTGGTTTCTACCCTCCACAGTAAGGATTTATCTGATCATCCCACACAAAACAAGGCTTATTCTGAGTTTAGATGAACAAAAAGGAAGGAGCCGAGAAAACCATGGGTAATACAAGCTGTAGTAATACAAGCTATAATATCTAATAGATATTAGGTACAAATTTTACCTTCTGCTCTAAAAAAGTCCCACCTTTGGCACCTTTAACGGTCTTTGATGTTCTCCCCTACTTGGTTGTCAGTTAGACTATGTGAAGGGGACAGTATTAAAGCTTGAAAATACTATACGCAGCTGGGATTCAGAAGGAGTGACCTCTGATTGCCACACCATGGAAGGCCTGGATGGTCAAGGAAGACGGGTGCTGCAGTGGTGGGTTCCTTGGGGTTTAGCCTGGTTCTGCTGAACCGGTAGCGGTGACGATATGACGTCACCGAACCAGTTTTGCCCCCCCCGCCCCCCACCTCCCAAGTTATTCTTACCTTTTATTTGGCCCCAGCCCCAATCTATTGCTGCCTCCTGAGTCCCAGCTGATGGCTAGAGGGAAAAAAAACTGTTTAAACTCTTGCCTCGGGGATTCAAAGGGCCGCCCTACAGCTGATCAGTGTTAAAAGAAAACAAATGAGTAGACAGGTGCCTGCAAAAATAAATGGGTAGACCAGTGCCTGCAAAAATAAATGGGTAGACCAGTGCCTGCAAAAATAGATGGGTAGATCAGTACAGCTCTGCAAGCAGTTAAAAGCCTCGTAGACCAGTACCTCTGCTAAACCTTAAATAATTGTCACATGACCATCAAGCCACACCCACAAAATAAGCCATGCCCACAGTAAAAAAATTTAGAACCCACCCCTGGGGTGCTGTCATAAACCCTTTCTAGCTAGGATGCTATGCAGCCCCTATCTCCCTTTCGGCAGCACAGTCTATTTGGCTCTACTCTATTTCACACCATAATCAGGTAGAAAACATAGAAGCTAAAAAGAGCCTTAACAAAATTAAGAAGCAAAGGGAAGCCACATTCCTTCCAAAATCCAGCAAACTAGAGAAAATCCTGGCTCTATTACATGCATGATTTTTATTTATTTGCTTATTTCAACATATGTTGCTCCATTTTCAAAATATGGAGTGATGTTAAAGATATTACACAATAGGGTTAATGTTAATAGAAAAACAAGAATAACAATCAATTGAACGTGTATCATTTGGAGGGGGGGAAGCGTGTAATAATCAGTAGTCCCCAAGTGATTTCCTTCTTGGCTCTTTGAAAATGTAGTTGAGAAGTGGAGTAGGCTGTTTAAAGAGGGAGGGGGACATCACTAGGCTTGACTACAGGGTCTCCATAAATGACATTTCCTTAGCAGTGGGATCCTCAATAATCTTTCTATTCCAGATTTAACTAGATGGAGAGATTCAACTCAGAGAAGTGGCCATAGAAATCTAGGGACTGAGTCATATAGAGCTGATAGGTTATAATCAGCATCTTAAATTGCACTTAGAAGCCAACTGCAGGTTGTTCAGCTGTTGGATTAGTCTTATTACATCTGCAAACTTTGGTATATACCTAGCTGTCTGGGTTTCTGCATGCTGAACTTTCTGAAGAGCCTGCTAAGACAGCCTCATATCAAACAAATTATGTTTGTCCAGTGCCAAGCTAAGTTGCGGTAATTAAAACCAGTGAGAAAAACCACACCTGATCCAGGAATGGCTGCAACCTGTGTACAAGATGTGCTTGTGCAAAGGCCTTTTTGGCCACAACCATACTGCCCAGCTAGGAGTCCAAGTGGACATCCAGATTGTAGGCCAGCTCCACTCAGTAGAGCATAACCCCATGCTGACTAAAATATCATCTCTGGACAAAGTAGACTTCCAAACCCACAAACGCTTCATGTTGCTAGCATTCAATCTAAGTTTGTGTTTCTCACCTGGGTGGGTCCATTTTCACATCTTCTGTTCAGCCCATGATGGCGATCTATATAGTATCATCAGCATATTGGTAGTGCCTCACCCCATGCTGATAGATGATCTTGCCCAGTAGATAGTTAAGAGCAGCAGGGAGAGAACTGAAGCCTGTGGCACCCTATACCACAAAGCTCAAGGGCTTGACATCTTTTCTACCCATAACCAGGCACCCAGGAAGGAGAGCCATTACTAAATAGTTATACCCTCACCCAACAACTATTTCAGCCAGTGCACAAAGATATCACACTTAATGGTATTGAAAGCAAGCAAGAGATCCAGCAGGATCAGAAGTGTTCCATTTCTCCATCCCAGTCCTATCAAAGGCCAGCAAAAAAAGTGACCAGTAGGTTTGGTCCCATACCCAAGCTTGAATCTTAATTGAAAAGGGCACAAATAATCCATTTCATTCAGTGCTCTCTGCAGCTGCAGTCCAACCACTGTCTCAGCAAAGTTTCCTAAAATGGGGAGATTGCAGTCTGGCCAGTAATTATCCAAAGTAGCTGGGTTGAGTAAGCTTCTTGAGAAGTGGGCAGACCACTGCCCCTTTCAAGACAGAGGGCGTTACCCCTCACTCAGGAGCTGAAATATAATCTGTAGGTGACATTCTAAACAGCAGAATGAATCCTGTCCATTTCCTCAAACTAATCTTAGATAATCTTGTAACTCTAGGCCTGAGATACCTCAGCTGGACCTGTCAGCCAGTGTCCAGCTGTGACTGAATATGAGAGAATATTTCTTCAAATGCCAAGCATGTTTTTTACCATAATCTTTCATCTTGGTTTTCCCTAGGACTTTAAACATGACCCAATCCTACTACTAAAGGCATATTATGGCCAAGAAAAGCCATAATAACTCTAATTTACAGCCTGGGTGGACAGCCTTTTCTGTGCCTGAGGGCTTTATTTGTTCTCTCTCTCTCTTTTTAAATTTCAGAGTTGCACACTCTACCATTATAACACTATAGTGAAAGCTCCATCTCAGTGGGTGAGGCACTGGTGCCATCATGCACAAGACTACGGGAAAAATAAATTTAAAGGAAGACAGCCTCCAAAAACACATCAAAAAGAATCATGCTAAAAAAATGTTCTTAGAAACTCTAAAATGTGTACAGTAGGGGAAAAAAAAACCCCTCCTTAACCTGAGAGTAAATTGGGTCGCCAGAATTTGGCAGACTAGCGAGATGGGCAGGAGGAACTTGCTGGCAGCCCAGCCCTGTTTACCAGACAGTTCTTTGTAGCTGTTCTTCAGTGGTTTCATTGCTAGCGTGCCTTCTGCTGTCTATACAATAGGAAAAGCAGCTTCTGAATCTCCCCACTGTCCAATTCAGTTATATTTCATTTCTATGAGAGCTACAGGGTGGAAAGACTAGTCAGATTACCTGCCAGAAGCACCACCCTCATTCATTTGGACAGATGATTTGGTAGAATGAACTAGGCATGGTCATGAATGAGACCACTTTATGGCAGCTATTTTCCCTTCCCAAACTCCATTTATTGTTTTATAATAAGCACTTACAGATCAGTGAAAAGATGTTAAAGCTGTACTTTTTCTCCAATGAAATGAGAGACCATTCTTTTTTGTCATTATGCCCCATGGCCTGGAATTCTTTTCAGGGACAGCAATTGTCCCACACCCACAAACCTGGAATTTCTTGGAGTCCATCTAAAGTCCGGCTCAATTTTTTGATAAGAAACCAAATTCCCCAAATCAGTTGGGTTCATACCTATTTATTCAAGGCATCAAAACTAACCATGAAAAATTAAGTACCATTTCAATGTTTTGGACTGTTGACTTCAATAAAAAGAAAGAATGGAAAGAGAGACACAGAGAGAGAAGGCAGTGAGAAGAAAAGTATGAAGTTTAAAAAAATGAAATCTGAATGTAGTGAAATATATTTCAGGGATATACTGTATGTAGTTTTCTGGATAATAATATAGAAATGATTTATTGCTACTTTCTGCATGGACAGGTAAGCTTTTCTTTCTTCTTCTTGACTTTTCAGTTTAGCTTAAAGTCCTGCCGTCTCCTGCTAGTCTTCCATGTAGTATATTAACCAGGTTTGCTGCTTAATTTTTTTTAGTTCTGTCAAGATGATCTAGGTGCAGTCACATACATGGCTGATGGGTATGTGTGTTTTTGAAGTGGAGTTCAATTAAACCCCTTTTTGATGTTTGAAACCTAGAGCCCAATGGCCTGTTAACTTCATATGCAGATAACATATACATCCAATGGCTCTCAGTTTGATTCCAAGTAAACTTTGCCTTAAATTCTGGGAATCCAGGATTCCTCAGGTGAACTAACTAATAAGCTAAAATCTGTTTTAGAGCCTCTTCTGAAGGGATCTTTACTGAATATAAGACTTTTTCTCTACCTATATTGAAACTGAGTTGCTTCCTCCTTATGTATATATGCCATGAATTCCTCTTTATCTTTTAAATCAGGGGTCCTCAAACTTTTTAAACATGGGGCCAATTCATGGTCCCTCAGACTGTTGGGGGCAGGATCGGCTGGGTGGGCATGGCTAGGTGGTCATGTGACTAGGTGGTCATGGCTAGGTCATGTGATTAGGTGGGTGTGGCCAATTTAACAGTCCATTGAACAATGCACACAAATTAAACTTTCATTTGTTTTGCTCTTGTGCTTTATTTGCTTTTGTTTGCATGTTGCTCTTTTGGTTGCCTTTTCTTTTTACTAGAAAAGAAAGTTGTTTAGGAGTCTAGTGGTCCACTTCAGGAAACTCAGTTTTGCAGCAATTCTTCTCAACCCAAAGGAGCTTGAGAAATCTCTCTCTGTCTCTATTTCTTTGTCTTTCTCTCTCTTTCCTTCTCTCTCTCTCCCTCTCTTTCTCTCTCTTTTTGTTTGTCTCTTTCTTTGTCTCTCTCTCTCTCCCTCTTTCTATCTCTCTTTCTGTTTCTCTCCCTCTCTCTTTCTACCACTTTTTCTTTCTCTCTCCTCTCTCCCTCTTTCTCTCTCCCTCTCCCTCTCTCTTACTCTCCTCTTTTTCTTTTTTTCTCTCTCTTTCTTTCTCTCTCTCCCTCTCTTTCTTTCTCTTTCTCTCTCTCTTTCCTTCTCTCCCTCTTTCCCTCTCTCTTTCCTTCTCTCCTTCCCTCCCTCTCTTTTTCTGTCTCTCTCCCTCTTTCTCTCTCTCTCTCTCTCTCTCTCTTTTTCTTTCTGTCTCTCTCTCTCTCTCTCTCTCTATCTTCTGGAGGCGGGGAAGGTGAAAAACAGGCCGTTTTTGCCTGTTTTTTGGCCTCCTTTCATCCCCCCCTCCCCGCACCTCCACAAGCATTCTACAGGCCAAAATTGTTGAGCTTACCTTTCAGTTCCAGCCCGCAGGGCTCTCAAAGGCAAGTCCTTCACTCTGCTGAAGGGTGGGTGGGGCGATGTGAGCAGCACAATCTTATGGTGCTCTGCGGGCTGGATTAGTTGCTTCAGTAGGCCGTATGCGGCCCCTGGGCCATAGTTTGAGGACCCATGTTTTTACTTGTGTCATTTAAGAACTTTTAACAATAGTTGTGTAATGAGCTGGGAGAATAACCTAGAGAGACAAAAAAGAAGAACCACAGTCAACAACAGTCTGATAAATGAAATCTGAACCCAAGCCAGAAATATAATTTGAAAAAACGTCCCAGAATTGATCCTCCCTAATTCTCTGGAATCTAAAACAGGGAGGGGGAAAAACATTCAGACTTGCAAGATTCTTGTTACTGTAATCTTATAAGAAAAGTAATTTTAGTGTTCCTGATAGTGACTTCTTGGTCAATACTACTTGAAGTGCTGACACTCTGAGGCCAGTGATATGCTGGTAAATGTTTAAGGACTGGCTCTGCCTACTCCATGATTGCCACATTCCATTGATGTCATCTGCTTGCCCAAGAACAATTGATTGGCATGGTAGACATAAAGGATCAGTTCTGCTCTTCTCTCAACCTACCCATGAAATTCCAGAAATTTAACAAATCACTTGCATGAATTGGTGTGAACTGGCTCTAGCATACTACTGATTCAGAGTCATTTATTGATTTTCTATTCTTTGATTGATATTTTTATCTACAGTATCTATCTATCTATCTATCTATCTATCTATCTATCTATCTATCTATCTATCTACAGATAAAATGTCAATCAAAGAATAGAAAATCAATAAACGACTCTGAACCAACAGTATGCTAGAGCCAGCTCACACGAATTCATGCAAGTAATATGCCAGGCATCTTCTTTTTATGTGCTGATTTTATAGCATTTTAATCTTTTCTTAAAAATTTTCTAATTTGCTGATATTTGATTATGGCTTACGTTAAATCTACTTGCCCATAAAGGGGGAAAAAAAATAAAGACCAGAAAAAAACCCACTTCCTTTTGGTTATTGCAGCAACCATTTTGCAGAGACGTATGGTGTTCTGAGCAAAATCTGTTTTCTCTTTCGCTGTGTAGAATTTATTCTCCATTCAGCCAGTTGAATTCAACAGTGTACAGATGGAGATACTCATTCTCATTCTGCCCATCTAGGATTTATAAGCTTCAGTGGTTTGTTAGAAAATATTTTTTCTTACAGATGTCCCTGATTTCCAATTTGGTATAATGTCCATATGTGACCAAACTAGCTGCTCTTATGCTGTTTATCTATCATGGTATAGACATGCCTGATATTGATCTAATGCAATTCTTTCCAAGGTATTAGCATAGCATTTACTCGGCTAACTGTCCTCTCTTGTTATCAACTTTATAGGCTAGGCTGAGTGAGAATGAGAAAACCAGAGTATAGTTTTATGGATCTCTTCCGTAGGTTGCTCCTACTAGCTAGATGGCTGTCAGGGAGTCCTCAGACCCAAGACATACATCTGTTACAGTCCTAGCTAGACAAGAGGGATTTAACATCACTCTTCTGAGACCAAATCTCTGCAGTGACTCTGTTCAAACAAAATGAAGAAGAAATGACCCATGCACAAATCAAATAACACCTCAAGTCAGTATTTCTCAACCTTGGCAACTTTAAGATGTGTGGACTTCAAGTATGACTGGTGGGGAATTTTGGGAGTTGAAATCTACAACATCTTAAAGTTGCTAAGTTGGGAAACATTGCCTAAATAAACCACAGAGAAGTATATTGCTAATTTAAAGGAAAAAAACGTGTATATATACTCCTTAAAAAGAAATTATGAAGTAATTTGTATAGAATCCAAAAGGGCATAATCACAGGATACCCATCAAATAGTTGTTCCTGTAATTATTAGCTAGATACAAAGTCAGGCCTCATAACATCACTTAGTACAAACTAATTAGCTCACTTAGCTTTTCTAGCATACTGTTTTGTGCTACAACAATTATTAGGTACAGATTTTTAAAAACATATGATTTGTTGGTACTTAGTACTGTAGAAAATTGCACTCGTGTCTTCACTGATGAAGAATATTTATTTTCATCAAGGGACCAGATCTGTTTCCCATTCAGTAAAAGTGGCATCTTCAGACAGTGTTCATGAAGATAATGAGAAAGCTTTTAAATACATAAATGACTAAACTTGCTTGCAGATGCAAATGAACAGAATTTAAAGCCGTTTATGAGCATGAATCCATTGTATTTATTAGAAAAGAGTATGAAAATAAAGCAAGAATATTAACAGCTTCCAGCATAAAATATGCTATGTCTTTTTTGACTGCTTTTTGACAATGATGTAATTGCTAAGAGAGTTTTGGCAGAATGCACCATGTTATTGTTGAAGAAAGTCTGAGCAGGTGAAGAAATTCCCTCCCTCAGAGGACTGTTTTTGGACTTCTGCAAGCAAAATGTCAAGGTGGCACGTGGGGCTGATCAAAACTTCATCTTGCATATTAGTGATATTGATGTATATACTAAAGCAGACATCCTTGATTGCATGGTTCTAACTTTCAATCTTGGCTTTCAAAATCTTCCTTTGGATCCAAATGTTATGTAAGTACATAGAATCAGGGGTGGGCTGCTGGGGGTTCACAGGGGTTCGGGATAACCTCTAGCTAAGATTCTGTGCAGTTTGGAGGACCCCCAAATCTCACTCCTGGCTGGCCCCACTCACCCCTCACCTTCCAGGAGTCCCCACACGGCCTGTTTTGGATGAGGTAAGTGCACGGTGCACGCGGAGGCTCGGGGAGGGCAAAAAACGGACCTACTGGAAGCCCACCCCTGCATAGCATGATAGTTCGATCTGGATTGTTTTCCTAACTTCACTTCCATCTGAATTCTGGTATACCACAACAAACACTAGCAGTGTGCATCCTTTTAAGGGTTTAAACCCTCCTTTTAAGAATTTAAATATTATTTCATGCTCATCTTGCCATAAAAAGGTGTGTGGAAGCTTCCATTTCCATGTTCAGGCTTATGCAAATGGTAATGTATATGGGTTCTCAGATGTGGCCAATTAATCTGCTTTCAAGTCACATTTTAGCTGACTTGCATTAATAAGCCATAATTAAAATTATTTTGCAATTTCCAGAAAGCGAACTTTTTTAACCCAAGTGAGTTTCCCATAATTTGGGGATTTTTAATCAACTGGAGACAATATTAGTAGACTCTCTTCAATACTGTTGCCTCTGGTGCAAAATAAAATTCATTTTGAAAGATCTTGCAGATTTACTCCTATAGAAATCATACAGTTCTTCTTTGATATCCCTGGGTGTGTGTATGTGTTAAGCTTGTTCCCTTGTGAAAGCACCTTATTATTCCAGCATTTGAATGCATCTATTTAACATCTGGATCTTGATCCTGCTGCTTCAGCAGTAGAATCTCTTCTGATTGATTATGAAACCCAGGTATAAATTATCACCTGTGAAAACTGGTGCTAAATAGTAGCCTGTATTAATCAGGGTAAATATCATAGCAAGAGCATGCTGACATTGTTACAATTAATGGCCCAGTGCATTACAATGCACTGGAAATTAATGGAATGGTATTAATTGGGCTGTTGAAGAGATTGAAAGAGGTGGAGTTTATTATTCTGGGACATTCCGGAGCAGCCATCTCCTATAATCACATTAGAAGTGGAGGCCATGCCAGTTCTCTATGCTTTAATGATTACTTTTGTTCAAGTAGTTATCAGATAAATACATACAGGTATGTATAACTTACAACTTTGACTTACAACCATTTGATTAGTGACTGTTTAGAGTTACATCTGCATTGGGGGAAAAAAACCGGTTTTCACACTTGTGACTGTTCCAGCATCCCCATGATCATGTGATCAAAATTCAGATACTTGGGAACTGGTATATAATTATGACAGTTGTACCGTCTGGGATCACATGGGGTTATTTTTTGTAATCTTCCCAGCCAGCTTTTGACAAGGAAAGTCAATGAGGGAAACTAGATTCACTTAACAATAACATTTCACTTAATAACTGCAATGATGTGCTTAATGGCTGTGGCAAAAAGGTCATAAAATGGGGCAAAACTCATTTAACAACTGCCTCAGTTAGCAATGGAAATTTTGGGCTCAACTCTGGTCATAATTCAAAAACTACCTGTTATTTCTGGTAGAAAAGCGGAGGGTGGGGTGAATCTGGAGACATTTGTATGTTGTAGCAGAAAAGATCATATTATGGTATGTGTAGGGATGCAGGTGTGCTCAGTGGCTAAGATGCTGAGCTTGTTGATCGAAAAGTCGGCAGTTCAGTGGTTCGAATCTCTAAGTGCCGCACAACAGGGTGAGCTCCCGTTACTTGTCCCAGCTTCTGCCAACCTAGCAGTTTGAAAACACATAAAAATACAAGTAGAAAAATAGGGACAACCTTTGGTGGGAAGGTAACAGCGTCCTTTCACCTTTGGCATTTAATCATGCCGGCCACATGACCACAGAGATGTCTTCAGACAGCGCTGGTTCTTCGGCTTTGAAATGGAGATGAGCACTGCCCCCTAGAGTCGGGAACGAGTAGCACATATGTGCGAGGGGAACCTTTACCGTTACCTTTTATGGTATGTATTTACTGTGAAGCATTTGACTGGTATTCTCCTGCACTTTAAGATCAAGGTCACTGTCCTTCCTTTCTCCCAGTCTCTTTTCTCTTTGTAATGACTCTGTCGTTACAATCTTCCCCAGCATGCTAGCTGCCTGCCTTGAATGCCATTTTGCTTTAGTAAAAAAAAAACGGGGGGGGCACAAATTATATTAATATATTGCCAAAATCATACACATCAGGCAACAGATGAGTTATGCAAAGTACATAGGGCACAATCATATTTTCCGCCTTAGCTGGAGAAAAGTGGATGAGAAGTACAAGAAACTATGGTTTTGCCTCAATATCTCTCCCTGAGCTGAGGGCTCAGGCACTTCAGACTGCTGCATATCTTGCGCCAATGGCCAATGAAAAGAATCCAGACAGACTCCAGGCAGCATGATTATCCTTCTTTACGGATATAATCGTTAGTAGAGCAGGCAACGTTTTTTTTGAATCTGAAACGTTTAGACTACAAAACTTTGCGTTGCTTTGGGTTGCTTTGCTTTTGAAAGAGATGTCTCTGACATACCAGAAATGTTCTGAAACAGTTCTGGCCACTCTAAACTTTGTCCACTCTGAACTTTGGTTAGTTAGCCCCATTTTGGATTTGAATCTATGTTTTTGATCTTAGGCAACATTTTAAAATTTAAAGCAAAATGCTCTTAAGAGTTTTGAAATTGGAATATTTGGGATATCACTGTTACTTAATAAGTCCACCACCTTATACTGTTTTGGAGATCAAAATCTTTCTCTTTCCCCATATTATTAGTCTTAATATTATTGTTACAACGTGTTTCTTAAAATTTCCTTTCTACTACTCTTTGCATCATCATCATCATCATCATCATCATCATCATCATTTTGTAATCCTGTCTGAAATTGATTTTGAACTCAGGGTTTCTCTTTTTCATCGCTTTGGCCTGGTTGCAGATACAGGAAATTCAGTTGTTGGTAGCCTGGAACCTTTCTCTGTATCATTTATCATTTTTAATTCTTGTGAACCTGTCTTATGCTTGGCATAAAGTAGTAATCACTGGTTTGGCTAATGGGATGTCTATCACAAGTGAGTCAGTTGCCAAGTACGCTGCTAATGATGTTTCCTTAAGCCAGTTAATAGGCTGCTCTAATGAAAGATTTGTCTCAGCACCAGCCTCCTCTCAGGCAGCTTGAAGCTTGATTTTTGCTAATAGTCACAGATATTTCGGACTAGTAGGAAGCCCATGTGTTGGAGCAGCTGTGTTAGATTGCCTTAAACATAGAATGCATGTTAAATATATTGTCTGAAGCTCTCTAATCTTAACTTACAGCTTCTGTGACAATAAAGAGGGCGGAACATTATCCTAAAGGGTAGTGAGTCATTGGAATTCCAGATAGGTGGTCTTGGAATAAAGATAATTAACCATGTTGATGAATCTTTGCCCTTCCTGTTGATCAGGAGTCTGATGAGTGCTCATATGTTGAGATGGCAAGGCTAAAGTTCAGGCCTCAGCAGGCCTTCAAGGCCATTGAAAGTTCCCAAGGAAACCACTAGCTTATGGTTTAGGCATGTGACCAGAACTGCAGAAGGTGTGTTTGACTATTTTTATAATTTCTATATTTCTATATCTTATCTGTTGTGTGCCAACTTCCTTTTATCTAACTAAGTGAAAGCAAAGAAATGTATAGATATCTGCCTCACACTGTGTTCCTCCATTTTTTGGAGGACTAGCCTTTGTTCAGCTGAATAGACACATTGAGGACTTGTATATCCATTGTGGACCTGTATATCCATTGTGGACCTGTATACTGCACGAGTCAAAAAGGGGGCTGTGAAAATATTTACAGACCCCTCGCATCCTGGACATAAACTGTTTCAACTCCTCTCCTCAAAATGATACTATAGAGCACTGCACACCAGAACAACTAGACACAAGAATAGTTTTTTCCCGAACTCCATCACTCTGCTAAACAAATAATTCCCTCAACACTGTCAAACTAATTACTAAATCTGCATTACTTTTAATCTTTTCATTGTTCCCACCACCCATCTCTTTCCACTTATGACTCTATGACTGTAACCTTGTTGCTGGTATCCTTAAGATTTATATTGACGGTTTCCCTATGACTATCATTAAGTGTTGTACCTTATGATTTTTGATGAATGTATCTTTTCTTTTATGTACACCGAGAGTGTATGCAGCAAGACAAATTCCTTGTGTGTCCAATCACACTTGGTCAATAAAGAATTCTATTCTATTCTATTCTATTCTATTCTATTCTATTCTATTCTATTCTATTCTATTCTATTTTTTAGTTTATCAAGACAAACCTAGTCTCTGTCTTTTACGTTACAGAGCCACACCTGTCAATCTGCACGACACTCCTAATTTGCTTCTTGTCAATTCTGGATTTATTTTTAATTATCAAATAACCCATTTTTTTTGTACAACTCTCACATCATACAAAACAAGGGAACGTGATTGCCATCTGTGACCTTCCCAGCCAGCTTCAACAAACAAAACCAATGGGGGAAGATGGATTTGCTTAATGACCACATAATTCATTTAAGAACTGCAGTGATTTGCTTAAGAACTGTAGCAAAAAGGTTGCGAAAATTAGCTCCTATGCTCTGATTTCAAAAACCAGCAGGTTGGGAGTAACAGCTGCATGATAAAAATGAAGTTTTTTTTTTTTAAAAAAAGAAACTTTTCTTCAAATGGTTCTCCAATCAATATTATATTGAAAGAAATGTCAGTGTAGCACTTAGTGTTATTTATGTTATAAAAACAAAGTTAAGTTATTTTAGCTATATCTAGATTTCACATTGTATTTCTTTTCAAACCACAAATTGGGAAAGCTGATATAAGATTCCACTCAAAGTGAAGGCTATACAGGTAGTCCTTGACTTACAACAGTTCATTTAGTGACGCTTCAAAGTTGCAATGGTGCTGAAAAAAGTGACTTATGACCACTTTTCACATATGACCAACATTTTGATGCTTAGCAACTGGTTCATATTTATGTCAGTTGCAGCATCCCCATGGTCATGTGATCAAAATTTGGACGCTTGCAACTGACTCATATTTATGACGGTTGCAATGTCCCGGGTTCATGTGTTCTCCTTTGGTGACCTTCTGACAAGCAAAGTCAATGGGGAAGCCAGATTCACTTAACAACCATGTTACTAACTTAACAACTGCAGTGATTCACTTAACAAACTGTGGCAAGAAAGGTCATAAAATGGGGCAAAACTCATTTAACAACTGTCTCGCTGAGCAAGACATTTTGGGCTTGATTGTGGTTGTAAGTTGAAGACTACCTGTACTTACTCTCTATTCTTCTCAACCCTCAATTCATTCTATCTATCTTGGATTGATAGGTGTCCTTCCTTTCTAAGACAAAGAAAACTGTGGCAATCAGCTCCTATTCATAGTAATGTAACTTTTATTTGCCCCATAATCTCTCTTGGCTTTAAAACAAGTTTCATGAAGCTGAACATGGACATAAGGAACCCAAATTGATTTTAAGTTCCTGAAAGAAGATGGCTGCTTTTTTCAGCAGGCTCAACAAGGGTTGAATGTTCCAGTCAAAGAAGATGTTAATACCATTAGTTTGATTTCCTGCATTCTTTTATTGTCTGATTTCAGAACAGCAGACCTTTCTTTTCCATAATTTGATTCAGGTGTCAACATGATAAATGTTAAATATGACCCCATATCATTTCAATTTTTATTCTCTTCATGATTACTTCTTTTCTCATCCTATCTATTCATGTCCTATATTTCAGTTCCTTCTCCTCTGTTTTATAGTCAAATGAGCTTCTTCAGTCTTACCATAATTTCATAAATCCTCTCCTTTTCTTGTATGGCGACGTTTTTTATTTCACAGCTAAGACGCTCATTTGTACTTGAGAATCACTTTGCATAGGGCTGTTTTTCTAAAAGGAAAAAGACATTTCTCTTTCTGCTTTTTAAAGAACATAGTTCACTTTCAGGTAGCACTGAAGAAGTTACTTAGTTTGAGTAATGAAACATCTGCAAGAAAACAACCAAGCTCAGAGAGCACCAGGAATCTCTCATAGTTAAAAAAAAAAAATCTATGATGCTTCTTCTTAGAACATTTTATACATTTTGTACAATTCTCTTTATTCCTCATATTCCTCCTTGGTTCTTAGCTTAAGATGATTAGCTTTGAATATTTTTAGTCCTAGGCTGGTGAGTCAGTTATATTGGAAATATGTACTGGGGACAGAGGTAGCTGGTGAACAAAGAATAAGTCCTCCAGAAAATTCTGGACTCCTGTTTAGAATTCAGGTTATATCTGGTCTCAAAATCCCATCATTAGTCTTTGTAGTGAGCCACTGTGGAAAAAAAGAAGTCTGGTATAGAGATAGTGGTTAGTAAAAGGTTCTTCCTTCCAATCTCATAAAATTAGTGCTTGGGAATGAATCAGTCTAGTTCCGTGATGGCGAACCTATGGCATGCGTGTCCAAAGTGGCACACAGAGCCATGTCACCTGGTACACGTGGCATCGCCCGTTCCTCTTTCGGGTTTTTGGTGGGCATGCGCAGCTGGCCTTTGTGCGTTCAGCAGTACCGGAAACCGGAAGAGCTGGTCTTTCATTTTCTGGCATGAACATGTGCACCGGCCAGCTGATCGGCGTGTGTGCATGTGTGGTAGTAACCAGAAGACTTGCTGCCGCGCCAGAAACCGGAAGTACCTTATCTGGTGCATGCTTGCCCCCTGGGCAGCTCCTCTTCCTGGTCACGACCCTGATGAGTGCTCCCTTTTCGGCACTTGGTGCCGAAAAGGTTCGCCATCACTGGTGTAGTTGAATAGTGAGCAATTCAGATCAAATGAGAGCAAGCTCTTTCTTACATAGCCCATAGCTAAGCTATAGGGTTTGCTATGACAAGAAGACCATCCATTTAGATCGCTTTAAAAGAGAAATTCATTAATTCAACCAGCCCATAGGGGATAAAGTTATTAAAGACTGCTAATCATGGTGCCAATATTAGGGACATCAGATCCAAACAGCAAAAATATAGATGTCGATAGATGGTAGCAAAACATATTTAGAAACTCTTCCGCCATCTAGTGGTCACCTGAAATTTTGCTGCCAGATATAGTAGCACAAGCAATGGGTTAATCCCATGTTGGAAACAGTTACCTCTAGAAATCTTTCTAGAGAGGTTGGGGACTGAACCTAAGACCTTTCATGTGCAAGTTAGATGCTCTTTCACTGAGCTTCAATTTCTCTTCCCCTGATGTCTAAAGCAGGGCTTGAAAAATAATACATTCTTTTTTTGTTCAAGATAGATAACTTTCCCTGCAGTGAATGAATCCATCTACTCTTCTCTTCTCCTCCCTAAGCACTCTGCTAACCCTGGCAGCTTCTCGCCAGCCTGCTTAATACAATTAAATCCAGCCCTCGCTGAGTTAAATTCTCTGCACAACTGAATTATTTTAACTGGGTTTAAAGTTGAAAAACCCAGTACTCCTCCCGACTGATGTTCATGAAATGAAAGTAAACTTAGATCAGATTGTTTGAATTAGAAACTTGTTCCATTTTTTTTTTTTTTGATAGGTGCATTAGTCCAGGTGGTAAAAGTTCCTAGCCTATCTGATCGCATTTCCTCTAAAGATTGCAGAAGAGCTGAAGTATTAAGATGGATATTGCATAGATCTGAAGATCTGAACATGACCCTGGTTCTATAACGCAACTCTTTTAAAGTATCAAAAAGAGACCAATGTCTTTCATACACTTGCTTCGACTGGTATTTGAAAAATCTCTGTGCTTTATTACTGACTGTTCTTTGAAAATCCAAGAGCCTAACGGAATAATCCTCCCACTGGGAACCGCGTGATCCAAAAGTGGAGAACTAGCAGGGCAGAACAGAAGAATTGTCTTGCTGGTTGACTTTCATCACCTTCCCCCTTCCCATTGCAAGCAAAGGGATGAGGAATTAATTGTGTATAGCAGTTCCATGGCTAGGAGAAGTTTTCTTCCATGTAGGAAGAGTCTGCCAAAGGTATTCTTCTCCTCTCGGTTCTTTTTTTGCTTTGACATCAGAAAAGCAGAAGGTCCAGGGAGACATGGGACAAAAATCCTAAAAGATGATGAATCCACATATCCCTTGTTTACGCTTAGCGTGGTATCTATGGGGCTTGAAAGAAACAGCTCCAATCAAACCAAATTGGACAATAAATATACAGGCCAGCAATAATACTCATAAGCATATAATACTATTATAATTTATGGCCCAACTCACTATAGTTAAAGCAGTGAAGCCATATTAATAAATAGCAACTCATAAATGCTACAGAGTAATATTCTGTCTAATGAGATATTCCATTGATCTACAGCAGCAAATTACATTTTTTTTTATTGTTAAGTAATACTGCGCTTTTGAGGTTATGAAGTAATTTAAAACTTTCCAGAGAGTTTTCTAATGCTGATTGAACAGAAGCAGTTCAAAGTTTTAGTTATTTTACATATCAATCGGGAACATTATTCTATGGAGTCCTTGGTGCTCTCTGAGCTTGGTTGTTTGCTTGCACACATTTCATTGCCCAATTAGGTAACATCATCAGTGCTAGTGAGTGTGGGGTTTGCTCCCTGTTTGTATAGAATAGTGTGCATTGCTGATGTCGGTGGGGATATGGTTTTCTCCTTGGTTGCTCCTTAATTAAGGTATTGTTTTCTGCTTGTTTGTCTGATACTAATTCCTGTGTTGGCTGCTCAATAGTATGTATTCTGGTCTTTATGTTTCTTTCTTGGTTTTTTGTTATCTCTGTTGAATGGTGTGTAAATGTGGTTTATCTCTATATATCTATTGATGGCTGTTTTACCTGAATGCCAAGCTTCCAGGAATTCCCTAGTGTTTTTTGGATTTAGCTTGGTCTAGAATGCTCACAGTTTCCCAGTTGAAACTATGGTAGAGTAAAATTATGTGCTACAAAATGAAGAAGTTTTCATCATGTCTTCTGCTTTCTAATTGATATCAATGGAGGCGCTCTGCTAGTGTTCTGCCTATCTATCCATGCAGAGTGGTTGTATGTTGTAGAGCAGCAGTCTCCAACTGTTTCGGTGGAGAAGGGCGGGAAGAGGGGATGGTTCCCCACAAGCGGTGGACAAGGTCATATATATGCACACCCGCCTGCTGCATATGAAAGTAGAGCTGCACACATATGTGCACTTGCCCACTGCTGCTGCGGCCCAGTTCTGAATGGGCTGCGGCCTAGTAGTAGTCTGCAGCCTGGGGGTTAGGGATCCTGTTGTAGAGGAGACTTATTTTTTCTTCTTGGGATGCTGGGCATTTTGGCTTACTTAAATTATTTTGTAGGGCTTTAATTGGCTTGTGTGCTACAGTGATGCTGTATGGTTGTAATAGTCTATTAATTTATGAGATTTTTAAATGTATGGTCCTATTATAATTTCATAGCTTACGTTGGTTCTGCTGTAGTGGGTTGAATGGTCAGGCAGTTTTTATTAAAATTACATGGGTGTCCATTTTGTGGTTTAGACAGTCTGTTTCCTCTTTTATGGTGTTGTCAGTTGCTGCAGTGCATTATAAGTTATTCATTCAGTGTCTCCCTTTGGCTTTGTTTCATTGAATATTGCCAACATAGGTTCAAACATGGCTCCAGGTCCATAAAAATAGGCTCAACTGTTTGAATTAGAATATGTTTTACCAATAGGGTTATGTTTGTTCAGGGAGGGAAGGGGGTGGGTGTTAAGTCTTCACAGAGAAGACGCCATATAGACTCGCATGTTGCTACCCATCCCCGATTGGTTGAATCTTCCTGGTTGCCGAGCGGGAAGCTGCGCGGCCTCTGATTGGTCGCTCTGTTTGACAGCCGCTATTTAAGCAGCTGTCAGCCAAGTTTGTTCTGTTCTGCTTCTGTTGTTATGTGTTAGCTGTTACATTAATAAAGATCTGTTCTGGCAATCTCTAGCACATGCCTTTGTTCTACAAATAGAGCATTGGCGACGAAGGTGGAATCGGTGGTGTACATCTGAGATAAATTTTGACGGCGAAACCTCCACCCGCCCCCCCCCCCAGTGCTGCCATGTCTACCTTCTTGCCGGCATTCTCTCCTTTCATTCCTGCATCTGAAACATGGAACACCTATATGGAATGCTTCGAGTGCTTCCTGCAAGCGAACGCCCTGACTGAACTTTCTAGCGCCTGCAAACGGGGTTATTTCCTCAGCTCCTGTGGGAGCAAGATTTTTGGTGCTGCTAGAGCTCTAGCTGCACCTCAGCAAGTTTTTGACATTCCATGGGAGACTCTGGTAGAGAGATTAAAGAACCATTTCTCCCCTACCCCGTCTCGCATTGCGCGACGCCATGCATTCTGGCAACGCTCACAAATGGAGGGTGAATCCGTGAACGATTACATGGCTTCTTTACGTTCTGCAGCCCTTCACTTTGAGTTCCGTGACCACTTGGATGAGATGTTGTTGGACCAGCTGGTTTGCGGGATCAAGGATTTGAAGCTACAACGGCGCCTTTTAGCCCGCTCTGAGCTAACCCTCCAAGTCGCTCTGGACGAGGCCAGGGCTGCCGAAATATCCGGCTGAAATCCACCATTTCCAGACGCCCTCTTCAGTGAACCCTAAGCCCCTGTCTGTACATTACGAGGACTCGGACCTGGTGGAGTCCTCCGATGATGAGAGGGAGGTGAGCTGCCTCAAGGCGACGCAATGAAAGCGCGGCACGTCCACCAAACTTTTGAAGTTTGCGCAGGAGAATTGCTTGGGCTGTGGCGGCAACCATCGCAGAACCGACTGCCGTTTCAAGGCCGTCGTGTGCCACCGCTGCAGGAAGAGGGGCCATTTATTGAGGGTCTGCAGAGCACCCGCCCCGATGTCTGACATTCCGTCCGGCCCCCTCCCGGAGCGCCGCCGTAGTCGGAAAGTGCCTGCTCGCCGCAAGGATTGTCTCACTGTCACCCGCTACGAGGACCTGCCTGACATTGCTGTGAGCAACACCACTCCTTCAGCTTCTGCCAACAAGCTCTTCCTCACTGTGGGTTTGGAGGGAGCGGCCTGTAAAATGGAGGTGGACACCGGGTCCTCCAAATCACTCATAGCATGGGCAACCCTCTCTAAGTTGTTGCCGGGGTTGTCCCGCCACCGGCTCAAGCCATGCCCTGTCCTCTTAAAGGACTATCAAGGGAAGGCTATCCCCACTCTGGGATATGACACTTTCCTGGTGTCTTTCCATTTGTTCTCTGGTAAATTGCCACTAATTGTGGTAAGAGACGACCGCCCTACCCTCTTAGGGCTGGACTGGTTTGCCGCTTTAAAATTGTCCATTTCTGGAGTGCATAGGGTAGCCCCCAATGTCCCGTCTATCCTGGCCCGAGAGTTTGCAGACGTGTTCTCAGACCAGCTGGGTAAATATACGGGTAGGCCTATAACCTTTAATTTGGACCCCCAGGTGATGCCAGTCTGCCTCAAACCGTGGAGAGTGCCTTTAGCTTTGCACCTGCGCATAGATGCAGAGCTTGATAAGCTTGTGGGTCAGGACGTGTTAGTCCCCGTGGATCATTCAGTTTGGGAGACCCCTATTGTAATTCCATTAAAATTGGAATTCAAATTCCAAATTCAATCAGAATTTGCGCCGACTATAAATGTTCTATTAATAAGGCGTTGCAAGCCAACCCGTATCCGGTGCCTGTAGTGCAGCACTTGCTGCACTCCCTGGGTCACGGCAAGGTATTTGCCAAGCTGGACCTGGCCCAGGCTTATCAACAATTACCGGTTGATGAGCCGACGGCCATGGCCCAAACCATTGTCACTCACCGGGGTGCATTTAAATGCACCCGGCTTCAGTTCGGAATGAGTGTCGCCCCGGGAATATTCCAAAGCATCATGGAACGATTGCTTCAGGGAATTCCTGGGGTGGTACCCTACTTCGATGATGTATTGGTCTCCGCTGGAGACCAATCTGACCTCCTAGCTAAGCTTCAGCCGTCTTGGGCCGTTTGCGCAGTGCCGGCCTCCGCCTCAAGAGATCAAAGTGCATTATAGGGGTTCCGCAAGTGGAGTTCCTGGGGTTCCTCATCAACGCCCAGAGGATCCACCCTACCCCCTCCAAGGTTGCGGCTATTAAAAACGCCCCCATGCCCACATGCAAGGCGGAGCTGCAGGCATTCCTTGGGCTCCTCAATTTTTACTCTATTTTTTGCCTCATAACGCGTCCCTTGCTGAGCCCCTCCACCATCTCCTGGACGCTAAGTGGGAGAGGAAGGGAAGGAAGTAAGTAAGTAAGTTCCAGAGTTCATTGGGTAAAATGTTTAGCTTTATCACAATTCATATGCAACCACATTTGAATGTCTTCATAATTCAGATTCATATATTTTTAAAAAAGATATGCATTTACATTTAAATGTGTAACTTTTTAAAATATATGCCTCTGAATTCCAATATATTTGTTAACAAATTTAACATACTTTGTACTTTGTCCTGGTCGTACCTAATTTTTGGAATATAATTCCTGGCATACCAGTCAAACCTCAACTGTTCTTTGTTGGATGACATCTGAAGGTGTTCTTTAGTGCCAGCATAGACTCTCACTCATAGAGTAGGAGGTTGGTGGGGTTCACCAGTGCCTATCCTGACCTACACCCTATATAGTCCTGAGTAGTGTGCTTGCTAAATAGTGGGAGTGGGTGAACACTAGTTTTCCTTCCTTAGCTATTGAAATTTGCTAAGTGAGTTTGGGTCAGTTCAGTCTGTCTCAGAAGGTATTCTGGTGAGGAGAAGATAGAGGAAAAAGTAGTCCTCAAGGAAAAGAAAGTTTAAATCTATTAATAAAGAATGCAATACATCAATAAGTTCATTCAAACAGGGCAAAGGCCTAGTGTGCATACATACACAAATATTTGCACAGGTTTAAGGGTCAACAACCTTTTGTTGGCTAAGTCTAAACTTATGATTTGGACAGAGATCAATAGCTGCAAAGTGTATAGGGTGCTCCATGTCAGAACTCAATAATAACCAGGATTGAACACAAACATTCAAGGGACAAATCTTTCTGAGTTCTGATTAACAGATATATTTTAAAAAATTGAATTGATAACCAAATAATTTTAATGAGTACATTTATTTTAAAAGATAAAAATAATACAAAACTGTTAATTATTTGTTGCTTTGTAGTGATCTGGCAGTCCAGATATGGTATTCCTAAATCGTCATCTAGTGACTCACTTCACTGTCTGGACACTGTAAATTTAGATTGTCTAGACACATAATCCTATATTAAAATGCCTACTTAAAGCAGAAACTCACAGACACAACATGCCTAGATAAGTTGCTCTATTGTGGACAAGACAATTGTATATGAACAAAAAATCTCCCTAACGAAGATGATAGATAGATAGATAGATAGATAGATAGATAGATAGATAGACAGATAGATAGATAGATAGATAAATACCGCAGCCAGCCAGCCAGCCAGCCAGCCAGACAGACAGACCATAGATATGAGAGGGGGGGGTAGATAATAGATAAGATTTTTATTCTTTCTCTTCTATCATTTTTGAATCAATGGGTATTTACCAGTCTCTTTCCAGTTCTGAAACTGGGAAACATCTGCTCATTTCTTACCTAAGGGAACATTTTAACGTGAGATTTGCTGGTTCCCAACCCACCAGCTTCATGCCTTGCTTCTAAACATTAAAGCTCTATTTATGATTTTCCTCATACAAACCTGTATGAATATTAAATTCTGTTTTGGTGAGGGTTCCTGCTTTAGATTCTGTTTACAAGGAGGGGATCGGTTGCACTGGAGTATGAATATATGAATGAATTTGGTAATGTTGGTTGAGGAACATCTACCTAAATTGACATATTTCCAAATGTGCCTCCTTATTTTCAAGGAGAAAAGCAAGATTTTAAATTGGGGCATTTGCAGAAATGTGATTTTCTACAATATTCCTTTTCATGGAGAAAGAAGGAATAGGATTTAATCCAGATCCACAATTTTTATTTCAACATTGCTGAAACACATTTGTAATAAACATAAAGTGACCTCTAGGTGGCAGCAGCTTAATATGAATGTTAGGATTTCTAAAATGGGAGAAAACTAAGCTGTTTCCCTTTGTGAAGTTCTGACTTTTTTTCTGTCCTGAGGACGGTAAGGATGTGGGTTTATGAAGTTTCAAGATCCCTAATGTGGGATATCAGATGGTAAAGAAGAGAAGCCATAAGGATACCAATGGATCTAAATGTGAAGAGTCCTGTTACAAATTTCAGGTTGGAGGCCCCGAAGAAAAAAATAACAAGTTCATAGCAAATTTGTGTTATATTGAATTAAATTGCAAAACAAAATTGCACCAAAACAGTCCCTTTAAACACTTGTTTGTTATTTTGTAATGTAGGAAGTTAGCACCCATCCCTCTTCCTAGGAAAATGAGATATTTTAGGAAATATTAAAAGGGCAGAATATTTCCCCTAAATGCGAGGCAGAAACTCAGCCCCCACACCACCACCTTTGTCAATGGGCCATTAAGGCTTGGGCCAGTCTATTCTATATAACAAATATCTACCTCCTTCGGGCAGAGCCATAGTAGGAATTGCCCACGATCCAAAAAAGATAGGATTAGCCCTCTACCCATCTAGCAACAGAACTCACCACATGGCACCTGGGGAGATTGCATCACCCAGCAAGGCTCAACCAAATTTAGCACACAGGACAGACTACAGAGTTGCCCCTGCATGGCCCCATGGGAGTCCAACAACCAATCAGAATACAAGCTCAAATTCAAAGCCCAACAGTGGGCATAAAACCAAGGCACCCTCAGTATCTCAGCCCTTTTTCTGCTCAGAAACTCAAGCCATGTGATCCTGTTCATCAATAAACCTTCTTTCCAAGCAATATCCATGAATCCAGTGTCTTTCCCCACTTGGAACTGAACCCAGAAGAATATTTCTTCCAACAGTAATTGACAAAATAAATAGATGGGAGAAAGATAGTATAGGTACTGTTACATTTGGAGCTCTTTTATATTACAGAACTTGAAGAGAGTGGTCTCTTAACTTATTGGATTAGTACCCAGTTGCTGATTGTTTGCCATGCTAGTTGTGAGTTATGGGAGAGGTGCTTTGAACCTTCTGCCTTGCACGGCTCTACAAATTTCCTCCTCAGCAGTGAAGCTAGTATTAGGGAATGAAATAGCATGAGCACAGCTATTTGGAGATGGGTTGAAGCAAAAAATAAGTTGCATCTACAAGCTCTTCCAACATACAATGAGAATGTCCTATGAAAACACTCTTTATACTTCCTATCATAGAATAAATTATGAGAAGGGTTGCAATGAGTCTTCTACCATCATATTGGGAGGGAGTGGGAAACCCCTATTCACAGTGCATCTCTCTGGTCATAAAGAGAGTGGCCAAGAATCCAACAGCCATGGATAAGATTGCTCGGTTAAAAAAGAATTCATTGGCTCTTGCTATGAATCCCATATTCTGGCCTTGAATAATCTTGTGGCAGATACTTCTGCAAATCTATATCAATGCGATCTTGTTTATTTTAAAGCAAGAGATTAGGAATATTTACTATGCATACCTATTGAATATCAGGGATGCGATGGCTCAGTGGCTAAGATGCTGAGCTTGTCGATCGAAAGATCAGCAGTTCAGTGGTTCAAATCTCTAGTGCTGCGTAATGGAGTGAGCTCCCCTTACTTGTCCCAGCTTCTGCCAACCTAGCAGTTTGAAAGCACGTAAAAATGCAAGTAGAGAAATAGGGACCACCTTTGGTGGGAAGGTAACAGTATTCCATGCACCTTTGGTGTTTAGTCATGCCGGCCACATGACCACAGAGATGTCTTAGGACAGCGCTGGCTCTTCGGCTTTGAAACGGAGATGAGTACCGCCTCCTAGAGTCAGGAATTACTAGCACATATGTGCGAGGGGAACCTTTACCTTTACCTATTGAATAAAAATTAGTTTGAGTCAAGTTCAGTTGCTAACTGATGATTACCTGGATACAGCCGAGTTGTTTTCTTTGGTAAAAATACAAAGGTGTTTTATGTTTTACCATAGTTTTGTTCAATGAGACCTTTTTAGCTTCCCAGCCATGGGATTCTCTGTTGCTTTTCCATCCAAGTACCAGCCAAGCCAAACCCTGCTCAGATTAAAAAAAAATAATAATTTGGCTAGAAGCTACCATCAAAGGTTGTCTTTGCAGAATGCATAAAGTCCCTAAGTCTGTTAAATTGTTATAATGATAGTGACATAAACCAGGGTTTAATCTTACATCCATTACAAGCAAAGATCAAAACAGAGCTGGAGCAGTGTCCCTGCATCTTTTCTATTCTGCAGTAATGTTTAATAATGCAGGGGAGAACAGAGTATGAAAGTCTGCAGCATTTTGCACGACTAAATGTAACCAAGAAAGGAAAAGATGGAAGAACAGAGGCTGGAGACACAGGACTGCTGTTTTCAGTATCAGACTCCAGACCCAATCTTGCCTTTAGTAGGTAGAACCGGATTTTACTATGTTTCTACAGCATCTGTCAGCATACTGATGAGAGTGGTAGTCACCTATCTATCCCCTTGTTATATGGCCAACTTAATATCTTAAAATCCAATTCATGTGTTAATTTTCTAATGGGAAGTGACTTCCAGTTATCTTCATCTGTCAAAATTCTACGCAAGAGCCAGTCATATAGTACATTTAATATCCATATGACTCTCCTGCTGTCTTGGACAAACTGAAATATTCCAAAAACTGGGCAGTGAAGGCATTTTAAGACTATTGGGCTCATGTAATGATCATTTATGTGCATTTCCTCCTCAAAAGCAACCTATCAAAATCTGGGGCTAATATTAAGAAAATGCACAAGTGAACTCACTGTTTCTCTGTGCTATGAATCAGTTGGTTATAAATAGAATTTTCCAATTATCTTGGTGCGAAAATATGCAAACATTTTGATAACTTCCTTTTTAGGGGTTCTTCTTCCCTTTGGAATAAAGACACTTAAGAAGGATTTTAGACTTGAAACCAAACTTACAATAATGTTTGTAAGTTCTCTGACTGGCAACCAATAAATATCACTTCTACTTGCATTCTAAAGCTTGCTGTGTAGAACGTGGTGGGCTGATTTTATTTATTCTATCAGCAGCTTTCTTCCTTTCCTCTGCTACTTCAACTAATTCCTAATTAAATAGACACTTACAGGTTAATCCTCCCAATTGCATAGAATCAGCCTTAGGGAACACTGAAATTTATTTATCATATCAGCGTAGCAGGTTTTCTACAATAATGCTGGGGGTTATTCTATTTTAACTTCTGCCTTCTGATAATCACTTGCCTAAAGACCTTTATGGCGAGGTAAAAATATGAATAGAGGGAGCTCTTCTTGATCCAAGCACGATGTTTTGTCCACTATCAACCTGACACTTGACCTCAGGAAGCAGTAGTTGTGAGGCAGGGAGAAAGTCAATGCTCTCTCTTTCTTTGGAAAGGCGCAAATGACCTTTTTCGATTGGCTATTTATTCACCTTAGGAATTTAATCATGGATTCTGCTGAAAATCTCTAATTAAAATCTGCACAGTGTCTTTGCATTCTGGACTTAACTCACCTTTAATGTCCTCATAGGCTTGGATTAGAACATGATCTTGGCACTCAAATGTGACAGATGTACATTTGCTTTGCTGCATCATTATAAAAAGGCTCAAAAATCAGGTATAATCAGCTAGGTTGGAGGTTAACCTCTCTGCTCTAATTGAAGTCATCCTTGTAATGAATAGAAATGTTTCTTCTCATCATTATCACAGGACCTAGAGAAAAGGGGGAAATCATTCCGTGGCCCCCCTACTTTTGTGGGAAGAAGCTACTTTTCCTTCTTGTAAAGCCTGTTTAAATCAGCAGTTAATTGAAAGATTATCTTCCTTTTGAAAATGGGAATGGTGTTCATATAAAAACCCTGTATAATAACTTAATAGCTTTGCTGCAGTGACTCATGTGTGTAAAGAGAAGGGAGGGTAGGAATTGTAGCTGTTGAATTCATGCTGGCTCAGAAGTATCTTCAGAACAAGAAGAGAGAGAATGACACTTCTACCGTCTTATGCTTTTCTGGGAGGATCAGAAAAACTGCCAGGATCCATCTGTCTCTATTCTGGTTTGCTACCATAACAGGATCACACGTCATATATGAGGCAGGCATTCTTTTCGGGCATCTGTAGGAGGTTGGAGAAGGTGGACCTCCAGTATGCCTAAACGAAATTAAAGTTCCTGCAAGGCTTCCATTTTAGATGAGATTACAGACATGCATTCTCCGAGATGCCAAATACTTAGAGCAGAAATGGTCCATCTACAACCTATGGGCCCCTCCCCAGTGCCCTGTAATTATGCCACTGAAATTAATCAGGAAAATGGACAAATTTAGGGAGTACAATTCAGGAGAGTTTAGAGTGGGGGAGATCTCACATCTTCATTTCCACCATAAAGTATTGTAAAGAAGAGGCAAAACTTGTCCCTGTCCTTATCATCATTAAGTCCAGATCTTTATTATACTCTTCTGCAAGGTCAGGAAGCTGTGTAGCAGCTCCCAGTTGCATAGTTCTATGAAATGTTGCTCAACTCTGCTATAAACTGCATACTGACTGTATAATTATCCATCATCTATGTTGCTTGTAGTTCTTTCTTACGACCCAATGGTTTAAACAGCTCCAGAAAATTAAGAAGAAAAATATGTATCCCTATAAATACTCCTGGCTTGTTGGCTTTTTGCCTTTTCTTTTCTTTTGGTTTAGATTTCTTTTCACTTGGATGCTAACAGCTTGATCTCACTGTGGCATTGGTGCCAACTTCATAAGGATGGATTTGGCAATCATCATAGTTAGTACCATTTTCCTTAACTTATGTTCAACCAAAGAAAAATGAACATTTTGTTCCTGCCTCAAAGATGGGAGTAAGAATTGACATCTATTTTCTTAGGCCAGTGAAGGTAAAGGACATATCCCTGATTTAATTCAACATTTTTTTCTCTTTATTTCAGTATTTTAGTGACTTTCAAGAGAACCCTAGAACTATTTAGGCTATTGAAACTTGCCTCCTATTCAGTTCAGGAATACAAATTAAAGTATCCTTGATAAATTGATAAATATCTATCTGTCTTTGAAAACATCCAAGGAACCATTTAAGTAATTATGCTCAAGTTTGGGACTTTTGGATGAAAGCCATGACATGCTAAACATCCCTTTTGCAGCAGGATGGCATTATGATAGAGATCAACATGAGATACAGGATCTTGGTCACCAAAATTCTCTCCAGGCTAAGGAGAGATGCTGAGATAGCCCCTGTGTACCCTGCACAGCTGCTTCTTATGAGAAGACTGCAGGAACTGATGTTTTACAGTAAACGTATGAACTGGATATCTGGGAGTTGAGGACCTTTTTTTGCTCATAGTCATGAACACAGCCTTTTTAAAGACATAAAACTTGGCCAAGTTTCATTTGTTAATCACTTTCTACTTTTTAAAATTGCTTTAGAAATATTAAGATCCTTTGAAATAGCAAGTATTATTGCAGTCACCAGGTGAGTTGCCTTCTCTTTAGAGAAAATAATTTTAATAGTATTTTAAAAATTGGGAAAAATATTATTTTTTGGATTAAAAAGCCAAAGAATGCCTAGAATATTGATTTTTGAAAGTTAATAATGGTTTAAAAGCCCAGATGGAGTTGAAGCCATAATTTTAAATTAATTAGAAGATTTTTTTCCCCAAAGGAAATTGTAATTGTTTGGGTTTGTTTAAGTGAAAACAAGATTGACTGAGACTTTGAAGATTGGATATTAGAGGGAACTAGAGGACTAATTGTATTGAAGAGGACAATTGAACAAACAATGGAGCAAATCAATCTTGGGACTCTATTTGAAAGGGTTAAGGAGCAAGATTCTTAAAAGTACAGAGAAGGAATGTAACATTAGCTTATTTGATCAAGGTTAAGTTTGATAATTAGTTATCCTTACTGAGCTTTTGTTGATACGGATTGAATGGTGAGGTATTTGGATTCTGTTTTTAGTTTACAAATGAAACATGGGATGAAGAGAATGTATGTTATAACTTAAAGGATGGTGATAAATTACTTAAATTGTACTTGTTATAAAGGGGGAAAGTTATTTCTTTCTTTCTTTTCTTTTTTACCATCTCTTTTCCTGAGGCATACTTGACAATTGAGAAAGCCAAAGCAGGTTAAAAAGTAAGCCTCAAGACATACTTTCTAAAAAAGATAAAGTGTCACATAAGGGAAGAGATGGGAAAAAGGAGAAAGATAAAACAAGTTACAACTTCATATCATAATAAGCTAGGATGAAAGCACTTCAGGCAACATGACAGTATGGCTGCCAGTCAGATAACATCTGGGAAGAACCAAAGGCAGCCATTCTCTCAAGAGAACCAGTGGAACAGCTCTGCTTGACATCTCTCCCTCTGTTTCATGGGGGGGGGGAAATCTCTTGTCATATTTTAGGCATTTTTATTACCTATATTTTGCTGTATTCTTTCTGCTCCATAGGAATTTAAATCTATAGTTAAACCTGTCACCTGCATTCACGTCAAATATTAGCTTACCTTGTCAATATTGATTGAGTTATTGTCAAGATTAATGATTGTTCCACAAGATTGCAAAATTTCTGCTTGCCTGTCTCCTACTAATCCAGTTGCATAATTTCTTATATGGAATCTCTGGAGGTTGCCTTTGCTTCAGAAGGAATAGGAGAGGGTTAAAAGATAACTTTCCCCTTTTTCTTTTTTAGAAAGTTTGTTTCAAGGCTTTCTTCCTAACCTCTAAGGTCCCTCTGGGAATCTTATTCATTGTTTTCAGTAATTGAAAAAAGTGGATGAGATTTTGGAGGTTGGATTCCCCACCCCTCATCCCTCAAGATTAGAGCTTTTGCTTTGAGGTTGATCCCAAAATATGGTACCACTGCTGGGATACATTTCATTGATATATATCAAGGGCATATGTTGAAGTCCGATATAAATGCATTGTGGGGTTCACTGTAGCAGTGTGCTATTTTCTCATTCTGGAGTTTACGAAGCAGGACTAGTCAAAATGGTGGAAATGGAAACCTAAGCAGGGATTCAGTCATGACTTCCAAGTACTCACGGGAGCTCAGCCCCAAGCCAAATGGCTTGATACAAACAAGCTTTCAGTCACAATGGTTACCTCAGACTGCTCCAAATAAAAGTCAGAGAGTATGCTAACATGCAAACAAGATTCAGAGATTGTTTCAGTAAAAATCTCCTCCATAGAGATTTCAAATAGGCTGCAATTCTGTCCAGATGGCTAACAACACTCTTTCCATGAATTTGGCTTAATTTCCATATCAAATTTTGTTAGAGTTGAGACTGATGGCATGGGGGGTGGGAGGAGAAATTGAATCAATATATAAAAGGGTAAGAATAGTTATAGTGCATACTAATTTATTATGGGAGCTTATCAGGAGTTAGTCAGTGACACCATCAGAATAAGCTATTAAGACTGATGTGTCACAAACATCACTGCATCAGAAAACCTACTGGATATAGTAGTAGGTCCTAATGCCAAGAGAAAAGACATTATTAGGTCATGGACTTCTACTGAATATGGCCACATTTTGATATTTCACTTTGATGAAAACCACCTATCAGTTCTCATTTTAACTTAATACTGTATATTATAATTACAATCATGGTTGCTACACCTAGGTGTTCATTTAGGGCAGCGGTTCTCAACCTGGGGGTCGCGACCCCTTTGGGGGTCGAACGGCCATTTCACGGGGGTCGCCAAAGCCCTCTCTCACCCCCCTCCCCATGCCTTCACTCACCCTCTGCCTCTGCTGGATCGCCCGGTCGCCGTTCGCTTACCCCGCCCACTCCCAATCTATTGCTGCTCCGGAGTCCCAGCTCATGGCTAGAGGGGAAAAAAACTTTAAATTCTTGCCACGGGGCTTCAAAGAGCCGCCCTACTCTCAACTGTTTTGCGGAGGGCTCTGTTGCTAGCTAGATGCAAAGAGGTAAATTCCTGGAGCAGATTTCCCCCCTAGCTATGCTCAAAAAGCAAAATTGAAAGTAAGCAGGGTCTTGGCTGCAACATGACAAAATGAGGCAGAGAGATTTCTTTTTCTTTTTCCTCACCAAAAAAGGTAGGTGCAAACTGCAAACAATGGGAAATTTAGGGCAAAAGAGGACATTCAAGATTTTAAAACACAGAAGAAAAAAAGCTCTATTTAACTAGGGAATTGTAATAATTGAGATACTGTTAATTGCATATTGTGTTGAAAGCAGAAATGGTTAAGTTGTGGTTTGGAGGAATATGGGGGGAAATTATTTGGTTTATTATTATTGGTAAATATAATTAATTGATTTGTAAGAAATTGGATTGCATGGAAATAATTGGAATATTCATGTTCATATTGATTAATATACAAAAAAGGTAGTTATATAACTAATTGATTTATATTAAAATGTTGAATTTGTATTAAACAACTGTATTATATAATTAACCAATGTGAGGATGGATATAAAAATAGATGACAATGGGAAGGGGTATAATATAGAATAGAAGGGAAAAATTGAATTTGATTAAGATTAGAGATGAGGATGAAGGGTAATATTGGTTTTTTTAAAAAAATAGATGAGGAATAAATATGGTAAAAAGGAAATATAAAAATTGTAAATTTAATTGAAATGACTAAATACTGTGTTGGAAGAAATATCCTTCTGGGTTCTGCTCCAAGTGGGGAAAAAGACACTGGAAACATGGAGACTGCTTGGAAAGATTGTTTAATGGTGGACAGGATCACATGGCTTGATGGGGCCCATTGTGTTAGTTTCTGTTGCTATTGTGTTGCAAATGTCCTTTGACAAAGGATTGAGTTTCTGCCTCTGGCCCATTAACAAAGGGTGGGGGGCAGGAAGGTGGGAGTTGCTTTGTCTGTAAAATATGCTTCTCCATTTCTCATACAGGAAAATATAATATTCTGCCTTTTTAATATTTCCCAAAATATTTCATTCTTCTAGGAAAGGGGTGGGTGCTAACCTCCTACAACTGTTTAAATTTGTGGACCGGCCAAATACTCTGTTCAAAGAAAATACGTTGTATGTTTGTATGTGTGTTTCTAATTATTACTATTTATTGCTATTCGTTCTCTTTTATTCTTTAAAATTTAACAATTCATTCTTTATCTTAATATCTTAATATTTGTTTGGGGTTGGCTTTCTTCCCTTTCATCTTTTTTATTGTACAGCAATCTTTCTCCTCAAACCTACCACCTCTGTCTTTTCTTTCTTACTTTCTTTCTCTTCCCCCCCTTCTTCTTCTCCCTACTTCCTCTTTCTTTCTCCTTCTCCTCCTCTCTTCCTCCCTCTCTTACCTTCACTCCTACTCTAATTTCCCTTCCCTTCCTTCATCCCTCTCTATTGCTGTATCCTTTTATGCATATGGACTACTCAGAGGGCTGAAAAGGTTATTTTTGACTGGTCCTCGCACTTTTGACCAGTCCTCGAACTTACGACTGTCCTCACAATTTACATTTTTGCCCTATCTTATACCATGTTGAAGAGAAGCAGTTGTGAAATGAGTGACATGGTTGTTAAGAATGCTGCACAGGCATAAATGTGAGGATGGTCATAAGTGTGAGGACCAGTCAAAAGTGCGAGGACCTGTCAGAAATGACTTTTTTCAGCCCTCTGAGTAGTCCCTATACATATAGCCATGGCCACTCGGTCACATGACCAGCTAGCCACGCCCACTCAGTCACATGACCTCCAAGCCACGCCCACAAAATAAGCCACACCCACAGAACCGGTAGTAAAAAAAATTAGAACCCACCCCTGGTTGGGGGTCACCACAACATGAGGAACTGTATTAAAGGGTCGCGGCATTAGGAAGATTGAGAACCACTGATTTAGGGTAAACCCTCCCCTACTCTGATGTTTCTTTACAGTTTATTGCACAAGGATCGCAATTGCAGGGTTATGACAAATGGTGACATCATTACTTTTCAGTAGTTAGAGCCAACAGCCAGCTTCTACATTAAACATATAAAACTAGTTTCTTTGGAGGTTGTTCTCTGAGAGGAGATTTTGATGAGCAAAAAATAAAAAATAAAAATGCAGAGATTGTGGATTCCCTGTTCAAATCACGTATCCGGGTTCATTCTTCCGTTGTGTGGAAACAACATTAATGCTGGAATAAAACATATGTCTACTATATAGCAGATTAGAATGATTGTGAATTATGTCGGGCTGCAGGGCAGTTTGCTAAAAGTGGGTGATTTTAAATCAGCCAGGGCCAGGAATCTTCTTCCTTTCATTCTACCCGTTGCATTTTGTTTATGGGCCTTCACTTTGTTAGATAATTCTGCCCCCTCCTCAGAATTTATATCTTAATACTGTTACCTTCTCCTGCTCTAATAATCTCTCCAATAACTTCTATAGCAATATTTATCTCTTTCGGTTTTCCTATTATAAATCAGTTGCTCCTGCCTGTGGTAATTTTTAAATCTTTTCAGGGCATGTTGCTTAACCAGCTGGTAGCTACTAAGCTTTTGCTGTGGGAATATAGACTTCTAAAATGGCAGTTTCCCAAATCATGCCTTTCACTAACAGTCTTTTGTACCATTTGCCCCCCCCTCCCAATAAGCTTCTCTTATGGATAGTGACCCTTGTGTGTTTGTGTGAAGTAAATCAGTCTGATGAAAGCAACCTCATATCACTGTACTGTTAAGTCCCATGGCTTGAGATGTTCCATAGACACCTAAAAGGGGCAAGCTTGCAACACAATAGGTCCATCCTGCTTTTGTCATTTTGATGAAAGCAGCAGTAGCTTACAGATAGGATATTTGTCTATTTTAAACCTTCCCAACAACTCTGGGCAGTGCATAAGTTAAAAAACAAAGCCACTGTAATAAAACAGATAAAAAAATGATAGTGTTCAGGGGCCAACTTTTCCCAACTCATTAATGCAATTTCACTTCAAGGCACATATCTTACCTAACTAGACTCTCAAAACAACAACAACCTTGGTCTTTAAGACCTGCAGAATCAGGTTGAAACTCCAGTGGGGTACCTGCCTTTTTTACAGAGGGCAGGTACTGCAACTATCAGAGTGTTTACAGTGTGATTACTATTTTGAGACAACCCAGGAAGAAAATACAGGATACACAGTGGTTTTGTCATTACAAACAGTGGTTTATATACAAGACTTCTATATACAGACATACATGTGGTAGGCACATATCAATCAATCAATCAATCTTCAACTCTACATGGGGAACTACAATGCAGATAGAACACGAGGAGAGAGATACACAAGGCGATACACAAGGAGAGAGAGATATGCCCTTTCATGGCCTCCCTTATATAGACATCTTCTTAAAGTGGCAATAACCCTGCTGACTCATCCTGGTCCACAGCCTTACATCGATTGGTCAGCTTTAAATCTTCATTACCCTGACACAACAGAGAAGACAAGATTCAAAGGGGCCAACAGATGATATTGTTGTACTGATGAGGCTTGTAGCACCTCCACTTTGTTGACTTTTACAGATGGGCAGAGTCAATAGGACACAGATGTTTTCTTAAATAGTCAAGTCTAATATCATGCAGGACTTTGTAGATACAGCTAGTATACTGAATTGCACCCACGCTTACTACTAAACAATGTAGCTTGCTCAGCCAAGTTGCTACATAACCGCTCATGCTTCAATCTTCTGGACCAGATGAAGTTTCTGAGTAGTCTTCAATGATATTCCCCTATAGAGTTCATTGCAATAGTCCATGCATGGGGCAACCAAGACATTAAGGACTGTGAGAAAGGATTCTCAGTCCCTGAAGGAGTACAATTATATCAGCTGAACCTGGCAAAAGGCCCTCATGATCATAGCTGTCACCTGTTCTTTGAGAGGAACTCTTAGTCCAGGAAATCCTACTAATTATATATCAGTTCTGTCCTGGGAAATATAACTCTATTTAGAACTACAGATAGGGTTCTGATAGACCTTCCTGGGAGGTACTTAAGGCTCAACAGTCACCCTTACCCTCACATGACCACACTTTTGCGCATTTACGACCTTTTGCGGCATCCTGTAGTCATGTAACCATATTTTACAATAGTTTTTGGCACAACTGCACCCACAGTGAACTATTGATTCATTTAATGATTGCAGCATTTGCTTTACAACTATTGCATTTTTAAAAGAGGCAACACTAATGGAAAATCAACCATGGAATCAGATTTCTCATCTTCATTTTCCAACTCCATTCCTGCATATTCTGTTCTGAAGGTTGGCAGGACTCTTCAGACTAGATTTATTTATTTATTTATTTATTTATTTATTTATTTATTTATTTATTTATTTATTTATTTATTTATTTATTTAATTATTTAATTTCTATACCGCCCTTCTCCCGAAGGACTCAGGGCAGTGTACAGCCTAATTAAAAACACAAAGACAGACAATATTTAAAAATAATTAAAATTATTAAATAATAGGCCCAATTTATAAAACCCCGAATTTAAAATCCCATTTAAAACCAATTAAAATCTTTATATTGATAGCCCAGCCTGGCGGAACAACATGGTTTTGAGGGCACAGCGAGATCAGAGATTTTATGAATTTCTGGGGGGAGTTCATTCCAAAGGGCAGGGGCTCCCACAGAGAAGGCCCTCCCCCTGGGTGTCGCCAGCCGACATAATTTGATGATGATGATGATGATGATGATGATGATGATGTGAAAGGCTACAAAAATGATAGAAGAAGAAGACTTATTTTGTGAGTAGAAATTATTCCTGCCCATCAAACCATACCATTGGATTCTGCCCCAAGTCTTTATCCGTTGGGTGACATCACTGTCATTGTTCTGTTTGTGGAATTTTGACACAGCTCAACAGACGCTTCGATTCCATGGACAGGAACAATAAGCTCTGTTGCCTCTGTCTTATATTTTCTCCCAACCCACTCTACTCAGACAGCAAACTTCTCTTTTACAAACTTAATTGTTGCATAGAAGGACATTTGTGCCCTCAATACTGAATATATAAGCATTTGGATTAATAGTTGATGCACTGACCATTTTTACCAGCAAAGGTAAATGCTATTGTTGTATTACACCAAACAATATTAATAAAATGAATTGCTGTCTTTTTAAAATAAATAATCGGAAACTGAAACCATCACTCTTTTGATGATACCATACTTTTTAAAAATAGTGATAAGACACAATTGAGTTAATAGTATAAAGCACAATTGTCTTTGCTTTCTGCAATCAGTGTTTTATTCACAATTTTACAATAGATATATATATATTTTTATCGTTTGTAGACAGAGGTAAGAAATTAAACATCAAGAAAATCACTTAAGAATTGGCTACAGTCTCTAATGTAATAATAACTGGCTGAAGGATCAACCGTTTGGGAGAAAAGTAAGTATCATATAAAATACAAAAAGGGTCAGGATTTAAAAAGGAAGGGAAAAAAATAAGCCTGCAACTAGGAATCTACTGCACCGTATCAACAAATTGACTGTAAGGCGAGGGATAAAAAATGAAGGCTTAGAACAAAAGCTTCAGAAAAAATAAAGTGTTGTATCCTGGCCTTCCATTTTGCCTGTGAGAAATAAAAATGATGTGAACAAAATTATGACTATATGAATAATAGAACACCAGAGGTTTAATTGAGTATAAATTCTGCTACAGTTAGATGAATTATATCAACAGGAAAATTAAATTCTAAATGCACTGAATAAGCCCAAGAAATCTGGCACACACAAAGAACACACAGAGGCATCTACTAAAGTGTATCCCTTTTAAAGCCTCTGAAAGTAATTATACTTCCCAAAAACGTGCCTAAAATCTGGTTCCCGTCCCGCCAGTGTTTTTTACTGTTGTTTTTGGTTTCATTTTAGTATTTATTTATTTATTAGTTCAATTTATATGCCGCCCTTCTCCGGAGACTCAGGGAGGCTTACAATGTGTTAAGCAATAGCCTTCATACTTTTGTATATACCTGCTTAGTAGGGCTGTCGCCCCCCCCGTCAAGTGGTGTTCTTTTTTATACAAAGTCAGCTTATTGCCCCCACAATCTGGGTCCTCATTTTACCTACCTCGAAAGGATGGAAGGCTGAGTCAACCTTGAGCCTGGTGAGATTCGAACTTGCAGTAATTGCAGGCAGCTGGTGCTAGTTAACAGCACTTTAGTCTGCTGCGCCACCAAGGCTCTAGTAGGGAGATGAAGTGATACAGGGTATCAATGCTTCAATGACTCTAAAGCAGGGGTCACGTGATGTATCGTGACTTCCCCCTCTTCAATAAAATGGGGGTAGGCATGGCCAGCGTGTGATGCATCCGGACTGCGGGCCACAAGTTTGACATCCCTGCTCTAGAGGGACCTTAAATGCACACAAGTTTATATCCAGTGCAAATGTTCAGTGCAAATGTACATGAGGCTTATGGCAGAAGAACAAAGATGCATTAGAACTAGTAAGATTAGACTACTACAAATGGGATTATTAGAGGGTATTTCAGTTTGGTTTAGTCACTAGGAAAAGATGTAACGTGGTTGGTGCAATTGGGAAATTTTGTCTTGGATCTGTTTTTGTTTAGTGCACTATGTTTTTTTAGGAAGGAAGACACAACTGCACCATGAATTTAAATATATTTCTCCCTGATTAGATTCCATAAAAATGGCATGCTACATCATGGTGCAAAGTATGTTTTGTGAATGATAGGGAAGAAACACATGTTGGAGAGATAATGGAAGTGCATGCTTAGGCATCAACTCCAAATTCAGCTCAGCCATTACATCTTTTGTCCACGAATAAAATCTGTTGCCCCCCCCTTATCTCAAAATTATACGTGTATGCCTTCTCATTGTATTTTCAGGTTTAAAAAAAAACACTCTCGCATCTGGCTGCCATTATTTCTCATCTTCACTGCTAGCCCTTGTAGTGGATGGATGGACATCATGATGGATTATTACAAAGTTTTGGACATTCCCCAAAGTGCCTCCATGAATGATATTAAACGAGCGTAAGATAAGTCCTTTGACTCATCTTTTTCCTCATACAATCCCAGCTACCCAAACATGACATTTCTTGCTTCCTTGTGAATTTGCCTTGTGGGACCAGATAACAGTAACTGGTTCCTTTTTTGAAGTTTTGTTCTTGTTATTTGTCATTTAAGGCTATGGCAATGATGGAAAAAAATAACATTACTGTGATGGGATTCCTCCATGGATAATTTCGTCAGAAATCTGATCATAGTCTCGTCCCTATTATTAGGAGTTACTCTCTCTCTCATGTGAATAATGAGAAGCTGTCTGGAATAATGATATAAAAAAAGATTATTTGCTTCCAATATATGTGGATGTTTATATGGAGGGCTGGATCAGTAAAAAACAATATATTTCATTGTCTGCCTTGGAAAGACAATATCCATTCTGGCAATTTTTGGTATGGATTCTTAAAAACAGGAGAAAAATCATTACTTAGATTTACTGTCATCTAGTATTCATAGCTATTGTACATCTTCTGATTTATGCAATTCTTAATGCAAATAGCTTGAAAACCTTTTTTAAAAAATGCCATTTACCAATTTCCCAATCTTTTATGTGTATATTTATTCAATGCAAGCTTTTCAATGCAAATTTCCCCAATCTGCATTCTTTTTCTATTCCTGTGCTACTTGTGCCATGACAAAAATTCAGTGGAAATATTCAAATTTACTCCCAACGTAATTCATGGTGGAATTTTTGTATATCCTAGCTGGTTGATCACTAACATTATTGCAGCTTTATTATGGATTTAGTTGATTGGTAATTAACACTTGTTATACTTACGTGAAACTATGCAGGTACCGGAGTAAAGTGCTCAGATGGCATCCAGATAAGAATCCAGAGAACCGAAAAGAAGCTGAGCAGAAATTCAAGGAGATTGTTGAAGCTTACAAAGTCCTTTCAGATAGTAAGAACCCTAGTTCCTTTCTTATGCCCTTCTCTTTTTGGGTCTTTGAAGAGATTCAATAGTTCACTCTCATTTATTTTTGATCAAGTAATCCAAATACAAAACATCTAGGGCATAGATGATGACTGACACTGGAATGAATTTAGATGAAAGGCAGAAATTAAAATAAAAATATATATAACACCCACCAACATTACATTCATTACATCAATGAAGACTTGGTCATCTAGGCCAAAGGTGTCTAAAGGTGGAATCATGGAAACTGGACCATGATTGTAAGCCACTTGGGGGAGAAACCCCTGAAATTGGTATGGCAACAGTTGGTACAAGTCTGTAGAGATTCTCAGTCATCCCCAGGTCATGGCTGTCTCAAAGATGCCTTTTCAGGAGGCAACTTGACTTCCTTGTTTTTCCTTTGAAGATGTTTAGCTTCTCATCCAAGAAGCTTCTTCAGCTCTGACTGGATCCTTCCTTTCCCCACCATCCTTCCATTCCCCACCATCCAGTCAGAGCTGAAGAAACTTCTTGGATGAAAAGCGAAATGTTTTCAAAAGAAAAACAAGAAAGTCCAGTTGCCTCCGGAAAAAAGCATCTTTGGGACAAGAGTTGATACATTCCAACAACACTCTGACTTTCTGCCTAACTAATTTTGCTCTCACTGATGAAGTTGCTTGGATGAGCAATGAAACGTCTCAAGATTAACAAAGTTTGGTTCAGTTGCCATGATTCAATCTTTAGACATTCCACAAATTAGTTCTTGTTCCAATTCTGTATAGTGAAATGATGCAACTTTGATTTCCTCCAAATGCATATGAATACCTGACTTTCTGATCATGTAATCAAGATGCTTCAAATGAAAAGGATCTGTATATTCTGCACATATTGTAGGCTTGTTGATCCATTTGATCTTCCTTGGTTTTCCCTTTAGCGGATTAAAGAAGTGAGCTTCCATCAGTGAGATATAATTCTCTTGTTTCTTTCCTTCCCTTTGCAATTCTTTGTGTGACTTCCAAATTAGCTCTGGAGGCTTGGTTGGAGGTGGAATGAGGTGGGCAGTTCCCTCAGAACAATTTTTAGTGCAGGCTGCACAAGGAAGAGAAAAATCGTACCGCTTCATTCTGCCAATATTGGAAGTATGCAATTGAATTTTACTCTTTCAGAGTCTCTCTTTGTGTAGCTGTCTATCTGAAAACATGTATCTGCTATTTCTGGTTTTATAAGCCTTTTATTATTTCTTTATGGCATCTCCTTGTACAGTATATGGTGAGCTGCTATTTAGGAGATCGGAAGCAATAACCTTGGAATTATTCAAACCTAGTGATATGGAGTCAGCTTTAAATTCCCATAGGTTAATGTCTCTTTTATTCCAGAAAGTACTCGTATCCCTTATGATGGAAATAGCAAAGATACTTCCAAAGGAACAAGTAAGTAAACTAGAGAAAGACATAAGGGTCTTTTAAAATCAGATCAATTATTTCATCAAGGGCTTGATACCTTTCATAATAATGAATATACACCATTGACCTTCTTATACCCTATGATCTTCAGTAAGGAAAATAGAGACTGGACTATTTAAAAGGCTTTGGAGGAAACCAAAACCTGTTTTTTCCTCTATTTAGATGTGAACTACTATCACTTATAAAACAGCAATAAGAAAAAAAATATGTGCACTCTAGCTAGGAATTTTGGAGGCTACCATCTGACAGATGAGATATCATCTTAGAGCAAGGCCTGTTTTAGAGGCAGGGTCATCCAAATTATGGCTTAATATTTGAAATTGACAGATAAATTGACACTTTTTATTCAAAGCAGTAAAACAAATAGTTAAGATATAATACTTTGTTTCCTCAATATTTGGACTCAGAGGTTGCAAATATCTGGTAGAGAATGGTATAGTTGAGTTTTGTTTAGTTTAATTTTTAATCCAAGCAAGAAGAGGCTGAAAGTTTCCCTCTCCCCGCACTGCTTTGCAAACATGATTATCAAAGACAAGCTATTCTGTGCAAATGGAAGGAATCAATCTCTGAGCAAAGATCTCTACTGATTGCTTTTCTTAATATCCCCATAGATCATTGAAAAAGAAAATGCAACAGTTTGGATGATATTATTTCTCGTTAAAGTCATTTTCTTTACCCAGCCCTCACTGCATACATACGTAATGGTCTCATTTTGTCTTATTTTCTCTCCTTAGAAAAAAATGGAGATGAGAAACACTTATCAGTATTTGATCAGGATGGCATCAAAATATTCTTCACAAGACAGCGTTCCTCTTCCGGTAATATTATATGTAAACCCAAGCTAACCCCCATTTTTCACAATTAATTTGGAATACTCATCATTATACTTTTTTCTGCAGTAAATTAACCAGACCTTCTTTTTTAATAGCCAAATTTGAAGGATTTTGACTGAACTGGAAATTTAGTTTAACAGAAAACAAAGCAGATATAAATGATATAAAGGAAAAACAAAATATTTTTCATCATGTGTAGACAAAGTTTTATTGTTGGTTCCCTGCTTTGATGAATTTGGCCTTTGGGCATTTAATTCTTTATTAGCAAATTTATATCATCATTCCATCTTAACTAAATAACACTGGATGGCTTATAAAACACTTAAATAAAAACTCTGTGTCAAAGCCGTAAGGCAACACCAAATTAAAATAATTGAGGCTCTTCCCATAACTGTCTAATTACACAACAATAAAACATATATACAGGCTCCACTAATCTTCTGTCCCCAGGAGGTCTTCAATGCTTGTATGATGAGATACCATGGCAACAGAAATAAAAATGGAGGGAATCAGGTTATTTTACTGGGCCACCAGAAGGAAAGCAGAATGGAAAATAATTCTAATCTTCATTTATTTAACGGTGGGAGAAAATAGAGAAAACCAATAGAGAAGTCTGCAGGACAGAGAATTTGTGAAGATGTTTGGACGTTGATGGTAATAGCATTTGTTTAAAGAAAAAAGCAAACACATTTAGAAATGCTTCATCATACATATATGTCCTCTGTGTTTCAGATTTTTCTGTATCATTCTTCAGTGCCCCTAAAAGATTCCACCACTTTTCCATCATGACTGCTATCATCAATGGCAAAAAGATCACAACCAAAAGGTAAGATGCAAAGTGGATGCCTTTCTATGACTCCTTCACTTGATACTTAGATCTCTCTGTACAGAAACATTAATGTTTTATTCATGTCTGAAAACCTTCACGCACCAACAAAAATTAGGACTGGTTGAGAAGATCTGCATTTCTTTCTACCAGTTATCATTCACTTTGATAAAAGGAGAACTAAAAAACCTTTCAAAGAGGAACTAAATTTTGGATATATTGTATTTTCCTCCTTAGGTATCAATGATTTTAACTAACAACCTTGCCAAGAGAATAATATGTGGGAGAAAGTATGGCCTTTTATTGTACAGTTATCTTTTCAATTATTGATAGCTCCATTGATTTCCCATGCTTCAAGGGAAGACCAAGGGAGGACTTCAGTCCAAACTGGCCATTTTTCAGTTGTGATGCCACTGCTTCTTAGAGAAATATGTAGAAATGTCTGCCCCATTTCTCCACTTGAAAGCTGGTTAAGAATTTGCGTCCAAAACTATTGTTTCCCTGATATACAACTTAATAGTAGTCAAATAACAGATTTTTGTCTTTTACACATTGCAAAATGTGAAAGGTGGTGATAAGCACTTTTATTTTCTTTTGTCATTTTAATAGTTATATTAATCACTGTATATCTAGTTTTCTCTCTGTTCCTTGTAGAGTGGGGGCAAAAAAGTTAGAGTTGTGAAAGTCTGAGGAATTTGATTTTAAAATATTGAGAGGGAATATTATTGAATATATTTGAGACAAGCAAATATGGGTTAGTAACCTTATTTCTCAGTCACACTTATGCCAAAACAATTTAATACCTTTTTAAAAAAATGCAGGATCACATTTTTAGGAAAGTCACCCACATGCAGAGAAGTTTTAACATTAAAATTCTAATGGAGAATTTTTGAAGGATCATTATTTTCTTCCCAAATAAACTGAAACTTAAAAGAAATTTTTGAAGTGTGGATATTCAAATCTTTCCTGAGGAGAATTCTTGTATATAGTTAAATTGTATGAAAAATGAGAGGCAGCAATATCTTTATACTGCTATAAGGATATATCAGGAGCTCACATTTTGAAGGATAAATTGATTCTTAAGTAAAGTTTACTTTCCATTGAATTCAACCTTTGTTGACATTTTGGATGCATCCTATAACCCTTATTATATTCTCTGCTGGCTTCCCATCAAAGTATACTAACCAGGTCTGATCCTGCCTGTCTTCTCAAAATCAGCCAAGATCTGTTAGAAACAATAAATAATTCAGACTGTCAAACTGCATAACAAACAAAACCTGTTAAGTTGCTTTGAAACCTAAGCAAGAAATTACAAGTGCCTTTCCTAGAACCATTATATAAGAATAATAATGAAGTAACTGACCAATACCTCTCCTTTCAGGCATCTTGAGAATGAAAGCAAGTACTTGGAAGTTGAAGAAAATGGGAAGACGGTATCTATCCATGTAAATGGTAAACACTTTCTTAAATGGATGATACTTTCTTCTTTCCAGTGTGAAATATTGCTTTTAGTGTTCATGAGACTTCTCGAAGGCACCTGATTTTTCAAGAAAGCACTTTGTGTGCCTTAATAAAAATTGTGACCCCCAAGACATTTCTGTCTCAGGGAGGGCAAAGAGCTAGGTAGGCAGGAAAGCAGATAACATACAAATGTCAGCAATCTCTTCCTACAGAATTCAAGATGAATTAGCTTTCTTTTTTCTGAATTGTAGGCCTGAAGGGATCCAACTAAAATAGGTGAATAGAATTCTTCCCAAAGAGAGTCAAATACAGAGGGAAAAAACACTAGAACTGAAAAAAGAACTAATTTGCACTGGGTTTTATAATCTGAATGTTTTCTGTTGCAACATTATGCTGTATTTCCAGTTTGTCTGCAACAGCAGAAATCAAGAAAGAAGGTTAATCAAAGGCACTGTTTATAATGAAATAAACTGCTTTCTGCAATACAAGCAAAAGTAATTGATTAAATATTACTATACCACATTCAATTAAAGGCATTAATTCTTATTATCTGTCCTACAGCTCTTTTAATGGTCTGTCTGTTAGGTTTTGGTTTGGAGCATTGTACAAATCCAGTTACTGTAGCTTGTATACCATAAATTATGGCTTAGTAAATTGTGGAAATCTAGAAAATTGTAATTTATTAAACAAATTATGGTTAAATATGGTCTCAAGGGTCCGAGGCTGGATCTGGATAGAATTGAAGCAATCACCCTCAGGAACTGTCAAGCCAACAAACTCAATGAGTTTGTTTGGTACTCAATGAGTTTGATGCAAAATCTGTTGTATACCCTATAGTGTTAACCAAACTAACCATTAAGAGCTTTATTTTTCTCTTACTGAATTTTATCTATATACATCCATATAATCTATATACATTTATCTATATACAATTTTATCTATATACATCCATATTTCATCTATATGGAATATATTCTAGAAGTTATAAAGATTCCACATTGCTTTTGAAATTGTCTTCATTTGAGTAGCATTATCACCACTCTTTTATGTGTGGTTTGATTCAGCAACTGATATTAATAGCTTACTGGGTATTTTGACAACTATTGACCAACCATTGGCTGAACAGTTGTTAGTTGTTTATATTCTTATAAAATATGTTAAATTTTGATGTTAGCATACTGGGAGTTTTGCTGCATATTATTTATTCCAGCTGTTATAAACACAGACTGTTATGCCTACATAGAAGTAAGTTATACTGATGGATAGTAAATTCTACTAAGTAGAAATTACTCTTTTAAGACATGTAATTGTAACCTAAAGGAACCTGATTATGAATCTACATACTTGCTCCAGAGTGTTGTCATGTGTTTGTGTGTGTGTGGGGGGGGAAAGAACATAATAGAACCAGATCAAGATATTTGGCTTGGTTGTCCAAAATACAAGACAATGATTCATAACCTACAGATGTTAATTTGATTCCCCAGGAGATAAACTTCTCAATACTGGAGTATGATAGCATCTTCCACAGCATCTGATCATTCTCTCCTTCTGGGGAAAAAGGGCCAATCATGCTGCAGATACTATTAGCTCTTTGAATGCTAATATGTTCTGCAAGTAGTGTTCCGAGTGATCTTGACTTGTCACCAACTGTTAGTCAAGGATACCTTACAAGTCTGTAGGGAGGATAAAAGACCATGTGTGCCACTTAGACCTCCTCAAAGCAGGAAGACCAAATTATAAAACAAAATACAAACACCGAGGATCATTTTATGATTTTCAGATTACTTTTGCCTGATGTTTCCAGCAGAAAGCTTAAATCAAGTAAGCTAGACATTATTTTTTTTCTCTCAATCAGTGACTAGAAAGTTTAAAAATTCTCCATCTGCAAATACTGAGCCATGAAGTAAGGATGAGCCTTAATCATATACCTATTTCTATAGTTGAGTAATGAATTCTGCTTCTTGCAGGGATTCCAGTTTATGACAGAGAATTTAATGGATCAGTAGGAAGTTTGGCTTCAGCTTGCAGGCTGGACAAGGGACGCTATCGTCCACACAGGCGGCGTTTCTGGACTTATGAAAAACGGCAGTGGGCTGATGAATGGCGGCAGTGGGCAAGTAAATGGCGGGACTGGGCTGAAGAGTGCCGTGATTGGGCTGAAGGAAAGAACAAGACAAAAAATCAGGATAATGCTGGGCATCACCAGGCAAATGCAACAGAACATCCAAAAGCTAGTCAAGAGCATCTCAAGTCAGACAAGAATTGTCCTAGGCCGGGAGGAAACCTTCATGGATTTCCCATGCCGGGGGAGGGGAAATGTGATTCAAAAGAAGGCCATAGCAAAACAAATAAAGGATCACCTCAATCAGAAGAGGAACACTTCAAGCCAGATACAGGATACTTTATTTTTCCAAAACCAGGTGAGAAAAATCCTCAGACGGATGAAGGGCGTCCTAAGTCAAGCAAGAGGCAACCCAAACCAGAGGAAGGGAACATTTTGCGAAATGTTGGTATTGCTAAGTCAGGGGATGGACCTGCAAATCAGGATGAGGGACATAATAGAACAAAATATGGGAAGCCAAAGTCAGAAGATGGTCAGGCTAGGCCAGGGAAAGTGCATCTTGGATTACAGAAGTCAGACCAAGAATTTCCTAGTCCTAAAAATTCAGATCCCAAGGGCACTGCCACTCCTAGGAGACACAATTCTGAATGCAACTCTCAGGCTGAGACAGGTGAACCCCACACTGAGAAACAGGAGCCACAGTCTGAAGGTAACAAGAGTCATGCTGTGAACCTTGAAAAGAAAAATCTAAAGGATGAAAAATTGGAAGAAGAAGTCCCGAAAGATGGGATTCCATTAGAGTCTGAATCAGAGAAGAGAATCAAACTAAATGTTCAAGAGATAAAGTATTGTCTTGATCCCAAACAGACTTGTGAAGGACAAATGTCTGGCTATAGTGCGACAAGGTTGTCCCTGAAAAGGAAAGAGCTCCAAATTCAGACAAGAAAACTATATGTCAAAAGAAACAAGTCTCAGGCTAGGACCAAAATACCCTACAGCTTTAGGAGGAACAAATCTCAGGCAGGAAAACACAGGAGTCCTGATGGGCATAATAGAAGAGAGTTGGACGGGAGATTCTACTTTAATGAACTCATAGAGACGATTCCTGTTGGAAAGAAGTCACCTGCAGGTAATAGAAATCTTTTCACAAGTAGAAAGAAAGCCCCCCTCCCACCCCTCCCAAAAGGTGAAACTCCTTCCCAGGCAAAAAAGAGACTGCCCAGAAGAAGGGCATATCCCTCGTTTGACGTTCAGAGTGAAAAGCTTCATTCTACTTCTGAAGCCAAGCAGCCTTTGAGCACACATGGCCAACAGCAAAGGAAGATGACGAAATTGCCTTGGGTCAGTGGACATCTTCCAAGTATTCAGGGTCGGAAGCTTGGAACGAATCAGTTCCCAATTATGAATCGTTGACCATTTGATGGGTGCAATCAAGCTAGCATTGAGCAAGGTCAATTTCTGTGGTTCACAACTTGTGAACATCCAGATTTCTGTATTCCAAGCAGGTGATGCAGAACACTACATTGTTGGGCTTCAACAGAAGGGAGAGTTCTAAGAGTTAATGGTCAGTGAAGGAGGTATTTTTTTCCCAATAAAGGAAATTTAATGTAATTCTTATTGTTCTCTAATATGTGTATGATATTGGATGAGAAACAGGAATTACTCTGGAGATATTCATTCAGACCAAATTTGCTCTAGTTTTCTGCATTCAGTCTTTTGTATCAACATTCCAAAATCAAAATATATTTTGACTTATTATGCTTTTGTTCAGTTTACATTACTTGATGTATTCCTAAGCAAAATACATGTTTGTATGTTTTAGAGGAGAAAGACAAGAATTTACATGCTATGCCTATCTGAAGCTTCAGTGTAGCTGTAATTCAAATTTTATCTTTGAACCAAATCATTGGATATAACAAGTTGAGTCAGGGGTGTTCAAGTAAAAAACAATTTTTTTCTGAATGTAAATTTGAGTCAACTTGGTTCCTTGAATCAAGTTACATATTTGAAGCATACTGGGCATTGGTTGATTTAATATCACTAATAAGGTGATCATAAAATTATGTTTCTCTAACAATGGAATAAATGCATAGTAAATCCGGAAGGTATCCCACTAGATCTATTGAGATTTGACTTTGTTGATTACCACATAGCCTTCCAGTAGAAGCCACAAAGATGTCATAAGCATAATTATATGATTTAAATAACTCAGGTTATGTTGTTTGCATCAGTTTGCATATGTTGTCATGTTGATGTTGATGGCATGGCATAGATGATGTTGTAGCACAGATGATGTATAGTATGTCATTTGCACAATGATGTCATGGTGTGCCTGACATCTTGCTTCCCTTTAGATACCCATGAGTAGTCATGAAAGCCTAATTATGAAATACGGTATATATCCCCATAGCATAACCAATGCATTTTATTTGCAACTCAGCTAGATATCATTAAAGTATAAAATATCTATGTATTCTACACTTTAAAAGTTAGGAAGAATTTTTTTTTTGCCTTGAAGATGCCTTGTCAAATCATATCTTGGCTAAAATTCAGCAGTGCTTCATAAAATATTGTTTTTCAGGCTGAATTAAGTTCCTAAGCTGTCAATTGCAAACCCCAGAATAACCAATACAATAAGATCAATGGACTATCTCATTTCAAATGAGTTTGATGCATTGGATATATCATCCAGTTTTCTTGGCAATAACATGGAAGGTTCTTTTCGCCTTTTATCTCCATCATTTAAAAACCTGCTATTTCCTGATGATTTTCTACTCAAATACTAATCAGGTCAAACCTTGCTAAAAAAAATAAATCAGATAAGATGATGTAGATGCTGGCATTTGGCCAAGCTACCAATATCAGTATTAAGATAAATGTATTTTGTGGTATGTAAGAACAACAGTGTCTTTTCAATGATCATGCACAAAAGGCTGTTTGAGATATCAGCCAGTTAAATTTAATAGCTTTTATTTGCCAAGTAATTCTTCGCTATGCAAATGTCTCATGAATTTGTAACAGCGTCTCTCATTTCTGCTTTTGTGCTCAATACCACCATCACATGATTAAATAAAAACATTATAAATGAGATGCAGCAAACCAGTTTAAAAAGGTAATGCTTGTCAGCAGTCTTGCTTGCTATATATTATGCCTTGAACTTTTATGTGAAATTCACTGTTTCCTTTGGGGCAACCAATGTTATGCAAAATACTAAAACAACAACAAGAAGAAAGAGGTAGCAAAAAAAAAAAAAGCTATGAGACAAAAGAAAAGGAAATATAGATAACGGAAATCTGCTTTACACAAACACAATTTCTCTATACTTCTCCATATCTTGACTATACACTATCCATATTTTTACCATATCTACAAACTGTTTCATACATTCTTAAACTTCTCACTTTTTTCTTTTTAAGGATCTCATTAACTCCATCGAACCGTGACTTTCTTAGTCCTCCCTTTTCTCTCAACCCATTTACTTTTCCTTTATATATTTGTTCTGTAATTTGATTCTCCTACTTTCTATGTGCCAAAAACTCCTCAACATTTTTCTTTACTGATCCCTCAGTTTTTGTTCAATCCCAATTCACTGAGCACTCATTCATTTTTGATTTTGTTTCTTCTAGTTTTAACACCTACTGCATTCAGCTTACTTTTATGTTTTTCCTGACAAACAATTTTCACTTCCATATAACAAAGAAGGCAAATGGTATAATAAAATATTGCTTACAAAATATATAAACTTTTATGTATAAATGATGAACAAGTTATTGCCAAAATATATAAACTTTTACTGAAATTTGAAATAGAAGAACAAAAGAATGTATGATTAAGTGGACTAAAAAAGTTGGTTACAATATACGGATTGAACAATGGGAGATATGTGGTTGAAAGGATTGAAGTTTACATTTATAACATTAGAGAGACTTTTTATAAAATGATGTATCAGTGATACATGTCTCTACTTTTATTTTTGATGCTATTACATTTATTTATTATTTATTGTTTTTCATTTATGCTTTTGAGTCATTGTTGACTTCCTCCAATTTTCTTAATAAAGTTTTTCAGAAGTGGTTCGCCATTCACCTGTTTCCTAGGGCTGATGGTGAATGTCTGGCCCATGGCCACTCAGATAGCTTTGTGCATGAGACAAGAACTCATTGTATTCCAGTTCTAGCCTGGTACCTTAATCACTACATTAAACTGGTGTAATTTAATAGCAGGTAGAAATAAGAAAGGTGGGCAGAGGAGAAAGTTTGCAGAATGAGTTAGATTAGATACTAATAATTGAAATTTTTAGTTAGAATTATAACTGACTCAGAGGTATTTTTCAGGCTTAAACATTATGCCATCTGCTTTAGGAATCTCTCTTCATGAAATGTGTTGCACTGCATATTTATAAATAATTATTTATATTGAATATTTAAAAGTAAATACAATAAATGTATAATGTACTGGACTACAATGTGTTTTATCTTTCACACACACAAAATCCTCTGGAAAAAAGGCAGTCCATGAAATTTCCTACTGCTGAAGAATACAGAATGAGCTTCGCTTTGTATCTTACAGTGGAGGTTAACTGTCCTTATCTAAGTGCTATTGTACTATCAATAGGAGGAGAAGAGAGGGAAGTGGAGAAAAAAAGAATCTTAAAAGAATACCAAGATCCTAGCACTAGTCAATCTCCTGAGACTTTCACAACAATTTTGAGGAATATTCTAATATACTACTTCTTTCATGATATAGGCATTATTTCAGAGTAGACATGTCATCTGCCTGACATCATTATCATTTATTATCATAAATAATTTTAATTATAGTTTATCTCCTTAATTCTAAGCAAATGTGATAATTCCAAGGTTGTTTCTCTCGCATTGTATTATGCTACATTGGATGTGAAAGGCAGATGTAGGACTGTTATTAGTTTCTTCTAATACTTCCTCTAGTTTAGAGGTAATTTATCTTTAATGACTTGTTTATTCATTCAACAGTTATTAAGACATCACTCTTCAAAGGCCTTATTATATAATTAATATATCCTATCTGGCTTAGTAAATGAATGGTTGAGCAGGGAATTATTTATTAGATGGACAAAACTCACACTCCAAATGAAGCTGTACATTTGCTTTTACCTGTCACAAAACAGGTTAAGGACAATATATTTGTTTTTTGTGGGTTTCTTATTGTCCCCTTCTAGCATGGAAAGTGTAAGAAACTTGCCCGACCGTTCTTCTGATATTATTGGTAACAACATCAGGAGTAAATAAATATTAATGCAGGTACATTATTAAAACTTTATTATGTAGAGTAAATAATTTTTAAATGTTGAGTAAATAAGTTTTAATATAGATGCTTTTAGATAGCTTCAGAGTTTTCTTTTCCCTTCCCGCCCCCAAATGCAAATAGGATAAAAGAGTTAATTCTTAGTACAGAGAATAAATTTTGTTTGAATTTCCACACACAAGTGCTCCAGGAAAGAAACGGCGAACCAAAGAGGACTTTGCTAGGTGGAACAAATGAAAATAATGGAATAAAGAGCTAGTGAGTAGACTGGCTCTTTATAATTCCACTCTAGACAAAGAAAAGTATTGAAATGGCCCATAAATACTGTAGACAGTTGCTCCTCATGTGGCCACCACAAGGCAGTGGTCTCAGTTTGGGCCTTTAAGGTCATTGGACTTGTATATTTTGAAAGTAGTTACAGTTTCAAAAATTGCTTGTTTTCAACTACAGGAATCTTTGGATCAACATAGCATTGAGTGAATTTTCTTTAATCCTTAGTGACCTGGATAATTTTCTCATATTCTCCACTTTGTCTAGCAACTTCATCAAAAGGGGTCTGATCATTCAACCTAATATAGCACAACCAACACAAGCTGTGCAAAGGATAACACTGCCATACATCAAAAACATCTCAGAAACCACCAACAGACTATTACAACCACATGGCATCACCATAGCATGCAAACCAATTAAAACCTTCCAAAACATCCTAGCAGCTGAGACTGCTGGACACCCAGCAGCTCCAGAAGGAAAAGACAGGAGTCATCTACAACTTGCAGTGTAAAACTGCAACAGTCATTGTGTAGGACAAATAAGCAGAAGACCAGCAGAACACATCTATGAACTAGCAGTCAGAAGACATGATGAAAACTAATTTCACAACACATGGACAGACTCAACCATAGTTTCAATTGGGAAACTGTGAACATTCTAGATCAAGCCAAGTCCAAAAATGTTAAAAAATTCCTGGAAGCCTTGGCATCATATCAACAGGCACATAGACATAAACAACTTCTATGTACTATTCAAAAGAGACAATTACAAGCCAAAAAGAGAACAAATTATCAGAACCAGGGGTAAAATTCAGCCGGTTCCTACCGGATAATGCGATACGGTAGGGCCAACTGCACGAAGCCACGCCCACCCATATGGACATCATGATGTTGCTGTTTTGCAATGATTTTCAGCCTCTGTGCATGCGCAGATGGCTTTGTGCATGCGCAGACGATGGCACACACACATTTGTGAACTGGTAGGGAAGGTAAGTGAATTTCCCTCCTGATCAGAACACATCTTATCAGCAATCAACACCAAGATGAGCAGAGATTAACACCAAGATTAATATTAGACTAACAATCAACAAGCAAATGATACCCCAATCAAGGAAGTGACAAACAAGCTATCAGTAAACAGCCCAACCAAAGAATTTCCAAGACTACTCCCACCAACACACAGAGGGCAAGCCACTAGAATATAAAATGAGAGCAAATTTCACTCCCTTTTAAGCACTGATAATATTACTTACTGTAGCTTGGATAATAAAACATCTGTAAGAAAACAACCAAGCTCAGACAGCAACAAGGACTGCTCAATTCTATGATAATACCTAAATGTAGTTAGCAACAAATTAAATGTATGCAATGTTACGGTAGTTTCACAAATGTGGTTCCCCCCCACCCCAAATTATCTAGTCACTGGGATACTACAAAACTATTTTAATAGTCTTACTGTGTTTGGGAAGTATTTTGGGTGAGGACATTAAACAGGACAAGAATTAACCTTCCCTTCTCCTAGAACTTTCTGTGGAAAATGTTCCACTGTTAAATGGAGATATTTAAAACATTCTGATTGGACTCTAGAGAAGGAGAAAAATACAATATATATGTTGAAAGTGGGGAAACTGTGGTCTTTCAAACTTTCTTGAAGATCAATTGTCAACATCCTTTATCACTGGTTACCTGGGGCAGCTAAAAGGCTGCGGTTTAACATCTGAAGAAACACATCTTCTCGTACCTGATCTATAGAGTTTACTCTGAAATGATTTCTGTTATGTTTAATAGTGAAACAGTAAAATGGTTTTTTTGGATTGCAGTCTTTGTTAAACCCATTGTTTAGCTTTAAAATTGCAGTTCTCCTCCCCATTCAACCTTCCCTTTAGCGAGGTATCTGATTTTCATTCTGCAGTCCTTTATTGATTGTGCCAAGGTGCTTTCTATTAAAAAATGGCTTAAATGTGTGTAGTGTTACTAAATAAAAAGCAGTAAAAAGGAAACAAATTGAAAAGGTGGAAACACAGTCTATTTTGTTACATGAACTTTAAACAATATTCAAAGGTAATAGCTCAAACTTACTAAATCGATTTTATGTTTTAAGGTCAGAAGGAAACCTGGCTGTTCTTTTTTAAATAAAGGTTCTTTTGGCGATTATAATTGTGTTGAATTTTTATCAGGGAAAAACACAAGTTGAACAACAACAAAAAACATTACCATAATTACTGTAACAGTAATAATGAGAGCAATGCCATTGATACCAATAATAATATTAATTCCCAGGTCAACATAAAAAATGTAGAATTGTAAAATAATATAATCTGGCTTCACCAAGTGTTAACAGATTTCCTTAGCTTTTTGTTACAATGTACAGTAGTTTTGTAATAGAATAACTCTGAGAGAACCCAATTTAATAACAATAACACTTCACACTTAACTATCGTCAATAAGAAAGACAAAAAAGCTTGAGGAGTGGACATGCCAGTACCTGGAGACAAGAATAGAAGAGAAAGAACTGGGGGAAAAATGCAAAATATAAGACAAATAGAAATACAACTGTGGCAAAGGAAATCAAGGGCAGTATTACTAATAATAGGTAGCTTCAGTGCAATTCCAAAACATCTGAGCATCATTTGAACACTATCAGACTGACAAAATCACCATCAGTCAATTGCATAAGGCAGCTTTACTCAAACTGCTAACATTCTTTGACGATAATTCTAACAACAACATCCCCCTATCCCCAATTCTTAGGAAGGATTCACTAAGTGAATAAAAATGCCAAGGAGCAGTGGTGTGGCAATGTGAAAGTCAAGTGGATCACAGCCTGGTGTTCATCCTTCATTTTGTGGCCCACTATGGGAATAGAACAGCAATTGGTTGGTCCAGCTGTTTGCTGTGAGGTGACTGTGGCTATCATCCTGGCAGTAGACTTCTGGATGGCTGGAGGACTCAGGTGCTCATGTGGATGGTGGCACTGGAAGCAGCAGTGGGTGGTGGTGATGATGCAGGAGAACTGACTTGTGTTCTGTGGCTGCCACTTGGCCAGCCTCATAGTCCAGCAGTCATTTTAGTAGCTTCTTCTTCCCTCTTTGTGAGATTCAGGACTTGGATGACTGTTTTGATTTGATCATGGTGGCTGATGGTCTGAAGGAGGCTCTGGACTAGCAAGAGTATCATGAGTTTTGGACTATTTTGTGAAGTGGGGCCCACAAAATGAAATGTGTCAACATTTAGAAGTTCTACAGAATTCAATGAACTAATATTTCATGAATGAAAAAAATCATTGATATGTCAGCTTCTACGTGCCAAGCCACTTTTGGTATATTATCAAAGAAGAATATTCACAATGATCTGAAAAGGCTGTCAAAATACTTCTCTTTTTTCCAAGTAATATCTATGTAAAGCTAGACTGTATTCTTCAACTAAAGCAACATATTGCAATAGATCAAATGCAGAACCAGATATGAGAATTCAACCATCTTCTCTAAAGCAGATATTGAAGACATTTGCGAAAATTTAAAGCAATGTAGAGAAGGGACATAGTGCTTCAGTGGCTAAGACGCTGAGCTTGTTGATCGAAAGTTCAGCGATTCAGTGATTCAAATCCCTAGTGCTGCATAGTGGGGTAAGCTCCTGTTACTTGTCCCAGCTTCTGCCAACCTAGCAGTTCGAAAGCATGTAAAAAATGCAAGTAGAAAAATAGGGACCACCTTTGGTGGGAAGATAACAGCGTTCCATGCGTCTTTGGCATTTAGTCATACCAGCCACATGACCACAGAGACGTCTTAGGATAGCGCTGGCTCTTTGGCTTTGAAACAGAGATGAGCACTGCCCCCTAGAGTCGGGAACGACTAGCACATATGTGCGAGGGGAATCTTTACCTTTACCTTTAGAGATGGATTACCTGTTACAAATAAACAAGCCAATGTAATTGTTAAGGACTAAATGAAGAAACTCTTTGCTTTAAAAAAAATCATTCTTTTTGGATTTCCCACCCTAGTACTGAATGTAAGACAAAAAGAGAATGTTGAGTTGAGTGGCTTTAGATAAAGTAGAAAAATTTAAAAGTAGTGAAAAACTGGCAGAGACAGTTTTTCACTACTCAAACAGTGCTTTGGAATTACTTGCAATAGTTACTGAAAGCTATTAAAAATAAAATGTTTGAAACATGCTGCTGTTTAACAGTATCATTTGTGATCCATCAGACATCAATTTTGTGTTATATTTCACTATACTGTGTTATTTATATTTATGTCTCTCCCTGTTAGTCCTGAAACATTTTCCTAATCACCTCCTCAAATTTTGAAACAAATAGTGTCTATCCAGAGGGCAAGTGGCATCATATGCATCAAGACATTAGTGCACAAGTGATGTCATTTTTGAGATTTGCATCAGTTACATCCCCAATTATCCTACAATAAGATGCTTTCATTCTGGCTTGCTCTGGATCCCTATTGTGCCACCATTTTTCTATTCCCCATTAGGTTTTACTTTGTACTATGTCATAATATGGTTTGCTTTTTTAAAAAAATATTACGTTATATGACTCTAGCTATTGCAGATTGTAAATCATCATTTTATGACTTAGTACAATGTGTAAACTCATCCAGCTTTATATCATGTGTTTCCCCAGTAAATTATGGTTGTTAAACAAGCCACTGTTTAGCATTGTATTATCCTGGCCGGTGTGTCAGCCCTTCATCTGAAGGAGAATGGTTGATAAGTAACCTTAGAAATGATAATTTCATAGGCATTGAGTTGAAGCCAAGATGACATCCCACTTATATCATGACCTCATCATGCAAATTATGCAAATAATGTAATGAAATTAGCAACCTCGATTGCACAGTGGTTAGAGTGCAGTACTGCAGGCTACTTCTGCTGATCACCGGCTGCCAGCAGTTTGGCAGATCGAATCTCACCAGGCTCAAGGTTGACTCAGCCTTCCATCCTTCTAAAGTCGGTAAAATGAAGACCCAGATTGTTGGGGGCAATATGCTGACTCTGTAAACTGCTTAGAGAGTGCTGTAAAGAACTATGAAGCAGTATATAAGTCTAAGTGCTATTGCTATTGCTATTATCTTGCAAATAAAATTTGTGTCATTTGTCCTATGACATCATGATGTCGTTTCACCACCTGTGGACCTGTCATAAATAACTTATAAGACTACAAAGAGTTGCCTCTGCTTGTCTCTTGATCTGGACAAGATTTCTCAAATGTGAATAGGTGATAATCAACAACAATAGTGTCTTATTTAGAAACAGGAATAGGAGATGGTACATTCGGACAGAAAGAAGTTTCTTTTTCTGTCACGTGAACTTACTAAATGTCTGCCTCCCAGTAGGTGATTCATTCATTCAAGTTGAAGCAATTTGGACAATTTAAACCAAGTAGTGAGGTAGGCCTAATTAAGCTACCCAGACATAAACCCAGCCCTATTTAAACACTACAACCACTGTAACTAATGCATTTTTAAAGTGCCTTTCTTAGAAACAGCATTTAAAAAAGCTTTTATCAATAGACTACTCTTAAATCTAAATGTTAACTGTCTAGGCTTTTTCAGAAATTGCTAGAGAAGCTAAGAATAAATAACTTCTGTTAATCATATAGTTAGATACTCTAGCTGAGGAAAGGACAGTTGAATTGAATGAACACACACACATCCAGAGGTTGCCTTTTTTTTAGGTCACTAGAAGTAAAAAATTAACAAGTGTTGGAACAGAGACAGTCAGGATGTCTCAGAGAAAAATCTTATTTTGGCAGCCCACACAGCTGGATTTGCAAGGTACAAAGGAAATTATAGAAATGCCTGAGAAGGAAAGCAGAGCAAAAGAAAGGAAAGGAGAAGAAAGAGGTCAGTAATTTGGATCCATTATCCCCAACACTGTCTATTCTATCTGTCATCTGATATGTGCCTTTTTACAAAGGATTGTATTTGGGGAACTGTGAATCCTTTCCTGGCACGTGATCCAATCAAGGGTCCCTTAAAAAAATAAAATAAAAGCACACAGGTTTCCAGACTACTGTGGTCTTCCAACTACAACAACATACTGTACATATACCAGTGTATATATATATATATATATATATAATTTCTGTTTAAATTACAACTGTGGTAACTGGGCAGCATAGTGGCTTAGGACACAGCCTCCTTTGTGCGTGTTAAGCTGGCGTATGGATGAGAAAATGGCTGAGAGGAATTTTTCAGGAGACTGAGAAAAGAACTTTAAAGGAGATAGAGAAACAGATGAAAACGTGTTTGGGCAGACTCACAACGTGAGTAAAGAATGAAAGGATATTAGCAACATCCACTGCGACTTTCTTTCTACCATCTGATAGTTTTGTGGCACTAATTGAGGGGACACTGAGAATTGTACATTTGACTGCACAACTTTTTCTCTCAACTGTGTTGAGAGTCACATTGGCTTTGGATTGTACTCTGAGAGCCAGGCCTCCAAAACTAGTTAGTGCGTCTAGGACTATAAGTAAACTTGATTTCCTTTTATTTATACCTTATGCCTAATTAACCTTAAATAAAATTAGCATACAATTATTCTCTTGTAACATTGAATAATATGCTCCTCCTTATCCCATTAAACATGACAACATGGTAAACTAAATTTGAAAGTCCCTGAGGACTGACTCTAATGTCTGGGGGGTGGGGGGCGGATTTTGGCTGTCTGTCTCTACCTCACAGCCATCCAATGCCCAGCCAGATTTTAGTATTTAAATCATTTCCATTTCCATTAGTTCCTTATTATTATTATTTAATTCTTCATCTCTTTGCTTGTTAAATAAATCCTAATGTTTGTACTTCATATTGTCTTGCTTGCTTTCTCTCATCAGTTTTTAAAGGAGCTGGAGCAACATGTATTATTTGAGGGGGCACAAAAGTCCCTGTTATTGTGAAATTAAAGTCCCATTGTTCCTACCCATGCAATAGGTAGCTGGCAGGAAGACTTACATAATTATTTCTTATTTTTACCTCTGTGATTAATAAATTAATATGTACAAAGTTTATGCTAATCTGTATCCTCTTTGAGTTAATGCATGAGTGCCTATAATTTTATACAAATGGCTGTCCCCTGTCAAATAAGATTGCACATTTCCTATACAGTAAAAGAGCTGAGTATAACACACATTCTTTATCTATGGAACTGACTTTTACCACTGAAAATTAAAGTTTGCATATGACTATGGTCAAACAGCCAAACTCTTATATCCATCATGAAGTATTGGATTATGTTATATGCAGATACAATGGAAATATAAAACACATTGCTTTGGATCAACAGGGGAAAAAAGGGGACTTTGAGTCAGTCACCTCATTTGGATTTTAAATGTCATAACGATTTTTGATGCAACCCGTTGGCTAGAAGTGACATTTTAGCTGAGTCCTGTATTCCTGAGGTTATTTTAAAATTCTATTTAATTTTGTACTCCAATTAAATATTTTTAGTCCCATTAATGGGCTTACTACCAAAAGAGGAGCTAATTATGAAATTTGTTTCCATCCATTCAAAATGAGTTGCTGTTCAGTAATGTTCCCACACAAAAATGCTAACAATACTTTTTTTTTTTTTTTTAAAAAAAAGGGTGCAATTAAAAAGGGAAAAGTTAATTCAATATTGTACATGCGTTGATTCCTCTGCTGCTGGGCCATTTTAAAGGTACATTATTTAGCCAGGTTTCATTTCCTTTGGAATGCGATAACTGATGGCTTATTAACATTCCATAATGTGCAGTTTATTTATAGGAATGTAAATACAAAGTGTATATTAAGCACTTTGCTCTGCATCAGACCTTCTACTGCAGGGGTGTCAAACTTGTGGCCTACGGGCTGGATGCGTCATGCACTGGCTGCGCCCATGCCCGGTTTAGTGAAGGGGGGGAAAAGTCACGATATGTCACGTGACACTGCAGTGACGCCGCAAGTTTGATACTCCTGTTCTACTGGAAACAAAGGACTTCCACTTTACTTCTTCCCTGTTTGTCTGCACCTAAAACTATTCTTCATTCATAGGCATGAAGGATTTTAATAAGATTTCTTATTTTCCAGGAATAGATGATGTCTGATTGGGTTACCCTCTGCTATTCTGCCATTATTAATTGCCACTCCATAACAGAAGAAATATGTCAGCCTTAAATTGGCAAAACCAATCTGACTATTTTAACAAAAGGTACACAATTGTTGCAGGAATCCAGGAAATCATCCCTAATGGTACAATACGAAGTTTAAAGAAACCGTGTAACATTCTTTGTTCCTATCTAAATTTTTAGAGCCTTCCTTGCTATTTATAGTGAGAAACAAGTTAACCCAATAATGTCATCAAGTTATTTAATTGATCAATCAGAATTTATTTACAATGCAAAACCAAACACAATAAAATACTAAGATACAATACAATAACTATAAAAAGTATTTTAAAAATTGCAGCTAACAATAGTGTGAGGGAGGAGCCCAGCCATTATCTTTCTCCTGGTTGATCCCTTTCCAGAAACCTCTAAGAAAGCAACATCATTCCTTAATGATAGGTATAATTATTAGGAAATGTTAAGACATGGGGAAAAAATGGCTGAAACATGTTTTTTTGGGGAGGAAGGCAGGGATAAAATTCAGCAGGTTCTGACAGGTTCTAGAGAACCGGTAGTGGAAATTTTGAGTAGTTTAGAGAACTGTCAAATACCACCTCTGGCTGGCTTCAGAGTGGGGTGGGAATGGAGATTTTGCAGTATCCTTCCCTTGCCACACCCACCAAGCCACGCCCATCAAGCCATGCCACACCACACCCACCAAAACTACCACAGAACTGGTAGTAAAAAAAAAATTGAATTTCACCACTGGGGGGAGGTGAGGTATAGTATAGCAGATAGGATGAAATATACATTTGCCACAGATCTGCATCCAATATATACGTACAAGAAGTATAACTTTCCTGCAAGCTATAACTACTAAAATCACCTCTTTCACACTATTTATTAAAAGTACAGGAGTCCAGTTTATTTTTGTCTTCTAATGTCAACACAACATCTTGCATAAGTGTAATTTTAGGCACCAGATTTCACTGAAACTTTTCAATTTTAAAACCAGTATAATTGCCCTTTTTAACCTTTCAATAACAAAAAAAAATGTTCTAGTTCTGTATTGAAGTCTAATATATGCTAATAATCTACTACGTGGAGACAATTTGCAAGTTCATTTTTAAAATCGTGCCTTCCTTTGTGCAAGCTAATTTACCATTGCACACACATTACTGCAGTCAATTATAGTAGATTAGAATATAAAGCATAGAAAGTGACCTCGCATTTTTAAAACAAAAACAAGATGTGCCACACTATGACATATAATATTTATAATAAAGCATACTAAGATAATTATAGATAGGTGGAATGTTTATTGCTAACATTAAAAAGATCAGCTTACAAATATTATAAATCTGAAAACAACATATAATATTACCTGTATATTATGAAATCCCAAAGGGGGCATAAATCTCTACCAAAGATTGAGTGTCTTAATTGTGCTAAGCAATAGACAATGTGTAAATCAAGCAATGGCACAAATCTATGCGGCTGCTGGAAATGCCCAATTTTTAATCTAATAGGAGATGGGAAATATAGAATTCAAACTCTGGGCCTAAAAATTCCTTAGAAGGGGTGATAAACATCCCACATATATATTTATTAAATAGCACAGAAGAACATTTCTATCTGAATAGTATAATAGCATAAATGTTAGGTGCCCTGTTTTCCCCAAAATAAGACATCCCCTGATAATAAGCCCAATCGGGCTTTTGAGAGCATGGCAATAAGGCCAAGACCTTATTTCAGGGTTCAAAAAAAGGGTCTTATTTTTGGGGAAACATGGTAATATAAAAGCCAATTGCCATTTTGGTGTAATGGTTAAGGCAGCAGCCTAGAAGCCAGGAGAGTGGGAGTTCTAGTCTGGCCATAGGTACAAAGCAGTGGTGGGTTCCTCCCGGTGCGGCCCAGTAACGCCGAGCCGGTAGCGGTGACGATATGATGTCACTGAACCGTTTCTGCCCCCCAGCCCCCCCGCTCGCCTGCATTATTCTTACCTTTTATTTGGCCCCACCCCAATCTATTGCTGCGTCCTGAGTCCCAGCTGATCGGCTAGAAGGAAAAATACTGTTTAAACTCTTGCTGCGGGGCTTCAAAGGGCCGCCCTACAGCTGATCAGTGTTAAAAGGCAGTGTGGTGGTAGACCAGTGCCTCCAAAACCAAATGAGTAGACCGATGCCTGCAAAAACAAATGGGTAGACCGGTGCCTCCAAAAACAAATGAGTAGACCGCTACAGCTCTGCAAGCAGCTAAAAGCCTGGTAGACCACTACCTCTGCTAAATCCTAAAGAATTGTCACATGACCATCAAGCCACACCCACAAAATAAGCCACGCCCACAGAACCAGTAGTAAAATTTTTAGAACTCACCCCTAGTACAAAGCCAGCTGGGTGATCTTGCGCCGGTCACTCCCTCTGAACTATAGAAAATAAACCACTTCTGAAAGACCTTGCTAAGAAATGGAGAAGAACTAATCCAGGCAGTCACCAGGAAACCAGACTGATTCAAAGGTAACCCTCCCTCCCCCAGTGTAAAAATTAATGATGTTCCTGCATTGTGGTGCTGGAAAAGTAGATGACACAAACATACATTGTACAGGTAGTTTTTTTTACTTACAATCACAACTGAGCCCAAAATCTCTGTTGCTAAATGAGACAGTTATTCAATGAGTTTTGCCCCATTTTACGACCTGCCTTGCCACAGTTGTTAAATGAATCACTGCAGTTGTTGAGTCAGTAACATATTGTCTCTGGCTTCCCTGTTGATTTTTCTGGTCAGAAGGATTGCAAAAGGGGGAATCACATGACCGCAGGCAGGACACTGCAGCTGCCATAAATATGAACCAGTTTTCAAGCATGAATTTTGCTCATGTGACCCTGGGGATGCTGCAACAGTCCTAAGTGTGAAAAGTGTTATAAAGCCACTTTTTTTGTAACTTTGAAAACTGAACAAAAGGTGGTAAGTCAAGGACTAGCTAAATACTGTAAATACCACAGAAGAACATTTATTACCAGAATCCAAGGGACTAAAAATTAAACTCCTATTCAATTGCAAGTATGAGTCCTAACATGATGCACGGTTGTTCTTTTGACTTTTTCAAAACTCAACCTGGTAAAAAAATCCTGATAGAAGCCATTGAACTGAAGGGATATTTTTTTTTCCTCCTCTAGGACTATCTTCCATGTAGATTAAATTTGTCTTTTATAGTTAAAGAGGCTAAGACGGTTGGAAAACATATAAATTTTAGCAAAGGCTGAAGAAAAGGAACCAAACACATGTTTCTACTGGAAATGGTCCTAGGAATATCACATTCAGCACATTCATCACATCAGTAAGAATAGAATGCAAGAATTTGGAATACACCACTTCCATATTCTATAGGAGCATATTTGAACTCCACCAGTTCCACCAGAATATTTGGACTCCACCAGCACTTTTGCCTGATAAATCTTAAATTTCAAATTTAATTTCAATTTCAATTTCAATTTTCAAATCTTTATTGTCAGTGCACAACATATGTACAATGAGATTGGTTGAGCTCCCTCGGTTCACCCCTCCACCAACACAATACAACTCACAGTGAAGACAGAAAATCCCTAACCCAATAAATCATATTAACAAAACACCTGGTCCTATTGCACCAGTGTGAACATGTTACACGTTGTGTCGGCCCTGCAAGTCCATCATACTATGTAGTTATGGTGTTATTTTGCATTCAGGAGTCTGACAGCACATGGATAAAAACTGTTCTTCAGCCTGTTTGTGCTTAAATATGGCAGAGACATAGTAGTTCCCCCTGCTGTGGAAAAATGTTGCGATAGCACCCATTCTTTTCTAGACACAATAACACACGGGCTATTCAATGCTCCTTTTCCAAACAACGTTTGGAAGATTACCAAACATTCTAAGAACTTTAGTTATTCAATTGGATTCACATTTATAGGATCTCCTTTATATTTTTTGATTTCCCACTCCCCACAAAATCCTTATAAAAAAAATTAGTTTGCACTTAGATGTTCAACTTCTAAATAGATACTTAGCTCATGCTGTGATCTTTTTGTACTCACTGATGCGATGAAGAATATAGCTCTCATCATGAGTCCAGTAGAACATGAACCAGGTTCTGCTGACTAGCACAAGGCAATAGTGATCTGGATCAATAAGCTACTTCTTTAAAGAGTTGAAGTTATAAATGAAAAATAAAGTTACTAGAGAATAACTGAAAAACAGAGTTGGGAGGGACTCATTGGAGATCTTCTAGTGTAACCCTCTGCTCAAGCAGGAAACTATATCATTTCAGACAAATGGTTGTCCAATTTCTTACTAAAAACCTCCAGTAAGAGCATCCACAACTTCTGGAAGCATGTCATTTCACTGATTAATTGTTCTGACTGTCAGGAGATTTGTCCTTAGTTCTAGGTTGCTTCTCTCCTTGATTAGTTTCCATCGATCGCTTTTTGTCCTGCCTTCAGGTGCTTTGGAGAATAGATTGACTCCTTCTTCTTTGTGGCAGATGCTCCTTCGTTATCCATTTCTATATGGGGGTGAATCTGAAAGATGCTCTGACAATGGGAGTGACTCTTAAATAAATGGTTTCATGGAACCAATGAATCACCAATAATATGGGACGGGTCAATGGAAGCTAATTCAAGTTTCTTCCAAAATCTGAGGATCATAATGAAAGCTACTTTGAAATTAACAAATACTGCAAAGAGAATCCTAATACTATCCTTATTAAAAGAAAGATCTCTTTTAATAAGATGATGCCTAGCTGACAACCCGAAGTTGCTCAATCTGTCCCTCTCCCCAACTGTTTGTTCACTTGTTGAAATACATTCATTATCTATTCGATGTAGAAATGTGCAATATGAATGTACAATTATGCTATAATTAGTTTTGGGTCTGTATTATGCTGGTTCATCTCATCTCTCCTTTGTGTAAAATTGAATCATTAGTGCCTTTTATTGACTGATATAGGTCAGAAATGCTGCCAGGGCAGATGCATGCCAATTCATATGGCCTACTTACAGTTTGTGGGTTGGATGAAAGACAATATTTCAAAATCTATTAAAGCAATGGTACCTAGATGCCAATCAAGAAGCTCACCTGAACCAACCCCAGCATGAGATGTGCAGTCCGAATCCTCCACATAAATAGACCAGAAATGTATCTCCCACTTATATTAAAGTGTATTAAAGCTTGGCATTAGTCAAAAGCCTGAGCAAAAATCTGTCATTATTGTGGAATGGAGTCGGAGAAGATCTAAATTTCTGAAATTTCCTTTTCCAGTCCTCAAGGATGTAATTTTAATAACTACACAAATATAACCCTAATAATCATGGGATATGAGTACTACCAAAACAAATCTTGAACTCATTCTACATGCTACCTGAGCACGTAGTAGACAAGCTTGACATTTCACAACTGCCTGAGTGGGATAAATAGAAAGGTTATATGATGTACATATTGCTACAATTGTCTATCATTACTTTGCCCGCTCACTTGATGCCTGCCTAATTAGCAGTGTGTGCAGGAGGTCACTGCTTTCATCAGCATGACAAATGGAATGCCAGGCCAAGCTATGCCACTTTTGTAGGCATGACTTAGTTTGATTTCCTTGAATATAGAATAGAAACTTCTATGGGGGAATTTCTGTTGCTAAAAAGACTGGCCATTGTACAAGATAGGCAATGATGTTTGTTCCTTTTTCTTGGGATTTCTGTGTTGGTAGGAAAGAAGAGAATTCTGACCATGCCTAATCTGCTTTCAGAGAACAGGGATAAAAAACGGTGGTATATGGAAGTTTCCAGGATATCAGCATTAGTATACTCATCCGTTATTCGATGCCCCCTGTCTCTCTCAATGGTTCTGTCCCAGACAAATTTCTAGAACCACAGCAAGGGTTTCTAGACCCAAATATTAAGAACGAAACAACTGCATTTAGTTTGTTGAAGAAAAATACTTGGGAGAAATCCTGGAATAGTATTTTTTAAAATCAAAAGTCATGAGTTTGGGTCCCATATTAGTCGTAAATTCTTCAGTTGAATGTCTGGTCTTATCATGTCTCAATTCACCTATGCAGTGCTTAGGTTGACTCAGCCTTCCATCCTTCCCAGGTCGGTAAAATGAGGGCCCAGATTGTTGGGAGCAATATGTTGACTCTGTCAACCACTTAGCATGGGCTGTAAAGCACTGTAAAGTGATATATAAATCTAAGTGCTTTTGTTTTGCTATTAGTCTGTTGTTGTTGAATCCCAGGATTCTAATAACATAAAATTAGATTTGAAAAGAAGAAAATCTACACCACATTGATTTTCTAATGCTGGAATTACAAAAAATATATTTATTGAGAATATTGAGTTGTGGAAGAACTCTTAAATAATTCAAAACATATTTCATTCCTTTTTTCCACTGAAAATTGTCATAACTCCATATAGTAGATTTGCAAGATAAGAACTGGAATCAAAATATAAGGCCATCTAAAGCCATATGTTAAATTTAAGGCTAAAATAACCCACCAATTCCTTGCATACTCAGACTCTATCCTATATCATTTCAGCATTGCAATACACAACCTGTGGCACCTCAGGCATCGATGGTGTCAAGAATGCAATTTTTAACTAAATGCCTACAACTAATTGTTCTGGTATAGTCAATAAGTCACAAGATTTAACAATAGCTTTAGTGATATGATGTTCTTTTGCAAGAGGCTAATCAAGTAGGCATTGTTATTTAGTTATTTATTTATAGTTATTAATTTTTTTTAATGTACCCCATCTCACTGATACAGTGACTCCAGGCAGTTTACAATATAATAAAGAAGTTAAAGAGTAGTACATGAAAATGAAAATTTGAAGAATTAAATCAAAAAGCTAATACCCAAGATGATATGCAGCCTATGGATGAGGATCTTCTGTATCTGGTCAGACACCCCAATGTAGCAGTTTTCCATCAGGGTCAAGCTGTTTCCAGACACTTGTGGAAGGCCAGGATTATGAGGGCAGATCTCACCACCAATGGGAGAATATTCCAGAGTGTGGGGGTGGAGGCCACAGCAGAAAAGGCTTTGCTCCTAAACCCCAACAGCAGAAATTCTTTGGCAGATGGGATCCAAAATAAGGCTTTTGTGCTGGAACCAGTGGGGAAGGTTAGTCCCATCGGAGTAAGACAGCTCCTCAAATATCTCCCCCAATAAGCTATTAATAATAGTTTATTGACACATGGAAATTTATCCCCACATTCTCTGACCTGAATTTGTTTTTTTAAAAACAAGAGGAACTGAAGGATTCAGGGCTTCTGTTTCCCCGTGCTTCCTTTCTTTTTGTTTCTTTTCTATCTCTCCCCCCCCCCCCCCATTGGTCATGACAATAATGATGAGGAAAGGTGAATCAATCAACCAATTATTTTTTTCAGGGCAAGCAAAAATGAAGGATGAGGTGATTCATCAAAGCTGCATCAAAGGCATAGACAAGGATATCATTATGTTGAAAGGAGTGAGCATGGAGGACTGACCAGCTTCTGGAATTTTCTCTGAAATACTGTAGCCAGGTTTTCTTTACTCAGATTATAGCCTATTGAGAAATACTTACTTTTAGGTAGACTGTATTTGCTTTCCGCGCAGCACAGTGCACTATCTTGTCAGAAGCACCCCACAAAACATAAAGAGAGTGACAACAATTTATCTCTGCCAAGGGTTCTATGGGGAGAGTCATTTTCTACACTAGTTGTGGCATAGGTGCTTGTAATGAGAAGAAGCTATTAATTAAAAGAGATTTAGAGAAGAATACAAGAAGCTCTTCATATTTTATTCTGTAAATATTGTACAGAATTGGTGAGATTCTGGAGATGTGCATATAGAACAGACCCCACCCCCCCAATGCATCTTTGCTCTGAGATCTTAATGATTTTGCCGGGGGGGTGGTGGTGGTGGTGGTGGTGTTGGTTTGGTTCATCCAGCTCCTTTTAAATAGACAGAGAAGTCTTTGCTCCTAGCAGCTAAGCCTACCTTTAGCACAAAGATGGCCTAAAGATACATGTTCCACATCTAATTATAACTTGTGTGATGCAAATTATCATGGAGTATGCAGTTTGATTGCCATGATATGAGCATAGGAGATCTCTTGAAGTATGTCATAGCAATAGAAATTGCACAACTGTGCCCTGAGGTGTTGGGGGAGAGCCCTGTGATTTTGCTGATTTAAGGACCACTTGCTCCATTCAAATTAATTTTGCTCTCGTCATTCAAAGTAAGATCATCTGCTTGCCTCAGCATGACCGAAAGGTGCACAATCAGGGTTAACATAAAACTGAACTTAACTCCAAACCACATAGTTGGAAGTCTTCCCAGCCAACTCACCATGACAGCAAGGAGTTATACGAGACAGATTTTTTAAAAATAAAACAATAACAGCATGGATCTCTCGGAGAAAGGCGACCCTAAGAAGATTTTGTTCCTTTCTGTTTCTGCAGGATCTGATCCTCCAAAAAGCGTTAGCCCTCCTGAGAAAATATCTCCGGTATGTATCTGGAGGGCTTTGTTTTCATTATTTCTTTTAACTTCAATAAAGCTTCTGTTATTTTTGTCACTGCTGTGTCCTGGCTTCAGAATTACCTAGAATTGATATTAGCTTTAAAAATTTGGAATGAAATGTTTCCTTGATTAATCTATTAAAAAGAAAGCTTTTTGTTTAAAAAAAAAAAGTGAAGGTGGGGAAATAGAACTGGTGGCTTCCTTGGAATAATCGCTCTATTGCCAAAAAATTGCACTATAGGAATTTGCATTCTAGACATTTTCAGATGGGAAATACATTCCAAGAATGTTCATTTTTTTGAAGTATGAAAGAGCTCTAGAGGGGAAGTTGATGAGATCCTAATTCATTATGTTCCAACAGTGGAAATTCCAACCCCAAACAGCTGCACCACAGTGGCATTTTAAGTTAGTGCTACGTTCATATTTTTGCTGCTGTCGTTAATGGTGTTTGTTTTTTGAGGTTGAATTTTCAGACCTTTCTAAATCCTGATTATGAAAAATGAATGGCTTTATCCTTAAGGTATATTTGTATTAGTCTTGATTCAGTAATTTGATATTGTGCCTTCAGATAGTGAAAGGACAATTTATGGAGGCTTCTTTTAACCTGCACCCCAATACCTTTGGAGGATATGAAGCTGGAGAAGACTAATTTATAAATAGTTGCAAGAAGGAGAAAAGGAACAGAGTTACAGTTATGGAATGATGATTCCCCAGTAAAATAAATAACTATGTAAAGGAGATTTCCTTCTCAAACAATAGAGACAGGAATAGCTATAACCTTTAAAGAAACAGATAAAATAAATGTTAAATAGATTTGTAAAAAGCAAAAAGGTTGAGAATAGATAGGGCATTTTTTCAGATAGAGAAAAGGAATAAGCTAGCTGATTTCAGTCTTAATTAAAACGGGATGCAGTTCTCAGTGAAGGTTTATAGCCTGAAGTAGTATAGCAGGGAACCATTCTGCTTCTCAATTAAAAACATTAATAATATTTAAAAACTGTAATATTTTAAAGAGGAAAAAAACTGGTAGGCAAAGAAGCATTCTCATGCCAAGGAGTTTTTAATTGTTCTGGGAAAATGCAAATAACTCCTAAATGTGTGCTTCCCAGAAGAAATTGAGTGCTGCCTGGTCTTGTGTACTAAATGAGTAGCTTTACCTATTCATTGCACGTACAAATGAATATTTTGAAAAGCCCTTTAATTTAAAACTTGATCAGATCAAAGCTTTTTCATTCCACATAGTTTGTTAGTTGCACATTTATGGATTAATGGAGGAAAGCATTAAATCAGCCATTGGTGTGAATATATGGATCAATGCTGGAATTATCTCAAAGAATAGATAATCAAGTGTTTGTCCTGCTTTTCCTAAGACCAATATCCATGGTTTGTTGAAAGAGGCCATAAACTAAGAATAACTGCATTACGAGAAAAATATTTAACTGCTATTTTTCTGTCATTCAAGTTTTCCCCTCTAATTGTCTTTATGAATGAGACTGCAACTTTAAGCACATCCATACATGCATGTAAGAACATTTGTGAATAAAGTCCAATATATATAATGGTTGAATGGCACGTGAGATTTCTTATCAATTTTGGGCAGTTATGAAATGCTTCAAAACAAAAAAAAAATGTACTGCAATATTTACTTCAATGTTATATTTGAAACTTATGCCAAGTAGGATTATTCTATAAAATAGATATGCCAGAGGAACTAGTGGAACTATAAAATGGGCAAGCAAGCCAAAAAGCTGTAATCTTCCAGGGTTGCAAGCAAAATCAGAGAAAAATTCCATACCAGAATCATAAGAGTGCCTTTTGCAAATTAATAAAGCAAGAGTAATTTTGAACCAAGAATATAACAGTGTTCTAGAGGATTTTTTCTCTCTCAGTTATTAGAAGTGTGTCTTCTCAGTCCTGTATTTAATCTGTAACCATAATCGGAGCGAAGTGAAAGCAGTGCCTGAAAAGGGAGTTAAAAATGGAAAAAGTGGCCAAAGGATATATAAATGCACCAGTGGTGGAATTCAAATTTTTTTACTACTGGTTCTGGGCGTGTGGCTTGGGAGGCGTGGTGTGGCTTGGCGGGGCATGGCAGGGGAAGGATACTGCAAAATCTCCATACCCATCCCACTCCAGGGGAAGGATATTGCAAAATCCCCATTCCCTCCCCACTCCTGGGGGAAGGATATTTGCAAAATCTCCATTCCCACTCCATTCTGGGGCCAGCCAGAGGTGGTATTTGAGGTTCTCCGAACTACTCAAAATTTCCATTACCAGAACCTGTCAGAACCTGCTGAATAGCACCCCTGAAAAGCACCCTTCCTACAGCTTCTTTACCAACCCATTATTTTTCTTTACACGAAGAACTTGTAATTGGACTTTGAAACATAATTGCTTTATGGAGCTGTATCCTCATCTGAGGTATGAATGCTCTGCTTGATTAGGAGAAATCCATTCAGCTTGTCAGGCCAATTTTTATTTTCAGTTCTATTTTTCATGCTCTCTAAATCCCACTGTCATCCTGAACCTCATGCTTCATGCATTACTGTATTGTTAATACATTTTGTAAGCTAAAGCTAAAATGGATGAACATGTCCAAAAAGGAGTATATATGTAAAACAGAAATTGAATAAAAGATACAAAAATTGGAAATAAATATTAAACAAATTAAGCTTTTCCATTGTGCTTGAGGAGCATCTGCATATTTGGGGAAGGGTTTTGAGGAACTAAAGGTATTATTCTTCATATGATGTTAGCGATAATTCAGAACTTGGCTATAAAAGATGCTCTTGACTATCAAATAGAATAATACTTTGTCTACATCTGACTTGCCAGAACAGTATGACAGCATTGGGACCATTAATAACCGAAAGGCAGACCATGTAGAAAAGATAACACAATAACACATGTGTGACTATCTCAGTTACCCAGTTGCCAGTCTTGACCTGGGATGTTTTTATATCTCCCTTCTAATTTTATTGAAGGCAAGGTATTGAAACCCATAGAGAAACTTCTCCAGTGACTATAAAAGGTGTATTGTCTTCTTATGTGTTAATGTACTGTATGTAAGCAAAGCTATAAGGATTTTCAGGTTGAAACAATAATATTATCCAGTCAATTTTTTAAAAGATGTAATGAGCCCAAATAGGATGTCAAATGGGAGTTAGGGTTCAGCAGCTGACTGTGATCTGAAACAATCTTGACACTGGATTCATCCAGTTTTGATAGTATAATATAGTATGCAACCTATAATACAAATAGTCTTTATAGATGCTGTAATGAATGTGTGTAGAAGAGAATAACTTTCGTAGCAGCAAATTCCAGCCTTTGAATCTTCATCATTTAACTTGTACGCAACTGATATGGAAAATAGGAGTGGGTAGGAAATATCTTTCATTTCCATTTCACTGCAAACTTACGCAATTCACATCTCCCAAATTAACCTATGAAGCAAAACTCAATTATATTTTGATAGGATATGCAATACAGTACTCCAGCCATAAAACCTGAAAAAAAATGTGCATACTCTACTGAACAGAATATATGATAGTACACTATCTGGTTTAAAATTATTTCCTCAAATATTTATATTGGAAAAAGTTTGTATACAAATGGCATGTATGAGAAATGAATAATACACATGCCCGTGTGTGTGTGTGTGTCTGTCTGTCTGTCTGTGTCTGTGTATACATTAATATGTTTGTAAACTAGTGAGGAAATGGGGTAAAAAGAACCTAAGATGAGAAATGAAACAAACAAACAAACTTGAAATGGACAGGTTCATCAATCCTGAATGGAGAGCTTGTATCGATCTCTGTAGTAGCCCTTTCATATATGCCCAAGATCTCTAATCCTCCCCTCACTTGCCAACCAGGTTTCCTGGATGCACAGAAAGATTGGCATGTGCATTGTATATTTTGGCATCCTCTATGTACAATCAAATCCATGTAGGTTGAAACAGAGCTTTGATGCCATAAGTCACCTTCCTCAACTGCCCCATTTCCCTGTTCCTTCAGAGAATTGTCCTTGAGTTACCCTAACAGGCCTATCATTTTTCTTCAGGGACTTTTTATTGACATTAAAGCCCGAACTTTGAGAAATCACAATTTGTAAATGTGTATCTGACTCCCATTTAAATAACCCGTTCCTGGCAGACTCATCTCTTATTGACACCGGAAGACTGAGGATTTCTCACTGTCAAATGGGTTTTTCTCTCTGTTTGTAGATTCTATTGCTCCTGCATGTCATGGGGTGGCGCTGCAAAAATGTTGTGGAAGTGGACTAGGGAAAGTGTCAGCCTGCTTTGTTTTCTTACAGTGCAGTGAAGCCTCACAAATTTGAGGACAAAAATGAAGGCTGGACTGTGAAAACAATAATATGGCCATTATGTACTTAAGCATGTGGTTAGCCTTTGGTATTTGATGCTCGGATCCTCCTGACACTGAAATTGTTAGATTCCTGTTTCCCATATTTTCTCTGCTGACACAATTACTCTGCACATGCTGGAGGAGGAAAAATAACATCTCTGAGGGGATTTGTTTCTTGATTACACCAAGAACCCAGATTAGTCACAGAAATTTTATAGAAACCTGTGGTCATTCACTAAGCTCATCCAAGTCACAAAAAAAAAAAACTTTTTGTTCTTTATCTTTGGATGAGAAAACAATTATGTTTTGCCTTTATATATTTGTTTTTTATGTTTGCTTTTAAAATTCTATTTGATACTATTTGTATACGGATATGTGTGTTTATATGAATATGCCTACATACCAGGAGTGAAATTCAAAATTTTTCCCTACCGGTTCTGTGGGGCCTGGCTTGGTGGGTGTGACTAGGTGGTCATGTGAATGGGTGGATGGGCGTGGCCAACTCAATGTCGCTTCCACCCAGTCACATGACCCCCCCCCCGGCCACACCTGCCCAGGTTTTGTGGCTCCCAGTGTTTTCTGTGGGAAATGGGTCATGTGGCTGGGTGGGTGTGGCCAACTTGATTGGTCTCATCCTTAGGAAATTTCTCCTTAGTCCAATTCAGAATAAATAGCATAATAAAATAACACTGTTCCAATATTTAGAATAGAATAGAATAACAGAGTTGGAAAGGACCCTGGAGGTCTTCTAGTCCAACCCCCTGCTTAGGCAGGAAACCCTACACCATTTCAGACAAATGATTATCCAATCTCTTCTTAAAAACTTCCAGTGTTGGAGCATTTACAACGTCTGGAGGCCAGCTGTTCCACTGATTAATTGTTCTGTCAGGAAATTTGAGTGGCTCCTACAAAAATGAGGGAGTCAATCTATTTTCCAAAGCACCAAAATGCACAACAAGAAACAATGGATGGAAACTAACCAAAGAGAGAAGCAACCTAGGACTAAGGACAAATTTCCTAAGGGTGAGGCCAATCAACCAATGGAATAGCTTGCCTTCAGAAGTTGTGGTGCTCCATTACTAGAGGCTTTCAAAAAGAGTGAGGGAAATACACCCCAAAAAGACAATGACAGGAACCACTAAAACAACGCAGAAAACTTAAACAGCCATTCCCCTTTTTTTTAAAAAGTCAACCCCAAAGCAAACAGCAGCTGAGAGGGAAACTAAGAGCAGCTGCTCAGGCTTATTGAACGCTTGGGTGTGCTGCCAAAAGCCATTAACCCTTCCAACTCTATTAGTCTATGTTCTCTATGTTCTAAACTGGGTACTTCACAGCAGAAGCAATACAGCTGGCTGGACCATACATGCATTAAATTCACAGCCTGTATGATCAAGCTGCATCATTGTCCCCTCCTGTATCTTTTCCCCCAGGAAGAAATGAGAAGTAGCCAACATGCAGCAGCTAGAAAAGGTCTTGGGAAACTCCAGGGAGTATCAGCTGATCACAGAAGTGTTACTTAATACCCTTGAAAATGTTTGTAATCTTGTCCTTCTTCCTGAAGGGAAGAAGTTAATTCCATCCCTAGATGAGTGATTGATGGGTTGCCCTGCCCTAATCCTGTCAGTTTCTGTTATTGATTGTTTATTGATTTGATTCAGCATGTGTCGGCTGCATTCCAGCTGCAACTGTTAAGTGGAGCTATTAACTGAAAGAGAGAGAGAGAGAGAGAGAGAGAGAGAGAGAGAGAGAGAGAGAGGGAGAGAGAGAGAGACCTCTCTTGCACTTTATTTTTAATCGGTTCTCCGAACTGCCTAAGTAATTTACTAACAGTTTGGGCAAACCAGTGAGAACCAGCTGAATTTCACCTGTGCTACATACACACGCAAACAAACAAACATATGTAATATTTATATAATATTTTCAATCTTCTATTTGACAGTGACTTAATGTGTTGAACTTCACTCTTTGAAGCATGAGTTTACTGACATTTTAAGTGTTTTCTTGAACTGTTTCTTCACAGACATACCTGTCTTTTTCATTTTGTTGTACAAATAGATGTTTTGGTTTCAAAACCTGCTTTTTGTGAGCACCGTTGTATCAACTGTGCAAATGATGAAATGACATGTATATAGTACATAACCCAACCTCTTTCTGCTTGGCTTCTTTAGGGAATATGTGGCACCCACTATCCTCTCAGCATTGCTTTTATTGTAGTGAATGAATTTTGTGAGCGCTTCTCCTACTATGGAATGAAAGGTAGGTTTTTACAGCCTTTGCCCAGGAAAACTCAGATGCTTTTTCCATTTATTTAGATGGAAGAAAGGCAGGGAGACATTAATGGCTTGAATTGGGGGGGGGGGGAAGTGTTTTGCTTGATTTCTCACCCAAGATCTCAATCAGATTTATAAATCTTAATGGTCTGTGCTAAATGTAAATGCTAATGTGATAGACAGAAGGATCATAAATATAGAAGGTTGGCGGTAAAATAAAGGTTGTTTTAAAGAATGTTCTGCAGAAGATGGGAACAGAACTGAAGTCTGAGGAAGAAACTTGGCCTAGAAAGACTTTCTCAACCATGACCTTTTCGAGATGTAGGATATTCAGTTCCCAGAAGTCTTCAGCCATCATATTATTGCTCGGAATTCTGGGCATGAAAATCCACTTATCTAGTGCTACCAGATCTAGATTGCAAAAATGCAGATGACTACCAGATGGTTAAAAGGCATTAGAATTTTCTATATCTGTTTGCTTTCATCTGTGGTTGTCCAGAGAGTCCAAACCGGCTGACCCATCACACATCTGGAAGGATGCCTGGACTGAGAAAGCTATCTTAATAACTAATTCTTCCAACTTTTCTCCTGTGGCAGGCCCTATGATTATATCTGGGATGATGGTCAACATTCAGAAAGGCCACTTTGTTCATCACTCTATTTTTCTGCCACTGATAAACTTTGCTTCTTCTGTTACTGTTAAAGGCACAAAGCTATTATCGAGTGGCAACAGATAGAGAATCATAGACATAACCCTGGAGAAAAACTGTGTCAGTTAGCAAAACATGTTTTAAGTGCAGAAAAGAAATAAAATGTCAGAAGCAAACTTGAATGGAGTCTGATTTAAAGAGCCTTGGTAATACAGTGGTCTAAGGCACCCTGTTATTAAGCTGGTTATTAAGACCAGCTGCCTGCTATTACTGCAGGTTCGAATCTCGCCAAGGCTCAAGGTTGACTCAGCCTTCCATCCTTTCTAAGGTAGGTAAATTGAGGACCCAGTTGTGGGGGCAATAAGCTGACTTTGTATAAATATACAAAAGGATGAAGGCTATTGCTTAGCACGTTGTAAGCCGCCCTGAGTCTCCGGAGAAGGGCGGCATATAAATCAAATTTAAAAAAAAAACTCTTTTTGATGTAAGACTGATGTCAGATTTTCAAAATTCTGCTACTATACCAATAAAGTAGAGTTCTACTGTTTCTTGTAGAATCTGTTTGCTGATGTTGTATACCTGAAAGGGTTGACACAATACTACCAACAACCTACTACAGTATTATAAACTGGACCTAAATACTATCATACATTTTGGAGGCCTGGATGGACATAGAAGGGAGAAATCCACGCTCAGAAATATGCCTACCTGTGTTTTATATGTGGTATCAGTTAAGAGCCCAGGGCAGAGATGGTGGGGAAGCTATGGTCATCTAGGATACTCTGATGACATTCAGAAGCACTGTGTCACAGAAAACGTGATGTGAGACCTTGTTTATAAACTTGGGTTCTCAGGAACGCTTGGGACTCTCACTACTGTATGTTTTCTTGTTAAATTGCAATATACCTGCCTGAACTCCTTGAATGTGACCAGATAGGCAGTGGAGTTCCCCGGCTTAAAATTGTAGGGGATTCCTCCCAGATTTGCAGCACCTATTTGAGGAACAGGTAGTATTTATTTTATTTTTATTTATTTTATTGAATTTGTATACCGCCCTACTCCCGAAGGACTCAGGGTGGTGAACAGCCATGGAATAAAACATATAAATACAAAATTTAAAATAGATTAAAACAAATTAAATAATTTGGCTGAACAAATTTAAAACCCCAAAAGTTTTAAAACCAGATTTAAAATTTCCATATAAAAAGGGGAAAGACTTAGGTCAGGCCGGCTTGATGAAATAGGAAGGTCTTGAGCGCGTGATGGAAGGTACGCAGGTAGTAGAGTGTTTTTGTACAACTTTGTCTTGTGTGCAGTTGTTTCTTGGACCAAGATGTACTGTTCATGGTCACTCATAGTTGAATTGCCTGTCAAGAAGACTACTGCAATGTGTTCTGTGTGGGGGCTCTCCTTGAAGAACATACAGAAGCTACAACTGGTCCAGAATGCATTGGCATCAGGATGTCCCTGTTGCATCTCTGTTCCATGAGATGTACTGACTTCCAGGGTGGTTTCAAGTGCAAAGTAAGGTGGTAGTTGTCACCTATCATGCCTTTCATGTCACAGGGCCAGGTTTTGTTTGTTCTACTAAATCATAGAGGTTTGCTTTGAGTTCCAGACAAAGAACGTCATCTAGCAGGATTCAGAAAATAGACCATTTCTGCCACAATGTGGCAAAAATTTAAAATCCCATACCCTTTAAATTGACCCTGATCTTACCAACTTTTCAGAAAGTTCTAAATATTTGGAGGTGTTTCTGGCTTGGAGGTCAAGCAGTTGTGCAAAGCCAATGAGATTGTTGATTGACCATTGTCCTTAGTTGCCATTGTAGGCCTTTTATACTATTATTCCAGTAGTGGGTTCCAACTGGTGTTACCACCGGTTCTCTTTGTGCACGCACTTTGCGTATGATTGCCTCATGCATGGTCACTTCCCTTGCATGTGCGCTGAACTTGCACTCCGCACAAGCGCATTAGATTTCTGCCCAGCTGAGGGACAGCAATCCACTCTGCCGTGCCTATCAGTTGGGCTAAAAAACGACAAATAAAGGTAGGTATAATGTGGGGGCGGGCGGGAAGGCCCAGCTCACAGTCATAGAGAACCGGTTCACTGACGCCACATCATCACCACTACTAGCTCGTCCGAACCGGACCGAACCGGGAGCAACCCACCACTGTGTTATTCATTTATGTTTACTTTGGGTTATGCTTTTATGTATTGTTAGCCTCCCAGAGTCATTTCAACAAGATGCTCAACTATATAAAATATTTGAATAAATATTTGCGATATCCATTATCCTGTATTTTTCTTGTTGTGTTTCTTCCTGCAGCTGTCCTGACTTTGTATTTTCTCTACTTTCTGCATTGGGATGAAACAACTTCCACATCTGTATACCATGCTTTCTCAAGTTTATGTTACTTCACACCAGTCATTGGTGCCTTCATTGCTGACTCCTGGCTGGGAAAATACAAGTAAGAATGAAATATGTTGTCTATGCGTATAGACTTCCCCTTTCTTGTAGGCTATCCCATTTGTATTGTCAGGAACAATTCAGAGGAATACGGGATCCATCATCAGGGAAGAGAAACTGCCAGTCTGAAGAGGAACTGTTACCTCACCCTTCTGGTCAGCAATAGCTCTTTTCCCGAACACTTAGAAGAGAGAAAGAAGGGTTGTAATTTTGGTTGATATCCCAGCAGCAGAAAAATGCTTGTCTCTTCCCTATCAGGAACCACAGACAGGTTTTTGGCTTTCTGATTATAAATGCACCTGCCTTTGGCTGATAATGTTTACCCACTTTTTTTATCTTTTTTCCTCTGCAGAACAATCATTTATCTCTCCATTGTTTATGTTATTGGGCACGTGATCAAATCAGTTGGGGCGATACCAAGTGTGGGAAACCAGATTGCTCATGTGTAAGTAATGAGGAAATGGGCCTGCTGTGTTTTGATAATGTTACTATTAATTAACTTGTATTAATGAGCGGCACATTCAAATGTACCTTGTTGTGAGCATTATGTGGCTCTGTAAGACCCTTTTGTTATCTGGGCATAATGAGTTTTATCCCTGTTAGGTCTGGCTATCATAGCCTTAACAGCTGCCGGTGCCTACCTTTTGAAAATCTGACAGTCTTGATTTTTAGGGTGCAAAGATTTGTTCCAGACTTGACTTCATGTGTTTCAGTGGTGAGAGCACTGCTTGGAATTCACCACTCAGCTGCTGATTAGTCTCTATCTATGACTGAGGGGCCCTTGGCCATCACCATTCAGCATGATAAGGGGAATTTTGTTTACTATTACAGAGCAAACACATACAAATATAAAGTGAACCACAGTGTTTTCAAGTGTGTTCATTTATCTGAAATGAAGAGTCTATGCAGTCACCTTAGAATCCTATAAATCCAACTTCATAATGTTGCTGCAAAACTATTTATTTTATTTATTTAATTTAATTTTATTGATTGATTTTATTGATTGATTTTATTCATTTAGTTTGTCAAGCATGTATGAGACAACAAGAATAAGTATAAACATAACATATAAAATATAGGTATAAGTATAAACATAAGAAATGAGTACAAATAAATGGGAACAGTAGGACAGGGACGGTAGGCACGCTGGTGCGCTTATGCACACCGCCTCTTAGGAATGGGGTGAGGTCCACAGTAGACAGTTTAAGGTTAAAGGTTTGGGGGTTTGAGGATGAAACAGCAGTCAGGTCGTGCATTCCAGGCATTGACCACTCTGTTGCTGAAGTCGTATTTTCTGCAATCGAGTTTGGAGCGGTTTACTTTGAGTTTTTATCTATTGTTTGACTGTGTATTATTGTAGTTGAAGCTGAAGGAGTCATTGACAGGTAGGACATTGTAGCAGACAATTTTGTATACTAAGCTTAGGTCAGATCGTAGGCGCATGGTTCTAAGTTGTCCAGGCTCAAAACGTCAAGCCTGGTGGCATAAGGTATTCTATTGCAAGTAGAAGAGTGGAGTACTCTTCTCATGAAATACCTCTGGACTCGCTCAATTGTATTAATGTCCGATATACAGTGTGGATTCCAGGCAGACGAGCTGTATTCGAGAATTGGTCTGGCAAAGGTTTTGTATGCCTTGGTATGCAGTACAATGTTACCAGAGAATAAACTTTGCAAAATTAGGTTAACAACTCTTAATGCCTTTTTGGCAATGCTGTTACAGTGAGCTCTAGGGCTTAGATCTTTTGAAATGACAGAGTGAGGGTCATCTACAAGGTTGTATCTGCCCAGCTTGTATTTAGTGTTCTGATTTTTGTTGCCAATGTGTAAGACAGAGCATTTGTTGGTTGAGATTTGAAGTTGCCAATTGTTCGACCATTCTGACACATAGTCAAGGTTGCTTTGTAGGGCAGCAGTATTGTTGGTGGTGTTAAATAGTTTTACGTAATCAGCGAAAAGGACGCAGTTGCTTATAATATGATCGCAAAGATCATTTATGTAAATTAGAAAGAGAGTGGGTCCTAGAATGCTGCTTTGGGGGACACCACTGTTAATTTGTGTCTATATTTTTCTTGACTGTACACCGCCTTGAGTCCTACGGGAGAAAGGCGGTATAGAAATATAAATAAATAAATAAATAAATAAACTGATGCAGGGTTTGATAGGGCACTCCTTATTTTGACTACTTGTTACCTGTTTGACAGGAATGCAGCTATCCATTTGTGCAGAAATGCCGTAAGAGCGTAGTTTTAACAGTAATTTGTTGTGTACCACTGAATCAACAGCTTTGCAGAAATCTATGTAAATTGTGTCTATTGCTTTACCCTGGTAGAGTTGTGTAGTTCAATGTAGTTCTGCAGTGTAGGAGTTGTAGATTACAAGACTATTTTTTTCCTGAAACCAAACTGCTTGTTAGAGAGTAGGTTGTTAGTCTCTAAGTAGAGGGTAATGGATTGGTTTATGATTGATTCCATGACTTTGCAGGTGACACAACATAATGAGATTGGTCTGTAATTTTCAACTGGGGGAGGGGGTCTCCCTTTTTGAAGATAGGAATGACCGTGGCTAATGACCATAGGTTGGGCAAGGAGTGGTTCTGAAAGATATCTCATAGATTGTGCTTAGTGGTTTGGCTATGGCAGTGGAAAGCTTTTTCAAGAAGTAGGCACATAATCCATTAGGGCCAATAGATAGAGATGGTTTTAGGTAATGTAGTGCTTTTTCATCATTATCTTCTGTAAAATCAATATGTAGCAGATAGTTGCAATTAGTTGTGGTACAACTAGGAAATGTTGGGCAGAAGCCATTGCTGTTGACAAAGACAGCAATGACTCATGCCCCACATTCTTCCCCTACTAATCAGGTTGCCTCTAAATATTTTGACTATAGTTACCTAATCTCTTGGCATTGGCCATTTTGGCTGGGATTGATAGAAACTGAAGTCCAAAGTACTTGGACACAACAGGTAGCTTAATACTATTTGAGTTGGAGAAATCAATGCAAGGAGTTTTTGTTCTTGCAATTGATGAAAAATTATAAACATGGAAGACTATATTAAAATTAAATAATGGCTGGTGAGTATATGGTGTAAAGTGCTATACAGACAAACTTTTCATTATTTATTACAAAGTATATTACACATTACAAAAAAGATGTTGAGACCTTGGAAAAAGTGCAAAGAAGAGCAACTAAGATAATTAAAGGCCTGGAAACTAAAACATATGAAGAACAGTGCAGGATTTAGAAAAGAAGGGCTAGGTGGGACATGATAGCAGTATTCCAGGCTGCCACAAAGACAAGGGGGTCAACTTATTTTCCAAGCCACCAGAGGGCAAGAAACAATGGATGGAAATTAATCAAAAAAAAAAAAAAAGGAACTTGGAATTAAGGAGAAACTTCCTAACAGTGAGGACAATTAACCAGTGGAACAGCTTGCCTTCAGAAGTTGTGAGTCCTTCATCACTGCAATCTTTTAAGAAGAGACTGGACAACTACTTGTCTGAAGTGGTACAGGGTTTCCTACTTGAGCAGGGAGTTGGACTAGAAGATCTCCAAGGTCCCTTCCAGCTCTATTCTGATTGATTTATAGTTGGAACCTATACAACCCCAAGGCAATATAAAAAGTATTTTCCATAAATGTTTGAATTGGCTAGATTCAAAAATGAATGCTGTGTGACCTGGGTGTGGACTCACAGAGTTGAATATTCCCTGGTATCAAAAAATTCTTCCTAAAAAAGAAAGTAAAAAAACAATGCTAAACAAAAACCTGAGGAAAAGTGTTATTTCTGATGTATTGTACTTGTTTTCAACAGACATGGAGTTGTAGAATTCATAGTCTTAAGGCAGGGATCAGCAACCCACAGCTCTGGAACCGCATGTGGCTCTCTCATCCCTCTGCTGTGGCTCCTTGTTGCTGGTTGGCTCCACAATTGATAGGGCTTTCAGTTAGAACAGGTAGAAGAAAAAGGACGCCGCCCTAGGAGGAGACTCTATGGTGGGGGAATCAGACTTCCGGTCAGCATAGGAAAAAGGATACCACGCTAGGAGGAGACTCTATGGTGGGGGAACTGAACTTCCGGTCAGCTCCAGAATTGAATGGGAGGGCTTCTGGTTAGGACCTTTGTGGCTTTGAGTGTTTAAGGTTGCCGACCCCTGTCCTAAGGGAACTGATTTATTCCAATCCAAATCTCAACAACCTCAGATCTTGCCATCTTAGCTTCATCGACATGCCCCTCTGTAAAAGTTCTTTGCAGAACTTTGAGGATTTTTTTTTTTTTTTGAGTAAAACAAGAGACTGCAACAATGAGGCAATAGAAAACCTCAAATGGCACAAAGAGAGTTTGGGCAGTTTTTGTTTTCTCAGATGTATTATTTTCCAAATTAATTCCTTATTTATTGTAACATAAGAATCAATCAATCAATTACAATCACATTTATTTGATATCATTGTTTTGTATTTTATAATTTTTAATTATCTATACCGTTCAGATAGTTTCAATTATCGGGCAGTTTAAGATACAAACAAATAAGTGCTAAAAATAAATTATATAGCAATAACACACATTTAAATTCCACCTAATAGGTTAACCTAGTTAATAATTTTCAATAGCTTTCAAAAGGTTGTGTAAAGAAATAATAATAAAAAAAATATACAGCTTCTTTAAACTCATTGAAAAGTACATATTTCTTAGCAACTGTGTTCCATAGTCTTATTCCAGAGTGATTAAGTGGGATTTTGCTGCATTGAGCTAGGGAATTTATTTGCATTTCATATTTGATAATAGGAAGGAAGCTCCAGATGATCTAGTCCCAGATTCAGTTTCAAATTCCCAATAAACATTCTTCTAGAATGTTGAAGCACCATCAATATTGCTCTTGAATATACTATATACATAATGGTACTGGTACACAATATCTGGGGGCATTTGTTACCACCCACTGCCCCATCAGCATTGCCAGAGCAGATATCTTGTTCATAACCTCTGTCTCCACCCCCACCAATACTACTGGGCCTCATTGGTGACAAAGGAACAGCCAGCCGTTCCTTTGCATACCTTTGAGAGAATGGATGTACGTAATGCCAAATGCAGCATAAAAGTCAAGTGTTGGTTAGATCACAGTCTATTTCTGCAGGGTTTGCACTGGGAAAGCCTATTCACTGGGAGGTGATACAAGAAAGCTGGAGATTCTGCCATTTCCCCTTTTTAATAGAAAAATGTCTCCTATTGTCATAAGCTGGTGATGGCATCATAATGAGTTATAAACTGAGTCTACACTTCAAGAATTTACAAATGAGTGGAGTAGCTCAGTGCTATGATACAAAAGGCGATAAGCTACAGATCCAACCAAAATTGTGATGTCATTTCAACTTCTTTTCTGGCATGGTTTTGAGACTAAAGACTTATAAGACCTTACTGATCCAACTTGATTTTTGCTTATTTTGTTGGCTGAAAGTCCATTAGAAAGAAACGGGAAAGGATAACTTCCCTGCATGGTTCCTATTGCAGGATTTGGGTTTGCCACAGCATACTGCTTAAGAGTCCTCACTAACATGCTTCAAAAGGCTCTGTTATGGAGTTTGCAGCTCTGCCCCCCAAGACTTGCCCTGCTCTTCCCCCAAGTCTTTTGATGGTGCTGAAATTTTCTCCTATTTGAAGGATTTTGTCAATGACGGGCCTGTCTCTGATTGCTCTTGGAACGGGAGGAATCAAACCCTGCGTGGCAGCATTCGGTGGAGACCAGTTTGAAGAAAAGCATGTAAGAATTGTGTTTCTTTTCTTCCATGTCATTTCTTTAACTTTACGTGGCATTATATGTATTTTACATCTTTTTTTTTTTTTTTGCTTGAGTCCCTTCTTCTAAGTGTGGAAAAGCAGAAGAAATATCCTGCATAAAGATTCATCTACCTGATCTTTATTGCATCCTTGTATGATCAATGGACCAAAGTTCTCATGTCAAGGGTCGTTTGGAATGTTCATTTAGAAACATTTGCTCATCCTCCTTTTGTATGTGCAAAAGATACAAAACAGATACAATGTCTTATTCAGTCTTTATGCCTTGTTCAGTCTTAATGTCTTGTTCATAGATAATAGAGAGATAAACAAATACCTTACATTTCTATCTAGCCCATTATTGGACAAAACTGGTAGCAATTCTACCAATACCACTTGGAGATAGTTCAAACTGCAACAGCCTATGTAGACTCTGGCAGTTGTCAGTAGGAACGCATTGGCTTTTTGGTGCAATTTAAAGTGCTGGTATTAATCTGTAGGGCTTGGCACCAAATTACCTCCAGAATTATGTGAATGTCCCTGTTTAAATTTATATCAAATGTAAAGAAACCAAGAAACACTATGCAAGCAAAAACCTGGGCTTGAAAATTAAACAAACGAATTTCTTAAGCTTTTAAGCCCTACTTTTTCTTGGCACATATCTATTGAATAGCAGTAGCTTTTCAGAAATAGCTTTTCTATCACTCTAGTAGCTCTTCACATAGGAGAAGAATTCTAGATAGCCTGTCTCTTCCCTTCCCTTCTCTTTTTCTATGCATTTCTAAACAATTTGTATAGCCACCCATCTCAAGCATACACACATAAACATCTATACATATATGTCCATGAGTATATATGTATACGTATACACATATGTGTGCCTGTGCATGTTTTCATTTCACCCAAGTCCAAAATGTCTTAAGGAGTGTACAGTAATAGGATAAAAACACACAGAGACTCCAAACTCGAAAAAAATCCAGATCACAAGAAATCAAAGAGCAATTCAGTTAGAAACAGCAGCTGAGTTACTGTTATATATCTCATAAATAACCTTAAAATTAAATTCAAAACACCTGTTTAAACAAGCTGCATAGAAGATCAATAAAAAGCCAGGTGTTCTAGAATTTATTTTTATCTTGCCTTTATCGTTTTTATAAATAACTCAAGGCAGAAAAGATACCTAATACTTCCTTCCTCTTCCTATTTTCACTACAATATCAACCTGGTGAGATGGGTTGGGCTGAGAGACTGGCTCAAAGTCACCCAGCTGGTTTTCATACCAAAGTAGGACTAGAACTCCCAGTCTCCTGATTTGAAATCTAGCACCTAAACCACTAGACACAAAATGCTGGAATTACTCTAGTGCAAACTTCTCAAGAAGTGTAAGAAAACCAGATAATTATCCTTAAGAGTAACTCTTTAGTGTCTTTTTTAAAATTTAATTTAATTTAATTTAATTTAATTTAATTTAATTTATCACATTTCTATGCCGCCCAACTCCCAAGGGACTCTGGGCAGCTTACAGCAAAAATAATGCGAACAATGAACATAGAAAAATTATTAAAAAACATTATAAAAACATTTAAAAACATTAAAAGCCCATGCACACCATTCATGGCAAGATTGCAACAGCGAGATCAACAGCCCCAGGCCTGCCGGAAAAGCCAGGTCTTCACCGCTTTCCGGAAGGCCAATAGGGTGGGGGTAGTCTGGATCTCAGGTGGTAACTGGTTCCAGAGAGCTGGGGCAGCCACAGAGAAGGCCCTCCCCCGTGGGCCTGCCAGCCGGCATTGTTTAGCTGACGGGACCCGGAGAAGACCAACTCTGTGGGATCTTACCGGTCGCTGAGAGCTATGTGGTAGAAGGCAGTCTCGAAGATAACCTGGCCCTGAGCCATGTAGGGCTTTAAAAAAACCTCTAGAAGTGGAGAATCCGCAAACTCCACTGTTGTGCACCTCTTGCCTTCGATAACTTTTTCTTTATATTTAAACAAAATATATATCCATTTTTCTGGTCCTAGTTTCTGTAGCAGTACAAAAATAGATCTGATTATCCTCCATATGACACTGTTTTAGCTATCTCTGAACACGAAATTTAGAAGAAAGTATTAAAAAGAAATCATATTAGACAAACTGGGAACCTTGTATTAATTACAGCACAGTAACAACACCTGAGGGCTGAATCATTCTCATAAGTACAACATTTATGAACAATAATAATTATATTTTGTAATCATCCTTTAATTAATACATAATTGGATGTGATTATAATAGCAACAGCCCTTGTTTTTTAAATGCTTCACAAATTTCCTTCACGTTAATCACTGATCTTCTCTGAGTGGTTAAATATTATCTTTTTTGACTATGCAGTTTGCTAATTGATCGCTAAAAGCTAATGCTTAAGCAGCCTGATAGACCTTTGAATGTTCCCAACCAAACTCTCAAACTCTGAGTGAAGAAACAGTTCCCTTTTTGGCAGTTCAATATCATATGGCCCAGTGGTGGGTTTCAAAAAATTTTACTACTGGTTCTGTGGGTTTGGCTTAGTGGGCGTGGCATGGCTTGGTGGGCATGGCAGGAAAAGGATACTGTTAAATCTCCATTCCCTCCCCAATTCAGGGGAAGATTATTGCAAAATCCCCATTTCCTCCCAATCAGCTGGGATTTGGGAGGCAGAAAATAGATGGGGGCGTGGCCAGTCAGAATTTTTACTATTGGTTCTCTGAACTACTCAAAATTTCTGCTACCGGTTCCTCAGAACTGGTCAGAACCTGCTGAAACCCACCTCTGATATGGCCCCTGCCTGAGCCAACTATTCTTAAATAAAATGTACCAAGTTTAACCTTTTCATATTGGCAAAAAAATTAGAAGGAATTTATATATATTTTTTAGAAATTATGGTAAAAGGTGGTAGTACCCTTTCTTACTATAATACTAAAATGGAATATTAATTCAGTTTATTAATCAGAAAATGTACTGCCAGTCTCATTCTAATTCTCTTCAAACCAAGAAACCTAAGCGCATTAGATAAACATGAAGGCTCTACATGGAGAAGAGGGGACATTTGTCACTCATCCAGTTTCTACAAATAAAGTAATGAATTGGGAAGCATCCTTCCCTGACTTGGTTCTTAAGACAAGTTGAATTAAAATGAATGCATTTCATATGGATAGTTCACCTTTCTCCAATCTTCTAAAATAGATTGCAAGAAAGAGAAACCAATATATCTGAAAGTCACAACCATTGGGGAAAAGTTCTAAGAGTTACATGACATCTAGAGACAACCTGGTTAAGAAAGGCAGTGATACAGAAGAAGGATAGTGATCTATAGCAGTCCTCCATAACCCAATATCTGGCCTTGGCTGTTCTAGCTAGTGCCTTCAAGATGTATTGTATTTTAATTCTCACAATCCATAGAATGCAGTCTGAGATTTTATGGAAATCAGCCAAGAAGGTACCAGGGAAAAAAGAGCAGGGATAAAGAAATGAAAACTGAAGTAAATAGAATAACAGTAAGATAACTATTTTTTCCAAACTCCTGTCTCTATCCCTACCCATCTTGCCTAGGGACAATAAAAGTTCAAGTTGAATAAATCCAAAGGACACCAAATTAGATAAACTTTAATAGGTGTTACATATGGTTATTATTAGCTTCAATTACTGACCTGGTCTTTATGCAGATGAGTGGAATCATCACATGGAATTTTAACTCTCCTTGTTTCAGAGAATTTGGGGATATATATATATATATGTGTGTGTGTGTGTGTGTGTGTGTGTGTGTGTGTGTGTATGCTTTAATTTATATGCCGCCCTTCTCCAGAGACTCAGGGCAGTTTACAATGCGTTAAGCAATAGCCTTCATACTTTTTGTATATTTATACAAAGTCAGTTTATTGCCCCCACAATCTGGGTCCTCATTTCATCTACCTTTTATATATTGGCATATTTTATATGCCAAGTCATCATTCATCCAGTCATTCATTCAAAATGGAGAGTCATGTGAAACTTCTATGCATTTGTTTCTGTTCACTCCAGCCTGGATCAGATAATTTTTTTTATTTTGATTTATTTTTGATTTAAATATAAATCTATGACTTCCCCTGTTCTATGCAAATGATTAAATGCAAACCACTCACTGAACCGTGAGAATATCACATTATATTCTTGCATGCACAACAATAACTATTTGTGCAGCTTTAAGATTATTTTCCATGGCACAATATAGCCTCAATCCAAATATAGTTAGGCAAACAACTATAAAAAATCCAGTGAACATTTCTTCTGACCTCAGGTTTACAATGTTCAATTTTTGTCCCAAAAGGTATATCAGATATTTATAACCCAACTCTTACAAAAGAGAATTCACACATTTAAGGAAGCATATGAAGGTTGGTATTATTAGGGCAACTGAAAGTGACTTCAGTGTTAATTACATCTGCTTAGAAATGCATATGGGAAATTTCTAATATCTCCACTCATTTTGAAGCCTAATGAGATGCCTAGCAAGTCAACAAGACAATACAGCAAGAATAATCCTTTCAAAAGTTCAGTTGTTGATGCAGTTTGAAGTTAGAGGCTGCTTCACATTGTGTGGACCTCAAACACAAGCATCTTCAAGCAAGCTACATTCTAAGAATCTCAAGGGATTTGATAATCCCTTGAGTCAGCCTTAGGAACAGGTAAGCAAGCAAAACATATAATTAAAACTTCAGAAATAACCGAAAGCAAGTATTAAATCCTGTGAAACGCCATTAGACAGCTTAGTCTCAACCACCACAGGGCAGCTGCTGAAAAATAACAACTTCAAACAGTGTTCACTCAGACATGAGTATGAATGTAAGCAACTACTGCCTGAATACTCATAAGGTGTTTAGAAACCTGACTTTGGGGTTGACCTGTGTGGTGCTATCAATAGTACCTTTTTGGGCTTCATCCAATGGTGGGATTCAACTAATTTAACAACTGGTTCTCTGCCCTAATGATTTCTTCCAAAAACCAGTTCACCAAACTGCTCAGAAATTTAACAACCGGTTCTCCCGAAGTGGTGCGAACTGGCTGAATCCCACTACTGCCTTCATCCACCTGGAAGGGCTAAAGCAGGGCTGTCAAACTCCCGCCCTGTGAGCTGGATGTGTTATGCGCTGGGCCATGCCCATGCCCGGTTTTGCGAAGGGGGAAAAAGTCCCGATACATCACGTGATGCCGCCAGGATGACGTGAGTTTGACACCCCTGGGCTAAAGGATAGGTGAACTGTGGGTAAAATATTGAAACCAGCCAGATTCTTAAGATATTAGGAATAGTATTTGCTTCCTAGCATCAGAGAATCACAATGAGACAAACACTTTTTAGAGTACTTCAGTTTATTTTCATTTCCTATACATGTCTATTTCTTCATGTATATACTGTATAATTAGTAAACCCCAAACCAAATAAAACTAAATTATACTTGCTATATTTAGTTAGGCACTAAAGTTTCAGTATATGCTAATTATGGTCTATATATCTGACAGCTCTTTTTTTTTCCTTTCTATATTTGAGCTAGAGGATAGAATTGAGCTTTTAGTAGAAAACACTGTCACACCACACTTAGTTCACAAACTTATTTTGTTCTTCCAAAAGGGAATTAGTCTAATTTTGGGGATCTCCATTCCTAACTGGTCTCATTTCTTTTGGACAAAGACAGGCTGTATAGCCAATAATACTTCTGCATACCGCAGAGTTATTGGCTGGTATTTTACATGAACAAGTGAGAGCAGCTGTAAAATGTGTCAATTTATCCTTGCTTTCTAATGACAGTCTCTTGCTCTAGTTCAGGGATGGCGCATACACGGCAGAGACCCAAAGACCAGCTGGCTGGCGGGAGGTGCACGCACATGCACAGCAGAGCTTAACTGGGGCAATGGCTCGTGTGCCATCAGATAGGGTGCTGTGTGCCACCTCTGGCACCCATGCCATAAATTTGACATCAAGGCTCTAGGTTTTTGAGAGCAAGTCAACCACATTTTCCAGCAAGGGACCAGGAGAGCGTTCTACCCCCTGCCCTTCCAGTCTCTCATTGCTTATTGTCAGAATGGCATTCATAGCTGCTGAATATGCTTACTCTACATTTTGATGGCTTTTTTTCACCCGGTCTTAAAGAATAATTGCTTTTTGCCGATGCCAGCATTCCTCTGTGCAAGCTAATAGCTTACACTTGTTACCTAATGACCCTTTTTTGGTTCCAGTCTTGTAGCACTCATCCCCCCAAGTATGACATTGAAGGCAGTGATTGTAATGAAAGCAGTCTGTTAATATCATAATGTAAAAATAGTTGTAAAAGCTATTCAGTAAAAGTAGAAGTAGCAACAAAACCCTTTTAACAAGAACCGTTCGGGTTCTTTCTAAAATCATCCAATGAAGGAATTTGCCAGGGAAACAACAGAAAGGGATTCTAGAGGCCGTACCTGGTGATTAATATCCTTGTATCTAGGTAGAGAGTGGAGCAGGAAGAGAAGAGAATTTGAGTAAGGAAGTAATCATTGAGTCAGTTCATGTCACATGAAAGCAGGTATTTCTTCAACCTTTTGCTGATCAGTTCTACTGGAAAGTCTACTTTGTACCCCTGAAATACTATAGATAAAAAAGCTTAGTAACTAAAAGATGGAATTGCATATAGTACATGGAGCAACCTACAAGATTTCAGTGGTTTCTGTGAATAAGAGACATAAACCTAGTAGCACAACAATTTGAGATTTGCAACATTAGGATGGTTTTTCAACATTACTATGCTATCAGCAGTTCTGAATTCTTGTAAACTTATCTATTTGGATAAGCCTGCTTGGTCCTGCCTGCTGGGTGACATCTGACAAGAATAACAATCCCATGAATGCCAGAGTACTAATAGCCTAGGTTTCTTTCTCCATCTTTCATTACTATGAGCCAGCTGATTTCAGAATGACTTCTTTACTGTGTATGCAACTTTGATGCTGATTTTCAAAGATTATTTACATGGTTAGAAGCAGTGGTGGGATTCAGCCAGTTCGCACCTCTTCGGGAGAACCGGTTGTTAACTTTCTGAGCAGTTTGGCAAACTGGTTGTTGGAGGAAATCATTAGGGCAGAGAACCAGTTGTTAAATTACTTGAATCCCACCACTGGTTAGAAGGATCCTAAAGAGACAGTTGTTTTTAAATCATTGCATTTTTTATTGTCCATTGTTAGTATTGGTTGCACATGGCCTTCATGGGATTGTTGTTATCCTTCTCAGATGTCACTCAGCAGGCAGGTTTATATCCAAATAGATACATTTACAAGAATTCAGAACTGCTGATAGCATAGTAATTCATCTCTGAAGGAAGGTTAGGAGGCCATAATCAAAAAATTCTGGCGATTCCTCTGTTCTTGACCTTGAATACCTGAATTCAGTCTTCAAATTCTTTTGCACCTCTTTCTTCTTCCTACCCCACGTAACCTATTGTGGCCCACTTTTGTGCACAAAAAGGTCAGTTTCCATTTCTACCTTGTTTTCGCAATAATCAGATTTGCTACCTTGTTTTTCAGTGACTGTGTGAAAACTAACTCTCATAATCCTCTCACATTCTCAAGGCAGAGTATAAACAAGCTCCCCCACCCCCATTAGTTGATAGGCATGACATTTTCATTTTATTCTGCATGATTTCATTATTAAGATTAAATGTATGTATGTGGATCCTGTTTAAGGATTATATATTTACCTATTGGTAGGAATTAGTCTGAAGGAATGCCTCTACCCCAAAATTGTCACTGACCTGTAATGAGAATGTTTAATAAATGATTTTCTTAACTCTCCATTTCTTCTGTTCCTCCCCATTTTTTGCATGCATGGATTAGCATACCAATTTCTTTAATTTTCCCCATTTCCAAAGAGATCAAGAAATATGAGTGGTATGAAAACCATATTTTCTTTTCAGGAATGAGCAGAGCATATGAAGCAATCCACTTACACATTGCCTAGTAATCAGATCTTTTGTATGTATTAGAAACCAGTGTGCATTAATATAATTCAAACCATTTTACAATGTCAATGGATTTCTGGTGTGATAAACCACAATGGGTATTTAATTCCTTTATGCTATTTAAATAATTAGGTAATTCTATTCATCTTCATACAGACAAGGAATATATTCCATGTGGAAGAATAAGAATAAGCCTTTGGCCTTGCTTTCTGATTCCTTCTAAATTTATTAAGAAAATCATTGGAACTGTCCTTCCTCAACTGTGCTGCTGAATTGATCAGTCCATATTATAAGCTGAGATACCTCATAAAAATCTGGCTATTTTCATCAAAATCAATACCTTATTCATTTTTCATCACAACTTGTTCAAATGCATCTCCTTTTTTCATCCATAGTACTTTCATCTTACAGTTTACATATTCCATCCTGAAGCCGACCAAAAGGAAATTAATGAAAGGCTGCTGTCCATACATCCCTTCACATTTAGAACAAACTCTCCTTTGAGTGTAAAAATTTTTGTAGCTAAAATAGTGTTAGATCGGCGCAGGAATGGAAGACGTGACCAGCTTGTTACATGAGTAACTTTTATTAAGACAGAAACAGTAGCAAGACTGGCTGTGCGCTGCCGGAGCTCTCCTTATATTCGCCCCCCGCCTGGGATTCAAACTTTCCCGCCCGATGGCTGGCAGCCAATCCGGGCGGATGTCCTTATAAGGACATAACAAATAGCATCATCCATACATAAGAAGATGAAATTAGGAAGCTTCAAGGAATTACAATATTTCCAATTCAAATATTTAAAGGAAAAATGCTTATAGCATTTTCTTCGTCTTCAGAACCATACTACTAAGGATCTTTAGTGGGGTGGAATGTTACTAGCTCCTTATTTTTCTTCCTTTTGTTGAAGTCAAGGACCTATGGTGTGTCAGACTTCTTTCATGGATATTTCATTTTTTTTACAACCTGACAGAATGCCGGATGTGTGTGTGTGTGTGTGTGTGTACCGCATTTAGTACCGTATTTTCCCCAAAATAAGACCTAACCGGAAAATAAACCCTAATGCGGGGGAAACACGGTGTATGTATGTATTTATGTGTATATGCACACACACACACACACACATGTATGTTCGTGTGTATATATATACATACATGTATATGTATGTGTATGTGTATGTGTGTGTGTGTGTGTGTGTATGTATATATGTGTGTATATATATATATAAATCAAATTTGTATTTGCTGATAAAGAAATAAAGGGAGACTAATATAGATCTATTTCAAGCTATTTAGCTCTCATCAGCTAGGCATACCCTTACTCGGATTTGAACTTGGGCTGCCTGCATATTAGGCAGTTGTATTAACCACTGAGCCTCAAGTTCTCCTCCCTTTATCAGCTGAGCCAGGGGAGAGATTAAGTGTTTTTTCTGTCGAAGCACCTTGTCTACCCCAATATGGGAGGGAGCAAACTATTTTGATACAAAATAGTTTGTCGTGAAAGTGACTGCCTGAGGGCTCCTGGATTGGAGCTGAAAGGCGAAAGGGAAACAGTATGCCCCCTCCCATATTGGGGTAGACAAGGTGCTTCAACAGAAAAAACATATATATACATGTATATGTATTTGTTTTCTGAGGTTTTTGCAGGTATTTTTTTTTTTTAATTTGATTTATATGCCGCCCTTCTCCGGAGACTCAGGGCGGCTTACAATGCGTTAAGCAATAGCCTTCATTCTTTTTTGTATATTTTATACAAAGTCAGCTTATTGCCCCCACAAACTGGGTCCTCATTTCACCTACCTTAGAAAGGATGGAAGGCTGAGTCAACCTTGAGCCTTGGAGAGATTCGAACCAGCAGAAATTGCAGGCAGCTGTGTTAATAACAGGGTGCATTAAACCACTGTACCATCAAGGCTTTGTATGTAGGTCTTTGGTTATTTGGGTTTTCTCCCACGTAAAATTGGAAGTATCTTGGCGATGTTTCGACGAAGTCTCATTCATCATCTTCAGGCTGGTGTCTTTGGCCTTGTGCTTCTAGGAGCAATGTAAGATATTTGTTTTCTGAGGTTTTTGCGGGTATTTGTATGTAGGTCTTTGGTTATTCGGGTTTTCTCCCGCATAAAATTGGAAGTATCTTGGCGATGTTTCGACGAAGTCTCATTCATCATCTTCAGGCTGGTGTCTTTGGCCTTGTGCTTCTAGGAGCAATGTAAGATATTTGTTTTCTGAGGTTTTTGCGGGTATTTGTATGTAGGTCTTTGGTTATTCGGGTTTTCTCCCGCATAAAATTGGAAGTATCTTGGCGATGTTTCGATGAAGTCTCATTCATCATCTTCAGGCTGGTGTCTTTGGCCTTGTGCTTCTAGGAGCAATGTAAGATATTTGTTTTCTGAGGTTTTTGCGGGTATTTGTATGTAGGTCTTTGGTTATTCGGGTTTTCTCCCATGTAAAATTGGAAGTACCTTGGCGACGTTTCGAAGTCTCATTCGTCATCTTCAGGCTGGTGTCTTCGGCCTTTGCTTCTAGGAGCAAGGCTGAAGACACCAGCCTGAAGATGATGAATGAGACTTCGTCGAAACATCACCAAGGTACTTCCAATTTTACATGGGAGAAAACCCGATTAACCAAAGACTTACATGTATATGTGTGTGTATATAAATACATACATGTATATATATGTATGTATATATACATACATATGTGTGTGTGTGTATGTATGTATCAGAATATCTATTTTTCCATCAAAAGATTAAAATTAAACAGAATTGGACCAAATTTGATAAGATGGGAAAAGCTGGCAAAAGACTATCAGTTTCAAAAACGATGAAGAGAAAATGATGAAAATGAAAATGATAAAAAAAAGAAAAGAGAAAAAAGATGAAGAGTGCTAATGCCTGGATGACTGCAAAGAAATATAATCCTTCCTCCCCGCTCACCATCCTATCAGATCCTTTCATCCCCTCCACCATCCAGTCTCAATTGTCAGTACCTATCCTTCCACACACAAACACCCCGCCAGCAGAACTAATGAAGCTTCTTGGATCAGAAGCAAACATTTTCTTCTTCTTCCTCAAGAAAAAAACAATCCAGTTGCCTTTTGAAGGAAAAAAAAAAAGCACCTTTGAGACAACTATGACCTGGATGACTGAGAATCTCTACAAATGGATGAAGAGAAAAACATTCCTGGGAGCTGGGGGGTGGAAATGCATCTATGGGAAAGGAATTGGGCAGTGGCTTGGAATACTGCAAACAATTCCATTCTAAGCCTGTCTTGTGCCTCTATCCTGGTCACATGCCTCAAGTCAGATCTCTTATTAAGAAATCCAGTGGTCTCACTCTGCAGATTTTCTCTTTCTTGTTCACTTACGGAAAGGTGTGGCTTTGCAGTTTCCGCTCACAGTGAAGAGGGATATTTTTTCTCTCTCTTCTGCATGAAAACATCTGCAATGAAACAATGATAAAGCTGGAGGGCAGAGAACTGATTGAAAGATGATTTTTGTAGATGCCCCTTGGTCAGCTAGTGGGGACATTGTCAGTTCATGCAAAAGACTGAGCATTGAAAGACAGCAGTATTGATGGGGGTACAAAAATGCTGGAAGGTTTATGGGTGATGCCAGCGATTGTGCGAAAGTGCTTTAAATGTCACAAAGAGGATACAAAAATGAAAAGAAAATTAGAACTGAGAGGGTGTAAAATTTGGTATTCTAAAAGAGAACATTGCCAGTCAGTCTACTGGCTAACCAGCTCAAACACATATACATTGAATAACATAAAATAATAAAATGAAATAATATTGTACACAGCAATTAAAATGATTACACACAGTATAATAAAACATAATAGAAATGGAATAAAATACAACTGCACCCAACGGGGCAGATATGGTGCAATATTTTTGATGTTGCAGACCCTGTTAATTAACACATTAGCAATATTTCTTCTTCCTCCTGATAGTATAACTAAAAACAAATTAATCCCTTGAATGCATCTGGTCAAAATAGTGTTTGTTTTTATAAGTTCCACTGAAATAAATGAACTAACAACTTGCAAATGGATTTATGAATGAGATGTTATTGATTCAAAATAGCCAGTCTGCTATTCAAGAAATTACAGCTGTGCTTGATAATGTCTTATCAATTATAGTTTCCCAGCAAGAGTTGATTTTTTCCCCTTATTACCATATTTATGAAGATATAATTAGTTCTTAAGGACTGACAGGTTAGACTGATCCAATTAAAAAGCATGCGCTGAATGAGTGGCTGTTACTCTCCTTGCAAATCCATTCACCATGCAGCATTGTTCCTAGTTACTTTTGTGTATGTGTTTGTGTATGTATGTATATCTACATATTCATATACACATACATAAACACACCCATACACAAACATACTTACATACATATGTATTCTATTTTAACTCAGCTTTTAAAAATGTAATCTCATATTAAATTTAACATTTTGAAATTTTATGTCAATTTTTAAGATGTTATGTCAGCATTTCATATTATTACCATAATTCAGTGGGACTGTTGGAATCCTTTTTTATGAAACCCATGCTTGTCTTTTAAGATGTGCTATAATATCAGACTGATGTGATCTTGTCTTGTTTTAGGTCCAGGAAAGAAACAAGTTCTTCTCTGTTTTCTATCTTGCCATCAATGCAGGAAGCTTGATCTCCACTTTTCTTACTCCTGTGCTAAGAGGTCAGTGTTTAGTTTACAATGACCATGGGTAATGGAATTTAAAATTTACCCTTGGGAAACAAGATCAACTCTAATGCCACAGATGTGTTCATAAATGTTTGAGCTCATAATGATTAGATGCATCCCCATGATGCCCATCTGCTTCTAACTTCTTCTAACTTCTCTTCTGAGTAAAGAAATTAAATGCTCTTTTGGAATAGCTTCACTAGACCATCGCAATTATCCTTCATTGTTTCCGAAGAAAAGCAATTGTTATAATTTTTTTTTAGAAAATTGTAATTTTGGAATATATTCAAGCATATAACATCATTTTAAAAGGGAACGATTGCCACTGGAGCCTTGGTATTTTGATTGGTATACTTGTCTTCTTCCTCTTTCATCAACCTTAGGAAAGCAATACAGCGGTTATCAGGCTCTCTTCTAAGCAACAACCAACTCCAGATGAGCATAGCATGTTCATGCTCTAAAATCCCAAGAATAAAGCTTGCCTTCATACTTCACAGAGCGGTTCAACAGCATGTGTATAAATATTTTTATTATTTCCCCTGTGAACCTCTTTAACAGCTGGAATCTGATGACTTACTAGTCTTCTGTGTTTGTTCTAGTATACAGTAGAAAAAACAGAGCCATTCAGTTGGGCTAATATGGATTGGCTTTTGCTCCACACATTATGAGGGGCGGGGGGGGGGGGAACACAGACTTCTTACATCTACATAGATCATTGTTAGAAAAAATAAAAACAGTGGCATATTTTGGAGTGGAATGAAGACATAGGATTTTTAAAAGTCTTTTTAAAACAAAAACAAAATGGCCCTTATTTTCTCAGAAATTTGGCAGTGGTATGTGACCTTTCAGGTTTCAGTACTGAGCAGCTGCAAAGATCTCCTGCTGTAGATCAGAAGTCATCTGAACATCCTGGAGCAGAACACTTCCTGCTTTGACTGTAAAAAAAAATTGGCTCATCTTCTGGAAAGTAAAATAAATAAGCTCATATCAGGCATAAAAGTGAACTTCAGACAGAGATGCTACATAGTAATCGTGATCAATATTTTATTAGCAATATTCTACCCGGTTGGTTGTGCAGCTGCGTCAGGATTTTGTTTTCATTTCAACTATTTTCTGTTGTGCAGAATATTTAATGGGGGTGTAAAACCCAAGCTTTGTGAAGAATATGCCTCAATTCAGCCTGGGTGTGTGTATGTGCTTGCATGTATTGTACCATATCGCAGAAGCAAAGACCAGCATGTGGGATAATTTCAGGCCGTTTTCTCTGTTGTAGCTTGCAAAAAAGGCTCCAACTTCAAAGCCTAATTAGCTGTTTTTCCCCCTATTCCATCTCACAAATCCCTTTAGTAAAGTATATCCATGCACCCAGTGTTGCTATTAGGTAAGCCTTCCTATAAACAAAATTGTGTAGCTTTCAGATCAAGCAGAGTCTTTGTGCTGGCTCAAATTTGGATGGCTGCTTTTTCCAGCAGCATAATTTACTTTCTTGACTCATTTCCCTGCCCTGTGTTCTGATACTTGCAGAATTGGATCGTATTTTTCAAAAGTTACTGGTCTAAGTCTTGCTTGATATGAGATATCAGGATTTTCAAAATGGAGATCCACCACCAGGAAGATGCAGATAGAGGAGGTGTCAAAGAGAAGCACTTGCTCTCCCCTGGGTCCAGTCTTATCACAATAAATATTCAGAGTGGATTTGTTGCCTATGGTCAGGTGGCCAAATAACAGGGTTCCAATTCTCTTAATCCTGGTCTGGCTCCTTAATTGGAGAAACTCTTTTCTGTTCTGAGATTTTACCTCATTATATGTTTTGTCAGGGCCTCCTATAATGCAAGAAACCGATTTGCTGCGATCATGGCAAGAGCCGTGGTTAGACTGCAGTATTGCAGGCTAACTCACTGCTCACTTCCAAGAGTTTGATTCTGACTCAGCCTTCCATCCTCCTGAGGTCAGTAAAATGAGGACCCAGATTGTTGGGGCCAATATGCTGACTCTCTAAACCACTTTTGTAAAGCACTATGAAGCGGTATATAAGTCTAAATGCTATTACTAAGTGCTAGAGAAATCTATGCACAGTCCAGAATAATAATCTAAAGAATCATCATCATCATCCATTGTATGCTGCAATGGTATTTTGAAATTACTTCAATTGCAGGCTCAACAGCCAGAATCTTTAAATCATTAATATTTACAACAGGTTCCATAAAAGTCAAAGAAGTTACAGTCAGGCTGCTACTTGGCTGTTGTGACCTAGGCTTCCTGAGTCATTAAAACACTTGAGTACTCCCAATAACCTCTTTTATTGCAACAGCTGTGAATTATGTTCATTCACAACTGAGTCCCAATTAGTTGTAAAAAGTCCTTCGGGAGAAGTCCTTTGGGATAATCACCAACCTTTATCTCCCTTGACACGCTGCCAAAGACCTACTTGGCAAAGCCACACAGATTCCAGAATCAAACAGAGATGCCGACTGGAAACAGAATTAACAACGTTTCTTTCCTACAAAGTGCCCACGTGCCTTTGCTCCTCTTTTAAGCCTTATGGGAGGGGCCAATCATCTCCAGATCTTACTCCCGAGTCGTCCCTTTTGTTTTAACTGTTCATGCCTTCTGGCAACTCTGCGTATGCGCACACTAGGAACAGGCTCCTCCTGTTCCTCTGCCTGTTCCTGTTCCTCTGCTGTCCAACTCTGGAGTCTCTGAAGTCCGCACATCACTCCCAGATGGCCCTGGCCCCATCTCTGCCCCTGACACAGAGCCCCCATCTGGGCCTTCCCCAGACTCCAGGACTGGCCGATGTTCCTCCCCAGCCTCCTCACTGTCTGACTCCATTGCCAGCTCCGCAGGCTGCTGGCGGACCACAACATTGGCGTGGTCAAAGCTGAAATCAGTTCAAGTTGCATAGCGGTGGATTGGTAGTAGAGTGCCAAAGTGCGAACTGTGCGTAGTATATTCTGATCTCCAGACACTTCCTCTTTGTGCAATATAACAATGGAGGGAAAGGATGGAACAATCTTAACTTGTTAAAAGAATAACTTGTTTATCATTTTCTTAGGGGGTGTGCAATGCTTCGGAGGAGACTGCTACGCTCTGGCTTTCGGGGTTCCCGCTGCTTTAATGATTGTAGCTCTTGGTGAGTAGCAGGTATAAAAGAGAGAGACTGAAAGAGACAAGAAAGGGGAGAATGATCACAGGTCCTGCAAACAACTTAAAAGAGGTGATGTTTCTTCTGTGCACCAAGGAAGGAAATCTATGTGACACCCCCACCCCTCCACAAAGCTCCCTTTGTTTGGTTCTCCTGTACTGGAATTGCAAGGCAGAAAAAAGGAGCCCAGAAGCTCGTTGTCTTCAAACAGCAGGGAAGTTCAATAGAAGTCCAATCATTTTCATTCTGAAGAGGCCTTTCTACCTATCTGTGATATCTTTAGTCCCCACGAGCAACCAAACATTTTGAACACACCCGAAGGGGGCTGCTTTTATTGGCAGCTTCAAAATAGATCTGGGTTAACAGCTTATTTTATAAAATGAAAATTACTTTCCCATCTTGTTCTGCATTGTCCAAAGAAAGGCAGTATACAGGTTACATTTTCCTAGCCTGCCAAAATCATGTCACTGAAATTCATCAATAAAAAATCAGCATGATTTTAAGGGTTTTTTTTAAAAAAGACCCACTCCCCAAAGAACCTAACCATAAATGAATCAATTTCAGCAAAAATATACCCCTGAGTGCTCTCATAAATGAAAAAAGTCCAACATTTTGTCTTTATGGTATATCTTTTTATTTTAGAGTATTTTAGTAAAGTTTTTATAAGGTAATAATACAAAAAGAAACAAAAGTTAGAAAGGTAAAAGAAGAAAGGAGGTGCAGAAAGAAAGAATGAAAGGAAGAAAAAGAAAAAGAAAGAAAGAAAGAAAGAAAAGAAAGAAAGAAAGAGGAAGGAAGGAAGGAAAGAAGGAAGGAAGGAAGGAAGGAAAGAAGGAAGGAAGTAGTGTTTTCCAACTTTTTTCAGCACAGTAGAATACACAAAAGTTACAACCTCAACCTTTCACTTTACATTTCTAAACATTTCAAGCATCTCAATAACAACAAAATCATTCTAATCCCCAAAACTTCAGGTTTCAGTTTTGAGCAAACTGTCCAGAAGTGGTTTCCAAGTAGAAACAAAACTACACAGATTGTTCTCTTTAATTAAAACAGTCAGTGTTGCCATCTCTGCCAACTGCATCACCTTTACCGCCCATTCTTCCATTGTGAGAATTATTGTGTCGCTAATCTTTATGATGTATCTCCAGATCATCCCGTAGCTCATGCAGCCTTCCAAGCCAGCCTTTTGAGGCCAAAGACAAAACAAAACAAAAAATCCCATAGGGAAATAAAAGGCTGATCTCTGAGTTACATGGCTTGAAAACAATTTCTCACTGGGGTTTTTCCAGTTCTAATTACAGTAGATATGATACAGTTTATTTAAGGTTGTTTCTTTTAAAAAACAAACAAACATGCTGCCTTTGTCTCTGTTAAAGAACTCATTTTTCTCCCATCCATGAGCTCACGTGGAGCACTCCTTTTCAAGAAGTCTGCGCCACTCCTGGATCAGCTCCATACACCTGTGACCCCCCATGCCAATGTTTCTCTTGGAAAGCTGAGCCGATTTACTTTCTGCTGAACTGCAGTGCACGACAAACTGCTCTGCAGGTGGTTTTCAGCTCAGTGTGCTGGAACTTGGGGAGGCTTCAATTCTCCTGCCAGCTCTTGAGCTTCAAATGTCCTAGCAGGGAATTCCTCTTGTTGCTAATGACAGACCTGAGATACATTATATCTTGGCAGGGGAGTTCCGAGTCTACATAGGTACACTGGCTAGTGCCAGTCCTAGCACAATGGAAGCAAAGTTGCATCGTTTAGGAAACAGTACTAGGTAGGCTGTATTCGGTGTCAGATTCTATTTGCTATCTAGTAAATGGCAAACGGCAAGTTCTGGAATCGGGATGCTTCCACCAAGGATGCACTGGTCAAGGCTTGATCACACCTAAAGCTGGGTCTATCCCTTACTTTTATGCCACTTAAGGCAGTGGTGGGATTCAAGTAATTTAACAACCGGTTCTCTGCCCTAATGATTTCTTCCAACAACCAGTTTTCCAAATTGCTCAGAAAGTTAACAACCGGTTCTCCCGAAGTGGTGCGAACTGACTGAATCCCACCACTGATTTAAAGCCCTTTGTACTCCAGAGCCTTAATCTATATGGAAACCGAATCAGTGCTTCTTATCAGGCATTAGCTGGCAGAGGGATTCCACTAGATTCCCCATCCTCTACCTAGCTATTCTCTGCTAATATGGGTAGTCCTCAAATTATGACCACAATTGAGCCCAAAATTTCTGTTGCTAAATGAGACATTTGTTAAGTGAGTTTTGCCCCATTTCACAACCTTTCTTGCCATGGTTGTTAAGTGAATCGCCGCACTTATTAAATCGGCAACATGGTTGTTTAAATGAATCTGTGTTCCCCGTTGACTTTGTCTGTCACAAGGTTGCAAAAGGTGATCACATGACCCCGGGACACTGCAACTGTCATAAGTATGAGTCAGTTGCCAAGCATCTGAATTTTGACCATGTGACCATGGAGGTGCTGTAATGGTCATAAGTGTGAAAAACGGTCATAAGTCCCTTTTTTCACGGATGTTCTCACTTCAAACAGTCACTAACCGAACTGTTGTAAGTCGAGGATTACCTGTACTTAATTGTCCTTCAGGAAAGTTTGTGCTCATGTTGTTCAGCTCCACAGAGGAAGCTAAGAAAAGTGTGAATTGGCCTGGGAGAGAATTTCTCCCTGTTCACTCCTTTTCTGCTGACACTTAGTTAAGCTGATATTTGTGCTTCTTTTTCGTCAGACAGCAGTGAGGCCTGTGGTCAGCAAGATAAAGTTGAATCACATAAGCAAATAAGCTCAGAGTGAGTCAAGGGACAGCTGAGAAAGGTGAAAATGAAACTGCTGCTGAAAACAGCCTGCTATCTCCTTCTGCCACGGCTGTCTCATTTTCAGGACAAATTGTTATTCTGTTTAAGAATTCATTCCAACAGCATACATAGTATTCACGGCTACCTAGATTTATTCACTGTCCGAAGCGGCCTAATAGCAGAGTTGGCCCTGAACAGTGATCAGCCTTTAAAAATCAAGACATACAGACAACAGCCATCCTGGTCTCCTGTTATTTGTCCACAAAGTGATATTATAGACCCGTGATGGTGACTCTACGGCACGCAGCTCAGCCAGTTGGTCGTCGGGTTTCCAACGCACGTATACGCACCGGCCAGCTGGTAGTTGGGTTTCAGATGCGCATATCTGCGCTGGGCAGCTGGTAGCCGGGTTTCAGATGCGCATATCTGCGCCGGGCAGCTGGTAGCCGGGTTTCAGATGTGTGCATGCATCAGGGGTGAAATCTAAAATTTGTTACTACCGGTTCTGTGGGCATGGTTTGGTGGGAGGGGTAATGTGATTGGGTGGGCGTGGCCAACTTTTTTTTTTTTTTTTTACTTTTAAAAGCATTTTTTCTACAACCTTAAGAGGTTGCAGAAAAAATGCTTTTAGAAGCCTCTGACGATCAGGCAACTCAGCTGGGATCGCCAGAAACTTTTAAAGGCATTTTTTTTTCTACAACCTCTTCAGCCAGAGTCACTGAGTTGGGCAGCCATGGAATTTTTCTTAATAAATAAATAAGTCAGTTTAAGAAAGGACAGCTGAAGTAACATCATACGCAAAGTCCCAGTTTTATTTTGCAACCATTTCATTTAACAACAAAGTTGCTGGTTCCAACTGTGGTTTGCTATCTGTCTTATCTCAGGATTGCAAGTTTCTCTTCTCTGTCATGGTTGTTATTCACTGAGTGTCCTCTATATATTTTGCTATTTTAAAAAACAGCTACTAAAGTGGAAAGCCCAAATGTCCACCATGAAATCCTTCTCAAATGGCTTCCAGGGGAACACCTCAAGCCCTCTTTTGTCTGAGTTGACATACAGTTCCAAAGTATATTCTTTGTATTCACAAGATCTTAGATCTATTTTCTAACCTTCCAGACTGTGTTAAGAAAGGTATTATTTTGAATTTCTAAAGAACCAGTTGGTGTAGACCAGGCTTCCCAGACTCTTCAGTTCTTCAGCTCTTCAACCCCTTCATGAAGTTTCAGACTCTTCATTGATACTCCCCCGCAAACATTTATCATATGAAAATAATTTAATAAATACTACTTTAACTAACAGTACTAATAGTAACAACAACATTGACCCAGGGGTAGGCTTCAGATCCTTTAGCAACAGGTTTGCTGCCCTGTTGCTGGGTGGGCGTGGCCATGATGGGTGTGGCCTAGTCAGCCTCTTGCACCAGGGGGTGGGAAGGGATTTTTTACCCTCCCCAGGCTCCGGAGGCTTTGCTAGAACCTCCGGGAGGTTGAAAACTGCTTCCCCTGGGCTCCAGGCCTGTTTTTTGTCCTCCCAGACCCTCCGTTCGGCCCCTGCACTTACCTGGAATGATGAATGGGCTGTGTGGAGACTCCTGAGAGGGGAGGGGCAGGGTAGGAGGGGTGGGGTGGGGTAGGTGTAGCCAGCCAGGGGTGGCACTTGGGGGTTTGCCGAACCCTGGCGATTCTTGGCTAGAGGATCATCTGAACCCTGCCTAACCCCCAGGAGCCCACCCCTGCATTGCCCCCTTGGATAGTCCCATATACCTCTGAGGATTGATTCTGACCATTTTGGAGAAAACTAGTGTAGAAAGAATGGCTAGTGATTAATCTGAGTTTTCAGCATCTCCGTGTTTCTATCAAGCTATACGGTTTGCACTAGAAAAAGGGTTTTGCCAGTTGATAGATGGCTTAGCAATGTTACCAGTGGAAAGTTGCTGATGTTACAGAAATGTTATTGCCATTTCTCTCCCTTCCCCATCTTTCATATGCCCCAAAGCTCCCTATTTAATAAGACATCTGTTTCGCGCTTAGTATTATTTTTAATTGGATGTCATCTGATGAGTAGAACATAGAAATAGTCAAGGGAAACGTTGCTAGCAAATGCTGTCGTTCCTTTTTAAAGACTACCAATTAGTGAAATAGTTTTTATTGGATTGGGGTGGTAAATAAGCCCCATCAAGCAAGCACATAAATAAATAGAGAAATAAATTGGTAAATAAGGCAATCTTTCAGTGGTAATGGAGTGGGTATACACTATAGGATTTCAAATCACCCAGTTTAAACCTGAACACACCTTTTGGGGCTGGATCATACTAGTTCTCTCTAATATTGTGTTGAATACTTACTAAGGGAAAGAAATACAGATAGTCCTTGACTTACGGCCACAATTGAGCCCACTATTTCTGTTGCTAAGTGAAACATTTGTTAAGTGAATTTTGCCCCATTTTATAATCTTTTCTTCCACAGTTGCTAAGTGAATCACTGCAGTTATTAAACTGGTAATACGGTTGTTAAATGAATCTGACTTCCCCATTGACTTTGCTTGTAAGGAGGTCGCAAAACATGATCCCATGACCTCAGGACTTGGCAACTGTCATAAATTTGAGTCAGTTGCCAAGTATCCGAATTTTGATCATGTGGCCATGGGGATGCTTCGATGGTCATGTGTGAAAAATAGTCATAAGTCACTTTTTTCAGTGCCGTTGTAACTTTGAACAGTCACTGAATGAACTGTTGTAAATCAAGGATTACCTGTATTTAGAACAGGAAAAAGGGTTTTGAGGCAGGAAATCACAGAGGATAGCTAGAAGACTAATGAAAATCAGTGCCCCACCTTGTGGAGGAATTTCTTAATGGTTACCAGTAAGTTATTGTTATATAAATTATACACTCCTATTTCTATACTGAAATTACATTTTTTCCCCTAGTTGTGTTTATCACTGGAAACAGACTTTACAAAAAGACTCCACCACAAGGAAATATCTTGCTGAAAGTTTGCAAGTGCATTGTAGTAAGTACTGTATGCTTTCCTTTTTTATGTACAAAATGTAAAAAAAATTACTTTCCATTGCGTGATCACATATTTTAGGATTAAAAACACAATCATATTGAAAAAAAAATACTTATTGCTTTTATAATGAAATCCTATACATGCCTACTAAAGCCAACGGGACATACTCCTGAAAAATGGTGATAGGATTAGGGTTCTGAGAACTGAGTAAAACAACTTGCTGATGATGGCTTTATACATTTATACAAGAATTAAAACAATTTTTTGAACCCAGAGGCAATTGTATTCCTTTATTATCCGCAAATGTTCTAGTATGCCTTAGAAGTTACATTCCATTCTAATTGATAAGAGTTTGTGGGTGTATCTTAAGACTTTCGTTGTATTTGTTTGACAGTTCATTTATTATCATTTACAGCCTTTAGTATTTATTTAAAATGACAGGTGTATCAGCAGAGAATTGGAGAGATGATCTTGAGCAGGGGTGTCATCGTCACGCTGGCATCACGTGACATTTTGGGACTTTTTTTCCCTTCGCTAAACTGGGTGTGGGCGTGGCTAGTGCACGATGCATCCAGCCCATGGGCCAGGAATTTGACAGCCTTGATCTTGAGGGAAACAGGAAAGAAACTTTACATAAGTACCAAGAAGGTTACACCATTCCTCAAATCCTGGGGAACAAGACAATGTTTAGAAGCAGCTTAGGCAGGCTCCTCCCTAATTCACTGGGATATAAAGAGGAAGGGAAGCAGTGGTGGGATTCCAATTTTTTTACCACCGGTTCTGTGGGCATGGTTTGGTGGGTGTGGCATGGCATGGCTTGATGGGCGTGGCTTGGTGGGCATGGCAGGGGAAGGATACTGTAAAATCTCCATTCCCTCCCCACTCCAGCAGAAGGATACTGCAAAATCCCCATTCCCTCCCCACTCCAGGGGAAGGATACTGCAAAATCCCCATTCCCTCCCGGTCAGCTGGCACTCAGGAGGCATAGACTAGATGGGGATGGGGCCAGTCAGAGGTGGTATTTACTGGTTCTCCAAAGTACTCAAAATTTCTGCTACCGGTTCTCCAGAACTGGTCAGAACGTGCTGAATACCACCTCTGAAGGGAAGGCAAAATCAGCCTTGGAAAAGCTGCTATTACAGCTTATCTCAATAAAGTTCCATTCTTGTCTTCCTATGAAGCTTGTTTCCTGATCTGGGCCACCCCAAAGGGCTTACAGTATCTTCTTTTCCAATCTGCCCTTCCCAATTGTCTAGAATTACAATTTTCAGCATCATCAATTGGAACAGATTTCAGCCATACTAGGGTTTATTATCAATTGGTAAAAAAAAAATGCAATTGAAGTGGAGATATCTTTGAGGTTTATTAAAAAAAATTAAAACTGATTAATATGATTATTATACCTAGTTCCATGAATGTGCGTTAAAACTGATTAATATGATTATTATATGTAGTTCCATGAATGTGTGTAATAATATACTGGCTCAGTTTATAAAAAGGCTAGCATCTTTCCTGAATTCAGTTGTGCAATGGGAAGCCAGGGAGGTTTCAGATCAATATAGTAGATCTCTTGGACACTGCAAGAATACCACATTTCACCAATGAGAATGCCCCTATCCTGTCCTGCAGCCAATGAAACCATTACTTTCTCTTTGATCAGATCAATTTAGAAGGCTAAAAGAAAAAAAAATGCAGGAAATATTTTTGAGACAGCCTTAAATTATAGTAAATCTGCCACTTGAATTTCTCAGCAAGTTCCCAATTTTGTATACTGCTGAGATACAGTAGGAAATCAAAATGGCCGAACCCAGCTACATAATGTAGCTCAAGGGTGTCAAATCTGCAGCCCACGGGCCAGATACATCACATGCTGACCACACCAGGGGTGAAATCCAGCAGGTTCTAACAGGTTCTGGAGAACCGGTAGTGGAAATTTTGAATAGTTCGGAGAACTGGCAAATACCACCTCTGGCTGGCCCCAAAGTGGGGTGGCTATGGAGATTTTGCAATATCCTTTCCCTGCCACACCACCAGGCCACGCCCACAGAACTGGTAGGAAAAAAAATGGATTTCACCCGTGGACCACCCCCACCCCTGATTTAGTGAAAGGGGAAAAAGTCGTGATACGTCATATGACAGCAACATGATGCTGTGCGTTTGACATCCCTACTGTAGCTGGATTTCCTAGTTTTGCCTATCACCAATGGCTGATAAGGCATTCACGGTATATCATTAGAGGAAAAGGCCTTGAGTAAGTAACAGAGGGAAGTCTCTTAAAACTGAAGTTTGAACTCCACATCTATAATATGGAGTTAATTAGTACACTCAAAGAAGCAGTTAAGTTGTTTTTCCCCAAGTGACACATATACTGAAATTATTTTCAGGTTAACACATGGGGGTCAGGACCATGGCTGGCACATATGAACTCATTCACATACTTTGATTATTCCTTCATTGAAGTCATCTGCATGGGTTTTTAATGACTTCATTATAGTCACTTGCATGGGGTTTTTATATTAAAACTCCAAGGTCAGTACCCAATTTCATCAAGGTGTGAGACATAAACCCAGTAGTTATTCATCCGTTCCATTTGCTCATGTGATAATTTTGGTCAATTGCTTTCTATGTACTGGAGTTACAGCAGAGATTTTGGGTTATAATATTTGGTATATTGGTTCCTTTCCATCCTTCATCCTCTTTAGTATTACTGTACTGCGGCACTGAGGTCATAACAACAATTTATACCGCAAAGCACTTGGGGCTTTTTAGAGTGAGGAGGAAAAAAGATTACTCAAGGATGTAATTTCATCAACATTAATAAAATTCTGAATAGTGCCGAGGATGAAAAAATGTCTCCCCCCCCCCACACTCCTATTTGTAAAGTATAATAGACCCCAAAGTCATTCAATGAAATTGATTGGCTTTATATTCATTACAGACAAAAGGAAAAATTTTCTCATACAATAGTTAATGGATGATTATTATATGAAGTTAATTAACATGACACAGGGATACTATTAACTTAAGATAGTTATATTTTAATGAATTGATATCTTAATAGAAGACGGGTCATTTAGGTTGCTTTCTTATCTACCTATAGGGGAGCCAAAATCATTTAAATCACAGAGACTTGTGAGATATGCAGTAGTTTAATCATCACAACTAAAAGGAACAATGGAAGATTATGGAACTGGCAGTTCAACATGTCTAAACAGGACCAGGTTGGCCAAATCTAGATTAGATATGAGAAAGAAGCATAATCATATGATTTTCACGAATGTTTGCTTCATTACTAACAATAAGTTGGATTATGAATCTTGTATGAATTTAGTATTTATGACATATGCGTCTGTGTTCAGGATGGAATCCTTTTGTTTATAATTCCTATTTTTATAAAGCATATCTCTATGGTAAGGCCTCATATTAGTTTAGTCACTCTGTCAAGAAAGGTCCAGAAATAGCTATGCTGCCTTTTTTGAGGGTAGGTGGGTTTTACCTCCCAGGAAATAAATTTGAAGGAAAATCTTATAATTTATATTTGTTTGGGTGCTATGGATGGATGTTGAATCCAGGATTCTATATATAATTGTACCTCAAATAATGACACTGTCAGCATTCCAAGTAATGCACTCATAGAAAGCAGAACTCAGAGTTAGGTAGATTCCTCAAAGAACAAATTTCTTGGATACATCATATTGGCACAACTGGTGAAAACCAACTCTGAAAGTTTCCACAGTTTTCACCTAATTAAAAGAGAAAGTTTTTCCCCTTTCCCCAAGTCATCAGTCACATGGTTCAATGGAAGTGCTGGCCAGTTGCTTGGTTACTTTGCTCCTCCTCTCCCAGCCACCTGTTAGAATGACCTTGGTTCCCACAGGAAAACCTTTTGTTCTGACTGCAAAACCCCAGTTAACTATTTCCCTCCCCGTCCCATCTAAGTGAACCTGGCTGACTCTAGCCAGGTTCGCTTCAGGGTTGACAGCTACATCTTCTGAAAGATGGCCAATAGAACAACAGGAAAGGTAGAACTTCATATTTATAGACATATTTATAAAACCAGGAATAAGATGAAATACAAATCAGTGCAATATACTTTAGCATTGGGGTAGTAGAAACAATGCTTATATTGGATAAACTCTAATCCATACATCTCCTTTAATTGTTTACATTCTTCTTCAGTTTGCTTTGAGAAACCGGATCAGAAATCACTCCCCAGAGATACCCAAAAGAGAGCATTGGCTAGACTGGGCATCAGAAAAATATTCAGTAAGTAAACATTTGCATTTCAATACATTGTATATACATGTTGTATATCAGTGATGGCTCCTCCTAACTTAACATTTAGATCTTACAGAAGAGCATTCATCCACAGTACCATTCAAGTGTTACATCCCCTTGTGATCTGTAATGTATTAACTTTCTCTTCTTTCTTTAGCTAGAGAGAGGAGCAAAATCTGAGAGAAATACAATAATTTGCCCATTGAAGAAAAAACAATTCCACTTTAGATACTATTCCTACCAGCATATCTGGGACGTAATGCTCAATTTCTCCACCAGAGTTATGTTTGTGCCAGCTTTATATTTTCCTCTCTGCACACTGGAGAACCAAAATTTGCATTACCTGTTTATCTAATTTCAAGCTTACTTGCATAAAATTTCTAAATCATCTGGGATCAGTCAACTCAGGCTACCTCTCAGAGTGTTTGAATTGTTCTCTTACCACCGTTACACTTAACAGAATTTTAAGCAGAGCCAAAACTGTTTCACATTTGAGTGGGAATGCTCAAAAACCCATAGGCAGTAGACTACACGAAAACATGGGATTTTTTTTTAATCTTAGAAGAAGATAATGGTAAGCTGCTTCCATGAAAACCAGAGCAATTTTGTCCTTGTTACAAGCAAACTATTTCCATTCATAGTCTCATATTTTCCAATCTTTTTTTCTTTAACAACATTAAATGCCAGCAGTGAATGGATAATCTTTTGCCCGGTGACTGGAGACCAGTTTCCTATTCTCTATGATAGCTTCTTACTCACACCTACACAAATGCACACACACACACACACAGAGAGAGAGAGAGAGAGAGAGAGAGAGAGAGAGAGAGAGAGAGAGAGAGAGAGAGAGAGAGAGAGAGAGAGAGAGATTCATCACTAGCATAGCCATGCCAAAAACACTACCATGTTACACCCCCTTAAATTCTTTTATGAGACTGATGGTCAGACCAAGTTTCACTTTTCAGTTACTTAAGAGGTGGTTACAAATTAAGAAATTAAAGTTTAGTAAGGGATCACAAATTTTAGCATTCTAATCCCAGGCAAGAGCGAGGAGAGAAAGAAACAGGACCTGGGAAAATAACTCTAACAAAGTCTCCAAGCTGAAATGGCTTCCTTTCTTCCAATTTTATTTATTCATTTATTCGATTGCTAAGGCTGCCCATTTGTCAAGCCATGCTGAGTGGCTTATAAAAGGATTATAACATCATCACAAGTAGGAAAAGGAAAAGGAAAAACAAAACAAAACAAAAACAGTCAGAGCAATAAAAACTCCATGCCAGAGGAAAATAAGTTCCAGAAGTCTCACCATTTATTGTATTTCCCCACTAGTCTCTCAGAGGCAAGGTCGAATAGAGAAGGAAGGCCAAAAAAGTAGAAAAACCATCGGCTGATTTATTCCCCCAAAGATCAAAAGTCTTTCTCTCTTATTCTGCATGTCTCCCTTTTCAAAATGTCTTTTGGAGCTGCAACACCTTGTGATTCATGCCATATTAGTTTACAGAAGTTAATTCCAGAATAAATGTATGATGTCTTTACTGTCAGAGGTCCCCATAGGTACTCCTCGGAAGTATTTTAATTCATCCTGCTTTCTGTATGTTCATATTGCTTATGGTAGAATTGCTCCCATATAAGATGACTATGCTGTTATGCAGATACAGTTACTCAACATCGTTCTACATGTGCTGACACCTTCCTCTCTTTTTGTCATTCATAGTCTATGTCTTGCGTCTCAACATCCAAACAGACTTTGAACACCAAGCTATATTTATAAGATGTATTTGTGTTTCCTTCCATAGAACCAGTTGATCACTGAAGTTAAAATGGTGACACGGGTCCTTTTCCTCTTTCTCCCATTACCAATGTTCTGGGCACTCTTTGATCAACAGGTAATGCACACCAACACTAAGCAACATTTTACTATACACACCAGCTCTGATTTTTGAGACTCAAAAGCTGGGTACATCCTATTATGCTGTACCATAGTGCACTAAATTGGATTATTTTTTTCATACTTCAATATGTTGTGGGAATCTGGCCATTTTAGTGTGCTGTATGAACTGGTCATCATTTTAGGGCATTCAGTGGGTTATTTGTTTGTTTGTATGTAGCATGTTATGCAAACCCAGCAACTGTGTTTTCTTAATTCAGCTTTAAGTTTTCAGAGTTATCTGAATCCAACTAGTAAATTACTGTCGTGGCTGACTTTCACTAAAACACACATCAGTAACATTGAGATTCTTTGTTTGATTGAAACGTTTATTTTAATTTTGAAGGACAAAATTAAATTAAATTTGCAATGGAGGTGACCATTTAAACCAAACAATGTAAATGTCCACACTAATCCTTATGATAGGCATGAAAGCCAGCTGAGTGACTTTTGGGCAGTCACTCTTTCTCAGCCGAACTCACCTCACATGGTGGTGGTTGTGTGGAAAATATAAGGAGGAAGGTATGTTGGCAATGTTTACCACCTTGAGTTATTTGTAAAAGTATTAAAGGCAGAATACAAATAAATAAATAAATGGAGAAATATACTATAAATATATCCTTTATATTAAATTTATTTATTAGATTGATTCAAGAAAGAGAATTGCACTTATTGCTGCTCCCGTATTGCTAATTTTTGCCCTGATGATAGAATAAAATTGATTTCATCTTCAAACAGAGAATTCTTTTATGTTAGCAAATTATGTACACAGTACGTCTATGAAAGATACATCACCATGTGAACACTGATAACAAAAATAGTGCTATGCCAAAATATTAAAAAGGGAAATAAATGATCAAAAAACCAATCTAGTTTATTGAAACAGGAAAGCATTGGCCTGAATAAGTAACTTTAATTCCTAATCTATATCAAGAATTGGGTAATGTGTGAGAAATACTGTATTTGATTCCAATTTAAGGCTGTTCTTCCGTTATCTATTGTGTAAGGGTTGGTCTTATAGATAAAGAGAGAACGTATAATATTTTAGCTGATTGCAATAACTCTTTCAGATAAAGATGTGAATTTAAGATATATTTTCATGTTCAAATGTTGTATAGAAAAACTATTATTTTAAAGATAATTTAATTGCTTTTCTTAGCTTAGCATTTTAAAATGTTAGATATATTTAAAGGGTATTGCAGATGGAGAAAAATATAGAATAAAGTATCATTATACAATACTTGATATCATTAAAAATGATATTAATAGTTAAGGTGGTAAACTAGGAGCAGGGAAATCCAAGTCCCAGACCTACCTGAGATATGGAAGCCAACCTAGTAACTTTGGGTCAGTTGCTCTCAGTCCTAGACTGGACATTTGGAAAACATCCATTTACCAATCCACACTGAGATGGCATGGTAATCTATAACCTCCAATTAAGAGGAGTTTATCCTTGCAATGGTCTGATTTGTGCTGACACACACATACACACACACACAAACGAATTCTGTTTACGTATATTTTTATCTCAGCAAAAAGGAAAACTGAAGATACAGAAAAAATAGAGAAAAATGCTTCTTAATCGTACTCAATAATTCAATAAAACTACACTTAAAATTTAAAGAGTGGAAAAGAACTGCATTGAAAACGCATTGTTTTGACACACATAATTTTAACAAGTAACTCAGAAATCTACTACTTATAAATTTATCCATTACTATTTATTCTTTCTAGCCATAAAAGCAATTACAGTATGTATAATCTCAGGTAGGTCTCTTACAGTTTATGGTGTCTCATGAATAGAATAGATATTTGAGATAGGGTTCATACTGGCCAACGCCAGTACTTATGAATTATGGCGGTTTGTAGACCAGAAATCTGCTACAGCATTTATTTTTCTTTCTCTTCCATAGGGTTCCAGGTGGACTCTACAAGCAACTAAAATGAATGCTGACTTTGTAAGTGGTATTTCTTGCTTTAAGTTTTTAAGCAAAAGTAGTATAATAAAGATTACATCGTTATTAGTTTTAAATACATACATTTTAATTATACACCTATTGACTAGATAAAATAATTCCACAAAATAAAGCAATATAACATGGAACAGGAGACAAAGAATATTCCAAGACTTATAATATGTCTTGGCTTAGTTAGATCCCAAGATTTTTTTAAACACAATTTTGGATGTTAGAATTGCATCATTATCATCATCATGATCATCAACATCCTTACAGTTATTGTTATTATCACTATTAGCAATGCATTAAATTCAGCTTAAGCAAAAACAGTAGCCCAGTGGCAATAAGGTCACTTTCAATACATATATTTCAAGATATGCCTAACAGTTTCCACTAAGGAAAGGATATCAATTAATGGAACTATTAGTAAGCTATTATTGACTCCACAGGTGGGTTCTATTTACCTTTACTACTGGTTCACAACAGGATCATGTGCACATGTGAGCAAAGCGAGCGCATGCACCTTGCTTCTGCGCAGATTGGCGATGATGACATCCGGGGTGGTGGGCGGGCCAGTTTTACTACCGCTAGTTTTACTACTGGTTCTTGCGAACCGGTCCGAACTGGGGGCAACCCACTACTGATTGGCTCATACTAGCCTAACTTTTTCAATTATTCTTTCAGAATAATTATTCAGAATAATAATTCTGAAAGAATAACTGGTTCTATAGTCCTTCTGGCCAGCATTGGTTTGGAGATTTAGGATATGGAATCCCTTACTACTGGAGTATATTAGATTGGATAAGGCTGGATCATTGTATGGACTTAATCTAAAAAAAAACTTTATGTCTTCAGGTTTATATTCATTTCTTCATGGAATTCTAGATTTGTTATACCTATAACATTCTGTTGTGATCAGTTAAATTGGGAAGTGCATTGAATTTCATAGCTAAGTGGGAATCTGAATAATTTTTGTACCTGTAGTCCTCAATTTACAGCAGTTTGTTTAGTGACCGTTCAAAGTTACAATGGCACTGAAAAAAGTGACTTATGACCATTTTTCACACTTATGACCATTGTAGCATCCCAATGGTCACATGATTAAAATTCAGATGCTTGGCAACTGATTTGTATTTATGACGGTTGCAAGTGTCCCGGAGTCACATGATTCCCTTTTGTGACCTTCTGACAAACATAGTCAATGGGGCAATCAGATTCACTAACTTAACAACTGCAGTGATTCACTTAACAAATGTGGCAAGAAAAGTCCTAAAATGGGGCAAAACTCACTTAACAGATTTCCCACTTTACAACATAAATTTTGGGTTCAATTATTTCCTATTTGTGTCAGAAAATTGAGAACTACCTGTATTATCTTCCCTAATTCTCAGAGGAACAATGTTAGAAAGATAAACATGTTGATTGCTGGGGACACCTACATGTGAGCGAATTCTCTTTTCTGTGGATATATGGGATCATCAGCTATAATCTTAGTGTAAGAACGAGCTGATTGCTTCTGGACTAAAAGAGATATGGAATGCTTGACAAACCGTAATGTATAAGAAAGATTTGAATTGGGCTCAGGAAGAATCATGGATAGTTCACTCATATCAAGGCCCCTGTCCCAAAGACAATTTTCCATTCACTAGATCACATCCAGATTACAAAGACTACACAACTCAGGAAATTTACACAGAGCAAAATTAAGGTCAGTGTCCCCGTGGAACAATATTGAAGCATCACATCAGTGCTCATTATGCACCGTGTCATTTAGAACAGAATGCAGACCTGTTTTAAAAACAAGCATCGTTTCTCTGTGATTAACAACAGCAACACTGTTTTGAGATATAATTACTAAAGAAATAATATGTTCTGCCATGAGATCTCCATTATGTCCTGCCAGTGATTTGCTTCAAAAGCATTGGTCTTTTCAGTCAAGGAGAAAGTGAACTCAACCATAAAAATAAATCTTTAGTTACAGAGCTATGATAGCAAATCTATGGCATGTGTGCCACAGGTGGCAGGTGTAGCCATATCAGTGGGCACGCGAGCTCAGCTCCGGCGTGTGCCAGCTGATTTTCAGGCCTCCTGGGCCTACCAGAAGTAGGGAAACAGGTTGTTTCCTGCCTCCGGAGGGCCTCAGGGGGGTGGGGGGTGGGGGGTAGGAAGGCCTGTTGTTTGCTGTCCCCAGCCTCCAGAGCCTCTCTAGGAGTCTGGGGAGGGTGAAAACGGCCTTCCCCACCCCCCAGAGGCCGAAAATGGCCCATTTGCCAACTTCCGTTCCCAGATAGAATTATGGGTGTGGGCGCACGCGCGCAACCGCCCCTCCCCTCCTGGAACATGATGGCAAAAAGGTTAGCATCAGTGCTATAGAGGAAACACTTAAGTCCTCCACCTCCCATCCCATATGTTAGTAACCTGCATCAACAATGCCAGTTCTGCTATCGTTGCCTTTATTAACTCTTTTTCAATGTTGTTGTCTTCTAGGAAAGATTTGTCCTTCAACCTGACCAAATGCAGGTAAGCTGAAGCTGTAAACTGTCTGTTCTCCCACTGAATACTCTGATAACATTGCAATGATGTCATGAAAAAAAAAATATCCGGTGTGGGGGTGGGGAAAGGAGTACACCTTTACAGACTGTATCCTGGAATTCAGTCACTGGCCACTGGGAATTGTATGATAACTGTAGATAATTATAAATTAGGGTTATGAAAACATGTTTTCAAAATTGCATTAGCCCATTCATTTTCCTTAATGAACATGTTACTGTTGTTGTTGTTTTTACGTTGTCATTCTTCTAAACCAGTGTTTCTTAAAGTGTAGTCCTAGCACTTCTGGGGGTGCCCCAAGACTCTCAGGGGTCTTTGAAATAAACATTATTTGCCAGCCTATCTATGGCAAATAGTACAATATTAAAACCCCATCAAATAATTCTGAAAAGCAGTAGTAAGAGCAAATGTGTCAATTTTTAAAATTTTTTAAATTAAATTTTTATACCTCCCATGTTGCTATTTGGGGTGATTCTAGGTGGTCTATATTGTATAATAAAAATAGAGATATAAAAATCATTATAAATATGAAAACCGATTACAATTACAAAATATTAAATACATAGTAAAAAAAAATAATGAGTTTAGAGCAGAGTTTAATATGATAAATACTGATAAATATAACCCACAGAAACAAAAGCTCTTTTTGGATATTGTATCATTTTTAAAAGTGGGATGGGGTTCTGAAGCACTATTCCACTATTCAGTGGACCCCTAAAAAGGGCAGCTATTGTTTTGTCAATGATATCCCCAAATACCCTAGAATGATACATAATCCATGGGATTCTGTAAAAACACTGGCAACTACACAACTCTGACAGATGATCATCTAGCACCGTGATGGCGAACCTACGGCACACGTGCCACAGGTGGCACATGGAGCCATATCTGTGGGCACGTGAGCATTGCCCTAGCTCAGCTCTGGTGCACATGCATGTGCCGGACAGCTAATTTTCTGGCCTTCCGGGCCCACTGGAAGTCAGGAAACAGGCCATTTCCAGCCTCTGGAGGGCCTCTGGGGGGCTGGGGAAGGCCATTTTCGCCCTCTCCAGGCTCCAAGAAAGCCTCTGGAGCCTGCAGAAGGCAAAAAAACACGCCTACTGAATCCATTGCGTGCCAAAAGCGTGGGGAGCATGGGGGGTGGGGCGCATTGAATTATGGGTGTGAGCACACGTGCACACAACCCCCCAGTCCCCCCGCTTTTGGCACGTGATGGCAAAAAGGTTAGCCATCACTGATCTAGCACCTGTTTGAGGATCGCTGGTGAAGGAGAACTTATCACATTGCATGCCAGCTTGTTCCACTGACTTGTTCCTCCATCAGGAAGTTCCTCTTTGTTTTACTCTAAACCAGGAGAAAATAGGATTAAATTAAGAGTTGTAAACATGAGTTTAAACAGCTGGCCTTTTCCTATTTGTGTCAGAAAATCAGTAATTTACATTATTTATTTATTTTATTTATTTATTTTATTTTTGAACTTGTATACCGCCCTTCTCCCTGAGGACTCAGGGCGGTGAACAGGCAAATAAAAACATCAAATACAAATATTAAAATACAGTTAAAAATATGTATAAATTTGGCCCCATTAATTAAAACAATAAACAAAAACAAAAAACAATTAAAAACATTTAAAAAGAGTTAGGCCAGCCCGGCTTGTTGGAAAAAGAAGGTTTTAAGGGCACGGCGGAAGGCACTGAGGTCCTGGATTCTCCTTATCTCTGGGGGCAGCTGATTCCAGAGGGTAGGTGCCCCCACAGAGAAGGCCCTCCCCCTGGGGGTCACCAGCCTACATTGTTTGGCTGATGGCACCCCGAGGAGGCCCTCTCTGTGGGAGCGCATGGGTCGATGGGAGGTCGTCGGTGGCAGCAGGCGGTCTCGAAGATAGCTAGGTCCTATGCCATGGAGCGCTTTAAAGGTGAGAACCAACACCTTGAAGCGCACCCGGAAGACCACCGGGAGCCAGTGCAGCTCGCGCAGGAGCGGTGTTACATGGGAGCGCCATGCTGCTCCCGTCACTACCCGCGCTGCTGCGTTCTGGACCAGTTGGAGCCTCCAGGTGCTCTTCAAGGGGAGCCCCATGTAGAGAGCGTTACAGTAGTCAAGGCGAGAGGACACAAGGGCGTGAGTGACTGTGCACAAGGAATCCCGATCAAGAAAGGGCCGCAACTGGCGGATCAGGCGAACCTGATAAAAGGTCCCCCTGGTTACAGCCATCAGATGTTCCTCCAAAGACAGCTGCGTATCCAGGAGGACGCCCAGATTGCGAGCCCTCTCTGTGGGGGCCAAAGACTCGCCCCCAATAGTCAGTGATGGAGTCAACTGACTATATCGGGATGCCGGGAACCACAGCCACTCAGTCTTGGAAGGGTTGAGCTTGAGTCTGTTCCTCCCCATCCAGATCCGTACAGCCTCCAGGCACTGGGACATCACTTCAAGGGCATCGTTGGGGTGGCCTGGGGTGGAAATTGAATATGATATTGAGATATGGCTATATACAAGTGAGCGTGGATCAAAGGAGTTCTTGATAAAGGTCTACTAATTATGGAATTCTGATGGATCTTAATTTAGTTAATATTTAGCCTTAGTTAAGTATCACTCAAGAGGACTAATTTGATGTAGTGATTAAGCCACCAAGACCCAATTGGGGACAGGTCCTCTCACTGAGAAAATTGCCAATAATTGAAAGTGCTTTGATAGTAAATTATCTACCTCTATCTATCTATCTATCTCAACAAACTGGATCTGAGGAGGAACAGGTCATTTGAAATCAGTGTGGGTGCTCATAGCTGCTCTGAGGGCCTGCCTGCATTTGGAATCCTCTGCCCCCTTTCAAATATGGATTGCTGGACATTTTTACTGTGTACCTATATGTGTAAATTGTTTCCTCAGAATAAGTTCTCCCTGAGTCCCATAAGCACCACGATCTGCAGGGATGGTAACACAATTTGCAACTTGTCATTGCAATTCAAACCCCCTACCTTTTTTTTTTTTACATGTGTCAAGGTTACCTAATACCTGTTGTCAGTGAGTTTTATTCCCTACTAAATTACTTTAGGATTGTAATGACAAATTAATAACCTCCTGCAATCTTTGATATTCCAGTTCTTAAATCCTCTCTTGATCCTTGTCTTCATTCCTGTCTTTGACTTTGGACTATATCCCTTGGTAAACCTGTGCAGACTTAATTTCACGTAAGTACCTAAGAAGAAGACTCTTTGGTTCAGCTAATGCCCTCCAAGCATATTGGATCATCACTAGCAAAAATATGGCCACAATTGGTTAATATTGAAGAGATCTTGTCCAATTCACCTTGAAGCTTCCAGATGAGAGGTGGGTTACAGCAGGTTCTGACCAGTTCTGGAGAACCGGTAGTGGAAATTTTGAGTAGTTCGGAGAACCAGTAAATACCACCTCTGACTGGCCCTGCCCTCATCTATTCTCTGCCTCCCGAGTCCCAGCTGATTTGGAGGAAGTGGGGATTTTGCAGTAACCTTCCCCTGGATTGGTGAGGGAGTAGAGATTTTACAGTATTCTTCCCCTGGAATGGGGTGGGAATATACTTTTAACTTTTGCAAGGTTTATGTTTATTCTCTTTCAGCTTCTCCACAATTTAAAACAAACAAACAAAACAAAGCAGGCTATTTTGCAGGTTTTAGGTCACAGATTCATACAACCTGCCAAGAGAAGCTTTACAAAAGTATTATATTATGCTTTGTAAATCATGGTGGGTGGCTTCCATCTGCTCTGTGAACCTATCAAATTGTAGCTTCGTCAACAAATAACAAAATTAAGGAAATCATGGCTTATATGAACCCAGTTTTTCTTTTCCAACTCTGAATGCAAGCACGTCCTCTGACCTCAATTTATTTTACTGCTCTGAACAACAGGCCAGGATATTTTTCTTCAAGGGCAGGAAATTTTCATTAATTAAAGCATCCTTTTAATATGCCCTTCACCAGCTCTGAGATATTCACCTGCAAATCCCCTCATTTGACTCTTTTTATCATGACAGAACTATTTGAAGATGTGCACTTTATTCCTAATGTCCTTTCAGCTCAATAATCCCACACATTTTTTCTGTCTCACTTCTCAGAAGCAAGCTGGACACAGATCATCAGTTTTGCTTTCCTCCACTTCACACATTAACTAAATGCCAACTCAGTTCTCTCCTCAAAGAGCTACATGGAACTTAATGGGAATCTTGCAAGCAGGGAGCATTTTTAAAAAATAGCAAATCCATTTGAATAGACCTTGAATATATTCCATACATATTATAGAAACATTCAATTCAAGGATTGCTGGTTTCAGCTGGATCAAATGCATGTGGCTTAAGTGCCGTGATCTCAGACTTGGAGGATAGCTGTACATTATTCTAATTAAGTTGTATTTATTTACTTTCAGGCCCATTAAAAAGATGGCAACTGGCATGATCCTGGCCAGTCTGGCATTTGCAGCTGCAGCTATTGTGGAACTCAAGATAGAGGTAAGATAGGCACAGGGGTAGAGATGCAATTGTTCTACATTTATGCATCATTGGCTATTTTTCTGCTTTGCACTATGTTATTAATTGCTCATCAGTGTGCTAAAAAGATAGTGGGTCCTTTATTTGGAAATGAGACTGAAGGGTAAAGAACTTGAATCTCTGGACTCTAACCAACCCACTGAAATCTTAATCACTAATAATTACCCCTCACATGACCATGCGTTTTATTTTGCTGTTGACACACTCTTTTCTCTTAATTAGGAAAATGCGATGCCTATCCCAGTTCCCAAAGAAAGCTACATTCAGGTCCTGAATTTAGCAGACAGCGATGTTGAACTGACTATTGAGGGATATGACTTGTTCCAGCAGCCAATTAAACCTTTTCAGGTGATCTGGAGCATTATATGTTTATTTTCTCTTTAACCCAGCAACATCCAGTACAAATATTTTTGTTTATTTCAAAGGATAATGCCATTCAATCATATTCAGAGGTAGATCAATTCTGGTTTTATTGTGATTATCGCAGGTTAGTATTTGATGCTATAGATCAAGGTTCCCTAAAATGGTCGGTATTGACCTTCAAGAATCAGTGGGACTTGAAATGTATAGTATAAGGGGGATATAATAATATTATTAGAAAGAAAGGGTCAGCATATTGGGATGGAGTAAGGGGATGGTAAAGTATTATATAATCTGTTATGAATTTGGGTTTTATTATGAAGAAGCCACAGGGGGAGGGGAGGGGAGGGGGAGGGTTAGGAAGGAGGGGGGAAAAGGGGGGAAAATTTGTATTTGAAAAACTTTTTCAATAATAATAAAAAAGAATCAGTGGGACTATCTAAGGGGGTCATTAAATGGCCGAGGGTCACAAAGACTCAATAAATGGCTCAGCTGTCAATATTATTGTTACTGTTGTTGTTGTTTGTAGTATTATTAAAGTATTATTTATTAAATTATTTTAATAAATATATGTTTGTGGGTTGATGAATAATCTGAAACTTCACGAAGGGATCAATGAACTGAACTGTTCTAGATAGACTTCTTGCATAGATAGTTTCAATAGTAGAGCATATGTGTGGGCATTTGTATCACACTCTCAGATATCAACAATCCCACCTACTCCATAAGGTCCTGAAAGGGAACCACTGAAAGGAACAATTCTCCAGAAAGACTGCTGATCCTTGTTTTAAGGATTGCTGGCATCTTTAATATTTTCCTTGCAACTATTCCTTTTTCTGGTTTCAGCTTGAATGTGGATGAGGGAATAGTATGCTATAATTTTCTCTTAATTCTTCTTATCAAGGGTCAGTTCATAGGTTGTTTCAGTACTGGCCTGTACTGGTTGTTGTTGTTGATGATCATTGGACAGTCAGCCAGATGTTCAGACTGGGTTTGGCATTTTTGTCTACCTATCAAGGACTGGGGATAGGCAGATCTGGATGATCTTACAGATATCATCGCAGGATGGAAGCTGTTCCAAGTAAAGCTGCCTTCTGCAATTGACTGATGGTGAATTTGTCAATGCCAATGATATTCAAGTGGTGCTCCAGTTATTTTTGGATTGCACCCAAGGCACCTATTACTATTGGTACTACCCTTGCTTGCCTTTGCCACAGTCGTTCTATTTCTATTTGTAGGTCTTTGTATTTTGTTATCTTCTCCAGTTCTTTCTCTTCTATTCTGCTGTCTCCAGGTGCTGAAACATACACTATCCAGACTTTTTGTCTTTCTTATTGACAATTGTTAAGTCTGGAGTGTTATGTGGCAGGTGCCTATCTGTTTGAATTTGAAAGTCCCAGAGCAATTTAACTTCTTCATTTTCTATGATGATGATGATGATGAAATATGCTGTGATCCACCTAGAAATATTTATTTCATGGAAACTACAAAACCAGACCACCATCTCAGGATTCCTCATAGCATCAAGTCTTTGAATGCACATGGGTAAACTGATCTAGTGAAACTCAAAACTTATTTTTAATAGAAAAATGCAAAAGTGTGTTTGAAATTTATTCTTCATTACTAAATGAGAAAAACTTCACTGCAGATATAGATTAAAACCTTTTTCTTTTGCTCAGGACCCTACTGAATACTCCAGATTAATTCTCAATAGCGATCAACAACTTCTTCATTTTAAGATACAGCACCAAGGATTATCATCCACATTTAATCATTCGATCAATGAAAAGTCAGTGAACAGCTTAATTATCTACAAGAGAGGAGGGAACCTAACAACCAATATAGTAAGTTGGAAATCAAATGGGGCCAAAATCAGATATTTGAGAATACAGGCAAATATACTCTGTATGAAGATTCATAGTAAAATCCACCCAATCTTGTTGGTTAATACTTAGCTATTCTAATTCAGTTTACCAACTAAAATAGTTTACATTTTGTTTATCTACTACATAATTCTAGCCTTCTAGAATTAGTCACTAGTCACTTCAAATAGTTACTAGCCTTCTAGAAAACTTTTATACATGTTTCTCTCAGCAACCTTGAAGATCCTATGGGAACCCTGGGAAGCCTGCAAGACGGTCATGTTGTGTTTAGCATGTTGTCCACTTTCTTACAGACTTGGTTTTTTAAATTTCTAATTATTTTTATGTTTATATTTGTTTTTGTTTGTTGTATGCTATCCCAAGTCACATTTATTAGATAGGCGGCTATAAAGTACAAGTTTGTGAGGTAAATTAATATTAAACTCATATTCAGTGTCATAGAATCCACACAGTGGTGGGTTTCAAACTTTTTTACTACCAGTTCTGTGGGCATGGCTTGGTGGGCGTGGCATGGCTTGGTGGGTGTGGCTTGGTGGGCATGGCAGAGGAAGGATACTGTAAAATCCCCATTTCCTCCCGATCAGCTGGGACTTGGGAGGCAGAGAATAGATGGGGCGGGGCCAGTCAGAATTTTTACTACCGGTTCTCTGAACTACTCAAAATTTTCACTACTGGTTCTCCAGAACTGGTCAGAACCTGCAGAAATCCACCTCTGAATCCACAGTATTCCCAAACAAAGATGGAGGATTACGTGAGATATTTTAGAGGAAGCTAGTGCTATTTTCTGATCAGACGTTTAAGTACATCTTTGACAGAAGAACCATAATACTATCACTAAGACATAACCAATGTTCATTTGGTACGTGAAGATGGATATATGAGTAATCTTTTTGCATTTAAAGTAGTCTTAAAACTTCCTAAGAGTGAGGACAATTAACCAGTGGAACAGCTTGCTGTTAGAAGTTGTGGGTCCTTCATCACTGGAAGTTTTTAAGAAGAGGCTGGACAGTTACTTGTCTGAAATGGTATAGGGTTTCCTGCTTGAGCAGGGGATTGGACTAGAGTACTTCCAATATTCCTTCCAGCTCTATTGATTGATTAATTGCATTTTCTCTCATTTCTGAACTGCTAGACATAATTTAAACTGTCAAATATGACATTGGGAAATTGGAATAAAGCCACTTGGATGAGAAAGCCTAGAAAAATAGTACTAAGAATGTTTTCTCCAAAAGAACTTCTCAAAATTGCAAAAAATCTTTAAATTGGTGAAGCAATAAAACAATTTAGTGATATGTTTGTTTATTAATTTTGTTACTAGAAATTTCCAAAAAGATCATTATCAGAATAACTAGACTTATCTTTGACAACTGGGAATAACAAAACATCAATGCAAAGCATAGCTCTAGTTTTATAAATAAATCATCAGCCATATTCCTTATATTAAAGCCAATCGTCATTTCAGCAAACTAAATACTTCTGTTCATATCCCAGTTTAATTAATACTGTTTACATATGAACTTCATGTTGACAGAATAGATCAGATGATTAAGAAAACCGTTTGCTTTTAATATATAAGCAGCAAACAGAGCCAAAATCATGACAACAATGACAATTGGGACTGTGATGTCCATCAGTAAGCAACATAGCTGTAAACCATGACATTATATGATATGTTGCTTTGCAATGGAAATTCTGGAATTTCTGGCTGCAGTCTTTAAGTGAAACACCATGAGTCATTAAGCGAGGATGTCATGTGGTCACCATTTGTGACCTCCTGCTGCCTTCCCCACTGATGCTGCTTGTGGGAAGATAGCAAAGAAGGTCGCAAATGGTGAACATGTGACCACAGGATGCTGCTACAATAAGTGTCACTTATTCAGCCCTGTTGTAAATTCGAAGTCACTGACATGTGGTTGTTAAACAAGCACCACCTGGTACTGAATCATGTCAGAGGATTACCTTGTCTTACAGTTTAGAGGGGTGTGGAAACTCAGCCCATGTTTTATTCACTTTTGCCAGTCTAAATAGGACTAACTCAGAACAGAGTAACACATATTGGCAGAACAAGTTCCCATTGCAGGTAGAAAGTAGAGGATTTGGGGCACATGGAGAAAGTATCTCACTTGCTAAGGAGGCTGACAGCCTTTGATCTCTCTTAGGGGTCCTTCTAATGGACTTCAAGCCACTTACAATTTGATATAAAGTTTCTTGAAAACATCTCCCTTTGTTTACTAGGTTCATATTCTGGACTCATGTTTTTCATTATGGATACTTTGGTAGTTAAGGAAGCTTTCATGTAGGCAGAAATTGTATATTGATTTTCTCTCTCTTTGGTTTTAGATTGAAGACATGCAGAAAAAGCCATCAGAAGGAATGGCAGCGGTGAGGTGAGGACTGACTTTGAATATTGGGGAGGGGATTTTAGATATAACGCCTCAGTTTAACAGAAATGATTAGCTTCTCTCAGCCAGAGGTTGGGCTTCATCCGTGCATTTTGAGAGACACAAAATATAACTAGGTGGTAGTTTTGTTTGTTGTGGCTATATTCATTGGCATAACACACAACAAGTTGGCACAGTAAGGAAAGAATATCCTTATGTTGTTCAAGTGCAGGCTAGGCCATCATCTACTGGGAATGGTTCATCTGATTCTTATGTTGAATAGAGGATTGGATTCAATGTCTTAGTTGAATGGGCCTTCTAGAATGGTCTTCTATGGTTACAATGGTCAAAGAAGAATCTATAACTTGCTATGCTACAAATCTTAGCAGCATAGCCAGTATGGTGACAGTTATTAAGCACTGCAGTATAATATTTCAAGGGCCACACATTTCGAGGGCAGGAAATACATGGTTGTAATGATTGCCAGAAATGGCTTGAAACAGCTCTGAGTATAAGTGGTGTAAAGTGGTATAAATTCATGTATTGATTGGAGTCTGATGGGAAATTCTAAGCCAAATGAGCTGCAGCAAAAGTCTTCACCATCTAAAGTGTTCTGGGAGAAAGCAAATGGAGGAATCCTGTCTCATCCAGACTATAATACAGATGATCCTACCAACTTTCAAACTGAAAACTAGTTTAGAACAGAACATTAGAAATGCTTCTCCAATGTGTTTAGAGACATGAAACCATCTATATTTCTGGAATATATCTATCTCCATGTATTTATTTCTATTTCCAGACATGCATAAGGTAAAAGGATGAGGGTTTTTTTTCCAGAATAGTCTTTTCTGTCAAAAAAAAAAATATTTTATTCTTTTGAAAAAACCTCCCTCTAAAGTTCTGGAAGAATTTCAAGCCTTCTGGAGAAGATATTCAATAAACCAGCCTCACATCTTATAGATAAATTTTGAGTATAGAGATACATTTTTTATAGGTTGAACTTGGTTTTATGTTTTGAAAGAAGCTATGAACTTGAGGGCCGCAGTTTCTATGCTTTCTCTCTCAGCCTCTTGTTTCTTTCATTCACTAATATGAACAAACAATAAAATTTTATTCAAATTGTTGCAGAACATTCTGGGGGAAAAACTGACACCCTTTCAAATGATATCTAGTTTACTGTACCACCCCCAGCTCTGATTTTGCCACTGAACAGACAAAGTAAGAATTTAGAAGGCTACTTTAAAAACTCCTATCCCATCAAAAAATACACTTTATATGCCAGTCCTAAAGAGTGACAAGTTTGGCATATTGCCAATAAAGTTTCTTTATTCATTCATTTGTCTCTGCTGTCTGCCTTGCTTTTAAACTGATTAACCAGATCAACTTTAGTGCAGGGAACTTAGGTTTGGAAAGAATTAATGAAGGAAAGAAGATACCTTTGAGGTTTTAAATAATGGTAGCAACTCAAATCAATGATGTGGAAATTTATCTTCAGTTATTGAAATAGTATCCTCCCTAAAATATCTTAGTAGCTTTTGATGTTACCTTTTCAATGGAAGAGAAAAAGCGGACAATTCTCAGAGAGCAAGACAGCTCACAGATCTTTGCCATCAGACTTTATAAAGATCTAGAGCAGGGCTGTCAAACTCCTGGCCCATGGGCCAGATTCGGCATGCGCTGGCCACACCCATGCCCAATTTAGTGAAGGGGGGAAATGTCCCGCTATGTCACGTGACACTGTCGTGATGAGGTGAGTTTGATGTCAGGGTTCCAAGTAACACTCCCCCAATGAAAGAAGACTCCGAGGCTTGAAGTACCTCAAAGTTCCATTTTATTAGAGATGTCATATTGGCACATCTGGGAAAACCCGAATCTGAAAATTTCCAGGTTATCCCTACCCAAAGGAAAGTTCAAATCCCTGCCCAACACCCACAAGTCCAATCAAAGCACCGTCCCAACTGGAGATGCCTCCCAGTTCCAGCCTTCCAGGTGCAGGACAAGATGTCCTTGACTCTCTGAGAAAGGAATGTTATTATGGCTATATATCACCCTGGCTCCACACAATTCCCCCTTTCCAGTTTTCCACAGTAGTAAATGTGGCAGGCCTGAAGATTCAATGAAAAATATGGCTTCTAGGCCTGATATTTGACACCCCTGATCTAGAGCAAGGGTATCCAACTTTCACAACTTTAAGATCATGTTAGCTGGGGAATTCTGGGAGTTGAAGTTCACAAGTCTTAAAGTTGCCAAGGCTGGACACCCCTAGTCTAGAGTCAGTTTTTCTCCAGGATCAGAATGTTATCAGCAAACGTCCTTCCTTGACCAATGACAACAAAAGGCTTCCCAAAAGCATTTCCTGGGCATACCAAAGATTTACAGATTCTCTGCATAATTTATTTGTGTTTAACATTATTGAGAAGACAATAACTGGGAAGAAATAAATATGATCAAGCAGGGCTTGGAGGAGGGGAAAGAGAAAGAGAGGATAATTTTATTCTCTATCTCTCTTCTTTTGGAAGACACCCAGCAGTTTTTTTGGATTTTTGGAAATCTGATCTTGAAGTTTAGTTATCTATCTCAAAAGCCAAAACTGATCTAGGGAGCCATTGTCTGAATAAATTAATGCATAAACCTTGCTTAATCCATATTTTCTTTCCGTTGTTAGTCTTGACATCGTTATTCTAAAATCCAACATCCACTTATGGATTATCAGAGATTTCACTGTGCTACAAAATAAAATAATATCTGATCTTTAGAAATGGGCAGTTCCAATTACTGTGTTTCCCTGAAAATAAGACCCTGTCTTATATTTTTTTGAACCCCGAAATAAACGCTTGGCCTTATTTTCGGGGAGTTATTATTTTGGGGCACGTGGAGCAAGATGGGGCTCCTCTTGCCATCTTACCTGATTTCCAGCTCTGACTCCCTAATCCTAACCAGAGGAAATGGCAGGGACTGGCTGCGCATGCATTTAAATATTTTCGGGGAGGGCTTATTGGGAAGGGCTTATTTTTGGAGGGCTTATTTTTGGGAAGGGCTTATTTCAGCACATACGCTCAAAAGCCCAATTGGGCTTATTATCAGGGGATGTCTTATTTTCAGGCAAACACAGTAGAAGCCATTAAGCTGTTATATTTCTTTTGTTTGTTTGTTTGTTTGTTTTGTTTGTTTTAATTGCAAAAGGAAGAACTATACCTTTTGCAGGAGCAGAGCAACAATTTGCTATCATTACCCATTTGCTGATGCTTGTTCACTCGTATGGAAAAAGAAGATAACATCATTCTTCTTATAGAAGGAAGGAAAAAGAGAAAGGAGGGGGGAAGAATTCCATTTTACACAAGGTTCAGCAACTAGGTTGAGGCCTTTGTACTTAACCCCACTTTGGAGATTTGGAATCCATAAGAGAAGGCGATGAGAAATTTCATTAAATTCTGCCAGCAAGTGACTCATCGCTCCATTATAACGTACACTGACCAACAACTGATTTATGAGGTCTCTTCTCTTTCCAGGTCTGTTCTCTCTCTATATATATGATCCTTTAATTGGCAAAAGGAATAGAATCTATGAACTGGAGAGGAATCTGACATAAGCAGAATTTTCAGGCAGCCTCTCTCTGCTCAGAGATCATGGGAATTGGCTGAGAATTACACCGGAGCACTTTGATAGCCTGTCAGTGCAACAAAATCATTTAATTGCATCTCTGCCATGCCTTCTCCATGCTGTGCTGTCTCAATATGTTGGGTTTCAAGTTTGATAATCCATTGGCCATACTGGATGGGGAATTACAGATTGTAAAGCCCAAATGCATATTGTCTGGAGGGTAATAATTTGGGGGAAGTTACTTTATCAAGTGTGGGTATTACTGCAAAATATAAGTCAGAACTAATAGGAACCTCTCCCACCAATAAACTAAACTTAAAGGGATCAGCTGCTTAGGGTGTAGGATTATACATTCATTACAGATAGTCCTCCACTTACGACCACAATTGAGCTCAAAATTTCTATTGTTAAGTGAGACATTTTTTAAGTGAGTTTTGCCGCCTTTCATGACTTTTCTTGCCACAGTTGTTAAGTGAATCACTGCAGTTGATAGGTTAGTAACCCGGTTGTTAAGTGAACCTGGCTTCCCCATTGACTTTGCTTGTGAGAAGGTTGCAAAGGATGACCACGTGGCCTTGGGTCACAGCAATGGTCATAAATATGAACCAGTTGCCAAGCATTTGAATTTTGATCACATGACCATGGGGATGTGGCAAAGGTTGTAAATATAAAAAACAGTCGTAAGTCACATATTTCAGTGCCATTGTAACTTTGAACCAGGGGTGGGTTCTACTTACCTTTACTACCGGTTCTCAATGGGATCGCGAGCATGCGCTGGCTTCGCTCATGCACGCGCCTTGCTTTTGCGCATGTGCAGATCACCTATGATGACATCCAGGGTGGTGGGCAGGGTCTCCCGCTGGTTTTACTACCGGTTCTTGCAAATCGGTCTGAACTGGGGGCAACCCACCACTGCTTTGAACAGTCAGTAAGCGAACTGTTGTAAGTTGAGGACTGGCTGTATTTATTTTTGTTTAAATTATTATTAAGCTTCTAGCCTTCCAGTATAGGGAGTTATTTGGGTGGATTCTCAGATTTAATGCTGGATTTATATCAGAAAATTAAATACAATCTGGCATTGCCTGTTCTTTCTCTATTGCCCATGTACTGTTCCACCTACCAGAGCCCATCCGTATAGAGATTTGAGTTGACATAAGATGAGCTGCTGAAGAAAAGAGATTCCTAGTCATGTCCAAATGATCTTCCCTTCCCATCCTCAATAAGGAAAGTACTTCCTGCCAAAATTCCATAGAGAACATGACTTTTTTACACATGCATGTTCATATTGCATGCAGGCAGACATTCTTTCTCCTGATTAGATACTTTGCTGGTATGCATGCTGTTTACGTTTTCAATATCAGCATATTATTCAGGAGCTCTTTTTGCCCCCTGACTTTTCTCAATGGCTAGATTTTTCAAATTTCTTCAAATATATAATTTTTTTATTAAAACTTTTCAACAAGAAGATAAAAGCTAACACAAACTAATAGTAAGGGAGAAAAAAGAAAAAGAAAGAAATCAAAAGAAAAAGCAAAAAGTGCAAGAATAGAAAAAAGTTGAAGAAAAAATAGAAAAGAAAGCAAAATAAAAGAGTAGCTTCTGATAGTCTTCACAGCAAAGCACAGATATATTTTGACCCCTCTTTCCAAAGTTACATCATATTAGTCTTCTTTCTATTATCTATTCTGTCTAATCATCAAAACTTTATATCCCAAGGTCAATTTTTTTTCATTCTTATAGAAAAAGTCCACAAGAGCTTCCAGTCACCAATAAATGTAGATAATGTCTCTTCTCTAATCTAAGAAGTGAATTATCCATTTCAGCAAAATCTGTCAACTTTGCCAATTCTGTCAAGAGGTTAAGTAGTTATGAGTTCTTAATGTATTGATTAACCTTTCATTCATGCCAAACCCCCCCCCCCCCCCAAATTCTTCGGGTTTTTTTTTAATCGCAGTTGAGTCTTCTGGTGTTGAATTTAACTCTTAATATCAGGAGAATGGAACTCCTATCTAATAGAGTGAATGTTGATTTAATGATTAGGAAAGAATAATTACATAATGATTAGAGAAAAGTCATAAAGGAGAATCATGTTTAATCTTCTCTGTCCCTCTCTTTGTCTGTCTGTCTGTCTGTCTGTCTGTCTGTCTCTCTCTCTCTCTCTCTCTCTCTCTCTCCTCCCCCCTCTCCCCCTCTCTCTCCCTACCTGCCTCTCTCTCTCTCTCCCTCCTCCTCCCACTCTCCCCCCCTCTCCCTCTTCTCCCACCCATAGTTTTTTTCCCTCTTAATTAATGTTCTTCTGAATGTTTTTAGATGAGAGTACAATTTCCACTTTCTTCCAAGGAAGGACATAATGCCGCACTATCTAAAGGATATATCATACCTATATAAGGACAGGGAAACACTTATCAGTTTGTGGACTTTCGGTTAGCAATCTTAATTCTCAAAACTGGAGATGTAGATGAATCCCTCTTTAACTGTATGCTTCTGGTCAACTATTGGATGCTTCCTTTTGCTTTATTCCTTTTCTGTCATGATGAAATCAAGTTTATTTACAGGTTCATTAATACCTTGGAATGGGATGTCAGCATCACTCTTGGTGAGGAGTTCACCACTGTTAACAAAAGTTACGGCGTTTCAGATTACAGGATCCTGCCAAGGGGAAGGTGAGTGAGAGATTCTGAGAGATAAGAAATAAATAGGAGAAATTATAGACATTGAGACCAATGAAAGGGAGAAGAGTTCATTAGCGGTTTACATCATAAATAGCAGCTCAGTCCAGGCTACAAAAAGCCTGGAAAGAAGAGATTCAAAATGTTCAGAGACTGGTGCTTTAGTGCAGGGGTCTCCAACCTTGGCAACTTTAAGACTTGCGGATTTCAACTCCCAAAGTTCCTTAGCCAGCTGGCTGAGGAATTCTGGGAGTTGAAGTTCACAAGTCGTAAAGTTGCCAGGGTTAGAGACCCCTGCTTTAGTGAACTCTCTAAGAGGACTGAGGGTTTGTACTTCACTTTCCAAGATTACCCTTACCCTTAATCCTTGTATTAAAACTCCTTATTCAAGTCTGTGTATTTCTTGCTTCCTTGTTCATGCCCTGTAAAATGGGACTTGATAGCGGGATTCTATGAAAATTCCCATGAATTTCCCCCGACTCTAATACATATTCTATTTTCTGACTGGTATTGTATCTTGGACTTTGATTAATACACAACAGAAATGGAGAAACTTCTATTTAAGAGCTCTTTCTTGGAAGCACAGTTCAAGCAAAGCCAAATTTGTGGGAATAATCATTCCATTTCTGTAATGTGCTGTGAGAATAACCTTGGGGGACTGGAGGAAGATCTGCAGCCTAGACATCAATCTGAGGAATGAAATCCAAAGGAAATGAATTCAAAGGAGGAATGGAGGTGAAGCTAGTATCTCCAAAGGAACATTCCTTGGTTGTCTGGAAAGTAAAGGCACAGGAGAGAAGTAGTTCTTTCAGACTTGCAAGATTCTGTTACTATAACCTTAGTACTCATGGTTCTGGTTTCTTGTCTGAAAAAGAGCTGACAATTTTTGATATCCTTCTTTCCTTTTCTCTATATCTCAAACATCAGGCTGTAGGAAAGGGACAGATATTTCTTACTACAAGTCTAATTGCTCGCAAAAAGATTTTAAATTCCCCCAAGGCCTGCATGAAGCCAAAGGTTGCTTATTCATGGTAGTGGGGGGTGGCGGGCGGGGGGGTGGAATCAATTTTCAGATGAATGGAACAATTAAGACAAAAAGAATGTGGCCTTGCAAAGTCGAGTTTACAGTGGTCCCTTGTAAATTTTTATTAGAACATTCCCATTGCATCTCTATATGCAAGTCTTTATTTTTTCTATCTAAGACCATTGTTCTTGTAGATAATAGAAGGACAGGAAGTAACCTGTCTATTATGTTATTTCTTAGGCATTCATTATTTCCTTTCTGAAATGTATAAATATGAGTGTATCTCTTTGTCTGCAGGAGTGTGTCCCTTTTGAAGGAGAACTCCTCCAGTATGTAATGTCTAAGAAAACACAGCAGTGAGCCTTGGTTATTTGCTTATCCTCCGTTTTGATTCCACACTAGACATATTATTTTGGTTCTCCCTGACCATATCTATTTATATTCAGACTCACTTTTATAACTCTTCATGAATGAATGGCTATAGACTCTAGGGAAAGAGAGGCCCGGGAAGAAGCTGTACATTTAATAGATGGCCTTGCTCCACCAAGGCAATAGTCTTCTTTTTACTTGTGCGTTGACCTTGATAAATGCTGGGTAAAGCTAAAATAATTGGGTGGATAATGGGAAGTCTCAAACATCATTTCCCAAAAGTCCTCTTGGTTTTATACATCTGGACTCCTTTTTCTACTTAGCATAATTGCTTGCTAGTTATTACTCAAGATAAATAGTTACCATCTATCTTCCAGGAGGATACTTTTAGCTGGTATCCCCCACCATAATCCTGGGATGTGAGATAGATAAAGACCCTATAGCTCCATGATGGCGAATCTATGGCATGTGTGCCAGAGGTGGCACTCAGCACCCTCTCTGTGGGCATGCAAACTGCCACACCAGTTTAGCTCTGCCATGCATGTGTGTGCATCTCCTGCTGGCCAGCTGGTCTTTGGGTCTCTGCCGCACATTTTATATATATATATATATATATATATATATATATATATATATATATATATATATATATAAATATATATTTCTTCAACTGGGTATTTTCCTCTACCCTCTACAGGGAGGGAATATATGGTAAGGGTGTGGATAACTGATGAGGACCAATCAGTCTGAAATAGATCTATATTAGTCTCCCAATAGGCAGCAAATTTGCCCCCCCCCCAATATCCAGCTGAGCCACACAATCATCAGAGGCTTTTTTTTTTTTTACTTTTAAAAGCATTTTTTCTACAACCTCTTTGGCCGAAAAAAGTCACCACTGTCCAGGTACACTGTATTAGATAAATATTCTGTCCTCCAAATAAAACAACAGCTTCATGTCTCTCATTTAGAATCATTTTTTTCCTCACATGATTTCCTCCAAATATATGAATTATTTTACATAATTCAGTCTTTCATTCACAAGTGGTAAAGAAAATTATGAAGATTGGGAGACGGGGGGAGAAGAAACTTTATACTACAATTTACTGCTTCTATTTGCCCTACCAAAAGAAAAGATTAGGCTGTACAGGAAAGGATATAGGGTATTCAATTCTTTGCAGGAAGATACAGGGCTAGATTTTCTAGCTGATTATGTTTGTCATTATAATCATTCTATATCTGAAAAGGGGAAACAAGAGAGATTGTGCTCTTGTTTGGAGATGCACAGATGTTTGGTAAACAAAGTATATCAGTGGAGGCTACTGATTGTCCTTCAAAACTGTTGCCCAGGGTCATTTATCATTGTTCTTCTCCATTTAGGTCTACTAACTAAAAAGCTCTCTAACTGATCCTAGGACCACTTCCCTGCAAAACAATGAACTACATTCTCTTCCTTTTTCTGAGAGAATATGTGACTGATGTACCTACCCAGCTACTAAATACTCTGCTACATTGATAGGGGACCTGTTACTCTTCCAAAGTTGAATTAAAATTTCCTTCAGTCCCAGACAGTATGTATACTAACCAGTGGGCTGGACTAACACTAGAAAATAGAGGATTTTATGTCACCAGGGTACCAGGAAACAAATAATTAAACAATAATGGCAATTTAGAGTACAGTGTAAAATAGATTCTGATCCTAAGGAACTTTGTAGATACTTACTATAGACTGAAAACATGTCCCCAATTATTCATTGATCAGCTTGAAGATATTTTTAATGGCTCCGCCTAGGAGAAGCTAACCAGGAACTACTGTTTTCCTTTCTATATTAAGGTACAACAATGCTAAATTCCAAATGAGAGCAGAAGTATCTGCCCTGAAGCTTGACCTTCTAGATTTTGGAGCTTCTTACACAGTTGTCCTAACACAAGTAAGTTGTCTTTTGAATATATATGCCTTTTCTCTTCCTATTCAGTCAGCTACTGAAATAAATCTATTTTGTTTTATCAAACAAAACAAAACAAAAAACCACATGGATAAAATTAGGCTGCAAACAAATGAGACCTTCATATTACAAGCATTATCCAAAGATTTTTACGCAAATACAGCAATTGATATACCAAAAGTTAGGAACTTCTAAGTCCCACAGAAATCAGAATGAAAAAAGCCATATACATACAGTATAATTCTCCTGCTGTCATCAGTAAAAGTTTGGATAAAATTCTAAGCACATTTTCTTGAGAATGCATCAAATGCAGATCGAGTATGATCATCTGTCATAGATGAGCAAATGTATAGATTCATTGGCTCCAGCCTTATTGTTTTAAATATTTCATTTTATGGCTCAACACTCTCAAAGAGAAATCACAATGATCATTCCCACTGTTATGTTCAGAATATTCTGAGAAAATTCAGATGACATTCATTACTGCATTGCTTTGCCTTCATTTTTTGTTTTCAGCATTGGACGTCTGACAATTTCTACCTCTTGTGCTGCGTCATTGTAAGATCAAATGGATGGGCCCCACAGCAAGCATTGGGACGGCCTAGATGATAGCTTAACCAGGGCCTTTCCAAATGTGGCAGCAACCATGAAAAATATCAATTTATTTGCATTGTGCCTAAACGTGCCCTGCCCTTAATAGGGAAGGTATTCATTTTTAATCATTTGGTTGCTTTGTTGATTGAACTGAAATATGTGGACTAGAAAAAAGAATGGCATACTGGGGCGATGATCCTTTGTCTAGCTGGGATCAAAACCCACTGAGCATAGCACAGGAGGATTATTTTCTGGATAAATATGCACTAGATTGAGTTACAAACCTATCAGTTTATGGAAAAATAAACAGCTTGATGAACAGATGAATGGATAAACACATGGGCGGCTAGATATAATAGTCTCTTTCTTTTAATAGAAAACTCAATTCTGACTTCAAACAGATGAGTATAAAAAAGAGGGAAAGATGAGCAAAGGCTACCTGGCAAAAATTAAACTTCCTCCTAGAAATCTTGTGGGCCTGACAAAGATTGTCCTCTGTCTCTATTTTTTTTCTAACTATTTGAAGCTTTATTATTTGTCCTCTAAAGCCTTCTAAACTGCTTCCAACTTCTCAGAAGAGAATTCAAGCCTGGCCAATCTCATCTTCTAAGTTAAAAATCAGCCCCAGTGATTTATTTGCACACTTATTCATTATTGATAGAACTTATTGTTGAGGTTTGGCAAACAGAACCTTTTATTTCAATAAGTGTTTTCCAAGACCACAGAAGCAACCACTAAAACCATGTATAAAACTAGGCAATCTGACATTCTATATGAAGACTATAGACTCAGGACTGAAGCACAATGACTTTAAAAAAATAATAATCAGGATTTATATGAGCCGTGGTGGCACAGTGGTTAGAATGCAGTACCCCAGACCAGTGGTGGGTTCCTCCCGGTTCGGTCCGGTTCGGCCGAGCCAGTAGTGGTGACGATATGATGTCACCGAACCTGTTCTCTCCCCTCGCCCTCCCACCCACCCACGTTATTCTTACCTTTTATTTTGTTTCACCCCCAATCTATTGCTGCCTCCTGAGTCTCAGCTGATGACTAGAGGGAAAAAAACTGTTTAAACTCTTGCCGCGGGGCTTCAAAGGGCTGTCCTACAGTTGATCAGTGTTAAAAGCAAACAAAAGAGTTGAGTCGTAACTGCGAGTACTGGTCGTAACTGCGAGGACCTTCCAGAAATGACTCTGACCAGCTAGCCATGCCCACCTAGTCACATGACCTCCAAGCCACAACCACAAAATAAGCCACACCCACAGAACCAGTAGTAAAAAAATTTAGAACCCACCCCTGCCCCAGACTACTTATGCTAACTGCCGGCCATGGTTAGAATGCAATATTGCAGGCTAACTCACTGCTCGTTTCCAGGAGTTTAATTCTGACTCAGCCTTCCATCCTTCTGAGGTCAGTAAAATGAGGACCCAGATTGTTGGGGGCAATATGTGGACTCTGTAAACAGCTTAGAGAGAGCTGTAAAGCACTGTGAAGCAGTATTTAAGTCTAAGTGCTATTGCTATTCAGTATTCAAGTTCTTGTACAGCATTGTAGAGATGTCAATCATAGTGCTTACATGTGCTTCATTGATTTTGAAAAAGCATTCAATAAAATAATGGAATAGAATAGAATAGAATTTTTTATTGGCCAAGTGTGATTGGACACACAAGGAATTTGTCTTGGTGCCTATGCTCTCAGTGTATATAAAAAAAAGATACGTTCATCAAGAATCATAAGGTACAACAGGTAATGATAGGCATACGGTACAAATAAGCAATCAGGAAACAATATCAATATAAATCGTAAGGATACAAGCAACAAAATCACAGTCATACAGTCATAAGTGGAAGGAGATGGGTGGTGGGAACGATGAGAAGATTAATAGTAGTGCAGACTTAGTAAATAGTTTGACAGTGTTGAGGGAATTATTTGTTTAGCAGAGTGATGGCATTTGGGAAAAAACTGTTCTTGTGTCTAGTTGTTTTGGTGTGCAGTGCTCTATAGCGTCATTTTGAGGATAGGAGTTGAAACAGTTTATGTCCAAGATGTGAGGGGTCTGTAAATATTTTTTGATTTGTGCAATATACAGGTCCTCAATGGAAGGCAGGTTGGTAGCAATTGTTTTTTCTGCAGTTCTAATTATCCTCTGAAGTCTGTGTCTGTCTTGTTGGGTTGCAGAGCAAGACACAGCAAGCTATTACAAATCCAGAAACAAATGGGACTAGACAAAGACATCCAAATCATAAAGAATTTATATTGACATCAGGTAGCAAATGTGAGACTAGGCCAAAAATACTCAGATGATGCAGAAATACGAAGAGGGGTCAGACAGGGATGTATTCTGCCTCCACTGTTGTTCAATATCTACTCTGAGTCAATCTTCAACAAAGCAGTAGAAAATATTGATGCTGGCATCAAAGTAAATGGTGTTTGGATCAACAATTTAAGATATGCTGATGATACACTTCTGCTTGCCATGAAGCATGAAGACCTTCAGCTCCTCATCAAAAAAGTCACAGAAATATCTGTAAAATATGGCTTGAAGCTTAACACCTCAAAAACCAAGATCATGGTCATCAGCAAACAACCCATTAATTTACCACCAATAACTTTGGAAGGAAGACCACTAGAAAAAGTGGAAAGGATCACGTACCTCGGTTCTAATTTACATGAAAACTGGGACATAACCACTGAAGTAAAGACAAGGATAGAAAAAGCATGAACAACATTCTTCAAAATGAAGAAGGTCTTCTGCAGCCATGACATAAGCCTAAATTTGAAAATCAGGATTGTCAGATGTTACATCTTTTCTATCCTGCTCTACGGAGTAGAGAGTTGGTCTCTGACAGAAAGCCACTTGAAGAGACTAGAAGCATTTGAAATGTGGATTTAAAGGCAGCTGTCACGTATAAACTAGGTTGACAAAATCAGAAACAAGGAGGTGATAAGCCACCTGGGAAAGACAAGGCAAATAATCAAAACTATTAAAAAGCAAAAGTTACAATATTTCAGACATGTGACCCCCGGAAAAATATGGCATACATCACTTAATCCTCCAGGAAAAGATTGAAGGTAAACAAGATCCAGGCAGAAAAAGAACATCATGCCTTCAAAATCTAAGGAACTGGTTTGGAGAAAACTCAGCAGCACTTTTTTGTGCAGCTGTTGATAAAAATAGGATCACCAACATGATCGCCAATGTCCAAGGATGCATATGGCACAAGAAGAAGAGGAAGCTATTGCTATTGCTATTTAGATATTCCAAGTAGACTTGGAACCAAGCCCTACAGTCTATTGTTGATAGCCTATTGTTGGATTCCTAAGTAAATCCACTGATTAACTTCCTATTGAAATTAATCAAAATTTTAAAAGAAAGACTTGAAATTATGGATTCAAGAAAAATCTTGACATGAAGACTATCTGTACTTTGAAAAATGACCTTGGGGTTCATTGGAATTTTGTATCTAACAAGAGCATCAAGGAAACATTATTGAATCAACTAAAGAAACCTAAGCCAAATGACGATCAATACAGCCTTGGGGCATCAATTGAATGAAGACATATTTTTTGACTGGCTGGATTCTCCTGTCAATCAAGTTCACTTCAGGTTTCCGAAAGCTAGTATTGTGCAAGAGGGAGAAATATTTCTCTATATACACTTTCTATACACAACGCCTTTTCCAATAAACTCAAATCACTCACTTTTATTTCCCCTAAGTTCTGAAGTTCTAAAAGCTTTGTCTTTCATATAGAGAAATAGATCTCTCAAATTGCAAAAATTAGATATTTCATACAGAAATTGTTCCCTTGCTGGGCATTAGGTTTCTAATACTTTACAGAAGCTGCAGTGTGAACACATATTATACACATGTGATCTATAAAAGGTTGTTGGAATATAACTTCTATCAATGATAAAGGATAATAGGACAACATCTGAGAGAAAATATATCCCATTCTGGTGAGTTCATTAGTCATTCATAGTAACTATTTGTGTTGGATATTGAAACAACCTTTGCCTGCAAATAATCATATTTTGGACTGGGCAAAAATTTCAGAACTTTTAAGTAATTGCACCTTAATTTTTGTAAAGTTATGTGCATTACACCAGTGGTGGGCTGCAACTGGTTTAACAACTGGTTCTGTGAGTCCATGCTTCGTGTGCACGCACACGCTTCAAACGCGCACCCGTGCTTCGCAGCTTTCAAAATACAGCAATTTGAAGCTCAGCTGCTTACCTTCTATGGCAGCCCTGGTAAGTAGAACAGCAGAGGCACAGAAATCAGCTGTGCCGCGTGAATCAGCTGAATCAGAAAGAAGGAAATATAGGACAGGATAGGGTGGGGGCGGATGGGCAGGACCAGCTGATCGTCGGAACTATACCCAGAGGAAAGGGGAATCTAGATTAAAAAGACTGTGATTAACCAAGAGTTCATTAGCATATCTCAGGATGGTAAAACACTGCCATTCAATTTGGCCCATTTTTAATTTTCTCCTGGTAATATTTCATATCATTATATATCTATTCTTATCATTTACAAAATCACCGATTTTGTCCATAGCTGTCTGCTGTAATTAATTGCACTCTGCTATGGATCTATTGTACTTTATGAGGTATGCACAAGGAAGCAGAATGATGCATAATGGTGTAGCAGTTTGGATAACCCAAAGAATGTAAATGATTAGGAGTGTTACTTCCAATGACCAATCTCTTTGTCAACTCCAAATTTCTTTGGAAAGGATTCCTGACATTTTTCCACAGACCAATGAGTAATGTAATTACTGTTCACTTCTTTTAGTTTTTAAGAGAAACCTTGTTGTCTCTCCTTATACAGTGATTAAGGACATCTCATAAGCAGTGCCATATCTTGCCAGTAGAAATGGAGTTTGCTAATGCTTTATTTGACATTTGAAATAATGACTTTATTTCAGTCCAATCAGTAAGTTCATAATTCTTCAATGGGCCCAAGAGGACAGCCCTGCTATAATTTTAAGAATGAAAGCTTTTCCCCACTGTATTCTAACTTCTGCATTAACTTGGACTGGCTAATCCATCATCAACATGCCTATTTTTCCTCCCAACCAGACTTCTACAGAGACACTCCAAGCATGGAAGATAGAAGATATTCCAGCTAACAATGTCCATATTTCATGGCAGATTCCACAGTATCTGTTAATATCAGCTGGGGAAGTGATGTTCTCCATTACAGGCCTTGCTTTTTCTTACTCCCAGGTACAGTTCTTAGGACTTCATACAAGGAAGACATCCTGAATCCAAAGTAAATCCTTAGTAAAGGATTTAGTAAATCCTTAGTAAATAAGAGGCCACGGGGAAAGATTGCAAAAGGTTATCTGCCAAAAACCAAGTCCAAAGAGATTAAATGGCAGTTTGCACCTCAGTCCAGACCCCGTTTAATCTTGGTGATCAGTGAATGAGTATGCCTGAGATTATGGTTTAGGGTAGTGTTTCTTAACTTTAGCAACTTGAAGCTGAGTGGACTTCAACTGCCAGAATTCCCCAGCCACCTTTTATAATTGCCAAGATTAAGAAGCACTGATCTAGGAATCATAATGCTCATGTCTCTGTCCAATATTTCTTTCTGTGAACAAGACTGCCCTTCTGAGATATTTGCTCTTTATTGAAGGTTGGGGCAGAGAATCCCTGGGCCAGCCATCTGGTGACTCTGCTAGCGTCTTATGGGGTAGAGGAAGCAGTCTCTGTCGATCAATCTAAGTACTGCTTTTTTATGATGTCTTCATCAAAGCAACTGGAGATGCTTAATTATAACTGGTATGGCATGTTACATGCTCTAATAATACCTCCCACAAATTTAATGCTAAAAATCATATTTTATTTCATACTTCTAAAAACAAGGGATTTGAAGTTAATTGTGTATATGAAAAACATTTCATAAAACACAGTTGTGACCCTGAAGTTAGAAATTGGTCTTGTGCATTCAATACACTTAACCATGTTAAATGTATTGTGGAAGCATGATCCTAAACCTATCTGCAATTTATTTTTAGTCTAAAACAACTGAATGGTTAGTCTAAAACAATTGAATGGCTAGTTGGGGTTAAAATAATTCCCACCTTTAGAAACAGGTAATTTGAACTACTTTCTAGAAAATTAACTCCCTTAATTTTAAGATGAATTTTCAGAGATACTCTGCAAAATTGGGACTTTTCTAGGTATCCTGTCTTCGATTCTTTTTTTATTCTATTTAAGAGCTGAGGTGGCGCAGTGGTTAGAATGCAGTACTGCACACTACTTCTGCTGCCTGCCGGCTGCCTGCAATTTGGCAGTTCGAATCTCACCAGGGACAAGGTTGACTCAACCTTCCATCCTTCTGAGGTCGGTAAAATGAAGATCCAGATTGTTGAGGGCAATATGCTGACTATGTAAACCGCTTAGAGAGGGCTGTAAAGCACTGTGAAGCAGTATATAAGTCTAAGTATTATTGCTATTTCTCATCCTCTGACACAACACCAGGATGCTGGCGAAAAGGAGATTTAAAAAGGGACAAGGGTGAGACACTTTTTCCCAGTTCTGGGGTTACTAACCTTGTAGATTTCCATTTTTTCCTGTTAAAAGAACAAAACAAATAAATACATTAAAAGACCAAATATTCTGCCACAGTATACTGCCAGTACACAGAAGTAAGCAGGTATTTGGACTTACTTGCATTATGATGGGACTTGTTCTGTGGAAGGCATGTGATGGTCACTGCTGGATGGAGACTAAAACATATAAAGAATGGCTGCAGGTTTTGGGTCTGGCTAGTCTAAAGAAAAGAAGAATTAGGGGTGACATGACAGTAGTATTCCAGTATTTGAGGGGCTGCCACAAAGAAGAGGGGGGGTTTCAAATTATTCTACAAAGCACCAGAGGGCAGTACAAGAAACAATGGTTAGAAACATCCAAACCCCCAAAATGCAATGCATGTGCGGCCCCCTGCATGCGGTCTGCCTCCTGCATGTGTATGCGGCCCCCTGCATGCACCCCACCCACATGCATGCGTGCCCCCCACATGCCCCCTGCCCCTCCGTGCATTCATGGCAGAGACCTGAAGACCAGCTGGCCGGCATACGCATGCACAGCAGAGCTGAACTGGAGTGACGGCTTGCATGCCATTAGAGAGGGTGCTGTGTGCCATCTCTGGCACGCGTGCTATAGGTTCACCATCACAGGTTTAGGCCTTCCCTTTCTTCCAGCTGGACTTCTGCCAATATTCACTTTATCTTTTTTCTAGCCCTTTTAGTTATTTTCTGGTCAGAGCTATCCTTTCAATTTATCTTGCCCCTAAGCACAATACAGCCACTCCTCATTGAGTAACTACTTCAGTTAGTGACTATTTGTGGATACAACGGTAATAAATGGTAATAAACAGTTGCAAAAAAATAATTTTCTGACTAATATTCTGCACCCAAATGTGTGTAAATGTGCTTAAACCGGGATTTTTATGACTGACAAAAACGCATGCTGGACTAAAAGTAATGCCATATTGGCCTGACTGCACAAGAAACTTTATCTGAATGAGATGAGGTGATCTTTGCAGCGTCTCTCTGAGTCATGTGGATTGCTTAGGCACCATTTTTCTGAATGACAAATTTACCAATCAGGAGTGGCTTTATAAGGCAGTATTAATTGTGTGTAAACATGGTACTTTACTGGTGTTCAGTTTTGATGTCCAAATAAGGTATTGTTTAAAAAAAAAGAGGGGGAGGAGATATTCTTTCTACAGATCATAAAAGATGAACACTTTGAATAAAAAAATCAAGATCCGATTCAAAAATGGCAAACTATATTCTGAAGTAGAAATGAGGTCAAACAGATGAAAATTACAAGTCCAGTAGGAACAATGGCCTCTTGGGATAACCTTGTATGTTCCAGGAATCAGGAGAAATATTAGCAACTGTCACATTAGGTGACCTACAATTTATTACACAATTGGAAAAACGAATCCGTGTTATGCTAAGTAATCCTGAGTAATCCTTTCAATTTAAAAAATTTAGTAATACCCAAGGCTTATAACCACATGGCAGGAAAGATAATTGGGAGCAAGTTTTTGTTGGGCCATGTGCTCTTTCTCTAAAATGTTCCTTTAATCACAATGTTTCATTGTGCTGACATATTTGTGGATCAGTTGTACAGATGTCAGGGGCAAAGAGGCAGGGGCAGAGTAAATGCTTTACTTATCCCATATTTGATCCAGGTATCGCCAATCTTTTTTAAAAGGATCAAAGTCAGGGGATGAGAGGAACAAACCAACTTTGCCTGAGACTATAAGAAACTGTTGCTAGTCTGAATAGTGCTGGGATAGCTAGGCCAAAAGATGGACCTGTTTTGATGCACTTGATCATTGGAAACATGTACACTTTGCAATTCTCTGGCGAGCAGAAATCAGCTTATTTACATAACAATTTAGCAATCAGGATGCCAGCAATAAATAAAATAAAGTAGCCATAAAACATTAAAACAACTTATCTTAGACATCCAGTTTTACCCTGGGACAATGAAAAAGCAAGATGAAGGATAGATTGATTGAGACGCTATGTGAGATTTCCCCAATTCTAGGATTTTTTTCAATTTCACGTATTTCCAAAGACTTTTATTGCAATTCCTATAAAGAGAATCCTCATTGGACATAAGTAGGGGAATACTGCTTAGGTGAACATTGTAGGAGGAGAGAGAAACAATGTGTTGAGTCCCAGAATCCTCTTCTTCCCAGGTTGCCATATTCTGATAATGATTTGAAATGAATTCACTCATCCCTCAATAACTGTAGCCTCAAACAGTGATATTCAAGGATATATAAATGAGCCATCATTCTCCTGGTTAGTATGAACAGGTCACTTAACAATATTCCAGAATGGTAGTTGTTTCCCCACTGAATCCACTGGCATATTTGGCTGCAGGAATTATTGAATGCTGAAGGGGCCACGGGCTCAGTGTGTTCCTCTTTGACAAAGGAGGTGGGCTAGTCCCAGGATAGTACTGAATGGGAATATTGAACATCAATTTTCCAAAAATTTAAGCATGTTTTATGCCTTCTCCTTTTCAGGCTCCTGTTAGTATGAAATCTGTGCTGCAAGCTGGCTGGTTGTTAACTGTGGCCTTTGGAAATATTATTGTGCTCATTGTTGCCCAGTCTGCACCTCTGGTACAGGTATGGCTAGCATATATTACTCAGTTCCTTGAAATACAGAAATTCATTTATCACATTTTCTCCCTAGCAGCAAGAAAATATGAGTAGGCCAGGAGGTTGACCCAAGATCACTTAGTGAGTTTCATGACTGAACAAAGACGTTAACCCATTTCCCTTGGATCCACAGTTGGATTGGTACACTTCATTGTTCCTTCATGTTCTTTTCAACAATGCATTTCCTCAGTATTGTCTCTTCCTACCTTTCTTACAAACTGATACATTCACATTTATACTCACTAGCTTGATTATTTCAAGAGAGATAGCCAACATGTCAACCGGAAGTTCCTTATCTTTGTGACTGTGTTGCAAGGAATGAAAAAGATTTCCTTGCCCAAACATTTCTTCCTTCACTCAGTCTTAAAATACAGGAGCAAACACTTTGGCTATTTTACCAGGATTCTCATATAACACACTGAGTTGCAAATTAGCCAATCATATTTTAGATGAACATGTTACATAAAACCAACTCACGAGATTAACTATTTAATATGCTGTGTAAGAGGGGTGGGTTCTACTTACCTTTACTACCAGTTTGCATTGTGTCCGGGTGCATGGACAGATGGCCTATGATGACGTCTGGGTAAGTGGGCAGAGCCTCCCACTGGTTTTACTACTGGTTCTTGCGAACTGGCCCGAACTGGGGGCAACCCACCACTGCTGTGTAAACCCAAGCATATGGATCAACTGAATGAGCCATATCTAAATTAATCACAGATTAATGTGTTGTGCCTTTCATAGGGCCCTATCCATGTTTGTCACAGGACTACTGTACTATAAAAGTGGGCCATTGAGTTGGTGAGAACAGAGTTAGCTTTGATATAGTTTGTGCACATATCCACATATCTGACAAATCAGTATTCTAGAACATAGGCAGGTAATAGATAGAAGTGCACACAATGGAAATCAAATTCTTACAAGGATAGCCAAATTAAAATTGCCAGGCAGAAAGATGATTGTCTACACTAAAAAGCATGATCAAGACACTTGACTTCCAAAGATACGTCATAAATGCAGAAATAACTTTGTAAGTAACTTATACTGAGAGGAAGAAACGTATTGCAATTGTGTCACTGATTAACCTGCACTGATTAGAGGGAAAGGCCATTGAACAAATGAACAATTAAGCAGGAGTGCAGATGTTACAATAGGATGCTGTTAGTGCCACTTCTAGTTGTATCCACTCTCAGAAATTCATAGTTTAAAGGAAAAAAAAACTTAGGGCCAGGGTTGACTATCAACCCACCCAATCTCTTTCAGTTAGTACCAGTAATAATGGGTGTTTGGTAAAAAAAGAACACTTCATATAAATGAAACCAAAAATAAGAGAACACATTGATCTAGACTTCTAAGAGCCAATTTACATGTGTGTCAAGGCCCCCAAATTTCTCCTAAATTGCAGAATTAGATTCTTATACGATCATTTTCCAGCCTGTGAAAGCTCTTTTGCAGAGCGAACGCTCCATGCACACTAGATTTTTGCCCATTTCTGGATATACTGCAACCCTTCAAAGGGACAGCCACCCAGCATGAAATTCTGTTGTCTGATGAGAACTGCTAAACTCGTTTGTATTTCTAGTTATGGCTACTATAACTGGATGCAAAAATCAAGAAAACCACTAGAGAACAGAAAAGCTAATGCTAAAATATCTCTTTGCTGTATCTAGTGATCAACTGAATATTTGTTGCCTAAATATAACACCCTTAAACTATCCCCAAAACATCATTGATGTGATCTTTGACATTGTTGTATGTGACTTCATGTAAAAGAAACTATTATTGCCCACCTGAAATTGTTTCTCCTATTTAATAGCACATCATAACCATTTGGGAGTTACATGTGATGCAAACCAACCATAATGTGATGAATGTTTCATAGACCTGGGGAACAGAGGAGAGAGCAAAATCAGGACCTAAAATATTCCTTATTAATTACAGCAAAACTCACTTAACTTGATTCTAGATATTACAGTAAAAAACTCAATTTAATTCTAGATATAATATCTAGAATTTATCTAGTGAAACTTAATTCACTACATATAAATTGAGCTGGAGAAGCTTTGGCAGGCTTTCAAGGATCTGTTACATCAACCTACTAACTATAAAGATCATTCCAGAATGCCAAGTAATTTTCCCCCTAAATTTGCCAGCTCCAATGACCATCGCATACAGTATTATGAGATAACAATATCTGTATTATTTGTGTCAATTACCTGGTTTACCCAGGATCTTAAAGCATAATGTGGTTTGTTTGGCTTTCATACAAAGTATTGTATGAACCTAGCCGTTGCAATTTATAATTTAGCGTGTTCTGAGAATCCAGCCAATTGTACACTTCGTTGTTGTTAGTTGCGAAGTCATGTTTGAGCCATCGGGACCTCATGGACAACATTCCTCTAGGCCTTCCTGTCCTCTACCATCCTCTGGAGTCCATTTAAGCTCACACCTACCGCTTCAGTGACTCCATCCAGCCACCTTGTTCTCTGTCGTCCCTTTCTTCTTTTGCCCTCAACCTTTCCCAGCATTAGGTTCTTCTCCAGTGAGTCCTTCCTCCTCATTAGTTGACCAAAGTATTTGATTTCATCTTCAGGATCTGGCCTTCTAAAGAGCAGTCAGGGTTGATCTCCTCTAGGACTGACTGATTTGATTGCCTTATAGTCCAAGGGAAAGCACCATAGTTCAAAGGCCTCAATTTTTTAACACTCAGCCTTTCTTATGGTCCAACTTTAATTGTACACTTATTTAATAAATAATGATTTAAACAAACTCACAGTTTAATAAGTTTTATTAATAAGGTCAACAGTTAAACATGGGTGATTACATGTTAAGAACATTGCTTGCTATTACTCCAGTGAATTTTGCTAAGGTATTCCAGAATATGGAAAACATAAATTTTAGCAAAATATCTTATACTTATGGCGCAGCAGACTAAAGCACTGTTAAGTAACACCAGCTGCCTGCAATTACTGTGAGTTCAAATCTCATCAGGCTCAAGGTTGACTCAGCCTTCCATCCTTTCGAGGTAGGTAAAATGAGGACCTGGATTGTGGGGGCAGTAAGCTGACTACGTATAAAAAAGAACACCGCTTGGGGGGGGGGTGAAAGCCCTACTAAGCAGGTATATACAAAAGTATGAAGACTATTGCTTAACGCATTGTAAGCTGCCCTGAGTCTCCGGAGAAGGGTGGCATATAAATCGAACCAATAAATAAATAAATAAATCAATACTTGAGCCTCAGCCTAATCTTTTTCTTGTCCCAACATGAGAGTTTTCTTTTCTTTTCTTTTCTTTTCTTTTCTTTTCTTTTCTTTTCTTTTCTTTTCTTTTAATTTATAAAGCAGGAATAAACAGTGCTGCTCTTAATATTCCAATCTTTTCATGTTCCGTGTCAAAGTAGTGTTCTCCAATCTCTGCCAGCACAAGCAATACTCTAAAGTCCATTTGCTATGCTTCATTTGTTGTAGGCAATGCCTTGATAGTTTGTTTCTCTGATCATTGGTTACTGCCCTCTTCAGCCATTTTGTTGCTAGACCAGAGAAATGGTGAATTATTCTTTTATCAGTCTACTGGTGAACTGGTGAAACAGCCCTTTCCTTCCTTCCTTCCTTCCTTTCTGTTTCTTTAACCCATCCACTGATAAAATGGTGGGCCTTTCTCTTTCTTTTTAAATGTCCTATCTAAATGACCTAAAAGAAGGGTAGTGCAGGAAGGATGGAAGGCTGCAATAGATGGTGTAGAGAAGGCAGGCTGCAAGAAAGAAAAGTGGGAGAAGGAAATGTGTATATATGGGCGAATTCTTGTTTTCATATACAGTAAATAAGACCCCTTTCAGTTTTTAATAACTGTGATCAGAAGGGACTAGATTAGTCCTAAAAAGATGGTTAATGACCACTTGAGGTTCTCTGAGATATGATCATCCATCTTGGGTCAATTATTGTCTAAAGAGGAGCAAAGTAATTTACCTCAGTGTTTCTCCTGGGACAATTCCTTAGCTCAAGTGGTCCTTAACTGCTTTCAGGAATAGTCTTTATAGCTGAAATGCATCAGATGAAAATGAGCAAGATGAAAAATAAGGGTTTTGCAGGGGTGAAATCCAGCAGCTTCTAACAGGTTCTGGAGAACAAGTAGCAGAAATTTTGAGTAGTTTGGCGAACCGGCAAATACCACCTCTGGCTGGCCCCAGAGTGGGTTGGGAATGGAGATTTTGCAATATCCTTCCCCTGCCACACCCACCAAGCCACGCCCACAGAACCGGTAGGGGAAATTTTTGAATTTCACCCCTGGTACAGCCATTGGAGATGTGGTACTTGAAATATTCTTTCAAAATATAGGCTAGCATATAGATATATATGTTCATATATGTGCATCCTCTGCTTTTAGCACCAATCTACAATTGCTGAAATGTCCTTCTAGTCAGATTTTCCATGCTGCTATGATCCAAGTTAATTAATGAATTATCTCAGAACTCTAGCAGCATCAGAATCAAATAAACCTATTCTCACCATATCAACTTGTTCTACAAAGTGTTTACTAAAACTAAACCAGTTAATAAGGACACATTTTACAGTGTAAGGAAAAGGGATTGAGCTCAATAGATTATCCTGCCAAGACTTTTCATGACATTAAATGTTCTGCATGAAAGGATATTCTCAGTAATCAAGTCTGGAGAAAAGGTTCAGGAGTTGTATTGCAATTTGAATTGCAATACAACATCCTTTTGATCCCGAAAATAATCTGCTTATTTCTTTATTTTGTTGGTTTTTTTATTTGTATCCTACCTTTATGATTTTTACAAATAACTCAAGGAGGCGAACATATCCAACACACCTTCCTTTTCTTATTTTCCCCACAACAACAACCCTGTGAAGTGAGAGGAGAGGCAGTGAAAATCCACATTGGAGTTATAATGCTGAAGTTAAACAGGCTTGGCTGTATAAAGTGCTTGAAGTTAAAGGAGGACTCTGACCAGCAACCCCAGATAAATTACTTTTGTTTTATAGTGCAAAAATTTAACATTACAGTATCATTTACCTTTCTATGACTACTTCAGCTTCAACCACAACAATATACGAGCGCACAATAGATACAAACTTAAGGTAAACTGGTCTAAACTCGATTGCAGAAAATATGACTTCAGCAACAGAGTGGTCAATGCCTGGAATGCACTACCTGACTCTGTGGTTTCATCCCCAAACCCCCATAACTTTAACCTTAGACTGTCTACTGTTGACCTCATCTCATTCCTAAGAGGTCTGTAAGGAGCATGCAAAAGCGCACCAATGGGCCTACCGTCCCTGTCCTAATGTCCCTTTTTATTGGTATGCATTTCATGTTTTCATAATCATGTTTATACTTTTATCTGTTATCTTATATATGCTTGCCAAACAAACAAACAAACAAATAAATAAAACATACTACAGGTATTGTTCTATATGTATAGAATTTCATTAATCATTCCGGAGATATGTGTACTTTTTCCCACAACCCAGATGCTGATTAAATCTCCCAGATAATTCGTAGGCAGATTTCCCCCTTCTACACAACTTCCATGTTCAGGCAAATGTGTCAGAACCGAAATATGTTTGCATTGTATTATCAGAATAAGAGCAGGACATAAGTGTTATAAGCAAATAAATAATGGAAATAATGTCTTTGTTTTTATTCCAGTGGGCTGAATTTATCCTTTTTGCCATGCTCCTTTTTATCGTCTTTGTTATTTTCTCCATCATGGGATATTTCTACATTAGCACAGACCCAGAAGAACTTGCTGATAAAGGGAATGAACATGAAACATCAAGCAATAAAAACATGATTGGCCTTGTTACCAGGAAAACAGAGCTATAAAGGGGCTGCAAATACTGGAGTTAAGTCTGAGAGGCTTTTTTTTTTTAAAAAAAAAATAAGATAGTGATTTGACAGATTTCTTTCTGATGCTATGATCTCATCGGATCTATGCAGAGGGAATGAGCAAACTAAGTTATTGTTCCCCTGTATGTCAGCTGAATAAATGTATCCAAATTCCTGGAATGGTGCCTTCTTAAAAAGTAATTATAAAGTAGTTTTAGCTATTCTGCCTCCATCAGGCACGAAGAGTAATTTTTATAAGTTTTATATGTAAAGCACAATTGTGTCTGGCTCTCTGTCTGTCTATCTATCATACTATCATCTCTCCCTCCCTCCCTCCCTCCCTCCCTCCCTCTCTCTCTCTCTCCCCCATTATCTATCTATCTATCTATCTATCTATCTATCTATCTATCTATCTACCTATCTACCTATCTACCTACCTACCTACCTACCTACCTACCTACCTATCCATCCCACAATTCTTCAAATTAAATAAAACTTACAATTTCACATTTACAATTAAATGTGTATATTACTAGGTTGTAAATCACTATAAATCCAGTGTAGAATTGTAAATTGAGATAATCTTTGCGAACTTTAAACCATTTTAAAATACTTTCATTACTCACTTGAAATAATGGTTTGATTTTGCATTTTTTAATTGTAATATAAATGTGTAAATCCTTAAAGTATGATAGATTTCCCATACAGAAATTATATGAAATCGCACGCTAACTTCATGTGGGATAATTGATGTTCATCTATGTCACTTCATATCAAACTTGCTGTCACAGAGATCGTTGGATGAGATTCAGTCAATCACTGAGACAGAGTACCTCTGTATCAGAAAGGGCAGGAATTAAACAGAACAAAAATAGAATAAAATTAGATGGCTGGGGAGATCTCTAAACACAATTCTATGTATGATGGCAGAACTGATGTGAAAATTAAATACCAATAATATAGATGACTTTCATATAAGAATGCTGGCCATTCAACATTTCTTCTTTTTGTCAGCTTCCCTATTTTTCATTCTTTTATTTTTAACATTTTTGATGGAATCCTTTTTGCAGTTCTTAGCATCCTTTGCCAATTACAAACCATTTTAAGCTTTAACTTTTCTAACATCCTCTCTAGCCAACTAAATGTACCATGCCCTGGGGATCTATCACTTATTCCATTTTTATGATGCCTTTAATCCCCTTTCTTGCTCTCTTGATTGAATGAGGGCCACCTATATGTTTATTACATACTGTGTGAACAAGACTGTCTTTCTGTTATTGTTTTGCATTCTTTGCTAGGTTGTTTCTCATTCCCAGATTCAGAACTTTTTCTCCCTGTCCCCAGTCTCTGCCTTCCTCCTCCTCCTCAGTAACCACAGAGGTCCCATCCCATCCCATCCCAGAATGAGTAATCAGGCAATCAAAATTGGGTCTCCATTCCTCATAGCCAGGAGAGGAAGGATTGTAGAAAATGGGCTCCCTTCTACTCTTATGTCATGGGAGTGCAATAAGGTTTTAGGTAACAGTAACAGAGTTGGAAGGGATCTTGGAGGTCATCTACTCCAACCCCCTGCTCACACAGGAGACCTATACTAGGGATTCGAACCGTCAAACTGCCAACCTTTTTGATTGACAAGCTCAGCGTCTTAGCCGCTGATCCACCTAGCCAGGTATCATAGGGACTAAAGTAGACACCCCTTCCCTCAGCAATCTCCATAGATATAAAGATAAAGAATATCAGTAGCAGCTTCCTAAACCCTCAAGCTGGACGTTCCAGGGAATTAGTCTGCTCCTTGTGTGTCTAGCATCAAAATATGTTCCCTTCAAATTGGAAAAAACTCTATGCAGCACAACGGACACGGACCAGTGAGATACTGGGATGATTTTAATTGAGGATGGCACCTTTAAATGAAAAACTACCAGGCTAATATCAGCAGCTACAGGGAGGGAATCCCCAGAATCAGTTAACAGTGACTTGAAGGTCAGGGGTGAAATGCTCCTGGTTCGGATTGGATCGCCCGATCTGGTAGTGATGGTGGCAGGTGGTTCGGAGAACCGGTAGCAAAAATCCCTGCGCCCCCTCTCCCATGCCCAGCTGAGATGTGCGATCATTAGAGGCTGTTTTTTTTTAATTTAAAAAGCATTTTTTTCTGCAACCTCTTTGGCCGAAGAGGCTGTAGGAAAAAAAATGCCTTTAAAAGCCTCTGGCGATCCCAGCTGAGTAGCCTGATCATCAGAGGCTTTTAAAAGAATTTTTTTTTTGCAACCTCTTTGGCCGAAGAGGTTGTAGAAAAAATGCTTTTAAAAGTAAAAAAAAAAAAAAAAAAGTTGGCCATTACCCCCCCACCAAGCCACGCCCACAAAACCAGTAGTAACAAATTTTAGATTTCACCCCTGCTTGAAGGTGCACACATATGCTATATTGGAAAGCAGTATATGCTTTCCAGTATAGCATATACTGGAAATGCAGTAGTATGAAAATGAGCCATTTTCACCAAAAGATGCATAACAACCAAAGTAGCAGTCAACCCTTTAACATTTGGGAAGTCTATACCAAAATCTAAAGACACAATATCCCAAGACACTGTAGGAAAAGGAAAGAACTGTAGTAACTAGGCAGTAACAACTCTGGTTATGACTGACTTCACCTGTCAGCCAGTGTGAAAAAATAAAATAAGTTGAGGTAGTCCTCGACTTATGACCACAATTGAGCCCAACATTTCTGTTGCTAAGTGAAACAGTTGTTAAGTAAATTTTGCCCCATTTTACAACCCCTCTTGCCACAGTTGTTAAGTGAATCACCGCAGTTGTTAAGTTAATACTACAGTTGTTAAGTGAATCTGACTTCCCCAATGATTTTGCTTGTCAGAAAGTCATAAAAGGTGATCGCATGACTCTGGGGACACTGCAACCATCATACATACATATGAGTCAGTTGCCAAGCATCCGAATTTTGACCATGGGGATGCTGCAACTATTATAAGTATGAAAAACAGTCGTAAGTCACTTTTTTCAGTGCTGTTGTAAATTTGAATAGTCACTAAATGAACTATTGCAAGTCAAAGATTACCTATATTTGCTTTTACATTTGCTCTGATGTGATGTCATCAGTAATCTTGAAAAAAAAACATGTATGCATATTTAAGCCTTGCTTTTAATGCATTAAGACTGGCTGTCCTTGACGTCTTCAGCCTTCTTTCACATTCTTTTTTAATTTGAGGAGGGGCTGCTGCTGGCTTACAAATGGACGGTCCATCTCTTCTGCTTCCTCATTGTTCTGCAAATGTCCCTCCAGATTCCCAGGCTCAAAAAATTCCCTCAAATCTCTGACTATTTTAACCACATGTTCTCTGCCAACTTCATTCCCTTGGCTTTCTAAGGAGGTGCAGATTCCTGATTTAACATATAATTTTTCTCTGGTTTTTTTTGCCTGCGTTTCTTTTCAGCACAAAAAAGTGCATCCTTCAGTTGTAATAGGTTGGAAAATATTCACTAAATCTCTGGCATATCTATATGTCATACTTTTCTTCCTATATCAAGTTCAAATTCATTTTGTTTATTTCCCATTCTCTGAATATTAGTATACAGACAGTAAAGGTGAGGAACTTTATTAGCCAATTTTCTTCCTGATTTTTTTTTTACCGAGTAATTTAATAGGCCTCATTAAAGCAACACTCTTTCTACAGTTCACAAGTCATTATTTGAGGTCCTTGCTTCAGGGTTTTCAGCTTCAACTCCCTCAGGATTAATATTAAAGCCTTCCTATTAAAGCTCACCATCTTTCGACTGAATACATTTTAACCAGATCTATAAATTATTGTTCAATCAGGGCATGTTATGAGTTGGTGCATAAAAGTTCCAAAGATTTTCAATTCTTCAGGCTGAGAAGAGAGCAGATAAGAGTATAAATGGATTCTTTCTGCTCTTAGAGTTAATTAGGAATGCATCTTTTTTCTGTACAAAACCTACAAGTGCAGCTTTTCGTGGTGCTTCGGTATAACTGTCAAAGTTTTCCTTGTATACAATGGTAATCCTGTAATTATCAGTTCAACTATAATATGTATCATTGATGAGTAAAAGGCTTTTTTTTCTTTTTTACATCTTTGTGGTTCAAAAAATGCATGCTTTGGTCTACATCAGGTATGACTGATTGTCTAATGAGAAATCGCATGAAAATGAGAGAGAGAACAAGATAATAGAGAACAGGACTTGTGGAAAATCACCCAGTGCGAACTGTATTCTCTGCTTTAGTTCATTTGGAACAGTTTGACTCAGAGGTGGGATTCAGCAGGTTCTGACCAGTTCTGGAGAACCAGTAGCGGAAATTTTGAGTAGTTCAGAGAACCGGTAAATACCACCTCTGACTGGCCCTGCCCCCATCTATTCTCTGCCTCCCGAGTCCCAGCTGATCGGGAGGAAATGGGGATTTTGCAGTAACCTTCCCTTGCTACACCCACCAAGCCATGCCCACCAAGCCATGCCATGCCCTCCAAGCCACGCCCACAGGAGTGGTAGTAAAAAAATTTGAATCCTACTACTGGTTTGACTCCAAAGTAGTTTATTCTAAATCAAAGCTAAAAAAAACTGTAATCCTCTAAATGTCCCTGAATGGGAATTCTTATTGTTGTTGGGGCTTCTGGGAATTGGAGTTCTCCACTATCTGGAAAAGTATATAATTCCAGCCCTTTGGTAGATCCAGTGCTTCTCATATAATCTCCCTGCCCCAAATATTGCATTTATTAATTTTAGGTTTTTTTAAATCCCTATTTTATTTTTGTAAATAACTCAAGTCAGTGAACATACCTGCCAGGTGTCCACTATTTGAGCGGACAGTCCACTTTTTTCACATTATGTTCACTATTTCTTTTCACAAAATAGTGGACATTTTTTTTATTCAAAAGCTTTATGATGAAATGGTACATAATCTAAAGCTGTACAGTCTAAGAGAATAAGGATAGGAGAATCGCATTTTGTCTTTTTTTTCATAAGTTAGAATGAGGCAAAGATCGAATATCCATTGAACTCGATTCTCCGAAAAAATTAATGATGAGATTAAAATAAAAATATATTATAAAATTATGTACAGTTCACATTTTTAAAATGTATTGTAGCTTGTGTCGACGGACCTAAAATGGCGTGTTAAAATGTTTGTAAGAAAATATATAATTTAATTGTAATTTTTTTTTATTTTTTTACTACTTAAACCCTCCCCCCCCCCCGCTTGTCCGCTATTTTTTGGAAGCAGAGCTGGCAACCCTACATACCTAACACTCCTTCCTCCTCCTATTTTCCTCATGACAACAACTTGTGAGCTGAGTTGAGCTGAGAGAGATTGACTGGCCCAAGGTCACCCAGTTGGCTTTCATTCTTAATCTTAATCTGAATTCAGTTTCCTGGCTTCTACGCTGATGCCTTAACCAGTAAAACTAAACAGGCTCTGTATTTTTAAAAAACTTGGCCCTCAACTTTTTAGTGCCAACCTTCTTCATCATAAAGTCTGATGGAACCATACTGTCTCTGAGGTATGACTTCTCTACAGGAATTCAAAGAAGCTCATGTAAAAATTATTGGAAATATATTTTGAATATTTAAATGATATAGAGAAAATGTGAAGTGTCTTCATTTATGTTTAACTATGAAAAGATTCTCAGATTAAGCAAATCTTAAAATAGCAACTGAAGCATGATGGAGGATTAAAACATGTTTTTGATGTCCTTTGACCATATCAGTAGATTTTTATCATTAGGATTTTAAAGAACGTTTTGAGATTACAGACGGAGTTAGCACTGAACTCACTATTCATTAGGTCAATACTACGTCTTGTTAACATTAGTAACATCTACAATTTCAAAAGTATAGTTTTAAAAAATTGGAAATAATTTTTAGTTCCTGGCCATTTGTGTCTATGAAGGCAGACGTGGGCAGAGTAATAAAATGTGCATCACAACACCACAATGCTAGTACAATAAGAGAGAGTTTCCATTTGTTATTACAACATGCATTTTATCATTTGGCATCATCAGACACCCTAGCCTTTCTCCTTCTCTCCAACTCCCTGCTATACTCTTGTGACATAAATCCTCCACAATGGATTGTGAAAACAACAGTAGCTAACACAGTGAGCCAATTTGGGGGAATGGTGTAAGGCACCAGGATGGAGAACAGAAGCCCTGGTGGCACAGTGGTAAAAATGCAGCATTGCAAGCAAAACTCTGCCCACAGCCTGCAGTTTGATCCCGACTGGCTCAAGGTCGACTCGACCTACCATCCTTTCAAGGTTAGTAAAATGAGGATTCAGATTGTTGGGGGCAATATGCTGCCTCTGCTGCTTAGAGAGGGCTGTAAAGCACTGTGAATTGGTATATAAACCTAAGTGCTATTGCAAAAAACCTCCACCAACTATTGTATTTAGTTAAAGTATATTGCATAAATCACAACATTATTAGGTTGCATTGTACAAAAATCGGTATGTTACAAATCTCAATGGCAATGTCCAGTTAATCATCCATTTTAATGAATATTTTGAGAAAATTAAGGAATCATCTAACAAAATTTTGCTATGAATATAAACTGAGCTTATGCTAACAGCATATAAACTGAGGCAACAGAAGGAAATGATTCAGTTCCTGTCAGCTGCCAAGTTTATTATCATAGAATGCTGTAAAATTAAAATGCAACTTTCGTTGCATTACATGTAGGACATTGTTTTCTGGCTGAACAAGTAACAGAACAATAAAATCAAGGTTTGACTTAGGATCATACATGAATCCAGCCATTCAGTCAAGCCCTTAATCAAATGTCTGATGGTACTGAGACACTTTAAGGAAAGTTCTGCTCACAGTAGAAACTTTTGGTTTGAACCATGAGTGCTAGGATAGGAAATAAACAGCTGTTTTTCCCTGGGCATGTAAAACAGAATGATCTTGTAGCACAGTGTTTCTCAATCTGGACTACTTTAAGACGTATGGACTTCAACTCCAAGAATAGCTAGCTGGGGAATTCTGGGAGCTGAAGTCCACATGTCTTAAAGTGGCCCAACTTCAGAAAAAGTGCTGTAGCTGATAGAAGCATTTCTGCTATAGGGATGATTGCATAGAAAAGGCACAAGATACTTGATAACAAACTTTATTACTGATAACTATAATTGTCTAATGAATTACAACTCTCTTGTGTTTTGAGAGAGAGTAAGTCATGTGGGCAAAAGTGTGAAAGAGGACATTGAAATAAGATTGGATATTTGGTTCCTTGGATTCTTTCATTACTATCCTGAGCACAGCCATTAAAAGTTAGTCAAAAAAGACAGAATTGTTGTCTTTTTCAATTTTTAATGCACATGATAGCCATTAAGCACCAGGCACGTTCTCCAAGGAATAGATTTGTTTCTCCTATTTCTGCTTTATGATAAATACAAATTAGCTCTGTCACAGCTGAATTGCAGGCATCTGCTGATTTCTGAGCTGCTTTGAAATTGAACCACAAACAGACAATTAGGCCTCTTACTCTTCCAAACTTCTCTGCCTAAAGAAACAGATGAATTCCAGCATGGTTAAACACTAGCAGTCATGATTTTAAATTACTGTAATTTTAAAATTTTTATAAGCCTTCAATTTGGATACTTGGCACTGAAACATATATGGCATCAAGTGGATAAAAATGATTGGGAAGTTTTATTTAGCCACGAAATTGCCAAGGATTTAACAACTTTATCCACAGACAGCAATGTTTCTGGAACAATTCGGATATTATTTAAAATCACAGACTGTATTTTCTAAACACATTTTCTTTACCTATGCACACAAAACACACCCATAATACTCCAAGCCAAAAATATAAAAGAACAAGGTTATCACAGATTGTCGTTCATTCACAGCTTTAATTAAAGGAGTCTTGTTCCAAGATCATAAAAAAATAATTTCATGTGTGACATGAGTCTTTATTTTCAGTTCACATTGCCAGATATCCTTTGCCTCAATTTTTGTATGTGGTCGTAGAAGAGGAATTAGTAACAGGCCTTTAAAAATAAGAACCAGAAATCGGATTCTGACCAATCAGATTCAACACATTACAAAATACTTCCAGTTTAAAAGTCAATGTTTCTACAAAGTGTCTGAGGCATTGAACTATAATAGATAGGATTAAAAAATTTGCAAAACCACAGACTGATAGGCTTCACATATCATGCTAAGTCACCATGTAATTTGTTTGGTTTGAACTTGGCATACTATGCGAACTCAGTGATGGTGGTTTGCAGGCTATGGTTTATAGTTTAGCTTTCTCCCCAGATTCTGTCAATTATAAATTATACTGCTTCTTCTAGGATAAAGGATCAGAAGATGGGAGAGATATAGATGGGAGGGATGTAGAAATGTCCCTAGAATCAGCTTGGTGGAGATTTTGGGAGTTGTAACCAATACTTCCGGTGAGGACCAGGTTTGGGAAGCCTGAACCAAGAGGTTTGCACCTCTTCTAATTATGTGACTGTCCATCTCATTTGACTGTCTCCCCTCTCTCTTTCCACCGAAAGAAATAGTCCTCAAAATGAGGATCCTTCTGGGTTGGAAAGGGACTACTATCCCACAACTTAATGGATCACACAAAAGACATCTATTAATAGGAGCTCTGAGGTAGAAAGTTCATCTGAGAAATCCTCAAGACACCGAACAGCCAACTGCTCTGAAGAAGTGTCCTCATTTCAGTCGCTCATTCTAAAAAGGCCAGCAGAGACCAGAATCCAATACTTTCCTTTGAGAGGTCTTCAGTAGGTTCCTTTATGGGCAAAGTGGTGGTAGATTAGATTCACCTACAACCATCTCACTTCTGATGCCAGATTTTGAGTACCTTCTCAGTGATGAAAAGGGGTGGTAGGAGGGAGTGTTTCAGAGAGCAGGTCCTCTACAGCTGTCCTGCCTTTCCCTAACAAGTTGCAACTCATGTCAGTTACAATATCCACTCATGTAAGGTCTTTTGGCATTTAAAAAGTGAAGTCCAAGGACAGTTACATTGTCCTTGGACTCTACTTTTTAAATGCCAAAAGAATTTTTCTTACATGAGTGAATATAGTACAGATTTACTGCAATCATCAATAACAGAGGTGACAGCATTTTACACTGAAAGGGTTTACAACATCCCAGATTTGCTAGGTCAAGATGGACAGCACCATTTTTATTTTATGAAGGGTATCACCTCTTTTACATACATGGAAAATGAGGAACCTTTCCTTGATGATGTCCCTTAAAGGTACAAAATTAGCTTTGTTGCAAAAGACACAAATCTGTTCTCCTGGCTGCAGTTCTTGCTGGTTATATGTAAATGAAATTTTTAGATGCAAAGCCAAAAACTGAAAAATCCTAGGAACTTTTTGACTATTGGAGGATCAGGCTGACACTACCCCCTGCACCCCCAACCCCCCGTAAATGTGTGCCAAATATTGGCAATGTCAATTCACCTTGGCATATTAATTAAGAGAAAATATGAGTGTGTCTTAGCACATTAAAAAATGTGCAGCACAGATCAATGCGTGCCATCCATGGAATTTCAAAACATGATTTGACAAAAGATATTCCAAAACAGAAGCAATAAGAAAGCAATTTCCACTTACAATCCAGATCCAAGGGACCAGCACTAGAGTTTTGTAGCTACCTCTGGCCACTGAACCACTCCATAAATTTATATCAGCACCATCATGATGTCCGCTGGGCAGGCAGAAGTAGACAGATCAGCATGTCTTCCTGTTTTGTAGATTTATATCTGCCTCCATTTTTTTCCTCTTGATGTAAAGTACTTCAGTGGTGGAGCAAACTTTCTGCATGTAGAAAGTCCTGGACTGAGTCATTGTGCTCTCTGGCAAGAAAAAAAGAGTCTCAGACAATAGCTCTTTTCTTGAGATAATGAGAAGCCACTAATGATAAGTACACAATTCTAGTTGGACTAGCAATAGGACCTGCTATAAAATAATGTCCTATCAACTGCATTGTATTCCCCCCTCCCCTGGATACTACTACATTTTTCTCTAATTTACAAGAACCTTGCTGGAAAATTTCAAGTCACATCATGCAATTAAAGTTCTCCTTACCTCCCTTTTGATAGATAAGAAGGAAAGCCAGAGCATTTTTTTGACCTCAAGGGGTCTCTTGGATCTTTTTAGGTTGTCTAGTACTGAAATATTTGACAGCTGTGATTTCCCCACCCATCCAACCCAGATCTCCACTTGCAGGATAAATTTGCACTCTTTGTGTATCCTTATTATAGCAAGTCAATGTACTGGTTTTAATTTCATCTGGTTGTTAATTTCATCTTGGTTGTTTCCGGTTTCCAAAGATTTGGCGTTTATTCCCTCCGATTCATTCCCCTTTGCCATGTAGAGTAGCAGCTTTCTCTCCATCTTAAGATGAATTTGGAAACTTTGCAGAACAAAGCATATCATGCACCAGAATACCTGGAGAGCTCTAGAAGACCAACAGGGCTGAATGTGACAGCAAGTCTCTCCTCCTCTTTTTATGGACTATGAGCACTATATTCAATACAAGAACTGGTAGTAAAACCAGCAAGAGGCTATGCCCACTGACCTGGATGCCATCAAAGGTAAACTGCGCATGTGCAGAAGAGCATGGGCGCGATGCAAACTGGTAGTAAAGGTAAGTAGAACCCACCCCTGGTGCACATACATGCTCACGTGCACATGTGCACACACACACATACAGAGGCACACAGACCAACATAGAGGCTCATTATCTGTAGATGTATAAACTCCCCCTGGCTACTTTCATATAAAAATAATTTCTCTGGGGAAAAGAAAGGATTTGTCAGATATATAGATAGAGAAATAATTTATTTCCATATGGTATCTATTCAATGTAAGTTTTTTCATGCAGTTGCTCCATCTACATTTGAATCATTTTGTGATTTTTTTCAGAGTACATATTATTATCTTACTCTCCCAATGGCCCAAATAGACACACCAAAATATAATAATGTATAATGTGAAGTATATTTCTGAGCCAAGAGTTCCACTGCAAAAGCCTGAACAAATACAGAAACCGAAGGACAACTGCGTTAGAGTCTAATTGTCCAGAAAGTGTGGATAATTTAATTCAGATAAAAATGCAAACTGCAGGAAATTATCAAACTGCCTTTGAGCACATTCGTATGATGATCTAATATTCTGTGTATGCCATCTCTAATCTCTCAACTTTTCCAAATTGTTCTTTCTTACTGTATGATGATTGTAGCCAGCACCAATCTTTCTAATGTGGTGCTGTTAAATGTGCTATGTTGTCAGTTCTCTACACATTGGGTAGATCCTTATACTACCCAGATTATTTAAAGTCATGCTCTGGCTGGTTGATTATTCATGCAGAATGTAAGTTTGCATTCAAGATTTGTCTCGCTTGAGTAGTAGCATTTGCCCCAAATTTAGCTCATAATTTCTCTCTCGTCTATCGTTCTGTTTTCTTCTTGCACGGTCTCCTAGATAAAGCTGTCAACGGCTGTCATGTCCATCTTTTCCATCCTGGTTTCCCATTATAGCTCCCCTGAGTTCTGTCAGGCTATGTTCATGGTGCTTTAAGCAGAATAAACTGAGTAAATCTGTACAGCCACACTTCCTTGCGTAGACACCCTTTAAATCAAACAGACAGATTAAATTAGGCTCCCCTGATAGATTGATTCGATGAGCCAATTTGGACAAAGGTGGGGTGTTTAGACTATTATTCCAAAGAGATTAGGATATTTGTTTAGAATTAAGGTAATAGAAATTTTTCAAGATGCAATTCTTATTATCTTCTGCTTTTTATGATTTTTTTCTCTCTTCCCCCTCACTTGAAGAAGAGTTTCCCTTCATTATATTGGAATTAAACTAAATGTTCATTACATGCATGATTACACTTTACATTTACGTTAATAATAGTGAATACCATCCAGGGAGAGAGGACTAGCTATTTCTCCTATGACAGTCTTGATTACCTTCAGGCAGGAGTTAATAATAGCATAATGGGAACTGACATCTTGACCGTGCTTGGGATTCCTTAGGACACGAATGATGCCTGGTAGCAGATGGGATCAGGACACAGTGGCATTTCCCTGTCTGGGACCATCCGATTAAGGGGTTAAATGTGGTCAATTGCCCTGTGTCACTTATTTATGAAGACAATATTCCATCAGCACAGGATTAAGTGGCAATGAAGGTGTCATGGGCCATGCAAGGACTACGACAAGGCTCTATTTTATCCCTTGCTTTTAGAGAACAACATCTCCCTTCCATTTTATTCCCAGCATTTGACACAGCATAGTGATGTGAACATGGATTTATTTTGTGTTCCATCCGAGATGTTCCTTTCCCTTCCCTTCCCCTCTTTATGAGAAGGAATGTGCCACTGACAATGTGCCAAGGAGTAATCGAATGGCATCTTTACCTTGTGTGCTGAGCATACTACTTCAGGTTTTCCTTCTTCGGTACATTATTGATGTGACAGTTGGAAAATGTTTAAGAAAGCAAATGAACAGGTTCACCTTTTCTTCTTCCTGGGTTTGCAGTTTCAATCTTCTTGACAGCTCAAGCTGCAATTAGTAGTGATCTCGCTTAAAGCGTTATTTGAACATGGGCAGTCATGTCTTATATAGCTACAATTGCAGATGGAATAAGCCCTCTGGACAAACTAAATTAAATCCAAGGTCTCTGCTGATGATGAGGGTCTTAATTCATCCTTACTTAAAGTCTTCTTAGGTTCAATGTTTTCGCCATTCCAGGTAAAAAGAAATAGTCTGGTCCCATAATGACTTGAGTAGAATTCTTTTATTTGACTATTACCAAACTGTCTTTTGACGGTTGTGTTTTGCATGTATGAAATGCATGACACTTCAGTATAGCGTAATGGTTAAGCTGTTGGATAATTCCACCCTGTCAAGGATACACACTGGATGACCCAAATCAGTCAGCATCAACTTCACAAAACTTTTGATATACAAATAGATTGGTAGAGGATACAGTATACTGTATGCACAGCCTTAGACTCCTGCATGAAAAGCCAGAGATACTCCTATTTCTTTTTTAAGTAAAAAGGAAATTCCAAAAATGCCCATTTATAACAAAGAGATTGTTTGATGGTGTGATGGGATCTTGGGGCCAGGGGTGGCAATTTTAACCTAGAAGAGTCTTCTTCAACTTCAGCGCCCAATTTTATAGACAGAAACCAACAAGAAAATTCACTATTTTTAGTTCAACTGAATGACACTCACTCTTCTCTACACAGCAAGCAAAAGTAGCATGACCTTCACAAGTGCAATTGTTCCTTTAGTTCACCCTTTATCAAGCATCTCACACTTTCTTCCAGAGCATAGTAAATATAATCCATGCATTTCTTTATTTTCAAATGATTCTCAATGGATTCTGAATGGGGGGAAAAAAATAAGAAAACCAGAATGCATTAGTGTTTCTTACTTATTTGGTTGGAAAATACACTCTTGGTTTCCCCCACCCTCCATAACTCATTTGGCAGCCCCTCTGAAGCACAGCATCATCTTGCCACTTTGCATTTTTCCAGTAGGGCAAGGTGATTGTAACCACAGAGTACTAGGCAATATGGAAAGCAAAGTCCATATTTCTTCTTACAAAAATCACTTATTTGACAACACTGGTTGAGGACAGGATCAGCCCTTTCATCTACCATAAATAGAGGCTGCCCCCCTCTTCTTGTAATTGAAATACATGATGTCAGGAGATGGGGATGTCTTTGATCTGAGTGGGTTTGCACCCGGTCCTTTAATTGCTTGGCCAATCAGATTATCAAGGCTGGGGGTGGGAGATAGATTCAGCCCCTAAATCAGTTCAGGATCCCTTGTTTAACCTCGACTGTAATTATACTATACTGAAAGGATAAAAATAGTAACAAATTCATAATCTAACCCAAATGCAAAAAATAAAACCAAAACCAAAACCCCAAAACATATTACAGATAGTAAGAAAAACACACTTGGCTCAGATCTGTTTTCTATTCAATCAGATTATGTGTCCATTTGGATCCATTGTATCTTCTGACTGGCAGAGACCATTCTCATGAAGTGGTACTCGATCATTTTAAGTAGTGATATTGTTAACGTTCCGACTGATGAACCCAAACAAGCAGGCACTGTTGAGATGATCCAATCTCTTAATGCAAAGCTTTATTGAGTACATCATTTTGGTACAAACTAAAGCAAAACTAGCTCTGGGGAATTCCCAGGCAACTCAGTATAATTAAAGTATAGAATCCTCCCTCCCCACCATTTGTGTAGGTCACATTGTCCAATTAGGTGTCTTAGGCGTTGTTGTGGGAAGATCTGGGGAACACCAGCTGAAATGTCCTTGGTTCTCAAGAGATGGTTTCTTGTTATCGTCTGGAATGCACATTCCAATTTCTCCCTCCCTTCCCCCTGGTTTCTTGGCAAGCTGCGAAGCAGTGAAAAATAAAGTAGTTTGAATACAGTTCGAAGCTTGACAGATATCCTGGATTCAACCCAGTGGTGAAATCCATTTTTTTTCCCAACCGGTTCTGTGGGCGTGGCTTGGTGGACATGGTGTGGCTTGGTGGACATGGTGTGGCTTGGTGGACATGCTGTGGCTTGGTGGGCATGGCTTGGTGGGCATGGCAGGGGAATCTCCATTCCCACCCACTCTGGGGCCAGCCAGAGGTGGTATTTGCCGGTTCTCCGAACTACTCAAAATTTCCGCTACCGGTTCTCCAGACCCCTATCAGAACCTGCTGGATTTCATCCCTGATTCAACTTCTTCATTATGCATTGAGCTAATCTTTCTTTGGACGTGTACTGGAAACAGCAGGTAGTCCTCAACATACAACCATTCATTTAGTGACCATTCAAAGTTACAATGACACTGAAAAAGAAGTGCCTTATGACCATTTTTCACACTTATATCCGCTGCAGGATCCTCATGGTCACATGATCAAAATATGGACACTTGTCAACTGGCCTGTATTTATAACAATTGCAGTGTCCTGGGTTCATGTGATCACCTTTTGCGATTTTTGACATTTGCAAAGTCAACCAGATTCACTTAACAGCTGTGTTACTAACTTAACAACTGCAGTGATTCACTTAAGAACTTTGGCAAGAAAGATCATAAAATGGGGCAAAAGTCATTTAAAAACTGTCTTGCTTAGCAATGGAAATTTTGAGCTCAGTTGTGATCGTAAGTCATGGTCACAAAGATTTCCTGTGTATGTCTGTATGTATTTTCCACTCCCTTCCCCCTTTGAAGAAACCAAATTCAACTTTTCTAGGTGGCATTCAACATGCCAGCTTCTTATTTTTTCCAGTCCTGCTAAGCAGGGGTGGGTTCTAATTTTTTTTACTACTGGTTCTGTAGGCGTGGCTTATTTTGTGGGTGTGGCTTGGAGGTCATGTGTCTAGGTGGGCGTGGCTAGCTGGTCAGAGTCATTTCTGGAAGGTCCTCGCACTTACGACCAATCCTCGCACTTACGACTCGACTCATTTGTTTGCTTTTAACACTGATCAGCTGTAGGACGGCCCGGCAAGAGTTTAAACAGTTTTTTTCCCTCTAATCATCAGCTGGGACTCAGGAGGCAGCAATAGATTGGGGGTGGGACCAAATAAAAGGTAAGAATAATGTGGGGGGTGGGGGGTGGGAGGGTGGGGGGAGAACCGGTTCGGTGACGTCATATCGTCACCACTACTGGCTCGGCCGAACCAGACTGAACCGGGAGGAACCCACCACTGCTGCTAAGGATAAAAATGTAGCCTATTGATTCAGTGGTGGGTTGCCCCCAGTTTGGACCGGTTCACAAGAACCTATAGTAAAACTGGTGGGAGACCCCGGCCACTGCCCCGGATGTCATCATCGGTGATCTGCACATGCGTGGAAGCTTCTAAACATGCTCAGAAGCAAGGCGCGTGCATGATCCCATTGCGAACTGGTAGTAAAGGTAAGTAGAACCCATCCCTGTATTGATTGCATAGAAGGAATGATAGTTGTGAAAACGAATAGCGACCAAAAACACAGCAATAAATGTAGAACACAAACACCAGCAAAGCACTGTGCCATAACTCATAGTGTTCAATAGTTTGACCTTTTTATTGTAACATAAAGGACATGCTGGTTATGACCATTATAGACTGTACCAGTAATTATACAGTTTGTCTCCACCTTTTGCTTCTTCTGTTCTTTTTCAGCAGTCCTCCTATTCTGGGAGTGGGCAGTCTGGGGCTTTAGGGGTTTCTGGGCCCCACCCCAATACATTGGTATAATTTTCTGCCACTTTGAAGCAGGAAATATACAAAAAACTGCAGCATAGATCCTAACATTGGCTTAACAGAGGTTATATATTCAACTTCTCCCAGAATGGAGAACAATCCAAAAAATTTGAGCAAATCCATATTTGTGATGAATCTCTTCCCATGTTGTACCACATCTCCCCTCCAGATTCACTTACCTTCCCTACCGGTTCGCAAATGGGAATGTGCATGCACACTCTCTCTTCGTTCACACGTGCCACCTCTGCGCATGTACATGGCCTTCTGCACATGCCTAGTAGTCACGCATTACATCCGGCTGGGTGGACGGAGCCTCCCACAGTCGCTGCTACCAGTTCGCGTGATCTGGACAGAACCGGCTGAATCCCACCACTGCTCCCCTCGCTGTGCTCTTGCTTCCCCTCTTCAAAATGTGTGCCTCCTGTTCTTAAAAAACACGTTTTTGAATGAAGGTACCATAAAGCTATGTTTGATTGCTTTCCATCGCTCTGCAAACTTTACTGCTAAGGCTGATTGTCAGTTAGAGGTCAATCCAAAAGTACCAGCATGCACTGAATTCCCCTGTTCACTATCATTTTTGGTCTTCTTTGGCAGATGCATTTTGCCACCTGTGGCTAGAGAGGGATGTAAAGTAGGGCAAATAAACTTTGTCAGGAATTTTAAATGGCAATTTCCAGCCAGATGCAGGAAGAATTGTTACCCAGTTTTGTGTTTCTGATCAGCAACCAATGTAGATTAAGAATCAGACCAACCGCAAGACAGGAAACAACGAAAGCTGCTCGGTTATAATCATTAATTATGAAGATATCATCATTCATGTTTATAATCTATGAAATGTCCCAGTGTAATTGATTTTTTGAAGTCCAATGAATTTTAATGACTAGGCTACAAATGGTGCTTGTGCAAGATGTCATTTGAGAGCACAAGGGAGGGGAGCCACCTGCCCTCCCTTCGATCAGCCCCGGCTTGCCTCCTAGTTTGAGAAAAGGGGAATAGCTGCAGCCTACCACGTCTCTAGAGGTCAATCTTCAATTAGAAAAGTGACAGCATGCTCCATTTGTTAAGAAGAACTGGTGTAAGGGCAGCCAATCTCTAGCTCCAGGTCAAAGGACACTGGCATACTTCATGGATGCTTGTAATTGTTGCAGCCTCACTGGTTTTATTGAGAAGAGCTGGATGCCACTGGAAGCACAGCTTTACACTTGCAAGAAGCCACACATGGAGCATACAACCAGTGCAGATATTTCCTGGGCGAGAATGAAAATTTGACTGGGAACCTTTCTTGTAATTTCAAGATGGGAGCAGGATTATTGGCATAATTGCTAGGACGTTACGTCTGAAGTTGCCAACAAGGCATGACCTCACCAAAAAGAATGCTTGTTTCACATCTGGCTTTTGAGCCAGTGGTCAGGAAGGCAAGAAGCATAACTCTTCTGTTGTCAAGGACAAAAACTGGGAACATTCATCAAGTTCAAAGCACAGAAAGAAGAATTTATTATTGCTACCTTAGTACAACATTCTAGCCAACAAATGGTTGAAGCTACTATATTTTTTGGAGTATAAGATGCACCTTAGTTTTTGGGGAGGAAAATAAGAAAAAAGCTGATTGGTGGGTGGATCGGCCTCCCAGAATACCCCCAATCAGCTGAGGTGAATTTTAGCAACAGGTTTGTTGGTTGTGAGCTCTGTGCCTTGCTTTTTTTTCTGCCTCTAAAAGCCTCTGAAACAGAACTTCAGAGCTTTTTTTCTGAAGCTCTGTTTGTAGGCATTTTTTTTCCTGAAGCTCTGTTTCGGAGGGTTTTTTTTTTCTGAAGGACTACCTGTACTCTGTTCAATCTCCTTTCTTTGGTATTGGTATATAGATTAACCTCTTCCAATCTGTTGGTTATTGTGTCATTCTCCAGATTTGTTAGCATAGTTTGGTTAGAACCTTTACTGATTCTTCTTTTGTTGCTTGCCATATTATTTTAGATAAAAGCCTTTCAGAGGCTTTTTTTCTGAAGCTCTGGAGGCTTTTTGTCTGAAGCTTCATTTCTGTGGCTTCTTTTCTGAAGCTTCTTTCAGAGGCTTTTTTCAGCCTCTGAAAAGAAGGTAGCTTTCAAGGGAGAATAATCATTTCACATTTTTATTTATTTATTTATTTGTCAAGAACATATTAGGTAATAAGTATAAGCATGGATTGGATACATAAAATAGATACAAATAGAGGAAACATTAGGACAGGGACAGTAGGCACTCTGGTGCTCGTGTATTGTTGAGATTGAAGCTGAAGTAGTCATTGATAGGTAGGACATTGTAGCAGATAATTTTATGAGCTACGCTTAGGTCATACTGAAGTCATACTTCCATTTCTTCAAATGGAAGACTGTCTTCTATGACGAAGGGAACAGCCACCCCAACCAGTCACAACTTGTTACTGACCATCCTCTCATTTGGAGAATTCCAAGTCAACTGTCCTTACTTTCTCCCAGCAGAGCCCTCTCACCAGCCCCAGAGGCTCTGTTATAAAACCTATACATCTTACTCTCTCCATTTTAAACTGATTGATAGCCAGGCCTTTGAGCAAGATAATTATCTGAGTCCCCAATATGTTTTCCACTATAAGTCATGTATCTGCCTAAGAGCATTTGTATTTTAAGACAATGATGTTGTCATGTCTTAGTTACTTGTGATTCATATGATAGCAATAGCAATAGCACTTAGACTTATATACCGCTTCACAGTGCTTTCCAGTCCTCTCTAAGCGGTTTATGGAGTCAGCACATTGCCCCCAACAATTTCGGGTCCACATTTTACCAACCTCGGAAGGATGGAAGGCTGAGTCAACCTTGAGCCTGGTGACATTTGATCTGCCAAATTGCAGGCAGCTGGCTGTCAGCAGAAGTACTGACTGCAATACTGCACTCTAATCACCGCACCACCATGACTCTACAGAACCTTATCCTGTCTTTCTGTCACTATTTTGCCTTATGCTGTCCCTCTAAAATGTTTTTTGAGCATTGCTTTTTAACTGCTGCAAATCCTGAGGTCCATAAAATTATTTTGTTCCATTCTTGAAGGAAACTTTCAGTTGGGAAGATATATTTGTTTAATAGGAGACAGGAGACATGAGCAGAGCAGAGGCATCTGCTCTGAAGGTATAGGTACTATAGGATCTCTCAAGACCCTGATGATACTGCCCTGATTGCCCTCTGTGAGCACCTCATTCCTGTTCCTTTGTTTATGGAGAGAGGAAACTGTCATAGCTGCCTGGAGAATTCTGGGAGTTAAAGTCCACAGTCTTAAAGCTGCCAAGTTTGAAGACCTCTGGATTAAGGAATAGATAAGCCTTACATCTTGGAAGAATTAGGAGTTAAGATAAGCTTTAACTCAGACCAAGTGACATGGGGGAAAGTAAATAGACTAAAGAACACGTGAAAAATAAATAGAATATTCTGGTTTCCTTCACAAATGCAGATGAAATGATGATGTTATCCATTCAGATGTGTCTGACTCTTGACAATTCTATGGGCCACATCTTCCAATCTTGAGTGTTTACAATGATTTTTTTTAAAAAGCAGCATAAGTCTAAACCTAAAATATAACATTTGTATGATTTATAGTGGTCTTCTTCCCCCACCATAGAATCTATGTGGCCCATGCTATATTGTGAACCCAAAGGATGCCATGCTACAGGCAACAACTGCTGTAAAGAATAACATGTTCCAAGTAGCAACAAAATCCCAGCCACTGTTCCAGAACATTGATCTCAACCTAGCACTTAGTGGCCAATGAAGTTGCATGCAAGATTGTAGAATATATCTAGCTGATCTGACAGAAGGATGATTTGCACTGGCAGCTGTGGAGATTGACCTCACAGTTGCACCTTAGCCCTTTTTCCTGACCCATTCAGCCTTTAGTCTTAGTCTCTTCCCTGCCCTATACCAGGAGTACTTTTTGTTTTGCAACACAGTATGGCAGTACTTTTCATTTTATTAAATGAACTAGCCTGATTCATCCCTTGTGTTTGTTTTCTTCACTGATGAATAGATGTGGCATTAGCAAGATGTTCTGTACATCTAAGTATAGAAGAATAATCAAGGAACATTGAAAGATGTTGCATCTGTGTGAGAGAAATATTGATGAACGTTGGACCGTGTGGGGTGGAGTGCTAATTAAATAGAAGTTGTATCATCTGCTAGCTGTCAAGATCTAATTGAATTAGAATTGAGGAGGTGAAATTTAAAGGCAGATAATGCAAAGGCAACATGGCTCCACTTGAAACAAAGCTAGTTCCTTTTTTTCTTAACTTTCTTCTCAGAAATAAAAGAATGAATCTTCTCTGATTTAAGAAGGCAGTCTAAAAGCACTTTGAGCTGGCTAGGAAAGGCTCACCCACATTATTGTGCTTACTATATCATGGAGACATTTTACTTTCCATTTGCTGAGGACATGTCCTCACAACCAGAAATATATTCATATTCTCTCCCTCTCCCCACCTCTCTCTGAAAGAAGCCAAGTTATGACACTGTACAAAAAGGGCAGGGTCTGATTAGGTGACTGAGGCTACCATTTTGACTGTTTGACCTCCCCACCCACTCCCAGAGATGAACCTTCTATGTCATTGCTGAAGTAGGCTGAAACCAGCACAAGTGTTCTGGCATAAAAGTAGTGTTTGGGGGTTGTGGGGAGGAAAGTGGAAAAAATAATCATGATACATAGAAGAGGAAGCTTGAAGTGGTGGTATGTGTTAGATTGGCGCAGGAAATGGAAGACGTGACCAGCTCGTTACATTAGTAACTTTTATTGAGTACAAGAAACAGTAGCAAGACCCCCCGTGCGCTGCCGGAGCTCTCCTTATATCCGCTCCGGCAGACGCACCGCCCCCTGACAGGGATTCAAACTTTCCCGCCCGGTGGCTGGCAGCCAATCCGGGCGGATGTCCTTATAAGGACATAACACTCCTCCCCCCTAGTCCAAAGAAAACGTTCAGAGTTCGTCAATAAGCGTGACGTAGTCCCGCAGGTACGTAGGACGCCTAGGCACCCTACTTGACCTGCGCAGTCTCATTTCTTCCGCGTCCCCGCCCTGGACGGACGGGGTTCCTGTGGTTCCTGGCTCCTTCCTCGGAACCAGGCTCGGTTCGGCTGGCGAGTGTGCGGGGTCACCCTCAGCGCCTCCGGCCGGACCGCAGACCTTGGATGGCTGGTTCTGGTGGTCTTCCTCCTGGCCTGTGGATCTTTTGCCTTGGCGGTGCTGTTTGGTTCCGACCCGGGAAGAGCGTCTGAGTCTCGGTAAGACCCTGGCTGTCACTTGCTCTTCCTCGGTCTCCCGGTGGCTGCGGTTCTGCTGCGGCCCGGTTCGCTGTGGTCCAGAGGGTGGTTCGGGCCGGTGCCCTTGTGTCTGGTCTGCTCGCTGTGGGTGGTGTTGGCCCGGGTAGCGGTGTCCGACCTTGCAGGGGTGGCGCAGGTCTCCTCTGCCGGGCTGGCGTTGGCCTTCCCCGTCGGGTTGGTGGTGGTCGACCTGGTCGGGGTGTCGTTGTGGGGATTCCTCCTCGGGCTGGTGGAGGTCTCCCCTGCCGGGGTGGCGCAGGCCTCCCTGGCCGGGTTGTTGTCGGCTTTCCCTTCCCCCTAGTCCCTGGTCTACCGCCTGTTGGTGGTTGGGGTCGTCTGGGTTGGGTTGTTGTTGCCGGGTTGTTTCTTGCGTTGGGCGGGGGTCCCTCTCGCCGGGGAGTCGTGTGCCACCCTCGCCCATGTGCTGTGGTGTGCCCATCTGCGATGGTCCCCGGTCTACTCGCCTTGCGTTGAGGTCTCCCTGGTAGGGCTGCCGTGGGTTGCCTTCACTGGTAGGGTGCGGTGCTCCCCTTCTGGGCAGGTCCCGGTCTACCTGCGGGCTGGGTCGGGGGTCCCTGGCCCTGTTGTGCCAGGTGCCCACCTGGCCGGGTTGGTGTTGCCATCCCCCGTGTGGTTGGCCCTGGTCTACCTCGCTGCACTGCTGACGTGACAGTGCCTGGTAGTGTGCTGGGCCGACCTCGTCGGGATGGCGTTGCTCTGCCTCGCAGGGGTGTGGTAGGCCTACCTCGTCTGGGTGTTGTAGGCCTACCTCGCCGGGGTGTTGCAGGCCTACCTCGCCTGGGTGTCGTAGGCCTACCTCGCCGGGGGGTTGCAGGCCTACCTCGTCTGGGTGGTTTCCGTGTGCTCCCCCCACCTTTTCCGGAGTTGGTCGATGTGACGTCTCACGACCTGTCCATCTTCCAACTCGACGGTGTAGGATTTGGGGCCGGTTGTGCTGGCAATCTTCCCCTTCAGCCACTTAGGCGAGCCATTGAAATTCAGCGCGAAAACTGAATTTCCTTTGCTGAAGGCGCGAAGCGGGCGGCTGGCGGTTGCGGTCACTTCCGGGCTGTATTGGGGGTGCAGCCGGTCCAAGGGTGACCTCAACCTTCTGCCCATGAGGAGTTCGGCCGGGCTCTTGTGGGTGGTGGCATGCGGCGTGATGTGCTGGGTGAGGAGGAAGTTGTCGATGCGTTCTTGCCAGTCTCCCGGGCCCATCTTGGTGAGGGCTTCTTTTGTGAGCCGGACCATCCGTTCCGCTTGTCCGTTTCCGGCCGGCCTGTACGGAGCGGAGAGGGCATGGCAGATGCCCAGTCCTGCCAGGAAGGACTCCATGGCCAGGGATGTGAGCTGGGGGCCGTTGTCCGAGACCAGCACGTCCGGTAGTCCGTGTGTGGCAAACAGGCGGCGCAGGGCTCGGATCGTCGCTTCTGTTGTGGTAGATGCCATGGGTATCACCTCGAGCCACTTGGAGAAGGCATCTACCACGATGAGGAGGTGTCGCCCCTGCATCGGGCCCGCGAAGTCGATGTGGACCCTCGACCAGGGGTTGCTGGGGGTCTCCCAGTTCGTGACTTCAGATTGCGGCGGCGCGGGGCGGACTTCTTGGCACGGGTCACATCTGGAGACCCATTGTTCGATGTCTCTGTCCAGTGAGGGCCACCAGACGTAACTCCGTGCCAGGGCCTTCATGCGGACGATGCCCGGGTGCCCGTTGTGCAGTGTCTCCAGCGTCCGCCGTTGTAGCGTGCTTGGGATCAGCACCCTGTCTCCCCATAGCAGACAGCCCTTTATGGTGGACAGCTCCGTCTGTTTCCTGGTGAACGGGCTGAACCTCTCTTCCGTCTGTTTCGATGGCCACCCCCTGAGGATCCAGGACCTTACTTGGCGGAGGGTGGGGTCTCTCTGGGTGTGCGCGGCCACATCTGCGGAGGAGACTGGACAGCTGGCGTTGTCATCTATGTGGAATAGATGGAGCGTGGGGGCTGGGTCTTCCACCGGGTTCTTCGATGGGCATCTGCTGAGTGCGTCGGCGTTTCCTATGGCTGTGCCTGGCTGGTGCACAAGCCTATAGGAGTAGCCGGCCAGGAAGATGGCCCATCTCGTCATCCGCGGGGACATGAAGGTCGGGGTGGGTTGGTCGCCTGCGAGGAGTCCCAGGAGTGGCTTGTGATCGGTGACTATGGTGAAGCGTCTTCCATAGAGATATTCGTGGAAGCGCTTCACTCCTGCCACGATGGCCAGGGCTTCTTTGTCCAGCTGACTGTAGTTCCGCTCTGCGCCGGACATGGTTTTCGAGAAGTAGGCGATGGGGGCTTCCGTGCCGTTGGGCAGCTCGTGGCTGAGGACTGCCCCCACCCCGTATGGAGACGCATCACACGTCAGCTTGATGGGCAGCGTCTCGCTGTATTGGATGAGGACGCTTTCGGACGTCAGTAGTCCCTTGATGGCCCGGAACGCTGCTTCCTCTTCCTGGCCCCACTTCCAGGAAGCCGATTTCCCCAGCAGGCGGTGGAGTGGCTCAGCAACTGTGGCTTTCTGTTTTAAGAAAATGGCGTAGAAGTTGAGCAACCCAAGGAAAGCCTGAAGCTCCGTTTTGTTTTTTGGGCTTGGAGCTTCATGGATTGCTTCCACTTTTGATTTGGTGGGGCGGATGCCTGTGCTATCAATGAGGTAGCCCAGGAACTCGACTTCCTGTACTCCTATGATGCACTTGTCCCGCCTGACCCTCAAGCCCTTGGCCTTGAATCGCTGCAGGACAAGCCTCAGCCTTTCAAGGAGTTGGGCTCTTGAGTCCCCGGAGACGAGCACATCGTCGAAGTAAGGCACCACCCCTGGAACGCCTTGGAGGAGGCGTTCCATCATGGATTGGAAGATGCCGGGGGCAGCGCTGACTCCAAATTGGAGCCGGTTGCATTTGAATGCCCCCCTGTGCGTGACAATTGTTTGAGCCTCCGCCGTTTTTTCATCCACTGGCAGTTGCTGGTAAGCCTGGGCCAGGTCCAGTTTTGCAAAAATTGATCCAGATCCCAGGGAATGCAGCAGGTGTTGCACCACTGGGACTGGGTATGCGCTCTGTGCCAACGCCTTGTTGATGGTACAACGGTAGTCGGCGCAGATGCGCACAGACCCATCATGCTTCAGTGGGGTCACAATGGGGGTCTCCCATGAGGCATGATTGATCGGTTCCAGGACGCCCTGGGCGATCAGCTTATCCAGCTGCTCATCTACTTTGGGCCGCAGGGCAAACGGAACTCGGCGGGGCTTGAGCCTAATTGGGGTGATTCCCTTGTCCAGATTGAAGGAGATTGGCCTCCCCACAAATTTCCCCAGCTTACCATCGAAGACTTCCTTGAACTCTTCGATGAGGTAGTCGAGTTTGTCCCTGCCAATTTGGTTGATGCCTTCGATTGAAAGCCCCAGCGGCTTGAACCACTCCACTCCTAGCAGGTTCGGTCGGCTGTCCCTTACGACGGTGATGGGGAGCTTGCCTTCGAACTGCTTGTAGGTGACCCGGATGTTGGCTCTTCCTAGCACTCCGATGGGGTTTCCCCCAAAGTCGACGAGCTTGGAGTGTAGTGGCTTCAGCTCTCGCTTGGTGATGCTGGGTTGCAGGCGCTTCAACTGCTGCCAGTCCATGATGGAGTAGACCGAGCCGGAGTCTACCTCCATTTTGCAGGGTGCTCCTTCCACGTGGATGGTCACATGGAACTTGGTGGCACTGTCTGATGTCGTGTGAGCGATGGTCGTCTGGTGGACCGCTCCGCTCCGGGGAAATTCGTCGTCTCTGCGTCTGGAAGGGCCAGAGGACCGTTTGGATGACCTCTGGTAATCCTTCCGATTCTCGCGGGGACGGTGGCTGGAGGGCTCTGGGGCTGGTCCCTCAGCTCTGCAAGCTTCGGCGATGTGACCCCTTCTGTTGCAGCGTCGGCAGGTCGCATCTCTCCACTTGCAGGTTGCTCTGGCATGGTCCCCTCTGCAGCTGGCGCAGCGCTCCCCTTTGTAGTTCCGTTGGGCGGTTTCCCGCCTTGGGGGTCTGGATACCTTGTGGACGGTGGACTCTCCCTCCAACTCGGATCCAGCCGTGGAATCCTCTGTTGATGATTGCTCTGTGGAGCGAATCTTGTGGATTCCCTTAGCTCTGCTTACTGCGGCAGCTGCTTTCTCCAAGATTTCGGATGCGGTGGCTTCCTCCACCACATCCTTGAGCACGAGCTTCTTCCTGCTCAGGAATTTCTTTTGCAGGCCTCTGTCCCTCATGCCGAAGACCACGCGGTCAGCGATGGCATTGTCCACGTGGTCGAACTCACAGCTGGCTGCGATCTGGCGTAGGGCGGCCACGAATTCCTTGATCGTCTCACCTTCCTTCTGGTCCCGTTGATGGAAGGTGAAACGGTTCGCCACCGGTGTTCCTGTTGGGGCATAGTGGTCCTCCAGGATCTGCAGCAGGTCTGTCCATGGCACTTCTTCGATGTCTCGTGGTGCTACGAGATCGATTGCCATGTCGAGGACCTCGGAGCCGCAGTTGGCCAAGAAGATGCTCTTCTTCCGGTCATCATCGGCATCCCTGATGTTGTTGCCTCTCAGGTATTGCCGGAATTTCACTACGTAGGATTTCCACTTGTCCTTCCCTGGGCGGAAAGGAGCAAGGGCTGGCAAAGTGACTTCAGCGGATGCCATGCCTTTGGAAATGCCTACTGTAGTTCCCGGTGCCGGAGTCTTGTCTTGTTGGCTTGGTGCCGCGAGGTTCGTTCTTCTCTCTAGTCCTTCGTCGCCAGTGTTAGATCGGCGCAGGAAATGGAAGACGTGACCAGCTCGTTACATTAATAACTTTTATTGAGTACAAGAAACAGTAGCAAGACCCCCCGTGCGCTGCCGGAGCTCTCCTTATATCCGCTCCGGCAGACGCACCGCCCCCTGACAGGGATTCAAACTTTCCCGCCTGGTGGCTGGCAGCCAATCCGGGCGGATGTCCTTATAAGGACATAACAGTATGTGCTCAGCTACAAGAGCTCTGGTGGGTCTACTCAGAGACTGCACCCATTCTTCAAGATCCCAGGGTCAGCACCAGCTTTGCAGTCCTATTCAGACTGTGGGATAAACCAGAATCCCAGATACTGCAGACATGTACATTTCCCCCCCCTCCACTTTAAATAGGTAAGTTGACTGGTCAATTGTAAGTCGATTAAGCCCTGAAATTGATGGGCATAATGGAAAAGGTAATTGAAAGGAACCTGTTCTTGTGCTTCTGCAACCTGCGCCCCAAGGAATTTCCCACCTTGAAGCTGCTTTTCTCAAAGAAGCCCCAACTTCCCTGTTTCTCTTCTTATGAAATATTTATTCCCCTGCAGGTGTGGCTTTAAGATTCAGTTACGGGTTTGTTTTTTTTACCTCTCCTACTCTTTTTGATCCTGAACCCAAATCTTGCTATGTTACCTCACTATGGGTGTAGGTGCTGTGTTTTCTTGTGTTGGATATGTGAGTATATAATCTCAGGTATAAAAGTTGAAGCAAGCAGGCACCCATATTTAACAGCAAGATTATTGGGAGATTCTGGATGTAATTTATTACTTTAGTAACAACAGCAAATGCATTCTCTGATACTGTGTGGGGGAGATTATCACTCCAGTAGTATACCATGAAAAACAACATGGATAAAAAATATAAAGTGATTAAGGATATAGTACCAGGTGATGGACCCCTCAGGTTGGATGTCACTTCATATGCTATAAATCAAGAGTGTTAAACTCGCGGCCCATGGGCCGGATGCATCACGTGCTGGCCACGCCCACTCCATTTTAGCGAAGGGGGGGGGAAGTCATGATACATCACGTGATGACAACGTGACACCGCAAGTTTGACAACCCTACTATAAAGGAAGAGTTGAAAGTCTTTTGAAATATTAAAGATACTTGTGATATGGCTAAATTAAAATCTTTGAAGCATTCAGTTGATGATATTGCCATGCAGGAAAAAGACAATCCAAACCTGTAAATGCTATGTTCCAGTGAGGATGTGGGAACATAAGAAGCCTGAATATGGAAAAGCACAACACAGTAAAAGATGAATCAATGCAGATTGACATCTTAGGCATCCGGTCATTGAGATGGACTGGAACTGGACACTTTTAGTCAGAAGTTCACATTGTTTATTACTCAGAACCCGAAAAACAAAGAAGGAATGGTGTTGCTTTCATAGTTAGGAAGGATAAAGCAAGAATGATATTTGCTTGCAATGCAATCAACGACCACATAGTGTTTATTAGAATTTTTTGGGCTAAACTTTTAATATGACTATTAGCCAAGCCTTTCACAGATTTGGAAAAAGAGTAAGCTAATCAATTTTATGATCAAATTTGAAATTGACAGTTCCTGTCAATCAGAACACTAGAACTCTACTTCCTCTCTTCATTGTTCAGTAAATGTGGGAAGTGTTAACTGCTTCTGAATGTTATCTGAATGTTTTGGATTTTTAAAATGCTTTAGCTTTTTTTGCCTAGGCAACAACATCTGCATATCCCCATCAAAGTCACCTTCCTTACTCTCTACACAAGGACAGCTGAAAGACGTCAATCTCTATACCAATAGAAAATAAAGGAAACTTAACAGCATGTACAAAGTATCAGACAATTTCCAGACAAAATAATGCATAGTATCATATAACTCAGAAAATGAGATGCCAGATGTTCAAGCTATTTTTCGAAAAAGCTGAGAAACAAAACACATTATTATTGATATATACTGGAATAATTGAGAAAGACAAAGAAAACCCACAATATCTCAGCATCTTCTTCACTGATTACACAAAAGCCTTCAATTGAGTTGATCATGTCAACCATTGGTATACGTTCAGAAAAATGGGAATCCCAGAACAACTTACTGTTCTGACATGAAACCTACCATATTTTTCAGAGTATAAGATGTACCTTCCCCCCCCCACAAAAAAAGAGGGTGAAAATCTGGGTGCGTCTTATACTCTGAATGTAGCCCCGCCCAGCTTTTCAAATGGAAGTTTTAGCGGCTGAAAAAAGCATCAGAAACAAAGCTCCAGAAAAGAAGCCCCCAAACAGAGCTTCAGGAAAAAAGCCCCCATACAGAGCTTCAGAAAAGAAACCCCCAAACAGAGCTTCAGAAAAAAAGCCCCCAAACAGAGCTTCAGAGGCTTTTTTTCTGAAGCTCTGTTTCGGAGGCTTTCAGAGACAGGAAAAAAAGCAAAAAAAAAAAAAAAAAAAAGCAAGGCAGAGAGCTCACAACCAAGGAACCTGTTGCTAAAATTCACCTCTGGAAACAGCTGATTGGGGGTATTCCGGGAAGCCGATCCACCTGCCAATCAGCTTTTTACTTATTTTCCTCTCCAAAAACTAAGATGTCTCTTATACTCCGGTGCGTCTTATACTCTGAAAAATACGGTATATTGAGGTGGAGAGCCACAATCTGAACATAACATGGTGAAACAGTCTGACTCCAGGTTAGCAAATGTATGAGACAAGGCAGCATGCTGTTCCTTTATTTATTCAGCCAATATGTGGAATATACTGTATATTGAGGGAAGCATGACTGAAAGAAAATAGTTGTGGTTTTAAAGTTGGAGAAAGAAATATCAATAACCAGTGCTATATTGATGACCTTATTCTGATAGCTGAAAATGCAAATCATGTACAAGCCCTAGTAATGAAAGTCAAGGAGCTCGGTGAAAAAATGGGACTAAAATTCAATATTAAAAAGGCCAACAGGTAGAGCATCCAGCCTTAGAATTGAAAAATGAAGATATTGAAGTGATGGATAGCTTCTATTTTCCAGAATCAACTATCAACAGTAAAGAAACCTGATGTCAAGACATACACCATGAATTAGCAATTGATAGAGTAGAATGAAGACCTTGAAAAAGATATTCAGATGCCATCGTATGTTTGTACCTACAAATCATGCAGAATCATACGTCCAGTTGGTTTCCTTACAACACTCTAGGGAAACAAGAACTTCCATTCAAAAGTAGGATAGAAAGAAAATTTATGCTTTTGAACTTTGGTGAAAGCATGGCAACGTAGCTCTGTGTATGAGACCAAAGATGGAAGGAGGATATTTGCTACACAAAACATGGCCAGATCATGCAAGCAAAATCACAAAATGTGTACATCTATCATTAATATCACTATTCTGAGTATGAAAAGGGGCAGATGTGCTTCTGCTAGATGTTGTCATGGAAGGCAGGGTGGTCCAAGAAGACGAGACTATGAGAGGTGATTTATCTGGATTTCCTCCTTTAGGAAAGGGGAAATAGTATCTAAATGTGAAAAAAAAGAGAAAAGACTACAGTTTTGATCAGAAACAAAATAACAACAAGAAGAACTAAGGCTTTGGATTCTATCAATTAACATTGATTTGGGATACTTGATATTTTGATAGACATTTGAATGCCTGTCCAGTTGGTATGATCTCATCAAAGAGTTCAAACAAATGTAAATATCACAAAATGCCAATGAGAACAAATCTGATTAAATGTTATTGTTCTGATTTTTTATTGTTTGCAGAAGTGCAATGCGTGTAATGTACAACACTTCTTACATATGAGGCTGGAACAAGAAAGTGCCAATAAATTGATGTGTTATATGCTTAGGAAGGATGTGCCATAACAAATCTATAAAGGTTTCACAGGCTGGCATTTTAGAGGTGCCAGCAGTATGTCCTTTCCCCCAAATCTCTCTTAACCTCTGTTGTGCAAAGAGATGGAGGAAGATCTTGAATTAGCAATTTGCATATGCACTGTATTCAGGTACAGCTGTTGTTTTAAGAAGACATGTTCAAGATAATACTAAAACTAAATTCTTTTTTTTTAATTTTTAAACTTTTATTAATTTAAGAAACCACATAATACATTTATAAATGCAAGTAAAACAATTTACAACAAACATCATCTTAATGACTTCTACCTATAATATCTGAAGTGTTACAATATCAATATCCTATATTCTTCAGTATACATTATTTCTCTCACCTTGTATAATGATATTATTTTATTGATATCTGGTGTCTCTTTCTTAAATTTCATTTGATGTAAAAATTTATTTTACTCTATTGATATCTTTTCTTTTATTTAATTTTTCTTTCTTTCTTCTTCTCTTTTTTTTCACTTCCCTCTAACCATTTATATCACTTTTGCCAGACCAGATAATATTCAGAACTAAATTCTAAATAACAGAGAATGGCTAGTCCTGTCCAGTTATGTGTTACCAAGGGTATGTAGTCATATTGATCAAATGCAAGAGGGTGTAATATAACTGGAAATGCTCCATTTGAAATGAACATGAAAGCAATGTGTGACCACTATCATGGTTTGCACAGCTTCTGTTCATTACAATGGGCTTACCACAAGGTTCTAGATCCGTGATGGTGAACCTATGGCACGCGTGCCACAGGTGGCACTCGGAACCATATTGGTGGGCACGCAAGCGTTGCCCTACCTCAGCTGCAGCGCGCATGCGCACGCCGGCCAACTGATTTTTGGGCCTTCCGGGCCCACCGGAGGTTGGGAAACAGGCTGTTTCCGGCCTCTGGAGAGCCTCCGGGGGGATGGGGAAGGCTGTTTTCGCCCTCCCCAGGCTCCTGGAAAGCCTCTGGAGCCTGGGGAGAGCGAAAAACAGGCCTCCTGGGTCCATCATATCATCGCGTGCCAAAAGTGGGGGGAGCATGGGGGGGTCACATGTACATGTATGGGGTGCATTTATGGGTATGGGCACATCCCGCGTATGACCCCCCTGCGCCCCCCCACTTTTGGCATGCGATGGCAAAAAGGTTAGCCATCACTGTTCTAGATGTATTGTACCAGTGTTAGTATCACCATGTTGATATTTGTGGCTAACCGTCCATACAATTTTCTTTTTGCAAAACAGATAGGACATAAATAGGCAGGACAGTTCTTAATGGCAACATGCCCAGCTGATGTGGTCCTAATTCTTTGTGTGTAGAAATACACCTAGACAAAATGAAAGGCTTTCCCTTTGGCACATATTCATAAAGGTTTGTTTTGTTTTATAATTAACTGAATTGATAAATGACCTTTACTTTCAATACATTTATTTCCAGTTTGACCTGATTTATTCTGCGCCTACCAAGTGCAGGTGAAAACTTTAATTAAGTATTGGTTGACTGTGATTTAGCACATGAAGTGAAACTGAAATAAGGATAAATTTGATTCCAAAGGCGATGCATCATTTTGAGCATAAAATATATTAAAAGTATCGGGCAACATATTTCCTACCCTATATATTACTTATACCAATGTGCCATCCTACCGTTTCTATAGATTTCTTAAATGTTTTTTAAATCATTTATTGACTGAAACTATTGAAATAATGTGTATAATATGTGTATGGGATAAAGTATTGTTAACAATGCCTTTAAAGCTCTGTAAATCTGAAAACAATACACAGAAGCTGGAACTGTGACAAACATAAAATATTCCTAGAATTAATATAGCAACTAATTAGGGCTATCAAGCAGAACTTGACTGTTTATGGTAACACACACAAAATGTTGACTATTTTAACCTGAGTATTTCAAGAAATAGCCTACAACTCATCTAGAAGACAGTTCTGTGTTTCTTTGATCCAGTCTAACCACTTTATTCATTGTCTTTGGCTTCTATTTCTCTCAGTCTTGTAAAGCATAGTTGTTTTCCTCTAGTGACTCACACTCTTGCGTCAATATGTCCCAAGTATGGGAGTTCCTGTTTGCTGATCATAGCCTCAAAGGAACAGTAAGTTTTTATTTGGTTCAAGATCAATTTATTGGTTTTTGTTCCAGTCTGTGCATTCTTATTACTGTTAGTAATTCTCTGTTACAGTAATACACTGTTAGTACAAACAGTGGATTTTTTTTTTAAAAAAATCTTTTTTAATATAAGAATTCCATCTTCAATTAAACAGTGTGTCATCGGGTGCAGATATCTTTGTAATAATCAAGATTTACAACAATATTCATTGCATTAACAGTGGAATTTTGTGTAAGATTTCAATGAAACAGAAGGAGGAGAAAAGGAAGAAGAGAGTGGAATGGAACAACGAGATGGTCAGAGTTATCCTTAGCTAGTCATGACCATGGCAAAATGACAAAACATTTATTGTGACTTTATGATACAGTGACTTAGATGAAGGGGTTAAGAGAAGAAATTAAATTTACAGATGACTCAAAACTAAGAGCTGTGGTAAGAAGGGAAGATTCATAAAGATTTGGATAGGCTTGGATGGTAGATGACATGGAATTCAACAGAAAGAATTATAAAATCCTGCATCTAGGGAGAAAAAGAAAAAAAGACATAAGTATTGGGGGGGGGGACCTATCTTGGCAGGAATACATGTAAAAACAATGTGGGTATTCTAATGGAGCACAAAGTGAGTATGAACCAGCAGTGTGGTGCAGTTGCCAAAAAAGTAAATGCTATTTTGGGATTTACTAGTATGGCCATTAAAAAAATAAATGTTTCACCCTGGTTTGTCTTGGTCAAGTCCTATTCAGAGGAGAGCTATCAAAAGTTACAGGAAACCAAGTCCTAGAAGGAATAGTTAAAAGACTGGGTATGTTTATCTACAATAGAAAAGACTCAGGAGAATAGGAATAGGAATAGGAATAGGAATAGGAATAGGAATAGGAATAGGAATAGGAATAGGAATAGAACAGCTTTATTGGCCTAGTGTGATTGGACACACAAGGAATTTGTCTCCGGTGCATAAGCTCAGTGTACATGTAAAACAATGAGTATAATCATAAAATACCAATAGGAGAAGGTAGCAGAAAAGATGAGAAAGGTAATATTAATACAGCCATACCACACAGATATAAGATAGTATTGTGGTAATTAGATGTTCAGCAGAGTGATGGCATGGGGGGTGGGGGAGGAAACTGTCTTTGTGTCTTGTTGTTTTGGCATGCAATGCCTTATAGCAGCATTCTGAGGGGAGATGTTGAAACAGTTTATGTCCAGGATGTGAGGGGTCTGTAAGTATTTTCTCAGCCCTCTTTCTGACCTGTGCAATACATAGATTCTCAATGGAAGGCAGGCTGGTTGCAATTGTTTTTTCTGCAGTGCTAGTTATCCATTGAAATCTGTACCTGTCCTATTAGTTTCTGTACTAAATAGAAGTACAGACAGTTATGTACAGTACTGTACTGTACTGTACTGTATAACTGTACAGACAGTTATAGAAGTACAAATGACAGATTCAATAATGAGGGGCCCTTGGTGTTCTCTGAGCTTGCTTGTTTTCTTAAAGACTTTTCATTACCCAAACTAGGTAACATCATCAGTGCTAGTTTGGGTAATGAAACGTCTGCAAGAAAACAAGCAAGCTCCAAGAGCACCAAAGTCCCCTGATGTCAACCCTGAGCTACAAATATTCTCCTTTATTAGACTCAATAATTCCTCTGTAGAAGTGTATCAACAGTTCCTGGGGCAATCTGAACTTTCTGAGTTGATGCAGGAAGATTCTTTGTTGTACTTTTTAAATGATGGTTCTAATGTTACGTGTCAATTTCAAGTCCTAAGGAGTTAATAGAACCCAGAAACTTGAAGGTATCTACTGCTAATGCTGTGTTGTCTAATATTGTGGGAGGTGGTAGAATAGGAGGGTTTCTCCTAAAATCCACTTTCATCTCTATAGTTTTAAGTATGTTCAGCTCTAGATTGTTCTGGCTGCCACACAGGGCCAGTTGTTCAACTTCCCATCTGTATGCGAACTCATCACCATCTTGAATGAGACCGGTGACTGTCATATCATCTGCAAACTTTAGTACTTTAACTGAGGGATCCTTTGAGATGCAGTCATTGATGTAGAGAGGAAAGAGTAATGGGGAGAGTATGCAGCCCTGAGGGGAGGGGCTGTGCTAAGTGAACAGGTATTCAATGTGATTTTATCTATTTTCATCTGCTGCTTTCTATCAGAAAGCCCATAATGCACCTACAAGTGTGGACAGGCACAGCTACCTGAATCAGTTTAAAGTGAAGAATTTCTGGGATGATGGTATTGAATGCTGAGCTGCAGCAAAAAGGACATTTGCATAGGCCATATCATAAATATGGCAGCAGTATTCACATTTCTACAGGATTATTACACAGAGAACAATCCAGAAAGAATGGGTTGAAAGCTTAGAAAAGTAGATTCAAGTTGCTATTAGATAAAATGTCATAATGGGAAGCACTTTCAACCGGGAAATAGGTTACCTTTTCAAGTATTCTCTTTCACTAGAGGCCTTTAAATAGAATTTTGATAGTCATCTGCCTCAAATACTCTAGTGACTATTTGTTTTTTCTGCTTTTCTGTTTTTAAAAAGTCTCTTGCTTCTTCCCATACCTCCTCAAGTTTTCTTTCACATCATTTAATGTATTAAATCTCCTTCCCTCCTTCCTGAAGAAAGTTTCTTACACCTTCTTACCTTTTGATCATATGCCTTCCAGGTCAAATCCTATTGACATAGAGCTCTCTTTAATTTTCTAAATTTAATCCATATATTGGAGATGAATGATTCATGGGCTGTTCCACAATGTACACCTGGAATTATCTTGCCTGACTGGATTTTAGTCCTTCATCTTCTGTTTCCTATTAAGCAGTCAAATTGATTCTAATGTTGTGCATCTGGTGATGTCCCTATGTAGAATGGCTGCTTGAAACAGGTGTTGGCAATAAACAAATCTCTTCACAAAAATGTATTAACCTATCTCCTGTATTAATGCATTTGCCCAGGCCAAATATTCTTCTAATCCAAGATGCCTTAATTTCTTCAATTTTTGTCTTCCCTCTATTCTTTCATTAGTACCACTATATCCTTTCTTGATATTGCATTTAAGACCTCTTGAAGTTTGCTGTAGAATCCCTTAGCATTTTCCACCACTCTGTAATAAAGTACATGTTGGGTATAAAATATTTAATAATTCTAATAGATGTAATTTATTTAGTTGTATTTGAGTGCTGCTTAAATACTGCTCTTTTTGTCACTTCATTCCCCCATAAGGTTGACTGAGCCTTCCATCCTTCCGAGGTAGGTAAAATGAGGACCCGGTTTGTGGGGGCAATAAGCTGACTTTGTATAAAATAGAACACCGCTTGAGGGGGTGGGTGCAAAAAGCCCTACTAAGCAGGTATATACAAAAGTATGAAGGCTATTGCTTAAAAGCATTGTAAGCCGTCCTGAGTCTTCGGAGAAGGGCAGCATATAAATCGAACTAATAAATAAATAAATAAATAAATAAAGTCTAATACTCTAAATAATTTACCATGTAATCATGTTTAAAGTGGCCTATTCTCATTCATCTAAGTTCATTTACTCCTAAAACCTCCAGTTTAGTGTTCTTCATATTTGTATTGAAGTTTTCTTTGCTTCATGTTTCTCACATTCCATATTCTAATTCTATGACTCTTTGTGAAATGAAGAGTTTCTCTTTCAGTATGAGCACCATCAGTGTACAAACTAACTTTCAGGATGCCATCACATCCAAATCTAGATGTGAGTCATCTGGCATTGAAACTGATCTAACAACAACTTTTGTTGTTGTTAGTCGCAAAGTCATGTCTGACCCATCACGACCCCATGGACAATGTTCCTCCAGGCCTTCCTATCCTCTACCATCCCCCTGAGTCCATTTAAGCTCACGCCTACTGCTTCAATGACTTCAACCAGCCACCTCATTCTCTGCCGTCCCCTTCTTCTTTTGCCCTCAATCGTTCCCAGCATTAGGCTCTTCTCCAGTGAATCCTTTCTCCTCATATGGTGGCCAAAGTATTTAAGTTTCATCTTCAGGATCTGACCTTCTAAGGAGCAGTCAGGGTTGATCTCCTCTAAGACTGACCAGTTTGTTTGCTTTGCTGTCCAAGGGACTCACAGGAGTTCTCCAGCACCATAGTTCAAAGACCTCAATTCTTTGGCGCTTAGCCTCCCTTATGGTCCAACTTTCACAGCCATACATTGCAACTGGGAAAACCATAGTCTTGACTATATGCACTTTTGTTGGCAGAGTGATGTCTCTGCTTTTTAGTATGCTGTCTAGATTTGCCATAGCTTTCCTCCCCAGGAGTAAGCATCTTTTAATTTCTTGGCTGTAGTCCACATCTGTGGTGATCTTGGAGCCCAGGAAAATGTCACTATCTCCACGACGATAATATACAGCCTTGCTGAACTCCTTTCTTAATTTTGCACCAATCAGTGGTTCCGTGTGCAGTTCACACTGTTGCTTCTTGACCCACATATAGGTTTCTCAAGAGACAAATAAGATGGTCTGGTATTTCCATCTCTTTAAGAACTTGACACAATTTGTTGTTATCCACACAATCAAAAGCTTTAGCATAGTCAATGAAGCAGAAGTAGATGTTCTTCTGGAACTCCCTAGCTTTCTCCATGATCCAGTGTATGTTGGCAATTTGATCTCTAGTTTCTCTGCCTCTTCGAAATTCTGCCTGTACTTCTGGTAGTTCTCGGTCCACATACTATTGGAGCCTAGCTTGTAGGATTTTGAGCATAACTTTGCTAGCATGTGAAATGAGTGCATTTGTGCATAATGGCCACCTCTCCTCTTCATTGTTGGATGCGAGGGTAAGCCTCGGATCAAGTAGGAGAGCTGCTGCCCTCCGTGACCTGCAAGACACCCCTCCTTTCTTCGTCACCCTTTCAGAATGACTTTAGCCCCTTAAGGGCCCTCCAATGAGGAGGGTTCAGCCTAGGTTCATGGAGCCCTGCTCCCTACAATGGTCCCTCAGTGATACCAAACTGGAAGTCCAATGCTTCAAAATTCTTGAAGACAATACATGACGTTTGTGAGGGACACGGGACGTTCATATAAAAACTCCATTTTTATGACTCTGTAAAAAAATCACTTAATTTGGGCTAGAGTCGGGGTGACTGGATGGAGCGGAGCATTTACTGACTGAATGCTTTTCCTGATGCCACGTAGAGTTTACAGCAGATTTTTTTTGTTGTGATCTAGGAGAGAAAAACATCTATAGCTGTTTTTTTAACATTCTGCTTGAGTGGACATAAGTAGGTATGTTCACTGAAAAACTACACATTTGTTTTATTGCAGAAGAATGTAATGTGATATTAATGGCCTGAATATATCCCAGGTATATTAATATATTACTTTAAACAAAAAATCGGAATGCCATGGTATGAAAGAAGGCTTTGCCTCTAGTGTCACATTTACAAGAATAAGCTTTATCTCTATAGAAATCTTGGCAACATGAAAGGTTAATTGAGCTTTTGCTAAATGGGTGTTCTATGACTGTCCTTGTGGTAATCAACTTGTGAGTAAACCCATCACATGTTCAATCTTCCAAACAGATCCTGTTCCAAGAGGCACCATCTGAACTAAGATGTTCAACAGAGGAGATGACCTCTCCCGGCTTAATGGTAGGTCTACAGAAAGAAGAATTTGGTCATATCTTTTGAAATGCTGCTTATTTTTCCCCAAAAACCTAATATGTGTTTAAAATACAAATAAGGAAAAAATAGCAGACATGATACTTAATTGAGCAAATTGTCTATTCTGATCCCAGTTCTTTAAAAACAGATCTATAGAAAAACACACAAGGATTCAGCCTTCTAAGGGAAATTGAAAACTAAAACATATGATCCCAAATTAATAAGTTGCTATTCCATCACCTTAGAATCAATGGAGCAGAATAATATCGGGCCTCTAATAACAGCTTAGTAAAATGAATGGCTTCAGCCTCGCCATGAATTACTTTAAAGCAGGGGATTGAAGAATGGCAATAAAAACAATCATTGATTTCCATCACTGGCCCCTTCAAGAAAGTACAGTATCAAAAGTAAAATATGATTCCATTCTGTTTATAATTGATGCCAGGCACAGCTCTACATTGCTGACAAGATGGGTCTGAAGAGAAAGCAAAAATAGAACATTTGTGATCCTGGAGTAGAGATGAGATAAGTGGAAAAGCTATCGAGCAAAAAAGAGAAAAACTCTCATTTGATGGCTATGATCTTCCAAGTCCCTAGTGTAGTCTCATTAATAACTCATTAACCCAGACTAGCTAGTTCAGCTCCATTAATCAAAATAATATGATTAATAGCCCTAAGGAACCTGGGTAGACTTCAAAAAAACAAACATCAGTAGTACTTCTCTTTGTTGCTAAGGATGAAATTCTTAAAACAGATGTTTAGCTACTCCTGGCTGCTTGCTCTAATGCAGGATGGTCCAGAAATAAGTCTCACTGGGTTTAACAGGACTTTCTGACCATAGAAAGTGGAGTTTGTACACTTTCACTGGGACCCTGCTTCAGGGAACTCTGCCTGAATCACAACTTCAAATGTAAAGAATGGTTGCATTTCAATGCAGAATTAGATGTGGTTCATTTATGGTGCTGCTTTGGGTAGAAGCCAATGGGTCTAAACAAGACCAGTCCAACCCAACAGGTAGAGTGAGGCAATGGATGCAGAAGGAAGATCCATTGGGGGGGGATGGGAAAGAAGTGGGGAATCACAGCAACTTTCTTGATGTTCTCCCTGAACATCTTGACTGTTCCTCCCTCCTGTCCAGCACAACTATGTATTCCAGATGGCCTGTTTGGGTGTCTACAGTAATTCTGTGCAGAGTGTTGAATGAGAATATCAGAGCGGGGAGGATGTAGGCTGTGATGTGAAAAAAACAGGTGACAATCACTATGGTATGACTGAAACTTTGCCTGTTATTTGCAGTATATGCACTGCATGCATCACAGACATAAAACACAGGTGGAACTTTAATTGCATTTTTAGTTGTTAGTTTAGTTTTAGTTAGTTTTTAATTGTGAAGCATATAAAAACAGGCCAGGCTTTACATGCACTGTTGGTGTGCAATTCATATTGAAAACAGGTGGAGCTATGATGTGGCCATCATCTTGACTTTTTTGGCCATACTCTGCAGACACCATTGGAAAAAGAATGCATTTATTATTTATTTTTGTCTTAGGTAGTCAAATGTATTACACTAATTTCAGGGATTAAAAAAAAATCTCTCCCTCTCTCATCTATCTATCATCTATCTATCTATCTATCTATCTATCTATCTATCTATCTATCATCTATCATCTATCTATCTATATCATCTATCCATCCATCCATCTCTCTATCTCTATCTCTATCTCTGTCTCTGTCTCTACCTCTATCTCTATCTCTATCTCTATCTCTATCATCTATCTCCCATCCATCCATCCATCCATCAATCTCTCTATCTCTTATCTCTATCTCTATCTCTATCTCTATCTATCTCTATCTCTATCTCTATCTCTATCTCTATCTCTATCTCCCATCCATCCATCCATTCATCCATTCATCCATCCATCTCTCTATCTCCCATCCATCCATCCATCCATCCATCTATCTATCTCTATCATCATCCATCCATCCATCCATCCATCCATCCATCCATCCATCCATCCATAGATCTATATCATCTATCCATCCATCCATCCATCCATCCATCCATCCATCTCTATCATCATCCATCCATCCATCTATAGATCTATATCATCTATCTATCTATCTATCTATCTATCTATCTATCTATCTATCTATCACAAAAAAACAAAACAAAATACCAGAATATAAAATATAACAATAGAAAAGAACCACGAAAGACTAGAAACAATTAATGAAGAACAGCAACTAATTTAATTTAATTTCACCAATTTAGATGCTGCCCTGACTCCAGCAGACTCTGGCTGGCTCACAATATAATAGCAATAAATACAAAATTAGTAATCAGAAACAAGATTTAAAAAAGGACAAAACAATAACAACATCCAGAACACATCCCACAAAGCTGTGTTCCATTTCACAGCTCAGGGTGGGAGCTCACAGATTTCAGGGGAATCTTTGACATTAAAACTAAACCAAAACAAACCAATAACACAAGGGGAAAAAACATATTTAAAGACCCTACAGAACTTAAATTATTACAGAATCTTGTTGCATCATATTTGTTGTTTTCGATGTCTTACATTTAACTGGTTATGTTTTATAGTTTTTAAATGATTTTATATATCTTTTAATTGATTGGGTGTTGCCCAGTGTTGGTTGAAAAATGGACGGCTATATAAATGATTTAAAGAAATAAATCTTACATATGTTAAATATATCAACAATTTACAAAAGCTATCTTATAGTACTAGATACTGTAACTATCAAATGCAAAAGGGTAAAAATAAATGATCTAATAATATCAAAGAATTATTCATTGATTGGTAGAAAACAATTCCTTTTCCAAAATGAATAAACTACACATTCCCCCAAAACAATGGTGAACCTCTGTATTATTAACATTTTTCCATTTTTTTCAATATAACTTTTTGCGATCCTCTTCCTCAAAGACAGTCAGATTCAGGAATTTGGGGATAAAATTCAGTATCATGTTAACTGGTGGCTGGATACCATCAAAGGTGACACCAGCCAGAACATAGAACAACTCAAAAAAGCAGTGCAAGTTTGGAAGACGTGGACAGACCTGGCCCATAGAATCGCCAAGAGTTGGACACAACTGAATGGATATCTTCTTCTTCTTCTTCTTCTTCTTCTTCTTCTTCCTCTTCTTCTTCTTCTTCTTCTTCTTCTTCCTCTTCTTCTTCTTCTTCTTCTTCTTCTTCTTCTTCTTCTTCTTCTTCTTCTTCTTCTTCTTCTTCTTCTTCTTCTTCTTCTTCTTCTTCTTCTTCTTCTTCTTCTTCTTCTTCTTCTTCTTCTTTTAAATTTGATTTATATGCCACCCTTCTCCGGAGACTCAGGGCGACTTACAGCAAGGCTAGTGCTAAGCAATAGCCTTCATCCTTTTGTATATTTATACAAAGTCAGCTTATTGCCCCCACAACTGGGTCCTCAATTTACCTACCTTAGAAAGGATGGAAGGCTGAGTCAACCTTGAGCCTGGCGAGATTAGAATCTGCAGTAATTGCAGGCAGCTGGTCTTAATAACAGGGTGCTTTAGACCACTGTACTACCAAGGCGGCTCCTCCTCCTCCTCCTCCTCCTCCTCCTCCTCCTCCTCCTCCTCCTCCTCCTCCTCCTTCTTCACTACATCTTTAATGTTTAGGAACTTCCCCATGTATCTACTTCTGCACATGAAAGTACAACTCCAAAAGAATAACACAAATACACAAATTCATTGATCCTAGGGGTCAATTAAGTCTCCAGCCCTTTATATCTGTAGCAAAGAAAATCTGATGTCTATGCTTTCAAATACACTCTTGTGGAGTGCAATGAATTTGAAACACAATTTTTGGATGAATGAACGTTAGCCTAAAATATTATTTTGAGATTCATAAGGATTTGCAGCCCAACTGAATGTATTTATTTTCAGAATTATCTAGCTTTTCACAAAAATACCATGCATTTTACCATGCATGGTAAAATGACCCTCATTTTTCACATTTGGTTTGAAGTTATACATCTTTGATGGTTTCTCCAGTGTTATATACCGATGGTACATTATTTTATGCTCTCTTAAATTATAACACAATGTGAATTTCATCACATTTACTCACATTCTCTTCCATTTATCTATTTATAATAATAATTAAAATTCATAGCCCATTTGTTATCATGCAGTCCTTAACTTGTTCTTCTGCAGTTTCACACCTTAGTAAAAGCGTATCCATTTTTGCAATTACATGTTCATCATTTGTACATAATTCATTATCAAATTCTATGCTATGTTGTTCAATTCCAATTGCCTATTTAACAATATTAAATCTTTCTTTTAATTCTGCTTATGAAAACCATTGAAAACTATATCCCTCTGTAATCAATTGTTCCCCTCACATCTTCTTGAGTTCTTATTCTTCCTGTATTAATAAATCTTGGGTAAAATGTTACCCATTTTTCTGTATCTCTTATTTCTTTTCTATAAAATGCTTCCTGTGCTGAGACCCTTAAAGGTATATTTGGGCAGAGTCTGAGTTTGTATTTATTCCATATTCTTATATGACACTTCTCTCAGTGATTTTTAAAATCTACATTAAATTCATTGCAGAGATATCCGTTCTAAAATATCCAGAAATTTCAGTTCTTTTATTGATGTTTGATACCTCACAATAATATCCACACTAAAAATGTACTTGGGATTTTCGTAAAGATATGTGGTGGGTTTATTATGAGATTGATGAATGAATGACCTTGTTGGTAGCACAACATCTGCAGAATGGAATTCTGCCAGCTCCTGCTAGGAGATAGAGGTCTCCTTCTGATGATTCCACTGTCTTTCTGCAACCATGTACATCTCTTAAAAATTACTCTAGCTCAGGGGTGTCAAACTCAAGGCCCGGGGCCCAGATCTGGCCTGCAGTGCCGCCCTAGAAAGAGCAAAGGACTGGCCTGCGGTGCCTCTGCCAGCCAAAATGGCAGAGCAAAGCTGGCTGAGGAATTCTGGGAGTTGAAGTCTACAAGTCTTAAAGTTGCCAGGGTTGGAGACCCCTGTTCTATTGGGTAAGTTTTTTCCGCTTTGGGAGCTTTAAAAAAATAGTTAATTGTGGGGGTTTTTTGTTGTTCTGTTTTTTTTAGCCATTTAAAGTTTAGAAAGTTTTAAATTTAGCTGCTTTTATATAAAAATAAAAATAAATAAAAATAAAATAATATTTGTGCAGCTTTCTGAGATTTAGTGTGTTTCTGTAGTGTTTCACTCTAACTACACAAACACACAAAATCTCACAAAGCTGTATGTGGAATTTTGTGTGTGTAAAGTGTGAAAGTTGGTTTTTTGGGCTTTTTGTGGCTGTGTGAGGTTCCTGCTTGTTGCAGGGGCCATTTTGGGTCTAGCACAGCTGCTTTTATATTGTGGGTGAGCTGTTGTGTTGTGTTGCGTTTTGTAGGTTAAAAAAGGGCAAAGAAGTGACATTGACTTGGCCACACCCACCTGACCAACAAGCCATGCCTTCCCAGTCACCTTACCACCAAGCCCCGCCCACTAATTAAGCCACGCCCACAGAACTGGTAGCAAAAAAAAATAGATTTCACCCCTGATTCCCAGGCTCCGTTATCAGCTGTGATGGCCTCTTGCCACCCTCTGCCAGTGAAAATGGAGCTCGGGGAGGGAGCAAGCTCCATTTTCAATGGCAGAAGGCTGATAACAGAGCTCAGGAGCCTGTTTTTGCTGGCAGAGTGGTTGGGCTACCACAGATGCCCCTGACACGAGTGATGTTAAGCTAGCCACGCCCATCCTGGCCATGGCCCCCTCCCTCCCCAAGGTCAAACACAACCCTGATGTGGTCCTCAATGAAATAGAGTTTGACACCCCTGCTCTAGATGGTTGGAGAATCCCTGCAAAATGTTTTTTGGACAATTAAGCAAATGAAAGGGAAGGACGGAACAGTAAACGCCCTCTTCCTTTTTTACTAGTGGGATCTATCTGCCGGATACCTTCTTGAGAAAGAAGAAACCATTCAATTGGTATGACTTGAAGTCAAAATGTGGGGTAATAATAATAGTAATAGTAATAACAAATGTTCTTCACATTAGTTTCCATTCTGATTCCTTTTACTTGGGCTCAGAAATTAAAAGTCAGAACAACTTTATCACTAGTTCAAGTAAGCATGCATATTTCTCTCTAACTTTCCTTTCTGTCTCTTTTATCCAAAAGAGAATCATTTAAGTTTGTTCAAACCACCCAGATCCCAACTATCTGTACTTCTATTTACAGCAGATGCAACTACTGTGTGGAGGGAAAGTCACTAATGAAGGCATGAACAGTATGTTTTCCCAGGAGACGGGACAAAATTCTAAACCATATGCTCTGCAACAAGAGAAGTCAGGTTCAGTGGACTATTTGCTTCCTATTTCTTTGGTTGGCTCTCCCACTTTTTGTTGTTTTTAATCAGGACACAAATTCTGGTGAAGCAGTTTATGAGTTAACGTGCTGCAGATTTCCGCCACAGGCCAAAAGGCAAACATATCTTATTTGTCTTCATTTCCCCCTTCACTTTGGAAATTAATTGCTTTTTCTATAAATATTTTTTCATCTCTTCCATTGATGCTGATCCATTGATTTGATAGTTATCTGTTGGTCTCGAGATGTCTATTTCCTGGTGCATTAAGATAATTACTCTCTTTACTGAGATTAACATCAACAAAGGATGGATGACTCAATCTACTTTTGACCTGGGTAAGACTTTCAATCTTGAGTCATGTCTATTCTATCTGATTTCCTCAGCAGCCTGTAAATTTAAAATAGGGTTCAAACTCTGTCATTAGTATTTATTTTCCCTTAACATTTTTCAATGCAATTTTTGCAATGTACAGTATTGATATATTGATAATGTGACTCTTTGCCCAAGCCTTTGACAAGGATAATTGTCATTCCTTAGCTTTCTTTTGTTTGTTCCTATCCAAGTGTGTTTTCTCTGCCATCTCTGTTCCTTTCTTTTGTGATGCTTTTGTAGTTTTATGTTGTTACTTGTTTTCAAATGCTTTTAACAATTTGTAAACTATCGAGAGTCACTGAGAATCAGGCAGCACATACATTCAATGAATTATTATTGTTATTATTATTATTATTATTTATAGTCTTGAACATAAATTTCCCCAATTTATATATTTTGTGTATTTTCCCCTAATTTTTATATTGAACCTTTTCTAATATGCACATTTTCTAATATTTTTTCATATTGAACACTATATTCAAAGAAATGCACAATGCGTATGCTCTGTTTTAATTGACACATTAATTTGCAGTACAATTTTATTTCATTTTGTGTATATTACTTTTTAGTAATTTTTTTTAAAGTCATGATTTAACTGAGAGATACTGAGGTTTAAGTTTTGTGACCATATGTTTCAAATTTCCTGTCTAGATTTATGTTGAGTTCCTGCTCAATAAAGTATTTTGGCCTAAGTGCAAATAGACATATAGGATTCTTGACGATAGTTCTTCCACTGAGTTTGGGCTGTAAGGACTTCTTCATTCTGCTGATGTATTTATTACTAATCTTCTTGACTTCGGTGTGCTTGATGTTGTCTGCCCGAAGGATGCCCAGGTATCTGCAGTGATTGTCTTCATCCAGACTCTTGATGTTATTTCCATAGGGCATCTTGATTTCTTTAGTTTTCACTATTTTTGTCCTGTTGATGGTGAGGATGGCACATTTGTCCAATCCAAGCTCCTTTGACTATATATATACAAACAGTGCTGAGCAGTGATTCCAGTTCAGGTGATGTTTTTCCATATAGCTTCAGATTGTTCCTGTGAAGGAGATGGGATAATCTGTCAGATGTTTTTGATGTTTAATAGCCATGGCCTGACTTGTTCAGTATTGTTGACAGAGGAATCAGTGCAACAACAAATAGTAGTGGTGATAATGAGTCTCCTTGAAAGATTCCTTTTTTCATGTTAATCTCTCCCAGTTTATCATCATTGATCAGCAACTGTGTCTTCCATTATGCCATTAATCTTTGCACAAAGCTTCTGATGTCATTTATTATGGTTGGTCACACTGTCAGCCAGATGTTTAGTTTAGATTTGGCATTTCTGCCTGTTAGAACCAACACATAGTGATTATGCAGAATTATGTTGTTATGCAGATTCTGATTGGGCAAGTGATAAGAAATCACGTAAAAATACTTCAGGTTATATGATGTTCTTAAATGGATGTCCTGTTTATTGGCAAGTACGTAAACAGAATTTTGTTTCTTGTTCATCTACTGAAGCTGAATATGCTTGTGTTTCAGATGCATGTAATTCTCTAACTTGGTTTGATGCTTTAGTCACAGATATCTGGACACACCCGATCCGACCGATCACCGTGATGGAAGACAATGAATCGGTGGTTTATATTTCTGAATCACATTTTACAGGTTCTAGGTCCAGACACATTGACATCCGTTATCAAAACATAAAACATTTAGTGAAAAAAGGTTTTGTCAAAATGCAATATGTATCTACACATGATCAAATTGCTGATATGCTCAACAAACCACTTCCAGCAGCTCAACACGAGTATCTGCGTAAGAAGATGTGCCTTATTTGATGATGTACTGATGTTCGCTCAACTGGCAAAAGAAGGGGAATGTCACTGCGTTATTTTATTTACCAGCTGAGCCAATTATTTCTGGACTATCAGACTTTCCGTACCTTGCCAAGAATTGTTATCAAAAGTTACTACGCATGTCTGCATTCCTTCACTTGCTTCACACACTCTTTCCTTTGTTCTCTTTCCAGAAAGGTCCGGCTGAGAAATAGCTGGCAAAAGCTATTTCAAAAATGTAGCAATTACTTTTCTTAGTTAGTGAGGTGTTTTATTTTCTTTATAACAAATAAATGAGTTTTATTAGAGAACTTTTCTTCGCGTTTCTTTTCAGAATATTGCAACAAGGAATAAGCCTCGATCCATCCTCTAACCAGGGTGATTTGTCCCAGAGCCAAACATGGGATTAATCAATGCCCTGACACTGTCCACTTATCAAGTCTCTCCCAAAGACTTGAGATAGGCAGATGTACCCCACACAATAACCAAGCCAATCACGCTATTAGAGAAATGCCATGCTGGAGCAGCCAGGTTGGAATTTTTCTTCTTCCAGATTTGAGGGTTTCAAGTTCCATCAGCCCTAAATATCATGTCCAGTCACAAAGAACTATGAGAGTAAACATTATGGTAATGATAGACAAGAGCATACAAACAGCTTTCAAACTGGAAAAACAAATTAGACTAAAAGGACAAATAGCCTTAAGAGGATAAGGGAGCTTCCTCAATTAATTTTTCAACCTAATTGCATTTTTACAGGATGTCAACATATCTGGCTATAAAATTAGTATTAGAAATATGAGAAGGTAACAGTTCTATTAAGCCAGATAATTCAACCAATCTAAATAGCTAAATAATCTAAATAAAAATAGCTATGTCTATTCACATCAAGCTAAAATCCAATGCAAAACTTTTGTACAGAAGATTCTGGAAGTCATGTCCCCAAAGTCAGTAAAGCTGTAGCTTGACCTAAGTGTAAAGGAACTTCCTATACCTTAGGACCTCTTCGAAAAGTGTGCTATGTTGAAGTCCAAGTTCAGCATATACAGTATAAGTCAATAAAAATCATTATATTCAGACCTGCAGCTATTGTGTATATCATCCAATCACTATAAACAACATTAATCCCTCCTAGTGCAAGAGGCTGGATGCAAAAGAGATTGTGGATTTATTTCTGCTTCAGAGCATAAAAAACATTCCATCATTCTGGAATCTTTCTCATTCACAATTCCATCTTTGGTTTCTCTCCCATATCTCAGCGTTTCAGCACACCATATCAAGTATCAGATTTATTGAGCAGTCTGTGATGCAAGCAGCCCATAAATAATCTCACACAAAATGAAGATGAATTTTAAACTGCCACACCCATAGCTACGGAGAGAAGAAGACAGCACGTGCAAAAAATCTGTAAATATTTGTAACAGGGTGATATAATGGGGAAAAAAATAATTATATGAAAAGATGAAGATTTTCTGAGCATTCCATTATTCTGCTCACACTAAGAAAATATTTTTAAAAAATCAAGACAATCATACACTTTATTTTAAAAAAATTATTTGAAAAGGAAATATAAAGAATCACAAAGGGAAAAAAAGAAAAAAAAATGATATTGATAGACAAGGCAAAGAAAAAATGTCAGCGAAGCATTATTAAAAAAATACTATCTTACAAATTATACTCTTCCCTCCCATTGAGTCCCAACTGTTAATTGCGGTCAATGTATTTATAAGTGTGAAGAATTATTTCCAATTTCTATTTAAGTCCTTTCATTTATTTATTATTCCTTAGAAAACAGAAAACATTTTAAAAGCATAAGGAAAAGTAGAAACCTCAGGAAAAGAAAAAGTTCTGTTAAAAATTCTACCAAGTTTTGAACCAACCTTCTATTTACAAGAAATATAGCCTTTGTGCTATTAAAGCATTCATGGAAAAGACAACTTTAAAAAAACTTAAGAATCAAGGCAGTACAACTTTTTAAAGCTGATAACTGTGCCTATATATATGTGCATTCTGGTGCTTTTATCTCTCTCCCCCTCTTCCTCCCACCCCTCTCTCCCTCCCACCCCTATATTTAAAACTAGAATACAGAATAACAGTTGGAAGAGACCTTGGACAATTCCCTACTCAAGCATGAGATCCTATACCATTCCGGGCAAATGGCTGCCAAACCCCTTCTTAAAAGCCTCCAGTGATGAAGCACCAGTGCTTCAAATTTTTTTACTACTGGTTCTGTGGGCGTGGCTTGGTGGGCGTGATATGGCTTTGTGGGCGTAGTAGGAGAAAGATATTGCAAAATCTCTATTCCCACCTCACTCTGGGGCCAGCCAGAGGTGGTATTTGCTGGTTCTCCCAATTACTCAAAATTTCTGCTACCGGTTCTCCAGAACCTGTCAGAACCTGCTGAATAGCACCCCTGTGGAGCACTCACAACTTCCAGAGGTAAGTTGTTCCACTGATTAATTGTTCACACTGACAAGAATCTTTTCTTTCATTCTAGATAGGCTCTAGGTAGCTTCCATCCATTACTTCTTGTCTTGCTGCTTGTCTTACCCACAGGTGCTTTGGAGAATAGATTGACCCCCCTCCTCCCTCAAATTTTGAAAGACTGCTATTATGTCACCCCTAGACCTCTTTTTTAGACTAGACATTCCTGTTCCCCCAACTCTTCATTGTATGGTTTAGCCTCCAGCCCCCTGATCATTTTTATTCCTATGTATACCCACCCTCTGACAAGGGCAAAAGAATAGGAGAATTGTTCATCAAGAGGACTTGGTAGTCTGTTCTCTAAACTGAATGCCTTGCAAAATTAAGATCTAAACTGGCTTAGATTCAAGCCAACAGGCATTTTAAATGTTAGCATTTCCTCTGTTTGACATTGTTAGGAAACAGCCAGATTCATTGGCTTTTTAAAATGCTAATGGGAGTGAACAGATAGAGGATTTAGCAAATCCCAGCAGAGTTGGGCAGCAGCAACTTAAACAGTAACAGCAGATATGCCTTTAAATGCCACAGGCATACTGTAGAATAGGGTCAGCTTTAAAGGGCATAGGAAGGAACTTCCTAAGTCAATCTTTATGCAAAGTGGTATACCATTCCATTCCAAGGGTTGAACAACCATTTCCTTTTGGTTTGTCTCTAAGTTGCAATTGCCTAGTTCAGAAGAGAACTTCCCACTTGCAAACTCTGACTTTAGAAACATGTATTCAGTCACGAGGATTTGAATGCCCTTTTAAAAAGACATTTGGCCTTTCATTGTGATAACTGCAACTTTTATATTTGTATTTATATCCTTAGCTAAGTTACACTATAATTGAAGATGATGACCTAGAATCAAAAATTGAAATTGCGAGAGAGAGAGAGAGGGAGGGAGGGAGGGAGGATTGAAAATTCAGATATAGCCCCACAGAATACAGTAGCTGCATCCTTCATTCAGATATACCCAGCTCCCATAGGTCACCAGAACTGAGCACTGTGCAATGAAAAGTCCTTCCCTTTTCACTGTGAATAATGTCCTAATGATTTTCTTTTATCATCAAAAAGGGAGAGGGAAATTTGATGGAGTCCGGTCAATGCTCTATTGAATAGCCAATGGGATTCCAATACAATGTCATTTGGTCAGATTTGTACATTTAAATATTCCCGTTGGAAAGAATAAATTACCATTTGACTTACCTCTTAGCCAGCTTCTTTCTGGCTGCTTGTATAATTTCACTCCAAGTTCTCTGATGGCCTTAGTGCTCAGAAATGATATACAGTAAACTCTGCTGGGATTTGCAGATCTTGTGTTTGTTCATTTCTATTAACATTTTAAAGCCAATGAATGTGGCTGTTTCATACCAATGTCAAATAGAGGAAACGCTAACGTTTTAAATGGGCATGGATAGACTCTTACAGTGTTACTGGTCCATAATATTTTGCAAGAACATTGCAAGGCAAAGATATGGAGTTCTGGATATTCTTTGACTGTGATTCCATTAATCACTATTATTGGTCATTTGAATTTGGACTGACGGGATGGGTTTAATGACACCTGGAGCACCAGGCATGGTCCATTCCTGTAGTAGAGGCATCCATCTACATTCATGTTATTTTATATCTAAAACTTGCTTACCCTGCAAAACACTTCTGGGAATTCTATGAATATTGAAAAATGTTTTCTTTGAGTGGTGATGGCTTTGCATTCTTTGAGACTGGTGAAGGTAACTTGTGAGTTTTGAAAGAACAGTAATAATGTTGTACCTAGAGTGCATTTGGCACTCCTGGCCAGTACGCAAAGCTGATGACATCAGCATTGTGAGGTTCCAGATAAGATTCGGATTGACTTATTTGATTCCTATTTTGGATCTGTTCTAGATAATTCTGATATGAATTTTCTTTTCATCCTATTATATTCTTACTTGAGTATGTTTGGGGAGAGCTATTTGCATGATTGAAACATGTATACTGACAAATGAGAAAGGAAAAAAGATTAACTTAACAGTTGTTTGCAGTGTGTCCCCATATGATTAGGCTCACCAATTTGCTTAAACAAAGTCAGGAATAAAGATAGTGTAAAGGAAAATGTGTTTGCAATATCCTGAAAAGAGAGGAAAAAATCAAACTAACTTCCAATTATGTTAATTGTTGGGGCAATTTAATTTTTCATGTGTGATTTTGTGTGTGTCCCTGCGTGGATATTTTTGTTTGCTGAATGCATTAAAAACTAAACCGCTTTAGAAGATTCCCCCCCCTTACCACCACACACAAATTCTTTAGGAGTAGAAATACATGACTGTCTCTTTCAAATGTTCACATAAGTATATAAATATACAATATAGATAGTCTTTGACTTATGACCACAATTGCAACCAAAATGTCTGTCGCGGTCATGAAGTGAGACACATCCAACTTTTAAGAACTTTTTTTGGTGGTTTTGTTGATAAGTGAATCTTGTCAATTCCCTCATTGACTTTACTTGTCAGAAGCCCCCTGTGAGGGTAGCAGATGGTAATCATGTGACCCTGCAGGACTCTGCAACCATCATAAATACATGCCAATTGCCAAGTCCCTGAATTTTGACCATGTAACTGTGGAGACACTGTGATGGTCATAAGAGCAAGGACAATCATAAGTCATTTTTTTCAGCACCATCATAACTTCACCTGATCGTGAAATGTAACTCAAGGACTACCTGTAACATCTCCTCTACTCTCCTCTAATTTGTTTCTTGTGACTGACTGCTCCGTTTTGAGGAAATGTCAAAACTATCCAAAGATGGCAGGATTATAGATGATTTTAGAGTGGTTATTGAGGAATAAGTGTCTTTAAAATACAATTTTAAACTAGAGGGTAAAAGCAAGCTCCTATTTCATATCAAAGACAATAATGGTGCGTGTTATCATTTAATTACTGAGACTGTAATTGTAAATAAATTCGTATGTTTACTTCTAGACTATTTAAATTGTAGCTTAGACTGCTATAAACTCTGCTTTATGAAGATACTGTATCAGTCTAAAGCATATTTACAGGATATAAAAACAATTAGCACTTTGGTCATATTTTATTTTATCACAATGATTTAATATCGTGCAGTATTGGGAAACAATTTTAGTGGCGGAGAGTAATGTGTCCTGGACTCTTATTTTTCATTCAGGTATTTTAGCAGAACGTCACAAAAATAACAGATGTCACTATTGCACATAGCGATATGTCTCATCAACTCAAACCATTGAACTAATGACACTGGTTGAAAAACAACTACTCATTAAGAAATATCTTCCAACAGACATGGATTTAGGCAATTTTGGCCTAAAATGGTTGTCTCTCTTCCCTCAGAATTACTTTTATCTCCCACACAGCAAAGTGATTTATATAAATTGAAAATTTGCTATATGAATATAATTGGTTGAGTCAAGTGCTTCATGCAGGCCAAAGAGAAGAAAATTTTACTCACTTGCTTCCTCAGAGAATAGATCTCTTACTGAGTTTCAGGCAGAATAATCTGAGGGTTCAGACAAGATTCTGGACCTAAGGGAAGTGTTCATATGCAGCTGGTAATTACTGCCATTTATTACAATGAATCTTGCTCTGCTGCCGAATTTATTTTATTTATTATTTATTTATATCCTTTCTTTATTATACTTTATTTTAAAAAACCTCAAGGCAGTGAATATATATATATTCCTTCCTTCTTCTGTTTTCCCCAAAACAAAAACCTTGTGAGGTGAGTTGGGTTGAGCAAGAGTGACTGGCCCAAAGTCACCCAACTAGGTTTTCATGGCTAAGGTGGGACTAGAACTCACAGTCTCCCAGTTTCTAGCATGGTTCCTTAACCACTAGACCAAAGTGAATTTTCTATCTCTTCTGTATCAGCTTAAAGATCAAACTGTATTTTCTGTCAGGGCTCCAAGTAACACCCTCAACCAAGTAAGACTCCGAGGCAGGCATTTTCTTCAAAGTTCCATTTTATTAGAGATGTCATATTGGCACATCTGGGAAAACCAGAATCTGAAGTTTTCCATGTTTTCCTTACCCAAAGGAAAGTCAAAGTCCCTTCCCCTGCATCCACATGTCCATCACATGGTCCAATCAGGTCACCATCCTAACTGGAGTTGCTTCCCAGTCACGCCTCTCCAGGTGCAGGCTGAACATCCTTGACTCCCAGTGAAAGAATGTTGTTATGGCTATACATCTCACTCGCCTCCCAGTTCCCACAGCATGCCCATCCACCAAGTGTGGCAGCCCTGAAGATCCAAAGAAAAAGATGGCCTCCAGGGCTGACATTTGCTACCTATTCTATATCAACATAAAGTTTGCTGTGCCCTTTTTTTTTTGATCCCCTATGCTACCTCTGTGGCCTCTGGTTCAAGTCACTGCAATCATTTGTTTCCCTCAGAAGCCTATTATATTTTATACACCTTAAGACTCCCTTTGGATGTTATAATTGAGATAAAAATTCTTTAATGCCAATAGAGATCCCCAAACAACTTAAGCCTGTCTCATTCACAGAATGGGCATGAGATGAAGGTAACAACCAGGAGATAAAACAGAAAAAAAGATGCTGCCAAAGTATGCTTCTGCCATGATCAGAGGAAAGTGGGGAAAGACCCAAAATCCTGCTGCGGCCATAAACACAAATGTCTACTGATACATATTGTCAGTGTTCCAAGTAATACAGCCAATACAGTTTGGCTTCAGGCCTGATTCATATAAAGTTCAAGGAAGACTGGAAAATCTCTTCTGAATACTGAGCTAAAAATTCCCATAGCTATTAATGGATAATTCTTCTTTGGCAAATGGTGGTTCCCTGAAATGGTTTCCCCGACACTATCTTTTTATTCACTTTTCATCTTCCCTTAAGCAAATAGCCATGAGTGTTAATGCCAATTGTCCCAGTAATAAGTCAGGAGGACATTGAATTATGGTCTTTCAGATCAAAGAGATCAGCAGATAAATGGACCCAGTGATATACCTATCTGATCTGTCTGTTGATTAATTCATTCTTAATGTTACTAATTTTCTCCATGCTTAACCAAGCTTCCTGACTGTTAATATTTCCACTGAGATTATCAATAGTCATAATTCTTTGCTCTGATTAGAAATTGTTATAGGGATCGCATAAGGAAAGGAAGTGCATTTTGCCAGAATCGAACATGAAGTCAGTACCAGAATGCCAGTAGAGGCTCTCTCAGCCTCTTAGCTTGCAGAAAAAAATGTATTTGAGAGCCAAGAAGTAGGAAGAAGAATGTAAGAGGGATGGTGCCTATGGAGGGGAAGTTAGTGTGATGGACTTCAGCAAAGCCACAGTTTCCCAGGAAGAAGGGAGCATATTCCAAGGAGGGGGCAAGACAAGAGGGTAGGAGACAGTGAAAGAGACTCTCATCTGTTAGAATGAATGTAGTAAAATTTTAGTCTGGCAAGATTCTGTTTATTGGATGTAAGCAAATAAAGAACTGGCTGGACTCTCTATGTCATTCTTGGGCTGGATCCAATATGTTCTTCTGGACAGTGGTGGGATTCAATTTTTTTAACAACCGGTTCTGTGGGCATGGCTTAGTTGGGGGTGTGGCTTGGTGGTCATGTGACTGGGTGGGTGTGGCTAGCTGGTCATATGACTGGGTAGGCATGGCTAGCTGATCATGTGACCGGGTGGGCGTGCCTATATGCATAGGGACTACTCAGAGGGCTGAAAAAAGTCATTTCTGACTGATCCTCGTACTTTTGACCGGTCCTCGCATTTACGACCATCCTCACATTTATACTCATTGCGGCATTCTTAACAACCGTATCAATCATTTCACTACTACTTCTCTTCACCACGGTGACAAGATAGGGCGCAAAACGTAAATGTGAGGACAGTCGTAAGTTCAAGGACTGGTCAAAAGTGCGAGGACCGGTCAAAAATAACTTTTTCAGCCCTCTGAGTAGTCCATATGCACATAGGGACTACTCAGAAGGCTGAAAAAAGTGATTTCTGACAGGTCCTCGCACTTTTGACCGGTCATCATTTATCTTATAGTCCAGAGATCTCCAACCTTGGCAACTTTAAGCCTGGCAGACTTCAACTCCCAGAATTCCTCAGCCAGCTATGTTGGCTAGAGAATTCTGGGAGTTGAAGTCCACAAGTCTTAAAGCTGCCAAGTTTGAAGACCTCTGAGCTAGGGCTTTGGGGCCAGCCTTTTGGGGAGGGGGTCCCATTTGGAGAGACCCCCTGCCTCTCAGGAAGCATCAGGCCCAGGCAGAGAAAATTGCCAAGGTTGGAGATCTCTGGACTAGAAGACCTCCAAAGATCCCTTCCAACTCTGTAATTCTGGTATTGGCAAGCAAGCACAATTAAGCTACTTAAATCCTCCAGAGCAGGGGTCCCCAACATTTTGGACCTCAGGGACCACCAAGTTCATAATTTTAAATTTTGTGGACCACTAATACGAATCCAGAACGTCGCTTGCTGAAGCACCTGGACTCCCAGTGACAGGATAGGGTCCTTCAGGCACTCTCCCCCCTCTTTCTCTCTCTCTCCCCCCTCTCATTCTCTCTTTCTCTCCCCCCTCTTTCTCTTTCCCCACTTTCTCTCTCTCCCCCTTTCTCTCCCACTCTTTCTCTCTCATTCTCTTTCTCTCTCCCCCTCTTTCTCTCTCTCTCCCCCCTCTCTCCCACTCTTTCCCTCTCATTCTCTTTCTCTCCCCCTTTCTCTCCCTCTCTCCCCCACTCTCTCTCTCATTCTCTCTCCCCCTCTCTCCCCCCCTCTCTCATTCTCTTTCTCTCCCCCCTTCTCTGTCTCCCTCACTCTTTCTCTCTCCCCCTTTCTCTTTCTCTCCCCCTTTCTCTCATTCTCTTTCTCTCTCCCCCCTCTTTCTCTTTCTCTCTCTCTCCCCAACTCTCTCTCTCTCATTCTCTTGCAGGGGGCTGATCTGGTGTCTGCAACGGAGAGCAAAAAAAAACACCTCGGTATATTTGCGGCGCAAGGCAGCCCTCGTTTCCTGCCGACTCGGAGCGGTAAACAGCGTCTGGTTCGGGGAGCAGCCAGATTTTGCTCTCCATTACTCTCTCGGCCCCCTGCAAGCTCTCATCTCTCGAGAAGCCCAACCAAAGTTTCCCGCGCCACTTCAGGGAGCGCTCCTCGAGAGACGAGAGCTTGCAGGGGACCAAGAGAGCAATGGAGAGCAAAATCCGGCTGCTCCCCGAACCAGTCGCTGTTTACCGCTCCGAGTCCCAAGCGACAGGAGATGAGGGCTGCCTTGTCCTGCAAATATGCCGGATTTTGCTCTCCATTGCAGTCACCAGATCGTAACGCACCACCTGCAAAAATGCGAAAATTTCCAAATGTAGCCCTGCCCTCTTACAGCTCTCCTGATGTTCAACTGTTGTCTTTCAAGGAGGATACTTGGCCAGCTTCATGCTTGATGTCTCCCACCTTGGCAGCTTTAAGACTTGTGGACTTCAACTCCCAGAATTCTCCACAATTCCCCAGAATGGGCTAGGTGGGAGTTGAAGTCCAAACGTTGTAAAAGAGCCACAATTGTCCAGCCCTGGATTAGGTAGGCTGACGCCGCGCGGATGGGAGGCAGGGCAGGGCGAGGGGTGGGCAAGCCAGCAATTTAACAAACGGTTCGGTGTGCTGCGGGGCCAATAAATTACAAAAAAACACCAAACCGTTTGTTAAATTGCTGGCTCGCCTGCCCCATTTTTTGGCAATAAATAGTAGTGCGGAGGGCTGGGGCAAGGGGCGGGGTGAGCCAGCAATTTAACAAAGGGTTCGGCCGAACCCCCTAGAACCCCCAGAATCCCACCGCTGCTTCTGGACCACTCAAAGGAACATTAAATAATTTAGAACCAAGAGGACATAAAAGTTGTAGCTTTTGGGTCACTTTTAGATTCTGGATCAGACATGACTGGAGGTGAAGAGCAACCACCAAAATTCAGACATTTCTCTTGTAAGAATGGGCATTCTTTTTCCCTTGAGACTATATTAGTACACAAATAAGTGCCATCCAGATACAAATACTTTTCTCTCATGCATATGCATATAAAACCCACCCCTTCTGAATTCATACCCTTCTAATACAGAATGGTGCAACAACTGATTCTAATCTGACGATCATAAGCAGATCCTGAAAACCAAATAGATTGATCATTTGTTAATTACACGACTGATTTCCAGAAGTTATTGGTAGTGGGAAGTCACTACCTCTATCTGTCATTACAGTTCCCACTACACCTAACTGTCAGTTAATTAAATTATCCCCTGCCTGACAAAGGGCAGTGTTTGTTGCTTCCTATCATTAATAGTTATCTATTTTCTGGTTGTCTCCTAATTATGCTGATCAAAGACCAGTGGGAAAAGTGGACAAGGCATTTCATGGCTTTATAGATCACATACGTGAAATGTCATCTGAGTTTGCTCCCTGTTTACATAAGGAAAAAAACCAAAACATATCACCTCCAACAGCCAACACCTGGATAAGCAGGGATTAGTACCAAATAACAATTGAGCAGAAAACAATACCCTAATGTGTATATAAATCAGCAAGATCCAGGAAAGCACTGGTTTTTTTTAATAAAAAGTTTTTTATTTATAATATAAATTAAAAACAATGGACATAGCATGACATCTCCAGTTTAAACATTTTCATCAAATTTTGTCATATAATTAATACACTTCTTTATCTCTATACATATTTACACTAATTATCACATTTCAAGTACTTATATTTTTTCATCCATATAGATTATTTCAATATCTAATTCAATTGTATCTATCATAACAAATTAGTATAAAAACTTCAAGCATTTTACTCGTCAATGGTCCTATATTATTGGCTGGAAAGGAGGGGAAATGCTGTGATATAGGACAGGAAAGCACGGTTTTGTAAGGCATGTCAAAACACTTGTTGAGAATTCTAGAGACAAATTAGCTGACCATTTCCAGTATAGCTGAACTGTAGGAAAATGCTTTTCTATCTGCAAACATGGCAGTTATGCAGTACTGGAATTGAATGAAAGTAACTACGTATCTTCAGAGATAGTTATATGTTGTGAGAAAGCTTTTTTCAATGATGGTATTCACTATATGTTGGTAATGTGATGATTATTAAGTGTTAGGTCATCAAATCTAGTAATCTTTTATGTAAAACAATGGTTAGGTCCTACTGTTCCTTCATCTGGTTGATAGTTTTGAGATGAGCCCTATGTGCTGCATTTGTCTTGGTGAAAATGTGTTTCAGTAATTGTGTATTGATTTTATGTTTTAATATTGTCTTAGCTGCTTTGAGTGAAAGATAATAAGAGAAGCAAACATGGCATTATCACCTTTAATATTAACCTTCATGTCTCACAGGCATAAGTAATCCTTGTCCAAGGAATCAAGAGAAAGGTTTGTCATTGTCACAGTGACTTCCTTTAAGTATTTTCAGTACTTTTCAATACCTGCTTTCCAGTACTTTCCTCCCATAATTAAAAACAGCAGCAGCAGCAACAACAACAACAAAAGAACCAGATTTGCAAATGCAGTCACAACAGAAAAAGATGCACAACAGTGAAAACTCTGGACAACCAAAAAGGATAAAGTAGAACCTGGACTTCCCAAACATAATTCTCTATATAGTTAGGCCAATTCATATTTGGAATTTAATCCTGTCGTGACTTTGTGATATTAGATACCAAGTCCATAGAGATGTTGATCTGTTGAACCATTAGCATTCTTGCATGGCTGCTCAAGATCAGCTTTGAGTATTAATCATCAGCCTGATTTTTAACAAGGTAGGCTGCAGTGAAGATCTATTACTTTGTATTATATAAGTTTATGTATATGGGTTCAAAAATCAATGCTGCTGCATGCCCTAAAGTAAATGTATGGAGTCTTAATTCAGGAACCTTCTACTTGCATATGAAAGCAAAATAAATTTATTTGTCAGTCTGAGAAGACTTTTCCTGAATGTCACAAAGATGCTAAGTGTGACTGTAAATTGGAGGCTTTTAATGTGCTAGTCCACACTTACAGAGGTCTGGGAACCAAGGCAAAGTAAATTTATGGGAGATATAAGTTACAATTACTCATGTCATTTGGAATGCCCTATTTCCTGGGGTGGGGCAGTAAAGGACAATTAGCGTATTTTTCAGAGTATAAGACACACTGGAGTATAAAATGCAGCTTACTTTTTGGGGAGGAAAATAGGAAAAAAAAATCTACTTACCAGGTATTCATCTGGCTAGCATCCTTGGTCTGGTCAGCTTCAGCACATTAGTTTGCTGGTTTTTTAACCCCTGCTTTGAGATAAAAAACAGCTTCTAAGGCACAGCTGAGAGGAAGCAGCAATGAGAAAAGCAGGCAAAGCACGGGGCGGGTGTGGGGTGTGTGTGGGGCGATCACTTCACTTGGCTAGCGTCTAGTTAGGGCTGAAAAAAAGCTTCTAAAGAACAGCTGAGAGTTGGAGCAAAGCCTGGAAATCGCTTCACTCGCTAGCGCCTCATTAAAGCACAGCGGAGAGAGTTGAGGGAGCGGGCAAAGCTGGGAAGATTGCTTGCTAGTGCCTGGTTAGCGCCTCGTTAGGGCTGAAAAAAAGCTTCAAAAAAGCTACATTTGGATTATAAAATGCACCCAAATTTTCAGCCTCTTTTACAGGGGGGGGGAGGTGTGTTTTATACTCTGAAAAATACGGTATACTGGCTAAAAACTTAATTCGTTTATACTGCCACCTTTCTACCACACAGAGAATTCCCTCTGTTACTGCTTCCTTTTTTCCATTCCAATCATAGCAACTCCTGGATTCATTATTTTCAGTCTTACTTAATGCTTGCAAGCAAGCATGGTTGTATCGTATTGAGTTAGCACCCGGAAGCCTGAAAAATATAATTAGTATGCTTCCTAATAGTAAGGGATTGTCATGTCTGGAGTTGGGGGGGTGGGTGGGAAGCCTTTCATTTCTCATGATCCCAAAGCTTAAGCTGCTGTTCTTTGCAAGATGACAGTAAGGACCAGGCCTTGTCTGAAGTCCACAGTATCCCATTCTTCCTTCTCCTTGTTCTCCTTCAATAAGGTGAATTTCCAAATCATCAAGGAATGGTTCTATATGACCTGAGTCCAGTTCTCAGTGATTTTGAAGTGCTCTTTTGAGCTCCCCTTTTAATTCAGGAGTTGGCACCCATAATCAGTTGTGATCCACATTTGACCCACACCATAATCTGTTTGTCCGTCTATCCATCCATCCCTCCACCCTCTATCTATCTATCTATCTATCTATCTATCTATCTATCTATCTATCTATCTATCATTAATAATGTAAGATTTTCTGTACACACTGAATTCACCAGAGATTCATTTAATAAGTACAATAAGTTTGCCTCAAAACTACCCTCGTCTTAATGCTGTTTTATTTTGAAAAAGAAATTATATAAATCAAGAACTTGGCTGCAAAGTCTTATTTGCAGCATAAAGAATTTTTTTTACGAGAAGGTAATAAAATGTTGGAAAGCCAGATTTGCAGTTGGATTGCTGACATCACAGAAATATCGTGCAAAAATGTTACTTCCCAACCACCATCACTGCAAATATATAATGTGGCATTTTGAAACCACTATAAATCAGTTACTCCTTTTGCTTAATCAGAGGGAGGCTGAAAGTGATTGGATGGTCAGATTTAATGGCTATGTTCTTTCACTTGCTAGATTATGAGTGAGCATTTCTCGGTGACCTTTTACTAGCATTCAAATGGGAATCGTGACAATATGCTGAACAGAGAAGACATCCATCTAAAACACCGAAAATTGAGGGAGGAAAAAGTACACAAATGTCCACTAGGTAGTGAAATGTGGTCCTAATCAATGAACTGGAGAGGGGAAAAAAAAAGTGAACATCATACATGATGGGGAAGAACTCAGAAAGGACAAAACAAGATTTGCTATGGAGTGCAACTTCTGGCGGGTGGGGGGAAGCTAAGACTAAAAGCTAAAAGCAGTTCCTACATTTTAGTTATTGTAAATATGTTAGGCAGACAAGCTGGACGCTGGATGGGCTTGATTACAACGATTAATGCACCTCAAAGAGACCTCAACAGCCAAAGATGGATGATCTTGGAGGGAATCTATCCCTCTGGTTGCTGAGACAATGATTTAATGGCATTGAATTTATCCATCCATCCATCAAGTTCTGCTAAGGTAGTTCAGCAAAAACTCTTGGACCATTTAAACAGAGAGACACTTGGGACTCAGATTTCAGAAGAAAAGGAATATACATTCCTGGGATTGACGCACTTTGCAAGAATTCAAGCTGAGCATTTTCAGACAGCCATCTATTGCATAAGAGATAGGCCTTCTTAAAATGTGTTCTTATAGCCTCTTCACTGCTTTTCCTCCTTTTGGAACTGATACCCTGCCTTTCTGCTCAAAAAGATATCCAAAGTCTCCAGCAATAATAAAGAGAAAGAGAAATACAGAACCATAATTAAAGCATCATTGAAACGACAATCATAATGCGTCAATTTGAAATTACAATCAGCCCTCAATCTGGAGTGTTGCTAGAGGAGAGGGACATGTTTCCTCAATGCTCTTGTGTGTACAGATGATATCTTTGCCAACTACATACTGAACTGGCAGATGGTTGAACATATAGATTTATTATACTGGTGAAAATTGTAGCAATGTTGAGTCAGATTCCTAGACAACATTACTTCGTGGGAATTCTAATTGTCTGGGTTGAATTTCACAGCAGCCCCTCAAGCAGAAGGTTGGGTGGATAAATTATGTGACTGGGAAATAGTAAAGGTGGCTGACTCTTGTTTAAAGCCATTTGGGATTCCATTTAGCTTTTTTTTTTAAAAAAAACATGAATTGTTAAGAAAACATAGGGTTGTGGAGTTTCATCCTACATCTGCAGCTTGACTGGTGGAATACATTTTAAGATGCACTGCTGCTTGGTGGAATTGAAGAGAAGATGAAGGACCAAGCCCTGAAATAGGAAAAAAAAGAAAAAAGGAATACATATCATTATGGATACTATCCAGTCAGTCCTAGAGGAGATCAACCCTGACTGCTCTTTAGAAGGCCAGATCCTGAAGATGAAACTGAAATACTTTGGTCACCTAATGAGAAAGAAGGACTCACTGGAGAAGAGCCTAATGCTGGGAAAGATTGAGGGCAAAAGAAGAAGGGAACAGCAGAGAATGAGGTGGCTGGATAGAGTCACTGAAGCAGTTGGCGTGAGCTTAAATGGACTCCGAGGGATGGTAGAGGACAGGAAGGCCTGGAGGAAAGTTGTCCATGGGGTCGCGATGGGTCGGACACGACTTCGCAACTAACAACAACAAGAATGGATGCTATAGTAATCTACAACGTAAGTAGTAATAGCGTATACATTTATGCAAAGGCAGTAAACAATCATTTTCAGTAATGGCATCACAAAATAAGCACATCCCATAAGATGCTGATGTTATCAAGTCATGAACCTTATCAAAATAACATGATCAGCCATCTTCTTCTCAGGAAGCCTGAAGTTAATTATTAAGAGCTCTAATCTCATCTGTATTGACTGTGGGTACCCCACAGTCTTTGGTAATCCTGTTACATATTTTTTGAGGTTTTTAAATTCAGTCTCATAAATTAACAAGTCCTGATTTGGAGTGTTTTTGAAGCAAATAAATCAAGCATTCACATTTTCAGGGGAATCCTTTTTTTCTTTTCATCCTAATACCATTTACCAGATTGAAATGGAACCTAGTTTGTTTAGCTTTTCAAGCAGACATTAGAGCAGAATTTCTACAATATGTTGAGGTTGTTTCAGCTCAGTCCTGTAGCATGGTTATCCAACAAACAATATTATCAAGAGTCGTTGATAGTGAGATGAGTGGCATATAAATTTAATAAATAATAACTAAGTTTATATTTCTCTGCTGTAAAGAAAATTTGGATCATTGACCAGGTAGGAATATATGTAACACAGAGAGGAAATTGTGTCAGCTGGTGTGCAAATTCTCTCTAAGGATCAGGTTGTTTATTTATTGTTAGATTGTTTTTTCTTCCCTTTATTACTTTGGAAGTAACTCAATGTTACATAACACATAATACTCCTTCCTCCTTTTATGAATCAAAGCCTTCAATAACACCAGCATTCTGGGCCTGTCTCAAGGCACATGTGCTGTGTTCTTCTTGATGTACCACAGAACCAATGTTCAACTTGATTGTTGGGGTAAATAGGAAATGTGGATTGTACGATTTTTGCTAGAATAAACTTTTTCATTCAGAAGAGTTAGAAATATGACAGTCTAAAATGACTATATTGGAAATATTGGAAATATTACTATATTGGAATTCTGGGAAATGTAGTCCCTCAACATCTTGGTTGGAGATACTTATACTAGAATAACTATAGATTATTATTATTATTTATTATTTATTATATTTCTATACCGCCTTTCTCCCGTAGGACTCAAGGCGGTGTACAGTCAAGAAAAATATAGACACACAAACATCATAAAATTGCTAATTAAAATTATTACTTAGTTTGGTCAATTAAATAAAACCCAGAATTAGATAACATTTTAAAAAAAAATCATTCACATGTTCATATGTTTAGCCCCGCCTGTTGAAACATCAGGGTCTTGAGGGCACGGCGGAAAGCACGGAGATCAGGGATATTCCGTATCTCCGGGGGCAGTTCATTCCAAAGGGTTGGAGCCCTCACAGAGAAGGCCCTCCCCCTGGGAGTCGCCAGTCGGCATAATTTGACTGATGGCACCCTGAGTAGTCCCTCCCTGTGAGAACGAACTGGTCGGTGGGAGGCTATTGGTGGCAAAAGACGGTCTCGTAGGTACCCAGGTCCTAAGCCATGGAGCGCTTTAAAGGTGATAACTAACACCTTGAATCGCACCCGGAAGACCACCGGGAGCCAGTGCAGCTCACGTAGGAGAGGTGTTACATGGGCGTAACGAGCTGCGCCCATAATCACCCGCGCGGCTACATTCTGGACCAGTTGGAGCCTCCGGGTGCTTTTCAAGGGGAGCCCCATGTAGAGAGCATTACAGTAGTCCATACGGGAGGTAACTAGGGCATTATCTTGAGCAGCAAATCCTAATGTTTTACAGTTCAGGACAGCGGTGAAATCCACTTACCTTTGCTACGTGTTCAGGAATGGGAGCGTGCACAGAGCCTTTTACACATGCACAGAGACTTCTGCGCATGTGCAGAGGATCAAAAATGGGAAGTAATGACGTCCTGGTGGGTGGGTGGAGCCTCCTGCCACCAGCACTACTGGTTTGTGCGAGCCAGATAGATTTCACCACTGGTTCAGGATCCATCAATCTGCATCTGAAAGCCATTTTTAGCAATTTTCATATTCAGTCTCTGTCCTATGAGTTCCCGGCACATTTAAGGTAATGCCATTTAAAAAACGGTACTCAAACAGAACTGCTTTTCCAATCAACTTGAAGGACTGCAATTCATGAACAGGTGATAAATCTAACCAGAATCATAAGGAAAAAGACTTCCAAATTACTCACCTAGTTTTTACAATAACTTGTAATTAATTTGGAAACAGAGTTGATTTTTCACAGAACAAATGAGTTTTTGCTAGAGAATGATTGCACCAATCACCATTATTGATTATAGTTTATTCTATACAAATGCTAATAGCTATTGATATTAGGCTCTGATATCCTTCCAGGATATGCAAAGAATGTGACTTTAAAAGTTTTTTTTTCTAACAGTTCCCCCAATTATTAATAAACATGTCAATAAAACTTATATTCCTAGGAATTAGGGGATACTCATTTGATATTTTTAATTTTAAAAACAGTCTTGCATTTACTTGTCACTTTAAAATAATTTTCAAAGACTACGTTAGTACTTATTTACACAGTGATGTAAATGATTTTCCTCTCACCCTTTCTTTGAAGTCTACAATATGTTGTTTCAACCAGTAAGGATGAGAATCAGATGGGATTTGGTGCTTTTAAATTCCATTCCTCCATCCAGATGATAAATTTACTACAAGAATAGACAGAATAAAAACAACAACATGATCCAAAAACATAATGATAGTTACTTAGATTACGATTAGATTAGTTTTTAATAGTCTCCATCTCAAATCCTCCTCTTCCCTATTCAAACTGACTCAAAAAAATTTTTTTTCATTTTCCTGTACTATATTTACTTTACAAACTGTAATTTATCACAAGTGGTAATCCCTAGTTTATCTTGCCTGATCTTAGAAAAGCTAACCAGAGCTTTGCTAGATTTGAGATTTGAATTTGGATGGAAGACAAGGCAGAAATCTCAGGATACTGGGCTAGAATAGAACGGAGGAAATATCCTGAATACAGTATATTTCTGTATGAGATATGAGGCAAAGAAAACTACATATAACTACATCGTCAAGAGGTAAACACAGCTTGAAGGAGACTTGAACTGACTTTCACTATAACAGAAGTTTACGTTTGTCCTTTTAGATCAGGGGTGTCAAACTCAAGGCCCGGGGGCCAGATCCAGCTCAGAGGGTGCTTAGGTCTGGCCCATGGGGCCACCCTGGAAACAGCGAAGGACCTACATACGGCCCTCCCAAGCTCCATTTTCACTGGCAGAGAGTTGCAGGAGGCCGTCGCAGCTGAAAATGGAGCTCAGGAGCCCATTTTCACTGGCAGAGCGCTCAGGCCACCACAGGTGCCCTTGACACAAGTGATGTGAGCACACACCTGGCCATGTCCACCCCGGCCACCCAAGGTCAAACACAACGCTGATGTGGCCCTCAATGAAATTGAGTTTGTCACCCCTGCTTTAGATCATACATAGTAATATTTGAGTAAGACAATGGTAACTACGGTTCGGTTATGGTTCTAGTAACTCCCGTCATCATGCTTTTTAATACAGAGCACAGGCAGTCCTTGATTTATTGTTTGTTTATTTATTTATTTATTTATTTATTTATTTATTTATTTATTTATTTGTTATTAATTCAATTTGTATGCCACCCCCCTCTGAAGACTCAGGGCAGCTCACAATGCATTTAAAATCATTATAAAACACATTTAAAAATTAAAAACATTAAAACTCATTTTTTAATACATTAAGGAACTTGCTTTGCACAGATCCTGAAACATACAGAATTATTTTACAACAAAAATGTCTCTAGTATTTCAAGTTTATATTTTTACACAAATCTAAACTTGAGTCAGATTTGTTTAATTACAATAGTTTAATTACAATAGTCACAACTGTTTGAAGTTACAATGACACTGAAAAAAGTGACTTATGACTATTTTTCACATGTAGTGTCCCCGGGTCATAAGATCTCCTTTTGCGACCGTCTGACAAGCAAAGTCAATGGGGAAGCCAGATTCACTTAACAACTGTGTAACTAACTTAACAACTGCAGTGTTCCTCTTAACAACTGTCTCGCTTAGCAACAAATTTTGGGCTCAATTGTGGTTGTAAGTCGAGGACTATCGGTATGTAACTGTTAGTATTTCAGATAAGAAACTTTAAAAAAACTTTAAGAGATTTTTCATAAGATGTGTAATTGTACATACTAATTGTGGGGATATTCCACACCAGAATGCCAAGCTTAAGACCTCATAGTCTCATGCAGTCACCCTGGAGACCGGAATAGACCCTTGAGAATTAGTCACAAAGTTACTCCCATATTACATTAATTCATTTATATTTTAATTTCATCAAAACTATATAAACTTAATTTGAGTTTTCTTCTACTTCCTTGACCTGGTTCTGCCTAGTTTTTGAAATGCAGTCTCTGGTGAGCTGTTAATGGGCAATTTCAGGCTTCAACTCAAAACATATTAAATATTAAAAAGTATAGAGCAGGGAGGAATGGAGTAGAGTTTATAAAGACTCAACTTTTACAATGTGTGACAATATTCGTAAAATAATATATGAAGGGATATCAATCTCCAGACCTAGATGGACTCTATCTTGGAATTCTGAGAGAACATGATGATGTTCTGATTCTTTATGAATCTTTATATTTGAGAAATGTTGACAAGCTGGAGAAACTGCAAAGGTCTGGAAGAAAACAAGTATTGACCTTATTCAACAATGGGGAAAATGAGACTCCATGGAACTTGAGCAGACCACAAAGCGATCTACTAGTTTCAAAACCATTGTTTCAAAACAATTTAATTGTTTGATATATTTCAAAGCAATTTAATTACCAAATTGTGGATGGATTTGTCGAAAATAAAGTCTTTCCAGACTAAAATTTAATTTTTTTTTTTATTGCAAAAGTTTTACAATTACCGTATTTTCCGGCGTATAAGACGACTTTTTAACACATGAAAATCATCTCAAAAGTCGGGGGTCGTCTTATACGCCGGGTGTCGTTCTCCTGTAACCAGGCAGACCAGCCCAAAAGACTCTAACGAGCCTTAAATGGCTCTGGCGATCGAAGCTCTGACGATCCCAGCTTTGCCTGCTAATCAGGCAACTCAGCTGGGATGCCAGAGCCATGTTAAAGGAAAAAACTTTTTTTCTTTTACGTGACTCTGCAAGCTCTGACGATCCCAGCTGCGTTGCCTGCTAATCAGGCAACTCAGCTGGGATCGCCAGAGCCCAGAGGCCTGTAAAAAGAAAAAAGTTTTCCCCCTCCAGCTTGCTTACCTTAGCTGGTAATCGCAACGCTTGCCTTGCTTCGCTTGCCTGAATCCATTCCATCAGCAAGCCACTCTCTGCCTGCAATCATGCAGGCAGGAGTTGTGGACTTCAACTCCCAGAATTCCTCAGCCAGTAAAAACAAAGCTGGCTGAGGAATTCTGGGAGTTGAAGTCTACAAGTCTTAAAGTTGCCAAGGTTGGAGACCCCTGTTCTATTGGGTAAGTTTTTTAACCCTTTGGGAGCTTTAAAAAAATAGTTAATTGAAGTTTTTTTAGTTGTTCTTTTTTAGACCTAGCCATTTAAAGTTTAGGAAGTTTTAAATTTAGTTTTCATATAAAAATAAAAATAAAATAATATTTGTGCAGCTTTCTGAGATGTGGTGTCTTTCTGTAGTGTTTCACTCTAACTACACAAACACACAAAATCTCACAAAGCTGTATGTGGAATTTTGTGTGTGTAAAGTGTGAAGGTTGATTTTTTTGGGCTTTTTGTGGCTGTGTGAGGTTCCTGCTTGTTGCAGGGGCCATTTTGGGTCTAGCACAGCTGCTTTTACATTGTGGGTGAGCCAGTTGTGTTGTGTTGTGTGTGTGTGTGTAAAGTGTGAAAGTTGTTTTTTTGGGCTTTTTGTGGCTGTGTGAGGTTCCTGCTAATTGCAGGGGCCATTTTGGGTCTAGCACAGCTGCTTTTACATTGTGGGTGAGCCAGTTGATGTTTTTTTAATTTTTATTTGGTGTGCGTTGGAAGAGGGGTAGTCTTATATGGCGAGTATAGCCCTAACCCTATATTTTAACAGGAAAAGTTGGGGGTCGTCTTATACGTCCAGTCGTCTTATGCGCCGGAAAATACGGTACATTTTCACCCCTTTCCCCCCCCCCTCAACCCACCCCAAACTTCCCAACCTCCCTAACCCACCCTAACCCTCCCCTCCCCCCAGACTTCCACACAATATACTCATATCAGGTAAAAGGAAAAAACCTCCTTTGTATAAAACTTATATAAAACTTGAACCCCTCCCCCTTATAAATTTTCATCTTCATTACATTAAAATATTTCTATCTTAATATAACATTTTCAAATAAAGGCTATTTGATACTTCCTAGTTTGATATTTGTTCTGAACATAATCTATCCACTTTTTCCATTCCCATTCATAAGTCTCTTGTGAACAATCTTTTAAATATGCTGAAATCTTCGCCATCTCTGCAAAACTGGCCATCTTCAAAATCCATTCCTCAATCGTGGGCAAAGCTTCATTTTTCCAGTATTTACCTATCAATAATCTCGCTGCTGTTATCATGTACAATATCAACTTTGTTTCCCCCAACGTAAAACCCTTAACTATACCCAATAAAAACAGTTGTGGAGAAAATTGAATTTTTTTCTTCAAAACATTCTGCATAACCCACCATATTTTTATCCAAAAAGCCTTAACTTTCTTGCAAGTCCACCAAACATGATAATATGTAGCATCTAAACTATCACATCTCCAACATTTTGGCTGAACATTAGGGTACATACACGACAATTTTTTGGGGTCTAAATGCCATCTATAAAACATTTTATAAAAATTTTCCCTCAAATTCTGCGACTGTGTAAATTTAACGTTCTGAACCCAAATTTTTTCCCATGTTTCCATCATCACTGGTTCCTCAAAATTTTGTGCCCACTTAATCATACAATCTTTAACTAATTCAGTTTCTGAATCCCTTTCTAACAAAACATTATAAAGTCTTTTAATATGCATTGGACCTTTCTCTTTTTTATGTCTAACCAATTCTTCCTCATGCATCATAATACCAGTTTTTTGGTCCTCTTTCCATCTCAATTGCAATTGATTATATTGTAACCAAGTTAAATTAATCCCTTCAGCCAACAATGTCTGTAATGTCTTCAGCTGCCATCTGCCCGCATCTGTAAAAAGAACCTCTTTGTATAAAAACCCCCCGAATGACATTATATTTGTATTCCACAAAGTATGACCAAGATCCAGCCATAGCGGTATTTTATAATCCCATTTGAGTCGGTGCTTCTTCCAAACTCTCATCAAAGAATCTCTAAGTATATGGCTTTTAAATACTTTGTCCACTTTGTTGTCATAAAATAAGTAGGCATGCCATCCAAATTCCAAATCAAAACTTTCTGTGTTCAATATTCCAGTCTTTTTCCCTCCAAACCAATCACTTGTTAAAGTCAAAGCTGCTGCATCATAATATAACTGTAGGTTTGGAAGTTTAAGACCTCCCCTTTCTGGAACATCTTGCATAATTTTCATTTTCACTCTCGGCTTTTTCTCGTTCCAGACAAACTTATGCACTCCAGTTTGCCACAGTTTCAATTGTTTATCACTATTAAGCACCGGAATCATTTGAAACAAAAAAAGAAATCTTGGCAAAATATTCATCTTAATTGCTGCTATTCTTCCAAGTAGAGACAGCTGCAGTTTTTTCCAAGTCTCCATATCTTTCTGCACCTCTCGCCACAACACCTCATAGTTATTTTGAAACAATTTTGTGTTTGATTCTGCAACCTGAACTCCTAGATATTTTATCTTTGGTACAATCTCAAAACCTGCCCTTCTTTCAATCTCGTGTTTACGATCTTGAGTCATATTTTTAACTATCATCTTTGTTTTTTTCTGGTTCAGTCTAAAACCTGAAACTTTACCATAGTCTTGTATAATGTCCTTCATCTGGATTATTGATTCCATTGGGTGTGTTAGGGTAACAACCAGATCATCTGCGAATGCCTTTATTCTGTAGTCCTCTTGCCTTATCATTATGCCTTTCAAGATATTAGAGTCCCTTATTGTGTTTAACAAGACTTCTAATGTTAAAATAAATAGAAGTGGGGACAGCGGACATCCCTGTCTTGTTCCTTTTTCGATTTTAAACTCTGTTGTCAAACTTCCATTAATAATAATCTGTGCCTTTTGCTCTTGATAAATTGCTGAAACTGCCTGTATAAATTGGTCCCCAAAGTCCATCTTTTTTAAAGTCTTTAATAGAAAATTCCAATCCACTCTATCAAAGGCCTTCTCTGCATCCAAGAAAACCAGCACTGCAGGGATCTGTTTATTCTTCTCAAGATATTCCAATAAATCTATTACTTGACTTACATTGTCCTTCATATATCTACCCTCGATAAATCCCGCTTGATCATCATGAATCACCTTTTGAATTACTGGCATCAACCTGTTGGCTAATACTTTTGCATAAATTTTATAATCCGTATTCAGAAGAGATATTGGTCTGTAATTCTCCGGTTTTTTAGGACCTGCTTGCTCTTTTGGTATCAAAGAAATATAAGCTGTTGTCCATGATGGGGGTATTTTACCCCCTTGTTGTATATTACAAAATAAGTCTCTGAGTTGTTCCACCATTTCTGCTTGTAAAGTTTTATAATACACTACAGTCAGACCATCAGTTCCAGGAGCTTTGGCTGTTTTTAATTGTTTAATTGCTACTATTATCTCCTCCTCTGTTATAGGATGATTCATTCTTTCCTTTTGTTGGTCAGTAATTTTTATAACTCTTTTATTATCTAAGTATTTTTCTATAAGTCCATTCTGCACCTCATCTTTAGCATATAATTTAGTGTAATAGTCCACAAAAGCTTCTTTAATTAATTTTTGTTGAAAAATTTCTTTCCCTCCAATATCGATACTATCAATAGTCCGTATACTCTGTTTTTTCCTCAGTGTATAGGCCAACCATCTGCCCGGTTTATTGGCATTACAAAATGTATTATGCTTCGCATATTGTAAATTTGTTGCAACTTGTTCCGCCATAAGCATTTGGAATTGGTCTTTCAAGAGTTTTATAACACCACGTATTCTTTCATCTGTTGGGTTTTTAATAAGTAACTGTTCTTTATTCTTTATTTCTGCTTCCAATTCAAGTCTTTTCTTTTGTCGAATCAATCTGTGTTTAGAGTTCATATAAATAAGCACCCCTCTCGTATAAGCCTTGCTTGCATCCCACACAATTTCCATTGGGGTGCCTTTGTTCAAATTCATTTCAAAAAACTCTTTCAAGTACTTTTTAAGTTCTATTATATTTTTTTCATATCTGAACAAGTTTTCATTTAATCTCCAAGAGCGTCTCTCAGTCTTACCTATCTCAATTTCTATCCATACTGGGCTATGGTCAGTCAAAGTTCTTGGTAAAATCTTTGTTCTTTTTGTCCTGACAAGTAAATCATCTGACAACAAAATAAAATCAATCCTAGAGAAGGATCTATGTCTATCAGAAAAAAAAGTATAGTCCAATTCTTTTGGATTATGTATTCTCCAAATATCTTTTAGTTCCAAATCTTCTTTCATATCAAAAAAAGTCTGTGGTAATCTAATCCTTGACTTCGCCAAACTCTTTTTATCTAATTTAGAATCAATTACTCCATTCCAGTCTCCCATAATTAAAATAGATCTGTAATCCCATTGTAGTATTTTAGTATGTAACATTTTGTAGAAGTGGTCCTGTTGTTCGTTGGGAGCATAAATTCCAATCAAAAGAATTTGGCCATTTGCTGTAAGTAGTTCAATTGCTACAAACCTACCATCTTGATCTGCTTCTATAACTTTGGCTGTTAATTTTTTATTTACATAAATAACCACACCATTCTTCTTTTGGATAGTTGAAGATATAAAGTGTGTTCCTAATTTGGAATTTTTCAAATAGTTTTGGTCTTGAACTGTAATATGCGTTTCTTGTAAACAAATTATATCGTTATTAAATTGTTTCAAATATGCAAATAATTTCTTCCTTTTCTGTGCTGAATTCAACCCATTCACATTCCAAGATAAGCACTTAATCATCATCATTATCTTTCTGGAGCAAAGAGCAGAATAACCGAATATCTTCTGGAATCTTCAGTCCTGCTTTCCCCATGGCTCCAGTCTCTTGTGTAGTACTCTTAGCTCCCTTTTTATCTTGTCTTTCCTGTTGTTGTTTTTCTTTGAGTTGCTTGGATTTTGCTTGGGTTATACGCTGATCCTTAACTTCAACCATCCAAACCGGGTCCAGAATTGGAGAAGATTCCAACAAAGGCTCATCCAAAAAACCTCCTTCAGCGCCCTTCGTTTCCTCTGATTCCTGCTTAGACTGTTCTTGCGATTCTTGTTGAAGTTGCTTCTTGTCACTCTCCTTAATCTCCAGAACTGTGGATGTACGTGGAGATGGTGTTCTTTCTTTAAAAATGGTAGTATAAAAATGCTCCGCCTTCTCCACAGTATTCAAACGATATCTTTCTCCCTTGTATCTCAGAATTATACCAGTTGGGGCATCCCACTGAAATGGTATCTGTTGATTTTGCAATTCTTTAACAAGAAAGCCAAAGTCTTTTCTGGTTTTCAGCATTTTAGGTGGTAATTCTTTGTAAACTGTAATTTGCGAACCCCTTACTTGCACAGAGGTATGAAAAGATTTTTGCAGGATATCATTTCTTATTGCTCTATCCGTAAAATATATGACCACATCTCTAGGCAATTGTCTTTGTCTGGCCACCCAGGAATTCACTCTGTAAATTTTGTCTATTTTGTAAAAAACCACATCAGGATTAATTTTTAGAATCACAGCCAGAGCCTCAGCACAGACCTGTCTCAAATCCTGTCTGTCATCTTCTCTAATTCCTCAAAGCCGTATAGCGAATTCCATTGCCCTGAATTGCATCATAACAATTTCGTTTTCAACTCTCTGCATTTTATCATCAACATCAGAAATTTTGTGATCATTGTCTTTCATCTTAACATTGACTTCTGATTTAAATTCATCCACTTTTGAATCAACTTTAATAATGAATTCTGCCAGGCCAGACGCCACATCTGATATTTTTTTGGTCACCTTGTTTTGATTCTGTTTCACCATATCTTTAACTTCATTAATTTCCTGCATAATTTCCTGTTGAGACTTTTGAAGTTTGTCATCTATTTCCTGTTGGGATTTTTGAAATTTATCATCCAAAATTTGAGAAATAAATTCTTTTAAATCTCCCATATCAAAATCTTTTTTCTGAGTTTGTAACTGTTGAGCAGGGGGAAACTGCATTTCATGTTTATGTGTGGGGAATCCCCCCCCCTGCTGCCTTCCCTTCCTGCTTCTTTGAGGCCATCCTGCCACGTAAGCTAGTTTTTCTGAAGAGGGAAGTTCCTTTTCCTCTCCCACCTCCACAGAGACTTCTAAAAAAGTCCCCCAGATTTAATCAAAAAGAAATTGAGGTGAAGCAAAGTCAAATACTAAAAAGGGAGAAATTTTTCTCTTGTTTCTCTTGTTACAAACGAAGCAACTCTATAGCAACTTAGTAACTTTGTAACAAAGCAAGATGACTTCACCAATCCACACTCGCTGGCTCGTTCACTCTAATGCTGAGCGCCATATTTTTTCAAGTCACTTTCACTCATTCGCATTTTTTCTCAAGTTAAAGAATCAACAAAGCGCTAATACTTGCAATTCCAAGTTTCAGGGTTCAAGTGGATTTCCGCTGCTTGTTTAGGTTAATTCCTTTCTCTTTAAATGCTTCCTGCAGCCAGCTTGTTCTGCAGAAGCAGAATCGTCCCACGCCGCCTGGAGTCTCAGCAGGTTGGGAGGGAGCCGCGCCTGTTTCCTCCCCAGAAACAATTCCCTGGGGGGTTACAGGGGCTCGACCTGTGCCCTGCTATCTCTCCTCCAAGAATCCTTAGGATTTTGAAGTTTTCAAGCCGCTTCTCGATCGCGAAGCGGCTCTACAAGCGGCTGGGCTGGCGGTCCTTCAAAAGGCACCGTCGTCGCCAATGACAGGGAAACCGGAAGTCTAAAAATTTAATTTTTGATTGGGCAACTTCCTTAATTTGTTTGAGGATTCTGCAGATAAATATATATTTTGATCAACAAAGCATTTGACAAAGCATCTCATGACATTCTGGTTAGCAGGATCTGGAAGATAGTGCTGAAGGACTGACAGAATAATCTGCTTTTTCCGCATCTCATTTTATTTTATTTTATTTTATTATATCACTATTTCATTTTTTTGCTAATTGGTTTGAACTATCTTCACTGTTCTGTAAAAGTAATTAAGTAGTCATATAACATCCTAAACATCTTGGAATTTTATCCAATCCCTCAAGAAAAAACAAAAACAAATGGAGAACAGAAAAAAAAAATAACAGAACAACTCCAGAATCTCAGAGTTTACCTAAAACTTCAAAGCAGTTAAGAATTTACAGTTATGTGGCAGACAAGAAATCTCTAAGTAAAACTAATGATACACCCTAAATAGACATGAACGAACCCTGAACTGGGATTTGGAAACTGAACTGGAATAAAACAGTAACTTTTAAATTTCTCTTTGTCTCTTTATTAGAAATTAAGTGATCTGAAGAAAAAAAAATCTATGTCTTTATTAGCTTTCCTGTCTCAAATAGCTGTTGTTTCCCCAATAAATTTATCCCCAGGGCAAAATGAACAAGTCATACAACCTTCAGAGCAATTTACAATGGACATTATTGTCAGAGAGTGTTTACTGACTTCACAAATAATCATTTCTCTCCCTGAATATTTAACATCTATTCTAATTAGCAGAGTAATTAACTGTCATAGGTAATGGCATGACAATTAGTGGCTATGTAGCTGGCTTGAAAATTGTATTCAAAGATGTTTATTCACTGTTCCTCATCATACTGGATAAAGAAACAAGCACAATGCCACAACAGGAGGTCCTAGGCCCTCATAACAAGAAACGAATATTTATAAATCGACAGCTGATACAAAAGTGAGTAGGATAGCTAATGGTGTAGAAGATGGAAGAAAAACTGAAAATGGTCTCAATAAGTTTGAGGAATAGGCTGAAAAAAGTAAAATGAAGTTTATCAGAGACAAATGGAACTCAGAAATTGATCTGAAATGCAGAGGCATTGGGGGCGGTGGGGAAATACCTGGCTAGGCAATAAAACGTGTGAAAAAAGTACTTGGGATAGTGATTGAGAACAAAGTAGGAACCACAATGGAACATGACTGCAGAGGTGCACAGAAATATATATATAGTTTCCAAATCATAGGAAGAAGTAGTTTCATCTTATTCTGCATTAGTTAGATTCCAATGCAAGCCCATTTCTTCCTGTGAATGAATTCCAAAGCACAAAATGCCTGCCATATGGGTCACTTCCCAAGTACATGTGGTGGGGCGGGTGTGTTTTATTACATTGAAGTTTGGACTTCTTCAAACTTAATTGAAAAAATATTCATGGCAAAGAGCTGAGACAAGGTGGGCAGTCTTCTTTTGTGGAAACCCAGTGCTTCTCGATTGGACAAACTGTACCTCTTTCTTACATTGTAGAGATTATTCCAGATAATTTCCCAGAAGAATTATATTATGAGAAACGGCATCCTCAAGTCTAATGTTACAACCGCATTAGTTTCTACAGGGAGAAAATAAAAGCTGGCTAGAAAACTGGCATGCCATGCAGAGGCACTAAAGCACCAGAAAGCATTCCATTGATGGAAAGAGCTTGAGATAAGACAAAGGTTAAAAGCCACCACAGATGACCAGCTTCAAGAGAAGATTGTACGATTTCTCTAATATACTGGAATGCACACCTAAATCAGCCACATGGAACAAATGGCTTTAATGGTGCATTTTGTAACAACAGCACAACCCAGAGAAAATGTGACTGTCAGAGAACGGGCTATGGGAGCTGCTATGACAAATGGGCCTCTTAAAAAGCTGAAGAGGTCAGGACTATAATAATGGTGCCAATGCAAAAGAAAGCATGTAAGAGCACAGATGCACTTCCAAGAGTTAGATCCTTGATGATTTTTGTCCCATGCTTTTCTCATTTATTGAATTTGGTGCTCAGGGATGCTACTGCATCAGTTTCTAGCGTTGAATTTTTAAATGTAAGTCAAAACACCCACATGTTTCTTTTTCTGTGTTGACTCATCAGTGGCAAATATTGAAGCGTGACACTAAAACCACTGAGGGCCACACAATGAAAAGGTCAAGTGGAATATAAAGCCTACCAATTGAGAAGATAGAGGATGCCATAGTTGCCAATAGGGAGAATAAATCTTTGAAAGTGTTTGTTTTTGTAAATGTATACATTGGTACTTAAATGGTTGTGAACCAGTTTGAATTTTCAATATGTCTGCATAAATATGACCTAAAGCATGATCTGTTCACCACACATTCTAAAACTAGATAATGAATGAGTCATGAATAAACGAGTCAAAAAATTATATTTGTTCATTTGTTTATTGAGGAAAATGATCCAAAGCTATATTGTTGACAAACTGAAAGACCTTTCAAGATACATTCAAGAAGATCAGTTCCAAACATGGTTCCGGAATGCATGTCCACAAATATGATGACCATCTTCTTTCTAAATGCTTTTGTTGGTCTGGGCACACTTGTTAATGCTTCCAATAATAGTTGCCAATAGAGAGCACCACTTTTTCAGATGGAAGTTCTAACCATCTCAAAAGAATATGAGCTGGCCTAAAAATGTGGTCCTTTGGGAAGCAATTCAAATCTTTGCAACCAGTACCCTTTGCTAATCCAAAAGATTAACATGCCACATTTTACTATGTAATCAGGAAAATTTTGATCCTGTGTTTCCAAATTCTCCATGCCCTGATTTTGGTTATATGATCAGTGTTACTGGTTGTGTGATCAATGCTACCAGTTTGTGATCAGTGCTATGAATCTCAAAGTTTTTATTTTATGAATTATAATTATGAATGAGATTTTATGAAGGCCCAAATCTCCAAGAATTTAGAAACATTTTGAAGTGATTTTGATGATAGATATAAATGAGAAAGGTCACTTGTATGTATTTTTTCCATATTCTATAACTCATTTCTTCCAGGTTATCTAATGCTCCTAACATCCCTTGCATTGTTTTTTCTTGGTCAAACTATACAGCTCTATAACTTGATGGACTGAATCCATATTAGATTTAAAAAAAAAACATGTGAATTTACTGGGTGTCCAGCAATAGTGCCACCAAAATAAATGCAGTTATTCTGGTGTAAGTACTTCAGGCCTACTGATTTTTAAATGATGGAGTAGACTTTTGAATAAACATGAACAACTCCAATGCCTGACAATAAACCGGAGAAAGAAAATCAGAGTTTGGTGCATAGAAGAGAAACTGAAGATGCAAAACTGAGCAGACTAACAAATATGTTAAGGGATTGCCTGGCCCAAGGGCACTCTTAATGATGATCAATTTCAGCAGCTGTTGGAACAAACATTTAATATATTGACATCATTTATGTTCATTTGTAGCAAATAATTACATTACAGTTGCTTATTTTCACTCAAGTTGCTTAATTCCTGTAATAATTATAGATAAAATTGTTTATAAGATTGTGTTGTGGAATTCAGCTGACAACAATAGTTCTTTAATTGCTAAAGATGATCCATGCAGATGGCAAAGAACTGCACAATGAAGAACAGAGTGGACCAGTTAAGCTTTCTTCACCTTCCAGGAAAACATATGTTGGGACTGCATCTCCTAGAATTCTGCCTGGGAATTTCAGTCCCAGCACAGCTGGAGATCTCACCATGGGGAAAGGATTCTATTTGAACCCTAAATTGCAGCCCATGAATGAAGCTGAATTAAACTGAAGGCAGAATGTAGCTGACCTTGGCTGATGTCAAAAATTAAACATATAAAGCCTAGTTAGCATGTAGATGGGAGATTTCCAAGGCGTTCCAGAGCTGGAGGTTAAGTTAGGAAGTTGTGGGGGGGAGGGGGGTTCAGAAAAAATCAATGGCTGACCACTTCTGCATTGTTGTCAAGAAAACTACGTATGTACTCAGTCATCATCAAACTTGATATAAAGAATAACAGAGTTGGAAGGGACATTGGAAGTCTTCTAATCTAATGGTTATCCAATCTCTCCTTAAAACCTCCAGTGATGGAACACCCATAACTTCTGAAGGCAGTTCTAAAATCACTTCTAAAGAGATTGTACTATCCATTCCCAACAACATGCAGCCCTGCTTAACATTTCTACTGCTTGAGGAAATATGGGAGCTGCCATTTCTGAGGAAGCAGGTAGACTTAATCTGAACAGTGCATATAAATCACTCTAATCATCTCTAGCCAGGCAAGCCAGCCACTCCTGATTTTCCCTCTAATTCCATGTTCCCAGTTCCAGTTCCTCTGACATCATCAATTAGCAGTGGGTTTTACCAGGGGTGGGTTCTAAAATTTTTTACTACTGGTTCTGTGGGCGTGGCTTATTTTGTGGGCGTGGTTTGGTGGTCATGTGACAATTCTTTAGGATTTAGCAGAGATACTGGTCTACCAGACTTTTAACTGCTTGCAGAGCTGTACCGGTCTACTCATTTGTTTTTGCAGGCACTGGTCTACTCATTTATTTTTGCAGGCACTGGTGTACCCATTTATTTTTGCAGGCACTGGTGTACCCATTTATTTTTGCAGGCACTGGTCTACCCATTTATTTTTTGCAGGCACTGGTCTACCCATTTATTTTTGCAGGCACCGGTCTACCAGCACACTGCCTTTTAACACTGATCAGCTGTAGGGCGGCCCTTTGAAGCCCCTCGGCAAGAGTTTAAACAGCTTTTTCTTTCTAGCCGATCAGCTAGGACTTGGGAGGCAGCAATAGATTGGGGGTGGGTCCAAATAAAAGGTAAGAATAACACAGGTGGGGCAGGGGGTGGGGGGCGGGGGGCAGAACCGGTTTGGTGACATCATATCGTCACTGCTACTGGCTCGGCGGAACCGGGCGGAACCCAGCACTGGGTTTTAGGCACAAAGCTGATATCTTTGCTTCAGAAGGATCAACCTACAGCAGGATCATTGCCAGACCAATGCAATAAAGTTGTATTTGAATTCTGCTGGAGATTTCACAGGAATCCAGGACAAGGATCAGTTAGCAATTAGCAATTAGCCTTAGTCGTGACAAGTGACAAGTTCACCTTGTACAAAGTCTAAGGAACTCACCAGAGTAAATGGCCTCATGTGCATCATGGCACCATTACACAGATAATGCAAATGATATATGTTTTTGTACTTTGATGTCATCATACTCATATTCAGGAAAGAAATCCAAAAAAGTGTCCTCTATCTAGATACTCAGCATTACATCAGTTTCAGGGTTATCTGATCCAAGTGTTCGTCACACAGGCAATGAATGTGAAATCTCTTGACCTATGGCTGACTTTTTCAGTTTTTATGTTGCCAGATTCACATGCTGAAAATAGAACAAGGTTTCCCAGAATCCTGATGTCTCTGAATGCAACATTGGGGCTTATCGAGTGCCTGGCCAATCTCCATGTGTTGGTAAACCAGACAGGGAGAACAGCTGATAAATTTCAGAGGAGGTTCCATAATGCTAGAAGAGTGCATTTGCAGTTCACAGATTGCATAACGTAAGAAGCAAACAGCCCAGAAGCCTTGGAAGATGGGAGCATATTTTAATGTTAATATTAATCAACTCGCTGTCCCAAGCTCTGGCATGATTTTACTCAAAAAGCTTTTAACCGCCTATTTTAATTCTCTGGATCTATTGACCACCTTGCAGGAGAAAACTGGAAGAAAATAAAGAATATGCAGGAATCTTGAGGATTTCAGTGTTTTGTCTATGTGAGGGCTGAAAACTGTGGTATTTCCCTCCCAGGAATTGAAAAAAAAATCTTTATGAAACATCCCTGAAATATGTGCCTACATGTTCTTGCTCCTCTTTTATGACTGCATTGACAGTCTTTAATGCTTGTTTATTAACACTATAAGAAGGAATAAACCTTTTCATGGCTTCATGGCTTTAGTTTTTCAGAGGAATATGCTGTTTTAGGAATTATGCAGCTGGCAAAGGATTTTTGCTTATCTTTAAACATGAGGGGTGATATAAGAGACTACAAAGGGCAAACTGGCTATTTTAACTGAAAAGTAATATATTTGCTTTGGGCAGGGTGCGGGGGAAGACTTGCTACGGTTCATAGGAAGTATAGAAGTATTTTATGTGTTAGCCCAACTTTTTTTCAAACTTGGAATGTACCATAAATTCAACATTATAAATCAGAAGATATGTTGTAGATATTGCTTTTTAGTCAATCATTACCTTGCTTCAATTCACACTGTACTTCAGATGTTATGTAAAGAAACAAATTCAAAGATAATCTAGAAGAAAAAATGATAAAATGGATTCATCCTATCCAAACTCAGCGAGTCCAAAATCATTCACTGCAAACATAACTCCTATTATTCATAAAAATGGACCCTTCTTAATTGTTAAATGTGTTAAGCTTATTTTGCTCAAGTGTTCCTCAAACTCTATTTCCTCCAATAAATTTTGGCTTCTCTGTACCCCACCCTAGTGCTCCATATTGGTAAAAACGGTACACAGTGGCTTACAACAGTTCAATTCCACATTAAGTAGAAAAAGATGTATATTGGTAATTGTATTTATAATATGCACAAGTTGGGTGCATGCCTGATCTTGATTCAAAACATAAAGGAAACACCTGTTTCTGTTGCTGAAAATAGCAAAAGAAAAACTGCCATGATCAGTAATTATCAGGATTGCAGGAGCTTAACTTGATGTTCCTATTTAGCCACGAGACTGGCTAAGTCGCCTCAGCCCAGCTGATCTCTTGCCAAGTCTCATATATCTTACAGACTTATCGCATGGAAAAACCTGGCAGAAAAACTGTGTGTGGGTCTGAACTCCACAGAGGTTGGATAAGTTGTAGAAGAAGAATGTATATTCTCTGACAAAAAGCTGAGGTGAAAAAAAGAGGCAATAAGCACAGAGTCAACACATAAATAAAGGTGGAGTCTGAGAGAACCCTCTATGCAAGGAATGGATGCGTTAAAATCAATCATTTCCCTATCTCTCAAGACCATTATGACATTCTGTCAAGTGATAAAAAAAACCCAGTGTGAAAAAATCATCAATGTTCCTGTAAAGGTATAAATACTGTGTGTCTTTTTGTTCTTGCTATCAATTTAAGCTCCCTCCATGCCCATTCAATCTTGTCCAATTCTCAAAGACTGTCTGACAAGTCCCCACATGTTTTTTTTTAATGGCAAGATTTTGCAGCAATGACTTGCCATTGCCTCCTTCCTCAGGCTGAGAGAAAGTGACTGGCCCAAGGTTCCTCAGCTGGCTTTGTACCTCAGGAGTAGAACTTCCAGTTTCTAGCCTGGTGCATTAAGCAATACACCAAACTGACTCAAGATTTAAGCTACGTATCCTTAAATTCCTTTAAGTGGAAAGGACCCTTAAAAAGGAGACTGCAGCACATGTTTTAGGAACCTGGTTCATAGACAAGCTTATTGTCTATGGTTCCTATGTAACGCTTATCACAGAGAGAAATTTGAGCAACAGCAATTGATGTCAAATCAATCCAGCTTTTTCCATGGTTCCTTTGTTGCTTCCATATTCAGCTGTGTTGTTCCTTTCATGGCTATGTTATTAATCTAGCTGTGAAAATCAAGTTATTTTCTGGTTCACTAAACTAATGCTGGAAAAACAGGCATATGTTTCTCTTCCTTGCTAGCTGCTTGCTAGCACAAGTTTTTTTAAAAAAAGATTTTTAAGCATTTAGTGGTAACAACATAGTTAACATCCCAAACTGTTGTAAAAAACAAACAAGATTTTTAAGTCCCTTAGTTGATGATTTGTCAATTTTATTTATTTTTGATTACATTGTTTGAGGAGTGTAACACAGATTACAGATCTGTTCTATCTTGAAGATAAAGACAAAGCCAGACAAGCTTCTTGTTGCATATAACAGTGTGAAGACATTCCACTAGACATTTCCAAAAGACATGTCTGCTTGCTACTGCCTGTACACCATGCCGCTGTCTAATCCAGTATTTTCCACACTTAGCTACTTGAAGATGTGTAGATTTAAACTTCCAAAATTCTCCATGCTGGTAGGAGGATTCTGGGAGCTGAAGTCTGCACATCTTAAGGTGGCCAAGATTGGGAAACTGGACTACTCCAAGGGTGCTCCACTCTGGAAATAATGTTTTCTCCTTTATCCCAATTCAACCACTGTGTGCAGAAAACATAGAGCACATTGAAATCAATGAATGATAACTTGAAATAATGTGATTCATGCCAGCAAACTGGTGGCTCCAGTTGATTTTTCTGGTTTCCTGTTGGACCACCCCTTTCCGTACTTCTGGGTTGCTTTTCTTACAGCTGCTATAGAAATTCAGTTGTAGAGAAGTTGTAATGTCCTTCAGTACAGCCAAGATCCTTGCAGAAATGTTCAAAGTTCACAGAATGAAGAGGTGAAGTAAGTAGGACATGAATAAAATGTGCAAGTGAGAATCAAATGCATACACAGGCACCAAGAATCACCATGAAAGGAAATGGGTGGGAAGAACGGCTGCTCGGTTAAAGAAAAAACTGGAAGAAAAAGTTAAATCTTTGGGGGCAAAAATGGGATGAGAAGGCAAAAAGACTGAGCTATTTATTTATTTATTTTATTTGTCAAGAACGTATTTGGTAATAAGTATAAGAATGGATTGGATATATAAAATAGGTACAAATAGAAGAAACATTAGGACAGGGATGGTAGGCATGCTGGTGCTTTAATGCATCTCCTACTTTCTTCCTGAGTTGATTCCCATTTGCACTCCAAAAATCTAATGTATTTATTTGTTTGCTTATTTATTTATGGGATTTATAGGTCACCCAAATCTGTTACAACCATTTGGGGCTTACAGAACACAACAATAAAAAAGCAAGCATTAATTTCAAAGAAAAGATTGTACCTTGATGAACATAACCTGAGATGCTTTGTCCATTCCAAGGATAAAACACCCAGAAACAAACTGAGCAATGTGATATATGCAGTACAATGCAGTGAGCCATGTGCAGATCTGTACATTGGGGAAACAAAACAACCACTTCATAAACGCAAGGCACAACACAGAACAAACCCATCAGGACTAGATTCAGCAGTCCATCTGCATTTAAAAGACAAAGGCCACTCTTTTGGAGACAGCAAAGTCCACATTTTGGACAGAGAGGACCACTGGTTTGAAAGACGGATCAAAGAGGCCATCTATGTCAAAATTGAACAGTCCTCTCTCAACAGAGGGGTAAGGGATACGACGTCATCTATCTCCAGTCTACAACACAGTTCTTTCAGCAGTTCCAAGAAGGCTCTATAGCAGGAGTGTCAAACTCATGTCATCACATCATCACATGACATATCATAACTTTCCCCCCCTTCACTAAACCAGCACGTGACCCATCTGGCCCATGAGCTGAGAGTTTGACACCCCTGCTCTACCGGCATTTGTACTACTTACGTGACCCTGATGACAGAGATACATGTTCAGGTGGCCTCAACGACTTCTAAAAGAATGCAAATGATCAGCTGTCTGCAAGGAGTATAAATCCTTCCATTCCCCACCATCCAGTCAGAGCTGAAGAACCTTCTTGGATGAGAAAAGTCTTCAAAGAAAAAACAAAGTCCAGTTCCCTCTTGAAAAAGCACCTTTGGGGCAACTGTGACCTAGATGACTGAGAATCCCCATACACAAAGCACAATGTAGAAAATTGGAAAAAAAATACTAATGCAAATACACATTTATCTAGTTTTACAGAAATAGAACGTTTCCTGAAATGAATGGTCCTATGGATCAATTTCCTGAAGATTTCCAATGTCAGCCAGAGTTTGCTGGGAATGATGGAAGCCCCATCTTTACCCAGCCTTTTCCTATGAATTTCTCTCTCTTTGAGAGGATGGGGGTAGGCCTAATATGGCTCAAAATTGGTGTATGGGCCAAAGAGCCATCTCTCACCTTTGGGTATGTGGACTGTGAATGCTGTTTCTCATGCAGTTTTATGCAGGCTGCAATAGGTTTATGCACCGTTTGTAGTTCTAGAAGTCCTCAATGACATCCATGGTAATTATCCCATTTTATTCATTGAACAATCTTGTGATTTCAGGCTATGAAAGACTGATTGGCCAGTATCAAATAGCAGAACAAATATTTGAGCTCAGGCTTCTTTGGACTAAATCTAATTCTTTAACCATGAAACCGCACTGGCTGGCTGTTAATGGCTGCAAATCAAGCAGTGATCAAAGATACAGAAACAAGGATTGGTTAATGAAAAAGAGAGAGAGAGAGAGAGAGGGAGGGAGGGAGGGAGGGAGGGAGGGAGGGAGAGAGAGATTGGCAATCCAAAGCATGGGAAAATAAAAGTTGCCATATCTAAGCATGAGAAAGAAAAGGAATTACACGAGTGACCTTTTCTACTGAGGCAAGTGATAGAAAATATTGTAAGGGAAAAGGAAAGTAAGACCTATAGTTCCTTATATGAAGCAACCTGGGAGCTGACAAGAAAAATTCCTTGGTCTTCAACCATGGCAAAGCAATTATGAGTTCAAGGAACTATAAGAAGGTAGTGGAAAACTCCAATTTTAAGTCAAGTTAAGAATCCAATACCTTCTGTCAAAAGCAAAGGCTAGTGACATGAAATGTAACTTGGGGAAAAGCATAATATAATTTCCACAGCAAATAATCTAAACTTGAGTTTGAGGTGGTTTTTCTCAGAAAACCATGCTTGTGCTTACATATTTCAAGGTTGCAGTTAGATGAGCTCCATTTTTCTACCCATAGCCCAGTCTTTCCAGGTGGCTCACAAATGGCTTTGTCATTAATTGGAGCGAATCCTATTGTTAAGAGGCAAAATAAATTGTGTTATTGGTAGAGGAGAGAAACATTTTTCAGTGTCAGGTAAAACTTGGAATATTTCAAGGGGTTGTCAAGAGTAAGAGGAACCAAAAGAACACTCTGTAGAGGATTAGGGGAAATGATTGCACAATTTTTGTTAGAAAGAAATCCATCTGGATTCAAGTATCCTCGGGGGGGGGGATGTGCAAACAGCTGTTTCGATTGTTCTGAGCAAAAAGAAAACAAGCACGTTTTTTAAAATGTTGATGTTTTGCCTTCAGAACAAAATCTAGCCATTCTGAGAAGTATGGCTTTGAATGTTTTTGCCTCTGACGAGTCCTATGATTGTGCTGTTATTTTGTGGCTTGTGATTGGGCTGTGTATATGTGTATACACACATAAATTGAGACATAAACAAATGTATCCAGCATTGTAGTTGACGTGTGTTGAGTGGTGCAGTGGCCTAGAGGTGGAGGTCTTGCCTCACAATCAGGAGGCTGTGAGTTCAATCCTAGGTAGAGGCAGATATTTCTCTCTCTGGGCACACTGAGATTATATCTGCTGAAATTAACTCCCCATTGGCGACAGGAAGGGCATCCGGCAAGTAAACACTCGGCTCCATTCAGTGGCCCAGACTCCACCCCGCAAGGGATTATGGGGTCATTAAAAGAGGATGATTGTAGTAGATGTGTGTCTACTGTTCTTGGGTGGGAAGTAATGGAAAGATGTGCAGGAATTGAGCACATGGCTACCACTTCGTATGCTTGGATTGGAACACATTGTTCCAAAGGTGCTTTTTTTTTTTTTTTTTCCAAGCAGCAACTGGACTTTCTGGTTTTTCTTTGAAGACGTTTCACTTCTCATCCAAGAAGCTTCTTCAGTTGAAGGAAAACCAGAAAGTCCAGTTGCCTCTTGAAGAAAAAAGCACCTTTAAGACAACCATGACCTGGATGATGGAGAATCTCCATAGACATTTGTTAGGTTGATGGATCTTGCCCAAATAACTCCAGACACAATGCAGTGTTTCTAATAACTTATTTATTAAATATTCAAATATTAAATTAGCTTACTTTTCCATCTGTATCTGACCTATGTCCTTCCCTTACAGATGTGGAACTGGAACTGCTGGATGACCACGTGGGAGCGGCCTTTTGTACTCGGAGGGAGGAACTTTGAGGTAAGGTGGGGCTATGGGGATAATGGGTTGTGTGGTTGGGTTAACCCTTGCAGGGTAGTGTGGGACAGATATACAAGCAAGTTAGACATTTCACCTGACAACATTGGAACTCATCATTCTTATGCTATGCCAAGAATTCTTATGTATTTAGATATAAAATATATAAACAACACTGTTCTTGTGGAGATATCTCTCTCTCTCTTTTCACTTACTCTTCTAAATAAGCAATCAGCTTAAACTTTTCCTTTTGCCACTGCTAATAGCCATTACATTGCATGCATTTGAAATATTTCAGTTAATCTTTTTTTCTGGTTGAAAATGCATACCAATCCACAAAGAGATACGAAGCCATGTCATTATCAAAATGGAAGATAGTTTACTATTAAAGGACAACCTTTTAGAATTCATTTCAATTCAGTCTATACAAAATCCATTAGACTCAAAATATACATCCAGATAGCCATTTGGAAGCTAAATAGCACGCTGAGAGAATTCGTCAAACTACTCGAAGCAAAAAGCAAACAATTTTCTGAGAGTTCATGTGAACGTGTTTCAGCTCCCAGGAGAAAAGGTTTGAAGGAGATGAATCCATTTATCCAGGAGAAGAATTAAGATGTCATAAGACAGCCCCTTTAAAAACATGGAAAGTGGTCACAAATAGACCAGATTCGTGCCTCTGCTGCTTCAGTGCTTAGGATTCAAATGGATGAATTCAGATGCAAGTTCAGGTGCTCTTTGCATTAGGCAGTGACCTTTTTGGATCAATCCTGCATTTGTTGGATGACGTGTAGATGCTGGACAAATGATTAAATAACAATTTAAACAGAATTCAACTTAATTTAGTCTATGATAACTGGGATGGTTTCTCTAAAAAGGTCAAAAGGATGTTTTGTGGAAGGGTATTGTCAAATTCTTCATCAGAAATGATTCCAGGTTGAACAATAGGAGCATAATGACTTATTTTGAGTATTAGGAAGAAGCATTTTTTAAAAATGGAAGGCGAGGCATATTAGGATTAATATTAAATCACCATAATTGTGGTGGTAGTTGTGCAAGTATGAAACTAATTTATTGTAAAAGAATGCCAAAAAAATCAAGTAATATTAGGTAAGGCTGAAGTACTTGTGGCCTTCCAGATGTTGTAAACAACTGCTGCCAGGAGACTTCACCATTGGCTGTGCAGACTGGAGTTGGTGAGAATAATAGTACAGAACATCTGGAAGGCCACAGGGTTTTGGGTATGGGCAGATAACTTGTAAATAAATCAAATAAACACATTAAGCTGAATGCCATATGGCAATATAGCGGGAACAAAAGTTAAACTACAGCAACTTTGAGTATTCAATAATTAATAAAGAAAAAAAGAAGTGAGGCAGAAGTAGCAGCAATAGATACTGTTGAGATCTGTGGGGAAAAATCCATAATATATTTTTCTCTTAAGAAAATATATATGTAAAAGATGTATTGGAATACTCAATAAGTCTATAAAATATTTGTGTGTACTGGGTACAAATGAAAGTAGTAGTAGTTTATTGAACAATTAGTGTTGTGAACTTATCAATAAAATAAAAAAAAATACAGTGCATAGTTTAATTCTGAAATAAAATAGATAGGAGGAACTAGTGATCAATTACATACTGTATGTGGCAATACAAAGACTTAATCATCAGATAAATAAATCTCCCTCACAGGGTACCCCAATTTGTTCAATGTATCAGATTCTTAGTGATAAACTTAGCAGTTCTATGTCCAATATGTGCATTTGAGCCAGGAGGAAATAGGGAAATCTGTAGTTCAAAATGCCAGTGGGCTATTCTTTCCAATAGGAATGATAAGCATTGAAGCCTAGTGGGGGCATATAATTGACTGTTAAAACAAAATATGAGAAGTATTTTCAATGGCTGGGGTACCACATATGCAGGTTCTCTCCTAATATGGCAAGTGGTGAAAGCATATTTGACCATAGACAATTCAAATCTTGCTCTAGAATAGGCCTTTCTTAAAATATGTGTCAGACTCAATGACAGGTATTTTTCAAGCCGAAAAAATAGTTTTATTCTTAGCCAACCAACCAACTTAGCCAATAATTCTATGTCAGTTTGAGCACTAATATTTAGGACACTTCGTTTTAAACATTTCCCATGCCTGGGAGGCCCTTGAGAGTAGATGCTGGGTAGAAAATCCATGTTGTGAAATTACTTTAGAAAGTTAGCTGACCCAGGAGTTGGGTCATACTTATCTGTTAAGCATATTTGGGGAGGTCTTAAAAAATGGTCTGAACTTGTTGGGATAGCTTTATTAAGGCCCCACAATTCTGAACCATACAGTAGGTCAGCATTGGGATTAATTTTATCCTAAATTCTTTCATTATAGTGGTTATAAGGTAGCTGGGTAACTGTAGTTAAATCATTTGTATAATATTTAGAATTTACCTCAGGTCCTTGCTGGCTTTCTTTTCAAACAATTTAACCATGACCCAGTGCTGGTAAAAAACACTCCTGCATAGGCAAAAGAACTCACTTGTTCAATAGGCTCACCGTTTATTTCATATATTTGGCATTTTAGATTTGGTTTTATTGATGTTTAAAAAATTAAGAGCACAGTAGGCATTTAGTTTTTGCAGCAAACTTCTGAGGCCATTAATAATCCATGGTTTGAAAAAAAAAATGCTGGGTTAGCTTTAAAAGACAACTTCACGATCCATTGGTGAAATCTGGCTTGTTAAGATTGTCAGAGTTTATTTTAAGTTGGGAACTTAGTTCAAATTTAGCACCAAGCAAAGCAACATTTCTTTAAAAGTGGAACAAAGTGGAGCTAAAATCTTTTTTGACTACATGAATGGGATTCTTTCTTGGGATATGTTTCCAGGTATTCCAATAAATTGAAACCATGATAAATTGATTTGGAAGTCTAATTATATATTGGATAATATAAGCGGCTGCTCTAAATGACTTTTCTGAACAATTAACAGAATCAGTGCCGAAGCCTTAAGCACTGCAAAGAAAGGACTACATCCAGCTCATAACAACTCAGTGGGCATCAATATTCATATTTGAGGACAATCAATGTGGTTTGGGAACAAATCTTTGCTGTAGGCAACAGGCAATGAAAATACGTCTTGATCTCTTCCACCTATTGATTTTCACTTCCCTTCTCCAGCAATGTATGGTAGTCACAAATCAATGGGTTTAATCCACAGATTTGAAAAGAATTTTCAGATTTTCAGTGCTCAAGACAGTAACCCAAAGGGGAAGTCTTGGAGTATATAGATGAGAAATCTAAGCTTGTGCTTGTATCTTAGGTGCTTTGTGCATTTTACTAATTGGAAGTTGTTTTACAAAGATACCAGTCAAGCAGATTCTAGTAGTGAAGCAAAATATTAGACAAGATAATACATTTTGTGCATATGTGCCTCCTATTAAAGCGTTGCTGAGTTTAGGGGTAGATTTTAGGGATTAGGTTGATGTTTTACTTGCCTTTTTTTGCTTTGCATTTTATTGGTCCTTTATTTCATGTCTTAAATTACTATTATTTTATTATTTTATTATATTATTTTATGATTATTATTAGTTGTTGTTTTAAAAGGCAAGATAGAAATCTGTTATGCTTTCTACAGCTTGTGTGAAGCTGTAGTCCAACAACAAGAATTTCAGCAGAAAGAAAATAATCAGGAAATTACACAATGGTATGATGAAGTTATTTTTATGGGTACAGAAGATGTAGCGCACAGCATATTACTGCAGCCTTTCTTACAAAAGGGGATGCTGGATTTTGTAGTACAACATATCTGGATGGCACTGAATTGAAAAAGGTTGGGGTATCGATCTTTAAGAAAGGACAGCTTTGTATAGGGAATTTAATCCCTATAGAGTCATCCCCCATGGGGAAGTCATCCCCATGGGGGATGATTTCCATGGAAAACCATAACACAGTAAACAAGAACCTTGCTCTAACAACACATCCTTGCATTTGCTACTTTGTAACTAAAGTTTGCCCATCCAGGTTTATTCCTTCTTCATGGACTAGATGGAAAATAATGGATGATATACTGTATATGGCAAAGATTAAATGTATTTATGATAGCACAGATCTGGGGAGACTAGAGTCCATTTGCCATGTAGGAATTAGATGGCTGGGGGAAAAATACTTACTCCCTGAAAAGTAGACGTAATTGTCCCCCACTTCTTTTGAGTTAATTCTGTAAGAACATGAACTTCTGATTGGAAATACTTTTTCAATATCACCTTTGGATTACATGAACTAATCTCTCTCTGATTCAGGAGCCATGTCTAACATGTCAGAATAATAATGCCATTAACCTGACAGATCTATTCAAAAGTTCCTAAGATGATACAGTATTATGAAAGCCTATAAACCTTTAGGTGAAGTATTTATTATGATTACTGCTACTGTGCACAATACCATTATGCTCCTACTGTATTATCTGCCCCATATTACCTTTCACAGGCTTAACCATTATATTATTTGGAAGTCTACATTTGTATTTTTTAAAATGCCTTTCAATTCTTATTTGCTAGTTCTCCTAAATTCAGGACCTTCCAGAGTACATTTTGTCATTGCTTTTTTAAAAAAATTATTTCAATAGATTCGAAACATTCACTTTCTCCAATAAAAGACGAGCTATTAAATGCACGACTTGTGGGTTCAGTGCACAATCTAGTAAATCATTAGTAGAAATGAGAGTTTGTGGGAAGGTGGTCATGCATTCTAGATCCTCCACCAGGGTTCCAGAATCAGTTGTCATCCCAGATGTCTTCCCAGCAGGTTGTAATTTTCCAAAATGTCTCTCACTTTCACTGACAAGATCTTTATTGTCACATTCAGCTACTCCAGTTGGATAAGTTTCCTGGGACTGTGGTAAAACCTGAAAAAGGCTCTGTCCAAAGGGAATTGTCAGCTTTTCTGTTTCAATTACTGTTCTGCTAGAGTCACGGGGTTTAGATTTTATGCACTCAGATTCTGTATTGATCTGTACTTTCCTCCTCTTGCATGACTCTTGAAGAATTCCATCAGTACTGTGCATTTGAGGGAACTGGTGCTTAATTGCACTTGTCTTTTGATGTTCTAAATAGGAAGACACGGCTTTGTTTAAATACTCAAGGTTGGTGTTATGGGAGGTTACCTCAACCTGGCAAAAAAGAGAAAGAAAATAGAATTCAAGCTAATATCTACATGACGGTTAAGAATTTCTAGAAGCAGTTTATTTATTTATTTATTGGTTCGATTTATATGCCGCCCTTCTCCGGAGACTCAGGGCGGCTTACAATGCGCTAAGCAATAGTCTTCATACTTTTTGTATATACCTGCTTACCAGGGCTTTCGCCCCCCCCGCCAAAGCAGTGTTCTTTTTTATACAAAGTCAGCTTATTGCCCCCACAAACCGGGTCCTCATTTTACCTACCTCGAAAGAATGGAAGGCTGAGTCAATCTTGAGCCTGGTGAGATTTGAACTTGCAGTAATTGCAGGCAGCTGGTGCTACTTAATAGCACTTTAATCTGCTGCGCCACCAAGGCTCTTATTCCCTGTCAGAATTCCCAGTTCCCCGTCAGAAGCTATTCTCATTATTTTAATTTGCTTTGTTCTTTATCTTATGAGGATTTAAATATATGCACATGGAAATACAAATACACATGGATATATACATATATTTTATTTATCTCTGCTTTTTTCTTAGCTTTAACTCTTTTACCTCACCATCCTTGAATTTGAAAAGCTGTAGTGGCTTAACAGCCTTCCTATTATTTCTTTTAGGTGAAAAAAGCATACTTGCATTTTTGTAAACTTCACAGTTAAGCAGTGTTTCTATCGGGATCATTCAAAATATTAGAAAATACAGTATCAGCTTTTGAGTTGCTCTAAACTCTTCATCGAAGTGGGATGGAGAAAAAAATATGAGAGATTGGGGAAAAAAATCTTTAATTAAAACCAATGGGCTAGATCAGTGGTGGCTAACCTTTTTGCTGTAGCGTGCCAAAAGCGGGGGTTGCGCGGGAGGGTTGTGCGTGCACATGCCCACACCCATAATTCATTGTGCCCTGCCCCTCATGCATGTGGGCACGACTCCCCTGCGCTCTCCCACTTTTGGCACGTGATGGCATGGTAGGCTTCCTTGGAGCCTGGGGAGGGCAAAAATGGCTTTCCCCAGCCCCTGAAAGCCCTTCAGAAGCCAGAAACGGCCCGTTTCCCAACTTCCAGTGGGACCAAAAGACCTGTTTTTCACCTTCCCCAGGCTCCAGAGGCTTTCTGGGAGCCTGGGGAGGGCGAAAACGGCCTTCCCCACTCCCCTGGAGGCCGGAAACCACCCGTTTGCCAATTTCCGGTGGGCCCAGAAGGCCCGAAAATCAGTTGGCCAGCACATGCATGCGTGCTGGAGCTGAGCTAGGGCAACACTCATGTGCCCACAGATATGGCTCTGCGTGCCACCTGTGGCAGGTGTGCCATAGGTTCACCATCACGGGGCTAGATTTTAAGACCATAAGGTCTTAAAAGTTAATTTTAAAGTTTTTTCATTAAAATTTTAAAGATAACTTTTAGAGCAAGTCTCAAGCAGCCTGAAACAAATTCTCAGTGCTAGACTCAAAAACATTGGAACAAAAAAAAAATGGTTGACCTCTATTTCTGAAAATATATGACTGGATGCTCTCTAAATCTGTCCCTTGTCCTACAAGAAGTACTATATTTAAATTCACACAGTATTACTTTCATTTAAAATATTTTGTTCTACATCTCATGTCATGAGGTGAACTTTTTTCCATCAAGCATACCTGGAGTCATGAGAATCCAATCTGCCAGCTGAGTTCAGCTGAACATACACCTTTATTTTGAAGAATAGAATAGAATAGAATAGAATAGAATAGAATAGAATAGAATAGAATAGAATAGAATAGAATAGAATATAACAGCACAGCACAGCACAGCACAGCACAGAATAGAATAGAATTCTTTATTGGCCAAGTGTGATTGGGCACATGAGGAATTATATCTTATATAACACTTATATCTCCACTTTTTTAAAATTATGAACTCAAAGTGGTTCAGAAAACAAAGCAGTTTAAAAAATTGATCTTCATAGACCCCCAAATTAAGCAACACAGAAAATAACCAGCATGCAAAAGCACTTGGAACCAACTGAAATGTAGTAATCAAAGACTTCCAGAAATTCCTATGCTTTTAGGCAGACACCTGAAGGCACTACATAACTCTGAAGCCCCTTTCCCATTTAAAACTCAGGAAGTGAAAGTGAGTTATCGTACATTATTCTTCCCCCTAAAAGGAAGAGCTAAAAGCTATGGTTGAGGCATAAATCCTTTTACTCAACTATTACAGGCAGCTGGGGGAGCACTAAAGAATATGTTGGGCACTTCCCAAAAGTATTTCCATCCCCATTAAGTGAGATGGGATGACAGCAGCACCCAAGGAAATACATACCCACAGCAAACCACACCAATGAAGGAAAAGAGGGAGATAGCTAAACACCAACTCCATGTTCATGTTTCATTTTCTTATGGAGTTGTCCATAAGAAGGGAATGGTGTGTGGTTCAAAGCTTTCCCTGGCCAAGTGCTCCTTTCCCACAAAATACTGCACCATCATAATAATATATGAACTTATTAAAGTGTATCTCCAAACTTAAAAACTACATTTCCCATTGGAAGAGGAGCTAATGGTTGAATCTTATTATCAAATAACTAAAATTTTCTTGTGAATTGCAGTGGTTCTTCTATATAATTTTGGATGAAACGTTAAATAATAACAGTTTAAAAGTTAAACATAACAGAGTTATGTTTGTAACTGTGACATCCTAAGTGGCAATTAATATTGATAAATGTTTACTGTTTTTATTTTCAATACTTTAAGCTTTCTAAATAGCAGAATGTTAATAATTTTTAAATTGGGTTATAGAAACATTGCTGAACTAAAATCATGCAATGTATCAATATTTATTACATTCCCCCCCAAAAAAATCTAACAACTCCAGAACATTTACTGTTCCCCAGATTGCTAAATCCACTGGTTGAGTATCATGTACAAAAAGAGATAATAGCAAATCCGTATCTTAGAGAAGGATATGGTTCTCAGTCTGCACCAATATCACATTTCTGGCTTAGTACCAAATCTAAGATCAAATGGAACAGCCATAGATATTCATGCTTAGTCACTCTGGATTGTAATAATCATTGTTGCATACAACTGAGGCAGGGATCGCCAACCTTACAATGATATCATTCAGGCAAAAATCACAAAAACTTTAGAGGATAAAATTAAAGAGGAAAACCTCTGTGGGGTTGAGCCAAGAATTTGTGTCACTGGGGTTTTCTGCAGATTTGATTGCACATATCATTGTTCGAGTTATTGCCTCTTCTATGCGGGCTTCATGATCTGTATCCTATGAAAAAAAAAGAAAGGAAAATATTTTGAATATATGGAAAGGACTTTGGTTAGCAAGCGAAGGAACATTTAGATATGGCGGCCCCCAGGGGGAGAGCCTTCTCTGTGGGGGCACCTACTATCTGGAATGAGCTTCCCCCAGAGATACGGATGATCCCGGATCTGTGCACCTTCCACCGCGCTCTAAAGACCTTATTATTTCACCAGGCGGGCCTGGCTTAATTTTCTCCCTCTTTATAAAAGAATTTTAATTTTTAATATCTTTTAGTATTTTATATATTCAAATTTTAAAATTGGTTTTAAATTGATTGGGGTTTTAATTTGTCTGGGCCAAAACTATTTAATTTGATTTTAATTCTACTTTTAAATTTGTATGTATGTATTTTATTGTTTGGCTGTGCACCGCCCTGAGTCCTTCGGGAGTAGGGCGGTATAGAAATCAAATAAAATGAAAATGAAATGAAAATGAAATATGCTGAGTCCAATGTATTTTGAAGCTGTGACTATTCCTTTTGCATTGGTCCAAACCAGTGTTTCCCAACCTTGGCTCCTTTAAGATGTGTAGACTTCAACACCCAGAATTCCCCAGTCTTGTTGGTTGAAGAATTCTGGGAGCTGAAGTCCACACATCTAAAGGGGGCCAAGGTTGGTAGGATATGGAGGTGGAGAGGAGGTATGCTTCATTTTATAATCATATTATGAAGGATCTCTAATATTCTGAAGAATGAAAATTTATCTAGCAGTTCTAGAAGCTCCAGAATATTTTCTTATATTATAGAAATCACAGCACTCATGTTAAAAGGACCTGTGATTTCCCAAATAGGCAGACAAGGTAATTAACATCCCCTGTTATTTTATCTGGGATTTGATAATTTCATAAAATGCCCATAAAAGCTGCCTGATCAAACAATTATATAATTTTTCCTAAATGGCAGTTGTTCTATTGCATTAGTGTCTTGTTAAATTGAGACTTATGAACCTTAATTTATACCAGAGGGATATCATCTAATACATAGAATCTTAATTTAGGAAGATCAAAAAGGCATGTCCCAAACTATCTCTCAAGGATTTAAGCTCTTAAACACATACATACTCTCCGCTTCACACACAAATTAAAAAGAGAACACAAATGTCTTGCAAGCTATTACTAAATTATTCTAAATTCCAGAGAGCCTGCTGTCATCTGACAGTATCACCAGCCCACTAATATATTATTGTAGTCTTACACAGCAACAGAAGGGTGAAAAAGACAGCATTGGCTTTAATGAAGGATACCAGCATGCAATGTTTTAAAGATGAAACAAGAATTCCGTAATTGATTCTTACATGCTACAAGGTGTTATGTCTTTCTTGGGTGCCTTTAGGCAGTGAAATACAAAGACTAATTTAGGATTTCATCAAGATGAGCTGCCTTGGAAAGCAAAGCCTTCATGTTTAGTGGAATTGCTTGGAGCTAGGGACAGTTCCCGGGGCAACAAGAAACAAAATCACTGCATAAAATGGTACTGGTGGCCCACAATCCTGGAGGCAGAATGAAGAAGTGGGGCTTGTTTGCTTGAATTTACATATGAAAACGGAAATGTATAAAGAGATAGCAAGATGCAACCTTTGCTCTTGATCAGTAGCTTGCAACTTTCCCACAGAAACTCTTCAAAAAAATAATAATAATAACTATAATAAAAATCCTCCTTTCTCTCTTCCTATTTTCTCTGCCTTTCCTCCTATCATTTATTGCCATCATTGTGCAGACTTAATAGGCCATTTGCGTTTCTGATAATGCCATGTCACATTTATATCAGATAACTCATATTTGCCTGAAAGAATGCAAAGTTATAATCTGCAAATTAACAGAGCTTTCTGGTAAGCCAAATTCTGGTTAAATTCCAATCAGACTTTAGCATCCTACATCTGAGGTTGTGCTTTATATCATGGGATAAGATTGCTTGAAACATTCAAGAGAAGTACTTGTACCTTGTTTCCTACTACAAACACACTGTAAACACAGAAGTGATCTGTATGGGCAATGTAGTCTATGCAGATCATATATCAATCCCTCTCACCCCTGGATAGTAGCTCAAGTTAAAGCAGTACAAACCACCCTAATATTAGTGCAATATAATGCACTACAAAAAGCCAGTTTGTTGTAATGGTTAAGGCTAGAAACCAGGAGACCAAGTCTTTCTTTCTTTCCTTCTTCCTTCCTTCCTTCCTTCCTTCCTTCCTTCCTTCCTTCCTTCCTTTCTCTCTCTCCCCACTTCTCTCTCTCTCTCTCTCTCCAAATTTCCTTTGAAATCTTGCCAGGAAAACTATAAGCATTTGACCAGCCAGTCAATAAGAGTCAACAATGACTCATAGGCACAAAAAAAAGTGAACTATAGTGCAATATTAGAGGTTGGATGCAATGCTTTTCTTTTAAGTCTTTTCATTAATAAATTGGATAATCCTAGCTCTGGAGATTCAGAAGAAACCCTTGTAGAATTTAGAATTGCATTACGTATTAACAATTTTATTTCAAATGTTATTGCTGCTGAATAAATACTTACTTCTTACTGCTCGTTTTTCTCATGACCACAAGGTAAGTCATACAGTCAGGAATATATAGAATTATGGTATAGAGCTGTAAATTCAGAGTAAATGGACATTCCACACAAATTGGTACCATTCAGGGATAACTTTCTCTTGCAGGCGTTTAATATAGTCTCTTTATCACAACACAGCTTCCTAAGCCTGAAACATTTAGCCTCACCTTTTAGCATCTGAAATAATGCATATTTAGAGCAGCTTATCTTAGCCATATGAAAATTGTCAGGCTTTCAGGGTACTGCAACTCTGAAAAGTTCATTCTGCCTGATGAAGCCCATGAATAATATTCATCACTTATCTTAGAATGCAAACTTTGGCGTGGTCTCAATGTGTCAGAAGCAAACTAAACCCTGCTCCTCTTATTGTAAACCATGAGCAGAATAATTAATTGTATCAGTAGAGTGGTTGAAACTGGCATGGCACTCACTTATCATATCAATATGATAGCAGCTGCTTATTGCCGTAAGCCAGAGTACTGCTTGAGTGAATAATGGAAATGTTCTTGATATTACTTTTTAACATCTATGTCATGCATTGTTTTTCCAAGATGGATAACCCTACATCTAGAAAGGAATGTTGCCATCATGCTATTATCTCTGGCGATAATAGGATATAATCAGCTGTCACCATAAAGGGTAGTCCTAGCATTCCTCAAGTTAAGCAATCTCCATGCTCAATTTATATTGTTTGTGAGGTTTTTAATTTGGAAAGAGCGGTTATGGCAAGCAAAATTGGAATGTATTGAACCTGCTTACATTTTTACTCTTAAATATATGGGCTATATTGAGAGGTGTGGGGAGATAATGCATTAGGCATCCTGTACGGGTGGGTGGGCGGGAGTTCTGGCCATCTAGTTATTGGTATATCACAATTCCTAGCATCCCTCCCTACTGCTCAGGCAGGCTGAAACTGCTAGGAGATCATTAGCCACCACTGGAGAACCATCACCTTCCCACCCTATTATACCCAGTATTTCTTAGCATATCAACTCAGCCCCAATCTACAACTAGGAGATCATAGTAATCTACTTTCTCAACAAAATATAAAGGCACCCTCTTTATCTAATACCAGTGTTTCAAATTTCCTCCTCCATATCCTCTGCAAAGGATCTGTCTCCTGATCAAAGGATGTAGATTTATTGGCTCTGTGCTAAAAAAAGAACTGCTCTGAGATCTGTCAAACTTGTTGAAATACATTTGTATAGATTTTTAACTACACAAGAAAACAGAGCCTGGAATGGATTTCTAATCCCATCAAGCTTCAATGATGCCTCTTTCTACTCTCCTCTCCACATATTTGATGTCAGTTGGATGAAGAGACCGTATCTACGTCTGCTACAAATCATCCTTTCAGATCTCATTTCTACCTACATCACTTTGATTTAAAATTTATGCAATCAAGATGTTGAATTATGTCGCATAATTTATGTATGTGGTATGTTACAGATTATAAACGGATGGGCCTCTTGTGGGCCTCAATGATTCAATGCTAGGGAAACCAAAAGGAATGGGAGGGAGATGGAAGAAAGTTATTCTAATAACTGCTCTGCAATTATTGTACCTACATATGCACAATACTAATTGACAATAAGGTAGACAGATGTCATGGCCGAGAGTGTAGCTTCATAGTAGCACACATGCTTTCCATATTAAGAGCTCCTTATTTAATTGCCAAGATCATTATGGAGAAAATCTCTAGCATGAAATTGTGGGAAAGTTGCCAATAAAACATCTTTTTTATTATCAATCTTTGTTATAAATTAACCCAATAAAATGTATGCTATCAGTGGATTGTTTGTGAATATGCAGGTTGTTATATTCCATATGGTTTGCAACTGGCAATTTTAACAGATAAAATGATTCAAATCATTAAAATGATTCAAATTTTATAATCATTTTGAGAAACGGAGAGAAAAAAAAATGTACCAGTTCAATCCAAGAATTAATGCTAACGGTGATGGGGTCAATGGACTCAACATAATGCCACCAGTGTTTAGGAACGAACAAGACCTGAAACAAAAAGAAATGAGAATTGAAAAGTTGTAAATTCTTTTCTTACAAACATGTATGTTGCACAAGAGCATTACACTGGGGATGCAGAAATGGTTGAAAATAATACTTTTAATACTAGTATAAATCTTTTATCATTGATCTCCCTTTGCACTTGATACATCTAAGGCATTATGACTTTTATGGATATTATATTCTGCAGTACCTCTAACCCACTCTTCCAGTCAAATGAATAATCCGGTACCTTATAAAAAGTAAAAGAAATAAAATATGCCCTATTAAAATCACAGAGTTTAATCAGCAATCATGAAATCAAACAACTATGTGAAACAATTAAAGAAATGAAATTGTAGAACAATCTATCAAAATTACAATGAACAAATCAATAGGACTGGGAAGTATAAGCTGAGAGTTCAGAGACTATCACTATAAATGACAGGAAGTCCTCCACTTACGACCGGTTGCTTAGAGACCATTCAAGGTATGACTACCTGAAAAGGGGGATTTATGATCCAGATCCAAAGTTGCAACAGTTGGGTTCCCTCCATACTCATCTGACCGAACTTTGGGTACTTGTTAATGTGGCCAGTTTATGCCAATTGCAGCATCCCACGATCACATGACTTTTACAATGGTTTTGCCAAAAACTGGCACTTCCAGTTTTTGGCAAAACCAATAGCAATTAATTGGTCACTTAACAACCACTGTGTTCATTCAATAAGTGCTGCAATACAATAATAATAAAATTGGGTCAGATGGGCTCTATTACGTTCGCATGTTTTGATGATTGCTTATAGTTGCTGGCTTAATAGAAGACCATTGTTTGTTTGTTTTTAATTGAAAAAGTTTTTCAAATACAAATTTTTTCCCTTTTCCCCCCTCCTCCCTAACCCCCCCTCCCCCTGTGGCTTCTTCAAAATAAAACCCAAATTCATAACAGATTATATAATACTTTGCCATCCCCTTACTCCATCCCCCATATACTGACCCTTTCTTTCTAATATTATTATTATATCCCCCTTATACTATACATTTCAAAATAACATTCTACTATAACATTATATAATAACTCCTAATTTAGCATAATAATATTATTATATCTCCCAGTTTAGCAATTTCTGCTCATAATCTACCCTTTTTCTGCCCCCCCCATACATGTATCTCTTAAATCAAATCTTTTATGTATATTAATATAACATTTCAAAGCAACCTTCCACTATAAGATTATATAATAAATCCTAATTTAACATTTATTCAATTCATAGTCTACCCATTTCCTCCACCTCCATTGATATATCTCTTAACTCAAATCTTTTACATATATTCATATCTAAACATAATATCCCTTTTCTTAAACTAAACAATCAATAAACTAACCTGTCTCCACCCACTTTCCTACAAGACTACCATACTTAATAATTCTTAATATCTTTATTCTTCTGCCCACACCATTAAAAAATATTTCCTTATGTAAATAAAATCCTCTTAAAATGACTTTAAGCTTGTAATCCATATGATATCTTCTGTAATGTCTTTCAGCTGGATTGTTAACTCCAACACCCATGATAGGGTAACATCACATCCTAATTCCAACAGTATATTCAGTATCTTCAATTACCATCTGCCCCCATCAATAACAAATATCTTCTGAAAAAAACAAAAACAAAAAACAACCACCCGAGTGACTTTATATTTGTATTCCATATAGTGTCTGTAGTGGTGTCTTTCATCCAAATTATTAATTCAATAGAAGACCATTGTTAAAAGCCATCGGTTTTCGTAAAAAAATAGACAGATTTAAACACATCCTAGAAATAAGAAATTTGATATCAGTCTTCAGTGGGAAGCAGGGACACTTTTCTTCTACACTGACCGTCTAGCCCCCAATGGGAAGTCTGTAAACAAGGCATGAGGTCGGTAAGCCCTCTTCCAAACTTTTCTTCTAGCAAACCGTGCTCAGAATTGTGGAACTTCAGGCTCTGAAAGCAACTTGGTAATTCTGAATTTGGGAAGTTTTGAAATTGAAGCAAGAAGCACTCTATCATCAGCCTTACTGCTGAATAGGGTATCAGGCAAAGAAAGGTATTTCAAGGTCTCAGTGTTTCACTTGCTCTTGCTATTTTTAAAACCGCCCTATCTCCAGCCAAAATAAAAACCTTTCTTTGTCTTGTTCAAGAAGTATTTACTATTGGGGCAGCATTGATAAGAACATTTGGGATGGGAGGTTATCTCCAACAGGGATTTAAGCCTGAACTTGTTCATATATAAGCAGGATAATTTTCTTTTAATTCACTGGATTTTGAAAGGTAGAGACAAAATTTAGCCAAATAATCTTTCAAGAATTTTTCTAATGGAGCTGTCACTTCAAGCTGCAAAGAGTGCATGGATCCCAAAACTACATTTTCTTTCTCCTCTACAAATACTTCTGAAGAAGACACATACAAGACAGTTAGACATTCACCCAAATAGTTAGACATGAAAATCCACAAAGATTTTGCAGAAAATGTCATCAATGATATGCCAGGCGTCTGCTATATCCAGCCAATGTAACTATTGAAATATATATTTACTTAGAAATCTGGCATGCACTATTATGCACTATTCCACTATGAAAAGAGGATATCACATTGGGGAAAGCTTATTTATCTTGAGTCCCTTTCAATGCAATTATCCTATATTTTATCATGAATCCTGTCTAAACATTCATTTACCCACACATCACCCATAATGTATAGGGTGGTCACATGAGAGTGACATAAATATACTCTTAGTTTATGATAAGGATGCCATCAATTATTTAGAAACAGATGTTCATCTTCCAAGATAAGTAAAAAATATTCCTGTAAATAATTTGTTTTAAAACAGTAGGAGAAACATTAGAAAAGACATCTGGGAACTTCAACAAAATGCTGCAGACTAGGGTGTAATTGCTCGGGAATTCAACTACCAATGCCAATTGAATCTTCTAATTTCTTATTTCATAATGTAAGTAGTTCGTACACTGCATACTTTGGGAAATAATCAAATGAGATATACTGAATATCTTCCAAAAACATCTGCTAATCAACTGGAAGACTGGCTGAGCAAGAACTGTTTGCAAAAGTCAATAAATAGTAAAAATAATATATTTTTGAATCTAGCAAAATGCCAAGTAACGGCTGTTCCTACACTTAACCCTTGATTTATGACCACAGTGCAACCTAGAACTTCAGTCATTAAGTCACTGCAATCGTAAGTTGAGGCACCAAGTGACTGGATTTGAGTTTATGATCATTTTTATGACAATTGTAAAATGAATTACCATTGGTTAAGCAAATCACATGGTTGTTAAGTGAATCACAAATCCATTTTCCAAATGGGTGCTTTTTGCTAGAAACTGGCAAAAAAAGTTAGCGAATCATAATCATTTAACTATGAGACACTGCAATCAGTCATAAGTGCAAGTTGATTGCCAAGTGCTTAAAATGTGATCATGTGAACAGGGGGAGTGGCAGTTGTAAATTCAAGGATGGGTTGTAAGCTTTTTTGGGGGGGGGTCTGCCATAACTTCTGTTAAGTGATGGGTTGTAAGTCAAGGACTACCTTTATACAGTTTCATGCTGAACTGTTTAAGAATTGTGAAAGCAAGTGAAGTATCATAAATTAAAAGCTAAGAGACCATAAAATGCACCATGCACTCAAAAGCCCGATTGGGCTTATTATCAGGGGATGTGGGGAAAACAGGGTACATAGAAGTATAATATCAGAACTTACGTTGGGAAGGAATATAAAGTCATCAAAGGTGACATAGAGAATATCGCTGGAGGAATGGAATGCAAATTTGGTAGCTAATAATCACCAGGGCACCTAAATGTATTTTGATTCATTTAGATATTCAGACAAGAAGTAGACTGAAACCTCAGCAGAAACGCAGAGTCCACTTGGCCTGCCAAATTCCAATCTATACTCTGGTCTGGGGAGCACAGATCAGATCAGTTCAAAACATCAGAAGAGTCACACTATATCAGAACAATAGTCTATTTATTCTGCCATCCTGTCTCACACTATGGTCATAAGCTAGGAATGAAAATACGATCTCTTGTCTGTTTATCTTTCCCGGAAAATGGTATTTGAAGGGACGAACTGGCCTTTCTCACAGATCACATTAAGCTTCTGTTATTAAGTAAGACATATTTTAAAGATTGATTATGTGCATTCCAATGCTACTTCATCTATAATTCCAGATGGTTTACAGGAATAATCACAGTAAAATAATGCGTTTAAAATAATATCTAAACTAAGACTAGAAAAAGCCAAACTAATCGTGTGTTTTTTTTAAAAAAGCAGATGCTAAAAGATAGTAGTTCTCAATTATGTTGCCCTTTCTGCTTCAAAAACTACAGAAAAGAAAGTCTTCGCTTCATTAAATTTCCCATTAGAGTTGGGCAGATAAAATAAACATACAAACATAGTTAGAAAGGAGGGAGTTATCCTAACCTGGCGGTTGGGAAGTTGCCGTAGACATAGAGTAAGGGAATTGTGGCTAAGAAGAACCTCTGGGTTCCCACCTCAGATAAGGTGTTTCTGGAGGAATCGAGGATCCAATTCACAATTGACTGGATTCACACATCTTACTAAGCCATAAACCATGGTGTACAAACCACAAAGCTTTGGTTCAAACAACACAGTAAGTCAGATTTAACCAACCATACTCTGGCTTAGGAAAATCTACATACCCACATTTCCCTAATTGGGGAAAGAAATGTATACTTATGTAGCCTTTTTATTCTTTCTCTCCTCCATGTATTTATTTATGATATAGATCTACGATTTGACATGGGAGAAGAGTTTGGGTATATGCGTGCATGTGTGTATGACTGCAAAGGCTCTTTTTAGGATTATGATATTACCACCTGAATTAGCTTCTCTTTGTTTGGCTATTGTGATCAAACCTGTAAGTAGAAAATAGGAAAGGAGAAGAACAGAATAGTGTATTGGATATTACAATGTATCCCTGAAGCTTAAAAAAGACAGTATAGTCGGTGAATAAATATTATAGCCACTGAACTGACAATTATGCAATTGCACATAACAAAAACTGTTTAAGTCAACCAAGTTCAAGTCCCTTCAAGTCCTGAATTCAGCTCCCACAATCCCCCATAAACCGGTTGCTCAAACTCATGCTTTCTCACTGGAGAAGTAAGTTGTTACACCATATAAAATCTGTCCACAGCTTTTCCATGTTTATTCAGAGGGTGGGTGTAATTTTTTTTTTTTTGAGGTGAAAGAGTCACCTCTGAGCTGTGAATGTAATCTTAGCATGAACAAGATGGAGATTACAGTCCCCTTTAATGGCCTATCAAATCACTTCTCCATACCCGATGACAGCTTTTGATCTACACATTACATTTGTGCTCTACAAATGGAAAAAGAAGAGTTCTGCATGTGTGAAAATGAGGCCACTCTGTTGGTAGCTGTCTATATCTCTTGCTGCTGCTTCTGGGGGCCTGCGTTTTTCCTCAATACTCTTTTTGGAGTCACTCAGGTAGCTAGCTGAGGCTAATTTACTAACACACACACACACACACACACACACACACACAAACCCCTCTCAGAGGCTCACAAAGGCAGCTTTCAAATTGCTCTCCTGTCATTTTGAGAAAGCAATTATAAACCCACAGGCTCAAATTATCATCTGCAGGTGCAAGAATGATGTAGAAAGAAGCCTACTAGAACTTGGCTGTCGGTGGGAATCACACAGATGCTTTAAAGATCATGTCAAAGATTGAAATACAGGGCAGGATTTAAGAAGCCACCTCATAGTTTTACCCCGTTTAGCCTTCATAACTGACTAGATGAATCTTCTAAAATGGATGGAACTGTTTTATACTGGCTTTTGATCATCCAAAAATAAGGCTAAGGTTGCATTAAAATATATATACAGAAACCAAGATTCCTCAGTGCTGCCAAGATCAGGATAAGTAGTGAAATGAGACACAGTGGCCAGAAGATGGCATTAGGCACATTAAGTTTCTTTTAATAATCACATCTAGTGCCCAACTATTGCTATGCTGAATCTCAAAACACACCTTTATTTCAGTCCCGCATTGTTGTGATATTTTAGTCCATCTCATTACAGTTCATAGCCAAACAAGAATAGAGAATAGTGTAAGATTACCAAGTAATGTAATGTTGATAGGAAACTTTCAAGTAACTGTATTTGCAGACATAATATTTTAGATTTCTTTTCAATAGTACTACTAAAAGAATGACTTCCTTTACTACTAGAAGATTTTATCATCTTGGTCTCTTTCAACACTAGACAGTCCTGACCTAATCTTTTTGCATGTTGAATTGTATTCAATTGTGTATTTCTGAAATGACAATCCTTAGAGAATTTTAGCATTCTTTGGTCTTCAGCTTTTCCTCTGTGTCATAGAATTTTGGGAGCCCTGCTACAAGTCTTCTGTTCTGAACAACATTTGACTTTTAATTAAAGTTTAATTAAAAATTGAGATACTCCAGCTTCAATTACCATTTGCAATCATTGAAATAGACAGTCTGCATTGAATTTTCAATCATAATGCAAATCAATATCTTGCTATCATTAAGAAAGAACAGAAACATAAGAAAAAGCAACAAAATAAAATGTGAAGAACAAAAGAGAACAATCAGAAGTCAGTTTATTCTGGTTTTGGCATCAGTAAGATATTTATTGGCGTATGCAAAACATTTCAAATCTATACTGCTTCAAATTCTAAACACTCTGTTTTGAGTGTGAAGTAATAGTTGTGAGTTTAAGACAGGCCATTAGAAGCTTTTGGAAGTATTCTGAATTTGGAACAACTGTGCTTCAAAAGCTGTTTCAAGTTTAACACACTAGAAGAATATACAAAACAACCTGTTTTGCAATTGACATAGCTGTTTCACATTCAAAAGAAAGGATTTCAAGCTGAAAAATGGGGTGCTTGCAAATTTGAAATGGTTTAATGTGGAATGTTTTGCATATCATAGCCATTTTTCATGCCATACAGAATGTAATATAATGCAATGACAAGTGTTTGGAAGGACATCAATGCAATTCTATACATGACTACGCTGGAGTACATCCAAGAAAATACCAAAAGTGAATAGGGGTGGGTACATATAGCAGGGATAAGAACTTTCTTTAGTGTGAAGGTCATATTGCCCTAAAGGACACGTTCCAGGGACTGAGTGACATCAGAGACTAAAGGGCTACAACCGAAATCTAAGAAAAGTAGCTCATTATGTAATGAAAGCTATTCTTAGAACAATGGAGTGAGTAATTAATTTGGAAGGCATCATGCTGATGGGGCTGAGACCCTCAAATTCTGGCAAATAGAAAAATCCTTCACAGGGCCGCTGCTCATTTATTGTAGTCCTCTCGTCCTGTAAAGTATGATTAATCAACTTTCACATGACTTTGTTAAAACTACTTTGAAAGCTTCCATTCGAATGCTAATGCATGCTGTAAATAGAAGTGAGATAGCTGCTGGGCAAGTGTTTCCATTATGGAATTATCCATCATGATGAAAATGTAAAAGTTTTTGGCTGGTTCCGCATAACCATTTCTGAAGTCCAAACTGAGCAAATTACTACTCTCAAAACAGTGGTAGCTTCTACTCCATCCTCAGAAACCTAAGAACCTTCAAAGTTGCTTGCATACCAAGAAATATACCCCAGATCTTCATTCATTTCTTTCATAAAGTACAATTTTCACTTGGAAGAGATGAAATGATATAAACTGGTCATATTTTTTTCCCGAACGCCATCACTCTGCTAAACAAATAATTCCCTCAACATTTGTCAAACTAGTTACTAAATCTGCATTATCATTAATCTTCTCATTGTTCCTATCACCCATCTCCTCCCACTTATGATTGTATGACTGTAACCTTATTGCTGGTATCCTTAAGATTTATATTGACTGTTTCCCTATGACTATCATTAAGTGTTGTACCTTATGATTCTTGATGAATGTATCTTTTCTTTTATGTACACCGAGAGGGTATCCACCAAGACAAATTTCTTGTGTGACCAATCACACTTGGCCAATAAAGAATTCTATTCTATTCTATTCTATTCTATTCTATTCTATTCTATTCTATTCTATTCTATTCGATTAGCCCCCACTCCACCCCATCACTATAACAACTGTAACTGTAACACACACATACACACACTTTTTAAAATAAATAAATAACTGACAATAGCAAACACAACTAATACTGCTTCCTCCTCATATTTTCCCCATAACAACAACTCTGTGAGGAAAATTGGGCTGAGAGTGAGAAAGTGGCCCAAAGTCACTTAGCTACTTTCATGCCTAAGGCAGGACTAAAACTTGCTGTCTCCTGGTGTCTAGCCTGGTGCTATACCAAACTGAGTCTCGATGTATAAAAATGTAACAAACAAATAAATTAAATTAGATGTTCCAGCTCATTAACATTCAGTTCATTCATTCAATTTCATATTTAATGAAAAAAGCAGCAACGGCAGAGAAAATACCTGGCCAGGATTAAGTGTAACCACGTGGGCTCGTGCTTTTTTGAACAGCGGATATTGCCTCAGATTTGGATTAAGCACATTGACTTTGCTGAATACACTAGATTCTTCATAGGGAATTCTGGTAGGATACAGTAGTCTGGAGTCTTCAGGTGGGTACAGATGCCACCTTTTCCTGGAAAAAGATAATGGAAACTTGCATCTTGAAGTTCTATACGCTACAAGTGCAAATAGGTAATTTCTGCCTAAATTTACACATCATAAGCCAGATTGCTTATCTGTTAACCCTCCCAGGAAAATCAGACAGGAAACACATTTAGATGAGCTAATTCTACTGTATTGTAAAGCTACATTAACAGAATCTTTCAAGTACCAACCTCCAAACATCACTTTTAATTGATCCATTGGATCGGATCCTTCCTAAGTTTCTTTCTCTGACCCTTAATAGCAGTAGCAATAGCACTTATATACTGCTTCACAGTGCTTTACAGCCCTCTCTAAACAGTTGTACAAAGTCAGCGTCTTGCCCCCAACAATCTGGGTTCTCATTTTACCAACCTCGGAAGGATGGAAGGCTGAGTCAACCTTGAGTCTGGTGAGATTCGACCTGCCAAACTGCTGGCAGCTGGTGATCAGCAGAAGTAGCCTGCAGTACTACACTCTAACCACTGCGCCACTGCGGCTAATCAATACCAAAGGCATTTAGGTTTATATACTGCCCCATAGAGCTTTAACAGCACTCTCTGGTTGGTTTACAATGTAGAATTATTTGCATATTGCCCCCAACAATCCTCATTTGATTGACCTCAGAAGGATGGAAAGCCGAGTCAACTTTGAGCCCCATCAGAATCAAACCCTAGGCTGTGGGCGGAGATTGCCTGCTATACTGCACTTTAATCACTGTGCCTCCGGGGCAATTCCCTCTCTTGTCTGATTGTTTTCTAGAGAGCATCTCTTCCTCTCTTTCTCCAAGGTAATCCACACGTTCCATTACAATATTCATGCTTTATGACAAAAATCACAATAGGTGTGTTCACATAGCATGCTACAAGAAGCTAAACACACTATCACTTAGCATAAAGTGAACTGCCTTTTTGGTTAAAATTTGAGCCCAAATCCAGAAAAAGTGCATATAGCTATAAGTACTGTAAATCATTTTTTTCTAACCTGTCCTCTCTAGATGGGTTGTCTAGACACTCCCCATAGCATGACAAATGATTGTGGTGACTTAAATCCAACATTTCTAGAGGACTCTAAAGTGAGGAAGTCTGCAACAGTTATGACATATTGTAGAGACTAAAGTGTTTCAGTTAGGTTATAAATTTGGACTGGATGTGCTTGGATAATATTACAACAAATTTCAGTCAGTTGTTATTGTTATTGAGTTTTTATTCTGATACATCAGCTTTGCATAGAATAGAATACTAGTCTTCAAACTGGTAGCATTCTCTGCGTATTGTTACTTATTCTGCAATTTATGCCACATAAATAGTTAAGTATTATTTTTCTATTATGTATCAATCCCAGCTCAAATATCTTTAACAAATTACAAAGTATTTTGTATAATCATTTGCATTTCCTGTAATTTGAAATGGGACAAAAGATCTATCCATTTTTCTCCGAGGATTCTGCTACAGGAAACAGCCACCATATTTCAGCTAAAAGAGACAAGGTGTCCAAAATTGTAATTGTCAGATCAGGTATTTCCTGTAAATGACTAAGATGCCTAGCCCCATTCCTCAGATTATTATGGGCTATTTGAAAAGAAGAGAAGCTTTGCTTCTATTCTGATGATCAAGCACGTGCTGTTTCTCTTTGGTCCGAAAGATATCGGCATACTGGGATATAGTAGTGGGTTGCAAAACCCGTTGCTACCGGTTTGCTTGTGTGCTCGCACACATGTGCGATGCTTCTGCTCATGCACAGAAGCGTCTGGCGTGAGTGGGCGGAGCTTCCCACCGCCGCCGCTACCGGTTCGCTGATCCAGGTAGAATTGGTAGCAACCTACCACTGCTGGGATAGCAGGATCCTATAGACTGCAGAGTCCACATGTTTTTGCATTTACTATCCTCTACCTTTAGTTAAAAGCTTCAGATTGCAAAACTGTAAAATGGTTCTTTCTGACAGACCTTGAAGAATATCACTTATCAGAACTAGGCTCAAGAGACCATCTAACCTTGTAAAGATCAACTTCCTACATTCCGCTACACGTTTAGCTGAAAACAAGTTTCTTTACATCCAGTGAGGCTTCAGCCGAGGAGGTATACCTATTTAAGTAAAACATCCTAATGGTTTTTGGAGACCTTGGGGTACTGGTTACAATCCTAACTTCATGCTGAAGGGCTATAGCAGAAAAGGATTATATAGACAAGGAAGTTTGCAATGTAGTCCTTCTCTGTGCTTTCCAGTATAAAAACACTTTGCTTTGGTATTTTGGTATTCTATATGCATAGAATAGCTTAGATTTCTCAAAACAAGCCTTTGCATCAGGGGTGTATTCACTTTACCTTCGCTATCAGTTCACAAATGTGAGAGAGAGCGCTCGCTTGCGCCACCTCCGCGCATACATAGGACCTTCTGCACATGCCCAGAGCAACACAAATAGGACATGATGATATCCGGGCGGATGGGCGGAGCCTCCCGCAGTCGCAGCTACTGGTTCGCCTGAACCGGATATAACAGGATGAATCCCACCACTGCTTTGCATCCCTCCAGTTACACCCCGTGATTAACTGTTCTCTTATGTAGTCTAGGTCAAAAGTACTCATTTTCTTTCAACTCCAAGGCCAACTATCTGCAGACAACCTAAGCACACAAGTGCTTTCACACAAGCGTTCAATAACTGATACCCAAGAAGAAGAAACAATACATGTGCTAAATTAAAGTATGAACAAGTAGAGTCTCATACTGTGTAAACTGAAAAACCGACCCATAGGTTAGCTTAAGCACGGGCCTGAGTCTCAGAGTGTTGCTATGTGTTAGTTATGGAATATCCTCTGACAAGGATGAAGCGTGGAAGTAAAAGGGCTGTAAGAATCTCTCCTATATTTATAGTCCTCTATTCAACATTGCCTTGTCTGTAAATATTTCCTCTCTATATTATATTTCGCAATTAAAGTTACTCTTTTGGTTTACTTTGCTCAATAAATCCTTTCAGCTTTCTCCTCATTGTGTATTCACTGCATTCAAACTCACAAACCTGCTGCCCACATTTTAATGTGGCAAAACACAAGCTTTCTAAATGCTTTGTGGGTATGTATGCCATAATGCTGCATTTTCAGCTTGCGAGCCAGAGCAAAACAAGCATATAAACGAGTTGTATAAATCATAACACAGAGAGCAAATTTATAAGGGAAGACACAAGGGAGGGATGTTCCCAAATATTTATTAAAGCCAAAAGGTTTTGTGGAATGGGCAGTTAAAAGGCAAACAACATTCAACACATTAAAAGTAAAGTTGTGCACTTTGAAAGAAATCTCAACTTCACAGATAACTGGCAGAGTCTCAATTGGCAATGAACTAAGAAAAAAATCTTAGTAGAAATTTCAGTTGAAAGAAAATCTGTGTGCACCTCAATAAAGAAAAAGGCAATTTCCAAACTATTTGAAATGTAATTTCTAATATTACTATGGAATGCTGCATTACATTTCTGGTCACCCCTTTAAAAAAAATCAAAGTGGAAAATGCTCAGAAGAAGGGAAATCTGAATAACCTAAAATTAGAATATCTGCCCTAAAAATAAAATAATACAATGATACAAGCTTCCATGTTCCTGTTGGTCAACGGAAATTATCCAAATTATTCAGCGCTACATATTTACAATATCCATATCAATCTTCACAATTCTGCTGGGGGCAACAGTGTCCCCCCCCTCAAAAAAATGGCATGATTGGGACTAAAACTGAATATAATTTAAAATAAATGCTTAAATAGGATTGCTATCCATGCGTTTAATATGTTTCTCTTTCTCGGTTTATAAATGACAAGCCAGCAGCAACATTTGGTGGGCTTCTGAGGCATACTGGAGCCTGAGGTTGTGTAACCCCTGAGAAAAAGGGAAGCCAAGGAAAAGGAACGATCACAATGAAAAAAGAAAGTTTGTTAGATTGTATAATGAGAACTCAGATTGTTTGGGGGCAATCTGCAAATAATGCTTCTACATTGTAGAAGCATTACAATGTGGCGCAGCAGACTAAAGCACTATTATTAACATTCAGCTCCCTGCAATTACTGCAAGTTCAAATCTCCCCAGGCTCAAGGTTGACTCAGCCTTCCATCCTTTCTAAGGTAGGTAAAATGAGGACCCAGATTGTGGGGGCAATAAGCTGACTTTGTATAAATATACAAAAGTATGAAGGCTATTGCTTGACACATTGTAAGCCGCCCTGAGTCTGCAGAGAAAGGCGGCATATAAATCAAATAAAAAAAATAATAATTGTAAACCACCCAGAGAGTGCCGTAAAGTGCTATGGGTGGTACTGTATACACAGCTAAATGCTATTCCTATTGTGCCCCATTTTTAAATGCTCAACTCTGCTTGTCATTGGCTGGTAGCCTATCTGCATAGCCTACGTTAACTTTTAATGCATGAAACTCCTGTGAATGGATTCAGTGTGACCTAATCAGACGGGAACAATAGAAAAATGCAGTAGCATTATTCCCAGCATCAGTACATTTTTAAAGAATCAGTTGTTTTTCAGAGAAGGAATACATACTATATATTTGTGTGTGTGAATGAGAGAGAGAGAAAGAGAGAGAAAACAAAGAATTACACCTACAAATAAGCATACTGTAACTACTTGTCTCAGAAGTACTAGGATTTTTATATGGACATTAATGTAATAATTTAATTAACACTGATACCAATTTTCTCATTTAAAAATATTTCTCTTTCTTAATAATGAGCCTAGGCACTTTGCACCATGAAAAAGCTCTCAGAGGGGTAAAGAGAGTAATTGTCTATACCTTCTTACCTGCCTTGCACCTGCAACACCAAGTTGCAACCATAGGAATCCAAATGACAAGGTGTGTTTGCTCCGGTGGAGCCAATCCACAGAGTGCTCTCCTTTCCATTTCTTCCAGGAAATCCAAAGTCAGACCATTGAATATCCTGTCACAAAGGTAATACAATAAAACTTTGATTTTACCAAATCACATTTAGCAGACTTCAGCTACAATGGACAAAATTTTGGCTTGGACATCATTCAATGCATACCCTAAGGCAATTCAGACAATGGATATAATTAACATCATTAGAGCCGTGGTGGCATAGTGCAGTACTGCAGGCCACTTCTGCTGACTGCTGACTGCTGGCTGCGAGCATATTGGCAATTCGATTCTCACCAGCTCAAGGTTGACTCAGCCTCCCATCCTTCTGAGGTTGATAAAATGAGGACCCAGACTGTTGGGGGCAATATGCTGACTCTGTAATCTACTTAGAGAAGGCTGTAAAGCACTGTAAAGCGGTATATAAGTCTAAGTGCTATTGTGGTACTTGCGTTGTAACATTACAATACACGTTTGACTGTTCTAATATTGTTGTTTTTGGGAACTTGTGTATGTGGGGGTGTCAAGGACAATAGATGTGGTGGCACAATTTAAGTCTCATCTCTTTTGTATATATGTGATGTCAACATCTATATAAAAGGAGTGGGGTTTGGATAATGATGTTACATATGCTATCTTCCTGTTTTTATCCCCCCCACCTCCCCTTAGATACTGTTGATTGGGAGTGCCTGAAGATATCTATGGTCATTGTTCATTCAGAAAAGTTCTTTGAAAGATAAAACCCTCTGGGTACATAGCATGTGAAACAAAGAATCAACCTTTGTAGTCTGTTTGTAATCCAATGTAATTATTTTGCTTGGATAATCTTGGAAGAAAGGTTCTACCATTGGTTTTTTTTTTTTTTTCAAATTATCCATTCTTTCACTTTGTAACATGTCAGTATACATCTTTTGCTACATGTACAGCAAATCTAAGAAATATTATTCTATAATGTTGTTTGTTTGGGGGAATTAATAGTGACATAGGTCCAGAAGCTTCTGAAATTAATTTTGAAAAATGAAAGGAATCCAATAAGCAAAAGGTCATTCCAATTTGCTAAGTGTATCAACACCAATTTCTTCAACGATGAGGACATCATTAATGCCATCTATTCTTGGTTAGCTCTGTAGTTGTGATTAATTATTAGCTGTATACAAATCAACAGCAACTTGGTAACTTTTCTCTTAATTTCTTTTTGGAATGTTGTCAAACATGATGGCTTATGCATGGCATAAACATGAGGAGACACAGAAATGCAAAGAAGCAGGCAAACCAAAGCCACCTGAGGATCTTGGAGAGAAAGAGAGGAGACAGATAACAGGAACCAAGCTGCTGCCTTTCCTTTGATGTGAAGGGAGGCAGTGTATGGGTGTTATAAATGGTTTTATTGATGGTGTTAATATCTGCAGTCAGGTCAGTTAGAATCCCATTAGTAGAAGTGCTGGGATAGTCATAGTAAGGTCAGCAGAACTTGCAGAATGTCAGCTTCAGGAGATACTAAACCAAGAATTATTTGAGGCTGATACAATAGAGGCATTACCTGAATAGATAGAACAGTCAAATGATGATGACGATGATGATGTAAGGCCTCCCAGCCCCCACACACAGTGAGAGCAAAGAGTAGAGCAAAGATGTTCTATGAGATTCCTTACCAAGCAAGGGAGTAATTATCTTGATTAAAAGCGGCTGGTACAGCCTGATTTAAGAGGAATCCCTGACCTATAGTCCCTCGTTGGAATCAACTATCCAATTCCAGCCCTTGAGTATTGTTGTTTGGATGGACTCATGAAATTCTGACCTCTGGATTGACTGACAATCATGACCAGGGCCTCAGAATTCTGGATTGGATTTGACTATTCTTCTGTGCATTCCAGTTAAAGGAAAATCACTCAAGTAAGCTTCTTTCAGAGGCCCTGTTTTGTTATGAATTCCTTGTCTGCTGTTATCTCAACCTTAAGTAAATTGTTAATTTTCATAGCACCTGTATGTGAGAGACAGTAAGTGAGTATATAATTGAAAAAAGAAGCATGGTAAATTATTTTGTGCAGGACACAACGATGTACATTTATATTCTTGGATCAGAATATTTCTATTTGATGCTGCCAATAGAGAAAGAAATGTACATATAGTTTCCTATACATGGCATTGCTTCCTGTAATTTTTCATACAACAGCAACTCTGTGAGTTGGGTTGTCCTGACAGAAAGCAAGTGGCAAAGATGCTCAATAAAGTTCATGACTAAGGTGAATTTGAACTGGATGTCCCTACTCATAGCTCTTAACCACTAGATCACATTGGCTTTTTCAATACATCACAACTGCATACCACACAAGGAAGTATGCAGAAACTATAACAGTAGATAATACTGAGTTTTTGGTATATTTTGCTTTTTGCAGTTTCTACAGCATTTTGATTTGTTCAAACAGTGGTGGGCTGCAACTAGTTTAATAACTGGTTCTGTGAGCGCACACTTTGCGTGCACATGCACTTTGCATGCGTGCCTAACGCACTTGCGCGCAGCATTCAAAATACAGCAATTTGAAGCTCAGCTGCTTACCTTCTAAGGCAGCCCCGATCAGTAGAACAGCAGAGGCATAGAAATCGGTTGTGTCGCACAAATCAACTGAGACAGAAAGAAGGAAATATAGGACAGGATAGGGCAGGCGTGGGTGGGTGGGTGGGGCCAGCTGATGGTTGGAACTACCGGTTCGCTAGAACCGGTCCAGACTGGCAGCAGCCCACCACTGTGTTCAAGTCATTTACTTCTCTTCCAAAAAAGAATGAAGAAGGTAGAAGAAGGAAGTGAAGTGAAGGAAGTGAAGATTGTTCTTTCAGGAAATTATAATTCTTGTGGCCTTTGGTTTTCTGTCTAGAAAACAAAATGGCCTCTGAAAACAAGACCTGTTTTTTCAGAGAATGGCCCAGAATCCAGAAATACTTTTTCTTCCACAGGTTGACCTTTTAATACTGTCTCACATTCAATACTATATAAATTTTATGGTATTAGGACAAGACCAGCTGAAGCATTATATCCATATATGTATGGCATATGACATATAAAAACCCCACTATTCTTCCTAAATTCTTTCTCTTAGCTTTCTTCCTCCAGCTTCAGAGATAAACCTTTGCAACATTTAATATATCCTGATTTTCTATAAAGCAGTTTTAACTCCTTGTAAGATTATATCTATTTTTCTAAGACTCCACACTAGAGAATCACGCAGGTAAATGCTAAACTGCCCACTAATGAAGTAACAGCAGGATATTACTTGATCTACAAGAAAGAAATACAAAAGACTAATGCAAACATTTGTCAGAAGCTTTAAGAAACCTCTAAGGAAAAATTGCTCTTCCAGCTTTCCACAGCCATAAAATTTTAAATCCAATACAAGTATTTCGGTGATAAAGTTAACAGTAATAACCATCTCCACACTTTAATCTCACACCTAACTGGTTTCTGCATTCTGTTGAAACTTGAGGACAAAGAGAAAGAACATAATATTAGATTAAAAAAGACCCCCCTTCCTTAAAAAAAAAAACTATACAGCTTCAATAAATATCTGACGGATTATGGGCAAAATAGTTTTTATCCCATGAACTGAAAAGGAATTGGCAAGTACTGAAATTCTGGCACAATGGGTTGCATTCTCTTTTCTTACAAGAAAAAAGATCAGCAGCTGAAACAAATGCAGTTTGTAAGTATCCCAACCATAACAGATGGCACATTACTTCTGAATTACATTTATTTTGCTTACTACTTACAACAGAGCTAATATACCCATATGTCACTTTAAGAGCTCTCATTTCTATTTAAGCTCTACACATTTATCTTGCCTTTGATTTATCGGTTAGAAGTTTGTAATGTGATATCAAGTTAACGACAAAAACAACAACAAAAATTCTGGATGACATGAGGTATTGTTTGCCTGTTAAAATAATAGAATCATTACCTTAAGCCACATAACTGTAAATGATAAACAATGCAATCTAAATTTCAAACAACTTCTAAATGGCTAAATTAATCACGATGAACAAAAAAAAATAGGTAAACTGGCCTTCTTGTACCCTTCAAGTCACCTTAGAAAAAAAACATAAATAAAAACTAGATGCAAAGTAGCAAATCACTATGAAAATTTAGAAAAGACAAGTTACAATGGAAGCAAATTTCTCGGCTAGTTTAACGGCATTAATAATACTCAGCATCTTAAACAGATTTTTTTAAAAAAAGCCTCTTCATGTTGTAACCAAATCAGATTACAGTATACAGGCATTTTTAAAGCACATCTTTGCTTTAAAAAAGAGGAACAGGAAATATTTCACTCCTGTTGCTCACTTATTGTTCAGTCATTCAATTGCTTTGACTCTTCATGGCATTATCTTGCCAGTACTGGCTATCAACAACAGTCTCTTTTCTGAATGCTTGAGAACTCATATTTGTATCATGAGCACCCAAATAGTTGGGGGCAATATGTTGACTCTGTAAACAGTTTAAAGAGGGCTGTAAAGCACTGTGAAGTGATATATAAGCCTAAGTGCTGTTGCTATTAGTTATCTAGTTTCCTTATCTTCCATTGCCTTTTTTGTAGCCTTTGAATTTCTCAAGCATCAGTGTCTCTCTCCAGTGACTCGTTCCTTCTCATCGTAAGTCCCAAATAAACTTCAGTTTCATTATTAGTGCTTCCAGTGAGAAGTCTGGGTTTACTTCATCTATTTTTTCTTGTAGTCCAAGAAATTCTCAACCAATTTTCTCCAGCCATCAAACTCAAAGGCTCATAATATTTCTTCATCTTTTTTGATAGTTCCGCTTTCATAGGCCTATGTTATGAGTGGGAAAACCACAGACTCGTTTACTCTCAGTGTGAAATTTCTTCTCTTTTATTATTTTGTCTAGATCTGTCAAAGTCTTTCACCCAAGCAGCAGAGGTTCTCTTTATTTCATGGCTATAGACAACATTCTTGTGCATTTTTGAGCTTAGAAGATAATGTCTGTTACTATTCCAACTTCTTTTCCGCATATCTGCATTGGGATATATTCCAGTGATGGTTAACCTTTTTGGTGCCAAGTGCCCAAAGTGTGTGAGTGCGCGCGCAAATGCACATGCACGTGCCCGAACCCCCAAAATGCAATGCGAGTGCACCCTGCACATGCGCCCCTCCCCGGCACATGCACATGTGTCCCCCCCGTGCCGTTTTGGCTTCCAGGTTGGTGCAAGAGGTCTTCCAGACCTTGCGCATGCACATGCACGTCCCTCGCATGCGCCCTGCCCCCCACATGTGCACAGCAGACCTGAATACGTTGGCCGGCGGGAGGCACGCGTGCATGTGCAGTGGAACTGGGTTGGGGCAACGGATGCCATAGGTTCGCCATCACGGGTATAGTCTATTCACTCTGTCATTTTTTTTTTTTTAAAAAAAAGAGTAGCGTAGGAAGCTCATCTTTCAGAACCGCGTTGACATGAAACTGTTGGTTATTGTCCATTTGGTTTCCCGGGTGGACTATTGAAGTGGGTTGCCATTCTCCAATAAATTATATTTATAGTGTGTCCCTTCTTCTATGAATGACTACTCATCTTGGGTGGCTTTGGGGGAATGTACACTCCTGATGCAGTGGTGGGTTTCAAAAGTTTTTACTACCGGTTCTGTGGGCATGGTTTGGTGGGCGTGGTGTGGCTTGGTGGGCGTGGCAGGGGAAGGATACGGTAAAATCTCCATTACCTCCTGATCAGCTGGGACTTAGGAGGCAGAGAATAGATGGGGGTGGGGTCAGTCAGAATTTTTACTACTGGTTCTCTGAACTACTCAAAATTTCTGCTACCGGTTCTCCAGAACTGGTCAGAACCTGCTGAAACCCACCTCTGTCTTGATGGTATGTATCATTGGCATGCATAAACTACTTCACCAGGAACAGATAATGAGATTTCTCTTTCTCTCTCTCTCTCTCTTCCTCTGATTGAATAACTGTTGAGCAAAGTCTGATGTTCCAATTTCTTAAATGTATTTATTGAAAGCCCTTCTATCTCACCTCTCTATAAAGCTATAATGATTCCTATCATTTACCTCAAGGACAGGCAACATATAATCCAGCAACTGGTCTTGGATTACAGATCCCATTACAGCTCCCTACATTCTACAGACTATGGCCCAAAAAGAGTTTGTAGGTTATGTGTTGTGTTTTTAATCACACAGTGTTTTCATTGAACATATAGTGTTCAACATAGTTTTATTTATACATGTAATGTTTAATTGAATAGCTTATCTGCTTTGCATTGAATGTATCAGGATTCTTTCTAACAGCCCAATAAGATAAACCAGTGTTGTTATCCTACAGTTTGGGAGAGGGAGAATCAAGTAGGTAAACATATTTGCGAGACCGCCTTCTGCCGCCGATAGCCTCCCACCGACCGGTTTGCTCACACAGAGAAGGCCTCCTCAGGGTGCCGTCGGCCAGGCAGTGCCGGCTGGCGACCCCCAGGGGGAGAGCCTTCTCTGTGGCAGCACCTGCCCTCTGGAATGACCTGCCCCCTGAGATACGCACAATATCAGACCTCCGGACTTTTTGTCGGGCCCTGAAGACACACTTGTTCCATCTAGCTGGGCTGGCTTGATCCTATCCTCTCAGTTTTTTAATCGAGATTCGGTTTTAATTGGGTTGTTTTAAATTCGGGCCAAAATTATTTAATTGTTTTTTAAAATGTTTTTAAATTTTATATGCTATATTTTATTCTGGCTGTACACCGCCCTGAGTCCCGTAGGAGAAGGGCGGTATAGAAATATAATAAAATAAATAATAAATAAATAAATATTTAAAGGGTACTATAAGGCAACGGTGAAATCCACTTACCTTTTCTACCGATTCGGGAACGGGAATGCGTGGGAATGCGTGCATGCTATGCGTGCACATGCCTCTTCTAGCATGTGCAGAGCCTTCTGTGCATGCGCAGAAGGTCAAAAATGGGACATAATGATGTCCCAGGGGGGTGGCGGAGTCTCCCGCCACCGGCGCTACCGGTTCACACGAGCCGGATAGATCCGGCCAGATTTCACTGCTGCTATAAAGGTACATAGCATATGTTTATGAAATTTAAATATATAGTGATTAATTCATACTCAGTATGGAAGAGCTGGTTAAAATCAGGTAAAGAAGGACATTCACTGAGTGACCTTGTCTTAATTATTGCCTTTCTGCCTAATAAACTTCACTGGACTATTTTGACGCTGCATTCAATTCTGGAAGCAATACTGTAAGAAGAGACCATTATAGCTAACTGAATTGAACTCAGAAGAAAGGAATGATTATTACTGATTAGGGAAGACACGTGCTACTAGGAATGTATAAAGGAAGTGAGTGTGTCTGGCAAGAGGACAATGTTTGGATGTGCTAGTCCTCTTCAAGCATCCTTGAAGGGCTTTCTGCAGGAGGTGAGAGAAGGTAGGCTAGATCTAATGAGATTGAGTTACAGAAGGATACATCTCGAATTTCAGAAATCTGGATACCAGAAGGAATTCTTGATAGTAAGAATAGTTTGACAATACAATACATTCTTCAGAAAGATGGGGCCTGCAATAGTCCGCCTGGACTATTGCAATGCTCTCTACATTGGGCTCCCCTTGAGGAGCACCCGGAGGCTCCAACTGGCGCAGAGTGCGGCCGCGCGGGTGGTAATGGGAGCGACACGGCGTTCCCATATAACACTCCTCCTGCGCGAGCTGCACTGGCTCCCGGTGGTCTTCTGGGTGCACTTCAAGGTTTTGGTTACCACCTTTAACGTGCTCCATGGCTTAGGACCTGGGTACTTGCGGGACCGCCTACTACCACCAATAGCCTCCCACCGGCCGGTACGCTCCCATAGAGAGGGGCTCCTCCGGGTGCCGTCAGCCAAACAATGCCGACTGGTGGCCCCCAGGGGGAGAGCCTTCTCTGTGGGGGCACCTACTATCTGGAACGAGCTCCCCCCAGAGATACGGAGGATCCCGGATCTGCGCACCTTCCGCCGCACTTTAAAGACCTTACTATTTCACCAGGTCGGCCTGGCCTAATTTTCCCCCTCTTTTATAAAAGATTTTTAATTTTTAAATATCTTTTAGTATTTTATATATTCAATTTTAAATTGGTTTTAAAAGTTTGGGGTTTTAAATTTGTCGGGGCCAAAATTATTTAATTTGATTTTATTCTACTTTTAAATTTTGTATGTATGTGTTTTTTATTGTTTGGCTGTGCACCGCCCTGAGTCCTTCGGGAGTAGGGCGGTATAGAAATCAAATCAAATCAAATCAAATAAATAAATAAATAAAATAAATGAAGATGTCCAAACCAAAAGTAGATAGCCATTTACTGGGGAAGCTTTGTCTTCAGTTTTCATATTCAAAATTTGTCTGCGGCCTATATGAATTTTATTAACTCTGTGATTCTATGATAATAGAACTGGTAAAGCTCATATGTACTGTACAGTGCTTGGATCTTTGGGAAGAAAACTAGGAATGCAATTAAATATTCATTGAAATAAATTAAATATTTAAAAATGAAATAAAATGTTTTTAAAAACCCTCCACAGCATACTGATTTTTCAGTACACCAGAAAAAGATTCTTTAATAATCAGGATTTCCTGAATCACCCCATCATTTTGATGAGATAAATAAAGGACAAAGGAAAGTAAATGTACCTGAAAATGTTCTGGCTTGTCTTCAAATAGCATATTGATGTACTTATAGTCAGCATACATCCAGTATTTACACAAATCATAACTACTGAATGGTCCAGAAGGACAAAGTTGCTGTCTTCCACTCCAGGCCAGAAAATCATCAAGTGTAGCCTCTGCATACGCACACTCCGTTTCGAAGAGAGGAGCCGTAGCTGTATCAAAAGAGACAACATTACATGCACATTAAACACAACACCAATAATAAAAGACAAATATGAAGCAAAGCATTTTAGGAGAGAAAGCAATAACTTTCTCTCTCTGCCTCAGACTGCTGGTTAAATGCAATATAAAAACCACAAATGAAATTACAGCAGTTTATAGATGTTTCAGCCGAAGATGCAGCATATATGACAACGCTCATACGTAACTCTTTTATTGCTGGGAGCCTTTGTTGTGCCTAAGTCTGTAGACGAGGTTTTGTGTTTGCCTTTAAACTATATCTAGTTCTTTCAATAAATGTTTGTTCCTTTTGGAGTTTCTGAATTTTTCATAACATTGCCACCAAATCTCATCAGGGCTTCATGTGGACCCTATTGATATAAAAATGGAATCGAGAGGAGCAAATAACCAAAAACCTGCTGCTTGCTTTATGTATTTCATAAATAGTCACTGAAAACGCAGAGTGCCAGTAGGAAAAGAGAACTAACTGCCTTCTTAGATTCAGTAACTGGTTACCCTGTCTGTAGCTGTGAGAACAGCAATCTAATCTTCCAGTAATTGTATATTTGTTTCAGGATCCAAACTAATTTGGGTTTAGATTTTGGTGCATGATCAATGAATGTGCCCAAGTCCACCATTATTTAAGTCAGGTCTCTCCAAACTTGGGAACTTTAAAACCTGTGGAGTTCAACTCCCAGAATTGTCTGGCTGGGGAATTCTGGGAGTTGAAGTCCACAAGTCTTAAAGTTGTCAAGTTTTGAGACCCCTCATTTAAGTGATGGCGAGCTTCCACAGTGCTACTAATGTATAGACTAGTGGCACTGCAGACACTCAGTGCTTTTTCAACTCTCTTAAAAATCTGTCAAGATTTAAAGAATTACTAAGGCATCCTCAGTGAGAACTTTGTTTTAGCCCTAGAGCCTTGATGGCAAACCTATGGCACGCGTGCCACAGGTGGCACGCGTAGCCATATTGGTGGGCATGCAAGCTCAGCTCCGGCACATGCCAGCTGATTTTCAGGCCTTCTGGGCCCACCAGAAATAGGGAAACAGGATGCTTCCTGTCTCCAGAGGGCCTTGGGGTGGTGATGGTGGAAAAGGCCCATTTTTCTCTCTCCCCAGGCTCCAGAGCCTTTCTAGGAGTCTGGGGAGGGTGAAAATGGCTTTTCCCATTCCCCCGGAGGCCCTCTAGAGGCTGAAAACATCCCGTTTGTCAACTTCCGGTGGGACCGTTGGCAAAGGGTGAAAAAGGCTGTTTTCACCCTCCCCAGACTCCTAGAAAGGCTCTGGAGCCTGGGGAGAGAGAAAAACGGGCCTACCCAAGCTATCATGTGCCAGGAGGGTGGGAAGCGTGGGGGAATCGTGTGCACATACGCAGGGCACATAGAATTGTGGGTGTGGGCACATGCACATGCGACCTTCCCCGTGCTCCACCCACTCCTGGCACGCGATAGTAAAAAGGCTAGCCATCACTGCCCTAGAGTCTATGCCTTGTTTTCAATTGCTTTCAAAATTCTCTTCATTTGCCATTCGAAGATGCTGATTTCCTAGTTGTGAGGATATGGGCCTCTGTTAAAATCCCTGAAATATTTCCTTTCCAGCCAAGAAGCTTAGGTTTTAGTCCATAGAAACACAAGGTTGTTGCCTTCTACTAAGTCAATCTCTGATCCATCTTGCCTGGTTGTGTTGGCATGGAATAACAGCTGTCTTCTAGGATTACAAGGCAGAACTTTTTGAGCCTTGCTGCATATCAAAGGGACTGAATTACGTTTTTATTTCTTGCATTTATATAATGCCAGAATTAGATATCTTTTGCACTCAGACTGCCTGTTGTATTTTTCCGAGAAAGGGAAATGAAATAAAAAGCTGGAGGATCAGCGGAACCATCGTGATTTAACCTCATATGAATGAATTAATGCATCTGTTTTATGCAATGACATTTTTTAAACCAAGGGTCTAGAGTTCACTTTGGATTACAAGCAGCAGGTTCCTCAAATATTCCCCAGAAACATTTCTCTTTCCTGTATTCAGCAAAAACTGTATTGTTAAGCTCACAAGTGGAGATATTTAGTATGTCTGGATTTTAACTGAATCTGTATGCTGTCAAACCAGTGAGCTTTTGGGAACTGAAATACACACTGAAAATAAATAGCCAGATATTCTTCTATCTTTTCTCCTAGACAGAATTCATAAGAGAGAAGAAAATGTTGTACATATATAGTCTGGGAGTCAGCCTATGATGTTCCAAATAAACATTTTAAATGCCTTTTTCCTAGACTGTTTAGATGAAAATTCAGTAGGCTATTGCCACAACTAAACAAGTAATCATTCCTCCATAAATGTATTAAGTACCACTGCAATTTTTTTGCCATTTTTCCACACAAAGTAGATTTCATTGTTCATTTGAGAAAGAGCTTTACTCTCAATAATACATTTTTAAAGAAAAGTAAGGCTATAGATATAGATGATACTACAGTGTATTTAATTCTCCGGGACACCGAGGCATTAACAAACTTTATTTGTTAATGCAGTGATTTTCAAGTTTTTCTTCACCACAGACCCCCTTTAAATACCTTTTTTGGCCATGGCCATGGACCCACCCAAGACTTAAATCAAGATTTAAATCATAACATTTCTTCAAGCCTTCAAGACCTCCTGTGATAACATTGCGCCCCCTCCCCCCACCAGTGTCCACGGACCACAGATTGAGAATCACTGTCATAATGTATAGGATGTTTACCCCACCCAAGTCCTGCTGTGCTCTGGTGTTGTTGTTGGATGTTCCTGGGAGGAATCAAAAAAGAATGCTGGATTGTGCACTAGAAGTATTTATTCCCAGCAGTGTCACCCAAGGTGCAAAGGTCACCCTTCAAGCAAGCAGGCACCTATATTGAACAGCCGTAATATAGGAAGACGCCGGAAGCAGATGATCACCTTAGTGTCAATGGCAAAAATATCAACTTGTTGTGCGGGAGAAGGAAATCCACCTCTATATTTTTACTAAGAAAATCGCATGGATAGAAAAGGTAAAATGAATGACAATATAGTGCTGGATGATGGACCTCTCAGGTTGGATGGCACTCCACGTGCTACTGAGGATGAGTTGAGGATCTTTTGGAGTATGCCTATGGAGATTCTCAGTCATCCAGGTCATAGTTGCCCCAAAGGTGCTTTTTCAAGGGGCAATTGAACTTTCTGGGTTTTTTTTAAAAAAAGATGTTTCATTTCTCATCCAAGAAGCTTCTTCAGCTCTGACTAGATGATGGGGAATGGAAGGAATTATATTCTTTGCAGACAGCTGGTCATTTGCATTCTTTTAGAGAGTCATTGAGGCCACCTGGAGGTTTATCTGTGTCATCAGGGTCACCTGAGTAGAGCAAATGGGTGTGGAGCATTATTGGAATTGTTGAAAGGACTTGTTGTAGACTGGACATAGATGATGTCATATCCCTCTCCCTCTGTTGAGAGAGGTCTCTTTGACTCCTCTTTCAAACCAGTGGTCCTCTCTGTCCAAAATGTGGACTTTGCTGTCTCCAAAAGAGTGGCCTTTGTCTTTTAAATGCAGATGGACTGCTGAATCTTGTCCTGATGGGTTTGTTTTCCTCTGTTGTGTCATGTATTTATGAAGTGGTTGTTTTGTTTCCCCAATGTACAGATCTGCACATGGCTCATTGCATTGTACTGCATACATAGGAGAACAACATTAATATGCCAAAGGATGCTGAGAGACAGATGGTAATCAATTAAAAAGAGAAGATGGAAGATGTATACTGAAACACTATACAGTAGAGATGTCAACATCCAAGGTACCTTAGAAAATATTCCTTATTTACAAGAACCTCTTGTACTGAAAGATGATGTTAGATCAGCACTCTGTCATTACCAAGTTGGAAGCCTACAAGAACTAATGTAACACCCACTGAAATATGGCAAGCACCAGCAGAAGAACTAGTCAAAATATTAACCAGGCTATGTTTGCAAATCTGGAGAATGATACCATGGCCAAATGATTAGACAACATAAATCTACATTCCAATACCAAAAAAGACTTATTGTGCAAATTATTGTACAGTATTCTTATTGTCACATGCTAGCAAAAGAATGCTTAGGGTTATCGAGAACCGATTAGAGCCCTACATGGAAGAAAAGATGCCAGATGTTCAAGCTGGCTTTGGAAAAGACAGAGGAACATGAGACACTATTACTAATCCAAACTGGGTAATTGCAAAAGCTAAAGAAAGCCAAAAAGATGTCAATAAGTGCTTCATTCATTATAGAAAAGCCATTGGTTGTGTTATTCACATGAAGCTATAGAAAGTGTTCAGAGAAATGGGAATCACAAAATAACTTGTTGTTCTCATGAGCACTTATATACAGGTCAGGAAGCCACAATATGGTCAGAATGTGGCAAAACAGACTAACAGACTAACTCCAGGTTGGCAAAAGAGTACAACAAGGCTGCATATGCTCCTATTATCTATTCAACCTACATAGGGAATATATATTAAAAGAAGCTGAATTGGAAAAAAGATGAGTGTGGTTTTAACGCTGGAAGAGAAGAAAATATTACCTGCACTATGTTGATGACCCTTCCCGGACAGCCAAAAATGCCAAGATCTGCAAGCTAAACTAAAACTTAAAGAGCACAGTGAAAAAAATTAAATATAAAATCTAAATTGCTATAATGACAAAAGATACTAACAGCCAGTCTTAGAACTGACAATGAATATATCAAAGTAATGAATAGGTTCTGCCTTTTAAGATCAACCATCAACAGTAAAAGAACCAGCAGTCATGAAATACATCAAGGCTAGTACTTGATAGATCAACCATGAAGGCCTCGGAAAAAATACAAATGCTGTGATGTGCTTATATCTATAAAGATCAGAATCATACAAGTCATGGTATTGTACAGTTTCCCTGTGATTTTAAAGAAGCAGGATAGGAGGACTATTGACTCCTTTGAAACTTGATATTGGACAAGTTTCCTGAGAATAATTGGGACAGCCAAGAAAACAAACCAATGAATCATTGAACAATCAACTCAGAGTCTCACTTGAGGCACAAATAATGAAGCTCAAATAAACCTAGATTGGACACATTATGTGAACCCCCAGATCTCTGGAAAAGACTCTAATACTGAAAAAGGTGGAAGAATCAGCAGTAAGGTGGATGGATTCAGTTACAGTGGCAATGAAAGCACCATTGGGAGACTTGAAAGAACAGGTTAGGAATTCATCTTTGTGGAGAAAATCTCTCTATATGGTCGCTAGGAGTCAAAAACAATTTGATAGCATACAATCAATAGTATGTCTGTGCTTATCTATATTTTGAAGACATAAATCATTGTAAAAACTAATTATCGATTTCTGAGGGATAGATTTCCTAGATCAGCCAAATATACATATTCCACCAGGGCATGAAAAGCATATTTGAATCCACTAGCATTCATCTTTTTGTGAACAAAAATCTGTACAAAACTAGATGGGCTTTTGGTCTCCTCCAGCAAGATTCCCTTTCTGTTCTTATTCTCTTTAAAGCTTAAAAGTAAAAACAGATTTTAAAAGCTGGCAAGACATTTTTCAACATTACTACATATAACAAAGGTGCGTATTAACATCTGTTTGCTATTTTTCAAAATTCCTTATTTTTTTTACAATTGCTCTCAACCTATTGGCATTGTTTTATCTTGTATGATTACGTTTAATTCATACCATAAAAATCCCAGTATCAAGATGACAAAGACCTTTCTATACAAAATATCATCAATGGCAAGGGCAATTTCAATGGTGATGGATGAAACTCTTTCAAAAATATTATTCAGAGAGCCCATGGATATGTCGCTTCTTGGAATAATAAAGGATACTGAGAGCCTCTGAACACTGCCAATTGATGGAAAAGGAGGTGAGCGATTTTAGTCAATTCCCTTTATTTCCTATTGCCCCCTATTCAATAGGCCATATTGCTCTGGAGTCTCCCTCAACCCTGAGCTGACTTTAAGGAAATGCAGTGAGTGAGAGTGATCTGGAAAAATGGGCAAGAAGTGAGAATGTCCCGTGAGTAAAAATATATTCATATGGACAATATTTTGAATTTCTAATGTCTTATTAGAGAGAAAGCAGATGGCTTGACTGTTATTGACTTTCCATTAATCTCAAAAAGCTAAGCAGGGTCAGACCTGATTAGGATTTGGAGGGAAACCATTAAGAAAACTACTAAGAAAAAAACAAACAAACTAGGAATGGTGCCTAGTCTGGAAAGTAAGGAAATAAATAAATGGAAGGCTCAGAAGAAGGCAATGCCTAATCAGTTTATTTATTTATTTATTATTATTTATCATTTATCATTTATCTTTTTTATTTATTTGTTTGTTTGTTTGTTTGTTTGATTGATTGATTTATATGTTGCCGTTCTCCGGAGACTCAGGGCAGCTTACAATGCTTTTAAGCAATAGCCTTCATACTTTTGTATATACCTGCTTAGTAGGGCTTTTGGCCCCCCCAAGCGGTGTTCTATTTTATACAAAGTCAGCTTATTGCTCCCACAAACCGGGTCCTCAGTGCTCAATCAGTTCAGTGTTCAAGCAAGACAATGCAGTGATGTGTCTGTAAAGTCACCAGATATCAAGCTCGACTCAAAGGAAACTCTACTGTGTTTATTATATAATAAAGCTTATAACAGAACTTTTCCTATATGCAATAGAATGTATGACAAACCCTGGGAACTCAGAGGATGAAACGGGACCATTATAGGAGGGAAGACCATTACAGAAATGATTCCTTAGTCCAGGGGAGTGGGAAAGCGTGAGAAAAAGACTCAGTAACTCCACCTTAATTTTGCCAAGTTGATCTGAAGACTTGCTTTGGCAGGCTTTCAAGATTCTGTTAATTTATCCTACTTGCAATAAACGGTATTCCAGAAATCTGGGTGCTTCTTGTTTCCTGAGTGCACCAACCTCAACAGAATTGACAATATTGTAAGTGGAATGCAAATCTATCACTATACATACAATTGAGACTCTAGATAAAACTGCTTAATTTTATGCAAAGTAGATACCAAAGGGGTTGGAGGAACTAATCTTACTTTTGGCTTTGTGTAATCATACAGTTTTGCATTATCTGAAATGCAGAAATGTAAAGAGAGCTAGAAAGTGTACTCACAAACTCAATATTTGTGAATAAGGTGAAATTCTTCCTCGCCCTGAAATTTTCTCATATAAGGAAAAAGAGATGCTTTATTTTTGTTTCCACAATATTGCAATGCAATTCCACAATTATTGGCTTATCAGACTTTCATTTCTCATTACAAGAACTAGTCCTTCAGCCCAAAAACATAATGCATAGTATTACACATTGGCCAAAATTACTGTTGCTGGGGAAACCAAATTGCAGCAGAATGCATGAATGGCAGAATAATTGTTAACTCTTCATTTGACTCATCAGGTACAGTTATTTAAATACAGTATGGATGCTTTTCATTCTTACCAGCAAGGCAATGCTCAGAGAGTACCGTATTTTTCGCACTATAAGACGCACCTGACCGTAAGATGCACCTAGGTTTAGAGGAGGAAAACAAGGGAAAAAAAATCAGGTGGAGCCTGAGAAGACCACAGATAGGTGTCCTCTCATGTGCCAGCTCTATTGATTCCTGCATTGTAGAAAAGAGACAGAAGAGGCAGGCAATGACAAAGAAAGAAGAGGTGGGGTTCAGCACTGTAAAAGGACCCCACCACCACAGCCTGGCTGCTATTGACCAAAGGACCAGCACCGTCCACTTTTTTTGGGGGGGGGGGAATGTGTCTTATAGAGTGAAAAATACGGTACTTATCTCTTATTATTCTGACTGCATTGGAAAGGCAGCTAGGAGATTCTCAAACATTCTGATTTATTTCAAACGATGGCAAAAATAAAACCCTAAATCACTTTTCTTTTAAAAGTATGCGCTTAGTGTTTCCCCCTTAAATTTCGGTTCTTGTCCAAATGCAAAATTAAATGGATATTTCTTCTTTTAAAAGTGCCGTTAATCTGCAGATTTTAATAGTGTACAGAAACAAGATCAACTGTGTTCTGCCTCTGATATGAAAGTAGACTATATGAGAAATAATAAACAAAATTAAATGAAGTACCATGTGCCTGATCCATCTGCTCTAAAAGAGAAGAGGCAAAAGCTGAGGGAAGCAAGATTCAAAGTTCATTTCAGTGCTTCTCAAAGAAGACAATTTGGTATTGTCCAGACGTTTTGGGATTCAAATGTTGTCCCTTTTAGCCAGCAAAGAAATATTGGTGTAGGTTCAAAACATTTCCAGTACATTGGGTTGGCTGAATTTAGTATACAATCCACGCATCTGGGCTAACCGCAATTTCTTGCAAATTCTTGCAAGAACTATTAAATTTATTTACTTGGATATTTTATGTGCAAAATTCTGGTTATTGCTGACATAGCCAAAAGATTATATAGCATGTTCTGTGACCCTCTGAACAGAGATTTTGAGTAATTTACCTCTGATTCAGCAAGAAATAAAAAATTATTCATTATGTTGTGAATTATTCATACTTCCATGGTAAATAATTAAAAATTATCAATTAAGTACAGTTGTCCAGTGATAATGGAATAAGTTTTTTTTAAAATGAAGTTAGCTTGAAAAAACCTCCACTCATTAAGATATCTGAATAATAGAAAGCAGTAGGATAAATCATAACTTTTATTCTTTGCATCAGGTCATGAATTTTAGGCTAACTCTCTGAGTTTCTTATTCCTTTTTAAATACCAAAGATGGGGAGTAGTCTACAAAAAGACCTTAATGTATTTTACCATAAAATAATATCTTATATCTAGAACTGAGTACTCTATATGCTGCCTTTCAATTAATGTTGCTACCAAATTTACTTTATATAGGTAAAGGTAAAGGTTCCCCTTGCACATATGTGCTAGTGCTTTCAAACTGCTAGGTTGGCAGAAGCTGGGACAAGTAACGGGAGCTCACTCTGTTACATGGCACTAGGCATTCGAACCGCTGAACTGCTGACCTTTCGATCGACAAGCTCAGCATCTTAGCCACTGATCCACCACATCCTTATTTACTATATATAGACTACTATATATTTACTTTATATAGACTACTATAAAGCTGAAAGTGTGGTACTTTTTTGGGGGGGAAGCAAATAAAAGAAGAAGAAAAATTGGTCATCTATATTTCAGAGTTAACCTACAGTAAAAGTGATTGCTTTTAGTACAAGCATGTTTCTTGGTAGAACATTTTACACAGCATCTTTCATCAAAGGATTCTGGAGACCTTTACATAAATAAAATCAGATAAGTTCCATATAAATAATAGAAGACAGCATTTTCATTTCAATATGAAAATCAATATTGGTGCCTAATCACAACTCCTAGGATCCCAGATATTTCCGAAGCTCAAAATAAAATTGCCTAAACAGAATTGGCCATTGTGTGTTCTTCCAATCCCAATTGTACTTGTATATCAACACAGCTCAGAACAATAAACACAGCACAGCTGTTTTGTAAAGAAGTGAATAAAATCCCTTCTTAATATGTATTCTATTTACTATGGACAGGTTCTAAACAATAATTTACAACTAGAGTTCTAACAGGATTTTTGAACAGCAAACAATATACTCTGTACTGAGAGGTACTTCCTATCACTCCTTTATGTTCAATGTATTTATACATATTTATTTTACAGTATGTTTTACTGCATCTGTAATATTTTGTGGTGATCTGTCCCCGTCCACACACACACACAAACACAGCCAGCCGAGGGTTAAGGAAACACTTTGGCACACACCCAGTTCTTTATCTCCAACTTGGCAGCGATTTACACACCGTCTGCCAAGTGCGTTTATTTCCACAAAACAGAAAGATAAGATACTTAGCGTACAAAAGTCCAATCAGAATAATATTTCTCTCAGCAGTTTCCGGACGAGGCTTTAGTGACTATCCAAGGTTTACTTTTGTTCGTCACAAGGATCACTGGCCACCACCCTCTATTATATAGTCTCTGGGGTGTGGTCCAGTGACTCAGTTCTAATCCCTAGCACGCCTCCTGAGCTGCTGCAATCGTTTATCACACCTTTGGAGGCGTGCGTCCAGGAATGATGTTTCTCCCTCACTCTCATCCGAGCCACCTGTCTCCCTGTTAATCTCCTCTCCCTCGGCTGGCACCTGAGACAGTGCCAGAGGGGAGGGGCCTGGAGAGGGAGGCCTGGCTGACTCCTCTTCCTCATGCTCGGAGCTTTCTTCCTCCGATGGGACAGGCTCAGAGGGCGGGGCCACAACATGTGGATGGTATACGGTTCATTGTAAATAAATATGCTGAACTTTCAATTGTAGTATCGGTAGTCCTCGAATTACAACCACCATTGAGCCCAAAAGTTCTGTTGCTAAATGAGATATTTGTTAAGTGAATTTTGCCACCATTTTATGACATTTCTTGCACAATTCGTAAGTCAATAACTACAGTTGTTAAGTTAATAACATAGTTGTTAAGTGAATCTGGCTTGTCCATTGACATTGCTGGTCAGATGATCACATGACCCCAGGATAATGCAACTAGGATAAATATGTCAGTTGCCAAGAATCTGAATTTTGATCACATGACCATGGGGATGCTGCAAAAATCGTTACTGTGAAAAATGGTCACAAAAAGTGGTCATAAGCCACTTTTTTCAGTGGCACTGTAACTTTGAACGGTGACTAAATGAACTGTTGTAAGTCGAGGACTACCTGAAGACTGAAAGCAATGTCAAACTTTATGTCAGTGCTCTTCCATTCATGCAGGTAAACCTCTTCCCATCCCTCCAGACATTTAGAATAGATGCAGATTAAGCCTTAAGGGAAAAGAAAGAATTTGTTTCTTTCAGGAATACTAGTTAGTGGATGGATGTCAGTGGATGTTTCATTTCATTTCATTGTATACTTGGAGGGCACCTTGTTGCTAATCCATCTCACAATGGACATGCATTATTATTGTTCTTTATCATTTTAAAATGGCTGATACTACTGTGAACCATTCTATAGCATTTCCCATTTATTTTAAGGAGAAAATACACCTGAAGTACTGTATCTGTATAGGGAGAAATGAGAAAGAAGGTTGTACTGCTCTACCTGTGTCCTTCCTTCCTATTCTAAAAGGTATTTTCTTTCCAGCCAATAGACTAGCCAGATGTGTAACATTCCAATGAAGTACCGGCCAATCGAAAGTCATGTTGTTGAAGACCACTGGTTTTTGAAGAGTCATCACAATTTCTTTAGCTTCTTCTGGTGTAAATGGTTTGACTTGCTCACCTACAAATGAAACAAAGGGATTCATATCAAGCTAAGCTATCATATGAGAACAGTTGCAGCATTAAAATATAAAGATAACTATTCCGTATCCTATGTACTTCAAATGTTTTGTTTCATAAAATCTTGATGAAATAATGATTTTCTAATGTGCAGCATAGCAATGTGATTTAGAATTAATCTGAAATTAATCACAGGTCTCTAATTGACAAATGTTTAAAGGAAATATAGTGAAGAAAAAACAGCTTTTCCAAATGCTGACACCTCTATATATAGCAATCTTCCCCAATCTGATTATGGTGGACAACAATGTCCATCATCCCTAGTTATTGAGCACTGAGGACAGTGGGATTTTAGTCCAATACATGGGGAAGCCAACTTGGAAAAAGCTGGTATAAAGCATTGTCATGAGATGGATGAATGTGCTGATGCAATCTATTTTGTGTAATTAAATATTTTCTACAATGTCAAACTTTTTTTAAAAAACTCTTCAACTTAAAAAAAGGAAAAAAGACTAAACAAGAAGTGTGCCTCCTCAAGGACTATGCTAATCCTAGATTTCAGTTTTTGCCTTAGATTTATATGCCCATTGAAACTGTCATCGTGAAATGTTGGCAGCCTTGAATAAACTTGGTACTTTTATAAAAATTGCCCTAAAGGGACATGTTAAATGAAAGGACCTTTTTTCATGCAAATATAACCATCCTATAGAAATTTTTAAAAAGCAGGTTATAGCCAGAAATTATAAAAAATATTTTCCAGTATTGAATAACGATCTAAAGAAGCTATTTAATTAAAAGTGTTTTTGAAAAGATGAAGAATATTTTGTGGTTTGTATGAAGTTATTGAAAATCACAAAACTTTCTGAAAGTTGGATCAAGGAACACAGTCTCCTCTTTCATCCTGCTTTCAGAATGCTAAAACCTGAAAAGGTTCACTGAAGATACTTTGATGATTATTAAATATTGGAATTGGAAAAATTAAAAACTAATTCACTAATTCTACTCCACTTTTCAGTTTTAAAAAGTTGAGTGGTTTTCAGATTTTTGAAAATTGGTAGCAATTATAGCAGGGGTAAAATGCACTTACCTTGACTACCAGATCAGAAATGTGAGCGCGTGCACGCACGAGCATACACAGAGGGTCAAAACCGGGACGTGATGATGTCCCGGTGGGTGAGCAGACCCTCCCGCCACCGGCCCTACCGGCTCGTGCAAGCCGGATAGATCTAGCCGGATTTCACCACTGAATTATAGATAACAAACATTAGGGAACAGCTGAACAGTTTAAAATAATCAGAACATTGATAATTGTTTAAAAACATTTTTATGTTATGCAAATGAAACCAACTTTTTTGTTACTTCATTAACTGGCAATTCAAACAGTAAGCTATTTATTTATATGGATTATTTATATGTTTACTCCTAATAAGCAATATTCCCCTAGCAATTTAGAGAAGCAATTTAAAACCATAGAAAGAAGTAAAGCCACAGAACAATAACTTTAAATAGAATAAAACCATCTCCAACATAAAAACAAAGCTGACAAGAACAATACTGAGATTGAGGAAAGATAACTATAAAATCTTATAAAATGTTGGTGCTATGCCATCTATTATTTTATCAAAATTTTGTTAAGCATGATATTGTATAAAGTAGCTTCCTTTAAACTGATTTCCTTCAGGTGTGTTAGACATTATCTTCTCTAATTTCATACCGTCTGCGAATTATGGTAATCGGTGCAACCCAGTTTGGAAAGTCTGGGATAGTTTACTGGGCAATGTGTGTTAAGTATTCATGAAATTGCTCGAGGTTTTGTACCTGTCCATTCAAATTAGAATTCAGGACTCCTGCTTTAGAATTTCATAAAGCCTCAGTATTCTTTGGAAGATTTTTTTTTAAAAAAGTTGGTACTACTGTCTTTACCAGAGCAAGGAGGAGGAAATCATCAGAACCAGGGATCTGCATTCTTAAAAAGAGCAGATAATTTAACCAATTTATTGCCAAATTATTGTTGTGGCCCGCCGTTGGCCAGCAGAGCTGGCAGCAGAGTTGGAAAGTGAGGAAGTTGGGGAGGAATTTGGGCCAGTCCTGGGGGCTGGGGAAAGCTCAGACGAGGGCTCTGCATCGGAGGCAGAGAGGGAGCTAGACAGCAGCGAGGCAGAGGAACAACTGAAGCCTGTTCCCAGTGTGTGCATGCGCAGAGCTGCCAGAAGATAAGAACAACTCAGGAAGCAGGATCGATTTGGGAGTAAAGCCACACTTTGGAGGTGATTGGCTCCTCCCATAGGAAATAAAAGAGGAGCAAACAGGGAGTGGGCTTTTGCAGGAAACAATTCGTTCATTCTGTGACTCTGAGAGACTCTGTGCCAAGTTTTGCCTTGTACTGTGTTTGGAAACAAGTTACGTGGCAGCTTGCCAAATGAGATAAAGTGTGTGGATAAATATTCCTCTGAAAGACTGTTTGGACAGGCCTTGCTGACTGTGAATGAAAGTAATTCATAGTTGTGTACATAAAAGAGGTTTTGCCGGGACCAAGACTCTGCTTCCTGCTTTTTAAGGGAGCTTAGGTCAGAACAACTATGTTGCAATGGTGAGTCCAATGGATGGCTTTAAAAGGAGATTGAATGCATTCATGGGATACATTGATATCAAGGGCTACTAGTCCTGAAGACTCCATGCTCAGGGAGCAATAAGCCTCCACATATCACTTGAAGGTGAATGGGTGGCAGTGGGCTATGTCTCTGTCCCTTGCTTACAAGTACTTCAAAGAATCTGGTTGATCACATTAAGAAACTAAATGCTAGATCACAATGGGCTTCAATCTCATCCAGGAGAAAGGTTCATGTACTGTAACAAATCTAGTACAAACTCTTCTCACTCTAGCACTGCTGATGTTGTCTAGGTTGGGTAATGAAATGTCTGCAAGAAAACAACCAAGCTGAGAGCACCAAGGATCCCCCATTTCAACCCTGAGCTATACATGCTCTCCTTTATTGCTACTCTTCTAACAATTATCGAGCCGAGGTGGCGCAGTGGTTAGAGTGCAGTACTGCAGCTACTTCAACTGACTGCTAGTTCAGCAGATCAGCGGATCAAATCTCACCGGCTCAAGGTTGACTCAGCCTTCCATCCTTCCAAGGTGGGTAAAATGAGGACCCAGATTGTTGGGTGCAATATGCTATTTAGTATACTGTCTTTGGTGTAAGCCACCCAGAGTCCTCGGGGAGTGGGCAGCATAGAAATATGAATAATAATATAAATAAAAATAAATTATACATTTTGCTTTGTGAGCAATTGGCAGCCAGTTTGGTGTAAGGAGTTGGCCTAGAAATCAGTAGACTCTCAGTTCTAGGCCTTTCGTAGGCACAAAATTCAGCTGGGTGACTTTGGTACAGTCACTCTCTCTCAGCTCAAGCCGCTTCATAGGGTGGTTGTTGTGGGGAAAATAGAAAGCAAGAATATTAGGTATGTTCCCTGCCTTCAGATGAATAAAAAACCAATAACAACAACAACAACAACCCACAAGGATTTAATTGTCATCTTTTACTTTTTGGTTTTGCATATCAAGTTTCATTTTTGTGATGTTTCATAAGCAGCGATTTGGATCACATGATATTCCTAAAACCGAAAAGGCAGAAGTGAGATTTAGCTCTTAGCATCACCCTCTGCTCCGTATCTAAAGGAGTGAGGGTTTCACAGGAGCTGTATTCTCTGACAAATGTTTCTGTTTCAGCCTGGCAAAGGGGAAGTTTGTCAGTAACCAAGCAATAAATTCAATCCACAGAAAGCAAAATTAGATGGAGGACACAGCCAGTGGTGAACAACAATTCACCAGACACAGCTACAACTCCTGGCAGGCTGCCTTTGTGAATGGATTAACTAGTTATTGGGCATACTATTGTGGTGACCTTGACCTGAGATTAAAGAAAAGATGTGTGTGTGTGTGTGTGTGTTTAAATCTTTCATGATAATAAAAGAGAACAAGTTTCCAGGACATTTTGATGTATTAAAAATTACACTGTTTGGCATTTCATTTCTGACATATTAGATTCTAAGTTGGGTGTCAGGAAGCATGTTAGAATTCTAATAAGTAAAATAAATATTTTACTTATTAGAATTCTAACATGCTTCCTGACACCCATTCATTTCATGGTAATAAAATACAGAGGTAGCCTTCCATGATCCAGCAGCTGTTCTAGCACTATCTCCCAGTGAAATGCAATAATTCCTAGTTAAACTGTCCTTAACCGCTGCACAGCTGTCCTTTTGCTCCTTTTGCTTTTGTTAGACTTTTCTACAAAGGTTCATCATGTGCAATACATCTGGAGTGAAATTCTAGGTCTTTGGAAAGGGGTTCTAGGGACCATAAAATAGCATGGATCTTTTGCCACAGAAAGAGATGTCCATGAGCAGAAATCTTCTTTCTTACTGTTGCAAAAAAAAAAAAAAAAAAATCCCTCTGCTTGTTGCTCCCAGCACTAATGGCAGAAAAGAGATTCCAGGTCTTCTTTTTGGGCAGATGCCAAGCCCTCCCCACACCCACTTCCAGAATGGGTGATAAAAGTAGGAATACTAATTATCAAGCAAAAATAGATATTTCAATCAGAATGAGACCAGTTTTATTCTTTGATGCAATCAAAACTGCGTCACCCACTACAAATGATGTCGGTTGCAGAAGATACAACAAACCACAGTGCATTTTCCTACTGTACTACCCCTTCAGGAAATGAAGATCAATTGTCTTCTGAGTTTCAGGTTGGAACACAGCCCAGTTAGCTTTGAGTAGAGATAGGAAACCAACAACCACTTGTGGCAACTGTTGTGGTACATGTTTACTAAAATCTGGGCTATTATATTACTCTGAACTGGGACAAGTAAGCCTGTTATATCGGATTATTCTCTTTCCTTTTACAGCTTTGAGTATCCTTTTTTCTCCCAAATTAATAATTAAAATGCTAAATGCTAACTTTCTATTATTTTGAGAGATTTGTGGGAATCGGTCCAGGCAACATGTCATCTCAGTGGTGGCCTCTATTTTATGGTACATACTTTTCCTCTTTTTTGTTCCCTAGAAATATGGCTTGTCCCTACTTTACAAGTATTTAAAAATACTTGCATTTTTCAAAATATTTGCATTGTAGGGCCAAAACAACACTGCTACATAGTCAGTTGGCTTTTCAGTTAAACAAATGACATCTTTGATGTCCTTGTTTTTTAATTATTGATTTCCATGTAGGCCCTTAATCTTCTTTTTAAAACTTTATTTGCAAAATTATTCATTAGGATTGGGGCAAGCTATAAATATAGATAGTCCTTGTTTAACAATCACAATTGGGATCTGCAACTCAGTTGTTAAGTGAAAAGGTTGCTAAGTGAAAACAAGATTGTGCTTATCTTATTTCGGTTTTCCTTTGCTTTATAAACCTGCAGAGGTCATACATTGTAAGGATTGGTTGCAAAGTTACTTTTTCATCAGTTTCGTAAATGTGAATGGTCGCTAAACGAGACAGAGGCTAAACTCTATTGTGAAAATAAAGAAACAATAAGTCAAATGCTTCTTTTATGACATGGTATCCAGGAAGAATAATTGCAATCTAACTGTTGATGTCAGCCTCTGCAGGAAAAAAAACAGAATTCTTCTGATTGACCAAATCACTGCAACACCTCACCAACTGAGTGGGATCCCATCCCATCTGGGATTTAAACTTCTTTTTTCACCCTCATCCCTTTAGATCGCTCTGAAGCTTAGCCTGGCAACCCAACACAGTGCTATAAGCACAAGCTAATTTCATCCTGTCAGCATGATCGGGGAAGCATTTTCAAGGGTAGGTCATTTAACTATAATACATCACTCATTCTTTCCAGGGAGCTGCAAATATAAGCAAAGCATTTCATGCACATTCATCAGACCAGGAGCTTTTGTCTATCTGAGCTATTGCTTTATTTGTCCAGGAAGTTTTCACAACTTCACCAGACTGGCAGCTGGAATACTTTTCTTTGTGTCCAGGTGCCTTTTTATATTTCTGCTGCCTAGAATCAATGAATCCTGCAGAGTTTAGAATCTGATGGATAAATTACTACAGATCTTGCTTCTTTGCATTATTCTGTTCCCATATTGGTAAGTAAATTTAAACCTATCTAAGCCAAATTAGATAGGACAAAGGGGATGTGGTGGCTCAATGGCTAAGATGCTGAGCTTGTCGATCAGAAAGTTCGGCAGTTTGGCAGTTCAAATCCCTAGCACCATGTAAGGGAGTGAGCTCCCATTACTTGCCCCAGCTTCTGTCAACCTAGCAGTTCAAAAGCATCTAAAAATGCAAGTAGAAAAATAGGAACCACCTTGGCGGGAAGGTCATGCCGGCCACATGACCACAGAATTGGCTTCAGATAACACTGGCTCTTTGGCTTAGAAATGGAGATGAGCACTGCCCCCTAGAGTTGGGAATGACTAGCATGTATGCGCAAGGGGATCCTTTACCTTTACCTTTTAAGCCAAATTTGTAAAGCGAACGGGTACAATGTTACTGAATCAGTTGCCTCAGTAAGTCACCTACTTTCCCTCAGGAAGGAATCAAGTGTCACAATCTGAAGTCAGTATGGACATTAGCCAACATGAACCATCCCCCGTTATTAAAATGGGACCTACATATGCATAGATGCAGATGTCTTTCAAGAAATAGTCTGGGAAGGTAGAAAATTTCACAACATTGATAGATGATCAAAAGAGGGAAAAAAGCTTTGCCACCTGCAAACTTTTTTAGTTTGCTTATATGAAGTTAAATAATTTTAGCTTGAAATATTGGCCAAGATGCTTGTGATAAAGTGTATATCAAAGTCAGTGAGGAAATTAATTTCTCTCTTCTCCAAATATTAGGCAGCTTATTGTCCCCTTGCTCCTAATTATTTCTCAGTTACATGCATTTATTTAGCCAACTGTATTATTTGATGACAAAATAATGGTAGGTTCCACAATAGAAGCAGCTAGGGTGTTCACGGTGGAACAGGGACGGGTGGTCAGGGAGGAGTATCAGACTGAGGAAAGTAGCAAGATTGTGTGGACAACTCTCAAATAAAGATATAAGAAACTCTGAAATAAGTGAAATATATTCCATTTTTCTATTGTCCTTCATCCATGGAATGGAAAAAAAATAGACATAACTTTTTTCTTGGGTGTGGTATCCATATTTTCAAAACAGAGGCTATATTTGCTGGTTCATCTGAAGAAAAATAATGACCATGAGCTTTTCTTCACTCATTGACAACTGCTAAGACAATAGAGAGGGTATTATTTATTTTATTTATTTTGTTGCATTTCTATGCCGCCCAACACCCAAGGGACTCTGGGCGGTTTACAACCAAGACTAAAACAATGCGAACAATCCCATAAAAAATGTTAAAAGAAAAACATTAAAACATTAAAAATTTTAAAAACGTTAAAACACAAGCACTCCAATTCGTGGCCAGGTCTTGCAAGATCATTATAACGAGATCAACAGCCCCAGACCTGCCGAAAGAGCCAGGTCTTCACCGTTTTGCAGAAGGCCAATAGGGTGGGGGTGGTCTGGACCTCAGGAGGTAACTGGTTCCAAGAGCCAGGGCGGCCACAGAGAAGGCCCTCTCCCGCAGGTCCGCCAGCCAACATTGTTTAGCTGACGGGACCCGGAGACCGACTCTGTGGGATCTTACCGGTCGCTGGGAGCTATGTGGTAGAAGGCAGTCTCGAAGACAGCTTGGCCCTGAGCCATATAGGGCTTTAAAGGTAATGACCAACATCTTGAATTGCACCCAGAGACCAATAGGGAGCCAGTGCAGCTCGCAGAGAACTGGTGTAATGTGGGTGTATCTAGGCGCACCCACTATAACTCGTGCGACTGCATTCTGGACCAACTGTAGTCTCCGAACACTTTTCAAGGGTAGCCCCATCTGTAAGGTATCTCTGTTCCTTACAAAATAAATTGTCTAGAACAGGCCTGTCAAATTGGTGGCTCATGGGCTGGATGCATCATGTACAGGCCATGCCCATCCCAGATCCGCAAAGGCAAAAAACAGTGCAATATGCCACGATACATCACGTGATGTGATTGAGTTTGACACCGGTGATTTAGAAGGGGAAAAAAGGATTATATCTCAACTGTAGAAGTGACAACATCTTGTTTGCACAATCAGGAAATAGGCCAATTGCCAAGGTAGTTATTTTGGAGTTACTCTTAGCCATTCTATCTCCATCTTCAATAAGGGGTGGAAACAGAAACAGAGAAGAAAGAAAGATGGGGTGGAAAAAATTAAATGAAGGACGTATGGGATTAGCCAGCAGAATATCAACTGGTGTTTTAAGAGACAGATATACCAAAAAGGGAGGCAGAAAACAAGGAAGCTGAGCATGGCTGAGTCATTGGCCAAACAGGTTCTTTTGTTTGTTTTATTTAATTTGGAGAGCACACTTGATCCAGACTCTTCTCTCCATACCTCTTCTCTTTAGCCCTGCCTTAAAAAAGTAAAAAAATTTTTAAAAGGTATACTTAATCACTCCATTTCTTCTTATCTTTCATTCACTCCTATTACTTCTCCCTCCCTTCTTTTCTCTGTCTCTATCAAAAGTGGTGGAAATGTTAGAAGAGTTGTGGAATTTGCCATCTGCTTCTTTTTTTTTTTTCCGCTACAGGACAAGAGAAATGCTGAATAAAAGCAGCTACTTGAACTGATTTGATTGGGATAACACTCAGGTTCCTCCACCTTGGCTATGCACCGAACCAAATTCCTAACACAGTCACTACATTGAGAAGCAGATAGGCACCTCTGCTCACCTCAAAGAATAGAGTAGAGTAGAGTAGAGTAGAGTAGAGTAGAGTAGAGTAGAGTAGAGTAGAGTAGAGTAGAGTAGAGTAAAGTAGAGTAGAGTAGAACAGAACAGAACAAAACAGAACAGAACAGAACAGAACAGAACAGAATAGAATTTTTGATTAGCCAAGTATGATTGGACACACAAGGAATTTGTCTTGGTGCATATGCTCAGTGTACATAAAAGAAAAGATGACACAGCATAAACACACACGCACACACACAAGATGCACAGGTTTGTATTCTAAGTATAACTTCTAGGAAATAAAGATAGCCAAGGAGCAAAGTACAGATAGTCCTCACTTATCAGTTCCAATTAGAACCAGCAACACCTTCACTAAGTGATGCAACAGTACTTATAGAGTAATCACAACCTCACAATGGGTAATCACAGCCTCAAGAACAAATCTTGCCTTCTTTCTTTGGATGGTAGTTTGATTGTGATGCTGTGGCCACCATCTGGTCTTTTTTTAATCTTCTCAGGCAGAAGAGAAACCTCCAGCAATTATTATAACATCATGGCATTTGGCTTGCCATGACAACATTGCAGACCCTGTTTTCAACTCTGACGTTTTCCAGTTAAGAAAACTGAATCCCCTTGCTTTCTCCTGATCCCTGATCAATATTGAGAATTTGAAAAACAACGCTCCCCATTCTAACAGCCATGCACCCATCTATGCAAAACAGATGTACCCAGATGATAGCATTCAATTTGGAACCTGGTTTGGCATTGCAGAAAACAAGCTGATTTAGCTTGACCAGACTGGAAAGCTGCCAAATCAGCTAGGGTCTGAATCTGAATCTTTTGTTTCATTTAATGTTACAAAAAAATGAACACAAAATAGAGATTTCCAAAACTGCTTTTTTAGGAGGCAACTGGACTTTGTTTTTGTCTTTGAAGATATTGTCGAAGCACTTGGAGCATCAACGGGCCTCTAAAGGACCCTCTAAAAGGATGCAAATGACCAGCTGTCTGCAATCCTTCCATTCCCCACTATCTAGTCAGAGCTGAAGAAGCTTCTTGGATGAGAAGCGAAACGTCTTCAAAGAAAAAAGAAAAGAAAAAGAAAATCCAGTTGCCTCCTGAAAACGCACCTTTGGGACAACTGTCAGGAAATGATGATTACCTAACTTGTTGGGTTGGCAATATATAAACCATAAATATAGCTTTAAGACTGCTGTATTGCTGTATTTTTTTATTTTTTATTTATTTTGATTTATTAATACAGTATTGCATCATACTGTGTCCTGATTGGTTAGCTCTGTAGCCAATGTCCTTAAAAGGGAGCTAGAAACCTGGTTTGTTTCTCTTTGCTCTTTTTACTGACTCTTTACTGAACGTTATTGCTTTTTGCTGTGTTTTGCTACTGTTTGCAAATACAGAAGAACTGATTATTGTATATAACTACAACGACTGGTAAGAAGACTTTGTTATTGGATTATTGGTTACTGGACTATTGTTTAACCATCTACTGCTTTATCCATGTATGACCTGGACTGTTTATTGGACTGTGCCTTATTACTATTTCCTGAAAGTAAACACAACTCAATGTATCTCTGTGTTGGCTGTGTTATTCCTAACTACTCTCAATCGCTTTTCATGTGCACACCCTTGCTACTCAAGGGTTGCTCTGTGAATTTCTCAACAACAACCATGACCTGGATGACTGAGAATCTCTAGTATAGACTTTTAAGAAATAGAGAGCCAACTTGATGCAGTGATTAAGGCACTGGACTAAAAACTGGAAGAGTGTGAGTTCTAGTCCTCTCGCAGGCATAAAAACCAGCTGGATAGTTTGGCTGGGTGATTTTCCCTCTCAACCAACCCACCTCACAAGGTTATTCTTGTTGGGAAAACGAGCATTACAAATGCTGCCTGAAGCTGTACAAAATAACAGCAAGATATAAAGCTATTTAATACTAATGGCTTCATGCACAAAAATTAAAGAGAGCTGTAGATAACATTTATAAAAAATTAATTAACAGTCAGTGAAATTTTTGCTTATATAAAGAGCAGTATTTCCCAGTATTGAATGAAGTAGGGTTTATGTTTTGGAGTTCGTTGAAAAGATTATGCTTACAGTATTTTTCTTATTTTAAAAAAATATGTTCTGAGACATTTTCCCAAGGTTTGGAAAAGCAGGAGTTCTTTATTTTTCTTTCCTTCCCTACATAGACTGGATGGAAGCAATGTGGGATATATCATACCTATTTCTCTAGGCAAGCATCTTGCAAAATGAGGCTTAGGGCTGGAGCAAGGAAATTACGATGAATGAAAAATAGCAAAGGTGATTTTGTTTTCCACATAATTGGCACCAACGGCACAAAATGAGATAGAATGGGGAGAGGGGGAGATGATGGACGTGGAACAAACAATGGCAGGAGGCCATGAACTCTCAGTGTTTTCGAGGTTCACACCTTCACAATTTCGCAGCCTTTCAGAAGACTGCTTTAATATTCTTGCTCCTGGGTATGAAGACTAACAAAGAACATTGAGCTCCAGGCTAGTCCTATGATCTATCATTTTAGCTTCCATCCCCAAAGAGCTATGATTGGAAAGCCTCACTACTGTAAAATAATTCATTGTTACTTGAAGGTAGGACCCCACTGCCTCCTTTCCCCTTTCCTCACTCTATGAGGATCTTAGGGGGATACACATATTGTGTAGAAACTCAAAGAGATGCCAACTGTTACAAAACCAGAACCTGACACAAAGGTAGTTCTAAAGTTGGCCTTTTTGTAGGAGGAGCTGGCTTGAATTTAAGGTTTCCTCATGCACATTGTAGGGCTTATCACATTTTTCAGCTTTCAATTTCCAAACATTAGGTGTGCTCAAAAGTTGTGACATGCTTTGGGGATTGTAAAGATATTTTGATTACTTTAATATAGTTTAGATGTGCTTGGTAAGTAACAACATAATATCATAACTTTTAAACATTTTGTTTGTTTCATTTTGCATCAGTTGAGTGATGTTGGTAGGGGACAGAGGAAGTGCTTTGGGTTAGATAAAATGTCTCTTTTCTCTCTCTCTCTCACAACCCTTTCTCACTTTTAAAAATTATGGAGGACCCAAAAAGAGCTTTTGTTTAAAATTAAAATTGGCACAGCTACTGCTTCTCAAGATTATTTGATGGAAATTCAACTGGCAAAACGTTTGATCTTGTGGACCTGAGAAAGTCTTGGAGGGCCTCAAGGTATCTAGGACCACACTTTAAGAAACAGTGGCTTGGCCAATGATTGACAGAGTGACTGTCGCTGCACTCTCTGAAGCATTTGTCTTGCTTAGACCTCTGTCACATCCAGCCATCATATCAAGTGACCCAAATCCTAAGCACATACTTCATCTCTACAAATAGGGAGGCTTTTAAACAATTTCTGCAGTTTTTGCTTAAGTCTTCAAGAAACAATTGTATTTGACATTTACTGCAAGGTTTCCAAAAAATGTGGCTGATTGCATTTGCAAGACTATTTCATTACACAGAGAAACCAATCTATTTTTTTGAAAAAACCAAACTAGTTTTGTATGTAGAATTGCTTCTGATCAACTGATTAAAAAAACAAAAAACAAACCCTCAGCCTCTTTATAGCGGTGTTGGAAGAAATGTCCTTCTGGGTTCATTTCTAAGTGGGGAGAAAGACACTGGAAACATGGTGGCTGCTTGGAAAGATGGTTTTAATGGTGGACAGGATCACATGCCTTGAAGATCTTGGGTGAAGAAAAAAAGGGGAAGAGTTGCTGAGAGTGCCTCAGTTTTATACCCTCTCTGGGCTTTTGAATTTGAGCTTGTATTCTGATTGGCTGTCCGACTCCCAGGGGGCGGGGGTCTTAGCTAACTTTGTAGGCTGTCTGTGTCTCAGGCTTGGTTGCACCTTGCTGGGTTATTGTTAGAAAAGTTTTTACTTTAGGTTGTAGAGGTCAATAAGATATTGGAATGTCCCAGCAGCTACAATTAAGCCAGATTTCTTTTATCAAGAAAAACTTTATTTAAAATCAATAAACTATTTACATTTTAAATCACAGAACATTGTATCTTGGTCTTTATTTATTTCTGAGGTAAATGTGCCTAGAGAATAATCCCTTCTCCTGTGTGTCTCCTATGTGCCTTCCATGTGTCTCCCAATGTGTGTGTGGCTAAAGGGGGTCATATTTATAGGGTGGCTGAGCCACTCCCCCTTCAGTCTCTTAGACAAAATGGAGGGAAAGTATAAACACAAAACCATCCTTCCAGTATAGTCAGTGTGGTTCAGTGGCACTGTTTCAGATAATTATCTGACAGTTATGTAATCTTCCCAGGTGCCATGTGGTGAGATGGGTAGAAGGCTAATCCTATCATATCCTGAGGGCCATGTCTTAATCCCATCACCCTGGAGCTGAAGGGGGGGGCAGGGAGTTGCAGGAAGCTGCGTTGTCTTTAAAAACATGTTTCTCCCTTTCTCATCCAGGGAAACACAATATTCTGTCTTTTTAATATTTCCCAGAATACTTCATTCTTCTAGGAGGGGGGTGGGTGCTAACTTCCTACAGAGGCAAATTCAAATTGTTGGACTGCAAGTCTCCTAACTGTGACATTTCATTCTATTTGATATTCATAAATAGCCCTACTTCTCCTTTGAGTTTTAAAACTTTAAGGGGAAAGGCAACATCATTCTTTCTGCTGGTCCTCCTCTTAACTTTTAGTGAAAGGACTAGCCTGCCAGGGAAGAATAGTTGCAAGCATCAACTATGTCACTTACCAGCTTGCACAGGGTAAATGTCTCTTGCTCCTGATGTGAAAACTGCTCAAACACAGTCATTTAGATAAGAACAGAAACAGCAGGAGCTTCTCCTAGCTGTTTCTACTCTTACCAAAGCTTTTGAAAAAGCAAAGCAAGGCCACATTTCTTTTTCCAGCTTCCTGTGCTTAACAGGGAGATGAGAGAAGGAACTTGGCAGAAAGGACAGAAACAGCAGGCATGGCTTTATTCATTCCCCCCGCCCCTCCTTCTACATAGTTTCTTGCAAATCATAAAAGCACTTGCTTTTTCTCATGTTCTCCAGCAATCATAGAACACTTGGGATTTTCCAGGGTTTTTTTTAACTGCAGTGCTTTTATTTTAAGAGTTTTGTGATAGTTTCATCTGTGTCCTACCCTAAGATGGCTTTCCATTTTCAGCAATCAAAGGAGACTTAAGGGTTCCCCCCTGGGCTTTGACAGGGCAGGAGCATGTTTAGAAATATCTATCTAATCACCTTCAAATGCAATGGAAAATTGCCACAGATTATTTTGTATGCAGGAAATCTTTACTAGTGAAGTCAGTGCAATATACAAATTGTTTAACATGTAGAATTTGAAGAAAATGGCTTTCTTTCTTCATGAAATCTCACCTGAAACATTAGGGATAATAAACCTGTGGAGCTCCACATACTGTTGAACTACTGTCTCAGAAGTCTCAGTAGACATGACTAATTGGGATGCATGGGTTGTGGAAAGTTATAATTTTAGCAACATCAGGTGGGTCACACATTCTCCTTTTCACTGCATCCAAAACTAGCCACCATAGACCTCTTCTATGGAATATAAAAACCACAAATTCCTAAGTAGTTCTTAGGCAAACTGGCTACTATTAATTTACAATTAAGCAGATATTTTGGAAGAAATGTGTGTCTTGTACAAGCCTGCCTCTACTTAGAAAAGCCTCTTTCTTCCTTTCAGCTTTTGAAGCATCTCTAGTGAAAATTTAGGAGATGATCTTGACAGCTTTTCTCCGGCTCAGGAACTCTCCCAGGTCCAATCTGATGTCTACCAACAAGTGAAAATGTTTTTGTTTAGCCAAACCCTTGACCTCAGAAGCAGCTTTGTCCAACACTTGAATATTATTTTGTATTTTATTGCTGCTGGCAGTCTTGTACTTCATTATGTGGAAAACAACAGCTTTAAAAAACAAAATGCTGTGTTGTTATTTTTTTATTTGTATACATTTTGTGGTCCTAATTGTAAAATATTCCTCTTCAGAAGTTCTGCTTGAGGCATCTTGCAGATACCCTGCTTACAGTGGTTAGAATGGATTTCTGATCCCTAGCAAAGTCTTCATCTCTACAATGCTCAATAGTATAGCTCCCCACCCCCAACTTGTTTCCTTTCTTCCTTGATTATCTGGATGTATTATTCATTTCATGGGTTCTTGGTATGATCAGAGCTTAGTTATTTTCTTACTGGTATTTCGTTACCATAACTTATGATGTCATCTAGCTTGGTAATGAAATGTCCAAAAGAAAACAGCCAAGCTCAGAGAACATGAAGAACCCAACAGTTCATCCCTGAGTTACATACATTTTCTTTTATTGGATTAATTCATGGAATTATATTCTGATAATCAGTCTACAATATCAACAAAATGTCACCTATGTCATCAGACCATAAAAGGCATGCATATTTGGAGCAAGAGCGACTTCTGAATCCATTCCTTTCTCTCCCGGAGTCTTGCCCACAGGATAGATGATGCTGGACAATTCCTTGTGTTAAGGGGATTATTCCTTATCTACTCTTCTTATTATACTCTGATTTCCCTGGAAGCTAAATGAATGTAACAAGACAAATCAAAGTATCATCAAGGAGCAAAGTGAAAAATGAGGCTAGAGAAGGCGCAAATTTTCCTACTTTGGACACATTATGCAAAGACCTAGTTCTCTGGAAAGGGCTCTGAAAAGGCTCAAATGCTGGGAAAAGTGGAAGGAAAGAGAAGAAAAGGATGACCTGCAGCATATGGGATGGACTCCATTACACTGGTGATCGGAACGCTGTTGGAACCGATGAAGAACCAAGTTAGGGACTGTCTCATCATCATGGAGAAAATCTATGTATATGATTGCTAAGAGCTGACAATAATTTGATGGCATCAGTGATGAAATCCTCTGAAGTCTGCTACCAGTTCTTTGAGTCTGCTACCGAGCATGTGCTTTGTGCACGTATGTGCACTTGAGGCGTACGCAAAAGGAACATTTTGAAGCCTTCTGAGTCTGCAAAGGTAAGTAGAACAGTATGGGGGGCGGGGGGGGGGAATCTGCTGTGCCACACAATTTAGATTAGTTAGAAAGCAGGAAATCCAATGATTCTAGCTAATATAAAGCGTGTGTCACAGCTGATCGTTGGAAATACCGGTTTGCCTGAAACAATAGCATTTTTTTACTACCAGTTTGGGAGAACTGGTCCGAACCAGTAGCATTTCACTCCTGGATGGCATGTAATCAACCAGTCAATCAATCAGCTTCCACATTGACTTTGCTAGCAAGTCATTCTCAAACGAAGTTTATTCTTCCTAGATATTTTCTGTGCTCTTAAGTCCTGATGTGGCCTATGATGCAGTAAATATTCAATAACCTTTACTTTCAGTGGTTGGATTCTGTTCATTTAGCATTTTCATACAATGCTATACAAAGTTGTAAACTTTTGGTTCATGTTGTGTGAACTCAGCTGTTGTAGCTCATAAACCATGGCTAATTTTGTGGTGTAAGCCTATCCAACTGTGATATATTTATGGCAACCTATGGCTTAGTAATATATTAGCCTAGTCAATCAATTTCTTTCTTTTCTCTTCCACATAGTATGCCTCTCAATATAAAGCAATTATTTAATTCAACCCACTATTTGACCTTAATGAATATTCAGCATACTACTCTAGTGAAACTCTTTTTCCGCCTTCATTATTAGTATTATCTGTGAACAATGTTAAATCAAGAGAGTAGGAAGAGACACATCATTTTGATCTCTGTGTTTTCACCTTTTCATTGCATTATACTTTCTTTGGGAAATTAATTTTGATTCAGAAATGGGTGGGGAGGGACACAAAGCATCCTGAAAATACAAGATAAAATTATTAATAATTCTCAATTAATGGTTGAGAAATGTGCAGAACATGGAAAATTAAAGAATTTAGCACAGCAGGATTTTTGCAGGAAACTGGTCTCAAAGTTGTTAAGAAGTTAAATGTACTGTCAATTATTTTGAATAATTTAGCAAATTAGAAGAATTCATTTCATGCCAGGAGTTGTCTTCTTCCAGCGTACCATGCTGATTAAATATAGGGTTTAACTGAGAGGTTTTAGAATCATTTTCCAAAGAAAGAATCTGTCTTACTAAAATAACAACCTATTTTTAGAGTAAGTGATATCCAGCTGTTTTTCTAACAAGCATATAATAATTTATCAAGATAACATCTTGGAGACTGGGGAATCAACTGTGAGATTAAAAAAGGAATCCACGCATTACTGTAAATTGTAAAAAGAAAGAATGAAATCTTGCATATGTCTGCTTTGTTAAACCCCACTGAGCTAAAATGAAAAGCGTATTTCCTGTTGTAGGATTACCTAAGACTGTCATTGCTCACTTTCCTAGAAATAGGTTGCATTCACTTCAGTGGGATTACTTTTTAAAAAGACCTGTAACAGAGCTGCACTACAACAGAATTACTGATAATATGGTTAGGTAAAAGGCAAGTGCAGTCAGATGGTTAAGTAACTTATTTGCCGAAAGGATCATATCATACTAAGCAGCTCTTACTCCTGCAAATTCTATTCAATTGAGCTCTTCCCTTCTTTTCATTTTTGCCTACTGAGAGAGATGTACAATGTATAATACATTTGATGACTTTATGTAGCATTTCATCATTTGGCTTGCCACATGAGCAACCTGATTTTATGACCTTTTTTGCAAGGCTCATTAAGCAAATGCTGTAGTCATTAAACAAACCAATGGTTCGCTATGGATATAGTTTGGCTGAAAACTGGAAGGAAATGCCAGGTTTTGGTAAAACTATTGTAAGATGTAATCACATGACTCTGCCTTGCTGCTACAAACAGTTGTAAACGTGGCCCAGTTGCCAAGCATCCAAAGTGACTGCAAAGGGGGAGGGGGTTTCCTCAGGACTTTGAATCCTGGTCGTAAGTAAACCCCAGGTAAATCTCTTGGAACTTTGAATGGTCACTAAGCAACCACTCGTAACTTGAGGACTACCTGTACAGAGAAAAAATATATATAACCATGAAGTATGTGATTTTGAAAGGAGTCTGTGGTCATTTAAATTTGGTTCAGTATTTATTATTATAATTTTATCCTGCCTTTTTAAATATACTTTTTGTCAACCCAAGATGGTGAACGTACCTAATATTCCTGCCTTTTGTTTTCCCCACAACAACAGTCTTATGAGGTGGGTTGGTCTGAGAGAGAGGGACTGGCCCAAAATTACCTTATTGGCTCTCATGTCTAAGAGGCCTGGAACTCACAATGTCTTGTTTTTTTTGTTTTTTTTGGGTTGTTGCTACTACTATAAATGATGGTTACTTTTTTTTTTAATGTTTTATTATTAAGAAATTATAATAATACAATTTTTGTCCATCCGGTTACATAGTATGGAAAAAGAAATAAATACAAATTACATATTGTACGTATAAAGATAATCTTTGCAAACCAGTTACATGGTATAAAGAGAAAATAAATAAATAAATAAATTGTGTTCTCATATCATTCTTAGTGTATATATATATATAATAATCTTTAACAATAAGTTAGTAAATACATAAGTCATGTCTTTTGCTTGCCCATGTAACCTTTCCTTGCCTTATTATATTTCCTACCATCCACAGTACATCTTCTCTTTCTATTTCATTTCATTTAACTATTTCTTGTACTTGCTCTGGTCTCTTCCCCCACCCCCTTTTTTTAATTTCGATTTCCTCTTCTCTAACCACCCGTACCATTTGTCCCATACGCTGTAATAATCAGAATCTTCTCTGTCATTAATTTCTAATGTTAGTTTGTTCATCTCGGCACATTCCATTATTTTGCCAATTACTTGTTCCTTAGTTGGTATTTTTTTCTCTTTCCATTGTTGAGCGAAAGCGATTCTTGCTGCTGTTATTATATGCACTGCCAAGTATTTCTTCTTTTTTGCCATTTCCATCTTAAGAATTCCCAGGAGAAGTATTTTAGGATCTAATTCAAAGGTTTCACCTATTATTTCTGAAAGCCAATTGCAAATCATCTTCCAATATTTTTTTGCTTGGGAGCAGGTCCACCAGCAATGGTAAAAAGTACCTTGCTGGTATCCACACTTCCAGCACTTTGGGTTTGAGTTAGGGTAAATCTTGGCAATCCTAGCTGGTGCTAGGTGCCACCTATAAATCATCTTGTACTGGTTCTCCTTGTAACTGGTTGCCTTGGTAAGTTTTATATTATTGTTCCATATTTGATCCCATTCTTCCAGATTTATATTTTTCCCAATATTTTTGGCCCATGCTAGCATTGGGTCTTTAACCACTTCTTCCATCAGGTCATATTCTACTAAATAGTTGTACAATTTAGCTAATAATTTATTATCTGTACTCATCCAAATCTTATCAAAATCTTTGCTACCCATTTCTATACCATATTGTTCTTTATCTTTTTTGTATCTTGATTTTATCTGTGCGTATGTCCACCATTCAACAAAAGTGCCTTGTTCTTTTAATTGTTCTATTGTTTTGAGGTTCCCTGCCTCATCTAGGATTTCTTTATATTTTACTGTTTTACCATGATCCAAAACGTTTGGGTAAATTATCGCCTCCATGGTTGAGAGCCAGCTGGGAATTTTAGTGTAGTGTTTCCGTCTTATTTCTTCCTATGTTGACTTCAATATGTCTCTCAATTTGTGTTTATTGAAGTGTGTTTTGGTTTTTTCCCCCGTTTCCCATAAACAGGCATGCCAACCCATCTGGAGATCATGCCCTTCTAGCGTTAGAATTCTTTTGTTCGCTAAAGTCGCCCATTCTTTTAGCCAAACAAGAATTGTTGCTTTATGATATGTTTCCCATATAGGTAGTCCGAGCCCTCCTCTATTTTTTTTATCTTGTAAACTCCTAATTGCTATTCTTGGTTTTTTTCCTCCCCAAATAAACTTCCTAATAGTGACATTAAGTTCGCCAAAAAATTTTTTATCTAATTTAATTGGCGCTGTTTGGAACAGGTACAGCAGTTTGGGTAGGATGCTCATTTTAATTGTCGCTATTCTCCCAAGGAAAGAAATTTGCAACTTTCTCCACTTCTCTAAATCTTGTTTTATGCTTTTTACCAAGGGGACATAGTTGTCCTCTTTGAGGGCCAGGTACTTTGTTGAGATCCATACTCCCAAATATTTAACTTTTTTCACAATTTGGATTCCCATAGATTCCTCCAGGGCTTCTTTCTGGTTTTTCGTCATATTTTTGGTGAGCATTTTGGTTTTAGATTTATTTAATTTGAGTCCTGCTACTTCTTCATATTTATCGAGTATTTCCAATATTTGTATGCCTGTTTCCACCGGTTCTTCCATAATTAAAACGACTTCGTCCGCGAACGCTTGAACTTTATATGTTTCCTTCCTGATTTTAAGCCCTTTGATTTGATCACTCTCTCTAATCTTCTTCAATAGCACTTCTAATGCCAATATGTACAAAAGTGGTGACATTGGGCATCCCTGTCTTACTCCTTTGCTAATCTGAAATGTTTTGGTGAGTTCACCGTTTACTAAAATATTGGCCCTTTGCTTCTCATAGATCGTATTTATTGTATTTGTAAAATTTTGTCCAAATCCCATTATATTCAATTGTTGCTTTATAAACTCCCAATTCAAATTGTCGAAAGCCTTCTGTGCGTCTAAAAAAACTAATGCCACCTCTTTTTCCGGGTGTTCCTCGTAATATTCTATCACATCCAGAATCGTCCTTGTGTTATTCCTAATTTGCCTCCCTGGGAGGAATCCATTCTGATCGCTATGTATTATCTTATTGAGGATTCTTTTTAGTCTTTCCGCTAATATGTTCATGTATATTTTATAATCAATATTGAGAAGGGAAATTGGCCTATAGTTCTGTATCAATTTGGTATCCGCTCCTTCTTTTGGTAAGAGTGTAATATAGGCCTCTCTCCAAGATTATGGTATTTTATTTTTCATTAAGGCCTCATTAAAAATTTCAAGCATTCTTGGGAGTAAAATGTCTTCTAATTCTAAATTTTTGTATAATTCCCCTGGGAATCCGTCCGGGCCCGGAGATTTATTCTTTTTCAATTTGGCAATTGCAGTCTTTAACTCTGTTAATGTGATCTCTTTGTTCAACATCTCTTTTTCCTCCTTTCCAATCTGTGGCATTCCCTCCTCCAATAAATATTGTTTTACTTTCTCTTTGGGTATATCTTCTTCTTTATATAAAGACGCATAGAATTCGCGTGCTATTTCCAGTTTTTCTTCTTCCTTAGTTGTAATATGGCCTTCAGTGTCTTCTAATTGGAGAATAATTCCTTTCTCTCTCTCTTTTTTAATTCTGTAGGATAACCACCTTCCTGGCTTATTGGCGTTCTCGAAATAATATTGTTTTGTTCTCTTAATATTATATGCTAATTTTTCTTGATCTATTATATTTAATTTATGACGAATGTTCATCCAATTTTCTTTTGTTATTTCATTGTCAGGGTTTTATTGCGCCTCTTTCTCTGCCTTTGCCAGTTCTTTTAGCAATGTTCTTTTTGCTTCTCTCCTCTCTTTATTTCTATATGCTCCATATGATATCATTAGGCCTCTTAAATAGGCCTTCATCGTATCCCAGATTATTCCCCGGTCCATTGGTTCTTTTTCATTTTCTTCAAAAAAAAATTCTAACTCCCCCTTGACTTTGTCAATATTTTTTTTGTCTCGCAAAAATTGTGTATTCATTCTCCATCTAGTATTTTTTCTCTTATATCTACTTTTCCATCTAATTTCCAATGGATTGTGGTCTGCCCAGGTGTTGGGTAAGATTTCTGCTAATACAATGTCCATACCCAAGTTCCTGCTTACTCATATCATTTCTATTCTAGATCATGATTTATTGGGGTTAGAATAAAAGGTGTATTGTCTCTTATTGGGGTGTAGTGTTCGCCAGATATCTACAAGGTTTAGTTCATCCACTAAGTCAAAGAAGGTTTTTGGTAAATTTTTCCTTTTTTTCTTTTGACCTCTGGGTCTTTTGTGATCTTTGTTCACGTCAACCACTCCGTTGAAATCCCCAATGATGCAAATATTGTTGTTATCCAATCCTCTTATTATTTCTCGTGTTTTGTTATAAAACTCTTTCAATTTTTTATTTGGGGCATAGATCGCTGCTATTAATATTGCCGAATTGCCCCTCTCAATTTCAACAATTAATAATCTACCTTTGGGGTCTACATATTTCAGTTCTGTCTTTATCTCTGTTTTAATATATAGTGCCACCCCTCTCTTTTTCTTCATGGCTAAGGAGGTGTAAAGATTTTTTATATTCCAAATATTTTTTGTGTTCTTGTTTAATGTGTACCTCCTGAAGACAGACTATGTCTACATTTTGTGTGACTAATTTGTTGAAGAAAGTTTTTCTTTTTTTATGATCATTAAGTCCATTTACATTGATCGATAGGATTTTCCAATTGTCCATCCTTTTTGCCTTGTGTTGATTTACTTAAATTTGAGGTTGGTGTTTGCTCAAACTGCTCTTTGAGGTCTTTGTTTCTTCACTGCTTCTCTACTTTCTTTCTCTTCCTTTTCTTTCTCCTCTGAGCTCTCTTTCCCCGTCGAAACCTCTTCTTGGGATCTTCTTTGGGTGAGTTCTTCTTCTGTGATAACAGCTTCCAATTCCTCTTTGCTACTTTGTTTGTCTTCTGACCCTCTCAGTTGGTCAAGGAATTCTTGAGCCTCCACCAAACTATTTATTTTAATTCTCCTCCCTTGCCAAGTGATCAGCATGCCCTCCGGCAAGGTCCATCTGAAAAGTATATTCCTTTTGTTCAGCTGTGTGGCAAGGAATCTGTAGTCTCTTCGTTGTTCTCTCACCCTCCTCGGCACTTGCTTCAGGACAACCACCTCCTTTTCCTTTTAATTGATCGGTTCTTCTTTTACCATTTTATAAAAGATATCCTTAACTTTCTTTCGTGCAAACCTTATATGTACCTCTCTGGGTAGTTTATTCCGTTTCGCGTAGTTCATCTGTACTCTGTACACCTCATCCAATTCTTTTATTATATCGTTTGTATCCTGTTGGAGCACCTCCGCTATTAATTCAGCCATTACTTGGCCTAAATTTTCGTCCTTGTCTTCTGTAACGTTTTGGAAACGCAGATAAAAAGAGGCTCTGTCCATTTCCAACTGCGTAATCGAATCCTCCAAGTCCCTGTTCTGGGCCATTAATTTTTGATCTACTGACTCTAGATCTTTCTCTTGTTGTTCCACCTTGGATTCTATTTTTTGTATTCTCTTTTCGTTCTTTTGAATGGCTTGTTGTATGTCACTCATTTTCTGGTCAATGCCTTGTATGTCTGTTTTCAACTCCTGATGATTATTAGACATTTTCTCTTGCATTAAGAGCATTGTCTCTTGAATCATTGCTAGTGACGACTGCATCGCTTGCATTGTTGGAATCACTGATGATTTCTCGATTTTTGGTAGCCCTTCTATCGATTTTTGGGTTGCAGGGGACGACATTATAATTGTGGGACTTGAAACGCTGGGGGTTACTTTCTTTCCTGTTTTTGCCACAGTGGATGCAAAACTTGTCATCTCCCTCAGCACTTTCGCCTGTTCTTTGACTATCCTTTCTATGTTCCTCCAAACCGTCATCCACTAATTGACTTCCCTTGCTTAATTTAACAGGACTGAGAAGAAAAAAAAAATTTTTTTGGGGGGGGGATATTCCCAATTTACAAGACAGATAGTAATAGTACAGTCGACCTTTTCTCCGCTATGCTGCCCACTACTTAGCTTTGTTGACTAATCAATATTTGGAAACTGTGTTTCTTATTTAGCTTAAACTCCTGATTATTAATTAATTAGATTCTCAATTCTTAAAAAGAAAAAAAATCCTTTCAGTATAAATATATATAATAATCAATAAATTAATAAATATATATAATCAATAAATTAATACTCAATGTCCAATCAGTAAGCACTTGATTAATTGATATTATAGAATAAATCACTGTTTTATAAAAATTAATCCTTAGTAATATTAAACACAATAATCAATCAATAGCCACTCTATGCACACAGCAATGAAAAATAGAAAAAACAAGACAAAAGAGTAGCTGATGGATAAGTGATAGATAAATAGATAAGTAGATAGTTAAGTAGATATATTAAAAAATGAGTATATAGATAGATAGATAAATAGAAGAGAGTAGGTTCTAATATGTCTATACAGGTATTTAAGTATATTAATTAGCTATATTATATTACTACTTTTAATACTTTGAATATATAGGTACTTTAAACAATTTGAATACTTATATAAATATTTTAAATACTTTAAATGTATAGAGAGAAAAAAAGAAAGAAGAATAAATATGTATATATTGTAATTTTAGACTATTTTTAAACTAATAACAATATGTATTAATACAAATCTAAATTCAGTTCTTCTTAGTCCCTTTGTGTACCACACTTGTTAGGATCTATGCAGGAAGGTACATTAATTTAATATCACCCTTCTACTTCTTGCTTCTTCAAGATCTCCAACACCTTGTAAAAATGAGTTTGATTGTTCTGTTTTTCTCTTCCTGGTGCTCCTTCTTTCCTCTCTAGCTCTTCGTTGTTCTTCTCATTGGTAGCAAGTATGGTTGCACTTCCGGTCCTAAATTTCCGGTCGTTCTCCTCTCCAGTCAGCAAAATCTCTTCCCCACGTCCTCAGAGCTCGATCTATACAGCAAATTAAATCCAAAAAGGTAGTGCCGCTGGTCCGCTTGCCGATCTTTCCTCCTTCTTTCTTGCCGGCCTGTCTACGATCTTTTTAGCTGTCAATCCTCCTCCTCTCTTTCAATCGCCGCTTTTTTCCTCTTATGAGCCCTTCCACTCCGACCCAGCCAGCAAAGCTTTTTCCGATCTTCCGATCTCAAGCGCGCTCTGAAGAAAGTGGTTACGAGTGCACTCGCCTCTCTTTCCCGGAATCTTTGCTTCCCCTCTTGTTGGCTATCGTGGCTTCAGATCTGCCATTAAGAGGCAGACGCGCCCTGTTAGCTTGACTGGAAATCGGTTGCGCCGGGTGGGTTTGCGCTCCACCACTTGACTCACCGAAGCCCCACTATTGTCCGCGAAACCCTCCAGGCTTCCACGCCTCGAACGGTTCCCAAAACGTTGCGTTAAGTGGCAGTGGGAGAGAGCAATCACTCTCACCACGCCATAACACCACGAGTCACCAACCGGAAGTCCCACAATGTCTTGGTTTTTACGCTATCGCCTGAACCTCTACACCAAACTGATTCTCAAATGTTTGATTAGTGTAAAAAACAGAAAACCAACTACTTGGTTCTCAACCACTTAAATGTGCAATATTCTGCACATTATCATTAAGGTACATTCAATTTAATGAAATTTTCTTCTAAAGAAATATGTTTAAAATTAGACCTCATGTTGGTAGGTCTAATGAAGTAGCCATATTCCCTGTAATTTAAATCATACACACTTATCCATTTATTGTCCTCAGGAATATGATTAATCTAATTTTTACCATTATTTTCAAATGGAAAGTACAGCCGTTTAAGATGTACATTTCTTATAACTGTCAAATCATTTCTCTCCCACTGACTTTATTTATGCTTATAAAATTCATTAGAATAGAATAGAGTAGAGTAGAGTAGAGCAGAGCAGAGCAGAGCAGAGCAGAGCAGAGCAGAGCAGAGCAGAACAGAACAGAATTTTTTATTGGCCAAGTGTGATTGGACACACAAGGAATTTGTCTTTTTATTAGTGGATACACAAGAGTCTTATTTATCTAAATCTTCTTAATACTGAATTAAATTCCTTTTGTCTTCCTAGGTATGTACACATAGTTTTTTCATCAATAATATGAGAGCTATTTGCTTCTGCATTGTTTTTTTTTTAACTTTCCAATCTAGTCTATACAGTAGACTAGCTCTGTAATTCTGATGGTCTGCCATCCGAATACAAATCAAGCACACCCCAATCCCTCTTACTTTATTTTTTATTTATTTATTTACAGGCTTATATGATGCTCTAATCCAGGGGTGTCACACTCAAGGCCTGTGGGCTGAATCTAGCCTGTGGGGTGCTTAGATCTGGTCCACGGGGCTGCCCTGGAAACAGCAAAGGACCAGCCTGCGGTACCTCTGCCAGCGAAAACAGAGCTCGGGAGGCCCGTGTGGCCCTCCTGAGCTCCGTTTTCGACTGCAGCGGCTCCTCCAACCCTCTGCCAGCGAAAATGAAGTGGCCCTCCCAAGCTCCATTTTCATTGGCAGAGTGCTTGGGCTACCACAGGCTCCCCCAACAAGAGTGATGTCAAGCTGGCCACGCCCACCCTGACCTCATCCACCTGGCCCGCCAAGGCCAAACACAACCCTGATGTGGCCCTCAGTGAAGTCGAGTTTCACACCCCTGCTCTAATCAACACTAACTTGAGAGGCTTATGGAAGCCATTCTATGTATATTGGCCAAAACACAGATCACATTATAATATAAAGCACAGCACCGAAGATAAATGAAACTCTACATCTACTAAACTCCAGATTAAAGGAGGAAGCAGCCCATAACATTCTCCCACAACTCTAAGCTCTGTTGCAAAGCCAAATTCTGATGGCACTCCTGAAAGCCACGAGAGTTAGGGTCATCTGGATCACAATGGGAATGCTATTCCAAAAATGATGATATTAATTGAAAAGACTCACCTCTTTTACCTTGCTCCTGAAGATAGCAATCTCTGAAGGGAAATGAAATGAGCCCTTCCATACAACAAGAAGAACTAATTAAGAGAAGGCAGTAGCCAAATATCCAGGTCTTTTACTATGAAGGGCTTTAAAAGAGGTGGCCAACATCTCGAATTGCATTTGGAAGCCAAACAGTGACCAAAACAACTCTCAAGTACTAGTGTCAAATTAGCAGATTGTGAAGTGACCCCCTACTACATTTTAGACCAGCTGTAGTTTTAAGTTGTCTTCATGGTCAGCCCCATGTAAAATACTTTGTAATAGTCCAAACATTAGTGACTAAGGAATGAATGACTGAGAACAATGTCTCCTACTTCAGGAAAAGTTGTACATTTCACACATAGCAAATGAAATTGTGAAAAGGCCCTCCTTGCCAATGCTCTTGTCATGGCTCCATGAGCAGGGCCTGAGAGCCAGGAAGGACCCCCAGATCACAAATCAGTTTGACGCAAGAAAGTACAACCCCATACAATACTAAAAATGGAAATCTCAGGAATAGCATAGCTTTAACACACCAAAGAACTTTGTAGAAATAGAGCCTAAGCTTTTTCTTCACCATCTGAAACCTAACAGGTCCCAGATACTGAAACAGCATCTTGATTGCATTACCAATTAGACTGGAGTTTAAATATAAAGCTGGGTGTCCTCAGCACACTGAAGACTATTATGTTAGCCCCGTCAGATAGAACAGATTAAGTTACAAAATCTTGCAAGTATGAATGTGCTTCCTTTCCTCCCTTTTTAATTCCATTAAAAGGAGTGAGTGGGTGGGTATCCGAGACCTTTACACAAACTACTTTCTTGGCTTGGGCTCAAGTTTCCTTTATCTAATCACTGTCTTGGTAATGGAACTTCTCTCTATCCTTGAAGGCCATCCCCTTCATTCACTACATATAATTCTGTATTAGCAGGTGATCTCCCCAAGTGGTATTATGTAGATGTTGAAGAAGAACGAAGAGAATGCTGATCCCAGTAGCATCCCATATTCCAGAGGTTATGGACCCATCTTTTGCCTCCTGACCATCACTGACAAGAACCCTTCAGGAAGGAGGAGAACCACTCTAGTAAGATGATTCCAGTCCCACCCCTTGTCTTTTATGATCAGCAGACTTTGACTAGGTACTAGCACCTAGTTGGACAACAGAAGACACAACAGCACAGCAGCTCAAATCCAAAACAAAAAAAGCCAAAGCTCTGGTGTCAACCATGAATAGTGAACTTTCCGAGAATGTTCTCTCTTTAATTGCTATAAAGTACAATTTTTAATCAAATGCAGCATTATCAAGAGGGCATTCCAACTCAATCTTAATGACCAAGCTGAGGCCTAAAAGAAAAAACTAATCAGGTCATCTATCCAACTCCAAATCTGAAGGAACAAAAGTTGGTTCATTTAGGATAATAGCAGTCACTGCAGTTTATTTAGAAGAGATGTGATACAGAGTTACACTTTTAACAACCCTGCCATGGCATTCCATATCACCTTCAGCTTCTGGTCAGACTCAGAGGCAATCCATATAAAGCATATTTACAAATACTACCAACTTGAGGTCATCATTTCTGTGGATCAATATGTATACCCTTATGCAAAGTTACCGTATTTTTCAGAGTATAAAATGCACCAGAGTATAAGACGCACCTTAGTTTTTGGGGAGGAAAATAAGAAAAAAGCTGATTGGCGGGTGGATCGGCCTCCCGGAATACCCCCAATCAGCTATTCCCGGAGGTGAATTTTAGCAACAGGTTCCTTGGTTATGAGCAATGTGCCTTGCTTTTTTTTTTTTTTTTTTGCTTTTTTTTTTTCTGCCTCTGAAACTTCTGAAACAGAGTTTCAAAAAAAAAAAAAACCCTCTGAAGCTCTGTTTGGGGGCTTCTTTTCTGAAGCTTCTTTTCAGCCTCTGAAACCTTCATTTGAGAAGCTGGGCGGGGCTACATTTGGAGTATAAAATGCACCCAGATTTTCACCCTCTTTTTTGGGAGGAAAAAGGTGTGTCTTATACTTCAAAAAATATGGTACCTGAGCCAGCCAGAAAGGGACAAACATTCCTCATCAAAAACACCTGGGTTTTCATTGAAAGCAACAGATCAGGAAGATCTCCAAATGGCATTTGTAGTCCATAGTAGACAATGTCCCTAACTCCCAAGAAAGAGGAAGTCGTATTCATAGTTTCATAATCAGCATAATCCACCATTGCATCTATTTATTTTCCATGATCCTACACAACTTCTCTCAATTCTGAAAATCTGGTTATTGTGAGCATAGTAACATCATTGTACTCCAAGCCCTCTCCATTCATTCCTGCCCTTTATATAGATTTTATATAGACTAGAATCCTTCAATATCCCACAGTTTAAATGCCATAATCAGTATAATATAATCAGCCATGTTATTATTTTAACATGCTGCTGCACCTGTATCATATTTTACCTCCCTATTTATAGGAAGGCCTAAAAAGCAATAGCACTTAGACTTATATATCGCTTCATAGTGCTTTTACAGCCCTCTCTAAGCAATTTACAGAGTCAGCATATTGCCCCCAACAATCTGGGTCCTGAAAGATATTGCAAGCAGACTAAAGAAATTAATTTACTTCCGTGAACACAATGGAGTGAAAAATTGGAAGGGTAACAATGCCACAACTAAGAACAAATGAAATTAGCATGTTTACAAATGAATTTGTCCTGAGAGTGAAAGAAAGCTATCAACTGGCGGAAGAAGAAATTAATTTGGCTTCTATCAATTTATCAACAGTGCCATTCTTTCCCTTTAACTAATTTTAATGACAATATAGCCTAGAAAAATCCCATTGAGTGCTACACTCTGTTAAATTAATTGGGGAGGAAAAGTCAGACCACTGCAGAAATATCCAAATACCGGCCATGGCACTACAAAGCAAAGCAATTTAAAATGTTCTAATTACACTTTATTATTTCAGTTATGATTATAATTACAGGTAAACACAAATATATCTATGCTGAGATATAAATTCTATTTTAAGACATTTAAACTAGTTATTTGTCTTATTTATATTCTTAATATTTCTGCACTCCTATTTGTAGGCATGAAAGATGCATGGAATTGATCACTGTCCTTCCTTCCATTTATTTCTTACCTTTTATTCCCTATTTTTCCCTACAGCAACACATTGGAGTAGGCTAGGCAACATCATGCTTTTCTCTTCATCCTTTCAATCATGTCTGATTCTCAGAGACTGCTAGGTCTTTGCAGTTTTCTTGACAATATTTTTCAGAATTGATTTGCCATTGCCTCCTTCCTAGAGCTGAGAGAAAGTGACTGGCCCAAAGGCACCCAGTTGGCTTTATGTCTAAGCTGAGACTCCAGGTTTCTAGCTTGATGCCTTGATGCCTTAACCACTACACCAGAGTTCCCCAACCTTTCTGGCTTTGCGGACCGGCGGGGTGGGGTGGAGAGGACATGGTTCCGTGCGAGTGGCTGGCAAGTGGTGCACACTTGTCTACTGCTCACACAAGTGGGGATGCACGCATGTGCATGCTTGCCCACTTCTGTAGCCAGGTTCTGAATGGCTCACGGCCCAATAGTGGGCCAGATTTGGAGGTTGGGGACCCCATCCTACACCAGAATGCCTCTGTAACATCATGTTAAGAGGAATTAAACCATGATGCTGTATGTGTATGCCAAAGACCAGAGAAGATCAAAATATGTTTGATAGATAAAATACCAAAAAGGAACAAAAAGTGTCCAAAAACTATAACCATCTCTAAATTCTAAACTGCAACAACATTCCATGACAAAATTGTTGAAAACCAATTGGTACATTTAGGTTACAGATCAGCAGAGGAAAAGAAGCTCTGAAAAAGTGTGTAAAGTGCAGGAAATCCTATTTTCCATACTAATTCATTTGCTGTTTTTTGTCTGCTTCTTCTCTAATCGTCATTTCCACATTGGGAAATCTTTCTGGAATTAAGAAGTTACAAGGCAACTTTTCATAATTGTCTGATTACTGTACTAACTTCTCTGTTAATCTTCCCTGGTTGGGGAAATCATTTGATGAGCAATGCAAACTATACCTCTCATTTATACTGAGTTATACTAGAACTGAGAAATGCATGTAAGTGATGACCAGGGCATGCAAGCTTTGATTCAACAAATCTAATGATTGTTGTATTTCATTCTTCTCTGATGATTATGCCCACCAGAGAAAAGAGATGAAGAAATACGTTTTCTATGTTTTTCCCTTTGAAGGAGTCTCCTGAAAAAAAAAAAAGAAACTTAAAATACTAGTCCATCTTAATTTTTTAAAAAAGTAATTTCACAGCTGAATCCTATCCATGTTTACTTAAGAGCAGGTCTCATGGTTGTCAGTGACATTTACTCTATAGCACAACTTTCCCCACCATGTGGTTTTGTAGATGTGTTGAAATTCTTCCTCAAGACCAGATCTTTAAATAATTGTCTCCAGTTTTGTCTTTTAATCAGGATGATCAGGATGAAATTGTTTTGGGATGTATAATGCTAATACAAGCCTAGCAGTGAAGTAACAATGAACCTTTTTCTTCCATAAATGCTTAATTAATGGCCATTTGTGACTAAATCTGCAGAGAAAATCTAGCATTCATTAATTAGCAAACATATAACAAAGAAGAAACAGAAATATAAATAAAAAGGAAACTACATAACTTGAGCCAGAAGCACTACAAATAAATTCTATGCTTTTCCTTCCACACACACTCTATTATTTCCCATTTTTTCACAACTTTTTGACAGAGGACCTAAACCTCTTTATCAGGAAATTTCCACCTATAGTCCTTCTCAGGACTGTCTACAGAAAAACAAAATTCTAGCCCAAACTAAACCCGACCATCCTTCCTCTCACTAGAAGAGGACCAGAGCTTCTTAAAGTTACTCATTACTTAATGAAAACATTTATTCTACAGATCCATTACACCCTGGGAAAATAAAGAAAAGGTACTATAAATTCATCAAAAGAAATTTGAAAAGTCAACAGTTACTTATACAGGTGAAACTCGAAAAATTAGAATATCGTGCAAAAGTTCATTTATTTCAGTAATGCAACTTAAAAAGTGAAACTAATATATCAGATAGACTCATTACATGCAAAGCGAGATCGTTCAAGCCTTGATTTGTCATAATTTTGATGATTATGGTTTACAGCTCATGAAAACCCCAAATTCACAATCTCAGAAAATTAGAATATTGTGAAAAGGTTCAATAATCTAGGCTCAAAGCGTCCCACTCTAATCAGCTAATTAAGCCATAACACCTGCAAAGGGTTCCTGAGCCTTTAAATGGCCTCTCAGTCTGATTCAGTAGGAATCACAATCATGGGAAAGTCTGCTGACCTGACAGTCGTGCAGAAAACCATCATTGACACCCTCCATAAGGAGGGAAAGCCTCAAAAGGTAATTGCAAAAGAAGTTGGATGTTCCCAAAGTGCTGTATCAAAGCACATTAATAGAAAATTATGTGGAAGGGAAAAGTGTGGAAGAAAAAAGTGCACAAGCAGCAGGGATGACCGCAGCCTGGAGAAGATTGTCAGGAAAAGGTCATTCAAAAGTGTTGGGGACTTTCACAAGGAATGGACTGAGGCTAGAGTCAGTGCATCAAGAGCCACCACACACAGACGGATCCTGGACATGGGCTTCAAATGTCGTATTCCTCTTGTCAACCCGCTCCTGAACAACAAACGTCAGAAGCCTCTTACCTGGGCTAAAGAAAAAAAGAACTGATCTGTTGCTCAGTGGTACAAAGTCCTCTTTTCTGATGAGAGCAACTTTTGCATCTCATTTGGAAACCAAGGACCCAGAGTCTGGAGGAAGAATGGAGAGACCCACAGTGCAAGATGCTTGAAGTCCAGTGTGAAGTTTCCACAGTCTGTGTTGATTTGGGGAGCCATGTCATCTGCTGGTGTTGGTCCACTGTGCTTCATTAAGTCCAGGGTCAACGCAGCCGCCTACCAGGAGATTTTGGAGCACTTCATGCTTCCTTCCGCAGACGAGCTTTATGGGGATGACGACTTCATTTTCCAGCAGGACTTGGCACCTGCCCACACTGCCAAAAGTACCAAAACCTGGTTCAATGACCATGGAATTACTGTGCTTGATTGGCCAGCAAACTCGCCTGACCTGAACCCCATAGAGAATCTATGGGGCATTGCCAAGAGAAAGATGAGAGACATGAGACCGAACAATGCAGAAGAGCTGAAGGCCACTATTGAAGCATCCTGGTCTTCCATAACACCTCAGCAGTGCCATAGGCTGATAGCATCCATGCCACGCCACATTGAGGCAGTAATTGATGCAAAATGGGCCCAAACCAAGTACTAAGTACATATGCATGCTTATAATTTTCAGAGGTCTGATATTTTCTATGTACAATCCTTGTTTTATTGATTTCATGTAATATTCTAATTTTCTGAGATTGTGAATTTGGGGTTTTCATGAGCTGTAAGCCATAATCATCAAAATTATGACAAATCAAGGCTTGAACGATCTCACTTTGCATGTAATGCGTCTATCTCATATATTAGTTTCACCTTTTAAGTTGCATTACTGACATAAATGAACTTTTGCACGATATTCTAATTTTTCGAGTTTCACCTGTATATTCTTGGTTTAGTAAACTATATGTTTTACATTCAAAATAACTTAAGATGCAATACCTGACATCCGACATACTGTACAATGTTTCACGATTCTTAATCCTGCTATGAGATGGATTAGAAAATATTGTGTTAGATGGACCAAAAATCTGATGCATCCAAAATAGCTTAATTCTTGATTTAACATTTATATCTGAGATCACCTGCTTCAGGTGTAATCTGTGAGAGAAGGTATTTTAGTAATCCCTTTTCCACAAGGATGTTTTCATCAGGGACCATGAGGATAAAGCTTTTTGACGTACCCTCCTCTGGAACAATCTCAGCAGGGACGTAACCTCTTTCTTATTCTATTTTTCTGAGCAGTGAAGACTTTGCTTTTCTGTATCACTTAGGGGATTTAATGGAAAGATTACTCTATTCCCCAGGATGTAAGCATTAGAAAGAGAGATAAGGTTGTATTAATTATGTTTTTAAATTATTATTGGTTGCATTATAATAGTTTAGCCTTAAATAACTCTATTCAGGAATTGTTTACTGCTCAGAGTCTTCTGACTACAGTAGTATGGAAGCCTGGGTAAATATTATTTCAGCATTGTCAGTTTACTAAACTGCCATCAGTATTTGAGATACAAAATACCCAAACAATTTTGAAGGTAAAGAATGTCTGAGTTAAAAACAGAGTAGCTATATAGAGAGTATATTCAAGTTTCCATTCTGCTTGAGTGAAACCTCAACACACCTCTTCTGAAGAACAGAAAATACAAAAAACAATACCCCCCCCCCCCAAAAAAACCCCAAACCCAAACCATCAAATGTAATTTGTGGAAGTGAAAAGTGCATGTTTTTAGCACTGTGTTTGAAAAATAAAAATAGCTTGACAGCTACATCAACTTTTAGGTGAAAGGAAACAATACAGAAGAACCTGATATCCAAAACAAGGCCTAATAGTTTTCTTTATTCTTAATTGATCACTGGGTTGGCAATGGATGAATTACGGTAATGCAATTGACAAACATGAATTGATTGGAGAATGTGCATGCAACCAATTACTGTCTTGGTTCAAGCTATCATGTTCATAATACTTCATTAAACTTGTATGCTGCCTGATTCCAATGGCTATGCATGGCTCACAACAGTCAAATAAAATACAATAAAACCAATAAAAGATAGCACATGCAATAGACCAGATGGAAGGAAGTGAGGAGTCTCACTCTCCCTCACAGCCTGGGTGAAGATGAACAAAAAAGGGTTGGTTTAAATTGGTGAGTGAATCCAGCTAATTGCATATTCAAACAAGTTACATATCTGAGTCTAGCCTTATATATGTTTATCAGATTTCATAGGGAATATATCCAATGAAAAGCATCTATAGTTGGACTTTAACATTTTAGTCTCCAAACATTTGGTAACATCTAATAACAGAAATCATATTTAAGGGACTGACCGTTCTTCACTTGGAGATATTTTATATTAAGTGACTGTGAATATCCTCATTGCGCAGTATGGTATGATGTACATGTACATCGAGCAGAACTGGAATCAGTTCTCTTGAAACTCATTGTATTGGTTATACAATGTATTTGTTATACAATGTTATTGTATTTGTTATATATTGAAACAGATCTTTTATTTGTTCCGGATAAGCAGGACGTTTTGTACGTTTTAAGATGTGAGAATTTTCTAGAAGTTTATGATTGTTTAAAAGCTGTCACATTTTCACTTTGGGATTATTTTAGCAATAAATAGCACCTTGGGTGGGTGGGTGGATGGATACACGGATGGGTGGATAAATCCTGAGCATATTTTCTACAGCTGTGACTACTTCCGCTTCAATGTAAAAAGGAGCGCGGGAGAACGCAGCGATTGGCAGCAATTCCTTAAAGCAGCTCAGTCGTTCTCCATTTCATTCACGAGTCAGAAAGAAGTGACTGAAGTAACGAGCCCTGTAAATTTGACAGGACGGGAAAAGCCGGTTCGTCAAAACGGGTCCTGTATCATCATTTAGTCACTCCTCCTTACTTTTACGTGTCTTGGCGAAGTTCTACAAACAGGACTTAACACGGCAAGGCAGGCAGGGCAGATGTACCTACCAGCATGCAATGGCTCCAAAGCGGCCACCGCTTCGCTCTCCATCCCTAGTCCGAGAGAGAGAGAGAGAAAGAGGCTGCTCCCAGTTCCTCCTCCTCGGCTCACCCTTTCACCGTCACCGGCCAGCCCTTCCTCTATCCGCGATCATGTGAGGGATCATTTGAGCCGAATCACGTGGCTTTGTTTTCAAGTTCGCATCCCGGAGGCTGCACAGACTTGGCTCTTCTTGGGAACCGGCGCGGGTTTATTGCTCCGTTGCCTTTGGTCCACTTGGACCATGAAAAGCACTCCCGAGCAATTTTTTCTCTTTTCACCTTCCTTATTGTCGCCGAAGAGTATTAATATAACTGGCTTTCCCCCAGTCCCAGCCAAGATTAAAACTCCCGCGCTGGCAACTGATATTTCGCTACAACTAAGCGAATATCCAGCTTTTTCTTTGTAATTAGCCGGTTTTCGTGGACAGGCTCCCACTTCTCCCGTGGAAAGGCTAAAGTACTTTCTGCTCCGACTTGGGGGGGGGGTTGTCTCCCGTTCTGTGGGACGACATTGCCCTCTGTCCCTAAGCACCCCGGTTGGGGAGAGGGACAGCTGTAACCCCGTTTATCTGGAAAGCCCCAAACAACCAGGCATCCCCTTCTTTGCTCTTGCCATCCCGGCTTAAGCGGGGAAGCGCCTTGGCGAGGCCCGCCTGCCTCGCGCATGCGGCTGGCCAGGTTGCCTCCTAGCCCGGGCGGGGTTTGCTTACATCGCTGCCGCCGCCGCGGTTGGGTAACACTTGGATAGCAAGCAGCCGGTCACAGGCAGGTGGGGACTGCCTCCGCCTCACTGGCGATGGGCGCAGCCTGGAGCAGCCCCGAGGAGCGGGAGCCCCTCTTGCCCCCTGCGCCGGCCGCCGGACCGCCGCCGTTTGTTCAGCATGGCCAGTCCTATCGAGTGGCCGCGGCGGCGGCGGAGTCGCGGGGCAGAGGGACGCCTCCGACGGGACCCCTGCCTCGCCTGGCGCCGGTGCCGGGCCGCGTGTACGGGCGGCGCTGGCTGGTGCTGCTGCTCTTCTCGCTGCTGGGCTTCTTGCAGGGCCTGGTGTGGAATACGTGGGGCCCTATTCAGAACTCGGCCCGCCAGGCCTTCGGCTTCTCCAGCTTGGATATCGCCTTGCTGGTCTTCTGGGGGCCCATCGGCTTCGTGCCCTGCTTCGCCTTCATGTGGCTGATGGACAAGAAGGGTGAGGAAGGGGAGGGAAGGGCAAGGGAGGCTGTACCGGGAGCCACCGTCCCCAGAGACGGGAAAGGCTCCTTCCATGAAAGCAGACCGGCCCAACCAGCCTTTCGGATGTGTTGAGTGGCAACGCCTGGCATCCTCAGCCAGCCTCTTGGGGCGGTGGGAGATTTATTTTATTTTATTTGCTTTTTTGACAGCTGCAACACATTCCTGGCTCTTATTTAAGGAATTGTCCACTAGGACTCCAAGACCCCTCTCATAGTTATTACTCTTGAGCCAGGTATCACGTATGCTATACCTGTGCATTTGGTTTTCCTGCCTAAATGTAGAACCTTACTTTTTTCACAGTTGAATTTCATTTTGTTAGATAGGGCCCAATGTTCAAGATCGGTCAAGATCTTTTTGTATCGTAAGCCTATTTTCTGGAATGTTGGCTATTCCTGCCAGTTTGGTGTCACTGCAAATTTGATGAGTTCCCCATCTATCCCCTCATCCAGATCATTGATGAAGATATAGAAGACTTCTGGACCTAAAACAAAACCTTGGGGTATCCCACTGCATTCTTCCCTCTGTATAGATGCAGTTCCATCGAGGACTACACGTTGAGTGTGGTTGGTCAGCCAGTTACAAATTCATCTGGTGGTGATGCTGTCTAACCCACATTTTTCTATTTTATCAAGTAGTAGGTTATGGTCTACTTTATCAAATGCCTTACTGAAGTCCAAGTAAATTATATCCACAGCATTTCTCTGGTCCGCTAATTTTGTCACTTTTATCAAAAAATATAATAAGATTTTCCTGGCATGATCTGTTTTTGACAAACCCATGTTGATTTTTGGTTATGATTGTGGTCTGAAACATCGGGAAAGTTGGGCTGCTTTCCTGGAAGAAAGCATTTCCTCCCTGGAGCTTTGACCATCCAATTCAAAAGATCTGGAGAAAAGAATGTTTGATAGCCTTAATTACCTGACTTCCATTCCTTGGGTTGGGTAGATATTTATGAATCTAGAACCTGTGTATTGTTTCCCTGGCATTCCTTCAATTTCTCTTGTGAGTTGTTACATCTGAAAAAAGAACTTTCACATAAATAAATGTCTAGCGTTTGAAACATTTATTAAATTTGGCCCTTTCTCTATGGACTACTGTATACCCAGGGCAGCTTGCAGCATCCAAAAATGCAAATTATATCATCTAAAAATAAAAACATTACAATTAAGATCAGAACTGAAATTGTAATTCATATAATCAAAATCAGTCCAGGTCAAATTAAAGACCAGAGACTGGGTTTTGTCTGTCACTGTATCTTACTGGGAGAGTAGGGGCCAAAGACACTACCTTGCTGAAGGCAATCCAAAGTCTGGGAACCACATTGGAGAAAACTTTCTGCTGGGCTAGATAGCTAAGCTACCCCCTTACTTTTGGGAACATCTTCGGAAGGACCTTTCCAACTGATCTGAGTTACCATACAGGTTCATAGTAAAAGAAATCATATAGGCCAGTGTTGGAGAACCAAGTGCCAAAATGGGAGTGTGCGTGTGTGCCAGAAACCGGAAGAGTAGCTGACCGTAGCGCATGCGCATGCCGGGAAGATGATCTTCCGGTTTCCGGCACACGCAGGCACACTGGTGAGCTTGTCTTTGTGCGCATGCACTCCAGAAACCGGAAAACCTGGTGGCCGGTGCGCATGCTGGAAACCAGAAGATCATCTTCCCTGCGTGTGCATGCATACTGGGTGACTGCTCTTCCGGTTTCCGGCACTGCTGCGCACGTGAACACCAGCTGCCCGGCACGCCGGAACCCAGAAGAGCAACGGGCGACAGCTCATGTGCCCGGAACGATGGCTCTGCGTGCCACTTATGGCACGCATGCCATAGGTTCGCCATCATGGATATAGGCATAGATAGGCTCTAGACCATATACTTTTTAGGGCTTTACTTTGTTCCTAAGCATTCATCAATCGGTCCATATCTTTTGGGACATGCATCAAATAATCCATTATTTTCTTGCTTAATTTTTTTTAAGTGGGAAAAAAAGGGCCATATTAATGTTTCACCCAGCTACCCACCATGCTGCAAAGGAAAAGGACAAATGGACTGAAACAAATGCTACTTTTTACAGTTGCCTGTCTGCTACTTGCTTCTCTAAGTGGAGAATGGGATAACAATGGAGTTCGAAAAGGCTGCTGCTACTGTCTCTGCTGGCTGAATAAAAATTGTTAAAGTTGTCATATGAACGTGGTGCTATGGTCCCGGTGTCGTCTGTTGCCTTCCTGTTGTCTTAGCAAACCCAGATCCTGTGTATGCATTTTAAGAAGGCAATGAGGGAAAGAAAGAAGTCATACTAAATATTGTCATTTATGTATCTGAAAAGCATGATCTCCAGTTTTCTGCCCTCTTGTAGCCTATGCTGAACCTAGTTTGATTATCCCTCTGGTAGGAGAAAGAACGGCAAGTGAATGGAAATAGTCACTCTTGGTTATTAGATATTGAAATGTTGATCTTTCTGACCAAGCCAAGCTATGCAGCCCCTTCCTCTTCAGGCAGCCTTCCCTTAACTGTTAGCTTAGACCAGGGGTCAGCAACCTGCAGCTCCAGAGGCGCATGCGGCTCTTTGGGCCTTCTGCTATGGCTTCCTGTCAGGTGATCCCACCACTGGCTGGCCCAACCCATCACCCTCCCCTCCCAGTCACTCCTTGCCTGGCCTGAGAAGGTAAGGGTGATGGTGGGGGATGGAGAAACGGCCAGGGCAGAGACAGAGAGATACAGGGAGATGGGGAGAGAGGGAGACATAGAGAGATACAGGGAGAGGAGGGAGGGAGGGAGGGAGGGAGGGAGGAGAGAGATATGTCAAAAGGATTTTGTGGTTCCTGGTGTTTTTTAACAACTGGTTCTCTGCCCTAATGACCGGCTGGGTAGGCGTGGCTGGGGGGGGGGGGGGTTAATGGGACTGGTGGAAGTGAGTGACATTGAGTTGGCCATGCCGACCAGGTTTTGTGGCTCCCGGTGTTTTCTCTGGGAAAAGGGGCCAAATGGCTCTTTGAGTATTTAAGGTTGCAGACCCCTGGCTTAGACAATAGTGTGATTGCCTTCCAGTTGCTAGGTAAGCATCACTGAAAGGAAGTAAGGGAATGAACTGGATTGATTGCTAACCTTTATGGTCAAATATTGTTGTTAAGACTGATTTTACAGAGGAATATTTATTAACTAAAATAGTTTTTCATCCAGAATAAGATTATTGAAAAGAGACAATGAGAGGAAAAAGTAATAATGTCCTGTCCACCAGTGACAAATACTTTGTCTGCAGAGGTGTTTAAAAATATATATGGGCTTCTCTTTAACAACTAAATTTTAAAATGAAAAATGAAACAAAACTACATTTAAAACAACTTAGCTATTCAGATTATTGTTTTTTTTAACTGTTATACAGTATCTGAATGCTATATCAAAGTAAAATGTAAAAACTGGGTTGTGTGAGCTATTTTCTTGTAGCTAAATGGCATAAAAGGATGCAATGTGTTGACCTCCTCCTGTGGTTGACTCTTGTTCTGTATAACATTTTGTGTATATGTTATGATGCTCACATATTTTATAGGTGAACAGTATTTGGGGTTGTTAGCTCTCTCTAAAATCAGATATGGAGAATATGGATGAAATGTCAAAATTATGGGTCCACCTGTGTTCAGTGTCAGCATAAATCACCAGTAACTTTTCAGAAAGAATCCAGACTTCATTAAAGATTGAACCCCAGAGCTTATATTGATTGGTCTTAATGTGTATTCTTGCAGCAGCAATTGCTCTGTTTAGGAGTTTTGAATATATTTTAACCAATGTCTAGTGAAAATACTCTTGTTTTGGGAAATACATCAACTCTCCAAAATGCCTGTATCCTGATTTTCTGAATTATCATTCAGTGCAGATAATTTAATTAGGCAAAACAAACATTCACACACAGGCTTTTCTATGGGCTTTTTCCCTAGAAAATAACAGTAAAGATTGAAGATTCTTTATAATTTATCTAATTATTAGATATATTCTCATCTTTCCTTCAGAAATTCAAAAGTAGTATAAAACTCACATTTCTCAATTTTATCCCCATAACAACACTTTTGAGACATGCAGACTGGCCAAAATCTTCCAATGAGTTTCCTTGAAACTGGACTGCGTGCTATTTTTTCCTACTCTTCCTCAATATCTTAGGCATAAATTTGTTTTCAAATTACTGATTTTGCTTTTAAATATGGAAGTAAATTCTAGGTTTAGTATAGAAGTATATGCAGAACAGCCAATCTTAAAAGAAACAGTGAATGTTAAGCATTTTGATAACCATAATAAACATTGCCTTTCTGGAACAATTTTAGTATTCTGTTTCTCAGTAGTAGTCAGATGTAAACTATCAAGTGTTTACAGGGTGGGTATGATGCAATAATGATATCCTGTTAGTTTCCTGGTACTCAGGAGTGGTATTGCTTACAGTCATTACTTTGTCAGTTCTGTCATGGATATAGCTCATGTTTTTGGCTTCTTTTTTAAATAGCCTTGAAAGTTGAAAATGCATTACCACATGTTGTAGTCATGAAGTTCAATTTGATTTTTTTGTGTTTGATGAAAAGGTATTTGACTGTTCTGAATCATTCTATCCCCATTGAGTGGCCTAATCCTCAAAAGTTCTAGGGTTTATTCACCTAATGTGAATACAGTTGTTTACACAGTTCATTCCATTTAATGATCTTGTAAACATTTCAATAATCTTAGTCTATTATTTTTGGTTATAAGAAAGAAGAATAACTGACTTGGGAAGAGCCTGTATCTTTGTGGAATCAAATTGAATATACATTTTAATACCATTATAGCTACAACATTCTTAAGGTATAGAATGCAGTAAAAATGCCTTTTTATTGTTACATGTGAATATTTTGTTGAAAGATTAATGTAAATTGGAAATTAAGCTTCAATTCATAGCCTAGAGGACATAGAGAATGTTTATGTCACTATATGAGGGCAAGAAGAATTTGAACAATTTACTTAGTTACTGTGTTGAAGGTCCATCCAACTCAGAATGATCTGCATTTTAAAAAGTAAAAAAAAAAATAAAAGAGCAGAACAGAAACCATACACTATATATAACAAGCAAGAAGTTGTTTGAGGCCAACAACCACCTTACCCAAAGGCCTAGGAAAATAGCCAAGAACTTTCTGAATGTCATTTGGAGGACGGGGGGAGAGAGAAGAACATGCTGTTCCAGAGGGCAGGGGCTACAACAGAGAAGGTATGCTTCTGAAGCCCAAATAGAGGGTAGTTTTGATCAAAGGGACCTGAAATGCACATAACTTGGTAAAAATTTAGTAAACATGCAGTACCTATTGGAGATAGAATGTCCCTCAAGTAAACAGGCTTAATAGGTGATAACTTGCATCTTAAATTTTGCCAGAAGCCTCTTGGAACAGGAACAGTTGTGGACTGGTGAGCCTTTGCATAGTTTCAGCTGATGCACCAATTGTACCTGTTGCTGGACCAGGAGGTTCTGCTCACAGTCACTTATACCTTAGTTATCACCTGATTGGATTAATGCAGTGTGGCCTTTATGGGACTATCCCTTACTAGATCTTAATGGATGGAACAAAAACTATGGGGAAAAGTTGGTCCTATAGATACTCAGCTCCTGAACCATGCAAGCTTTGGTTACAAACAAGAAATGACAGGATGAGTACAGAGAACATTGAAAAATAACCAGAGAACATCAGATCTTGACAATAAAATAAAATGAAGACTTCTTACTAAGATAAAATTAGGAACAACATGATTCATATTTTTTTTCAGAAAGCCAGAGGTAAAATGATACTGGGATTTCACTGAAGGTTGGAGGTAAAAGTTGGTGTTAAAATACAGATATTTATTCCTTTTCTAACTTGTTAATGTTTGTTTTTTGTTTTGCAGAACAAACTTGTTTAAAAGAAAAACAACCCAAAACAAAAAGCAAAAACAAATAAATAATAAGGGAATGCTAATTGAAAGCATACATGAATATATCTTAAACCTGTGCAAATGATTCAGTAAATGCAGTTCCTCCCTGGATCCCTTCACAGAGCAGGTGTACCCTTGCTTTGCTTTACTAGCTGAAATGGCAGAAGTGGGAGGGTGTCGGAGTCACCATCTGAACCTTCAGGTTGTTCATAGTTTTGAAGAGGGAATACAGATTGGGAAGTAAAACACCTCAAACTATTGGCATTTTCTTTGTTATATAAACCTATATGTAAGCTTTAAAAATATTTTTTTAACTTAAGGAAAAAAAGCTGTATTGAGCTTCAACTCCCATAATTCTCTAGCCAGATTTGCCTTTGGCACCCAAAACTAAATGTTCTTAGTTCAGCTGAAAGTGCAAGGACAGCAAATAAGCTTTTAAGTGTAACTTTTTAAACAAGAAATTCTTGCTTATTCCCATAGAAATAGTCATCCACATGTGTGCCTTTTCGTTTATGTTTACATTATTTCAGTGGTTTATCTTTTCATGTCCCCAAGGCTCTGAATTAATTGTAGTATTTTAAAATTAACAGTTTACAAAGCAATTCCAGATATGCCTAATCAAAAGAAGTCCACTGAGTTCAGTGGGAGTTACTACCAGAGGATTACAGTCTTGATAAGTAAGTGAAATAGATACACAGATTTGAAGAGGGTCCAGAATGGATTACAAGATTGTGAAAGATGTTAAATTTGTTTAATTTAGCAAATTTTGAAAACGGTAAATTGAAAGAGCCTTTTTAGTAATTAAAGCAGTTAATATATATATATATCAGAGTTTCTTTCATGCTGAAGAGTGAACAACGCTGAAGTGTAACAATTTCGTTTTGTAGTTTTACTATATTAGAAAGGAGTTTCTCCATAGTGTAGAAATGGGAGGTGCCAGGCTGGGTTATTCTAGGCTCTAGCTCTATGGACTCTGAGTTGAAACTTCTGAAGGTCTGCCTCCCTGGTGACGTTCCTTCAGTTTTTTTCAACTCTGCCTCGCTCATGGACGCAACTTTTACAGCTCCAGAGCTTTGAGTTGAGCTTAGTATAATTCCCTGGTTAATTCCCCTTATTTTATTTTTTTGAATTTTTGGTTCTATTTACAGCGAGCTCTTCGGGATCGGATTGACTTGGGGGGGGTGTGGCCTTTCTGGCACCCTCTTCTCTTCCCTGTTTCCCCTCACTTTACTGTCTTTGAGGGGGCTAGCCGGCTGGCTTTCGCCCCGGTAATCTTTGAAGGCGGAGAGGCACACAGGAGCTTCATTTGCAGCTGCTGAAGCCGCGCCAGCCATTGCAAGCCTTGGTGCAACTTTTTCTTTGATCCCGCTCATCAGCTGAGCAGCGGGAGGTTTTTTCAGCACTGTTTGCACCGCTATGGCCGCGACAGCCTCAAGCAGCCTGGGAACGGGCCATTTGGACTTCAGGAGGCAGCAACGGTCAGTGCCAGCCGCCAGACCGCACCAGGGGGTCTTTTTGCCCGGCGCGGTCCCGTTTGCAGCCTGGTAAGTCGCAGCAGCCTTGCTCCTGTGCAATTTGGTGGTGGCTTTAAGTTTGGGCGGCTTTGCTCCCTGGCATTTTTTTGGGCACAGTGCTGGTGGGCTCTCCGCGGCTGCGGATGTGAGCCAGGACCTTATCTGAACCAGCCTTGAATACCACCTGTGGGCATTGCTGAGCAACCTGACCTGGTGGAGACTGTGGTTCTGAGTCTGCACATATTCCTGTTGGTGGTGGCCATTTTGGAGTCCCGACGGCCATTTTGCCCACGTGGATCAGGCCTGTATTTTGCTTCATTTTATTTTTCTGCAGTCCTTTGAGATTGATCTTCCCTTTGGGGCATTGTTATTTGTGACAGTTGCTTTGAGAGACTTGCCTGACTTGAGATCTTTTAAAAGGACTTCAAACATGGAGGATTCAGGCAGACAGGCCCACTTCTCTGCTGAGGGTTCCTGGTCGCCTCAGTCTGATAAGGGCTCTGGTCAGGCCTAGAACTGCAAGCATCACCGCAGCAGCTAAGATTAAGGCCAGAGCCAGAGCACACACAGATGTCACTAAGGCAGAGGAGAAGACTGCCCAGATTAGACAGAGGGCACTGGACAGAGAAATTGCTAAGGCCTCTGCTGAGGTTTTGCCCCAGGTTCCTCCTCCTGTTGCTATGACTGAACACCCCACTTCTGCTTCAAGTACTGAGGTTGCAGTTCAGCAGGGTCAGGCGACAACTTCCATGGCGGGATCCTCATGGGCATGGTCTCCTGAGAACCATTATGTTCTTCAATCACAGCCTGGGCTGTTGGGGCCGCCTCTTCGGGCCCCAGAGGCCACCTTCACCCCCACTGCGGTGGGGCTCCGCCAGGGGGAGCTGGGAGAAAAGGATGTTCCATTTTTTCTGAAAGGCTGGATTGATCATGCTATCAGGTGGGGCATTGCAGAGGGTATGCAGCAGCAGTCCCAGGCTTACGCCCAAATGTATGCTTTACGGCCGGAAGTGGACACGCAGAGGTTGGTGCCAGCTCCAGTTGAGTACCAGGATTCTGACTCACCCACTCCCTCAGAGCTCAGTTGGTATGCAGAGGACTATCAAGGGGAGGGGGAGTTTTCGGATTTGGAGCAGGAATCGCACCCGAGACAGCCCCTCAGGGGATTGTTTAATCCTGCCCTTCTTAAACCGTTGTTGGCCAAGGCCAGGGCTACTGCCCATTTGGGCCCCGCTCCATCGTCTTCTGGGCCAGACATGGATGGTGGTGAACAGGATGATTACCTGTTCACACAGCAGGCAGTGGAAGCAAATACCATTCCCATTCTGGGGATGTTTCTGGATATGATACGTAGGCAGTGGGCTTCCCCTGCAGGAACTTCCAGGGCCACTGGTTTGGATAATCAACTGTTTACAGTTGATACTGCCATGCTTAATTTATTGGAGGTGTCCAAGGTGGACATCCCGGTGGTGGCGCTCACTTCTTCCATTTTACCACTTGATGCGGAAGACGCCTTGAAGGCGGAGGACAGGAGGGAGGAGACAGCACTCCGGCGAGCTCACCTGGCGGATTCCTGGGCTCTGAGGGCATCTTAAGCGGCATCCTTCCTCACCAGAGCGTTGGTTCGATGGCTGCGCCAACTCCAGTCCCACTTAGCGCGCAATGATGTACGAGCTCATCAAGATTTATCTAAGATTTTGGCAGCTGCAGAGTACACGGCAGATGCGACCTTGGTGGCCACCAGGTTTTCTGCCTGGGCCATGGCTTCGTCTGTTACAGCTAGATGTATGCTTTGGCTTTGCCATTGGTGTATGGACAGTAAAAACAAGTGGAAGTTGCCATCTGCTCCCTTTGAAGGGGGTTATCTGTTTGGCCAGGCCTTAGACCCTTTACTAGTTGAGACACGGGACAAGCGGAAGGTGCTTCCCTCCCAGGGCAGGCGCTATGATTACCGTCCTACTCCTTATTTTAGACGGCCCTCCTTTCACCAGGGGGGAGCTGGGGCAAGCTTTCCCCGTCAGCAGCGGCCCTTCCAGTATTCCAGACCGAGTTACCAAGCAGAGAGATCTGCCTTTGGCAGGGGCAGGCAGCAGCAGCCCAACAAGCCCTTTAGAGGCAATAGTGGCAGGGGGGCTAGGCGATCTAAGTGATGGCTTGCCTCAGGCACCTATTGGGGACAGGCTTGCTCTATTCGCAGACCGCTGAGACGACCTGACATCAGATCATTGGGTAAGGGAGACGGTAAGAGCAGGGCTCGCCCTCAAATTCCTGTCCGTCCCCCCCCAAGGCGTTTTCTCCATTGCTCTATTTTGGGAGACCCGGTCAGACGGGGTCTCATGGATTCGGGCCATTCAGCCGGTTCCACTGGAGCAACGGGGGTGCGGGTTCTATTCGATCCTTTTTGCTATCCCAAAGGCCTCGGGGGGGGGGAGGGCAATTCTAAATTTGAAGGGACTCAACACCTACATTCGATACAGGAGATTCAAGATGCACTCCCTGCATTCCATCCTGGCAGGAATCAGGGAGGGCGACTTCTTGGCCTCCATCGATTTAACAGAGGCTTACCTCTATGTCCCTATTCGGCTGGAGCATTGCCAGTTCCTGAGATTTTTTTACGCCGGCCGCCATTATCAGCATCTCGCCCTGCCGTTCGGGCTGGCATCCATCCCCCGAACCTTTACCAAAATTCTTTCAGTCCTGGCGGCATATCTCAGGTCGATCCCTATCAGGATCCAGTGCTACTTGGACGATCTGCTCATACAGGCGTCATCACAGCGGCTAGCGGAACAGGACTTGGCTACGACAATAGGTGTGCTGAGGGACCATGGATTCTCCATAAACTTGGAGAAGTGCCAGCTTCTTCCATCAACGAGGCTGGTCCACCTAGGGGCCCTGATAGATACGACAGAGGGTCAGGTTTTCTTGTCCAGCGAAAGGCAGGAGAGCATAAGGGCATTAATACACCTAATTCGGAGGACCAGAGGGTACAGGTGGCCCAGTTGTCCCAACTGTTAGGGAAAATGATTTTCTGCCTGGCCATTGTCCCGTGGGTGAGGTACCATGCAAGGCCACTACAGTGGTTCTTGCTTCCATTTCAAAGGGCGGGCACCAGCTCTTCCAAGGCACGAGTACGGGTGCTGCCACGGGTACTTTGCTCCCTGGGTCAGTGGACTTCAGGGGCCCTCCAGAAGGGATGCCATTTCAGGGAGCCTTGCAGGGTGGTGGTGACATCAGATGCCAGCCTTTTTGGCTGGGGCGGCCACTGCGGGTCCCAAGTGACTCAGGGATGTTGGTCTCCGCAGGAACTATTACAGCAGATCAATTGGCTGGAACTGCGAGCGGCCCGGCTGACCCTTCAGACCTTTCTACCGCAGGTGAGGGGGCAGCATGTGCTCCTCCTCACAGACAACACAACTACAAAGGCCCATATCAACAGGCAAGGGGGGACTCGTTCACTGTCTCTGATGTTGGAGGCGGAGACCCTTTGCCATTGGGTGGAGACTCACCTCCTGTCCCTGACAGTGGAACATATTGCCAGGATGCCCAACGTCTGCGCTGACTGGCTTGAGTCGGGCCACTGTGGACCCTTCGGAATGGAGGCTTCATCCCAGCCTGTTTGCAGACATAGTCAACCGGTTCAGTTGTCCGGTGATGGATCTATTTGCCTCTCCAATGAACACCCACCTTCCCCGCTTCCTGTCCCGTTTCCCTGCCCCGTGGCCCAGGGGCTTCTTATATGCCTTCCCTCCCCTACCCCTTATCCCGGCCCTCATCAGGAAGGTGTTGGAGAAGGCAGAGATTGTATTGGTGGCCCCACACTGGCCCAGGAGGCCGTGGTTCGCCGACCTGGTTGGCCTGTCTGTCGCCAGGCCCTGGAGGATTCCCCCAGACAGAGTCTCCCTCAGCCAGGGGCCCGTGCAACATCCAGACCCGCAAAGACTGCAATTAGCCGTTTGGCAGTTGAGCGGGGGCTCTTGACACGGGAGAACTTCTCCACCAGGGCCATCCGGACGATGCAGGCGGCCAGGCGGCCTTCAACCATGCGCATCTATGAAGCCACATGGAACAAGTTTGCCGATTGGTGTGCCACAAGACACTTGGCCCCTACTTCAGCATCTGTGGTGGAGTTGGCGGAGTTTTTACAAGAGGGCCTAGAACTTCCCCTAATACTTTAAGACGGCAGGTGGCTGCACTGGGATCAGTATTGACTTTTGGGGACTGTGGCTCCCTCGCTAACCATCCGAGGGTGAGGACATTTCTGCGTGGAGCGTCTAATTTAAATCCCCCTACGCTTCATTGTTATCCCACGTGGGACCTTTCTAAGGTTTTACAGGCATTGACCAAGGCACCTTTCGAACCATTGAGGGAGGCTAGTCTTCGTCTTCTGTCATGTAAGGTTGCTTTCCTTGTGGCCGTCACGTCTGCCCGACGGATTTCAGAGTTGGCGGCATTATCGGTGAGGAAAGACGTGTGTATATTTCACACCAACAGGGTGTTCCTGCGGTTGGACCCTACCTTTCTTCCAAAGGTCAACTCCATGTTTCACTGAGCATAAGAGTTGGTCCTGCCAGACTTCTGCCCAAGGCCTCGGCACCCCTTGGAGCAGACCTGGCATACATTGGATGTTAGGAGGGCCCTCCGTATTTATATATCTCGACCTCTTCATTCCGGAAATCGGAGTCCCTGTTTGTCTCCTTTCAGCCGTCGACTCTTGGCCACAGGGTGACCCCTTCCATGGTGGGGCGTTGGCTCTGCACTTGTATAGCTTGTGCGTACGAGCTTCAAGCTCTTCCTGTGCCTCCAGGGATAACTGCCCACTCTACCAGTAGTGCAGCCACGACGGTGGCCTGGGCTACTCAGGCTTCCGTTGAGGAGATCTGTAGGGCGGCCACTTGGACTTCTCCCTCACCTTTTATACGCCACTACAAACTTGACTCCTACGCTTCGGCGGAGGCGGTGTTTGGAAGGAGGGTGTTGCAGAAGGTCCACGAGGTTCCAGTGTCATTGGCCCAGGACAGATCCCGCCCGTAATGCTGACCAGTCTTTGGTATATCCCAGCCTGGCACCTCCCATTTCTACACTATGGAGAAGGGACGTTGGCTTACCGTGATACGTTCCTTCTCGTAGTGTAAAATGGGAGGTGCCAGCCCCGCCCTGTCTTTGTCTGGCCCGATTCTTGTTGGGTGGGAAGATGTCTTTTTTCTCTTTCAGTTGGTATTCCTTTCGCTTCAGCTTCGTTGTCAAAACTGAAGGAACATCACCAGGGAGGCAGACCTTCAGAAGTTTCAACTCAGAGCCCATAGAGCTAGAGCCTAGAACAGTGTTGGCTAACCTTTTTGCCATCGCATGCCAGGAGAGGGAGGGTGGGGGAGGAACGTGCGCGCACGTGCCCACGTGCATGCGCGCAACACCCCCCCCCCGCTCCAGGCACATGATGGCCTGGTAGGCCCGTTTTTCTTTCTTACCTGATTCCAGATCCTTTCTATTTATCTGGGAAGGGCAAAAGCAGCCTTTCCCACTCCCTTGGAGGCCCTATGGAGGCTGAAAGGGCCCATTTCCCAACTCCCGGTGGGAGAGGAAGTGACATTTTTTGCTGTCCCCAGCCTCCAGAACCTCTCTAGGAATCTCTAGGAGCCTCTCTAGGAGTCTCTAGGAGCCCCTCTAGGAGTCTCTGGAGGCTGAGGCAGCAAAAAACATCACTTCCTGTCCCACCGGGAGTCAGGAAATGGGCCCTTTCAGCCTCCATAGGGCCTCCAAGGGAGTGGGAAAGGCTGTTTTCGCCCTTTCCAGATAAATAGAAAGGATCTGGAATCAGGTAAGAAAGAAAAACCGGCCTTCCCCACTCCCCCACCCCAGGCCCTCCAGAGACAGGAAACAGCCTGTTTCCCTACTTCTGGTGGGCCCAGAAGGCTTGAAAATCAGCTGGCCGGTGTGCGCATGTGCCCCAGAGCTGAGCTGGCGTGCCCACTAATATGGCTCCGTGTGCCACGCATGCCATAGGTTCGCCATCACGGGCCTAGAATAACCCAGCCTGGCACCTCCCATTTTATACTACGAGAAGGAACTATCACGGTAAGCCAACGTCCCTTCCCGCCAAACATGGAAGAACTGGAAGGGCATTTTATATTTATGGAATAAAATCTCAGAACTAGGAATCTAGAAGGATATGTGAAATCATTAATGAAGTGCCTTCCCTATCCAGGGATTTTTTTTCCCTATCAGCCAGGCAGGAAAGATGTAGCAACTTTTTCTACTTTTTTTTTTTTTAAACTCATTTCATATGTTCATTCTCTTGAACATTTGATGGGTAGTGAGAGAGTGGGACAAGCTAGTATGTTCATATCCTGCTCCCCCTTGAAAAGGAGCAAACTGTTGTAGGACTTGAAGATTTCATAAAAATTGAACAGGACTTGGAGTAGAAATGATTGAAGTGGCAACTGCAAAAGGATTCAGTTCAGTTTTGTTCAAGTGTCTTTCCCTTGCAGAAGATTGATGATCATGAATCTTCATTGAGTCCATCTTTTGCTCCCTTTGGACACTCTTCATCATTTAGATGAGTTCACTTTTGTACATTACTGCTCAAGTTTTTCTGTGTGGTTCCTGCTTTTTTTCCTCTTCCACTTTTTTTTTCTAGCACAATTCTTTATATTGTATAGAGTTGCATTTAGGTATCTGATTCAGATATCTCATGAGTTTTTGAGTTTTGATGAGGTTCTTTTTCTCTTGTGCCACCTCTAGAACTTCAAGATTTGAACTTTTGTCACTAAGGGATTCTGAACATTATCCTTAAAAGCCACATTATAAAGATTGTCAGCCTGCTCTCAGCCTATTTTGTAGTTGTAAATGAGACTTGATGAAAATCAGTCGTTGCTTGGTTCTATTAGATTTCTTTTTATTATTTCCCCCCCCCAAAGATTTAGATATTAGCTTGCTTGTTGTTTTTACTATTTTTCTCCCTTGTATCATTGTTAAATAGTTTTAAAATAGTTTTATATTTATCCTTCTTGAGAATAGTCTTATCTGAGGTTTTTCTGGGAATTTCTATTTGCCATCTTCTGTTATTGTATGAAATGAACAACGTTCTTGTCTTGCTAAACAGGGGCACCACTGTCCATTGTTTTTATTTGCAAAGGAGCTTTATTCCTGGAAATTACCATTCCGCCCCTTTTTTAATATTAAAAAAACTAATGGTATTTGTTTTTTTCCTCTCTTAGAAGCTTCAGATCCTCTTTTCCTTCCAAGAACACTGTACTATCTTCATATTTTAAATTATTTATTTTAGACTACTTATTGAGAGTCCCAATGAAGTGCTTAGTTCATCAAACATTTCTTCTGCACGTGTGCTTCTCCATAAAGACTCCTATGTGTGGAGCAAACTTCCCCAAGAAGCTAGATTATACTGTGCTTTTGGAAGTAAGTTAAAAAAGAATTTTCCCAGAGGGCCTTTTTAATTAGTTAAGATAACAGCATAGACAGGTTTATATTGCTCTGATTAGGTTATTGGCTTAATTTTGTATAGTTTGTAATTACTATATATATTACTGTACACCAAGGATATTTGATGACTAATTATTCTTGTATGCAACTAAGAGCCCATCATTGTGACAGTTTAAGAAATTAAATAAATAAATGCACCGAGATGCACAATGAAGAGTTCTTCCATACAAAGGACGATCCCAATTGGCTGCAGAATTCCACTGGCATGAAGGATCAATTTGGACCTATATGTGATGGAATGTGCACCTGGAAGAACAGTGGGGGAGAGTTTTGGCAACAGAGAGATTTTCCATAGAGAGGCTCACATGATGAGAGCGCACAGTCCAGGGCTTCAGGAGGGAGGAGGAAAGAGGTTCAGGGTAGCCACATCCTAGAATATTTTAAGATATATCTAGTAGGTTAATAGGTCTTTAGTTTAGCAAGATTTTGTCCATTATGTGTAAGCAAATGAAGGATTAGACTCTATTGAATTTCACTGTGTTGTTTTTGGGTGGGGCCTGACACTGTGTCAATGCATAGTTAGAGCTAGTATAATGCAGGATATGTTACGGTGTTTCCTGAGGACAAAAAGTCACAGAATGACTGGGTCAGGTATGTGTGTCAGCTAAGCCTGACGAGTTCTGAGGGGGGAAAAATGATAGAAGTGCCATGTAGACATACTTCAGTTTTAGAATGGAGGTTGGCTATAAATCTTATGAGCAATAATGAGTAGGGCTCCTTAATTAAAGTTTGAGCATGCAGTATTCCCATACAACCTGTAAAATTAAGTATATTTTGTAATGTTTCTGAGACCTAACAGGTTTCATCTCTAAAACTCTTCTTCGGTGTTCTTCCTGTTTGTTCTGAATACATAGACAGAAGGGATCATCTAAATATATGCTAAGAAGTTACATAAATATTTTTTAGAAACAAAAGCAGAAAAAAAAGAAAGGTAATTGGAGCTGTTTCACCAAACTTCGGATATTCATTTCTCAAGTTGCCTGCCACACTCCTTACCTTATTCAGGAATATTTCTTAATTATTGGAGGAAAGCTTTGGGATTGTATAAGGCAGGAAGAACATTGCTTATGGGCGAGTACTTTGTAGAGCCTGTCCTTCTTTCAACAGAAAGAAAAGAAATGGCATAAAATTAGATGATATATTCAATGTTACTTCTTATTCTATTTATACAAGTCCTTGTATACCATGGGCTAAAACATAACCCAGGGGATAAACAAGAGAGAGCATCTTGTTTTTGTTACTTAAAATAACTTAATGAGTAATACGGGATGTGATTATAAATTACAGTCTGTTGCTGTATGGGAATCACATGTACTGTATCTTTTAATTTTGTAAAAATAACAAGGAAGTAGGAAGCATAAAAAAATTAAAGCCAGTCATGTCTTTGTTAGCTGGTGTGACATAATTCAGTATTTGTTCATGCATGGTCCTTGCATGTAGCATTCCTTCAGTAATAACAATGCTGGATTGATTTTATTCAAGTTTTTCTCCCTTTCTCAGAACTCTAGTACCTAATACCTTTTTTAAGATATAAAAGAGACAAGGGAAGCACTAATTCACCCAGAAAATAATTAATTTATGAAATATCATTACTACAAGATGTGGCTATGGCACTAACTTTTGGATAGTTTTAAAAAGTGATTGGTTTTAAAATTCATGGAGAATATGCCTGTGAAGAACTGATGCTTTTGAAGACTCAATGTTATTTTTGGATTGGGGATTGTGTGCATTCAAATACCAGTTGCCGTGTGTCAATGGAGGGAGCGGGCTTACAAAGCACCCAAGGTAGTATATTTGACTCATCCAGCAGTTCTGATGTTCTAATACATTTTTTCTTTCAGTAAAAATGCTAAATTGTTTTGTTTAATACTCAAAAATGAACACATTCCCTTTTTGACTAAAAATTTTCTTTTCTGAAAAACAGTGTTCTTCTGTTCTTAATACTATTCCACTTAACTATAATGCTTTGTAATGCCTTAATGATTCTTAGAAGTTCAGGAACACTCTGAGTTTTTAATAGTCTCCATCTGTGTCCTCTTTGCACATGAACTGCTATCACATTCATTTGTAAAACATGCTTTTAAAAATAATTGGAAATTGTGATGTCACATTAACTTTGATTATTACATGGATTTACTGTGTCATCGTAAGAAGTACTAAAGTAATAAGCCCAAACTCAGCATTTGTGAACAAACTACCAAAACATTAAGAAGTGTAACATTACACTTTAAACATATACAATCACATTAACTTTTATTATAATGTACTTCATCAGACATGGAATAAAATTGTGTGTTTGTGTGTACACAGATATATATACACACACACACACACAATGCTATTGAGAAGAGGAGAATGGCAAATGGAAAAATGACAAGCAGAATTATCCATAGATGGTAACAATAAAAAAGTATATGTTACACAGATAAGCTTGTATAAATAAGTTTGTTAACTCACACTATGTGGTAACAAACCATGGTTTCAAAACTAAGAAACATTCCAAAGTTCTCTAGCTTATTTATTTTATTATGACATTGATCTGTGCAATTCCTTTTCTCAAGGATCATCGTCTTGAGTTCAAAGAAAGTACAATATTTTGGGGGATTGATTTGGGTTTATTTTATTATATGTAGAATTTGGATAAATTGTGCAGTGAGCACTTTCTGGCATAGAGAATGATGTATATATTCCACAATTGTTATAAGTGATATCTTTGTTGCTTGTCTTCTAATGTGGTTTGTTCTTGCTGGTAAATAGTTTTAAGTTAAATGGTTATCTGTAAGTGGGTATAAAACTATCAACCATTGCCCATGAATTAGCAGCGCCTTTTCCAGGATAGGGCTGTAGATTGCTGATATGGTTGAGTGATTTTATCTGCAATTACTTTTTCTTCTAGTATTTTGTACAGTAAATTATTTAAGAAAACTAAACATCATGAGTGGACACAACAATTTAAAAAATGTTGATAATTTAAGTGCTATGATAAAGGATATCTCTGAATCTCCTATCTGGGATTTATAGATTATGAGGATTACCTTAGAAACCAACTAAAATGTTGCTGAATATTAGGTCAGCCAATTTATAGTCAAAGCCATGAACTTGGTCTCCAATGACTATTCCAATTTCAAAGGTCAACAGCATAAGGTTGGAAGCTATTACATAGTTCTAATGATTCCTGATTACAGTATACTTTATGTATCATATTTATACCTGGTACAAACAAAAGAAGCTCAGTGATTTAGACTAGTTAAATGGAACAAAAAAACCACCATCTCTGGTGAAAACAATAAGAACCCAAGACTTGGCCTTAATAACTTCTAACTACTGTACATAACATTAGACAAGATTGGGCTTCCTATTATTCACCATATGCCCCCAGAATACAGTAATTCAGTTTTTAAAAGTTTCCAAAAGACAAAAACTGTGGGGCCAACCTGATTTCTAACGGAAGGCCATTTCATAATTTATATGGTATCATCTAAAAGCAGCAGTTATGAGCATCCACTCCATATATGTTGCAGAAATGGTGGATTATTAGCAATTTCTCTTGACTACACAAGTCAAGCAGGTAGATTCTGGATTGAGAAGATGGTCCTACAAGTACCTCAGTGCCAAGCAATGCAGAATTTATTGATAATGACCAGCACAGAAGCTAATAAAAAACCTTTGCAGAGACAAGAGCTAAGCTGTAATGTGCTTCTAGGAGCAAGTGGGCTACTGATTCTGGAAACTTCTGAGTGGTCTTTAAAAGCAGTCCATATAGACTGCATTGCAGTAGGCCACCGGCATAATAGTGATATTATGAGTTATTGTTGCAAAGTCTCCTCATTTCCAGGTGGGGAGGGGGCTGCAGCTAGCACGCCAACTGAAATTAGGCAAAGTGTCCCCCCCCCCACATACACACCTGCCCTCTATCTGCTCACAGAGTAGTCATTTGTCTAAGAGGAGTCCCATGATACAAACCTGCTTCTTCAGGGACAATACACCCCTCTTCCCCAGAGCAGAATATCATACTGAACAAATAGCAACTCCATCTTGCTGAGATGGAGTCTCAGCCTTTTTCATCCCATCCAAACACTGTGACAAGACATTATAGTACATACTGTAACATACTGATGACACTGTATTCCAAATGCACATATAATCTCTCTCACTGATTTCACATAGATGTTAAAAACATGAGAGGATGGAACTCCATAGGAAAATGGCTGCCTGGATAATCTCTTTACGCTCACCCACACCCACACGCTGGTTGGAACCACCCATTTAGGAAGGAGCAGAACTTTGTAGAAAAGTATCCTAAATCCCTTGTACATAAATGCAGTCCAGAAGGATACCATGATTATTGTTCCCTTTCAAACAGTCCTCAATTCCCACACAAATGACTTGATGTCAAGAGCTTATTAACACTGCTTCCTTACCAGGTAACCAGGCAGCTCTCTGATTCCTAATTACAGCTACCAAAAGAAGGATTTGCTCCTTTTAATGAGATCGAATTAGATTAGTGTGGCTTAATATTGGAGAAGAAGGAATACAAGACAGCAGCTCCAAGCAATAAATAGATCAGTGTTATCTGACAAATTTCCAATTCACTTAAGTCGGAGAGCAGAGAGCAGTTTCACTGCTGTGGTTACTATGTGGGCATCAAACCTCTGTTCTCATTTATTCTGTGCAACATATTGTTCTTCCCCATGGTGCTTGGGGAAATAGCCAGCACTAATATTTGAACAGAATGCAATTGGTCTTTCTGTATGAAGTATACCTTACCCAACTAGACTCAGCTTGTGGTACTCAATCTTTTTTTTTGGATCCTGATGTTCAGAGTTTATTTACCTTTATGAAGATTAGGATTAATTCTCCACTCTAATTTTCACTGATAGAATTTTCACATAGAATTCTTCTTCATTTAGACAATAACAAGGCTACCTATGCATGGTAAAAATATTAAAAGTTCTTTAAATCTAATATACTTGGTGATGGTCTGTTTATAAATTGTAAGATGATGTAAAATCACACTTACAGCACTAGATTGCCTAGAATGTAGACAGTGGAAAAGTACACACTAAGTAACAAGCAAACTATAAAATATTTAATCCTAGGGGCAGAAAAGAATGTTTAAGAAAAGCTGATGTCCAGTCAGGCTTCTTATCCATTGATATGAGATTTGGTTGGAAGATAGTAGAAACCAGATTGCATTGTTGGAGAGCATAGAAAGGAAGTTGAACTCTGATAAGAGGGTGAATTGTTATCAGGACTCTGCTTCCTGGCAAATATATCACAGATCTTATTACTTTTGTTGAAATCTTTGGAAATGCTTTTGCAAAGATCCCTATTTCCCAGGGTGTGACTGGTTCTTTCTTTGGTTACTGTGATCAGAGATATATTTTCAATAACTTCTGGCTATCAGAATAGGTTTTCATAAAGACGTATTTGTTGTCAATCCTGTTTGCCAGAGCAATAGTTACAGAGTAACAGTTCATGCCATTCTTTGGTTTTAAATTGTGACTTGTTCATATTCCCTAAATCTCTAGCATTATTTTTTTCTTTCCTTGAACATCATTTGTCAAAATTTATGGTATAGAGAAAATATGCAGAACATTCTAATGTTCTAGAAGATGTAATGCTTTAACTGTAGCATTATTTCTATGATATAGCATGCAATACTAAAAAGATTTTAGCATTAAAACTGTTAAAGAACTGATTGACTATGTATCTTAAAATCAGAGTTAGCTTCTTGTGACACACAGATTAATGTAAGTATGGATAAACAAATATAGATGTCTGTTGTTCAGTTAAATACCTTAAGGGTTTTCATACAGATATCTTCCCAATAAGTACCGTACATCTGGAATAACACAGCTAAACCTTTAAAAGACTTAGAAAGGTATTTTATGCATTTTGAAACTCAGTGTGTCTCTAATTAGCTTTCTCTTAGCCTGAAGAAGTGTAAGAAAATAGAAAAAAAAATACTGCTTTCTGCTCCATTCTTATCCATTCATATTTTGAGTTGTTGGAAATCCTTAAACTATCCTCCCCAGGTGGGAAAAGAATGTGTGGGAGAGAGAAATAGGAAGCTGATAATAGTCTTTGTGGATATTTTCTAACATATTTCACAAGTTAAGTCAATATTACATATCGTGAACCCAGCTGTCTACTAAAAATGCCTGTAGAATTAGTTTTTAGTATTCTAGTGCATTACAGTGTGTCCAGGAGACACAACTCATGGTAAAACTAAAGACACAAAAGCATTGATTTTCCAAGATGGGAAAACACAAGGATAAGGAGCAGATTAAGCCTCTACCTATTTCCGTTTGATCCACATCTCTCATAAAAATGTACAGCAAAGTGCTGTGTTTGAAAGTCTGTAGCAGTAAAAAAAACAAACAAACCCAATTTTCCTTCTTTCCCTTATAGAAGAACTAGGACTTTTGTAATGGTGCTGGAAGCATAGTTGATACTACTGAAGTAATATTATTAGGTTAAACATGTATGCAAATAGGAAACTCCTGCAGGGTGCAGCAGAGTCACATTTGACTACAAACGTGGAAACTCTAAAGTGAATAGAGCTCAATGAAGATATTAACTCAGCAGGGATTATTAAGAAAAGGATTGAAAGGATAACCACAAAGTTTTTATTGTACAGTAATACATCTATATAAATCTATAGAACATCAGCATTTGGAATACTGGTACAGTTCTGGTCACTGAATTTGAAAAATGATACATCTGGAAAACCACAGAAAAATGCAAGTAAAATGATCAAAATATAAAAATGTCTTGATGACTTTCATCTTTGATAAGTGGAGAAAAGCACAAAAGAATCAGCAGTCCTTGACTTTGATACTAACCAATAAGAAAGGCTTAATTGAGGAAATAGAAGTAACAAAAACGGAGTATAAGAGATAAATTCAAAGCATGATAAATAGTATTTCACAGCATAGAAGCTATTGAAAAACGAAGCTCAAGGTGGATGGGAATGCCTAAATATGAAAATCTTAAAGAGCAAATGCAAACAACTACAGTAAGTTTAAAAATAGGGGATAGTAGAGAAAGCCAACCGTCTCACAAAAGGTCAGTTAGTACTACTGGAGATAGAGTTGGTACTGCTAGAACGAATACCATTAGGTTTACCATACATGAAAATTGCCTGCAGGTCCAGCACAGCCAAATCTGATTACAAAAATAGAAAATATCATGCATTGTTAACCCAATTTACTGTAGCTGCTTTATTTCTCACCCTCATCCCCACCCTCAAAAATCAAACCCAGCTTGGGTTACCCATTTTATGTCTTCTGTAGTAATGAAAGATGCCAAAAAAAAAAAAAAATCATTCAGTTTCCCTGCAATTTCAGTATTTTTGTTAATTCAATATTTTTACTATTTTGTTATTTAATGGCATTCACTTTGCTAGCTGGTGTTCCTTTCAGTCTTTTTTATTAACTCCATCATTTTTCAGGATTCTAGGAGATAGTGATATATCACCAGGTCCTGATGCCAGCCACTCTATAATTCTTACATGTCAAATTGGCATTTAAGGCAAAACAAAATAATGACCTTCCAATCAGAATCGGTGCCAGAGGACTGGAAAGCAGACAATATGATGCTAATTTTAGAAAGGGGTTTGGGGAGATGCATAAGAATCCCAGACTGATCAGCTTCAGAGTAATTAACTGTGATGGGAAGTCATAGAAATCGGATGATGGATGGATGGATGGATGAAGTTTGTTTCAGGCAAATTGGTAGACATGGTAAGCACATAGAGGAACATGAGGGTCAAGAGGCATGTGCATAGAAGTGACTGTCATCACTATATACTGGGATTTTCTAAAAGCCTTTGATATAATTCCTCATCAAAATCTCTTTAGTGGTTGTGTGATAAGTTTTTTTTTAATGGACTAACTATTGAAAAAATAAAGTAGAAATAAACAGGAATTTTCCTGAATGAAGGAAAGTAAGAAATTTAGTGCTTCAAGGATTTGAGTTGGGACCAGTACTTTTCAATTTTTATATATGATCTTGACTTACTTAGGGATAAACAATGAGTTGGCCCGGTTTGCATTTATTTCCAATTTATTCCAGGTGGTAAGCCATAAATGATTGCAAAGAGCTCTTTAAAGTTGATGAATAAAACTGATCAGGTAAATAATGAATGTGGTTAGCTGAACTAAGTGTAAACAGATGCACATTAAGTCAACATCCGCCTCCACCCTACAAGTTCACATGTATAATTGTTGGCATTTGAACCAAGAATTTAGTGAGAAAAATACCTTGGTTAGTTCAGTGACGATATGATCTCAGTATGCAGGATTTGGGAAAACACAAATTCCACACTAGAGATCATTAAAATAAGGATGGAAAATAAATATAATCAGATTCTCCAAATTCAGGATATGTCCACATCTGTAATAGTCTTGTGTAATTGTGGTTGCTAATTATAAAAAGTAGCTGGAACTGGGAAAAATGCAGATAAGGACAAGACAATTATTTGAACACCTTGCCTGTGAGAAAATGATAGAACTTTGAGGACCATTTAGCATAGAAAAAAGGTGGAAAAGACATAAATGAGTATAAAATCATAGTTTGGAGAAAACAGAAACAAAGTCCTTTTCAGAACATAATGACTAGGGATCATCCAATAAAACTTATTGGGAGGACATATAGAACAGATAAAAGCAATACGTCTTGATATAAGCACATCATTAATTAGTAAAATTCATTACCACAGCATGCAATGATAATCATTGACTTGAATGCATTTCAAAAAGCATTTATCTAACCCACAAGAATATAGAAAGAGGGTTTATTAAGGGTTGTTATTGGACTTAATACCACAAAGTAAGGGGCAGCATTCCTTCAGCTACCAATATCAGGAAAACAATGGCTGGTGGTTGAAGAGGGGTTTGCTTTCATGTTTGGCTTGTATGCTTTCCAGAGGCATATGGCTGGCCATTGTGGGAAACCAAGTACTAATTGGAAATGGATATTGATCTGATGCAAAAGGGCTATCCTTACGTTCTTAAGGAATGCAATGTGGGTTTACACTCCAATAGTTCTTCTATTGGAAAGATATTATCTTCTATATTTACAACATTATTTGTGCAGAATGTAATTCTGCTGTAGAATTCAGTAATACAAGCTTGTATCATGATCAGCAGTCTTCACTGCTTTAAAAGGAAAGTAGACAAAATATATAGAGGATGAAGCTCAATATGACTAGAAACTATGTCGATAATACTTTCAGAACTGAAGACAATACTCTAACCATTGGTTGTTGGAGGTAACAAAAGTATAAGACTATTTCCCTCATGCCTTCTTGCTTGGCAACAGTGTGTAATAAGGTCAAGCACTATTTTGTTCTTAATTATGATGAAACACTGTTTTTATTATCTTATTCATTGAGATTTTATTAACAGTGTTGTACTTGATTAATTTGAACTTTCCAGTTCCTGAATTGATATTTGCCAAGGTTGCCATGTTTTGCTAAAGCAGTGTCTACTTTTTTCCCCCTGCAGGCCTCCGGAAAACTGTGCTGCTAACATCCTTTCTCATGGTAGTAGGTGCTGGCCTGAGATGCATACCTGTATCCAACCAAGAAACAAGGAAATGGTAAGAAAACTAATAATTTATCTTATCACTAGGAAACTACAGTAAGGAATATATGAGAAAGATCCCAAATTATTAAGTGGCAGAATGATCGTTAAATAGAGAAAAAGTTAATAAAAAGTGTTAGTCATTGTATATAGTCACACCAACAATTCAGTTTCTATCTCTTAATATATTGAAAGGATGTAAATTTTTCCCAATCAATCTAATCCAAATAACTATATAGAAGGAAATCTGAGACAATACATGTATATTTGCAAATTGTAATTGATACAGCAGTGATGTCCTGTGTGTTGGTTTCATCTCTGGCAGTTCAGAGGTTCACACTGAAAAGAGGATCTCCTTAATGTATAGGAGACGCATGGTGGTGCAGTGCTTAGAACGCAGTATTGCCAGAGGTGGTATTCAGCAGGTTCTGACCAGTTCTGTAGAATCGGTAGCAGAAATTTTGAGTAATTCGGAGAACCAGTAAATATCACCTCTGACTGGCCCCGCCCCCATCTATTCTCTGCCTCCTGAGTCCCAGCTAATCAGGAAGAAATGGGGATTTAGCAGTATCCTTCCCCTGGAGTGGGGAGGGAATGGAGATTTTACAGTATCCTTCCCCTGCCACACCCACCAAACCACGCCCACAGAACTGATAGTAAAAAAATTTGAATCCTACCACTGAGTATTGCAGACTACTTCACTGCTCACTGCCAGTAGTAGTGCACAAAATCTGGTTCTCCACATGTAGTTTACCTATGAGAATATTAAAAAATTGTCTGAAGCGTGAAATTTATCACTCCCTTTAATAAAATGAATATCTATATCAGAGGTCTTCAAACTTGGCAGCTTTAAGACTTGTGGACTTCAACTCCAGAATTCTCCAGCCAGCTATGCTACTGTATAATACTGTATCTTTGTGACCTAGTTATTAATTTTAAGTTTCTTTAGCTATAGCAATAGCAATAGCACTTATATTCCGCTTCACAGTGCTTTACAGCCCTCTCTAAGCGGTTTAAAGAGTCAGCATACTGCCCCCAACAGTCTGGGTCCTCATTTTACCAACCTCAGAAGGATGGACAGCTGAGTCAACTTTGAGCCTGGTGAGATTCGATCTGCCAAACTGCTGCACTGGTGATCAGCAGAAGTAGCCTATATTACTGCACTCTAACCACTGTGGCTCTGAGTTTAATTCATTAGTTTTTTAAAGAGCTTAGATTTTTGAAACTCCAGTGAACTTCAGAATATTAGTAAATTTATTCATTTAAAAGGTAGCACAGTATTCAGGGCACTGGCTTACTTTTCTTCATAAAAAAAAAAACAATAAGGTATTTGGTATAAAAACTATAGACTTATCTCATTCCTGTACAGAATAGGAGGATCGGGGCTGCTGATTGGTTGCATGCACATGAACACATACACATTGACACACTTTGATTAATAAATACCTCATTGAACAGAGCTATTTTGTAATAGAATTTGTAAATGAATCCATTAAACAAAGATGCTTCATAGATTAGTCAAAAATTAAACTGACTGGTTCATCTTTTGAAGGTCTTATAAATTGCTGACTCTTAAGAGGACAGAGTTAAACACTGCATCTTTAATGCATGATTTACAAAATACAACAGTAAAAACAATGAAGATGCAGGACGAATATAGAATCCAAAAGAAACTGTGGAGAAAACCAACAATCAATCAAATAACCAAAATGCCCCATCAAGGATCTGCCAACAATTCTAACTTATAGCCAGGGGATACCGCCAGATATTAAGGACTCATTTAATGGGGCTAAGATAGAGGCTATGTGAATCTCAGGTAGAATGGTGTTCCAGCAATGCCATGAGAAAGAAGGCCCACTTCTTTGGGTCCCACCATTGTTTAATTGATGAGACTTGGAGGATATCAACGTTTTCAGACATTATGGTTGGACAGGAACTATGGGAGATAGGTGCTCCCTCAAATAACAAAGCCCTATGCTTGGTAAAGAGCAACATAACCAGCAACTTGAATTTTACTGGAAGTCTACCAATAAACAGTGCAGTTCATGAAGCAGAGGTAATTCATGGGCATGCTGTGACCTGCCCATAAATATGAAATGTGTAAAAGAGACATAGATAAGAGAAGAGAAAATAGTGAGGAGCCATAACTATTGAGACATAAACATTTGTGAAGTAGAAATCTGCATGAACAAGTCATATTTGTCTACTACAAGCATTAAACTTTAGGAACATTTGTTAGCTTCAAAAAGTCATGCCATTAGCATACTGGGAGCATTGATTTTAAAATGCCTTATGTTTCATCTTAACAAGAAGGAAAACTTTATAATTAGACCTCTGAAAATCTATAAATGTATGTGGCATGTAGTACAGATGCTGAAAAATAGATTATAGCATTGGTTAGCACATTGAACTAGCTGAGAGAGAAATGCCCTTCTAAAGATTTAATAATCATTTTAAGCATTTTGCTGTCAACTGCAGCTGTAGCTGCCAAATTAGAAGAGTCCTACCATAACCTTTTAAGTAATCTTCATCTATTAGTGGACTGGTTCAAAAAAAAAAAAAGCACCCTGTTTCACTAATCTAGTAGCCCAGGATAAAATGGCAGCAGAGGGAAGCAACCAGTGACTAGAAGGAAGAGTTGGCAGAGCACCTATTAGCCAATTGGAGTGGAGGCATTGCCATCCACTTCCATTCCATGGAAGAAATGAAACCCAGTAACCATATGGCCCAGGGCCATTTTTGGGTGGAGAGATTAGAAAACACTACTTTTCATTATGCAACGAAAAAAGATCAGCAGAGGCTGCCTTCACAATAGGCCAGAGGCCGGCTGAGAACCACAGCACGCATTCACACATTCACGAATTGATAAATTCACATAGTGAGATGAGGAGGATATGCAGATGAGCCCTATGACCTATGTGATGCATTTAGATTGGATTCCAAAATGTATTTTGGTGCACACAGGACCTAAATGTAACATCTGTTTTTAAAATAGCAAAACCTTCTCCCAGGATCCTTGCTAGAAAGAGGCAGTCATGTAAAATCTTGGGAAAATCTTGGAAGTGCTTCAAAGTGTTTTGGACTGTTGCTGTGTGTCATGTTCCTGCACACTGTGAAGCACATTTTGGAATCAAATGGGAAAGATTGCACATCCCTTGCAGAGATTACTAGTGCAAAGAGGGGACACCCTGGAGGATATGCCTGAAGATTAGCTACTGCAACAAACAAGCTGTGTTGCCTGTTAATTTCTTCCTATTGTAACACCTACATGAGGCTTTTCTTTTTTTTTCTTTCTACCTCTATAAAGTTACCTTTTCCCCACCTCACATTGATCATTTCCTCCCCCCCCCCCCCATTTCCTGTAGAAGGAGGTAGGGGTATCTATATATATTTGAATGTTGTTAAATATAAGAATGAATATGTGGCATATGGTGGTCAGTTGTGTCTGCATGTTGGGTCTCTTACTTGTCAAGCAATTAATATGAATTAGTAGTTAATTCATGGGCTTTGGTGGTTCAGGCATCAGGGTAGAAAGTGGGAAACTGAGTTCTATCCTGTCTTAAGCACAAATCTAGCTGCATGAACTTGAGCCAGACCTTTTTGCTCAACCCTAGGAAGAACCACTTCTGAAATTTGACAAGAAAACTAGGCCAGGAGTCTGACACAAATGACACACACAGATACACACACGTTAATTCAGTTATAGTGGTATCTTGATACTTGTCGTTAATTGGTTCCCAGGAAGCGCAACAAGTACTAAAAATAATGAGTGCCAAACAAATCATGTGACTCACCATGTGACTTTTGTTTCAGCTGGGGAGAACTTTGTTCCTTTTCCTATTCTAACATGGGTGACTTCCTGTCTGCCCTCTGGAGCTATCCACTGTTTCCTTTTGCAGCGACATTCTCAGCATGACCAACTTCATGTCTGTTCTCCACAGCCATCCCCCTCTTCCTATTGCAGCACACCGAGTACCAAACAAACGCCTTTTCTTTCTTCTCCCCTTCTTTTCTACACTCTTCCATTCCCTTTTCCCTCCCCTATTTTTCCTATTATTTGTTTTTGTATTTTTGTATTTTATATTATAAATTAATAAAAAGGACAATTAAAAAAAAGAGTACCAAACAAATGACAAGTACTGGGACATTTGCTGTCAAACTCAGTCAAGTACCAAATTCGACGAGTTTTGAAGCAGTCGAATACCGAGTTATCAGTGTAATAAAATTTTCCTTTGGGGAAATATGTGTTTGGCAGATACATATATTAGTTTATTTGCACACAAGGACACAAATATTCCATGCATATATTTATTGCATAGGAACAGAGAAACTCTAAGGTTGTTATTTTGCTGGAGCTGGCTTTACACAGTATTTTTGTCAGGATTATTTTACTACTCTTCTTTTTGGGGAAATCCTCTTAAATTCAGAGTTGTTTTTCTTTGAAGTAAATTCAGCCGACATTAGCAATTTAAGAAAGAGCTCTCTGTGTTCCAACATCTAGTAACTTTTTGCTTAATTATCTGATGACCAGACAAGTGGCTGTTTACCAAACACTTCTTGATATTTATATGTATTATATTCATATTAAAGAAAAGTTACCTACTAAGTCATTTAAAAGCTCCTTTGTGTATCTTTAAAATAATTGTTTACTTCGTTTTGGAAAATGTTTGGATGGCCTTTCCCCCTCCTCTTATCTCAATTGAGGCTCTGATTCCCTATGCCAATGTTTTTTGAACTTAGATGCAACTTTGACCAAAGAAACATTTTCAAGAGGTTGACAGACCTCTGTAACACAATATTATGATGTGAAAGTCTGAAAAAAATTGTCATTGTGTTGCCAGAGGTCTTGCTGTATCATTATGCTATTGCCTTTTCACTGTCAGAATGTTGACAGAAATGCCATGGAATTGGCCTGTTATGGCAGAATTTGCTTTATTGCAAATCTTTGGCTCTTGCTTGACAAGTTGTCAGTCAAAAAGATTCTAAATAACAAGATTTTCAGAATTGAAAGCCCACTCCATTTTGGATTCCTTAAAGTTTTCAGTAAAATAACAACATTAACGATGGCCAAATGCATTTGAGCCAAGTTATTCATGCTCAGCATGAAAACCTTTCTGAATTGAAATAGTCTGTGTCTCCTTCTCTGTCTCTTTCTCTCTCTCCAATTTAACAGTAGTTTCTCATTCAAGTCATAGTGCCTCTGTGTAAAAGTCTTTTCACTTTGCAAAAAGGAGTAAATATTCTTGTTTTATTCATGTAGTACTGTATTATCAATAAGCACAATTGTTTGTGGACCACCCATGATATATTGTGGTCTAGTTATGTTGAAAATCATTGTATTGTTGAAAGACATTGTATTTGTAAAATTCCCCCAAAGCTATTTATATGGAAATTGACATTTATTCTAAATCTATTTTGGAAGGGCAAGATGTTCCATTTGCAAAAAAATAACCCACCTTATTCTTTTAAGGAGAATGAAGATTGGTCTTATTTGACTATAAATAAATCATGATTGCTGTCTGTACTAAATTAATATTGGATACTATATTGCAGTGATGGCTAACCTTTTTGCCATCGCATGCCAAAAGCGGAGGGAACACGGGGGAGGGGGGATCATGCGCGTGCATACCCACACCTGTAATTCTATGTGTGCATGCCACCAGTTATGGCACCGTGGGCCCAGTAGGCCCGTTTTTGCTCTCTCCAGGCTCCAGAGTCTTTCTAGGAGTCTAGGGAGGGGGGGAAACGGCCTTCCCCACCCCCTGGAGGCCCTCCAGAGGTCCATTTCTGGCCTCCGGGGGGGGAAGCTCGTTTTCACCCTCCCCAGACTCCTAGAAAGGGTCTGCAGCCTGGGGAGAGTGAAAAATAGGTCTTCCAGTCCCACCGGAAATTGGCAAATGGGCCGTTTCTGGCCTCTGGAGGGTCTCGGGGGGAGGAGCCCATTTTTGCCCTCTCCAGACTCCTAGAAAGGCTCTGGAGCAAAAACGGGCCTTCCCCATCCCCCGGAGGCCCTCTGGAGGCCAGAAACAGCTTGTTTCCCGACTTCCAGTGGGCCCAGAAGACTCGAAAATCAGCTGGCCAGTGTGTGCATCCTCACCGGAGCTGAGCTCACATGCCCACCGATACGGCTCCGCGTGCCATCTGTAGCATGCGTGCTATAGGTTTGCCATCATAGCCATATTGTATATATGGTTCTATACCTATAATGCTCATTAGATTAAAGTAAAAGGTTTAGTAAAGAACATATATTTCTTTCCTAAGGATATAATGGCAGAATTGTCTCTTCTTTTAGAAAAATGTGAAACTAAACAACATGATGCGAAGTTTTGTTTTAAGATTTTTTTTTTCAAATTTAGTTCTAGTTTTTCTACGGGCTTTAATCCAGTCTAGTGTGGTGATTAAAGGGTTGGATTGACAATGGAGACAGCCAGGATCAAGTCCATAGAAATACACTGAGTCATAGAAATACACTGAGTGACATTGGGCCAGTTAATCCAATTTACCTTACAGGGTTGTTGCTTTGGGGAGAAATAGGAGGAGGATTATTTTGAATTCGCCTTGAGACAGAAAATAAACCTAACTAATAGCAAAATAAAACACTAAGTTCACAAAGTAAAAAAAAAAGGATTTTTGATTGGTATGAATTATATTCCTGGACTCTTCTTTGTTCATACAGAAGTGAAAATAGCTAAATGAACTCTCACTTCAAGTCAGGTCCCATCCCAAAAGATGACAGTGTCATCTTTTGGGATTCAGAAAGCCAGCCTTCTCTTTCGTGGTGCCTGACCTCTGGGAAGAAGTTCTCCCTGAGATGCAGGGGAACTCCCACCCAGATGGCATATCAGAAGGTGGTTAAAAGATCTGATTCTTCTCCCCAGCTAGGGTGGTTAGAGCCCCTTGCTGACTGTGTGATATATTTTGGTGTGGTTGACTGGATATGCCGTCTTGTTTAATATTTTCTATATGATTGTATATTCATTTTTCTCTTTTTCTATTATATCCTGAGCCACCCAGAGTCAAAGTGGAGACAGGCAGTGCCTAAATCTAATAAATAAAAACAGCAGCTAAATTTAATGTACTGCCAAGCCAGCATTTTTAAACCAAAGTTTGTTCATTATGCAATGGAAAACATTTTCTCTGTAGGGCAAATTTGAATCTTCTACAAGAAATTTGAATCTTCTGCAAATTTGGGGAATTTGTCCCCAAGCTACAATGAAACAGAAGCTGGTTTATCATTGTCAAGGGGGAGGGTAAAGGAGGATAGAGAATGGAAAGTGGTGTTAGTTTCATTTATTTTTGGAAATGCACTAAGGTGTTCAGCTCAAAGACCTCTTCTACATTCCTTCATTTCTGAACAACTCAAAGGTTCTACAATAATTAATAATAATTATTGATTATTAACAATCTAATATTCTGAAATTACCATGTGGCTACTATGAATGAGCAAGCTATGTGTTTGAGTATTTGTGCTTGTGCATGTGTTAACAGTTTTTTCTAAAAAACAACGATTTTTCAACAACATGTATTTGTTGTATTTTAGAAAGCAAATATAATCTTCTCATCCTAGCCAATCTGGTATACTATTTTTATTAGATTTTTAAATTAAAAAAATGTGATTCAGCCATTTTTCATCCCTTTCTGTTCCAAAGACAAATAAGTAGATGTTTCATTTTGCCTTTAAGAGGCCAGCACATAAAAACTCTGCATTGCTAACAGGTAAATATTAGCACAAACAGTGTGCAATTACTACCTAGCCTGCCCCCCATGCCTCTTGACAAATTGACTTTGGACTTGATGAAATATAATGATGATTTATGTAGTTCAAAGGATGTGATGTATTCATACACAGTTCACTTCAGCTCTTTGAAGCTAATCTTGCTTTCCCAGTTTAATACTAAAAGTAAAGTTAATGCAAAATGGATGCTAAATAAAGGCCTTTGGTATGAATACTAAACTTACTAAAATAAAATAAGAGCCTCTGTCTCAAGGGAAAGGTTAAATAATTGATTATTTCATAACTTTGTTGAAACAGCCTCATATTTTCTTCCATGATTATGCCCTCAAGCATATTATGAAAACCCTAGTCTTGAACTCTCACTACTCCCCACATTGCTCGAGATCTAAAAATAATTAAATGAAAATTGGAAAAATCACATACAAACCTAAGAGCAGAGCCTAGGAGACAGGAATTGATCAAAATGCTACACTTAGTTTGACCATATTTAAAAATGCTGTTTTTTTCTTCCTTTTGGGGCAGATAGAGAACAAAATTGTCTTTCAATCTTCATCTTTCATATAAAAGATCTTTCATTTAACATTACCGACTCAAACTTAAATTGCAGTGTGAGATGTAAAGAAAAATGCAGTCGCTTTTTGCTCCTTCTGGACAACATAAACAAGGGGAGGAGAAACAATCGTAATAAATATTTTTAATCATAAAGCAGTTTTTGGAGTGGGTGATGGACTATATGAAAAACTTACGATAGCCTTTTCAGGGTGAAATCAGCTATAGTGAACATAAGGCGCAGATGGCAAAATGTGTACAGGTCCTGTTGGATTCATATTTCTGTCAGTTATATTAGCCACGGCAAATTTGGCTCTCCCATTAGTAATAGATTGCTATGTGTGTAAAACTATATTTTGAATATCTTCTTTCATTTTGTCTCTAAGAAGATAAGGTAATCTTACCTCAAGCAGAAAGCAATTTAATTCAGAGTTCACAAATCAGTGGAAATTGATTCAAATGCATGGTAGAGAGATTTTATCTAAACAGTATTTCACAGTGTGTATCCCACAAATATGAAACATTTGGAATGCATAAAAGGCAGTAAAAAAAAATAGGAAATGGAGAAGTCTAATGATAGATATAATGCAAAATTCTCTGTTTATGGAAAGAACCTGGAAAAGAAATAGCTGTAAATTGAATCTCTTCTACTCTGTGCTAAGCTTATCCAATCGCCAGAATTATTTCTTCCTCGCTTGAGGCTACTGGTATAAATGGACTCCCATCTTCAATTGATAAATGAATAAAGGGCTATAACAGATAAGAGTTCAATGAGATACTGCAGACTGAAGTTACCAAGAGTACCTAGTTCTGTAAACATAACTCAGAAAAGGAACAATAGAAAACCAAGGTTTAAAGTGCTGCAGAATAGATAAATGTAAAATTCAGTATCAATAGTGCCAGATAAATAAACTAAATTTCATGCAACAGGATTGTCAAGAACTGGCACTAAAAATTAACACTGACATGCAGTGATGGTAAGAGCCTATTAATACTATATCCAGTCTCTCAAGGAAAACAGGCAAATCAGTCATTCAGTTCCCATGTAAAAAGCACATGTGTTGCCATCTTGCATATCTGATACCATCACATGCAGCAATAATTTATGTATTTATTTATTATTTTCTTTTAAGGCCACCTGACCTGGGGTCTCTTACGATGCAACTTCTAGCCATCAACTGAAAAGCCAAAGCCAAGAGATTTTTCTCTGTTGTATTCAGCAATCCCAAAACAGTCCAAGGTTTTACTAGAGAGTAACTGATCATCACATTATTCAAAAGCCATAGTTAGTTATTTGAAAGAGTTTGATTGGAAGTCATGCTTCTATGTCCTTGGTCTGATCCTGCAACCAGAGCTTAGTTTTCCCACATGTCAAAATGGGCAGCTGATGTTGTAAGCCTTCTTACATTGAACTGCTACATTTTAGAACCAACTCCTACTCAAATTACTTTGGAGTCTCCTCACATAAACTTCTTTTTTAAAAAAAAAATTCAGGACCTTTATGACCTTGGAAGAGCCAGTGTTTGCAGTATTGCTGTATGCCATAAAGGTAGTCCTCAACGTACAACTATTTGTTTACTGACTGAAGTTACAACGGCAATGAAAAAAGTGACTTATGACCATTTTTCACACTTATGACTGTTTGCAGCATCCCCATGATCACATGATCAAACTTTGGCCACTTGGCAACTGGTTCATATCTATAAAGGTTGCAGTATCCCAGGGCCATATGATCACCTTTTGTGACCTTCTGCCAAGCAAAGTCTATGGGGAAGCCAGATCCACTTAAGAGCCATGTTGATAACTTAACAACTGCAGTGATTCACTTAACAACTATGGCAAGAAAGGTCACAACATGGGACAAAACTCACTTAACCACTATCTTACTTAATAGCATAAATTTTGGGCTTAATTGTCATAAATCGAGGACTTTTTGTACTGGTTTAAATTACAATAGTGCTGGGATTGGTTGTATGTCTGTGTGCACATGCACAGCAAGAATACTTGGAGATATGAAGAGAGCTGTATGTCAAAAGCAACAACCTCCACTTTAGATGCTTCAGTTGTTGTTTTTCTTGTCCCCTTAGTCTTCTGCTTCAGGCAATGGAGTATCTTCAACCAGGAGAGAAAGAGAGAGAGAGAGAAGGAGTATATTACTGCGTTCAAACCCCAACATGATGATTATAAGACTAAGCGTTACATAGTTTAGTCCATTTCCTTGGTTCAAGTTTTCTTGATCTGGAAGATTTACAAATTTCTTTAATTCTTTTGTTCTTTATTGATTGCTTCTCTTTTTTACTTTTGAAAACAAGAGTGTGATGTAATTTTCCTTCCCCCCCCACTTTTGTGCGTGTTGCAAAAATGTGTTATGTAGCATTATTACTAATATTGCAAAATATTGCAAAAATAATGAAAACTGATGCTTTTCAGTGTTCTGCAGTAACATTTGCTGTTGAGTTTGTTTTCATCAGTCTTGCATTTTATATACACTGTTTTAGCTTTATTCAATTCTCATTTGCTTAATGCACGATGTAAGTGAAATTCAAAGTTAACACATGCATAAAAAATTAATATGCCTCACATGCTCATCGGATGTAGATAGTCTTATTCAAATATACAATTAGCTCCAGTCTTTTTTCTATTACCTCAGTGTGAATGGCAGTTTTTGAGACTATTCCTTAATTAATAGGTTTCTCTAATATATAATTACTGAATACTAGTCTGTACTTGGGGTCGGGGGGGGGGGGGAAGTTAACATGATTCACTTGACAGCAAATATTGAAAATTCTGGGTCCTCACATGAAATCCTAACAAGATTAATAATACAAAGGAGGAAGAGCAGGAAGCTTTATTTTATTTTATTTTATTTTATTTTATTTTATTTTATTTTATTTTATTTTATTTTATTTTATTTTATTTTATTTTTTATAAATTTTATTTATTTAAAAATACAAACAAAACAAAACAAGTAACAACAAACGTACAGAACAAGTAAACAAAAATTCAATATACATCTTATCAAAGTTGTCGCAACTGTAATCTATGTTCTTATTTGTGCTTTTGACTCCTCCTTGTTTTGGTCTATTCTCTTATATCTATCTTTGTGGCTTTATTTTAATGGTTAGTACCTAAAACATCAGCAAAATTACGTCATATACTTCCTGAAAAGGCTGCTGACTTCAATCCTTGTCTTCATGCCAATTTTTGAAAAAACCCTTTGAAGCTCATGTGTCAAATCTTCATTTAAGCCCAGCATAAAGATGTCAATTGAACTGTTTTCCTATAGATTTTTATAGCACTGTTAGGAGTTTGTATGTGGCAATTCAGTCTGTATGTCCCTCTCTCTCTTTTGCTTTGTCTCCAGGCTAATACACGGAGGACAGCTGTTAAATGGATTGGCAGGCCCAACTGTAACAAGTGCTTCTCCACTTCTTTCTACTACATGGTTTTCACCAGATGAACGTGCCACTGCCACAGCTATTGCATCATTGATCAGTTACCTCGGTGGAGCATGTGCGTTTTTAGTAGGACCTTTGGTAGTTCCAGGGCCAAACAGCACATCAACAGTTCCACCTATGTTTGGAAATAGTCCTGAGTACATAAAGGACCGCATTGAGGCTGTATTGTTTGCAGGTAACTAATAAATAATTTTATACTTTAGATTATCTATATCTGTTACGGGTTTGCTACTGCCCTCTAGTGATTTATCTGGCAAAAAAATGTCTCTTGCTACAAGAATAGAGATAATAGAATTACTTGCTTTTTATATTAAAATACCAAACCCTAGTTTTGTGTATTAGCTATAAATGTTATCTTCTTGAATGTAACCAACCCTACCAATTCAGTTCATTTGTCAAACATTTTTCCACTAGCATGTGGTTGTGTTAAAATAGAACTGACGTTCCTATTCTTTTTTTGGTATTTCACTGCCAGTTCTGCTTTTCAGACAGCAATAAAATACAGCCCTTATATAAAATTCTGTGGGTGTCTTTATATTGTAAATCAGTGTAAGGTTCTTACTAAAGTTATTTCAACTTTGTGTATATTTTGTCTCATCTGATTCTGTCGATCCATAGTAACTAATTACTGTAAAACAAAAGCTAATAGGATATGAAAGTACTTTAAAATGTGGTACCCTAATATTACTTGGTTTTGCTTTAACCAGACACATTGATTGTCTAAAACAAAATTCATTAAACTGGTTTAATCAAATTTGAAATATCAATTCATAATAATTTTGCTTATTTTAGAAGCGATTTGAGGCTATAATACACATCTAACAAGTGAATGTATTCAGTGTGCCAGCCAATTTACCATATTCTTCTCCAGGATATTCCATTGTGTTTACCTCTCAGCCTTCCTTAGTCTTCCCCACCATCACGTTCTGTACCATTTAGTGTCATCTAATATCACTGAGCTAGTTGTTTTTATATTAGAGAAGATTTAATGTATTGCAGAAAGTGCTGATACCAGTATCTGATCTCTCAATAGCCCTGTTTCAGCCACCATCCTTTTGGCATTTACTAACTGAATTTGCTCTGAGTGTAAATTATACTACTAGCAGTTAAGTTGCTTTGAAGGGGAGAAGTATGCATAGCACAAAAGCAGCAAGGCTACAAAACATGGAATGGCATACAGGGATTTCTTTGCAGATTATTTAGTCAATGAATACGCACCGTACAGGCTTACGTTTATAGTCTTAACAACTTCTTAATTGAGTTTAGCTTGGTACCAGCATATTTGCCACATTTTTATTCTTTACTTAACATGCATTAATGTTTTATTTGAATACAAAAGAAATTAAGGCAAAGGTTGGCATGATGAAAAGTTAAATGTTTTGATAAGAGGCTGATTGAGATAAAGTTATGATTATAATTATAATACAGATAGACAGTTAAAGCAACTTGAAATAATGGGTTTGCCAAGGCTGTTTGCTGTTTTATGGTTATTTCTTGAAAACATTCTTAATGGAATAATATTTCTCTTGAACCTGGATTCATGTATGTATTACTTATTTCCAATAATTTTGAACAAAGAAAGCATCAAATAGTTGGAATTCAAACCCAGAAAGAAAGTAGGTCCCAAAAATATGAAGTCACAGCTGTCAATTTACCACAACCAAGGTTTGTACAAACATGAATTGTAACTAGTTAATATGTGTAGAACAAGTTCATGAAATCATTTATAGGCTACACAATATTTACATCTACTTTAAAATGTCTATCAACTGAAAAGCTAGATTACTAATTCGTTTTTTCATGTATCGCACAATAAGCTTAAATATGAAATTTCAGTTGATAATAACTGGATAGACTAACTCCACAGTTTAAAATGGCAGTGAAAAGGAGTTTAGGCTATGGACCATATCCTTCCCTGTTTTTCTCTGTATGAACCAATTAAGCCATTTGGTAATTAAAGCGAGAATATATATCCTGTAGTCATTGATGGACAGCATAATAGCTTGGCATAATAGTTATGTCATGAGGACAGAAATCAGGAGTTTGGGACTTCTAGTCCAAGTTAGGCACAAAGCTAGCAGTGTCCTTGAACGAATCATTCTTTAAGTCCTAGGAAGTCAGTGGCAAATCGCTTCCAAAAATCTTGCCAAGAAAACTATAGGCACTAGTCCATGCAGTTGCCAGGAGTCAACATTGACTCAAAGATACACTCACGCCTACACAATCCATCGATGTCAATTGGTTCCAGTAGCAATGTCATATGCTCAGGTATGTGAGATAGAGCACTTGTTAGAGATGTATTTCTTGTCTCATTGTCCCACATTTTCCTGCTTAAGGAAGTTTCAAAGCAGTAGAGACTGCCCCTATTGTAGATATTCCACTTAAATGTTCTTCAAGTGTAAAGGTCCAGTTATTAATTTGCAATGTAAATGCTTCTGATGGGTGTAAAGATAGATAAAAACAGGAGTTGAAGTTTGGATTAGAGTTTTGGGTTACAGAAGCTTCATTGGAGATCTCATGGAAGATGAGTGAAGGGTTCAACTTTTCTCTAAAATAAACAGGTCAATATAGCTTCCATTCCTGGCTACATTTAAAGAAAAGATAAATATTTCTATAGTTGGATTTCATTTGAAGTAAAAGTGAAGTAGCCTTCAAGATATTGCTGAACTACAGTTCCCAGCACAGCATGGTCAATGGAAGTTGAATTCAAGAACATCTGGAGGCTTTAACATTTCTCTGAAGCATCCAGATGGTTTGTACCTTTATATTTAGAAAATCAAATTATATGCATAGTGATGTAGACTTACTATCTGTTTGAATTCTATGTGGATGTTTCTTTTATTATTTAGTCATGTTCAAAAGTTCATTTTCTTTGCATAATCCACCAGATTTTCAATTTAACAGAGATTAAATGCCTAATAATGAGGGAAGGGATTCTGTTAAGGCAGCATGTCTGTTAAATCCAAATGGGTTTTTGTGCATTTTACATATTCTACGCATTCATAAAATGGGAATAGGATTTTAAGAATTTTATATTTTACTTTTGTACAACATATATAGCAGATTTTGTCTTTGCATTTTGAGTCTGCTAAACCAAGTATTTGACCAATCAAAAGATTTACTGTAGTGTTTATTTCTGCTGGCCGGTATATGTTGCTCATCCCTTTCATTTGAAATTAGAGTATGACAGTCTTGTTGCAGCTTAACTTTCCTTACATTCAATAGCATGACGAAAATATATCTCAGTGTTGATTTACGTAGCATAACTGCAGTTTTCTTTTAGGAAAAACTCATAGAAGTTATATTTCCTTTCCCCTAAAGTGTTTTTATTTCTTCATTCATTTTAGTCCCTTAACAAACGCCTGTTGCTTTCTTCAGTTATGCCATTAACTTACTATTAATTTTCTGTTATTTAAATTTGTAGCTTTAATTTGTTGTTTTATATATATATATATATATATATATATATATATATATATATATATATATATATATATATATATATATATATGGTGTCTCAATAGAAAACACACACACACACATATATACTTTTAAACTCAAATTTATGTATTTTATTTCAGTGTATACCTTTGTCATTTAATTCCATTTCTGTGATTAATGCCAGTTACTGCTATTGTTTATTGAAAGGATAGGTAATGATTGTTCAGTGAATGGGGATTGTAATTAGACAATATTTGTATGATCATTCCATGGATCTATGGATCATTCCATGGATCTAGTAAGCTGCTTTCCAGATTATATTCTCTGTTGTTCCCATAGCATTTTAAAACAGGTTGGCAACATTTTTGGGCAATGTATGTATATTTTACTATAATCCATTTTTTTCCTCTGATTTCTTTAATTGTGTCCCCATAGAATTTGGCATTGTGGCTGTGATATTCTCTGCAGCGCTAGCTTACTTTCCATCACGTCCTCCATTCCCACCCAGCGTGGCTGCAGCTAGTCAAAGGCTCAGCTATGGAAGAAGTTTTTGTAGGCTGCTCAGGTATGTATACGATAGCTAAATTAGATAGAAAGTCAATACAGTTTCTGCCTCTTTTTATTTATTTATTTACGCCTTAATGTTATACATGTTATGCTGAAGTTTCTTACATTTTGAAATTGTGGAATCTCATTTAATTATGGTACAACATGTAATATAGTATTTCTTATGTTAAGCGTTAACTTGAAGTGATTATGGACAAGGTATCTAATAAATGTTGAAGACCAAAGAAGAAAAATTCACATCAATAGCCAACTGTGACTAGAAAATAGGCACTACATTTATTATGTTTCCAAACAGTTGGTAATACATCTGTCTATTGAGAATAGCACACCCACAATGAAATTATTTTCTGTAAAACAAATTCTCAGGGAGATTAATTTATTAACGAGCAGTAATAAATAGTGGTGGCTTCTTTGTTGTTGCCGTTCTTTGTATTCTTACAGTAAATGAATCCCCTTCTTTTTTCAGTGATGCCATTAACTGTTAATTAATTTTCTGCTATTTGAAAATGTCGCTTTAGTTTGCTATTTACGTGCATTTCTCTCAGTTCTGCTCTTTCCATCATCTACTTGCATACTTGATGACTTCTAAATACATTTATTGCAAAGAACTTCTGCAGTACAGAGGTACAGAGACGGCACAAACTGAATATTTTGGTTGTTTAAGAAACAATCTGTTTGCCACTTGTTTTTTGGCGATCGGAAACAGAATGAGATGATTGATATAAATTGTGTCCTAGCCAAGATGCTGAAAAAGAAAGTGGCAATTCTATTTAGGACATTTGGCAATCTTACCCATATTGTCATCTGAGAGCCTGCATCCTGTCTGTCACCAAACTGTGTTGTAAAAATGTTACTGTCAAATAAAAACACGAATAACAACTAGACCAGGAGGTAGAATATAAAATGTGTGCTGGCATGACTCTACTTGAGAACTATGAAAGTAAAAAGGACTTCTGATTCATGACACAGAATCTCAATTTCCTGTAAAGTTAAATAGTGAATCATAAAAACAATTTTTACTAACCTTTTAATAATAATTAAATAATTGAGAATTAAATAGTACACGTTTCTGGTTCTTGAGGTTTTGATTAATGAAAAAGAGTCTCATTCATTGTTAACTACTTGAGTTTTATAGTCGCGCACTAATCTACTTTATTTCCATTTCTTTATTCACCTTATCTTTCAGATACCTTTCATTAATATTTTTCTCCCTTTTAGAAGTAATCCATTCATAGGGGAATTGCTTTTACCTGACCAGATAACGCATCATATGTATTCAATGCAATATAATATACTGCAGATTTCATTATTTTGAGGGCAGACATATTTTACCTAGTACCTTTAGGGGTAATTATTTTCATGAATATATTCACATGCAGTATTATTTGTTAGAACTTCCTGATCGCTTAAAACTTAATGAAGACCTAGGCATTATTGATCAGATGAGTGTGGTTTATAAAGGAGCTCATTTTTAATTAATTATACTATGTAAACTCATTTTAGCCAGAAAACATAGCTATCCGAATAAACAGTATATCTGTTTCACACTTAAAAAGTGAAATTGCTTTGAATTCTGTCTTATTACTTACAAGTAGCACTCATTGCCTCCATTGACTTTTTATGGGCCTGGGAGCAATTAAAATACCCTAGGATCTCTGCAACGTTTTTTTGTTTACAGTTGTATCTGAACTGAGATTCCCAACTAATAAATCAGAATACAATGCCAAATTTATTTTTGGCTTCTTGTTCTTTGCTTGTTTTGGAGCACATAGCCAGAAATTCTAGTTTGGACATAATGATAAATAAATCTAGTATTTATATTTAGCCACAGATTTCCCACATAATTTCAGTTTATGCGTGCACCAGTTTAGATTCCAGGGTGCTGGTAAAAATTTTGCACCAATTCAAGCTAGGAGGCGCTATTGCTATGGTGAAGATCATGTGTATTTGTTTTGAATGCAGCTCGCTCCTTGTCCTGTTCTTCCTACTGTTCAGTATATTTCCTCCAGAAGATCAAGCTGATATGCATTCTTCTATTCCTTTTTTTAAAACTTCACAATAACTCTGAAGTAAGAATTCCCCCCTAGACTGGCGGTTGTGACTGATCCAGTATAAATTATATATACCTAATTGGGATTTAAACCTGGATCTCCCCATTTTAGTCCAGTAACACTTCATAGAAGAATATGAATCAGTATCAGCATTGATGGCAACTTTGCAACATCAATATGAGAAACGGTATTTTTATTGCTATGTCAGCCCACAACAAATTACCATAGGCTATGCATACTGTACTTTTGATGAATCTCATAAAGCAATTTACACAAAAGTATTGCATTATTAAGCATTAATAAAATATTTAATAAAACATTAAAGATGTGGGGGGAGGAATGCCAAAATTTCCCTGGAGCAAAATTAAAAAAAAATAAATTATGGGCTGTTTTTTTAAAAAAAATTGTAAGTCAGTAGAAGGTTTTATACTTGTTGGTGTGCATTATAGCTGTTACATGCACATCATGTATTATAGAATCATACTATTTGACTGCACTAATTCTCCTTGTCTCATAAAGATTTTATTGAAGATAATCATATTGAACCATCAGTGCACCACGTATTGTACATAATGGATGTAGACAGATATAATCAACACAGTGCAATGAGAATGTGTTTTTATTAGAAAGAAGAGCAAAATTTACCCAGTTATGCTTCAGAAAATTCAATTGTCATAAACCTATTACACATAATAGCTATAGCCTGAAGATCTTGAAATGAAGCATATTCAAAAGGGCCATCACCATCTCAAATAATGCCCCAGAAGGAGGCCTCTTGTTTAGACTCAGGTTGACATGAATATCTCCCTTTGATGTCAGTAAATCAGAAAACCAACACAATCTGAATCAACCACAATATTTCCCTTAGCTTTTACATGGGGACAAAAAAAGGCAGACACTGTTTGCTTTGTCTTCTTTCATGTTGCAATCAGAGCAAGAAAGTTAGATGACAGGAAGTAGTACTTTCTAACCTAACACATCCATTATTTTAATGCCAGGAGTTAATTCTGAATGAGAAAGTTACTGCCACTTACTCCATCTTTTTCAACTCTTCTGCTAGGACCATGCAGAGATTCTGTTCCATCCCTCTGCTTAACAGTATTTTTTCCCCCGAGTTAGCTTGACTTGTCTTACGGAGAGTATTCAGCTGGCCTAGACTTCTCAACAGGCAGGTTTACTATATGGATATTTTGAGTGAGAGGAATTGATGATCTGAGAGCAGAGGAACTTTATGTAATCCTGTTATTTTGATTGTGACAGGCCAGGTGATCCCATGAATCTCCTAAAATGTCTGTTCTAGTGGATTCAGATTATTTTATTTTTCATGATTTATAGGCTTCAATGGGAGGTTCTCATTTTAATAAGGATTTATGGATTTGAATAATTTTCTAAATAAACTTGGTGATTTTTCTGTCTCCTGAAGTCATTTTGTCTGTTAAAGTCCTGACTAATTCGTAGACTATTGAAATAGCTGACATGAAAACATCCTAAAGCATTTTTTTCTCTTTTGCATATTAAGTCAACCTCCTGTTTAATGAGTAGCTGAGGGTGATATTGAAGTGATATGTTTAGATTTGTGTGGTCTGACCACAAAGCATATTTCTTTCTTTTGCTTGGAACATCACTTACAAAAAGAGAGGATTAGTTTACTGAAAACAGCTTTACCACTTACAGAATAGCCATATTGGAGTAGCCAAGCTAGGAACAGAATGATTTCAGAAAATCAGCCTAGTTACATGCAGATATATGTGAGCTTTTTTTGTTGTTGTTGATGATGATAATACATATTTACTTTTCAGAGAAATTATTTCAGTGGTTCTCTTCTTTCTTCCTCCTCCCCTCCTCCTTTTTCTTTCTTAGAAAATTATTTTATAATATGCCAGTGGTGAAATCTACAATTTGTTACTACCGGTTCTGTGGGCGTGGCTTAGTGGGGGGGGGTAATGTGACTGGGTGGGCGTGGCCAATTTCTTTTTTACTTTTAAAACCATTTTTTTACATGTAAAACCATGTAAACAAATGCTTTCAAAAGGCTCTGACGATCCCAGCTGAGTTGCCTGATCGTCAGAGGGTTTTTAAAAAACCCTCTGCCAATCAGGCAACTCAGCTGGGATCGTCAGAACTTGGATCGTCAAAGCCTTTTAAAAGAAAAAAACTTCTTTTCTTTTAAATGGCTCTGCCTGATCGGCAGGCAACTCATCTTGGATCGTCAGAGCTTTGATTATCAGAGCTTGGCTCATCAGAGGCATTTAAAAGAAAAAAAGCCTCTGATGATTGCCCGGCTCAGCTGGGCATGGGAGGCGGGGGCAGGGATTTTTGCTACTGGTTCTCCGAACTCCCCGTCCGAGCCGGTCCGAACCAGGAGCATTTCACCCCTGTAATATGCTATCTTTATACCACATGAAACACCCCAGAATATTTTTTTCAATGAGGTGCCACTAAAATGCTGACAAGCCTCAACAATATTGTTTTGTTAAGTAACTCCAGGAATAATAGGTAATTAAAGATGAATAAACTGAGATTAAATTCAGGTAAGATTGAGGTAAACAGAAAATTTATCTCAGGAATCCAGATTCAACCTACCTTGAAAAGCTTTTTCTGTTTGAAAGATCAAGTTCATATGTTGAAAGTCCTTTTTATTTTTCTGATTTATTTTATTGCCTGTATAATTAGTAAAAGTAGAACGTTTGCATAATTTTGTTTAGTGCCAACTATATATTTTGTTTAATTTGAACACAGTTATCCACATTATTGTTACATCTTGTTCAAACTACTACAGTACAATCTAAAGAAGAGTCTCCGGAAGCTTCCTTTGATGAAATGTAATTGAATTATGTGGCTGACTTGAGCATACACCAATGTGATCTTATCACTGTAATATTGCAAGTTCTATATAGATTACCAATTACTTTTCAGACTCAACTCAAAATGTTGCTTCTTAGCCTTTAATGTTCTTAACAATTTAGAGCTTGGATATCTTTTGTGATTCTGTTTTGTTCTGACTCTCTATGAACATCCATGAGTTATATATTTAACATACAGTAGTTATAATTATCTCTATATGGTACTAGGCACTCCTGAAGATAGCCTGGAGCACATTAAAGTTACACAATACATTTTCCTGATTGTTGGATGGCTAAATGATACAATACCTGTCTTAATACCCGCTGAACATGCTGTCTAGGCTACCTCTGAGCTGCTGGCCTCAATTTAAGAGATTAACTGTAGTCTCTAAACAGGTTGTTCGGAAGTCAAGAATGAAATATTACCAGTACTGTTCAATATGTCCACAAGGATTAGTTTGGGCATATTCTGCTTGCGGTCTCAAAGGTAGTTTGGCTTCCAGTATGAGTATTGCTTTCTCCGTGGCAGTGCACCAATTGTAGAATTTCTCTTGAAAGAAGTATGCTTCATTCACTTCATCAGAAAATATGAAGGTATAGTCTTGGGTATATCAAAAGGTGTTCCCACATTAAAGTTATATACACATAAATATTGAATGATGAATGCTTTCAAACTCTTTCGCCTAGCTTTATTCATTCCTGGATTTGAACCAGCTTAGAATCTATAATTTTTAAAAATATAGTTTGGTTTATGTATCTATTTTTGTTAACTTTCCCTGAAAAAAAGAAGGATATTGAAAAGTGGATATCCTCGAATCTGGATAGTAAATACATAGCATGTTGATCCTTATAGACATTATTGCTATGAGGAATTGTGAACTGTACAGCAGAAGAAGCACACAAATTAAAACTGCCTGATTACTCTAGGAGGAAGGAGAGAGATAACACAAACCAGGTTTGTGAAAAGAGCATGGGCACAATAAAGGACATTGTTTATGTTAGAGCAGGGGTGTCAAACTTGATTTCGTTGAGGGCTGCATCAAGGTTGTGTTTGACCTCGGAGAGCTGGGAGGGGGTGGGGCATGGGGCATTGCCAGAAAGGGATTGCCATGGTGGGCATGGCCAGGGGTGTGGCCATGGTAGGCGTGACATGGGACTCATGTTGGGGGCATCTGTGGTGGCCAAGTGCTAAGGCAGGACTTCCCTGAGACCCTCCCTCTCATTATAATCTTCCTTCCTTCCTTCCTTCCTTCCTTCCTTCCTTCCTTCCTTCCTTCCTTCCTTCCTTCCTTCCTTCCTTCTTCCCTCCTTCCCTCCCTCCCTCCCTTTTCTTCTTTTTCCTTCCCTCTTCATTCTCCTTTCTTCTTCCTTCCCCTCTTTCCTTATTTATCCTTCCTTGCTCTCTTCCCATCTTTCCTTCTTTGACTTTCCTCTTTCCCTTTCTCCTTTCCTGTCCATTCTTGCATGCTCAAATGCAAAGGGGGAAACATTTCACTTTTTGTTTTGTTTTTAGTTTGTTTTGATAGCCCTCTGCCAGCAAAAACGGGGCTTTTCGGCATGGACAGTTCCTGCAGCCCTGCCAGCAAAAATGGATCTGCCCCCACAAGCTCCATTTTTGCTAGCAGAGGCACCCTGGGCTGGTCCTTTGCTGTTTCCAGTCTGGCCCCATGGGCCAGATCCGGCCCACAGGCCTTGAGTTTGTCACCCCTGTGTTAGAGGGTGCTAGTTCCAGCAGAAAGGGCAAGATTGAGGTCTCTTTAGAAAAGTAGAAGTCAGTATTAAAGTTCCTGCATGTTTTTATCTGGTTCTGCATGCCAGCTGTAAAGTTCATGTTATAATTTATATTACTTTTTTATTCCTTGTGTATCATTTTTAAAGCTATATAACCTATAACTTTTGGGGCTTTGGGACTCTTTTGCATTCCTTTAGCAAGGAGGCCAGTGATCACTGTAGTTGTGCATGCCAATAATATATTTATAGCATCTAGCTCCAAACTCTTTGGTTCCTTATTTAGTGGGCAAGTTTACCACAACATCTATAGAACATCTATAGAATTCTTCCAAAGGTTATTCAGAAATCTTTCCAGGAAATAACTGAGGTAGGAACTGCATAGTTCCTTTATCTATAGGAAGGAAGTGTCATCTATAGGAAGGAAGAGCCATGGTGGCCCAGTGGTTAGAGTGCAGTACTGAAGGCTAACTCACTGCTCACTCTAGGAGTTCGAGTGTCACTGGCTCAAGGTTGACTCAGTCTTCCATCCTTCTGAGGTCGGTAAAATGAGGACCCATATTGTTAGGGGCAATATGCTGACTCTGTAAACTGCTTAGAGAGGGCTGTAAAGCACTATGAAGTGGTATATAAGTCTAAGTGCTATTGCTATTTACAGATCATGGATCTAATAAATAAGATTATATGTAGCTCAAAGTTGAACTGTGGAATTCTTGGTAGTCTCTGAGCTCAGTTATTTGTTTGCAGACGTTTTGTTACCAGACTACATAATATCTTCAGTGCTAGAAGGGAATGGGGTTTGCTCTCTTTATATGCCGTAGCTTGCTGCAGTGGCGCAGTGGTTAGAATGCAGTATTGAAGACTAACTGTACCCACTGCCAGGATTGTAATCCTGACTAGCTCAAGATTGACTCAGCCTTCCATCCTTCCAAGATTGGTAAAATGCAGTGGTGAAATGTAAAATTTGTTACTACCGGTTCTGTGGGCATGGCTTGGTGGGGGGGTAATATGACTGGGTAGGCGTGGCCATTTTTTTTCTTTACTTTTAAAAGCATTTTTTCTACAACCTTTTCGGCCAAAGAAGTTACAGAAAAAAGTGCTTTTAAAAGCCTCTGACGATCAGGCAACTCAGCTGGGATCATCAGAGGCTTTTAAAAGCATTTTTTCTACAATCTCTTCGGCTGAAGAAGTTGCAGAAAAAAATGCTTTTAAAAGCCTCTGATGATCCCAGCTGAGTTGCCTGATTGTCAGAGGCTTTTAAAAGCATTTTTTTCTGCAACTTCTTCGGCCGAAGAGGTTGTAGAAAAAAATGCTTTTAAAAGTAAAGAAAAAGCCTCTGATGATCGCGCGGCTGAGCTGGGCATGGCGGGGGGGCAGGGATTTTTGCTACCGGTTCTCCGAACCACCCACCACCATCACTACCGGATTGGGCGATCCGGTCTGAACCGGGAGCATTTCACCACTGGTAAAATGAGAATAGCAGCCCACTACAGGGCTTTGGCCTGTTGGCCACTGGGCTGCGTGTGTGACCCCCCCCCCACACACACTCATGTTAGCATCAAGCACTTTTCGATAAACTTGCATGGTTACTGAAATTTTGTTGAAAAAGGTATAGGTAGTTTGTTTCCTTTTTTCTGGTTTTCTGAGTTGCTGCAGTGTGTTTGTGCTAATCTAAATAATGCTTCTACATAGCTTCTCTTGTGTTGAGTTGTTACTTTAGTAGTGGAGCACTTGGTTAGTCTGGTGGTTTTTAGGTAGACCTGAGTTTCTAATTTGCTGATAATTTCCTCTGCTGATGAGAATATGCATGAAAGGTAGTCTGTTTAGTGAATTTTATTTCTTTGAAGATGTTATGGGTAGTTTCATGTGTCTTCTCTAGTTGTTCCTTTTTTATTAGGACAAAAGTGTCATATACATACCAGATCCAAATTTTTGATTGAAAACTTTTGTTTCCAGATATTGCATTAGTCTCTGCTCGGAAACCTGGATCTTTTATTCTTCTTCTATTATAAGAAAAAAAAATCACATTCATCATTCACACATGTAGTTTTGAATTTAACAAAAATATTTCCTTTGCCAACATATAAACTGCAAAACAACTGGTTAGGAAACATGAACTTGCCATAATATGAAAACTTCCTTATGCATTCAGTGTTGATACCCACTGAATGATGTTATTGTATCCACAATAAAGAGCAAACTCCTAAACACTGAATGAATATATAGGCTAAAGCTTTATCTTGTCCTGCAGTTCTCAAATGTAAGCAGTTAATATTTATACCATTCTAAGCAGATAGCAGCTTTTTGCTTATATATATAAGTTATAGCAGCTTTTTGCTTCTTTCATTTACACAAAAGCTGGTTCTTTTGGGGCTTTTCTGTCAGCCAATGTTCATTTGATGGAATGAGGTTGATGAAAGAATTTTCCCAGCTTCCCTTTAGTGAGCATTGAAGTTGAATTGTTATTGGAAGAAAATTTTGCATTCCTCTGAGTGATTTTTTTGGAGCTTGTTTGCTATTTCAGCACTTTACGTTGGTTAGCATTTTTTATAAATATGAATAGTACTATCTTGCATCAGATCATCTGTTTTGAGTATGCTATAAATATAACAGTGTTCCTTTAAAAAGTTTGTGTGAAAATGCCTCACTTAAATGAAGCAATGTTTCTTTCTCGTGTGTGTTTTGTAGGTCAGAGCCATTATTCATTTCAATAGGTTAAAGAAATTTTAGTAAAGGGCATTTTTACAGATAATTTGCTACCTAGGACACATCTAAATTATTGGTACCTAATTCAGTGTATTTTTTTTTCTTGGAAGTTATTTTGTTGATTGTTTAAGAAACAGTCATATCTTTGTTGACGGATGAATAATGGAAGTTGCCCACCAAAAATGTACTTTTTCTGTTTCTTCTTCCATAGAAGAAAACAATGTAAATAAAATTGTTCAGCCAACCTAGAAATAAGGGGAAATTTCCTGACAGTTAGAACAATTAATCAGTGTCTCCAGAGATTGTGGGTGCTCCATCACTGGAGGTTTTCAAGAAAAGATTAGGCCATTTGCCTGAAATGGTGTAGGATCTCCTGCTTGAGCAGAGGATTGGACTAGAAGATCTCAAACTCCCTTTCAACATTGTTATTATGTTCATTTGTATTGTATCTACTACTGTACCTAGTGATTGGATGATAAAAACTCTGGTTTCTCTTGTTCACTCCTATACTCTGTTTTTTAAATTCATTTTATCATTTTGTAGTTTATCCCATATATACAAAGCAATTTGGACAATTAGCAAATCTCAGTGTATATATACTAGAATTTAGGTATCCTACCTTTTCAGGATTTGGTAGTATACCTAATTCATCCAGTGAGTGATAAACACTGGTTGGAGATTGATCTAGTTTTGACTGAGCCATGTTGTGTGAAGTATTTAGATATAGTTTTGTAGAACTGGCACACAAACTCTACATTCCCTCAAGTTTTTCTGCACTTTCTCATATGTTATAATGGGGAGTTCCTTGGAGGGATGAACAAAGAACACTGGATTCTACACCAGGGATATGTTTTCCCAACAGGGTCACCCAAGAGATGAAGATCATCCCAGTTGTCTAGCTAAAGCAAACAAACACCTTTGTTGGGCAACAACCATATAAGAACATGTCAGTGAAGGATGATCACTATAATAACAATGGCCAAGATAATCATTTCATACTGCATAGAAGAATGGTAAACCACTCCTATATTTGACCAAGAAAACCACAAGGACAGATAGTATAAAGTGATTGATGATAAAATGCTGGGTGATATGGCATCAATAAATAGTTAAGGCTTATTTGGAGTATTAAGTGTTTATAATGTGGCATGTTAAAGACTTTGGGATAATTAGTTGCTGATGTTATTGGACAGGAAGAGAAAATCTGAGTTTGCAATAACTGAATTATAGTAGGAACATAGAATATAAGAACATGGAAAAGCTCAACACAGTGAAAGATAAAAATGAAACAACTACATATTAACATATTGGACAAGAGTGAATTGAAATGGTCTGGCAATGGACATTTTTAGTCAGAACATTATATTGTTTGCTATTCGGGGACACGAAAAACAAAGGTGTGGTATTTCTTTCGTAAGAAGGATATAACAAATACAACATTTGGGTAAAGTGCAATCAATGATTGGATAATTTCAAATACACTTCATTATGCTCCAACCACTGTTGCAGAAGAAAAGAAATTTGACAAGTTTTATATGATCAAGTTCAATTTGAAATATACAGAATATGGAAGACAAAAAGCATATTTGGACTGTTTGGCCTAGGAAACCAAAATGAGGCAGAAAAATAATTTATCAATTTCTGCCAATCCAATTATCATTTCATTGCTAACATATTCTTCCAACAACCAAAACAGCGTCTGTATACATAAATATTGCCAGATGGAGTAGATGGAAATCAAATTTACTATATCATTAGATAAGGAGATAGGCGAGCTGAACTGGAACAGTAAAGACAAGGCCAGGGTCTGACTCTGCAATGAACTGCTCATGTGCAAGTGTCAAGTAAAGCTAAAGGCAAAGAAGAAAAAAAACTGGCTTGTTTCCACAATATGATCTTGACCACATATACACCATTTTCTAGCAGAACATCAGGAACTGTTTTGAAACCACTTGTTGAGATGAGCAGCTATAGAAATCAAATTATCTACATATTTTTCCTTCATTTCCTTGTAGCATGATGAATGTTGGCTCAGTTTGTATATCAAATGGATGAATTATTTGTGGCTTATGAGTGTCTCATATAAAATGCTGATTGTCAAATTTGGCACCATATCCAAATAGAGGGAACAATAGGGTGTGGGGTTATTTTGTGCAACCATTAAAATCACATGTTGAAATCAGATTACAGAGGGGAAGCTTAGTTTATCTCTGTGCAGTCTCTTTATACATTTGTTCTCTCTATGTTACCCAGGTTATTAATAAGTTGTGATATAGTATATCTTAGTATAAGAGCCTTGGGTGGCGCAGCTGACTAAGTGCTGTTAAAGTAGCACCAGCTGCCTGCAATTACTGCAAGTTCAAATCTCACCAGGCTCAAGGTTGACTCAGCCTTCCATCCTTTCGAGGTAGGTTAAATGAGGACCCGGATTGTGGGGCAATAAGATGACTTTGTATAAAAAAGAACACTGCTTGGGGGCGGGGGGGGGGCGACAGCAGGTATATACAAAAGTATGAAGGCTATTGCTTAACGCCTTGTAAACCGCCCTGAGTCTCCAGAGAAGGGCAGCATATAAATCGAATCTTTATAATATAAATAAAATCTTTGCTCTGCCTGGAAGGCCACAGATATACATATGGATAATTACTTGGAACCTCAGCTCGGATCCTCAACCAGTTTGTCCTTTAGGACAAGCCCCCTCCCAACAGTCTGCTTATAAGCTGTGAATTTACAGGAGGGGTGCTGGTGCTTCTGGATTGTCCATGAGGTCCTCCAGTGTACACTAGAGGGCCTCATGGCAGTGAGACAGAACACAATTCATGTTGTTAGCTTCTGGGCAAAATCTATTTAACCTTAAAATTAATATTTTAATTTTGCATTTTATATTTTATGTCGTGTAGTATGCCTTATTTTAATTGTGATTCTTCTGACACAAATAAACAAACAATATAGGAGGGTGAAGTCAGTGGTGAAATCCAAATTTTTTTACTACCGATTCTGTGGGCGTGGCTTGGTGGGCGTGGTGTGGCTTGGTGGACATGGCAAGGGAAGGATACTGCAAAATCCCCATTCCTTCCTCACTCTAGGGGAAGGATACTTCAAAATCCACATTCCCTCCCCACTCTGGGGCCAGCCAGAGGTGGTATTTTCCAGTTCTCCTAACTACTCAAAATTTCCACTACCGGTTCTCAGAACTGCTCAAAATTGCCACTACCAGTTCTCTAGAACCTGTTAGAACCTGCTGGATTTCACCCCTGAGTGAGGTGAAGAAGAAGAAGAGCAAAATGCTACCTGATACTATTGCCCGACTACATCGCAGTCCATACAGATAGTTCATGACTTAACAACAGTTTGTTTAATAACCATTCACAGTTACTGAAAAAGTAATTTATGACCATTTTTCACACTTATAATCATTGCAGCAATTCCATGGTCACATTATCAATATTCAAATACTTGGCAACTGGCTCATATTTATGACAGTTGCAATGCCTTGGGGTCATGTGATCATCTTTTATGACCTTCTAACAAGCAAAGTCAATGGGAAAGCCAGATTCACTTAACAATTGTGTTGCTAACTTAACAACTGCAGTGATTTACTTAACAACTGTGGCAAGAAAGGCGGTAAAATGAGACAAAATTCATTTAACAAAAGTCTCACTTAGCAATATAAGTTTGGGGCTCAATTATGGTCGTAAGTTGAAGACTACCTATATTTCATGAGTGATTGTAAGGCAGAACCTCTGAGAGGGAATACAAATGGAGCAGCAGGCAGGAGTATATTCTTTTTTTTTTATTGAAAAAGTTTTTCAAATACAAATTTTTCCCCCTTTTTCCCCCCCTCCTCCCTAACCCCCCCTCCCCCTCCCCTCCCCCTGTGGCTTCTTCAAAGTAAAACCCAAATTCATAACAGATTATATAATACTTTACCGTCCCCTTGCTCCATCCCCCATATGCTGACCCTTTCTTTCTAATAATATTATTATATCCCTCTTATACTATACATTTCAAAATAACATTCTACTATGACATTATATAATAACTCCTAATTTAGCATGATAATATTATTATATCCCCCAGTTTAGCAATTTCTACTCATAATCTACTCTTTTTCTCCTCCCCCATACATATATCTCTTAAATCAAATCTTTTTTGTATATTAATATGACATTTCAAAGCAACCTTCCACTATAAAACTATATAATAAATCCTAATTTAACATTTATTCAACTCATAGTCTGCCCATTTCCTCCACCCCCATAGATATATCTCTTAACTCAAATCTTTTAAATATATTCATATCTAAACATAATATCCCTTTTCTTCAACTAAACAATCAATAAACTAACCTATCTCCACCCACTTTCCTACAGGACTACCATACATAATAATTCTTAATATCTTTATTCTTCTGCCCACACCACTAGGAAGTATTCCCTTATGTAAATAAAATCCTCAAATAACTTTAAGCTTGTAATCCATATAATATCTTCTGTAGTGTCTTTCAGCTGGATTGTTAACTCCATCACCCATATTAGGGTAATATCACATCCTAATTCCAACAGTATGTTCGGTATCTTCAATTACCATCTGCCCCCATCAACAATAGATGTCTTGATATATAAAAAACAACCACCCGAGTGACTTTATATTTGTATTCCATATAGTGTCTATAGTAGTGTCTTTCATCTAGATTATTTTTTTTTTATTGAAAAAGTTTTCAAATACAAGTTTTTCCCCCTTTTCCCCCCCCCCCTCTTCCCTAACCCACCCTTTCCACCCAACCCCCCCTGTGACTTCTTCACAACAATAGGCTATTTCATAACTAGTTACATACATAATATCTTCCCTTTCCCTTAATCCCTTCTCGGAATACTGACCCTTAACTTGTTAATCTTATAACTCCCATTTTTACGGTAATCTGCCCTTTTTCTCCTCCCCTAAACTTATTGAGTATTATTACAAATTAACCTTTAATCTTTTATATATATTAATATAACATTTTAAATCGGCCTTCTCCCTGCAACCAAATTTATTCAATTCTGTCCACTTCCTCCACTCCTCTAAATATATGACTTGAAATCAGACAATACAATTCTAAATATAATCCACTACCCACTTTACTAAAATATACACATATCTATATATGCATCCCATTTTATAACAATCAGTAAACTAACCTATTTCAACCCTTCAATTCCTACAAAATCATGCAGTACAATTCTAAATATAATCAACTGCCCACATTACTAAGATATACACATATCTATATATGCATTTCATTATGTAAAAAGAGAAAAGACAATAACTTTAAGTTTATGATCCATATAATATCTTCTTTGATGTCTTTCCACTAGATTGTTAAATCCATCACCCATAATAGGGTAAAATAACATGCTGGTGCAACAGTTTGTTCAAAATCTTCAGTCATCTTCTGCCCCCATCAGTAGTAGATATCCTCACACCTGTATAAAAGTAAAAACAACCACCCGAGTGACATTATAATTATGAATATATCCGTATGGTTATAGTTGTGGTATTCATCAGGATTGTTAATTCCCATCATCCTACTGAGTAACATCCAGATCTTCTGCATGCCCCGGCAAAACTCTCCTGCCTTATAACTCAAAGTAGTTATAGTATATTTCCAAGAGAAAAAAAAGGTAAATAAGAAAAAATTAGATGATTCAAATCCAACAAAGTGAGGCTCTTTCCACATCCCAAAATCATGGCCTTGCAGAGATCTGCCACAATCCTCAGGATAGTATCAGACAATTGTTCGCCGCCACTATCTTTTCTAATATTCATTCATTTTTTAAAGCGCCTGGCTTCACTGTTGCTTAGTTTAGAAATTGCTGTTTCTATAAGATCTGTTTCTTTTCTTTTTCTTTTTCGGGTTGAATTTCCATCCTCTTTTCTTGCCTACCAATTGTATATCTGCTGGTTGATTTTCATTCTGCTTTGTGGATTGTTCTTGTTGGGTTAATTTTATCATCTCATCTTTCTTCTCCGTCACTTGTATATCAACTGATTGATTTGCGCACTTGTCTGTGATTTGATGATTCATCACCTTGGGTTCGGATGACACTGCTCGCTTATTTATAAACAGTCCAGCTGGGGTCTCCAGGGAGTCCAAAGACAATTTATCCATCACAGCCTCTGTAATTTGATGTTTTCCTTTTATTTCCAACTCCTTTTGCTTATCCTGTATTATGCCTAAAGGTGTTAAATTCATTTTTAGAATTTTTTGATAAAAATCTTCCGCTTTTTCAACAGTGTGCAATTGATATCTTACGCCTTGATATCTCAATATTAAACCAACTGGGATGTCCCACCTGAATAGGATATTTCTTTTTTTTAATTCAGTCACTAAAAAGCCAAATTTCTTCCTCTCCATTAACATCTTGGGCGGGAGCTCCTTGAAAATCCAAATCTTTCTTCCATGAAATTGCAAATTGGAATTAAAAGAGTTCTGCACAATATTATTCCTAATTTCTTTATCTGTAAAATAGATCACCACATCTCTAGGCAATTGCCTTTGCTTTGCCCACCAGGAGTTTATTCTATAAGTTCTATCAATCCTGCAATACACTTCATCAGGTTGAACCTTTAAGATCCCAGCCAGAATTTCAGAAGATACTTTCCTTAAATCATCTCTATTATTTTCCTGCAGACCTCTCAGTCTAATTGCATATTCTGTAAAATTATATTGAGTCATTAAAACTTCTCTTTCAATCCTCTGTTGTACATTTTCCTCATTACCAATCTTTTGGTCAGTCTCCATTTTAGATTTGTCTTCCAAGCTATTATCCTGAATGTTTATCAAATCCTTTTTAATTTTTTGAGTCATGTCATCCAAATTCTCCTCGATTTCCTTCATTTTAGTCTCTAATAATTCAGTCTTTGCCTCCACCCGAATCAGAAAGCCTGATAAACCATTAGCAGCTTTTGAAATCTTTTTATTCAAGAAGTCAGACTTTGATTTCACCAATTCACCAATTTCTTTAATTTCCTGCTTAAATTTTTCAAGTTGCTGATTCACAATCTCATCCCTTCTTACAATCTCTTCAAGGATAAATTCTAATATATTAAAATCGGGTTTCTGACACTGGAGAGTTGAAATTTGTTGGCGCAATTTCTTAAGGGGGGAAATTCCCCCCCCCCTGTTTGTCCAGCTGTGTAAGTCCTGATGCCATTTCCCACACAGACAAGATTTAGCAAAAATGAGAGAAGAAATAGAAAACAAAAAGACTTTCCCTCATTAAAAAAAACTTCTGAGCAGCACAGGAGCGAGGTTTTCTCTAGAAATGTAGCCAGTGATATTTATTCCGCTACATTGTAATAATGAGAAACGGAAGGACTTTCCCTTTTAGCCCTTCTCCAGCCACAGCAGACGCCATTTTAGAAGGCTCTTTTTCCCTCTTTTCCTCTGCTCTTTTCTTTTAAATAGTTTTTGAAAGGGTGAGATACTTGCGGTTCAGTATTAAGGGTCCAGTTCTTCATTTCTTTAATTATTCTTTTAGATTCACAGGCTTGCTCTTGACGCCTGGCTCTGCATAGGCAGAGGTCTCCCAAAGCCCGGAGCAGCGGCAGGGGATATGGGGCTTCTCATCCGCTCCGTCCCAAAAGTTAAAAAAAAACTTTTAGGACTCTGCGGAGAGTTCTACCCACCCCTGCCGGCTCTATCTCCGTTTCCTCTTGGAAACGGAGTTTTTTCGAGCCGCCATCCGCTGTAACGGCGGCTCTATACAGGCAGAGGGAGCTGACGATCCCAGAGGAACGTCTGGCGGCGGCCAGCAGCAAACCGGAAGCCTTTCATCTAGATTATTAATTCCAACCACCGTAATAGGGTAACAACCAGATCTTCTGCGTGCCCCAATCCCATAACTCTCTTGCCTTGTAGCTCAGCATAAACATAATACATTTATCAAAGAATCCAAAATAGATAATTCCAATCCATTCAGTTTAAGGCCCTTTTCACATCCCAAAAGTACAGCACTGCAGAGGTCTGTCACTCTTCTCAAGATAGTATAAATCAATACTTTGCCTCAGCTATCTTTTCATATATTCAATCATCTCTTAGATAACTGGCATTACACTGTTGTTTAGTTTAAAAGTTTTTGTTTTTGTAAGACCTGCTTCTTCTTTTCTTGACTTTTTGTGGGTTAGATCTCCATCCTGATTTCCTTTCTATAAGTTGTGTATCAACTATTTGGTTTTCATGCTGATCTATAACTTGATTTTGTTGGTTTTGCTTTTGTGGCTTAAATCTCCATTCTGGTTTCTTTTCTATGAGTTGTATGTCAACTGATTGATTTCTATGCTGGTCTGTAACTTGATAAATCATCACATTAGAATCCAAAGCCGCCTCTCTTGTATTTATAAATAGTCCAGCTGAGACCTCTGAGGGAGAATCCAGAAGCGGCTCATCTACAAAGACCTCTGTAACTTGTTGTTTTTCCATTACTTCCAAGTCCTTCTGAATTTCTATCTCTTGTTGATTTTGCTTTTCTTTATTCCACTCATGTATTATACATGAAGATGTTGAACCCATTTTAAGAACCTTATAGTAAAATTCTTCCGCTTTTTCAACAGTATTTAGTTGGTATCTTTCTCCTTGATATCTCAATATTATGCCAACTGGGACATCCCACCTGAATGAGATGTTTTGTTTCTTTAGCTCAGTCACCAAAAATCCAAATTTCTTTCTGTCTTTTAATATCTTGGACGGCAACTCTTTATATATCCAGATCTTTCTTCCATACAATTGTAGAGTAGTATTAAAAGATTTTTGCACAATATCATTTCTTATTTCTTTATCTGTAAAATAAATCACCACATCTCTAGGCAATTGCCTTTGCTTTGCAATCCAAGAATTTACTCTATAGGCCTTGTCAATCTTACAATATACCTCCTCTGGATGAACCTTTAAAATCTTGGCCAGAACTTCAGCAGATATTTTTCTTAAATCATCTCTATTATTTTCCTGTAACCCTCTCATTCTAACCGCAAATTCTGTGAGCATGTATTGCATCATTGTAACTTCTTTTTCAATCCCTTGCTTTATATTTTCTGCATTGTAAGTCTCGTGATCAGCTTCCTTTTTAGATTTTACTTCAGAACTATTGTCTTGAATATTTATCAAATCATTTTCCATTCTTTGTATTTTATTGTCCAAATTATAAATCTTATCATCAACTTCCTCCATTTTAGACTCTAATAACTTGATATTTGTATCCATCTTTATAACTATTTCTGAAAAAGCATTAGTCACTGTTACAATCTTTCATTGTAAATTATCATACTTTAGTTGTATGAATTCTTTAATTTCCTGCCTAAATTTTTCAAAATTCTGGTTCACAATCTCGTCATGTCTTGCCATTTCCTTCAAAACAAATTCTTTTAAATTAAAACTATTCTTCTGAGTCTGTAAACTCGAAACTTGTTCACATAATTGTAAATGGGGGAACACCCCCCCCCGCTGCTTGTTTGTCTGGCTTTGTTAATTTTAACGCCATCCTGCCACACAGACAAATTCTTTTTAAAGAAAGAGGACTTCTCTCCAAACAAGATCAATATCAAATCTCCAAGAAAAAAGAAACTTAGAATAGAAATTTTTCTTTTCTCTCTTCTAGCCAGCACTATTTGTTCCGCTACTTTGTAGCTTGTTACGGAAGGACTTTCACTTTCGGCTTTCTTCTTCTCAAGCCTCAGCAGTCGCCATTTTAAACTTTTTTTTTCCTTCACTTAAAAACGCTTATAAAATCGTTAAAAATACTTGCGATTTAGGGTCCCAAGTCCAAATCTCATCCTCTTTAATTAAACAATCTGTTGTTTTTTGTTGAAAGGTTTGGTATCGTCGCCTGGCTCTGCAAAAGGCAGAGGTCTCCCGAAGCCCGGAGCAGCGGCGAAGGAAATAGGGAGCCTCATCCTGCTTCGTCCCCAAGAGTAAAAGAAAAACTCTGGGGACTTCGCAGAGGGCTCTACCTGCCCTCGCCTGCTCTATCTCACATTTCCTTATGGAAATGGAGTTTTTTGAGCTGCCTTTCAGCTGTAAAGGCGGCTCTTTATGGGCGACGGGGCTGGCGGTCCCAAGGGACCGTCTGACAGCGACGGAAGTCAAACCGGAAGCCAGTATATTCTTCATTTGTTGTTCAGACCGATGCATACTTAAAAAAACTGGGATATGTATGTCATATAAGCAGTAAATGAAACTGAAAAATGTTTGAATGCAAAGCTTTTATTATTTACTGGACTGGTTCTCGTTTCTACATGTGGTAGTATTCAGATAGTTCAGTAAAAAGCCAATGTAAATTCTCTCGACCATGAAACAGAACAGAAGCTGAACTCAAAGTATGAAGGAGAAACATATTTTACAAATCATATCTCTAAAATGTGGTTAATCCTTTTCAAACACAATAACTGAAAACAAGAGCCTGACAACAGCAACATTAAGTAAAACATCAAAATATTGTATTAATTGGTTTTGCCTCAGCAGATATGCTTTAATTGTACACAGTCATGTTCCTGAAGTGAGCCAAAGATAATTTAGACTAAATTGCCTGTTACAATGCTGTACCATCCGCATGTAGCCTCCAGGAAAATCTATATATATCACTCAGTGTTGCTAGAAAAAGAACATTATTTAAATATGATTGCTGCATCATAACTCCAAATAAATTAAGCAAAATTTCACCAACTGTAACTTTTTGCTGCCCAATTTAGTACCTGTTGGGTCCTTGAGGATTCATAGGAGGAGGAAAGTATTGCAATGAAATTTGATCTGTTATACTGTTGACAGACCTGTTTGTATTTTTTTCTTTTACTTTCTAGCAATCCCCGGTTTTTGATGATTGCTCTCGCCTATGCAATACCACTGGGGGTTTTCTCAGGATGGTCTGGTGTTCTTGATTTGATATTAACTCCAGCTCACATAAGCCAAGTAAGTGCACACGTGTGTGTCTGTGTGTGTGTATTTCTTTATGGTTTGCTGACAAAAGTTTGGTTTTGTGATTTAAAATTAAACTAACAAGCAGAATGACTGATATTCTATGAGATTAAAAGTGGCATTGTAGAACCTGAACTTAATTGAGCTGCTTCATATCTGAAAATTCAACTTTGGGGAAAGCCTGAACCTTAATTTGTTGGCCTTGAGGAGAGAGGTAGTAATTTCAAATTTTATTGCTAGTTCACAAGTGTGAATTTGAAAAACCAAAAGTTTTCCCATTAGCATGAAGGGAAAGAAAAAGAATAATTAGAGTAGCTGTATAGTTTGTTTCATTAGAGGAATACCACATAAAGTTTACCCAAGATTTTTTCATAAGCTACCTTCACATACAACTAAACCAGGCCTATTTATTTCAAGTTCCTCGAGAGATGTGGATAGAAAAAGATTATATACTTCTCCAAAGTCTCAACTGAATGTTCTCCTATCTCCTTTCAATTACTAGAACCTCATTGCTTTTCAAACTTTATCTAAGACCTAGTCCAGGGATCTGCAACCTTAAATACTCAAAGAGCCATTTGGCCCTTTTTCCCAGAGAAAAGAAAACACCGGGAACCACAAAACCTGGGTGGGCATGGCCAACTCGATGTCACTCACTTCCATCAGTCATATGACCCCCCCCCAGCCACGCCTACCCAGCCGATCATTAGGGCAGAGAACCAGTTGTTAAAAAACACTGGGAGCCACAAAATCCTTTTGACATATCTCTCTATCCCCTCCCTCCCTCCCCTCACCCCCGTATCTCTCTATGTCTCCCTCTCTCCCCCTCTCTCTGTATCTCTCTGTCTCTGCCCTGGCCACTTCTCCATCCCTGCCATCGCCCTTACCTTCTCAGGCCAGGCGAGGAGTAACTGGGAGGGGAGGGTGAGGAGCGGGGCCAGCCAGTGGTGGGATCACCTGACAGGGAGCCACAGCAGAGGGCCCAAAGAGCCGCATGCGGCTCCGGAGCTGCAGGTTGCTGACTCCTGACCTAGCCTAACTCTGTCATGGTTGATCATCTTCTTTTCATTCTCAATTTTTGTTTCTGACCTTAGGAGTCACTTGATCAGACCAGTGACAATGTTCCAAAAGCTCCCAGAAGTCTTCTGTGACAGTGTCACATCCTTGAAATGTAAATTCTGCCCCTTTGTATGTGCATGTAATGTCACAATGCACATATGAAATGGACAGATTCCTCCTTTCCCTTGTGGATGCCTCTGGTCAGACTGAAATCAATCTTTAAAAAATACATCTCATACACCGAGTGTGCTGATTTGTATTTGCTTTCTCAAGAGGGTTTTGAGAAAACAGTTTTGAGGGTCTCAAGAAAGAATGTCTGCTTCCTTAGATGGTTTAAAAAGAGATTAGGCAAATTAAATGATAATATCAATCAATAGCCAAATAGAAATTTACTTTCAGAGCTAGCCAGGTTTTCCCTTGGTTACGTAGGGAAAACCTGGCTAGAGGAAACACACACACACACACACACACACACACACACACACATATCAAATATCAACCAATTACCTTCTGTGTTGCTAGAAACAACATTGCATTTCTTTATCTTCTCTTTTTTTTTTCCAGGTGGATGCAGGTTGGATTGGATTTTGGTCCATTGTAGGCGGCTGTGTTGTTGGCATAGCACTAGCAAGGTAAGCTTTTTTTCTCTCTCTTATTTTTCTTTAGCGAAACTGTTTTTTAGTTATACTAAAATAATACCTCCTGAAATCATTTCCTCTCTTCCATGACAATTGTAAAAAGAACAAATCATTTTCTATAGATTAGAAATATGTTCATCTTCTATCTAGAGTAGTAATTTGCTTGGTTTATTTTATTTTTTTAAAGTCCGTGAATGCTGAAAATCCCATTTGTTCAGTCATCAAACTATGCAGGGTATATTATTGTATTTGACAACTACTCTATCAACTCCATTCAAAGCTGAAAAAATACTTAGATGAAGTAAGGAAGGAACCCTGGGTATTTTGCTTGTGTTTGCTTTCATCTTCAGTTGTGATTGATTCTTTCAGAAAATTGGATATTATGGGGCTGGTTTGAATGTTATAGTGAATTATTTCAACATCTTGTAAAAGTCTTGTTGTATTTCCATTAATATAAGCCACTGGCTGCGTGTGAGTTGTGAACTTCTGAATACCGCAACATCAAAGCGCTTAATACAAAAGATGTTTAGAAGTAGAGGATGTTATATTGACTTGTTACAACTATCATATTATTCCCAAATTATATTAGTCATATATATTGTTCAGTTTAATGAACTTCCATGCAAAAAGGAATTAATATACTTAATAGTCTAAATAATATATAATTATAATCAAATGATGAAATCTATGGCTGAATAAACCACATATCCATAAGTTTTATATGTCCACATGGAACTTTTTCCTGCATTTCACAAGAGTAAGCCTGTTAGAAATATTCATTTAACCATACCTTCTCTTTCCTTCCAAATCAGAAACTATGAGTAATTATTCCAAGCTGGCTATGATAATAATGCAGCTTTAAACTATGATTTAAATTTAGCTTGTGGGTCTTATTTTATTTGGAAACTATTGATTGCAGTTCCTTATTTGGATATAATGGGAAGGGATGATTAAATGTGGGCTTGCTGGCTCTTTTTCTTACCCCAAAGGAGGAGCGAAATGGCAAAAAAAATGCTTATATATGATTCAGTGTCACTCACATAAATGTATAGCTTAGCTTATAGGTAGCCAATTGCAGCCTGCTTTTTGCTACATGGTGTTGTCCTCAAACATAAAAGCTGAAAGCTGCTACCATGGTTTTCCATCACAACTTTAAAGCTGTGGTGTAAGTTTCAAAATGGGTACATCACAAATAATTTTTTTTAAAAAAACCCTCTCCAAAGTCACATGAAAAAAACAAGCCCTGCCTATACTAGTTAATGTGGTCCTTCCCATTTTATGACCTCAGCTTCCCCTTTCCTTCTAAGTTCATCGCCACAAAAAAAAAAAAAGCATCACTAGTTTGCATTCATTGTGTTAGAACTGAATATGATGAAACCTACCAAGCTGTGAAATTTTATAGATCAGCATTTTGTAGCATTATATATTTGTTGCATATCTGATAATATAGAAATAATTTTAAGCTCTTTGTAGTTTTTGTACGTACCTTTCTTTTGAGATTATTTTCAGAAGTCTACCCAGGAACTATCTTTAGAAAGGCCTACTGTTTAAGCATCAAAACTAAACTAAATTAAAATAAAAATAAGTGATAGCATTGGGTATGGTAGGTATATGCTGACTTGAGTTGACAAAAATAAATAAATAAAGGCAGGATAAATTAAATAAATACATATCTTTTTAAGCATTTCATTTTCCTGTGCTTTTAATAGCTAGTCAGTACCTTTCATCTTTGTTTCTTTCTGATTCTTGCTTCTTCATCCTTTTTCATCAAACTTTGATCAGATTTTTTCTCCAGATTGATAAACTTTCAAAGTAATGATTCAGTATTTATTTTGTTACTGTTTTAGTTTATGGTTTTAAACCACTTGCACATTCTTTTGTATTGGAACATGAAACACGAATGCTGTAAATAAATTAAGTGTAAACATGTGGTTCCAATGAATTGATTTGATTCAAATGAATTGATTTGATTTGATGGCTGTGATTTTGTTTACAGGGACATAATTTTAAAGTGTCTCATTATATCATATGATTAACATAATCTTTTCTAGGCTATAATTCTTGTTATATTGCATAATTATTCTTTATCAAGGAGGGATTTTTTTTCTCTCTCTTTGTCAACGAAACTCCTTTAAGATCTATGGTATGAAAAACTTACACAACCTTCTAATTTCATATGACCTTGAGCCTAATTTCCAAAGCCTCCTGAAAATTCACATCAGTTTCAAGAGCTATTTGTCCATTCTTTGGTGTTGTCTGTGTGTGAGAAAGTTTGTTGCAAGAGAAAGAACTTTAAAAGTAAAAATGAGGAGTAAAAGAAAGATTTATACACCTCTCTGCCATGTTAGCTCCTCCGTGTTAAAGAAAACAAGTTATGGAAATTATGCAGATCAGAGTTTCTAGAATGTTTTCCAGGCCTCTTATTAACACTGGCCATAAGAAGCACTTTTGTTTTCTTTTATGTAGCAAACTAAAAAGTTTGTTTGTGTGAAAGAGAGGGGGGGAAGAGAAATTCTACTTTCCCTTGTAGAACACATCTCTGTGTTTCTGTATATGTGTGCCTTTCGATGCACAGGGTGAGTTCTTATGGACTGCTCTGTGTCAGAAACTAGGAGGAGGAATCAGCAATAATCAGGGATTATCTCAAACAACTATCCCACCAAAATGTTTGGGAAGAATTTTATTCTGGATTGTTTTTCTCCTCAATCCCAAGCGGAATATGACTGATTTTCAGACTCAGTCTCTCTCTCTTTTTTTTGGTTAGCTTTTTCCAGCCTCACCAAGTTTGGTACCATTGGGTTGTTTTTTTCCGAAGAGTTGTCCTGCTGATGGATGGCTAGACTGAATTCTGAATTTCCTTTATATAATTTCCTTTCATCTTTCCATTGGGCTTGAAGGAATGACAGTGGCATTTTCAAAGAAGAGGCACTGCTTCTTTCAGTTGCGGCCTCTGTTGGCCTGAAGCCTTGAATAAATTAGCCATGAGGAACTGCACACTTCGCTTGAAAAACGATCGCTTTCGACATGTCTTTAAAATCCATTTAAATGCATTTGCCTATTTTAAAATTAAAAGTATTATCGCGTTCATTCCTGGTGCTATATAGCAATAATTGCAATATAGGATTTTTTTAAAAGCTTTATGTTTAAGGCTGGTTGGGAGTAGCCAGTCTTAGTTTATGGATTAGAATTCTTACTAAAGTAATCAAAATACATTATAGCTAAATAGATGTGTTTTTCTGCACATCTGTGGAGCATATACTTTACCACCAAATCTGACATCATGTTTATGTCAGATTTGGTGATAAAGTGTAAGCCCTATAGATATGCAGAAAAATATTGGGTTTTTTCCCATGGGGCCTTACTCCAACAATGCTCGTCTGTATGTAGGTGTGCATTTGCTATAAAAAAAAAATAAACAGGAAGGAGATGTAAGATTACTAGAATAGTTGTAACTGCCCAGTTTCTTCTTTGCTGAAATTAGGTATTTCTGACAAAATGATAGGCAAATATTTGAAGATTTCCATTTTAGAGATTATCTCATTCATTGTTCTGTACAAATTATTATCACTTGAATGCTTCGGTATCAGTGGTTTCTGTTTTTGCGGGGGTTTTCAAGATGTAACCCCTGGGGATAACAAGGATTGAGTGTACAGTACAGTGAGACTCAATCCCTCATGCTTTTCCTCCTCCACATACAATGACAACTGGAATTTTAAAGCTTCTGATTATGGTTTTTAAACTTGCAGATATCTTTAAAACGTCGGGTCAACATAATCCATATTATTGGAAGCATTGGATGGTTCTATCAAAATACAACTAATATAGTTGGCTGTTGGATATGACTAATAGACTTGGATGATATACTTTTTCAAAAAAAAAATCAATTACCTTATTTTAGAAAATTACTTCTTTCATTGTTAAGATTGCAGTGCTATACTTGAACATATACATATCTACAAAATAGAAGGGCTTATTTAGATTTGCTAAATGAGATATCTGGTTGTTAGAGAGCAAAGCTCTTTGATGAAACACTCTCAAGGAAATGGAAACAAGGGCATAGAATTACAACTATAAATATGGGGAGCCTCTTATCTGTTTAAGTCAGCAAAGTCTTGTATCACATTGATTTTTCTTCTACCGCGTTATGGGATCTTTTATACAAAGGATAGTTTTTTCTCTTGCTGGTATATTGTAATGGGTGGCCATTCTTTTTTAGCTTTATGATGACTCCTCTGCAGGTTTGCCAATGGAGTTTTATGTAAATTTTGACCTTTTGAGAGAAATTAATTACTCAAACATGTAGCTCAGTTTTAGTAGCAGAATATCTGTTAAAGTCTTTTTTATCTGCTAACAAATGGTTTCCAATTCCTTAGCAATGCGTACATTTTTGTTGACTCCAGCACTTCAAACTTTTTCTGCTTTTAATAAAAAGCTAACAGCCTCTTGCCAAATGCCTCTTTCTGACAGAAAAATTACAAAACCTTCAAGCACAGAATTTTGAATGCAACAAGAGTAGCAATTTATCTCTGTTGATGAATGACTCCCTTTCCTTAGACCTATTCAGCAATTTATCTGTATAAAATTAAATCAGTGTCTTTGCTGACTATCATCTGCTGAAAGTTGTAATTAGGAAAATTAGGTAATGATTTTTGTCAGGTCAAACAGGCTCATGGATTTCTGTGATGGTCCTGTGACTTGAAGGCAGCTTGGTATATTTTCTAAAGATTTAAATCTGGAGCCTTTGTTTTGTTTTGTTCCACTAGTTCAGGGGTGTCAAACTCACGGCGTCATGGCATCACATGACATAGCCCGACTTTTCTCCCCTTCGCTAAACCATGGGTGGGCATGTGCAGCGCGTGACGCATCCACCATGTGGGCCACAAGTTTTATATCCCTACACTAGTTGCTAATTTGCTTAGTAGCTCTGGAATTTCCTTTTACAACTTCTAGTGGAGATTTATTCCATCCTACACTGTAACTCAGTCCCAATCCTTCGGCCACCCATTGCAATAAATTGCAATATAATTTCACTCACCTGGTGAGCATTATTTACTGGCTAAATGCAATCTATAAAGGACACTACATTTAAACCTCTTTCCACTTGGATGGAGCTGAAGCTATCATTTGGATGTCAAGCAATCTCTGCATCTAATAGAAACGTTTGTGCCTGTGGTACAAAATTATGCCTGTCAAAGGAAAGCGGAGTTGGAAAATGAGCTTTCAAATTTCATTATTTTGTTACCAGTGGTATATGGTGCCTTCCTCCACATGAGATTTATGCCACTCTCCTAACTCCAGACCAGAAATTTGAGATAATTTATATGGGATGTTTATGATTGAAAAGCCTTAGATATTTTAGGTGGCTGGTGGGTATTGTATGCTTTTCTTATTCAGTATGAAACAAAGCTAATTTGGGTTGGGGAAGGAAAGAAAAAAAACTTTGGAAAGTGACACTTTTTTTTTTTAACTTAAATTGCGCAGCATTGCAAAATCAACCTGATTCTTTTCCCCTCATGGCATTTTTCTTGTCATATTTCATAATGGCCAGAGTTATTTTTCAAGTTTCGTCCTTCATAGCTCAACATTTCCTTCAGCATTAAACTACAGCAAAGTCAAAATGCAGCAACTTTGCAACATAGGGTGATATCTATAAGAATAAGGAGAGGAGTTTAAAGATTTAATTAAATTGTGAACTAAAGGATGCATACAAAGTGACGTTTTTAGTTCATGAAATACTGGTCCAAATTAAAGGAGTGACAGCAATATGCTCCTTGGTGTCCTGTAGTAGGAATTGAACTGTCTTCTCAGTGGAAGCTCAAGGTTAAGGGCTATATTGCAATTTGTTGGAAAGAAAAAAGGAGGGGAAGAAACGAATAGCAGACGTGATAAAGTGTGTGAGTGGAGAATAAATTAGAACTGGACCAATTTTTCTGGACGTTAGTTGCTAGATAGAAAAAAAGAGCAGAATGCTGTTCTTGGGGCTTATTATTAGCCTCAGTTGGAATGCAAGACTTGGTCTGAAATGGCAATTATTAGTGCCAATGTTGTCTGATAATTAAGGAAGTATTTCTCTGTGCGTAATGTTAACAAAAAGACATTGACTTTACAGATAAAAGCTGTGCTTAAAAGCTGGGACCTTAGTTCCCAGAATTCTCAACCAGAATGGCCTTTAGCTAGGTCGGTTTTGAGTTCATATAGTCTTTATTTATTCCCAGGTAGTTTATTTAATTTGTATCCTACTTTTCATTCTTAAATGTGGTACTCTCCTCTCCTCTCACCCTTCCCCTACAACAGCATATAGGTCTGAGAGAGATTCACTGGGCTTACATATCACCCAGTGTGTACGACTTGCTCATATGACACTAAAAGGCTTACAATATGTAAAATTAAAGTATCTATAAAAATCAATACAAACAGTTCATTAAAATGCAAACTGGTAAATTAATGCAAGCTGATGAATTGTCTTATGTCCTTTAGCTCCCAAACTCAAAGATCCTATGCCCTCCAAGTGGCACAAAGTCAGAAGGCTGTCCTTTTTCAGCTCAGGAAATGTTAACTTTGTGTGTCTAGCCATTTTCTGCAGCTATATGAACAAGGGGCTTAATAAATGTTGGACAAATAAAACCTGAGTCACTTTTATGCTTTAAGAGTGTGAAGGAGGGTTCAGATCTATTTGGAAGACAGAATCTGAGCCCAATGATGGTTGATCTGGGCTACCTTTGCACTAGAAAGGATTGCTGGGGGACATGGCTTGAACTAACATGTCTTTAAAGGATTCGGACCATCTTGGTTTAAGGACCCAGCCAGAACCTAAACTAGCTTTCAAAAATATTTATTGGGCTTCTCTCTACTCAGCCACAATATGAAGTTGCAATGTGCTTTAATTCATGGAAAGATCTGATGAACAATAAATCACAAGTATATGACACTTTAGGAGAAATAATTTAAAATCTTGAGCAGATAGTGCTTCTGGACTTTTTTCATGATTAAAGGGAAATTAAAACCATTCCATTTATATTTTCATATATCAATAAGATTATCAACTGTGAAGTCCAGAGGCAAAAAAGTAAGCAGCAAGGAGTTAGTAATGCTTTCATCTAACTATCTATGAATTTAATATCAATTTTGAAAGGTCAGCACATAAACAACAACCAAATATATATCCTAGGGAAAAATAATAACTGATATTCAGGACTGACATCAGAAACTTAGTAGCCAGCTTGGTCATGAGATGCCTCTTTCATTAAAAGATACAATTGTCTATAAAATTGCTACTGTTAAAGAGGAGGCAACTACTATATTTCTTTCTGATGCCACTAAATATGATCCTGAATTCTTTTTAACCCTAGCTTTTATTATATCTCAATAAGAATGAAAGGCAAAACATTCTGATTAAAAATTGAAGTTAGCAAAAGTTTAATTTTAATATGCCTTTTTCCTGATTTATATTAGTATTCATTATTCCTTCCCGATTCACCATTATTTCCTAACTAGTTGTGGAAATTTTGTTTCAATTGTTTTATTTGATTAATAATTTTATTCTGTTGTGATTCATTAAGCATTTCATTATAATGTGATTCATTCATTTAAATAATTTTATATTATGTTCTCACTGTTTTTCTCTGACATATCACCAGTTTGCATGTTATTCCAATAAATTTAAATTGGTTATCCCTTTTTGGGGCAGTGGTCTTAAATCAGTAGTCATTTTTAATCAGCCCATTAGAGTAATCCAGAATAAATGGCTGAAATAACTCAAAGGTTTCTACAAAAGTGTGTGAAAATGTGGAAATGGATATGCCAATACTTTTGAAATCAAACTTTATATCCAGCCCAGCCCATTGAACCTGGCAGAAATACTCAGCTCAAGATGATGTTGAATTGCAGAAAAAACAATTACTACCAACCTGCCTTCCATTGAGGACATGTATACTGCACGAGTCAAAAAGAGAGCTGTGAAAATATTTACAGACCTCTCGCATCCTGGATATAAACTGTTTCAACTCCTACCCTCAAAACGACGCTATAGAGCACTGCACACCAGAACAACTAGACACAAGAACAGTTTTTTCTCGAACGCCATCACTCTGCTAAACAAATAATTCCCTCAACATTGTCAAACTAGTTACTAAGTCTGTATTACTATTACTATTAGTTTTCTCATCATTCCTATCACCCATCTCCTCCCACTTATGACTGTATGACTGTAACTCCCACTTATGACTTATGACTGTATGACTGCTGGTGTCCTTAAGATTTATATTGACTGTTTTCTAATAGATTTGATTGCTTATTTGTTCTCTATGACTATTTTTAAGTGTTGTACCTTATGATTCTTGACGAATGTACCTTTTCTTTTATGTACACCGAGAGCATATGCATTGACAGATCCATTGTGTGTCCAATCACACTTGGCCAATAAAGAATTCTATTCTATTCTATTCTATTCTATTCTATTCTATTCTATTCTATTCTATTCTATTCTATTCTTTTATAATGCCTCATTAATTGGAGGGGAAAGGGTTAATTTCCATTATTCTGCAAATTGTTTCACATCCTAAGATATTTTTCTCAGGCAAGAATAAAATAAACATAAAACAAAGCATAGACCTGTATACCTAAGACTCAGTAGTTCAAAATTATGATATATATTGTAATACATCTTTGTGTCTGTTGATACCTTTCTAGAACAAACTACTACATCAGAAATCACTGTTTTAATAATTTATCTAGCACTTTAGCTAATGTATATTTAGCTAATGTATACTTTTTTAATCACAGATTGTATGAATGATTTTAAAATTATGGTTTATGTTATAGGTTTGCCGATTTTATCAGAGGAATGCTGAAACTTATCCTACTTCTGTTACTGTCAGGAGCAACTTTGTCATCCTTTTGGTATACTTTGACATGTTTAAAAACTGTCATTCACCTTCCTTTAACTACAGGTATGTTAATCCCAGTTTCCAGATTTCACAAATATTTGTTTCAGTAATGGTTTTCCACCATGTAGAATGCTAGGAAAATGTGGCGATGTAGTTCACTATAAAACTTTAAAATATAAATTAAACTCAGACTCATAATTCTATTCCAAGCGGAAATTGGGAATTACTTTGTTTCCTGTCTCAAACCACTAATATATTTCAAGATGTATTATAAAACTCTTACATTTATTAAGCCAATTGCAGAATAACAAAGATGATTGCTATCAGAAATGAACTTAAGCTGTACATGTAAAATCTAATTGTGGGAAATCCTTGAATTTCTTATACTAAATAGGTTGTGTAGCCTGTAATTTTACTTAGTAGGTCTAAAGCAAGAGAGGGGAAATTTTTATGTTCATTAAACAAGTGTCTTTGACAAGGCTTTTAAGACCTGTTAGTTAATTGTAAACATTGGTTAAAGAAAATGATTAATGATAATCCTTAAACCCAGCTGACTTGGAACTCGGTAGATAATTGTGTACTATGTTGTGTTTTGTGATTGTATAATATATGATGCTTATGTAGAAACATAAGTATGTGCAGAAATAACAAGCTGTTATGAGTTATTTGTAGTATGTAAATGAATAAACCTTAACAATTTTTCTTTGCTCGTTCAATTATAACTTTATATTTAACACAAGCTTTATATCTAGAGTAGAGCTCTTCTATATATTTTATACAAATCACATATGCTTGGTTGATTTAAAGTTCAATTTATCAACATTTCTGAATTTTCTTTGCTTCTTACCAAGCCTTCCTTCCTGCTTCTCTTCCAATTAGATGTGTTGATTGTACAACTTGCTTAAATTTGATGGATAGGCCTCTTTTCTCTCTATGACTATTTGTTCAGGTAATTCTCACTGAAGGACAGTAATTGGGACTGGCAACTCTGTTGCTAAGCATCACAGTCATAAAGCACAATGTTACATGATTGCAACCATCATACAAGAGCAGTTGTAGCAGTTTTGGTGGCCATCATTAAGTGAATCCTGCACAATTGTTAAGGGCAACGTCAATACCATTTACAACTTCCTGCTGGCTTTCCCATTAACTTTGCTAATTAGAAACTATCCGTGAAGGTTACTAATGGCGATCACATGACAACAAGTTTCTGCGACTGGTATAATTATGGGCTAAGTTCCAGCTACAACTACAAAGAACAGTTGTAAGTCCCCTTGATAACTTCAATCAGTCACTGAATGGGTAGCTGTTAAACAAGAAACTATTTCTGTTCTTCTTGAGTGTTTTGCTGCACTTCAGACTTAATTTCCAAAAGATGCTTTGGAATTTGTGAGAGTGTGTATATTGTCTCTTTAGACTGCAAAATGTATTGTTGTTTTTTTCCTAGACTGTGGTAGCTATGAGGGATAACTCCATAGTCTTAAGAGGAAAGGTTATTTTCCCTATAGACAATAAATTTCTGGGTCTCTAACTGATACAAGAGTTTATGTGCTTGTAGAAAACTTCAATTCTAGGTCCTTTTAGTTCAATCATGACTAAACTCCCATAGTTCCAGCAAAGATTCTTCTTATTTCTTGTACATTTCATGTTCATTCATTGAATTGTTGACCATAAACCTGAAGGATAGCAATAGCAATAGCACTAGAGGTGGTATTCAGCAGGTTCTGACCAGTTCTATAGCGGAAATTTTGAGTAGTTTTGAGAACCGGTAAATACCACCTCTGAGTGGCCCCGACCCCATCTATTGTCTGCCTCCCGAGTCCCAGCTGATCGGGAGGAAATGGGAATTTTGCAGTAACCTTCCTCTGGAGTGGGGAGGGAATGGAGATTTTACAGTATCCTTCCCCTGCCACGCTCACCAAGTCACGCCCACCAATCCATGCCACACCCACAGAACAGGTAGTAAAAAAATTTGAATCCCACAACTGAATAGCACTTATATACCACTCCATAATGCTTTACACCCCTCTCTAAGCAGTTTACAGAGTCAGCAAATTGCCCCCAACAATCTGGGTCCTCATTTTACCAATTTCGGAAGGCTGAAAGTCTGAATCAACCTTAAGCCGGTCAGAATCGAAACCCTGGCAGTGAGCAGAGTTTTGCCTGCAATATTGCATTCTAACCATTGTACAAGAAACCTTCCAAATTTGGTATAGCAAGTAGCACTTGTTTCTTAACTGTTCTAGCTCTATTTTGATATATTGGAAGAATTCATTAGAATTCAGTTGCATTCATTTTTTGAAAATCAGTGAAATTAATTTTTTACTTAATGCTGTTCTTATCTTTCGAGGAAATAGTTTTTTAAAAAAAAAACAAATATAGATATATGCTCATCATGATTTCTAGTATGTTGCAAATTATACCAGTCAAAAGAAATTAAAGGGAGGAAATCAAAGAAAAGAAAAGGAAATTAACTAAATCTTGTTTAAATCTGCACTACTTGCTACATTATCTCTCCATATCATTCTTTCCTTGCAAATATATGGTACTACTTGTTTTTCAGGCTTCTCTTTCTCTTTCTCTCCTCCCCCTCCCCCCTTCTTATAATTATGTCTTTCTTGGTCTTTCCCTTCCATTTAGCCATCCATTCTTGCTTCACATATTTGCTTTGCAATTGTAGCCTCATTGATCAAACTATTTCAGTATACTTCTTTTACATTGGCCACTCATTTTTGTTTGAAGTCCACATTCATTTATCACCCATAGACTCAATCTCCACTTCTCTCATCACACACTTCTTAAACAAACCACTTACCCTTCATTCAGCTTCCTTTTATGTTTCTCCTGGAATACTTAGCATTCACTTCTATATTATTAAGGCAGCAGAAGTACATTCTTATACTAAGCAATATTTGCTTTTTGACAAACTTTTATTCCTCACAATAGATCGCAGGCTATATCCATTCTTACCAGTATTTGACCTCTTAAATTTTCTTCATTCATGTTCACATCTTTAGTCAACATTCTACCAAGGTACACAAATTTATATGTTCTGGTTTTTTTTTTACCAGTTATTTATAGCTCCTAATCATTGTTTCTCTGGTCAAATATAGCCTCCTTGAACTTCTGTATTTTATTTGGGATTCTTCTCTGTTCCAAGGTAGTAGGCAAGGAAGTTTCCTTTAGTCAGCTTCCTGGGCATTGGGAGATCAACTGACAGTTTGGGGTGCAGTATCAAAGATTTGCTCATGATACCCAATTATACCTCACTACTCATAGATGTAAGGAAGATGCTGTCCATGATCTATCCCAGGCTCTGGTGGTTCTAAAGATCGGAATGAGACAGAACAGGCTGAAGTTTATTTTAAACAAGATGGAATTGCTGTTTATACATCAGAGTTTTTCATTGGCAACGGTGTTATCTCTGGCAGGCAAGCACTAGATGTGAAAGCAGATTTGTGACTGGGGGTTTGGGAGGAAGGGCTTTGACTCAAGCCTCCTGCTTGAACAGCAGGTAGAAGCCCTGGCTGGAGGAGCCTTTATCCAAATTCAGCTGGTATTCCAATTGCAGCCTTACTTGATGCAGGAGGACCTGGCTACAGAACTCATGTCCTTGTTATTGTGCAAATAGACTACTACCATAATGTGTTTTACAAAGGGCTACCTTTGAGGATTATTTACAAATTATATCTAGTCCAGAACACAGTATTCTGTGAATCAACTGATACCCAAAGCTGGGCGCTTCTAACATCCATGCTGTAGACCAGTGATGGCTAACCTTTTTGCCATCGCGTGCCAGGAGAGGGGGGGCGGGGGGGAGGGTCGCGCATGCACGTGCCCACACACATGCGCACGCAACCCCACCCACTCCTGGCACATGATGGCCTGGTAGGCCCATTTTTCTTTCTTACCTGATTCCAGATCCTTTCTATGGATCTGGGAAGGTCGAAAACAGCCTTTCCCACTCCCTTGGAGGCCCTACGGAGGCTGAAAGGGCCCATTTCCCAACTCTCGGTGGGACAGGAAGTGATGTTTTTTGCTGTCCCCAGCCTCCAGAACCTCTCTAGGAGTCTCTAGGAGCCTCTCTAGGAGTCTCTAGGAGCCTCTCTAGGAGCCTCTCTAGGAGTCTCTGGAGGCTGGGGACAGAAAAAATGTCACTTCCTCTCCCACTGGGAGTCGGGAAATAGGCCCTTTCAACCTCCGTAGGGCCTCCGAGGGAGTGGGAAAGGCTGTTTTCGCCCTTCCCAGATCCATAGAAAGGATCTGGAGCCAGGTAAGAAAGAAAAACGGGCCTTCCCCCCCCCCCCCCCGGCCCTCCAGAGTCAGGAAACAGCCTGTTTCCCTACTTCTGGTGGGCCCAGAAGGCCCGAAAATCAGCTGTCTGGTGCGCACATGCGCCCCAGAGCTGAGCTTGCGTGCCCACTAATATGGCTCCACATGCCAGCTGTGGCATGCGTGCTATAGATTTGCCATCACGGCTGTAGACTCTGCATTCAATGCTGACTCAGTTCTGGTTACAATTTGAAGTGTTGCTTTTAGTCTACAAAACCTTTTTGTTGTTTGGTACCTGCAACTTACTAGACCACAGAGGGGGAAACTCCTTATGGTCTCACACTTTCAGAAGGAGGCCAAAGTGAGTAGGTACTGAAGTTCTATGGCTGCTTTGGTGTTCCAAAATGGACTTCTTATGGCTGGCCTTCCTCATGGCTTTCTGTTAAGCTTTTCCAGAGAAATGTCTATGGAGATTCTCAGTCGTCCAGTCATGGTTGTCCCAAAGGTGCTTTTTTCAAAAAAACAACTGGGCTTTGTTTTTCCTTGAAGACTTCTCATCCCAAAAAGCTTCTTCAGTTCTGTTCAGTTCACTTCAGAACTGAAGAAGCTTCTTGGATGAGAAACGAAATGTCTTCAAGGAAAAACAAAAGTTCCAGTTGCCTTTTGACAAAAAGCACATTTTTGGGTTTTCCAGAGAAAAGTGTTCTGATGATGCTTAGCCTATTTTTCCTTTTCCGCTTTTCTATTTTTGTTATTTTTAACAAAAGGGTCATTAATTTGGTTGCCAATTTCTTGAAGCAGTTTATTTTCATTGCTTTAATTATATCGTGGGTATTTTAATTTTTTGGATATATGTGATATGCCCAAGGAGCTTCCCAGAGTTGGTTATAAGATGGGGCTGCAATGATGATGATGATAATAATGATGTTATCCATTCAGTTGTACCTGACTCTTGATGATTCCATGGGCCAGGTCTTTCCACATCTTCTGATCTTGCATTGATTTTTCTATGATCTGGCTGGTGTCAGTTTTGATGGTGTCCACCCACCATATGGGATGCTATAGATTTTATTAATAAAATAAAATAAATATCAGCTGCTGAGAGCTGCAAGGTTGAGATGGGATGTAAATGAAATAAATAAATGTTCATTTCCATATTGTTTCAGAGTGCAGTTGAACATTCATTGTAAATGATTTGTGTCTTAGGCATCAACTTAACAAAAAATGCAAAAAAATATATTATTCATGTCCTAACATGAATAATCTTCTTACCCAACAAACAGTAGTTGGTTAGAATAACAAACTCACTCTGGTTCACAAGCCACAATGGTTGCAGATCCATCCAACGATGATTAGCAGATAACAACTCCTCTCAATGGTAGCTTATCATATCAGCTTCATCATCTCATCATCTTCATACACAATGGCAGCATAGCATAGCAGCTTCATTATCAACAGCAGACTGAATACGTTACAGTACCTTGCTTAAATATTCTCACAACCAGTAATTATGTAATTACAGCATGACTTAGCATTAAAGTCACATAATTTATTTACAGATTAAAGTTACAATACACTTATATTGCCTGGACAACTGTTAGGCTCAAACCATATCCTAACAAACCGAAAAGTCTCTACCATTACCACAAGCATTCCTTGTGTAGTTAACAGTTAAGGGGACAAAACAGATCTTTGCTTTGCCTCCTTGCCATTGTTGAACCATTTGCTAAGCATACCATTGATTCTCATGCTTTATTTCTTATACACCACACTTATTATACTGAATAACCCAACTTTCAACTCCATATTGGTGCAAAGGTTTTGTACATCAAACATCCAATTTATTCTGCATCTGCTCTAAAGTAGCAAACATGCTGTAAGCTAACTTTATCACTTTCATATAATTTTCCATTATTTCCTGAAGAGTAAAATCTGGTCTGCACACCTCCTTCCCAGTATAGATTTGCAGCACTTCACAAATTTTATTCACTGCCACCTCTGTGACCTTACAGTCAAAAATCTGCCAAAAGCTTTCCCAAGTACATTTCACACACTAACCCACTACTCCCTCAATTTTTTGTACATATTTTAAGGGAACAGAAGCGGCATTCTTTCCATCATCAGGCATGAATATAGTCTTCCTAACCATTAAATAAGTCCCACAATCATTTCATAAACAAATCAAATCTATAATCATACCTTTATATAAATATTTTTATAATTACACCATCAACATTGGCCAACCTTAGTATTTTCCAACATTCTTAACAGTGTTTGATTTTTCATTCTTTTTTCTAAAACAGAAGTATTTACAGTATTTATTTCAATTTCACTCTTCAAACTGTTCCTGTCATTCCCATAATATCTGTAAAGTATAGTACTCAGTCCTGCATTTCTTCACTTAGATTTCATCTCAAATCATTTTATCACTTTTATTCTTAACCTCAATTTGGAAATTCTTTAGCCCTTCTTGCCCACTTCCAAAACAATCCTTTATTTCCATAAAAATGGCTCTGCATTCTTCCTATCTCTTAATTTTAACCATTCTTTGCTTTTCTTAACCTCATTATTGTATGCAGATTATGTTCTCAATCTCTTCCCAGCAATCACTCTGTTATATACTTTTTTTTTCATCTATTGTCTCTTTTAAATCATTTCAGCCAACATCTTTTTCATATTAGCGTAAAATTGTGCATACTTTTGTGGCCCTTTGCAAGATAAACTTTTTGCCCTGTCCCATTTCAACATCGTCTTTCCTTTTGTACGCTTTCTATTCTTTCATTTGGGAAAGTTAATATGTCTCTTAATATGTTTTTAAACAGAATTCATATTTACTTTGCCTGATCATCTTCAAATGGGCCTATTGACACTGATCTCTGCTGCAGCTTTTATAAGGGAAGAAAAGAACAAAATAAGTCACCAGCTTTAGCTGTCCATTTGTAATATTCCTTGCTAGCAATATCGACAACACCTGTCAGTTTCACAGATTTTACAACGTGCCCAAATGCAGCCAAGTGGTTAGAATTAGGGTTAGAGTTAGAGTTAGAAAGCTAAATGCTTTCTCCAAAGTTTATTTGTGCTATTCTGAGACACATTGGAATTGATATGGTAGAACTTTTTTTTTAACGATAATTAAGTTTTAGGATATCATTTTTCTCTCAATTAAAGTAGGGGAAGTTTGAAATAAGGCAGCACACAATGCCTGGGGCACAAGAATGTAAGATTCTTTTTTAAGAAATCAAAACTGAGGTAACATTAAAATAAAAGCATTCTGGGTTCATGTTAGAAGGGGAGCCATTTTTTTTTATTTGTTCAGATGGAAAGACTGTGAACAAAGAACAGTTCATTTATGTGTCTCTTTACAATTGCAGAAGAATATTTTGTATTTTCAGTCAATGGATACGGATTAATCATGTTGCTATTTGCCAAATTGTGTGAAGTTAGGTCAAACCAGTAATAACTAAGTTGGCTTTTAGCTGGCATTTAGGGCTGACTATGCAAAGTAATTAAGGATAAATACACCACTGAGATGAACTTTGTTACTGGTAACTGCATCCCTTGTAGGTTTTTCAGGCAGTGTTCCAAGTATTGTCATTCTCTTCATCCACATCTTTCAAAAAAATTAGTCTATTGAGTCCATAATTTGGAGCCCATCCAAATATTAACTAGGGTCTACCCTGCTTACTCAAAGTTAGTTAAGTGCTAGTACCTGCTGAGGCATCCCACAATGTTTAAATAAAGCAAAACTGCCAGGTGTAGATAAAATATACTTTTACAATATCTTCCTACTCCAATATTCCTGTGAAATTCCTTGTTTTTGTGGCATATTTTACTTTTGCAATATTGCATGGAACTATTTTAGGTATTGTTACTATGTTAATGATACATCACTATGTTAATGATACATATTCCATAGGGTCATATTTCTCAAATTAAATATTCTGCTTTCTTCTAAGAAACATGAGGAATTTTCTAAAAGATGTTGATAATGAAACTGAAAATCAAAGTTCTAGTCAAGTCTGCCACTTAGCCATGATTGATCAAACTAAGAGCATTTCTACGACCACAATCCATCTTTTAGAATTCCTTCTGTTCTTCCTATAATTATGAAAATGTTTGCCCAATTTGATCCTGCTTCTGCTGTGTTTTTTCTCTCCTCCTTTCCTTCTGCTAAGTTCTCACTAAAGTATGAAGACCTTTTTATCAAGACAATACTAGGAATGAACCACTCCACACCCATCTGAACCACCTATCTGGCCTCTCTACTTCTACATGCTTCCTTGTCTACTACCACCTCTTCTGAGAGCCCCACTCTGCCTTTCTTCTGCTGTATGCTCAATATTAGACTTTCAATACAGTCCAATTGGTGTGCCTTCCTAATCATAGAAGTGAGCTGGAGACAGTCATTTAAGAGATATGCTTCTTTATTTACTCAGGTAATTCTAGCCAGGTGGAGCATCAGAATGACACAACAACTTTATGTAGCTAATTTTATATCACATCAGCAAACCATGCTCTATTTGGTAATTCTTTCAGAGATATTTCCTTATCCTAACAGAGAAATGGAATGACCATAGGCAGATTAGTATAAAGGCCTCTTGCCTTTAGTCTTAGCACCCATATCAACCACATATTGCTGGAATAGACATCCCGCTCTTAGAAGGTTATTAAACTCATTCTCATGGTTCATTATTCGATAGACACACTAATGCATTGCCATTACTTTCTTGTTGTTCATTATTTGGAGCTGATGATGCCAGTCCGAAGAAAGAAAAGTATGTATTGAAAAGTATGTTGTAGGAGCGATGGAGTTTGAAATTATTTGCAAACCGTCTCCTCATTCTTTCCACATAATGTGCTATGATGTTGGTTCAGTTTCAGGGTTATATAATGACGGCAATTTACTTCATTTGTGCATTAAATTTTCTCTCATGTTCAAATGTTGGTCTTCAATCAGGATTAATGACGATGGAAGTTTCTGGGATGTCTTCAATTTGTTCTTTTGCAGGTTGAAGGGACGTAATGTACATGTTTCATTGTTGTAGTAGTTTCTCCAATAATTCAGCAATATCCTGTTGAATCCCTTCATTGTGATGTATGCCCATTCCCAATTTTATGCTGTTTTGAGAATCCATGAAGTAAATTTGAATATATTTGATTTGCTGGATGGAGTCTGGCATTAAATATCTGACGTGATGATGGATTGGTTTTTGAATAATCATAGAAGGATTCAATCTGTTCCTCGTTGGAAGGATTTCTTTAGCATTAAAGGATTTCATTTGAAAGTGACAGTTGTACATGTAGTCCTCAATTTATGACCACAGTAGAGCCCAACATTTCTATTGCTAAGTGAGACAGTTGTTAAGTGAGTTTTGTCCCATTTTATGACTTTTTTTGCCACAGTTGTTAAGTGAATCACTGCTGTTTTAAGTTACTAAATCAATTGCTAAGTAAGTCTGGCTTCCCCATTGACTTTGCTTGTCAGAAAGTCACAAAAGATGATCACATGATCTGGATTCATTATGCAACCACCATAAATATGAATCAGTTGCCAAGCATTTGAATTTTGATCATGTGGCCAAGGAGATGCTGCAATAGTCATAAGTCTGAAAATAGTCAAGGACCACTTGTAATGCCTGTTGTTCTTTCTGAATTCATTTGCAATAGGTTCATCATTGCTATGTAAATTGAGGAGTTCATTAGGTAGCGGTTGCAATTTGCCTACCCTGACTTTTCCCTTCATACAACAGAATTTGGTCGTTTTTCCAGGGAATAGGGATGAAAACAGTGAAGGCAGATTTTGACCAACACCACCAGAAATATTACAACTTACAAATCATGCATTTTGCCTTGATCTTTCTCTGTTGAGGTCTTGCTGTTGAAAATGGGTATGGTCATGTTGAGGAACTCATGCAGTAATTAGTGTTCTTCCCTTTTCTCCTTCATCTCTTCATCTCTCCTCTTCTTTACCACATCCCAATATTGTTTGATGTCATCACATGATCACGATAACTCCTCTCTCTTTCCACATGGCATGATTATGCTGACAATACTTTGTCTTATTTTTACTTCTTTGTTTATTTTACCACAATGTTGTGTTATGCTCTTCTCACCTCAGAATACCTGCTGGCTTCTCCATTGAGTTATAGGAAGCTGTCAAATGATGTCAATTCCCTGCTCCTGGATGGGGGAGGGAGCAGAGAATTGTGAGATTGGCTGGGAATCTGTCACAGAATGTTCAAAATAAAGACCATGTGATTGCAGCGGCGGCCCAACTAGCCTGGAGCAGCCATAACTTTTCCAAATTTCATTTCCACTGGAATGTGGGTCCCAGACTCATAGTACATTAGGCAATTTGAGATGCCTTAGAATAACAGAGTTGTAAGGGATCTTGTAGGTCCTCTAGTCCAACCCGCTGCTTAAGTAGGAGATTCTGTACCATTTCTGACAAACGGCTGTCCAGTCTCTTCTTGAAGGCCTTCAGTGATGAAGCACCCACACCTTCTGTAGGCAAGCTTGTTCCATTGGTTGATTGTTCTTACTGTCAGAAAATGTCTCCTTATTTCTAGGTTGATCTCTCCTTGATCAGTTTCCATCCATTATTCCTTGTCTGGCTTTCGGGTGCTTTGGAATATAGGTTGTCCCCCTCTTCTCGGTGACAGCTCCTCCAATATTGGAACACTGCTATCATGTCACCCCTGCTCCTTCTCTTCACTAGACTAGCCATGCCCAGTTCTTGTAACCGTTTTTCATAGGTTTTAGCCTTGATTCAAAAATTGGTGCCCTAGGATGCACCATTTCACCCAATTAAAAGTCACTGCAATGAGAATTTTAGTAGTATATTTTAGAACAAATAAACCTCATTTAGAGTCAGGATAGTGCTTGATCAGGGGGTTGGACTAGAAGACCTACAAGGTCCCTTCCAACTTTATTATTCTGTATTTTGTGTAGTGCTGCCTGAACGGGTGTCCTTTCTTTTAAAGCAATCGCTGGGATTTATCAAAAGAAGAAGGCTTTTCTTGCTAATAAATATTGACAGAAATTGTGCTTAGTTTTGCTCACTATTATTGCATAAATATTCATCCATGCACATAAAAATGAGAAAATAATAAAATGACTAAATAAAAGCAGATGCTATGGGTATTTTACATTTCATTTGTTTTATCTGGATATATTTAAGTACTTGCTGTCCTTATTTAGATATATTAGGAGGGAAACTTCTTTGAATCCCAAGATATATTTATAACTACTGATAGCTAGAAAAACTTTTGAATGGATTGTGCCTTGTTAAGAGTTCCTAATGCCTGTCATTTCAATTTACAATGACTATAGAATCATTTTCGTTTTCTCAGTTCTGCTGAGAATTATGAAGGATATCCTGCTTCCCTTAAGCTCATGGATTCAATTGTTATGGAGGCAAATCCTTTTCTTCAGTTCAGCCTCCTCCGCCTTTCCCTCATCCCATTATAAAAAGCAGTAATAAATTCTGCACCAGGTGTGAGCCAGCTGGCCATAGGCAGAAGGCTAATACACACAGCAATTTCAAGCAGCAATCAGACTTCAGAAGAGTAACTCGTGAATCATCTCTTGGCTCTTACTGGTATAGCAAAGCTAAAATAGTACTGAGTTCTAAGAAGGCAAAATTTTATAACTTGAACTTTCCTACTGGCCTGCTTGCTCCAGAATAACTTTTCTCAAGAGCTGGTTGAATAAGGAACAACAAGTCAAGTTCCAAATGTAACCGCCAACATAGCATAGCAATTGCTATGAGTTCTGGGAGCTGAAGTTCCCATTTCTGCAAGTTGCTGTGGTTGACGAAGGCTGTGACATCCTGTCCTCACTCTGGCACACCTGGCTTTTTTGGATGTTGTGAGAAGGATGTATGTTTAGATCTGTTTGCACCCCCAAGTAATTTACCATTACTTGAACGGAGTAAACTCGCATTTTTCCCCAAATAGGTCCTTATGTAAATAACTACTTTCCAGGGAAGTCCCTCAAGGCCTGGCTACATGGGACATGATGGCACCATGCCTCCCGGTTGTTATAATTTAATAATGATTTTTATATTTTTAATAATGACTATATTTATTTTTTTATTTTATTTTATTTTATTTTATTTTATTTTATTTTATTTTATTTTATTTTATTTTATTTTATTTTATTTTATTTTATTTTATTTTATTTTATTTTATTTTATTATTTTATTTTATTTTATTTTATTTTTTAATTTATTGTTGTATGTCCCCTGGAGTCACTTTTTGTGAGATGGGCAGCTATATGAACTTAATAAACAAACAAACAAACAAACTACACTTTTGTTAAATTGAAGTTTTCTGAATCTTTAGCCCTGGTAGAGCAGGAATACACAACCTAATAGCTTTCCCCAATCTGGTACCATTGCTTATGTTGCATGGGGAAGATGCAACGTATTTGGAGGAGGGTGCAATACAATATAGAACACAGAAGGCCCTGTGGCAGGCATTAATGAAATAAAGGTTAAAGGTGAGAAATTGTGGCTTTCTTAAATCATGTCCGTATTATACCTATGTCAGTGTATTCAATTCTTTTTCCCTACAATACCCAGATACTTCAAGGAACAGTATTGAAATAAATATTAGAACTAATCGGTTGCTATCATTGCTCTTAATAGACTGCTTCCATAAATTGATTACTGAAAAACCTATTAGCTCTGCTAATGATTTCTCAGTAAAAAAAATATTGGACTTGGTTACAGAAGACAAAAGGGTAACATAAAGCCACAATGCGAATAAAAGCTAGCTTATTTTCTTCTATTATTCATCCATGCGATTTGTTTTCCAGATTGTTTTTCTCGGCATGTCATGGTGGGTTTTTTTTAATGTTTTCTTCCTGGAAAAAAAAAAATCAAGCACATGTTAAAAAGAAAAATTGCTGTGCCTTATCTCCAATGCTTCTAATCTCTGTTTTTCATATATCATAACATATTAATGAATAGGGATCTGTGTGCCACTCTCGAAGAGACAATATTATTCAATATTATTCAGCTTTTGCTTAAGATTTCATGAAGGTAAAGATATTACCAGGATAGGTGTGGGGATTTTGTCTGTATGTTTGTCTGTGTTTTTTATTTCTGTGTGTGCATATGGTGGTAGTCAGGATTAACTACATAAATGGACAGGAAAAAGGGGATTGGACCAGATTGTTGAAATCTTTTTAGTTGACATCTTTTTTTCGTACCTCATTTAACAATGCCATTTTAATCAGTAGGTTAGTACAATGGCAAAATATTCCACTAGCACCAATTTGGCATACCATTCAAGACTTCTTGTTTATTAGGACCGTGATAGTGAACCAATGGCACGCATGCCACAGGTGGCACGCAGCTCCCTCTCTGTGGGCACGTGAGCCGTTGCCCCAGTTCAGCTCCCTTACGCATGCACCCATACTTCCCGCCAGCCAGCTGGCTGTCAGGTCTCTGCCGCGCATGCGCAGGGTACGGGGCATGTGCGGGGGGGGCATGCGTGCATGCGCTGGCCGTATGTACAGGGCCAGCATGCACATTGCATTTTGGGGGTTCGGGCACACACGCATTCGCACACATGTTTGCGCGCTTTGGGCACTCAGTCCAGAAAAGGTTAGCCATCACTGTATTAGAACTTGAAACTGAGGAGACTTGAGACTAGCCTTCAATTATAAAATTGACTGTCTAATTACGTTAGGAAAATGCTATTCATAAGGTTTCCACAGCAAAAATGAAATGTTAAACATTTGTTTTCTGGTTTATATTTGCCATGATAGAAACATCATTGTAACTTTGCAGCCTAGCCTTTCCCTATCCCGAAAAAGCTTTTGGATTTAAATCTGTTGGTTTTTTTCCACTGGAACATGTATATTGTCTTTGAAGGCTAGATTTATTAGAAAGCAAATATTTTCTTTTTCCTCTTTGACTCTTCAAGCAAATCTAGCAACACAAGAAATTTTATTTCTAGCTACTGTATGAAAGAACACAACTTAAAAAAAAAAAAGCGGCAGAGGAATTAAACTTTGTTGTTAATGGCCAAGTTCACTCCCAGTCTAGACACTGTATTCTATGTAACCTAATGGTCATTTTATATGTGGCAATATTTATGGGAAGGAAACTACTATAAGCATAGCATAATTTACAGTTGACTTGAACACTTTCAAATATCATTCTGCATCCTTGATCACTTTTTTTTTTAGTTTGTTTGGAATTGTATGATAGAAAAATATGAAGAATCCACCATCCCTGCTATCAAACCAGATACATATTCTGGGAATATCTACACAAATTTTAAGTATTCTTGCTAGTGCAAATAAAGAACTAGGAACTCAGTAATTAAAATTTTGTTTGACCGTAATGCCCAAACTAGAACCAATCTTTGGTGTTTAAAGCATGAAAGAGTAATAAATGATTGGTTGTAGAATGGTAGCTTCTGTTTGTTTGTTTATCTGCAGTTAAATAAACAGAGATGTTTACATTTAAGAAATAAGCTACACTTCATTATAATAATAGCTTCAGTTTAAGGATTTACAGTCCAGACTCTTGGACCTAATTCTTTAAACAGTAAAATCTTTCTGTATTGAAATGAGCCTGCACATTAGCTAAGTGTAAAGTAGGCACATGGTGTTTGGGATAGGATACCATTATTGTTTATATCCATCCAATAACATTAATAGGACGAGGAAAAAGATAACTATTCTTCTTAATAACTTATAAAGCCCAGGAGCTAAGATTTTTGTTTTGGACGATCAAGAAATTTATTTTGCTCCATATGAGACCACATTTGTTGAATTCCTTGGCTTTGTTTTGCTTTAGATGATCTAGCTTTATCTCATCAGAGCCATTGCTGCAATTTATATATTATTCTGGTACAAGAAGAGTCTGTAGAAAAATATTACATTGGGCTCTTTCAATTAAACACTACTAGAATGTTCACTCATGGGAAAATGAGGCCTCTTGAGATTTAGAAACCTGAGAATGAATTATATTACTAAATTGGGAAATTATTATTATTAGATGATATTCATGTAGTTTTGTACTGTTCTGAACAAGAAGCTTAAGCTAGCCAATGCCTATCAGAGGCATATTTACTCAAGAGAGTAAAAACATTTATAGGTCTGTCCATGTAACAGCTCATTTATTGTTGTTATGTATTTGCAATAATTGAGTTCTAAATGATGTCAGAATAATTCTGAGAATATGTACACAACTATATGCATAGATGATTTATACAAGAGCCTACAAATATTTTCAATTGGGTCTTATTAGTCCCACTTGTTAGTCGACCAGTAAGTTCTCTGCTCATTAAGTAAGCATATACAAACGACAGAATGACATCTGCCCATTACAAGGAGAAATAAAAACGATGTCTTAATTCTTCTGCTCAATTACAGACAATAGATTCAGAAATTCCAGTTTTTCCTTTACAGCTGGATTACTCCGTTATATGTTATGTGAACAAAGTAACATGCCTTCTGTCCTTCAGGTAGCTATGATTGTACAATATAACATTGCACATCTTTGGATCAAATGCATTTGGATCAAATTTATACACACTCAAGTAATATAGCTAAGACACACACACACCAAAGCCACACACGCATTTACTATATGACTCAAGCTATTTTCTTTTTTTCATAAGCCACACTGTGCATAGCATGGGGGCACTAATAAGTTGCGAGAAAACAAAATTAATGATACCCTATAAGAACACACGAAAATACAGCTAAATCTGGTTTGCATCCTATAATACACCTCTCTGTAACTTTTTATCCTTCTAAATCACCTTTGCTTCTACCACATTGATATATTGCCTCATGTATTGCCTTTTGACCTTTAAGGTATTGTTTCTTTTTTTGACAGGTTTGTAACTTCATCCATGACTTCCTTGGTCTTACCCTCCCTCTAAATTTGTATGACCAAACCGCTTCTATTTATTTCATGCACTGGTCACACATATTCATTGTCAATCTGTATTCATGTAGCACCTATTCTTGATTCTAAACCCTTTTTTCACAATGTCAATAAGTAGCTTAAGCATGGTGGGATATGGACAGTTATATGTTGGCTAGCGAAATAATCTCAAGATTAGAGATCCTGGCTTGCCTAGAATACACATATGTGCATGGTATAAAACTAGACTTAGATTGCACTTGTGGCATACTGGCTCAAATGTACTAATTATTGTATTTCTATTGCTAGCAGGAAATCTGCATATATCTACAATTATGGTTGGCAAATTGGTCTTCTCTTTTCCTAGCCTACTAAAAAACCATTATGTGAAAGCCCCATGTATGTCTCATATTTAAAGCTATAAAAATCTGATCAAAAAAGGTTCATATCAGTCTATTATTATTACAAAACTATAGTAGCACAGTCGTGCTGCAGAATCACTGAATTTGTGTACTTTCATTGCAGCCACACTTTATACTTCCTGCATTTTGCTGGGTGTCTTCTTGAACAGCAGCGTCCCCATCTTCTTTGAACTTTTTGTCGAAACCGTCTATCCTGTTCCTGAAGGGATTACCTGTGGTGTGGTTACCTTCCTAAATAACATGTTCATGGGAGTTCTTTTGTTTTTCTTTAGTTTCTACCATAGAGGTAAGAAGTGTTTTGAATGCTTGCTCATATAAATTTACCAGTGTGATATATTTCATTCAGAGTGTCATTCACCAAGATAGACTGCATATATCTCTTCTACTAATGCTAATGATGTTGAAACTGGGCCATCTAAGTGTTTCTCTAACTGGTTGTCAATCAGAGAATGACATCTTTGTGGAAGCATTCCTTTGAAATTGGAATAGTGGCGTGACTTTAAAATAAACACTGGAGATTATTATTAAATGTACATATTTTTAACAAAGATCAGTGCAATATTATTGCTACAAATCACATTTGTAGCTGGCAATCTAAACCTGTGATAAAACTAATCCAGTCTCATGCTTCAATAATTTAATTCCCTGTGGAGGGAAGAAACAATGTAATTATTTCCTTCCTATAAATTGTCTCTTTTGTCAATTTCCCAATGTAGCAAAAAGTGTTTCAAAGCTCTATTTTTATGTGTGTGTGTGTGTGTGTGTGTGTTATATTATTACATATATGTGTGTGCACATACACACATATATGCAAAACAGTTTGTAAAGACCAAAGTATGTTCATGTTTTGTGTATATTCTTATCAAATTACTTCATTTAAATTCCAAATACCAAATTTTCCCTTAGCAAGTTCTTAATAATAAGTGCTATAAAAATTTTATGAATCCAAAGAGGATTGGAACTATTAATTCTCGTTAGTTTGTCATTGGAATGAGAATAAAGATGGCTGTCTTGCATTCAAATCATTTGTTGGCTCAACCAAGAGCAGGAAAGTCAATCACTCTTTTGTAGCTTTAAAAGTGTAAAGAGAGTTTAGAAAATATCTTCATTAACTTCCACGGTACTGTCTTGGCTGTGGCAATTATTATTTGATGTATTTTAGAGATGTGTGTATTTAATTGTATCTCGTGGTAATGTGATGCGAAAAAAATTCAGATAATTTATTTGGGTGTATGTTTGAGAGCATAGCAGATGCTCAGCTAATACAACTATTTTCAACCATGATACTTCCCTGTGAGCATCTGCTGGGATGGCTGTTGGAGGCCAATTTTTGCAGTGGTTTGGGAACTTCCAGTCAGATATTCTCTCTTGTTGTCAGGGTTGTTAAACCAGGGGTGAAATACAGCAGGTTCTGACAGGTTCTGAAGAACCGGTAGCAGAAATTTTGAGCAGTTCGGAGAACTAGCAAATGCCACCTCTGGCTGACCCCAGAGTGGAGTGGGGATGGAGATTTTGCAATATCCTTCCCTTCCATGCTCACCAAGCCATGCCCACCAAGCCACACCATGCCCACAGAACCGGTAGTAGAAAAATTTGGATTTCACCACGGTGTTAAACTCTGTGAAAAACTGCTTGGAGATGCCAATGGGAGCTTTTCATCAGCTCCATAGTTCTCAGCTACTGCATTCCAAACTTAATGATTCTGATATAAAGTTTGATTTTGACTTTAATTGTATTAAAGTTTATGGCTTGTGCTTTCTTTTTTATCTTTAGTTTTATTTCTATAATGCTCCCTGAGTGGGTTTTTTTAATAAAAGCAATATTACAGTTATTAGCCATTCATTAAGATATATAATTGTCTCTGGTAGGAATGGTTTATTACATATTTCCTCTTTAACATGGAGATTTTAAAGAAAATACATTGTGTTTTATACTTAGCCTGTGGATATGGGATTGACCTAAGCCATAATACTTGAATGGTTTTTAGATCTGTAGATGGGTAGAGAGAATTAGAGAAATAGAGAACCAAGTGGGTGTTTCTTCACTTTTCATTGTTGCATTGCCCTTAGCTCAGTTATAGAATTGTTGTTTTAAAATTTGGGTTCTGATTTGCAATTTTGTTTTTTTCCAGAAACATATGGTGTTTCCCCGAAAATAAGACATGTCCAGATAATAAGCCCAATCGGGCTTTTTAACGCATGTGATGATATAAGCCCTCCCCAAATAAGCCCCCCCAACTACTTACACGCATGCTCAGCCAGTCCCACCATTTCCTCTGGTTGCTTGCTGCGCAACCAAAATGAGTTGAGGCGAGGCTGAAGGGGGGCAAGGGGGGAACATGCCCTCCCCTCCCTGTTCTTCGTACCGGTCAAGCGGCCCAACACATCCCACCCCACCCCAATGGCAACAGCAGCCTGGCTTCTTCCCTTCCCCGCCATCTCTTTATTGAGAGGGGTGGCAGGTGGGGCAGGACGTTGTGTCCAGGGAAACACGCTGTAAAAGAAAACCTTCTCACGAGCTCAATCAAACTTCATGAACTTGCAAGGTTTTCTTTTACAGCGTGTTTCCCTGGACACAACGGCGAGGAATGCGATGGAGCTTGAAAGGTAAGACGCGCGTCCCGCTTCTCACCCACCCTACCTGCCACCCCCAAATTGCATCCCTAAAGGGGGTGGGTGGCTAAGCGAGGGGCAGGAGCCCTGTCATGCCTGGCAAGGGGGGGAGAAGTGAAGGCAAGGGGAGCCATGTCTCACTCCACATGTCTTGCTTCTTTCCCACCTCACCTGCCACCCCTCTCGATAAAGAGGTGACAGGGAAGGAAAGCAGCTGTTGCCATTGGGGAGGGGTGGGATGTGTTGGGCCGCTCGGCCAGCACAAAAGAACAGGGAGGAGAGGCGACGGGACATCCAGTCCAGGGGTGGGTTCTACTTACCTTTACTACCGGTTCATAACGGGGCTACACACTCTTCTGTGCATGCACAGAAGCATTTTGATGATGGGGTCGGTGGGCGGGGCCCCCTGCCGGTTTTACTACCGGTTCTACAGAACCGGTGCAAACCGGGGCAACCCACCACTGATCCAGTCCCATGCTCGCCGCCTCCTGCACCCCCAGAGTCCCTAGGGAGTTGGGCGGCATAGAAATGCGACTAATAAATAAAATAATAAGACACCCCCCCCCCGATAATAAAGCCAAGCCCTTATTTGGGGGGTCAAAAGAAAATAAAACCCTGTCTTATTTTCGGGGAAACATGGTAATATTGTACACTTAATTTTTTGTGTTTCAAATATGATACCTAATAGAAAAAACTCTCCCAGTCCTGCTTTCAGAAGTCACTAATGTCATGATTTCTCCCAATAACTGTTGTTGATGAGACCAGTTCCTTCTGGTAAAAGTACTCATTTTGAGACCGTTGATTTTCACTTGAAGATAGCTTTGAGGCTAAAAGCATTCCCCCATCCCCTCCAAACGTATTGTGGAGTTTAGATTGTGAGCCTGTTTTTAGAATTACTGCTTTATTAAAGTGAAGTACAGTGTTACACAAATAAGTAAACTATTTCTTTTTCCTTCTATAGAATTTTCTTGGTTTAACTGGTGCCTCCCAGGTTCCTGCTTACTAAGCCTTCTACTCATCTTATGCTTCAGGGAATCCTATGACAGACTTTATCTGGATGTAATTGTCTCCGTTTGAAAACCTAAAGCAAGGAAGTTGAAGAGAATGGAAAATAGTACTGGGTTTAATCTTTTTTCTTGGAAAACACATAGACTAAATGTTACAGTATACGTTCAAAAATTCACCGGGATTTTTTTATTGAATTTACAAACAAAAAGGGTTATTTTTAATTCCTAATACGGTATTTTATCATTTAGATTATTATGATGAGTCTTGTATTTGAATGGAATTAGAATATTTTTTAAAAGAAATATCTATCCAGAAGAATGTGTGCTAGAAGAAATATGAACTGTGATATTTTATTTAATAAGCTGTTTGACTGCAAAGATGTGTGCCAACTGAAACCACTTATAACAAAAGTATAATAGCAATATCATCACAGTTAGGAACTAATGATGGAATTTTTATGGATAAAAGCTTCTTTTTAACTCTTTTTCTTTTTTAACTGTTTGGTGTTTTAATGAGAATTCTGATAATCCCACATTTGTCTTGCTTTGTAATAACATGTTATTTCTCCATTGTGGCATGTTCATAACTAGTGCTTCCGTGATGACAGATTTTCAACTTAGTTGCTAGGAGTGAACAAATTGTTGCTCTCTCACTGTGAATCATCTTGTTTAAGAGGGAAATTACACTAGGATTTTGGTTAAATACAGCATAAAAGCTTTAACATCTCCCTAGTTTTTCTATTTGAAGCTATTTTTGCTTATTTAATCTAGAGATACCATACTTTTATTTTCCTCTCCAAAAGACAGATAGACAGGCACATACATATCCATGGGGGGGGGGGGAGACTTCTTATTAAATGGTTCTTGGCAATTGGTGCTATAAATTATGTGAAATTATTTAAATGAAATTGCCTTATAGCCTTATAGCCTAATACAGACATTAAGGTGAGTGGATAGAGAATTGCAGTCATGGTATACGAAATTGTTTCTGTTCTTAAGGACTGATAATGTCTTATAGATATGGCTTGGTATTGAAGACTTTTACATGGTTTCCTGAGAATTTGTTTGGCTTCCTTCCATCAGGAAGGAAGGCCCTCTTCCCAAAATCTTTTAAAGCCAATGAAACAAACATTACATTGTCTGTTATAGGTTAATCTTCTCCTTAAACTTGTTTACAATGTAAAAGGCTCTGCTTTCGTTTTTTAATAACTGTTTTGTAAAGAGACCTATTGGTAGTCTCAGTGGCCATAAGAATTGCAAGATCAAAATATCAGAATACACAGTTTCTGAAATTTAGCATAAGCTGGAAAATACAATGCTTTTATTGCTCCTGCACCCTGTATTAAGAGGCACAATTTTTTATTTGAGTTGTTTCCAATGTTCTTTCATCTTCAATTGATTTTCCAAATTCTCCGGTACACCAAATCTAAAACAAGTCACACATTGCTGAAGGTAGCTTATTTTTCTCAGTGTGATTTCTCATTGTTGCGTTCATTGTGACACACATAAAAGGATGTGTTGTGCTGTAATGGCCATCTTGATTTTTTTCATCCCCCAAACCCCAGATGGCCATCGTGGTCATTATGATTCAGAAATAGCATTTTTTTTTGGTTTGTCATTTTTCCTATACGTAAGTGAACTATTTCTTTAAATTAACTTTCAGGAACATTAGTTGAGTTACTTGATGCATTTTATAGAATGAGGCCACAGTACTTGATGGGCTAGCTACAAGGACGGCAATATTTCATGCATTAATGCCCTGGCTCTTGGTGCCCTGAGCTACCATGGAGGCTGTCAAGGGCCACGTTAAAGGATGAATTGTGCTGGTTTGTGTGAATTGAATCTTGGAAACTCATGAAAGATAAAATGCTTTATAATATAACAATAATAAAAAGTAAGCCATGCTTAGTAGTTCATAGTGTACACCCCACATTTTGGGGAAACAAGAAGGGTAAAACCAGGCTGCAGATAATAAATAAGTTTTATCTTCTTAACAACCTTTCAGACAAATAGAGCCAGGTCTAGGTAGGTTAAGGCACCGGGCTAGAAAGCAAGAGCTGTGAGTTCAAGTCCCGCCTTAGCCTACAAAGCCAGCTGGGTGATCTTGGGACCGGTCGCTTTCTCTCAGCCCGAGTTGTTTCACAGGGTTGTTATTGTAGGGAAAATAGGATGAGAAAGGTGTGTTGGATATGTTCACTGCCTTGAGTTATTGGTAAAAATAACAAAGGTGGGATATAGATAAATAAAATCAATCAATAGATAAATTACTGCATCATTGTTATACAGTAATAAGGGGCTGTGCAGCAGTAGTGGGTTTCAAATCCCATCGCTACTGGTTTGCTTGTGGGCATGTGTGCGCAACACTGCGCATGGGCAGAAACGTCTGGGTGGGTGGGCGGAACCTCCCACCACCGCCGCTACCGGTTCACCGGTAGCAACCCACCACTGCTGTGCAGACTTTGCCTGATAGAGCAATGCCAAAAAAGCCCAAGTTGGATTATGACTGTAGTAAAGCCATATACATTAAATGTATGATAGAAATAGCCCATGTTTTATTGTACACATAGACTTTCTGTCATTTGTTATGTTTCATTTTGCTTCTGTTCAGTTTGCTCCCTCGTATCAGATTAGAGCTCATGTATTAAATATTCTCTCATCAGCATTCTCTGCCATTTCTGTTACTGGAGCTTCAGGGAAAGGCACTTTAGCACTACAGTTGGGGATCTCTCTGCAGGAGGTCAGGGAAATTCAAACTTGAAATATTTCACATTATTAAGCAGTAGCTGACAGTTTGTGATAGCTTTATGCTGCTGTTCCACAAGTTTTTGACTAGCTTTTCTGTAATTGTTACTGAATAACCATGGCTGACTGTCCGGTCTAATTTCAGAACATCCGCAAATGGAGCAACTTTAAGCTTAATTATAAATGATTCTGTAAAATTAATTTTTTTAAAAAACCTGCATCGTTTGACAAGTTAGCCCTGAATTCTCAAATTCCCAGGGCCTGGTCCAGTATTAGTTCTAACCCAAATCTATAATTTGCATAGATCAGCAGCAATATGCTGTACTGAGTAAAATTACTTTTGTGCATACATATCATAGTCTTCCATAATGTCTGTGTTACTAAACAACCCATGATCTGCTGGCTCATCCTTTCAGAAATATCTCCTTACCAAATTCAACAGTGACACAACTTCTAATGTTCTTTCTTCACTAGAAAACTTGGCATCCATTCAGAGATGTATGTATCTGTCTCGAAAATAGCCCAAGTTGAACTGTAATAGCACCAACATCAGCACAAGAAATGTTTTATGACATTTTGTATTATGTCATAAACTGTTACGTTTATGTCATAAAATGTTTTGTACAATTTGCCAAATTTCAATTCCTGTGAAGATGGCCAAGCCCAGGGAGGCTTATATCTCTGGATTGGTTGTCCCCGCCCCCCCCCCCGCCAGCTTAATAAAAAAAGGAACTGGCATTCCTTTAGTTTATATGCACCATTTTACCCAGTTTAAAATTAAAGTAATTAGAATTTTAGCAGCGAATGGATTAATAAGTCTGGAAACTTACTGACTCAGTACAATTTATGTATAAATCAGCATAAGATTGTGCTGTAACATAAGTAGGATTACATTTATATTGGGTTGTGCCATGATGTATCACTCTAGGATCAGTTTTGTCCACACATAATTAATCAAAATATAACTAATTAGGGAACCTGTACCTTTTCATGTACTGTTGAATTCCATATGCATTCGTGACAATTTTATTAGCATTAAAATAAATCAATAAAGGAAAAAGTACTTTTTTTAGAATAAGGGTTTTTTTGTCATTACAATTACTGTAGTTTGTTGCAGGAGGCAAGCTGAATATTGAAAGGATGAGTTAGTCATAGTGAAGAATTTAAAAATACTTTACTTAGTGTGAACCGTTTCACGTTGCTTCACAGTGCAATATATTTGCTGAGAGGTAAATCCCATTGTATTTATTGAACTTTATTACTATCTAATTTATTATTTTAGCTTTAATGTATCCTAATGAAATTAGTAGGATTTGAAAAATGCATATTTTTTATTGGAATCTCTGCAAGCTTGCCATCATAGATGTGTGTGATTTCTACGTATAAAAACACATTAGAACCAGTGGTGGGATTCAGCCAATTCGCACCACTTCGGGAGAACCGGTTGTTAAATTACTTGAATCCCACCACTGATTAGAACTATAAAACATTTTATACTAACTTCTCTGCAAGCTACTCTTACGCAGAGAACTCTTGGACTTAAAAAGAAAGAAAGAAAACAAAATAGTCACTAGAGACAGGGGAAGGAATGCTAAACATTTTCCATGCTTTTATTCTGTTAAGTTGTGCTATTTTCCTCCATGACTTCTAAAAAAAAACAGATAGAAAAGTAGATGAAGAGTTAAGCATTTTTAGTCTTCCTCAGCTTTTTGTATTTGAATTTCTTTTTTAAAAGAAAATTGTTGCATAGGAGACCCTGGTATCATGCAGTCTATTCTGGCTTATATAATATGTTACTTAGAAAGTGTGTTAAACTTCTATTGTTTTTATCTTGAACTCTATTTAAAAATGAACTTAAGAATTAAACTTACAAAACACAATGGAAAAGATGTCTTACGTATAAAAGCGGTGCAATTCACAGCAAAAGAATTTTGAGCACCCTTGTTCACAATTCTCGATTATTCCTGAAAAGGAATCTTCAATTCAGTGAAGCGAAGCTACCAATACACCCTTAGCATTCAGCTTGGCATTTTCTGATGATGCTTGTAAATTAAACTGTGCTGCTATTTGATGCATCAGAAACATAACATTGTCTAGGCTAATGTGATAATCTCTTGTTGATCTGTTATATAGTGCATATACCTTCTTTTCAACAAATTGGTTGGTCTCATATTCAAAAAATGCATATTGTGAAAAGATATAATATAAAGAATGTTAAAACAGTCTACAGACAAATTTCTCTTATCAGGATTTTCTTTATGTGTCTTACTAAAAATGGAACTAAATACATATTAGTTGAAATTAAGTAGTATCTTAATCACTTTCTCTAAACTGTCTGTAAAGATTTTTGATGGTTGCAATTTTGATTTATTCGTTATCTTGCTTGATAATGACATGGAGAACGAAAGTCTAATTTGCCGGCATGGCAGAAATTGGGGTTTTGTGATATAGTTACATATATAATGGACATATTTTATTTTCCAGGAGCAGCATGAAAAATTCTCATATTTCATATGTAGTAAGGGGTAGAAGAAGAATCACTGTATAAACTATTAAATAGACATAGCATTTTTTTTTCCTCATGCAAACTCAATTAGAAAAGTTAGAAGTAGCTAAGTCCTCTGATCTTAGCCTAATGCCATTCATTTCCATACAACTTCTAAAGGGAAGTACAGATAACAGTCTATTTACAGCTCGTCACTTAGCGATCACTTGAAGTTAGAACGAACCTACCTAGAACTACTTACAGCCAAGTTTTGAAATTCTAATGGCTGCTCATCTGCCCCCCATCCCCATCATATGATCACATTTTGGGTTCTTGGTAACTAGCATACATTTATGGCCATTTGTAGTGTCCTATGGTCATGTGATTTTCAGCATTTTTCCAGAAACCAGCATTTACTTCTGCTTTCTGGGGAAAAAATGCCCATTAGGTTGGTTAACAACCCCCATTAAAAAAGGTCATAAAATTGGACACAGTTGTGTTAACTATTTGATTACTGCCATGACTTATGGCCATAATTCCAGAGTCAATTGCAGCCATAAATTGAGAACTATATGTATCTCTGTGGACCGTATCTCATCTCTGCCTTTGTTAGAGAGGTACCTAGATATAAACTTTTATTTCATTCTCTGCTACATTTCTTCTGAATAAAATAAGTAGAAAAAAATGCAGTTCTTTTGAATTACACAAGAATATGGACTCTCAGTTTAATTCTATCTAGATTCTCTGACTACATGCATTATCAGCCAGTAGGCATTTCCTTTTTGATTACTTTAATATTTGAATTATTGATTAGTTTGATATCAGAATAAATAAAAGGACTTAATTACAAGCATGTATATTTATTATTGAAGTAACAGAAGTCTCAGGAATATATATTAACAGATTATATGTAGTTTAGATGCAAAGAGGTTCTTTTTGACCTAAACAAACCTGTTTTCTGTCAATGCCCAGTGATTTCCATCCTTGCATTGCAAATTGTCAAAATAAATAAGCAGCAAAGTATTTTTACATGCAAGATAAAAATTATAGTCATGTGACTTCACTGTACATACAAAGATGTAAAGGTGAAAATTGAGGATTTAAAATATTTATAAGTGCTAAAGATGGAGAGATTTATCTTTAAACAACTGTTTTATATATGTGAGAGAGTAATTTTATTCCAGGATGAGTACTATAGGAGTCCTTGTTTGGTGATTTCCTCATTTAGCGACAGTTTGCAGATAAGGGTGATGAAAAAACTAAATTTGCTACCAATCTTTGCATTTACAGCCTTCATAGTTCTTTAGCATAAGATCTGTGTAAGTAAGATCGTAAGCACCATTAAGCTTTTGTTTAGCTACCACTTTGCTTAACAACCAAGTTGCTGATCCCAATTGTGGTCACTGAACAAGGACTATGTATACTACACATTTTAAAATATATGTTTTTTAGTTTGGGGAAATCATTTTCTGGTGTGCATTTATTAGCTGCTCAATGGCTATAGTAAGAAATGCATTGTACCCAACACCCAATTCAGCCTTCATATTAGGAACAAATTATGCCCATTATTACAACAGTACAATGAATTTGATTAGTTGGCCTGTTTTCTGGGGGTGGTATCTCTGATTTGTGGGTGTTGTATCACAGTCCAAGCCCTGTCCTTTTTTACATCTGTCTGTATATGGGTACAAAAGGGAAGAGTGGGTATCTTGATTCCATAACTTCAATCTTACAGATTTTGGCACAAATACACACAAAACACATTGAGCCTATAGCAATGTGCAGAGCCTGTGATACATGGAAAGGAAGAAAGGGTGGCATGATCCCCAAAACTTGATTGAGAAAATAAGAAATCTTGCCCATTACCAGCTGTCCTGGTGTTGTGAAGTGTTGTGAAGAAAACTGTTTTACCTGACCTGAAAACATGTGTCAAATGTGTAACCTCTGAGTAAAGAAATAATATGCTACAGCTAATTGTAGTTCAACAACTTAACTAATTTCCATTTTGCATAATCTGTTCCATTTTGTATGGTTTTTATCTATCCTCCACTAAGCAGGAAACAATATAAAGAGGTATCAAAGGCATCCTTCCCTTCTCAGAAAGGAAATTTTATTTTGTTCTTTTTCTGACATTGGAAACATTATACTTTTTCTTCTTAATACATTCTCAAGCATGTCTTAATAAAACTAGAACTGTCCTTCGTGTCATTTGGTGGCTTGGTACTTTGAGTGTTAAATTTCTACAGTTTTGGATATCCATCTGACATCTTAAGTTTAATTTTTATTCTCTGTTAAATGTGCACTCCTTGTTCTGACATATCTACCATCCACTAAATAATGGAAAAGTTTTCATAAATGACTTCATCTTTTTATAAATACTTACAGCTCTGAGCTATGGTGGAAGATCAAAAATGTATATATTTTTTTTTTACTAGATACCTACAAAATCCTTTGATGTATGAATTAACCTAGGTTAATTCTAAGATATTTAAAGTTAATTTCAATGCTTTATTAATTTAACATTTAACAATCCCTTTTCCAATCCCCTTTCATTTCTGCCATTTTTTAAATTTTATTTTAATACTTTATAAACAAGTGTATAAGCTCATCTGTTGGAATTCTGCATGTTCTTCTGTGTGCAATATTTCTAACTGTTTCTTGAGAAATGTTTTTTACAGTTGTGTTAATTACTTTACTTGGTTTATTTTAACAAAGTCTGGTGGCGTGAATATATAAAAACTAAAATGCCAATTCTTTTTGGGTTTTTTTGGGGGGTGGGGGGTTAAATTAAGCCTGATATTGTTAAAGGAAGGGAGAACTATTAAATTAGGATTTGTAATAATTTACTTTTTGTAATTTTGTAAAAAAAAAAAAAAAGCTTTTATTTTAAGGTTCTACTTTTGTAAGTAATGTACTGACATGCGGCACAATCTGTCAGAAGCACATCCTGCTTTTATCTCATTGAAATTTGGGAAAAAGCCCTACCTCCTTCATCTTATTTTTTGAACTTTAGCAGGATAGAGTTCTCATATGTTGTGCCTAAAATGCCTATTATTTTATAAAGAGAAGTTATTTAAAACCACTGTCTATACTATAAAAATAAAACTTCCTGTATTAGAGCTATCTTAATGCCATAATCTTACTGTTAAATGTTGTGTTTTAATATGTGTAATACTTGATATGCATTAAAAGATGTTAATTATGGCCTGTGAATCATTTTTCCTGTCAAGTACAAGATCGTATCCAATAATTTATTATTTATTAGTATGTGGAAGTATCAGCAAGTATTGCAAGCCCAAATGGCAAAAGAAAGTTCAGGACCATATTGGTTGAAAAAATGCGGAAGAGGCCTTCATCCTGCAATGGATAGACAATGGCTAAAATGAGGAGGAGGAAGAATATTGTAGCTGATAGTTTTATTTAAGCTGGATATACCTGGTTTTACTCATTGAACATGTCAGTCACATTTTTTAAAGAAACATGTATAACATTAAATTTAAGACCAGTCTAAAAATAGGTAACATCTTCCAGGTCACCTTGCAAATCTTGGTAACTGCCATGACCATTAAACATTTTGTAGAGTTTTTTCCCCCCATGTAACAATTTCATAAATCACCTTTTCAGAACAACTTTTCATCCTTCACTGAAATTTCCATATTCTGGATACTGTGTCTTTCAACAGGAGGAAATCTTTGATTTATAAAATTGACGGTGACCAAGAGAGGACATTATAAAGGTTTTGTCAAGCTATAAATCTTAATTACACACTTGCATACTGACATAAGAAAAAAAATGGGAAAATATCAAGCACTCGTTCAAAATTGTATGGCTCTGACATACAACAATTAAATGACTCCACAACAAACTTTTAGTAGCAGTTGGATAAAAGAACTTTCCTCACCAGAAAGAAGACATTTTTAAAAAATCACGTAAGGAGTGGGGAAAGAACTTGATCCCTTTTTTGTTAATCCATCAGACAATCTTTACTAAACTGCCTGGAAAAGATGTTCTGGAAAAATCAGTTCTATAAAGCAAAACGAGGGTTCTTGTTTGCAAACTGGGTACATACTCTAGAACTCAGAAATAATGGGATTACAGTTTTGAGAAATCCACATAACTGAAATTTCAAGTGTGTGTTCTGGTTGCAGTAATAAACTCACCCCCAGCCCTCATAAACATTAGAATCTGACAAGGAATCTTTAAAAAATGAATTATTTTTTCAATAAAGTCTTTGTAAGCAGATCACTTCATCCTGGGGTTATTCGCTTTCTTTCTAAACAGCTATCTATTCCAAGTTATGTTCGAAATGTGTTAATCATTTCATGTGACTCAGTCGTTAGACATCTCAACTTTTGATTTATTTAGAGCATTAAATCTGTGGGTCAGATTTGGCATTTTTTGTTTCCAATTTGTTTCAACAGAGATCGGTATTCTTTCTCAAGACACGGCACCACATTTTTTCTATAATGGCCAAGAATTTTATGAACACAGTCCTATAATCTTGTGTAAAAGTCCTGCAAGATTTTACACCTTTTGCTTATGACTTTGTGAGAAATCTAAAAATTTTGGCAATTTCATGAAAATGCTGCCATTTTTGTCTTTAATTTCTGTTGGTCTTGCACGGACATTAGGGTTGGTTTGGTGTTTGGGAAATATGTTGGTGCCTGCAAGATTTGTGGTTAACTCCTATGCTACAAGAAGACTATTTGCTAATTCTCTGAATCTACTTTGGAGAGTCTTCAACCTTCTAAACCTGCCTTGTATGTTGGGGAATTGGGAGTGGGGAACGATCTGCAAGAATTTCCTCTTACTAGTCATTCTTATGTGAACCCTCTTCCAGAAATTCCACTGGTCCTGTAGGTGTAATTGCAAAATTTGCTAATTTTCTGTTTTCTTGATGTAAAAGGAATCTCTCTCACACACAAGTGGAGTAGAAGAAAAAAAAGAGTAAAGGAACTGCTTCTTTAAGGTACCTCTGTGTAGAATTCACAAATCCCTTAGAATTCACAAACTGGTTTAGAGGTGATGAACTAATAGATGGCATCATCCCTATTCCACTAAGTTATTTTCAATGTGAAAAAGGACTACAAAAGTATGTTGACATTCCCATTTTCTTCTGATCTACAGTAATCTGCAGGTCTCAAAAATTCAACGATCGGGCTTGTGATATGATGTATATAGCCAGGCTTATTTGCTGTTTAGGCAAGAAAGTATAATTGATACTTGGAATAGTAGGAAATTAGATACTGTATACTGTATGTTCATATACTAGAGAAATGTTCTCCAATTTCAAGAGATATTGCCATATTGGCCAAAGATGCTATTACAATTAATAAAAGATGTGGTTCAATTTATTACAGCAACTGTTACATGACTAAATGAAATACAACTATAAAGTTGCATAGGTTTTATCTGAATACAGAATGATTTGGGGATTTCTTATCCAGGAAATATTGATGCAACAGAGAAAAAAGGATGACAACAACATGAGAACATGGTCTCATGTAGTTCATAAAATCATTTTTCTCCATTGCATTAATGCAGAGAATACAACTGGCATTTAAAACTCTTAAAAGTTTTAAATACCAGTTGTGTTCATATAGTCTCTCTTGAATATATTTTAATGTACAAAATGTGCTTCTGAAATCTTGTACAAGAGCTCTTTAAGAAGATGTTGGATAACCATTTGTCTGAAGTTGTGTAGGGCTTCCTGCCTAAGTAGGGGGTTGGACTGGAAAACCTCCAAGGTCCCTTCCAACTCTGTTATTCTGTTCTGTTCTATTCTATTCTATTCTATTCTATTCTATTCTATTCTATTCTATTCTATTCTATTCTATTCTCTATTTATGATGACAGAAGTCTGACTTGAGACAAAGTGTCTGAGATATTTTTCTTAGTCCTCATATTTAATTATTAAAAAATATCTTAGACCAGGGTGTAAATAAAATGCAAATTAGTGCACTTTAGATCATAGACGAGCTATTGCTAGGTTCATAACAATGCTAATTAGTATATTGGTACATTCCTGATTAAGAACTTAGTTCTTAGAAATCTGGCAGGAAAGGGTTAATCATTCCAGTGAGAAAAATCTTAACTCTATTTTTCCTGAACTGATGTCTCTCAATTACTTTGTACTGTAATTGGCTGCATTTAAAAACAAGAAATGTTTCTTAATACATTTGCAAAATTATATCTTGTAATAGACCAGGAATGAGGCATTATGTATGCAGGTATAGCTGAGTTTGGGTTATTAGAAAGCCAATTTATTTTTTATTATATTATGGTGTAATTTTTTAGTACAAGACCATGATATAAATCATCAGATGGTGGAATGTAAACTAATGTGTCCCTGATCCTTGTCATTTTCCATGGTCTTTAGTTTTATTAATAAATGAGCGTTAACATCATTTTGCCAATAAAAACACTCTCAATGAATATGGGTCTTTTCTAGTAATATGAAACAATGATGAAAAGTCAGGTCCATTGGGACTAATCTTTCAGCCTGTAAAATTGAGTCATGTAGCTTTGGGTTTTGGAAAGCATCATTAAAAATTCAAGTCCTTCGACTTCATTACAAGAGTGAAAAATGCAAAGTGAGACCAGAAAACAAAGCTGAAGCCAGAAAACCAGCCTTGTTTAAAATTCCAATTCACCAAAATTCAAAATGCTTTTCCTAGCTTTAATAGTCTATAGGTGAATGTCAGTGGTGGGTTGCCCCTGTTCGGACTGGTTCTATAGAACCGGTAGTAAAACCGGAGGGAGGCTCCGCCCACCGACCACGACATCATCAGAATGCTTCTGTGCATGTGCAGAACAGAGTGCCGCCCCGTTGCGAACTGGTAGTAAAGGTAAGTAGAACCCACCCCTGGTGAAGGTGATTCACCCAGTACATAGTTTCTTCATTTACCAAGTTTTCTATTAAAACCTAGTCAATGGTGTGATACTATCAAATGGCATCATTGTCAGGTGGTTCAATCTTAAACTTCCTTTTATTGTTTTTATTTGTTAATTTATTTAAATTTGTTATGTCTGCCTACTCAGTAGACCCTGGGTGGCTTACATAAATAAGCAGTTAAAACAGTTAAAGCAAAAGGGATAGCCTGGATTAAAAACAACTATAACCAGTAATGAAATTCAATTTTTTTTTTTACTACTGGTTCTCTGGGCGTGGCTTGGTGGGCATAGTGTCGCTTGGTGGGCGTGGCAAGGGAAGGATACTGCAAAATCCCCATTCCCTCTCCACTCCAGGGGAAGAATATTGCAAAATCTCCATTCCCACCCCTCTTTGGGGCCAGCCAGAGGTAGTATTTGCTGGTTCTCCGAACAACTCAAAATTTCCACTACTGGTTCTCTAGAACCTGTCAGAACCTGCTGGATTTCACCCCTGACTATAACCATAACAATAAAACATTGAAGGGGCTTCACAACACCAGGCCTGGGAACTGAGCCAGGTTTTAAGGGCTTTCTGAAATCCCAGAAGAGCAGGCACCATTTGTGCCAGGGGGGGTGCTGTTGTTCCAGAAGGCGGGGTCAACAACAGAGAAGGACCCCTTCCTTGGTTTTACTAGATTATAATCTGAGGGAACCTGGAGTGCACCTATTCTACCTGAAGGCATCAGGCAGGCAGAAACAATAGTTAGGTGGCCTCTCTTGTGTCCAGGTCCAACACCATGAAGGACTTTATAGGTGTCACAATGTATGTTTTATTATTTCTATATAATATTTATAAGTGGCCTCTTGAATTGTACCAGTAGCCAACTGGCAACCAATGGAGCTCGCAAAGCACTAGTGACATATGAGCTTAAATAAAAGTGATGGAGATTGCTTGTGCTGCTGCATTTTGAACCAGTTGTACTGACTTCAAATGCTTCCTGCTCAACATTGGGAGACTCAGACCATAATGATCTAGTTTTTATAGATGATAGAAATTCCACACACCTTGTTAAATTCATTTTAGTTTTATATATTTCTGTTGTCAGTATTTAGAAGTCAGGATTTAAGGGAGTAAGAAGATATCAAAATTTAACATCACAATACATGAATGCTGAAATAATGAATAAGCCTTGATACTTTATTTCTTTCTACAACCAATTTATTTTATGGAAGTACAACTTGTCAGCAAGGGAACATTGAAAAAAATTGATTGCCTCAGTTTAAATGTGACAGTTAGGAATTGGAGGAATCCAGGTGTGCATGTCGAAACTGAATAAACTGCATTTCAGGCTATACACCTAAAAATTATTGGGCCATCGTACTAATATATCGGTGAATGGAGATTCTCTATGCCATAAATTGGGGGGAAACCCCCCAGAAAATTCCATGTTTACAAGACCTGGTGCTAAACATCGACTAATGTATTGGGCATAGGTTGAGAAGGTTTGATCAGCAGCGGAGATTGTGGAGTTGAATATGGAGATTAAATTTTGGTGGACAAATAACCAGAAGAGATACTTTTCCTCATCCTGCCATCTTTCCCACTGCTACATTTTAGCAAGCTCTAATCTTGAATGATGAAGACAACAGCGCTGGGGCTCAGATTGCACATAGATTCACTGAAGTAGATGATGAGCTGCAGGAAGATATTTTGATGGGAGAATTTCTCCTATTTTTCTGGCTGGAAGAATCTATTCTTTGGGAACAAGGCTGTGGTCCTAGAACTCTGGGGCAAGAGTCCATAACAACTGAAAGTCCAGTCTTTGCATCCTGCAAATTACCAATTATTGGTTCTCTTGAATAAGTGGAGGGTTAAATGTGAGAGTCAGTTAAAAAGTCAGTTTAAAAAATGTGGTGGCTTTCAGTAAAACATTAGACATGCTTGGACTGTTTTCATTAAGAAACCTCCATTACTAGGATTACACATTAGGGTGCCTAGAAAATGTGAATTAATTGGGAGGAGATGGAGAGAGAAAATAATAGACCAGTTAATGTATTAACTTGTTTAGCAGATTGCAGGCTCATAGTTATGATTACCAGTAGTCTCTTATGTAAATAATGATTTGAGATCATGTGTCTCTAGTTCGTGCTAAAATCTGAATTAGTTAATAGCGAGGTTTTAAAATAATTATTTCAACTGATTATTAATTTGATGGGTGTTATTAAGCCATCATATAAATCTACCTTCACTTACCTGGATATAATTCTGTTGAATCAGGGGTTTATGCAGAGTAGGTATTTAGGAATGCATTGAGGACTTTTTTTAAAAAAAAAACCTGTGTATCCATCAAGAGAATGAAATAGAAGAATATACATGGCAAGGAATATATTGTACCTCTGGAAAGGGTACGTCATAATTTTGCTTGGCAGCATATGAAATAAAAACATCGGGGAGGAATTTTATAACTCCAAATAGAAGACACCATTTGGAAGAGAAAAGGGTGCAGATGTGGTAACTTTTCTTCGTCGTTTAAGGCAGATGAGAAAAAAATATGTTAAATTGTATTCAAATTTAATGGTAATGTAGTAATAAATCAGATGGAATGGCACGCAGGACTTCTCAGCATCTACATTTATTCAGAATTATATTGTGGCTATTGTGAACCCATCAGCCCTTTTGGTAGAGTTTTAACAACCTCTATTACCCATTTCAGACTTCCACACACCCCCATCCCTCCCCACCCTCTCAATTCTATCAAGGGTCAGGTTGATCAAGTGCCTTCTTTGCCTCACTATTTACTTTTCATCTCTTTTTAAGGCATCACTGATCTCATGTTCTCTGTCCAGTCTGCTTGGAGGAAAAAGAAATGTATTATTTTCAGCTATGCCTGCAGGGCTGGAAGGAGATTGCCAGCTCCTTTCTTTACAGTTGCGTATTTACTAGCCTTGTATTCTGGATAATAAATCCTTTTTGTTTGCCCATCTAGAATTTGTCCCTTGGGAGTCAAAAGGTATAATATACCTCATAAAGAGCTCCCTCCCACTTTTATTTTTATTTTTAAAATAGCATTTAAAATTACGATGTAGACCATCCAGACAGCACTCAGGATTGGCATCCAATAACAGAATTTAAAACGATAGAAGCCCATTCCAGCTATCAAATCCAGCCCTCTATCAACCAAGGAATCCAAATTAAAGTGTCCCAGATAGTAATATCCAATCTTTGCTTCTCTACTACAATCATTAAGACTTCTTTCTTAGGCAATTGGTTCCGTCCTGTACACTGGTCTTGCCATTAGAAAGTTACCTGAGGCACTGTCTCACCCAGTGGTTGGTTGCTCCCGGTTCTGTCCGGTTCTTGCGAACCGGCAGTAAAAGCAGCGAGAGGCTCCGCCCACCCGCCCGGACATCATAATTGACAATCTGCACATGTGCAGAAGCACACAAGCATGTGCTCCCATTGCAAACCAATAGTAAATGTAAGTAGAACCCACCCCTGATTTCACCCCTATGGGAATGGCCCTGCATACTTATGCTGGCAGAAGAGGCATGCTGTGGACTTTGTCAACTAAGAAATTCCAGCTAGTGTGGTCCAGAAGAGTCTTTTTTGCTCTATAGCGTCTGCCCTCTGGAACATCATACCCCTTGAGGTGAGATCCAACCTCACCACTTGGCCTTCCAGAAGAGCCTGAAAACCTGGTAAGCTGCCCAGAGTTTACAACAGCCGGCATAAATTTAGTAAATAAGTAGAGATGCCCTCAGAGTCAATTGAAAGTACAAGTTGATCTTTCATTTCCTGCACTCCTGGTTGATAATCTTCTCCTGCATGTCAACTCGCTACCTCTTTAAAAAGTGTTGTCATGTCTCCCCTCTGCCATGTTCTCTGATCATTTCTATTGCTCTTCTTTGAACCCTTTCCAATACATCAGAATTCTGACGTGACTAGACTATGTTGCACCTGCTGGATTTAGCTGTGTGTTTATGGCACAACTGGCTGAAATGTGCAAATCCTTCCAGTTCACAGGGAATGCTGAGTGTGGCAGGGTTTTGATGAAGGCAGATAACCTGGTTGAATCCTTCTCTATCTTACTTAAAGGGACGGTATGAAATTATGATTTGCAAAGAACTGTCAGTTACTTTGCCATGCAAATTGAAAGTAGTGCTTTTGTAAACCCAATTTTCACAAAATTTGATTTAGCAAGACTAACAGAGATGGATGAAATAGGAAGAATTCAACAACTGACTTATATTTAATTTAGAATGGATATATAGCCATGTGGATTAAGAAGGAGAATTTTGTTTCCTGAATTGCCAGCAATCTGAGAACCAACTCTTACAAATATTGTTCCCCCCCATGTTAAGTAATAGAGCCAATGGGATTTATGCCCAAAATGTATTGATATTTATTATATCCTGCCTTTTTCATTTGCTAGAGTAACACTAAATTCAATCAATTTTTAACCTGGGCAAAACCAGAGAGTTTGTGGAAGACATTAAACCTGCATGGTGCTACAGCATAAAATCCTGTGTCCAGATTCTTAGCTTCTAAAGATGTGGGTCTATAGAGTTGTTGTTGTTAGTTGCAAAGTAGTGTCCGACCCATCGTGACCCTATCAGGAGCAAGCATCTTTTAATTTCTTGGCTATAGTCCCCATGTGCGGTGATCTTGGAGCCCAGGAAAATAAAATCTGTCACTACCTCCATTTCTTCCCCATCTATTTGCCAGGAGTGTATAGAGTAGGGCCTCTTAAATTTTCCATGCATGATGATTGATAGGTGCAGTGATAATCCTTTAGTATGTTGGATCTATGTGTTATGACTGAGGTGGTCAAGGCAAAGCAGGCCTTTAGGGTCCTTTATTGTCCTCAAAAAGTGTTCAACAGATGTCCCTCCAAGGCTCAGCCCCACACCATCCTGAAGGCAGCCACCCTCAGTCCCCCCCAAACAACAGCCCATATATTATCAGGAAAGTCCACAAGGTAAAGTCCAGGCATAAGACAAATAGCAGTCCTCAAAGCAAAGACAGGGTACAAGGCAAAAGCAGTTCTGAAGGTGAAGTCCACAAGGCTAGGGTAAGACAAACGGCAGTCCTCAAAGCAAGGCGAAAAAGGCACGAGTCAAAGCCCAGGGAGTGTAATCCAAAACAAACTTTTGTCCCTGGCAAAGATTAACGCCCCAAGGCTTCTCCTTAACTTATTCCATTCAAGGAATAAGGAAGGGTGGGGCAACCTCCTCATGAGTAGCCTTGTAGCCCTTCTCTGGGCTTGCCTACACTCAGTAACAGTAACAGAGTTCGAAAGGACCTTGGAGGTCATCTAGTCCAGCCCCCTGCTCACGCAGGCGACCTGTACTAGGGATTTGAACTGCCGAACTGCCAACTTTTCTGATCCGACACCTAGTCAGATTTCAGTGCCCTTGGATCAATGGAGGAGGCAGCTGTTCCTCATCAGAGATCTGCCACCTATCAGCACCATTGCCTGGCAGCAGCCGATCTTCCCCTGTGTCTGTGCAGGCAGGCAGCTCTCCATCTGGTCAACCGCCTCCCCCAATGCTTGAGGAGCCCGGGACAGCATTATCCTCAGCCCTTGGCCTCTCTAAACATGCTAAGGAAGATGTGCCATCCCCGTTGGACAGTCCCAGTTCCAACTCCTCCTCCTCTGAACTGGGTTCCAATGGGGCCATGACACTATGTGGTTTAATACAAATTTATTTCTAAGAAAATAAAACAGATTTTGAATATACCTTTGCTTAACAGAATTGAAACATTCTGTCTTTTTACAGTCAAAGAAATCTGGAGTTTAGCAGTTTGGCTGGATTTTCTGTTTGAAATATTCTTTACATAATAAATAAAATGAACCAGAGGGATAGCTCCAGCTCTTTCACAAAATTTAGTGTCTAAAGGCAGCAGTTATGTCACCGCCATCTTATAGCAAAAAGGATGTTACAAACTCTGCAATGCCTCCATATCAGGCTGGTAATATTTTTCCCAATCTGTTTCACAAGGCATTATCTACTTTTGTTTGCCTTTATGTAATTCAACAGACAGTCATTCCTATTTGTTTTAGTTGCAGAGACAAATAGCAGTCTGGGTAATCTTATTTCTTCTTCTGAAAATGGATCGGATCTGATTTCAGGTACTGTACATATCCATTTAAATACTGAGTGGGAAAGCTCACCGTTTTCAAAATTGTTTTCATTTTTCTTTGCGCGCCTTTTTACTTGGGTTATTTAAGGAGTATTTTTCAAGTAACATATTCCTTGTCAGTGCTTTCTTGATACTTTCAAGAACCGTCCTTGAATAACATTGTACATTCATCAATTTATATAAGCAGAGAATCTTCACTTAGAAATGATGGAAAATATTTGTAGTTCACGAAAATCTTCACTTTGTTTCCATTATGCTGGAACATGTAGTAAATTCATTCTATAGTAACAGAGTTAATACGTTGGACTTGGTTTTAGTAAGCAGCAGTGAAATCTCCCCCGGTTCTATCCAGCTTGCTGAACCAGTAGCGCCAGTGACGGGAGGCTCCATGTCATTACGTCCCCATTTTTATGATTTGTGCTATGTGTGCGCATAGCGCACTCCCGTTCCCAAACTGGTAGCGAAGGTAAGTGGATTTCACCGCTGTTAGTAAGTATACAGAAAAGTAGTTGTAAACTTACAACCACTCATTTAGTGACTGTTCAAAGTTTTAATGTACTGAAAAAAGTGACTTATCCGTTTTTTTTCACACTTATGACTATTGCGGCATTCCCATGATCATGTGATCAAAATTTGGGCACTTGGCAACTGGCATGAATTTATGACAGTTGCACTGTCCTGGGTAGATGTGATCATCCTTTGTAACCTTCTCAGCTAGTTTCCGACCAGCAAAGTCAGGAGCCAGATTTACTTAACAACTACATGATTCACTTAGATTTGCTTAACAAAAAAACAAAAACAAAAAAAAACCACGGTCATAAAATGCAGTGCAATTCACTTACCAACTGTCTTGCTTAGCAACATAAATTTTGGGGTCAATTGTGGTTGTTGAATCGAGGACTATCTGTAGCTAAAACGAGTCACGCTTCTTTTTTCTTCCCTTTGCCATCATTTGCATGGATGGGAGCTGGGCCAAGCAATGGTTAAAAATCTTTCTCATATTTTTCCAAGGTTGAACTATTGCAACAAAAAGTATTTCTGAGATAAAACCTCATGCAATTGATGAAAATAGGCTTCAGTTTTGAAGACAGCATGAGATGTGTTTTAACACTGCTATCTTCTGGAAACCGTTATTACTTTAAAATATTAATCTATAAAAATAATATCTTTCAGAGCCGCAGGATTTTTCTATATGAATTCCAATGAGATAATAAAAGCGGGACCACAATGGTTTAGATGCACAGAACCTGCTGATTGCACCGAAATTAACATGTAGGCTTGCAAAAAATGTCCTCTAGGTGTTTTATTGCAGGCAAACGTACATAGGGTGTAAATTTTTAAATAGAATTGCCCTTGTTTTCTAATGAGGATCAACAATAATAAAACATAGCTTAGATGTATTTCCTTTGCATTTCTGGTCCCAGACATTTGATAGAAACCACAATTATGTCAAAAGTTTAATCATGACATCTTTCTGCAAATAACATAAATAGGTAATTTATATCATGCTTGCATACAACATCATGATGTACACAATGTCACGCCATCTTTCCCAGATACTTGTTTCTGGCCTAAATTTCCAAAACCAATTCACACTGCCATTTTTTTTTGGGGGGGGGGGGAATGTTCAAGGGGAAATTAGAATAAAATATCACATCAAGCCATCATAGTTAGAATTCATAATACAAGTCATTTCTAAGGCATGGTAATGGAGCTCAAACTGCGAAACCTGAAGCAAACCTCCTTTTATAAGCCCAATGTACTGTGCGAATTGTGTCACTGTGTTATTTAGTTGAGCTTGTGTCGCTATAGATCAGTGTTTTCTCAACTTCAGCAACATTAAGGTGTGTGGACTTCAATTCCCAGAATTCCCCAGCCAGAATTCTGGGAGCTAAGGTCCACACTTCTTAAAATTGCAATCTGTGTTTGTAGTAGGGGTGGGTTCTACTTACCTTTACTACCGGTTCGTATTGCACCCGCGCACTCGCTTTGCTTTGCGCCCATGCTCTTCTGCACATGCACAGATCAACTATGATGATGTCCAAGTCAGTGGGCGGAGCCTCCCACCACTGGTTTGCAGATTTAAGTAAACTGGGTCTGATTGAGTTTTTAAAAGTGTTACTGCTGCTACCTCTTTTAGTGGAGAGAAGAAAAGTCTCACCTTTGGTTTTCCTTCTAATTTCAGAGAAGTTTATTACCTGTTAGCACAGGAATAAAAAGGTTGTATTAGGTGACCAGCTTTATGGTGGCTTAAGCTTTTGCAACTGAGTATCATCAGTATTCAATATAACTAAATGTCAGACTTCGATGCTATCTCAAAATAAATGAATTTGCAAACTGCCAATCTTTAAGGAAATCTTTTCTTTATTCGAGCACAGCAACCGGATCATGACTCGATGCGGACAAGACTGACCTTTTGCCCTTCAATCCCTCCCTTTCCGATCCCCAATTATCTGCTTCTCATTGGCTATCTTCCAAGTCACTCTCCTGACTTCTTGTCTCGTCATTTCACAGGAATGCCCCCCCTTCATTTCCACGGTGACTGAGCTTCAAAGAGATTTAGCAGGCAAAAGTCCAGGGCTTATCTTGTAATTGCAATTGTACAATCTTCCTTTCTATATCAGCTGACACTAAAACTGCCTCAGCTGCCTTTCTCTACAACAGGGGTGTCAAACTCATGTAGTCATGTCAGCTTTATGTGATTTATTGCAGTGGTGGAATTCAATTTTTTTTACTACCGGTTCTGTGGGCATGGCTTGGTGGGCATGGCATGGTGGGTGTGGCAGGAGAACAATACTGCAAAACCTCCATTCCCACCCCACTCTGGGGCTAGCCAGAGGTGGTATTTGCCGGTTCGCCGAACTACTCAAAATTTCTACCATTTCTCCAGAAACCTGCTGAATTTCACCCATGACCTATCGGACTTTTTCCCCTCTTCACTAAACCAGGCGTGGGCGTGGCCAGCATGTGATGCATTCGACCCGTGGGCCAGGAGTTTGACAGCCCTGCCCTACAACATTTTTCTGATTATTGACACAGGTAGTGTGCACAGACACTTTTTTCCTTGTGCCTTCAAGTCAGACTGTGATGTTTCTCTGTGTGTGTATATGGGTATATGCATAATGGTTATCTTTTGAGAGCTGAATGCAACAAAATTTCATTTTGATGTATGCTGATTAGTGTACATTTAAAGTGACAATAAAGTTCTGTTCTGTACTGTTCTTGACTCCTAGTGGTTGCCTGGATTCGTCCCTCAGTTTTCTTGGCAAGATTTCAGAAATGGCCTTTCTTTAACTGCGTCCTGGGGCTGAGAGAAACAAACTGGCCCAAGGTCACTCAAACTGGCCTCATCTAAGGCATGGGTGCCAAACTCGCAGCGTCACATTGCTGTCACATGACATTTTGCAACGTTTCTTCCCTTCGCAGAGCTGGGGTGGGCATGGCCTATGCGTGACTCATCCAGCCCGCAGGCCACCAGTTTGACACCCCTGATCTAAGGCAGAGGTGGATTTCAGCAGGTTCTGACCAGTTCGTGAGAACCAGTAGCAGACATTTTGAGTAGTTTGGAGAACCGGTAAATATCACCCCTGACTGGCCCCGCCCCCATCTAATTCTCTGCCTCCCAAGTCCCAGCTGATTGGGAGGAAATGGGGATTTTGCAGTAACCTTCCCCTGGAGTGGAGAGGGAATGGAGATTTTACAGTATCCTTCACCTGCCATGCCCAAGCCACACCCACCAAGCCATGCCATGCCATGCCATGCCACGCCCACCAAACCACACCCACAGAATTGGTAGTAAAAGAATTTGAACCCCAGCACTGATCTAAGGCAAGACTAGAACTCATGGCCTCCTGCTTTCTAAACTGGTGCCTTAACCATCACACCAAACTGGCTTTCACTGCACACTCATACCCCACTCATTGTCAAATACACATAACCGGGAATCATCTCCCAACAGGCAGCATTGAATGGCTGCATCTGTGTAGCTCTGAACAGCAAACCACAGAAAGTGATCCCCCAACTAATGTCATGACTTGACTCTTCTAGGCCAACTTTGCATGCCAAATGCTCTCTGCGACAAAACAACAAAAACAAAACTGAAAAGAAGCTTGAATGGTTAACTTTGTAGTTCTACCTTCACATCTATTTATTGATAATTAAGACAATTGCAACAAAATATTAAGTCAATTTGGGCTGTTTATTCATAAAGTATGAGCAAATACAAACATTGTTTACTTTGCCATTCTGAACAGGAATGGATTTTTTTTTTTCAGGGAAAGATGAACATTTCTGGTTAAAAAGTCAACTTTTCAATTTTCATTAAACAATGAAAAAAATCATTGATCTATGAAAAATCAAGTTTTTGTTAAAATCTGCTGGGGGAGGATTTCCTTTAACTCTATCAGGAAAGTCCAGTGCTGCCGTTTTCTGTTTTTTCTTTTTCATTTTATTCTAAATTTATCTTTAGACATTCAGCAGTAAATATATAACATTTCTGTTATAAATATATAACAATATATTTACCAGTGTTTGAATAAGAGGATTTCATGGCATTTATAGTTTGCATGGGTAAGAAAATTTCACATTCAGTGTGAGTAATGATTACACAGATTAAACTCTGAATGATCTTTTTGTCACAATAGATTTCATAATGCTAGGAAATTATAGAGCTAAATTATGCTTCGAAAAGAATTCAAATCATTCCCACTTCTTATATAGATCTTAATTTAATGTATCATTCTCTAAAAAAAATAATAAGGCAATAGGTATACATGTGTATCTCAGATGTGGGTGAGTCATAGAAATACGCATTCTCCCTTGGAATGACATTTCCTTCTCCAAGTTTTTCTTAATACCGTGATCGGAGGCATCTTTATTTAAGAACAATATGCATCAAATGAACTCCCAGCAGTCAATTCAGGATTGAGCTCTGAAACAGTCTCTAGACCAGCGGGCAGTTCAAGATGGCGTCATGACAGTTCAGCAAAGGAGACCGTATTTCCTCGAGTTAGAGAAGAGACAACACAAATGACCCACATTGCATTTTGGTGCCCTGGCAGAAATAGACAGCAGAGTAAGTACATGGTTGGCATAGAATTGTGATGAAGCTTGGTTGCTTTATCAGTGTAAACATGCTCTGTATTCCTATTGTGATGGAAGAAGACAACACTGAAGAAAACCACAGGAACACAGAGAAACTGTTGAAGGACAATCTTGTAACAGGCTGATCAGCTCTTCCTCCTTGGACTCACTGGACCCTTTGGCTCCAATTCAGGTTGGAGGTTTTCCAAGATGCGTACTTCACATTCTCGTCAATATGGCTTCCTTGGAAGGATGGCAGCAGCAGGAGCTGTCAATTCCATTTAAATGAATCAGCTCTTCTGGGAAGAAAGTTTTTAGAGCTGCCAGTAAGGAATTGCTGAACCAGAGTGTGTAATAGCAAATTGCCAAATCTCTAAAAACCGTATCTATTAAAAGCTAATGTAATAAGATAATGATCCATAATGAAACACGTATAGCAATAATTTCTCACACCCAAAAGATCACAGAAGTTAATTATGAAAAAAGAAAGGTGTTAATAGACTGTCCTATCCAAATTTGAAAACTCCTTCCCTCTTCCAATCCTTTCTAATGAAGGAAACAAACTAGTAAGTGAAGATCAGAATTAATGAAAAGGTTTCAAACCTCACTTCTAAACACCTGAATGGCTGCGGTGCTCCCTTCAGCCATTTACTTGGACTCCGTACAGCCCTTTGAAATAACTATTAGTTATAGCTAGCTTTAGTAACTAGTTTTCACAGCTGCTTGGTTAGATTTTGCAGATGCCACCTAAAGTCACCCAAATAGGCGGCTAAAATTATCAAGTGTAAGAAATGGGAAGGCTTTAATCCATTTGGCTTTCATTCTAGTGCTTTTTTAATAGTAGACTTTTGCGAACGATCTCCTTGATGCCTGACCATAAGAATATTAAGACCCAGTTCCCAAAAGCTTGCATTTAATGTAATTTAAAATTCACTTTCATTATTTCCCACCCCCCTCCCACATCGCTCCCTGGTGTTGCATATACTGGATTGAGATTCCAAAGCAGCTTTTTGGGCAGCACTGAAGAATGATCTGGTCAGCGTGGGAATGCTTTCTTCTCATGCAGCAAAAGACTGAAGTAGACCTCAACACACGTGGGCCTGTTGCCACATCAAAGGCCAGACAATCTGGTTGTCCCACAGAGGGGCCGGAGCTTTGTTTATTTCAGGGAGAATGTTGTTTGCAAAGTGCATGAAATTCCCATTGCGCTGGTATTGCAGTCAGCACATGGAAAAGCAAGCATTTAGACAATCCTTCCACAGTGGAAAGGACTGATCACCAAGAACCAGCAGCAGCCTGTGCCTAAAGGATAAAGGCATTGGAGACAGAAGAATGTTCATGTCAATTGTCTTCCCTGTGAATTAGGGAACATTAACACGGGCTAGAAAAAATGCCATGCTCAAGCAGACCCTGCGTGGTAATAGCTCGGATTACTTTTCACCCACTGCTTTCCTCGATTTTCTCCTTTTCAGGAGCATATGCAACTGATTTAAGAATGGTTGTTCTTCTTTTTGAAAGCCTATCATTTTTCACATTTGGGTCCCTGGGAAGAAAGAATTGCAATAGAGTACATAAAAATATCCCTGCCCTGAAACATGTCATGATTTCTGATATCTGAAGAAAAAAAAAATGTAAGAGGAATGAAAGTCCACTATTTAAGTCACTGAAGAAAATCCACCTGGATCCCCTCATGGGGAAAAAAAAAATTAAAAATAAAAATCAAGCAAAACAACAGGATAATGAATGCTTAATTCTTGCAAAAAAATAATAAATGGAACTCTGTCTGAAACAATGCTTCACTCTGGCCTTGATCCAACAATTTCTTACAGACCTCAAGTGTTAATTGGTTAATAACAAGTATCCCAATGATTACAGATCTGCACAAGCAGCAGCTTCTGCTGGTGAAATTTACACTGTTTGCTCTCACAGGAACTTGACACACCTTCCTATACGGGTCTAGCTTGGGTTAGGAGCCTGTAGCAATTTGACTGCCCAATCACTCTCTCTCTTTCATTAGCCAATGGAAAGATCCGTAGAGGACATCCTATCTAAATCACTAAATCGTATCTGTCCCATGCACTCAGCCAGGGTTTTTCACAGCTTAGGCACTAATGCTTGTTTTATGACTTCTGATTCTGTAAGGTAGAATGAGACGCTGGTATCAGCCCTGGATCATTTTCTCACTTAAAACAGCATCCTGAGTCATTTTAGAGTCACTTATCAGTCTGGGTTTCTTGCTTGGATGTAGGGTCTGGACTGTGCCACCTCTCAGACAATTCTTCCAATAGATAATGATGAAGGTACTACCAGCAGCTGCCCATTCGTTGTTCAATGCTAGTCAACCTGAGTTGGAAACCAATGGCTTAAAGCACGGACAACCCAGCAACACCAAACAGATCAGAATTCATGTAGAAACTAGCTTACATTCTTATCACATGCTATATATATTGCGGCCATCTTCACTGCTTAGCACCAAGAGTTTATACATTAGATGATTAGAAGGTATCATTAACAAGAGACTCATCTAGCCCAAAATGACATAACTAGACGCATTGGTCTAACGCAGCATAAAAGATAACCTTTGAAGGCTGGGCTGGATTGTTTCAAAATGCTACAGACCCCAGTTTATTTTAATTGGAGCAGAATAATTATCTTTCTTGCTCCAATACTAGTGAACAATGGCAGCTACTGATGTACACAGTATTTCTTTCTTGGCTGGAAGACACTAAAGGACTTTGCCGTAGGCTTTCTGGGTTAGACTACACTATGGAGACATTCTTTAGCGACATACTGAAATCAATATTCTTTTCTTTGTTCAAGTGAATAAAAAATTATAAAAAATAAAATCAGCATTAGCACAAAGCTTGGTAATTTCAACAAGGGCAGAGGGCCATCAGTCCAACGGTGTCTTAAGAATCTCCTGGAATCAAAGCAAGAAGAGGAAAGTTTCTGTCAGAATCTTCCATGGCTCGTTTCATTCTCTTCATATTGTCCAGGAGAATCAACCATCTTTTGTGTATCCAAAGCCCATGCTTCATGTATCCAAACTTAAAAAGTCTTACCACTTTGCCTTAGAAATGTTTCAAAACATTTCTCTTGTGTGAAATTATCTCATTTGCTTTATAAATCTGACAGGATTTTTCCCATTAAAGGTTGTTTGCATATATTTCTCCATGTCACAGAAAATGCTGATGATCCTGAAGCTTAAAAGCCAAACTCTTGAATATGGTGTTCCACAAGTCTGTCTGATGGATGATGTTCCTAATATTATTAACCTGTAGGCATATGAAGAATATGTCTCAGCGCTTTGCTAGGATTTCTCTTCCAATGTCCACAGAACTTCTGAAGTTGTACTGGGTAGTCGTATCATTCCACACAAACATTAGGGCTGGTTCCAGGATTATCTTGGTATCAGACACCGAAGGGACAACTCAAACTGTGATATCCATAACAGGATCTGCTATCTCTAGCTGAATACTCCTCAAATATCCTAGACCACCCATTATCCATAAGCAGAAGATCCACTTAAGGAGATGTGCTACTTGAAAGTAAGACCACCGATAAGAGAGAAAATAAAAGGCCCACTTATAATATTTACATCTATAGATTGGGCCAATATTTGGTCCATAAACTCAATTTTAAAAATAAAAATCATATAGGAAGTAATCCAGTTCTTAGGCAGATCGTCATCAGCTATTAGTAAAGGTCCTTCCAGGAGAGGCCTCGGGCCTGTATTCGTATTTATTCAGTGTACTGGGATAATAGGTTGTTGTGTACACATTTGTTTGTTGCAAAGGATAGAAGTTGGTTCTGTCATCTGGTATTAAATTGTTCTTGTTCAGTGTCTGTAAAAGAAGAACAAAATAATTTTAGATCTAGTTTCATCCTACTTTTTATCTGTGTTACAATGCTTGTCTCTTCTGTTCTCTAGTACCACTTCCAGTTATAAATTTCTCTCTGGCTAAGATCTACTTCTCTGTACAAACCTTTTGTTGCTTGGGATACAATGCCTCTGGCTCTGAAGAAATTGAGCCCTACCACTCTTATAAAACCAAGACCCACAGGTGTTTTTGTATTTGGAAGATGATTCTCTATCATCACTTTGTAAACTGTTGAAGATAAAGAGAAAAATTGGGCAGTGGTACTCCAATTCCTAAATCTGGCTCTCGATCGGTTTCTCAACTGCTCTCTCCTTAAAACTTAAAACACATTACTATTCTCTTTCCTTCAGAAAAACACAAGGGCAATTAATTTTTCATCCCAAACGGTACTTGGCAGTAAGAATAGTATAATAAAGGACAACATTTAAATCCAAGGTTATTTTTTAACATTACTAAATATAAAACAAGTAGAAATTAGAAAGTTTAAACAGTATTGAATTACACTTATGGAGAAACATTATGGGCAGAATAACAAAAGTTAGGATTAGTTGGAAATAGGCCAAACTTTACCTAAACTATGGACCAGATTACTCTTCCAAGTTTAGGGAACTTTTCAGAAAATTCTAGCTCAAAAGTCAAATTATAATCTATTTATAATCCTACTGTGGCAGGAACATACCTGTCCTCAAATAATTCAATGGCAATGGCCCAAGCTTTCCAACTAGCCTATTTACTCTTTCCTGATTACTCTTGTGCTTAACTCTATCTCTATTCAGATAGTACAACAGAGATCGAAATCTGGGTGTCAGATCCATTTCGATGTTGATGAGAAATTGGAAAACATTTTGAGTACGCAAGCTTATTTAGAATTTTGAGGCCACTTGTGGGCAGTCTTACAAAATGACTGCAAAGATGGGCATGGTAAGCTACAGAGGGCTCATTTATCACATTTCCCATTTTATTCTGCTACTTACACCTCCTCCTCCCCCACCCCACCCCCAGCAAGTGGCTATAAACCCACACTTCATAGCAGATATTCTATCAATCAATGAAGTGGCTGAAGCCAATGAAAGGTTGCTCGCTATTATTCTGCAGAGCATGAGACAACCATACACTCAAACGCTTAAGTAGCAGCATCCGCTGATATTAAAAAATGTGACAAGTCTACCGGGCTTGCTGCTCCTGCCATAAGGCTAATGACACCTCTGCAAGATGTATCACTACTCTGCCAGAGTAATTTCATTGCATGGGGACCACACCTTCCTAGCATGGCTGATTGCTCAATGAATTAAAAGAGGGTTGGGAGAAGGCACTAATGGCTTTCGACTGAGCCGAACTGCTAACTCCTTGCTTTCCTTCCCTAGCTGACATGATATAAATCAAAAGCCCCTGGAAGGGATATTTAGCGTTGCAAGATGAGAGCATAGACAGAATGCAGCTTCTGTCCCCCAGAGCCGTTTCAACCTGTCACCAAACCCTTTTCTTTTCAGATCAGCCTCTGTCCCTTGACAACATCTGCTTTGCCATTTTATTTGTCAACGCTTTCTAAATTGAATGGGGGGAAATCCTTTGCTCTAAATGCAACTTATGAGTAGCAAAACAGTCTGGATTGCTTAGAGGGTGGTGCAAAAATGGCGTCAAAGAGAAACCGATGCTAGTTTTCCAAACTGCTGCAATTCATCAGCTTTGGACTAGTGGCTGAATCGGGGACAATCTCCCTCTTGATGCCTTTCATGGATCATCTGGGCATACTGCAGAGAGATGACTACTACTTCTAAAGAAAAGGCAGTGACAATTAAAAGAGCAAGCTAAAAGAGAGGAAAGTATGATTTGGAAGGGCAAAACAAATTATCTACAAATACGTGCCCAGCTCAGTCACATACTTCTGGAAATGGAAAAACTGCTTTACTATCGCTATCATGCAAAATGAGGCGGAATAAATATTATTTTTGGGAGCAGCCAAAATGACGACCAGGAACAAGACACTGTCAAGCGATATCACATTCTCCTTCTATTCTCATTTCCCAGCTGAAAAATCCACTGATTTTCTTCCCCCTAAGATTTCAACTTCCTCCCAAATAGAAATACAGGGGGAAAAAACACACCAGAGAATGTTTTTTGGTCCATGGCACTGATATTTGCCTACAGCAAAATGTCTCTCATTGGCAAATGAATGTTTCTCATTGGTGAATGAAGTTCATACTGTGCTAACCAGATGAAAACAGGTCTCATATTGTTAATGATGGGAAGGCTACCTTACAGAGACATTAACATTCCTTCTATGCCTAAGGATGTTATTTCTATGAATGTCATAAGTCTGGTTTTCATCGGCAGACAAGCCTTTCTTCTGCTTAATCTTGCTTGATTCAGAGTTGCTGACATTTCCTACACTTAAGTTGTCCCAGATTGCAATTTTTTAAACTCAATCATCTTCATCCTTTCATTTCTAAGCTCAGCTCTCCCCACCCCGCTAAATATATGGCTAGCACCAGGGGCATCCCTAAAGCTTGGAAATGACTACTGTCTTCCTTGAATTCTTCTTAATTGAATTGTTCCTCTCTTTGGCCAATCTCATTAAAGACCTGGAGAATGATTCATCTTTCCTTTACATCTTCTGAATAATTCCAAGAATGTTTTCTATATGGCCAGCACTAATGGGTGTGATTTTCTTTTTAACACTGATGTATCCATTGCCTGCTCCCTTTTTTTATACCACCTATAAACCAGCAACCATGATTAAATTATATGGTGTGTGAAAAAGTACTTGCACTGAATATTTCAAATTTGGCTAATACATATTTAACTGCCTCGAGAGCACTTTAGAGTTGTGCTGATCATGCAGAAAGTCAACCTTTTCCTTCATCTTAGACTGTGGAAAGCCAACGTTTTGGATGTGCACCCTCCCTTTAATGTTTCCCAGCAAACCGATGCTCAAAGTAAGATTGCCCCAAACACTAAATACAGGATCTAAGCCCCATGACTCAGGTTTAAGAGTCATTAATCCTCTGAGATCCTTTCGATATTTTATCTCAGTTTCAGTTATTCTGCATAGCCATTTTAGGTAGTGAAAACAGAGACAGAATTATGAGACTGCAAAATTTTTCAAATTTGAAATATCCCTGGTTACATCAGGACTATTTTGAGTGTGTAACATGCTACTTCAAAACATTTCCAATATGATCAAAATAGTCCATCTCTTCCCAAGAAATGGCTGTTGTGCATGCTCAATGCAAATACGTGTGTGTGTGTATTGAATTGACAGTGGGATGTTTTGAAAGGAAGTTATCTGCTTGAGACTTCTTGGAAACATAGGACTAACCATTGTTAGACAGACATTATGGATTAGATGGATCTTGGGTGGAGGGAACACTTCAAGTGTCTCGTGCTCTCAGTAATGTGGTCCCTTTAGCCTCCTACAGTCTACTTCATGTGGCCTGTTTTCCAATGTTTCAGAAATGAAGTCTGTCTAAACTTGCAAACCATGAAAAATTTTAACTGCCAATGCCAGAGCTTGAACCTCAAATGGAGCAATCAGCACAGATCCTGTTGATCCTGCTGGGATTTCAGCATTCTGAACATTGTTAGTGGAGATTCAGATTCTATTAAGAGATCCACAGAACAATTTGGAATTTTTTAAAACTAAAATCGGTCAGCCATCCTAGATTAACTTGCCCCTCCAATTTGAGGGGGGTCCCCAATTTTCCGATCATTTCATAAGGGCCTAAAGACATCTGCCAGCTGGTTTGGGGCCCCAATCGGATAACAGTACAGGGGAGATGGTTAATTGAGTAACAACTGATTCCCCTCTCCCCCCATGTGTCCTTAGATTTTAATGTTTGGTTTTATTTTATTTATGTTTTTATATATATATGTTCAGAAACATTTTTATGACTGCAAAGCCGCCCAAAGTTACCCTATGGTAAAATAGGCAGCCGATAAATTTTATAACAAAATAAATAAATTATAATAGTCATGATTAACGGATGGGTTATAACATAAATTATGTACATGAGCCTTTTGGGACTTGCTCTTTTAAGAGCAGCTTTGCAGGTTAGGAATTGTGAATTGTGAAAGTTGTAATCCAACACATCAAGAGGTCATCAGGTGGGGAAGACCATTCAAAAGCAGTGGCTGGAAGTGCAGTGCTTGAGTTTTTTAAATTTTAAATAGCTTGCGGTATCACAATCCAAACAATCTGGTTGAGCTGATGATGATGTAAGGAATTCTATTAGAATGCGTGATGTAAATAGCTTGTATTACGATGTGCATTCATGCTGAACATAACACGATGCTGCCAAAGTGCTGTATAAATTGTAGCTAATATAATAAACACAAATGGCGAGGAGATGACTTGAAAAAGGCTTTCCTTACCCTTCTTAAAAGATTTAACAACACAACCTAGAATATTATTTAAAAAAATAATAATGGGAAAATGGTGAGGAGAAGGGAATTTGGGGTGAGATTATCTTGCAATTGTAAAGTGCCCAGACTTCTTATCATCCTGGAAAATGCTGAAACACTACTGCCATCAGCAGTAGTTCTATCTCTGCTGAATGAATTTTCACGGAAACTTAATGCTTAGGCAGGTAAAATCTCCTTGAAATTAAACCTTATCTAATGTTGTGATTCAAAGCATAAACAATGCTATCAACCTTTTGACTGACTGGTGAATGGGAATGATTGACGATGGAAAAATGGGCAATAAAGTTATCGTTGGTATCCTTGGTTTTTTTTTTATGCATTGTGGCTCTTGATATAGATGCTCGCTGCTTCTCTTTTCTTCCATGCTCCATATGCTCACAACACATGCACCTGAAAATGCAGTGTCAAAAATATGCTTCTGCTCCATTAATGGTGGAACTGGTTTGTCTGAATAATTACAGACCTTTATGTCACTAGTGTAGCACATGATATATCAGCTCCGGGTTCTCATTTTTACTCATATTCTGTCATTCCTGAATTCTGGTTACTCTCCTTATGCCTTTTATTTTTAAAATTCAGGGTTACAACAACAGCAGAAAAATGTAGGGTGAGAGAACCTCTAGCAGTAGTTGTGGCTGTGACTGATCAGTCTAACAGCTTTTTCTCCCAAACATTTAAAACAAAAGCTTGTAATTACAAAATATTCAGTCATATTCTTCTACAGGGTCATTTAAATAATGCCCAAATTGACTAGGTCTCCTAATAAACTGAAAGCTTTCCACTTCATTAATTACAGCAGATGCCCTACTTTTCAGCATCTCGAATTCATCTGTGCTTTTGGAGAGGAGAGCTCGAGGGACCTAAACTGGACATCTCAAATGTGGTGGAACTAATGCATTAGCCATTCATATCATAGAGAGGATTATTGCAAAAAACCTCCTCAGAAGGTTTTCAGCACCGCTTATGACATTAAGATTACAATCACATACTCATAAAAGGTTCTGCTAATTTCAACAGTACTTATTCATCCTTTCACTCTGTTGTTGAATAGGTCAGAGAGCAGGGGGTCCTCTAGATTTTGATGAAGTACAATGTTCTCCCGCCCCCCAAATTGCAGTTAGCAATATCTGGAGAATGAGGTGATTCTTCACCTGTGCAGGGAAATAAACATAATTTATTTTCGGTCTTTCTTTCATCTCACACTTCTTCCATCCACCAATTCAGAACAGATGCTTAATATCCCCTTACAGATGTTATGCTCACCATCTACTGGCTCCACTTTTCTGGTCTACATTTATATTAACTTCCCTACTTTATTTAAATTATCATTCTCCCAATAAACCCGGGGACTGAATTTCTGTGGTGGAGGAAAATATATATATCATCACTGATAAACAGTTACTAAACTATAGTTCTTCAAATAGGAGAAGCTGTGATAGGAGAAAACTAATCCACATGTATATTGCCAGTGAGTTTCTAAGCATCATTTTCAGTTTTCTAAATGGACCTTCATTTACTAGTAGCCCAACATGACTCTTCTATACTTTTCTCCTTTAAGGACCCGCTTTTCTAAACTCAGCCTAACTGCACCCCTATTGCCTATTGGAATTTTCCCTTCCATCCCTATAATCCATGATCTTTTACTCTCAGACTGTGCATCTATGGTAGAAGACAAATTTCAGTGGATCATCTTCAAAAACTTCAGTGTAGCCTTCAACACCATCCTGGCATTAAATAACATTTTAGTGCTTTCTAAGGGACTCCCTCTGATAATGGAACAGAAAGAAGCTAATATTTTTAGGACAATGGAAATTCAGGAAACTCAATTAATGAAGCTATTCCTGAAACAAACAGGATGTGTCATTTCTGCATCAATCAACATGGATTTAATTAGATGAAAGAGATGAGAGAAACAGGATGGGTGGCAGAGATTTTTCTTTTGCCCGACACAATTTACGTTTTCCAAATTCATGCTGACTTGTGCTTAATAAAAATGTTTTCGCATTAACTTGCAAACAACTTTCTGCCACTGTAACCTAAAAACAACGGATAATACGTTTTGGAAGGAGTTCAATAAACAGGAAAGGACAATAGAATGCCCTTCATCCGTAGCCATTTAATTGCATCTGTACCCACAAACAACAAGGGAATTTGCGAATTGATGTTTATTTTTTATTTTTTTAAAAAAATTGATTTATATGCTGCCCTTCTCCGGAGACTCAGGGCGGCTTACAATGCGCTAAGCAATATGTAAATTTTATTTATGTATTCATGCATGCATTAGATTTTTATTCCACCTTTATTACTTTATAAGTAATTCAAGATGCCGAGTATACCTAATACGCCTTCTTCCTCCTGTTTTCTCCACAACAACCTTGTGAGGCAGGTTGGGCTGAGAGGGAGTGACTGCCCAAAGTCACCTAGCCAGTTTTCATGCCCAAGGCAGCACTAGAACTGATAGGTTCCTGGTTTCTAGGCTTAGAACTGGTAAGAGTTAACTGCTACACACCAAACCAGTATACTAATTGGTATACACCACACTGAATTCACAATTTAGGATACACAAAATACACCAATCTTTGAGACTTGCTTACTGAAATAGCCATGATCAGGAAGAATCCTAAATTCGAGATATTGATTTTGGCAGTGGTTTGCTCTCCAAACTTGTTTCCAGTTAGTTTCTGAACATTTCGTTACCAGACTAGGTGACATCATCAGCAGAATTTTCTTGTCCTATTCTCCTTAACTTATGAATGTCTTGTGACAAGACATTTATAAGGTAAGGAGAATAGGACAAGAAAATCCTGCTGATGATGTCACCTAGTCTCATAATGAAATGTTCAGAAACTAAATTGAAACAAGCTTGGAGAGCAAACCACTGCCAAAATCTAAAACCCAAGCTACAAGTATTTTCTATTATTTCAAGGTATTCATGTTCAAACAGGGTAAACTTCCTTAGCTCTCCAGCTATGACCCTTTGCAAATTCCTGACTGCATGACTTGGAAAATTTGACATGTAGTCAAGGACTAGGAGAAAAAAGGAGGATATGAAAAGGCTTTGTGCCTCTCAAGGCAAACTGAAAATACAGAGCTATTATCTCCCCCACAAATCAGAGTATCTCACAAAAAGCTCACAGGCGTAAGAGGATTGCTCCAAAGACCAAATGACATTCAGCTCTGTTCATTCTCAGTGACGCGTATGTAGTACTTCTAGAAACCTACTGCAGAAACAGGAACTGTCAACGTACTCAGGCTGTTTTATAAAGTAAGCAATGAACTAGCATTAAAATTTAGGGAATGGAGATTTTTGACAGTTTTCATTTTGTTCTGGCTTTACCACTTTGAGAATACAGCCCTTGCTCAAAGAAAAAGAAATGTATTATTTCCTTATCCAAAATATATTTACATATACATATCTATATAGATATAAAACCAGACTCAAATTATCCTACTTTGGATACATTATGCAAAGATCCAGCTCTCTGGAGAAAGCTCCAATGTTGGAAAAAAGTGGAAAGAAAGGGAAGAGGACAGGATAGGAAGAGAAAGAGACAGCAAGTGGGATGGACTCATTCCAATAGCTATGAATCAGTGGTGAAATCCAAATTTTTTTACTACCGGTTCTCTAGGTGTGGCTTGGTGGGTGTGGCTTGGTGGGTGTGGCAGGGGAAGGATACTGCAAAATCCCCATTCCCTCCCCATTCCTGGGGGGAAGGATATTGCAAAACCTCCATTCCCACCCCACTCTGGGGCCAGCTGTTTTTTGCCGGTTCTCCGAACTACTCAAAATTTCCGCTACCAGTTCTTCGAACTACTCAAAATTTCTGCTACCGGTTCTCCAGAACCTGTTAGAATCTGCTGGATTTCACCCCTGCAATGAATGTACTGTTGGAAGAGCTGAAGGATCAACTTAGAATTTCCTCAAAGATCGGGCGTTTGGAAATTCATTTATTTGGAGATAACAACGAAGCTTGAGAATCAGATCATCATGAAGCAACATTTATCTATGTAGTTGCTATGAATCAACAATGACTTGATGGCATGTAATCAATCAATCAATCGGTAGATATAACAGTGGCCTCTCCAAAGAAAGTAGCTTAGCCATTTTCCTACATGCAGGAGTTGGTGTGCTTATTGGTAGCAGCAAAGAACTAAATGAAACATGCTCTTTATATACTCAAACTATTTCAACATTATTTCCCCATGAAAGCTGTCCAAAGGATCTTCCAATAAAAAAGTAACAAAGAGCAATAAAAAGAAAATCCACAGATAGTTGCAACAATTGGAAGAGGAGCATGTAGTCCTAACATACAGATAGTCCTCAATTGATAACCATTTGTTTAATGATTGTTTGAAGACATGACAATACTGAAAAAAATGATTTACGACTTGATTTTCATGCTTGTGACTGCCATAGCATCCTCTGCAGTCACATGATTAAAATTCAGGCCTTTGGCAACATATGAATTTATGATCATTGGAGCATCCCAAGATCATTTGATCACTATTTTGAAATCTTCTCAGCTGGCTTCCCACAAGCAAAGTCAATGGGGAAGTTGGATTTGCTTCATTTAACCAGTGATTCACTCAGCAATCATGGGAAAAAATGTTGTAAATTCAGGCGTGATTCACTTAGCAACCATCTTGTTTAGCAACAGAAGTTCCAGTCCCAATAATGTTCATAAGTTGAGGAATACTTGTAAATGGTTTCCTGCATTAAGAAGATAACCTATCATGGAGAAAAGTTCTAATTCAATTTAGAACTTAGCCAACTGAGACACAGTGAGTGTGACATGGAAAAGTGTCTGGTCTTGCAAACTCCACTTGCATTTGGAAGGTTTAGAGAAGAAGCAGCAAATTAGTTTTCAAAATAGGCTATTAAGCTACAAGGATCCCAATTTAGGTGTACTGTAAGACTTTAAATAGTATTTAGCTCTGCTTCATCATCCAAAAAAATGAAGTAAAGCAATATGCTATATTTCCTTCTATGGCCGATCAAGATCCCTATAGACAAAACTGGCTATTCATAGCTTCTAAGGTAGGTTTTAATCTTGTTTTTGGGCTGGGGGTAGTAGGGACACAGGTAATCTTCCTCTTGCAACACTTTTTCTGTACAGGATCAAGTAAGGCATTCTGTATAGAGGAAAAATATGCAACTCCTTAAATCACAGGAAGGAACTAAAACATGAATGAAAGAGCTGACACTCCACTTTCAGCCTGGATATAATGAGGTTCTGCTGGGGGATAGTTTTTCAATATAAATTTAGTTCTTCCAGATTCTAAAATTATTATTGATGCACCTAGCCTGCATACCAACTGATCATGCATGCATCCGTGAAATTATGTACCAGTAGAACTGAGTATTTCCTTTCCATTTTTTTGCTGGCAGTGGTAAATTTCCCATGGGCAATCTGGCACCTATAGGGCAAGGGAAGCCTGAATAAAGACTCACAGGGCTCAAAACACAAGCAAACAGGACTGATAGATTGAAGGACTGATACTGTATAACAAATTCTATTTTCCAGCTCTAAATATTATTTTAAAATTGTTGTCATGCAATTTGAAAACTTGAAAATCTGTGGAAGAAGCCGTGGTGGCGCAGTTAAAATGAAGTATTGCAGGCTAATTCTGTCAACTGCTAGCAGTTGGATTCTCACCAGCTTAAGGTCGACTCAGCCTCCCATCCTTCCGAAGTCGGTAAAATATTGGGGGCATTATGCTGACTTGGTAAAATGGCTTAGAGAGGGCTATAAAGTACTATGAAGCAGTATATAAGTCTAAGTGCTATTGTTATTGCTGTATTATCAGCATGATTTTCCAAGGAGGTTCCCAACTGGGATTGATTTTAAGTGCATACTTTTTTTTTTAGACTTCTATATTGCTTCATAGTGCTTTACAGCCCTCTCTAAGCAGTTTACAAAGTTAGCATATTGCACATTAACATATTGCATTAGCATTAGCATATTGCCCCCAACAATCTGGGTCCTCATTTTACCAACTTCGGAAGGATGGAAGGCTGAGTCAACCTTGAGCCTGGTGAGATTTGAATTGCCAAATTGCAGGCAGCCGGCAGGCAGCAGAAGTAGCCTGCAGTACTGCACTCTAACCACTGCGCCACCTCGGTACAAAAAAATTAGTACAAAAAAAATACTGTTTTTTGTACCTGCTCCCCAGGGGTGAAATGTTCTGAAGTCTGCTACTGGTTTGCTTTGCTACCAGTTCGTTTCACGCACGTATGTGCGGTGTGGGCCAAACGTGCACTTCATGTGCACCGTAGGCGCTATCATGTAGCACTGAAAAAGGAGGATTAAGAAGCCTTTACTAAGGTAAGTAGAACAGTGAGGGGGGAGGGAACAGCTGTGCCACGTGATTTAGATTCGCTAAAAAGCAGAATTTCCTGCTTTCTAGCAAATTTAAATTGTGCGGCACAGCTGATCGTCAGAAATACTGGTTCGCCCGAACCGGTAGCATTTCTTTTTACTACCGGTTCACCCGAACTGGTAGCTTTTATTAATACCAGTTCAGTTGAACCGGTACGAACAGGTAGTATTTCACCCCTGTTGCTCCCTATTTACTTCTTTCCTTGTTGTTTAACTACAGGCAAAGAATAGTAAACTTTGCCAGAATCTCTGCAAGTTAATCAGTTGCTTTTGAAGGTATTTTCCGTTGTCCCCAAGCTGTCCCCAATAAAGACAAAGTCTCCAATCAATTAAGTCCCCAAACTTTATTGATTGGAGTTGCTAGATACTTTATTATGTGTTAATTGATACTGCAATATTTATTAGCTTCCCAGGATCATTTCTTGATCAGGGAAACTGCAGATAAAACTAAAAAAAGAGGTTTCCAAGTCAATGCATACACAATAGAGAATATTTTCTTATGAATAAGCCTACCAAACAAACAACTCATTTGGTTATTTCAACATGGTGTTTCCTATGCTCACCAAATGTATTATAGGTGTATCTCTGAACAAAATAAACTGTTTTCTGACCTCTTCTGACACTGATTAAAATTTGAATGAAGAGAGGAACCTGACGTGAACAGTGTTATCTAAAGAAAAACAGGGAAATGGAAGAAAGCACAGTCAATAACTGAATATTTGGCCTTTAATAGGAAGCTGCGCTTATTATCCAATTATCATCACAGTTATAAACATAGACTTGGTAATATCCACTAGCACTCTTCCCTTCAGAAATATGTCTCAGTTATATTACCAAGTTTATGTTTATGACTGTGATGAGCCAAAACAAGGCCATCCTCTGTGGGAAAGCAGATTTTTTAAAGCCACAACAAATCTCTCCGTACTAAAGCCACAACAAATCTCTCCGTTCAGGCCATGCCTAAAAAGGAAGCACAAAATGAGTAACAGAATCAGAAGAATTATGTGGTAGGTTCTGATTAGACAAAGACGTATCAGGAGATTCAGTAGCTAGTATAGTTCTGCCACATGATTTTACTGATAATAAAATTCAACTCAAAGTGTACTGCAAAAGAAAACAAGAAAATTCGTTTTTTCATCAGGTTCGCCTGATTCGCCAGTTGCATCCCTTTCTGGATTGGGACTCCTTACGCACAGTCACTCATGCCCTCGTCACCTCCCACCTGGACTATTGTAACGCTCTCTACATGGGGCTCCCCTTGAAGAGCATCCGGAGGCTCCAACTGGCGCAGAGTGCGGCCGCGCGGGTGGTAATGGGAGCGACATGGCATTCCCATGTAACACCCCTCCTCCGGTGGTCTTCTGGGTGCGCTTCAAGGTTTTGGTTACCACCTTTAAAGCGCTCCATGGCTCAGGACCTGGGTACTTGCGGGACCGCCTACTACCACCAATAGCCTCCCACCGGCTGGTACGCTCCCATAGAGAGGGGCTCCTCCGGGTGCCGTTGGCCAAACAATGCCAACTGGCGGTCCCCAGGGGGAGAGCCTTCTCTGTGGTTGCACCTACTATCTGGAACGAGCTCCCCCCGGAGATACGGAGGATCCCGGATCTGCGCACCTTCCGCCACGCTTTAAAGACCTTTTTATTTCACCAGGCGGGCCTGCCCTAATTTTCTCCCTCTTTTATAAAAGATTTTTAATTTTTAATATTTTTTAGTATTTTATATATTCAAATTTTAAAATTGGTTTTAAATTGATTGGGGTTTTAATTTGTCTGGGCCAAAACTATTTAATTTGATTTTAATTCCACTTTTAAATTTTGTATGTATGTATTTTATTGTTTGGCTCTGCACCGCACTGAGTCCTTCACGAGTAGGGCGGTATAAAAATATAATAATAATAATAATAATAATAATAATAATAATAATAATAACAACAACAACAACAACAACAACAACAACAACAACATACAAAGTTGCAGAACTTCAACTCTCAATAGCCCTAACCAGCACAATCCATAGTGAAAACGCTGGGAGTTGTAGTTTATTAAGTCTGGAAGATCACAGGTTATCTATTTCTGCTGCAAATGAATAGTAAGTATGCTTAAAGGAAATCAATCTATGGATGCAGTCTCTTACCTTGAATTCCATAGGCGTGTACTTTTCATTCTTGGGAGTTGTGTTGCCTTTGTAATGCAGATGATTGGGAGTGGTGGGATGGATAACAGTTGACTCCTGAGATTGTCTCTGGCACCGTTGACAGTAAACGTAGACCACAAAGGTTAAGAGGCTAGAGCCAAAGAAACAGGATAATCCTGTGGCAATGAGGTGGATGAGGCTAAAACCTGGAAGAAATGTATTAAGAGGATGCTAAGATCAGTGACACAAAAATGGCAAAACACCACTTTACTCAACCGTAAGTTGCAACATTTGTACTACAATTTTTAAACAAAATATTGCAAGGTTTCATACATTGCTACCATGCTGGCACTTCTTTCACAGTATGCTTGTCCATTACTATCTCGGCTACTTGTGCTATCATATTCATTGCTGACTGGATGCCAGCTGGCTTCTGGGTGAAATTCAAGGGCTGGTTACCACCTTTTAAGCCTTTTATGGCCCAGGGCTTAATTTGAGGACCCATCTATCTCCAACAGTTTCTGATCATGGACAGAATAGATGTGCTCCAGGTTTCCTTGATGAAATAATGACATTTACTGGGACTTAGGAAGCCGGCCTTCTTTAGAACATCGTCCTCCTGAGATCCATGTGGGTCTCACCCTCTTGATGTTCAAAAAGTCACTGAAAACTTGGCTATTTTCCCAGGCCTTGGGATAGGTTGGTTGCCAAGTTTTTATTGCTTCCTGCTTTTAAACACTATAAGCCACAGAGAATGACATGGTGTCAGATAGACTCTAAGTTTTATGTCTATATGCCTGAATGTGTATATATAGCTCAATATATCCCTCCTACCCTTCCCTTAAAATCAGTATTATATAGAGAAGTGAACTGTATGGCAAAGACATATTAAATGAAGCTTGTATCTTCTCAGAGGCTCTAGAGACTACCTCAGTTCTTTTTCTATGATTTCATCTGCAAAAGTTTGGATAACAGGTGTCCCCTTGATAAAAAATACTCATACATTACAACCATAAAAATGGATATTTGGATGGCTACTGAATGCATAAAAGCCTGAGAATAATTTTCTGCTCCCTTGGTACAAGCAAAACACAATTCTGAAAACACCCAGGACATTGCATATACCCTACTCCCTTTCTATTAGTTTGACCATCACAATTTTGTATTAATGGGATCATACCTTGTGTGTGTGTGTTTTAAAGTTTTTCTCCTTTGATTGAAACTGAAACTAAACATTAAAGCTGACAGGTTGAAAAAAATGAAGCTTACAAACAATACGCATCTAAAGAATGGGCCTGTCATAGAAAGCACATTTCACTAATTGTAAAGGAAAACAGACTTCAGGGTTGCTTAAAATGCCAGGGAGGAAATAAAATAAACTAGATGATAAAAAAAGGCTGACTCCTGATATTTTAGTTGGAAGGCTGCCCTAATGCCCCCCCCCACCCCCCGGTGATTTATTTATTTATTTAGTCCAGTTGTATGAATGTCACTTGCATTTCAACAAATGACCCTGGAACAATATCAATCAGAATTCCTACTGACCTAGCAAGGTTAGGAATAATGTAAGGAGTAAAAGGTGCCATTTTCATCACGATGTCAAAGTCTCAAAATCTGAACCCTAGCCTAGTTTCTTGCCTGTGTATTATATGTTTTTTGTGGATTTATGGGCAATTGATCCTAGATCGGTCATTGGTTATCCCTGCTGCCTTCTCTATTTAGAGAGCCAATTTGGTGACAGGTTAAGGCAGAAATTGAGAGACTGGGACTTCTAATTCTATTTTAGGTATGAAGCTAGCTGGGTGACTTTGGGTTAGTTTCTCTCTCAATCCTAGGAAGGAGGTCATGGCAAACAACTTCCTAAATCTTGCCAAGGAAACTAGAGGAACTTATCCAGTCACGCTAGGCGTCAATGTTGATTCAAAGATGCACATGCATATATACTTCCTTTACTTTAAGGCTTGTCTCCTGACTTTGGCTCATTTGGTTATTTTCAATTGCTTTGCTCCCTCATATATGATAGTTTGAATAGATGTGTCTAGGCTGTGTCTAAGAGACTTGCTAAGAAGTGTGACTGTGGTGGGCAAGAGCTGGCATTAAGGTGTTTTTTGATGCCCCTAAAACTGTTCCTGCCAATTATAGTCCTAATACATTGTGTAACCTTCAGGGTCATTTTGTTGAAAGGGAAAATAAAAATGCACTTTAATTAAATGGTACGATTGTCTTGTGTGATCAGCTGAAGAACACATGGAGTTACAGATTAACAAATGTTCTGAGCAACAAACATCCTCTCAACATACCCTCACAATTGTCTCACAGAAAAAATTCTTTGTTGATGAGGGGAGCAAGCTAAACCAATTTTCAAATGTGCAGTAGAAATTCCAAAAAGAACAATACTTTTTCATGTTGAAATTTTTGTGGCATGTGAAGGTCTTTTTTTTTTCTTTCATAGTACATTAGAGCATCAGCAAAGGAGCACACAATATTATAAATATTTTCAAGGGCATTGTAACTACAAAAATGCAATAGTTCTATGCCCCTGTACTTCTCATGGATATTATAGCTTGATGAGATAAATGAGAATTTTCAGCCCCAATCTCAGATCTACAATTTAAAGATTCTTCTGGAGAAAGAAATTGTTTATTAAACTGTTCTGAAAGGATTGAGCAAATATATCTCATGAATCTAACAAGGGACAAAACTTTAAAAGGACCAAATAAAGTTTGTTGTTTGTAGATAAGCAGATTTCTTTTTCCTGCTACCAGTCATGAAATACCATATGCATTAAAAAGCAACTTTCACCTAAAATAAAAGCAGAGGGAAAAGAGCCATCAGTATTTGCAGCTGATTATGCTGGGAGACATAAAAAGCCAATTTTTCTTCTGCCCTTTTCAAAGTCTTTGGTCATAACTTACAAGTAACTACAGAGAACAGAGTAATGATTCTGCACAAGGAAAATGCCTTTCCCTGAACTTTTCCTGAAGATAAAACTTAGTGACTGGCAACTTTTTAAGGCAATTCAGATCTTACAAGGGCTGCCTTGCCTTGGTACCCCTGGGATTTATAGGTAGATTTTTAACGATGTTTCTCGCCTTGATAAAGAAGGGCCCACCGTTATAGGCAGCTGAAAAAATTACTGCATTATGATTATATCAACTATCCCGATGTCCCCAGCTTCTCACATCCTAGAAGCTAGTATTTTTACTGTTGTCAGTAACAGGTTTAATACTGTGGTAAGCAACCTAAGTAGATCAAAGGCTAATGTAAAAAGAATATTTAAAACACAAGGCACATTTAAGAGTTCTGTGGAAGGAAAATTGAAATAAAAAACTTCACTCCTGCAGGCCAAAGAAGGCTCCCTGCCATTTTTGTTCTTTGAGCATCACGGCTGTTGAGTCCAATTACTCCTCCTCTGCTTTGCCTGCTTGCAAGGGTTGACCCAAAGCTTCCTCCCACCCTGAGGCTTTCAAAAAGAAGCATATGATCCATTGCATGGGTAAGCATGGTGCCTGATTTCCTAGCAGACAATTTTTTCCCCCATCCACTCCTTTTGGAGTTACCACTCCAAAAAACACTGGAGTTGTATTGAGGCTTTCTGCAGTGGAAGATGGCAAAAATATTCAAGGAAATTTTCTTCAGTTGATTTATTTCTTCAGAAAATGTGGGCATTTCTTAGAAGGAGTAGGGCCTTGAACCGCAAAATGGATAGTAAATAAATCTGATAAAGAAGTAAGCAATGTAGAGAGCTACAATTTTCAGGATTTTTAGAATGGTCCCTAGATAATGGGAAATAGGGAAAAGTGAAGGAAATTATGTAACCTAGGATAGTTAATGAAGTTAACTAGAAAGAGAAAGAAAGGTGTAGGTGGAAAAGAGAGAGGCATGGGAGGGGATCTCAACAGTTGAATGTATTTTGACTTAATCACTTTTAGTGTACACTAACAATTTATAACTACGGTAAGTGAATGTGAATTTCTAAATAAAACATGCTCTGTTTTATAAAAATAACAAATATTACAGAACTGACCTCGGATTTGCCATTTAGAGGAATAATTTTTTAATTATTTTTACCTAGTTACCCATAGTTTTACCTGAACTGGAGAACAGTAGAGACACCCAGTGACAACTCTACAATTAAGAGTGTACTAACAAAAACACAGAATCTTTTTCTAGTTCAATGAAAAAGGAGTTACACCAGAAAGGTTTCTGATTTCCCTGGTAATTAATTATTCTGAGAATCTCACATCCATATCAAAAAAACTTTCCCTTCCCAACTCCGACAAGGAGACTCCAGTGGAATTAGGGATATCAACAGGATGTGAATCACACAGATTAATGGTTTGTTTGATGCATCCCAGAAAAGAGTAGGCATGTTAAGATAAATGCAAGATCTATAGTTAGCTGTACTCTACCTCCACAGTTCGTGCTCTCATCGATGCTTGATGCTGGCAGGATTACTAAACAAAATGAAAAAAAGGGAGGGGGAAACGTCACTTTTGTCATCTGCGACGCTGTACAGGCAATTAAAATGATTTTGCTCACTATGTGGCATGTTAATTTCTGCTGCAAACAAGAAACTCTTTCAGAGATCTGGTGAAAAATACAGAATGAAATATCATACAGGGGAAAAAACCCTTCTTGAAAAGAACATGCTTCCTGTCATCATAGAAATGTGGATCAGATTGAGAACTAGTCAAATATAAAAGTATTCTGTTGTGGAAAGACCTGTGCACAAATCATAGACACGTATATATAAAAACTCGAAGAAATGAGTAGAACAATTCAAGTTGCATTTAATAAATACTTAGCTAGCTTGGAGTTGGAAGGCAAAAACATAGTATATATCATACATACTATGTTTTTATCTCCCGACTCCAAGCTAGCTAAGTATTTGTTAAATAAATTTATATAGCCACCAAAGTCATGCATAGGTGACTTAAACATTTAAAACTTTAAAAGATTCGTCATATAAATAAAACTGTTAAAACACCCTAACTCACCCTTTATTATGCCTTATATGATATTACTAATTTCACATCTTTTAACTGAAGAATAATAGTATTCTTGGAATTTGCTGCACCAGACAAAGCAATGAACAAAGATATGTCAGTATTCTAACAATTTACTTTTATGTTACCAGTGACTAGCATACCTCTGCTAGTCACTGATCTGATTCATCCAAGTTCATCTTACTTTAATGCAAACATAATTGTTTTGTAGTGTAGAATATCTTGTATTTATGAATCATTGGATCCTTCCCACCCATATAAACCTAAATATATAGTCTACTTCTGAATTTGTAAATAGAGAAAATAGTTTGACATTTGCTCATTAAGCATGTAACTGATGTGCTTTTTAACATTTTAGCCATATGCTAAATAAAATAGATGTTAGTTGTAATTCTACATGAGACAGGTAACTTCTTGAAAATGGTTTAATCAACCATGGCTAAAACTCATCATAACCACTTGCAAAATTATTATACTCCTGCAAAGTATAGATTATTCCTAAATTATTTCTTTTGTACCTACCTTCTGTAATCATGCATTAATTTGTATACTATTTATACAAATATTATTTGGCATTTACTTTGCCAAATGCCATCTTTTTATGAATGTAAACTTATGAAACATGAAAAAGAAACCATTCATTCAGCTGCACACACCATCCTATTGATATTAGCTTTTTTTTTCCATATGGGAATCTCATCCTAACATTTAATCAACTAGTCAGATTTTTGCCTCTCTAGTGTACTGAAACATATGAAAATCTACCTACCAGGGATTTCATTATACAGACATTCTTGGTACTGTGTGCTGTTCCCTGCACATTGAACAGATCCTGGGCTGTGGATTTCACAGAAACGACTACGATACTGGATGCTATCTTCATTGCATAAACTCCATTCAGACCATTCAGACCAGCCTCCTTAAAATTATGTATGTCAGAAATAAGATAAATTAGGCAGGATGATTCAGTGTCACGCTAGGAAAAAGGTGTAAGAGCTAAACACTGAACTAAAGATTTGAGTGAAATTCTTCATCTGGACATTCAGCTCTGGAATTGTAGTTCAAAAACATATTGATATATAAGATTATCAACGTAACTTTTCAGATGTATGCCTAGCACATATTTTACAGAACATCCTCACTTAGCAAAGTAAGCTAAAACCTCTTACTGTCCTCTCAGTTTAATCAAAACCTCCTCCTTTAGCTTCCAACTTGGAATAAAACGTTCCTGCTACAGTTGTTTTTAGTAACCATTTGGGAATGGATAATGTACAGTGATGCTTTTACGACTAACTCTTTCAACATCACTTTCAAGGCTATCAATAGATTTGCCCTCTTTGTGGAATACTGAATATTCTTTAAATGTATTAATTTTAATAAAAAAACCTGTGAAGATGGCATGACAGAATCCTGTCAGCTATTTTCCATCAATGGGCTTTTAAGGGATCAGATCTCATACCAGAACTGGTGACAATCAGCAGCTGAGAAGACAGCCTTCCAACTGATTGAAATTCTGTAATTCCAGCCTAATTGGAGGATGTCAATAGGAAAGATAATACTAAGCATTTAACAGTAGTTAAACAGTAGTTATTACTGTTGCATAGTAATCTTGGAAAGCACTATATATCAGGTCCTGAAGAACAAATTAAGTGCTTGCTACCTTCACATGGGTGTGTATTACATAGGGCTTCCTCTGTGTGTAGCCCAATGCAGATATCCTCCCCATTAGTTGGCGCTGGATTGGTGCAGGTCCGTGTGCGCTGGTAGTGTCCACCTCCACATGTTGCTGAGCACTGAGACCAAGGAGTCCAGCAGGACCATGAGCCCTTCACTGCAGATGAAATAGAACACAACAAATAGGCACCTCTGAGTTTAGTCTACTTCAACCCAAATAACAGCAATAAAAGCTGTGGTGGCGCAGTGATTAGAATGGTTAGAATGCAGTATTGCAGGCTAACTCATTGCTCGCTCCAGGACTTGGATCCTGACTAGCTGAAGATTGATTCAGCCTTCCATCCTTCCGAGGTTGGTAAAATGAGGACCCAGATTGTAGGGGGCAATATGCTGACTCTGTAAACCACTTAGAGAGGTCTGTAAAGCACTGGGAAGCAGTATATAAATCTAAGTGCTATTGCTATTAATGAGAGACCAAACATTATAGTGAAATGATTTTTCAGATAGGTGGTACTATTATTACCATTTTAGTCTTACTTTTTATATTTTTATACAGCTGCCAATTAATATAAGTTCACTAGGTGAGAGATCGAAAAATATAATATTAAGACAACGTAAAACATTATAAATTAGTGAAATTAAAAAATCATTAAAACACTGAAGATGTTCAGATGAAGAGATTGTAAGATATGCATTTAAATATATTTGAATGAATACAAGAATCTTCACTGAAAGTACCCAAAATGCCATAATGCGAGGCTTTCTGGAATATTTTTCAATTAACAAGGACACTGCCTCCAAAAATAGTTAGTTTTTAATGCATATATGATAAATCTGAGGTCATACAACTGAACACATTTTCCCTGCCTAAGATATTATTTCCCTCGTTTCACTTAGTCAATGCGTTCAGAGAAAACCTCAAAAGAAGAACTTAACAGTTCAAGTAGGTAAAATATATGGGAAAGCAATCTTTGAGAAAATCTGACCATAAGCAATTTAGAGTTTTAAGGATTAAAATCATTATTTTAATGTATGAACCACTGCAATTGACAAAACACTTTGTTCTGTGTGCAAATGCCAATACCAGTAAAGAAAGGATCAATCTGGACTATTCAAGACTAGTAGCAACTTTGATATTGTTTTTAAATGCAGGCAGTATGCTGTCATAGTGGTCTGAATATTTTAGACCAGCCTGGGAAATTAGGATGATATAGTGAAGCAATATAAGTCATTTTGTAGAGAGGTGGTCCAATGCTTGGAATACCAATGCTCTTAAGTTACATGCTAAACCAAAAAAGGGCTTACCTGGGCAAGGGTGTGGGTTACAATCCTGATATTCCATTGCAGAGCCTATGCAAGGAACACCACCATTCTTGGGTTCTGGATTGGTGCACATTCGCTTCCTGATTCTGAAGCCCAGTTCACAATCTCGGGTACAAGATGACCATCCCCCCCAAAAGGACCAGCCACCATTGATAATCCGGATAGAGGTCTTGCCACTTTTCAGAAGGTCATCAACAAGAGCTAGTTGGGGAGAGAAATAAAAGGTGGCAACTAAATACACTAGTAGGGCACAGAAAATCCAAACAAACCTGATAGGACAGGCATGTAACATCCTCCTGGTAATAGGACAAACTACAACTTTCTCTATTACACAATGAATTACATCTCGTCTCCATTTCAAGCAGGCAGAGCATTGTTAATCATCTCTTGGCCGTCTTCGTTTTTGTTTTGTTTTTTACTCTGCTCCAAGTTCAAAGTTTTGCAGTTTAATGCAATGCTTAAGGCACCATAAAACCCGGCTATACTGAAAACAGGGTATACTCTTTCCACCTCTCTTTCTTGAAAACAAGGCAAGGAGGTCTCTGACCCAGGCAGCACAAATTTCTGGCCAGGTTGTAATCTGATCTTACACAAATGGGCAGAATGAAGTCAGTAATAAGAGGAAAGGCTTGTGCCTACATTTTTTAGAAACTGGCATACAAAGGCAATCAGAAATTACGACCTGATAACCATTATAATAAATTAAAATAAGTTGTTAAATAATTCATGATATATCTCATTAGATATTGATAGATCAGCTACCTTAATTTTGAAGCAAAGTTTCCATTTCCTCTTCCTGAAATATGTCATAGATCAAATTCAGCTTGGTCTTCTTAACTAAGATATGTCCACCTTCCTTAGTATTGCACTCCCAAGGCAAGGACCGTTTTAGTTCTGGCTTTCTGCCAACGTCTGGTGCTGAGTAAGCACCAGGGAAAGGATCTCATCTACATTTTTATGCTTTGATAGCACAAAATGATAATAAAGGAATTCCATTCTTCACATTAATGAAGACACCTTAAAGAAGATGGCATGATTACCTCTAGGAGAAAACTAGGACGAAATTTAAGAGTTTTGGGGAAAAAGATAAACGACTATCTCATCTACTATCCTGTTCCCAAAATACTCAACCAGCAGAAATGAGGGGAACAAACAGAAAGCAAACTAATACTACAATCTTGTGGCAGCATAATTACACCTACCTTAATTACCGGTATACAATATTTAAGAAATTCTCCTTATCTTTCAAACACGTTTCAGCATTATGTAAGTAATATTTAATAATTTTCTCATTATTCCTTTTTTTCCCTAAACTAAAAGCTGCAAATTGTAATCTTTCCTTATAATGGAGTTTTGTCAGCTGTCTGGTTGCTTTGGAATCCTTTCTGGTTCTTTCAGCAATATAGTATCATTTTAAGATACAGCAACCAAAACTGTGCAAAATATATCCTACTGAGTATATAAGATACTGATATCTAAGATTTTACGTATCTCCCTTCTGATTCCTAGCATGGAAATTGCTTTTTCCACAACCAAGCTGATTTCTTAATTGAGTTTTTCATCATGATCTTGAAATGTCTTTCTTGGTCTGTGGCTGACAACAAAGTCTATCTATTTGCAAATGACTTAATAAATAAATAGGAGACCCCAAGGATGCAGTTTACTAGCCTACGTGAACCAGAGACAGAATGCTTCTGCAAAGTATATTAGGAGAGTTAATAAGTGCTTTGTCATCTAAGTGACAAAGAAATCCCAATCAGATATAAATTCATAAATGTTTCTCATGGCTGTTCTCATAAAATGAAGCCTTGCCCTGTTAAAAACATGTCGAGCCTGCAAACTTGCACATTATTGCAAATATAGGCTCTGCTCATCAAATAATGAGAAAAAAGAACAGAAGTTCGGTAAGTAGACAAACAAAAATATTTCATCTAGTCACACCCATGGAGGTGGCGGACTGGCACTGGCCCATGGCCCACCAGGAACCAGTCCGTGCAAGTGAGCAAAACCCCATCTGCACACGTTGGGATCCAGGCAGTGCACGAAACCCCCCCCCCCCAATCTGGGGAAAACCTGTCCTCCAGGAACCAGTCAAAAGATTGGGGGGAGGTCACTACTATAGATGATTCTGATTACAATACTTTTGCATGTAATTAGAGTGCCACACTCATTGCCACAGTTTTATCTGGGATACCTGATGTAGCATCATTCATTCATTCATTCATTCATTCGTTCATTCATTTAGTTTCTATAGCTGCCCAACCCTACAAGTGACTCTGGGTGAATTACTATTCTAAAATTATAAAACAAAATAATTTAAAAAACATTAAAACAATAAAACACTCACAAAATAAGTAAACACAAATAGCAGCTGGGATGATTAATTGGCTAATCAATTTATGTACCCAGAGCGATTCTACTTAGTAAAAGTAATTCTGGAGAATTTTGAGGTGGGCACCTTTATAATCATCGAAATTAAGAAGCTCCCACTGCATCCTGTGAGTTTCATGCATTCTAATTTCCCAGAATTCATCATCTCTACCAGCTGGCTTTGATCTGCTCATCTACTAGCAGCCCAGATTGTTGCTTATCCAACCCTCTGTTTCATCCACCCAGGCTTCCACTATCTGAAACAAGGAGATTAAAGAGGTCTGCCTTCTGGCAAGACATACAATCTGTGTCGCAAACTGCGGAGCCATCATTGGGGCAAAACCGACTCTCTGTTTTCTTTCTGCCAAACTGTAAGTCATGGGGATCAGCCAGCTGAGCACGACAGGTGTAACGGAAGCGCTGCTCTTGGCGGGCCCCGCTTTGAGTAATATTGGTAGGGGTCCAAGGGGTCCAGGGTGTGCTTCTCCGCACTTCTGGGCAGGCCTCCGGACTGCAGGTTTTGTATTCCTATAGAAAGCAAGAAACGGAAAAAAAGGGGAGATCAAACCAGAGTCTTTAACATTTGGTTGTGCAAATGCAAGTTAACCACTACCCTGGAGTGCTCCACAAGTTAAAGAGTCATAAAATAAATCTAGAATATTTGATTAAAAATACAGAAATCGTTGAGGCAGAAATAAAACTCAGAAGGCATATAAAACAAGTTTTCTTATTGCTCCCAGTGCTTTAATTAATAGAATATAATACTGAGGTGGCAGACCATAGCTGAATAATATACATTGCTCAGGCATATATACACAAGTTTTATAGGCAAGTCCTAGCGTTCACTAAGGTGGTAAAACATTGGGGGGTGTCACTTCACAAACAGATTCTCATGATTGAATGTTATTCTTTGTTAATGCTTTGAAAAAATAATCTTTGGGTAAAACTATTGATGCCAAGTCAAACCCAGCTTCCCATCTAAAGACAGAGAGGAATAGGAGAAGCAGTTGTGTTGTGTTTATTGCTGTAAACAGTTTCTACTCACAAGATAGAAACAAATGACAAAAAAGCACCTGAAAGCAGGACAAGAAGCAATGGATGGAAATTAATCAAGGAGAGAACCAACATAGAACTAAGGAGAAATTTCCTGACAGAACAATTCATCAGTGGAACGACTTGCCTCCAGAAATTGTGGGTGCTCCAACACTGGAGTTTTTAAGAAGAGATTGGACAACTATTTGCCTGAAATGGTAGTGTCTCCTGCTTGAGCAGGGAGTTGGACTAGAAGACTCCAAGGTCCCTCCCAACTCTATTATTCTGTTGAACAAATTAAAAAAAAACCAGTAGTCTAATATTATTTTTCATCACTCTCCTTCTAGAGCAGGGGTGTCAAACCCGCAGCCCACAGGCCAGATGCGTCACACATTGGCCATCCCCGCCCCCTTTTAGCGAAGGGAGAAAAAGTCGCGATATGTCACGCGACAACATGATGAAGCGAGTTTGACACCCCTGTTCTAGAGGATACCTTTTTCTTACAGCAAAAATAACATTTATATCACTTTGAAGACAAAGGTTATTCATTTTGACTCTCAATAAGACCCGAGTTTCAAATTAACTGTAGATAATATAGAAACACAATTGAATCTCAGACTTGTTAAAAAATAGTAGAACATTTCTTATTATGCTAGACATTGCTTCTGAATATGAAACATCCTGGGGAGAAGTAGGAAAAAGTGCTAAATTCTTTCTGCTTTGTAAAGTAAGTTCTTCTCAAATATGTCCTATACCAAAAAAAAAAAAAAGAAAAAAGAAAAGAAAAAAACACTGAAAACTGAGACATGCATGTTAACCCCAGTAACTCATTTATATAGTTCCATGTAAAATTGTCACTCTCCAGCCCATAACTGTTATAGCTCTAACATCTCATAAACAACACAGCTCTGCTATAAAGCTTCATTAATTGCCATATTTAATAGGCCAAATATTAGCACAAAAACACAACATGTTTTGGAGTAACACGGAGATTCCCAGTTGAGGGAAGGAAGGAATTTTATTTATTTATTTATTTATTTATTTATTTATTTATTTATTTATTTATTTATTTATTTATTTTAATTAATCATTTAATATAACTACCCCAAGTAATGCTATTAAAACTAGTTCAGTTCCTAATTGGGCAGGAGCTGTGGGTCCAAGAGAATTCCTGAATTGTGCACCAGCTCTGAATGGTGAAGTGCAACCCTATTGGGATTTCTGAGGAATATATGACGAATTGAAGCGATGATCACTGCAAAATCCAAGGAATCGGTTCTTTGGAATCCCTCTGGATAAAGAGAAGATGGAAGATTACCTATGTGTGTTCTGAATGGCTGCTCCCCATAAGGAGACTACAGAATAATGCTTTTTTTATGTGTTTGAATGGAACGGGACTAGCCATATTGCTCAGAACCATGGTGGAGATTTTTAAAGGAAACTAACTTCACAAACCTCACCTTCTGATCATTTTTGGAAATTACTCATTAACTACTTCTAAAGACCTTCGAGATGGCAAGTTTGAAAAGGCCTTGTAAGTCTGCTTTTAATTCTGAACAAAAGAAATGCTAATCATAATGTTAAGAATTTAATTTGAAATAAGTAGCAAAAAACTAAACACACTTTTATTCCAGAGAGTTATGAACAGTTTAAGGGTCCAGATAAAATTTGAATATTAAAATTTATATAATAAGATTTTGGAATTAATTTTAAAAAATAAACAGCTTCCCACAGGAAATAGATTCTGTTTTGATTTTTACATAACATAAATAAAGAAATTAATGATTTCAAAAACTAGACCCTAGAAGGGACTAAGGAGGAAAGATATATAGACCTGCCAGATGATGCAAAGTGTAATGACAATGAAAATACTAAAGGAGACTTTTGAAGAATGGAATCAGAAAATAATAGCTATAATATCAACAATATCAGTAATGGTGTCTGTTTCTGTGAATAGACTATGATATTATTAAAGAAATGTCAAGTCCTGAAGAACCTGAACCCAGAAGCTTCAGATTGCATCTCTCCCCACCTGAAAACACTGACTGGAAAAGACCAAGGAGAAAGGAGCGGAACCACTGCAACACCAGGCCTTCCATTCCTAGATTTCTAGCTGGTCTAGAAAGATACCATTATCAATGGTATCAAAAGCTGCTGGTAGATTAAGAAGGATCAAGACAGTTTCACCATTTCCATCCTGGCTGTACATCAGCAAGTGTGATCAAATGTGTCTCTATCCAATTGCAATGGGTTCAGATAATTTGTTACTTTAGGGCGCTCTGGAACTTCTCAACAACCTTACTGAGAAAGGGAAGGTTGGAGATTGGATGAAAAATTATCTAAACCATTGAAGAAATGACACACCACTGTCTCCTTCAAAGCAGCAGAACCACCCTGTATCTCAAGAATCAATTTACTGCTGTTTGCATCCAATCACATATTATTTCTTAGGAGACTCCTTTATTCTTTAAGTTAACTTTCTGATTTGGGATGGCATCTTCTCTTGAAAGTTGTATGTAGGCTTGAATGGACTGTCTAGATGGAACAAGACAAAACACCTGAGCAGGTCAATCCTTCACTCTCCATTATTTTCAATAAATCTAATAAGAGAAAAATTCTGGACTGCAGTAACTGTACCTATATCACCAACAATCAATTTGAGTGATTGTTTTGCAGGACCATCAAGATAACAAGACATATCCAGGAAATGTTGTTTATTAGCTCTACATTGTGATAAGATGTAAGACTTGTTTCAGACTAATTTTGAAATTAAAAATTAATAAAAACTAAGTTGAGAGATGGTAAATTCTTTCCAAAAAAAGAAATTGGTGAACAGCAATTCTGGTTTATTTTCTAATTCTAATTTTCTTTATTTTCTTTTTCTCCTGGGTCTTACAGGACTAGTTTTATCATCTTGAGATACTTTCCCCCCATCCCTCCTGTAGCAAGTCTGAGATGAAGCCGTTATGGGAATCTTGAAGAAAGGCAAAGTAAATCCAACAAAGCAATATCAAACTGTTTTAACTAGAAAACATACCACAGCACAGCCTGGGCAAGAGTTTCCATTCTCACAGGACCTCTGCCTGGAGTGCATACCTCCACCGCAGTTTGCACTACATTTATTCCAAGGGCCCCACGAAGACCAGAAGATTGGTAATGGGCATGGACTGTTCTCATTGCAGAATCTGAATGCAAATAAAAATGGGAAGGAGAATGGAAGAAGACACAGTCAGTGTTCTATGCCTCTAACATACCCTAACCCTAACCCAAGCACAAGGAAAAGTTGAAAATGATTCCTCAGATCTATTTATACCAGCAAGAAGACAAAATCCTTCTCGGAGCTAATCTCAGTCTGAGTACAAACGCAACAGCACAAAAAGATAAGGGACACATAGGTTACCATGTTTAAACCACTGAAATCAGTAAATCTTCAACTAATTTGGGCTAATCCGATTGAATTGGAATACAAGATGATTTCCTTAATCAAAATGCAACTCTCTTTTTATAATATCAAGTTTAAAATAGGTGAAGCTCAGAGTATTTTTCAGTAGTGGAGTGGGTGAGTGGGTTAGAATAGGGTTTACCAGTTTGTATTGTTAGACCATTTTGGCCTTTGCTTTGATTCAATATTAATATTACAATTATTATTATTTAATTGTAAATTGAAACAACGTTGGTATAGCATGCTAGGATCCAACATTATTGATTGTCAGGTTTCATGTGCTTCCTTCAGGCTTTTCAGATTATTAGGAATTAGAGGTGCATATACATAATAAAAAACTGAAAATACATTTTATTGCTGTACCATTTTTATTCATTCATTGCCTGGATATAAAGTAGAGCAATGGTTTTCAATCTTTGGTCAATGGACGCTGGGGGTCCACGAAGGCTTGAAGAAATGTTATGATTGAAATCTTGAATTAAGTCTTGGTGGCCCGAGGCCATGGTCTGTGGCCACAAAAGGTATTTTAAGGGGGTCCATGGTGAAGAAAAGGTTGAGAACCACTGGAATAGACTAAATGTATTTCAGAAACAGGCAGCTTTACAAATGTTTACTGGAAGCTGAGTCATGGTAATTAGATTTCTTTTTTTGATAGTTCAAAACAATTCGCTACACATCCAAATAGCTTCTTCAGTCTGAGCAAGTTAATTAGGGGGACCCCAAAATACAAGGGTATTTTCATCTCTCATCTCTGGTTAGGCTCATTAGGCGAATAGGCAGAGAGTTGTCGGGATGTAAATATTTCAACATCCCAACAACTCTCTGCCTACTAGCCTAACAAGCCAACTCAAATTGGGTGAGAAATGAAACTACCTTAACTAACTTGCTCAGACTATAGAAGCTATTGGGATTACAAGTGATACATTTCAAACTAACAAGAAAAGAAGTTCACTTAGAATAGAATAGAATAACAAGAGTTGGAAGGGACCTTGGAGGTCTTCTAGTTCAACCCCTGCCCAGGCAGGAAACCCTACACCACTTCAGACAAATGGTTATCCAACCTCTTCTTAAAAACGTCCAGTGTTGGAGCATTCACAACTTTTGTAGGCAAGTTGCCATTTGCCGTGCCTCAACTTCCAGACAACTCTACCTGGATGACTGAGAATCTTCATCAACATTTTACAGATGCTTATTGCCAGAGCTACAAATTAGCTTCCTATTAAACCCTTAAGGAATTTGTACAGAATTTAGAATACTAGCTCTTTGGAATTAAATTGGCATAAATAGCAACTGAGCTATAATACTAGAAGAAAGCTATCTTTAATATTGCTTAGAATATATTGGGTATAATTGAGCTTAGTCTGTCATTACCTTTTGAACCTATTCTGAAATTACATTTTTGTTCAGAGATAAAATTGACATTGTTAACTAAGATTTATTTCCAAGAAAGTTTTTATTCTTTAATTCAGTGCACCTACCTCTACATGAACAGGGGTTATTTCCAGAGGACCACAATTTTATTCTGCCTTCCTATGTATCCAAACAATAATCTGAAACCACACATATCTACCGAATTCCTTTCTTTTGTTTCTTTTAGTTATACAAATAAACATTTTACACAAGCTATTAAAAAGCTATTGGAAAAGTTATTTTTGCCTCTAAAATGTAAACAAACAAACAAAAAAAGAATAATATTCAACTGAGTCAAACAACAGTGTCCATTATTACACCAATGTTTTTGATTGTTTCAAAAATAATACATTCTAATTCAATTTAATTACTTAGTTCCTTAATAGAAATAGAGCACTAAGTTCAAGGAAATTAGTGAAGCAAACAAGAAAACCATAGTTTTCATTAGTCACAAGTTAACTCATAAACATGTCTAGAATGATGGAGTAAATGACTTTTGCATTCTGAATTCCTAAAGATGCTTTTTGCTGACTATCTTTAATCAAGAAAATAGTACATGTGTCTTGTAAGTCTGTGGTTTCAGGGATTACTGACAAATATTTTAAAACCTTCGGATTTCAGCAACATAGAATGTAGGAAAAACACAAAAGTCATATATCATGGTCTTAACCATAATTCTGTTATGGGCTCTCTGCAGTTGTTCCATATCCTTTTTATTCTGGAGTAGGCCACTCCCAGATCCAAATCATACACAAACTCATTTAATATCATTTCTATGGTTCATTGTATCTTTATAAGAAAAGTTTCACCCTCTCCTCACAAATAGTGACAGCCTGCATTTAAAAACAACTTCCTGAACACACAATGCATGCAGTGCAGTGGTGGGATTCAACCAGTTCGCACCACTTTGGCTTGTTAACTTTCTGAGCAGTTTGGCAAACTGGTTGTTGGAAGAAATTATTAGGGCAGAGAACCGGTTGTTAAATTACTTGAATCCCACCCCTAATGCAGTGTATCTTTCTGTAAAAACAGTGGCTGTTTTTATGGCAACTCACAGATGTTATCTTTTTGAGCAATTATTACTAGAAGCCATCAAGGCTGTGCAATACAACACCATATTATAATATTATTTTCTCCTAAGAATACTCTTGGTCAGACTTTGGGTCAGCCAAGCCTACCTCCAATAAGCTATAAGTTGTGGGTGCCTCCAATATTGGAGGTTTTAAAGAACAGATTGGACTACCATTTGTCTGAAATGTTTCCTGCTTGAGCAGGGAGTTGGACTAAAAGACTCCAAAGTCCCTTCCAAATCTGTTATTCTGTTATTCTATTCATTCCCAAGCTCCATGCCTCTTTTACATACTCAGCATCCTATAATGCCTCAGCATGTTAAGTCATTAATAGGTTAGATGTTCTGGGAGATGAGGGTTCTGGAGGATTTCAGAAACTTTTAGAACAGTCCCAATGCCTCTATTTACAACTTTTATAAGCCATTCCTCACACATTGCTCTTTGGACTGGCAACCTTAATTTATTACTGGAGAGAAATATCCCTCTTGCTTAAGCATTAAGTGGCCTTAGGATGGCTATTGAGCTCTGTTCAAAGGTATATTATGCTGGAGTGGAATCTGCTGTAGACTTTGCCTTCCAGAATCAGCAATGTTGACAATTTAGCACTGATGCATATGCTTTCCAGTATGAGTTTGATTTTAATTAATCACAATTCCAAAGTTTGGTATATTTCTAGCCTTCATTTCCACCCTGAGTTCTGCAAGGCAGATTACAATCTAGGAACAAAATAATAAAAAGATCAATTTAAAAAAAAAAAACCACAGTAAAAATTAAATCACATAAAACAAATGAAATGACTGAAAACAATAACAAGAGTAAAAGACAGTTGTAAAATCATTCAGAAAAGGCTTGGAAAAACAGTGTAATTTCTATTAGTATTTAAGAAGTAAAAATAAAAAAATAGGTGCTAAATAAGGGTGCTGGGATAGTCCTATTGACAGTTGCCAGCTCCCCAGCCTCCTTGGTAGAGGCCACAGGTGGGAGGCTTCTGAACATTATCACCACAAATGGGCAAATTTAGATTGGAAAAAAGCAGCTGTGAAGAGTATTGTGCTACATAGTATCCACCTCTTTCCAAAGAAAACACAGAGCTGTGGTTTAAACTTTGACAGAAGTTTAGGGATGGGAACATCTCTCACCGCTCCTCTCTGCTTTGTCCGACACAGACCCTGCCTCCGTATCGCGGAGCAGGGTTGCTGCATGACCTCTGACGGACCTGAAAGCCAATCCCACAGGAAGTGCTGCAGGGGGCCCAGGACGACCATGGGGTCCAAGCTCCATTCCTGACAGAAGGAGGAGAAAGGAGGAGAGATAAAACATGGCATCCGGGTTAATGTTTTTGTTCAGTCTTATGATAAGTTCAACCCCACTGGCTATGAGGTACCAGCAGGTGTGCAGAGCTGACTAGGTTTATTAAAAACGTATTAATAGAATTAAATACCCCCAACTACAATATTTATAATTATAAGGATAATTCAAAAGTAGTAATTTCATTGTGAGCAGATTTCTGCCTAGGTAAATTATAACACAAATAAATTTAGATTTTATAAACCGAAGTCCTCATACATTCCTCATCGTTCATGAATTTACACTCTTGCTGTAATTTTTCATGTTTGTGAACTTTGTGACAACACTTTATGGTATTGCAGAAAAAGGAGAGGGAGACAAGGTTGAAAGGGGAGGATTAAAGTTAGCCTGGCTTTGGAAGTTGATTTCTTACCAATTACTTGTTTCAGGTAACAAAGCAGTGACTCTGCAATATGTATATCCATTTGAACAGCTAGAATCGGTTATGAACTTTTTAAAAGATAAAGATAAAAACTATAAAAATTGCTACCTAAAAAAATCATAACATTGTTATTTCAGAATTTTAACAACGTTCTCCATACAGATGAACAGTGGACATTTGTTTACATATATTTTTAATGGATATTTTAAAAGATTCAGATAATATCTCTAAGGACTTGAATTGGTTAAAAAGCCAACCATCATGGTTAAACATAAATTATAGGTTTTATGGTCTTTTTGTTGTTGTTGCTACCATTGCTTTTATTTATCTTATTGACGTTTCTATTAATGTTTCACTTTAGGTAATTTTTACATTCCATGTATTTTTATGAATGGTGGGCTAACATAGAAACAAATAGAATATATGTATACTTGAATCTTCTAAATGCCTTTGCAAGTGTGATTTTTCAATAAGGTTTTTAAAAAGGCAATAGATTCCCCATAACATGTGTTAATATTAAGGCCCAGCCAACGAAGTGAAGAATCACTCCAATATTTGCAACAACTTCTTTGAGAAAGATTCAGGTTGTACTTCCTATTCTTCAAACAGATACGTCGTTTTCTTAATCCCAATAGGAAATACATTTCAGGAACAAACTTGTATCCTATCCAACAAAATATCACAAAATAGAACTGACAAGGTTCTTCTATCATCCCAACATTCCTTTTTTCTCTACCTTGAAAAATGAGGTCAATTTTTTTTAAAAAAAGTTTGCTCTCAAGTCTTTTTCACAAGCTAAGTTCTTTTTTGGATTCCTGAACGTTTATGTGGGAAACAGATGCAACTGAAGAGCCTGGAAATCAAAAAGTAGCTGGTAGTTCACCTGTTGTAGCAGGAATATTAGAATTAAACTTGACCTTTGTCTACACTTTCCTAATTTGTTCTATCATTCTCTCATAGGAATGAGCATAACTTTAGATCAGTGGTATTTTATTTCTCGTTCATTGAAGGGCAAGAAATTTTTGAAAATTACTTTTTCCCCTTGTAACTGAGTCCTGTTTTTTGTTTAGCAAGTAGGAAAAAAACTGAACATCAAAAATGTTTTGATAAAACAGAACAAAAAATGGATAAACGCTTACTATGTTCAGAATGATACAGGAAAAACACAAATAACAAAACCACAAATTGACAAATCAAAATCATACACAAAATTTTAAACTATTAGCTAGTTCTGTGTCCCCATGTCAATATAATCATATATAAATAATTCAACCATTTGTCAGACATATGTTTGGAATAGCAGTCAGAATATAAAGTTTTGTATGTTCAGACTTCTTTTTTTAAAGATTCTGATCTTGAAAGACAAAGGCTTGATTTATATTCACATCTCAATAAGGTTTTTATTATCACAGTGACATTTTCAATAGAAATCTTAGATTTGTTAGTAAAAGCTCTCCTTTAAATATTCTAATAAAAGAATCATATGGCATACAAAGCCAGTTAAAATGGAAAATTGTAGATCTGCAAAGAATGTAAGATGATCATATGGCTGTATTTCCTAACAGTTGCTAAATGTTAACAGTAAGTACATTTTTCATCTATTTCCTACAGACTAATCTTATGCTATTCTACACTTAACTGATCAACAATGCTGGCAATAATTAAATTATGACACCAAGTTTCTTATGTCTCTTGCAGAGAAAATGATGTTCCACATGGTGGAGTTGTAACAGCTGTATAAACTGCTTTTAAAAAAACAACCCAGGGAGGATCTAGAAGATCTAATCAAACTTTTATTTTTTTAATCATGTGTCATCCTGGAGTGAGAGAAGACAGATATTCATATCTCAGGTGAGTCACAAACTCAGTGGGAGATTTTGTGAAATCTTTTCAGCACCAGGTTCTGTTCAGAAAATCAGAATAATTATCCATCACACCATTTTCATAAGCACAAAACACACCTTTGCGTATTATGCCTAAGTAACTAATAAAGTTCTATTGCCTCAGTTAGTAATTTTATTCCAAATGCTAATGTTCTCTAGTGAAGAGATGGAAAACCATTCCTTCCCAGTGAGATTCAAATCAAGTCTGCTCTTATGTCAGTCAAGTGAAAACTGGCTGAACAGATTCTGCAGAGGAACTAATCTAGGTTGATATAAGTAGAAACATTCTCCACAAGAACTGCCCACATTGTGAAGGAATTTTCCATGTCTCCGCTAGCTAATTTTGTCACAGGTATGTATAGCATCCTAAAGAGAGATGAATTAAACTCTTTCAAGTGTGACAGCCAAGGCACCTAAGGCAGCATATGAAGTGTATTTGTCTTGCTATAATGAAACTAAACATATTTTTCACCAATAACTATCTGAAGAGTGCACAGGTATTAGAAGAGAGGTGCAAATGCACACTTGTGGGTGCATCATTTAATGTGTTTATTTATGTATTGATATGCATGCCTTCACCTCTAAAATGTATCATCTGATCAGCTGATAACATATACATGTCAGAAATATGTAATATTAGAAGAATAGCTTGGGTACATATGCTAGCCATTGTACAGTACTTCACAGAATTAAATCTGAATCTTTGTGACCTAGGCCAACAGAAAGGATGTGTTTGAACTGATGCTTCAGTACTAAAACACCTTACCAGTGATACTGAAAAAAAATTGACCAGTCTTTCTTTTTCATTAATAACCACACACCATTCTTCAGTATAAGAGCCATATGCCTTACTCACTCAAAGTTGTAGTCTCAGATTTTGAAAAGTTAATATTCCAAGTTTCAAATTTCATGTCTTTCATATTTCTGTTTTTTCTTAAAAAAAAAAAACAAGCTCATTACCTTTGTTTTCATACTGAGGTAGTGCTAGAACTCATACAGTTAATGGAGCTAATACCATGTTCTTTATCAAAGACATTGGAACTAGTTCAAATCTTAAAGGGTTTGGATTTAATAAAGAAATCCTGCTGAAAAAGATAGCCATACTGAGACATAGGTGACACAGGAGGAATAATGACCTGGGAAGATGGAGGATGATTCAACTGGTAGGTTGTGACCAACTTTAGGAGGCAGTGCTTATCTCAGTTTCTTAAGCCAAAGAGCCAGTGTTGCCTGGAGACATTTCCACAGCCATGTAGCCAGCATAACATCATGCCACAGCATAGCACAGTATGGTGAAACATGGAATGCTACTTCTTTCCTGCATACTTATATGTGGTACCTATTTATCTACTTGCATTTGCATGCTTTCGAATTGATAAGTTGGCAGGAACTGAGACAAGTGACGGGAGCTCACTGTTTCACGGCATTCAGGCCTTGAATTTTAACGGTCTAAGACTCAGCAACTTAACCACTGAGCCACTAAGTCCCTGTAGTTATGAGTGAATCAATATAAATTAATCAAATGCAATTGTGGGCTAAACTCAGCATAACCAAAATGCCTCTTAACAAAATATCATGTACACCTTGCCAAGTTCAAAATGCCTTTTTGTGGTGGAATAATAATTATTTAATTTGGGATGGGACTACTGCTCTAATGGAGTCCATTAACCTTTTCCCCTGCCATTATTTTTCTTGTGGAAAATGTCCCTATGTAGGATGATGATGGTTCCAAATAGTATAGAAAATAATTCTGCAGCCAAGCACAATGGGGAAGCCAGAGTTTGGTGTAGGAGTCCCAGTGCTAGGGTCTCACATAACAAGCTTGAAAAATAGTTTTTTTAGAGTGCTAAATTTAATGGCCTGTTTTAACATGGCAGCTCATTTATTTGCATTAAACCATTTGGAACAATTGATGATACAATGGCCATACTATCCAGTGTTAATAAGCCAGGAGTAATGTGTACATCGTCCTGCCCTATGACTATCCCAGTGGTTTGGAATTCCAGTGAGAATTCTGATGGTGATGGTGGTGATGGAGAACACAATTAAGTGTTGTATTTATTCCAGAGTAAGTATCTCATTTTAAACGTGCAAACTTAGAAAATATTTTAATAGTTATTGCAAAGACATTGGAATATATTCACGTGACATGAGGGAAAAGCCACTTGATAACAAGATGCGATATTATATCAGGAAAAAAGATGTGGCTAATTTTTATTTTTTAATATACTGATTACTTTCCATGAGAGGCAGATTTAGCTCGGAGGCAGTGTTCTAATGCAATCTACTGAAAATTCCCAATACTCTACCAACTCTATAGCTTTGCTATAATAAATATTTAGTGGCCTTGTATAGTTTTCCATAGACTGCCTTCCTCGGGTTTAAGGTCTATAAGCATGTTGGATCAAGATGTAATGTAGTGGAAATTCATACTCTGGTGAAAGGGAGAGTCCCATCCTTCTGGTGACTCGAGAGGCAAACATTCTGAAGTACCTTGAGCAATTTGCAATCTCTATCCTGGCTCCTTCACAGTCACGTCCACCACACCGTGGCTGAGGGTTGTTACACGACCGTGATCTACACATGCAGGAACCTGTATTATCTCCATCTGAGTGTTCACATGGTTGCCATGGAGACCAGGTCCCCAACTGCCCATGCACCATCACATTTTTCACCTAATTAAAAGAAAGAAAAATCAGTATGGCGAGTCTACACAGTGCATAAACTGCTATAAGGGCATTATGCGGTTAAAGCCAGGAAGTCTTGAATCTTTCCTTTGACTCTTCGGACAATACCACGCTTCAGTGCATTCTTGGCTCATGCAAACAATCAGATATAATCAGAAAACAAATCAAGAACATCCATTATTCTTCGCAATGTACAATACAGTCAAGTGCATCTTATACATAGTGAAGATAGAGCCAAAATGAACTTTCTAACATCGTAGTTTATGGCGGATTAAAGAACCTGTGCAAATTTTGATAGGAAATTCTGAACTTCATGTGTTGAAGTTAAAAATATAGTGACAACAATCTTCTTCTTCTTCTTTTTTTACATATTTACAGCTTGAGTCCTTTAGGTCTGCTATATCAAATTGACCATTGCTTCTATGACTCCTAAAAAGCACCCCTGTGGAATACTGCTTTCATCTTTCCCCAGTACAAAGAAAGGTAGGGAAATCCTCTATGGGCTCCTTTCTCTTTTATCCATTTATCTTCTCACTACATACAACAGTGATTTCCCCAGAAAGCACAGATGGTGATCAGGACAAACAGTTTGTTGCACTCCTAATCAAATTCACCCTGTAACCAGTCTGTCTTTTTTTTTTCTTTACAGACTTTTGGGGTAAGGGGAAAAAAAAGAGGAGAAAGCAGCAATAAAGAAAATATAGGTTACAAAGGAAAATCATAAGGTCTAGAGACTCCTCTATGAAAAAAGTGGTGAATTCAGGGAGAGTATTTGTACAAGAACAGTCATGTTTGGAAGTCATAACTGCAGGAAAGAGAATAACTACTTTTTTTGCAAACAAGAGGGACGTTACCCTACAGCACCTGCTACTGATTTTTGTCAAAGCCAGAGAGATGCTCTTTCCAAAGCATCATGGAGTCCTTTTTAGAGGCAAATAGTTACAAAACAAAGATTGCAAATCATAATTTGTTCTCTCCTATTTCCCACTTCTTCACTTGGCCATGGCCAAGCTCTCCCCTGGCACTTCCTTCGAGCCTCCATCTTGCATCTAAAAACTACAAGATATAACATGGAAGTAATTTAGATCTGTCATTATATTCGTTACACTGAAGTTAGAAGGACCTTAAACATCTGTCCCAAAGCTTTGTGTTTCATCACACTGTAATTCAGCAGCCTGCAAACAATAAACATAGAGAAGATTACACAGTCTTCCCTGCTGTATTCTAGCAACTGTTCAGCTGAACTCCTTGGCTTAGAAATATTACATATTCATGCAGGATGGAAAGAGTTATGTAAAGTTAACCAATACCCATTTTTTTCAGTTTGGGCAGCTCAAGGTGGACAATGTATGCTCAGTCTCTGCTATTCCTGACTAATTAAATTAAATTAGATAAGTTGGCACTGGCTCTATGGTGATAGGAGGAAATTAATATATTTTTAAGTGAGGGATCTGTTGTACAATCTTTATTGTAAAAGTCTTCTAGGAATTTAGAATATGTTATTAATTGTATGCATGAGTCACTCATGCCTTAGTCCAGTGATGGCTAAACTTTTTGCTGTCGCGTGCCAAAAATGGGGGGAACGCTGGGCGTTTGGGCCCACACCCATAATTCATTGTGCCTGCCCCCCGCACATGCGTGCACGACTGCCCCACACTCCCCCCACTTTTGGCACGCAATGGCCTGGTGGGCCTGTTTTTCACCCTCCCCAGGCTCCAGAAGCTTTCTTGGAGCCTGGGGAGGGCAAAAATGGCCTCCCCCCCCGAGGCCTTCCGGAGGCCAGAAAAGGCCCGTTTCCCGACTTCCAGTGGGCCTGGAAGGCCCAAAAATCAGCTGGCCGGCATGTGCAGCTGTGGCACGCATGCTATAGGTTCACCATCACGACCTTAGTCACTTCCTGCTTGGAATACTGCAACATGCTATACATGGGATTACCCTTGAAGACAGTCCGGAAGCTGTACCTGGTCCAGCATGCAGTACCACATGGTTCACACAAAGTACACCAACTGGTAGGGCAAGTTACTATATATGCACAATGAGCAAACCCCACATTCACTAAGACTGCTGATGTTATCTAGTCAGGTAATGAAATAGCTACAAGCAAACAACCAAGCTCAGAGAGCACCAAGGTCTCCACAGAGGCAAGGTTCAAGTTATAGGACAGAAATGAGGAACAGAAACACAGATTATCTACTTGAAAGCAAGAAATTTCAGGATTAATTCAGAAAACAATTTAGCTCTGAGGTCTGAGTATCTTCAAAAGAATATTTTTCTCTCTATAGTTTTGGTCTTCAAAAAAGAAATCTTTTTTCTTGGTGGGCAACCTTTTGGTGGACAGGACCACATTTATAGAGAGGGCCAGAATCATAGTTGAGTAGACATTTATGCAACTGGGAAGGACATGTCAGGACACAAATTAGGAGGTGAATTTTCTGTTTCTTCCTTGGTTTTGGTAAAGGAAGCTTGAGCATTTTCTTTGTTATAGATTGGACAGCATTCAAATATTGCTCATTTTCTCCCCCTTCCTTCAGGAATACTACTTTTTGTCATTGTTGAGTTGCTAAAAATAAAAATAAAAAGGGAATTTTATCACAGTGAATCAGTCCAGGAAAAGAAAAAAAAACCTGTATGTCCTCAATATAACCTTAAAATCCTAACATGTTCTCAATCTGAAGGCAAGCATTTCACAACAGAAGATATATCTAAGATATCCACAATTGCAATGTATCATTCTTGCAAGATTCATTACAATATCTAACCCACTCCTTTCAACCCTTTTATATCAATTTTTAATACAATGATGCCCCATGAGATTTTCCAGTATGCAAGGGATTAGTATAATTTATGAGATATGTTTGCCTAACACACACAGTCAAAAAATACACTAGGTAGTAGATTGCAAAAGAGCAATTTTTAAATACAATGCAATATGGTTTTAGGATGAGAGAATTGTATCTAATATGGAGTTTGATCCTGGAAAGAAAACTTAGATAAGAAAACTGTCCTTTTCCAGTCACCTGAATTTACCAGGAAGGTCTTCGACTGACCACAAAACATTGACACAACCTTAGAAGCCAATAAATAAACAACCAGCAGTTTCCTGATCATGGAAGGCTTCTTTCCTCCATTCTTTTAGGAAATATCCAGTCAGATACCCCCAAAATGTCTGAAGTCACCTTCACTAATTTTCCTAGGGATTCAAATTAGGGTTGGCTCTGTAAATTTAAGCGAGATTGTATTGATGCTTTAGGCGAAGAGTAGGAATGTAACTATAATAAATGAGTAGCAAGTCCCAATTTGAAAATTCATCTATTGTTAGCTTAAAGATGTTTTGAAATCTGCACTGATGGGTATATGTGCTAGCTGGGAGTCTTTTGTCTCCCTTTACTAGTCATGTATTCTGCATATAGCTCCGATCACATCTTAGCAAAATGAGTAGCTATACAGCAAAGTAGGGAATTAGATTACTGCATCATCTAGGTTTTCCTTTCTTTTGACCACTCTTCCTTACAGCAGTGTTAAGTAATTTCCCACCTGCTGATGGTTAAAGAGATAGCCACATACGGTGCATATCAGTGCTGTTCAATTAAGTCTTAATCCACTTTGAAATAATCCATGATGGCTGCCAGTTGATGTGTTAATGGCTGCACAAGGTGCCTTTGCAATTGCTGCCCTGGGTATGGAATGTAGAGGAGAAGCAAGGGGAGTTACATTAACAGAACTCTAATTGGAATAAGCATTCCATCTTGTATCACTGAATTCCTCCTTCCCGTGATTACCCCTTATGCAGCTTTCCCCAACCTTTCGGTTGGAAGAACGGCTGCAGCTTTCTCATTCCTTCTCCACGTTGCAAGTGAGAAGAGTAAGACAGCACTTGCAATTCTGTTTGGTACTCACGGGTGACAATGCACTGATTGATTAGGCCTTAGGAATGGGAACATCCCAGAATCATATTTCCAACTCATACCTTGTCTCTGTGGCATCGGAAACACAGTTTTTGTATTGTCCTGGGCATTATGCTAAACAAATAGCTCCTGTACTCTACGTCAGGGGTCCCTAACCCCTGGCCCGTGATGCCGGCCTGCAGCCCATTTGGAACCGGGCCACAGAAATGGTGGGCGAGATTGACATGCAAAGCTGCCTTTGTGAAGGCGGTGTGCACATGCAAACCCCTCTCCCTCCCTGGTCCACTGAGTCAGAAAGGTTGGGGAACCACTACTTTACATCTTCACAGGCAATTGTAAGTTTGGACTAGTGGTTAGGAGTCTATTAGTTCTAGTCCCACTTTGGGATGAAATGTTGGCTGGGTGATTTTGGACCAATCACTCTCTCTCTTTCTCTCTCAGCCCAACTCCTGTCATGGAGTTATTGTTTGAAAAATAGGAAGAGGAAGGAGTATTATCACCACCTTGAATTATTTATAAACAATAAGAAAGGCAGGATAAATATCAGAGAAATAAGAACAAAATAAATTCACAATTTTGCTTCAAGCCCAGTGGCTTCTTGCCACTTTCATTAAAAGCAGCATCACGGTGCAAGCTGTGCCCTTTTAGGGCTGCAATGTCATGATGTACGTAGAAAAGAAGTGGGGTCACGATGCTGCTTGTGCTTAAGCCATAAATGTGGCTGGTTTTTAGTTGCACATATTGTCTGTACCCAGCCAGTCACCATCCATTGTGGCAAAGCAGAATCGCTTGGATCAAACTTTTGAATATGCATCTTAGAGATCCCCATTTCTAAGACATAAGGCAGCTGTTATTGGTTGTGTCTTAAAATCTAAACATTACCTTTTCCATCCCTTGTGTCATTTCTAAAACCCAAATGACTTGCAACAGGCTATTTTTGGTGACCATGGAAGACTGATTAAGAAAGGAGGGGTCTTCCCACAGGCTAGGGCAGACATTGTGTTTCAGGGAAAGGATTAACACCTCATACACCTAGCAACAGACAGAGGCATTAAGCTGTGACAAGATAACAACACCTGGCAGTCAATAAACATTATATCCCAAGAACAGCAGGAGAAGGCTATAAGCAGACAATACTTTAAAACCATACGGAAAAGCAAAGCAAGAAGGAATGACTAATGCTATATGGGGAGTGGGAGTGGGGTGGAAAGGAGTGAGCAAGGTTATTATGGACAGGAAAAATCCCAGCACTGCAACTTTAAATCCAAGTTGGCAAGCTGCACCTCTGCAATTTAGCTATCAATCAGCCCTGCATAATGGGAATGCAACAACAGTATCAATAATAATTCATTACATCTATGTTATTAGATATATGCTTAGGCAAGCCAACATACATGTACTACTCTTTACTGGGAGGGGCTGATTCAGAATGGAGGGGTGCCTCTGCAACCTACAGCTCGGCCTGGCTATGCTAATGTTGACAGAAGATAGAATCTGCTGTGCAACGTCCATGTGATGAGAATGGATTTTTCTGCATAAAAGAAATGAGGAAGAAACTGACTTGTCCATACTAGTCATTTCCTCTCAAAGACTGCCTTTCTGTCTCCAATATACATCCATCTTCTCCATGAGACAAATTCAAGGGAGTCGCTGACAAATTCCTGATCACAGTTGGTGGAGCCACTGTTCACAGGCCCCATGCAAATCATATCACTTTAATGCCACTCTGCCATTTCAGCACTTTGTTTGAAACCAATTATCAGTCCAAACGATCAAGCTATCTTACAAAATGTCTAATAAATTAAGAAGCCTGGAATTATTTCTTGGTTTTTACCTCTAGGAGACAAAAAGACCACAATAAATTATATTAGACGCCACTGGCCTAGAGACAGCCCGCTGAAAAACTTGGATGAGATGTCAAGAGCCTCCCATCCCCCACCAATTTCCAGAAATTCAACTGCTATCGATAAAAAAAAATCGATTAAATGCACCGAAAGTAATTGTATGAACAACACTGAATTCACTTCTGGAATTTGAACCAAATTTAAACAGGTAGCTATTTTTGATCTTGAGGAAAAAGTTATGCAAACCTGTTGTGGCCTGTCGGCCGCTGGCCCCTGCAGCAGCTGAATCAGATGAGGAGGTGGCATGGGAGTCAAGGCCAGCATCAAGGCAACCTGAGAGCTCCAAGGGGGAAGAGGGAATGTAGCTATCAGAGATAGAGGCAGAGGCAGAGGCTGGGCTGTCCATCAGCCTTCAGATGGAGTGTCAACAGCCCCCAAGTCTGAAGGTGGCTGATGAGGAAGAGGAGGAACAACTGGGTCCAGTGCCTGACGCGCAGATGCGCAGAAGGCAGAGGAGAGGAGAGCAGAGGAAACCTATGGGCCGATCTTTGGGACAGAAGAGCCACCGCTGCTAGCAAAGCCCCACCCTAGCTCTGGGGATAAAAGGCAGGGGGCGGAGATAAATAGGTGTGGCAGACAACTATTCATATCCATGCCAGACAGACTTGTGTGAGAGAGAGACTTTTTGTCGGGGTTGCTGGTGCTCCTAATAAAGGAATCATTGATTAAACTAGAGAAGGTTTGTTGTGTTTGGGAGCTGGGTTAGAACAAAACCTCAGTGGTAAGGTTTGCCATAATGCTTGGGTCTCTACACCATAAGCAAATGGGATGCATTTAGGTTTCCCCCCATCAGTCTTCATGCAGATGAACAGAAAATATTGGAATTCTAGTGGTCAGCTAATCACATGCCATGAATGCAACAATGCTGCAACAATTTCATGAAGACTGGTTCAAAGCAAAATGTGTCATACATTTTTATATTCCTGATTTTAGGTTTTTACTTACAGGGCATTCGGTAATATTTTGACTCCAGAGGCTCATATTGGAGCTGTCCTCAATGGTTGTGCATCGTTTTTGTTTTTTATCCCAGCCACAATACGGGTCCCTTGCGCCCAGGCACTCTCTGGTGGGGAAAGATAAAGAGATTGGTGTTCTTTCATTGACCGGAAGTTCTAAAACAAGTTATTCTCTCCCCACCTCCTCCCTCCCTCTCTCCCTCTCTCTCTCTCTCTCTCTCTCTCTCTCTCTCTCTCTCTCTCTCTCTCTCTCTCACACACACACACACACACACACACACACACACACACTTTCTTATGCAATAGCTGTCAACTGTGCCGAATTGCAGCAGCAGAAACAAATTTATTTTAGAAGAAAGTTTCACCTGCAAGGAAGGTTTCAAAATGGCCAAATTAGCAGGCTAATGAAAGCCACTATTCTCCCCAATAAAAACAATCAAACCCCCCCCCATGCTTCTCATTCTTATTCCAAACCCAAACAATAATAAAGTGCTGCTTTACCAATCTAATCAAAGAATATTTTGCTGTAAATAATAATATGCGGAATCCAATTTCCAACAAAATAAACATACTTTGGAGAAACAAGTTATAAAGGTTAGATAAACTTAAGGAGCAGGAATAAACCAATAGAAAATTATCAGTTAAAAAAATACAATAGTAGCCTTTATAATGTAACATTATATAAGCAGTATGTAATTAATCACTTTTAAATAAAAAGAATTGGTACTTAATGGTGTATTCATTTATGTAATTATTGGGGTCCATTTTTAGCCACCTTTATTAAAGAAAATAACTGGTTAAAACTTTCAAAATTCAGTAAAAGTCATAGGTCAAACAAGATCTTATTTAGGTGAGCAATGCCAGTACACTTTCAGCCTGGAATGAGTCCCTTCTGACTGTGGTTAATATGTTGTAGAAAGTTTTAAATTGAATCCAGATGCTGCTAAAGAAGACTTTTCATCTACCTTAACTGCATTAAATTTTGAAGCTGGTATTTAGAGTCACTTGTAAATACATCCTTGGCTAATGTAAGTTTATGCTTTCTTTACCCATTTATATAAGTAATCTACAGTAGTCAAAGCAGATCACCTTAGAGCAGAAACAGGACTACACAGTAAACAGAATGGTTTATCAAAAAATTAAATAAATAAGAGTTCTGTCGTATCCCTATCATTTAGCAAGCAAATCTGGAAGGGATTTAACAAATATTCATCAATGAAAAGGACTTGGTTCTACTGGTGGCAGAAAGTAATCTTCCTTGTTCTGTTCCTCCTCAAGCACTGGTGAGGAAGACACAACAAAAATAAACCAGAAACTGAGATTTTTTATTCTTAAGGATAAAGATCTTCCACATTTCTGAACAGGCAGAAGTGAATAATTTTCATTATTCAGAAAGCAGAATAATGATGAGGATGAGATTGAGGATGGAATGGAATCAGGGGTGGGTTCTAAAATTTTTTACTACCAGTTCTGTGGGTGTGGCTTGATGGGGGTAATGTGACTGGGTGGGCATGGCCAACTTTTTTTTTTATTTTTAAAAGCATTTTTTCTACAACCTTAAGAGGTTGCAGAAAAAAATGCTTTTAGAAGCCTCTGATGATCAGGCAACTCATCTGGGATCGCCAGAGGCTTTTAAAGGTATTTTTTTTCCTGCAATCTCTTCAGCCGAAGAGGTTGCAGAAAAAAATGCTTTTAAAAGCCTCTGACGATCACAGCTGAGCTGCACGATCATCAGAGGCTTTTTTTTTTACTTTTAAAAGCATTTTTTCGGCTGAAGAGATTGTAGAAAAAATGCTTTTAAAAGTAAAAAAAAAAAAAAGCCTCTGATGAGGTGGGCGGGGTAAGCGAGTGGTGACCAGCTGGGGACCGGTTCGAGGGTTTGGCCTGCCAATGTTATTACCGGTTCTCCAAACTACTACAAATTTTTACTACCAGTGCGAACCGGGAGCAGTCCACCATGGAATGGAATGGAATGGAATGGAATGGAATGGAATGGAATAGAATAGAATAGAATAGAATAGAATAGAATAGAATAGAATAGAATAGAATAGAATAGAATAGAATAGGTTTATTGACCGAGTATGACTGGAAGGAATTTGTCTCCGGTGCATAGCTCTCAGTGTACATACAAACGACAATACACAGGCAATTTAAAAATTCTGTTTCTAAGTCTTCCTTCCTTCCTTCCTTCCTTCTTTCCTTCCTTCCTTTCCTTTTTTTTTTTTTTTGCTTGACCTGTAATAATTCAATCAGCACATTCAATTCTAATCCATATACCCCAAAAGATTTTGCCATTAACCATTAATATTGTGGAATGGAGTAATCAAGATACAACTCGGGAAATAAAATGAAAAATGGGAATTTTTCCAAGTGCAGACATTGGTATGATAAATTAAACATTCCCATACACGTTCATACATACGCAGGAATATTTGAAAACCTGTGAGTTGGTACTAAAAATGACACAGCTTGTCTTGAACAGCATAGTGCAACCCATACCATACCCATCAATGCCAATTATTACCATTAATACCAATATTAATCAATGCCATCTCTTACCAAAAACAGTACATTGAAAGCAAGTATCAATTCCCTTTGGTTGCCAGATTAAGGGTTTTCTTTTATGAGTCTTCAATTTGTTCTTCCTATTCAAAAGGGATCCCTACTTTGTAATTTAGGCACAATCTCTTGGCAGTTTCAAATAAAGAGCAAAAAGAAGCAAAACTTTTCTCTGTTGCCCTTGAGGAGCTCTGCGGCAAAACAAAACCCAGTAATGTGAATAAAGAAGTAAGGAGAAATGGTCCTTCTGCGGCAGCTCAGTTCAATCATACCTATCAAGGATAAATAACTGTATAGAAAATTTCTAAGGTTTTCAACACAAGGACAAACAAATGTGTGTGGGGCTTTTTGTGAGGTGGGTAGACTAATATGGCAAGTTAGGTCAGCCCATATTGTTCTAATCCACAGTTCAGAGTAAATTAGAACAGAATAAGGGGGAAAGAAGTTGCCCGGAGTCACTGACCAGACAGATCAGACAAAGAGAAGAAGCATAACCAAACAGGCCTTGAAGCATGAAGTAACCTAGTTGTTCCAAGACAGAATTACTTGACTCCTGAAGATAAGGGGAGGAAAAATTAGTAGAAAAGTGAATAAATTCCACTCAAAAATCCCAGCCATCATAGAGAAAATCTATCCATATGGTTGCAAAAAGTCACCACAAAATTTAAAGGCACATATTGCAGTAGTTTTATACAATCCATTAAGCAGACATACCCATTGAGCATCCAAGGGATGGCAATACATTTTTTTTAAAAAAAAAATGAGTTGGTAGTAATTAAAAAAATAGGAAAGAGAACAGAGCACATCTGGGCAATTTCAAATCTCAAAGCAAAATCAAGGATTCCCAAGCATAACATTTCATACTACTTATTTCTCCTTGGAAGCTGTAAGGCAGAGGAGATCAGAATAACTCTTTATAGTTCTTTTATGGGGTCAGCCACTGTATCTTAAAAAAATATAATTGTCTTAATGTGGAGAAGCAGATTAAACTTGGCTGAATGGTAAAGCACAAATATAGCACTAAAATGTCGGAAAATCACGGTTTCAGTGTCGGTTTCTAATTTATCGTTTAAAAACCCATACTTTAAAAACACAGAAGATACACTTAAATAGGCATCATAGAAGAGGCATTCCACATCCTTTTCACACCAAAAGAACATTCCGGACATAATAAAATAAAATATTTCTTTGAAAATAAAATTAATGTACTTTTATGTGAATTGATTTATTCATTGTGGGCAGTGTCACAATCAGTGAAAATGTTATAAAACAATGAATCTAAGCAACTCAGTCTTGCTCCCCAAGTACAGATAAAACATCAAGACTTTATTTATTTATTTAAAAGATTTGTATGGCTACCTATCTTAGAGCAAAACTCTGGGTGGCTCATAATACCCCCCTCCTCAAAAAACAAAATCCCATAAAACAAAGATGCAAACACCTCAGCCACTCTTCTGGAATGTTCCCAACAGCCAAGCCCAAACACTCTCATTCTAACCCAGCACCTGGAGGGGGGGGACACCCTCCCCCCCAATTCTTTATAACCTTTGTAAAGGCTAAAAGGATGGGGGCGCATTGGATTGCTAGGGGAAGGGTCTTCCGCAGAGCTATAGAAAAGACACACTTCCTAAGCCAGCTAGATGGCAATATTTAAGGGAAGAGACCTAGAGCATGCCCACTTGGGTGGGTGAGTAGATACTCTCAGGGACAGGCAGTCCTGGCCCCATGCCATGTACAGATTTAAATGTGATAATCAACACTTTGATTTGCACCTGAACAGACGCTGGGAGCTAGTGCAAGCCAATAATCTAAAATTAAATCACCACTCAGCATTGGGAATAATGGTTTTGGGGGATGTCTCAGTATTCTAGCAACCACTAACTTTATGCAAGCTGTAGTGAGTTCTTGTGTATACCAATTATCTTTATTTGGGCTCATAAAAGATTTACTTAGGTTCAAGCTTTTCAGATGAATGTTAATTTCCTTTTACAAAGTGACCCTTTCAACTGATCAGACTCCATGCTCCTTATTTAAAACTCCTCAGGAAGTAATATAGGTTTGTTACCCTAAAGCAATTTAGAAATGCATTTTTATACAGGAAATCACAAGATGTGCACATGTGTGCAATAGTTTCTAATTGGTCTCCATAAGATTTTACAGAATGAGATATAACCTCTTAGATTTGGTGTCAACATTGCTGCTATTTGGTGTTGTGGTTCAGGTGCTTGCCTAGAAACTACAGTAGAAGAATGTGAGTTGTAGTCCCGCCTTAGGCATGGAAGCTGACTGGGTGTCTTTGGGCCAGTCACTGCTTCTCAGCCCAGCCTAACCCAGCCCAACCCAACCCACAAAAATATGTGATACAGTCTCTGCTGTGAGTTCTAGTATCTATCAACATAAGCATAAAAGCCAACTCGGTGACTTTGGGCCAGTCACTCTCTCTCAGCCTAACCCAACTCACTATTGCTGTTGTGGGGGAACATATATCACAATATACCGTATATATCACAATATATATATATATATATATATATATATATATATATATATATATATATATATATATATATATATATATATATATATATATATATCACAGTATACTGTTGACATTTAATGGTATATGGATAAGGGGATGTTTTGCTTTATTGTTAAAGGTGGTTTTTTTGGGGCTGTATGCTGCCCAGAGACATTGGCAGTTTGAGTTGGGCAGCCTTATAAATCTCATAAATAAATGAGGATTTTTTTTTAATGCACACACAGAGCTGCAAGAAGGATAAGCAGTAAGCAAAAGGGAAACATTTATCATCCCCTTTAGAAGCATGAAGTCTGGAATCCCGAATTACCACTCATATGGAGAAGTTATAAACTATAGGATGGAGGCCTGCAATTGGCAACTTGTGGACCATGAACTCCTTCCAACTACAACGGCTGAAGAATTATAGTAGAGCTTCCCACCGCCGTGAGGAGAAAACAAATCAACATGGTATTGAAAGCCTTAAACTAGCTTTAACTATTTAAAATTGTTTTTAAGAAAGGATGTCTCAATCCTCTTTGCCCCATACGGGGCAAAGAATGGGGATGCGGATTTTCTCCTTGCTCCATCTACTGCAGCCGTCTCTTTGAAATGTAGGGTATGGCTTCAGATTAACAGAGTTGGAAGGGACTTTATAGGTCATCTAGTCCAACCCCCCGCTCAAGCAGGAGACCTACACCATTTCTGACAAATGGCAGTCCAATCTATTCTTGAAAGTCTCAAGTGATGAAGCTCCCACAACTTCTGAAGGCAAGCTGTTCCATTGGATGATTGTTCTCACTGTCAGAAAGTTCCTCCTCATTTCTAGGTTGAATCTCTCCTTGGTCAGTTTCCATCCATTATTCCTTGTCTGGCCTTCAGGTGTTTTGGAAAACAACTTGACCCCCTCCTCTCTGTGGCAGCCCCTCAAATATTGGAAGACGGCTATCATGTCTCCCCTGGTCCTTCTCTTCACTAGACTAGCCATGCCCAGTTTATGTAACTGTTCTTCATATGTTTTAGTCTCCAGTTCCCTAATCATCCTGGTTGCTCTCCACTGCACTTTTTCTAGAGTCTCAACATCTTTTTATAGTGTGGTGGCCAAAACTGGATTCAATACTCTAGGTGTGGTCTTACTAGGGCTTTATAGAGTGGTATTAGTACCTCACTTGATCTTGATTGTATCCCTCTGTTAATGCAATTTAGGATTGCATTGGCTTTTTTAGCTGCCGCTGCACACTGCTGTCTTGTATTTAGCTGATTGTCCATTAAGACTCCAAGATTCTTCCTTTTGCGCATGCCCAAGATGGCGCTCCGACGCTGAGTCTCAGCTTCTTGGGGGGTGATGCCTCGGCTTGGGGGGGCTCAGGGGGGTCATTTCGAACATCTATGACCCCCCGCCCGGGCGAAGCAACACCTAAGGAGCCCGTTGGGAGCTTTGGCAGCTCCCCGGACCATCCCAGCGCTGAGGGGGATGACGTCAGGACGGCAGTGGGCGACGGCAGTCTGCGGCCTGCAGGGGAGCGGCACCGGCGGCGGCGGTCGCGGGCGGTCACGGCGGCGGCGGCGGCAGCTCCTGGACGACATCGGCGTTGTGAGGCCCCTACGGAGGTTCCCCACGCCCCTGGATGCCTCGAGGTGGATCTTTGGAGGCAGGGGGCGGCTGGGGACGTCCGTGGGGGGGGCCGATGGCGACGATGGCGGCGGGGACTGCGGAGGCCGCGGCGGTGGTTGTGATGGGGGCGCTTAAGGTTGGGGCGGCTCCCAAGGGCCTACAGACTTCCAAACAGACGGCCCAGGACTCTTCAGCAGTGGTTTTAGATCTGATTTTGGGGTGACTGGAGAGTATATGACCCTTGAGGGAAGGGTTACCTCCAGGGAGACCCTGAGACCCCCCCCCAGGGTGAGCTGGATGGGGGGGGCCAAATAGGGGAGCTTCACCTACTAGAATGGAAGGTTGAGGGTTACTGGGGCCGGAAAATGACTACAAACTTATGCGGTTTGAATCTCCCCCCCCCTTCCTTCGGACTGAGTTTGGCCTTTTGGCGAATTACGACCATAGCTTCCCACTCATCTTGGCCTGCTGAACTACTCCTAATTTTTTCCCCACTTCCATCTGGCCTGTCTGGATTCCCTACCATGTAGAACTTCTCTGACGAACATTTACGAACTTAAACCTCCCTTGAGCTGGATATTGGATTCCCTGATGCTGCTAATCCCAGGAGGGATTCTGGTTCTATGGACATGAGGCCTGAGGAGGCGGAATATTGCTATCCTCACCCTGAGCTTTCTATCAAAGTCTCCATGGATTGGCCTTGGTGAGAGACGGCCGCCCTGGAAACTTTCGGGGCTGAATGATATGTACCTCCTTAGCCACTGTCGTGAGAGGACAGTGGAGCTTGGCAGCCTGACCTTGGACTGGAATTTTCCCTACGCTTGTAACATCAGCGGTCCCCCACCCTTGGACTGTCTCCCCTGATGGCTATATGTATTCGGTGTCGGAACTCCTCGCCCTGCGAGACTCTCCCCTCTCGCAGGTTTGGCCCCCCACATTATCGAGGGCCTATCTCGATGACGGACTTTGGAGTCCGGAGAGATGGCATGGAGCAAGGAAGAATTTATGGGGCTTTTTAGGGAAATTTTTAAAGATTTTAAGGGGTTCTGGGGGGGGGGTTTGTAATTATTCATTTAAAGATACCGGGAAGACGACTATGGCGGATGGGGGGGGAAATCCACCTGGGTCAGAGCCGTGCCCGGCACAGGGTAATGATCCGGGAGGCACCGGACGAGGGATTGGAAAAGGGATGGGGGGCGATATCTATGAGGGCTGTACCATCGGCACGGTGAATGGGAGGGGCAGATATGGCGGGAGCAGGGGACCACATCAGGTGTTGGGGGCTCGCACTTGCTGTTTGAGAGCAATTGCTTGCCCCGGTCCCCAAGGCTCCGCTCGGATACTAGGTGGCTTAGATATTCAGGAGCTGGGCCTTCGGCTGATGCTGTGCAATGCCAGGTCCGTGGTCAATAAGGCCCCCCTCATTCACGATCTTATACAAGAGGGAGGAGCGGACCTGGTGGGTATTACGGAGACCTGGTTGGGCCCGGAGGGTGGCGTCCCTCTGGTGGAAATGTGCCCACCAGGCTTCAGAGCATTCCATCAGCCGAGGGCCCAGGGGAGGGGCGGGGGGGTGGCGGTTATTATTAACGAGGATCTGAGTCCGAGGGAGACCACTGTGCCTCAGATAGCCGGATGTGAGTCCCTCCTTGTGAGGTGGGGCCGTGGGGTTCAGATGGGCTTGTTGCTTACGTACCTGGCTCCCTGCCGCGTGGCAACAGCCCTACCTGAGCTACTCGACGTGATAGCCACGGTGGCGGTAGATACACCCAGGCTTTTAGTCATGGGTGATTTCAACTTGCCATCCGTCGGTGAAACGTCTGAGGTGGCTCAGGAGTTCATGGCTTCCATGACGGCCATGGACCTGACCCAGTTAGTTCATGGCCCTACTCACAGGGGAGGTCACACTCTGGATTTGATTTTTGTCTCTGGCCAGTGGTTGAGTGGTCTTGTTATAGGGGATATAGACGTGGAACCCTTGTCATGGACTGACCACTCACTCCTTCGCCTAGATCTTCGAACCGCGACCCCTCGCCGCAGGGAGGCGGACCCAATTAGATGGATCCGCCCCAGGCGCCTGATGGATCCTGATAGGTTCCAGACGGAGCTTGGGCCATTTCCTGAGGATCTAGCACATGACTCGGCCGAGGACCTGGTAGCCGCCTGGGATCGGGCGGCTGGTGGGGCCTTGGACCGAGTTGTGCCTTTGCGGCCTCTGACCCGATGCCGATCCCGTGCGGCTCCTTGGTTTACTGAGGAGCTGAGGGAAATGAAGCGCCGGAAAAGACGCCTGGAGAGCGGTTGGAGGGCCAGTCTCGCTGAATCTGATCGAACACTGGTAAGGTCGCATATTAAGGCCTACCTAGTGGCGATAAAGACGGCAAAGTCTAACTACTTTTCCGCCTCTATTGCGTCATCAGGGAATCGTCCGGCCGCCCTGTTTAGGGTGACCCGCGCCCTGCTCCACCTGGGAGTGCGGGAGGATCCCTTAGAAGGCAGGGCGGAGGATTTCGGACAATACCTGTATGACAAAATCGCTCAGATCCGGGGGGATCTGGACTCTGACTGGGTAGATCAGGGCAGGGTGACGAGGAACAGTCTTGAGAATGTTATCTGGGAGGAGTTTGATGCTGTGACTCCCGATGATGTGGACAGGATTTTGGGGAGACTTAGTGGGGCCACATGTTTACTGGACCCGTGTCCCTCCTGGTTGGTACTGGCTTCCCGGGAGGTTACACGAGGCTGGCTCCAGGGCGTCATTAATGCTTCTTTGAGTGAGGGTCACTTCCCCGCTGCCCTGAAAGAGGCGGTGGTGAGGCCTCTCCTCAAGAAGCCGTCCCTGGATCCAGCAATATTGGCCAACTATCGTCCTGTCTCCAACCTTCGCTTCATTGCGAAGGTTGTTGAGAGTGTGGTCGTGCAACAGTTTCCGCAATTCCTGGAGGAAACATCTTATCTAGATCCGTTCCAGTCGGGTTTCAGGTCTGGGCACAGCACGGAAACGGCATTGGTCGCGTTGGTGGATGATCTCTGGAGGGCTCGGGACAGGGGTTATTCCTCTGTTCTGGTCCTATTAGATCTCTCAGCGGCTTTTGATACCATCGACCATGGTATCATGCTGCACCGGCTGGAAGAGTTGGGGGTGGGAAGCACTGTGTTACGGTGGTTCTCCTCCTTTCTCTCCGACCGGTCGCAGTTTGTGTTGGCAGGGGGGCAGAGGTCGACCTCGAGGCCTCTCATCTGTGGAGTGCCGCAGGGATCGGTCCTCTCGCCCCTTCTGTTCAACATTTATGTGAAGCCGCTGGGCGAGATCATCCGTGGCTTTGGGGTGAGATACCACCAGTACGCTGATGACACCCAGCTGTACATCTCCACCCCAGGCCACCCCAACGATGCCCTTGAAGTGATGTCCCAGTGCCTGGAGGCTGTGCGGATCTGGATGGGGAGGAACAGGCTCAAGCTCAACCCTTCCAAGACTGAGTGGCTGTGGCTCCCGGCATCCCGATATAGTCAGTTGACTCCATCGCTGACTATTGGGGGCGAGTCTCTGGCCCCCTCGGAGAGGGCGCGCAATCTGGGAGTCCTCCTGGATAGGCAGCTGTCCTTGGAGGAACATCTGACGGCTGTTACCAGGGGGACCTTTTATCAGGTTCGCCTGATTCGCCAGTTGCGGCCCTTTCTTGATCGGGATTCCTTGTGCACAGTCACTCATGCCCTCGTCACCTCTCGCCTTGACTACTGCAACGCTCTCTACATGGGGCTCCCCTTGAAGAGCACCCGGAGGCTCCAGCTGGTCCAGAATGCAGCAGCGCGGGTAGTGATGGGAGCAACATGGCGCTCCCATGTAACACCGCTCCTGCGCGAGCTGCACTGGCTCCCGGTGGTCTTCCGGGTGCGCTTCAAGGTGTTGGTTATCACCTTTAAAGCGCTCCATGGCATAGGGCCTAGCTATCTCCGAGACCGCCTGCTGCTACCAATGACCTCCCATCGACCCGTGCGCTCCCACAGAGAGGGCCTCCTCAGGGTGCCATCAGCCAAACAATGTAGGCTGGTGGCCCCCAGGGGGAGGGCCTTCTCTGTGGGGGCTCCCACTCTCTGGAATCAGTTGCCCCCGGAGATAAGGAGAATCCATGACCTCAATGCCTTCCGTCGTTCCCTGAAAACCCATCTTTTCCAGCAAGCCGGGTTGGCTTAGAAGAAATTTTTAAATTTTAAATTTTTTAATTAGTTTGTTATTCTTAACTTTCGGCCCAAATCTATATATATTTTTAAATGTTTTAATATTTGTATTCTATGTTTTTTATCTTGGCTGTACACCGCCCTGAGTCCTCAGGGAGAAGGGCGGTATATAAATTGGAAATTAAATTAAATTAAATTAAGATCCCTCTCACAGTCACTGCTATTAAGCCTGTTTTCCCACAGTTTATATGTGTGCTTTTGGTTTTTCTTACCTAAGTGTAATACTTTACTTTTCTCTACATTGAATTTCATTTTGTTAGATAGGGCCCAGTGTTCAAGTCTGTCAAGATCCATCTGGATCTTGAGACTATCTTCTAGGGTGTTAGCTATTCCTGCCAGCTTAGTATCATCTGAAAATTTGGTGAGTTCCCCTTCTATTCCCTCATCTAAGTTATTTATGAAGATATTGAAGAGTACTGGGCCTAAGATGGAACCTTGTGGTACCCCACTGCTTACTTCTCTCCATGTAGACTTAGACCCATTAAGGACTATTCGTTGAGTATAGTTTGTCAGCTAGTTGCGAATCCATCTGGTGGTGAAGCTATCTATCCCACTTTTTTCTAATTTACGAAGAAGTAGGTTGTGGTCTACTTCGTTGAATGCTTTGCTGAAGTCTAAGTATATTATGTCCACAGTATTTTGCTGGTCTACTAATTTAGTTACTATGTTGAAGAATGAAATAAGATTGGTTTGGCATGATCTATTTTTAACAAATCTGTGCTGATTGCTTGTTATTACTTTACTCGTTTCTAGGTGTTGGCAGATCTGTTTTTTTTATTATCTTTTCCAGTATCTTCCTGGGTATTGATATTAGGCTGATTGGTCTGTAGTTTCCTGGGTCTGTTTTTTTCCCCTTTTTTGAAGATGGGAACCACATCAGCTCTTTTCTAGTCCTCTGGTAGTTCCCCAGTGTTCCAGGATTTTTGAAAGATGTGGTGCAATAGTTCTGAGAAGACCTCTGCCAGCTCCTTTAGAACTCTGGGATGTAATCCATCAGGTCCTGGTGGTTTGTATTCATCAAGATCAGACAGGTGTTCTCTTACTATTTTTTTGCTTATTTTAACTTTTATTTCCAGTCTGTTTTTTACAGTTATGTTTCTGATAGGTTGGGGTATAGTTTCTTTTTGCGTGAAGACTGATGCAAAGAATGAGTTAAGCAGTTCTGCTTTCTCTCTGTTGCCTGTTACTTCCTTGCTATCTTCTCTCTTTAGTGGACTGACTGTTTCCTTGATTTTTTTCTTGTTATTTATATGTTGAAAGAAACTTTTTTTGTTATCTTTGACTTTTGTTGCAAGTCTTTGTTCATTCTGAGCCTTTGCTTTCCTGACTTTGTCTTTGCAGGTTCTGGCTGACTGCTGATATCCTGTCTTAATTATGTGTCCCTCTTTCCATTTTTTGTACTTGTCCTTTTTGTCTTTCAATTTGTCAGAGAGATCTTTGTGCAGCCATGGTGGTTTCTTCTTGGATTTCTTGTTTTTCTTTGTCAGCAGTATTGCGCTGGTTTGGGCTTTTATTATCGTATTTTTCATAGTTTCCCAAGATTCTTGAGTTGTTTTCCCCTTTAGGATTTTCATCCAAGGAATCTTTCCCAAGTTCTCCCTGAGTTTATTAAAATCAGCTCTTTTAAAATCTAATACTCTGGTATCATTTTGTTCTACTGCTTGTGTTTGCATTATGTTGAATTCTAGTATGACATGGTCACTCTCACCCAAGGTTCCTGCAGTTTCAACTCCCTCTATCACTTCTCTGTTTGTAAATATTAAGTCCAGTATGGCTGTCTCTCTAGTTCCCTCCTCTACCTTTTGGACAACAAAGTTGTCAGCTGGGTTGTTTAGGAACCTATTTGATTTTTCACTTGGTACAGAATTAGTTTTCCAATTGATATCAGGGTAATTGAAGTCTCCCATTACTACTGTAGTGTGTTTCCTACATATATTTGTTAGTTGGTTGGCAAAAAGGATATTTATTTTTTTCTGCTTGATTGGATGGCCTATAGTACACCTATGGCCATGTCTTTTATGTTGACCCATATGAATTCTAGGAGGTTTTCGTCTTTGGTTTCATGCAGTTCTATAGCAATATAGTGATCCTTTACATACAGTGCAACTCCACCTCCTCTTTTATGGGGTATGGCCCACTGTACCTTTGATCACCCATTGTCCCAACAGCTTCTCTTGTAATGCAAAACAGCAAGTTCAAGGGATAATGTGTAGGAATGAAAATTAACGTCTCTCCAATTCCTAAAGTCTCAGTGCGTCTTAATCTCCTTGCAGGTCATAACATTTTTTTAAAAGTCTACAAATTACTGCATTCACACAATCAGCAAGATAGGTGGAATATAAATTTAATAATAAATAAATATAAATGTGTGACTTTGATAAGAGCTTTAATTATTTAGGCCTTTGAAAATAATTTTTCAAATAATTATAATGCATCACAAGATCCATTTTTTAAGATGTTGCAAAACTTTCACTGCTTCCAAACAATCCAAGCAGATTTTTGGCATGAAACTCCCTTTCCCCCCTTTTTTTTTCTAGTATAGTTTAATACAAAAGTTATTCCTCTATGCATGCCTGTTTTGATGGAAGTCGTTCTTCACAGCCTAACAACATTTGAAACTGACTTGGAATAGGCCTGAAAGAAGACCTGGGAGGATGGGTCTTCTCAAATATTCTGGAAATCCTTGCCAAGGAAGGTCCAGCTAGCACAATCTCTGTGTAAGAAGCTGCTGGGTCAGACCAATGCTTCATGTGGTTTAGCCATCCAGCATCACAAGAGATGTCTGGCAACCATTGATAAGTAGACAGATTTCAACATTTTAAGTGGGCCTATTAATATACTAGGGATGTGGTGGCTCAATGGTTAAGATGCTAAGCCGATCGAAAGGTCGGCAATTCAGTGGTTCAAATCCCAATGCCGTGTAATGGGGTGAGCTCCCGTTACTTGTCCCAGCTTCTGCCAACCTAGCAATTCAAAAGCACGTAAAAAATGCAAGTAGAAAAATAGGGATGACCTTTGGTGGGAAAGTAACAGCGTTCCATGCGCCTTTGGTGTTTAGTCATGCCAGTCACATGACCATGGAGACATCTTCGGACAGCGCTGGCTCTTCGGCTTTGAATCGGAGATGAGCATCGTCCCCTAGAATCGGGAACGACTAGCACATATGTGTGAGGAAAACCTTTGTCTTATTAATATACTGTTTTTGTTTTCTTTTATTGATATTATTTTCAGCAGCATCTGGGTGAGGATTGATGGTGAGTCAGGCATTGGTCTGAGAGTGGTGATGGCACTGCAATGGAACTGCCATCCAGGAGTCAGTTTCTCCCTGACAAACATTTCTCTGGAGACAAGGAAAGATCTTTCCTTTCAGATTGACCCTTTGTGCTCTGGAGGATCTGTTCCTCAAAAACAGACCAGAGGAATTGAGCTTCTTGTGGTTGATCACAAATTGAGCTTATAACATGTCCTTAACCTATAATATGCCATTAACCACTGTTCATCCTTAACTTTTGACAGACAAAAGCCTCACTTTCTTAATCACTTTACAATTTAATTAGTTTACAACCTAAAAGAGCTGTTCCAAATGGCTGTGAAGATCAAAGGCTTTTGGCGAGTGTCTTCTTTCTTCTTTATCACTTTTAAAATTATTTTTATTAGTAACTCAAATTTGCCTACATATCTAATACTCCTTCCTCCTATTTTCCCCATGACAACAACCTGTGAGGTGAGTTGGGTTTAAAGAAACTGACTGGCCAAAAGTCACCCAGCCAGTTTTCATCCCTCAGGCAGAACTAGAATTCATACTCTTCTGGTTTCTAGCCTGGTGCCTGAACCACCTGACCCAAATAGCTCTATATTTTCTCTATTTTTGAAATTAAAAAATGATTATTTTCAAGGATTTTAATTTATTATTAAAACAAGAAGGTGATAATATGAGTGGGACTGTAACTATGGAGAGCTAACTGAGACTAAGGTGTGGAAGAGAGAGAAGCAAAACAGAAAAAAAGAGCAGCCTTTCTTTTACTTTCACCAAAATAACTGAAATGCTCTTACTTTCTCCCCATGGCAACTACAAGAAAAGCTGCTAACCTGGCAGAAGGATAGAGGGGTTCATTAGAACAGCTTACAGATAAGGGCATTTCACCAGATTTATTGCAGAAGATGTTTGAAAAATTTGGCGAAAAGATGACTGCAACAGTAAAAACAGAAATGGAAAAAGGATTTGCAGGGATAAAAAAAGATGTCAAAGAAGAAGTTAAGAAGATTGAAGTAGGGCAATTGATTGGAGACTTAAAACAAATTACTGACAAAGTGGAAGTTTTGGAAAGTAAGATAGAAATTATAAATAGTGAAATTGAGAAAGATTTGGATGACATGGTATTACTGGAACTGAGAGGAAAAGCATTTTGTTTAAGGTTTAGACTTTAGAGCAATTCCAGAACACAGAGAAGATATTAGACAAAGGATTGTTAAGTCTCTAATTGTTTTGATTGGGAGGAAAAAGACACTGGCATTAAGATGGACAAGATTTATAGGATTAATATACATTTTGCAAAATTAAGAAAGTTCCATGCAGTGGTGAAATCTAAAATGTGTTACTACCGGTTCTGTGGGCGTGGCTTGATGGGGGGATAATGTGGGTGGGTGTGGCCAATTTTTTTTTTTTTTACTTTTAAAACCATTTTTTCTACAACCTCTTCGGTAAAGAGATTGTAAAAAAATGCTTTCAAAAGGCTCTGACGATCCCAGCTGAGTTGCCTGATCGGCAGAGGCTTTTTTTCTTTTGAAAGCCACTGCCGATCAGGCAACTCAGCTTGGATCGTCAGAGCCTTTTAAAAGGAAAAAAGCCTCTGATGATCAGGCAACTCAGCTGGGATCGTAATAGGCTTTTAAAAGCATTTTTTCTACAACCTATTCGGCTGAAGAGGTTGTAGAAAAAATGCTTTTAAAAGCCTTTGACGATCCCAGCTGAGCTGCACGATCATCAGAGGCTTTTTTTTTTTACTTTTAAAAGTATTTTTTTCGGCCAAAGAGGTTGTAGAAAAAATGCTTTTAAAAATTAAAAAAAAAAGCCTCTGATGATCATGCGGCTCAGCTGGGCATGGGGGGGGAGGGATTTTTGCTACCGGTTCTCCAAACCACCCGCCTCCATCGCTTCCGGATCAGGCAATCCGGTCCGAACCAGGAGCATTTCACCCCTGGTTCCATGGGATATCCTTGTGCCCTTAGTCAGGTAGAAGGCCGGAGATCAAGTTTTGCAGCAGTATTTTAATACTAGGTTGAGAATTGATAATATAAGAAATACAAACATTTTCTCCCCCCCCCCCTTCCCCCCTCAACCCCTCCCATCCCCCTCCCTCCCACCCCCCCTGATAATATAGATGAAATTGTACTTAGAGAAATTCTAATTAGAGCACTACATAATAAAAAAGAGAGCAGTTTTTCCCATTAAAAAAAAACGGAAGAAACTTCCATCTAGATGAGATAGGTTGGAAGGAGTGATTTTTATTTTTAAACATGAGAGATTTAGACTGAACTCTGTGCAGAAAGGAAGAAATATTTTGGAAAATTTTAAAGGAGGAAATACAAATGGAAGTGACAATGATAGATGAGACCTAACAAATGCCACAACAGGCATAATAAGACACTGAAAATGCTTCCATGTTGCGTGCTATTGGTATTCATTTTTCTAAAATCTTAGTTTTAATTATGGATTATAAATGCTTAAAGTGGAATATAAATATTCTTTGGACTTTTGTTTAAAATTTTAAAAATATACTTATGATTTCCAGCGTTGATTTTAAGATAGAATAAACTATAGGAAGAAGAGTAATGTGATGCATGATGCAAGTTTAAAGACAGAGGTTAAAAGTAATTGAATTTATAACTGTGTGAAGAATATCAGAACCCATTGCCTTGTGCCTGCCTTCCTTCCTTCCTTCCTTCCTTCCTTCCTTCCTTCCTTCCTTCCTTCCTTCTCTTCCTTCCCTCCTATATAATATTTTGCAACTGTTTTATCTTCTTTTTTAAATGTTTTAATAAAAATTATATTAAAAAAGGGTTTTTCCTCCTGTATATTGCTGCTTTAAATGTTTATTTATTAGTATTAATATAATGTGATAAAAAGGCAAAAAATAAAGAGGCGAGTGACTAGTTTTTAATATTCAAGCAATTTTTAACATGTAGAAAATATATAAATAAGAAGTAGCCCAGCTGGAGTCTGAATTTTACATTAAAAAAAGATCATAAAATCTAGTTTTAGTTTTTGTCCTTTAATCTGCAATGCACATGCAGCTATATGTATATGACAATCCCTAAAGATGTTGATCTTTTAGACCATTCTCTACAAAATACAGAATAAATTGTCAGACTGCCCAAGAATACACCTTGAACCAGGGGTGAAATTCACTTACCTTTTCTACTGGTTCGCAAATGTGCATGCGCTACGCGTGCCCCCACTTTGCTCACATATACCGTTGTCCACGCATGTGCAAAGCCTTCTGTGCATGCACAAGGGCTTAAAATCATCACAAAAAAGCGACGCCATGATGTCAGTGTGGGTGGGCGGAGCCTCCCGCAGCCGCCGTTACCTGTTCGCCAGAGCTGGATAGAACCAGCTGAATTTCACCCCTGCCTTGAACATTAAATCATGTATAACAAGGAAGTGGCCTACGCTAGCTCCTCTTCTCAACAATAACATAAAATAAAAGGTCTTAAATGTTATAATGAAGAACTAAAGCAAAATCAATTTATGTAATTAAAATTTTTGGTGGAATAGCTGAAAATATTTGAGAACTGTTTAGGTCACCAAGAGACATATTAAACTAGCTTGTCCCAGCTTGATCCTTCTAGATACACTGGGGACATTCTGGAAGTTGGAGTTCCAATTTTTTTTATCTAGAAAACACCAGACTGAGGGAGCTGATATTAGATATTAGAAATGAAATGCTTCTTAACTGGAAAAAAAAATCTTACTAAAGGAATGTACCTTGGGGAAGTTAAGTTCAGAGTGAAATCATGGAGACTTTAAAATATTAATTGAGCCTTAAGGCTTGTGTCTGTAACCAATGATCTTAGAGCATTCATTACTCACTGAACAAAAATTGTCTTTAGTGGGTGTAAGAAACCATTAAGATACTTTCTTAAGTCTATAAAATATAGGAGACATCTAGGATATTATCAGTCCAGCAACTGTTACCTTTTCAAAATAAGCTCAAACTAAGTTGAGTTTGAGCTTATCTTGCCTGATATCACACCCAATGTAGTAGTCTCCAGGACAATAATTTATCTGGATTTATCTGGAAACCCTCTGTTGGATCAGTAGAAAACTGCTGTTGTAGGCATCCAGGCTGGCATTGGTATTAGCTACATAATAAAGGGAGGAGGCAGCACACAAGCCAAACAAGTGTATAGATAGGCCTCAACCTACAACCATTTGTTTAGCAACAATTTGAAGTTACAACAGAACTGAAAAAAGTGATTTAGGATTGGTCCTTGCACTTACAACTGTTGCATCGTCCCAGGGTAACTGGGGTAGGGCTTATTTTAGGCACAGGTGTGAAAATCAGGCTAGGGCTTGTTTTCGGGGTAGGTCGTATTTTCAGGGAAACACAGTAATAGCCATTTGCGATCTTCATGGCCTGCTCCCGAGAAGCAGAATCAATGGAGAAAGCCAGAGTCGCTCAATGAATTCATTCATTGATTTTTGATTGTGTCATAATCAATTAACTTCAGTGATTCACTTAACAAAAAAGATGGTAAAATCAGGTGCATCTCACTTAAAAACTGCCTTGCTTAACAATGCTAATTCTGGCCCCAACTATAGTTGTAAGTTGAGGACTACCTGTACAAATTATAATTGGATAGGAAATCTGAATGTGGAATAGGTTACGGCATGAAGACGTTTCTGCCTCTTCATTTTCAAACAGGGGCTGGGTAAACATCTCTTGGGGATGGTATCAGGAATCTTGGAGTGTACAGGAGGGTTGGATTTGATAGATTGGGAAGGATAAATTCCGATTCTATGATTTACAGAGATGTCTGATTATGGCTTAAAAATGCCTTGTTGGTTCATTCAGACAGGCCTATGCACCACTCTGATACTGAGCAAAGTCCCACTTAATCAAGCATTTTGTTTCCTTCTGGACTGGTCAGATATTAATGGAAAGTCATAAGCAGTGGGGGGGCACATACACTAAAGGTAAAGGTAATGTGCTAGTTGTTCCCGACTCTAGGGGGTGGTGCTCATCTCCGCTTCAAAGCCGAAGAGTCAGCATTGTCCGAAGACATCTCCATGGTCATGTGGCCGGCATGACTAAATGCCAAAGGCGCACGGAACGCTGTTACCTTCCCACCAAAGGTGGTCCCTATTTTTCTACTTGCATTTTTTACGTGCTTTCAAACTGCTAGGTTGGCAGAAGCTGGGACAAGTAATGGGAGCTCACCCTGTTATGTGGCACTAGGGATTCGAACCACTGAACTGCCGACCATTCGATCGACAAGCTCACATACGCGTCCTTTCACATACACTAATATGGTTATAAATTTTGCTGGGAAACTTACACACTTATAAAGCAAGCCTTTTCCCACTCCTTCCAACCAAAGTTAATGGAGAAGGAGAGGAAAAAAGAAAATTCATGAGTGGAGAAAAAGAGAAACTGAACAGAAACTAAATTCAACAGACACCTTCACACAAGAATTCTGCTCCAGTTTAAAAGCAGCTCTGGTCAGCTCTGGTGACCATGTGTGAAAAATGGCCATTAAATCACTATTTACAGTGCCATTGTAACTTAATAAACTCAAAATAAATTGTGAATAGTTTGTGACTAAACTTGCAGAGCCTTATATTTGTACTCATTAACTCATGCATCCCAAGTATTCAAAAGCTGAGCCAATTTCACTTACTATGGCTTTGTGGATGATCCACTAATCCATTCAGATGGATCTCATTCTGGCTTTATTTATACACACACATATAAATATATATATATATAATATGAAGTAAGGACATGGATGGAGCTAACATTCATCTATTAGCTCTGTAAGTATCTCTGTAAAGATAAGATACAAATGTTTGATCATATTTAGTTGGGTTAAGGCAGTGGTGGGATTCAATTTTTTTAACAACAGGTTCTGTGGGCGTGGCTTAGTTGGGGGTGTGGCTTGGCGATCATGTGACTGGGTGGGCGTGGCTAGCTGGTCACGTGACTGTGTAGGCATGGCTAGCTCATCATGTGATGGGGTGGGCGTGGCTATGTGCATAGGGACTACTCAGAGGGCTGAAAAAAGTCATTTCTGACTGGGCCTCGCACTTTTGACCGGTCCTCACACTTATGACCATCCTCACATTTATGCCCGTGCAGCTTTCTTAACAACCATGTCACTCATTTCACAACTGCTTCTCTTCACCATGGTGACAAGATAGGGCAAAAACATAAAATGTGAGGACAGTCGTAAGTTCGAGGACTGGTCAAAAGTGCGAGGACCAGTTTTCAGCCCTCTGAGTAGTCCATATGCACAAAAGGACTACCCAGAGGGCTGAAAAAAGTGATTTCTGACAGGTCCTCGCACTTTTGACCGGTCTTCGCACTTATGACTGGTCATCATTTATGCCCATTGTAGCATTCTTAACAACCATGTCACTCATTTCACAACTGCTTCTCTTCAACATGGTGACAAGATAGGGCAAAAACGTAAAATGTGAGGACAGTCGTAAGTTCGAGGACTGGTCAAAAGTGCGAGGACCAGTCAGAAATAACTTATTCAGCCCTCTGAGTAGTCCATATGCATAAAAGGATACAGCAATAGAGAGGGATGAAGGAAGGAAGGGAAATTAGAGTAGGAGGGAGGGTAAGAGAGGGAGGAAGAGAGGAGGAGAAGGAGAAAGGAAGAGGAAGTAGGGAGGAGAAGAAGAGGGGGAGGAAGAGAAAGTAAGAAGGAAAGAAAAGAGAGAGGTGGTAGGTTTGATGAGAAAGATTGCTGTACAATAAAAAAGATAAAAGGGAAGAAAGCCAACCCCAAACAAATATAAAGATATTAAGATAAAGAATGAATTGTTAAACTTTAAAGAATAAAAGAGAACAAATATGAATAAATAACAATAATTAGAAACACACATACAAACATACAATGTATTTTCTTTGAACAGAGTATTTGGCCGGTTCACAAATTTAAACAGTGTTTAGTCATTTCAATTAAATTTACAATTTCTATATTTCCTTTTTGCCATATTTATTCCTCATCTATTTTTGTAAAAAACCAATATTACCCTTCATCCTCATCTCTAATCTTAATCAAATTCAATTTTTCCCTTCTATTCTATATTATACCCCTTCCCATTGTCATCTATTTTTATATCCATCCTCACATTGGTTAATTATGTAATATTAGTTGTTTAATATAAATTCAACATTTTAATATAAATCAATTAGTTATATAACTACCTTTTTTGTATATTAATCAATATGAACATGAATATTCCAATTATTTCCATGCAATCCAATTTCTTACAAATCAATTAATTATATTTACCAATAATAATGAACCAAATAATTTCCCCCATATATTCCTCCAAACCACAACTTAACCATTTCTGCTTTCAGAAATATACAATTAATAGTATCTCAATTATTACAATTCCCTAGTTAAATAGAGCTTTTTTTCTTTTGTGTTTTAAAATCCTGAACTCTCCTCTTTTTCCCTAAATTTCCCATTGTTTGCACCTACCTTTTTTGGTGAGGAAAAAGAAAAGAATTCTGCCTGCCTAATTTTCCAACCTTGCAGGAACAGCAAAGCAGTTTCAGTTTCGTGTTTCAGCAGAGCTAAGGGAAAAAAAATCTGCTCCAGGACTCTTTGCAAGGAAGCAGAAGAGCCCTGAGCAAAACAGCTGAGACAAATCAGCTGAGAGTCGGGAGGCCGATAGAATCAAGGGGCTAATTAGCCTATGCTGAAGCTCCGTGGGCCAATAAAATTACAAAAAAACACCGAACCATTTGTTAAATTGCTGACTCGCCTGCTCCTTGCCCACCACTATTTATTGGCAATAAATAGTGGTGCGGAGGGGCGGGGCAAGCCAGCAATTTAACAAACGGTTCGGCTGCACTAAAGGGCGGCCCTTTGAAGCCCCGCGGCAAGAATTTGAAGTTTTTTTTCCTCTAGCCATCAGCTGGGACTCCGGAGGCAGCAATAGATTGGGAGTGGGTGGGGTAAGCGAACAGCCGGCGATCCAACAGAGCAGAGAGTGAGGGTGAGTGAAGGTGTGGAAGCTGCTTTCTCCATCCTGCTCTCTTGCGTCCGGAGCCGGTGGGGAACCACGTGGCAGCCCATGTGGATCCCAGGCAGCCAAACTCAGGCTAGGGAAGGGGTGGGCAATTGTGGCTCTTTTAAAACCTGTGGCCTTCAACTCCCAGAATTCATGAGACAGCCAAGCTGTAAAAGAGCCACAATTGCCTACCCCTGGCTACGGTAGGCTGGCGCCATGTGGATGGGAGGCGAGGGGCGGGCGAGCTAGCAAGTTAACAAATGGTTCGGTGTGCTACGGGGCCAATAAATTACAAAAAAACACCGAACCGTTCGTTAAATTGCTGGCTCGCTCGCCCCATTTATTGGGAATAAATAGTAGTGCGGAGGGGCGGGGCAAGGGGCGGGGCGAGCCAGCAATTTAACAAAGGGTTCGGCCGAACCCCCTAGAACCCCCAGAATCCCACCACTGGGTTAAGGTTTTTATACAGTGCAGTGTGGCAGTAACCAACAAGGTTAAATAAACAATTGTACTGTACTTCCATCTGAATGGATGCACATATCACTGAACATCATTAAGATCTACATGTCATAGTAAACAGAGGTTAAAACAGGAAACTGACATTACTAATTTCCCTAGAGCAACAAATGGGAGTGGATGACATATAATTTGTTAAAATAAAATAAATTGTGAATAGTTTGTGACTAAACTTGCAGAGCCTTATAAACGTACTCATTAACTCATGCATCTCATCCATCCCACTCTTTGGGTTCTCCAATTTTCCTCATAGATAGACTTTAGCTACTGTGGAAGAATACATAGGCATGCAAGAGCTGTTAACAGAAAGCAAATGAAAAAATTCTAGGGACAGTTGGATGAACATTGAAAGCTTGGTTTTCCCTTTGAAAGACTTAAAAAAATCAGATGAGTCTGGAATATATTTGTAATTACAGAATTTTGCCTTTTATAATGTTTTCATTTGTCGTGTTTAAATTGTTCCCCATACATCAAGAAAAAATGAAAAAGAAATATAAAAATAATAAATGTATGTTGATTCGAAAATGGAGTATTATTAATAACAGTAATTTTACAAAACAGAAAATAAATGACGGTCTTGGGAAGGCAAGAGTTTGAGGAGATATTCGAAATATCTCTGTCTTGATTCTCTTTAAGATAGGGCAGAGAAATTCTGACAGATTTTCAAGATTGTTATTGTACCCAACAACAAAAATGGAGCATTCCTATAGTTTTTGTGGTGTCTGTTTCTAACCTGACCAGCCCTACAGAAAAATCTGCAAATTGATTAAAATGTTGCATGTACATTTTTTTTAAAAGAAAGCATTAGCTTCATCTTATCTAGCAAAAATATTTTTGTCCTCTTGTTAGATGAAAAACAATATAAAATGTTTTGTCTTTGGTGTGGTTTGTAATACTCATAAACAAATTAATCTAAATTTAATTAACTAGCAGTACCTTTGTAAATAAGATCATTTGAAAGTACATTTCATGAGCAAAACAGTTCTCGGCCTCTAATAAGTATGTTTAGAATTGGAAAAAGAACATTATCAGTTAGACAATTAATCATATGGCAAACCTTGATGTCCTGCTTTTTGCATGTAAACTTTGGATGTGGCCATCATCCAAAAGATTCCAGAATGTCTAGGCTCCCTTCCATAAATATTTGACTATTTAAATGCTGTCAGAAACTATTTAGTGAAAGGTATCATAGTAGATTTATAAAAAGTGTGGAATTATAGTTGAATCATAGAATTGTAGATCTGAAAGGGATTTTGGAGATCAACTAGTCTAGCCTCCTATTCAAGAGATTAAACAAAACACCAGCAACCTTTCAGAACAAACTTGGAGATGCTAGAAAATTTAAGATATAGTAATTCCTCTTACATTTCCAATTAACTGTTAACCATGCTATTAACTCATTGGGGATTCAAGAAACTTCTTCTCAGAAAGCACTTAGCAGATGGGATTTATTCTGACAGAAAATTAACATCAACAGACATTCATTCCCATGTTCATTACTTTGCAATAAATGACTTATCAGATACTTAATAAAGTATATCCCAAGCACGGTGTTTATTATAAACAATTGAATCCGTCTCTTTAATATAAGAGTGATTTTGCCTCCTGCTCCTTATTTTTTTAGCCACCAAACCATTTGCATGAAAATAGGACTTTGGCTCCTCAGGAGTTTTCTTGCCATCTGCTGCTGTGACTCTTCTGGCTGATTATCCTAGCTTCTAAAGTCATGCAAGGGAATGGAAGCAGAAGGTACAGTTTCAGATTAATGCAGGAAAAAAGCAGACAGGGCACGAGTGTCAACTTGGTGAAAGTTAATTTAACAAAGAATTCTTAAGCATGCAGCTATGCACAATTATATCCAAAACTGTTTTCATTTGGAAGCCATCAACTACTTTTAGCCCTTCTTAAAAATTATGGTCATGTATTGAACCAACGTGTGAGTGGATCTGAGACAACTAGGCCCTCTCCTTTGCATATGCAGATATGGTGTCCATTTTCTATTCAACTAATAACTGAACATGCAGATATAGTTTCTGAAGAGAACGAGTTGCTCTCAAGTTGCTTGATCTATCAGTCCTCTCAGGTCAACAAGGCTATCTGAACTACACAGGGTGTAGACTGTTCTTTCTTTCTTTTTTGGGGTGAGGGGAGTATGTCTTTGAGATGGAGTTGACTCCTGACAACAGGGCCATGTCTGGGCATGTCCCTGCAGTTTTCCTGGCAAGATTTCAGAACTGGTTTGCACTCCTCCTCCTCCTCTTCTTTCTCTTCTTCTTCTTCTTTTGTTCTTCTTCCACATCAAGACCAAACTTTAAATTGCCAGAATGAAGCCACTTTGTTGGCTTTGTCATTGGCCAAAAATAAGACATTAGTACATGTTTCTGGTAGTAGCCAAAATACCAAAAGTTGGGCTGGACTCTGCTTCTGAGAGCTGAGAGAAAGTGACTGGCCCAAGATCACCCACAGTTGGCTTTATGCCTATGGTGGGATTAGAATTCATGGTCTCCCAGTTTCTAGTCTGTTACCTTCATTAGTACACCAAAATGATCTCCCAGACTGCTCATTCCACTGGAAAAATGTCCTGGAGTGGGAGAAAAACACTGGTTTCTCACAGAATCTTATACAGAAATTAGAATCATGGGAAATTCCCATCTGATCTCAACACAGAGCATAGTATTTGTCAGAATTCTTAGGCATTCAGAAGAATCCCAGATAATTCAAGTCAAATTGCTATGTCTTCTTCAAAGAATTATATAAGGTTGCATAATGTAATATTGTACTTGTAATTCTCACCTATTTTCCTACTATTTATTCCTTCTCTCTTACTATTAGTGCTGAGATTTGAGAGCAGAAAGATAGTACATTTCTAGCCACTTCCACTGGACTGAGAACCAAAAATCATGGAGGAGCTGAACCCTTTGCTTTGCTGGGAGAACATCACGGGAAGGAAAACAGACCAAATTGGTCTCCGATACTAGCCAAAGAAGAAGTGCTGGAGGGAACTCATTTTTCCTCTTGGTGTTAATCTACAAAAGCTTATTCCTCCTCTCTTGAGAGATGCCCTGGAGGTCCTTATCCTTCAGCAGAAGCCATAAGAGTGGTCAAACAAGAAGTCCCAGAAGAGAAGTCAGCCAGGGTCTCCTGGAATTACATATAAATGTCAGCTCAATTCTTTTCTCTGGCCTTAAAGAACATCCCTTCTGTCTTCTCTCTTCACTCTCCATCTGTTGTGTGTCTAGTCTCTGTGAGTCTCTATTTTTTAATTGCTCTGAGATTTCTGAGAAGGTACAAGCTGAAAAACGGCATTAAAATGCAGCAAATAAATAAAATAAATTTAAACATCCCTTCAGGAAGAAAAAAATAGATGTACAGCGTGTTTGACAGGGAACTCAAGAAAATATTCCTCTAAAAGAATTAATGGTTATATAAAAGAGATTTTAAATCTTCATGAGAGCAGAGGAAAGCTTTGAATTGGAGAGCTGATTTTTAGTGAAATCACAGAAATCCAAGTATGGCTAGTCATGGTTGGGGGTGACAAATTACAGTTACAATCATCACATTTTAAGAATGTCATTTTAAATTTAAAAGAGGAGGTGCTGCCACAGGAGCTACATTTATTTTTCACTAAAATTCCTTCTGGAAGGTTAGTTGGGGTGTCCATAAACAACATCACTGGGTAGCTGGAGCCATGCTATTTTAAAATCATCATTAGAACAATTGACGAAGGCCTCCTAGCTGCTCTTGTTCACATTTATGCTTAAAATATGTCATTAATCTAAATATACAAGCTTAGCTAATACAGTAAAGGATAATAAATAGTATTCTGTAATTACGTTATTCCTATGTAGTTATTAAGAGCCATGGTGTCGTAGTGGTTAGAATGCAATACTGCAGGCTACTTTTGTTGATTGCCAGCTGCCAGCAGTTCGACAGTTCGATCCTCACCAGCTCAAGGTTGACTCAGCATTCTATCCTTAGGTCGGTACAATGACGACCCAGATTGTTGGGGGCAATACGCTGACTCTAAACCATTTAGAGAGGGCTGTAAAGCACTGTGAAGTGGTATATAAGTCTAAGTGTTATTGCTATTTTTTTCCTATATTGCACTCCTGACTTAAAACGATAGCATTATGGTGTGGTTTGATGTGGTGATTATAATGTTGATTTAGGAAACAGAAGCTCCAAGTTCTAATCCATAATCAACCATGGAAACTCACTGGACAAATTTGGACCTGTCACTCTTCTTTAAGTCCAACTCACATACTGTAACACGTATAGCCATCCTCCTATTTTAATTCATTTGAAATTCTTTTTATCTGCTGCAGAATTGTTACATATTGTAACATCACGTTACAGTGGATTTTATAAAAATGAAAAAGAAAGAAGAAAATCCAATTGCAGCATTCATTTACAAAGCAGTACGGCTATTGCCAAAGAAACACATTTTACAAATAACAGAGAAGTGTTAGATGTCTGGCTAAGTAGCTGGAAACAAGAAGTTGAGCTTGGCAAAAAGGTACTACTTACAAGATTAGTTTATTGTGCTATTAATATCAACCTGCAAGAGAGGATGAGCTGAACAATCAACCATATTAGTTTTCAGCCAGCTAAATTCTAATTGCTGACAGCCTCAATGACCCATATTTAGAATTGAGAGATTCTGTCAGGGCCCCAAACCAGATGGCACAAAGAGAGCAGGCAATAAATCTAAGGATGTTGAAGACTTGTGAAAAATAAAATTGTAAAAGTCCCACTATCTCAATTTTCTAAGTACAGACAAACCAAACCAAAACCCAAATTGCAGAGATAAAACTAAACCAAAAAAGGTTTAAAGAAACCACACTCCTGATGCCCACAGAAAAACCAACTGAAGCAGAAATTAGAAAACTGATCCAGACACCAGTCAAGTGGAAACAAGTTTATTTTCCAAAGAACACAACATGTTTCTGGCAATTGAACACCAAGAGTCAGTTCTGCTTAATGGCAACTGATTCTGTTTCAACAATGGGATTAGCATAATGAATTAAATTCTGAATTCTGGGTAGATCAAATGTTTTAGAATACATTCAATCCAAATGTATTAATTGTCTGGTTCAGGAAGCCCTATATGGAATGCTCCAATACCTCAAATATAAGTTTAGAAAAATATAGTGGCTCCCAACATCCTACAGTTCAGCTCCCCATTTAAAGGGAGTCTAGGGTAGCCGTAAGGGACCCCCTCTGCAAAGGTTATCCTTTTAACATGTGGCACATTACAAGACTGTGGTGAGCACTATGCCTCTTCCCCTACATTTTTAGTTCATTGTTGTGGCCCATTGGCCGCCGGCCCCTTGAGCAGCCGAATCAAAGGAGGAGGAGGAGGAGACGTGGGAGTCAGGGTTAGCATCAAGACAACCTGAGAGCTCCAAGAGGGAAGAGGAAATGGAGCTGTCAGAGATAGAGACAGAGGTGGAGCCTGGACCATCCATCAGACCTCATATGGAGAGTCAATAGCTCCCAGTTCTGCAGATGTCTGATGATGATAGGTCCAGTGCCTGACGTGTGGATGCGCAGAAGACAGAGAAGAGGAGAGCAGTGGAAATCTATGGGCTGGTCCTTGGGACAGAAGAGCCACCCCTGCTAGTGAAGCCCCACTCTAGCTCTGGGGATAAAAGGCAGGGGGGCAGAGATGAATAGGTGTTGCAGACAACTATTCATCTCTCTGAAGGTCCACCACTGATAACCTGCACTTCCAAATCCTGTCTGAAAATTATCAGAATCCTTCTTAGAATCTGCAGCACCTTCTGACTGTGTGTGTGTCTCTACTGATGGAAGAAAGTGAGCACACCTTCCAGGACTTCGGTTGCAAGTGTGGGAAGAGAGAGAAAGAGAGACGCCTGGTGTGTTGGACCACTTCAGGGGGAAAGGGAGCGAGCGTCCCTTTCCACAGGATTTAGAGACTTCGTAGCCTGCCGTGAGAGAGTGGCTGCTGGTACTCCTAATAAAGGGAACGTTTCGTTAACTACAAAGGGCTTGTCAAGTTTGGGAGCCGGGTCAGAACACTCATCATGTGGACTTGTTGGGGGGAAGTCAGAGTTTCTGATAGTCCAGTCTCCAAGTGAAAATCAAAGGAGTTGAACATCTTGTGAATATTGTTTGCAAGTCAAGCCACAGCACTGACAGCAGTTAATTCATTGCAGCATTAATACTCTAGTCAATATTTATACATCTGCTGGTAATGTAGACGGCTGTTTCCTTCTTATAAGACACTGGAGTGCTATGAACTGGTCTGGTCACTTATATCATTAGCAATAGTTGGCTGTTTATACATGCCAACTCCTGAAGAAAATAAACAATGAAATGGAAATCCAAACAATTTTAAGCAAACTTTTCTCTTCCCATCTGAAAAATTTCCATCCTATGACAACCTGCAAAATTATAAAACATTTGGCTACAGTAAATAAAGGACAGCTGTTTGCTTTTTTGCATAATGTAAGAATCAGGGACACGTATGATAAATACTCAGTGTGTTTATAAAGACATAAACACAAACTGCTACAATAGCAACTTGACTAATTAAGTACTATCAACATATATAATAATGTACTGCTATGACTCTGGGAAAGGAGGCAATGATTCCATACCGAAATGATATAACTTGCATCTCATTTTGGTAAATGAGGAATTGCAAGATTGCATTTACTACAGGAATTGGAAGGGTCATTCTATTTTTATGGATATACAGGTAGTCCTCCTTTTACAACAATTCATTTAGTGACCGTTCAAAGTTACAACAGCACTGAAAAAGTGACTTATGACCGTTTTTCACAATTGCAATATTTGCAGCATCCCCATGATCATGTGATCAAAATTCAAATGCTTGGCAACTGGTTCATACTTATGACCATTGTTGTATCCCAAAGTCATGTGATCCCCTTTTCTGACCTTCTGACAAGCAAAGTCAATGGGGAAGCCAGATTCATTTAATAACCAGGTTACTAACCTTAACAATTGTGACACGAAAGGTTGTAAAATGGGGCAAAACTCACTTAATAAATGTCTCACTTAACAACAGAAATTTTGGGCTCAATTGTGGTCGTAAATCGAGGATTACCTGTATCTTCAACAAAGCTTACCACAGAGTCCAGGGAGATAAAGGAGGCCTTGAATTAAAGCACAGAAAACTATGCCCTCCATCAGAAAACACGACAAAAGAAAAATGAAATAGTTCTAAGCTTGACACAAAAACAGAAAATAAAAATCAAATTGAAATATTTTAAGTCACTAGAGGTTTTGTCTATAAGAACAATGTTGTTTCCTGTCAATTTACGAATGCTTTTCACTGCCTCAAAAACTTGTCTAGTAACAAGCTCATCTAAGTAACAATCGTGATAGCTGTTGCTGATAAAAAAAGCATTAAATGGAGAATGGAGTACGCATAGCTAACCCCAGCGTTGGCTATACACAAAAATTGTATGTTAATAATACTGGTAGTAATAGCACTTAGACATGTATACTGCTTCACAGTACTTTACAGCACTCTCTAAGCAGTTTACCGAGTCAGCATATTGCCCCAAACAATCTGGGTCCTCATTTTACCAACCTTGGAAGGAAGGAAGGCTGAGTCAACCTTGAGCCGGTGAGACTCGAACTGCCAAACTGTAGGCAGCCGGCAGGCAGCAGAAGTAGCCTGCTGCAGTACTGCATTCTAATCACTGCATTACCACTGCTCATATAGTATATTATAATATTCATAAGGGGTGTCCACCACTGTACATGCATAACTGAGTAGGTGAATGCAGGAATAAAAGAAAATGGATAGTGAAGAATGAATCACTGCAATCCAGAAAACAAAACATCTGGTAAATGGATAGACTTTTTTTTTTAAAAAAAGAATATTTTTATTGCAAAGTTACTGTTGAAGATGAAAAGTCTACAGACAGGCCTTGAAACTTTTTGATACATGCAATTAAAAGCATCAAAGTTAATGGTGCATAATTAATTTGATTTCCATTTCCTTTGAACTTCTCTGAATCTTTTAGGATTTCCATTACCCAGGAGTAATATAATATTTTGTACACACATATACAATATTCTGGTGTATTTATCAATATAATTATTCAACTATTCCAGTTCTTATCCCACATACTGTACATCTTTCCATCATTTCGAGACAACAGGCTCTTCATGGGGTTATTTATTTATTTGTTAAAAGGAGGAACATAGGAACACAAAGAGAATTTTGCTTGAATATGAAGATGAATAGTTATGTTGAGGAAATTCTGATTAATCTGGATTTACATCTATACTACTAAAGAGAGCTATTAAATATACAGTATATGAATAAATGCTGTTTCATAAACACTATAAAATTCCTGTTGCCTTGCCAAGCACAAGTAACACTTAATAAAAGCTGAGATGTTGTGAGTTTCCTTCAACCAGCTATATGGGCAGCCATCCAAATGGAAATTCAGGTGCCATAAAAGCATTAATGAAAGGAAACATACATCAATCTGAGTAGTGGAGTAAACTCCCACTCCTGATCACAACAACCTTAAAACTTAATGTAATATTCCTTACCAGAAAAACATCCTTGGCAGCAGAACAGAAATTCAGGGATGAAAACTGCTGCGACATTTTTTTTGAAAAGTGAACTGTTCCAACCTAGTCATCTTAAAAGGGTAGAATTTTGTTCATCTGCAATTACCATCATAATTCAATTTTGACTTCCTCCAACCAGGTAAGTGAATGAGAATTAAAAGAGATGGAAACAAAATCGTTATATTTCCAAAATATTTCAGGCTGTTGGAACTAATACCAGGGGAATCAAAATTTCTTTTAATTTATAACTCGTTTTTCTATACAGGTAGCCCTCAACTAGTGATGGTTCAAAGTTACAACGGCACTGAAAAAAGTGACTTATGACCGTTCTTCACATTTATGATTGTTGTGGTATCCCCATGGTCATGTGATCAAAATTAAGATGCTTGGCAACTGGTTCCTTTTTACAACGGTTACAGTGTCTCGGGGGGGGTGTCACGTGATCACCTTTTGTGACCTTCTGACAAGCAAAGTCAATGGGGAAGCCAAATTCACTTCACAACCGGGTTACTAACTTAACAGCTGCAATGATTCACTTAAGAACTGTGGCAAGAAAAGTTGCAAAATGGGTAAAACTCACTTAACAAATGTGTCACTTAACCTACAGAAACGTTGAGTTCGACTGCGGTCATAAGTTCAGGACTACCTGCATCCCCAAAATATAGACTTGACAAAAGAGTCATCAACTAATTTTAAATCAACTCGTCATCCATCCCCTCATCCACCCCCATTTCCACCTCCTTTCATTCTTATTCCCTCCATTCACCCATATAATTTTTTTCCTATCCATTTCCTCCCTACATACAAACTCCTCTGCTTTTCTCTTTCCTTTTCCAACAGCCATCCTTGCTTCAGATCTTTCTTTTATTTGCTTTGTTCTCCTGTGCTTTCTTTTCAGCTCCATGGTTCATTTTCTATGTTCATTTTCAGCCCACCTCCTCCTCTGAGCCTGTTTTTGCCAGGGGTCCCTGTCAGCTACCTTAAGTGAGTATTGCCCAAGATGGCGAAAACCACCAAGTACACATGTAAGCAGAGCCGATGCTGGGTAGGGGATCACTTGAATGCATTCAGACGTGGCAACAACTGTGCATAGTGGAAACATTCCTACTGCTCTAGAAGGAATAGCAGAGCATCAGATTAGATGGAGTAGCAGGCCTTGGGGATATCATGGGACCTAAAAGAGGGGGATAAATGTTACAAGATAAGTTATGGGCCCAACTGAATGGATTAATAAGCCAGACTCTGTTGTGGGCCTCTGGCTCCCACCTCTATTTTATGGGATACTTATTTTCAGCAGACCAGAAAAAGGAATATATCCACTAACTCTCAGAGGATTTGTGGGAAAACTTGACAGATGGAAACGTAAATATATTTTGGATATATCTGGGACATCTTGCAAAGTTCACTAGAGTGAGACATTATAGTAGCTCATTCAAAACGCCAAATTCCATTGAGGAAAATTGTAAGAAAAGAAATTTACAAAGCAACCTAAACGGCCTAGTAACAGAACATCTGAATTTTCCATATAATCCTGTCCGGTTGAAATGTGCAATAAAGATTTTTCGACATAAACTTTGTGATATCGTGTAGTTTGTAATTAGGGCAGAGCAAGGCAGGAAAGTTGTGCTTTGTTAAAAATTACAGAAATATACACATAGGATATCCAGCCAGATTGGCCTACAGTGAAGGCTATTGGGAACTATAATTCAATCGCATTTGGAGAGTTTTAAATCCTCCAATCTTCAAGAAAAAAAAACTTTTAAAAAAATGCTGTCCCACCTAGGTTGATCTATATGGGCATTATATCAGCAGTCTGACAACTCATGAAATATACAATACATAGAATCCAACCTCTTGAAGCTATTTCCTCCTCCTTCATCCTCCTTCATTTTTCTTCTGCTTTTATGAACAATTTTTTGACAACCAGACACCCAGGTTTTGTCAAATAGCACAAATAGCACACATTTCAACTATCAGTTTTACTCAAAGAAAATTGCTATTGTTTTATCCGCTGAACTGTTTGGGTTTTTTTTGGAGAGTGGGGAGGGGTGTTGACTGATAAAGCAAACCTTCTTGGTTGTTTAAATGAATGCTTTTTAAACATTATTTTCAAATATTTTAATATTGATTTTCAGCTCTACAAAGACACCCAGAGAACAACAACAAAAACCTTAGAAAAGCAAGAAAATCTATGCCATTAAAAGAATATTTCTAATATCCCATTTTCTGGATGGGTGTGGTGGAAGAGAGATTAATAAGAATGATACCCACATTTTTTCTCCTATGAGCAAAAGTAACTAAGAATGAGACTTTAAGTGGTAAGAATAAAGTGGGAGGAGAAAGCTTTTAGACTGGGATGACAAATGGGATCCTCTTACTAGATCTTCTCTCAGGAATGCCAAGGATACAATTTAGTATTTGGTCTACTCTGCCAACAATAAACACATTCATGCTTTGTTTTACAGAATAGGTCATTTCAACACACACATACGTACATGCATACGGCATAGGGAATTATGGTGGCTGCCCATTTTACTGTGGACATCCACAATAAAAATAAGTGACTAACTCTGCGCAGAAGCAAAATTCTGTCAAGTTGTGAACATCTAAACTGCATTTCAGCTCAACCTCTGACATCTACCAAGCTGGTACAATAAATGGAAATTTACTACAGACAATTTTTGGCAGTTGAATTCAGTCTGGTGATTTGGCTTCTGCTAAAATAAAACAAGAAACAAGGGCTCTTTCATCCTTCATATTTATATTTGTGTATCTTGGGCCTCTCATCTTTCATGTTTACAATTCCACATTCTTTTAAAATACAGCTTGCACATATCTTCCAGGGAATAAGCCTATCAATAGAGATAAAGATGTTTTACTCCATCAAGCAACCATAGGAGCATCTCTAAACTTAGTTATTTTAATCTTGGTGATTAGTGCTCAATTCTCTATTATTTTTTTTGTTGGTGAAAAACAAAAATCCACAGGGTGTATTGCCCCTCAGCATGGGATGTCTACTTCCAATTTGATTATTTTCAGCACTGTTGACAAATTGTAGACAACAGACTGTATGCTATCCAAATGTTTGTAAACTAGCTGATGTAAGACAATTATCAAGAACATATCTAAAGATTTTTTTATTGAAATTTATAATTATACTGGATTATTCTTTTTTATTTCAGTCTTTCAACGATCTTCACCAATCAGGAAGCTTTTCAATATTACAATTGACAAACTATCCAAAGAATTTATTTATGTATTTATTTGTTCAACTTGTATGCCGCCTTTCTCCGAAGACTCAAGGCGATTTAACTATGATCTGCTGAATAAGCCACAATGGCCTGGTCCACACTTATCTTAAACTCTGGTTTATACATAATGTGGCATAATCCACACATTATTCTAAATCAAAAACCAACAAAGGGGTTGGTGATCCTGACATCCCTGAATTCATCCCTGAATTCTTCTTTTCTTTTAGGAGCTCAAGATAGTGTGCACAGCACTTTCTTCTCCCATTTCCCACCCCCCAGCAACAAATTGTGAGGTAGGCTGGGGTGAGACACAAGGTATGATTAAAGACATTAAGGAGTATTTGCAGCTTACACAAAATGCTTTCATTGGAACTGCTTATACCTCATTTCTTGTACCTCTCTTTGGCCAGCCTTGTCAAGTCAGGATAAGTACTTTATATGACTGATGTGTAATCAAGACAGTACTAAAGTAACAAAGTTTGAGAAAGATCACATCTGTATCCCATTAGAACATTTTCCCATGATTTTGTGGGAGCTATTTCTCATGACTGCTAGCCTCATAAAATAATGGTGTCTATTTCTAATGGCTAACTAATTGGCTTCTTCCTTCCTATGTGCAGTACAAGTGATAAACCAAAAATGCAAGAAAACATACATCTGGGAATAGTCTTTGAAGATGGTATCAATTAGCACAAGTAAACTTTTCACATAACAGATAAGTCTTGCTCAGTAAAGACTGGTTCATGCTGCCTTTTTAAACATGATTATATGGACCCATAAATACCTTATGAAGGAAATTAACAATAGGAAACTATTTCAAAAATATTAGAGGATTACAATATTAAGAATACGCAATAGCAAATGTATCTCAGCAGATTATTTTTTCTGATGGCTGGAATTCAAAATAGAGATACAGGTTTTCCAAGAATTGGAATATTTTCCTGTTTAAATTATTTCCAATTAGCATAACCCTCCCAATATTCATCATTTTCTATAATTATCTGGGCTACATTATTTGATATGAGGAAGGGAGAGAATTCCCCCTTTTCAACTTTTAGATCAATCCCCTGAAAATCACATTCCATACATTTTTTTTGAAATTGGCAAGTTGTCTTATGTAGACAAACTAAGAAGATTACACAAACTAATAGGATGAGAGCTAGCAATGGCTGATAAGGAAAGAGAGCTTCGATAACGGTGAACAGTTCAACAAAGATGCCAACTCACTGTGCATCCATTGTGCAATGGTCTAACACCATGATGGCGAACCTACTGCACGTGTGCCGAAAGTGGCACGCAGAGCCATCTCTCCAGGTACGGCAGCCATCGCCTGTTGCTCTTCCAGATTCCAGTGCGCACATGCGCACAACCAGAAGACTAGGTAACTGGCGCGCATGCACACACCGGAAACCAGAAGCTCAGCTTCCCGGCGTGCACGTGCACACTGGGGAACTGCTCTTCTGGTTTCCAGTGCTCCCCTGCATGCACGCTCCCATTTCGGTACTCAATGCCTAATAGGTTTGCCAACACTGGTCTAACAGCACATTAGGGATAATTAGAGATGCCAATATCATAATGTGCATATATAAATCAATGGCATGATTACATCTGTAATACTGTGTGCAGCTCTGGTTGCCATAACTCAAAAAGGATGTTGGAGAAGTTTCAGAGGATCGCAACTAAGATGATCAAGGGACTGTAAGGACTGAACATCTTGTGAATATTGTTTGCAATATTTGGGGCTTTTTATTCTAGGAGAGGCAAAGCAGAGAGGCCGTGATTGGAGAGTATAAAAGTATGCATGGTGTGGATAAAGTGGACGAAGAGTAGCTATTTTACTCTTCCTCAAATATTAGACCACCAAATGAAACTGCATCCTGAAAGAATCAGATAGACAAAATTTTTAAAATACAATTTGCGATTTAGCTTTGGAATTCATTAGAATGTGATGTGGATATTGCTACCAACTTGGCTGGCTTCAAAAAAAGGATGGACTAATTCATGGACGTTGTAGGATCAATAACAATTAACCTTGGTGGGAGTGTGACTGCCTTTGAAGGCCATCTGCTGGGAACTGGTCAGCCTTCTTGCGCAGATGGTTCGCCACTGAGAGAACAGACTGTTGGCTTAGATGGGCCAGGAGTCCGATTCAGCAGGGTACTGCTTATTATTCTCATGCGGAAACATTTCCATGGAAAATTTTCTGGTCCACATATCTCTTTATAAACATGATTCCTGACCTAATGATACTCTCTTCTGAAAATGCAGCTCTGGGAGGCTATGAAAGATATTCCACCACTACAGACCAGTAGCAAATGTCCAATGGTCAAATCAAGCCAGATATATGCTCTGAAAACAAAGCCAGAAGAGAGACATCATCAAGCAGTGCCGTTGGAGTAATTCCGTGCAGAGGAAATAAAAGCAAACCGTTTGAGGAGAAAATGTCAACAGCGTAGTGTCTGTCCCGCTCTTTGTTCATACTATACCGCTGAGAGCTCCCAAGATATCCTGGAGCCTAACATCTGCTGAGAACGCTAGTGCGCCTAAGTTTAATCAATGTTAAGATCAATTTGTCTCCTGGGTTTGATCGGCTTTCCTCTCCTCCCAACCACCCTTTATCGTCTGTAGTCAGATTGGGAGGATTCCAAAAATCCTGAATAATCAAGACTTCTAATCAGCCTTGAGGGTGTAAACAACTCACTGCTATCCTGAAAGCAAGATGAAGCCAAAGAAAATAAACAAGGTTATGGTATTCTTGCCTTAAGGGCACAAAGTCCTCCACTGTATGAAAACCTTTCTTTCTTAAAAAAATTTTTATCAAAAGTTAATTTGCTGAGGATGGGCTTTCTGTAAAAAGCCCCCCCCCTCTCTCTCACACACACAGACACAGACACAGACACACAGATTGAAGTAGGTGTGAAAAAGAGGAAGAATATCTTGCTTCCTTTCTGCAACTATTTATTGGCATGTATTAAACATAGGCACAACAATAGGCTATAAATCACTACCTAGGAAAAATGCCAGGCGGAAAGCAATAGATGAAATTAAAACATCCTTCTTGATACAAACAAGTGTGAAACCAATACAAAGCTAGTCAGAAAATGTGTTCTCAGGGGTGGGGATAGCAGGAATCTCCCCCCCGCCCGAAAGCCAAGTTTTTGAATGAAATATCCTTACAAAGCAGTTTTTTTCATTACCCCATCTACAAAATAGGGCAGGTCTACCTTTGTTTTCTTAAAAGATTCTGCAGAAATGGCAATTTTTGCAAAGTGCATGCCCCATTATTCACAACCATACAATGAACTTATAAAAGTTAAGATTGCTGCTCTATTTCTTCCTGATCACAAAGAAGGGATCAAATTGAGTTCAAGGAACTTTTATGTCTGACCAATTCAACAAGAGAAATGAATATCGTTCACAAAAGCATCACTACATCTGAAAAGGATTTCTAACCATGAGAACTGAGAAAACTACCGTATTTTCCGGCGTATAAGACGACTGGGCGTATAAGACGACCCCCAACTTTTCCTGTTAAAATATAGGGTTTGGGCTATACTCGCCATATAAGACTACCCCTCTTCCAACACACACCAAATAAAAATTAAAAAACATCAACTGCCTCAACACAATGTAAAAGCAGCTGTGCTAGACCCAAAATGGCCCCTGCAACTAGCAGGAACCTCACACAGCCACAAAGAGCCCCAAAAAACAACTTTCACACTTTACACACACACACACAACACAACACAACTGGCTCACCCACAATGTAAAAGCAGCTGTGCTAGACCCAAAATGGCCCCTGCAACAAGCAGGAACCTCACACAGCCACAAAAAGCGCAAAAAACAACTTTCACACTTTACACACACACAACACAACACAACTGGCTCATCCACAATGTAAAAGCAGCTGTGCTAGACCCAAAATGGCCCCTGCAACAAGCAGGAACCTCACACAGCCACAAAAAGCGCAAAAAACAACTTTCACACTTTACACACACACAACACAACACAACACAACTGGCTCATCCACAATGTAAAAGCAGCTGTGCTAGACCCAAAATGGCCCCTGCAACAAGCAGGAACCTCACACAGCCACAAAAAGCCCAAAAAAATCAACCTTCACACTTTACACACACAAAATTCCACATACAGCTTTGTGAGATTTTGTGTGTTTGTGTAGTTAGAGTGAAACACTACAGAAAGACACCACATCTCAGAAAGCTGCACAAATATTATTTTATTTTTATTTTTATATGAAAACTAAATTTAAAACTTCCTAAACTTTAAATGGCTAGGTCTAAAAAAGAACAACTAAAAAAACCCCAATTAACTATTTTTTTAAAGCTCCCAAAGGGTTAAAAAACTTACCCAATAGAACAGGGGTCTCCAACCTTGGCAACTTTAAGACTTGTAGACTTCAACTCCCAGAATTCCTCAGCCAGCTTTGTTTTTACTGGCTGAGGAATTCTGCGAGTTGAAGTCCACAACTCCTGCCTGCATGATTGCAGGCAGAAAGTGGCTTGCTGATGGAATGGATTCAGGCAGGCGAAGCAAGGCAAGCGTTGCGATTACTAGCTAAGGTAAGCAAGCTGGAGGGGGAAAACTTTTTTCTTTTTACAGGGCTCTGGGCTCTGGGCTCTGGCGATCCCAGCTGAGTTGCCTGATTAGCAGGCAACGCAGCTGGGATCGTCAGAGCTTGGATCGATGGCTCTGGCGATCCCAGCTGCGATGCCCGATTGGCAGGCAACTCAGCTGGGATCGTCAGAGCTTGCAGAGTCACGTAAAAGGAAAAAAGTTTTTTCCTTTAACATGGCTCTGGCATCCCAGTTGAGTTGCCTGATTAGCAGGCAAAGCTGGGATTGTCAGAGCTTCGATCGCCAGAGCCATTTAAGGCTCGTTAGAGTCTTTTGGGCTGGTCTGCCTGGTTACAGGAGAACGACACCCAGCGTATAAGACGACCCCCGACTTTTGAGATGATTTTCATGTGTTAAAAAGTCGTCTTATACGCCGGAAAATACGGTACATAATTCTATCCCTACTCAACTGAAAGTTCTAAGCTTTTTTAATGGACTGCACTGAAAATTAAGGTTTAACCAGTATCCATAATCATTGTATATTGGGAACTGTCAATACAATATCCATCTTTTAGAACTGATGCCTGAAACAAGAGATAGGAATAATGCAGTAGTTTGAATAAAGCTTGACTTCTAATGACTTAACAGGAATGTCCAAATACTTTTCTTCGCAACTATACAAAAGAGGTTTTCCTACTGCCTTCATTTGGGATTTTTAAAAAATCTTCCCAGTGGAGTCTAGAGTTCTTTCTCGTGGTCTGCTGTCTATCTGTCTCATGGCCCTTGGGCTAACTATAGATATTAAAAGACTAATATGTTGGCTTGGATTTCTTATTCTTTTCTGGACATTCTCTTTTTGCCTTGTTATATCGTTTTTCCTTCTTGTTTTTAGCTATTGAGGATAGCTATGGAGTTGGGTAATCATATATAAATTTGATAAACAAATAAATCCCAGTACTTCTGTTTGGAATATTATACCTGCTTCTGTTTTGAAATTATAAGAGTCAGAGTCATTCCATTCCACACCAGAGAAAATAGATGATTTCAAAAATTGCATGGTGAAAAGATTTATGAATACTGTGAGAGACAGCAACAGAGTGGGTCCAGATCCAAAAATTAACCCAATATTTCATATAATCATAGAGTTGGAACGGGGCTCTTACAACAACAACTCTAACCTCGTTTCAATCCAAGAATTTAAACTCAAGTACATTAAACAAATTGCCATCTGGCTTTCACTTTAACACTTCTAATTGAGGGGAGAGAGGGCAATGGTTCCACAATTACTGTCTTTTTAAAGAATTCAGTTGGAATCTACACTCTGGCAATTTCAGTCCATTACTTTATATCCTATAGCCTGGAATAAGAGGACATATTCTCAGGTATTTTCAAGTCTATCTCACATTATGTACAAAAGTTCTGCATTTCCCCTTAGTTTCCTTTTGTCAAGGTTAAATATACCAGCTCCTTCAATCATTTACAAGCTTTAATTTCTAGTCCCTTGATTATATTAACTGGTCTTTTCTAAGCCCGTTCTAATTCCTCTGAATACTCCATAAAAGTGCCCCAAACTGAGTGCAATAGACAGAGTGGGTTCTGACTGAAGTAGAAGAGAGTAGAATAACTATTTCTCATAGTTTGGAATATATACTTTGACTGACCTAGCCTAAAACCACGTGATTTTTTTTTTGGCGACCACATCACAGTTCTGCTTCACATTCTATTTGTAATCAACTATTATTATAAGGTCTATTTACATACCTATTGAGCATTTATACAATTACTTGCATAAATTTAATAACAAAATCACAGTTCTTTAATTCTTATATTTATAAAACTCCATGCAGTGTTCTTGTAGTTTCTTTTTATTTTAAAATGATTGTTAATGGTTTTTATATGTTTGTAAATTAGTCTTGATTTTATTGGAATGTTGTTTCTACCTATAGTGAGATGCTCAGAGTTGTTTAAATAGGATGAGTGATATACTAGTTGGATTAATAATAGTAATAACAACTACAACAATGAAAATAACAGCAGTATTATGTAGCTTATTTTACACTGCCTTCTTCCAGGATACTTTTCAATTTCCATAGCCTTGGCATTTCCTGATGGTGTCCATTTTAGTATTAGCCAGATCCAATTCTGCTTAGTTTTTTGAGACTAGCTTTAAACAGCTTGAAAAATGTCTAACATTTCGATTTCTAGAAACCAGGTGAAAATTCAGAGCCTGTCAGCTTTTTGTTGCAATTTGTGTACCTTGAAGGCAAGGTACACAAATCTGTTGTCCGTGAGGCTTCTGAGCAATAGGAATAAACCCAGGAATGAAAATTGGAAAGAAAGCAAATAAGAAAGAATCATTTTCCTTTCCATCTCTGAGCTGACAATGTAAACATGTTCCTTTTCCAAGTGTCAACTTTGCCTGAAATAAGTGATTGGCTTCAAAAATGCATTTAAAAACTGGCATGGCTATTTTGACCTGAAAAACTATATCCCATGTAGATGCTGGCAGGGAAACATTCAGGCAGCTTAGAACATTTTCACTATGGTGTCATATTATGGAAGATTTAAACAGAGAGACTGAAAGACACTATTGTCTTGGACAGTTAAAAGATTATGACGGAGTCCCAGTTAATTCTATTCCTTTCTGTCTCATCCAGAATAGTCATCTACTAACGCTACTTTACATCAATACAATTCATATTTTTAAACATTCAACTGGAAGAGGATTTGTTCAGACAAAAATGTAATATGTGTAAGCAGTATGTTTATTGCTGGGCATGTTACCTCACATATACACTACAGTCATGTGTTTATTTTTGTAATAGTGATGTTTCTGGAGAGATGAGCAAAGAATGGCACAAGTGTATGTCAACAGTACATCATCCCAGCAGGGTCACTCAAAGTGTAAAGGTCATCCCAGCTACCCAGATAATGTAAGCAGTCATTTATATTGGGCAGCAGCATTATGGGAAGATGCTGGAAGTAGATAGAAAATCATTATTTCACACTGTGTAGGAGAAAGCTATGGACAATCAATCTGTATTTTGCCAAGAAAACAACATGGATAGAAAATATAAAATAATGGAGGGCACAGGGTCGGATGATGGGCTCCTCAACTGTGGCATTCAACAGGCTATTGAAGAAAAGATGAGGATCTTTTGGAGTACAAAAGATGCTTATGACATGACTACATTAAAGCTGTGGGACATCTAGTTGCCATGTAGTTAAAGAAAATCCGAAGCAGCGAAGACAATTCTAGTGGGAAAATGGAGATGAGATGCTGGCTTCAAAAAAGGGTTGGACTACTTTGTGGGGACCATGGAGATCAGTGGCTATTAGCCTTGATGGCCGTGTGACTACTTTTGAAGATCATTTGCTGGGAGATTGATAGCCTTCCTTGTGCAGTTGTTTGACTACTGTGAAAACAGATAGTTGGACTAGATAGACTAGGGGTGTGATCCAGCATGGTATGCTTACATATTTAAGAAACATGTTTATGGAAAAACTTAACACAATAAAAGATTAAATACATAAACCAATTACAACTTGGCATTTGAGTTATCAATGAAATTCAAATGAACTGGAATTGAACACTTTTGAATCAGAAGATCATACACCACACTGAAGACATGAAAAATAAAGAAAGAACAGTGTTTTTATCATCAGGAATTATCCTGGAAGGACGGTACATTGTATTCAATGACCAAATAATATTAATTAGACTTTGCAGAAAATGGTTGAATAGGACAGTTGTTCAAGTTTAAATTCCAATCACTGATGGGAAAGAAGATGAAGTTAGCCAGATTTATGGTAGAGTTTAATTTTAAATAGAATATTCAAGCTGTTGGTTGAAAATTGGAATGCCAAAACATTACAGAGGAAATAATAACGGTCATTCCTGAAATGAAGCAGGAATATTTCTTATCAAATTCTGCCAATCCAATGATTTCTTCAGTGCTAACACAGTCTTCAAGCAACTATATACATAATCTTCATCAGGTAGTATATAGAGAAGTAACCTTGAATAAATTACTGTTACAGGAAGATGGAAATTCTCAATGATAACAACAAATATATGGCTAAACTGTTGAACAGATCAAAACTGTGAAAGTTCTACAGCAGCAGAAGAAAGTTTCCATGGTAGTGTACAAGATTGACCACATACCTACCATTTTCAAAAAGAACATCTGGAATTGCTTTGAAATTCTGAATCTCATTGATATGGAACCAAAAGAACTGAGGAATGAAGCTGAAGATACTCTCTACTTTCAGAAATGTTTAGTATTAGATGAAATTAGAGCAGCAATCCAACATAACATTGAAGAGTGGTTTGTAAACTTCCGATTTGCCTTTTGATCAACCACAATTTTGCCTTTCATTCAAAGCAACAAACTGTGGATAATGTTGACTATGACTTATTTGAATGAAGACAAATTACTCTGGATAACTTTCAAACCTCCAATGAAGTAGGAAAGAGGCGGCCCATGACTCTATCCACTGCTGCAACTTCTCCTACTCCAATAAGTATGGCAAGTCCAGTCATACCTATATCAGATCCATTCATAACATAACTGGGGCTGCAGAATAACAATTGTGAGAACAATAGTTGCATAATGCAGAACAGACAAATAAAATTGGTGTCGATTCCAGAATCTACAAGAAAAAGGAATAAACCAGAGATCTTTGTACATTGCATCAATTTCTAATTGGGACTAATGAAGATGCACTAAAAAAAAGAGAGAGCTGCTTTCAAATTATTCTCTTTGTTTCAAACTATCCATTCAGGCCAATGTTTTCTGCTTTCTTTGAATGATGACGAAAGGTATTCTAAAATGAATCAGTAGCAATATGTTTCCCTAGTGCTTTTCTTTTTAAGACAGTGTGAAATATATCCGACCCATAAATTTTCTTACCCTTCTGTTCTGTACATTGAACATCTCTCCAGGGGGATTTTTAGCACTCCGTTATTCAAACCAACAAACAACGATCTGCCACTGTGCAATATTTGAAGACTTTGGATTGGCTCCTTTTGGCTGGCGGGAAGAATCTGCATTTCCTCTAAATAACAACTCCTCAGGCTCTTATTAGTAGTAGACAGTGCCTTCAAAATGGTGCCATGCTCTAGCAAAATGAGAAACACAACACAAGCAAATCAAGGTATTAATTTATTGTAACATCCAGGATATTAGCTAGATTCCATTTACAAGGTAGTCCTTGACTTACAATCATTTGTTCAGTGACCACTCAAAGTTACAATGGTATTGAAAAAAGTGGCTTACAATCTTCCTCACACTTGAGACTATCACAGAAATCCCCCAATCACATGCACTTGGCAACCAGCATATATTTATGATGTTTGCAGAGTTTCGGGATCATGTGATTGCCATTTGGGACCTTCCCAGCCGGCTTCTGATAAGCGAAGTCAAGCTGATTTCACTTTGTGACCATGTGGTTCACTTAATTAGAGAAGTGATTTGCTTAACAATTGGGACAAAAATGGTCATAAAATTGGGTTTTTTTTTTTAATTTGATTTATATGCCGCCCTTCTCCGAAGACTCAGGGCGGCTTACAATGTGCTCAGCAATAGCCTTCATCCTTTTGTATATTTATACAAAGTCAGCTTATTGCCCCCACAACTGGGTCCTCATTTCACCTACTTTAGAAAGGATGGAAGGCTGAGTCAACCTTGAGCCTTGGCGAGATTCGAACCCTGCAGTAATTGCAGGCAGCTGGTCTTAATAACCAGCTTAATAACAGGGTGCCTTAAACCCCTGTACTACCAAGGCTCTTCACGTGGGTATGCCTCACTTAACAACCACCTTGCTTAGCAAGAGAAATTCTGGTCCCAATTGTGGTCATAAGTCGAGGACTGTCTGTATGCATCTGTTTTGCAACCCTGATTCATTCTCATTTCCTGCTTCTTCTCTTTTTAAATGTACATATAAAAATAGAGGTTAAAAATGTAATTTTTCATTTTTTGAAAATAAAACAGGATTACTAAATTTCCTAACAATCGATATCCTTTATAAGCATAATGTGGCTTAAGCACATCTCATAGATATGGGGGAAGCATTTTGAACAAATCAAAGAGTACCAAAAAGTTGTTACTCCCTGAAGCAGATAAGGATAAGACTACCAACTATTGGACGCATCTATATTTATCAGTATTCCTTTACTGCAAGCTAGCATAAATGTATCCTGCAGAACTCAGATAAAGCTGTATTAGTATGTTCTCAATTTGTTTTGCTCTAATATACTAACATTGGAAATACAATGACAAATTCAAAAGGAGCACTGTACATGATTTCTACCTGGAAATTAGGACAGACTAAACACAACTGTTTTTTACATGGCCCAGTGGCCAATCATGTGTTATAACTGATGGAAAGCTTTTATATAGGCTTAAATTGTAGTAGATCTCTTTGCTGATTCTTAACATGGCTATGACATTAGTCTTGAATGGACAATTATGACAGCAGATTTGAGCATTATGTATCAAATAAAATTTGTAATTGTATTCGCAGCTACTCTTCTATGCACATTTACTGAACTCAACTCAGTTAACTTAGATCAACATCTAAAAGAGAACATGGGGTAGAGGAGAGTCTTAGTCAAAACAGAGACAGGGCTTTGCGGATCTAGGGAATGTACTTCAATGCTCAGGCAAGCATAAGCACCTGTATGCAGCACCTCAAAACAGCCAACTTTTTCCTGGGATAGCACAGCACTACATGGATGGAGCAGCCATGTTGAGACTATATATGTGGCATTTTAGAAAGTATGTGTCAAAGTTCATCATCAAATGAGTTAAGTTGGTGGTCACAGGTTAAGACGATCCATCCTGTATTGGGGCTCAGAGATTGGAGGAGGGTTGCTGTCTTTTTGAGGGGGAAATGAGGTTAAACTATAGATTTAAAGTCCAAGATATTTATGGAAACTTATTTCTCTGCATCTATGCCCCTGTTGCTTAGGTTGTTGCTGGACCTAATTAAAAGTTAAATTGGAATGGAACAAACTACATTCTAAACAGCAAATTGCTGGCACAGACACCTCCCTGGAAGAAACAGAGTGGATAGATGCAATTAAATTAAGAGACACAGCTTGAGAGACAAGGAGATTTGTTCTCTCAAGAGCTACCACCTCAGAGGACGTTATGTACTACCTGGAGGAAGGAACAAATGGTGAGTGAACAAAGTACCATCTCTATCTACCTATCCCTCTCTTGTAGAAATCAGGCTGATCCCCTCCCTGATTGCATTCACAAAGATGCTAAGGACAGAGAGATTCCCGAGAGCATTTTAATTGAAACAGACCATTTCCATTTGTTGATTTATTTATAGTTGTTTTATTTGTGAATTCTTCTACCTTATTTTGAATTGTTATTTTAATAATAAATGAGATTTGATTTTATATTGTTGTTGCAATTACCATAGGTGTTTTAAATTGTTTTTCTGTATCATGTTAACTGAGAATAGTTTTGACTGTGGGAGACAAATATAATGATAGATAGATAGATAGATAGATAGATAGATAGATAGATAGATAGATAGATGGATGGATGGATGGATGGATAGAGACAGAGACAGAGACAGAGACAGAGACAGAGACAGAGACAGACACAGAGACTGTATTTTATATTGTCAACTTGATTCTTTCTCATGTTGGTTATTAAGAGTAAACCAATGAAAAGGAACATTGTGTTTGGGACTGCATCTTTCTTTAAAAAATGTCCCAGTGCAGACTACTTGTAGTTTCATGTTTAGAAAATATTCTTTTATCAGACGGACACAGTATGACTTTCAGTTAAGTTTTCCAACTCAATAAAATAATGTGTAGTCATGGAATAAATTATAGTAGCACTTAGAGGAGTCATTTATCTTATCATAAAATCAACTTTCTCTTAATATATACTCTTTTTTAAAAAAATGGAGCCACAGCATAAATTATGTTTTGCCAAAATATTAATCTTGAATTCTGTAACAAAAGTAAATTATTTTTACTTTTACAGGGACTTATCCAGGTTCTTCTATCTTAAAAAAAAAACCAACACTGAAGATCAACCTAGTACTTAAAGATTAGTAACAAGCATCACATAAGGCACTTTCACTGATTACACCAGAAGTAGCAATTATTAAGAACATGGACGCCTTTCTACTAATCACCACATTAAAATAACTTTAAATTCAGAGGAATTGAAAATGGTTCTGTGATTTTCAAGAATAATTTTAAATAGATGTAGAGGAGATGTATATACTGTATTTTCCGGCGTATAAGGCGACTTTTTAACACATGAAAATCTTCTCAAAAGTCAGGGGTTGTCTTATACGCCGGGTGTCGTTCTCCTGTAACCAGGCAGACCAGCCTGAAAGGCTCTGACGAGCCTTAAATGGCTCTGGCAATCCGAGCTCTGACGATCCCAGCTGAGTTGCCTGCTAATCAGGCAACTCAGCTGGGATCGCCAGAGCCAGGTAAAAGGAAAGAAGTTTTCTCCCTCCAGCTTGCTTACCTTAGCTACTAGTCGCAACGCCTACCTTGCTTCGCTTGCCTGAATCCATTCCATCAGCAAGCCACTCCCTGCCTGCAATCAAGCAGGCAGGGAGTTGTGGACTTCAACTCCCAGAATTCCTCAGCCAGCAAAACAAAGCTGGCTGAGGAATTCTGGGAGTTGAAGTCTACAACTCTTAAAGTTGCCAAGGTTGGAGACCCCTGTTCTATTGGGTAAGTTTTTTTCCCCTTTGGGAGCTTTAAAAAAAATAGTTAATTGGGGGTTTTTTTAATTGTTCTTTTTTAGACCTAGCCATTTAAAGTTTAGGAAGTTTTAAATTTAGCTTTCATATAAAAATAAAAATAAAATAAAATAAAATAATATTTGTGCAGCTTTCTGAGATTTAGTGTGTTTCTGTAGTGTTTCACTCTAACTACACAAACACACAAAATCTCACAAAGCTGTATGTGGAATTTTGTGTGTGTAAAGTGTGAAAGTTGTTTTTTTGGGCTTTTTGTGGCTGTGTGAGGTTCCTGCTTGTTGCAGGGGCCATTTTGGGTCTGGCACAGCTGCTTTTACATTGTGGGTGAGCCAGTTGTGTTGTGTTGTGTGTGTGTAAAGTGTGAAAGTTGTTTTTTTGGGCTTTTTGTGGCTGTGTGAGGTTCCTGCTTGTTGTAGGGGTCATTTTGGGTCTAGCACAGCTGCTTTTACATTGTGGGTGAGCCAGTTGATGTTTTTTAATTTTTATTTGGTGTGCGTTGGAAGAAGGGTAGTCTTATACGGCGAGTATAGCCCAAACCCTATATTTTAACAGGAAAAGTTGGGGGTCGTCTTATACGCCCAGTTGTCTTATACGCCGGAAAATACGGTATGTGTGGATTTTTATGTAAATGTTTATCTACTGTATATGACATGCATGTTTTAGTCAAAGGGGATATAGGAGGCATGGCAAAATGCATGTTTTGCAGATCCAAGATCCCAAGTTCGATTTCTGGGGGGGAAAATAAATCCGTGATCTTTACCTAATACATTGGAGCGTTGTCCAATTAGAATAGATAATATTAAGTTAAACCAAGCAGGATTATGTTAAAGTCAGGCAATTTAGTGCTCCATACATATTTTGAATTAAAATTCCCAAAGCCTCAGCCAGCATGACTAATGAATTAAGTTGCTACCAACTGTTGAATACTGAAAAATCACCAAAATGTTACCTTAGTTCCTGTATTCCTAATAGCACAAGTATGCTTCTTACAATCTATAACTGTCTACGCTTTTACCTAAATTGCCATCCAAGTGGAAAGCAATTTAATATTCCTTATCTGAGAGCCTAGGTGTATGTATAAGAAAGCTGACAACATAGAGATATTTACTCTGTGTGTATCCACCCAAGTACCTTGCTATCTATTTGTTATCTCTTCTAAAACAGAATCTTTATTCGGAAAACATTCATAAAAATCCCATTTGGGAAAATATTAGGTGATTCTGCTTTTGTTTATAGTAGGTCTCTTCCAGGGGTAGGTTTCAAATTTTTTTACTACTGGTTCTGTGGGTGTGGCTTGGTGGGTGTGGCAGGGGAAGGATACTGTAAAATCTCCATTCCCACTCCAATCCAGGGGAAGGTTACTGCAAAATCCCCATTTCCTCCTGATCAGCTGGGACTTTTTTTTTTTTTTAATTTGATTTATATGACTCCTTCTCTGACTTGGGAGCCAGAGAATAGATGGGGGCGGGGCCAGTCATAATTTTTACTACCGGTTCTCCGAAGTACTCAAAATTTCTGCTACCTGTTCTCCAGAACTGGTCAGAACCTGCTGAAACCCACCTCTGGTCTCTTCTCCATTAGCCTTTGATTGAGGCTCTGCTTATTTTTGGGGAGGTGTATTTCTTTCTTTCAAAAGGGATGCCAGAAATGAAAGAACGGGACAAGCTAAACTGCAGGACTACAACCATAATTTTGGTAGAAATGAATCACAGACTCGGTGAAAGGGGGGAACCCGGATACAACCCCTGTTCCATACAGGGTCTGCTATAAGTTTTGGACTGATAGCTATCCAGCCTCTAGCTGAAGATCTCTAGTGAAGGAAGGGGCAGGGGGTATTCATACCATTTCATGAGACAACTTAATGCAATGAGGTAACTACTACTACTTGCTACTACTAACTACTATTACAGTAATCGATCAGACAAGCTCTTACTATAAAAAGGTAGTCCTCGATTTAATCACAGTTTGTTTAGTGACTGTTTGAAGTTACAACAGCACTGAAAATGGGACTTTTGACTGGCCTTCACACTTACGTCTGTTGCAGCATCCCCATCATTACACAATCAAAATTCAGGTGCCTGGCAACCAGCCTTTATTTACAACAGCTGCAGCATCATGGGGTCACTGATCACCATTTGCGACCTTCCCAGCCAGCTTTCAATATGCAAAATCAATGGGGGAAGTCAGATTTGTTTAATCACCATGTGATTCATTTAACAATTGTGGCAAAAAAAGTTTGTAAAAATCAGGCACTTAACGACCTCCTTGCTTAGCAATAGAAATTCGGGTCCCAATTGTTGTTCATAACTCGAGGACTACCTGTACTCAATTTCACTCTCATATTTTACCTCCTTAATTACCATCACTACAATCACCACCAGTGGAATGAGCTGGTAGAAACAATAATGATCTAAAAATAAGCTCCCTAAAAACCAAGGTAACTATTTTATTAAGATTATATGTTGCATTAGGATTCACTGCTTCTTAAAATCATCTCTTATTCTTGGTTGGCTTATATCCTACTCGTAAGGATAGCACTCATCACTGAGCTGTGGTGACACAGTGGTTAGAATGCAGTATTGCAGGCTAATTCTGCGAACTGCCAGGTGTTCGATCCGGCTCAAGGTTGACTCAGCCTTCCATCCTTCCGAGGTCGGTAAAATGAGGTCCCAGATTGTTGTGGGCAATATGCTGACTCTGTAAACTGCTCAGAGAGTGCTGTAAAGCACTATGAAGCAATATATAAGTCTAAGTGCTATTGATATAAGGAAAGGCCAATTTTCATAGCAGTTTATTTTTGAAAACCCTAAGTGTAGAATTTAGATTATCATCTGAACCAATGGAAGATAAGAAAAGCTCCTCTGGTATGACGCTCACTCACCTGTCCCAATGTACATCACATGATAAAGCGTATCCTTGCCCTGAACAATGTCAACCACCAGTTTAGAAAAACGGATATTGTCCTGAGTAACATATGGATCCACAGAGACGGGTTGCACCACATCATTCATTAGGAACAAGCGCTGAGCATCCTGCAGGATCCTTTCTGTTAGATTCTCATTGGGGCCATCATCATTCAATACTCCACACTGAAGAACAAGAAGGAAGGAACAAAGGTATTTAGTCTCATATTATTTAACTCCATTATTTAAAAGTTTACCTAAAATATTATTGAATAAATTGTTCTGTCATTCATTTGCAAGTACCTTTGGTTTATGCAGGCTACCTCAATGTTATCCCTCATCTCCTTACCTTACATATCTCATCTCTGAAGATGACTTTTTTTTTTTTTTGGCTAGGGATGTCTTTAACTGCAGGGTTGTATTTTAGTTCTTAAACTTTACATTGGTTGTGTGTACCAAAAAAAATATATGCTTGTGCATTTTTCAATTCTCAGATTTCCATATTAAACATCCTGCTTGAAAGCAAGTAAGAAATTATTTTTTTCTCCAATATTTTTTTCCCCAGTCACTATGTTATCTTTGTCATCTCCTGAAGGCTTCATTGACCTTCTGCTCCTTCTCTACTTGAAACATTCTCTCTCTCTCTTTTTTTTTTAAAAAAAAAATCCTGTTATCAACAGGAAATTACTACATTCCTTTTTATAAGATTCTCAACTTGGCTTTGTAATCTTCTTATACTTCTTTTGCAGTGCAAATTTTACTCTTTTAAAAGGACTACAGAATGTCCAAAATATCCCACAATGCTACTTGAGTTGGGAACAAATGACATAATAAACCTCCAATGAACTGGTATCTGATGGGTATCTTGCATAAAAAACAGGAATGGAATCAACAAACAAATGTCTGCAACACCCCCCACCACCACCACCCACCCACACACACAAACGCAAGCAGCAACCAGGGATAGAGCAGCAGGCATACAGTTGATAGTAGGACAGCTGTGGGTTTTCTGCTGAAACACAACCTTGGCAATAACGGGCAACACTGAGTTACCAGAATCCTCATATATACAAAGTGACCTGATATATGCAGTACAATGGTACGAGCAGGCAGAATGGGTACACTCTTGATCTCTTCAATTACTGCCTGCAATTACTGAGAGTTCAATTCTCACCAGGCTCAAGGTTGACTCAGCCTTCCATCCTTTCTAAGGTGGGTAAAATGAGGACCCAGTTTGTGGGGGCAATAAGCTGACTTTGTATAAAATATACAAAAGTATGAAGGCTATTGCTTAACGCACTGTAATCGAATTAAAAGATGGAGGAAGAAGACCATCAAGCAAGGAATAAGATTAAAGGAGGATATGGCTGAAGGATCTGACCTCCCTTATACTACCTGGAGGCAGAGGTGGTATTCAGCAGGTTCTGACTTTTTCTGAAGAATTGGTGGTAGAAATTTCGAATAGTTCAGAGAACTGGTCAATACCACCTCTGACTGGCCCCGCCCCCATCTATTCTCTGCCTCCCGAGTCCCAGCTGATTGGGAGGAAATGGGGATTTTTCAGTAACCTTCCCCTGAATGGGGAGGGAATGGAGATTTTACAGTCCTTCGGGAGTAGGGCGGTATACAAAATCAATAAAATAAATAAATAAATAAAATAAACAGTATCCTTCCCCTGCCATGCCCACCAAGCCACACCCACAAAACTGGTAGTAAAATTTTTTGAATCCCATCACTGCCTGGAGGACCCTGAATAGGTGGAGAATTGGAGTGCCTAAATAAAAACAATATGCTCAAGTGGAGGCTCTTAATGGAGAACAACACGCTATGTGAATGTGGAGAGACACAGAGCCCATCTGCTGGTATGTTGGCTACTACCAGAAACTTATAAAGATAATGACTTATTTTTGGCCAATGACAAAGGTGGCTTCATTCTGGCAGTTTAAAGTTTGATCTAGACATGGAAGACCTGGCTTTGTTCCTAGCCTGGGGTTAGACTGTTTGTAGAAGAAAATTGTGGTGGCAATTTTTTATCCTATATGTTATTTATGTGTTTTTGTACAGGCGGCCATGCTCCCTTTTCAAACATTAAATATTGTCTTTTAAATATTGTAAATTTCCCAAAGTTTTTTGGGAGTCAGGCAGCCTCAAATACAATAAATTGAATTCTATTGTACTGAACAGAATTGAACATTTACTGTCAAAAATATAATCTTGGAGATGGCCAATGCTAACCCAGAAAAAAAATGTATATCTTTCCTTACTGCTAACGCATTTAGTTATTGTAAGATTTGGGATTGCAAAACTGAAGCATACATTCGACTTTCGAAGATCATTGGATGACTTTTGGTTAGCCACTATCTTTAAACAGCTTCAAAGTATTGTTATGGAAATGAAAATAGAACTGGGAATCCTGTTTATGTCAGCTCAAACTCCTAAAGGAAAAGGGAAATATAAACCTAACAGATAAATAGACACATAAGTGAATATTACCTCCTATAATTCTTCTTCCTGGCTGTATTAAGCTAAGAAATGACAGAAATAGCATCACTCTAGTACCCTTTTATATAAAGCCAGATCACAGTTTTTATTCCAATCCACTAATTCATGCATGCCACCTACCCACATAAACTTAAATTCCTTATGCCCAACTTGATACACTGGTCAACACACAAATCTGATTAATTCCAATGTTTTACTGCAGATGAAACAGAAGAGGTTTCTGAATGAGTTGAGATTGTCCTAAAATACCTGAAAGTTTGGGATTGGGTTGATTGTTGGGAGCCATGCAGATCTTGGATTCTCCTGGTATCGGAAAGGTCCATTAAAGGCTTGTGTAATAGCACTAAGATTGAAGGCACAAACTGCTGAAGCAGCAATACTGTTTCTAGACACAAGGACAGAAGGGAAGAGAAAGGAAGAAAATCAATTTAATCTTTGGAGCATTGACACTTTCATCATAACAGACATCAAATCTTGAGAAAATAAATGACACATGGATTGCCAAGAAGCAGCACACAAGGCTACAGGTCTCAGAAGGGATGAAAAGAATCTACATGGATGAGATGACAATTAGGAGATATTGAAAAGCCCCCCCTTGAACACCTCATGTGATTTAAGACTGGGAAAAGCAATTTTGACATGGAAAGTCACACACAGTTTAATTCACAAGGAACATTAATACTGATACCTCATCAATCCTGACTGGTGGTAAGTGGGCTTAATTTTTAAACCTCTAGTTTATTTTTCAAGGTGAGATTTAATTTTAAGCTCCACAGGTTCCATTGCAAGATATTGCAAGATATTAATTTACCCTCTGACGAAGTCCAGCCACATCTATTAAAGTAGCCGTTCTATTTGCATAAGAGGCTTAAGACATGTCAGGAATAAAGAAATCAGAACTTGTCTAATCTTTTACCTAATACTGTTATCTACCAGAACTTCAGAATATGTAACTTTTGGGAAGAAGCAGCTGAACACACTCCAAAGACCTAGAATATGATCTACTGAAGCAGAACTCTGAAGCAAGCCAAATCTTAGCAAAGCCTTACTGGATACCAAATCTCCTAGAAACATTGTTTTGATTATTCCCAGGTTATTCCCATTATTCGCTAAATGTTCCTGTATGTTTTTGTATATTCAAAAAGTTTCTGGTATAGATTTTTCAATATCCAAATGATTTACAAAACAAAATCTCTACAGAGCCTCACTTCTTCTGCTAATTAAAAAGAGCAGCAACCTTTTAAAGAAACGAAGCTTTTTACAATATATTTATATCTCTAGGAGTATGCATTCAGTTTTCCTTAACATATGTCCATTAAAATAGAGAACTGCAGCCATTTAATTGTGGTCTTTGTTTAATGCACATGTCAATCATTATCAGATTAATAGTTGAAAAGGAAATCACTTAGCCATTACAACACATAAATGTATTTTTGAGGTTTAAGAATAGATTGGAACTAACAGCTGAAATACAAGAGTAGGTGAGAAAGCCAAGCAAAATATTTGTCATAAGTTTTCAACTGTGCAGAATCTTTTCTACATAATATTCTCTTCACTCTCTCTTTTCAGTTTATTCGAGATAGGCTATCTTTATTCAAATGCAATCTACAAAGAGCTGGGATTTTATAATTTGGAGAGTATCAGTTTTAACACAAAGTAGTTGTAGAGCCAAACTGAAGATTCAAAACATTTCTATGTAATTTTAAGTGGTGGGAAGAAGGACAAGCATCAAAGAAGAATCAGCGAGTTCAAAATAGTTTTTAAAAAGTGTCTAAAAATACAGAAGGCTCTTTCAAAACAGCATGAAAGACATGTCATCCTGCTGTGCAAATATCTGAATGATTGCTTTTCATATTGTGTCGTTACTGGAAATAATTTGGACTTCTATGAAAAGAATATTTTTTTTACTAAACTGGCAATGCTTTACCAATGGGAACAACTGCCTTCCAAGTTGTGAAATTTTATGCAGGAAACAAGTATTTGGGCAAAGTATTTAAAAAGGCTCCCCCTGGTCCTGGCAAAAAGAAAGAGAAAGAGATCCTACAAAATGGAGAAAACAATATAAACATCCATTTCTATTATTCTTTACCCGTATTAAGAAGAATGAATGCAGTTTGTGTGATATTTGAATTAGTATCCTAGCAACTTCCAGCATACACTGCAGGAACTGCTTATGGGTCTAACATTCTTCTCAAAGGGGTTAGACCACACTTTTTTGAAGACTCCTCCAGGATCCAAAACTTCTTAAGAACTTTCTTGATCTGTACCTGAGCAGAATATCCCTTTTTCCTCTTGCCAAAGCAAAAGCAAGATTGGAATAAATCTGCAGACTTGCTTTCCTCTCCCAGCCATCCTTCCCTTCCATTAAGCAATGCAGCAATTGGCTGTGAACTTGTCAAAGCACTGCATGATGAACCTTTCTTCATTCCTGCCTAAGTATTACTGACATGTTGCATGTTCACAGAAGGCCGCTCTTTAGACAATGCAAATGACAAATGACAACCTAATGCCTTCAGGCACAAGTGGAGAAGCAAAATAATAGTCTAAAAAAAAAAAAAACTCCAAGCCCTGTGCATGGTTAGAGGCTTAGAATGGGGTTCCTAAAGCAAGCCACTGAATGCTTCACAGCAAATTTCATAGCAGAAGTTCATATTTGGATGATTCAACAGTTTTATGTCTTTGGATCTGGCATATTGGGCCGAGTGACAACTCTGTCAGCATGCACAGCAGTTGTGGGCTGAAAAATGCAGAACTGGAGCTTGAACAATAAAACAACTGATTCAGAAACAGATATTCTGCTGATTCAAACATTCCAAAATTTCAAGTGAAAAAGTATAAAAGTACTATAGTGTTACAGTATGCAAAGCATCCCAAACCATCTTACTGAGTGGCTAATTATTACAATTATAATTATTGTGACTTTTTTTCCCCAATGATGATGATGATGTTATCCATTCAGTAGTGTCTGACTGTTGGAGATTCTATGGTCTAGGTCGCTCCACATCTTCTGATCTTGCATTAGTTCTTTGAGTTGTTCTACACTCTGGTTGGTGTCAGCTTTTTTTCAATATTAAACATTTATCATTTAAATTAGGTTTCTGGGGTCAAATAAATGTTTAAATCAGCTGCTATTGCCTTGAGGAATCATAAGAACTGCACGTATGTGGAGAGAGGTAGATTCTATTCTCAGGATTCTCTACATCTTTATCCAACTACACTCTTGAGCAAATCAGCTGAAATGTAGTACCTCTGTATAATTTAGTTTCCCAGCCCACAAAGAGTCTACTTTCCTAGCTATGCTAATAAGAATATGAATCGTGAAGAGCAAGGATGACAGCAGCTGTCGCATTAATCTGTATCAACCTGGGCAGTACATTGCTTCCCAAAAACCATGCCTGCAGCCTCTAGAGACTAAGAATGTTCTGAAGAAATTCTTTGTTCAGGTGACCGAGAACACTGATTAAATACATAAAGAGTTATCCTACAAGCTGCAACTGATTTCATCAAAATTCAAATGTGAAGGAAATCAACTGTGGTTTTTATCGTAGCCTTACTATCACTCTTTGGGGAGAACAGTTTTGGAGATAACTTTTTAGAAATCAGCATGCTTTTCAAAAAGTAAATGTGAGCCCTTGCCAAGAAAAGTTGCATTCTCCAACTCTATGTAATGGCTATAAATCAACTTCAGGAACCTGAAGACTGTGGACATCAATAACCAGAATCCCCCAGCCAGCATGCTGGATGTATGTTCATTGTTCACTGAGTGCATGTACATTGAAACAGCATGCTGGTTGAGGGATTCTAGCAGCTGAAATCCACACATCTTCAAATTGTTGAGGTTGAAAAACACTGCTCTAAATCATTCCCCTTCAGTACAGGAACTCACTTAGCATTTTCTTCATTTATTTTATTTTATCTATTTATTTTTCATGCCACCCATCTCCCCTACAAGGGGACTCTTGATGTGAAACTGACAATTGGCTAATACAGTATAAATACAGAGGTAGGTAGGCAATACAACTGCCTCAAGTTAACTTATTTTGCAATACATTTTGCAAAATGTAATTGCAAAGAAAAGCTCTAAACATATAGAGGAAATCCAAGAAAGACTTTTCTAATATACTATTATTAAGTTTTGTCCACTGTATAATCACATTTATGTCATATGGGTCTCTGAAGAATTGGCACATTAGATGAGAGTGACAGATTGTTGGGAAAGCAATGGACATGCAAACAACCACAACGATGTCCCTCTCCAGCATTTATGGGTATATTTGATCACCATTTCATTTAGAAGGCAGACTGGCTGTATATTTTCTAGCCCACCAATGATTAATAGGCCAATGAGAAAACACATATCCAAAAGCTTGTAAATGTTTTTCAGTGACCCATCTGGAAACTTTTATAACAACTGTTTAAATATTTCATAAGTTGGTTCCCTAAATACCTTTTTTTCCTGCTGACCTAGCTCTGTATTATGCAAGAATGTACAATAAATTGGAATATAGCACATTTTTCCACATTGAAGTGCACCAAACTGGCTGAAGCCTTGGGGTTTTATTTTTGCTTTTGTTTTTGTTTTGAAATTGCTACTGACCTCATTAAATAAAAGCTTCAAGATTTGTGAGTACAGATACATTTTCCTCATCCTTGAAAAGCAAGTGTGCTTTAAGATATAAATAAGGCACCTTTAATATATCAATCATATTACTGGAGTGAACACAAGGCTTAATTTATATGCAGAAAGCATAAGCATGACACAAGTCCTGATAGAAGTTAAAAGAATAATTTCCATTATTTATCTAGATGGCTGACAAATTGGAACATTTTTTTCCTTCTTTGAATCTTTGAAAGAACATTGTGTCACAGCACAAAATTCTTATTTGATCTAACTTCAACTATTATCAATAATAATTTGCCTATTCACTTCTGAAAGTGTTCTCTAATGTCTTTTTTCTTCTCAGGTTAAAGAAAAAAATAAGCTATAATTGCACATAAGCTCCTGTTTTCTACTACCAAGAGTACAGTGTAAACAATTAAGGGTGAGATGGAGAAAAATGCATTAGCTTCTATTTATACACTGAACAATGAAAGAAACACACTGTTCCCTGATTCATCAGATATATCAACTCTGGATAGTTACCAAATATGAATCCTTTCCAGCTAATCACACCTCAGTTTAATACACCAAAATATGAACAAGCTTTGTGCTTCTCCATATCAGTCACAGCTTTTTTTTTTTTTTTTTTTTTTTGGAGACATCCACAGATAAATCAGACTACAATTTCCAATTTTATTCCTTCTGAAAAACCAAGGTTCATGGTTCATGGACTAGCCCAGTGGTGGGTTGCCCCCGGTTCGGACCGGTTCTATAGAACTGGTAGTAAAACTGGCAGAAGGCTCCGCCCACTGACCTGGACGTCGTCATAAGTGATCTGTGCATGCTACCTTTACTACCGGAGCATGCTACCTTTACTACTGGCACGATGAGAATGGTAGTAAAACTCACCCCTGGACTAGCCACAACAAGAAAGTTCCCTCCCTCCCTCAAATTCTTGCTGGTATTTTACTTTGCTTATGGGAAGCTTTGCAGAAAGAAAGTCAACGAGGAAGCCAGCAACAATTTACAAGTCCAAAATCAGGCAGGCAAGGGTCTGCTGCTGGCTGGGGGAGGGAGGGAGGGAGCGAAGGTGTGTATGTGTGTGGAAATATGGGTCGGGAAACACACCTGGAGGTCTGTGAGAGGTGCTGTGTTAGTCGGGACGGGCGCTCAGGTTAAGTAACATGGGTTGGAAATGGTGTACAGAGGTGTGCAAGAGCTGCTGCATAGATCAGTGAAGTTGAAGCGGCATGGGTCGAGAATGGTGCATGAGGATGCATAACATGTGCTGCATGGGTTAAGGAAGTGGGGTTAAGAGGTGGTGCATGGGTTAACACAGGGGGACAGCAGGATCAGGAATGCTGTGTGGGCATGTGCAGGAGATGCCACACAGACTGGGGAGGGGTGAAGGTCAGGGAAGCTACACGGGAGTGTGCAAGAGTTGCATGAGTTGGGAAAGGTACATAAGGAGGTGGCATTGACTGGGAAGGGTGTACAGAGGTCCTTCCTCCCTGTTTCTCTTTCCTTCCCTCCCTCCCTCCACATTTCCAGAAGGCTGGTAAATGGCTGCTGCTGGGTGGGGGGAGGGAATAAGGGATTGTGAGAGTGTCTTGTGAGAGTTGGAAACTGTCCTGGAACACTGAAAATGAGGAACACCTGACTAGCAGCCACAACTTCTCCAAATTTCATTCCCTCAAGGAGTTCCAAATTTTGGACTCATTCTGTAAGTTTCCTTATTTATCAGATTTTGAAACCGCCCATCTCCCTCACAGTTAGTTCATTTGAGGTACTGTGGTTCAAAAATTGTTGCCCTATTATGCACCATTTCGCCCAGGTAAAAGATACAGAAGGAAAAGTTTTAGTACTATACAGATATTCTCATTAGGCATTTTACCAACTTCCTCTTCTGAATTTACTTTTTAATTTACCCGCAGTAATTGCAACCAACCCATCCACTCGAAGCCCTGTTTAGATGTTACAGAAAGAGTTACATTCACCGCAGCCGCAGCTTATCTTCAGGTTATTCTGCAGGCACCCATGCATTTCAGCAAGGGATATTTGAAGCACAGGCACAGCAAATGTAAGACAATCAATACCCCCCCCCCCCTTCTTTCTCCTTTACACACACAGATAATTTGAAGGTAATTGTTTGGGGGGGGGATCCTTGACTTCTTAAAATAAATATAGCATTATAGTGGGGAAAAAGCACCAAAGCATTAGAAACAACTGAGCGGGAAGACAAAAGAAATAACAAACTCACACATTGGTTGTGAATACTCCATAGATCAAATCCTGTTCAGGAAGATAAAATGTGCTTTGCAGTTCATTGTAGTAAAAAGGGATTTCTCCAGAACGGGAACAATTCAGCCGAGCCTTCATGAAAGTTGTCCATGTATCTTCCAACAAAAATCGTCCCCCAATGTCATTTTTACAAACTCTGGCCACACGAGAATAGACTGTTTTTCCACAGTCATGCTCTACCGCATTCTCACGGAAAAAGAAGTAGGTGAACAAACCAATGTCATAGGCAGCAATGAAGTTGGGCTCTGGAGAAAAATTAAACCATAAAACACAGTGAGAAATACATTAAGAAATTGGGCTTTCTGTATGAAGTATGGACAAATGCTCACAAGAGACGTGAAGGAGAAAAACAAATCTTTTCCAGAACATCTAAGAAACACAAGCAAGTTATGGTCTGATTCTTAAAAGCACATCAATAATTGATTCCTCAGCATCAAGAGATAAGTTACATGTTATAAATAAGCCAACAGTATCAAAACATAGAGGCAGAACACATACAATCTCACTGTTATTTTTGCTCTTTAGTTGATGTTTTTTCTCACGGAGTTGAGTTGTGCATTCATTTTTAAATCATTAGGTTGAGGGTTTATGTATGATGGGATACTGTATGTGGGTACAGAGACAGCAAACACAAGTAGTATTACTTGCTTGCCTGTTGGTTTGTAGTTAATGATGATGCACAGAAATTCCCTGGAGATATGAAGAGCTACGTGACACTGTTGCCAGCAAAGTCCACCAGAGTTCAAGGAGATTTTCAAAAGGAGAAAGGTTCCTACAGTGCAAGCCTCAGAGGGACACCTTTTTCAGCCAGCTAATTGATTAAATGAATAGCCATTAAACTAAACAGCCTCATTAATCACAACAGGCAAGTATTTTAAGGCATTTTGCAAGATTCTTTCAACTAACACATACATGAGACATACCTTCTCTCGAATGTGAATATACATTAATGGCCTGTAGCCAAGTGCACCTTCATTCCAAGCCTATTTTATTCTTTTCCTTGCATTCAGCTACCTCCAATAAACAGCAACACCTGACTTTCATCATTAAATCTATTTGCACTGATTCTCCCATATCCCAGGGATCTGTACCAATGCTACACCAAAAGTGCTTTTTAAAAGGCAACTGGACTTTGTTTTTTTTTTCTTGAAGAAGTTTCACTTCTCATCCAAGAAGCTTCCTCAACTCTTCAACCAAGAGCTGAAGAAGCTTCTTAGATGAAAAGTGAAATGTCTTCAAGAAAAAAACAAAGTCCAGTTGCCTTTTAAAAAGCACTTTTGGGACAATCATGACCTGGATGACTAAGAATTTCCATAAACATTTACCAATGGTGCAGTTTTCGCCAAAAAAGTAGTCTCACGAGTTATTTCATTATTGAATTATTTGGGCCGCATAATTCAACACCCTGGTGATAGCCGTAGGCCCCTAGTAAGTCTTTTGGGGGGATGATCCCATATGTAGAGGAGATCAAATAAGTAATTATTTAATATTGGAAATGATCAGATGATTTGATATTTTTCTTTCAAGACAGCAAAATTAAATGCAAGTCTCCATAACCCAAGCCAAAAAACAACCAGAAAAAATGGAAGAAAATTACATTGACCAAAGTAGTATGAAAGAAAGCAGAAGGGTTTTAAAAACATCTCAGTCTTAAAAAGTACCAAGGACACTTTGTTAGTTGAGTGAATAAATCAGCCAACCAGTACAGCAAGCTCAGTTCCTCTCTTTCCCACTGGAATTGTTTCTAAACATTTAGAAATGGTTTTTTTTTAAAAAAAAGAATTCCTAAAATCAGATGAAGTTGCTGAGTCAGAGCTGCCATTCTGAAACCGCCATTATGAATTGTCTTTCACAATACAGCACAATCTTGAAGATTCAGTAAGGGGACCGTACTTTCACAAAATAGACACAATAACATTCTTAACAGCCGCCTACACCTAAGGAACGGCTGTTCCCTCGAGATTTTGTTAAAGTCTAACCCTGAGAGGTCCTATAAAACTTTTTTTTGCCTGAGTCAACTTTTAATGGAATAGTTAAGTAAGAATAGTTAAGGAATAAAAATTCTGAATTTGTATCTGCTAGTTGGCTAGTATGTCTGTGTAATGTGCCACAGCAATGGGAACTAGGTATCTACTTACAATTTTAGAAAAAAAATACCTTTTCTCAGCTTTCTCATCCATATTTAAAGTACAACGTTCCCAATTGTAATGAGAAACATATTATAAATGTTGCATATTGACATCATGAAAGAAGCATCCCTGATATTATGTAATCTTCATATCAAATACAAAAAGCTTAATGTTAAATTTAAGATGTCTTCAGGCAAAGAGGGCTAAAACTTTAAAAAGCTGAGTCAGCATGGAATCTTTAGGATATAAACAATATATTAAATTAGGGATACATGACAAATGCCTATGCTATGCAGAGGTGCCAACTGTGGCATTATGGAGAACAGATTTACTTATTTCTAAAGGGATGGAGAAAGGGGGTGACATGTACTAGCTTTGTCATATAACCATGTGGTTATAATCACTGGAAGGGTGTTGCTTCCACTAAAATCTGGAGCAGCTAGGTTTTAGTGGAAGATTTTAGCCCCACCAGATTTAGTAGTGAGAGCGTATTCCAGGTCAGGAAACTGTGAGCCTTCTAAACCAAACTAAATAAATAAAACACTAGGGAATTCCTAGAAGTTTGCATTTAGACAAACCAGCTATCAATTGACACATATATTTATGCACTATTAAAAAGAGACAATAAAAAAACTAAGAAGGAAACAAAAAGATCAGATGACTTCTCCAGCAGCTTACACCCAGATAAACAGGGATTAATACCAGAGAAACAACTGAGCAGAAAACAATACCCTAATCAAGAAGCTACTAGGGAGGAAACTACTTCCTCACCAACACTGGCAGGTAAGCTACTGTATATAAACAAGGAATTAACTGCACGCTTGCAAGCACTGATGATGTTACCAAGTTGCATAATAAAATGTCTGCAATATTATTTGATATGGGATTTATTTTATCAATGGATGGAGAATAAGAATTGGAGATAATTATGATATAAATGGATGTTGAAACTTTTGGAAATAAACTAGCATGTTTAGTGATAAATTGAAGAGAGGAGGAGCACAAAAAATGTTACCGACTGATACACTGTCTTTAATTGTTTGGAATGATTATGTTTTTATGTTTTGTTTTTGTTTTTGTTTTCTTTAAAAAAAATGTCCGCAAGGAAACTATCAAGCACTAAAGGCTCCACATTATGGGAAAAGCTAGCTCCCTTGAGCAATCAATAATGCTAAGAAGCCTTGGTAGTACAGGGGTTTAAGGCACCCTGTTATTAAGCTGGTTATTAAGACCAGCTGCCTGCAATTACTGTAGGGTTCGAATCTCGCCAAGGCTCAAGGTTGACTCAGCCTTCCATCCTTTCTAAGGTAGGTAAAATGAGGACCCAGTTTGTGGGGGCAATAAGCTGACTTTGTATAAATATACAAAAGGATGAAGGCTATTGCTGAGCACATTGTAAGCCGCCCTGAGTCTTCGGAGAAGGGCGGCATATAAATCAAATAAAAAAAAAGAAAAAAAAAGAAAGGTTGAATGAAGGAGAAAAGGACAACTATTAACAAGGTGAAAAGACTTGCTTCAGCAGCAATGGGAGAAGTCATTGAGAGACTTAAAAGGCCAACCTGAAGGGCCAAAATAGATTATTCTGGAGAAGATCTATCTATATGAGCAAAAACTAAGAGTTTTTGGTAAACCACAGTTATAAAGTAGCCATTCTGCAATGCTTGGGTACAAACCATAAAACAATCCTTTGGGACTTCATATAACATGAAAGTGCCAAGCTGTCCAGCATAGGAGCTTTGGTTATCAGATTCACTATAGGGAAAAGTATAGCAAAGCCAGTGCTTTGTGGCTTCAGTATAGATGCCATAGAGATTTACTGCACCTACCCAACTATTGGGTGTAACTCTTGAAAGCTTCAGTTATTACTGTATGACCAAATTGTAATTGTTAATGTGAAGATAACATTCTTAAAGATATAGCTTGAAATTAATTGTAGTAAATAAATAACTGAAATAAAAAGAGATTGGTTTTCATGCTTGAACTAGTCTGAAGCCAGAGATGGGATTCAGCCGGTTTGGACCGGTTCGGGTGAATGGGTTGTTAAAGTTCTGCACAGAACTTTGACAAACTGGCTAATCCCACCACTGGCTTGCCCTGTCCCGCCTGCCCCTCACCGCCCTACGCCAAGAGTCTGCCCCAACTCTTACAGCCACTCCTTTTCTTGCCTCATCTGCTTTGGCCATTCGCTTGCCTTGCTAGTTTTTTTGCCCATTTTTTGCCTGTTTTTCAGGCCGTTTTTCATTTTTCCTTCCTCACTTGCCTGCCTTTGCCCCAGCTGCTCTCCGGCTCCTTCCCTGCTTCCCTGTCTTTGCCCCAGCTGCTCTCCAGCTCCTTTCCCACTTCTCTGCCTTTGCCCCAGGTGCTCTCCAGCTCCTTTCCCACTTCCCTGGCTTTGCCCCAGCTGCTCTCCGGCTCCTTCCCCACTTGCCTGCCTTTGCCCCTGGCCTACCACATGGCACCACACCCCAGGTGCTCTCCAGCTCCTTCCCCATTTGCCTGCCTTCATCGCTTGCTTGGTAAGTTGCTGTCATGTACAGGGACAAAGAGGCCAGGTGGGGACCTTCCTCACCTTCCTCTTTTGGGCAGTTTTAAAAAGAAAGGGCAGGGCCCACCTCGCCCACCTCCGCTGGGAGCTCTGGGCTGGGCAGTGGTTTGGCTTTCCCAGCTGGCCACGCCCCTGATCCCTGCCTGCCCTTTTTGCAGCTGGTGGCAGAGAGGAAGATGAACCAGGTTGAGCCACAGCTGTTCAGCCCCCTCTCCCAGCCCACATCTCACCACCGCCCAGACTCACCTACCGCAGCTGCCAGCAGAGGGGGACAGCCAGGAACTGTGATGTTGGACTGTCCAGATTGCCCCTTTCCCACCCACCTGACCAGTCAGATTGTGGGAGTGCCTGGCCTCCCAACTGCCCCCCCTGCCCTCTGGAATGATGGCAGCCATGAATATGGGATTGCCCGGCAGTGGGGAGGGAGAAGGAGAAGGGGGCAGCTGCTAGCAGAGAGGGGAGAGTGTGAGGTTGGTGCTTCTGGGACAAGGGGAGCCGGGAAGCGTCTGAGTCCAGTTCACCCAGCCTCTCTTCCTCTCGCAACCGCATATCTTCCAACCGGCATGGATGGCAACTATGGCCTCAACATGTGTTGCTAATGCTTCTGTTAGTACATTGAGGACATCAGCTTCATTAAGGTGAGGAAGAGGGCGGCTGTGTAGGCCCCAGCCATGTGCTTTTGGTTGCCCACTGACCCGCCGGTGACACCACCTTCATTGCCCAGAGTTCCCTGGCAATGCCCATGACATCTCCTGGCTCTAATCATCATGTGCAGGCTAGGGAAGTAAATCTGAAAATGTATATAATGTTCTAATGTACAGAAGTTATAGTTAAATATATGGCAGAAAGTGAACTCTGGGTGTGTTAGGATTAGTGTATGTATACAGTTTTAGAAGAGCTCTCTCTCTCTCTGTGTGTGTGTGTGTGTGTGTGTGTGTGTGTGTACATACGTATACAGTATAATAGTACCTAATGTATCTTTTTGTATGCTTATGAACACTCTATACTATGTAATATATATGTACCCATACGACATATATACATAGGATTAAATAGTGTATTTTGGATGTTCAGTAGTAGTAAATAAATAGAGAGGGAAATTGTATCTTGTTGAGGCTTTTGAGGCGAGTGGCCAGGAGGCGGGGCTGGGTGTGATGAGTGACGTTGAGTTGGCCACACCCACCCAGTCACGTCTACCCAGCCAGTCATTAGGGTAGGGAACCGGTTGTTAAATTATTTGAATCCCACCACTGTCTGAAACACTGTTATTTTGAATGTGGCCTCAAAAACTAAATATGGTCTCCTGGAAAAAAAAGATAATGGTGAAATCTCTGTTTGAATAGATTTACAACCGAGGAATCCTAAAAGATTTCTAAAAGACAAAGCACCAACAGGTTGAAAGTGGCCAGGGTGAAAGTTCTTACTGCCTCTTATCTCATCATAACAGAAGGGTAAACTTGGATGTCCTGACATTCTGGTGCAAGAAACATGGGTTTCATGGGCTACCAAGCTTTTAAAGATACATGATTTGTTTTATGACAGAGTAGGATATAAGCGATATGGTAGGTGTGTTTATGCAGCTGTGGGCAATAAGAACAGAAATGGAATATCTGGCAGAATCTGCCCCATGCATCATTTTTCGGAATAAGAAAAGAAAAGAAAATGCAGTTGGGTTTCTGCATTTTTATTGGTCTTCCATTTTATCAGTGCTAGTGAAGTTCATTTTGGGAGCAAGCTGCTTTCTACTCTATTCAGGCTGGATTTTTATGAGATAAGAGAAATAATACAGTTTTCTAAGACTGTCCAGTTGAACTAAAAGCTCTTCACTGCACCAAGAGTTCTTACCATTAAGCCATTTAGAGTTGTACTGTGCTGTTCTAAGAGGTGGGATGTTTCCAAGGCTGCGATAAATGGCTGGATCCCGTCCAGAAAAGTCAATGACTGTAGCAGCATACAGTTCTCCCTGGGATGTGATCACAGCTGTTGAGTTGTGCCGGGGGTCATAAGGGCAGCGAGCTACCCCATTTATTTTTTCAATTATTTTGCTAAGATTTCCTACCTGTATTTCAAAAAAAGGAGTCAGAAGATAAAACAATGAGGCTAGTGACAAACCACACACACCCCCACAGCTGACCAAACAAAACATGTATAAAATCTCACTTTACTGTAATTCTGGAAGATGCTATATGTACTCAGGACAAGAACTATGATGAAAGGATTTTAATGATCTGCCATGGTATAGCACACTACATCTGTGCCTTTGCATAGAGTTAATTATGTTTTTATTTTTAATACATGCACAACCAGGACCTAAGGGGCAGGGCAGGGAAAATAGCCCTCCAGATGTTACTGAACAGCTTCCAGCGGCATTCATTATTAGCAATTTTGGGTGAAGTAACAGAATGTTGTAGGTCAATGGTATCTGGAAAATCCAAGGCTCCCCATCTCTTTTATAAGGATTCTCAGGCAAAGTATTATTGTCCTAAAAAGATTCATTCCATTGCTATTTCTGATTTTCAACTGTTTAACTTTCTATGCCAGACCCTGGATCTATCTCAATTCCAAGGTCATATCTTCATCTTCTCAAAATGATTCAATGCATTCTTCTCATCTAAGTCATCATCTAAAAGACTGTAGTTCGCCCACTTCAGTTCTTCATTCATACATTGAAGCTGAAGCTCATATTTCATATGGAAGATTTTAGCTAACCCCTGATATTCCACTGAAACAGGAAAAGGAAGTGTGTCCCTCAGGCAGGGCTCTGAAGAAAGTCCTACTCCTGGAGATACACTCAATTATTCCAAGTATGCAAGACTGCTTCTAGGGACCCTGGGACACACAGAGGAAGGGCCTTACTGACTATCACAAAGCTCTGGGTTTAACCCAGAAACAACTAGAAACAAGTTCCAGCAACAGAATTACATATTCCTTTTATAAAATCCTACATTTTGAATTTAGTTTTTTATTCACTTTAAATATTTGTCTGGAGTATTTTGGACCAAGAGTAGTTTTTAACATTTTCCAGAGCATATCCCAAGCAGCTCTAGACATGATAAAGTAATGAATACAGATGTAATTTTTAGTAGCAAGTAGAACTGGCCCACCTGCTTATATTGCAAAAAAGGTACACCGCAGGATGCTGGATAATCCAACTACAAACCTGGACTATTTACAATTTTTTAATTAATTGCAGCTAGTTAATAATTGCAACTAATCCTCTTTGTATTGTAACATATGCTGCCCTTTGTTATTACTTTTTCCTTGTTCTCTCTTATAGTTGCACCTATTAAATTCAATTAATGCAATACTAACGCCGTATCTCATCTCTAGCATGGTTTATAAAAAGCAGGGCGTCCTTTATCATACTTCCACTCTTATTCTCTGGCACATCCTGAAAATGGAAGGGTACAATTTACCTGTCTGCTGGAACATACTGGTGAAAAAGCATTTGTGCCACAAGTGAAAACCTTCTTGCCATAAACAATGAGGACACGAACATAGTTTTGGCATTCCTCCTAAAGCAAAGACAAGAAAAGACACGTTACAGAAAGATAGCCAATCTAAGCTGACACTTGTTAAAGTTTAGTTCCAAGCAAAGATATCAAATAGTAACTGATCTGTTTCTGGGATCTGCTGCTGATCTGGGAATGGAACATTCTGAAGAACACTGTAAATACTTGTATAGCTTAGTAGTTTCTAGAGGTGTTCTTGCTCTGAAAAAAAGCTTGTTTTATTCAGAATGCCACGTCCAGAATATCTCCAACTGCTTTTGGTTTGGATGACTTACTTCCAGCAACCACTTTTGTGCCACTGAGCAGTATGCTTTGGGGGAAAATGGAATATTCCAGAGTTCTCTAGCATGCTCTGTTGCTGCATTCAAGAATTCTACATATCCTCCATTTCGCACTCTGTTGTAAATATCATGCTACAGTAACACAGATGAGAATGTCTCTATATCAGTGATGGTGAACCTATGGCACGCGTGCTGGAAGTGGCATGCAGAGCCATCTCTCTGGGCATGCCAGCCATCGCCCATTGCTCTTCCGGGCTTTGGCGCACCAGCCAGCTGGTCTTCGCGTGCACGGGAGTGCTGGAAACTGGAAGAGCAGTTCTGCGGCACGCATGCTAAATTCAAGACAGATACATCCAAAATTATGTATTGGACTTTCCCAAATTGAGTAAAGTAGAAAAGATCAAGGTCAATCAATCATGATTCCTCATCAGGATTCTGAAGGTGATGATAATGAGGAGGAGGAGGAGAGGGGTGGGAGTATTTTATCCGTACTCCAAAGGGGGGGGAGAAGAGGAGGCAGGGGGAAGAGAGGGGGAGGGAGTACTCTTGTACACACTCATGTATGCCTCTCTCCTTTTGCTGGATTTCTATTAACTCTAAAGAATTCCTCCCTTCCACTCCCATCATCATCATCCACTTCAGAATCCTGATGAGGAATCGTCAGGATTTATCACCAGGAATCAAATCACAGAATTCCACGCTTTCGGGCAACTCTTTATCTATATTCCAAAGGGGGGTGGGGGGCAGGAGAGAGAAGGCAGGGGGAAGAGAGAGGGGGGGAGGCATTTTGGCAAACTCTTGTACACCTCTCTCCTTTTGCTGGATTTCTATTAACTCTAAAGAATTCATTACTTCCACCCCCTCTAGCCAATTTGTGGGATGCTAACTGTCCCGGGCATCAAAAAACCCAGGACAAACCCTCCTTCTGTGTATTGGCTGCTCTGAAGCATGTAGGACAGAGTGGCCATGGCCCATTGCCCTTGGCGAATCGGTGGAGTCGTGTCAGCCGAGGAGAATAGCCAGCGGGGAATTGCCGGAGGGAGGAACGCTGGCAGAGAACTAGAGGCAGCCAAGGCTATGAGACAAACAGTCCTAGACCGATTGCCCAGACTGCCCTCTTTATTAAGGGTTGCAACCAGTTGAAGAGAAAGCACTTGCAAGGAACACTGAATTACAATTAACAAAATTCAGATTGCAATGTATGTAAAGCTAAAGTTAAATATAAAATAAATCTTTGCTGTAGTATTGGTTAAAATTCAGTATTGAGCAAGCCAGGAAAATTCACTTTCATAAAACTTAGAATCCACTTGCAGTACATTCTGTAAAAGAGAACTGGGCTATTGGGAAAACTATTGGGAAAACTCAGAGCCCCTCTCTGAGGGAGATGGGTGGTTAAGAAGTGTGAAATATAAATAAAATAAATAAACATAAATCTGAGACATTGCATGATCTAATCACCAGAGAAGGAAAATCACCCTATTTCATTCAGTATGATCAGTCTCTTTGTTCAAACAATTTATTTTACAGAAATTTAATAAATCTCCAAATATAAGAAGCACAACACTGATAAAACTGCATAATCAAAAACACTCCAATTACTATGTACAGAGACTTCCTATCCAACCCATAAATTATAGCACCTTTTGTATAAATTTTATTCTCTGTCATTTTTAGAGAAATTAGCTGGTTGATTAAAACTATACCTTACTGTTTTTCCCTCTGGGTTATCTTATAAAGAAATGTCAACAGCTTTGATTGCAGCCATACAATGGGTCAGAGGTTTTGTTTCGTCTTGTTTAAATACTTCTAGCTTGAAATAACTACAGTCTATGGATTTCTATTTGTGCAGCTTCTGGGGAAAGGGGTTAAGTTTGATATATATTCAGGAAACGTAACTTGTTCAAATTATTTTATGTTCAATTTCTTTCTCATTATCTGGAGATTGTAAATGGCCACCAACAAGAGATTGCAGCTGAAGAACCAGCTCTTCCAGAAGGTCAAAAACATTGTTTCCAATTTGCCACCACAGAAGCTTGCATAAAGGCAAGCAATTCTTGAAAAACATTACAGTATTGGGGGTGGGGGGGAAGGGTATTGCTAATACACAACCACTCCAAACCACCCTGCAGGCAAATCTTATGGAAAGAGCCTTCCATAATTACAGATATCACAACTTCCTTTCATTTATGAAATGGGAATTATTTCACTGAAACATTAACGACAATAAGTGCTACACGTCTGGCCTACAAACAAAATGTCAGATGTCCTTGTTGTTTGGGGATATATTTTATAAAGGAGGCTAAGACACTCATTTGAGCAGATAGCAGAATGTGAACTGTCAAGAGTTGGCCTGGGGAGCACACAGAATGAGTGTGTCAAGATCATCGTGTTCCTTGGAGAGGTTCACACGGTTTACTTTCCATTTCCATTATGTCTTGATCAGATATACAGGGATCAGATCTGAAATTTATCTCAGCCTGGAAGCAAAGCTTCAATACATTATCTTTCAGAAAAAAAGATAAGCTGTCGTTTATTCTATACAGAACTAGCAACTGAAGCAATGACAAACAAAAGTATATACGCTTGGAGCTGAGTTTTATGATCTCATCCGGTTAATTCTCCTCCAACCACACTGCAAGTGGCGTAACTTGTCAGAATCTGGAAACTTTCAGTTTGGTCTTTTCTTTCTGATGTGTTCATATGCTCCCTGCAAGTTGTCTTTTACAGAGGCAGAAAATAAAAATGCAACTCTCTATTAGTAATCAACAGTAACTAATTTACTGTCCTACTGTCCTAGTGTTCTGAATGTTATATTTGTCCTGTTTAAATAGCAATAGTTAATTGCGAATTAAAGAAAATTGCTGATGCTCCATAATATTCTAGACATTCACTTCTATGAAAACAGCTTTAGCCTGGCTTGAGTTTGGACTATTCATAAACTGTTCAAGTCTATGATTTAGAATGTACACCATGTTTTCCAACCTTTCCGGTTGGTGGCCCAGTGTGGTGGTGGGGAGGTGGGGAAGAGGGAATGGTTTTGTGTGAGGGGCAGACACGTGTGCACACAGCTTCACTTAGGTAAGCGGTGGGTGCACATACCCGCCTCTTGTGCGAGTGAGACTGTGAGTGCTGGTGCCTGCCGCTCATGTGAGTGGGGCTGAGCACGGGCGTGCTGGCCTACTGCTCATACGGCCCGGATGCAAATAGCCCATAGCCCAGAAGTGAGACACGGCCCACAGGTTGGGGACCCCTGCCATATACTATATATATCAAGAATTGACTGGCACTTGATTTAAATGCTTGCCTAGCTGAGTATAAGCCATTTAACGTATATATACAATGTTATTTATGATTTGCTGGATAGCTGTCAAGATTGTTTTTCCATCTGTGTCTTCTTCAAGGAAAGAGATTTGCAATAAATATTTAGACAGCAGTGGCATGGAGATACAGATCTTATGAAAACAATTTACAACAGTTTTTCAAATTTAAGGAATAAAATGGACAGATAAAATCAGAAATTTAGTTTAAAAATCAAACCAAAGTCATGGTCAATTTTCAAAATTAAAAATCTGATTTATTTGGCTTAGACAGTTCATATTTAAATAAATCCCTGGAACATAATGGAGCACAGCGAGATATCCCCCACAACAGTGGTGAAATCTAAAATTTGTTACTACCGGTTCTGTGGGCATGGCTTGGTGGTGGTGGTGGTAATGTGACTGGATGGGCGTGGCCATTTTTTTTTTAACTTTTAAAACCATTTTTTTCTACAACCTCTTCGGTGAAATGCTTTCAAACGGCTCTGATGATCCCAACTGAGTTGCCTGATTGGCAGAGGCTTTTTTTTCTTTTAAATGCCTCTGACGATCAGGCAACTCAGCTTGGATCGTTAGAGGCATTTAAAAGAAAAAAGGGTTTTTTTTCTTTTAAAAGCCTTTGACGATCCCAGCTGAGCCGCGCGATCATCAGAGGCTTTTTTTTACTTTTAAAAGCATTTTTTCTGCTGAAGAGGTTGTAGAAAAAATGCTTTTAAAAGTAAAAAAAAAAAGCCTCTGATGATTGTGCGGCTCAGCTGGGCATGGGGCGGGCAGGGATTTTTGCTACCGGTTCTCCAAACCACCCGCCTCCATCACTACTGGATTGGGTGATCCGGTCCGAACCGGGAGCATTTCATCCCTGCCCCACAAGTATATGTTATATCTTTCAAACCTATGTATAATTTCATGCATCTGATGAAATGAACTCAAGCACTAGTGTGTTAGAGCCGTGGTGGCGCAGTGGTTCGAATGCAGTATTGCAGGCTAATTCTGCTAACTGCTAGCTGCCTGCAGTTTGGCAGTTCGATTCTCACCAACTCAAGGTTGACTCAGTCTTCCATCCTTCCGAGGTCAGTAAAATGAGGACCCACATTGTTGGGGGTAAAGTGCTTACTCTGTAAACTACTTAGAAAGGGCTGTAAAGCCCTGTTAAATGATATAGAAGTGCTACTGCTGTATGTATTAATGAATTGGCCGGTCTTTGGACTGCCATAAGAATTTGCTGAGTCTTCTGCTGAGGATATCTTCTGGTGAGTCCCACTAATTTTAATTTTTCTTCTATAAACAAGACATTTTGTAAATTAGTAGCATTCAATTTATTGTAGAATCCCTCTGCAAACAGGACCTTGATCAAACATAATTAAGAATTGCAAGGCACTTTCTCACCACTGCCTATTAACTAATAACAAGAGAACTAACAAGACACTTAGAAAACTGTCTTATGCTCTTTGTCTTATGTCTTATGCTCTTTGGACCTCTGAACTATGTAGTTCAGTACTGTCTGATGGCTCATCAGGACTTTAGAAAGATGTATTAAGAAGCAGATAATGGGGATTTAGGTTTTTTTTTTCTTTGTTCTCTCCAAAGGAAAGTATAACAAATTGCTCTTCCCATCTTTGTTCAACCTAGAGACAGCCAATTAGAGAAGAGGGTACCTCCAAGCACTGTCTTTTAAGAATGAGTCACCTCATAGCACTATAGCATCCTAATAAATGCCAACTAATTCCTAGGAGCAGAATGATGTTACTGAGGTGGGCATGGATTATATTTTCACTTCCAGTAGTGTCTGGTCAGTGTCAGGATGGCTAAATAAGGATCCTATCTTTGGGTCCTATATTTTCTGTGCGATATGTTCCTTTGTGGCATTGAAAAATTCAACAGAATATAGATGCCTAATGGATTGGTTGGCACATTGGTTGAGGAAGACATTAGAAAGTCATTGCCACTCTGGTTAACAGTCCACAGACAAATGCCACTTTATTAATTCAGATATTGGTACCACATTTTTAGACCAGGTGTCTAAAGTTCTCACAATTCACAAGCAAACTTCTTATCTTTCTAGGACATGGCACTGCTGCCATGATTACTGCAACTGTATATAAGGGTGATGAACTAAAAGTGCTTATTATTCTTGAGAAAAGAGACAGTCATGGGTTCCATGCTAGAGTTGCATCGTTTGGATAATGGCACTTTCAATGGGATCTTGGGATTGGCTCATTGTTTGAGATCAGATACCATTAAGGGTTTTCTACTAGCATCTCAGAAAGAAGCAGCAGCAACAATATAAAGAGAGCTGTATGATAAAACAGGAAAGATGGTAGTTGCAGCATTGTGAGTAACACTGTGTTCCTTTCTATCTAAACACAATGCCAAGGCACATACTAAGTAGAATGGGCTTGAATTGCACTGCCATGATCACCATCTTATGATCTATTTATATTACTGAGCATAATCTCCAGAGTTAGTTGGAAGTCTAGCTGGGTATCTAAGAACTGAGGAGACAGACTATGTTCCACTGTCTATTCAAAGTAAATTCATTCAGGAATGAAGAGATAATTTTAATATATTTGCTGTTGTCTGTCCTAATTTTCTTTTTGGGTATCTTGCAGGTTGGAAAACACTGTTATTAACATGTTCTCAGACATTTATGTTTATTTCTTCAGACAAACAATTTTATTAATCAGTTTTGTGCAGCTCTCAAAAGATACAGAAAGATTCACCGCTTTTCCCCTTCTATTCTCTTTGTGCTTTATTGTTAAAGCTTGCAAGCAGGTTATTATTTTTTTTTTAGGAAAACAGAGAATATGGGCTGTATTCCACCTTGATAAAATAATGACTGAAATGTAAACATTTGGAAAACTAAGAAGATAAGAACTGACTTATCTTGACTTGTTGAGGCAGAGGAAATTTTTTGTTGTGGTTCTTGCTGTTGTTCAAACTCTGCTTTGAAATAGTTCAATCTTAGCCGCCGATGTTTTTTTTTTAATGATAGGGTGGTTTTGAATTTGGGATGCAATTTGCTGAAAATTTTCCTCTTTGGGTTAACCTATAAAACAGGCATCTGATTTTTTTACTGAGGAAAGATCCAAGAGGCTTGAATGTGGAAGCATCAGTAATACGACCATCAGAGGATCTTGCGGAGAATTCATTCAAGTATCAACTAGGAGGAAATGTTACCCCATGCAACTTCAAATGGCTCATTTCATGGAAACAAAGGCACAGGTCATAGATTTAATTCAAATCAAGGAACTGTATTCTGTGAACCTTGTAACTTTTCTGAACCACAAGTGAAACACTAGAAAAGGAACGATTGGTTGGATGGGCACCATGGCAATTTAAATCCAAAAGCATGCTTCCTTGAAATTATGGCAAAACCAAACCAACTCTTAATCTGAAATATGAACTAAACCCTGCAAGTAGATTTTGCTAGCACCCATCTATCTCACCAAAATCCATTGCTCTTAGTCTGCTCCAAAAAGCTGGAGATTAACTTTAATTTCCACGAAAACACTCCTAAAAGACTATAATCCAGAATCTGAAAATGTGCCACTAGAAAGTTACACATATTTTACCTTTTTGTTATAATATCATCCTTTTAAACACCTCGTACCATACATTTTCAGGTGAAAATTCCCAATAAATAATTACATGAAATCATTAATGTTAACGATGGAGGTCTTCATATGTATGGAGAAGTAGATAGGAGACTTACCTCAGTTTTTCCTTTACTTTGACATGATCTCCTGGTGTCTTCATCTGAGCCCCATTCTGTTGCCTAGGGAACCAAAACAGCACCATGAACCTTGGGGTCAGGCCTCCTTTGGAGTCACAGTGACATTTAAAAGGGAACCATGCAGGCCAGTTCCCTGTGATAGATCTCTTGCTTTTTTATGTTCTCTTGTGAAGTACAAACAAAAGGCAGCAGATGAGAGACCAACCCTCTAGGGACCAAGGTAGTAAATGTAGGAATACAGGGAAAATAATTATTATATTTTCATGTAAATGTAATACCATACAGGTAAACATCGGTCAACGACAGTAATTGGGACTAGAATTTCCATTGCTAAACAATGTGATCATAAAATGCAATGTCATGTGCCCACATTGCTTAGTGACAACAATCTGGCAGTCCCCAATGCTAGCTCAGGGGTCATTAAGCGAGGACTTTCTCACAGCTTCCTGCTGGCTTCCAACAACTGAAGTCAGTGGGGAAGTGGCAGAAAATTGCAAGTCACAGGTGGATCATAACAAGTAGGTAAGCAGCTCCTGCCAGGTAAGGAAGGATACATGGGGGTGCACAAAGGGCTGGCTTGAGGTGGCTACTTCTGGGTGGGGGAGGGCACGAAAATGTGTTCAAGGGGCTAGTGCACCATAAGATGGGGACAATGGAGCTTGGGGTGTTTACTGCAGAGTGTGGGATTACGTGAAACCATGATAGTTGGTAGTCACAGAAATTATGCAAAATGAACTGATTAACGTTCTCCAAGTCAGTTCTTCCCAAACAGAGAGCATCTATAAACTAATTTTGGTTTATCTTTGTATCCTCATTGGGGCAAATAACTTTTTGTGGTGTATAATGTACGTGTGTGTTTAAGATAAATAGTTTAGGAAGAGGTTCTCTCATTCAAACTCAGACTAATAAACGATCCCAGTGACTGCCATTTGTTTTAATTTGAACAAATGAGAATCATAATCATAGATCTCTTCCATATAACATCTATTTCAACTCTCAACCAAATTCAGTGTTGACTCGTATTCAGTTAGCAAAAAAAACTGCAACTGAGTTTTATGAAGTTATACACTTATTTAATTTCATTAATTTTAGATTGAAAAAAATCCTAACAACTGACTGATATATACACATTATATGTCACGGACAGAACCTGATAAAACAGATCCAATAGTTAGAATCACTATATTCCTCAGTCATTTGGGGATATCCTCTACACCTCCTGAATGCTGCAGCTTGCAGCACCAATTATATTTTTGTCTTCAATACATTCACTTTGCTTTCAATTTTACAGGACTGATTTTTATAAAAAAGCTTATGGCTGCATTCATTTCAAATTTTCCAAGCATCTCACAGGATAGTAAATCAGGAACTCTATCCATTTTTGACATAAAAACTCCATATAAGGTATTCCAAGCTAACAAGAAATGACATTTCAATGTCACTCAATTAAAATTAAATTATTTTTAAGTGTTGCTAGTTTCTCCAGACTTGTACCCATGACTTGTTAGGCTAAAGTTAACTTTTTGATCCATCCAACACAACACTATAACCTCTGGCTATTTTTATGTCAAAAATAATTATCACTTTCAACAAAACTATTTAAAAATTATGGAACTGGCAAGTAGGAAAATAATTAGATGAGTAATCAAGAATTTCTCTCATAGTTAAAATGCATCACTGCATATAATAATGTCAAAGGAAGATCAGAAAAATTAAAAGAAAAAAGTGCTGATTGAAAACATATAAATAGTCTAAAATTTTGTTTGTGTGTGGTTGTGTGTATATATATTTTTCCCATCCCACCAAAACCCAATTAGGCATCTTTGAGCCTGTCATTCTTTCTTAGCCCTAGGAAGAAAGCAATGGCAAACCAGTTCCAAAAATGTGGCCAAGAGCACAGCTTAGCTTGTCTAGGCAGTTGCCAGGAGTCAAAGTTTACTTGCAAGACACAAACATTTATTGCAAATTATGAACTTCCTCTTATTATCTGCACATACAGAGGTACATTGAAAACTGCTCACTCAACAGCAGTACTTATTATTGAAGTAGACTGAAACACCGAACTAGGCACACAGTTGATTGAGCTTTTTACCAGTGTTTAAATACCTTTGTCAGCCAAAAAAATTATAGGACCTCCTAAAAGAGCTATAAGATAAAATCTGCAATTATGAGAAATTCTGAATAAGGTAGATAGATGGTCAACCATCTGGATTCACCTTTATATGATCTGAAAGCAGAATCACAATCAATAACAATCATTCATTCAGTGATCATTCAAAGTTATGACAGCACCGAATGAGGAAATGTATGGCCAGTTCTCAGAGTTATTTTCCAAAGCACAAGAAAGCAAGACAAGAAACAATGGATGGAAACTAATCAAGGAGAGAAGCAACATGGAATTAAGGAGAAACTTTCTAACAGTGAGGACAATTAACCAGTGGAACAGTTTGCCTTCAGAAGTTGTAGGTGTTTCATCACTGGAGATTTTTAAGAAGAGACTGGACAACCCCTATCTGAAATGGTATAGGGCAGTGATGGCTAACCTTTTTGCCATCGTGTGCCAAAAGGTGGGGGAGTGCGGGGTGGTCGTGTATGTGTGTGCCCACTGATCTGTCCCCGTCCACACACACACACACAAACACAGCCAGTCGAGGGTTAAGAAAGTACTTGGTACGCACACAGGTCGTTATCTCAAACTTGGCAGCAATATAATCACCGTCTGCCAAGAGCTTTTACTGCAACAGATAACACAAAATTACATACGCATTGCAAATAGTCCAGCAAAACAATATTCCTTTCGGCAGCTTCAGATGTTGTTCAAGTGACTAGCCAAAGTTCATTTTTGTTCGTCATGGAGTTTTACCAGCCACCACCCTCTCTTATATAGTCTCTGGGGTGTGATCTAGTGACTCAGTTCTAATCCCTAGCACGCCTCCTTAACTGCTGCAACCGTTTATCACGCCTTCGTTGGTGTGCATCCAGGAATGACGGCTCTCCTTCGCTCTCATCCGAGACACCTGGTTCCTGGCTAATCTCCTCTCCCTCGGCCGGCACCTGAGACAGTGCCAGAGGGGAGGGGCGTGGAGAGGGAGGCCTGGCTGACTCCTCTTCCTCATGTTCGGAGCTTTCTTCCTCCAATGAGATAGGCTCAGAGGGTGGGGCCACAACACCCACACCCATAATTCTATGTGCCCTGCCCCCCCATGCATCAGTGCGTGACCCTCCCATGCTCCCCCCGCTTTTGGCATGTGATGGCACAGTGGGCCGGGTAGTCCCATTTTTTGCCCTCCCCAGGCTCCAGAGGCTTTCTAGGAGCCTGGGGAGGGCAAAAACAGCCTTCCCCACCTCCTCAGAGGCTGTCCGGAGGCCAGAAACAGCCCGTTTGCCGACTTCCGTTGGGCCCAAAAATCAGCTGGCCAGTGCTTGCATGCATGCTGGAGCTGAGCTAGGGCAATGCTCGCTTGCCCACCAAAATGGCTCTGTGTGCCACCTGTAGCACGCGTGCCATAGGTTCGCCATCACGGGTATAGGGTCTCCTGCTTGAGCAGGGAGTTGGATTAGAAGACCTCCAAGGTCCCTTCCCATTGTATTCTGATTAGTTATGGCTGTCCCAGCATCCCATGGTCATGTGATCACGGTTTGTGAACTTTACTGCTGGCTTCTGACAAGCAAAGTCATTGGGGAAGCCAGCAGGAGATTGCAAATGGCAATGATGTGACAACACACCTAACAGCTGTGTAGGATTTGCCTAATGACTTCAACTGGAATTGCTGGAACAACAGTCGTAACTCAGCACAATCATGTGACATCACCTTTACAACCGCATCATTTAATGTCAGAGTTCTTAATCCCAATTACTGCTGTTAACCAAGGACTACCTGTAATATTAAGAGTGTCACTTATTAATGAAGTTTTTTTAAAAATGTAAAAATTTGTCCCAGTCTTATAAAATCAAAATTCTGTCATCCATGTTAGAAGAACTGAAATAAGCTTAAGAGCATTGTCTGCCATGCTCTGCTCTATATTCACCATAGGGATTCTACTCTACAATCACTATAGGGATTCAGATGCAACTAATGGAACTTCATAATGACTGTTTAGAGCTTTATGAGCAACACATTAATGAGCACAATCATTATATAGACCTGGTGAGAGGAACTTCCCCAGTCATTCTGATCCTAGAAAAAGACACCAACAGTGAGCATGAACATCTCAAGAGGAAGTTGAAGATAACATACCAAGTGTTTAGATTAAATCATTCCATGGAACATCTTCAACTGTTAATTAATTATTTAAAAACAGTGTAAATCCCTCCTGAGAGACAAATAGAGCTGCAAAGAAGGATTAAGTTAGTTACAGAAAGAAACTCCTTCCTCTTCTGGAAAATCATTGCTCCAATTTTTTTAGGGAAATCTTGAACAAATCCTGTATCAATTCCCAGGACAAGTTTGGCAGAATTTGGCTGTCAAATTCAGGCAATCACTCACAATGAACTCTTCTGGCCACCAATTTCTTCTAAAATGGTCAAATGGATTAAAATCTTAAAGAATACAAAGACTCCAGGTAACAAGTGTTTCCTACTTAAATTACTTAAAACCAAGTGGGTTTAGTGGGCACATTTTCCTCCATTCTTTTTTACTAATATTGACAAGGCATATGCCCAAAGACTGGGACACACACACACACACACACACACACGGGCACAGAGAAGACCCAACTAATTTCAGATGCCTCAATGTACTGAATGTAGTAAGTAAATTAAATCTTCTCTCTCTATGTGATCTTTCTGACTTTAAGGCTAACTTTAGTTCTATTTCATTAAAATATAGGAAAGGATTTATTTTTTCTCTCTCTCTTTTCTTTCTTAGTACAAAAATTGCACTTGGACCCCATTCCTAAATCAGGTGCTGCCCTTACAGGCCACTCTCTAGACCCATACACATAGAAAAAGAGGACAGCAGGCTGTATCCTTGCTTCAGACAATTTCATTTTTATATTAGCTCAATGCCTGACTGATTTTGACATTCATGTCCCTAAAATTTTATGACATGGAATTCCTCCCCTCTTTGCAGATGATACAGCAGTTATCTCGCCCATTCCCAATGGCTTAAAAGGGCTATGAGATCCATAATCCAATACATAGGAAAATTAATAATCTGATGATAAATTATATATTAAAAAATGGTAACCCTAAGAAAACCAAAAAACATAGATAGATAAGTAAATAAATGAATAAATAGAAATAGAATCAAATATAGATAATTTTTGCTTAATAACCAGTCGTTTAGCAACTGTTTGAAATTATAATGGACCTACTTACTCACTTTTACAGCTGTTGTAGCGTTCCGTGGTCACATGACCACAATTTAGGATATTATTTACCAATTTTCAGCCTTTTGAGACTGTTTTTGGCAAAATAAAAAACACCCACAGGAACAGATTCATTTAACAATTAGGGTGTTTTCATTTAACAGTTACTGTTTTTATTTAACAACTATGTTGTTTAATGACAGTCATAAAAAAGTCATAAAATCTGATCATATGGGTGCCTCAATTTACAACATCATGACTTATGATGGAAATTCTAGGCTCCATTATGGTTGTAAGCTAAATACCACCTGTACAGGTAGACCTTGCTTAACGACTGCCCTGCTTAGTGACTGTTTGAAGTTATGTCTGCACTGAAAAAGCCATTTTAGGACTAGTTCTTGCATTTATGCCTGTCCCAGCTTCACAACCAGCGAGCATTTATGATCATCAAGCATCCCACAGTCACATGATCATTTGTTTGTTTTATCACCAGCTTCTGAAAAGCAAATTTAATGGAGAATTTGGCAGTAAAATCGCAAGTAGTGGACACATCGCAAGTAATGGACACATCTCTTGCTTAACAACCAGTGACTGGCTTAGGGACTGAATGGGAAGTGATGTTATAAGTGTCACAGCTACATGATAGTTTGCTTAGCAGTAGAGATTCCAGACCCAGTTGTGGTTGCTAAATGAGGACTACCTGTATATGCATACTTTTAAATATTTGGGTGTGGTCTTTCATGCAGGGGGGACTTGGAAAGCCCTCCAGAAGTACATTGTCCAAGCAGCTTCAAAATTCTCAGAAATTCTTTTATACCAAAGGGAGGAACCTAATGCAAGGCTAAATCTCCTTCAGGTTGAGGAAGGACTTCTTCAGGGCCAGGCACAATGGACCATCATTGGCATTATTACAAGACAAATGTATCAAAATTCCACTAATAGAATGCACCTGCTCTGGGGAAATAGAAACTGTCCATCATGTGCTACTTCTCTGTGATTTCTACAAAGATCTGCATGGGAATTAAGCATTATCCCTGCTGCAATGCCTCCTAGGAATGACAGAAGCTTATTATGCCAATTTTCTTCTCTGAGAGTCCAGTCACGCTTTCACCAATACAGTAAACCAAATTTTGCAGGATTGCTGTGAAAACACGGCATCAATTTATACAAAACTGATAAAAGTTTTCCCTGAAGTCACATTTTATTTATTTTATTTTTTTTGTTTTACTTTTTTTGGTAGTGCTAATCTTTGATTGTATTGCTACAAATTTCAATTTGATGCTGTTTTTATCATTCATCTCATTCTAGGATATCTATACTACTCATGAAGCTGTCCCTGGCATAGGGATTTGCAACTCCATCATTACACATACACACAAACATACATATGCACAAACACATATGCATTCATACACTTCTTAAAGACTATGTCTGGCAGGGACGCATCATCTATAAAACTGTTTATCTGCCCCCGTGCAAAAATTCTATGAAACATACAAAACAATTCCAAAACAGTGTATTCATCTTTAGAATTCTTAAAGTATGAGCATCCATAAAATTTGAAAGCACGCATTTGATAATTAAGCAAATGCTTAAAGTGGTTATAATAAAAATATGGCAATCATCACTGACATGGGGGTCCAATGGCTCATTGGATCCAAGCTCTGGGCAACAGGGTGAACCCCCATTACTTGTCCCAACTCCTGCCCACCTAGCAGTTTGAAAGCATGTGAATGTGAATAGATTAATAGGTACCATTTGAGTAGAAAGGTAGCTGTGTTCCAGGGCCTTTGGTGTATAGCCATGCTGGCCACATGACCATAGAAATTGTCTTAGGACAATACTTCTCCCTCGGTCAAGAAACAGAGATGAACACCATGCCCTCGAGTCTGACAGAGAAACCTTTACCTTTTAATCATTACCAATCACAGGTTTCTTTAAAGATCTGCACTACTATTAGTCTTCTCATTGTTCCCATCACCCATCTCCTTCTACTTATGATTGTATGACTGTAACTTTGTTGCTTGTATCCTTACAAGCAATTTATATTGATATTGTTTCCTGATTGCTTATTTGTACCCTATGACTATCGTTAAGTATTGTACTTTATGATTTTTGATGAACGTATCTTTTTTTTATGTACACTGAGAGCGTATGCACCAAAACAAATTCCTTGTGTGTCCAATCACACTAGAACTCCTATTCTATTCTATATTGTATGTATTGTATTGCTCACCTAAGCACAGTCAAATAAGAAACATGAGAGGTCTCCTCAGGAGAAGCATTTCAGAATTTTACTACCTATTAACAAAATTCTTGCCGCTTATGCTTGCCCACATAAGTTCTAACAAAATTAAATTCAAGAGAAGGATTTTTAGTTTCAAAGCATGAGTAGATTGACAAGTTAAAATTGGTAAAAGGTATTGATACCTGTTATCTGAGAAATACTGAAGGATCCAAGAACATCTCCTAACCTGTTGTGGCCCCGCCCTCTGAGCCTATCCCATTGGAGGAAGAAAGCTCCGAGCATGAGGAAGAGGACTCAGCCAGGCCTCCCTCTCCAGGCCCCTCCCCTCTGGCACTGTCTCAGGTGCCATCCGAGGGAGAGGAGATTAGCAGGGAGACAGGTGTCTCGGATGAGAGTGAAGGAGAGACATCATTCCTGGTCGCACACCTCCGAAGGCGTGATAAACGATTGCAGCAGCTCAGGAGGCATGCTAGGGATTAGAACTGAGTCACTGGACCACACCCCAGAGACTATATAATAGAGGGTGGTGGCCAGTGATCCCTGTGACGAACAAAAATAAACCTTGGATAGTCACTAAAGCCTCGTCCGAAACTGCTGAGAGGAATATTTATTTTTGTTGGACTCTTGTACGCTGAGTATATTATCTTTCTGTTTCTGTGGAAATAAAGCACTTGGCAGACGGTGTGTATATCGCTGCCAAGTTGGAGATAAAGACCTGGGTGTGTGCCAAGTGCTTCCTTAACCCTCGGCTGGCTGTGTTTGTGTGTGTGTGTGGACGGGGACAGATCATAACCCAGCATGGGGGAACATAACTCAACTAAGCATAAGTTCTACACCAGTGCTTCAACTAGCAGAACATCCAATGCAACTTAAAGTCCTCCTTCTTTTGATAACATATCATTTGATTGCCCAATCCTTGCTCCTTCAATTTGAATAGGAACATAGCTGTCTTCCCTTGGTTTACTCCAGAAAGATAGCCTCTCATTCACTAAGAGTTGGAGGGAGGTTCAAAAAGCTTGAGTATAATGAACTTCTCCAACTGGGCACTCAACAACAGTAAAAACATTGACTTTTCAAAAAAAAAAAGATTTTATGCCTAAAATCTTTTTGAAAAAGTTATGACCCTGCATAGAGAAGTCAACTGATACTATATTCTGGAAATAAATTTTTCCCCAATTTAAATGTTCACCGCTTTAGAGTTATTTATAAAAATAATAAAGGTGGGATAAAAGTAAAATAAATAAAATAAAATAAAATGGACATCTGCCATATTGAAGAGCTCAAAAGTCCATTTTATTTCTCATTCAACAGATGCAGAAGGAAAAGAAGACAAAATATTAGATTTTCCTAAAAGTCATATCCGTTGCCAGCAAACTGTGATATACCTACTTTAAATTTGGATCAATTTTTGACAAGCTAAAAGGAAAAAAAAACAAGATAACCCCCCCTTGAAACTAACAACTAGACATGAGGTGGGGTTTTTTTTTTCTCATTGAAGAAACACCCAGGAGCTACACTTTCCATTACTGACCCATTTTAGGTTGACAGAATTTGACAGCGTAAACTGAAACAAGAAAAAAAATTACTTTGAACAATCAATACAATTCAGAAGACAAATACTTTAGCCTCTCTGGGAACTGCACCAATGAAAGTAAGAGGACTTCTATAGGGGAGAAAACCATTTTCCACATACCACGACTCATGTCAGGGAACTGCATTCCCACAACTGTGTCTGAGCAACACTGCCATTCCGTTCCTCTAGCCTAACAAATAATCCAGTGTGAATCTGATGATAATAGAAACCCTTGACAACGGTGGAAATTATGGGAACATGTTGCTGGTGACTGCTCCATTACTCAGTTCAACTTTAATTACAGTCAAGGGGACAATTACGTCAAAAAGAAGGGCAAACTATGTTTTACTACACCTCAGCACATGCCTAGAGTATGTTGTAAGGGAAACAGCCAAAGACTAAGAAACTCTGGGACTCAATAAGAATATTAATGCACTTGGGGGGAAAAGACCAAATGAGTATTGACCATAACAATGACATAGCAAACATGGCACAACTGCCCAAATCTCTTTTTCCACACAATACACTACTGACGTACAGTCAGTTCTTATCTATATGTTTCTCATGGAAACATAACCATCATTCATTTAACCTATTTCCTTGGCTGCCTTGTTTCTTTTCTGCATTTTAATATCTTTAAGTTCCTCCAAGAGACTGTTTTAAAATTAGTATATATCTTTTATAGATTCTACTAGATCTACTGAACCTCAGCAACCCATTATGTAATAAAACTTTTAACACTCTCATTTTCACATATTTGATGAACTGAAAGATCTTGTTACGCCCCTGAGAATTTCAGCCTGAAATACATATGTTTCCAGTTGCTATGTCTACAGAAATATTTCTTTTAAAAAGAATGACACTGATCCTATTACCACTGCAACCACCCGATGTCTGTTTATTTAATACTAACAAGATATCTTGTTTATTTAATAATAAAGCTATATTACTTGAACAGGATACACAACAGTCGACCTCATTCCATTCCAAGTAGGACAAACAGGCTAAACTAAAGAAAATGACTTGAGGAGTGAGAATTTGTGCTTAGAAAAATAACATGGTATTGCATGGAGGTCAGAACAATTTAAATAGTAAAAGGCAAGAAAATTCAAAATTGTACGATTCTTGTCTAGATGGATAGGCCTTAACCATTCTGAAATGAGAGACAAAAAACCCCAATCAAGCCTTGTGCAATTTAATTATGCATATATATCCATTAATATTTACATTAGTAGATCTTTTCAAGGTAATTCATGTTACATTTAAAGTAAAAGAGAAAATTAGGTTTTTTCAGTTCTTCACTTCCTCACAATTTACAGATGCTTTGTTTTTCTTTGCAGTTTCTTGTAACAAACACAAACAGCACTAGGATGAGAGAGGATAAGATAATTACAAGTTATGTCAGATGATTCAGTGTATATATTTTAGTTAAAATAATATAATTAATATCTTATGTAGGAAATTAAATTGCAAACCATGACTCATGCTTTAAAACCAGAGATTATATAGTAATTTGTGAAACTTTGGATTCTATCAATGTAAAGGTCAGCTGCCAGAATCTTGATCTGGTTTAGACTTTTCCATCTTTGACAGACAACCGAAATGACTTGATCTCAACCTTTGTCACAATATCTCCAAGGTCCTCCTTCAGCCAAAATGCCAGTTATACTTTGGGTTATTTTGTCTTACATAATGTTGTCAACAAGCTGTCATTCAATATAGCCTTTATAAGAATATAAGAGTAAAGACAGAAGCCTTGATTGAAATGTCACAGACACCAAAGAGACTCCTTTAGGCTAGAATGAAATCCCGTATGCTAAAAATTATGTTGGAAATGTAAGTCACCGTTTGTGGATATATTTTTGTTTGCTTCACTAATAGTTTATTTTACATAGGGATTGAAGGATAAAATCAAAAGAAATAGTGAAGACATGAGGAAAGGAGGTGGTATTATGTGTGAAGGAAGTAGACGATAAATAGAAATCTAGTAATATAGAGTATAAGAGTGCCATTCTAGAGTACATGGGTAAAATACAGGGAAATGATATTATTGTGAGGGTGTACTGTAGGCTCCAAGCTAAGCAGAAGTTCTCATCCCTCTACCTTGTTTTCCCCAAAATAAGACATCCCCTGATAATAAGCCCAATCAGGCTTTTGAGTGCATGACAATAAGGTCAAGCACTTATTTCAGAGTTCAAAAAATATAAGACAGGGTCTTATTTTCGGGGAAACACGGTAGGACCAGATTACAAAAGTTTCAGGGAGAGAGCTAATAATTGGAGATTCCAATTATCTGAAGACCAACTGAAGCCAAAATTCTACAGAGTCTGTTTTATTTTCCAGAAGATGACAAAATAATAAGCCAACCAGTTAACGAGGAAAGAACTCTTTCAAGAGTTTGAAATAATAGTAAACTGGGGGTAGTGTCAGGAGTGACAATGTCATTTTATGGATTTCAAACTATTACAGAAGGAGCATAGGTCCTGAATACTAAATTTTGCTAATAGAGGTACTAGAGAGGATCCATGGACAAGAAATCTCAGATCAAAGAAAATATAGGAGAGTTGAAAACTTTTCAAGAAACACAGGCAGTTAAGAAAACCATTGTCAATGCATACAATGCAGAGTTTTTGACAGAACTAAAGATGAACCGAGACATGCACAGGAAATGAAAGGTTAGATTTATTCATCGAAGAAGAATACCACAAAGTATCTATATGCAGAAATGGAAAAGCACAAAAGAAACTTGGGATCAAAAAGAAAGATAAAAGCAAGGAGAATTTATTTGGACTTATCAATAATAAGAGGAAGAACAAAAGTAACAGACCCAAGGTTTGGAAAAGTTGGCAGTGTGGTATCAGGTAGTAAGTAACAAGCCATAATAGGAGAGGGCAGAAGTCTTTGTATGCTGTTTTGTTCCATTCTTCTCCTGAAATGCAAAATGAACCTAAACAGGATGCCTGACATAAAGAGTATGGCAATTCAAGGTAAATATAGGATTAACTAAGAAATTTCACAATGCCATAAATGAGCTTAAATCTCCAGTACTAGACAGAATTGAAGGACCTCGGGGTTGCTACCTGAGAACCCCTTTCTTAGAGAAACCCAGGGGTGAAATCCAGCAGGTTCTGACAGGTTCTAGAGAACCGGTAGCGGAAATTTTGAGTAGTTCGGAGAACCAGCAAATATCACCTCTGGCTGGCCCCAGAGTGGGGGTGGGAATGGAGATTTTGCAGTATCCTTCACCTGCCACCCCCATCAAGCTACCCCCACAGAACCGGTAGTAAAAAAAATTGGATTTCACCACTGGAGAAACTGTGGAGGATGGAAATGCTGCCTAAAGGAATGGAAAGGGATGTAAAGGACTGTAGAGATAACCCTAATGAAGGCAGGAACCTGTTAAGAGAGAGAGAATGATATCTCAGTAATGAGAAAATGGAAAGAATGAGAAAGACACTCTGAGTGGTGTTAACATGAGGCTGAGTGAAAGTTTGACAACTGTTCAAGATTCTGTTATTATACCTAACAACAATAAAGTACCATTCTTGGAATCTTTACAACATCTTTAATGTTGTGTCTTGCCCTATCTGGAAGGTAGCATAAGCTAGTAGCATCCAATGTTTATTTGTTTAGTTCTTTGTATTTTTAAATCCTGGAATTACAAAACACTACAAACCTTTCATGAACTGAATTAAAATTCAGACAGCTGAATATTATAAGCAGGTGGATCAGAACTCTTTGAATTGGAATATATATTTGCATTAGAAGTACAACACTACTTTTCTGTTCTGGTTTTCTTGAATCCAAAAATTCAGAATTAATTTTTGGGGGGTTGTTTTATTTTGGGAGTTTTTTGACCATCTTTTAATTTTCACAAGCAAGAGAGACCAAGGATACAGTCACAAATTTTATTTCAGAAAAGCTTATATTTCTGAACTAAAAATCTACTTTCAGCTCCTGATCTTTTAAATTACAAGGTTACCCATTCTTGCTTATTTTAAATATGTATTTCCACACATATTAGTAAGCTTTAACAAAGTTTGGAAAAAGACTGTTCTCTCTTCCCCTAAGAATCTGAATGGGTGGATAAATGTATTCATGTTTCTGCCTAATCCTGTGTATTTTTTGTAAGATGCTCCACCAAATGGGAGGAATAAAGCATATTGTATGAATTTTGGAACACTCCTACCGCGGACTTCTTAGGTCATGCATTCTTCTTTTCAGTCAATCCACAGTAAATGCATACAAAAAGCTTAAGCTTAACAGGGCATGTTAATTCTATGCTTGTTTGAGTTAGGAAATTCAGAATACTGGTTGCCAGCATCATCAGCTTGTAATGAGTTATGTATGTGTGAGGGAGGACAGGAGGTGGAGTAATATGACAGCAATTGAACACAGGAAACTGGCAAAATATCTGCTCTTTTTTATGGCTTCCTTTTCTACACATTGCACTATAAACATAAATGGAGGGGGAGAAATTTTATCTCTGTCAGTGAGCTACAACAAAGCATAGTTTCCAGTATTTGATTCAAAACATAAATATCCATCTTCCACTAGATTAGTCTTTTCAAAGGTATTCACTTCTCATTACTGACTCATTTTAGATGCTAAGCTGACTATTTCTTATACATCCCTTAGAACAACCTTCTGTTATGTGGACTGAATTTCTGGCAACTCACATAGGGAGGACCCAGTTGAAAACAGTTCCTTCAATTGGCAGGATTTCATGAAATTAATCATATTAATTCAAAGTATTCAGAGACAAGATTCCTGTTGCTCTAAGTTGGATCCCCAAAAAAGGACATAAATAGGATAGCTGGGGGCTGTCAAAATCCCTAGCAGGCAGAGGCCAGTATGACATTTGAGAATTTAAAGCAGAACTCTGAAATCTTCTAACAGAAAGGAGCGCCTGGTGAAGGATTGTTTATGCTTATTGATAATTTTTATGTATAAAACACAATCTTTCCAAGATATTATAAACATTTCTAAAGGCTTTTATTCAACAGGGTAACTAATAACAACAAGAATAATGATATTTATTTATTATTAAATTATTATTGAATTTATATTTAAATTATTCAGGATTTAATTGCTGCAATCATGAGCTTTATCTTCACTTGTGGGTGTGGTAGATCTTCCTGTAGGTAAATGATGGTTGGAAAACTGTGGTCCATAATATGTTCTCCAAATCATATGGAAACTAAAATCGAATTAAAATTCCTACCTGCATGTATGGAGGGGATGAAAATTTTGCACATCCCACAGAGATCAGCCATTAAAATTTTGGAACTAATTTTGTCGCATTGGCTGTGCTTTCTGTGAACACCTACAATACATGAGTATTGTGCATATGTAAAGTATATTATCATTTAGAAAGGACATGTAACGTTATGTAACTGTAAGAAAAACTTTCAAACATTCAAAAATATATTCTGCTTCAATTTTCACTTAATGTAAATTAAAAGTATGTGTCTTCAAGAATTCAGGCTTTCAATAACATGACCAAAATTGCCACTTTAAGCACCTTTAATAGGTGTGAGTTTAAATTTCAAGTACAATGTCCAATTCTGACTATTTTAAGGATGACTCAAACAGGCTGAAATAAGTATAGGGAAAGGCAAAAGAAATAGATGAGAACCAAATGCTATAAGGAAAGAGAAGTATATTTAGATTTGAAAACAAAAGACTGAGGCAGAACGAGAAGCAAAGGTCCTTTGCTACAGAATTGTTCAATAATTCTTCAATGTTAAAGAAAACTTCCTAACAGTCAGAGCAGTTCAACCAGGAAACCTAACTTTGTGCAAGAGTTCTTATGCTGTGAATTGTGACTTTCTATGAAGATCAGTTGCAACTGTGGGGAGGAAGGCCCAAGTTTTACCAAAGGCTTATAACACATGTGCAGACAAATTTCATTTTGGTTTGCCTTGGCAAGGTCAATGAGTGCTTCTCTAAGCAGAGCAAGGAATAAGGACCAGAGTGAGTTTTGAGAGGGAACTACTCTTGGTATGCTTTGAAACTCATTGAATTTGGTATTCAACACATTTTATCCCGGTACTCATCGTTTGTTTGGTACTCAATGCACAGGCTAGAACTTGGCAATGTCGGCTAACTTGTGTCTCCTTATGGGAAAAATTTGTTTGGTACTCATCACACCTCCTGGAACCAATTAACAATGAATACCAAGGTACCACTGTAACTGGGTCTAGCCCAGGGGTGAAATCCAGCAGGTTCTGACTGGTTCTGGAGAACCGGTAGCAAAAATTTTGAGCATTCGGAGAACCAGCAAATACCACTTCTGGCTGGCCCTAGAGTGGAGTGGGAATGGAGATTTTGCAGTATCCTTCCCCTGCCACACCCACCAAGCCACACCACACCACGCCCACCAAGCCACGCCCATAGAACAGGTAGTAACAAAATTTGGATTTCACCACTGTCTAGCCATATAACAAACCTATCTGAAAATGGCTGCCCAGAGTGGCAACGTCTGATGTGATATGTAATACATCTGAAATTATTGGAGAATCTTTAGAGATGGCGTGTCTCAGTGAAAAGAGTAGTTTTAATGTGCAACTTTAAATATTTAGCCTTTCAAAATGTGGTGGTGGGGGGGGGTAGGGGGAAATTGGGCGGTTATGGTGGAAGAGAAAAGTCCAAGTGAGAGTACTGCAGATAACACTAAGTCTAGAAGCTAGGATGAAGCTTACATATTATTGTTTGGTCAGTTTTTATTTCTGGCTCAGTCCTAACTATAATAAACATTTTAGTTGTGTTTATGAAGACCACCATAGATATCTGTCATTTTAGGGGGTTACAATACTGTTTTAGGGGGTTACAATAAAGTTTGAGAAGCCTGACTTAGGGGATAGCTGGAGTATTCTGTATTAAGAAAGAAGCTGGACTTCATGACCTAAACAGTCCCTTTCAATTCTGTATTATGAATCTATGAAGCAAATAAACATTGGCATAATACATTTAAAATGAAACAAAATGTTCTTCTAATATCTATCATGATTGTCTCCTATACCTTACAGCTCTTCAGAAATAATTTAGAAAATCATAACCATCTGGAAATGAAAACAGCCATGCCTGAGGGAAGAAAAACCTAATGTAAGTTCTCAGTACATAAATAAATTGAATACATATTATACTGAACAAATAATAAATCACTGCTACATTCAGTGACTTTCTTGAGGGATAGCAAAGAAATAGTTCAAATATTATTTTTTGATACTAACTAAAGAGATATGACTTATAATTCAAGTTTACAACTTTCTTCTAAACAACGCAAAATTAAGGTCTCCTCTTAATATAAATAAAAATCTTTATGGATGTTGGACTATATTCAGCCACCCTTAGTCTAGATCAGGGATGTCAAATTCACGGCATCACATTGTTGTCACATGATGTATGGTGACTTTCCCCCCTTCGCTAAACTGGGAGTGGATGTGGCCAGCACATGACGCATCTGGCTCGCGGGCCGCGAGTATGACACCTCTGGTCTAGATTCATGATTCATGTAATTTTCACCAGTACAGAGTTACATAATCACTTTCTTCAGAGTATGCAGAAAATTACCATGTTTTAACTTTCCTTAGCAATATCTATCAATTCTAAACAGGCAGAGATTTTCTATTGTATGACATAAGTAGAACTCACTTAAGAGGATGCAAAGGCAATTATGGTTCTATCTATCATCTATTGTCTGTCTGTCTGTCTAGCACATTTTTTATTTTAACAAATAACTTAAGGTGACAAGCATTCATATTATTCTTTCCTCCTATTTTCTCCACAATCACAAACCTGTGAGGTTGGTTGTGTTAAGATAGTGACTGGCCTAACTTCACCCAGCCTGCTTTCATGCTTAAGGTGGGACAGTCTCCTGGTTTCTAGCCTGGTGCTCTCAGCCACTAGATCAAACTGGCTTTCATTGTTGATCGTCATGTTCACTGCATGATTTGAAATAACATTAAACTTTTTTTTTCTTTTCAATAATATAGGATCTTAATTAAATGATACTTCTATAGCAAAATTGCTGTATCTAAAAAGACATGATGTGCTCAAAACAGGTTGTTTTGTGAAGTCCAAGAATATTGCAAAACTAAAAGAGCAAAAATACAGGTAGCCCTCAACATACGACTGGTCACTTAAGACTGATGTGTGTCCAATCAAGGAACCACCAAGATAATTTCCACCAACACTGACAGGGAAAACCACTACAGTAGTATATAGAATGAGAGCAAAACTCACTCCCTACCAGCACTGATGAAGTTACCTAGTTTGATAATGAAACATCTGCAAGAAAACAACCAATCTCAGAGAGCACCAAGGATACCACAGTTCAACCCTGAGCTACAAATATTATCTTCTGTCGGTACTGATATGTAAATCAGAAAAGTTATATTTTTCTAAAATAATAGTTATTGAATCAGAAATGAAACATTTATGTGCCCAGGAGAGGTTGTCATTGTACATAACTTGCTTCATGTGTCGCAATTATATATAATTAGTCAAAAGTTAAAGGAATAAAGCAACATTGCATTTTGATTGTGATAGGAAACAGTAAATAAAATCTGGATACATTAGGAGTGATTATATAGCTTTTAGATTATTGTTTCTGAAATCCCAAATAGACTATTCCTTTCTGTTCAAAGTAAGTCGGTTTAGAAGCTGCTCTGCAAGATGAGTGATGTTGAACTTGTTCATGAGTATCTGCTCCACATTTCTCTTTGCTCTATTACAAATTCCAGTAGCTCTGGAATAGGGGAAACTGTGGTCTTCCAAGTGTGGCTGTTGAACTACAACCAATGATCGCAAATGCTGAGAGTTACAAATCAGAAACTTCATGAGGGCCCTTGTTCCGCATATACAATAACTGCATTATGCTGCAGGTTCAGTCATAAGACAATGCATGTTAAGTCAATTCCACTTAACCTTTCAAGTAATCCTTTAAAAAAAACCCTAATTTTGCTTGCCATGGAAGCATGTACTACATTGCACAGATATGACTGAATTCTGCCCAATTATTTTTTAAAACCAGAATGCTGGTTAACAATTTAATTCTGCCATCTTACTTTTTACTCTGTTGTGACTATGTATGTGTATATTCTAAACTAGAATTTTGAATATATTTTCTGGGCATAAAAATGAACATACTTAGTGCCTATAGCATTTAAAATAGAAATTGGTTTGGTGCCAGTAAAAATGAAAGCTTGGCTTGGGTTGAGATTCTTGGAGGACATTTCTGATTGATTATGTGAAGTGTGAAGCTGCTTAGAGAAATGACTAGGAGAACTTCCTGGAAAATCTAATGTTCTCTCTTACAATTTGGAGTTTTGTGATTTTGTAAGAGGGCAATTACCCAATATCATTATTAATCCCAAAATACAGAAAAGTATTAAATTTGTTTTAATATCAACACTGAGCTCTTTTGAACAGAAGATATAATGGTATTCCCTTGCAAACCATGAAATTCTTAATGGATAAAAAAGAAAGAAGCAAACTAAACTACTCTTTTCATTGCTCTCTTCTGATTAGCATATGGCATAAAATCTTCACAGTGGCATACAAACTTCCTCATCCTGGTTGTAAACATGTTATGAAACTCAATAACGTGCAAAATTCATATTTCACAGGTATGGTGCTGCTACATACAGTAAGTATTGCACAATTGTAGAGAATCCTGGCTATTTTATCCTTGCTTAAGTGTTTAATGATTAATGCATTCTTTAAAGACATATTTCTGATCCCCTCTCACTATATCACTGAATGAAATCAAGTATTAGTAAACTTGATTCTATATTTTAATGTCCGTTAGAAAATGATTTCCAATGCAAAATTTAATGTACAAAAATTTCGGTCAGTATGACATTTTGCTCTAACACCCACAATTCATTCATGGCATAGCTCAGGGGTGTGAAACTCATGTCGTCACAGCGGCGTCACGTGACGTATCAGGATTTTTTTCCCCCTTCGCTAAACCGGGCGTGGGCGTGGCTAGCACATGACACATCCAGCCTGTGGGCTGGGAGTTTGACAACTTAATTTCTGGGTTCCCAATGGAACACATACGAATGGGTAAAGAAACAAAGAGAATTCTATTGTCCAACACCGCAAGTGTTGTAATTTCTTAGGTGTGAAAATAATTTCTGGAACAAACCAAATCCCCTGAAACTATAAAAAAATTAAAAGGTTATTTGTGGAGTATTTTCTCATAATTTTAAAGGTTAAGATATGTGACATTCAAAACTTCATATTGCTTTGTAAGGATTGATTAGTATATGCCATCTTTCCTTGATTGTGCTTTTGGGAATCAAATTTGCTACAATCATTGACCTGATGCATTTCCATATGACATACACAGTAGTAGTGTATTCTTCTGTGATACATCAGACACTTCACACAAGTTTAATTTTGCAATCTGTTAAATATAGGCTAGGCTAAGTGAAATAGCCAATTTATAATCCTCTTCTCTTTGAAAACTATCATGGACATATACCAAACTAGTCTCCTTCCCAATAATAGGAAAGGAATATACTTATTTCTTCTCTTGATAAGAAACAGTAATGTCAAGGCTGTTTTGTAAGTCTTTTATTGCCAAATATTTTGGTCTTTTTTCCCCTCAATGCTGTTACGTCATGTTACAATTTTACATATAATCTGCTTCAGTCCCATTGCCATCTTTCTTTCTCACTTGCAAATATATATTACTAAAGTGATAATGAAGGACAAAGACCAGAAAATCAAAATGCAAATTTAGATATTAGTATGGGAGAAATTCAAATGTCAGCAAAATCTAACTTAATGTGGCTTTAGCCTGCTCTATTTTGTTGGTCAACTCTATTAGATTTATATCATATTGCTATTTATTTTATCCAATCCAAGATTCCTCAAGTATCATGTATCACTTCTTCCATAATCCCCAACCAGCACAGCCAATATCAGGTGCTCTCTGGAGGTGAAATAGGCCAATATGAAGGTCACTTGAAGAAGACAGATTTACATGTTCACAGAAACTTATCTGTAGGAATTTGTAGTAAAAATGCCCTAAACCAAAAACTATAGCTGTAGTGGCCGGGAATTCACAGAAAAATATTTATTACCACCAGTTGGGTAAAGTAGACAGAGTGCAAAGAAAGAGGAAAATGGTTTGGATCAGTGTATACAGTATATAGTCGTGATGGCGAACCTATGGCATGCGTGCCACAGGTGGCATGCGTAGCCATATAAGTGGGCATGCCAGCTCAGCTCTGGCGCATATGTGTGCGCCGGTCAGGTGATTTTCGGGCCTTCTGGGCCCACCAGAAATAGTGAAACAGGCTGTTTCTTGCCTCCAGAGGGCGTGGGGGGGGGCAAGGCCTGTTTTTCTTTCTCACCTGGCTCCAGATCTTCTCTATGCATCTAGGGAGAGCGAAAACAGCCTTTCCCACTCCCTCGGAGGCCCTCCGGAGGCCTGAAACAGCCCATTTCCCAACTCCCGATAGGACAGGTACTGATGTTTTTTGCTGTCCCCAGCCTCCAGAGACTCCTAGAGAGGCTTCCTGTCCCAGCGGGAGTTAGGAAATGGGCCATTTCAGGCCTCCAGAGGGCCTCCGAGGGAGTGGTAAAGGCTGTTTTCGGCCTTCCTAGATGCATAGAGAGGATCTGGAGCCAAGTGAGAAAGAAAAACGGGCCTATCAGGCCATCACATGCCAGGAGTGGGGGGCAGGGTGTTGCGTACGCACGCGCAAGACAGAGCGCATAGAATTATGGGCGTGGACACACGCGCACGTGAACCTCCACTGCCCCCCTTCTCCTGGCACGTGATGGCAAAAAGGTTAGCCATCCCTGGTATATAGTATGTGTGGATAGAAATAAGATTTTTGCCAAAATAGTTAAGATGCAAGGAATTAAGACAACTTTAGACAACTGGGCACCAAGCTGGAAAAGGCAAGCCTTCGCGCCAAGCAAAAAAATCAAGTTAAAACTGATACATTTATTGTTTCCTTTCAATTAACTCAAACTATATTAGAGTTTGAAATATATAACTGAATGTCAAACATGTAACAGCCTACTGGATCAGGATGAAAATCATTTAGGACGACACCTGGATTCTCACCACAGCCAATCAGAATTCAGCTAAACTTCAGATTCTGAATAATTGATATTGAAACACAAAACACTCACTCCAATAAACAATAATCTTTTATGCAGGAACCCCAAAAATACCAATTATGTGCTAAAGAGCATGGTTTGTTTCTGTAACATCTAATTTGCTACCTAGAATGGAAAGATTTGAATGTCCCAGAGATGGTTCAGCTATTTCCCAAAATGAATACTGTACTCCAGAATAGAAAGCAGGTAAAATTATTTTGGATGTGATCAACCCCTTCCCCTAAAAAAAACTTTAAAATAGATGAACCTACCCTTGAATATCTGGATTGGTCTGTTTTAGGACTGGGCCATTCTGTTCCGCACAATCTAAATAATGTTCCTATGATATGCAATAATTACAGTACATAAAATGTTCACATCAAGAAGCAGAGTACTTATTCTGGGCAAAACCTGTTTCTAGTATTCTCTATATACTTCCCAGGGACATCTTGTTACACATAATTGGAAACAAATACATATGGGGGAGGATAATTTCCTATATTATAGCTCCTTAATCAACAGAAGTAATGCCAAACTTATTTGTTGATAGACTTGAAAATTATGGATTAAACCAATATATTTTTATAAAAACCGACTTGATTAATGTTTACTATAACTGCCCACCTCAAAAGACATTAATAGAAAACTGCTAATAGTTCTACGGAAAAAGAAGAGAGAAGTGAATGGAATAGTCATCCCTCTGAAGCAAATTCATGCCTCTTTATGTACACTGATACGTTATCCTAGTTGGTACATCTATGAATCATTGCTTAGGATCTTCTGCAATTCCTTTCACAAAGTAATTTTTTATTAAGATAACACAATTTTAGAAAATTTCAAAAAAAAAGTTCTTAGCTTTTTTAGCTGGCCTTTATTTCCTTACTGTTCTGCCAGCACTTCATCCTCTCAGGTATCTCATAAAACATGTATCTCTGACACATTATCCATAGTTATATTCAGTAAAGCCAATTCCTCTATTGTGATTAATAAAGATGACAGAACTGGCAAGGATGGCCAAGCTAACAGCCTCATGAGAGAAAAATCACTTAAGAAATTCATTTGTAATTGGAAGTCTGAGGAGATTCTCAGTCATTCAAGTCACATTGCCTCATGCTGCTTTTTCAATAGGCAACCAAACTGCTTTTTTTTTTGAGGAAGAAGAAGAAACCTTGGATGAGAAGCAAAATTGTCTCTTCTTCTACCTAAAGGAAAAAACAGTTTGGTTGCCTATTGAAAAAGCAGCATGAGACAAAAGTCCTTTTCTGGATTTTTTGCAGGAGGTGGAGAAAAATCAAATTTTGACTTATGGATTTGAAGATCGTTAAAATTTAAAAAGGAGAAATATATTTTAAAAATGTATTTCTCCTTTCTTTTGGGGCGGGGAGCAAATGGACACTTTATTATAGTTTTAAAATTAAGAGCCAAACGTAAGCATTCCTTATATCCTTGGAAGAAGTCAAAAGTTATTCTTTGAATAAATGTGTGTTTTCCTTTCTTTTTCTTTATACTTTTTCATGCTTCTATCCCCTGTCTGTTTTTGCTCTTTATTATTTCTCTTAATTGCTAATTTATGTTTTAAAGTGTATGTTTTGTAAAATGTAATAAAATTGTTTGGAAACGTTATATTGAGTAAAGCCATATGAAGTTTGTACTCTGCGCCATGCAACCATAATTAAAGAATGGAAGATATCACATTTTTCTCCTCCTTCATACATTGCAAATATTTAACTCAATTGTGTAGCTCTTTGGATTTACAAAGTTTCTTTTGAATCCAATGGAATATGTGCTTATTTTTCTGCTTTAACCATGGAAGAATCACCACAGTTTTCAAAAAGGAGAGCGCTTTACTGCAGCAATAATTCCAACTCAGTACAGATAAAACTCTAATCATGCCTTCCATAATGCTGAAGTACCTGGGCCAGGGTCATCAATTGATACACTCAGTGGTACAGAAGACAATTGATGGGAAAGGCAAACCTAGGAAAAGAGACACCCTTGTTTAAAACTTCACTCAGCCATGAAGTTCATATGAATATCTCGGACTGTTCCCGTACTTTTCATCTTAAACTGACTCAGAGAATACTGTGGGAATATAAAGTAGATTACTCACTAATCTCTTGGAAGAAAACTGGATTTAAAATATAAATCAGCTGTAACCACAATGTCAATATATTCTATACGGAACCTGTATCACCCTTCAAAGACATAGGAGACTTAATCAAATCACTGTAACAGATAACCTTTCTATTCAACACATTCAAATCTCATCACTTGTTTCTTTCATTTGCTTGTTTAATTAATCCACTCTTTCTATCAGTAGCTAAACAGGAAAGGAAGGATGCTACTGAAATTCAGTACATCAGAAACCAAGGCAATTACTGAAGTAACTCAGTCCTGTAGCGAAATGGCTCACTGGATCTTGAAATCTTTATACCTTAATTTCTTCAAATTGGCTTGCTAATGCACCTTCCCCAAAATGTCTCATGTAATAGCTGTCCTTTTCATTTCTTGTCTTTCAAAATGATATTCACATGATGAATGGCTGCAGAAACTTGGTTTGTCTAATGAAGAGAAGGACTAAGGAGTGACATGATAGCATATTCCAATATTTAAGGGGCTGTCATAAAGAAGAGGGAACAAAGCATCTAGGAGCGAGATAAGAAGTGATGGATGGAAACTTATCAAAAAGAGATACAACCTGGAACTAAGAAGAAACTTCATGACAGCGGGAACAATTAACAAGTGCAACAGGTTGACTTCAGATGTTGTGGGTGCACCATCATGGAGGTTTATAAGAAGAGACTAGATAGCCATTTATCCAGAATGGTATAGGGTAGGGCTGTCAAACTCCTGGCCCGTGGGCCAAATGCGTCATGTGCTGGCCACCCCCGGTTTAGCGAAGGGGAAAAAAGTCCCGATCCATCATGTGATACCACCATGAAGTTTGACACCGTGAGTTTGACACCCCTGGTATAGAGTCTCCTGGTTGAGTAGGAGGTTGGATTAGAAGACCTCCAAGATCCCTTCCAACTCTGTTATACTCTGCAGAGAAGCCACGAACTAAGCTCTTCTCACCTGCAGACGAAATCTAATATCCCCACTGGCTTTCCATTTGGAAAAAGGTGGCATATTATTATTTCCCAAATTGCTACTTGCCCTCAGATCCAATACAAAAAGACAAGAAGATCTATTATGCCTAGGGTCAATCCAAATTGCATTGAGCCATAGTCAGTTTTAGTTATGCTTTGTTGAATGAGCATAATAAAAAATTAGCAAAAAATGTAAATATTGAAATTATTTTCTTCTCTCTTCCCCCTCTCCCCCCTCTCTCTTACAGTCATCAGACTACAACACATCATTTAAAAACTATGGGCAAGGATAGGAAAGCTTAGATAGAAGAACCTGAGTTTCAAAAACATGGACACCTTTAAAATAATCTTAAACTGTTTTTCCTCTTGGCATTTTAATCAAACCTTCAGTCCAAGATTTGTGACCCTAATCAACAATATCAACCTACAGAATGACAGGAAGAACATGACCTTGCTTGTTGTAATGGGGACATGATTTGCCACCCTTTTCTTTACCTTCTAGGTAGGTAGCAAAGTGTGAATGAGGTGTAGGATCTAGGCTATATGAGTGACTTGAATAATATATGGTATTAAGTGGAAATGTCTACACCCCTGGAGCCAATGTGCCTGGCCAAGTTATGTACAGAAATGGAATTGGGTGTATGTAGCACTTATTTGTCTTGTGTATTAAAAATCACCTTGCCTGCCAAATGCCATACATCTTCACTAACTCCTAATTGAAGAATAAGCACAGTGAAGACTCACAAATAACAATAGATAATAACTATGTCATCTTCACACTGTCCCATATAGGAAAAAATAGGGCAAACAGTTCCATCTGGGTGAAAATTAATTAACAGATACACATTCATCATTAGAAAGGGCAACTTTCAGAATCTCTTAAGAAGAACATTTCTCATATCTCCTAATACAGAATTTCAAGCAAAATAACAGCATGGATTTGTGGAACTAAAATGGGAAGCTTGATTCTATTAATTAGGGAGATCAACAAGGAGACAGCTTTTTCTTCCACTGGTAACGGTTTCAGTAATGCTACTATGACTATTTCATAATGAATACTATCCCATATAGATATACTTGATTACCCTCTACTTCACTCCTTCCTTTTCATGTACTTATAAGGATAAATAAGCAACACCACTAGAAATCAAAACTATAATCTACAAAAGTTTATCTTGCACAACATTTTTGGTTAATTATTTCAAATTAGAAAGTACTACCTGATATGCCTTATTTTAATATACAAACAATGGTAACACAACACTAACTGGTACAATTAATTACAGAATATTAATAACCCACTTGATCATTCAATCTGCCGAGAACCTTCATGCTACATTTTTGAGTACATTCTTGCAAAGTGAGGTAGTCACTTGAAAATAATTATTAAAGGAGAAGGATTAATGGTATTTACCGTCAACAAAGCTGAGACCTTATAATTTGTTTAATACCTTGTAGAGATATGAGATTCTTCAAACCAAAAGGTTTGAGGGAGATTCTGTGGTCCTAGATCTGTACAAATGGAAATTAATGCCAATCCCAAATGGACTTAAATCTCTCATTTCTTTCTCCATTTTCACTTTCACAAGGTTAACTAAGCCAACTGTCCATAGTAAAAGTATACCAGTAAATATATGTATGTCCTCTTTCTTAAAAAAAAAAACCAAATTGTTATTATTTTCATGCTGGAACTCAACTCTGAGCTTAAGAGACAAACTTTAAAGAACCACTGGTTTATTACAGGCTATGATAGCAATCCTATATATTTCCTTGTAATAAGGCCCGGTTATTAGAGTCAGGCTGTCTTCTGCATAAAGTACTATGGAATACATTTATATAATACTGAATCAGCCAGTTTATGTGGAAAAACAGCTTCACTTATAAAACAAAATATATTATGTAGCTCTGCAATAATATTACCCAAGTTATTGCAGCTAATAAGTAGAGAAGTTCTGAATGTTAAAAAAGCAAGTTTATTAGTAAATATCTATTAAAAGATTGAGGGTAAGCCTTTTACCCAATCAATTGACAAAGAAGCAAAACACACATTATTGATAATACACAACTGGAACTTTAATCTGCTCATTTTACTTAATTTCTGTTTTTCAATTGACAAGTTACATCTTGTACGTATATGACTGTAACAAAAAGTTTGTAATCACAATAATGTGGAGGCTATTTTAAAAGGCTGTTATTATTCTGAGTTATATGGCAATTTTGTTATATATGTAAAACTTATTTTTAGTGCAACTAAAATAAGAATGTTGCTGTGTTAAGAGTTAGTTTTGGTAAAACCTTAACGAATATGGGGGTGTATGTACTCAAAAACACAAACACAGAGGACAGACATTGAGTTGTAAGTGTCTTGACAAACTAAGGATTTATTTCATTTTAGTTTTGAGAAGTGTATTTTTGCAAAACAGCAAGATCAGATTGCTGTAATTTCACACTTATTTCCAACAAGATACCTGTAACATATACCTTTAAAGGTCATGCTGAAATGTAATGTAGTAAAGATGGAAGATTGATCCTTTGAAACAGTACTGAGGGAATTTAACTCAATTCTGTCTTACATTTCTACCTTACTATTTAGTGCAGAATTTATTGTTACTGAATGCTCAGTAAGGCATAAGTTCAACTGTATAGTACAGAGTCACTAAAGGGCATGTCCCATGTTAGCTTAATTTAACAAATGAATAATGTTTTTAAAATCACAACTGGGACAAAAGGAAAACAACCCAGAAATGGTAACATTTTAGATTCTCAGGTTTAGTTGAATTTGAGTTTTCTTTACACATGTCACATTTTCCTATCTAGTAAGCTGTATAACCTTGTATAACTAAAATTTGACATTGGATAGATACCTCTTAGCGTAATTAAAAAAAAAGAAAAAGACTGAGCACAAATCTCCAGGGAACAAAATAGGCTTTGGGTAAATAAGGACAGTCTATGACATTTTCAGTGTTATTTAAATGAAATTAACAGTAGACATAACTATTTCAAGTCAGTGGATGGCGAGGACCTAGACAGAAGAAAATGTCTAATAATGATAAGTAATGGATTTGTGTGGCCATGCTGCTAGCATTTTAGATGTGCATTTGTGCAAGTTCAGGTCCCATCAGGATAAGATAAATGAGGCTTACTGACGCCACAAAGCTCTGAGGATCCAAACCTATGTATCTCATAATCACTTTTTAGCACTGATTCAAACAAATCCTTTTGACAAAGTAGAGCTAATCCTTTTGCTCACCAAATAAAAACAGTTTGTAAAATGTAGCAGGAATGAGCCTAAGTAAGCCCTTTAAATGATTTAGCTCCCTTACATCAGGAAAAAGTGTAAGAAAAATTTGTGGTGTCTAGCAAGGGCTATGAAGTTGATCATCACTCTCATTTCTAATTCACAACTAGGTACTGTATACATTTGGCTTATTTCAAATGTCCAACAGGGTAAGTCCAGTAGGAAATCCCAAGAAAGTCAAAGAAATATCCCGGAAGAAGAAAAAAAGTGAACAGCTTCTGTATTATTGCCATGAAAATTAGGCAGACACATCCTTGAAATCCCAAAGAGTCAAAAGAGGTTTTATATATTTTTCACTCACAAGAAAATAGGATAAATCAGATTTACTGACTCTTGTAATTTGTGCCTGATTCTTAAGCTCTTTGGTGCCTCCTTCCCCTGTCAAATATACTATGGTCTGGGTGGAGTAATGGTAGTGGATGGCAGAGGGTACAATAATGGTCCAGAAAGCAGTGCAGGTCAAAATCATTTGCATTTTGTTAGTGGAAGCAGAGAAAATGATACAACATTTACACAGGACATTTGCTAAATATGTGACCTTCAGCATTTACCTGTTCAAATACACTCCTGCTGTTAATACATGAGTGGATATATTTATTTATTTGCCGAGCCAATTAAATATATACGAAAACATAGAATGATTTACTTATTATATTTTATTTATCAAGTTGAGATACCACCTATCTCACTCTCAGAGTGACTCTGATACAATTCTTTTAGTGATAATGGAATAGTGACTTTGAGTGAAGATTTGCTTGTACAAAATTCAAGGTATGATGAGGAAATACAATGAAGCAGGGAAAATAAATAAATAATTGCCAAAGGGGGAAAACAGAAATATGTGTTCTAGATAAGGAACTATGCATCATCACTCACTGTGACATAGAAAGAAGGGTAGCTATGTCTCAGGTAATTGCTTATGTTCAGAATATCATTCTTTTCTGGAAAAAAAATGCCATAAGATAGGGATTTTTTTTTTCCTTAAAGCAATTCATGACCTGTCTCCAAACAAATGTGTAGATGAAGCCAAATTAGTTGGGCCATTAATCACTCTTTGATTTTTGGTTTTTGATTAAAAAAAAAAAGCTTTGAAACCCAGGTACTGTTTTCTACTGACTGACCTTTCCAATCACCCCCCTCCCATTCCTCCCAGCAGCTGGGTTCCACTCTCTTTCCCTAGGCAATATGACAATTTGCTTGTCCACCTGGTATTAGGACTGTCAGGTTTGCTTAGGAAGCGGTAAAATGCACCCTGAAGGTTACAAGGAAACTAGCTGGAGACAAGAACTCAGAGTGATATTCAGTGTCGCTTCTTGACTGCATTTTAACAAACACTCATAGTCACTGAATTAAACCAAACATATTTAAAACCAAAGCGAAGGCAAACAGTAACAATAGAGAATGCTTCTAAACCAGCATAGGCCACCCTATTATTTGGAAGATGTCAATGGCCAAAGTTGGCAAAGAAATGATGCAAGCTTAGTGGGGCATGTGAACAAAGTATGAGACCGAGCATTTTTTAAAGAAGATAAGAGACCGCAAAGTTTTTATTTATTATTTCATAAAGCGTATTTTTAGTTTGCATGGCAGCTTTCAACTTAATATGATATGAAATCAACATATTCAAAAGGACTTCTGCGGGTTATAAAAAAGAAATTTGGGTTCTACTAGCTGCCCACCATGAATATGTCTGCTTTTGGAAACTTACCAAATACACCATGTGATCTATTATCAAGAGCATTGTTATTGCGAGGTTTCCATATTAAGAAACTCTATCTTACTATGTGAAGTTTAGCCTTGCAAAGTTTGTTTATATTTATTTGCCTTTATTAGTTTTATAAACAACTCAATGTGTTAAGCATACTAAATCATCCTTCCTCCTCCTAAGGTGATATTCTTGAGTAGGCTGGACAGTGTGCTTCAGATTCAATCCCCAAAGGGTTTCCAAGAATGCAGTTTATTGTGCCAATTGTTTTTTGTGGAGTTTTAGTCATATAGGCATGACCAAATAGGCATATAGGCATGTTTGTTTTCCATCATTATGAAATTTGTTGTATTTATTGCTAGGTACCCAGAGTTGCATTTTGATTCGGCACCTATACAAATTTATTGAATAAATGAATGAATGAATGAATGAATGAATGAATGAATGAATTGAGTAATTGAATGAATGGAGTGAGTGAGTGAGTGAGTGAATGAATGAATGAAGTGAGTAACTGAATGAATGAATAGAGTGAGTGAATGAATGAATGAAGTGAGTAAATGAATGAATGGAGTGAGTGAGTGAGTGAGTGAGTGAATGAATGAATGAATGAACATGGACAGAGATGAATGTGGTATGAATGCAATATTTGTCTACAGCACCTTCAAGCAGCTGCATCTTTTTCACACAATCCCATGGCTGCTGTATCCCGAGCACATTTACAAGAGAGTGAACCTTTCTGAAATCAATCAGACTTACTATTTCTCAGCCTAATTTCAAAATCCTTTTGCAAGGGACTTTGGCAGGGGTGATCGATCCTTCCCTCAGCATGTATGGGGATGAGAAAGAAAGGGGAAAAAAAAGAGAGAGAGAGAGAGAAGAGGATGTCAGAAGGAAAAAAAAAAGAAAGATGTCAAAGAGAGAGAGTAGATTGTACCCACCCCATGCTTCAGCCCCTCCCACCAATAGATGATCATCAAGAACCAAGAGGATGTGGGCTGATGTGCAGAAGGAAAGAACATAATTATGTACCAGAGAACCTCTCTTTATATGTATCGCATTAAAAACACACTTTACTCATTCAATTCTAATTTTATCATTAAAAAAACATGCTAGGAGGATGTTGTTTTCAAAGTACTCTTTGCACTAATCTCTTAATTGTGGAGCCTGCAGTAAAAAGCCTTTTTGTATGAATGCAAAGGATTAGGTTTGAACACCCTTTTAAAAGCCTCAGCACACTGAAGAAAGTGTGCAGGATGTATTTAATTTTCCTGTTAGGATTTTGAGGTGTATGGCATATTCCCATCGATATGGAAGAGTAGGAGCTAATCTGAAAGTCAGAGATATCCTAGGGTTAAAAAAAAATAATAATAAAAAGCAAATTCCACAGCAACCACAATCCTGACTGTTGTCTAGAAGAAAAAAGGAACATTCTATGGAAAATAACACTGCTTCTTTGTTCAAAGGTATGAGGTTCTTCCACCACCACCCCAGTGACAGAGAGGATAAATAAATACAGCAAGTATGATGAATGACTATCATATGCTAAATAGCAGAAAATGTTAGCTTTCCGATTAAAGGAGAAAAAAACAGGATCTCTCAGACCTAGTTTTAACATCGTTTCTGATAGATAACAGTTATATTTCAAAATACTTACTTTGACAGCTGTGTGCTTGAAACTGCTTTATTTCTCTTTAAGTTTTTTTTTTTTTTCAGAAAAGAGAGAGAGAGAAAGAACAAACAAAATCTCGACTTACAGTATTGGAAGTTCCCTGAAAACAAGGCTTTTTTAAACACCCAAGAAAAACTAGGATATTCTAGCAGAAAAAAAATAGAAGCCTCAATCAAACTGTATTTTAAATCACATGGTATCTATATTAAATGTGCTTTAATTTAACAAGAACCTTTAATAAAACAAGATTTTTTTTAAGCAAAATTCATCTGCTTTATTTTAATACTTTTCACTAGTTTTGGACCAGGGGTCTGCAACCTTAAACATTTAAACAGCCATTTGGACCTGTTTCCCACAGAAAAGAAAACACTGGGAGCCACAAAACCTGGGTGGGCGTAGCCAAATCGACATCACTCACTCCCACCCAGTCACATGGCACATCCCCTGCTCCTCTTGGAGCCTATTATGATGCGGAGCATTGGTCACTCAGGGAGATGCGTGACTTTCTCTCCGCCCTGAGACACTGGCCCGGCCCGGCTGCAGCGATGCTCCATGTTGTAATGGGCTCCAGGAGGAAGCGCGCTAAATTTAAGTGTGCTGTGCAAGGCGCTGCAAGAGCAGTGAGCAAGCCATGGAGATGATGAGAATACCAGCGTCAGCTACAGTCGGGCCGGGCCAGTGTCTTGGGGTGGAAAGGAAGTCGTGTGTCTACCTGAGCGACCGAGGTATGCGCAGCACCAGCAAGGACTAGAAGAAGAGACAAGTACAGGGCCACTTCGTTCCTGCTCTGGAATATGGAGCGAGTCTCCATCCGCCGCTTCTTCTCAGGTGAGGAATAACTGGGAGGGGAGGGCGAGGGGCAGGGCCAGCCAGTGGTGGGATCCAGTTTGGCAGGGAGCCACAGCAAGGGGCCCATAGAGACGCATGAGCTCTATGGGCCCAGAGCTGCGGGTTGCCGACACCCGTTTTAGACAAATAGAGCTTCAAGCAATGCTGTAAGATTTAAATGATTTCCTGGGGCCAAAATCAACCTCAACCACATATAATGAACATTGGAATCCAGTGGGGGAGATAGTTTAAATTTAGAAAAAGAAAAAAGATAATAGCCCCAACCTTTTGATTAAAACTCCACCCACTTTCACAAGTGTAATTGTGATTGCCATAGTGAACTTTTATTTTTTATTACCCCCGGAAACACCTTATCAAGAGTAAAATTGATGGACATTGTATTCCAACAACAATTGGATATCCATAGATCTCTTCCCCTGAAGGATTATAAAATGGATCTTGAATCACAGATGATCTTATCAAGCTGATTTTTTTTTCCAAAGCAAGATATAAGAGCATAAGATTTTTCTGGCCAAGAGCCCCCTTTGGCCATGCTGTACCATGCTGGAGACTGTATATAACACTAAAAATTAAGCAGCATAGAAGAGGGGGCCCCAACTCCTGGTCCATGGACCAGCACTGATCCATGGCATGCCAGCAACCAGACAGCATAAACAGCAAAGCCCCATCTGCGGGATGCAGGCACCATGCAAAACCATGCCCCCTCCGGTCTGTGGAAAAACCTTTCTCCACAGAACCGGTCCCTGATGCCCAAAAGATTGGGGGCCATTAGCATAGAAGAAAGATTGGTTTTAATTTAGTATATTAAATCAAGTACAGAGTATTGTAGTGTTTGAAGTTTAGAATGAAAACTGGGAACACCTGGATTTTAATCCAACCTTAAGCCATGGACACTCCTTGGATGACTTTGGCCCAATTATTATCTCTAAGAAGAAACAGGTCACACAGTACCTCCTAGTAGCCAGTGTAAATAAAAAATAGATAGGATATTCAGTGTCCTGGCTGAAGGGGAGGGGGCCCTGTCAAGGAGAATAAAGAGACAGTCTAACTTAGAGTCCATTCAGAGAAGCAAATGTTCGAGATCAAATCCTTAAGTCTGTATCTGTCATTTTCCAAGGGAAGACAGACAGTCTGGTGAGATAAAATATCTGTTTGGGTCTATCCATGAGTGGTTCTGGTTGCTTGCACCAGATATACACTGTATAAATATAGGGAAATTCCCCTTTTCTCTAAAAGGGGTATGTGGTAGAAATGAAAAAACCTATACAGTTATGGGGTACAACTTCGCATAATATCTATATCTCCTCTGAGAGTTTAAAGCAAGGTTTCTTAAACTGAGGGTAATTTAGGAATATCCTGAGGTTACACAATTTGTTGTTGCTTGTTTGTGAGTAAAGGGTCCATTTTGGAACAGATAATGCTAAGGCACTTACGTAAAACAACAGAGTCTGTTTGGAGGTTGTGTTTTTGTTGTTGTTGTTATCTGAGATTGAGAAAGGACTAATTAGGTCAAACGGTTTAAGAACCACTAGCATAAAGGAAGGTGGACTATTTATACCATTTTGATAGTTCAAGACAACTAAGTAGCAGTGGTGGGTTGCTCCCGGTTCACACCAGTTCGCAACAACCAGTAGTAAAAATTTGTAGTAGTTCAGAGAACCGGTAATAACATTGGCTGCCCACACCCCTGAACCGGTCCCCAACCCAGTCGCTGCTCGCTTACCCAGCCCACCTCATCAGAGGCTTTTTTAAAACTTTTAAAAGCATTTTTTCTACAATCTCTTCAGCCAAAGAGGTTGTAGGAAAAAAAATGCCTTTAAAAGCCTCTGGCGATCCCAGCTGAGCTGCCTGATCGTCAGAGGCTTTTAAAAGCATTTTTTTTCTGCAACCTCTTCAGACGAAGAGGTTGTAGGGGAAAAAAATGCCTTTAAAAGCCTCTGGCGATCCCAGCTGAGTTGCCTGATCGTCAGAGGCTTTTAAAAGCATTTTTTTCTGCAACCTCTTAAGGTTGTAGAAAAAATGCTTTTAAAAGTAAAAAAAACAAAAAAAAGTTGGCCACGCCCACCCAGTCACATTATCCCACCACCAAGCCACACCCACAAAATAAGCACACCCACAGAACTGGTAATAAAAAAATTTAGAACCCACCCCTGCTAAGTAGGTATGAGAAAAATAAACTGAGGAAGGAAATGAGATGTTTACTGCCAGGAGATTCTGGACACAAGGCAGGTTATACATGTAATTAATAAAATTAAATAAAATAGAGTTGTTAAGATTGTTTTTCATGTGCTTAAAACCCTTCCATTCTTCCTTTTTAGAAACTGAAAGCTATACAGAAAATGTTGGAGGACCACATGCAATGTCTTGAGGCCTCAATTATGCTAAGAGAAATCCCAGATCTCCGAGACTCAGGTTTATACTGTAGTTAGACAATAGCAACTCCTACTTTTCTTTGAGTTATGAGGAAGATCTACTAGTAATATATCAAACTTCCATGGAACATACATGCAAGTACCTCTGCTATTGATAATTGTAATCAAGAAAAATATAAGAACTGTTTCTATCACTTAGCTAAAGATAAATAATTTTTTTCCTGCATTAAGGATTAAATTATTCAATGAATGCCTTTATATGAAATAAACATTTTAAATCAGTGGTAGAACAGTAATTCTTCTGAAATGAGCAGCTAAAGAAACTCCACTAATTTTATGTATGTGAACACACAGCATGTTATTCCTCTTCCTCAACCCACTCCCAACAAACGTGACAGAATTTGTGACAGAAAATTCTTAATTAACATTGCTGGAATCTGTGTCCTTATTTAAGAATCAGTTCAAGTAAGCAAAAAACAAAGATAAATATTTCAATTTCCACAGCACTATTGCATTCTTTTGGAATTATAGAGTAGCTTTGCCTTCATCTGTATCTTACTACAGTGTTCTGCTGACTATCAGAAACCATCTCTCATCTTGTTCTAAATTCAGTCTCCTTTTCCTCTTGATTAGAACAAGACAGAGCAACCAATCTATTATCTCCCAAAGCTGATACTGATTGTGCCTTGTTTTCTCAACAGCTATCCAACAAGCTTGAATATGAGTTGTGATTACCTGCTTGAAGCACATCACCTCAATAATTCTCAAACAATAGAATATGCCACATGCACAGCTGTAACTCACGTACAGTTTCATGACATTAAACAACATAAACGTTGACCTAGCTCTATTTATATAACTGCAGTTGTTATAACAATAATTTTAACAAGTCAGAACAAACTTTACAAGTTTCAGACCACTGATTCTTGCTAGACTTTGTTAGACCTTTGCTGGCAGGACAGGAATGACATATACTGTGAACAGTATTTCCTTCTGAAAGGTTTACAGGTTGAGGAGCTGAGGAACTTAGCAAAACTCACTCCTCAGCATTTTGTGTTCATAGTAGGGCCAACAAAAGCTCAGAGCAATGATGAACGAGAACAGAGAAGACCTCCTTTGGAAGCTGCCGATGTTGCATTAAGGAAAGCTAAGGATTTACAGTATTTACATTGTTTTAGTTAAGCTTGCTCTAGCTATCCATCACAAAACCCTCCATGCTTTTAATACGTTGTCCTTTCTTGTCATCCATCTATCCCCCTTTGAGTCAACAGACCAAAGCTAAAGTGTTGAGCTAGAAAAGGGCAAGAACATTTTTCATACTCCAGCTCTACCTTCTCAGAGTAAAATACACTTGCCTATAAATGACAAAAATGTTACATTTAAAATACATTACAAAACAAATCAACCAGACTATTTTTTCCAAAACAGGGGTTATATCAATTCACATTCCCAATAACCATTATTATATAGTTCATTGATTTTATAAAAATATGCTATGTAGCTTTTTAATTCTATAATCAGAATAAGTAAATGACAGAAAAAGGCTGAACTTACCTGAATAAGAGAAACATTGTATAGACTAAGTCTGAAGAGGTAGTTCCTGTGTGAGCAAGCAGATGAAATTAGAGAAGGTTTAGTCATACAAAATATTTCATCTGAGTTAAGAAACACAAATATTATACCATCGTAAAACATGAACATAATTTTCTATAGGCACTGAATCAAACCTGAAGGATCAAACAATTCCAAATATATACTGCTCTATAACACAAAGCTGGTTTTTAAATGAATTATGTAACATAAAGAAAACTCTGAAAGGCTCTATCCTGTTCTATACAAGGTGAAAAGATAAAGATTTCCTGTGTCCAGTGGTGTCTGACTTTAGAGAATGGTGCTCATTTCCATTTCCTAGCTGGGGGAGCCAGCGTTGTCCAAAGATACTTTGTGGTCATGAGGCTGCCATGACTATATGCTAAGGCACAGGGAATGCCGTTATCTTCCCACTGAATTGGTACCTATTTATCTATTTACATTTGCATGCTTTCGAACTGCTAGGTGGGCAGGAGCTGAGGCAAGTAAAGGGAGCTTACCCCATCACATGGTACAACAAAATCATGACAATAAATTACTGTTATCACTATGTATAAAGAACAATTTTCCCTCCAAATACAGGAAACAGAAATCTCTGATGCCTTAAGAATCATTCCAATTCCATACCAAGAAATTTGTACCCAAGGAAAACTGTAGATCTAACTCAGGGTTCCCCACAATAATCAAACAATATTGATCTCCAAGGTTTGATGAGACTATCCATTATTATTTTCTTAATCAAGTTTTATTGATTTTTTTTTGAGACTATCCATTATTATGATTTGTCATACAGTCAGCCAGATATTTAAACTGGGTTTGGTATTTTTATCTACCAATCAAGTTCTTCCCAAGGACTCGGTATAGGCAGAAATTGTTTTTAAGTGTTAAAAGTACTGTTGCAAGATATAAGCTATTCCATGGAAAGCTGCCTTTTGTAATTGACTGATGGTGGTTTTCTCATACTGATGGCATTCAAGTCATGCTCCATATGCTCTGGGATTGCACTCAGGGGGCCTATTCTGTTGGTACTATCTTTGCTTTCTTTTATCACAGTTGTTCTATTTCTATTTGCAGGTCTTTATATTTTCTGATTTTCTCCATTCTTTTTCTTCTCTTCTGCTCTCTCCAGGTACTGCAATGTCCAATATTCAAACTTGTTTTTGTCTTTCTCATCAACATGTTTATTATTTAAAGTATCAGTTATCAAATTATTTTCTTACATTATTATTTGGGGGTTTGAAACCTCATCAATGAGCTGAAATGTCCTATTTAACAGTCTACCAAGAAATACAAAATATAGCATCACCATCTCACATAATAAAGACAGTATTCAAATATCATAAAAATTAAGAAGGGGCGAGAAGCAGAAGACAACAGCATACTTTATGTCAAGTACACACAGATGGTCAACATATGAAGTCCGCTCTATTCACTAATAAAATGAATACTAATGACTTGTCACACAGAGACAGCTGCTACAGGATGTAATTTAAAATGGCTCCAAATATTAAGTACCTTCCATTCATGCAAACCACACTATATGCTCGATATGGAAGATCCAGAGTCAGGTTTTCTTAAAAATTAGATAGGCAAGGATGTGAAAAAAGGAACATCTAATTTGAATCTGGACAGCAGTGCTGGAGAAAAGCGCAAACCTTTTCAAAACCATCACTACCCAGAGCCTGGGCTCTTATATCCAAGATTTTCTGCCTTCAAAGCACATATGAGCTTTTGGAAACAGCATTTAGATGGAAACCATAGCACAAGGAGAATACAGTTAATATGTCTCTACTGCAGATCTGAACTTCTTTCAATTACCAAGCTTAAGATGATAGGAAATGCTACCACAAGCTCCACATGTTACTTAAATCTGAAATAATTAACATTTCATCGGTCTCCCTCTTCCTGATCTTCTTTCTCCTCTTTTTTTCTAGAGCCAAGAAAACTTGCTTAAGTGATGGATACTGTATTACAAAAGAGCATGGCTGTGATTTATGAATCCAACTTTCACCCTTGGGATTTCAAGTTCTAAGCATATTACTTACATTTAAATTGTATCTGGGCATGCAGTCAACCCATCCTGCAAACTTCTCTCCAACTGCTGCATCACATAATTAATACACCTCTTTTGCACACTGTATATTTAAAATGTTATGTTTGTCTGCTTTCGTCAATTTGAAGGACTAAAGACTTGGCTTCTTCTGAATGATCATATCTTATTTATTTATTTGTCAAGTGTGTATTAGATAATATATATATAAGTATAAGCATGAATTGAATACATAAAATGAATACAAATAAAGGGAACATTAGGACAGGGACGGTAGGCACACTGGTGCTCTTATGCAGCCCCTTACAGACCTCTTAGGAATGGGGTGAGGTCAACAGTAGACAGTCTTAGGTTAAAATTGTAGCGGTTTGGGGATAACATATACATACCAGTCTATACAACTGGTATATGGTATAACATATACAACCAGTCTAAGTCAATGATTAAAGTGTTGATCTAGGATTTAAATCGAGACTCGCTGATGGAACCTATTGGCTGACTTTGGGACAATGACCTATAGCAGTGGAATTTTCAGAAAGCATTTTAAAAATGCTAAAACTATGTTGGTTTGGGCTAGCTCATTCAATTTTGTTATGTTTGCATGCTGTGAATGGTCATGTGGAAACAGTATAATTTCCGGACAAAACCTGATTTTCTTTTTCTCTTGAGCTCTTTTTCCTATGCTGTTAGAGCTTCAAAAGAGAAAAAGATTGATCTAAGGGAGTATGCATTCTTTTCTTTTGCACTTTGAATATAAATTGAGGCAGGATTTCTTTTCTAACCGAGTCTGGGGTAGCAGTGCTATATTGTTTCATTTGCTTTTTTGGAATAATCTATTTATTCCTGCAAGGGTCAATCAACAGCGGATCTCAGCCCTTAACAAAATGAAACCAGAATGTATCAAGTGGAACAATTTTATTCCAAGCTCAAAACAATTCCTTTTTTTTTTTGTTTCTTGTATTCTTAGAGTTAAAACCATGGCTTGGAGTCATTTCCTCTGTTTCTTGCATTCTCAGAGATAAAACATGTCTTACCATGCTGTATGAATTTAACCAGTAAATAATACCGTGTTTCCCTGAAAATAAGACCCTGTCTTATATTTTTTTGAACCCTGAAATAAGCGTTTGGCCTTATTATTTTGGGGCGGGTGGAGTAAGATGGGACTCCTCTTGTCGCCTTACCTGATTTCCAGCTCTGTCTCCCTAACCCTAACCAGAGGAAATGGGGGGACTGGCTGCGCATGTGATTAAATATTTTCGGGGAGCGCTTATTTTCGGGGGGGGGGGCTTATTTGAGCGCATGCACTCAAAAGCCCGATTGAGCTTATTATCAGGGGATGCCTTATTTTAGGGTAAACAGGGTAATTGGTTACTTTAGTGGCTTTAAAAAAAGAAAATTTCAGGATGGTTTATACATTATTGCACAGCAAAAAAGCACCTTTCGGACAACCATGACCTGAATGACTGAGAACCTTCACAGACTTTTAGCTATGCACTTTGGAATGAATACCCTTCGAATGGTGTGGGAGTATAAACGGATTTCCAAAAAAATTGCAGACTACAGGAACCATTTGCACTTCAGTTTGAGATGCAAACAACACAGACACAACCCTAACAGCCTGCACCTGTCTTCAACAGTGAAGGAACATAGGGAAGAAAAACATTCTGCAACCAAGAAGGCTCCACACCCATTTGCACTTCTCAGATGACCCTGAGGACACAGATAAACCTCCAAGAGGCCTCAGTGACTCTCTAAAAATATGTGAAACTCCAAGTGCTTATGTGCATGCACTCATACCACTGTGTGTGTATAATATGATTATCCACTGTAGTATCAGTGTCCTTTCAGCTTCTCTGAGTGTGGAAGTTTTGCCATTACCGTCGAAGCTATATTTTCATTATTATTCAGCATATATTCTTTTCTTTTTATGTGAAATCTAGGAGCCTATTTTGGTTTACTTACTATACTTTTAGCTTTGAGCTTTAATTCCAATTCAACCGGGCATTTTCTGTACACTCATGTCTTGCTATTGCAAGTAAATATTATCCTGCATAATTTATCAAGCAAATAATATACTTTTCTTGGGAAATGTGACTATTTATAAGCCTCAGGTCCCAGTTCACTCTAAGAAGGGCAACCAGAGGTTTAGCAGGTTTGCCTTCCCATTCTGGTTAAGAATGCTATTTAAATGCATTGGTTTTGGATAACCCATTTGAAGAATTTGGCACTAGCAACAGACCGCCTCCTAGAAACATTGTATATTTTGACGGAATAAATAATGTTAATGTTAAAGCTAATTCTTTCAAGGCTATCGGATGGAAATACAGCAGAACTATAGTAATAAAAATATAAATATGGATAGCATACTAATTATAGGAAATAAATGCAGCTATGTGACTAGTAAGCAAATCACAAAGTTGTTCAGCAAATCTGGTTTTCCCCTTTGATTTTGCTTGTCGGAAGCATCCTGGGAAGGTCATAAAAGGCAATCATATGATCCTGGGACATTCAACCATTCTAATTATATGCCGGTTGCCAAGTACCCAAATTTTGATCACATAACCATGGGGACATTCTGATGTTGTAATTCACTTTTTAAAGTGCCATCATAACTTTGAAGGCTCGCTAAGTGAATGGTCAAGGATGATCAGTACATAGGATCATAGCAGCCCGAAGAATCCATCCCCAAATGATTTCTTCCAACATCTTTGCATCCTGCCTTCAGAAGGCTCTATGGGACTTCAGTTGTACTCTCACAGAAGAGATACTACCAAAGAGATTCTGAGTGTATTATCAGCTGTATTATAGTCATAAGACTTGTGTCAACGTTAACACAATGAAATTATGCTCCTGAACACAAAAATCCCTACTGTACTTTATTGATTCTAAGAGGAGACAGTATTCTGATTCACATTCAGCCAAAATGTTCAGGGAATTAAATCAGATGATCCTACTCTAGTGTATTTAATTTTGACCTATGCTGTATAAAATCAGTGTACTTCCTTCAAAATCTTGATTCTGTCAATCATGCTATCATTATCTCATTTTGCCAAATTCTATATTCAATTTTCTGCCAGTGCCCAAACATTTTTAAACTCTGCTATTACATGTGTTTTGGCATCTATATAGCAGCATATGGAGCTGCATATAGCAGCATATATGTTCATAGTTTATCCCTCAAAAAGAATATGTATCAATGATTTTAATCAGTTATTCATTAATTATATCTCTGGAAAAAGTTAAAGAGAACTATGAATATGACTGGACTGTTCTCCGGGGGGGGGGGGGGGGGGGGTGGAATTTTGAGTAAATAGCTGAAATCATAATGAACTTTTATTCTTGTCTTTCCTGCAATGCCTCATTTGCAATGGGGCAGTTGTTTAGCTGCAATTTCCTTTTTAACTAAAAAAAAAAAAACAAAACCGTCAACCATCCTTTCAAGCCTAACCAGTTAGAAGAGCATTTGATCTGGAAAAAGACATTTTCTCAATTGGTAACTGAAAAGAAAGCCAATTAATTTACCTTTGATCTTTTCCCACAATGCCTATTTTCCCCTCTTCTTTAAGAAGATGAATGCCTTCTTCCAAACATCAGCCTAACACACACTATCAGCCCCAAGAAAAGCACACAGTGGTTTTCTATGAGAGGTCCTAATCCCGGAAGAAGGAAATACGTAATATGGAATGCTTTTGCATTCCTGACTTTCTCGAGTTCTCAAAATGAAATAGTGAGCACTTTGCACAAAGTTCCAACAAATGCATTAATGATGTCTATTTCTAAAAGGAAAAAAAAGGATGTAAAAGAATGCCACTAGATTCTACTTCATGCAAACGTTGGCATTTTACTCTGAATGCAATTTAGCAAATACTGGCTAAAAATTATGTAACTGGCTACTATTACTGTTACTATTACAAGAAATTTGGAAATCCACTGGGGGTACAGGTATATGTTTCTAATTTGCTACAATTGTCTTCACTTTTGTCTTTGCTTTTAAAATACCTCATGGCAGCGCCAGGGTGTTCAGGTCAATACCTATTTGACTCAGCACTTCCAGGAATACCTATAAGGTTATACCTGGAAGCCATGCCTGAAGAGCAAGTTGGTATGGTGGATCTCCATCCTATGGCAAGAACAAAAAGCCTGATTTATTTTTGCAGCCGCAGAGGGCTCTCCAACACAAGTTCCTCTTTTGTGTATGCATTCTGAAATGCCAATATGGGGGTCATTGTTGTGAAGAGCCCAACATTGCTATAATGTACTGTATTTTAAAAAGGAAGAAAATAGTGAAAAACCTGATCTGTTCACTATACAACAATTCCGCCCCCCCAAAATAATTATTTTCCAATTAGAATTGGAAAAAAACCCACACCCAGCTGCAACTAGCTAGAAGACCTCTTAACTTTTTAGAGAGCCATGTATTTTTAGCACATACACTAATAAATAATTACACATTATTTCCTCAAAATGGGTTATATTTACTGTATATGCACTACATGAATTCTGATTTCAAAAGTAGCTCAAAAAGATCATTCCTGACAGTCCAATGTTCACTCACTCACTCACTCACTCACTGATGATTGATTGATTGATTGTTTGATTGATTGTTTGATTGATTGTTCAATTCATCCATCCATCCATCCATTCAATTTTTATAGTCACCCACTCAATCAAGTGACAAACATGTGCTGTTTGGTGCAAAGTCTATTTAGGAATACATACTGTGGAAAAATGAGACATATTTATTGAGTTACATAAACTATTTCAAAAGCCACCAAGTTGTTTTCAAGATCTATAAAAAGCTAGTTCTATGTGATATGCATTGCTTCTTCATAAAAATTAGTTAACGTGAGCTTAAGGCTCACCTTCTTAAATACAAGAATTAACAATTTAAGAAGGCCTTCCAAAATAGTTTCATTCAAAGTTTTAAGCACAGGATAATTGCTTTTAATTGTTTTATTTCTATGTTTTGTAAACAGCGTTTGAAGTAGTTTAGATATTTCCAAACAAATAAATATGGTACCCAATCTCATAATGCTGATACATACATTCAGCATCAAAAAATACTCCTTCTGAAAAATTTCAAACAAACTTCTGTCCAATACTGTTTGTGTCATGATATCATATCAAACAAATTTCATATGGTTTGTTATAGGCACCTCCGATAACATTATAAATAACATGCACTGTGTAACCACTTTAACTTTTTCTTCTTAACATAATTATTGTTGTAATTTCAAACTGACAATCTGGTGGGAAATTTTGAAAGGGTTCCAAATAAAAGGTGATGATATTTTGACTCCTTGTTATATTCTTGGAATGTCAGAAAAATTATATAATGATAAAAGCCTTATGTGGAATATCAGTGTTCAGTAAAGAAAGTAACATCTGCTTTTTACATTTTCCCTTCTTCATCATGGGAGTTTTGGCTGTCTCTTAATTATCTGCTGCTACTAAGCTATTGTATGATTTATTCATTTTAACATCTTTTTCAAACCATTACAGATTTTGTTGTGGTTGTACTAACGATTAATTATTTGATTGACTGATAATCTACTTCTGCTCCAGTAAGCGCTCAAGATTTTTATATAGCTATATATCATGTATATTAAAATGGAAAATAACACTAAGTAGCTTTCTGACACTATCTTCAAGAGATGTAAAAAGGTATATTTAGTAATATTGGAGATTTATTCTTAATATATCATCTAGGGAAAAATTCTTCACAGTTTATAGGTTTACTTATTGTAACTTACTGTAGCATAATACAAAATGGAACAAGGAAATGAACGTTTTTTACTGTTTTAAATGTTAGCACTGACAAATATGAAGGTGTGATCCTTCAACATCCTCTGTAGGAAAACACTCATTGAAAAACAGCAGGCACTAAGGTTCTTTAGCTACAGGGACTATTGGCAGTTTAGCTGTTTATCTTTAGGTTGGGATATTGGTAGTATGGAAATAACTTAAGAGTACAGAGCAGATACACTGGACAGTTTACAAACAGACTATGTCAAATAAATAAATAAATAAACAAACAAACAAACACACACACACACACAGAGTTCTCTCACCATCTGACATTTAGATGCAAACAGTGGTGGGATTCAAGTAATTTAACAACCGGTTCTTTGCCCTAATGATTTCTTCCAACAACCAGTTTGCCAAACTGCTCAGAAAGTTAACAACCGGTTCTCCCAAAGTGGTGCGAACTGGCTGAATCCCACCACTGGATGCAAGGTAATACACTAAAGAAAGAAATAACAACAGTATTCTATCAAGAGAGGGTTGCCAGATTCAATTCAGGATGCTGATTTTAAACTTAAAACTCCTTATTGTAATGAGACCAGGTTAACTGAGGCATTGCCTCTCTCAAATTATATCAGCTCGGACATCTCTGATTCTCTTTTTAGATTCAGCAGACAGGTGGATACTATCTGCCAGGGATCTACATTTGGCAGGTCCCAGATAATGAGCCTTCTCTACTGTGGCGTTATGTTATCAAATACTTTGGCCACCTAATAAGAAGGAAGGACTCACTGGAGAAGAGCCTAATGCGGGGAAAGATTGAGGGCAAAAGATGAAGTGGACGACAGAGAATGAGGTGGCTGGATGGAGTCACTGAAGCAGTAGGTGTGAGCTTAAATGGACTCCGGAAGATGGTAGAAGACAGGAAGGCCTGGAGGAATGTTGTCCATGGGGTTGCGATGGGTCTCAACTAGCAACAACAGTGAGCCTTCTCTACTGTGGCGTTATGTAACATTCATTCCCTCCCCCAGACTTATGTTAGTGCCATATCACTTTTAGTGTTCTAGAAATCCATCAAGATCTGGCTTTGCCTCAGCTTTGGGAAGAAGATGCGACTGGAGATTTATTAGATGACTCTACTATTGAGATGGCTGCACTCTCTCTGTGTGTGTTTGGGATTTGTATATATTTTTAGTTTTAATTATTTCCATTTTTAATGCTGATTTTTCCACTTTAAATGTTTGTTTTTCTACATGTATTCTTTTTACTAACTATTGTATACCTCCAGGAGTAAATTCTTGTAAGATGGGCCGCTACATAAATTTGATTATTAAATAAATAAAGACAGCCAAATGGACATTCACAACCAAGCAGTCTTTGGTTCGATGGGGAATATATCTTTTTTTTAAAAAAAAATAAAATAAAATAAGGATGATAATATATAAATGTTCCCAGAGGAAAAGTGTAAAACTTAGATTTGTCAGTTGGTAAATAAATTACAGTCAAGACTGTGTTGTTTATCTCAGAGACAGGTTAAATGGGCCTGTTATTAGTACTTGAGTATTGAAATGACAATAGGGAAGATAATCAGCTATAACTTTTTTTTTCAGGAAAAGTTACATCTACATGCAAAGGGAAGTTGGACCAATTAGATGCTCCAGAATTTAATTTTGACTATTATAGTAAATTCAAATTTCAGTTAAATTATCATCAGCAGGATACCAAAAGGCGAGTCCCCCCGCCACCAGGTTGGAAGATATTCAGAAAGCTACTGGGAAAGGGGGTTTATGATCTACATGTATTAAAACTGAAAGGATATCCTGATGCTAACATGCCCAGAGGCTAAAAGAAAATTCAGCATAGACATCCATAGCATTGGTACATGAAATGTCAGAAGAATGAAATTTCATATGGCCGGAACAAAAATGGCAAAACACAGCCTTTTTGAGAATCAACAAACTGAAATGGACTATAATAAGTCACTTTTCGCATCAGAGGATTATCAGATCTACTGCAGGCAAGAAAATCACAGAAGAAATGTAGTGGGCAACATTATTAGAGAAAGGTTATCAAAAGTCAATACTTGAATGGAATCTAAGAACTCACTGAATCTCAATTCAAGACCCAGGCAAGCCAATCAATATTATGGTGATTCAAGATGATATTCTAACCAGGGGCAAGGGAAGCAGAAAAGGAACAGATCTATGATTATTTGTAACACTATTCCACAACAACAACAAGTTAGCATAATAATTATTTTAAAAAACTGGAATAATGAAGCTGGAAGTAAGCAGAAAAATGGTCATCATGTACAGAATTAAGCAAGAGTCAAAATAAGGAATCTAGATAGGTTAGGAGAAGACATTCCTTTATGCCAAGAACAAGCTTTCAAATAAATGACTTGAGTGTTCTCCTTTTTAACACTATTATCAGATCCAATGTAGTTTGGGACTGAATGATATTGAATGGTCTGTTGTGTGGATGTTTGGGTGGTTTAGGGGTGGGGAATTTGTGGTGGGTGGGTGGGGTGTTTGGGGATTGTTATGGTTGGTTATGGTTGGTGTTGGTTATTACCTTTAAAGCCCTACATGGCTCAGGGCCAGGTTATCTTCGAGACCGCCTTCTGCCGCATAGCTCCCAGCGACCTGTAAGATCCCACAGAGTTGGTCTCCTCCGGGTCCCGTCAACTAAACAATGTCGGCTGGCGGGCCCGCGGGGGAGGGCCTTCTCTGTGGCTGCCCCAGCTCTCTGGAACCAGTTACCTCCTGAGGTCCAGACCATCCCCACCCTATTGGCCTTCCGAAAAGCAGTGAAGACTTGGCTTTTCCGGCAGGCCTGGGGCCGTTGATCTTGCTCTTGTGATCTGGCGAGATCCAGCCATGAATGGTGTGAATGAGTTTTTAATGTTTTTAATTTTTCAATGTCTTTTTATAATGATTTTTTAAATGTATTGTGAGCCGCCCTGAATCTTCAGAGGAGCGGCATATAAATTTAATTAATTAAATTAAATTAAATGTGTGTTGGACCTGGTCTTTGGGTGTTAAGTGAATTTTGTTGTATGGGTATACTGTGTATACACATACAATGACAATAAAGTTGTTGTTATTATTATTATTATTATTATTATTATTATTATTATTATTATTATTATATTAGGACACAAACAAAGAATAAAGATTTTTATTTTACGAATGACAACTCAGAAAAAGCTTCAGAAGTGGGTATCTGAGGTTGAGATTTGTATATCAAAGCTAGCAATTTTTAATGATCTGGAGCAAGCAGAGGGACAAGGAAGGGTAATACAAATTAAGGTTATATTGCTGAACTCTATCAGCACTGAAATGAAAATTCAAAAGTAATTTGCCTATCTGTCTTTACTTTCCCTGATAATATTGCCTTATTAATTGCAGTTGTCCCAAGGCTTTTGGGGAGGGAAAGCCTGAATTCCAAGGTCCAATCAGACAAAAAAAAAATCTAGTTCTTAAGGACTAGAACTCTCGGCCAAAACTGACCAGGAAAATAGATGTCAGCACTCCAAACTACATTCGTTCCAGTGCTGACATAAGGAGGAGAAGAGGGGGCAGCTGGCAAGAGGACGCTTGGCTTTTCACCTACTTATTTTCCCTGAAGATAATATCCCCTAGGAGATGAGATGGGAAGGGGGACATTCCTCGGAGCTGAAGTAGATTAGGGGTAGAATGACTTGGAAGATGGCCAATGAGTGCAGGGGAGTGGGGAATGGAAAGGGAGGGTTTTGGGGCTGGCTTCATTTGGAGTCAGGTTAGAATGTCGTGCTTAATAAATAGGAGTTTTTTCTTCAAAGACTTTGTTTGAAATGCAATTTATTCGAGACGACCTCGAAACTTGACAATAGAAATGTCTAACTTCTTTTCATCAGAATCTTACTGGCCAAAAAGCCACCAGGGATTTGAAAAATTATACTGGAAGAGGGAATACTATATATATTTGAATTTCTGGAAGAGAGATATAAATTTGAGATTATTCCCTTGATCCAGTTTGCTTTTGTTGACAATCTAGAGACATAAAGCAGCATGCAGACATTTAATTCCTGGGACCACTTTCAAAAGTCATAATAGGAGTTGTGTCTATTCTTTTGGCCATCAAAATTCCTCAAAAACATATTTCATATATTATAAATTGGCCCGTCCTGCTCTTGCTTGCAGAAGAGACCTACTGCAAACCATATCAGGCAAGGAATTTTGGCTAGTGGGATCCAGGACAAGAATCCTTTCTTCTATGGTTCCTGCCCTTTGGAACATCTTGCCACAAGAGTTGAGATTCTCCCCTCCCTTTTAGTCTTCAGGAAAAGCCTTAACATTTGGCTATGCTGACTGGCATGGAGTCCTGAAGAAGCTGCCGGCTGGAGGTACATTAACGGAAAAAGCACCCCATCTCTCCCCTCCAAACTCTTGTTCTTCTTGTTTTTAGCTTATTTTAAATTTTTTTGTAATTTTAATTTTTTTTTCATTATCATACTAGTAGTCCTCAATTTATGAGTACCACTGAGCCCAAAATTTTTGTTTCTAAGCTAGGCAGTTGTTAAATGAATTGTGCGTCATTTTACAACCTCTTCTGCCACAGCTGCTAAGCGAATCACTGCAGTTATGATGAACTGTACCATTATTAAGCAAATCTGGTTTTCCTCTTTGACTTTGCTTGTAAGAAGTTGGCTGGGAAGGTTACAAATGGTGGTGACATGAACCGGGACAGTACAACCAACATAAATATATGCCAGTTGCCAAGTTCCTAAATTTTGAACATGTGACCATAAGAATGCTGCAGTGGTCGTAAGTGTGAAGAACCAGTCATAAATAACTGTTTTCAGAGTTGTTCTAATTTCAAATGGTCACTAAACAAATGGTTGGAAGTCAAGGACTATCTGTTAATTGTTTTGGTATTTGTTTATTTTATTGCATTGTAAGCTGCTCAGAGTCACCTTGAACTGCGAGATGGGCAGCATATAATTCATCCAAAAATACATCATAGTTATATAAAAGAAATATTTTACAAAACCTTTTAAGTTAGCAGTGATTTTGCAGAATTTTTCCTTGGCATCTCTTTTGGCTCTCCTCTTACCCACTGTTCTTGAACCATCTAACATCCCAGATGACACCTTCTGCTGCTCTTTCCAGAGAAATAAATCTTTTTTTTTCTTAGATTTAGTTTTTCGTACCATTTTTGTTTCAGCCACAAATTAATACAGTGTTTCATCCAGTGGTCTAAACCAGTACATGCGCACAATTTAATACAAACATGCTTAAGCATTTTGTTTCTAAGCATCCAATCTTAGTTGTTGTCTCGACAAGATCTAGAATATTTGGCACATTTGTAAGCATCAGAAATAAAGAAAAAAAAAACAGCACAGTATGTGTAATCTTTCACATATGTTCTTTATCAAAAGGCATCTATATGATTTATGTTTACCTTTTCACTAGACACATACTGCCCAGCATTAGCTCTATCTGAACAAGATGATAATATCACATTGCTACCCTTTAATTGTCATTTTCTTGCTCTTCGGAAATGCTGTCCTTTTAGACAAACGAGGAATTAAATGCTGTTTTTAAACTTTCAAAGTAGATTTAAAAGGTCTATGGGGCCACTTTTCAGAGTGACAAATAGCCTCAAGGGAACCTGAATGATGAAGCCAGATCCAAAAGACAAGAGCCTAAAATCAGGGATGGAGCACTCCATACAGTAGATATTGAACTTCTTGAGTGGTACTATGGCATTCTAGAGTTATCTGAATTCACAATTACAGTAGGTTTTGACAAAATCCAGCAATAAACCAGGATGTGACAAATGGATATTCGACTTTTTTTTTCCCCCGGGGCAACATTTTTGCAAGAGGAAGACTGTATAATGCAATAGGCATTGAAAAGATTTAAGAGCCAAGAAGGAACCTGTTCCTATCTTAAACAACTCTCACGTGTCCTTGGATAATCTCACCTATAATATGAAGATTGGGCTATTTCAGAGAGCTGCTTTAAATGCTACCCGGATAATATCTCAGGCACTTTGAGTTACAGAAATACCAAGAATTTAGGAAGGTGTAATTTCAGTTCTTAAATGCTGTCAGGATATAAATGCTACTTATGAATAAACTAGGGACTGCTAATTTTAAGGTGGCATTATTAGTAATCATAGGTTATGCAAAAGTTATGGGGAGGCATAATCCTTTTCTGCAAAGTGTTGTAGCAATAGCACAGATGATCGTTCTAGTTCATTCAAACTAAAACTTCTCCAAGGCAAATTGCCTGACATACTAAGGCTATCCTACATAACTATGTGAACATGTTCTCCATTAATGCACTGAATTCTTTCTTTCATCTAGTTCTGTTTCCATACATGTGGACACCACCTCACTGAGAAAAGATTTTATAGCCTTTGTGATCCGTGGGAAATGACGGCTTTTTGCTTCATTAATTCCTCATTTTACTTACATTTTCCCCCACAAGAATGACTGGCAATTTTCTCCTCTTCAACATCATTACTGCATTTCTAAAACCTTTCTACATAAATTAAGGCTTTGCTTTAAAAGCAACATGGAGTGTGCTCGCAGGCTGAAAAAGCAATCTCTTTTTGCAGACAGTAACATTCAGGCAATGAACTAGAGAAGCAATCTTGCTCCAATTAAAAGGTTCTAATTTACCTGGCTCCAACAATGAGCTGATTCCTATTGGCATCTAGAGCAAGCTGAGAGAAGTCCCGTACACCAGAGTATGTGAAATTTGAAACCCAAGGCTTCAGATCTGCAAAGAAAAATGAAAAAAAAGATAGAGGAACAATGACATCACTGGTGAGCAAGATTTCCACGTGGCATTCAACTAATGGATCTCCAACGGAGTATCGTTCAATATGTGGGTAATTAACAATCTATGAAATTCCACTTTGATATAAAGGGGGGGGGGGTCACCAAGGTAGCAGCTACTATAGCAAGGTTTGTCAGTTTTCTGATTAATTTAATATAAACATATAAATTTAATAAATAATCATAATAATAATAATAATAATTCAATTCAGTTTTCTAATTAATTCTAATAAAGTCAATTCAATGGTCAGTCTTCTAAACTATGTAGTAGGTGAAATCTGTCAAATTTCACAAGGCTTTCTTGGCACTCTAAGATTAAAAAAAAAAACCCTGCACTACCACATATAAACAAAAGACATAGAGTTCTATTAAAAGCCCTCAAAGTGTGCTTTAGATAGCATTTGGTTTATAACGGATCTGATCAAGATGGAACAAATGAGGAAGCAAAAGAAAACAACAATAACCCCATGCATTAATAGAAAAGATAACAGTTTCAAGATAATAGAAATTCTGCTCATTTTCTGTGTTCCAGTTTGATAGATTTATTTAAGGGGAAGCAAAAACAGTAGAATATTATATTTCTAAAAGATGTTTATTCCCAAATCATTTTAAGATGAAGTCTTAATTTCGTATTCTTTGGAAAAAGGCGTAGTGTACAGTATGTATAAAAAATCCAACCCTATGCAGCAACCTTAAACATATGAACCATAAAAATAGAAATGCTTATGAAATTATTTTCAGGATTACCAACTGATATTCAAAATGTTACAACAGATTGTAGTGTGTGTGTGTGTGTGTGTGTGTGTGTTTTAAAGGCATTATTTCCTGTAGGAAAGAAATAATCCAATAAAATTAACTTTCAGGTTGGCTTATCATTAAAAAAATAGAAGAGGTTTGGGCTTTTAATTTTTTCCATGGTTATTATAAGTAGTATAACACTTGTTTATTCAATTTATATCTTGCCTTTCTGCTCAGATGAGCACTTAAGGCAGGTAGTATAATTAAAACACATGCAGGCACAGTGTAAAGATTAAAACTAAATTGTTTCCAATACTAAAACAATTAACAACCAACAGCTTGATTAAAAAAGATGGGTCCTTACAATTTTTTTAAATGCTGAGAGAAATGGGTCAAATTTCAAGGGAGTTAAGAAGGTGACCATGGGTGTGTGGTTAAGTCTGTGTGTCCTTTAAAGGGGCACATTTTAACGTTGGTTCTTAATGTTAGAAATGTTATTTTAATCCCCTGGGGATTTCACATTTAACAGCTGAAATGAGCAATCAACATTTCAGGATATCATATGGTACCTGTATCTTGCATGTTTAGCAGCCTTCCTTTTTACACCACCATCAACTATTAGATATTTTTCATGGTTAGTCCCACAGAAAAATCACAACAATACTAAAATTGTCAATAGTAATTCCTTCTACAGAGGAATTATTGAGTCTGTCATCTGTACCTCTATAACTGTCTGGTTTGATTCTGCAACCCAACAAGACAGACACAGACTTCAGAGGATAATTAGAACGGCAGAAAAAGTAATTCCTACCAACCTGCCTTCCACTGAAGACCTGTATACTGCACAAGTCAAAAAGAGGGCTGTGAAAATATTTACAGACCCCTCGCATCAAAGACAAATTCCTTATGTCTCCAATCACACTTGGCCAATAAAGAATTCTATCATCTGTCTTTCTGTCTGTCTGTCTGTCTGTCTGTCTGTCTGTCTGTCTATCTATCTATCTATCTATCTATCTATCTATCTATCTATCTGACAGATAATTGTCATCAAATTTGCTAGGGCCCAAACCTTAACTGTGCGAAAGAGCTCCCTGTTAGAGTTGCTCCTTGTGATAGTTAAAAATCACATCCATTTGTTCAAAAGGAGAACTTCCATCCCCAATAATGTTTGTTTATCCACAGTATCTCCAGCTAATTTGGACATAAACAACCAATTATCAAATTTAGGCCATATTTTAAGGTCCTATCTGCTTATCCATCTGGGCTGGATGGTAAGGAGCAGTAGAGTCTATTATTAAACTTCTAATGGTGATTTACTGAAAAGCTCCCAATGACTGGCTGTAATACAGATTCACATGAAAGAGAAACTTAATAAAGTCTTATTATTACCAGTAGTCCTCAACTTACAACCACAATTGTTACCAGAACTTCCATCACTAAGCAAAATGGTTAAGTGAATCACGCCCAATTTTATGATCTTTATTGCCATGGTCATTTTGCAAATCTGGCTTCCTCCACTGACTTTGCTTGTCAGAAGTTGACTGGGAAGGTAAAAATGGTGATATATGAACCTGGCACACACCAATTGTCATATAAACATGCCAATTACCAAGCGCCCAAATTTTGATTACATGACTGTGACAGTTGTTAAGTGTGAGGACTGATTGTAAGCCACTTTTTTCAGCACTGTTGTAACTTTGAACACTCACTAAACAAATGGTTGTAAGTTGTGGACTACCTGTATTTGACACTTCTTGCATATAAAAGCTTCTGTAATCACCGTGATGCAGTTCACGCAGAAACTGCAAAATGATGCTAGAGAATTTTAAAATGCATGATGAAGCAATGCTGTAGGAGTTTTGAATCCCATTTGCAGAAGCCAGAAAACCATCAATTGCTAAAACAGGAGCGCCATGAATTTAGCAGTGTGTATGTCACAGTATACTAAATCAGAGACAGAAATGTGTGATTTACCTGACACAGCTCCACCCCATACACCAAAATTAAGCTGCTAAAAATTGACAAAATGGTTGATTCTACTAGCAATTTTTTTTTTGTTATGTCCGTTTTGCAAACTAAAGCATAAGACTGGAGGCAACCATTGGGAGGCCAGCTGCTTCAATGCCCAAATGTTAACCATCTCTCCCTCAGGTGTCATCTTCTAGGATATCCCTACTCCCTTGCCTGTCCTTAAATCATCTCCCTGTACTGTTATTGCAGACTCCTGTGATTCTCTGGAAAACTGGGAATCCAGATGCCAGATATAACCCCAATGTGACAACCTGTGCAAAAAATAGTGTTGCAAATTATTATTCGCAGTATGCCAGGTGTCCTTTGGCTACTCTTAATATAGTACAAAATAAGAGTCATGAATATCAATAACTAGAGGATATCCTATAACACTATTAGAAAATAGCCAGATATTTCATTTTTCTTCATTCAACCTTTTTAAAAAAACAAAATCCATCTGACACATACACATGCATATGCAGTATATATATGAATGACATTATGGTTATCTTTTTTACATTAGAAATGCAGAACTAGAAGCTCTTTCTAAGTAGAATTTAGTAAATCCTTAATCCCAAAAAGGCTTGTTTTAGATCTACGATGTTTTGGTGTCTGAAAATTCCTTCCTTTAGATTGCAAAGTGAGTCTCTCTGTTTCAGAATTCTCCATCCATGGCCATGAATTTTTCAAGCCCTCGCAGTCAAAATTGAAACAAGGAAGTAATGGAGACTAACTTATCAAGGCTGACCTGAAACCATCTTCCTCCAATCCATCAGGATTTGCCAGGACATTTAGCAATACGCAAACCCACAACAGATGCCAAAATATCACCAAGGTGTTCTCGTAGTTTATTAACCTTCTTTTTAAATTCTTTAATATAAATTTATTTCAAGCATGGATCTGTCGGAGCTTAATAATCAAAATCTGCATGCGTTAAACAGGAGAACAAGATAATGCATGTGTTCTCCAGAAGTTTGGGCATTTTTGTTCTCTGATCAGAGGGTCATTTCAAAATAATGAAATGTTTTATGGATCCTATTCCAATGCTCCAATTTCTCTGATCATTTCCAATAGATTTGTGTTCTTCCTTTCTTTGACAAACCCATTTTGAAAAGGCAGCAGAAAATTTAATGCTGTTCCTACTCCTTTGTTTTTCATTTGACACACTAGCTTAGGAGGTTCTCCTATCGTCTCTATCTTTAAACAACAAACAGTATAAAAAAGTTACAAGTAAAGAATTATGGGGTGAAAAATATATGTGCACTGTAGGCAGCTCAGTTCTCTCTATGATAGTTTAAAATGATAGTCAAGGCAGAGAAGTAACAGGTAACTGCCCTGTGTTCTACTTATGACCATGGGTGGCAAAGTATATAAAGAAACCCTTTTTGATTGCTAAATTAAAGGCTGCATGATGTGTCACTTCATAGATTTAAACCTTTATAGAGTTGGGAGATGATTAAACACAGCATGTCTTTCCCTGATAGTCCAAACTATCAGTTACCCCAATTCACACCATCACCAGGCTTTCTGCACTCATGTTATTCTCTGAGGGGAGAGAGGATCAAACTCATATGACAGCTATGAACCAAGCACTTGGGGGACGCCCCATATTAAATGTCAAGATGCCAAAGACATCTTGGGAATAAACACACATCTTGTTTCTAGAAGAACAAACCTCACATCTATCAGATGACTTTACCTCTCTACACTAGATGAAATGTACATATAAGAATCCAATGAATTCTCACATCTTTCTTGGCGAGACAGCTTCCCTTACCTCAATTTCTTCCTTTTTTTTTTCTTTCTGTCCCCTTTTAGAGCAATGCCTTGATTTTGACTAAAAGCCTTCAAAAAACAGACCACGTTTACCTAACTCTTTATAATCCTCATACAAATTAAAATTGAAAATACCTCTTTTCTGGAAGAAAGCAGGAATCCTAGAAATGAATAACTCGTGACAAATCCAACTCAGTGTTCTTTATGTTTGTCTTTGTAATCTATCCCAAGAGGAAATAGCCATGTTCTCCATCCCGTTCCAGTACCCAATATTGCTCAGGTGCAATTGACTTAAATTGCAGCAAAATTTGTGATACAGGTTTACTACACCTACAAACACACAAGATTTTTCTGTTCACAACAAAACAGCTACAGTGGCCAATTATATGCACACCACACAGAATGTAAACATATGAGAAGTCACCATCACTCTCCTAATGCCACAGAGGCCATGAATGAAATATATATTTCTTTCTGTTCTTTATTGGTCCATCTAGATCTTGTACTTCTATGAATTGAGAGGAACAAATGTATATATCCTCCAAGTACAGCACCAGAAATTAAATGGAAAATTTTACCTGATAAAATCCATGCCCTTCTCTCACTTTACACAAAGTAGTCTGTAAGTTTCTCTATCAACCATGAGAATTGATTGCCAAATCACTTATTATACTGCATGCCCCCAGTAAGTTATGTGTAAACTCCCTAATAAATTCCCTTGCCATTGAACAAAATATGAAGTGGCCCCATGACTTTATGTCCTCAGCTTAATTGTCTGGTTACTTTAAAATCACTAAAGTTCTGACATAAAACTTCTATCATACATATTAGTCCAACATTATCTTAAAGGCTTTTATACAGCATCAACTAGTTATTCTCCTTCTTCAATAACAAAATTAAGGAAGCTGTTGATTACAGCCTCTGGGTCTCTTAAGTGAACAGAACTGTATATCCGTCAGATACATACAAATAGCCATAATCAAAATACTGTACTTCAAAATACTCAAGACCTGAGACAGATGTCATCAGAAATCTTTTGTCCTGCTTTGAAAAAGGTAAAATTTATTTGAACAAGAGCCAGAGTTCCCTAAATGCCATGATATTCAGTTGCAGAACTCTATTTTAGCACTCACATTGGACACATAATTTATTTCTTCAGTTATTATAAAAAGCAAGATTAGTGTTCAGGGGAGTAGAATAAATGTACTAACTGCATTTTTCCCTTTAACGTGTAGTGGGCCATGACTTGTAGTACAGAGCTTTTCTATCAGAGGGATCTTTTGGAATGTGAGAAGACCTCAGAAACCAGAGTTCTGCATCCCACAGAGAGGCTTCATGGATAGAGGAAGCTATCCACATTGTTTTTGTCTTCTCCATAAAAAACATGAAGGATATGCTCATTCCTGTTCCCCTGAAATATGAGTAGAATTTCCACACATTTTATTGTATCTGAGAAAGGCTAATCTGGAGTGTCACTGACCGCAAATATACTTTCTACTCCTCCAAATTCATACCTCTCTCCAAAATCATGTATGAGATATTAGTTTATGTATTAATGTATTTATTTACATTCCCTCAGTGTTTCTCTCTTTCATCCACTACATGCAGCAAGCTCAACATGACCAGCCACTAAAGAGGCATCTGGAGAACTTAATGATAAAGAAAGTTCTAATGATTATATATCACTGCAGTCTCTGTTTATAATAAATGGGAGGTAGTTTGTGTGACAATATAGAGACCTGCTCACATTCCAACTATGAAATTTCCTTGTCCCTCACTTCTGAACACAAAGGGAGAGAGGTTTGGAAAAGAACATTCTCAAGACTGAGAAAAAGAAAATTGTACAATGCTTTCTGGTTTTCAGTTTGTGGGATATAAGGCATCTATTATCCAATTTTTGAAATTTATTTATAAGCATGAAAAAGGAAGATGAAGCTAGGTCATGGCTTATGTCCACTAGCAAATGAATGCATTTTTGATACATCGATCTGATCAGTAATATTTATGTACATTGTATTTTGTTTAGATTACTATGGCATATTTCACGCAAGACTGTCTTTCAAGTGTCTTTAAGTTTTCAGCTGGCTCGTCTTCAATAGTTCAATAAGGAGGAGCATTAACACCTACTGTAGATGCTCATTCTTAGCACCCTCTGTCTTCAGGCAGTTCTTCCCACTGCTGTAGGTGGCTGGCCTAGGGCCTCTGGAAAATGAGGGCCACTTTTGAGGTTGTATTGTCATATGGAAGGAATAGACCATAATCTGCCATGCTGGTCAGTGGTGGGTTTCAAAAATTTTTACCACCGGTTCTGTGGGTGTGGCTTGGTGGACATGGCATGGCTTGGTGGGCGTGGCTTGGAGGGCATGGCAGGGGAAGGATACTGTAAAATCTCTATTCCCACCTCACTCCGGGGGAAGGATACTGCAAAATCCCCGTTTCCTCCCAATCAGCTGGGACTTGGGAGGCAGAGAATAGATGGGGGTGGGGCCAGTCAGAATTTTTACTACCCGTTCTCCAAACTACTCAAAATTTCCGCTATTGGTTCTCCAGAACTAGTCAGAACCTGCTGAAACCCACCTCTGATGCTGGTCCAATGTGGGTTGGCAGATGTGAGCACTGTTAGTCAGAGGTATCCATCTCAGCAAGTATTGCGGGCCCAACTGACCAAAGAAAGCAGAATCATATTGGGTGGAAACATGCGGAAGAGGCCTTCATACTGCAGTGAATGGACAATGGCTAAAATGATGATGATGATTAATGATGATGATATACTCATTCATAACTATTCAACATGCTGATAACCCAAAATCTTACAGTTTGAGCCCTCACCATCAAAAGGTACATATTCTCTATACAACAACATCCAGGTTTTATAATCCTTGGCTGAAGCACTTCTAAAAGGATAGTTAGAAGGTTACATCTGCCTAATATGCAAGTGGCCCGGGTTTGAAACCCAGAAGGATATGGCTAGCTGATGAGACCTAAACAGCTTGAAATAGCTATATTAGTCTCCCTTTATTTCTTTGTCAGTAAATTTAAATTTAACTTCTAACAGGATACTTCCTACTCCTGGAATGCCTACCCATCACATGCCATAGAAAGTCAGATTTATTTTATTATTAGTATTCGTTACCCAATATATGTCAAATACACAAGGTATGAAGAAAGGTTTTTAACATCCTTACATCTGAGTAATCATGCATAGAATCTAAATGAAAATTCATGGTATCTTCACGGCTTTCAATTGTTTTTACAATTTTCTTACAACTGAGAAGAGGAAACTTTTTATTTCCAACTCAAAGTGTTGAAGTACCTTTCAAATCTGTCTTAAACTTATATGGGACACCCAAAGCTGCTTTATTGCTGAAAGTCTGTGATTTATGAACTGTCAACACAGACTGTGATACCTTCTTCTGAAGAGGGGAGAATCCAGTGCCGAAAGGAATAATGAAAGTAATAAGAACACCTTGAAAGACATGCTGTAAGAAATCAAAAGGCCAGAACCCCTAAAGACTGAAATCCAGAGAATTGACAGCACCTTTAGCAAACCCTTTAATTAGCCTTCAAGCAAAAGATTTATATATCAGAGAACACAGTTATGAAATAAGGCTGATTCGACAATAAACACTTTGGCAATAAAACAAAGCATATTGGACATACTGCTGGATGCCTGCCAGATCCAATGGTTATAAATAAATCATTCAATTGCAAATCTATGACCACTACCAGAAACTGACTAGTCCCAAGTTACATGTCACTAAGGATGTGAACCTTTTGGGGAGAACCATTCAGCAACTAAGAATGGTGTGTATATTCCAGTGGTAAAATTCATTTTTTTTTACTACCGGTTCTGTGGGCGTGGCTTGGTGGGCATGGTGTAGCTTGGTGGACGTGGCAGGAGAAGGATATTGCAAAATCTCCAATCCCACCCCACTCCAGGGGAAAGATACTGTAAAATCCCTTTTCCCTCCCCATTCTGGGCCCAGCCAGAGGTGATATTTGCTGGTTCTCCAAACTACTCAAAGTTTATGCTACTGATTCTCCAGAACCTGTCAGAACCTGCTGGATTTCACCCCTGGTATATTCTCTTTCTCAAGACCCATGTTCATACCTCATACTCAAAAAACTATAAGAAATAGTTTTCCTCCTTGAAGCCACTTCATTTGTTGACCAGAGTCACTGTACCCGTGAGATGGATGGTATAAAAATTTAATAAATAAATACATTTGAGCAAAAGACACCCAGTTGCTCATAGACCAATGATAATGAATATAAGCCAATCACTAGAAATCAGATAATTAGACAGTCTCTACTGCCATCTGTAACTAATTTCAAGGAAACATATAAGATACTAAGACAAAAACGAAACCCACAATCTAAAAGCTGCATTAAAATGTAGAAGAAAAGGGCCAGCTCATTCACTTACTCTCCCCACTTTTTCAATAAACAGGCCACGTTTTTGCCGTGCAGAGGCATGATAAGTAATAAGTAATAAATAATTGGAACTTCACATGTGGCCCTGGTCTTTTTTTTGCCTGATTTTGGGAGTGGTTTGTGTGTGCATGTAGCACTCTGGATTCAGAGGGATAAAGAAGTTTTGGAGTAGGTATGGACACCTGCTATTCTTTAAATTAAATATGACTTTACTAGGATTGTAAAGCAATTGCAGGCATCCACTACTGGAAAAAGAGGCTGCTGCTTTAAAGAATTGCTAATAGATGCCATGTCAGCATGCCTGCATATTTCAGCAACATTTCCCTTTGAAATCCAAAGTGCTGCACAGCGCTAATCTTTTTTTAAAAAAGTCAAAGTATGCCACCCTGTATTGAAATAATAATTCAAAGTAACAATAATATATTTAAAGAAAGAGAAAAAAGAACTTAATGAATTACTGGTACTCATTAAAAAGTACTTAATGAAGTACTGGTCAAATTGCTGATTAATTGTCAAAGGCATTTGACAAAGTAGACCATAACCTACTATTAGATAAAGTAGAAAAATGTGGGTTAGACAGCATCACCACCAGACGGATTTGTAACTGGCTGACCAACTGCACTCAACGTGTAGTCCTCAATGGAACTGCATCTACATGGAGGGAAGTATGCAGTGGGGTACCCCAAGGCTCTGTTTTACGCCCAGTACTCTTCATCATCTTCATCAATGATTTGGACGAGAGAATAGATGGGGAACTCATCAAATTTGCAGACAACAACAAGCTATCAGGAATAGCCAACACTCCAGAAGATAGGCTTAAGATACAGAAGGATCTTGACAGACTTGAACATTGGGCACTATCTAACAAAATGAAATTCAATGGTGAAAAAAGTAAGGTTCTACATTTAGGCAAGAAAAACAAAATTCACAGGTACAGTGTATGTGGTACCTTGTTCAATAGTAGTAACTGTGAGAGGGATCTTGGAGTCCTAGTGGACAACCATTTAAATATGAGCCAGTAGTGTGCAGCAGCTGCCAAAAAAGCCAACACAGTTCTAGGCTGCATAAACAGAGGGATAGAATCAAGATCATGTGAAGTGTTAATACCACTTTATAATGCCTTAGTAAGGCCACACTTGGAATACTGCATCCAGTTTTGGTCACCATGATGTAAAAAATATGTTGAGACTCTAGAAAGAGTGCAGAGAAGAGCAACAAAGATGATTAGGGGACTGGATGCTAAAACATATGAAGAATGGTTGCAGGAACTGGATATGTCTAGTTTTAATGAAAAGAAGGACTAGAGGAGACATGATAGCAGTGTTCCAATATCTCAGAGGCTGCCACAAAGAAGAGGGAGACAAGCTATTCTCCAAAGCACCTGAGGACAGGACAAGAAGCAATGAGTGGAAACTAATCAAAGAGAGAAGTAACTTAGAACTAAGGAGAAATGTCATGAGTTAGAACAATTAATCAGTGGAATAACTTGCCTCCAGAAGTTGTGAATGCTCTAACACTGGAAATTTGTTGGATAACCATTTGTCTGAAGTGGTATATGGTTTCCTGCCTAAGCAGGGGTTGGACTAGAAGACCTCCAAGGTCCCTTCCAACTCTGTTATTCTATTCTATTCTACTGACATGTCTGAGAAACAAGTTCCATCTACCCTTCATCTACTTGGGTTTTAAGCTTTATATTCAACAACCTATTTACATTTAGTGGGTGAATGAATTCAAGAACAATCATGATACATGCAGTTCACAATTAATGTCTTCTGAAAAGCTAACATCTTAGTTCAGAAGTTCATTTTTTCAAAGTACGTAATGTCATACTGAGATTCCAAAATAATGTTCAGTCTAAATTAGACTGAATCACTAAGGACATATCACAAAGCTATTGCAAAAATGACACAATGGGAATCAAAGCTGGATTGTAGATAGCTTTCATCCAAAATTAGTCTGATACTTTTCAGAGCATTTGCAGTGGCCAAAAATCTTAAATTTAAAAGCTAAAAGCTAAAATCCGTACATTTTAGGATATGATAGGCTACAAAAGGGAGTACGGCCACTTTCATTCGATTCTTTCATCCAATCAAGCCCTACCTGGGCTTTACCATTACAAAGGGATTTTCTATCTAATGAGTATCTGGGTTGGTGGGTGTTTTTTTTTTGGGGGGGGTAGTTTAGTCCATAAAATATACAAACACATTGTCCCCTCAGTTCTGTTTCTGAGGTCTTGCTTATATGCATGACGTTGGGTTTGGTTATTTGAGGAATTGCATGTCTCCCTAGCATCTGCCTGGTCGATTCAATCCTGCAGGGTTGGTACACTTCAGATTCCTTCAGCTAAACAGTACCAACTACTGGGGCTTTGGAATGCATCTTCTCTGCAGCAGTACCTACCCAAGATCCAGAAGTGGTCTCCACTCCTGTTGTTTAGAAGAGCCATAGAGACCTGCCTCTTCACTCAGGCCTTTGGCAAGGGAAAGTGAGATCTCTTGTTTTATCACACTGGCCATTCTTTTATCTTTACTTGATTTTATTGTAATTTTTTTGCTGTTGTTATGAACTGCCAAGAGTCATTGACAGTTCAGGAGGGCATACCAATTTAATTAACTATTGTTATTATAAATTGTTCACAGCCCCCATCTAATATTGCATTCCGACTCAGTATGTACTTTTCCTTTGTGTTTCCTATGACAAAATGTACATATTATAATGAAGCATTAAACTTTTTATCTCAATGTTCCCTAAACAAAATTCACAATATCTTGAAGTACTTTGTGGTCACCTTCTTCTAGCAGTCTTTATTGATGCAGTCCTACAATGTCAACCCTAAAAGTAACTAAGAAGAAGTAACTAAGTCGAAGTTTATTTCCAGATAAGTGAGCACATAATAGTAATCCTTTTAATAATTTTTTAATCAAATGGATGTAATACACACAAGAAATGCTAAAAAGCTTACTTTTCAACTTGTTTCTCCCTTTGCAGCCAAGATTGGCTTCCATAAGACTATACAGAGTTACATGCCAATAAAATCCTATTTTCTCAGTCCCACTAAATCTAATGAGCTAATTTATTTATTTATTATCCCCAGTTTATGGCCTGAATCAAATCACATAATTGATCATCCTTAATTTTTCTTTATTCAATGAGAGGGATTCATCTTGAATATTAAACATATAAAATATTGATAGGTACTGCCTTGATCCACACAATCTATAGAAAGTAATCTTGCATTCACTGGAACTGTGGTCTGTTAACATCATTTTTTAAAGATTTCTTTTCACTACAGGCAGGCAGTAACAAAATAAGGCTATATTAAACATTCCAAATCTAGGTTCAGGTTTTAACTATTTATTACATTTCTAATGCAGCCAATAATTGAACTGACATCCATTATACGAACCATATTTCATGAAAACCAGCATAAAAATTTCTGCAGACTCCAATATAGACTGTATCTATAGGGGAGTTATCTTTTATGACTTCCATATTTATTGTTTTCTCTCTTTCTTTTTCAGTTACAAGCAGTGTGATCACTCACATTTCCCTTTCCTTAACTTTACCATTCATATTTTTCCCTATGTTTCCTCTTTAGCTTCCTTCCGGCTTATTCCCCCCATCTTGCTTGGAGTCTACTGACTCTGATCATTGAAATACTTCCTTCCAGTGGTGAAATCCAATTTTTTTTTACTACCGGTTCTGTGGGCGTGGCTTGGTGGGCGTGGCAGGGGAAGGATACTGCAAAATCTCCATTCCCACCCCACTGCAGAGAAAGGATACTGCAAAATCCCCATTCCCTCCCCACTCCTGGGGTAAAGATATTGCAAAATCTCCATTCCCACCCCACTCTGGGGCCAGCCAGAGGTGGTATTTACCAGTTCTCCAAACTATTCAAAATTTCCGCTACCGGTTCTCCGAACTGCTCAAAATTTCTGCTACCGGTTCTCCAGAACCTGTCAGAACCTGCTGGATTTCATCCCTGCTTTCTTCCACAAAGCATTTCCTTTTTTAATAATGCTCGCCCTAAAATTTCTAGCTTGCAATTCATTCTCTGCATGAGAGGGGGTTTTGTGAATGAAGGACAGTTTCCCCAGATTTATCTCATTCTAGAGTTCTTCCTAGCTCAGTTTGCCAAATTATTTCTATCAGCTCACATCATGGTTTATGCTAAATAATTAATAATAACACTGGAGCACCACTCAAACACCATCGTCATTGACAAATTCACCATCCATTAATTGCAAAAAGCAGCTTTATTCGGAACAGTTTATATCCTGAGACAATACTTCTAACACCATCAAACACCACATGTGCCTATCCCAGGTCCTTGGGAAGGACTTGATAGGTGGACAAAAATGCCAAATATAGTCTGAACATCTGGATGGCTGTGACAGACCATAATGAACAGAAAAAGAGACATGGGAAGAAAAAGTATTACATGGCCAGTACATTAAAAAAAAATTGCAGGCAAAGCAGATAATAACCAGAGCTGGCAATGGCTAAGGGCCAGAAAATTGAAGAAACAAACCAAGGAGTTAATTTTGGCAGCACAAGACCAAGCCTTAAAAATAAATGCATACAAAGCCAGAATTGAGAAGACAGCAATAGACAGCAAACGTGGTCTCTGCAAAGAGCCTGTAGTACAGTGGACTAAAGCACTGTTATTAACAACTGCTGCTTGCAATTACTGCAAGTTCAAATCTCACCAGGCTCAAGGTTGACTCAGCCTTCCATCCTTTCAAAGGTAGGTGAAATCAGGACCCAGATTGTGGGGGCAATAAGCTGACTTTGTATAAATATACAAAAGTATGAAGGCTATTGCTTAATGCATTGTAAGCCGCCCTGAGTCTCCGGAGAAGGGCGACATATAAATTAAAGTAAAAAAAAAAAGAAAGAAAGAAACTGAAGAAACAGTAGATCACCTGGTTAGCTGTGGCAAAATCACACAGACTGACTACAATGGCATGACAAAGTAGCATGAATAGCGCATTGGAAGATATGTAAGAAATACCATTTGCCTGGAAGCAAGAATTCGTGGAACCATAAAAGAGAAAGAAATAGAAAATGAAGAAGCTAAATTGCTCTGGAATTTAGAATTCAAACAGACACTTGGCACCTAACACCTGTGACTTAACAATTGTTGATAAGAAAGACAAAAAAGAAGTGGACAGTGGACATGGCAGTATTTGGAGACAGCAGAATAAAAGAAAAAGAACTGGAGAAAAATCACAAAATACAAAGACCTTCAAATAGAAGTAGAACAAATGTGCCAAAAGTAAGCAGAGATAGTACCAATAGTAATAGGGGCCTTGGGTTCAATCCCAAAACATCTGCAACACCACTTGAACACCACCAGTCAATTGCAAAAGGCAGCTTTGCTCAGAACAGCTTACATCCTGTGATAATACTTTTAACATGATTAAACCCAACTCAATAGATTAGATTGGATTTGACATTTTTATCTTAACATCTGATGGACTGTACGCCAAATCATAATCATAATAATACAAATTAATTTAATTAATAAATACCCTGTTTCCCAAAAAATAAGACATCCCGATAATAAGCCTAATCGGGATTTTGAGCGCATGCGCAAAAGCCCCCCCCCTTGAAAATAAGCCCTCCCCAAAAATATTTAAACACATGTGCAGCCGGTCCCTGCCATTTCCTCTGGTTTCCTCCACGTGCCCCAAAATAATAAGACCTCCCCAAAAATAAGGCCAAGCACTTATTTCTGGATTCAAAAAACGATAAGACAGGGTCTTATTTTCGGGAAAACATGGTATAATATAATAAGTAAATATGCGATTAATCTCAGAGATAGGCACTGAAAAAAATTAACATACAATATATAAAATATTATATATTGGTATGTTAGTGAATTTTTATTCTAATTTACTGACTTTTTTCTGCCAAAAAAATTATTCTCCCAACTTTCCAAAGTCACACAGAATGGTTTCAGATGTGGTTCTAACCATAGAAGGATTACCAGCTTTCTTTCATTTTAATTTTATTTTCATATTAACAACATTCCATATGGTTTTGTAAATGGCTAGAAAATCTGTAATAAAATGCCTCAGGATTTCTTTCTGCCTGCCACATGGTAAAACATATCCCTACTGTGGTTGTTGATTCTCAGTCATTTATTTGTCACCAAGTTCCTTTTCACTTGTGAAGTTTCCAAAGCATCAAAGACAAAGGTTGTGGTCTATTGTTCAGTGAAGGCTAAGAAAAGAATAAAGCTCACAGCATGGAGCTCAAATACATTTTTCCTTGCTTCTCTTTTGGGTTCTTGAGAAAAAGAAACTATGCTTATTGACAGCTGTTCCAGCTTACTCTGCATGTCAAAAATCATGATTTACGGTAAGATGGCAGGAACTGAAGTATTTTTCTGACTAATGAAAGAATCACTCGGTTTTGACTGGTTATATTTGAGGGCAATCTCATCTATCTGTTACGTTGACTTGATTATTGTGTTAAAACCAACAGGGACAGAAATAAAGAAATAAGGCAAAGCCGCAAAACAGCCAATTCTTATACTACCCAACAGACTTTCTGCATTTAAGCAAAATGGTGCCCGATCTTTAAAACAAGCCTATCACAAATCCACAGTAAGGCTGATGAATACTCTGAAGTACTTTGTGCCCTGCATGAGCTTTTTCCAGGTTTTTTTTTTTAAAAAAATTATTTATCTATGGAGATTCTCAGTCATCCAGGTCATGGCTGCGCAGCATTTTCACATGCTGGGTTGGGAGTAATGGACGTGCCCCACGCTGATGCCCATCCAGCGGAGCCGTCGCCCACTCCGAGCAGAGTAACCGCTTTAGCCTGCTCAGTAACAGTAGGAGGGGGGGAGAGAGAGAGGGAGGAAGGAAGGCAGGAAAATTTTTTACACCTCTCTCCTTTTGCTGGATTTCTATTAATTGTCCTCTAAAGAATTCTCATTTCCGAGTAAACCAACTGTTCCATTTGAAATACTAGGTAAATAGTTCACGCTGCAATCCTAGCATTGACTTTAGTGAGGCTTACTTCCCAATAAACCAACTGTTCCTCCCTGTATTGGGGGGGGGGGAGAGAGAGAGGGGGAAGGAGGGAGGCATTTTGGCAAATTATTTTACACCTCTCTCCTTTCGCTGGATTTCTATTAATTACACCCCCTCTACCCAATTGGTTGGTGGTAACTGTCACAGAGGGCGGAACACCCAGGACAAACCCTCTTTCTGCAAATGGGCTATGTCGAAGGGTGTGGGACGCAGGGGCTGGTGGCCCATTCCCCAGGGTAAATGACTGAAAGCATGCCAGCTGAGGAGATAAATCGGGGGAGAATCGCTGAGGAGAAACGCCCGAGGAGAATGAAGAGTCGGAGACTAAAAGTCCTAGACCCCTCAGCATCACCTGTCTCTCTATATTCCAATAATATTACTTCAGGGACAGAATCAGAGGGGCTAAAGGAAAACCAGAGCAGGGCTCAATCTGTTTTTCCTTTAAGTTTGAGACAGATCACTTGTTATGTGAGGCAAAACTTTTTCTCTTTTACCACAGCATCTAAAGCACACCTTCTTTTTTTCTCCAAATTACAACAGCTTTTTCATTAAAAACAGCATTGGAAGTCTTGCCTCCTTTTGTAAAAATGGCGGGGGTGGGGAGGAAGCTTAGCTATATAGCAATGTAAAATGATCATATATAAGAAGAGTTACAATGTTTGCAAAAAGATGGGTACAGACTCCTGTGAAAACTTTATTTTATCTGCACTTATTTCTGGAACAAAATATGAATGTATTACTTACACATTATCATTTTTTGCACAGTATATTACAAGCTCCTAAGTAAGCCAGTTTGGTGTATGATCAAGGAACCAGGCTAGAAACCAGGAGGCCATGAGTTCCAATCCCACTTTAGGCACAAAGTCAGCTGGTTGACCTTGGGCCAGTCTCACTCTCTCAGTCCAAAGAAGGAGAAGGCAATGGCAAACCACAACCAAAATCTTGCCAAGAAAACTACAGGGATTTATCCTAGCAGTTTCACACATACATGTCCCCCAGAGGTGGGTTGCAGCAAGTTATGACCAGTTCTGGAGAACTAGTAGCAGAAATTTTGAGTAGTTCGGAGAACTGGTAGTAAAAATTCTGACTGGCCCTGCCCCCATCTATTCTCTGCCTCCGAAGTCCCAGCTGATCGGGAGGAAATGGGGAATTTGCAGTAACCTTCCCCTGCCATGCCCACCATGCCACACCCACCAAGCCATGCCATGCCCACCAAGCCACACCCACAGAACCAGTAGTAAAAAAATTTGAAACCCACCACTGATGTCCCCCCATTCAACTGGTTATCACTAAAATTATATCCCGAAGACCATAGAAGATACATACACTGTGCCCCCCATATCTTTCTACTGATAATCTTATCTATACTAGCTTCAGAAGTAAGACAATTGTTTCAGTGGAGCTTTCTTACTAGTAAGCAAGCATAGAAATGTACCAATACTCCAATAATAGCTAGCAGAGAACTTTATTATTATTATTTTTTAAAAAAGCAGGCCTGCACCCACACCTGCATCTCTATTTAAAAAGCTGCCATATCACATAGATCAGCTACCTCCTTCTAAACAAGGTTTGTTCATAAAATACACTAGTTATGTTTCTGCTGCCTACCTTAAATAGAAGAATTATCTTCATTCTATCAAGCAACAATGGTAGCCAAAAGTGAAATTCCCAAATAAAATTCAATTAACAAATTCTAAATAAAATGAACAGTCTCTCCAAGAACCTGACAATCTAGCAAGTTAATTAGTGCTATGCGCAGTTATTGACATGTAAGAATGCCTACAGCACTTTTAAGCAGTTTAAGTTGTTTTTAGATATTTTTTAAGACAAGCTCTAAAAGCACATGATTAATCAGCACAGAGAAAAGGACAGATTGCTCATGCTTTTCATTGCAAACTGCAGTCATGTACATTTTGAAGAACCGTCTGCAAAATAATAATAATGTAAAAGTAAAACTTATGGGAAACTATATTTAATTTATTTTTAGATTCCCTCCCTCCCCTATCTTTAATGATTGTTGAACGGAAGTTAAAAACATAAAATAACATCACAATAAATACAGATCAGCAGCAAAGGTGAAAACAATTACTAATAACTCTGATCTTTGCTCCAACATAAAATTCCATAAAATTGCAGTCTCGCAACTTTATTAATAAGTATCTTATAGGCACATATATGTATCAATAACTACAGTGAAAAATAGTAAATTCTTTATTACTTTTCAGGAAATGGTACACACACACACATATACACCAATACCAATGAATAAAAACCTTACTATTGTTTTGCTGTCTTCTTTCTTTAGTTTCTTTCTTTCTTTGGTTTAAATAAGTAAAGGCCCAAAACAAGCAAAGTATCATATTTTTCAGACTATAAGACGCTCTGGACTATAAGACGCACCTAGCTTTTGGGGAGGAAAACAAGAAAAAAAAATCTGCCTCTTCCTCCCAGCAATTTGCCTTCTTGCAACAAACAGCCTGGTCAGCTTCAGCACAGCCTGATTTAGCATGAGCAGCTGACTGACGGTTGGATCAGCCTCCTGGAATATGACGATCAGCTGTTCCAGGCTGCAGGGATCACCGCCGTCGTCTATCGCCGCTTCCATGTGCCCCATTTTTTGCCTCTGCGTGCAAGGCAGCGTCCGCACATCCTGTTTTTGGCCGCCAACAGCGCTGATGGGCGGTGACAGCAGCAATCCCTGCAGCCTGGAACAGCTGATTGTTGGTATTCCAGGAGGCCGATCCAACCACCAATCAGCTGCTCGTACTAAATCAGGCTGTGCTAAAGCTGATTAGGATGTTTGCTGTTTGCTGCAAGGAGGCAAATTGCTGGGAGGCAGAGGCTGAAGGGTGGAGGCTGGTGAGTGGGTGGGGCTTCTGCAACATTTGCTCTATAAGACGCACAAACATTCCCACCCATTTTTTGGGGGGGAAGTGTGTCTTATAGTCCCAAAAATATGGTAAATTCTGAAAACATGATACTTCTAGGAAGTTAATGACATATCTTGCTAAATTCTTTCTCCTTCAAAGAATGAAGGAAAGTTGTAGCAAAAAAAAAAAAAAAAAAAAAGGAATTCAGAAGCTGGTGACAGGAGTGTCAATACCCAAATCTGTCTACATGGGATCTTCATCCTCATATCTGGTCTTCTTGAACCATGGAATGTCCAGTTGGGCTCTGCCTCAGTGAAAATATTCTGCCCAGGTAAAAAGTTACATATTCACCATTTATTTTCAAATGGGAAGATGTTTCCCTCACTTGGAATCTGGATGGGACACTACAAGGACTCTCTCTTCCCCCATGAATCAGCATTTAAAGAATGGCTCCAAATTTCCCCTTTTAACCAGGGCCACCTAACCCAAATGATTTTGGAGCATACAGTGCTGGATTACATAGCTAAATAAATCAAGAATATAGTTTTTATTTTTAATAAAAGCAATGGAACAGCAATATGAGAGTAAAATTTAAATGCAACCAGTTAAAGGTTAGAGCAAAAGTAGAATATCATCCAACTGAGCATCTTGTATTGAACACAAATTTCAAAATTCCTCACATGTCTAAATTGGATATTATTTTCCAGTTTTATTCACTGGTTCTTACCCTTCTACCATGTTTTCCCGAAAATAAGACCCTGTCTTATATTTTTTTAACCCTGAAATAAGCACTTGGTCTTATTTTTGGGGAGGTCTCATTATTTTGGGGTGCATGGAGCAAGACGGGACTCCTCTTGCTATCTTACCTGATTTCCAGCTCTGTCTCCCTAACCCTAAACCAGAGAAAATGGTGGGGACCGGCTGCACATGCGTTTCAATATTTTCGGGAAGGGCTTATTTTTTTGGGGGGGGCTTATTATCAGGGGATGTCTTATTTTTGGGGAAACAGAGTAGAGTTTCCTAGACAATGGGCCTGAATCCTTAGGTCCAGTCACAAGAAATCTCTTCAGGTATCTGCTTCACCAGGAGGCCCTCAGCCAAAAAGCCAGAGAAGAAAAATTCCCAACTTCTCTTACCTTTGAATCCCCACTCAATAAATTACAGCTAGCCAGGAGATGACTCAGAATTATTTTTTTTAATCGACCAGAAAGTCATGAAAGTATTAGCAATACTCTTAGCCACAGCACACAAAATGATGACATGTGCATGATGATGTAATGGCACTATCCTCTACAAATGGAGAACGTTATCTTAGTGCCGTGAAGGTGAACCTATGGCACGCTTGCCACAGGTGGCATGTGTAGCCATATCAGTGGCATGCGAGCTCAACTCCGGTGTGCATGTGCACGCTGGCCAGCTGATTTTCGGGTCTTCTGGGCCCACCAGAAATAAGGAAACAGGCTGTTTCCTGCTCCGGAGGGCCTGGGGAAGGCCCATTTTTCTTTCTCACCTGGTTCCAGGGCCTCTTTAGGAGCCTGGAGAGGGCAAATTGGCCTTCCCCCCCCCCCCCCAGAGGTCCTCCGGAGGCCGAAAACAGCCCGTTTAACAACTTCTGATCCCACTGTGCTGGGAGAGGGGTTGTGTGCGCATGCGCAGGGGCAGGGCACATAGAATTATGAGTGAGGGCACATGCACACACGACCCCCCTGCTCCCGCCCAGCACACGATGGCAAAAAGATTAGCCATCACTGTCTTAGTGGATAGATTTTTAAAAATGGAATACATCTTCCAATCATTTTGTGTGCCAATTCAAGGGAGTTAGCTGTCTCCTATAATTCTGAAGGGAATAATTGACAACTGTATACCTCCTGAATGGTATAAAAATATTAGAAAAAGTTGGCTCTGATATTGTAAAGAGATATATTTTGAGTCTTTGGAGAAAAGGGCCTCAATCATGGGATTATGAGGTTTATATAACAATTATTCTAATACAGGAAGAAGTTCCACAAATTACGGAAGATTTCATCCAATATCTTTGTTAGATACAGATACTGAGATTTTGACGGCTACTCTGATATGAAGATTACAGAAGGTATTACTATCCATAATCCATGCAGCATAATCTGGATTTATAAAAGGATGTGAAAAACCTGATAATATTATATTATTGGTAGAAATCTTACTATTATATTTTAATTAACAATGAAACAGGTGTAAAGACTTTCTCAGACGCGAAGAAAATCTCTGAGATAGTGGTGCAAATTAGGTTTTTTGAACAAGTGATGGAAAAAATGACTATCAAATGTTATTACGTGGATACATTTATTATCTAATCCTTCTGCTCAGATAATCATCAATGGATTTCTGCAGTTAATTCCTTTAGCAACTTGTTGCAATTCTTCCTAGAACAAATTTCTAGGATCGTGAAAAAAAACCTAATATGTCACATATATTCTATCATGAAAATACAGCAAAGAGCATGTAACTATGAAGGCTACAAATAGGTACAATTTAACTGTGCCTGCATCGTATAAATAGTTCTACTAACAACTACTTTTAAAACTGCATGTGTTGCTTGTAGTGGTTTGTTTATGCATTTGTTTTAAAGAAATTATCCACTTCCATTGGTACTCCAGATATCTAAGAAGCTATTTACAAAACATGCTCAATCCAACCAACAATAAATACAAAGCAGTACAGTGTTCACTGGAGGCATAAAACTAATACAAATAAAAGGAGTATCTGTTCTAAATTAATCCTTTTAAGGCCACATTGTTAATAGTCTTAGGAGAACTCAAAGCTGACAAGCCTTGCCTTTCGTTTCAACAAATGTATGGGTAATTTTTTTCTTTAAAGAACCAGACATAGTTTTTTCCCCCTACAATTAATCTTACAATAAGTTTTGTTTTTTTACTCTTCTCTAATAAAGCACATGGTGTGACTTAACAAGCAATTCTAAAAATCAAGTTTTCCTGGTTCCAGAAAATTAAAGTTAGGAACAAAATGTTATTATACAGAAGCAAATGTGTCACTGATTTAATTTAATCCATTTAAAAAAATTAATAGAATAAAAGAACTAAAGTAAAAAGAAAAAGCTGCTGACATTTGTGAAATGCAAACAGTTCACATGCCAATAGGTAAGACTCAGGTGGTATATCAAGATGTAACTTCTCATTCTCACAAAGATGAGGGGAAATAAGTTACTTGTTCTCAATAGAGGAACAAATAATTACAGATATATTCACATGTGTCAAACAGAAAACAAAATTAGCAATTCACTTTTTGAGAAATTCATTTCAAAATGGATTTGTGGAAGTAACAATATCAGCATTGGATGAATATCACCAAAGGATAGGTTGCAACATTTTATGAAACAAAGGCCATGTTCAAGATGACTCTAGGTCATAAATTCGCCTGTTACATAGTGAGCCCAAAAGAAAATGTCCTTTTATAAAATGCAAACTGATTTATAAGGTTTTTTGCACCAGCCAAGAACACTGTAGTTTGCCATTTAGGTAAAACTGACCGGCATTGATGTAGCAGCCTAAATACTGGGTCTTTTTCTCTCCTTCCTTACAAGAAAGAAGGAACAGTTTAGTTTTTTGTAGCTGTTAGGAAATGGCTATTGTCTAACTACTTGGACAGGCAATATATAAACTATCAATACATGTTTGTCAAAAGGTAGTATATTGCTTTAAGACTGTATTGCATCATCCTGTATCCTGATTGGCTAAGCTCTGTAGTCAATGTACTTAAGGGGAAGCCTGAATCATGGCTTGAGAACACTACACCGTTTTATCTGCTTATTTGCTGTTACTCTCTACCTGTTCTCTCTGCATGATCACTGTTTGATCATTGCTACTTGTTGCTTTCTACTATTTATTGAATGTTTCAATACTGAACTTGTTCCTGTTTGAAACTCAAGAAGAACTGTTTTATTGTGTAATGACAACAACTGGTAAGAAGACTTTGTACTTGGAATATCCCTGAATTGATATTTTAACTATCGTCTTATCTGTGTATATTGGATTGTTATTGGACTTTACTCAAGAGGTACTCTGCTCAATAACCCATAACATCAGTTATGAGCCTAGAATATCCTTAACAGTAGCCGTGGAGAAAACATTTAAAATACTTTATAGCTGGTGAAATTTAGGAAATATTATTTTTATGGTGCCTTAAAACAGTGCTCTGCTGTCCTCCAGTTTATAACTGTTTGCTGACTCTATATTCATTTTACCAAACAGCATCAGGTGCAAACCTCTTTGCTCACCCTAATTCTCTATCAGTATTCTTTGCCACCACACAGGCTGATAAAATATACAAGCCAAGGCAAGCTTGACCTCTGGTAATATATGGATAGGATCTAATAAGTGTTCAGTATTCACTATAAAAATGGTTTATCATAACCTTCTTTAAGGCGTTTTTTTAAAACTTTAAGGAACAGCTTATAGCCCTGGTGTTCTTCCTTTAAAATCTACTCCTGGTTAGTTTTATTTGGTAGACCAGATGACTAGGTGCAGTTAGATGCTCCACCACATATACACATCCATGCTTTAACTGTGATTTTATACCTTGGCATCAGATTAGCTTCAAGACAGTATTCATTTGCTAGAATTAGCCCAATCCGTTTGATTTTCCCAAGAAAAGCAATTGGTAGTTCCTCACTTTCGGAAGGTATGGGAGGCTGAGACTCAGAGGCTTTGGCCTTTGAAATTACCTTTCTCTAGATCTTAAAGCTTAGTTGCTTCCTGGAGAGTCCCTGGTATGGGACACTGTGTTTTGTGATGGCAAGGGGGTGGGGGGAGAATTGTGTGTTAAGATTTTCATTAAAAAAAGATTAAAATCTTAAAAACACACAATTCTTCCCCTTCCCCTTCTATCATCACAAATCCAGGTGTTCCATCCCAGACATTCAGCATAACTCTAAGTCATAAATTTACCTAGTAGCTTATTATGTTTGAGTGGCTTCTGTACTCCTGCAGCACCAAGTCCTGGAAGACTGTGGCAGGATATAAATGTAATACATAAACGAACCAACTTCATTGCAGAAATAATTTTAGCTCATTACTCTCTGCAGCAGAGACTGAAAGAGATCCAGATTGTAAATAGGCACTATTTCATGAAAGAAGCGGGGAAGCTTAACTTTCTACAGCAAAATACAGATCCGAATGGTATAATTTTTGAAAGAGCAAGTTCTGCCCTTTTAGAACTGAAGAAGAAAATGGCTGTAATAAAACAAGACAGAGTATGCCACTCTGGCACTTCATTAGAAAATTGAATTGTAATTGAAATAACAGGAAAGGTTACTGAAGGTTGCAATCCAAAGTGACCTAAAACTGCCGCTTCTCAAACCAGGACAGAAGAATTAAAAAAGAAAGATCTTTCACCTTCAAAATAAATCATAGGGTGCTCTCTTCTGGAACACTGCTTCTCTTCGTCTTCTTCAGCGTAGTCAGGAATCCTGTGTGCCGCAGAGAGGTGAAATGTGAGAAGGAAAAGACTCGCAAATGACAGTAGAACAGCTTTTGGTCCTGAAACAGCCATGATTGAAGAGGTGCTGCAGATACGGCATCCAAATTAGGCCTCTCGAAGATACCTGAAACATTAAGGAGGAAAAAAACAGGGACTCTTACAAAAATGATACAAATTAAATTGGCTTTACATCCTCCACAGCCAGTTCTCAGGAACATTAATACTTTACAATGATATTCAAATTCTCAGTATAGAAAATGTTTAAAAAGGAGACTAGGGATGAGGTACAAATACTGTAAGCTGTCCTTTTCTGGAGTTTAATGAACGAAAAGTCTTATTTATCAATGACTCTGTATTTTGTATTTTGTTATTTGTGCTTTAAAGTCTCTTCTTTTTAACCTTATTTACATAAATAGCGTATGTAAGCCTCTCAATGTTAGTTTAGGTTGGAGCAACACAAAAGCTGTGCAAACAAATAAATAAAACACAATTAATTTGGGGATGAGGTGAAATATATTCACTTATTCTTTGGACTCACATTCCAAGTGCTTACTCATTCTGTCAAAAGTGCGATATTGCTGATAGAATATTCCATTTCCTCCCTTTCAAAACTCAGCATTTTGTATTCAGAAAAAACAACAACACCCTACCCAAAGTCAGCATATCTATTACTACATTTACTGCAGCGTGGAATATTTGTAAGATAATTACAGAAGCACTATCAAATGTGGTTTTCCAGTAAGTGATGAGCCAAACATTTCTCTATTTTAAACTCATTCCCTCATCTTTTTATAATGAAAGGGAAAAATAGAAAAAAATATTTTTGGTTTAGCAGTTAATGCATCAGACTAGAAACCAGGATCTGAATTCCAGTCCCAATTTAGGCATGAAAACCATTGGGTGACTTTGGGCAGATCTCTCAGTTAAACTCATTTCACCGGGTTGTTGTTATGGGGAAAATAGGAGGAGGAAGGAATGTCAGTTATGTTGGCCATCTTGAGTTATTTATAAAAATAATAAAGGCAGGATAAAAATAAATAAAATATCTGTTACTTATAGTAGTATATTAATGAATGCCATTTTTGCCAGAGTAGAGAAGAGTATTGAGTCACCATTTTGACCCTCTAAGACACCTCCTTATGAAATTTTTAAGGATACCAACACTTTTCACCCGTATCAAAGACGCTAGACAAAATAATCTTCACTTGAAGACTATCCAAGTTTTTTAGGACAATACCGGTACTTGCATGAAGACCCACTGTAGAGATTAGTGCAATTTACCTTGCAATTGGTAGTTTTGTTCACCAGGACAATGTGCTGTCAGCATGGAAACCATTGTAATACTCAGGACTTTCAAGTGAAGGTTGTTAAAATAACAATGGCTTCTATGAGGTAAGTGTTGGCAAACTGATTTAAAACATGCATACAAGTGCCAGGGATGCTAGATAACATTCAGACAAAACAGCCATAAAGCAATCAACACCATTCAAACATGTCACCAGTAATACTTCAGAGCTACCTAGTGGTATTTGTGACATGTATACAAGTGTATTCATCCACTGTATGAATATGATGGCTAACTGGGAAAAGAAAAAGGAGAAAGATTTCATACCAATTTTGCTAATAAATAATGCTGAGAAGTGGAAAACACAATCTGCCTGGATATCACTTTGTTCATTACTGGGAGATCATTCAATCCACTACCAGGTTCTCAATTATTGTTCCAAACATAATTTATCTGGAAAATCATTCAAACTTTAGTTAATCATATACACCAAGTTTATACATCAATTAATTTAGAACAGGGCTTATTTGAGTGTTGTGTAAACCAAGCTCCTAAGGTTTGCAAATCACCATTTATAGCTTATCATGTCGGATGAATATAGCCAATAGTGATTTACTAAAACTATGGTTAAGGAAACCGCAGTTTTCCTTAACATGAAGTCCGAACAGGGGTGAAATGCTACCGGTTCGGACCAGGTTGGGAGAACTGGTATAAATAAAAGCTACTGGTTCAGGTGAACCGGTAGTAAAAAAAATGCTACCGGTTTGGACGAACCAGTATTTCCGACAATCAGCTGTGTCCACAATTTATATTCACTAGAAAGCAGGAAATCCTGCAAATCTAAATCACGTGGCACAGCTGTTCCCCCCGCTCGCTGTTCTACTTATCTTTAAGCTTCCTTTCTCAGCGCTGTGCACTATTCAACTGAATAGTGTATAGTTAAAACAAAGACAATTAGATTTCTTTTTAAAAGGCAACAAGAAATGATACTTAGTTGGAACATTTTTTTAAAAGGTATATGATTCAGTTTTGCCATATATTCCAAATGACTTGCTTTTTCATTAAAAAAAAATCCTAACCCTGGAGATTCTTCACATTACTGTTATAATCATCATCAACTTGCTTTAAATAGAATTCAGATGAGGGGGGGGAGTAACCTAGGTTGTTCAAATTTTGTCTACACACCTTAATAAATGAGAAGTTCTCCATGTGAAGGTCTACTGCCTCTGAAAGCTGTATCAAAGAAAATGCCTATATAACAAGGCACCACAGGAACTCAAGGCTGACGCTACCAACCACTAAAATTAAGTAAGAAATTCCTGTGGTTTGAAGTGGGTTGTAAATCAAGGGAAAGCAATTGTAAAATAATGGTGGTATAATAAAAAGTGTCCATGAAAGAGACACCAAAAAAGATGGATCGACAACATCAGCAAATATTGTGGGCCCAATTGGCAAAAGAAAGCTCAAGACCATTTTGGTTGGAAGCATGCGGAACAGACCATCATCCTGCAGTGGGTAGACAATGGCTAAAATGATGATGAATGATGATACAATAAGGTAATAACTCATCATCATAAGCCACCTTCTTGACGTTTTGCTCTACTTCCAAACAGTCTAAGAACAAAGCAGGGGAAAATTGCAGGGAAAATAGGAGGAGGAAGCAATGTTAAGTATGTTCACCATCTTGAGTTATTTATAAAACAATAAAGTTGAGATAAAAATCTAATAAATCAATAAATCAATATAATTGATCAATACAATTGATCAATATAAAGATGGAAAAAAGTCAGAACAGTGAGATTAAAAATGTATAGCCAAGCTAATTAACCGGTTATTCTTTTCTATATTAATAATGATCACTTTCAGGTATGACTGAGAGCTAAACCCACCCTAAAAAGCCATCACTCCCATTTGCAAAACTAGGGGAACAAATATCTGCCTTATTTTCAAGCATTATTCTCTATCTTTGGAATGCTCAATCTCCTACTATTAGAATAGTACCATGAATTTTGACTTTCACAGAGCATTTTGAAGGTACCTTTCTTCACCTTATTTTTTCAATCACACATCTGCTCTTCTTCATTTCCTTTCTTATATTCTTTTTATTTGCCCACAGTTCTATTTATTTTAGATAGATCTTATGAAAAGTAGTTACTTAATGTATATTGTACATGCAAGATGTTCCCTGTTATTCCCAATAGGAATAACAGACATCTGAGATTAAAACTGGTGACAAGTTTGAATGGTGTTGAAAGTGATCATAAAATTCTGTTATTCCCAAAAGGAATAACAGACATCTGAGATTAAAACACCGTTGTAGAAATTGAAATTAAAAGCAGAAAATGGTCTTTTCCCTTGAGGCATTTTGGACATCCTTTTTTAAAAGTTGCAACAGGAAAAATAATCTACAATTTATCAACAAAACTAGGATATAACCTGGTTTGGACTTTGTGTATTTTATGACTCCCACTGTGATTCATTCAACAAACCATTGTTATAATAAATCTGGCTTAATGGAATATACCAATTTAGTTATTGTGCAAATTGTATAAAAATTCTCAGAACAGTACTCACACAGATTATTCATTTTTAACATACTTATAATGTTTACCAATAAATAAATGTCCAATTATACCAAAAGTTCAACTAGTGGAAAAAATAAAAATATTCCATCATTATTAAATACACTGAATAATTTAAACCACTAATTATCAATTCAGCATTCCCTTTAATTTTCCTTCTTAATCAACACCACCACTTGCATGGATATTATTGTCAGTAATTTAAGATCTATTGTTCCTTCTGAAGCGATTTTTAATAGTAATTTCTTGTATTCTTTTTAATTATTTATTTTATCTCACACCCAGAATATTTATTTATATCTCATTTTTTAATGTTACAATTTTGTAATCTGGGGCTGTCAAGTTTTCTTTATAATTTGTGATTTTGTACAGTAGAATTTTATGCTGTATATAATTTCCCATTCTCTCTGGAGCGAATCATTTTCTTTTCCATTTTGCTAAGAATATCCAAACTGTGTATTAATTAATTCTATCCATCTTAAAAATATAATTACAATAATCTTTAAATACTGCTCATCTATTCAGTCTTTTTCATAAAAGAACTATAATGTTCATGACCAGTATATGACAAATAATTTTATAAGCATAATTACATTAATTTGTACCTGTTTGAATATATCTTTCCAACTTCACCAAAATGCTTAGATAACTGGAGTGTGAACAGCCAGGATCACATATCCAACCACTTACATTAATTCAACAAAAGAAGCATAGCTTATTTATTTTAAACGGCATTTCTGAAAAATACTTCTATAAAAAAAGTCAAATCTCTTTTCCCTTCAAGCCAAGGGGATGCCTGAATCCTGACAAAAAAAATCACAGAAGACAAAAGCTGTTCCAGTCCGAACAACAGAAATGGTTTTTTCTACTGTTCTCTTATTGCCATATCTTATTTCTGTGCTATCATCAGGACAGACTGAAAAGAAATATACTGTAAAAGCATTTACACATTGGATTCTCCTGGATTACACAAAATATTTGTCCCCATGGGAAACAGACACATCTAGCCCAAGACCAGATTAGTTCCTCAACCCCCAGAGAGTGATAACTGATCCTTCCATGAAAATATTGCAGAAGTTAGAACCTCTGTAAAAAGATGATTTACTTTGCTATCAATATAATTGTATTCACTAATTCTCCACCAAAGTTTCACATTTAGTAACTCTCTCCTATTAGGACTTTGAAATTATACCAAAACACTATTCTTTCTACTTTATTTTTGTTTTAGTTAATGAATGCCACTAAGTTCAGTATCTTTGATGTTCTCAGGATTCAAGGACAGAAAACAACATATCTCTAAAGCATCAACTTCAGAAGACTGGGGACAGTTATAGGAACAATGACACACTGCTGTACTGTAGGGCTCCCTGTCAGGGCTCTATAGCCTATGTGCCAGTAGTTGGTATCAATTTAGTTTGCTACCGGTTTGCTTGTGCTTGCATGCGCATCACTTCTGCACATGCGCAGAAGTGTACGGGCAGGTGGGCGGAGCCTCCTGCCGCTACTAGTTCGCTTGAATCAGGGCAAACTGGTAGCAACCCACCACTGCCATGTGCTCATTAATAATACAGAAAAGCTAAATAAGTAATATGCTTCTGCTAACCACAATGTTTCCTTTGAAACATTCCTTTAATGAGAAAAAATTCTGCATTCAAAGTTAAGTTCGTGTTTTCAGGTTCAAAACATGAAGATAGGACTGTTTAATTGACTGGTTCTATGGAGCAGTTTTTGAATATGGCAGTAATTCTTTCAGGAAAGTGATTAGGTCCAACCTGCAGGTATAAACTCTTGCTATATTTTACAAAATGAATTAATAACACTGCAGAAATTAGTTGTCAAGCAAATTCAGGTGGGACTACTTATACAAGTGAAATTGATCCCTGACACAATTACGTTATGAAAAAATTGTTCCTCTCTACTACTCAGGGCAAGCTGAATTTTCTGAGATTGACAAGAATTCATAGCTAGAGCTTGAAATTATGCCCTTTCAGATTTTGTTTTTAGTGCTGAAGTTTCTACTAAGTTGAAAAAGACCATATTCAAAAGCTGTTGTGCTGCTCTTAAATGACATCAACACAGAATCAGAAGGGGACATTTGGACCATCAAGATTAACTCCCTACTGACGTGTGCCATCTGCAGCCTTCATTCAAAGTCCTCAGTATTTCTGTACATGCTTAGTAATCCAGAGAAGCAGTGTGCATAACAGTGCTTTGTCAATGCAAGGCTCAAGACAATGAAATTCTCAAATGCAACACACAAATACTGTATAGCTACAAACAATATACTAGATAAATATGGAAATTCTATAGGATTTCTTTAGGGAGGCGGGGTGGTAGCTGAAACACAATGCTTCTTCATTTATACGCTCCTCAAAGTACGAGACTGTTTTAATGCGGAAAATCAACTAGGAATCTTAGAGATGATTAAGCAAAATGTATTGACAAACCGTGTCTGTTTATTGTACTTGAAGTCTCCCATTTCAACATTCAAGAACCAGGAATTATTCTGTAGATCAACTTACACTAAGGAGCCATGGTGGTTAGAATGAAGTGTTGCAGACTGACTCTGCACCACTGCCGGGAGTTTGATCTTGACCAGCTCAAGGTTGACATGGCCTTCCATTCTTCCAAGGTTGGTAAAATGAGGACCCAGATTGTTGGGGGCAATTCCACTGACACTGTGAACTCCTTAGAGTGCTATAAGACATTACGAAGTGGTATATAGGTCCAAGTGCTATAGCTATTGCTATTGCTGCACTAGTAGTATTCCATTTGGTAAGCTGTTTTAGGGCTATTTTCTATCTGAAGACACACTTTTTGGAAGAATAGCTAGTCCAAATCCAATTTAACAGTAAGAATGATCCAAAAAGGGAGGGGGGACCTTGAAGTTATCCCAGAAGCAGCCTGAGAAGACAGGCTCATAGTTACTTTGTCAGTCTCCCACACCACATTTCTATTTCAATTATATTAATCATTTTTAAATTTACATCAATACACAAACACATGCAGGCCAAACATGTATAAACTGAACTATTCTACGTGGCAGCCTTAAACATTTTGCCTCCTTTGCTGAATGCAGCTGGAAATAAAGCTAGTTTTTTTTTAAAAAAAACATTGTCCATATTTCAAGCTACGTTAACAATGCGGCTTTCTGTATAGTCAGGGGTTTCCACAGACCCCAATAGTGGACTCACCTGCGTCTTTACCCAATCCACCCATGCCAGGAAAACAAGCACCAATCAATTCTCTTTCTATGGGTGGATCCATGAAGACCTGCAATTTCCATGAGCAAGCAACATCCTGTGGTCATAGAATCATACAGCTGGAAGAGTCCTTAAAGGGCATCTCATCCATGCTTCTACTCATGAGCATTTTACTGGTGGGCCAAAGAAGGAGATAAATAATTTCACCATTTTTGTCATTTTAGCTACTAGATGAAACTAGCAAACTCTTATTTTTCAGGTCTACAAGGCTGTCCCATTTATTTCATCAAAGCCCCTCTATATATACCAGCGGTTCTCAACCTGGGGGTCGCGACCCCTTTGGGGGTCGAACGGCTATTTCACAGGGGTCGCCAAAGCCCTCTCTCTCCCCCCCCATGCCTTCACTCACCCTCACTCCTCTGTTGGATCGCCGGCCGTTCGCTTACCCTGCCCACTCCCCATCTATTGCTGCCTCCGATGGCTAGAGGAAAAAAAACTGTTTAAATTCTTGCTGCGGGGCTTCAAAGGGCCGCCCTAGAGCCAGTGGTGCAGCCGAACCCTTTGTTAAATTGCTGGCTTGCCCCGCCCCTCCGCACCATTATTTATTGCCAATAAATAGTGGTGGGCGAGGGGCGGGGGAGCCAGCAATTTAACAAAGGGTTCGGTGTTTTTTTTGTAATTTTATTGCCCCCCGGAGCTTCAGCATAGGCTAATTAGCCCTTGCTTGGATCAGCTCCCGACCCCCAGCTGATTTGCTCTCAGCTGTTTTGCTCAGGGCTCTTTTGCTTGCTTAGAAAGAGTGCAGATTTTTTTCCCCTACCTAAACTGAAAAACGAAAGAGAAAGTAAAGCAGGCTGTTGGCTTTGCACGTTGGAAAATTAGGCAGGCAGATTTCTTTTCTTTTTCCTCACCAAAAAAGGTAGGTGCAAACAACGGGAAATTTAGGGAGAAAGAGGAGATTTTAAAACACAAAAGAAAAAAAGCTTTATTTAACTAGGGAATTGTAATAATTGAGATACTATTAATTGTATATTGTGTTGAAAGCAGAAATGGTTAAGTTGTGGTTTGGAGGAATATATGGGGGAAATTATTTGGTTTATTATTATTGGTAAATATAATTAATTGATTTGTAAGAAATTGGATTGCATGGAAATAATTGGAATAATATACAAAAAAGGTAGTTATATAACTAATTGATTTATATTAAAAAGTTGAATTCATATTAAACAACTGTAATATTACATAATTAACCAATGTGAGGATGGATATAAAAATAGATGACAATGGGAAGGGGTATAATATAGAATAGAAGGGAAAAATTGAATTTGATTAAGATTAGAGATGAGGATGAAGGGTAATATTGGTTTTTTACAAAAATAGATGAGGAATAAATATGGCAAAAAGGAAATATAGAAATTGTAAATTTAATTGAAATGACTAAACACTGTTTAAATTTATGAACCGGCCAAATACTCTGTTCAAAGAAAATACATTGTATGTTTGTATGTGTGTTTCTAATTATTGTTATTTATTCATATTTGTTCTCTTTTATTCTTTAAAGTTTAACAATTCATTCTTTATCTTAATATCTTTATATTTGTTTGGGGTTGCCTTTCTTCCCTTTCATCTTTTTTATTGTACAGCAATCTTTCTCCTCAAACCTACCACCTCTCTCTTTTCTTTCATTCTTACTTTCTCTTCCTCACCCTCTTCTTCTCCTCCCTACTTCCTCTTCTTTTCTCCTTCTCCTCCTCTCTTCCTCCCTCTCTTACCCTCACTCCTACTCTAATTTCCCTTCTCTTCCTTCACCCCTCTCTATTGCTGTATCCTTTTGTGCATATGGACTACTCAGAGGGCTGAAAAAGTTATTTCTGACTGGTCCTCGCACTTTTGACCAGTCTTCGAACTTACGACTGTCCTCACATTTTATGTTTTTGCCCTATCTTGTCACCATGTTGAAGAGAAGCAGTTGTGAAATGAGTGACATGGTTGTTAAGAATGCTACAATGGGCATAAATGATGACCAGTCATAAGTGCGAAGACCGGTCAAAAGTGCGAGGACCTGTCAGAAATCACTTTTTTCAGCCCTCTGGGTAGTCCTTTTGTGCATATGGACCACTCAGAGGGCTGAAAAAGTTATTTTTGACTGGTCCTCGCACTTTTGACCAGTCCTCGAACTTACGACTGTTCTCACATTTTACGATTTTGCCCTATCTTGTCACCATGGTGAAGAGAAGCAGTTGTGAAATGAGTGACATGGTTGTTAAGAATGCTGCACGGGCATAAATGTGAGGATGGTCATAAGTGTGAGGACCAGTCAAAAGTGTCAGAAATGACTTTTTTCAGCTCTCTGAGTAGTCCCTATACACATAGCCATGGCCACCCGGTCACATGACCAGCTAGCCACACCCACCCAGTCACATGACCTCCAAGCCATGCCCACAAAATAAGCCACGCCCACAGAACCGGTAGTAAAAAAATTTAGAACCCACCCCTGGTTGGGGGTCACCACAACATGAGGAACTGTATTAAAGGGTCACGGCATTAGGAAGGTTGAGAACCACTGATATATACTGATCTGATTCCTTTATTGAAATAAAGCAAAGCTAACAAATTAGATTTTTTTCTGTAAAGGTAACATATTAATTGCTAGGACTGAAGAAATTTTCTTTAAATGAAGAACAAAAAACCCATCAAGAATATTTGGCATTCACAGAGAAGTAATTAGAAGAATTTTTTTAAAAAATATATTTCAGCTGACTCTTATGAGCTTTGAATCACTATTTCACACGCAGAATAGTTATTCTGTCCTTCTCCAATATACCTATCAGTTTTCTTTTAATAAATTCTGCTTAACAATGATGAATAAAACAATAGGATAGGAAGATTTCAACCATAATTGGAAAGTGTATGCTCCATTTTGAAATTAAGAGAGAGAAAGAAGGAAAGGAAGGATAAAGACTAGCAAAAGAAGATGCTTTGTGTGGTTTAAATCCAGACATTAAAGCTAAATATATTTGGACAAATGGGCAGAATGAAATGAAGGGACTTTTGTTTTTTTTAAAAAAACCTTCATTGCCTGAAGAAATACAAATGTTATAAAACCTGACAGGTTTGCCATGGTGCAGTGACAGATTCACCTAGAAAACTGAACAGGATTTAAAAAAAAGAAACCTTTTCTTAATAAAAAACAGACCACCGGTAAGGGGGAAGGGGTGGTTTGCCTGTGTCCATTTTTCACCAATTGAGATGTTCTTCAGCTCCTCCTGTCAGCCCCTTTCAAAGCTATATTGTAAAACAAAAGCAAAGATAGAAAAAAAGACCCCTTCTTCTTACCACCCATGGCAAATATAATACATTCACCCTAAGATAGTTTTATTCTCTGAAAAGATGACTTGTCTCGCTACATAGAAGAATTATAAGACATGAAGTGCCAAAGCAGAGAGGTGTTAAAAACATTCCATGCTTGAATCATACCATGCACAAAACAGGTAGCTTTGTGTCCTTTGCGCACCAAAACACACAGGTTCTGGGCAGAAGCATTTGGGAAATGCAGAAAAAAAGCCAAGTGCAATGCTCTATAAGGGGATATAGGCACCCCAATTGAGCCCATAATTTCTGTTGCTAAGTGAATTTTGCCTCATTTTACCACCTCTCTTGCCAATGTTCCAAATTTCACTTATGTCAAATCAAATGGGTGAGCGGTTTGGTGTAGTGGTTCAGGTGCTAGTTCAGAAATGAGGACACTGGGAATTCTAGGCCTCCCTAAGGCATGGGTGACTTTGGGCCAGTCCCTTTCTCTCAGTCCAACAAAACAACAACAAAAATTGTTGTGGAGAAAATAGGAGGAAGGAGTTATTAAATATGTTCGCTGCCCATATAAAGATGGGATAAGAATCTAATAACAACAGGCTATCAAAGCTTCCAAAAAGCAATGTATTTGTTTCAGGTTCAAAATAAAACACATTTGCATTTTCTGTACATTCCTACACCAAATACATCAATTTCATTTATTTATTTATTAAATTCATATGCTGCCCATCTCCCTGAGAACGTGACTCTGAGCTGCAGTTATATTTATAGCACCAAAAACTGTAATCTTAAATGTGAGTGGATAACTGTATCTTTAAGCCAGTTTCTAGGGTTGTCAGATACACAAGTAGAATTTGGATTATGAACATGATGAGTCCAAAAGAAAATGTAACATACTCTAGTCATAATTCTTTGCTGAAGAACAGGATAAAAATATCTCCAGTTCTCCATTAAGTTTTAAAATAGGGTTCCACAACCCCAGGGCTGTGGCCCATTTGGAACTAGGCTGCCCAAGCAGCAGGCAAGCACGCATGTGCCTGCTGCTCACATGTAACCATCCCTTCTCCCCCCCTTGCCGATCCGCCAAGCTGGAAAGGTTGGGGACCACCATTTTAAAACACTCTGTAGTCTGTTAAGTATGAAAAATGTCACCTCATCCATAACACAGGTCCAATCTTTACATTTTTTTAGTGCAGAAATCACAACAACACAACTTAACATACTCATGGAGTAATGTACGATGCCCTAAAATCATGTTGAACTTCCTTTAATGTTGCTCCTAGGGACTTTTTTTTTTTTTCATATGGTCTCATTACTGTACTGCAGCTACTTCAGCTGACTGCTAGTTCAGCAGATCAGCGGATCAAATCTCACCGGCTCAAGGTTGACTTAGCCTTCTATCCTTCCGAGGTGGGTAAAATGAGGACCCAGATTGTTGGGGGCAATATGCTATTTAGTATACTGTCTTTGGTGTAAGCTGTCCAGAGTCCTCGGAGAATGGGCGGCATAGAAATATGAATAATAAATAATAATAATAATAAATTACTCTATGAAACAGTCTTTGCAAGGGCCTTGGAGACATCTTATTTTCCTAATCTCAAACAAAGGCTCAAATAAAGGCTCCAAAATGTAAGCACTCCTTCTCGGGGGAAGTTTGGCCATTTCTCACTTTACTGATCACTGTTCCCGGTGAGTTTTTCATCCACCATATATGCTGTGCAGAAACTTTTTTTTTATAACCTTGATCCTTTCTTGTGTGAGTTGAAGGTTAAACTGATGCAGGTATGAGTTTTACTATGTTATATTTAAATATGCAGTTTCAGTGTAAAGTACCATCAGTATATTTCCAATTGATGAATGCAGAAGGTTGTTGTTCATGACAGCTAGGAGAGAAGCATCTCTAGCAAACCATGATGACATCAGAATGACAACACTTCCGTGATGAAGCAATCACACAAATACCATTTGTGCATCAGGTATCAGTTGCAAGAAAGTTGCAGCATATGCACAATGTCATCATCAGGGACAATTTTGTCATTTGACTGCTCTTTTCCTCAATGGATGCCTTAGAAAAGGAATTCCTTCCTAATTATAAGCAAACTTCACCCCCTCATCCCATCCTAAAACATTTCCATTTTTTTTTTTTAATTTGATTTATATGCCGCCCTTCTCCGGAGACTCAGGGCGGCTTACAATGTGCTCAGCAATAGCCTTCATCCTTTTTGTATATTTATACAAAGTCAGCTTAGTCATTTTTTGCAATCCAACCCTGAAAACAAGTTGGGGGGAGGGGGTAAATAAGTTGCTCAGCAATAACTATGAGTTTTTAAACCAGGTATAAAATCCATAAATAAAAGTTTAATATTTTATTCTGCACGGGCGTTGATCAAAAGATGTTCATCAAAATAAAAAAAAATCAATGCTTCTGGTTTACATCAATATGCCTCGAACAACTGGCATATTGTGTCAAACTACTGAGTTTTGCTACCAATAAACAAGATGCATAGAAAATTTAATGCAAGAACACACCCCAAAGGCAACAAGTCTAATAGTGGTAAATCCACTTCAATATTAGCTTTTAGTTATAAGGTTGACATGTTATGAACAATCATTTTTCTTATTACTCCACCAAAATGTAACATTCATTATGAATAAGGCTAGATTTATTTCCCATTGCAGATTTCTAGTAAACTTCATCTAGGACTATGAAGTTATTTTTCTGAATTATTATATTTAATCAGATATATGAGTCATTTTTATTATCAAATGTTACAGGATAAACAGATATGCAAGCAGATTCAAAGTCTTGCTTACTTGCTGGGCTAGGTGAAAGGTCTTGTTTTTATTTTGCTTCTGAAATAATTATTTTTGCTCCAAAACCCAATTGTATATTGCCGGCTTCTGAGCTGTGGTGGCGCAGTGGTTAGAATGCAGTACTGCAGGCTAACTCACTGCTCACTACCAGGAGTTCGACCCCAACTGGCTTGAGGCTGACAGAGTTTTCCATCTCTCCGAGGTCAATAAAATGAGAACCCAGGTTGTTTTGGGGCAATATGCTGACTCTGTAAACTACTTAGAGAGGGCTGCAAAGCACTACGAAGCGGTATATAAGTCTAAGTGCTATTGCTATTCTGAAAAGCAAAGTCAATGGTGAAGCTGGCAGGAGGTCACAAATAGCAACCATATCAGTGGTGGGTTGCTACTGGTTCACCCTGGACGCAGAAGAGTCATGCACGTGTGTGAGTGTGTGTACGCCCACAAGCGAACTGGTAGTGACGGGATTTGAAACCCACTACTGAACCACATGACATCCTCACTTAACATCCTGCAGTGATTCGCTTAACAATGGCAATCAGGAGTGCCAGAACTTCCATCGCTAAGCAGCACCGTATCATGACTTCATGCTTTATGACCATATAACTTAGTGATGGTAATTTCGGTCCCAATTGCCATAGTTAACTGAGGATTGCCTTTATCAGCAAACTAAAATACATATATTTCTCATGATGGTAGGGAAACCTGTGAACAGTGAACCTATATACTAATCTCTAGTTTTATGGACTATAATTTTTTCCAAATAAATAACATCTTCAGGAAGAAGACAACCCAGTAATAATTAGAGTATGACAATCTTAAATCCAATGTTTATAAGATACATATACATAGTCTGAGTTCAAATATTGTAGCTTGCCTATGATTTAGTAACCAGGCCACCATGAATTCCAAACTCCAATTTGTGGCTTATCATGGTATGCTAAGCAAAGATATTGGGACTTACTGAGCTAGCTAAAGTTTTAAGTAAATCACAGCTTAGGATGGTGTCATAAGGCTATATTCAACCATGTCATTCCACTGGTAGTCCGAGCTCCTACTTACATAGGGCAGCCCCAGCCAATTTTCAAGAGTTGTCCTTTTTGCCTCATTAATAACAGTAGCCTCATTAATAATTGGAAAACTTCAGAAGTGCTCTGGTGACAAGCAGCAGAAGGGGAGGATAGAATGGAAAGAGCCAGCGCAGACATGTTACTTGCTGGACTCCACATCGGCATAGAAAACATCCAGTCCTTAATTAGCAGAGAAGAGATTTCTCACCTTCTGGATAATATACATAATATCTATCACTTGGAAAGGTCACAAGTGAAAGATTGCCCAGCACTGCAGAACTCCTCCTTTTCTTTCAACAGTATTAGGATAGCAGTTTCTGCCAGTCACAGTCTTCTTTGAACTATTTTCCATACCCAAGAATCCAGCAAATGAATAATATACTTTCTGTGTCATCCTGCAACACACAATCACTGCAACTGAAGAAAAAAAATTTGATGAGAGTATCTACACCTTTTTTTCCCCAGCAACAAACCGGAGATACAATTTTTTCTAGCTCGGTACAATACTATAATTAAGGCTTTCTCTATTAACAGCATGAATGGATCAATTACAATGGTTTTGCATGAGAACCTTGACAGCTGATCAAGAGTTTCACAAAAGAACTTTAAAGTTCCTTGAGGATTGGAAGCTTCTTCTCTCCATCCTTTGAAAATAATACTTATTGGCTAATAAGAAAGATTAAATAACAGTGTACAGCCAGTCTGAAATTAGGCAGAAGGATCTAGGTCCATGGCACGCAGCACCCTCTTTGATGGCACACGAGCCGTCACCCCAGTTCAGCTCTGCTGTGCTTGCGCATGTGCCTCCTGCCAGTCAGCTTGTCTTTGGGGCTCTGCTGCGTATACGTGGGGGGTGGGGTGCATGCGGGGGCACACACACATCCACGGGGGGCGCACATGCATGCATAGGGGGCACACATGCAAGCGTGGAGGTAAATGAGGGGGAACATTGCATTTTTGGGGTTCGGGTGCACACACAGCTGCACACTTTGAGCACTCAGTCTGGAAAAGGTTAGCCACCACTAATCTAGGTGGACAAAGTTTTTTTTTTTTATTGAATTTCTATACCGCCCTTCTCCCTGAGGACTCAGGGCGGTGTACAGCCAGAATTAAAAAGACATGCAAGACAAATATTAAAAAACAATTAAAAGATATATAAATTTGGCCCAATTAAAACTCATTACCAATTAAAACATTTAGAACATTTAAAACAGTTAAAAATTTCATCTTAAGCCAGCCCGGCTTGTTTAAATAAATGGGTTTTAAGGGCACGACGGAAGGCACTGAGATCCTGGATTCTCCTTATCTCTGGGGGGAGCTGATTCCAGAGGGTAGGTGCCCCCGCAGAGAAGGCTCTCCCCCTGGGGGTCACCAGCCTACACTGTCTGGCTGATGGCACCCTGAGGAGGCCCTCTCTGTGGGAGCGCACGGGTCGATGGGAGGTCGTCGGTAGCAGCAGGCGGTCTCGAAGATAGCTAGGCCCTATGCCATGGAGCGCTTTGAAGGTGATAACCAGCACCTTGAAGCGCACCCGGAAGACCACCGGGAGCCAGTGCAGCTTGCGCAGGAGCGGTGTTACATGGGACCACCATGCTGCTCCCGTCACTACCCGCGCTGCTGCGTTCTGGACCAGCTGGAGCCTCCAGGTGCTCCTCAAGGGGAGCCCCATGTAGAGAGCGTTGCAGTAGTCAAGGCAAGAGGTGACGAGGGCGTGAGTGACTGTGCACAGGGAATCCCGTTCAAGAAAGGGTCGCAGCTGGCGAATCAGGCGAACCTGACAAAAGGTCCCCCTGGTTACAGCCGTCAGATGTTCCTCCAAGGACAGCTGCGTATCCAGGAGGACTCCCAGATTGCGAGCCCTCTCTGTGGGGGCCAATGACTCGCCCCCAATAGTCAGTGATGGAGTCAACTGACTATATCGGGATGCCGGGAGCCACAGCCACTCAGTCTAGATCACTCCTGAAATGCAGCTACTCTCCTTACAAGAGGGTTGGGCATGGGTCATACTTCGATGGAAGACTACACCAGCTAATCTGGGTAACTGGACAACACTTAGAAAAGTCAATGGCAAACCATTACTGTTGCCAAGGAAACTGTATGACAGCTCTGTGAAGTCAACAGAAGCAGAGCTTGACAGGAAAGAGATGTTACTGACTGTTTTAGGGCACCAGTTTGTTCCAAACTTTTATATATGTATATTTGTAAATAAACGGGAATTAGAACCCTGTTCTCTTATTCCCTCTCACTTAAAATGAAATGAAATCTTGTAATTCTGCTTTAATCCACAATACCTTGGTTAAAACAAGAACCCTACCAAACAAAAAACCACATCACCAGCAGAATCACCTAACTTCCTGGCTCAAATCTCTGGCGTAATAATCAGATGTTCTTCTAAAATTGGGATGCTGTTTCACAGGTCAGGCCCAGCCACCAGAATACAGAAGTCAGAAAAGATGGCAGAGTATGCCCTAGGGCAGTGATGGCTAACCTTTTTGCCATTGCGTGCCAAAAGCTGAGGGAGTGCGGGGTGGTCACATGCGCATGTGCCCACACCCATAACTCTATGCACTCTGCCCCTCCCATGCATGTGTACGCGAGCCTCCATGCTCCCCCCCCCCCGTTTTTGGCAAGTGATGGCACGGTGGGCTCGATAGGCCCGTTTTTTGCCCTCCCCGGTATCCAGAGGCTTTCTAGGAGCCTGGGCAGGGCGAAAACAGCCTTCCCCACCCCCCGGAGACCCTCCGGAGGCTGGAAACAGCCCATTTGCCGACTTTCAGTGGGCCCAGAAGGCCCAAAAATCAACTGGCCAGTGCACGCATGCATGATGGAGCTGAGCTAGGGCAAAGCTTGCGTGCCCACCAATATGGCTCCATGTGCCAGTTGTGGCACGCGTGCCATAGGTTCGCCATCACGGCCCTAGGCTGGTGGGGTGAGGAGACAAGTTGTGTAACAATATGAGGCTCTAGGATTCTCAGGATTGTACTTACTTTCCTAACACAATTTGCTGAAATATGCTAGTTGTTTCAGCTTTTCAGAAATTTACAAAGCAAGAGAATCCAAATGTAAAAGTGTCCTTTTTGGGGGGGAGGGGAATCCAGGAAGAATGTAGCAAAACCAAGTAGGCAATGAGGCCTAAATGTCAGAGAGACACACAGAAAATCCATCTCCAATTTAATTTGCAAACCACAACTCGCTTTAGCTTTTACACAATTAAACAGCTTACCATAAAACCTCAATGACATTGTTTCAATACTGACCTGTAAATCAATAGGGTTGAAGATGCAGGAAAGCTTCTATTGTAAAACATTTCAGAAGGTATTGGGTATGATCAAGAGGCACTAAAATACTGCCAAACTGATCCAGCCTCCTAATTTGTTCCTTGCGAAAAAATTTGGCTTTCAGTCCAGTTGCTTATTTATCCAGGCCTAATATTCTATGTGTTTATGAACTCACTGTATCAGTGAAGGGGGAGGAGGAATATAGTTTGAAAAATATTAATACTCTTGTCTTGACAACATTTTTCCAATGGTGTATACCCTTTCCTTATTGTCACATTTATATTTACACTTAATCATACTGAGATGTCTATGGAGATTCTCAGTCATCCAGGTCATGTTTGTCCCAGAGGTGTATTTTCAAGAGGCAACTAGACATTCCTGTTTTTTCTTTGAAGACATTTCACTTCTCATCCAAGAAACTTTTGAGCTGAAGAAGCTTTTTGGATGAGAAGCGAAACAACTTGAAAGAAAAACCAGGAAGTCCAGTCGCCTCTTGAAAAAGCACCCTTGGGACTTAATTATAGACCCACCAGACAAATTTACCACTTACCAATTTATTTAACAAACTTATATGGCTGCCCAACTCATACATAGGTGATTGCAGGCAGGATACATTTAAAATCCACAACATAAAAACCCATAAACATTCCCCAACTCCAATGGCAGCAGTAATCATTAAGGATGCCTCAACTTTTCTACAAATCTCAAAAAGTTATCCCAGAAAAATATCAACAAATACAGTGCATAATATATACCAGATTCAAGGAAACAATGAGCCAAAGATCCTCAAATAAAACAAATAAAATCTCACCTAGGATGTTACCTTAAAAAACCTCTCTTTCCATTCAGAAGCATGTAGTGTACACAGTACCTCTTTCTCCCATTTTTTTCTTACAACCATCCTGTGAATTGGGGTGAGTTACTGCTCGAGGGCTAACTGGTAAGCTTTGAAGCTGGGTCTCTCCAGTATCAGTCCAGCACCCTAACACCTGTGCACATTACATTGTTTATTACAGCTGCCAAAGTACACACTTGTATATATGCATGCTATCACAAAGGGTGATGCATGAATGTTATCACAAAGGGTTAATATAATGCTGCTTGCAACAATTGTTGGGCTTCATCTTTTTGATTTCAGAGCATCAACACATTCAGGTAAATGGCTGCCCACACTTCGTGCCCCCTCTAACTATCCATTCTTTTAGAAACATCAGTGATATACAGTAAATCTAAACATTTGGCTTACATAACATGTTCTTCTGAAAGGGGGCAGCCTTCACCATGTGAGCTGCTGTAATCAGTGGTGGGTTTCTACCACTTCACCCCAGTTCAGGCAAACCGGTAGTGGCAGTGGCAGAAGGCTCCGCCCACCCACCTGGACGTCATCACGGATGCTCTGCATATACACAGAAGGTTCTGCGCATGTCCAGAAGTGCCAAGCGCGTGCTCACAATTCCGAACTGGTAGTGAAGGTAAGTGGAACCCACTACTGGCTGTGATCCATTATATTCCTCCACATATTGTATGGTATCAGGTTTGTACTTATGTACAGTACCATTGCCTGCAATGTAGAAGTGCATGGCTATAAAACCAGAGCTAAAATATAATCTATACGGAGTAAACTATGTGAAAAAGTCAAGCTTTTTCATACCAAATTTAAAGTAATTTGTTTTTTAAAACACCCAAATCTATTCCAGGGTATTAATTTTATTCACCGGATTCAAAGCATACAAAGCATTGGGCACACTTCTAAGTTTGCCATAATTTTTTGTCAAACCTAAAATGAACTGGGAGGAGAACAGTGACTTATGTTAAAGTCACTTTATGTTAAAGCCTGGAGTATACATATATACACTTTCTTCAGATGAAATGTGGAAGGAGGTTACAAATGTTCAGATAAGACTTTCACAGGTGTTATTATTTCAAATTCTTCAGAGAGTTGCTGAAATTAACTATAATTTATCAACACAACATTCAATTTTTACTCCTTTCATAGGCACTAGACTATACTAGTGCTTAACAGAAACTGAAAGAAATTAGATAGCTTTTAGAGTAACAAACATCAGACATAATATTTGCTGGTATACTATTATTTCAAAAGTTAATAGAATCTAAGTTGAGTTGACAGAAAGTTTTGTGGAAAGCCCCCACTCCTAGAAGAATGAAATATTTTGAGAAATATTAAAAACGGCAGAATATTATATTTCCCTAGATGAGAAATGGAGAACCATGCTTTTTAGAGGCAGGAAGCAGCCCCATCTCCCTGCCCCTAAGCAGAAACTGAGGAGGCACCTTTTAGAAATGCAGATTTGGTAATCCATTCAAGACAGGATATTTTGAAACTCCCTGTAGCAAAGTCTGATCAACGGCAGAATGGTAGGATTAGCCCATGACTCAAGATCCAAAACAGGACAAAGCCATTAAGTTATAATAGCAGAGGTAATATTCAGCAGGTTTTGACCAGTTCTGGAGAACCAGTAGTGGAAATTTTGAGTAGTTTGGGGAACCGGTAAATACCACCTCTGACTGGCCCCGCCCCCATCTATTCTCTGCCTCCCGAGTCCCAGCTGATCAGAAGGAAATGGGGATTTTGCAGTAACCTTCCTCTGGAGTGGGGAGGGAATGGAGATTTTACAGTATCCTTCCCCTGCTACATCCACAAAGCCATGCCCAAAAAGCCATGCCACTCCCACAAAGCTATGCCCACAGAACCGGTAGTAAAAATTTTTGAATCCCACCACTGCACAATAGGAATTGCCCAACACCCTTTCAGAACACAAACTCCTTCATTGCATCACCCCAGAGCAATCCAAACTTCACCTGGGAGCTCAGATAAACAATAAACCAGAGGCTGACCAAATTAGCTCAGACAAGCACCTAGGATTTGCATTTCCTCTTTTGCCTATAGAGCCAGCTATGACCCCTACATAACCCCTACATGACCCCATAGGAATCTGACAACAGCCAACAGAATACACGTTCTTGCATAGGAACAGGAAGCTCAAATACAAAGCCCAAAGAAGGTATAACCCCTCCAACCTCCATTTTGTTGGCTGCCCACAAACCCATGTGGTTCTGCTTCATCAATAAACCATCTTTCCAATCAGCCTCCATGTTTCCAGTGTCTTTCTCCCAGCTTGCAACTAAACCAGATGGATATTTCTTCCAACACTTTCATCTACAATATGTCACCCCCGCGGAAATAATATGCCCCTGAAAATTAAGATGCACATGCATGAAAGCCAAATTTACAAGTTTAATACTTTTTAAACAGCTATTTCATAATAAACTTTGCATCACATGGGCTAAGGCCTTCATATTAAAAATACGCTCAAGTGAAGGTAGGCCTTCACTGTAGCCTATCAAGTTTGTACAGCATCACCTTCTGAAATTATTCTCTGAGCCACATTTAAAAACAAGTAAACAAAACAACTGCTTTCCTATTCTCCTCACCCCAATCCCCAGTCATACTCAGCACTAGTTTTACTATGTAGATTCTCCAGCAACAGATGACCACTCTACTACATTAGCTTTCTGCATTGACGTGCCAATGGGGCGCCTTTCCACAACATCCTTTATTGCACATAGGTTGGATATTATTTTAGCAGAGAGAATCTTCCTCGGAAAAACACAGTTGCATAATAGCCCTGCAGACAAACTGCCAGTAAACAAGCAAATCAAAATTGCTTCCCCTTGCCACCAAGGCACATACTGTCTTGCCTATAAAACTGTCACAAAGACCCAAAGCCAAAGCTTAGTAAAATAACACCACCCAAAAAATTAAAATCAATGGAATCAATCATAATATTTACAATTTCTCCATATTCCTTATTATGCTCTGAAACCATTGTGTTAAATATGCACAAATGCCATCTCTGGAACATAACATGAGCTATGGCACCATGCAATTAGATCTTCTCATGTGTGTTGTATTGCACATGAGATGCTTGCAGATAAACAGATGATGCCACAGAAAGGATTGTAAAACTGACTCTGGATAGCTCTTCCCTTAAAATGGTCAGAGATGGCCTTTACAACTTGATTGGATTGTATTATAAAATTTATACATAAAATTTAAATCTTAAACTTACATCTTAATTATTATATCTTAATTAATTACATCTTTATTATTAATGCATTAATTAATTATTAAAATTTATTTTAACCAAAATGAATAATTCTCTTTCCCTGATCTCCTAATCCCTTAGCTGGGTTAATTATAACTAAAAAGCAATTTTCAAAAGTTCACAAAACAGATAAAAACCTAGACAATCTAATATTTCATTCAGTATGAACATTTATAGCCCTCAGGGTCAAGAAGAGTGCTTTAAAATACAGTAGCAAAATGAGCCTGGAAATGAGTCAGCAAGTACAATAAAATTTAGAAGTCACATGTTTAAATATTTCATTATGTTTTGAGAGTGTTAAGAGCTGTTTTTTTTTACAACCATCAAATAAACCATTCTAAGACAGAAATAATTAAAGAAGCTGTACAATATGTCCATCGAGTGTGTTTGTGTCCACCATAACAGAAATTGGGATTAACAGGGCCATTAGTTTTATTTTTCTCTCAAATGAAACAAAACAAATAACATCCTAGCTAGCCATATCTTTTTGGGACCTGCTTGTAAATGCCATTTTACAAAGTAATCTGCAAAACCCTAGCGAGATTCCAATTTACCATAGCTATCATTAATTTTATTTGTTCTTTCAAGTTATGAATAGTAATAGCAATAGCAATTATATATCTATATCTGTATTTGTATCTATCTATCTATCTATCTATCTATCTATCTATCTATCTATCTATCTATCTACATACATCCATACTAATGGTTAAAGCCAGTTTGGTGTAATGATTAAGACAGAAGCTAGAAACCTGGAGACCATGAGTTTAAGTCCACTTTAGACACAGTGCCAATTAGGTGAACTTGGGCCAGTTGCTCTCTCTCTCTCAGCCCTAGGAAGGAGGCAATGGCAAACCACTTCTAAAAAACCTTGCCAAGAAAACCACAGGAACTTATCCAGAAAGTCTCTGAGAATCGGACACAATTGAACAGAATTGGGGTGTGTGTGTGAATGGATGATCTTCTGTCAACAGCCTCATTTAGCACTTTCTACATTCTACTTCGGTTATAGACAATAACATATATTTCTTGTTTTGTTCAACAGTATTAAGCCAGAATCATGGTTTATTGTAGAAGTGCAGCATTTCCAGAAATTTTGAAACAACAACAAAAAATAAGTTTACTATTTTCTTAGATGATAAGGGAAAAACTTAGCTATATGCAATATTATTTTAGTATTTTTCATCTTTATCAATAAACAAATGCTGCTGCCAACATCTAGTTTGTTCTAATGCTTTGAATCCTGTTAAAAACTAGAGAAGATCTCTCTAACCTACAAATTAAAAGATCTCTAGAAGAAAGAAGTATGTGTGCAAAGGAGGGTTTCCTTAGAGGAAGAACTTCTTTGTTGCCCTTGCATTTCAGAAATATATTGTCTAGCTTGCCTTCTCTACATGGGACAATGCCAGTCACAAACCATATGGAATAATGTAATGATGTCATAAAGCAAATGCATTCATTAACACTTCTTATAAACTATGTTAGTGTTGTAAAGGCTGGTTGAGAATGTATGAAACTTTTTCATAATTTTTTTAAAAAATCAGTATTTCATAGTTCCTTTGCCCCATTTTATTAATGGATGCCATTCATACCTTTAGTAGGAAAAGATGAAAAAGTATACTTTGCAAACTTGCAATTCTCTGTCCATGGTTCTGTGAAATACAGTAGACTTAATGACTACATCAACTCTTGATTTGCCAAATAGAATCCAACGTGCCTGGGATGGTACGTTTTTTTAAAAAAATTATTTCACTGGTGAAACCAAGTTAGTCTCTCCAAAGAGTGTGATTTTCATTTATTTTCTTGGATGGGTGGGTGGGTGGGTGGATGGATGGATGGATGGATGGAAGGAAGGAAGGAAGGAAGGAAGGAAGGAAGGAAGGAAGGAAGGACTGACTCTCAACAGCCAAGTAGGAAGCCCAGATGACATCTTTTCAACTATATACAGAGCCGTGGTGGTGCAGTGGTTAGAATGCACTACTGCAGCTACTTCTGCTGACTGCTGGTTGCCAGCAGTTCGGCAGTTCAATTCTCACTGGCTCAAGGTTGACTCAGCCTTCCATCCTCTGAAGTCGGTAAAATGAGGACCCAGAGGAGCAATACGCTGACTCTGTAAACCTCTTAGAGATAGCTGCAAAGGACTGTGAAGCTGTATATAAGTCAAAGTGCTATTGCTAGATACTTTGCAACAAACTCTAAAACTTGAGTTTAAAATCAATCTATATTTCTTTATAGTGCTTGCATTTAATACACAGCTGTTGCTAGAATGGCTTCATTAGTCCCTGTTTACTTATCAGGGATTTGTCTTCTTGAAGGCCTACCCGCTTCCAGTTTTTGTTTGTTTATTTGTTTTTGAAAGAGGCATGATGCATTAGGAGTTCTGCTCTGATATAGTACTATGCTCCTTCTTCCTGATGAATGCTTGCTTATGGAAATAATTCCTACTGGTCACAGAATCTAATCAGAAATGATTAGATAAAACTCAAAGCTTATTAAACATAAACCTCCCAATAATAGAACAGCATTATCCTACAGCCTTTCTGGTTTCCATATTCTCCATTGCTGCTATTAAATGTACTTCTGCAATTTCTCAGATGAAGCATTAGGAATTATGGCAGCTTCTTTTCATAAAATGCTCAATACTACAAAGAAGCAGCGTCAAAGAATATATGTCAATGAACTACTTGGTTTTAAACATGTAGTAGCTAGAAACATAACATACTTCGAACACAATTGCAGTTTGAAATTCTAATAAATGTAGCCTGAATGCTCAGGCCGTGAACTAGGTCAGAGGGTATGTCCACAATGGGGTTGATTCTGTATATATACAACATGTTTGTTTCCCTCTCCTGCTCCGGTAGCTATCACTTTTTACTTTACTTTTGCATTTTTACAATATTGTACTTGGTGGTGGAGGTGGTGGTTTTTTTATTTTCCCAAGTCATCCAGAATTAGTGACGATGGGTGGCTCTAGAAAATGAAATTATAAATAATTTGAAAAGTGTTATAAATGCAATAGCTAAAAACCACTACTTTCCAATTCTTAATATTTAAAAGACTAACAAAATTGTTATACTATAACATATTTCGAATCCACTTCATTGGACAGAATTATCTTGATGTAATAGGTAGATGGCTGAGAACAGTCAACAGCATTAATTATCTTCTACTTTCCCAAAAGAGTTATGACATATTCTTGTATAAATCAGTTGATTAACACATCTAGTATGAAAAGAACCTTTGCTTCTGTTCAAGAAACTATTGAATAGCTCAGTTTCTCCATTCTAATTTTTAAAAATTGTTCTCAAGTGTAGTCAATATAAGGTTAGTGATACTGCTGAGGGCTTCCCTCACCAGTTCAATATTTCCACTAATTTTGGCTTAAGTACTTAATGAATTATTCCCAGTAGAGTTGCAATATACAATCAGGATTTCAACATTTTCATTCACTGGGCTTTTAAAGGCCTTCAATATATCAAGACTAAATTACATAGTTGCTCCAGAAAATGAGCCCTCTACTTCATCAAATGTCTCCAAAGTGGCAATTGGCTCACTGCCAAAAACTTTCCATACATGCACTCTAAAAGCAGCCCACAGGGAGGCAAGTTGAGAAAATACAAACCACTGTATTCATTTCCCTGAATCTCAGCTTTAATTCAAGTAGCTTTAGCAGAGCACTCTTCTGTTTTGTACTTCTGCACAAAAAAGTGTCTATCAACCTCAACTTAAAATATTTGCACACTCAACATGATGCAGTTATGGATTTGCTATGTCTAAAGACATTTTAGGGCAGTTAATTCTGCCCATTTATAGGCACATGAATAGAATCTATATGTCTAAAGTGGGGAGAAATGTTATACAAAGTCACCTTCTATAGCTGCAAAAGGGAAACATGATCGGAGAGAATTGTAGATGGAGGGCTGCGCTGTCATAACTCCAGAGAGCACGCACACTGATAATATTTCTTTCCTTTTCTCTAGCCATCACTGAAGGCTGCCAGCTACCCTTCATTCTTCACAAACAGAGGTTATCATTCTCAAATCTGAACTGTTTCCTGTCCTTCTGCACCCACCTGCACAGACAGCCAAATTGATTTCAAAATTGTAAGTTATTCAGGAGCTGAGCTGTTCAGCTAGGCCTTAGAGGATTTGCTCTCATAATGGCTTGGATGCAAATTCCATCCTTCAAATCTCTCCTGAATCAATTATTACAAGATTAATTTAAACATGTCCACCTGGGGTGCCTTTGTAACATGAGCTTCATATTAAAAGGGGGGGAAATCACAAATTGAGGAAATAACTTGAGCAATTTCTGATTTTGTGGAAATGTGGGATTTTAATATTATATTGCAAGGAAAAAAATCCCCCTCCCCCCCAAAAAAAAATGGAACAGAGAAGATGATAATAAGGTGAACTTTCAATTGCTCTTTGAAAACTAGCAAAATGCAATAAACTCTTAATACATTGTCAATAAAGCCAAACAACATAAGTGTTCCATACCAAACCAAATTCCCTTTAATCTTAGTGGCCAACTTAGTGAAGGCCAGCAGAAAACATCTAACAAACTTCAAAGCTATGAAGCAGGTGGGATCAGATATAATAGTGGGTTAGCTATATCTATGTAATATATATATATATATATATATATATATATATATATATATATATATATATATATATATATATATATATATACACACACACACACACACACACACACACACACACATACACAAACAAACAGCTGTAACATTAAAGAGCAATTATCTTCACACTTTAAAACAGGAGGGAAGAATTACACTTTAATCCTTCAGAAAAACCAGTCGAAAAGATTTTCAGTAAAGTGTTTAATATAGTTTAATTATTTTATATATCAGTTATTATATCAAAAAACATGTTGGCATTAATAAGTACTTAAAAATATTGATTAGGAAATGAAAGGAAAAGATGGGGGAAAAGTGGAGAATGGGAGGAAAGGCCTGGAAAATCATATTACAAACAGAAGAGCCCTCGAAACATTGATCCTTTGCTTGAAAGTTTTGTTTCTTAATCATTTGTCAAGAATAAAGTAATTCAGACATTGTTCAACTCTAGTAATTCAAGTATATTTGCTTCTTTTTTAATATTATATGGGTTGTTCGTTTTTGGCAAGCCTCCTCCATCTTTCAAAATTCCACATTGCTTATCTTGATAAATTCTAAATATTAAAGCTATAACTAAAGGAAACACATAGAATGGATTTCAGAATCATATGAATTTCAGTTTGGGCAGAAATGATTTCATATGAATCATTTCAGTCCAAACTATAGAAATATGAGGACAAGTTTGAATCGTTACAGGCTAATGTTACAACCATTGAATTTCATCTCCAATATAGGAATCACAATTAATCCCATTGAGCAGTATACTGTGTGTATGTGTATAATTTTAAAATCATAGGAAACAAATGTTTCATTATTCGAAGCAGCTTTCTGCTAATTTACCAAAACAGGAGGCCTAACCACATTATTCTAGATTTTGCCAAATTAACTCACATCAGTTGTATGAACTGTCTTCAGGTCCCAGTAGAAACAAATCACAAATTTAGGGAGCCACTAATACTTCATCCCAAACTTCTGACCAATGTGGAACTTCCAAAAGCAGTGAACAGTCAAAATAACAAATGCTTTCATTAAATAAAGTACCAAGAAATGGTAAACTAAACTTTAACAAAAAATCACAACTTTTATAAAAGGCTTTCTCAGAAAGCCACCAAGACAAGAGTAATATGGTTGTTAGATTTCAACTGGAAGGTGATTGGACTGGAACAATTTAGGCAAGCTCATAAGAATTCTAGAACTCTTGATCTGTACTTTTTATTAATAAAAGTTTAGAACTCCCCAATGAAAGAATTCCAGAATTGCTTGTGTTTCACAGCCTTCTGGGCCTACTCCTCTTGCTTACCCTGAGTTAAGATTGCCTGCCCCCCCCCTTTTTTTTTTTTGAGAGAGAGAGAGAGAGAAACATACAGTTTTCTTTTCCATCTGTATCTTGTTTTGGCAGAGGTCAGATCTGCCAGTCTCTTATTTTCTTGCTGATAGTGGAAGAACTAATTCTCACAATTGCTGCAAGAAGGCATTAGCTCCCCATGGAGCACAAATTGACTACGGTCACTCTAGCCACATAAGATTTTTAAATGCAATGCAATGCTCCATTTAAGCATCAGAATTTAATGAACAGTAAAATAAATATTAACCCACAAACATTCACATTACAAATAACATTTTAGAGTTTACACACTCTCTGTAACAGCAAAGATAGCAGAGAGCGCCAAATAATCTCTTTTGTAGGAGAAATTTTATACAGCAAGTATATGAAGAATGAGATTCCTGTCTTGCTTATCCCAATGAACTGACTGTAAGGATCCGTGATTTCAGTTTTCTTTTCTTAAAAATAGGGACATTGCCAGATCCCAAACAACATAATCAGATTCTTTTTCATTACTTTCAAATGTAATGAAATTTCCAAAAATAATCTATTCAATTCTTAATCTAAAACAAAGCCCCCCAACCTTTAAGGCTTAGCAAACAGACAGAGCTAGAAAGAGACAGAGACGCCAGCAAAATTTGGTTTTTCCAGATTTTTGATGTGCCAGGCCCGAAATGTTCACCATCACTGTGACAGATGATGCCAAGGATAGCTAATATATGTTTTTCCTTCTTTATTTTTCTTTACTGTTACAATAAATAGTTGTCCAAGAAACACCTCCTTGCCTGACTTATATTAATGATAGGAAGTTTGTTACTATTATATTACTATATTAACTTACACTGCTTTATATGTATTGTTGGGCATGTTCTGAAATAGATAACATTTAAAAAGTGAGCAAAAGCAGCTTGAAAAGGCTGAATTGCAGGAAACATTGCTGTTTTTAACAGAACACCAGACAGTAAACCAACACTGCTGCCATGAAGAAATGATGCATTGTCTTAGTCCAAATTTGTGGCAAATGAGTATAAATGTTTGGCTGGGCAGACAAGTCATTTCAAATCAACCAAGAAGCACCCCAGGAGGAAACAACTAGGAGGAAGCACAGTTACCAAGTTTCATAGTCAAGACAGTTTATTAAGTTCTCAAGTATTAACCTCTCTTTAAGAAAAAAAAAAGTCTCTAGATACAAAGGATTGTTAAATTCAAATCTCTATTGGTATTCAGGATTTTTGTTCCAGCTTATTTAAAAAAATATGGATGCCACTATTTCTTTAGCAAAGGATAAGAATTTAAAATCTAGCAAAGACTAAAAACAAACAGATTAAAACCGAGGTTACTTTGCTTTATTCCAGGATTACTGAATCTTGCCTAGCTAGAAAAAGGACATGCAGGTAGTCCTTGACATTTTTTGTTTAAAAAATGGTTCAAAGTTGCAATGGCCTTGGAAAAAATGATTTACAACCTCTTCTTGCATTTACAACTATCACATCACCCCAGAAGTCACATGATTGTAATTCAGATACCTGGTGACCATCTTGGATTTATGACTGGTGGTAGCCTCCTGTGGTCATCTGATTGCAATTTGCGAACTTTCTAGTCAATTTCTGACAAGCAAAGACAATAGGGAAAACTGGATTCACTTCATGACCCCATGATTTAATGACCGCAGTAAAAATAGTCGGGTCCGGTCACATGATGACTTGCTTTAGTCCATACCGACTTACCGCAGAAATTGCAGTTCCAATTGTGGTCAAAAATAGAGGATTACCCATGTCAATTTTTAGTCAGATTGAAGTGCTGCTTGTCGGTAACTTATTTCAGAAAATGACAACTATTTGGTGAAAGCCTACTTCATTCTTTTTAAGATATGACATGTCATTGAAGAAATTATTAATCATCTCAGCAGATCAAGCATAAATCACCACGCTCTTCACTACATTTCTACCTTGGAGTTTAACTCATAAGCCAGTTCAATGGTTTTCTACATCTGATTGTTGGTGGGTTTTACACCAATCCAGTTCTTCTTGTTCCACAATGCCAAGGTGCTCATAAAATGCTCTATCACGGAAAACCAATCCACCACTAGTTCACTCTAATTACACTCTAATAAAAGAAAATAATTAAAGCAAGGTGAGTGTAAAGTAAATCCATGTCTAACATCATTTAAAGCCTGTCATAGAAAGACTGCTCCACTAACAGATCATAGTGGCAGTCGATGAGCAAGTGGAGAAGAAATGGATCCTATACTGAAACTTAGCAATTAGAGAATGTGAGAGAACCAAGATACTTGTGTTCACAAAGCCACAACTCCTTCCACTTTTAATGGATATAACATAGTTGCTAGATACAATGTTTCTGTTGTTGCATGATTAATTGAAAGCCAGGCACAATGACATATCACTGGCAGAATAAAGCTGTCACCAGCGAGTCATTACTCACAGCAATCCCTGCCACTCTCTACTATCTGAATTGGTGTAAGCGCCATTGCAGACAAGCTCTCACTCCAAAACACATTACATATCTTTATATAAATAACAGTGACAAACAGCAGCCGCCCAGAGTAATCTCTGTGGGACAGAAAAGGAGCCAGCAGGAAGACAGGGAGAAGGAGACATTGCCCCCGCTATCAGAAAAATGGCGCATGCTAATCTCAATCAAAGCAGCCATTTTTATTTTCCACGTTTGACTCCAGACATATAAATAAGTGGGCACTGGGGAACATCTCCAACGAGGATGATTCTTCTTAAAAGGGCCTTTGTTCCCAATCTCAAAAATGGAATACAGATCAATACTAATTATCTTTCAAGTCAGCAGTTCTATCAGCAACTGGTCAAGCATACTTTCAAAAGACCCTTAGATCAAAGATTCCTCTTTGTTTTGCTCTCCCAGTTGCCAGCTCCCCCAACTCCTCCACACGATTTGCATCATTTCAAAACAGACAGACCTATAACCCTGGCTAGTCCTTAAAACAAGGCTCGCGTTGTTTCAGAAGAGGATAGATATTAGGACGCATGACTTCAAGGAGCAATGCATAACAAATAGGAATCTTGAGCAACCAACTTGCCCTTGAATTGCAATTTTTGATCAGAGCTTTGTGTATTTCCTTTGATAGCTAGGAAATGAGAAAAAGTATCAGTACTAAGGTTTTAAACAATATATATTGAGCAATAGAGAAAATGTATTTTTTTACCCCAAACAAGCTTTCTTATTTATGTGTTACCTATTATACTAAGGGAGTTGCTATGGCTAACATTTTGAGAAAAAAAATGAATGCCCCATCTTTAAGCCGGTATGGAGCAGTGGTGAAAGCTAAGGGATGGGGACAGTTGACTTCAAGTTCATGAACAGCCAAGGAAACTTCCTGTTTGACTTTGGAGCCAATCATACTCTCAGCTCAGTTTTCTAAAGAAAAGAAACAGGAGGAAGGTTTGTAATGTCTGAAGCCATGTTCACCTAGAAGAAAAGTGGAATATAAATCAAATGGAGCAAAGAAACTGAATAAATTAACTTGATTGTTTTGTCCCCAACAGTTTGCTACCCTAACTTGATATTTTGCCTACAGATCCCACTCCAGATCTCATGTTCAGCATCAACAGACCAATCTGCTTTTAGTGTAGTTAAGTTTATTGTAGATCCTACTGATATTGCAAATAATTTGGATCTGCCTAAATAAGACAATAAAAACTTAAAAGTTCTTATAATCTTTGAGAAATCTTGCACCTCCAAAATGTTCTACTTTGCGATTTATACTTTGTATGTAGTCGATTGTGAAAGTAGTGGAGGTGAGGAGACAGAGCTAGAGAAGAAGAATATTACCTGAATTGAAAATGGACTTTATGATCCTCAGCCTCTTGTAAATCTACTTTTTTCAGAAAGGAATCAGAGGAAGGTAGTTAAAACAAACATAATATGGCTAGATTATCCAGTGGTCTGTAAGTACCTCCCTCTGACACTTCCATTTCTTCCATCTAGAACCTTGGAAGCGAGAGAATCTGTATCCATTGGTCCTTTCTTATAGTCACTTAATAACCGTTATTTTTTTTTCAGCCAGCCATTGATTCTAATGGCATGTGTATTCATAGACAAATAATACCTCAGACTGCCTTCATTAATTGACCATGCATAATTTCTCTGAAAGCTTTTCCAAAAAACAATACAGCCCTCTTCCAAACTGACTGACTAGTAAAGATAAAGCGCTTTCTGTGCACGACTAGACTACTTATGCAGATGCAAAGCTTTCCCTTCATGTTAAGTTAAAAAGTGTGCATTGTGTAGAGTTTGCCACCTCCAACAAAGCAGCAAAAACTACAAAGCTTGCAAGTTTGCAAACTGCTACCTAAATAGACAACCATACAGTGAAGATGTAATATGGACTTGCTGTGCGATGGGAAGGGGGAAAACCCTGTGAAGTTCCCAAAACATCTAACAAACTTTGAAACAAACAGTAGGAAATCCTAAATGAAGACGATCAAGGAGAGATTTTCAGACACATATTTCCCATAGCTATTTTCCATTCATGTAGAAACCTGGGATGCAATGATTTAAATGTCAATGGGTAAAAGTAGGAAAAAGATTCACTCGGTGAAGGAGTATCAGTCTAGTCTGAAAAAAAAAAAATTAAAACTAATAAAATTAATAAAACATAAATGCCACTTTTAGTGAAATAGCTGAGTATAAGTAATGTCACTTGGCCAACCTTGTCTGGGCTCAGAAGCTAAGCAAAGTTATGCCTGGCTAGTACCAGGAGCCAAGACATCCAAGAAGTAACAAGATTGCAGTCTAGATAGGGAAGTAAAAGTAATCATCCCAAAAGAAAGCAAGGGCAAACTATGCTGTTGCCAAGAAAATTACATTAAGTCATCAGAAATCAAGCCAGTTCAAAGACATCTTTACCTTTAAACAAGGTTGATTTCCAAACACCTTTCATGGAGTAAGAGAAACATCCAGGTTTTGGAGAAACCTGGTATGTATAAGATGAAACCTTTATTTATTTTTTCTGATATACACAAATTGTTTAAACTCAGATTTTTAAATGGAAGGAAATGCACAGAAGACCTATTTCCCAATTATATTGAGTGGGTGATTATCAACCATTCTTAATCTAAATCTTCCTTTTCCTTCTTTCTGTCCTTTTGTTGCCTTTGTTACAAAGATGCCACAATCCAAACCATGCATTAAGATTCATGTGCAAGGCTTTTGAAATACAAATGATGTGTGATCCTGGAAGCAAATCATCTGCATATAGAATACTGGAACAAGCCCTAAAGTATATAACCAGGTCATATAAACACCGCTGAGTGAAACTGCCCTTTCACCTCAGTGCCACATTATGCTGTACAGGTAGTCCTAGACTTATGATCACAATTGAGGCCAAAATTCCTGTTGTTAAGTGAAATATTTGTTAAGTGGGTTTTGCCCCATTTTACAACCTTTCTTCCCACAGTTGTTAAGTGAATCACTGAAATTGATAAGATAGTAGCCCGGTTGTTAAGTAAATCTGGCTTCCCCATTGACTTTGCTTGTGAGAAGGTTGTAAAATATGATCACATGACCTTGGGACACAGCAATGGTCATAAGTATGAACCAGCTGCCAAGCATCTGAATTTTGATCACAGGATCATGGGGATGCTGCAAAGGTCATAACTGTGAAAAATGTCGTAAGTTACATTTTTCAGTGCCATTGTAACTTTGAACGGTCCCTAAATGAACTGTTGTAAATCAAGGATTACCTGTACTTCTTCTGAATATCCAAAGTTGTTTCTCCTAAAACAAAGATGTTTTAAAGAGTACATGCATTTCCTTATATGAACCCCAGCTGAACAATATGCATAGATCTCAATCTTTACTTATTTTTTTTAGAAACCTCGCACACACTACTTATCCAGAATAATTAACTTGCCATATGCATTTTTTAAAAAAACATTTCAAGCATGATACAATTCAGCAAAAATTTAACCTTTAGATACTAAACGTACAACATATCTATTGTAAAAGAGGACACTTTAAAGATATCACCTTATGCAAGGTAAGTCAGCTCAGGAAACAGACTCCCTTCCCCCCAAAAATATTAGAACTCTCTCCTAGGTTGGTATAGGCTATAATAACAAAATCTTGAAAGACTGATAGCTTCCCCTTCTTTCTCTCTTATACCAAAAAGAGTCAAGGTAGGGCAACTTTTAAATTTCTTTTTCAAACAATCTTGCATTGCAGACTGAGTTCATCTTTTGCTACTGATCTCTAAATATCTTCTCCAAGGTCATATCTGCATTCGTCTCCATATCTTCAGAAGCATGGTAAGTTAATCACGTCTCTCTGAAGAAAATGTCTTTTGCCTTTTCCAAACACTCACACCCAGACATATCTATATACTTTAAAATACATAATTACACAGATGCACATGCATTTCTTTAAAAAGTTATATAGTGCCTACAGTGGCTAGGAAACTGTGTGCGTATCATGAAGTTTGTAACCATGCACCAATTTTCTCAGGTGTGAACATTTTCCCCATATACACAAAATACTTGTGTGAATTCAACAGCGGTTCACGGACAGGCAGGTCTCACCCTCTAACCTTGCGTGCTTCAATCTCCTCGAACTACACCAGGCATTAATGCAAAATACTGCCCATATTTTTTTCTGTGCCTGAGTCCCTTTGCAGCTTCTCAGCCCTTTCTTAGAGTAGAAGTTATCACAGACTGCCTTTATTGCTGCCTTTAAAAAAATAAGCTGCCCATGGCTGCCTTGAAAGCTAGGGATATATTGGGCAAATATACATAGGTAGCAAAGTGATTGCCTGGAGGAAGCATTTAAAGTATCACAGAGGAGTTCACAATTCCCCAGGCAACGCTGCCTGCTTGCCTGCCTTGAAAACTAAACCTTCTCCTTGTTGGGTCTAGAGGCCAAGAGCTGAAAGACGGACTGTCATTTTCAGGCTTATCTGCTAATTGGCCGTTACTCAGATAAAAATGTCATTCCAGATGCAGTAACAGGGGGAAGGGGGGGGGACAGGAATACCCAGCCTCCATTTTAACAGCAGCTTTGAAGAATGGAGCTCCATTTCTGAACACAAATTCCCAATCCGAGGCTTAGCGAAGGGTGTGATTAGTATCGATCACAATTCTACTGAAGCAAAATCCCAAACAATAAACCACTTGCCCTTGAATTAATTTCTTAAGAAAAGCTCCTCACTAGCCCTCTGTAGATCAAAAACCGATTCAGGAAGATCTACTTACAATAAGCCAAGTTCAGAGTGGTCTTCACTGAACACAATCCCTGCTTTTCAGTCTTTCCTTCTTACATGTCCAAAATATCCGTAGATTTTTAGAGAACATGTATTTTTCAGCTTGAAGTTCTCCCTTCCTTGGTTCCAAACAGACAGCAATTTTCAGTGTCTTTTTATTTCTTCTAATTCCCTTTGGGTGCTTCCCAGGGAGTAGTTAAAAGTCTTCGGGAGCAGGAAGGGCAAAGGCTGAAGCTCGAATAATTTTCTCATCCACCAAACCAATAAAATAAACAACAAACCATGCTTCCATCAGCAACCACCTAAATGCAAGTTCCTCAAGTAACTCTTATTGAAATTGTCCATTTCTGTTGTGAGTGAGTTAGTTTTCTTTTAAAGTGGACTGAGCTACCTTGGCCTTCATGGAATCTGTTGGGATCAGACCAGTGGTGGGTTGTCCCCAGTTGGGACCGGTTTGCAAGAACCAGAAGTAAAACCGGCGGGAGGCTCTGCCCACCGACCCGGACATCATCAGGAAATTTCTGCGCATGTGCAAAAGCCTCTGCGCAGGCGCAGAAGCACACGTGTGAGTGAAGCGAGCATGTGCGCATGGTCTCATTGCAAACCGGTAGTAAAGTTAAGTAGAACCCACCCCTGGATCAGACAGGACTGAGACGGTGAGGTGGGAAGGAGTGTATTTCTCATTATGGTATTTTAGTGAGTTAGAAACTCTTTCCTCCCAAGAGATACTGTCTTTCTGGATTGGAAGCTGGAAGATCAGAGATAATTTTTAACTCACCACATATAACTCCCACAATCTTTTAATAAAATGGCACTCTTCTCACACACTCACACCCCTTTTAGGCACAACTGTGGCAGTGAAGGTGCGGTGGGTGGGGAGAAAAGGATGGGGGGATGGCTACTTCAAGAGGTCAAAAGTAACCACATACACAGGTAAGGGATCCAGGAAGTCAGGTCTGAAGATACCTTCATAAATGCCTCCATCCTAACAATGTGTGTCAGAGAAAAAGATAATGAGAACACAAAATGAGATGTTTTCCTAAACCAAACCTCTTATTTGACTCCTAAAGGCTATCTACCTCTTATTATGGACGTAGTATCTAAGTGGAAGAACCTAGTTGACTGGCTGATCTTTAAAACTAAGCAGCACTCAAATTTGCTAGGATTTGGATGGGATTCTATAAGGAAACTCCAGATTTATAGATGGCATACAAAGCAAAACATGCATACATACACGAGGAGAGAAGACGAGACAACCTGTTCCGTATTGCTCCAAAGAAAACTACAGGACATGGTCCATGAAGTTACCAGGAATTAAGTCTGACTTGAAGGGACCAAAGTTAAAGTGTGTGTGTGTGTGTGTGTGTGTGTGTGTGTGTGTGTGTGTGTGTGTGTGTCCCCATCACTGACCCAGCTGAACTAGTTTAATTTTTCTTTCAGCTGCTAATTACACATCCCAGACTGTCTGTTCCTAAGCTATTAAACCTGACCTGGCCCTCAGAATTAATATATGTGGCTTTGTGGTTATTCACAAAGGACAGCAACCAGGTCTACCATCTGCCTTCTTCCTGTTAATTTAAATTGTTAAATAAAAATACTAGTAAGGAAAAAAAATAAAAAAGAGAACACTTTTGGTAGGGCTCTGAAAATGAGTTCAGCATTATCTCTAATTAACTGCAGACCTGCTTGTTGTTTTCCAATAAGGTCACTCTTAGACAAAAATGTTCTCAAGAGACAGTGCATAAATATCCTATGCTAAAGCCCCAAATTACATTAAGTTTGAACTTCCCACATTATGTACTGAAAATATTTATAGGCACGCAGACTTCAGAGGTTCTTTTTAGTGAAATCAGATTTTTTAAAAAAAACCAATTGTGGACTATTTCTATTTTCTAGTATCAATGAGTGCAAACGAATGTTCATATTCAGTATATTCTATTTTTTTTTCAATATTGTACAGATAGGCAATCCTCATTTAGTGACCACAATTGGGAGTGGCAACTTGGTCATTAAGGAAAATGGTCACTAAGTGAAACTACAATAGTGCTTACAACCTTAAGTCAGCTTTCCTTTGCTTTCAGAACTGTGAAGGTCCTAAATGCAAAAATTGGTCATAAAGATACTTTTTCATCACTGTCATAATTGCAAATGGTTGCTAACTGAAGCAGTCACTAAACAGAGACTATATGCACAGCAATACAAAGGAAGCAAACAGCTCTCTCCCAAACTCAGTAAGAATGCTGCCTACCCTAACTCAATGCTAATTTAGATTGTAGCTCAGGGTTGACATGAGAGCTCCTTGATGCTCTCTGAGCTTGGTGGTTTTCTTGCATTTCATTATCCAAACTAGAATAGAATAACAGAGTTGGAAGGGACCTTGGAGGTCTTCTAGTCCAACCCCCTGCTTAGGCAGGAAACCCTACACCACTTCCGACAAATGGTTATCCAACATCTTCTTAAAAATTTCCAGTGTTGGAGTATTCACAACTTCTGGAGGCAAGTTGTTCCACTGATTAATTGTTCTAACTGTCAGGAAATTTCTCCTTAGTTCTAAGTTGCTTCTCTCCTTGATTAGTTTCCACCCATTGCTTCTTGTCCTGCCCTCAGGTGCTTTGGAGAATAGCTTGACTCCCTCTTCTTTGTGGCAACCCCTGAGATATTGGAACACTGCTATCATGTCTCCCCTAGTCCTTCTTTTCATTAAACTAATGATCAGTACTACACTGATGATGTTGCCTAGTTTGGGTAATGAAGCATCTGCAACAAAAAAACCAAGCTCAGAGATCCCCGAGGACCCCTCAATTTAGATTTTATGTTGCATGAAGAGGTCAATTCGCATTATCTTTGCCTTTGTCTCTTCTGCTCAGCATAACAAAGAAACAAGGGTTCAACCACCCGCATGGACTACACTTAACTGCCCTGTTTGTTTTATTCTTTTGTTGTTGAAGCAATTAATGAACTAAGCAACTGAGTCCCTCAATCCATTAAAAGGTCATCCTTTGTTTCCTTGCTTAAGTTAGCACCAAGGTGTGGACCCAGCCAAGGCTCTCTGCTCTTCAGCAGAAGCATTACTGAGGAATACCAGAAGCTCCTGTTGACTTTTTGGAAAAGAGAAATGGAGACTATGTCTAAATGAAATTGTCCTCCTTATGATGAGGACAGTTGAAATTTAATGACGAAATGCATATGGCGTATGAGGAGTGCTTCAACCCAGGCTCATTGGAAAAGCTTGCCTGGAGCACGTATATTTAGTGCTTTGAATGCTTGCAGGGCAATGCAAAGTATCAGGGTGTACTAAATACAGGGTATTTAACTAATAATTTTATATCAACAATAATTAGTGTTTTCTAAAAGCATCTGCATGCTCAAATGAGCCTCATGTTTTTCTATTCATTAACAGTGTAAAAATGAGAAGATCTCAGCTGTACTTCATGTTTAACTCGTCTATTTGCTTTGACGTTAAAGACCGCATTTTAAAGGAAATCAAAAGTTCATTAGCTCATCTCCCCCAGAGAAATCTACCTTGCATTAGCCCTTGCAGGATTCATTCAAGGTGAATGAAGGGAGTAAAGAGAGAAAAGGCTGGGTAACTTTTCCAACCACACACCAACGTGGCCTCACATTCAATCCTTGCTGAAGGATCACTTACTGGTCACTTCTCAGACCTCCTACAAATGTTGGCACAATCAACATTTCCCGGTCAAAGGGATGATCAAAAAACAATGCAAAGACAGAGAGTTGCAATTCAGGAATTGTTTATATCGATCTTCTCTGCCATCTAAACCTGGAATTATTCCACCAAAATCACTGGAAGAATTCCCAATTTGCACGGATGAAATGAAGATAATAATCCATTTTACAGCCTCCTTTTGAACCACAGCCAAGCGACTAATGCTCTTCTTTCATGAGTGCTAAGGACACCTCAAACATCAAGAAAGGGGTAGACTGGAAAAGACAGCCGTTAGTGTCTTTCACATAAAAGAATCTGCAAAGCTTGTCACTTGTTTTGTTCTTTAAAATTTCAGGTCATTCGTGGAAGTCTCATTCCCTCTACCTCAGTTTGGCTTCCTGCCTAGGAGAACAAAGAAAAAGGAAACCAGCATCAAAAGGGAAAGAAAGTAAGCAAACAAAAGACAGAAGGACGGATGGACGGACGGACAGACAGACAAACAGTGTGTGACCGATGGAAAGCAGAAGATATGTCATCTTCCAGTTTCTAAATCAATCACAATGCAGACAGAAATAAGTCATGGGGTATTTTCCTAGCTTTAATATATTTTCTCTTCCCAGGGAGTATTGTGCAACTGGGTACCCCAAACAGGGTAAAGTAACACAATTATTTATATTTTCTCCAGGCCCAGAAAGGCATTTCTCATGGCCCCCCTTTCCATGCATTAGTCACATCTTATGACAATCATTCTGCAAAGTTGGCTCAATTCCTTTAAACATAATAGTAAGGATGAGATGCAGAGTGTTGTCCTTTAGTTTGATTGGATTTTACCCAAACCGACACAGATTTCTTTGCTTCCTATATTGATATATTGATTCTATTCTTGCTTTGGCAATGGCCAGATGTTGGCAGCCTGTAATGTGATTTGCCTTCTTTTCTCCTCTTTCTTCACTCAGGCCAACTGTGGTATGTCAGTCATATCTCACAAATGCAACACACTGGTGGGAATTCCAATACATCTAAAAAAACAAACAAACCTTGTATATATTTCTTGAGGGTAGATGGCCACACTCCAAAAAATGAGGACAAAACTTCATCTAAAACAGTGAACTTGAAACATCTTGTGTATTGAATAATTTCTATCATATCAAAGTTCCCAATTCAGTGGCATGTTTTGGAGGGGCTATGGAGACTACATTCAAGGTTTGGGGAAGCATACAAACATACAAGCATACAACATGGCAGTTACAATGGTCGGATCAAATCCCAACTGCTTTTTTATACACACAAAGGGATGGAGCTTCAATAAAGCTGCAGCTGCCATCTTGCTTTTTTTTTTTACACCCTTACTAACCTATGGATACCACTTACTGGGACCTTAAGTTGTTTATTGGCTCTTACATTTTTATTCTTGCAATGGTGATTTATAGAAATAGAAATGATTTCTTATCTGCTAACTCTTAATATCAGCCAAGTTAGTAATGTACTTTCTATTTACCATGATGTACACTAACAAGCTGTCATTGTAGTAATTCTTGAAAGCTTGGCCGAAACCATAGTCTGCCCTCCTACTTAGTATTGCTCAAGCTACCATTGGTGTTAGCAGCAAATTATACTTTGAAGCCCAGAAAAGATTCAAGGAAGCCATCTGAAAGATACACTTTTTAGCAATGATAATTTTCCACCAACTTTGTTATCACTGCTACTGGACCACCTTATTCCAACAGAACTTTGAGGGATTAATTTGATATTAATTTTGCAATGTATATGTACATTACAGGTAGTCCTCAACTTACAACAGTTCATTTAGTTACAACGGCACTGAACAAAATGTAGTCTTTTTCAGTGCTTGACTGTTTTTCACTTATGAGCATTGCAGCATCCCATGGTCATGTAAGCAAAATTCAGATGCTTGGCAATTGATTCATATTTATGACGGTTGCAGTGTCCTCAGGTCATATGATCACCTTTGCCAGTCTTCTGACAAGCAAAGTCAATGGAGAAGCCAAGTCCATTTAATTATCGTGTTAGTAACTTAGCAACTGCAGTCATTCGCTTAAAAATCATAGCAAGAAAGGTTGTAAAATGGGGCAAACCTGACTCAAGAACTATTTTACTTAGCAACTTTTGGGCTCAATTGTGGTCGTAAGTGGAGGACTGCCTATATAACGTACAGTACATTTTTGTGCTTGCAGCTCAATGCTGATGTAAGCATTCACACATCATTGTTATGCCAGGCACAGGTTTTATTGGAAATTCTGGATTTTGGAAGAATACAACAAAGCCTGTTTATAGTTTACAGAGATACGTTCCCTTATCATATGAGAAAGCATTAATCAAGGACAATAACGTCATGAAGAATATTACAGAATTGTGAACAGCTCTGAAAAACTCTCAAGGGACTAGTTACTTGATCCAGTGAAATAGTTTTGTTAGCCTCTCATAGCAATAGCAGTGATTCCCAGGCCTACCAATCTTCAAATTTCTTTATTGCTGTATGAGACTGACAGTTTGTAGGACCTTAGAAACTAGTCAATCTATTATAAATTATCACTGTTGCAACTGATGAAGTATGCTATCAGCTGTATAATATTATACCATAATAGATTTATTAATATTAAAGGTGCTACAAAACTCTCCATTTTAGAAGCCATCAAAAGGAATGAAAAATGAAGTTGAGGATTTAATATTTAAATCTATGAATTACCCATAACCCTTTTTTTCTGACCACCCATCTGACATCATATTGAACTGATATGGAATTACTTTCTGGAACTGTCAACAATTAGCAATTACAACTGGATATAAATTTGGCAGACTCACAAATGATAAAATACTTTCAAAGCACAAACATATTAATATTTCACACCTGGGTTCAAAAAATAGGGAGCACAAAGACTCTGAAAATTGATTTTTATAGTGAGCTCAAAAACTAGTGTAATTATGTTTATTTTTAGAAAAACATCAAAATAAGCAGTCTTATCTCCATCAAACCAAATATATAATTTAACCCTGATGGTTAGATGACAGGAAAAAAAAGTTTGGTGTCTTACATAGCACTAGATTACATTATTCTGGTCAGTATCAATCCATCTCTATAGAAATTCAAATAGTGATGGAGATGACAGTAGTGATGATGATATAATAACAGAGGCACCAGTTTTTTGCATGATGAGCAATTTCCATTTTCCCCCCAATTGTATATATTTTAGAATAATTTGAAATCCATACAGAACCAGTCTGGTGTAGTGTTATGGTACCAGGCTAGAAACCAGATAGTGAGCTCTGTTCTGCCTTAAGCACAAAGCCAGCTGGCTGACCTTGGACCAGGCCTTCTCTCTTTTGCCCTAGAAGGAAAATAAGGGAAAATCACCACTCTCCCCCCAAAAAAAACTTACCAAGAAAACTACAGGGATTTGTCCAGGCAGGTGCCAGGAAACAACAGTGACTCAGTGGTGGAATTCAATTTTTTTTACTACTGGTTCTGTGGGTGTGGTGTGGTGGGCATGGTGTGGCCTGGTGGGCGTGGCCTGGTGGGCATGGCAGGGGAAGGATACTGCAAAATCTCCATTCCCACCCCACTCTGGGGCCAGCCAGAGGTGGTGTTTGCCAGTTCTCCGGATTACTCAAAATTTCCGCTACCAGTTCTCCAGAACCTGTCGACCCTGCTGAATTTCACCCCTGCACTGACTCAAAGGTGCACAGACAAACAAACAAATTCATACAAGGATTCTGTTTACTCTGACTCTGTGCATGAAAAGATACTAAATATTCTTAGTAAAAAGTACAAGTTGATGGCTTCTAAACTATGAAACTCCTTGCTCTCTGAAAGTAAAATGTTCCCTTCAACATCAGTGCTATAGAAGATCAACTTCACTGCAGCCTAGAAAGCTAGTCCTCAGGCTGGCATCCTATCACTTTTCATCTTTTGGATACCTTAATAACTGCATGGTTAGCTACTCTTCTACAGAATGGGAGGGGAGACCTGCAATACCAAGAAACTAAAAAAAATCTGATTTCCCATAATTGGTGTTCGCTAGCTCTTGTGCACTGTCTTGGCATCTAAATCTTCCTTTGTCAAATGGTTATTTCTCTCAAGTACTGTGTGTGCCCCCCTCACAGAGAGTAATATGGGTGCTGGGGAAGGCTTTGTTTGTCTTTCTGTGTTACTTTGTATTTGAATTGGTAATTTTTTCTGGTCAGCTGGGAAAGCACAAGGACTTTGACTACTATGTGCCAACACTGTTAGTGATTACTGGGAAAGCTAAATGATTCCGCATTGCATGCTGTATTCAACATACATTTGTTTAATGTAACTAAATTGTACACTTTCTGATTTCACATATAAAGCAACTTGCTATAGCTGCTCCCTCCTCTTATTAACTGCTCTCAGGAGTGACAAAAATATTAATCCTCAAATGTACAATGAATGATAGGCAGGAACTGCTAAAACAGGGTATCTTAAATTTAACTCTCTTCCTTCTCCTCCCTATCTTCTTCACCATACCCATACTAAAAAAGTCAGTTGTGGCCTTTTCCAACACATATCTCTTAGGTAAACTATCACATTTTAGCTTCATGGTGAAAACTGCCAGTTTGAGAAGATTCTGCAATAGGCATGAGCAATAAAATACAGTAGCTAATTGAACTCTTCAGGTATGGATCTGGTTGCTTGCGCATGACAAATAAGAGACAAGGATATAGCCCTGTTTGACTCCTCAGTTGATCAGGGTTATGTCTTTACTGATGTGGTAAACGAATAAAACAAGTGAAATTATAATCTCTTGTTTTGGGTGCTGTCCTATTACCATAGAAATAGAAAAAACCGTGTCAAAAAACCTCCCATGAGAACCTAATGCATGACTGTGAGGCCTATATTTAGGTTTGAGCCAAAGTCTTCAAGTAAATCTCCAATCTCATTAATGGAAGACCATTATACACGAAAACGTTAAGGATTTTACAATTTATATCCTGCCATGTCTGAGTAGTGATGAGACAGTCAAATTGACATAAGACTCAAAGTCTGATACTCATCAGCAATGATTACTGGCACCAAGCAATAAGTGCCCATGTAATCCATAATGTACTTTCCAAACAGAACTCCAAACTAGTGAAAACCCAGCTAAGGAAAAGGTTGAATTTTGCAGGAACTACATATTTTAGGCTGACGCCTCCAAGAGTTCCACCAGAAACAATAACTACAGCTTTGTTACACAATAAAATATTTGCTTAGAAAAGCTCTAAAATAGTTTCTGCAACATCAAGCAAAGCTCATAAAACTGTCTTTATTGGCATTACAGAATTCTGGAGCAATTCTACACTGCCATAGTTATTAGGCTGGTACCTATTATTCATACAATATAGTCATGTTAAAATTAAGTGTCATCCTTAAGAAAGACTTTGTCATGTCAAATAAAAGGAATGTCTTTTCTTCTTCCATATACTGTATTCAAAACAAACTGTTAAGAGAGCAATTTTACAGATCGTACAACCTAAAGCACTAAACAGCTGTTTGACACCTATGATCCTCAAACTCCAACTCAAACAGTCTGTTTCACTCTTGTGTAGAAGAACTCAGAACTGTTAACACCAACTCAGTAAAGATCCATCTATAAGTCTCTGGATGCTAATTACAAGGACCATTATAATTAGTAACAGTGGATATAGCCAATTCTCCTTGCAACAACTTTGGAGAATGTTCACCCTCAACCTTATAAACCAAGAGCCATCTGTCTAATACACCTACTTGCCAAATACATTTATTAAGTGTGTTATTTGCCACTAGCTCAGCTCTAAAATGTGTCACAGTGGTTTCAAACAGAAGCCTATTATGATTTTTAAAAAGGAAAATGGTTTTACCTCATTAATCTTACAGGAAAAAACATCTCTGAACATCTTCCCATTTGTAATTATGCACGATCCAATTGTGATACATTAATTTGTACAGAATTTATAAATTTGACCGCTATTAGTCATTCAATCCATTAGTTCTGTTTCCAAGGTTCTTATAAAAACATCCAGTTAATGTTCACTACCAAAGAGGTAATTTTAATATGCCAAATATGGCAGATTTCATGTTTGGCATCTGTATGGTTGGCTGAAAGCTTCTGTAATAAAAACTGCAGCCCTGCTGTTGGACAATATAGAAAATTTTGAACTTCACAGACCAGCTAGGGTTAATGTAAGCGGCTTTCAATGTTTCCAAATAATGTATGTGAAGGACAATACATGAATCCAAGCTTCTTATACAGTCTAGGCAGATGCCTTATGGCCACATTCAAGAATCATTAAAATAGGCTATTGCTGAATCTCACCAAGGAGGAGGTACAATTGATTCAGAATCTTCTGATACTACAGATCAGTATTTCTTAACCTTGGCAATTTTAAGATATGTGGATTTTATTCCATGCTGATGGACAATCTCGGCCTAAATCCCTGTTATGGCTTCTGAAAAGAAAGCCGCATTACAACAAAAGATTGATGTAACCAGTTTGGAGATGGCAAATGATCAAAGTCAGCATGCAGTTTAGAACACATTGAGAATGAATCTCCACCAAGATCCCATTTATGGGGGGTGGGAGAAAGTAACAGGAGATAGGAAAACATTTTTCTGACAGTCTGAATTCAATAACCATCCCAAGACAGTGATTTACTTTTTCTTCCTAGCATCTTAAGCATTTCTTTGAATTGTTTGGAGAAAATACATTTTCATGTGACTGTAACCAACTTCTAGAGTAATGTATTCCTTATTTTGCTGATTGTTACATAGCTTTGTTTCTGACAGTAATGGCTTCACTTTGAATGCTGTTTTCTGGAAAGTACAGGAAAATATAGTCTTGAATAAGTATCTCTCTGATTATTTGAATGCACTTATGAGGAGACACACAGTATTAAATTTGAGGCTGCTTTTTTTTTTTTAAAAAAAAAAAAAAGCTTTTTCCCCCTGTAAATAAGCAAACATATTTTACACCAACTGTTATTAATCCCACCTTTCCTGTCAAATAATCTCATTATAAATGCATCAGCATAATGTCACTGCTGTGTCCCTCTGGAGATCTATGTAATTGAAACTTCAAAATTGCTTTAAAATTTTTATTTTATCCCACTAAAACATTCAGTTTTGAAGAACTATTAACAGCTTTTATAGCACTGAATAATGCCACTGATGCAAAATCTTGAAAGTATAGGTTTACACATTTTGCTGTTGTTCTTATTTTAAAAATAAACTGTGTTTCCAGAGTTTAGAGTTTCTGGAGGAAAATGAAAACATCAGTACTAAAGTGAAAAGCATTTGTAATGTGTTAAATCTCTTTCCAGTTTAGAAAAAAAATAAGAATTTGTTTAATTTAAGAATTTAAAATTAATTGTTGTAATATTCTAGGATTGGCTTACATACACCTCGAAGCCATGAATGCCAGGCACACTTCCATAAGATTACAACCACTTGAAACATGGAGAGATTAGACTTCTGCAACTGGATTTCATCTGCATGTCAACAACATATAAGAACAAGTGAACTTATCATAAAAACACCATATTATATGACCAAACTCCTATGTATAATGAAACTAATTGCAAGGATGTTCTTGAAAAGAATACAAACTGTACCTATGAATTATAAAGATACCCTCCACTTCGCTTACAAGGTATGTATAAAATACCTTCCAGAGAAATCTCTTTTTTGTAATTAAGCTTTTTTGTTTTTGCATAGGCAATTATTATTTTTACCACGAAGGAGGCAATTTGTAACAATCAGAGTGTTGTCTTCATTCCCAACTCCTGCCTTACCAATATGTTTTTGCCTCTCAGTAAGCCTTCCTAATGTGTTGACATTTAAGGGCAGAAGCAACTACACTATAAACACTAAAACAAGCTTAGGGCAGATTGAGAAAGACAAAACAAGCCTCAACAGAAAAAAAAAGAAAGAAAATATCGTAAAAGGACAAGACTTTGGACACTTCAAAACATCACCTGTGCCCACTGAACCTCACAGACATTCAAAAGTATGAAGTGCCATCTCCAACCACAAGAACTGTTCCAAAGGATAAATGCATCTTGGCTGAACAACAGCACTCTTTCATCAATGGACAAGCAATGAACTTAAAGAAATAGACAATAGTAAAGACATTTTCTGTCTGTTCCAAAATTAAATGCATGAAGGAACCATAGGCTTGTGACAGAGAAGAAACAAGCTCATTCAACACTGAAGGCCTATGTGGTGCAACCCACAGCACTGTAACCTCAATGAAGGGTAACAAAATCAAATAGCTACAAAGGAAAATTTAAATATCAACTTCCAATCATAATAGGTAATATTTGATGAGATAATTGAATAGTCTAGTCTGGAATAGTAGCAGCTTTATGGAGGAAACCAATAGAATCTAAGTATTATAGAATTCAGTTAGAATTACTAAGTCTAGTTTCATCAGCAAATAAGGTATGTTTATTTGGGGAAAATATATTTTTGTATCTCCCTTCCCCCCCACCCCCACCCCCAAATGTCCCCTATAATCATAGGGGAACAAATATTAAATCTTGAGTAAATCTAAAGTGAGCCAATTGCATAAACCTATGCAAAACAACCTTGTTCAACTCATTCATTCTAACATTCCATTCGGTTTCTGATTCTGGTCTCATCTGCCTTGAAGAGACAAATGGAATACCAAAAAAAGTTAATTCTTCATTGAAAGAGCTCCTTATTTTACATTTCCAAGTGTTTTTATTATCTTTGCTTGACTGGTTTAATAGAGTCAAGGGAGATGTCATATCGTCAACTGGAAAAAAGATGATTAGCTAAGTGATCATTTAACACCTGGTGCCTGCTTAAACTATATTCTGATTTCATTTTTTAGCTTATCTTGAACTAGTGTGGTTTTCTCCCTTTTTAATGCTCCATTTTGTCACGAGTGTTTCCAGGATTGCTGTGGCTATCTGCCTACTCACAAACAGTATGGTTTTAATCAAGCCATCTACTGTTGCCAATTACCTGCAAGCCTTCCCCGCCCTGGATAATTGCAGGTTGACTCCTTACATAAGCAAGGACCTTTCGCTTGCTACTCGGGCCTAGTCTTCTAGGCCTAAATGCACAGCTCCTGCAGGAAGCTTGGGCAATGCCGCTGATGGGAGAAGAATGCAGATAAGGACTCCAGACGTCGTTACAGAGAGACTCCCACGGATGCTTGCCTTTTGCTGTTTTGTAGCACGCAAGCTATCATCGGGACTGCTGTTGCTGGACCTTCTTCCTCCCACAAGCTTCAAACAGTGTTTGCTATTTGAACTGTTTTTACTTCAGGTGACTTTCAGCTGTGAGGCTCGTGCTGCCCTCGTTATGATTGCCTTGATGATGTATCGACGCCGAAGCTGCTTACCTTCATGCTAGCTTTATTCTTTTGTGAACTGTTTTCGGTATTGTGGAGAGGGATCTAGGGAGATAGCCTTGCCTCACATACCCAGACAAGACTTTGTTTTTAATGTGTTTTCATAAAGACATAGTGCTTTTTAAATGTTTTAAAGTAAATTATATTTTTACACAAGACGCCTCTGTTAGAATCATTTCAGTCTCAGTGTGTTTACTCATGAGCTGGTTCACGGTCCGGGGTACCCCTCAACCCCATTTCGTCAACAGTTGGTAGCAGAGGATGGTTTAACGAACCTACGCTCATGTGGTAACGCGCTAGACTGGAATGTCTGCAGTTGAATAGATGTTGACTAGGGCAGCAGCAGCAGCGAAAAGTATGAAGTCACAAACTGAACTGTCCGGGGCTCAGGCCAAAAATGTTTTGGCTGAAAAACCCCAAACTCTAATTGATTTAGAGAATAGTGGAGCTGTAAGTTTTGGAGCAGAGGCCTCAACTTTTGAAGGGCCCAAGATAGTGAGTAAACCATCATCACCTAAAGAAGTAGAGACTGGAAGAACGCCACTTCAGGTCCTGAAAACAAATACAGAGGTGGATGATGAGTTTAGGAAGGCAATCCTTCAGCTTTTAGGTTTGCCCACAGTAAGTCAGAACCCGACTGCTGATTCTAGCGGATTATTAAAGAATCCAGCTGCGAAAGGAAAGAAGATCGAAGTCCTACAAAACACCGGATCGGTAAGAGACTTTCAATCTTTTCCTAAAACCCCCACCTCAGACCATAAGTGGAGAATGGGGGATAACAGACTGCCTGATTCGAATGTTCCTGCTTCTTTGTTAAACCAGCATGGCCAAGTTGATATTGCGCCACCTGCTGTTGAAGCCATCATAGATCAGGCCATAAAGACTTTAGCTCCCTTGATGACATCAGTGACTTCTGCTAAAAATTTAAGAGACTCTCATGTTGAGCGTAAGGTTGCAAGTGTGATAGAAACTTTGGCAACCATTTTAGGCGATGGTTTGCAGGCACCATCGGCTCAACAAATAGGAGCTGCACATACCAAAGCACCCCTGATGTCTGCGACTAATTCAGCGCACGCCACGAGTGGGATATATCCATCCGTGATGACATCGACATCCAGGACGGTTCCGGAGGCTGCCTCAACTGAAGATAGGAATTTGGGAGCGCGTCCAAAAATTCCTAGAGATGTGCACCAGAGAGGACCCTCAAGTTTTTGTGATCAAACCAGGATGAGCTTTGCATCCGCACAACCTGAAGTTTTAATCCCTCCCATTGGGGAGGAACGATTGTCAGAATGCCAGATAGAAGACACTGTGCTGTGTGCTTCCATTCCAATGCCTTATTGCCCGTTCCAGGATGGACCACATTTTGAACACCAATTAATGTCTGTTTCCATGTTTAATAATGTACAGGTCCTTCCTCCTAATTTTAAAAGTTTAAGTGTGGGTGGAGGAAATTTTAAGGAATGGGTTAAAAGTATTCAAGTAATTTTAATGAAAGAGAATGTTTTATCGTTGTTGTTAAAACCCCCACCTAGACCATGGTCCTTAGAAGTTGATCTTTTACATCATAAGGCCTTTTGTATTTTATTGATGTCCATTGACCCTGCACTATATCCCAGTATACCTAGTAACCTGACCGTAACAGAAGTTTGGGTGAAACTGCATAAGCTATTTTGTTCAAAAAGCTCCCATGTTACAAACAGAGTTTATAGGGAGTTCTATTCCGCAAGGTTGAAGGCGGGAGTAGATATTAATGAACACTTATGTGAGTTAAACAGGTTAAGGCAGGAATTGATGTTGATGGGGGAAACAGTGTCTGAACAAACCCTCATTACTGTTATACTCAATTCCCTTGACCCTAGCTGGGATAATTTTATATCGCAATTGGATAATGTTAGTTGTAATAACTTATCTTTAGAAGTGTTATCTGGTAGATTGATTGCAGAAGATAACTTGCGAAAATGCAGGGTGGCTTTTCACAAAAAGGAAAAACCTTTAAGAAGGCCCGATAGTCCAGATAGAGCATATGCTATTGGAGAATGCTTCATTTGTGGTTCAAAAGAACATTATAGAAGGGATTGCCCACAAAATGTAAATGCTAGGGCAAGTGTAAAGACACCTTCTGATAATAAATGTAAAAGGAGGTTACTTCCTCCAGGCAGAAAGCCAAGTGGAGATGTTCCTAACCACAGAAGGGATAAAAAGCCGAATGAAGGCAACAAAGGGAACAAACCCAGGTTTAATGATGGCTCTGTAGGTATAGTGGAAACTACTGAGTCAGAGCTTACAAGGGAACAGCGAGAGCAACTATGGTTAATGGACAGTGGAGCCAGTAACCATGTTGTCAGTGACCGAAGGTTGTTTGTTAATATGAGAAGGCATCAATCCATGGTCAAAGTTGCAAACGGTAAAAAGGTCAATGTTGTTGGCATTGGAGATGTTTATATTCCTGGGATAGGAAAGATTCATGGAGCATTGTATGTACCAGAGATAGATCATAATTTGCTAAGCCTAATGAGGATATGTGAGAACCCCAGAATGGAGATTCTGTTCTCAGGAGGAACAGCTGTGATCAAAAACAACAAATGTGTGATTGGGGAGGTTTTGAAGATAGGTGGCTTGCCTTATTATTCCCCCAATACGAATGCTGAGACCTGCAGTGATAGCAATTATACTATCTCAATTGGTAGTAACAATGAATCACAGTTAGAACTAGGTGATGAGGATCAAGACTTTCACCAGAGGAAGCCTTGTAAAGACAAATGTAAAGTTAATAAAAAGTTTTTAAATTTTAACTTAGAGTCAGATAATAGGAAACCTGAAAATGCTAATGCAATTTCTATAGGAGAGCCATTGCACAATGAATGTGCTCACTTGATGCATCGCAGGCTAGGTCATGTGAGTTTTCCTATAGTGAAAAAGGTAACCGAACACTCAAGGGGAACCAAGATCAATGACTGTAACACATTCCTAGACTGTTCAATTTGTAGGAGTGCAAAGTTGAAGGTAAAATCTGCGCCCAAGAAGTCTCAGAGGTACTCTGAACACCCGTTTCAGCTCGTCCACATGGATTTGGTGGGTCCATTCGCACCTTCCGTGGGTAAGAGACGGTACTTTCTTACCATAGTAGACGACCATAGCAGATTTGGATTTGTTTTTCCCCTAATGTCCAAGAGTGAAACGTTGACTAAGTTTAAGGAATTTTGTAACTTAGTCCAGAACCAGCATAAGGTCAGAGTTAAGAAAATCTTAACTGACAGGGGTACTGAATTTAATTCCAGGCAGTTCTCCAGCTGGTTGAGGAGTAAGGGCATAGTCCACTTACGCACCGCGCCTTACTCTGCATTTCAAAATGGCGTCGCAGAACGACGCAATGGCGTGTTACAAACTATGATGCGGTGCGCCCTAGAGGATTCCAGATTAAACTTCGCGTATTGGGTAGAAGCAGTTAGATACGCGAATTACACCTTGAACCGAGTATGGTCTAGCGTAGTGCAGAAGACCCCATACGAGATGCTATACGGCCATAAGCCTAGCTTGGCACACCTCCACGTTTTCGGAGTGATGGCCGATGTTCATGTCCCGAAGGAGCTCAGGAGAAAGGGAGACCCAATCTCTGTTAAACTGAGATTTGTTGGTTATGAGCAGGGCTCCAAGGCATTTAGGTTTGCCTACCCTAACGGGAAACTAATGATATCGAGGTCTGCCACCTTTCACGAAGGGGCCAATTGGAGTAAGATCCATGCCAATGAGATTCTTACTCAGAACCCTTCCCGTAGTTGTCATAGGCGAGCGGAGGATGTATCGGAGAACCTACCCGAGGATAGGGATACATCTGGTTCTGGGAAGCATGCATCCCAGGCACCCTTGAAAGGGGTATTGAAGCGTAAGATGGGGGTAGCCAGGAAGGATAGGCACCCAGCTTCTGAGACGCATAGTGATAGTCACGAGGTAGATGACTCATCGGACAACTCTGATGTCAGTGACTCTCCTAAAGGCAGACCAGTTAGGGTTACCAGGGGCAATAAGCCTAAGAGGTACAACGACTTTGTTACCTCAGTCGACCAGGTTTTGGCCACCCCTCAGAGATATGAGGATGTGTTGGCCTTACCTGACCATGAACGACAGAAATGGCTGGCTGCCATGGATACGGAATTAGACAGCCTGAGAAGGTTGGACGTATTCACGCCAACAAGATTGCCCAAAGACAAGAGGGTGATCGGCACCAGGTGGCTTTTCAAACAAAAGCCCATTGAAGGTGGGGGTTTTGTCTATAAAGCGAGACTAGTAGCGCAGGGATTCTCGCAGAGATTCCCTGACGATTATGAGGACACCTTCTCGCCCACGGTGCGCCCTGAGAGCGTGAGAACAGCTCTCACCATCGCTACCATGCGAGGCGAACATGTGTATCAGTTCGATATTCAGACCGCGTACCTGCACGCCCAGTTAGACAAAGAGCTGTACGTGAGGATTCCTCAGGGAGTAAGCCATCGGGAAGATGATGTGTGGTTGTTGAATAAGAGCCTATACGGCTTAAAACAATCTGGTAAACGATGGTACGAGTGTCTCACAAAAAGCCTGAGAGAGATGGGCTTTTTACCATCGTCAGCTGACGAGTGTGTTTTTGTCAAGGAAGATCAGGACATTAGGGAAACAGTACTGTTGTACGTTGATGACATACTATATATTTGCAGATCAGAGAACAGGCATAAGAAGTTCTCTGAGGACCTAAGTAAGAGTTTCGCTCTAAAACCACTAGGTCACATTAGCAAATTTTTAGGGGTGCAATTCGTAAAAACCGAGAAGGGGTTTCGGCTTTCTCAGGAAGATAAGATTCAGGAATTGCTTAAAAAGTGTAGCATGGTAGAGGCGAAGCCATGTGATACCCCTATGGCAACAGATTTCCTTAAGAATATGTACACTGAGAGCACGGAGTTTGAGGATAAGACCCTTTACAAGTCCGTGATTGGGTCGTTGTTGTACATTGCAAATTGGACTAGACCGGACATCAGTCTAAGTGTAAATGTGTTATCTAGACATTCTGAACATCCTACACAGTACCATTGGAGCGGAATCAAACGACTCCTGAGATATTTAAAAGGTACTGTGAACTATTCATTGTTATTGGAACCAGAAGCAACTAGAGAATTAAGATTGAGTTGTTTTTCGGATGCCGATTGGGCAGGGGATGTTAGATCTAGAAAAAGTACCTCGGGGTACATTGTATACCTAAATAGTAGCCCCGTGTATTGGTACTCTGGGAAGCAGAAGTTAATTGCAACCTCCACAGCGGAAGCTGAGTATGTGAGTTTGTCCAAAGCTTCCAATAACCTAGTTTGGTTTGACGATCTTCTGGTAAGCTTATGGAGGCAGCCCATGCAACCTATAAAAGTCTATGAGGATAACATGGCTGCCATTAACATATCGGAAGCCGATGCTGTAGGCCAGAGATCGCGCCATATTGATATTAAAATCAAACATGTGAGGCAATTGGTGAAAACAGGTTTCATTAAGACTGTGTATTGTGAAACCAAGGAACAGGTAGCGGACGTGTTTACCAAACCGCTGCCCCGTGACCAACACCTCTATCTCCTGGGTAAAATGTCAATGGCTATGTGAATGTACTTCCCATTGATGTATATATGTACCCAATGTAGAATGTATGTTTGTTAACGAGTCAAATAGCTGCAGAGAAGGGGATTGTCACGAGTGTTTCCAGGATTGCTGTGGCTATCTGCCTACTCACAAACAGTATGGTTTTAATCAAGCCATCTACTGTTGCCAATTACCTGCAAGCCTTCCCCGCCCTGGATAATTGCAGGTTGACTCCTTACATAAGCAAGGACCTTTCGCTTGCTACTCGGGCCTAGTCTTCTAGGCCTAAATGCACAGCTCCTGCAGGAAGCTTGGGCAATGCCGCTGATGGGAGAAGAATGCAGATAAGGACTCCAGACGTCGTTACAGAGAGACTCCCACGGATGCTTGCCTTTTGCTGTTTTGTAGCACGCAAGCTATCATCGGGACTGCTGTTGCTGGACCTTCTTCCTCCCACAAGCTTCAAACAGTGTTTGCTATTTGAACTGTTTTTACTTCAGGTGACTTTCAGCTGTGAGGCTCGTGCTGCCCTCGTTATGATTGCCTTGATGATGTATCGACGCCGAAGCTGCTTACCTTCATGCTAGCTTTATTCTTTTGTGAACTGTTTTCGGTATTGTGGAGAGGGATCTAGGGAGATAGCCTTGCCTCACATACCCAGACAAGACTTTGTTTTTAATGTGTTTTCATAAAGACATAGTGCTTTTTAAATGTTTTAAAGTAAATTATATTTTTACACAAGACGCCTCTGTTAGAATCATTTCAGTCTCAGTGTGTTTACTCATGAGCTGGTTCACGGTCCGGGGTACCCCTCAACCCCATTTCGTCACACATTTCTCTCCATTACTGCCAAGTAAAAAGAAGACCACGTATAATTATGGTCTATGGACTACAAAGGGAAGAAACTGTTAGCTCTAACATCTGGTAGGAACAATGTAATGAGAAGAAGGACTAACTTTGAGGAGCAAGAGAAAGAGCCAATACAAAGGCAACAGTCAAAGAAAAGAAATCTGAACCTGGGGCAAAACAGTAATCTGAATAAGTGTTTCAGACAAGGTCCCTAGTTTGCACAAAGCTAAAGGGAGGGGGGAAGTGCATTCAAACTTGCAAGATTCCTGTAACCTTATAATAAGAGTAATACAGGTAGTTCTCTACTTACAACCACAATTGAGCCCAACATTTCTGTTGTTAAGTGAGGCATTTGTTAAGTGAGTTTTGCTCAATTTTGCAACCTTTCTTGCCACAGTTGTTAAGTGAATCAGTGCAGTTGACGCGTTAGTAATCCGATTGTTAAGTAAATCTGGCTTCCCCCTTGTCTTTGCTTATGAGAAGGTCACAAAAGGTGATCATATGACCTTGGGACACAGCAACGGTCATAAATATGAACCAGTTGCGAAGCATCTGAATTTTGATCACTTGATCATGGGGATGCTGCAAAGGTTGTAAACTTGAAAAATGGTCCTAAATCACATTTTTCATTGCCGTTGTAACTTTGAACGGTCACTAAACAACCTGCTGTAAGTCGAGAGACTACCTCTGTTTTTCTAGTCTGGTCTATCTTGGAGGGCTGACAAACAGTCAAGCAGAAATAATAAGCAAAAGGTCAGGATTCCATGTCAACTCCCCCACCCTCCCCCACATAAAGATCATTTGCACTTCACCCTCTATCCCTTTTCAGCAATGTTTTTCTATCTTTTTTCCTCCTTTTTCTTGGCAATATATCTTGGCAATATGCACAAAACTTCATTCTTCTTTTCTTATGTCAACATTGGAAGGATACAGACTTAGCAATGATTTAAAGATGAAATGTATTTATTTGTGATAGCTTTTCAGAAGCCCTGTGACTTGTTAGAAATAAATTTGGTGCACTGGTAGCTATAACATTTTCAACTGTATAAATCAATATTCCATGGTACCACTATTGGACACAAGATTTAGTCCAATAAGATTACAGACACCATGTGTAACAGAAAGTTAAAAAGTTTGAGAGGTAGCAAGACTGTTCCAACCTAAGATCCAACAAAAATATGCCACACGCACACACCCCAAACTATTTGCATTTCTTTTTTAACTTTTATTGTTGAAGTTACAAATTTTATTAGTTTATCAAAATATCAAATGAAAGAAAAATGAAAATAGTGGAAAAGTAGGGGAGGAAAAAGTGTAAGGCAAAGGTATTTGCATTTAAGGAAAACCTCAACTAATAACAGTCATAAATTTACTTAATAGGCAAACCATAGCATACAGAAAATTTGCAGACAGGGTAAAAAGCAATAATTCTGAAACTGGGTGAAGGATAGTACAAGCACTTCCTCCTCTTACAGCATTTTAGTATAGCTTTTTATACATTTCTTGTAACTAGGTAAACCTGGAAATCAATAGGGCAATATAAAAAGGGAAATCATAGAAACAACGAGAAAAGGAACATCATGATGAATTTAGATGGTCAGGAGGTTGTGTAATTAACAACGATTAAGTGCTAGACCAATCAGTCTAACAACTTGATTACATTCTTGATTATGTACAGAAATTTGGCTCTATTCAAAATTATGTAGCCACAGTTGTTCTTCAGACCACCTTTGTCAAAACAGGGTTTGGACAGAATAAAACATACTTTTTCTTCTTTGCCTTCTTTGCATGTTGAATATTTCATATAGTTGTTTCAAACAGGGCTCCAATCTAGACACTAAATTCCAGGACTGAATAATGTATTTATAGTCATTCTTGCTTTCCTTTTCAATTGCCCAACTGGATTTGATAAATTTCAGCTTGGTGACATGCACGGTGCTCTCTTGGTTTTCGCCAACTCCTTAAGCTAGTTTCCTAGTTTGCATGTTACAGGAAAATGATTTCAAAAGGAATATCAATCATATGAAGTGAACAGACCAAGGCAGAAAAGGGGTAGGCATACATCATTTCTAGTTTAGTGAACAATGATTAATTAGAAAGGAATGCATTCATGTGAACCAGGCTTCGTATCTCATTTTGTTGCAAAACATTGTTTTTAGAAGTTTATATTAACAATCATTTGTCCACAACACTAAAGGAATCTACATAGAGGGGACAAGTGCCAAAATGCCTGCCTGAAACACAAACTGCGCCCCTAATGTACCTGCATGTGACATTGCAATGACAATACAGAAAGGTGTTGGGATGCTGCAATGTATATTTCATCATTTTAGCATTACAATGATTCAGTACAGAAGCTTCTGCACAATACCTCTGTTACTCTACACTTCTAGAAAGCTAAAACTATAACTGACCACAATGTAAAAAGAAAACAGCAGGATCCCAGAATTTGTAGCGTGTTGTAATGTTAATAGTCATGAGAGGTTCAAGGAAATCCATGTTGGTTGCTTGTTTGTTTGTTTGTTTATCAGATGAAGCTTTAGAAGCTATTCCATGGACTGCAGCTTCATTTCTGAGTTACACCAAAAAGCCATATTTAGTTGACTGTCATGATGCAGTGAAGAAATTCCTCACCAGCATTCTCAAAACTTGACAATAGCTGCTGGCAAATTTCACCTCTTGAAGCTTTCACCTCTGCTGTCAGCATGTGAGGAATCCATCTTGCACAAATCTTCTAATATTGACAAACATCAATTATGTGACCCACACATTCCTCCGAAATGCCAATCTTGACAGCAATTTCCCTGTGAGTGATCAGCCAATTGTCCTTAATCAGTTCATCAACCTTTCTCATGTGAAATTCACTGGTTGCTGTCACAGGTCATCTACTTTGTTGTTGATCATACAAATTAGCTCCTCTTGCTTCTCCATCTTTAAATGTTTTGCCCAACAACACACAGTAGTCACAGCAACGCAGCCATTGCTATAAACAAATTATATTTAGTGGTGAATTTCACTTTTAATTGGGGGGCTGCTTTAGCAGTGAACATTTCAATTTTGACATATTGCACATTACAGTGGACTGCTAAATATTAATTGTAGTTTTCTATTTCCAGAAAACTAGCAACCTTTTCCCATAGCAACTTTCCACCAAGTGAAGTTAAAGAACAGTTGCTAAAGAACATGTCAGAGCTTCTACCATGTTAATAATGCCATCTGTTGGTGACATATAACACTGGATGCAGTACTTTCATTCAACCCTCATAGCTGTGTAGTACTAATATCTTATGCATTACCAACAGCATCAGAAATTATAATCTTATTGCATATTAACAACAGAGGGCTGGAGAAGTAACCTATTTGATTAAAATTTTAGAGAGAGTTTTGTTCTCTTTGTGGTATATTGGGCAAAAACTCTCTCCCCCATCCTCAAAAAAAAGAAGCTATAGGCCAGAGAAAAAAGTGTATTTAATTAAAAGGAATTCAATTAAATAGGTCAATATAATCATTCTGAGCATTATTTTAATTTAGCTTTACTATGCAAGCTTGATACAACCAATTTTACCAATGAAATACGAACTCCAGTCTTGCCCCTTTTAATAAGAAAGAAATTTGTCTCTAATTGGAACACCAAAGCCAAGCAAATATTATGTCAGCTACCCAAGCAACTGAGCAATTAATAAATGAACTGGCATGATATTTGTCTTGGATTTCAAATAATTGGTCAACATATATCAAATAATTTGATTTTGCTGGATCCATTTGAAAAAGGCCCTTTCTTTGAAAGAAAATGGTTAGCTGTACCACATCAATAGAAAAGAGGTGACAATCCTTTTAATTGGAAAATAGATTGTTTTTGTCCTTCAAATTACAGAGAACACTTGTAAACAGTTACAGCAATAAGAAATAATACTGTACTTAGTAATAAACAATTATCCCCCCCACAAGCTTTGGTGGCGCAGCAGATTAAAGTACTGTTAAATAACACCAGCTGCCTGCAATTACTGCAAGTTCAAATATCACCAGGCTCAAGGTTGACTCAGTCTTCCATCCTTTCGAAGTAGGTAAAATGAGGACCCGGTTTGTGGGGGCAATAAACTGACTTTGTATAAAAAAGAACACCGTTTGGGGGCCCCAAAAGCCCTATTAAGCAGGTATATACAAAAGTATGAAGGTTATTGCTTAACGTATTGTAAGCCGCCCTGAGTGTTCGGTGAAGGGCGGCATATAAATTGAACCAATAAATAAATAAATAAACAATAATAAACTTTGCATTTCCTAGGCCGCCCTTTTCCTAACTGTTTTTATTTAGTTAAAGGAAAATGTGCCTCATCCACCCTTTCTCTTTCCTTGCCAGAAACATAAGGACAGATCATAGCAATGGAAAATCACCCACAAAGCTTCTTTGGTAAACCAGATTTAAGCCACTGCCCTTAAGGCTGTAAAGTCCTCTGCAAATAAATATAGATTATGATCCTGAAAACAGTACATTGATTCATTTATCACTTCATTTCAAGTGTCAAGTAAACTGTAAGTGAAAAGTCTGCTAGTCTGTTTTTCAGGTAAAACACAACATGTTGATTGGTATATTTAAAAGTTCCATGCCCTGCCTATAAACAGAATTCTACAAATGTACTTTAGTTAAGTAGACTCTCTATATCTGTCCTATCTGAGGGGCAGCTGGCAGAAATGCATAAAAAGTTTCTGACTTGGGTACAAACTGCAGCTTAATCTGGCCGGAAAGTAGTAAACTGATGCCAGCTAAAACATTTTTCATTCCAGTGGTGAGAATTTGAATGTATTTCGTCTCACTTTCCTATTACTTTTGCTTGCAATTCCCATACTCAGATTTGTTTGTTTTTTAATGGGATTATATTTGAGGTTGTTGTCATTATCTGATTTGGCTCTTTGCAAAAACTGGAAAAGCATCCAGCATTTGAGTCACTGAGGAAGTAAACAGGAGAGAAGATCAGGGACAGCAACTGCCTTGAAGTGCAAACAAAGGCAGGCCCAAATCTTCAGAGACCTTTAGTAGAGAAATATTTATTGGCGAGAGGAAAGATTTGTTTTTGTTATAAGGAGGAGGATAGATCTGAATTACTAAATAAATTAGAAGAGTAGCCTTTGCTTTGGATTGAAGGAAAAAAAAACTGACTTGGGAATGGTTTGGCATTTCTCATTTTAAAATATTTGCACTGTACCTCTCTTTTTCATTCTAATTCTAATCTAATAGCTTTCAGAAAGTCAATAAGGTTGTAAATTATCGATCATCTGTCCCTCTCACTCACTAGAAAGATATTCCTATGAAGCTTGAGAACACAATATACCAGCAACTGGATTTTACTCTAGTTTGTCCAGCTCCTATTGTTTTTGAACATCCAGTTTAGCTCGAGGTTCAATTGCCACCAACAGCTATATAATTCGTGGAATATTTTCAAACCAGATAATACATAAAGTATGAGTACTGCTCAGAGGTGGGTTTCAGCAGGTTCTGACCAGTTCTGGAGAACTGGTAGCAGAAATTTTGAGTAGTTCAGAGAACCTGTAAATACCACCTCTGACTGGCCCTGCCCCCATCTATTCTTTGCCTCCCAAGTCCCAACTGATTGGGAGGAAATGGTGATTTTGCAGTAACCTTCCCCTGGATTAGGGTGGGAATGGACATTTTACAGTATCCTTCCCCTGCCATGCCCACCAAGCCACGCCAACAGAACCAGTAGTAAAAAAATTTGAAATTCACCAGTGGTACTGCTGCCACTTTCCTTAAACTCCTAAATATACCTTAAATGTTAACTGACTAGCTACACTTTCAGTCTTAATATCTTGTCAGGCTAATATAATTCTAATAGAACAGACTGTCTTTGACTAAATGCTCTAGTCCTCCGATGTACAAACATTTGCCAACTAATTTCTGTCTCTCTAGATGAGATACCATCTGCACTGTCAGTGCAAAAGACGAAGAAAGAGAGAGAGAGAGATTGTTGAAAACTGACATTGTACTAATCATGTAACTGTCGAACTCTCGGAAATGCTGAAAACAAATGGCATTTGGTCAATAGATTTCCTTCATAGGATCACTGAATCAAATAATTGGAAAGTACCTTGGATATCTACTAGTTCAATTACTTCTCTAGTGCAGGAATCCATTATTATAGCACCCCTACTGTTGGTTTAAACATCTCCAGAGTTCACTATCTACAAAGGAATTCTGCTGCATTGCTGAATAGCTCTTCCCACTAGGAATATTTTCCTAATGTTCAACCAAAATCTCTGTTCTTATAATTGAAACCTGCTGTTCCTTATATATAGATCACTCCTCTGGGATTACAACTATAAAATCCAATTAGCTGCAATTAAGAATGTGCAGGCCAAAGAGCTCGCAGTTCTTAAAGACTGTTCAAGGTATATTTTTAAGAATCAAAACATTACAAATTAGATGGTTATATGATTCTAATTTGCTTTTTGTAAAAGAAATGAAAGTAAACTTCAGGAAACTTCTTGTATGCTGTTAATGCTAGTTTTGAAACCTAATTCTTTTCTGGCATTTACAGGAAATCATTTAGTCTCTTTTTTAAAAAAAAAGATTGTATAATGAAAAGAAAACTTCCACATTGTAGAATTCAGTGTAATAAGCAGATAGTAAACGGCTGCTACTGGTAAATATATCCTGTGAACAGTGTAAAAAGAAAGAAACCCTTCATACAGTATATTGTACAATACATACCAAATTTCTGAAATTTTCAAGCGAAGGTGCTCAGAGGAAGAAAACTTTGGCATACAAATAATCCAAGAACTTCCTATTTGTTTTGCTCCAGCCCGACCAAAGGACTAATCTCAACTCTTATACAAGCGTTATTATTATGGGGATTAGTTCACAGAACACATTTAAATACATGAATTCCTCACAATTAATCCCAGTGTGTTTCTTCCTCCTGGGCAGATGAGAAATTCAAAATATTTTTCCAAATTTACCCCAGCCACTTTATCTTTGGGACTTCCCTTTGGTGACTTGGATCAGTTATGAAGGAAGTGCATCAAATAGTTTTAACTATTGATAAAAATTCTAGGAAGGAGAAATTAAAGGTGCAAGAAGCTAATTTAAATGTATGCTTTTCTAGAAGTTAAGCAGAGAGAGATCTTCAGTTTACGTCCTGAATTGTACATTAAATTACATCTTCTCTTGGGCCTTTTCAGACACATAATGCCTAGTCTTTCATTTTCATTTTGCAGCTGCTGCGGTGACTATTTCAAATTACCTCACACAGCCAATAAAACAAAGACTTGATATGTTACACTAAACTTTGTCCAAACCACACGCTGAGCCACATGGAGAAAATTGTTGTTCAATAGTCACGTTGAACCATATAATGAATGCTCCAAAGCCGTGGGGATGTAATGTGTAAATCATTAGCCAATTGCACAGGCATGTAATACAAAAGAAGAGGAAATAAATTCCATTCAGCTACAACACATTAAATTGCAACAAACAAAATATTTCTAATTACTGAAACTACTACTTGAATTTTACATGACAGTCTTCCATCCTTCTGAAATGTCTGTCTTTTAGAAGATCTGCACTCTTCTTCCCTCCTAGACACAAGAAATGCCTTGATATTGGAATATTTCAGTCTAACTTTTAGTTGATGCTGAGGGCAACTCTGTTTCAGGAGTTTGGTAAACTGCTTTGTCACATGATCAAAAGTTTCATGCCCAGTAGTTCTTGTGAAAACCTTCATCCCCGATCTTATATCATTTCAATTTAAGAAGAGGGCATTTGGCTAATGCATAGGACTACCCAACAATGGGAAATGTTCTACATGTTATAGATTTAGCACTTTTTGTTGTTTTGATAGATATTGAAATGGTATTTTATTAATGATGTCACACAGAATCCACTTCTTCCATACATTTTGTTATAAAACTTTGAGAAGATGTTTAGGTTTAAAGTTAATACTCCTTGAATAACTTACACTTTAAAAGACTCAAATTAAATAATTCTCGCATAAATTAGCAGGACTGAACATTGCCTTAAATTTCTTTGTTTACCAATATTCAACTCCAAATGGTCCAAAAATGTCTGGTTCCAGGGGTGAAATCCAGCAGGTTCTGACAGGTTCTAGAAAAACTGGTAGCAGAAATTTTGAGTAGTTCAGAGAACCAGCAAATACCACCTCTGCCTGGCTCCAGAGTGGGGTGGGAATGGAGATTTTGCAATATCCTTCTCCCAGGAGTGGGGAGGGAATGGGGATTTTGCAGTAGCCTTTCCCTGGAGTGGGGTGGGAATGGAGATTTTGCAGTATTCTTCCTCTGCCACACTCACCAAGCCATGCCTACCAAGCCACACTACGCCCACCAAGCCATGCCCACAGAACTGGTAGTAAAAAAAAAATTGAATTTCATCACTGTCTGGTTCCTGTGTCTACTGAAATGCTTATACGATATAAGAATCTAATTTGAGGCTGATAAAGGTTCAGGAGACCATTAAATAAGCTAATAATTGAAAGTTTATCTCTTATCAGCCAAGAGATCCACCTTCTCACCAGACCCTAAGCAAGCTATTAGGAGGGCAAATGGTCTAAATGTACACAGGAATATACAGGTTCTCAATTGAAAATGTTTCAATTGCTGGAGTTTTAGTAGCTCCATCCCATTCATCTCTATAGATCTTCTTCATGGAGAACTATGTTCGGGAAAGAAATACTTTGGGTTTCAGGCAGCTGTCAAAAAACCTGACATTTTGTTGCTGGCTTCACATCCCTCATGCCCCCAAATAAGATGGGGAAGAAAAACCAGTTTGCTCATGTTAATCATCATTATCCAAGAGAAGCCATGATGACATCATGTGGATTAGGACACCCTTGCACAAATTATGTAGATAATACAGATCAGAAAATATTCATTTCTTATCTTTTAAACAAGAATGTCCTAAAATATGTAATGTAACTGGCCTCCTTTTGCCCCCAACCCCCATTATACAACTTTTACCATTGTTTCGCTTCTCACTAGCCTTGGAATTCTCTTGGTCCTTTCGCATTTTAACATAAAGAGATCAATTCCTAAGACTTCAAAAAATAATTGCACACTCTTCCTTACAATTCTGAGGAATTTGTACCAGGCAGAAGATTTACATATGCTCCATTTTGCTTCTACCAGTCTTGAATCATTTAATTATTTTATTTTCTCTAATTTTCTCTTTATTTTAATGTCTCTAAGTTGCCTTTCACAAGTCAGTGTTTTTAATCTGTAGCCTTTCTCCCCCATGGCTTTAGTTCAAACCATATGTTGTTTTTTCTCCTTTTTTCTGAGTAGGAAAAAAGGTAGGTATATGATGTACCTTTTGATCTTGTTAGCCTTTCCAGGTACATTAAATAGGAAACACAACCAGATGAGTTAATTCTACTTTACTGTTAAGCTACATTAACAGAATCTTACAAGTCTGAAAGTACAAATCTTTCTTATCCCCCGCCCCCCTAATATCCTTTACAGCTTAAGAAGCTAGGGAGGGTCCCTTCTGAGCTTCTTTCTCCACCTATTATGCAGCTGCAGGCTATGCCTTTTCTTATCTGAAGGTTCCCTATACAACATTTCTTCACCCTGTGTCTCCAGGTCTTTCTGATATACCATGTACAAGTCTAGATCTCAGGTCAGATTCCAACAGCTTGATTAGCACAAAGTCCACCCACAGTTGAAGGCCAATCAATCTTCTGATTCCACAGCCTGGGAGCACTGTCCTCTGGGACAACTTTCTCTTAAACTGACCCTAAGAAGCTATTAATATATCCCAGCCAGATGGAGCTAGCAGTAGAACCCTATTCTTCCTCCAAAGAAATCTTATGTAGTTCTGGCATGGTTGGTCCTACACCTGCACACACAGCATAGTCCTGCTTTCAAATTATACATGTTGCACAAGGTAGGCAGCATGCCTCTGTTTTTGTTGGCAACAACAATATTAAGATAGCAGGGGGGGGGGAGAAATACCAGCATTGTAATGTCATGTGATCAGCAAGACACTAATATCAAAGGAAGTTGTTTGCAGTTCTAAATGAAATTGAGTATGCAGAAGTAATGGTTCCTTTAATTTGCTTGGGCTATGGTCATTTTCTGACATTCACAATTGTTGTTCTCTTGACTTTCTTATCTTCCCATATGAAAAAGATGTATTCTATTATAAAACCCAGACTAAGTTTTCCTTCCCTTATTGTATAATAGTGATGGTTTAACTATATACTTTTTCTATTCTTAGTTTTCTCAGTTTTTTTCACAGTTAGCAAACATTAATATAACATTTCATAAATGTAGCACAATCCCTTTATATCTTCTCATGCAGTTAATTGCACATTCTATGTTTCTCACTTTTAAAGTAAATTGAGATTGAATAAAGCATGAGATAAATTAGATTTTTAAAAAATGTTTTACCTCAGAGGTGCTGAAAGAATTTCCAAGATAATATATGAAAATACTGACAATCTTAAATTAGCCACATATCACTGAACGACATTATGAAGCAAAACCATAAAAACTTTACAAATGAAATGTAACTGAAATATTTTTATATATCAGATTAATCCCAATCATAATGTTAAGGGATATGTCTACTCCATTCTTTTGGTATCTGCTCAAATATGAAACTACAGCTCCTAACCATGCACAAATGCAGGTCAATAATGGAAGATCTTCTGAATTTGTAGGGCAGTACACATGCAAGTGTTTGAAATGATCTATCACTAGAGACAGTCTTGCTCAATAATATGGTGCTAAAAAGACAAACAGGATTTCAATTAAATGTTTCTGCTGAAATCCCTTTATTCAGACAATGTGCTCTACTAGACAGCAATGAGATCACTGGATGGCATTGCTTTTTAATAAGGGAAATCCCTTAGAGACACACTTCAGCAGAATGCACTGAGGTGAATTTCTTTTTAAAAAGCTGAAGTAATAATGTTCAATCCTTACACTTATGAGTTAGTTGTCACCACCTCACACATCACCCCCCAGATATACAATAGACTCCAACTCTGCCTACCTTGAAAAAAGCCATTAAAATCTGGTTTTCTCCACACATTTTATTCTAAATTGAGCCGAGTCCCCTCTGGGTTGTCTAATTATCCCACTGGTCACCAATTTATACATTACATTTTATGGGTTATGATTTGTTAACACTACATGGTTATTTGTCTGTGTTATTGCTTTGTTTCTGTTGCATCCCACCCAGAGTCACATTGTCTGAGTTAGGTGACCCTATAAATAACAAATAAAATATTTTCTATAATTAAAAAAATGGACATTCTTGTGCTCTTGGCCACTGTCACAGAAATCCACGCACCTCATTATTTTTGTCAGGATATTTCAATTATTAATAGCAGGCTAAGACTATAATGGGTGAACACATCTTTTATACTTCCAATTAATTGCTTTATTTCGGGTAGTAATGAATATTCTAAGATTTCACCTGTTCCCAATCAGTGTTTTAAATTTTGATATGACGCATTCCCCAGATTCCAGCTGGGCCTGCGATCTCACCATCCCAGCCTAGAACTCTTCTTCCTCTAAACCCATATGTGTGGGTGTGATTACTCAAAGGCTGTGTTCACAGTTTACAGTAAGCCAGAATTTCCAGGAACAGGCAGTGTAGAATCACGCCTGGTGGCTCTTCCTGTCAGAATGCTCAATTTAAAAATAAAAATAAAAATCATGAATGATTCTGTCTATAATTTGTTTTCTCTGATGCCCAAATCAATGACTCTAGCTTGTTCCTCTTGAGGGAAAAAAATAGAGTGAGAAACCTAGAGTGGCTTTTAGCTCTGATTTGCTCCCAAGAATAACAAAGATCTATGTCTTAGATTTTGGTAATCCAATGATTCAACCAAAGATCAATCTATTCACACTTTTTTTAGCCATGTTTGTTCTTCCTAAGATCCTGGGAACAGCTGGAGAAGTATATGCTAGCATGTTGTTTGTTCTCCAGTAAGTTTCATGAATTCTAGCTTATTCTAATGGACCATTGTATCTGGTTGTAGTCCTGTTGAGATTATTAATTATGGATACAAAAATTATTTTTCACAATTCATAACTTGTTTTATTTCAGAGAAAAGGTCACTCAAATTGTGTTATGAAATGTACAAGCAATATCTTGTTTATTTGCAACAACCTAGAAGCAGTAACTAAAGACACTAATCACTAAAAAGGTAAAAATAAAGCAAAATAATTCCATAGCCAGAATGCAACCATAAGAAAGTTAATAGCTATTTAAAAAAAAAAAAACATAACAGCAAATACAGGAGCATTGCACAATTTTATATTTTTAAAAAAACAGAAATATTTCCTAGAAGAACACAGCCTTCAGATAATAAGGTACTTAAGCAGCTTAGATCTTTCAAAACAATTGAATTGCAAATTATTGCAAAATTAAATTGGTAAAGTAATTATAGTCACCTCCATTTAAAAGCAGCTTAAACAGACAGAAATCAACCCTGATCACAATTTATCTCCCGGAACTTTACATATATTTTTATACCCTCAAGTACCTTACCCCAAAATGGGAATATTGGATATTCATCCAAAATATTCAGTTCCTAAAAAGAGGGTGAACTGTCATATTTACACAGAACAGAATTCAGATAAAAATAAAAGGTATCCTTTTTCCCATAATAGCCAACTCAACTCTGATTATCTTTGCAAGCCCGGAGGGTAAGATTCAAATTCACCTATCAAGTGTCCTATCTGATCCAAGAATCTGGTCCTCATCATCAAATTAGAAATTTTGTAATATGTAGGCAAGGACTTTTTGTTGTTGTTGCTAGTACTGTGTTTCCCTGAAAATAAGACCTACCCCCAAAATAAAACCTATCCTGATTTTTAAGCATGCTCCTAATATAAGCCCTACTCTCAAAATAAGTCCTAATTAAGGTTGTCATCAGCTGGGGAGGGCATGGCCAGTAACAGAGGCGGCGAAGGCACAGGGGCCGATGGTGTCCGGCAGCAGCTGCAGCCTGTGCTACACAGATGAATTGATTATCTCTCCAAGCAGCAGGCAAAGGCAAAGGAGGCACGTGATCCCAATGCGCTGCAAAGATGAGCTTCCCGCGACCGGCCGCCCACTCCGTCCCACCATCTCTTGGCTTGCCTGCAGCCCACACAGCACATGCTTCCCCCCACCTCTGCCACCGCCTGCTTGCCATCTTTGGTGCATACACTAGGGGTGGGGCATCAGCTGGGCTGATCATCCTGATACGTTTCCCCAAAAATAAGCCCTTATGCTTATTTTGGAGCCCCAAAAATATAAGACTGTGTCTTATTTTGGGGGAAACATGGTATTCCTGCTCTCCAGAGGACTGGTATCTCCTAGCTCTTGGGAACCTAGTAAAAATGACCATTAGCTTTGAAGAAGTTTGCTGCTCACCTCTGTGAAAATACAATCATGATGATCAGCTTTCCATATACTCATAAAAATGGACTTCAGCCTGTGTTCAATCAAATCTGTTAACTCTAATGTTACATACAAAGCCAGTTCTCTTTTTCAGTCCCTGCGGGTATTCAGAAAACCGGAACAATGCTTTTTTTCTATCGGTGATACTATTAACTTGAATTTCATCACCCAAGGCAATTTTAATCTTATATTTTAATCTAAAATGGATTTCATCTTCCATGCGCCCAATAATCAGACTCCCTTCCCCCGTCTTTTATTTCTTTTTCCTGCTTCCTGGATTGGTGGCTCCAATTAACATTAACCATAGCAAACAAGAGGAAAGCTGGAAAGAGGCCCATTTTCTTATCCAGAAGGTTATCATAACATAGGTTATCACGAAGTCATCATCACTCCCACACCCCCTCCGAATACTGCAATACCTCTTAATGTGCTGTTTCATCTGCATGGAATATATGCCTGCATGCCCTTCAAAAACACTATCCCTTTTTCAAAACTTTCACCTAATTCCTCTCTCACTAGACTTCACAGCATCCCAGACAAACCATACTGGAAAGTTTTACTGACTGTACCAATCCCATGAGAATACAGTCTCAACAAAAGCTCTGGGTTGAACTCAGGTGTCCTTGGTGGTGGTGGTGAGGATCAGTGCACTGATGATATTACCTGGTCAGGTAATGAAATATCTGCAAGCAAGCAAACAAGCTCAGAGAGCACCAAGGACTCCACAGAGCGGCGGTGAAATATAGCCAGATCTATCCAGCTCGCTTGATCCGGTAGGGCTGGCAGCGGGAGGCTCCGCCCACCCACCCAGACGTCATCATGTCCTGTTTTTGACCCTTTGCCCATGCACAGAAGGCTCTGTGCACGCAAGTGTAGCAAGCGTGAGCGCGCTCAACTTTCCAATCCAGTAGTGAAGGTAAGTGCATTTCACCCCTGCCACAGAGTAGTCTTTCTAACATTATGACATAACATGCTACTTCAAAAAGTACACAATGGTCCAGAAAACCTATATTTTAAAATTTTATATGAAAAGCAGCACCTTATAGTTGATCAACAAATTTAATTTCCAGGGATTGTCCCAAACTCTGGAACCCAAACTAATTGTTCTTTAAATGTTTAAAGCAAAAGTCTTCAAGATATTAACACCTCAATTTAACAGCACGCACCACTTATGATACTCTTTAATATCGCTGATCAGTTCCTCAGTCTTTCATTCCAGTGTTCTTGTAACTTCAACTTTTAGTAGAACAACTGTATAGACAACTCTTTTGCAAAATGCTGGCATTCTTTTCTACTTCACTATTTCATATCATCCATAAAATGCCTATAAAACTAAGTAATTCATTTCTGCCACACTTGGGGAGGCCTAACTTTAAAAAGAAACATTAACACAGGATCTCTTTCTTGCTACACATCTCCTTGTCTATTCAATTCAGTATCTGACTGTGACTTTTTCCATGATCACATCTCTAAACTGTCATAATTTATTTGACCCACAACTTTCTTTAAAACTATGCTATCTGCTTCTGGCAATTTGGAACTCATTATTAGAATCAGCAGTTATCAGCATTAGGAATGTGCCAAGAAAAGCATATGCAGAGAATGCCTGGATTTAGAAATCATGCTAAGCAGTGGTGGGTTTCAAATTATTTTACTACCGGTTCTGTGGGTGTGGCTTGGTGGGTGTGGCATGGCTTGGTGGGCGTGGTTTGGGCATGGCAGGGAAAGGATACTGTAAAATCTCCATTTTATCCTGATCAGCTGGGACTTGGGAGGCAAAGAATAGATGGGGGCGGGGCCAGTCAGAATTTTTACTACCGGTTCTCCGAACTACTCAAAATTTCCACTACTGGTTCTCCAGAACTGGTCAGAACCTGCTGAAACCCACCTCTGATGCTAAGCTTTTCTATGGCTAAACTTTGCTGTTTGGGGCTAAGCATATTATGTGAACTCAGGTAACTGTGTTTTATCTAACATATCATAAACAACCTACAGTTTAATGCAAGGTGTGATTCTTATTAATGTCTATATCACGGACGGTTTTCAGGAGCTGATTTATAATACATACTAATAGCAGAACAAGATGATTAGCAGAACGGGAAACAACCAGGCTACAGATATCAAGAAGCAACTAGTATCTTTAAAATGTCCATATAAATACAGGTAATCCCTGATTTATGACCATAATTGAGCCCAAAATTTCTATTGTAAAGTAAGACATTTGTTAAGTGAGTTTTGCCCCATTCTTTCCACAGTTGTTAAGTGAGTCACTGCAGTTGATAAGTTAGTAGCCTGGTTGTTAAGTGAATCTGGTTTCCCCATTGACTTTCCTTGTCATAAGGTTGCAAAAGGGGATCACTGGGACACTTCAACTGTCATAACTATGAGTCAGTTGCCAAGCATCTGAATTTTGATCACATGATCATGGGGATGCTGCAGGTAGTAACTATGAAAAATTATCATAAGACACATTTTTCAGTGCTGTTGTAACTTTGAATGGTCACTAAACGAATTGTTGTAAGTTGAAGATACCTGTAGATACTTAGAAAAGCCTAGGAAACATGAGATGGATGACAGATGAGTAAATCCACTCATCAGGCTTTGTACCCTGAAAATATCACCAATCTGTGTCTGGAAACCAAAAGAATGCTACAAAATACAAAGCATTGTGAGTGCATATACGTCATATATTTTTTAATATCCATAAAACCTAGCAATACATTTCCTAACCAAAGCACTAAAAACCAATCTCTTAGAATCTTATCCCAAAAAAAAAAGAATTGATTAAACATACCCAAAAATAGAAGTCTAGGAAGGAAGATTCATTTCAATTTCCATTCCAGCTTTTCTACAGTTACACAATAGTAATTACAGATAAGATTAAAGAAAAGCAGTTATATGAAGACATAATGAACCCCATCAATTACTAGAGAGCTGGAGAAACCCACTCTGTATTTTATTAATGTTTTAAGGGAGTTGAATGGCTCAGGTGATTTACACAGAGTTCTTCTAGGTCATTTGTCCAAATAATCTGAAAGAGCATTTCCATGAAGATTGAAATTCTACCAGAGACTTAAAATAAGAAAGGCTTGTTATAAGAAACTCCAGTGTAATTTTGAAATCTGAATTACAGCATTTAGAAACATATTTTCTGACAAGAGGAGTCAGAAGTGAAGAAATGGCTGGTTATGGAACTGGACAGAAAAATTGGGACATAGCAAGATCATATCTTCATTTGTTGCTTTGGAAAAAGAATGGACCCAGGCTTCCAATTTGGACCAGATAATACAGGGCAAGATAAATATATATTGTACCTTTGCATTAATTTCAAACTTTGAGGGTACACTGAACAACAGCAAGCCCCCTAGACCTTTGACCCCTCCTTTGCCCAACGTGTTTTTTTCAATATGTAACAAAAATAGAAATGTCAACTTTGCATAACATTTTAGAAGTCACATGGACACCAGAAAACATCTTGATGAGTTCAAGAAATCAACCTCAAACATTGACTAAAGACTTTGAAGCTAATATTTTGAAGCTAATATTTTGCTTACAATTTCAATGGTTTTATAGCAAGGTTTATGAATGCCCATAGCCTGGAAAAGGAAAATAAATATCCTATACTGAAAACCCAAACATACCACTACAGGAGTATCTGACATCAAAACCTGCCTTCAGTGGGCTCAAAGGACAGTAACAAAAAAATGAAATCTGCCTCTCCATTTTAAACAATACTCAGGAGCTCTGAAGAACATTTCAGCATGAGAGTGAACGATCCCAACAGCAAGTACATGATGCCAATACATCAAAGAAAGGAGGCAGAGCTAACCTGCTCAATAAGGGGCCGAATTCAACCTACATAAAAAGAGTGAAATACATTGTTTTCACTCCACATGACAGTCACCAACCACGGGATTAATAAAAAGAAGCAGCTCACATTTTACCATGCTCACATTTTAAATCAGAAAGAGGGCAGGGACATTTTCCTCACCAACCTGCCTTTAGCATTGCGCTCACAATCACGTTCTTCTTGCAACCAAGTACAATTAAGGCATCTAATGAGGAAACTAAACTAGCCTCTAGTCCCTACAGGTCAATGAGAATTGATAAAAGTTATCAGAACACCCACAGTGAAATTCAGAGTTAACTTGACCTTTGTCTTGTTAGTCTCTAAATGGATTCCCACCCCCTCCCCAGGCTTCACCATAAACAAACATAAAGGATTTCTCTAAGAAAGCAGCTTTCCCTGGGATTCGGATTGGTCATATTTGCAAATCTCAGCCTCTGTTTAATCATCATTACACTCTTAAAGCCTTAACAGAATGTGGCTGATCCTGTAAGGGCTGAGAAGCTAAGCAGAGATGGGTCTGATTAGTACTTTTGCATGGAGATCCACCAAGGCTAGAGATTAGACTGGCAAGCAAACTATAATAATTCACTCTGAGAGAAGATAACAGCAAACAAGCTCTTCTGCAGCTTAGAAATTATAGGGTATTTTCACAAAGACACCGGAAGTTGAACCAGCTTGAAGGAGACATTTCTCTTTATCTGTGAGATTTATATTCCATTTTCCTTTAGCGGTTCAAAGCAGCTACCTAGCACAGCTCCTTTAACATTTCCGTATATTTTTTCATTCTTTCTCGCATTAACACCCTACTCAGTTTCAGCTAAACCTTACAGAGAAGTTCACAGGGTTTTTTTTAATGTAATTATTTAATTTACACTTATCAGAAACAGTCAGTGATGGGGCCCACACATTTACACTAAGCCTGAGTCTGTTTAACTTGTGTAATAAATATGCCGTAATTGGCTGATTTTACACAAAATGAACCCTCATTAATGGTTCAGTTCAGGCGGCATGTTAAGTTAACCCCAAACACAGCAGATTAGGGTTTAGCATATTGTGTGCGAATCAGACCAGAACCTGCCTGCAGGCTCATGATATTCCTTGTAAGCCTTCATAGAGCTCAGACTGCTTCAAACAAGCTCCAGATGCTAAAGATACACTCTGTGAGAATATGCATATGATTTACAGAGGCTTTGGCATTCTACCTCCAGCTGCTTTCTAGATATCTAAAGGTGAATATTATCAAGCCACTGTCTGTCAGCAATCCCATTAATTTAATATCTATTAAATATTAAACATAGATATTAATATCTAATATCTATGTTAATTGTTCTGTACTTATAATAATAGAATCTCCAGTCAAAAAGATGTTAGATATTTTTTAATTATTACAACATCCTTGAGAATATCTGTTTGACCAGATATGATAACAAGCTATGAGAACTAAGCATCTGCTATCATAGATTATCTCTTTTCTGCTTATGTGTAATTCTCTAACACAGTCAAGCTCCTTCAAGGAGAGAGTATAATTTTTGCTGATATTATTCTGCATGACACAATGAACATTAGAGTGGAATAGCAATAATTAAAGGGAATACTTGCCATGCCAACTACAGGATGCAAGGAAGCAGCAAAAGATTCCTACAAAATATATGGGATTTCTTTTTTTTTTTATTGCAAAAGTTTTACAATTACATTTTCACCCCTTCCCCCCCTCAACCCACCCCAAACTTCCCAACCTCCCTAACCCTCCCTAACCCTCCCCTCCCCCCAGACTTCCAATATACTCACATCAGGTAAAAAAAAAACTCTTAATATAAAACTTATATATAACTTGAACCCCTCCCTCCCCCTTATAATTTTTTAACTTCATTATATTAAAATGTTTCTATCTCAATATATCATTTTCAAATAAAAGCTATTTGATACTTCCTAGTTTGATATTTGTTCTGAACATAATCTATCCACTTTTTCCATTCCCATTCATAAGTCTCTTGTGAACAGTCTTTTAAATATGCTGAAATCTTCGCCATCTCTGCAAAACTGGCCATCTTCAAAGTCCATTCCTCGATCGTGGGCAAAACTTCATTCTTCCAATATTTACCTATCAGTAATCTCGCAGCTGTTATCATGTACAATATCAACTTTGTTTCACCCGAAGTAAAACCCTTAACTATACCCAATAAAAACAATTGTGGAGAAAATTGAATTTTTTTCTTCAAAACATTCTGCATGACCCACCAAATTTTTATCCAAAAAGCCTTAACTTCCTTACAGGTCCACCAAACATGATAATATGTAGCATCTAAACAGTCACATCTCCAACATTTTGGCTGAACATTAGGGTACATACACGACAATTTTTTGGGATCTAAATGCCATCTGTAAAACATTTTATAGAAATGTTCCCTCAAATTCTGCGACTGTGTGAATTTAACATTCTGAACCCAAATTTTTTCCCATGTTTCCAACATCACTGGCTCCTCAAAATTTTGTGCCCACTTAATCATACAATCTTTAACCAATTCAGTTTCTGAATCCCTTTCTAACAAAACATTATAAAGCCTTTTAATATGCATTGGACCTTTCTCTTTTATATGTCTAACCAATTCTTCCTCATGCAACATAATACCAATTTTTTGGTCCTCTTTCCATCTCAATTGTAGTTGATTATATTGTAACCAAGTTAAATTAATCCCTTCGTCCAACAGCGTCTGTAGTGTCTTCAACTGCCATCTGCTCGCATCTGTAAAAAGAACCTCTTTGTATAAAACCCCCCCGAGTGACATTATATTTGTATTCCACATAATATGACCAAGATCCAGCCATAGCGGTATTTTATAATCCCATTTGAGTCGGTGCTTCTTCCAAACTCTCAGCAAAGAGTCTCTAAGTATATGGCTTTTAAATACTTTATCCACTTTGCTATCATAAAATAAATAAGCATGCCATCCAAATTCCAAATCAAAACTTTCTGCGTTTAGTATTCCAGTCTTTTTTCCTCCAAACCAATCACTTGTTAAAGTCAGAGCTGCTGCATCATAATATAACTGTAGGTTTGGAAGTTTAAGACCTCCCCTTTCTGGAACATCTTGCATAATTTTCAGTTTTACTCTCGGTTTTTTCTCGTTCCAGACAAACTTATTCACTCCAGTTTGCCACACTTTTAGTTGTTTATCACTTTTAAGCACCGGAATCATTTGAAACAAAAAAAGAAATCTTGGCAAAATGTTCATCTTAACTGCTGCTATTCTTCCAAGTAAAGACAGCTGCAGTTTTTTCCAAGTCTCCATATCTTTCTGCACCTCTCGCCACAACACCTCATAATTATTTTGAAACAATTTGATATTTGATTCTGCAACCTGAACTCCTAGATATTTTACCTTTGGTACAAACTCAAAACCTGCCCTCCTTTGAAGCTCGTGTTTACGATCTTGTGTCATATTTTTAACTATCATCTTAGTTTTTTTCTGGTTCAATCTAAAACCTGAAACTTTACCATAATCTTGTATAATGTCCTTCATCTGGATTATTGAGTCCATTGGCTGTGTCAGGGTAACAATCAAATCATCTGCAAATGCCTTTATTCTGTAATCCTCTTGCCTTATCATTATACCTTTCAAGATATTAGAATCCCGTATTGTGTTTAACAAGACTTCTAATGTTAAAATAAACAACAGTGGGGACAACGGACATCCCTGTCTTGTTCCTTTTTCAATTTTAAACTCTGTTGTCAAACTTCCATTAATAATAATCTGTGCCTTTTGCTCTTGGTAAATTGCTGAAACCGCCTGTATAAATTGATCCCCAAAGTCCATCTTTTTTAAAGTCTTTAGTAGAAAATTCCAATCCACTCTATCAAAGGCCTTCTTTGCATCCAAGAAGACCAGCACTGCAGGGATCTGTTTATTCTTCTCAAGATATTCCAATAAATCTATTACTTGCCTTACATTGTCCTTCATGTATCTACCCTCGATAAATCCCGCTTGATCTTCATGAATCACTTTTTGAATTACTGGCATCAACCTGTTGGCTAGTACTTTTGCGTAAATTTTATAATCAGTATTCAGAAGAGATATTGGTCTATAATTCTCCGGTTTTTTAGGACCTGCTTGCTCTTTTGGTATCAAAGAAATATAAGCTGTTGTCCATGATGGGGGTATTTTACCCCCTTGTTGAATATTACAAAATAGATCTCTAAGTTGTTCCACCATTTCTGCTTGCAAAGTTTTATAATACACTGCAGTCAAACCATCCGTTCCAGGAGCTTTAGCTGTTTTTAATTGTTTAATTGCTGCCATTATCTCCTCTTCTGTTATAGGATAATTCATTCTTTCCTTTTGTTGATCAGTAATTTTTGTAACTCTTTTATTATTAAGTATTTTTCTATAAGTCCATTCTGCACATCATCTTTGGCATATAGTTTAGTATAATAATCCACAAAAGCTTCTTTAATTAATTTTTGTTGAAAAATTTCTTTCCCTCCAATATCAATACTATCAATAGTCCATATACTCTGCTTTTTCCTTAATGTATAGGCCAACCATCTGCCCGGTTTATTGGCATTACAAAATGTATTATGCTTCGCATATTGTAAATTTGTTGCAACTTGTTCCGCCATAAGCATTTGAAATTGGTCTTTCAAAAGTTTTATAACACCACGTATTCTCTCATCTGTTGGGTTTTTAATAAGTAGCTATTCTTTATTTCTACTTCCAGTTCAGATCTTTTCTTTTGTCGAATCAGTCTATGTTTAGAGTTCATATAAATAAGCACCCCTCTCATATAAGCTTTGCTCGCGTCCCATACAATTTCAATTGGGGTACCTTTATTCAGGTTCATTTCAAAAAATTCTTTCAAATGCTTTTTAAGTTCTATTATATTTTTTTCATATCTGAACAAGTTTTCATTCAATCTCCAAGAGCGTCGCTCAATCTTACCCATTTCAATTTCTATCCATACTGGGCTATGGTCAGTCAGAGTTCTTGGGAAAATCTTTGTTCTTTTTGTCTTCACAAGTAAATCATCTGACAACAAAATAAAGTCAATCCTAGAGAAAGATCTATGTCTATCGGAAAAAAAAGTATAATCCAGTTCTTTTGGATTATGTATTCTCCAAATATCTTTTAATTCCAAATCTTCTTTCATGTCAAAAAAAGTCTGTGGTAATCTGATCCTAGATTTCGCCAAACTCTTTTTATCTAATTTCGAATCAATTACTCCATTCCAATCTCCCATAATTAGAATAGATCTATAGTCCCATTGCAATATTTTAGTATATAGCATTTTATAGAAATGGTCCTGTTGTTGATTAGGAGCATAAATTCCAATCAAAAGAATTTGGCCATTTGCTGTAAGCAATTCGATGGCTACAAACCTACCATCTTCATCTGCTTCTATAATTTTAGCTGTTAATCTTTTGTTTACATAAATAACCACACCATTCTTTTTTTGCAAAGTTGAAGATATAAATTGTGTTCCTAATTTAGAATTTATCAAGTATTTTTGATCTTGAGTTGTAATATGCGTTTCCTGTAAACAAATTATGTCATTATTAAATTGTCTCAAATATGTAAATAATTTCTTCCTTTTCTGTGCTGAATTCAACCCATTCACGTTCCAAGATAAACACTTAATTGTCATCTTTCTTTTCCTGAAGCATCGAGCAGAATAACCGAATATCTTCCCAAATCTTCGGTCTCGCCCCCCCCCCCCCCATGGCTCCAGTATCTTGTATGGCACTCATAGCTTCCTTTTCTTGTCTTTCCTGTTGTTGCTTTTCTTTAAGTTGTTTGGATTTTGCACGAGTTATACGCTGATCCTTAACTTCGGCCATCCGAGCCAAATCCAGGATTGGAGAAGATTCCAGCAAAGGCTCATCCAAGAAACCTCCTTCAGCACCCTGCAATTTCTCTAGCTCCACCTGCTTAACCTGTTCTTGCGGTTCTTGTTGAGATTGCTTCTTGTCACTCTCCTTAATCTCCAAAACTGTGGAAGAACGTGGAGATGGTGTTCTTTCTTTAAAAATGGTAGTATAGAAATACTCCGCCTTCTCCACGGTATTCAAATGATGTCTTTCACCCTTGTATTTCAGAATTATGCCAGTTGGGGCATCCCACCGAAATGGTATTTTTTGCTTTTGCAATTCTTTTACAAGAAAGCCAAAATCTTTTCTTGCTTTCAACATTTTAGGTGGTAGTTCTTTATAAACTCCTATTTGTGAACCCCCCACTTGCACAGAAGTAAGAAAAGATTGTTGCAGGATATCGTTTCTTATTATTCTGTCCGTGAAGTATATGACCACATCTCTAGGCAGTTGTCTTTGTCTGGCCACCCAGGAATTCACTCTGTAAATTTTATCTATTTTGTAAAAAACCACATCAGGATTAATTTTTAAAAGCACTGCCAAAGCCTCAGCACAAATCTGTCTCAGGTCTTGCCTGTCACCCTCTTTAATTTCTCGAAGCCTTATGGCAAATTCCATTGACCTGAATTGCATCATAACAACTTCGTTTTCAACTCTTTGCATTTTCTCATCAACATCAGAAATTTTATAGTCATTATCTTTCATCTTAACATTGACTTCTGATTTAAGTTCATCCACTTTAGAATCAACCTTAATAATAAATTCTGCAAGGCCAGACGCCACATCTGATATTTTTTTAGTCACCTTGCCATAATCCTGTTTCACCATATCTTTAATTTCATTAATTTCCTGCATAATTTCCTGTTGAGATTTTTGAAGTTTTTCATCTATTTCCTGTTGGGATTTTTGAAATTTATCATCCAAAACTTTAGAAATAAATTCTTTTAAATTTTCAAGATCAAAGTCTTTTTTCTCAGTCTGTTGAGACTGTATTTCATGTTTGTGTGTGGGGGATCCCCCCCCCTGCTGCCTTTCCTTCCTGCTTCTTTGAAGCCATTCTGCCACGTGATTTAGTTTTTCTAAAAAGAAAAATCCTTTTTCTTTTTCCACCTCCACAAAGGCTTCTAAAAAAGTCCCCCAGATTTAATCAGGTAGAAGCTAGGCTGAGGCCAACTCAGATTTTAATAAAAAAGTTTTTCCACTTCTCCTGTTCCTTTGTGTTACAGGCAGAGTTACTTTGTAACAGATAAAAGAAGTTTCACAGAATCACTTTCACAAGCTCGTTAACTCAGTTGCTGGGCGCCATATTTTTTTTTTTTTCAAATCAGTTTCACTCGCACTTTCTCTTAGTTTAAAAAGTCACCAAAAACATCAATACTTGCGATTCTCAAGTTTGGGGGTTCAAGTTGATACTTCCGCTGCTTGTTAAGGTTGGTTTCATTCAGATAAAATGTTTGCAGCAGCCAGCTTGTTCTGCGGAGTTCAGCAGAATCGTCCCACGCCGTCCGGAGTCTGGCAAGTTGAAAGGGAGCCGCGCCTGTTTCCTCCCCAGCAATAAATCTCTGGGGGCTCACAGGGGCTCAACCAGTGCCTTGCCTTCTCTGCTCCTACAATCCTTAGGATTTTGGAGTTTTCAAGCCGCTTCTCGATGTCGAAGTGGCTCTACAAACGGCAGGGCTGGCGGTCCTCAAGAGGAGACCGTCTTCACTGGCGGCGAGACAAACCGGAAGTCCCAAATATATGGGATTTCTGATGATAAAGAGGAAGGCAATTGCTAAACTCACCAAGAATTTATTCAGTTTAACTAAAAAAGGAAGAAGTTACAGAATTGCTATAAAGGGCAGCTCTGCTCTGACCATTTAAAAATACTCAATAAAACAGTTTTTCTTTCACAAGGGGGCTGTATTATTTACATACAACCAGTGGTGGGCTGCTGCCAGTTTGGACCAGTTCGGGTGAACCGGTAGTTGCGACCTGCGGGTGGGACCAACCACCCGCCTGGGCTCAATCCCGTCCTATATCGCTGTGTTGTTTGACGCCAGACGCATGCATGGACGGCGCACACAAGCAAATTCCCGTGTTTGTGACGCTATATGCATGTGCGGACTGCATGCACGAGCGAATTCCCATGTTTTGTAATGCCGTACGCATGCACAAATGAACACGCGCTCACATTTCTGGTGTTGGGCAAACGGGTTGTTACGGTATGTGTGACACCTCTGCATACAAACCATGCCTATTAGGATCACTAGGCAAAATTTTATTTCATCAACTTACTGGGCTGCTTTTATCACATAGAACAGCTATCAGGAAAGAATAAAAACATATACAGAATGAGGAAAGAGGATTATAAATGACAGATTCTTTCAATATTCCCGCCATTTTCAATAATATACTTACACATTATTGCTCAATAATTAAACACCTCTCATTTATTAACAATGCTAAAGCCTATTTTAATAATCATTAAACTGAGATCTGTATGGTTCCTATTTCAAGGACATTCTGGAACTCTTTGAACACCTGTAAATCAGTCAGCCAACCAACCAGAGAGCTTTTAAATTTAGATAAATAAATTTACACTAAATTGCAAATTTTTCTTATATTCCTATTTCTCCTTTTAAAAAGTCATTTCAGGATTTTGTATTATTATTTAAATTATGCTTTTCAGACAGTACTTGTTTTGAAACCACTGTAAGACAAGTACAATTTCTCATCCTGATCAGCAAGCATAAAATAAAACCCAAACAGTATTTAGTCCTTTTAGAACAACAACGAAGTAAATTTCATAAAAGGCACCATCTTCTAGAATTTATTTTATTCAAATAGCAAATATATGTCAATTCAGTGAATAAACAAGAGCTCTAACAAATAATAAATTAGAAAAAGAAAAAGTAAAGAAATTACTAAACAGGTATTTTTCAAAGTAAAGAAACACTGTAAGAAGAGCACTCAATCTAAAAAATTACTTTCATAATAGGGAATCCTTAAATAAAATAGAATTGGTCAAACAAATAGAACAAAATTACAGACAAACATCCTTAGGGAAAGGAAGAAAATTAATTAAAGATAGATAGATAGATAGATAGATAGATAGATAGATAGATAGATAGATAGAGAGAGAGAGAGAATATTTTTTAAAACCTGATCTCATGCTAATTTATAATTTGTTTACTTAGTTATGAGATTTTTGATATATCCTGGGCTTTTTGCCCATATAATATTCATGAATAAAATTATGTATGGTATGTGTAATGGGGTCCTTTTTTACTACTCTGTAAATATTAGCATTAGGCACATAGTAAAATAGTTGAGATAGTCTGCTTATTAATTCCAAACATGATACAAATGGAGAAAACATACATTAATTTCTAATAAATCTGGACTAAATATTAACAACATCACAGTTCACCAGATCAAAATGAGAGGTCTATATATTTTAAGCACTATAAACATCTAAGATTTAATGTCCAAATGTACTAATGTTGAGTTTCAGTGGCATCAGTAATTGCAAATAAAGTCAGCATACTACACTGAGCTGAAGCAGATTTCCTTTCGCCTTCATGATTCTGGAGAATTATCCCTCCAGTGTTATTTCAGTGAACTGGGAGACTGTATTTCATGATGTTCCTTGATCTGACAATCATCACTTGGTCAATTTGAGAGAACTTGGATTGTCAAGAAAAACACCTGTGACCAAAACATGGTGAATGTGCTTTCAAAAGGAAAATATGTCCTGGTGTAAGTAATTCTCCTCCAAATGAAATAATCAGAAGGAATAAACAATAGCACTTCAACTTACATACAATTCCATAGTGCTTTTCAGCCCTCTCTAAGTGGTTTACAGAGTCAGCATATTGGCCCCAACAATCTGGTCCTCATTTTACTGACCTTGGAAGGATGGAAGACTGAGTCAACCTTGAGGTGGTCAGGATTGAACTGCTGGAAGTTAGAAGAATTAGCTTGCAATACTGCATTCTAACCACTGCACCACCACGGCTCTTTAAACTGATGGAATCAGCACCCCTGCTTGGGCTTCTACCCAAGGTAGAAGGTCTTATCCCGTATCAAGGAAGGCAAGACTTGGTTTGTCCCTTTCCCTTCTAGATATGTCTCTCACACATAGACACACGTTTTACATTCCAGTGAAATTTCAACAAATCTCCAACATAGAACACAGATAACCTTCACATAAACCGGAGTATATTTAAACAACATGACTTCATAGACAAAATGAAGTGAATTAAAAATACAAATATATCAAAGCACACATTTATACCTAAAGTCCAGAACTGTTTATATCAAGGAACATGAATGATTAAAAATAAATTGATATGCACAGTAAGTCACCAATTCTCAGGATTTTGTGAATAATATGAAATATATTATTACTGCCCTGCACTAGGGAGACCCAAAAAATTGGAAAGAGTATGCTGCTTTCATAGGAAAGCAAACACTGTGCTCATAAAAAACATTCTTTATGCAAGATAGAACAAGGGTGGCAATGTCCTACTTTCTATATTTGGCAACCACAGGCTGGAAATAGAATAGACTGATCACCCCATGTCCCTAGTAATGCTTAAGTGGCTCCTAAGAACTGCATTCAATTTTAACATTATTATTAATCGGAGTTGTAACTCTGTTTGTAACTGGAATGTTGACATAAACATCAGGATTATTCTCAGAAATATAAAATTATGGCATGATTTCCGGTTACTCAATGTTGCAGGAAAGAGATTAACTCTATGATCTTTGAGGATATTGAAACATTTTCCACTAACTGAGGTATTTCTTATTATTTCTTTTTTTATGTGGCTTCAAGCATAAACTTAACCTCTTTCACTAATGATTCACATTGCAAAATAGAAAACGTACTAAACATTAATATGACATAGCTCCTGACCAACATTAATGCTGTTTTCTTAAACAGTATAGAATTTAAATAATATAGGTACTATTAGGTAAATATAGCATGTCTGAAGCATCCACCAATGACAGATGACAGCCAGACGAATTTCTCTATGATGCAGAGTCATATACTGTATGTTCTAGCTGTACTTAACAGCCTTCAAAATCTCTTTTCAAACATAAGAAATTGTATATTAGATTTTTATCCCACTTTTATTAGTTTATAAGTAACTCAACTCTATTTCTTATTATTCCATACATACATAATACTCAGGGGTGGGTTCTATTTACCTTTACTACCGGTTAGCAATGGCATCACACATGCGCGCTCGCTTTGCTCACGCACGCGCCTTGCTTCTGTGCATGCACAGAAGCTTCTGCACATGCACAGATCACTGATGATTACATCTGGGATGGTGGGCAGAGCCTCCTGCCAGTTTTACTACCGGTTCTTGTGAACCGGTCCGTACCGGGGGCAATCCACCACTGATAATACTCCTTTTTCCTCCTGTTTTCCCCACAACAACAATATGAGGTGGGTTGGGCTGAGTGAGTTGCTCAAAGCTACTCCGCTGTTTTCATGCTTAAACTGGGACTAGAACTCAGAGTCTCCTAGTTTCAAGACTAGCACCTGAATCACTACACTAACTAAAGTGGTTCTCTCCCTTACCTGCTGTTGCACTTGAATTCAAGCATAGTCTGCTGCCCATCTGTCCTTCTCAATATACTTTATATTTCTCAAATTCTAGCTAGAAGGGAATGCCAATTGTAACCAGCTGGTAGTTGCAGTTCACTGGCTGAAGGATTTAACAACTGGTGCATCAATCTGCTTTCTCCCTAAACTAGTGAACCATCATTTAAACACAGCAATTTTGAGCAGGTTCACTGTAAGAAATATGGTAAAGGTACTCAGCAACATTTAAATGCCAATATGTAAGTGAAAACATGGATTGGCCATGCAGTACCAATACCATTCAAGCAGCCCCTCATAGCAAGAGCCCAAAATTAAATTCAAAATGTGGTTTTTTTTCTCAACAAGATCTCCTGAGATGCCAAGAATATTAAGGACTTATCAATTTTTGGATGATTATTAAAGTACATATGTGAAATAATGCTATTCATCTTTGTCTGGAATTCTGTTATCTTTGAGGATTGTTTGATGGGGGCTAGAAGGCACCAAGTCACAGAATATTAATACAATGGCTTGGCATCTAAATGTGCCTGCATTTTCAAATTCTGAATGAGATATTTAAATATTTAGAATTATTTGTTTCATTTCTAATCTACACAGTAGCTAGCCCAAGCTCTCTGAATTGATTAAAAACGTAGTTTGAGCATTCAAAATAATAAAACGATAGAGCAATAAAAATTAAATACTGTACATTAATCAGTAGCCCATAAAGCTTCTGATAATATTAGCTTAATTAGATTATATATTATAATACCAACTTTGTTCAAAAGTGAATTAATACCCAAGAGAAAAATAATGTATATATTAAGAGATATATATAATCTCAAAATGTATTGAGGTAGAATGGAAAGGTTGCAGAAGGGAGGCAAATAAAGCTGCTCTTCATCCATTTATAAAAGATGAATTATTCTAAAACAGTAAAGAGGAAACATTTTTTCTAATGTTATATGGTCCTAGCCAAGGGGGAGAGGGAGGGAGGGGGGGAGAGAATTTCTGATATACAACATAAACTAGAGCATCAGTTGTGAAGTCTAAAGGATATTGACCCCATCAATTTTCTTAGAAGAGGGAAAGAAGCATCTCAGTTTATTCAATACTTATCAAGTAAGTGGTAGCAATGAGATAATACCTCAGAAAGAGCTGTGTTACTGGACAGGCTTAGAGAAGGGAGTAGGTCAACCACCAAGATGATCTTAGTCCTGAATTTTCACATCCTGCAATATACCATCTTTTCTGTTTACTTCTTAGGAGCCAAGACAGAACAGAAACACTAGAAAAATAGTAGCACTTTTCTCCTCATAGTTCTTACTCCAAATTTGGCTACTACTTTAAAAAAAAAAAAAAAGAGGTGGGGGAGGAAATGACTGCAAAAGAAACCACAGCTTAAACTATAAAAATGATAGGGAACAGTTAAAATGCAACTGTGTTATTTTTAAAAAGCTTCACCCTGTACTACGACCTACATTTTTATGAAAATAAAATAGTCCTCTCATAAGGCATGTAGGCTGAAATCATTGCAGTGCCCATTGAAGTCAAAATGGCTTGGGGAGAAAGAGAGGGGGGGGAGGGAAAATATTATTCAGTGCTTGGTTTTAGAATTTTGTTTCTCCTTTTATAAGGTGATATTTATTTGTTTTAGATAATGATAAATAGGGGTGACATCAAAATAAACATTACCTTTTAGAGTTTTGTAATGATTTACAAATATTTCACAAAACTATACAGTATAATGATTTTAGGGTTCTTTTAATTAATTATGTAATCAATTAAATAATGGATTACAATCCATTACTGCAGTCAGAGACCAATACAAGCAGAGTGCTCTGTGAATGAATGAATGAATGAATGAATGAATGAATGAATGAATGAATGTGTGTGTGTGTGTGTGTGTGTGTGCATATCTGTGTATTCTATCTAATAGAAATAAAATAAAATTTAAGACAGAGTTAAAATATATTTGTAAAACAGCCCAGTTAACATCTATAAGCGAGGTTCAGGATGCAACCATATTAAATTATAACGTAAATATTAAAATTATATTAACAGCAGTAACAAAATAATGATTTCTACATTTTATGATAATAGTAAATCTTTTGTTTATTTACTGATATTTAATTTTCTGGCCGCTTTGTCTTTTCTCCCTTTTTCTTTTATGGAATTGCTTATTCTTTAAACGAAGACTAACAAATTATTATAAAATAAAGAAAAAATGATATGAGCAAATGAGCTAATGATAAAATATCTTTGATTAAACCTGAAAATGGCCAAGAGTTACTTCCTTTTACCATGTACAGTATATTGTACTATAATAGCTGCAAGTGGTTCAGAAGATCTATTAATGTATTGGTCTAGGAAGACCTTCTGAAAATATACCATGGTTAGTCTCTGTTACAGAAATAACACAGAGCAATCAATTTTTTATCTTCTCAGAAAATGCTAAGACTGTGATGGCGAATCTATGGTACGTGTGCCCCAAATGGCACATGGAACGGTGTCACCTGGCATGCGCGTCGCTCATTCCTCTTCTGGGTTTCTGGCGCACATGCACACACGACGATCAGCTGGCCTTTGTGTGTGCGGCAATGCCGGAAACCAGAAGGGCTGGTCTGTGAGCTGGGAATGGGGCTTCGTCAAACTTCTGAATTGGGAGTGTCCAGAAAAGAGGACCAATGGAAATTCTCCCTTCTGCAGCGTCATTGGTCTCCGGGAGGAGTCTCCCTTGACTTCACCCATTGGAGGAGAAAGTTTTGCGCAGAGAAGAAGCCCAAGTTGGTTATTCAGGCCAAGATCCCACTTTCTCCGCTTCTCTCTCTCTGCAGAACTGTCTCTCTTCCTTCAGACGAAGTCCCAAAGGACTCTGCCCAGAGACTGATTACATTCAAGCAGGGAGAATTCTCATTGGTGCTGCCCCTCATTCTGGCCCCTCCCATCTCAAAAGTCCAAGGTAAACACTTCCTCCCCCCCAATGCAGAACTGGGGATTCTTCCTCTGGGGCTGGAAGTATGCAAGCCACCAGCTGATCGGTATGTGTGCATGCATGGCAGTAAGTGGAAGACTTGCTAGCCGGCATGCATGTACTGCCAGAAACCGGAAGTACCTTATCTAGTGCGCACATGCCCCCTGGGCAGCTCCTCTTCCTGGTCACAGCCCTGACGAGCACACACACTCACACATGAACTGTGTGTCCACATGAATTGCTCCCTTTTTGGCACTTGGTGTTGTGTGCGCTCTCCCTTTTCAGTACTTGGTGCCAAAAAGGTTTGCCATCACTGTGCTAAGATATACAACCAATATACAAACATTCATAAATGAAATTCAAAATACAATTTAGCATATGGGACATATTTTTTTCCTCTCTTAAATATTCAGAATTTCTCTTCTTACATCCAATCAAACATGTCCAGCTGCTTTCCTATATCAGCAACAGACAATGTGCTTCAGGAACCTTAAAGTGATAGCATCTTCCTCTTGGTCTTCTAGCATTTCAAGCTATGTATCATCTGTGCACAAATTTAGCTGGTTTGATTAACCTATTAACCTGGGCTCTGCAATCCAATTTTATAAACATCATTGTAACACTCATGTCCATCTGGCAATTTTCCAGAGTACGCTTCCTTGAGAAAATTTCATAAAACTTTTTACCTCCAGAAAAAGCTCTTTATCTCAACTTCAATGACAATACAAACAGAGAAAGAGACAAATGGTTGCCTTTCATGGAACTACCAAGATTTCCTACTGTGCGGGTAATATGATTACATGCTGTAAAAATTAATTGTCTCTATGGAGGCAAAAATTCACACAGTGGTTTTCCCCTGAGTCCTCTTTTCTTTTTCCTTGAAGAAAGAAACTAATCCTATTTTCAGTTTCAGGATTCCTGCACAGTCAGTTAATGTAAAGGCCGATTTGTCTTATCTGAAGGAATGCAACACCACATATTCTTTTCATTTGCATTGCTGTTTCTTTTACATTTTGCTAGATCTCAGGGAATTTAGTAACTTTAAATAATCTCCAGTAATGCTTGAAATAATGTCATATATCTCCTTATACTCTGAAACAAAACAAAAAAATAGTTCATTGCCTTTTAATCAATAGGCACTAATTCATAGAGTTTAGCTACAGACTTGTTAATTAGTTTTCCCCTAATTCCCCTTTTTGTCATTTCTATTGTTTTTATTGTTGCTTTGTTTTCTCATTCTATGATTTTCGTTAATTGTCTTGAAATGGGAAACATATCTGTTAATTATACAAATAAATAAAATACCCAAACAGTATACAAAATTTTATAAGAAAGACAGCTTAATTGGGCAAAGAATACATTTGGAATTTATTCAACTAGAAACATTTTTCTAATTGATTTTAAAGGGAAGATAAATTCAGATTTGCTAGTCATCTTCTCTAAGTTTGTTTCCTTGCAGATATTATACAACTCTAATTCCCTCAACTACAGTACAACATAAATTAACCCCAGTAGGTGAAGATACCACACTATGTTTTATGTTATTTTATTGTTGTGAACTGCCCAGAGTTAGTCAGAGTTGGGCAGCATCCAAACTGAATAAAATGAAACATATTTTCATTTTTCAGCTATTTTAGTACTGCTGGAAAAGTGGCAACATGAAAGAAGAACTACAGATGTCAATAAAAAACAAGCAACATATTTTTCTTCTTCAAATAAAATGCCTGGTTGTTGTTGTTTTTTTTTCCCCTCTTGCCACTCTAAAATATAAGGGGATGGAAAAGAAAATTGCACGTACCACCCACTGGTGCTCTAGTACTTTCAGCCTTGAGAATTTATATAGGTATTTATCCCAGCCCCCATTTCCCTGTCACATTAAATGATTTGCGTCAATAGTTCTTACTGTACTATCCATTTATTCAGTCAGGCATTTCCTTAATAAAGACCATCTTTCCTGTAGTCTATTCTTATACATAAATATTAAAAATTAAGCCTAAGGAATAAGCTACTAGTGCTGCCATTCAAAGAACAGTATACATACATACACACCATTCATGCTATTCCTTGTCAGAATAAGCAAGGTTATGCAAACCACAGAAAAGGAATAAGAAATAGTAGGGCAAAGAAGGCATGAGATAAGGAGAAGGAAGCACATCTATTTTTAGTTGGTGTTTAGTTGATATTAGTCACTCTATTCTATATGACCAAACGACGTCACTGATCTTCTCTTGTGTTGCTATTTCACTTCTTTTTTCAATCCACATTCATTCCTGATCCTATTTTTTTTAAAAAAAACTAGGCATACTTCTTAAGTACCTCATTTCCACTGCGCTCAACTTTTATGTTTCTCCTGAGGTACCAATTGTTACTTCCATGTTATGACAAATACATAAGTATGATATTATTCAGTCAGTTTCATTTCTTTGCACAGATATTTATTCCTTGCATCAAATGATGTACTATCCACTACTTTTCTATCAACATTTCCATGACTTAAAATGTCTTCATCCATTTCTCAATCTTTAGTAGACATTTTATCAAGACACCAACATTCGTCTACTTAATCCAGATTTCACCTTCCCATCATCCACTCCCTTTTCTTCTCAAACCCAACTACCTTGGTCTTACACATATCAATTTTCAAACCCATGTTCCTCACCGCATCATACAAATCATTTGGGTTCTCAGCTTAAGCATGGGATTGTCTTCATATAAATAAAAGTACATGCCCATTCAGAACTCTAGCCAGCAAACCTCTAATTTCATCAGAAGCATTCCCTAAAACATTTATCCAAACAGATATTAAACAATCTAAGAACACCTTTGCTTCTTTTCCCTGCTTATTGTTGAACTAAGCATTCCATTGATTCTCACACGTTTTACTTCCATGGGACACACTTATCACGTAGAGCAATTAATCCTTAATTCAATGTTCATGGAAAACTTTCCATAACTCGAGGCCTATTTGCTTTATTTGTTTGCTTGTTTGCTTGTTTGCTTATTTATTTGTTTGTTTGTTTGAATTTGAACACTATCGAACTCCAGCTGACTCATATCATACACTTTCTTTCAATCTCAATCTCAAATCAACCATATAATAAATTTATTTCACACATTGCACTTCTCTCTGACTTGTTAAAGAGCACACCCCCAACTTAATATAAAGCTACATTGCACTTTTCAAATTTTTCTCACTTTGCTCCAATTGCCAAATAGTTTTCTACACATGGCTATCAAGAAATTCCACTGTAGTTTTTCATTCACTCTTGTTACTGTATGCTTTGGTATAGGAGTATAACAATATTGTTTTAATCACCATACACTGACACAATCTTCACATAAACTTCAAACAAGTTGCATATACAGTAGTAGTCACTCTGTAACCAAGCCTCATCCATTTTTTTTACTTTTTACAGTTACACCATCTATACAAGCAGCCTTACAATTTTTCAACATTCTCCTAGCATCCATTCTTGTTTTTCTTTGTCTTGAATGTTAATATTTATAGGAATTGTTTTATATATTTTTTTGCAATAATCATTCTCACATATGCAGTTTTTTCTCAAGCCTTTTGCTTCTACCGTATTTTTTTAATAACTTATTATTAGAATAGCTCCACATGCTTCTAATGGCCCTTCATAACATTATTGTTTTCACTCTCTTTCAAGTAGCTCACCCCTTTCATTCACTTTTCTTTCATCCAACTGGATATTATGTTCTAACACTTTTTTCCTACACAACTTATCATTTCCCATCCTGCAATTATTCTTTTACTTTAATTTCTTGTATCCATTTTTTTCACGACCCATTCTTGACATTATCATATGATGGTCTGTCCTTCACTAAGAACATCTTATTACCCTTATAGCCTTAATTAATTATCTATTTCATCATAATACTTCAAATCAAACAGCTTTTTAATTCATTCTTGTGAATGAATTAATGCATTCATCATCTCTATGCATGAATGAACTTGGGCTTATATAACATATTCAAAACAGACTTTTTCTTATCAGGTACTCACCAAAAGATCACCATTTTCATTCTTTCTTAGGTTTTTAAATAACCCAATCATATTTTCTATACTGTACTCTCTTCTCTCATTCCCACTATTTATCCATATCAACTATATTATAGTTTTTCCCAGTATCACTTTCCCTTCACCAGATGAGGTAGCTGATGATAGTCTTTTTCAGATGTATCTTTTTGGCAAAGATGGTGACTGTACAATTCCAAACACATTTGGAGCATCCTGATTTTTTCAGACCACTTTCAAACTACTGTATTTTTCGGAGTATAAGATGTATCTTTTTCCCACCTAAAAGGGGGTAAACATTTAGATGTGTCTTATACACCAAATGTAGCCCCACCCACTCACTGGCCCCCACCCTTTGGCCTCTGCCTCCCAGCAGTTTACCTCCTTGCAGCAAGCAGCAAGAAGAAACAGCTCATTTCAGCTTCAGCACAGCCTAATTAGCACAAGTTGATTGGATCGGCCTCCCGACTCTCAGCTGTTTTGCTCTCAGCTGTTTTGCGCGGGCCTCTGCTGCTTGCTGAGGTAAATTGCTGGGAGCAGCTTTTTTTTTTCTTATGCTAATCAAGCTATGCTGAAAATGAAAATGAAAGTAAAGCAGGCTATTTGATGTTTGCTGCAATGAGGCAAAATTGCTGCGAGGCAGAGGCAGATTTCTTTTTCTTGTTTTCCTCACCAAAAAAGGTAGGTGCATCTTATAGTTCGGAGTGTCTTATACTCTGAAAAATATGGTATCTACCTGAAAAGAGATAGATATAAGATTACTACAGGTGACTATATTGTTGGTGACTACACTGGAACTTGAATAGAAGTAGTATTGCCTTATTAATTCTCATTAATCTTGTGGCAAATTGCAATATTATCAGCAATGGCATCCTCCTTAATCACTTTGCAGAATTAGGTTTTGGGTCACTGAATTTTACAGTTTCACTCCATTCTCAGACATTATGCCCAGAAGGTGGTTGGAGGAATATACCTGACACCAGGTATTGGTTTATGATGCTTAAATTGCACATATGCCCATTCATTCATTAAATTAATTATCTTGAAATTAAATCGAGATAACATGGAAATGCTGTTTAGCTAAGAGAAAGTCATGTAAAATTGGGATTGAGTCAATATGGTATGGCGTTATACTTCTCCATAAAACAAAGGTTCTTATTTGAGAACTTTCCTTGATCAGCAACTAAACCTTCTGGATTTGAATGACTGGTTATGTGCCATCACGTCTTCAACTTCAACTGTTAATGACTACATAGATTTTCTCTGTGATGATCTATCCCTAATCTATTCTCTCAAGTCTCCCATTGGTACAGTCATCACTATAATTGAGGCCTTGCTGCTGGCCGTTCCATCTTTTCCAGGATTAGAGTCATTTTCAGAGAGCTGGGTCTTTGCATAAATGTGTCTAAAGTAGGATAGTTTGAGCCTCCTCATTTGTGCCTTGAGTGAGACTTCTGGGCTAATTTACTTGTTTGATAACAATTTGATTATTTTCTTGGCTTCTCACATGATATTCTCATGAGTCTTCGATACTAACATTCAAAGGCATCAATTACTCTTGTTATCCTGCTTCTTTAAGGTCAAGCTTTCACTTCCACAGTGTCCCAGGGAATACCCTGGCTTGTATGATTTTGATCTTTGTAGGTATAGACACATCACAGTATTTCAATATCTTTTCCAAGGCTTTTATGGCTGTTCTACCAAGTGCTTGTCTACAACTTATTTCTTTACTGCTTGTTCCTTTACTTTTGATGGTTGACCCTAAAAGGCAGAATCTCTCCACTACTTCAATATCTCCACTGTCAGTTTGAAGGCTGGTTGTTCTACTTGTTGTTATTCATTTGGTGTTCTCGATACTTAATTTTAGTCCCATTTCTTCACTGTCCTTTTTGATTTTTAGTACTAGGTCTTGCAGATCCTATGTATTTGCAGCTGTCAGGATAATATAATCAGCATAGCATAGGTTATTAATGTTTCTTTCTCCAATTTCAGGGGTAGCTGAGTTGAAAAACATCTCTTCTGTTAAGGTTAATGTGCTGGCTACAAGTGAGAGAGATGTAGTGATTAAGGGACTGGGCTAAGAATAAGAAATCCCCATTTCCAGTCTATCCATAACCATGGAAGCTCAATGGGTAACTCTAGACCCATCACTCTCTCAGTCCACTCTCTATCACAAGGTGACTGTGGTGGAAAATAAGACGAGACAGCACAGTATAATGCTTTGAGCTCTTGGATGAAAGGTAGGATGTAAATCTAATAAATAAACAGACAAAGTCTTCCTGATTTGCTCCAACTAGCAACCATCATGTGTACTCTGTTAAATTACTCTAAACATGGTCTATATGGAACTATCCCTGAAGCATGTTCAGAGATATCAATTGTGACAACAAGCAACACCTAGACTATTAATTAGTACACGGTGCCTGGCTGAAAGTTTTGAACTGTTTGCCAACCACTTTCTCAGCACAATTTAAAACATTAGTTTTAACATTTAAAGCTCTAAACCATTTAGAACCTGGTTTTCTGAGGGGTCAGCTCTCTCACTGTGAATGCTAAGGAAGGGAGCCCTTGTAAAGATTCCACGCACAGTTTGATTTTCCTGCCTCCTGTATCGCTCACAAAAACTACAGATGTTTCTTTCTCACAAAATATCATTTACAACTACTGTAAGTTTTAGAGAATCATTATATTTATTTGTTAATTAATTCAATTTCTATAGCTGCCCAAGTGATTCTGGGCAGTTTACAATTCTAAAGTTATAAAACAATTAAAACAATTTAGAAAAAAAAATAAAACAATAGAAACATCTACAAACTAAATAAGTACAAACAGCAGCAGTAATGATTAATCAACTAATAGTAAAGTTAAGTGACTTTACACATTCTGAACAGTAAATAGCCAAATTTTTAAGCTTTGCAAAAAACCAACAGGATTGGGGTCATTCTAATCTCCAAGGGGAAAATATTCCGCAGTGCAGATAAGACTCATCTTCTAGATCCCGCTAGTCAATACTCTTTGGCTGACAGGATCATGCCCAGTTTGTTAAATTGGATTGGATGGGTAAAAACTCTTGGAATTATATATCCAATACTATACAAAATAGTACTTGGTTAAAGGCCTGTTGCTGATGTTCCCAGTTTTCAGATGAGGTAACACACCACTAAGCAACAGTATTTTTAAAAATCATTCATGTATACTAGAATTTGAATTCAAGAATTACCAGTATTCCTAGCAACTCTCTTAGCTATTCTTAGTGCTATTAAGCTATAATGCTGAGGATCACCTTTCTAAGCATACTAGAGGTGACACTGATAAACAAGTGGAAGAAGGCATCCAACTTTAAGATATCAGTTCTTCAGAATTTGTTACAATACAAGAGTGACTGTTTTAAGCGATCTTGTCCAGCACAAACTTGATGAGAGAATAAGGGTACGATCCTATGGTCCTTGGTATGGTATCACAAGGTCCGGTACTATTTTTCACACCTTCCTTTCCAAGGGCAAAAAGAGTGGTTCACAACAAAGAGCAAGAACTGTGTCAGCCCTGGAAGTGATGTAATTTATTTCCCTGACATTGGAAGCAATGAGCTGGAAAGTTATTTCACAGCTGTAAAAGGCCAAAGAGAAAAGAGGAGAAAGCCAAGTGAGTCAACATGGCATAAAAAGTCATTCCTTTCCCTGAGTTTCCATCTTGTTTCCCTCCCCCCAAGATTACACTGGCCATGCTTATATGTAATGTAAACATCTCATTACATATTGGAATCATATGTTGCCACTGTTGTCTTCTTTTTGATTCATCTTCTGCCAAAAAGTGGGTGAACTAGTGGGGTGGCTCCCTTAACTATTAATATCCTTTCATCTATTGTTCTTGCTTCTAGCTGTCTTAATATTTGTTAATGACAATGGTTTTAGATATTTATTGTTTTAGTTTTGTTGCATGATGCCCAGAGTGATTTGCTTGTGAGATAGGCAGCTATGTATATTGAAAGAAAGAAAGAAAGAAAGAAAGAAAGAAAGAAAGAAAGAAAGAAAGAAAGAAAGAAAGAAAGATAGCATAAATAAAACCCCAATTAACATTTATATGAAATGTTAAATAAGCACTAAAGATGGTCCATTTAAAAGTTCTACTTCATCTTGTGTATGACTTTGTAGAAAGTGCTTGCAACTAACTTCTAAATTGAACTAACCTACCAAAATGTATTTGTGCTCTCTCTCTTTTTCTGTCTCTATATACAGTAGATAAACACATCTCCATTCTGAATACTAAGCTGAGATGTGCTTCTTTGTGGTCAAACAATGAGCATCGATGAAGACACAACTCGCTAAGTCTACTTGCAATTTAAAAGTGTGCATAAGCAAACATAATACTGTTTAGTACCCAGGAGTTGAAAAATGTAAAGTTTGGATTACAAATACTTCACAATGGAATCCATCCCTGGGAGGCGATTTGATGAAGTTTGTAGTTTTGAAAATCTCTGTATCAAGTTAGATCATCTTTCTAAATGTTACTTGGTAATCTAAGCAAAAACAAAATGCAAAACAACCCTCCTCTTGTAGAATTTTGTGACAACACCATTTAGCTTATACCAAAAAGCTGACAAGAATTACTGGAGTTTAAATAATAAATTGTTTAATTAAAAACAGTTTGCTAAATATGGCAAACAAAACATCCATGCATAAAAAACCACAACAGTTTAACTAATGCAGACCCCCTTTGCTCTTGCAGAAGCTACAAAGAAACCAGACCTCCCACAGTAGCTTTAAATTTCTACCAGCCTCACCTCTTTTAAAAATTCTGTAACAAGATGTATGTGATTTTCTCACCACTTCATAGAGAGAAGGAGAAAAGGAGAAATCAGAATAGACAAATCAGTCTTCTTCCAGTCTTTTTCTGTTTCATACAGAAAGCAATCTGCAGTTTTAAAAATGATTATAAAACCTTTCCGTTCTTCTTATGGGCGCGTCCCGCTGTGCCCATGTGACACCCCTCCTGCGCGAGCTACACTGGCTCCCAGTGGTCTTCCGGGTGCGATTCAAGGTGTTGGTTACCACCTTTAAAGCGCTCCATGGCATAGGACCCGGGTACCTCCGAGACCGTCTTCTGCCACCAACAGCCTCCCACCGACCAGTCCGTTCCCACAGAGAGGGTCTCCTCAGGGTGCCATCAGCCAAGTTATGTCGGCTGGCGACACCCAGGGGGAGGGCCTTCTCTGTGGGAGCCCCAGCCCTATGGAATGAACTGCCCCCGGAAATTCGTAAGATCTCCGACCTCCGGGCGTTTCGCTGCGCATTGAAGACCCTGTTGTTCCGCCAAGCCGGACTATCAACACAATAGTTTTAAATTGGGTATTTAAATTTATTGGGGTTTTAAATTTGAGCCACTTATTTAATTATTTTAAATTTTATACTGTTGTTTTGTCTGTGTTTTTAAATAGGCTGTACACCGCCCTGAGTCCTTCGGGAGAAGGGCGGTATAGAAATAAAATTATTATTATTATTATTATTATTATTATAAGGAATTGTTGTGGCCCGCCAGCGGCCTGCGCGGATCGTGGCTGATCCCGACGAGGAGGCTGGTGTGGTGTCGCGCCAGCAGCCTGCGCAGCCGGCGCTCGCGTCGGACAGCGAGGAGGCCTAAGAGGATGTGATACCAGAGGCAGAGACTCAGCCAGGGCCTTCAGAACCTCCAGAGGCTCCTTCCAGTGGAGAGAGCGAAGTGGAGGAGCCTCTCCTCAATGCTCGGGCACGCAGGGTTGCCAAAAGGGAGGAGTGGCTATTCAGGAGGAGGAGGTCTACTCGAGAGTAGGGCTTGAAGATAATTGGCCACTCCCTTAGCCTATTTAAATCACATGCAGCTAGTGCTTTCTTGCTAAAAACAATGTCCCATTACTACAGAGCATCTTGGGGAGCGAGCGTCTTCTCATATCTGGTTTTCTAGGCTGATTGCCAACCTTTGTCGGACTTTGTGCTTAATAACTTCGATAAGGACCCTTTGCACAGGAAGCCTGCATTCTTGAAAGGGGTTTGTTTGGAATTAAACAGCGTTTGCAAAGTTTGGTGTGTGTCACATTCTCTGGGAATCCGAAGCTGGGGCAGAACAGGAATTTGCCCTATATAGTATTGTAAATCACTTCACTTGTTATATGCCGTTTTATATACAACCGTTCTTAATTTACAAACAGGGTTTTGTTTTTATGTTCGTATGTTTTACAAACATAATCATGAACATCCAATAAGCTTTTCCAATGAATATGAAGGATTAACAAAATCTGTATTATAGGATTCTGTATTGTATTGTTACAACTAAGAAGTTGTATTACAGGATTTCTGTAATACAACTTTAGTACAGAACAATTTGCATTTTCTTCTTTTTGATCCATCAACAAATATATTTCCAGAATGACATTTGATTATGAGGAATAATATTTATTTTTAAGCTATGCAGTTTTTTGAGAACAGCATTATGCAATCCAAAAGAATATAACTATCTGGATCAACATATTAGCTGAAGAAGTGTGAATTAGGCATGTCCTAAGACCCTACACATGCAATCCTCCTCCATACCTATTATTTAACAATAAATTTAAAGTACCTTTTCCAGAAGTTTAAGACTTACAATAGATATGAGATCTGGGTCCCCACAGATATGAGATTGTAACTGTGGGAAAAATAAGCCACAGGGGCATTATAACTAGGAAGATAAATTCAAAGAATCCAGAAATGCTTTCAACCAAAAACCAAAAATGGCATTCTAAAAGGATAAAAAAAAAAAGTACATAAGACAATATATGGGTATTCAAAGATGAGTTATTTCTGCACTGATACAGACCATGCATAAGTAAAAGTCTCCAGAACTACCATCGTTCTGAGAGCAACTTAATCCCAGGGGCTTTTTTACATGTTATTAAATGGAGTCAAGTCTAAACTCTCTGAACTGAAGCACTGCCAGGAAGCATGTTTTTCATCTCAACATAACAAAAGCAAATCAGATAAAGAACATTTATTTGCAGGACCACTTAAAACCTGTCCTTTTACAAAGAATCATCCATTAACAGCAAAGGATGCTCATTTGTCAGCCTTGTGTACTGTTTAACATCAATGTTCAAAGCTGCAGAAGATGATAGCATGAAAATAAATCAGAAACAGACATGGATGAGTTCTTGTTTACCATAAAAGAACTTCAGGCCAATATGTTTAAAAGTGATCGTTTAAATCAGTTCCTCCATTCATTGGAAATTCAGACGTTAATCCACAGACTGCATTTTCATTGAACCGTAAACTCAAACCTGGTAGAAAAACTACACCTTGCTAATACACGGTACCATCTCTTAGCAGTACAACAAGAGACCTCCCCCAGAGAATCTAAAATGATAATTGCTTTAATAATATAATCAGAACATCTTGCTAAGGTACTGCTTAACAGAACATTGGGCAGTAGGAAAGTAATAAGATAACTGTACATGCCAAATGATTCTAACACACATGGCGTCATATGATCATGGCAACTTGACCTTTCCATATGTTATACTGAGACACAATGAAGGGCAGAGGGATCTGAGAAGCTATTCTGTCTCATGATACTTTGATCTTATGTTTATAGAATTGTCATATTTATATTTTGTTTAATCATTTTTATTTACTGATTTATTTATTTAACCGGAATGCCAATAAATCCTTCTATGCTCCCACTGACCAACAATAACAAAATATAGACAAGACCAATGTTGTAACACTTATAATAATACATAAGAAAAACAACAATCAGACAATAAGGTACCATAATAACAGATGATTGTAGATCTTCCATTCATCTCTAAATGCCCCACAGAGAGCTCCATTTTAACTAAATTTCGGAAGACCAGAAGTGCTGGAGCAGGTTGTCTTCAAGAGGTAGGCACAGGGGTGAAATCCAGCAGGTTCTGACAGGTTCTGGAGAACCGGTAGCGGAAATTTTGAGTAGTTCAGAGAACTGGCAAATACCACCTCCGGCTAGCCCCAGAGTGGGGTGGGAATGGAGATTTTGCAGTTTCCTTCCCCTGCCTACCCACCAAGCCACACCATGCCCACCATGCCCGCAGAATTGGTAGTAAAAAAAATTGGATTTTACCACTGGGTAGGCAACAGGTAGTCCTTGACTTATGGCCATTCATGACTTATAACTATAACAACCGTTCAAAGTTATGATGGGTCAGAAACGTTGATCTACAGTCCATAAAGCATTTCCAGCTGTCGTAAAACATTTTGCTGCTTCTCTATGGTCATGATCTGGGTGATTGATAACCTGTTCTCACTTATGACCAGTTCCCAGGCACCCCGTGATTCTGTGATCACCATTTGCAATCTTTTCTATCGGCTTCCCCAGAAAGCTGTTGTGGTCTGCCAAAGGTTTTCCCCTCCCCCCCATGCATGGAGGGGTGAGCAAGGAGGGATGGGAAGAAATACTTTGTTGGGTTGCAGAAATGAAATGGGAATCTTTCCAATCCATGACTCATCTCCTCAGCCCAGCTCAGGATTACCCTTCTGCATATGGAGGGGAGAGGAACCTCTGCCCTGGGCTGGTGAAATGAAGTGGAGATCTTCGTGAAGGGAGAGGAATCCTCTGAAGGGCTGCAGAAATGAAGATCAGTTCCCAAAGGTCTGAGCCCCTTTTCTTCAGGCACTTGAAACTCTTCTGGAGGGTTTCAGAAATGAAGCTTGGATCCCAACAATCCGAACTTTGTTTTTGCAGTCTCTTGCAGGGATTCCCTTCCATGGACAGTGGGCAGCTGCCTTCTCTCCTTCCACAGGCAGCTCTTTTGCTCCGTCTGTTAAGAACCACAACCGGGGAGAGTAGGAATTGCAGTCATTGAGTGAAGCGATCATACGGGTGTGTCTCTTAATGATCACTTTGCTGAACAAATGAGATTCAAGTCCCATTTGTGGTCGTTAAGTTGAGGACCCAGAGTACTAGGATCATGACTGAAAATGCTTTCTGCTCTCTGAACCTTTCATCTCACGAAAGTGGGGCACCACTAACATTTTCTTCCAGGGGAAACATTTTAAATATGACAATTCTGGTTGGAGGATTTGCTGCATTTGCATTTATTATGAACTACATGGGGCAGGGAAGGGGGAGAGAAATGCTTGTAGAAAAACATAGTTAACATTTCTAAGAAAATGAAAAAGAAGAATATGTATCAATGCACTGCTATTCATCCTGTGATTGCACGGTCATCACAATAAAAATACCCCAAATTAAAAATCCTAAGAACGTAAGCAGTGCCAACTGGATTGGGCCCATCTAGTTCAGCAGCCTATTCTCAAAATGGCCAACCAACAGTACAAGGAAACCCACTAGTCTCCTAGCAGATGGCTTTCAGAGGCAATTAAGCAGCTATCAAGGCTAATAGCCATTGATCCCCATGTCTATGAAAATCAGCAGCTATTACAGAAGACAGGAGCACTGGAATCAGGATGAGCCAAAGGCCAGTGTCCTAAACTAAGTACTAAGGAGTTTATTACTTCATTACTTAATTGAATTATTTAAGATGCTTGACACTCCTTCTAAAGCCCAGAGAGCATGACTAAAAGGACCTTTGATTGAGTATCTATCTCTTAGCACTGGCCATTGGTGACACCATGAGCAAAATCACTTCCAATCCTGGGTTGGTCAACTGAATTGAATTATTTAAGATGCTTGACACTCCTTCTAAAGCCCAGAGAGCATGACTAAAAGGACCTTTGATTGCGTATCTATCTCTTAGCACTGGCCATTGGTGACACCATGAGCAAAATCACTTCCAATCCTGGGTTGGTCAACTGAAAATGTAGAAGTATTCCAAACGCTTACAGCTCAAACCATTGTTTCTTATAGGTCAACACTAATGTCTTGGAAGTAAAAAGCATACAACAGAGATAACTGAAAATAAATATACTGCAACTCTGAGCAGGTGTGGCATTGAATACTGTAGCTATGTCTGTAACTGAGGCATTCTTGAAGTTGTACAATATCTTTACAAAAGTATTACTTCATAGAAAGAGTAGTGGAAACTTGGAACCAACTTCCAGCAGAGGCAGTGGATCAATTACAGTGGTGGGATTCAAAAATTTTTACTATCAGTTCTGTGGGCATGGCTTGGTGGGCATGGCAGGGGAAGGATACTGTAAAATCTCCATTCCCACCCCACTCCAGGCAGAGAATAGATGGGGCGGGGCCAGTCAGAGGTGGCATTTACCGGTTCTCCGAACTACTCAAAATTTCCACTACTGGTTCTCCAGAACTGGTCAGAACCTGCTGAATACCACCTCTGATCAATTATCAGTAAATGAGTTTAAACATGCTTGGGATAAACATGTATCCATCTGTCACTCGGCTGACAAACACATAATGCAGTGACACCATCACCCAACAAAAATTAATAATTAAAAAAATTACAAACTTAAAGGGCAGAGTTGATGGATCACTAGGGTCTGCCATCAGTTTTCTATATTTCTTTGATCAAAGATAATGTTTACTCTCTCCATGTTTAATCAGTCCAACATGATTGTGGGCAACAAAATGCTATGAGATTCTCAAGCTCATTGATTTCTGCTTTAGAGAGAGCCACAAGGTGCTAAATGGGATCATTCACCTGTGAAAGAAGGATGAGATAATAGAAGCTATAGCTCTGAAATCTCAAATGGAAATGTTTTGGATGCTTTTATGACTGGGCTATTCTCTAATACTTGGGAATCTATCTGTTGCAATCACTACAGACTGACTTAACTTATTCTGCAGAGTTTTTCCAGATGTCTTTAATAATTTGCAAGATACCAGAAATCAGAACATCATGCATGACAGTGCTGTTGCAAAGGTCTACTCTTGGGTTACATCTCAGGAATGTTAAGACTGATGTGTGCTATGAGTGAAGAAATTTCATGATGACTTTTGTGAGTATCGGCCAACATCAGGAGAGGACTAATTCAGAGCAAATGTGTTCTTCACTATACCGGGCATAGCAATCACTGAGATAAAGTGTAGATTTACAGAGCTAAATAAAGTAATTTTGACATGTTATGCCCTGTAGCTATCCACTCTGATGTCAACAACTGATGGATAGTTGTATGTAGCTGGAAAACTTTTAGTTAAGAAATATGGCTGTGATTTATCAGACTCACTTCTTGAGAAACTGCTCTCATTCAGATCCTTACTGAACTCTGATACTCCTATCAACAAGAAAATTCTCTTTATGATAGTAAAATATATCCTGCCACCAAGTTTGATTGCATTCCTACTCCTCTCCACCCACCCCCCGCAAATACTTATGAGAAAAGCATCTGCAGGGAGGGTATTCTTTAACTTTTAACTTACAAAAAGAGGCCACCTCCAAAAAAAAACCCACAGCAAATCTGCTTCCAACATTTCAAAAAAGGATCTAGGTGGCCTGTTGGTGTTTTTAACTAAAAAGGAGAAACATAGAAACATAGAAAACTGATGGCAGAAATAAACCTAATGGTTTATCGATTCTGTCCTTGGAGTTTTATTTTTTTCATTTCATTTAATTTTTTAACATTTTGTCTGACAATGGACATGTGCTTATCCCAAGCATGTTTAAACTCAGTTACTGAATGAATATGAAGAATGAATGGAGAATGGAGAAAATTGGATATTTCAAAGATAACCAGCATATTTTCAGATTAAAAGGTAAAGCAGAATATTTGAGCAACCTTTTACCACTCTGCACCCAAGGCCCAAGCTGGTCGAATGTGTTAATGGTTTCAGTTACCAAGTTGGCTAGATTGTACAGGAAACATAGGTTGTCCTTGCTTAAGGGCCTTGATAGTACAGTGGTCTAAGCACCTTGTTATTAACACAGCTGCCTGAAATTACTGCTAGTTGGAATCTCTCCAAGGCTCAAGGTTGACTCATCCTTTCTAAGTTAGGTGAAATGAGGACCCAGTTTGTGGGGGCAATAAGCTGACTTTGTATAAAATATACAAAAGTATGAAGGCTATTGCTTAATGCATTGTAAGCCGCCCTGAGTCTCCGGAGAAGGGCGGCATATAACTCAATTTTTTTTTTTAAAAAAAAAAAAGGACAACTCATTCCGTAACCATTTGAACTTACAATGGCACTGAACAAGTAGTTTTATGAGTGGTCCACATAAGTTGTGGCTGTTGCAACATCCTTATAGTCACATGATAGCAAGCTGGGCATTCAGCAACCAGCTTGCAATTATGACATTGCAGTGACCCATACCCACATGCCATTTGCAACTTTCACTGCCATTTCCAACAAGCAAAGTCAATGGGGAAGCCAGCAGGAAGTTGAAAATGGTGATCATGACATTGTCCTTAACGACAGCATGAGGTTCACTTAATGACAACAACTGGCCATTAGAACTGCCATTGCTAACTGGGGCAGTTACATGATAATGCAATTTACAACTGTATCATTTTGCAACAGAAATTCCGATCCCGGTACCTAATATATCACTTTATCACAGATAATGCTACAAATGTATTCAATTTGAAAAATAAAGGTAGAATAAAAAAAGATTAGCAAGATCATTTGTCCAATTTAAAAACTGGTAATGATTGATCTACCATATTGTGACAAAAATATCCTTCAAACAGCTACAACAATTAATTGAACTAGAGTTAGAATGCTTGACTACTTCAGTTATTAATGATTTCACAAAAATAGCTTGCCTGGTACTAAATTATCATTTATTTATTTTTAATGAAAATTAATCTGAGAAACATTGATCAGTAACCAGCATTGACAGATTGATTCTGAAGGCTATGAATAGGAATAAAAACTATTCCTATGCTGGGCCTGGTGGCTCAGCAAACTAATAGCATTGTGTTTAACACCAGCTGTCTGCAATTACTGTAAATTCGAATCTCACCAGGCTCAAGGTTGACTCAGCCTTCCATCCTTTCTAAGATAGGTAAATTGAGGACCCAGTTTGTGGGGGCAATAAGCTGACTTTGTATAAATATACAAAAGTATGAAGGCTATTGCTTAACTCATTGTAAGCCGCCCTGAGTCTCCGGAGAATGAGCGTTGGTCTTACCTGATACGCCACTTCTAGTCACTAGGAAACGCCGGTCACTAAAGGGTTACAACCAAGCCAGTAGCTCTAGGACCGAGTCCACCAACAAAAGAAGCCCCGCCTCTTCCTGTATCCAGTTTGAGACAAGGACGAAAGGTAGACTGTCGTGTCTGTAGAAAAATAAAGGAAAGGTAAAAAATCCCCAGGACCCACCCCCCTCTGTCAACAGTCAAAAGCCAGCACGAGAGGTGCCGGACCAATTGGGAGGGGCTGACCGGCGTTTCCTAGTGACTAGAAGTGGCGTATCAGGTAAGACCAACGCTCATTCTCAGTCACGGAGGAAACGCCGGTCACTAAAGGGATATACCAAAGCCCGTGTACCTATTGGGAGGGAGAAGGCCGGCGCCTCTCCTGGTTCTGGGAAGATACCCGCTGCAGCACACGTCTTCCAAAGGAGGCTTCCGCCGATGCATAAACATCCACCGGTAATGCCGGATAAATGGAGATGGAGACATCCAAGTAGCGGCTCGGCAGACCTCCTCAAGTGAAGCTTGGGTAGACCAGGCAGCCGAAGTAGCCGCGCTCCTGGTAGAGTGGGCTGTAACACCACGAAGCACTGGCAACGATTGAGCTTCGTAAGCTAAAGAAATGGAAGCCCTGAGCCATCGACCCAAGGTAGTAGAAGAAACCTTTGACCCCATGGACTGGGGTTGGAAAGACACAAAGAGAGCCTCGGAGCGACAAAAGGAAGAAGTCCTGGAGATATAAATGTTGAGAGCCCGACGAACATCAAGCTTGTGCCACGCCGTCTCCAAGTGATGACGGGGGGAAGGACAGAAGTTGGGAAGAATGATCTCTTGAGAACGATGAAAAGTTGAATTGATCTTTGGAATAAAAGCTGGATCCAATCTCAAAATTACTCGATCAGGATGAATAATACAGAGATCCTGGCGAACTGAGAGGGCAGCCAACTCCGAGATCCTCCTAGCCGAGGTGATAGCCACTAGAAAGGCTGCCTTAAAAGACAAGAACTTCAGCGAGACTTCCCGGAGAGGTTCAAAAGGAGGACCAGTAAGAGCTAACAGAACCTTATTCAGGTCCCAGGTGGGAAACCGATGAACAGCCGGAGGACGTAGATTGGTTGCGCCTCTGAGGAATGAACGGATGAGAGGATGAGTGGACACAGACTCAGCGGTGCCGCAGGTGAGGATAGATGAGATGGCAGAGATTTGCCTCCGGAGGGTATTGGGAGAAAGCCCCGAATTGAAGCCATCGTGAAGGAAGCCCAGGATGTCAAGAATGGAAGCAGCAGTAGGAAGGACCTCCTTATGGCGACACCAGGCAGAGAAGGCCATCCAAGTGGCATTGTAAATACGGTTCATTGATCCTCGACGAGAGGCCTGGATCATAGAAATTATTTCCGAAGGCACCCTGGCTGAGGACAGGAGGAACCGCTCAACCTCTAGACGGTCAGCCGGAACCACTGAGGGTCTGGATGAGCTAGACAGCCCTGCCACAGAGATATTTTGTCGGCCGGGATCTGCCAATGGGGAGCAATGGGGAACAGAGAGAGCCATCAGATCCGCAAACCACGGTTGTCTGGGCCAGAAGGGAGCCAGAAGGATGAGCTCGGCTTGTTCCTGCAACAGCTTCCTGATGACCCTGGAGATGAGGGGAAGAGGTGGGAAAGCATAGAGAAGAAGACCACAAGGCCATGGGCTGATCAAGGCATCCACAGCTTCGGCTCCCGGGACAGGAAATCTCGTGTAAAACCTCGGAAGCTGGTGGTTGGATTCGGACGCGAAGAGGTCCACTGCTGGAAGGCCGAAGCGATGCACGATGTCCTGGAACAGAAGTGGATCGAGGCTCCACTCCGTCTGGTCCACCACCGAATGACTGAGAGCGTCCGCCTGAACATTTGCTGACCCTGAGATGTGAGAGGCGTGGATGGATGCCAAGTGACTCTCCGCCCACCTGAAGAGACGAGATGCCTCCCTCATGAGAGCCTTGGCAGGGGGGTCCCTCCTTGCCGGTTGATGTGGGCCTTGGCAGCTACGTTGTCTGTTCTGATCAAGACATCGAGACCTCGAAGGAGAGGAGCGAACTTGCGAAGAGCTCGGAAGATGGCTCTGAGCTCCAAGATGTTGATGTGAAGTCCCCTCTCCTGGACCGACCACTGCCCTTGGGCCAGCTGAGACCCCAGGTGAGCCCCCCATCTGAAGAGGCTCGCGTCCGTGGTGATGCTCACGCATTGAGGCACTCTGAACAGGCATCCCTGAGCAAGAGCCGGAGAGGTCCACCATGCCAAGGACCGGAGAACTTGAGGAGTCAAGGGGATTCTGGCCTCTGACATGCTCCTGCGAGACCGTTGAAACGGAAGTAAAAACCATTGACGTTCCCGGCTATGAAACCGAGACCAGGGAGTGATCCCGAAGGCAGAAACCATTTTCCCTAGCAAGCGGGAAAGCCCCAGGAGGGAAAAAGAGCGAGAGGCCTTAACCTGACCTACCAGCTCAACAATGCTGTCCTGACGATCCTGAGAAAGGGAAACCTGCAACCTGACAGAATCAATAACAGCCCCTAAATGCTGAATGCACGTGGAGGGAACTAGATTGCTTTTAGAACGATTAACCAAAAAACCATGGGATTGCAGGGTCTGAAGGGTGACCTGAATATCCTCATTACCCCTAACCTCAGAACTAGACAAAATAAGAATATCATCTAGATAAAACAAAACTCTAACAGGAAAAGATCTCATATGTCCCGATAAGGCAGCCATGATCTTTGTAAAGACCCTAGGAGCTGAGGAAAGGCCAAAGGGAAGGGCTCTATACTGATAATGCCTACCCCGATAACAAAACGGAGGTATTTCCGATGGTCCGGAAAAATGGGCACATGGAGATAAGCCTCCGTCAAATCAATGGAAGACAAAAAATTACCTGGACGGATAGAAAGGAGAATGGTCTGGAGGGATTCCATCTTAAACCGACGATAGACTATATATTGGTTCAAGGATTTAAGATCCAATATGGCCCTCCAGCCTCCTGAAGCCTTGGGAACTAGAAACAAACGGGAATACAATCCCTGGCCAACTTCCCCTAGGGGAACACATTGAACAGCCCTAATCTCCAAAAGATGTTGAATAGCCTCATCTAGCAGAACCCTCTTGGACCTGACATGAGAGACAGGGCACCTGACAAACAAGTCAGGAGGAACCGAAGAAAACTCAAGGGTCAACCCAAACCTAATAGTACGTCTAATCCAGGGGTCTGAAACTGAACAATCCCATCGGTCAGCAAAAAATGCTAACCTACCTCCAATTAAGGAGTCAGAGATAGGTAAAGGAGAACTAACGGGACCTGCGAAAGGGACGCCCCCTACCCCCCCTGAAGGGTCTGCGGGGAGGGAAACGGTATCCCTGCCTGACCTGGAAATCCTGATGTTGTCCGCCCCTGGGCTGAGAGTACCGCTGAGGCCTGGACTGGAAGGAAGAGAAGTCGGAGCGAAAGGAATGGCTTCGAAAGGGACCCTGCTGACGAGGATCAGATCTTCTCAATAAGGAGGGCAGAATCTTGCGATGATCCTTCGTCTCGATGAGGAATGGGTCCAAGGCTGGGCCGAAGAGATAGTTCCCTGAGAAAGGAGCTGATACCAGTCTCCACTTGTTCCGAACATCTGCCTGCCACTGACGAAGCCACAGGAGCCTACGAGAAGTGACTGAAGCCCCGATAGCCTTAGCTGAAAACCTTGCCGCATTCAGAGTAGCATCAGCAGAGAACTCAACAGCAGCTAGGATCTTGTTGATATCCTGGTGAGATCGCATATCAGAAGGAGGCAGCCTTCCCTGCAGTTGGCGAAGCCAAAGGATGGAGGCCCTGTTAAAAAAGGAAGCTGCCGAGGAGGCCTGAATGGACCAAACTGAGGCCTGGTGGTCCTTGACCAAGGAGCGTTCAAACTTCTTATCTTCAGGGCGCAGGAATTCCTCTGACGGACCAGTAAGAGGAGATGCAGAAGAGAGGGCGACGACGGGAGCATCTACAGAAGGAACTTGAAGAATATTAGCAAAATCAGATGCCATATTATAAAATCTTTTATCTAGACCGGGCCAGAACTAGGAGAAGACCACTGTCTTTGAACGACATCAGAAAACAGCTTGGGAGCTGGAACGACCTCTGCACGAATGGAAGGTTCCTGAAATAATAATGATGAAGAGGGATGCTGAGAAGAGGATGTAGAAGCCCCTTGAGAGGAAGGAGTAGAAGAAATTCCCAGGCCAGTAACATTTTGAGCTTTAAATAGAAGGGATCTGAATAATTGAGGCTTGAAAAGACCAATGAAGGAAGGCTGGTCTGGTTCTAGACCTTCATCATCTGAGAGATCTTGATCAAGGGCAATTTCCCCCTCAGACAGGGAACCTTGACTTGCATTTTCCGGGGAATCCACCTTTTCTTCACATTGCACAGGATCAGCAACAGCTTGGACCCTCACAGAACGGCTCTGCTGACTCACATAACTGGAGGCCTCAGAAGAGGCCCTTTGCTGAAGGCCTTCAGCAATACCCTGCCTAATTGAAACAGAAATAAGTTCAGCTAGGGTAGGAGTTAAATTTACAGGAGCCTCAGACCCCTGAATGCAGGATTGGGCTTGAGCCTCAGGAAATTCTTGCCTTGGGGGGGCCTGAATAGAAACAATTGGAGATAGAGGCCTAGCAGCAGGAAAAACTGAAGAAGCATCAACAACTACACTCTCACCCAGAGTAGACTGATCAGGAGAAAAATCATGTTCAATTTGAATTTGGGAAGAAGGAACAGCCACGTTGGAAGTGGGGAGGGCAGGAGATTTAGAAGGCCCCACAGAAGGAGATGAAACTCTAGAGGCCTCTGAAGCAGCTTTTTGAAAGGCCTTTTCCATGGCCTTATGCCTCCTGGTCTCTTCTCTTGATGATGCAACAAAATTAGTACTCTTGGAGTGATTAGATCTAGTAGAAATTCTGGCTGCCTTGGGAGGAACAGAATCCCCTGAGGAACTTTCTTTAGGATTAGAAGAATGGCCCCTTTTTCCTTTGCTTTGGGATTTATTGCTCCTAGCATCAGCCATGACAAAGCAGAAATTTACTTTTGCAGCTCAGAATAAATGCAAAGGATAGAAATCACCCTTAAATGCACCCACAGGGGATAATTGGTTCAGGTAACTCACTGCGCCAGGAGAGAAGCAGAGTAGAATCCAGGAGCCAGGAAGATTACTCAGGAGGCAGGAAAAGGCCACTAAGCAAAGGGTTTAACAGCACAGCAAAATTGGGCATGGAAAGGCCTTGGAGCCAGAAATTAGCAGCCAGAATTCTCCCACAGCAGCTGGAGGCAGGGAAACCTCTCCAAAAGCCTCCAAAATCCTTTGAAAGAGCTGCAAATAGTAGGGGCGTTGCAAAACGCACGTGGGCGTTGCTGCAGGGCTGCTCAGGGCAGTTGGAGAGTTTCTAGCACTCCCAACCTGATTCCAATAAAGTTTTTGAAGAAAACGCCAGCAATTTGAGCAGAAAAGAGCAAACTAAGTAGAAATAAGCCAGCAACGGCCAAATAACTCCCCCACAAAGAGTTAATGAGAGAGAACTAACAGACACGACTGTCCTCTACCGGACCGAGTCGAAAAACTGGATACAGGAAGAGGCGGGGCTTCTTTTGTTGGTGGACTCGGTCCTAGAGCTACTGGCTTGGTTGTAACCCTTTAGTGACCGGCGTTTCCTCCGTGACTGAGAAGGGCGGCATATAAATTAATTTTTTTTATAAAAAAAAATAATTCTACCCTTTTTTGAAACAAACAAAGGTAACAGATACCACTAGAACTTGAAATAGCGAACATACCTATCCCAAAGGTGCTTTTTCTTTTAGAATGCAAATGGTATCTACAAAGTGTATAAATCCTTCCATTTCCCACCATTCAATCAGAACTGAAGAAACTTCTTGGATGAGAAGCAAAACATCTTCAAAGAAGAAAAAAAAACCAAGATAGTCCAGCTGCCTCCTGAAAAAGTACCTTTGGGACAACCATGACCTGAATGACTGAAAATCTCCCTAGACTTGAACATACCTATGTACTGCATAAGAATTATGAATATACACAGCAAAAGACTTTAAGTGTCTGCTCTACTAAGTCATAATACTTATGAAGAAGTATTTATTACTCAAAGATTATACAACCAACCACTTCATTTGGGAACAACCTTTTCTCCATTTTTTCCCCTGCTTTTTTCCACACTATGCTACTTTATGTGTGTTGCCCAACATACATTGCTCCAATGATGTTTTCAAGACAATTTTTTTTTCCATGATAGATTATGATGCAGCTCTCAGAATTTCTATCCCCCATGACCTTCCATGGATTAGGTAAACCTGTACACTTCCTCCTTGAAATAAACCCATGTCTCAGGTTACAAAACAGCATGGGGATTATGTGATTCCTAAAAAGGAAGTTCATTCATTACAGCAACTGTCAAGTAATTCATAATACTTTCCACCCCAGTAATTTGTTTTAATAAATCCTGCTAGGACTAAAACCTTCAGATACATGCAACAGCAAACCTGCTACGAGACATTATTAAGTTGGTTTGCAATTTATTTCTCTGGAAAGTGCATTCTATGAACTAAAGTCATCCATTTATTATTTCAGCAGGTAATGTAGAACCATAGGGCCCAGCTTCTGTTTATGTTTTACATTAAACTGTAAAAATAATCTAAATTGGCTGTTTGAGTGGCAGGATACAAGGGTCTTTTATAAAATGATGGCTCCGTTTAGAAAGCTAAAACAGAATATGACATACAAAGCTGACTACAAAAGTACATGGTATTCCAATAAATCTATTTATTTGATAAGCAGATGGAAACCATCAGCCGTTTATCTTTTAAAAAGAAAACACGCCGGTATGAGTCCCTTCTGCTTTTTCCTGATTCCATGCTTTCCCACACTTTTTCTTTCTTTTTTTTTTTTATAAATTTGATTTATATGCCGCCCTTCTCCGGAGACTCAGGGCGGCTTACAATGCGTTAAGCAATAGCCTTCATTCTTTTTGTATATTTTTATACAAAGTCAGCTTATTGCCCCCACAAACTGGGTCCTCATTTCATCTACCTTAGAAAGGATGGAAGGCTGAGTCAACCTTGAGCCTTGGAGAGATTCGAACCAGCAGAAATTGCAGGCAGCTGTGTTAATGACAGGGCGCACCAAACCACTGTACTATCAAGGCTCTTTTCTTCACATTAGCATCTAATCATTTAAGGCAAAAGCAACAAATTTGTTCCCACACCAAAGTCAGCTCAGCACAACTCAACTTCACAATCATGCTCAACATACAGAATATGATGGATAGCAGTAAATTTGGCTCCACAAACTAACCAGTCTCTCAATAGCCTGACTGTATAAGAGCAAAGGCGCCACTGCCATAGGACTTTCTTGTCTTCTAATCAGTTCTGAGCTCATGATTTATATCCACTTTTCTCCCCAGATTACATTCACACCACATCTTTTTTTTTCTTCCCCACATGGAAGTGCAACTGCAATGATCTCCAGAGGTAAATACATTTATCAATCTATTGAAGTGTCTCCCACTCCCTTCTCCTTTAAAAGTTCAGCTGCTTCGGGTAGAAAAATACCATCAGAAAGTATACAGAGAAATGACATTTAATTGTCAGGGTTGAATTCAGAGTGACTTGTTTCTATGAAAAAAAATTCCTCAAATGCCTCTAGCGTGCAGTAACTACAGAAATATTATTTTCAGGCTTCGGTATTATTTTATGCATTTTGAACATTTTTAGAATGCCTTTAAGGAGAAAGTGTTCTCAAGATGCCTTAAAAGCCAGTTGACTCCATTTCTAAAGGACTAACATGAAAAAAAAAGGGTGCAATAAAAAACCATAAGCAGTCAATCAGTTAAATAATAAGAGTATCTAAGAGCAGTTAAAAGGGTATCAGTTATCCAATGTACACAAAATTGAGGTGAAAGTTAAGGCAAACCATTGAATTTACAGGATTCTTCTAAAAAGGGTCAGAGAACTGAAACCTTTGAAGTAATCAATAGTTATATCCTTTCTGATAATTAATTTCATTTCCCTCTAAAGCAGCAGTGGAGCCTACAAATGTTCATATTCTCCAGGTCATCAACATCCTGCTGTGGCCTAGAGGTGGAGCTCTTTCCTCACAATCAGGAGGTTGTGAGTTCGATCCTAGGTAGAGGCAGATGTAGGGTCTCCTGCTTGGGCAGGGGGTTGGACTAGATGACCTACAAGGTCCCTTCCAACTCTGTTAATCTGTTAAATCCCCAATTGGATCCCACTCACATTCATTCTCTGGGAGAGTGCAACCATATCAAAAAATAGATAGTTGTAAGTAGATAGACGAGGCAGTAAATTAATTGTAGTTATTCTGTTATTTACTTTCCCCAGTCCCTCTAAACCCTTTAAAGGCTGAAAAAAGCAACACTTCTGCCAATATGCGTCTTCTCACCTGCTTCTTTCATATACATATTTCATTTAATTACCTAAAACATTTGTACTTCGTCTATTATCCAGAGGATCTCCCAGCAACCCAATAATCACCTCTCTTATTAGAATCAAAATGAAATAATCCATCCCAAAGGCATGCTGACCTTGGCACTGCATAATAAGCTGAAGAGGTGAATAGATGCTCTTTCAGTGTTCAGAGGAGGCCCCCACCTAACTTTCCCTTGGCACAAGAAGCATTCTGATCTCTAAGACAATATAAGGCCTAGGATTTAAAACAAACAGTATTACTGCACTGGACAAAGTTCAGGGAAAGTGGAATCCTGGTGGATGATCCTCTGTGAGATACTAACAGATCATCCTTCTTTCCTTCCAGCTGTATCTACTATCTTGGGATTCATCTTCAAGGTTAAGCCAGAGAAGAAATCTATTCTTCGAGTCTTGAACTTTAGCTTTTCTCTACAAACATACGCACTATCAGGTTCTAAGGACAATATCACGGAAGAAAATTTTCACATTCAAAATTTCTATCTAGCTTTTGACCACGGTCAGAATATGGTTACTTCTGTTATCAAAGCAACAGTAAGCCAAGAAAGTTTGTTTAGGAGTAGGGAGATGTAATGATGACATTACAGCACATAGGATCCTCAGCGTGTCTCTATATAACTAAAGGGGCTTCCACCCCAAAACATTCTCCAAAACAAGGCTTCTCTGAGTGAGGGTGCCTTTCCCGCCGCCTTGAAAGAGGCGGTAGTGAGGCCCCTCCTCAAGAAGCCTTCCCTGGACCCGGCTGAATTAGCCAACTATCGTCCAGTCTCCAACCTTCGTTTTGTGGCGAAGGTTGTTGAGAGCGTGGTGGCACGACAACTTCCCCGGCACCTGGATGAAGCTATCTATCTAGACCCGTACCAGTCGGGCTTCAGGCAGGGGTACAGCACAGAAACGGCATTGGTCGCGTTGGTGGATGATCTCTGGAGGGCTCGGGACAGGGGTTGCTCCTCTGTCCTAGTCCTATTAGACCTCTCAGCGGCTTTTGATACCATCGACCATGGTATCATGCTGCAGCGGTTGAGGGGGTTAGGAATAGGGGGCACCGTTCTGCGGTGGTTCTCTTCCTTCCTCTCCGACCGCTCGCAGTTTGTGTTGGCAGGGGGGCAGAGGTCGACCTCGAGGCATCTCGCATGGGGAGTGCCGCAAGGGTCGGTCCTCTCGCCTCTCCTGTTCAACATTTATGTGAAGCCGCTGGGTGAGATCATCCGTGGTTTTGGGGTGAAGTGCCATCTGTACGCTGATGATACTCAGCTGTACATCTCCACCCCAGACCACCCCAACGATGCCCTTGATGTGATGTCCCGCTGCCTGGAGGCCATGCGGGCCTGGATGGGGAGGAACAGGCTCAGACTCAATCCCTCCAAGACCGAGTGGCTGTGGCTTCCGGCGCCCCGATATAGTCAGCAGGTGCCATCGCTGACTATTGGGGGTGAATCCTTGCCCCCCACAGAGAGGGCTCGCAATCTGGGTGTCCTCCTGGACATACGGCTGTCTTTAGAAGAGCACATGACGGCCGTGGCCAGGGGAGCCTTTTATCAGGTTCGCCTGATTCGCCAGTTGCAGCCCTTTCTGGATCGGGACGCCTTGCGCACGGTCACTCACGCCCTTGTCACCTCCCGGTTGGACTATTGCAATGCTCTCTACATGGGGCTCCCCTTGAAGAGCACTCGGAGGCTCCAACTGGTCCAGAATGCGGCCGCGCGGGTGGTTATGGGCGCGTCCCGTTATGCCCATGTGACACCCCTCCTGCGCAAGCTGCACTGGCTCCCAGTGGTCTTCCGGGTGCGATTCAAGGTGTTGGTCACCACCTTTAAAGCGCTCCATGGCATAGGACCCGGGTACCTCCGAGACCGTCTTCTGCCACCAATAGCCTCCCACCGACCAGTCCGTTCCCACAGAGAGGGTCTCCTCAGGGTGCCATCAGCCAAGTTATGTCGGCTAGCGACACCCAGGGGGAGGGCCTTCTCTGTGGGAGCCCCAGCCCTGTGGAATGAACTGCCCCCGGAAATTCGTAAGATCTCCGACCTCCGGGTGTTTCGCTGCGCATTGAAGACCCTGTTGTTCCGCCAAGCCGGACTATCAACACAATAGTTTTAAATTGGGTATTTAAATTTATTGGGGTTTTAAATTTGAGCCACCTATTTAATTATTTTAAATTTTATACTGTTGCTTTGTCTGTGTTTTTAAATAGGCTGTACACCGCCCTGAGTCCTTCGGGAGAAGGGCGGTATAGAAATAAAATTATTATTATTATTATTATTATTATTATTATTATTATTATTATTATTATTATTTTTTCTAAGGCTCTAACAATGTTTATAGGAATATAAAATTCATTAGGCCTCCGCCTATTTCCCAGTCCAACCTATCATATCAGGTTGTTATGGAGAAAAGTGGAAGAGGGAATGCTAGCATATCTCCTTCTGCTCTTAAAGAAAAACCAGAATGTAAATCTAATTTCAAAAAATTATTTGTTTGCTCATAAAAATTATTTTATTGGCCGCCCAACTTACTTCAAGGTAACTCTGGGCGGCTTACAATCATTTTAAAAAAATTAAATAAACTAAAAGCATAAATAAGTTAATACGAAAAACCCAAACACTGTGCCCAAATTAAAAGATGGGGAGGGTAGGAGCAGGATGTAAAAAGTACACATTTCCAGAGTTTGTGAAAGGAAACTTAATTTAGGTATTTTCTGCTGCCACTTGTTTTGCCACTGCTTAAACAAAAGCATTTGGGGAATTACTAATCCATGTATTAACATAATTCTTAATTGAACTCCCATGACTGAGACTGCTTTTCAGCTCTGATCTTCCCAATCCGTCTCTTTTATTATAAGCAAATAAGATTATTATTTGTTTAGCGAGAAATAAGGGCTTCAATATACAGCCCTTTTTGCAGCTTAATGACTCAATTTCTGTTCCTTCCATAAATTTTCCTGTGTCAACCACCTGTGCTCCAGAAGATACTGGGTCAATGCTGATCTAATTTGGGCTAAAGCTTCCTGTAAGAGGCTAAAAGTCAGATACAATTCCACAAATGGATGAAAGCCACGGATCCACTCTCAACCCTTCAGATTCCTGAGGAATTATCTCTGGATTTGCAAATTTGTGCAAGATTTGTTTTAGAGCCTTTTGAAAGGGATCAAGAACATTGCTACAGGATGACATATATATTAAACATATTCCCAAGTTTACAAGACTCCCAACAGTTGAAGGAAACCTGCAATACGTGCTATGGATCAGTGGTGGGTTGCTACCGGATCTCCGCAATTCTTGCGAACCGATAGTGGAAATTTTGAGTAGTTCGGAGAACCGGTAAATACCACCTCTGCCTGGCCCCATCCCCAATCTATTCACTGCCTCCCGAATCCCAGCTGATCGGCTAGAAGCTGATTGGCTCACTTGACAAAGAAGAGGGGAAAAAAAACAAGACACCTTAGCTTTAAATTGAGAATCCAAGAAGCCTCCCAACTAATAGTCTAGAACTGATCCGCTCCTTGTAAACCGCTCGGTGGTGATAGATTGGCAATTGAGGCCAAGCTGCCTGAAAGCAGTTTCCGATGCTCTCGGTGGTGGCAGAGCGGCAAAAAACTGTTTAAATTCTTGCCGTGCGGCAAGAAGGTAGACCAGTATGCTCCAAGAACAAATGGGTAGAACGGTATGGCTCTGCAAGCAGTTAAAAGCCTGATAGACCAGTACCTCTGCTAAATCCTAAAGAATTGTTTGTCACATGACCATCAAACCACACCCACAACATAAGCCACACCCACAGAACCGGTAGTAAAAAAATTTAGAACCCACTCCTGCTATGGATGATATGCCTGCTATTCTCTGAAAACTGGAGAAACTGTTTGCAGTTTTTGAAAATAACTTTCCAGAACCTCTGAAATGAGAAATTATCTTTCTATAAACTGGCAAATACTTTCTCTAATTTTCAGACATGATGATAAGCATATGCAGCTGCACTGTCTGTTCAATACACTGAGGTATGTCTCAGCTACAACTACAAAAGTTTACTTTTTGCTCTCCTCAATTCAAATTCCAGATGAGGTCTACATTTCGGACCCTGTGGAGAAAAAAGAAGCTGGAGGTACAAGGAGTGACCCAGCACTTTTGAGATTGTTCCAGCAACTGTTGGATATAAGAACTGGCTCAGGGCATTTAAATTTAATTTAAATTCAACTGGGGAGAGCCAGTTGGCATACATGTGGAAAGTATGTCAGGCTTGGACCACTAACGACACTTAAGCTGAAATTCTGACTCCGTCAAGAATCTTACTAATTCCTATTCTCTGAGGAGTCTTTCTCAGACCATTGCTCTAATGATAAGGAATCCATTGTTATTTGTTTGATTGCTTTTTCATTGTTTGTCCATGTCATTCCTTGAAAGCATCTTTAATGTGAACCATTATATAGACACTTTTGTTTCTTAATTTATCTTCCAGGGATGTAAGCAAGGTTGTGTTATACCAATACTTGGCTGTGCTAATAACCTGGATGGGGATGAATAGATCCAGATTAATTTGCAAAGTAATCGAATGATGTGGAGACTAAGGAAGGCCTTGTGGCTTTTCTTTCTTTGTCCCAAAATCAATGATCTTTCACTGAATTGCCAACAGCAAAGGAAGAGATAAGCTCCCTTCTCTCTCAATAATTCTCAGTGGACAAAGTTTGGAAAGAATGCGAGAATAAGAATGGGGAAGGAGAGAGTGTGCAAGGGAGGTGATGTTCCCAACCATCAGTGAGCAAACTATGAGCAAGCAAACTCAAAGCAAGGGGGTGAGATTGTACTTTTCCCTTAAAAAATCAGTGACACAGGTAGTCCTTGGTTTAAAAACTACAACTGGGACTGAAATTTCCACCGTAAATTATAGAGTGGTGATAACCTGAGACTATGAAATTCCCAATGATTTCCATAAATCATTTCCCAATTTCCAACACTTACAGCTTGAAAATCAATGAGTAGTTACGATCGGCCTCTTCTCTCCCCTTCTCTCCCTCAGCCTTGCCCCACAGAACCCTATCCTATCCTATCCCTTTCTCTCCCTCAGGCTTGTCGCACAGAGGCCTCTCCTATCCTATCACCTTCTCTCCCTCAGGCTTGCCCCACAGAAGCCTTCCCTATCCTATACCCTTCTCTCCCTCAGTCTTGCCCCACAGAAACATCTCCTATCCTATCCCCTTCTCTCCCTCAGCCTTGCCCCACAGAAGCCTCCCCTATCCTGTGCCCTTCTCTCTGTCAGCCTTGTCCCAAAGAAGCCTCCCCTATTCTATCACCTTCTCTCCCTCAGGCTTGCCCCACAGAAGCCTCACCTATCCTATCCCCTGGTTGCTGCTGTGAAAGTAAAACTGAAAGTGAAACTCCTCTCCTTGTGTTTTGCATTTGGAACAGATTTCTTTTCAGATGGGGAGGGGGAGTAGAACTCCTTAGCATGAGAACGTGGAACAGATTTCTTTTCAGGTAGGGAAGGGAAGTAGTACTCCTTAGCATCAGAGGGCTGTTTGGAAAGTGAAACAATATTTGCTGTGTGAGCGAGAAGGAGACAGGAAGAAGCCTAGCCATGGCTTAGCTCAAGTGTTTTGTATTAAAGCTGCTTGCTGCTGTGAAAGTAAAACTGATAGTGAAACTCCTCTCCTCTGCTTGTGTTTTGCATTTGGAACAGATTTCTTTTCAGGTGGGGTGGGGGAGTAGAACTCCTTAGCATCAGAGCATGTTAATCATAATATAGGAAATAATAATGCTCTGATGGTTATTTCGAAAAATCCTTTCTTAGTGAGTACCTAGAAGCCAAGAGGAACATACGTGGCAAATTTCAAGTTTGTAGGTTTTACGGTTCTGGAGATTTTGTGATTACAGCGTGAGTGCTTTTTGCTTTTATATATATAGATGTTTAGCTACCGTTCAAATGAAAAGTCAATGAAAAGTCACTGAAAAAAGTGACATACAACCTGCCCTCACACTTATGACTACCACAGCATCTCAAGTATATTCCTGCACGTGATTAAAATTGGGGGTTGCTTGGCAACTGCCATGTATTTATGACATTTGCAGCATCCTAAAGTTATGTGATCGCAATTTGCGATATTCCACGCTGGCTTCAAACAAGAAAACTTAATAAGGAAAGCCAGATCCACTTAACAACCGCATGACTCACTCAACAACTTTGGCAAAAAAGTTTGTAAAATCACCATGACTTACTTAACTGCCTTGCTTATCCACAAAAATTTTGATACAATTGTGGTTGTAAGTCAAGGACTATTTGTAGCACTAAATGCATCAGACTGGAAACCAGGAGACTGTGAGCTCTATTCCCACCTTAGCATAAAGCCAACTGGGTCATCTTGGGCCAAACTTCACATCTGAAATCTTGCCAAGAAAACTGCAGGAAATAGTCCAGGTTGTTGCCAGGAATCAGATTGACTCAAAGGCATAATAAGTAAGTAGGTAGGTAGGTAGGTAGGTAGGTACGAAGGTAGGTAGGCAGGCAGGCAAACAAGCAAACAAGCAAGCAAGCAAGCAGTTGGGATAAAGTACAGAAGCAATCATACTCTTTCTTTCGTGCAATATTACATAACACCTCATTCTCTATAAATGATCAGTGTGAAGCCAGCGTTTCATTTGCAACTGTAAATAAAACAGACCTGCCACTGTGTTTATAATTCCCCTTAATTGAATTTATGTGAGAAAACTCAGAAACAGCATTATTACTCCTTAAGTTACTAGCAGCTCTGGGTCTTGGGCAACATTTTTAACAGACATCAGTGGTATTTTTGAATCAAAACAAGGAACTTTTCCTCCATATACAAAAGGGGGGGGGACAGTTTAAAAGATCAATATGAAATAGGTTAATACATTACTCCATTCAACTCCATCTTGACCCATCCATATATGTTTTTTGCATTATAGTTCCGTATAAAAGTCACACCGCAGGATGCGTATGCTACAGAGAATAAACTTGTGAATTCTCTCACCTGCTTCTCATTCCAGAAACCTATACATTTAAGATGAACAAGATCCTAAGACATGAAATGAGCTGAAGAACTCTCCAGATCAGCCTCCTTAATCCCCAAAACTAGCCACATTGGGATAGCATCAGTAAAATGGCAAGCCCATATCAGTATTCGACTTCATAAGGGATAACTCTTTTTATTTAATAAAAAAAAAAAAATGTGAAAACACAGCGGAAAGCAAACTGAATACCAATTCCCTAACAGAGGAGTTGCTATAAATAAGCATCAGAACTCACTGCAAAAAATGGAGATTAATACAAGGTCTTTTCTGAACTGTAGGGTTATATTAATCATCCATCATATGTGAAAGGATATCATTACCAGCTATGCTCCCAAAGAAAGTTAGTTGCTGTAATTTAATAATGCAGTACACAAAAAACTGGTGTAACTGTGGAATATTCTAAATTGGAGTTAAAGTAAAATATTCCACGTTTAAAGGAACATCAGTTGAAGATGTGCATAGCTGTTCTTAAATGTAATTTATAGTTGCAAAACATGCAAGGGTCTCCCCACAAAATCTGACTCTCTTGTCTAAGAGAGGAACTGGAATTCATTGAAAAATGACTTTAAGCTGGCTCACAATGCAGCAGTTTTTCAGTGTTAAACATGGCATACTTTCAATTGTCTAATTGAGCATCTTCCATATTGTTTTATTAGTCTTAGCTAAGCTTCCTAGCATTTATACATGAAAAAAGGAACATTGAAATGAAGGCTCCTGCATGATCAATCAAATCTATTATTGTCACAGATCAGCATATTACTAAATGTTGGGATCTCCAATGTGTTCCTGTTGAAAATATGTTCATAGAACTATTAAAAAGAAGCCCCTTAGATGCATTGATGTATTTGAGGCCTTCAACGACTTTGGTGGGAACAATGTCTTGGGGAATCACCAGTTGAGGCTTGGAAGCTAAGTTTTGAAAACAAAAACACAGATCCAGCTGTCTGGGGAAAGCTCTAATGCTGGGAAAGGTAGAAGGAAAGACAAGAGGCAAACGACCAACCATTCCATAAAGTGAATGGACTCAGTTATAATGATAATGAGCCATCATTACAAGACCTTAAAAAGGGGGAACGGGTTGTCAGGGAGAAAACCTATCTATATGTTTGCTAGGAGTCAACAACTTGATGGCAGATAATCAATCAGTATAATTTATTTTTACTAGAAATAAGAGCAGACTTTTAATAAAGTATCTTGTGGATAGGGGAAATCTTGTAAAAAGAAATTATCCTTGCATTCCAACATTTCAATTCAAGAAGGTACATGTCAAGACAGTCACATAGGTTTACACAGCTAGAAATTCAACAAAAATTGGGCAGGATTTATATATGTGTGTATGTGTATGTGTATGTGTATGTGTATGCATGTACACACACACATACACACACACACACACACACACACACACACAATACCATGTTTCCCCAAAAATAAGAACCTACCGGATAATAAACCCTCCCCTGAAAATAAGCCCTCCCCGAAAATATTTAACCACATGCGCAGCCGGTCCCCACCATTTCCTCTAGTTAGGGTTAGGGAGACAGAACTGGAAATCAGGTGAGATGGCAAGAGGATCTCTGTCTTGCTCCACGTGTCCCAAAATAATAAGACCTCCCCGATAAATAAGGCCAAGCGCTTATTTCGGGGTTCAAAAAAATATAAGACAGGGTCTTATTTTTGGGGAAACACGGTAGTAAAATCTAATGCAAACTAAACTTAAAGAGATGAAAATAGAAAGAATGAAAAGGGCAAGGAAAAAGGAATAGAAGAAAGAGAGAAGAAAGTAAGAATAAGAAACCAGAAAGAAATATGTGGGAAGAAAGTGACTTCCAGTCTTCATCACAAGCATAAACAAATTTAGTGGATCTTCACCTTAAGATTACAAACATCTCTTTATCCCATACCCATCTCTTATTGGTAGCCAGATCCATAAAACATGGTCTTTTCTGTCCTGGTGTTAGCAGAAAGAGGTTGCCAGAAGTAACAACATATTTTGTTTTAACTTTGATCAAATAAATTATTCCTTTGTTTTTCTTCTAACAGTCTTAATCTTTAGTTAATTCAAATATTGTCACAGGATTTGATTTCTCTTTGTTTTTTTCTTTAGCCCATCAGACAGAGTTCTTCAGGTCTTTAACAAGCTTCTTTTGTAAAACCAGTAAGAAAAAAATATCTGGAATCATTTTTCTGGTTTTTCATTTATATTTCCCTTTTGATTTTTAAAACATTTGCCAGTATTTCTTGTATATCCTTTGTTTATTCCCTCTATTTAAAGTATTTAATCCCCTCTAGTGTCCAGTTTTTAAACTCATAACATTCATCTTTACATTTTTCAAAAATCAAAACAGGATCTATTTCCCACAAGAAGCTTTTTATAATTATATGATTATATAAAAATATAACTATAATTAATATAAAAATATTACTGCAAGATATTGTTTTACTATATTATACTATACTGTTTTTATATTCCAAATTTATCTGGACTTTAATCTGCTTGTAACTTTCCAAAATCAAAATCTTATTTAACTTCTTGCTGTTTATTACAAATGCTTTAAATTCTTAAGCTTCCGATTAAAGTTTCTTTGGTTCAAGATTTTTAAACTTGTCGTTCTAAAGGTGTCTAATAGCTTAAAAGTAGTTAATAAGCAATTTTGAAAAGTGATTACAAAGTGAAGTTAAAGGACCTAGTGTCCTTTAAAAGGCAGCAACCATAGTTATGACAAAGATGGCTATTCTTATGTTTGAGAGCTCACACTCTACTAGACTGCTGTCCTATCGTCTCCTTGCAGGGAGCAGTTATCTGGAGCACATGTCGGCAATCTCTCATTCTCTTCTTATCTGGAGAGATTCCAAGGAATGGATCTACTCACCAAATCCTTGAATCTTTGACATAGTCATCAGCTCCGCTTTTGCAGTCAACTTTACTCAATCATTCCTCTCTTGGAACTATGAGACGTTCCCCTTTCAATGTTCTGGAGTTCTCTATTCTGAAGTGCTTTGTCTGCACTTCCATAATGCCTTCATTCTCAATGGGCTTCATTTGACTTCCCTAAATTTGAAATATAGGCAAACATCAGATTTAGGTTAAGTATGAGGATATCATTCATTGAGTGACTAGAAGCATCCTCAGATATAACTTTGAGAATGTAAAGTAATTAGAATAAAAGACAAGCACAGAAGCAACAGCAAGTAAAGTTAGTAATCAACCAAAGAAATGACCACTCCCAGAATTACAAATTCCATTAAGAAAAATCTTCTACTCACATCCAAACCAAAAATGAGGACCTAAGTATGCCTTTCAAATGAAATCCTACCTGCCATTGGGTTAACACAGAGGAAGGAGGCCAAAGAGAACAGGTGTCAAATGGCACGAGTTACAAATTGTACACCATTTATATCATGACACAATCAATGGAAATATTTGCATCACTTGTGCAATGGCATCAGGAGGCAAGTGATGGTATTATGACATCTACCAGATTTCTTTCAAATAGCCAATCAGTAGATTTTTGCTTTTACCATTATATGGTTAGGCAATCTATCACAAGAGGTTGTCAATCATCTAATTTCAGAATAGACAGGATCCTTTCTTATACATGGTTCACAGATTTAGATTTAGATTTTAGATTTTATTGAACTTCTATAATCGCCCTTCTCCCAAAGGACTCAGCCATATTAAAACACATATAAACCACAAAATTTAAGAACAATTTAAAAACAAATATATAAAATTTGATGTATAAGGAGTCAGCTTTATCCTAGATTACAGTTCCTAAGAAGCATTTTTAGCATTTCTAAACAAAGTAGCTCCTTTTCGCTTTCTGCAGAGACTGCTGGCTCGCACCTGTGTGTGACACTACTGATTAATTCCAAGACCAGCTCTTGCCAATTGCTCAATGAAATCATTCTGAGCTCACAGATGATTTGATGAGTTATGCCTCTGCACCCAACTGTTCTTCCAACATCTGCTGCTAGGTATAATGGGGAGAGGAGGAGTACGTGTCTTGTAATTCAGAGATGGAGGCCGATATCTTACAAAAAATAATCAGTAAAATTAACCTGCTTCTTGTATAGAACCCAGTGGCAACAGCAGACAAAACAGGGGAAATGAGGAGTGATTATATGACAAAAAGAGAAGAAGCATCTATTTTTATGTACCCGAAACAGTCAACTGACAAAAATATTCTTAAGTAACTGGTTTCACCTTACTAAGTTTGTTTTGTCAAAAGTAAGAGTTTTTCTAGCACTGGCCCAACTCATGATTGCTAGCCTGAGTTTCAGGGCTATGTTATATTAGGTTGCTTTAAAAATAAAGGGTTTACCACAAAAAGGAAATGAGCAATCTAGACAGTGAAAGATGCTTGGATTTTATGCAGCATTTTCAGAGAAAACCCTGCGAGTGCTTTAGTTTTGTTTTGTTTTTAATCAAAATAGTTCCCATCAGGAAAATAAATCCCATCAGGGAAAAAAATGCACACTCACATATACATATTTATGTATGATGTAATGCAACTTCATGGCATTACTAGGAAATTCAGTCACGAATCCTCTGATATCTTCCTTTGCACTTGTCACATTTACTTTCTTTTCCCACATTGACTTTTCCTTTCATTAAGTAGTTTCTCTGTTTAACTTGCCAAAGAACTGCCAATGGGCCCCTCATTTTACAGAAGAATAGGTCAATTTTACTACTGGGAGAACGGTTTTAATGTACCATGGTGAATGTACAATGAAGTGCAGCAGTTTCCCTGTCTTAATGATGCCACTATACACAAACTGTATTTTGTTTTGGAAAAAACAAAATTGTGAGCAATTCTAATGTTGCACAGATTTTCTATAGCCTGGTGTATCTGCAACAGTGGTGGGTTTCAAATTTTTTTACTACCGGTTCTGTGGGTGTGGCTCGGTGGGCATGGCTTGGTGGGCGTGGCAGGGGAAGGATACTGTAAAATCTCCATTCCCTCCCCAATCCAGGGGAAGGTTTCTGCAAAATCCCCATTTTCTCCCGATCAGCTGGGACTTGGGAGGCAGAGAATAGATGGGGGTGGGGCCAGTCAGAATTTTTACTACCGGTTTTCTGAACTACTCAAAATTTCTGCTACCGGTTCTCCAGAACTGGTCAGAACCTGCTGAAACCCACCTCTGATCTGCAATCAATACAGCAAAAATGCTGCATTCTTCAAGGGAATGGCCGTTAATGAAGATACGATAAGAATTTATTATCACAGAAAACCACCAGGTTAATCACTAGACAAATAAATTTGATTGACATGTACAGTATTCAACTTTCATTTCATCCTTGTGAGTTTCCCAATTTATGATTCGTGTTTTTGAGATAACATCAGAGGATATAAATGCTCGGGCTAAAATCTTAGGTCTGAAATGTTTCTTAATCATATACCAATTCAATGCTTTCTACAGGCATCATTAAAAGATTGAATGGCACCTACACAAACAGTAATATAAGTCTAAATCACCAAGGACATAGCACCATTTAATGCAGCTCTATACAAAAGCAATAATCTCTTTAAAGAATGGTTGTGAAGAATTGTTCCATTTGTATTCTTTTCCTCAAAAACCTGCTGAAATTAGTTAGACTACCCTGTTTCATCCAAAATAAGACATCCCCTGATAATAAGCCCAATCGGGCTTTTGAGCACACGGCAATAAGGCTAAGCGCTTATTTCAGGGTTCAAAAATATATAAGACAGGGTCTTATTTTCGGGGAAACACAGTATTTAAAAACACTTTCTTTGAAAAGAAGTGAAATATTTCATGAAAGAAATTGGCCCAGCCTCACTATTGTGTTTGAACTACCTTGGCAGACATACCCTGTTGACTTTTTGCAAAGCTTTAAAAACTTGGCTCTGTATCCAGGCCTGGGGCTCAGAATATGTTAAGGGCCCTGTTACTTGGCTTTATTATTAGTTGTTTAATCAACACTAATCAACATGGATGTTTTTATTATTTTAATGTGTTTCTAATTTTTTTAATATAGAATTTTAGAATTTATAAGCCATTCAAAGTCGCTTGATTGAATTGGGCAGCTGTAGAAATCAAATGAATGAATCAATGAATAAATTCATTCCGTGCTTTTCAATGAATCCAAGATGGTACAAAGAGATGTGTATCTATACTTTTACTGGGCCTTAAAGTAGGTTTTTTTTAATACTGAATCTTAATACCAGTCTCTTCATAGGAAGCAACACTGCCCTTCCCTTTCAATTACAAGCATTTTTAAATAGGACCACTGACTCTTTCATCCCTACTTCATCCCTAAGTCAGCTATCCTGTCTTATCGTGCATTCAATTTATGTCTTTCTTTTGAATATCTGGAATATAACCCTATTATCCTAGACTCAATCAATGCTAATATTTATTTATTTCATTAAATTTAAGATAGCCACCCAACAGACTCTGGATAGCTTACAAAATCTAATTTAAGTGATTGTACAATAGAAGGTTTCTGATTTGCTCATAGTATTAAGACAAAGCAGTCTTTAGTCTAAATAAATTGTTGAGAGAAAAGCTGTCCCAAATTTCCACCTTGAAAGACAAATTATTCTCCTAAAGATTGGTAAACATCAAATACAAAATCTATTAGGGCATACTTGCCCAACATAGGCTTTAAAGAAGCAGGATAGGAGGAAGACTGACACTTTTGAATTTTTGTGTTGTAGAAGACTTCTGAGAATACCATAGACTACGGGTGTCAAACTCATGGCCCGCGGACCAGATGCATCACACTCTGGCCATGCCCATCCCTAGGGGAAAAAGTTGTGATACGCCATGTGATGACAACATGTCATCACAAGTTTGACACCCCTGCCATAGACAGTTAAAAAAACAAATCAATGGATCATTGGACCATTGAGGTCCAATGAGGACCACTGAAGACCTCATTTGAGGCACAAATGACTAGGCTCAAATTATCCTATTTTGGACACATTATGCAATGATCTAATTCTCTGGAGAAGGCTCTCATGGTGGGAAAGATGGGAGAAAAAAGAAGAGGGTGACCAGCAGCAAGCTGGATAGACCCAGTTACAGTGGACTATACATGCTCTACTGAAAGATTTGGAAAAAAAAAACAAGTTAGGAACAGATTGTCATGGAGAAAATCTGTCTATGTGCCTTGATTAAGGGCCTTGATCCCATGTGCAGGTAACTACAGAGGAAGTCAATATCTTCCTTGAGGATTTCAGGGGTTTTACATTTTTTGCCCCACCTATGTTATTTCTGTTACATAAGCCTGTAGACATAGCACACTCTCTGCTTCTCTTGCTTTGCGTTCTCTAAAGCTCTATTCTAAGTTGTCCTCCCCTAGCTCAGTCTTGTATGTTCTATTGTCTACCCCAAGATTTTGCAATTTTGCCCTCTCTGCTTCTGCTTTTGCCCTACAGGTGTTCTGACCTAGCAACTAATGATAAGCTGCTTATTTGCAAAACAAACCCCTTTTCAAAACAGTGCAGGAACAGTCTTTTATTCACGTGGATAAACAAAAACCAAACGTAATTAGTCCCAACAAACCTGGTTCTGGCCAAGGGATCTGAATTGCTTGCTGTATACTAGAAAATGAATGGTTGTCTGCAACAACTAGCCACTCCCAAACCCCTATTATTTATTTCCCAGCCAGGGAGGGGCTGGCTAGCGTCTATGTCTGCTTTTCCCTGAGATCAGGCTTATTGCTTTCCTTTGCTCTCCTCTCCTCTACGCATATGTGCATCTGGGATGGGCCCCATCTGTTCCTCCCCTTCATTCAGCTCAGGCCCCGAAGACAGCTGTCTCTCCACCTGAGGGAGGATGGAAGGCCCCGGCTCTGCCTCTATCTCTGATGCTGTTTCTTATCAGAGCCTTTCAAAGGCCCCAAAGCTGGTTCAACCTCCTTCTCATCTAACTCTGCTGCTAGCTCTGCTGGCAGTCGATGGGCCACAATAGCAGGAGCATGCACATACAGATATATACATACAATTCTTTCTGCTCTGCCTCTTATGTTTTTTGCACAATACTGTTTTCAGTGTTTCATAGCTATTCTCATTCTCTTGGATCTTCCTCCTTTCTCCTCTCCTGCTATAAATCCCCCTCCTCTGGCCAACTTGACAGTGAGTGCCATTCTGCCAAGACATTATTACCCAACATTCATTCATCACCATCCTTCGATACTGGCAACAAAGCCAATCAAACAAGTTTCATCTTGGTGCTTCCAATATAAAATATGCAGCTGCTTAGTTGGGAGTGAAGGAGAGAGAAATGCTTGCCAGCATTCACTTCCAGATTTAGTTAAAGAATCCATTATTGACTTTTGTCCTCAATAACCAGCAATGGATTTTAGCCAGAGCTCCAGTACAGATTACTTCATTTACCTTGTACAATTGACTGCAGAATGTCTTGCTGGTACATCGGCCAATTCTTCTGTTAATAACAAATGGTAATGTCAGCCCAGTTCTGATTCATCAAGACCTAAAGTGAATGGCTTGACCAATTCTTTCCCTTAAAAAATAACCCTCTCTCAAAAGTATACGTTTATCCATTGAAACTGCTTTTTTTCCCCTAACCAGCACATTTTGGTACTGTTTCTATAATTTTTCAAGCCATCCATCAGAATCCATCATCTATAGCTATTGTCAGAAATTATTGGACATTCAGCATGTTAACGCTGTACTTGGGCCAATTCTAGCTACATTAAATGTAATGTACAGTAGATCTATCACATGCCTTATATCAATGCAGAAATGTAGAAACATAACACCCAAAGGCATGCTTAAGTAGAAGCATAAGACTGTGCTTTAATTTTTGCTTCAAAGTACAATCTGGAAAATACTAAATACCCCTAATCCCTTTTGATCTTCGGAATTTTAATTTAAGTGTTTATCGTATATGCCTTTGTGCTAGTGATGGAGACTAACTTCATCTTTCAAATTAACTACATTCTAATTCTTGCCAGTAGAATCAACACTTTTCAAATGTATCACTAGTACAATTAATGGTCCTAAGCACATGATCAAGGTATAGGAAGGGTGCAAATAGAAATTAATTAAATGTTTCTGTTTTCCCCAACTGATCTTCCATTTTTCCACCATATACTCTTCAAATAACAAATTGATATTATTTATGTAAAAGTTTTGTCACAGTGTTTTGTCTGTGGTAGTGTAGTCTTAGCCCCTAAAACGTTTCCTTCTGAGGAACGTATCCTGTGGTTCATAGCAGAAGTTTGCCTATCAATTATATATGTAAGATAAATCCATTCATATGCACTTTTAGTTATAAATTTTGGTGCAGAAATTTAGAAATGGCCTCATACATGTGAAAAATCCATAGACTTTAGAAAAGTTTTGATTCTGCAGGGCAAGAAATTGCATGGTTCCTAATTTAACTTAGGTTTAACATATATCTTTAAAATATCTTACAGTGAAATATATTTGATGAATTTAATTTAGAAGCAATATTTTTTTGTTAAATCACCACAAGTGCTCCCTTCCAAAATTTTTAAAGGTACCCCAGCCTCTGATTCAGCTACACTTACTTGCTTAAAACTACAGCCTCCTGCCAAAAGTGGAGAATAATTACTACAGAAACTAATGCTTCAGGGCAGAGAGAATACAATCGTCCTTTTCCTCCCCAATGACATATTTTATGCTCAGTTAAGGATCTCCAAAATAAATCTTAAAACAATAAGTCTCCCCATTGACATCTCTTATTCCTCAGCTAGCCCTAACTGACAATAATGTAAAGAAGAGTGTATCTTCCCAGCTTATCTGCTCAATGCCATTTCCAACAGGGGAAAATTATCCTTGTAGGTTTGGACCTACAGCCAAGCCTTAAAATTGGAGCAGTATATTCCTTAAAGGTAAGATTTTCTCTTGTCTCTTAGGTTGATTCTTATTTAAATTCTGTTATTCAAACTACAGGTAAGCCTCGACTTACAACTATAGTTGAGCCCAACTTTTCTGTTGCTAAGTGAGACAGTTGTTAAGTGAATTTTGCACCCCTTTACACCTTTGGCACCATCTTGCCAAAGTGGACTGCAGTTGTTCAATTAGTAACATGGTTATTAAGTGAATCTGGCTTCCCCATTAACTTTGCTTGTCAGAAAGTCACAAAACGTGATCCCATGACACTGGGACACTGCAACCGTCATAAATAGGAACCAGTTATGTTATAATTTTGATCACATGACCATGGGGCTACTACAATAATCATAAATGTGATAAAAGGTCACAAGTCACTTTTTTCAGTGCTGTTGTTAACTTTGAACAGTCACTAAACAATGGTTGTTAAGTCAAGGACTATCTGTACTTTGCTGGAGAATAATGAACTAACATCTCACTTATCTAGAGGGAAGCTGCTAGCTCACGTCTCAGATTTTGCTCTAGATTGCAAACCTAGGACACAGTACAGCATTTTTTGGTGACAGGCCAGGCCTCCAGACCCTTTGCAAGTCACATGAGAGGACCCTGCTTTCATGCGGCCTCCAAGGTCTCCAAAAATACACAGGAATGGGGGGAGGGGGTTTACTTTCCTCTTTTCAGAGGTTGCAAAGCCACTCAAAAACACTCTCCAAAGTTTCCAGGCCTTATGTGATGGTTGGATAGGCATTTCAAAAAATATTGACAATTATGTAAATATTTATTTATTAAATAATAAATTTAAAGGAGTTAATTTAATCCATTACTCTCCCCCCTCCCTCCCTCCTTCCCTCTCTCTCTCTCTCCCTCCCTCCCTCCCTCTCCCTCCCTCCCTCTCTCTGTAAGGGGGGCAGTAGAGTCATGTTGGACATTTTCTGAATTTTTGACATGACATTTTTGACTTGAGCCCAAAGGTTCTTTCATCACTGCTCTAGATTCTACTTCAGGACTCTCTAAACTCAACCACTATAAGACTTGTGGACTTCCTCAGCCAGTCCACAACTCTTAAAGTTGCCAAGTTTGGAGACCCCTGTTCTACTTCATTAAAAGAAAAAGCTGTCAACAACCTGCCCCTTCCTAATCTATCTACACATCCATTGTTACCCTCTGAATTGGACTAAGAATTGAAATAATGAGAATGAGGAGTGGCCAAACATTCAGAAGCTGCTAACAAATGTTCCAGGACAGAGGAAACCTTCTCTTCTCAAGAGCTACATTACAAAGATGGAAGCAGGCTAATGTATCACAAACAGAGCACGCCATGTGAGAAAGGTCATTAACGCTGTCAGAATCATCTTCTCCCAGTTCCTGTCTTTGAGGTTCTCCTCAGAATTATACAGAGGATTGACAATGAGGTCCCACCAGAATAAAGCTACACTAATTAATTGGAATGTGGCCCCAAGACTGAGTGTAACTATCTGACAGCCACCAACACTTTTATATAGTTATTAAAAATGAAAATTATTCAAAGGGGAATTGAATTATTTTTTAAAAATAAATGAAAGTTGACATTCTGTAAAACATTGTCTCTATTTTTAAGAATGCCTGTAAGCCTCAGAAGGATTCTATGGGTTTCCATAAAAGGCTGTGGGCCCAGTGCCTTGTTTGGAAACATGCCCACCTCAGCCCAGCAATATTTTCTACCAATGTCTGGGTGATCAGTCAGATCTTCAAAGTCCCCTAGATCAGTGTTTCTCAACCTTGGAAGCTTGAAGATGGGTGGACTTCAACTCCCAGAATCCCCCAGCCAGCGCTGCTGGCTAGGGGTTTCTGGGAGTTGAAGTCCACCCATCTTCAAGCTACCAAGGTTGAGAAACACTGCCCTAGATGAAAGCTCTTACTCTTGAGGGCATGGAGCATTGTCTTCAACTTACAACAGCTACAATGTTATCAGGGCAAAAAACAGAATTATCAGACTTCTGATTACCTTTCTTTTGGATTACAGCAATGATGTGGTGTGGACTTTCTTTGGGGGAAAAAAATAGAAATGTCTGTTTCAGATCAGGACAGATAAGTGGTTAGGTAGTAATTTTCAAACTAATTCTAGACATGATTCCATATACTAGCAATTAAACTTTAAAAGGCCTAAAGATAGGATATTTCAAGGATTCCACCCCCCCACATATAATTATCCAGAATCTCAATTCATCTTCTACTGTAGGTGCCTTAACAAAAATAGATTCCTGCTGAGATGAAGATTCTGACAAAAAAAGGTATCCATACAAGTCCTGACCCTCTTAACTTCCAAACATCGCACACCTAAGTAATGTTCTCTAGCTAGTTCCTCCTTGCATTCATCCAGAATTGACTAGGAATTAGGCAGCCTATATCTATTGTAAGTAGTAACATTTACCCTCTCTGCAATAAAGAAGCCTGATAAGGTATTTGTTGATGATTAGTATAAACAATATGTGTATAATTAAAACAAAGCAAAGCAAAGCAGGTAAAAAATATTCATGTTCTTCATCCATGAATGATTACCATGTAGATTTATTTCTACAACTCAAACATTTAGAATCCTGAGTTACCGTAATCTTCATATATTAGGAAAGCTTCCTAGAATTAATAATTTAATATCTTCAATGAAGAGCCTTTCTTCAACACATGGAGGAAACTAAGATAAATGCAAACTTCTGTATGTCCCTCAACTTGTTCCCTATTGTTACAAATAGGGAACCTGACATATGGAGGTGCAGCCATCCATTCACAGAAGCAGCAGCTCCATTTCTATGAAACAAGAATAACAACACAAGTCCCCAACTCTTCCCAGGTATAATCCCATCAATCTGAATGAATGTACTTAAATTTTTATTTCAAACAACACACACTCTACAAATAGAGCACCTGCAGAGCGTAGGTGCCTAAGAAGGAAGGGAGCCGAAGGTAAAACACGAAAGGCGATATCATTACGCTAATGACATGACTTCCATATTTGCATCAGATGTTGGGATACAAATTAGGGTAGCATTTGGATGGAGATCTCACTGTATGTGAGTCTCCCTTCTGGTGTCATTACAGTTTGCTGTAGATGCTGCTACTGTTGCAGAAATCTTCATAATTATAGTTTATTAAATGGTTGAACAACTGATTTACTTTGGGGGGGGGGAATGGTAAAAATTGGCAGAGGTTCCCAATTACTCACAAAAAGGTCCAACCATGATGTGTTGTTTTTTTATTTTCGATTAACCCCCTAGTCTGTTATTTTTTCATATAAACTTTCTCTCAAGGAAAATGTTCTCACCCATTGATTAAAACAGTTTTCAACAGCTGCTGATTAAATTATCTGATAGTGTCTGAGAAAAGTCATCAATTGCTCCTGAAATAAAAAGGTGAAATCGATGCGTTTTTCATTACAGGCTACTGACTGACCAAACAAAATAGAGATCCAATAAGTACATTAGGTAAGCAGTGTAGTAATGCATACCAGATGGCCAACTGGGCTCAATATATAATCATCTACACACATAAAAGTAGACAGGTAATTACTTGTCAACAGCCTGAAAATTAAGAATAAACATCAATTAAAGACAAAAGAAGTGAACCAGAATTCTCAAGAACCTAAACAATTTAATCTTTGCCCTTCAAAATCTAATGCAGATAAGAAGTTGTTATAGGGCTAAGGAAAGTTGTTAAAACTTTGCTGAAGGACTTTAACAGCGGGCCCATAAGATCAGGCAACTTGTAAACTATCTTCCATTTACAGCCTCTTCTTCCTCCCCAAAATAACATCAAGTGCAGACAACACTAAGCAATTTCAGTCGGTTTATAGAGAAGTAATAAAAGTAGTAAAGAGAAATAGGTCCCACAGCAGCAGCACTTAAAATGAGTTCATTATACAACATATAGTAAGAGAACCTAGAAATGAAGACTGTAGTTCAAAAAAATAAGGAAATCTTTAATAAGATATGGGTGGGGGGCTGAGAATTGAGAAATGGAAACTACAAGTTGATTCATTAATAAGAACAGAGTGACACTTAAAATTTCTTTAAAATTAGATGACAGCTAGAAGATGGCAGCTGTGAGTGGAATAGAAATTGGAAGAGAAAATAAGCAGTAGGAAGAGAGGAGAATCATGCATGGCTCAATCCTAGTCACTATTCATTGGAATTATTGTTTTTGTTCTGTTATCGTCTTCATTAAAATAATGAGTTATTCTAATGGGAACACAGAGTCACCTTAAAATATTGTTATTACTGCAAAAACAGTCCATATATTTGCACACATTGGTCTTTCCAATATCTCTTTCAAATCTCCTCTGGAAAAGAAAAGCAATTAATGGAAGCACATTGAAATAAGTTACTTCGTTCGCAAAAAATAATATAGAAATTATATATGCCAATCCACCAAGTTCAAGATTGACCCAAGGTAGTCATCATCACTACATCACTCATCCCTAAGTGAGTCTAAACATCCTTGGGATAAACTTATATCCATCATCCAACAATTTTTTTTAAAAAAAATTAAAAACTCAGAGGGCAGATTTGATGAACCACTAAGTCATTTTTCAGACATCAGTTTTCTAGGCTATGTTTCACAAAATTTCTATCAACTTTTAATGTAGGTAAGATCAAGAACAGAAGCAGCAGGAATTCCAGGAATGCTGTTGACTTTTCTGAATGCCGTAACAGAATTGTGAATGATTTGTTTCTCTCTACCCCATTTTATGTGAAGCAAAATCACAGCACAGTGGATTTTTCCATTTTTTTCAGGATCAAGTTGCTATTTCTCCTCCCCTAACTTTTCACTGATGTCTTCTCCATATTCAAAGCCAAATCTACATTCTTGGGGCTTCAGGTCTACAGTTTGTCTTGTAGTGGCCATTAGCCTTCCCCCATGGCAAGCCATTTTGTCCAAGCGATTATAAATAGCAGCCAAATCAGCACACTTTCAAAAAAAAAAAAAGAAAGAAAGAAAGAAATGTCCATCTTTCCCCAAAGGACAATACACAGCATATCAGGGCCTGCTACAGAACTAGAAAAAGCTGCTGGCTTTTGCCCCCAACAATCCTGAGGGACCAAGATGTTATCTTGTACTCACTAATATCTGATCAATTACAGAACTGATATTATATCATCCTGTTTTCATATCCAACCAACAACGAGATGAAGGAAGGAGACAGACAGACCAGGAGAACTCCAGGTGGAGCTATAGATGAAGCAGAGCCACTATTCAAGTTTACATCAGCAAGCAGCTCTTTAGAAATACAGATAATCCCCATTTAGTGACCAAAATGAGACCAGCAACTCATCATTAAATGAAACAGGGATTTGGGGTTTACGGGTTTGGGTTTATAATATTTTGTTTATGACATTTGGGTTTATGATTTTCCATTTTGCTGTTAAGTGAGTCACTGGAAGGCATTAAGTGAGACATCATTTGACCAACTTGCAATTTTACTGCATCTTCTCCATTAACTCTGCTTGTTGAAAGCTGGTTGTGAAGCAAGCAAATGGCAATTGCATAACTGCAGGACGCTGCAACAGTTGTACATTTCCGCCAGTGCTAAACTGCCCAAATATTAATTGCATGGATACTGTAACAGCCATAAATGCAATGACCAACCGTACACTTACTTTTTCAGAACCATTGTAACTTCAAGTGATCACTAAACAGAGCAGTTATTAATTGAAGGCTACCTGTAAGCAAATCCTCAAACATCTATGTGGCTTGACAGAGGAGCCCCTCTCAAAATGTGACAGATCTGCCCCAAGTTGTGGAGCCTCCAGTTTAACCATCTCAGACAGCTTTGTCGTGCTTGAGACTGCAAAAGAATTACAGGATGAACTCACCACATCACAGATTTCATATCCCATAAAAGACTGGCAATGTTCTCCCCAAAACACAGGACACCTAAATCAACACGGCTCAGCCATGATCAACTTTCCTCCAAAAACATCCGAAGTATTTTCTCCAAGATTGACGTGGCACAGCGTAGCCCAACTTACAAACACTCAAAAAAGCTCCTTGTGTTGATGTAGTAAAAGTCAGGACCAAGCTCTTCCCTTTCGTTCATAAAATACTTATCCAGTCTGCCACAAGTACTAGTGTAGAATTTCCTGCTGTTCAAAAGTTTGTGGTACTTTCCTCCTTAATAAGAGACCATACATAAAGGTAAAGGTTCCCCTCGCACATCTGTGCTAGTCGTTCCTGACTCTAGGAGACAGTGCTCATCTCCGTTTCAAAGCTGAAGAGCCAGCGCTGTCCGAAGATGTCTCCGTGGTCATGTAGCCAGCATGATTAAACACTAAAGGCACATGGAGAGAGGTTTCCTTCCCACGAAAGGTGGTCCCTATTTTTCTACTTGCATTTTTTATGTGCTTTCAAACTGCTAGGTTGGCAGAAGCTGGGACAAGTAACGGGAGCTCACCCCGTCACGCAGCACTACGGATTCGAACCGCTGAACTGCCGACTTTTCGATCGACAAGCTCAGCATCTTAGCCACTGAACCACTGCATCCCTAACCACGACCACACATAGATCTGCACAATGGGCCCAGGCAAACAACCTGACCAGAAATCTCAAATCTAGGAATGGAGGAAGCACTGGTTGTTTGGCAAGTTGGAGACAAGACCGATATTTAGAGCTTATAAGAAGCAGTTTAACCGGCAGAAAAGGCAAACATAGCAGGCATCTGGTGACTGAGGTCAGCTGCAAGACCTACAGCAGATCCAAGCTGCCACAGCGGTCTGAATTAAACCAACAGCAGATGTCAACTAGTTGTCAAGTCCAATCCAAGTCCCAAATGCACTTGGAGGAAGAATGCAAGTAAGCAGAACCTCTGGAAAAGTGGCAGATGGCTCATCACTGAAAGGTTTGCCAAAAGTAATAACAATTGGCAGATTGCTGGGATTGGCAGAAATGACATGAAGCAAGAGCAAACTCAGTAGAGCTTCAGTCACCAAGAGGTTCTAACTAAACTTCTCACAGACTGATCTGCAAAAGCCAAGGGGGAGGGGAGGAAGAGATGGGGAGTAAAGAAAGGGGGGGAAATACTATAACCTCTTAAAGAAAGTCTTCAACCAGAGATTAGATCTCTGAATCTAATCTGTTTATGAATGTGATTAGAATCAAAAGCTATCCAAAGAACCTGTTAGTCCCAGGAAAATGCTGTAAGACTTTCACCTATGTCCAGCCGTGTCTCTTTGCACAACAGTAATATCATGAACTGGAACACATTTTTTTTAAAAAATCAACTTATCTTCCTCCTGTAAGATAAATCTAACATTGTCACTGATGCAATTTCATTCTGATTTACAGTATACTGTAGCAATGTTAATGCACCACTGTTTTTAAGGAATGTTAGCATTATAACCAGCACAACGTTAGTTCTTATTTTTGTAATATGTCTTTGCAACTGCTGCTGTTTTTTGCTGTGTCCTATCATAGACACTAAAAATACATCTGTAATTTCAGCTCAAACCAGCCTTTTCTCCTTTATTCCTCCACCCCCTGAAAATGCTGTTAGAAATTTCATACTACTGTACTAAGTATCCTGTGGGAAAAGTGCCACCCAGATGCAGGTGAAGTCAAAGGAGATGAAAGACAAGAGGCTAAAAAGGGTGTTATCACAGGTTTAAAATTTTTTAAAAAATGAAACGCTGGTCTGAAAATACTCACTGCTGCTGCATCACCAGTGTCTCATGTTGAAGTCCATGGTCTATCGTTGTAATCTTGCTACTGCCTGCAAGAAAAGCAACTACTATGAAATGTGTGCTTGGAATTAAATCAATCTATCAAATATAAGCAGAACTGGATCTTGATTTCACCAATATTTAAACCTAAACATAAAATCAGAATCTTTTCTATTCAACATTTTTTTAATCTCCACCATTATGAAGATTCAGAGACAGCCCAGTGCCATGAAACTGTGAATTTTTCAATTGATCAGATGGAAGAGTCTTTCCTTTCTCTTGGCATATGGCTTTACTAACTAAACATTTAACTAGGGCTGAGAACAGAACCTCTTTTTTTTTAGTTGTCTTCTTCCCATCGCTCTATGGCCACAATTCCTCAAACCAGAAAGCATGGCTCTTCAGAAAAGGCAAGAAACACACAATAACATACAAACACACCAGCCTTTAAAAAAGACTTAACATCTTTTAAGTAACAACCCTAAACCCCAGAAGGAAAACAAAAAGACATCTAGCCCCTAACTCAAACAGATGTCATAATCCCATCCACTTTGTATCATCACATACCCATTGCGGCCTTTCCAAAGATGTAAAGCACAATCACTAACCCCCAAAAGGTTGTTCACATCAAAGGAGGACAAGATACATTCAGGCTTATTAAAGCAAGTGGTTTGTGGAGAATAATCCCAAAGAAACCAGCTCCATTCATTTGGGAGCCTGCTACTCTTAACATACAGCAAGCAAATTATTTAATGCATACCAAATGGCAATTATATATTGTGAGTTGCTCTGCAAGAAACATAGGAATTAGCTAACATGCACATTCATTCCCAGCACTAAATTCTTAGAGAGCTATCTTCCTCCACTCAGGAAATAGAAACATATGTGACCTTTGTATTCAATCCAACTCAATCAAACCCAGCTCATTCTGAAGTTCATTGTGTTCTCAACATGATTCAAAGCACTTGGCAAATACTTTTTAAGAAATATACAAATCTGAGAAAAATCTGAAACTCTCTAATGACCACTAAAGAAACAAATATAGCCTGCCTTGCAGCGCAAGAAATCTCGCTGTTCCATTTTTTCCCAAATATTACCATGCTTAAATAACTAGGAGGAGGTGGAATTCATCTGAATGCTATTCCATATCCAAAGCTTTCTCTCCCATAGAAAATATGCATGGTAGAAGGAAATATTTTAATCCATTTAGATCCCCAATGTGCTATTTTTCTACTCACACAAGTATACATCGATGTTTATATTAAGAAACTTTCAAATGTTAACACTTTCCAGATAGATAGATATATAAAAATAAACAGTCTACGGCAGAAGAAGTCTATCAATGGGATTTGATTCTGAAGCACCCAAACTGGAAGAGCATTAGTGAAAGTGTGTGTCATTTCTCTGCTCCTCCAAAGTGCACAAAACAACTCTTTCCACTGCATTGTCACAGGGATAGCCATTTTTAAAAGAAATGACAGACTGAAGAGATGGCACAAATTAATGTCTAAAGAATAAAACTGAATATAAAAAAGTATCGCTCTAAAATTAGCTTGAGTGGGGCCCAAGGCAAAAGTCAATAGTATAACAGCAAAGTGCTGGAGACTCAGGTTCCAGCATCCATTCCCTTACAGCCTCACAAGTTGTGTATAAATGCAGCCACGCACTCTCAGACCAAGATGGAATGTTAATGAATATTTTTTTTTAAAAAAAGCAACCAGTATCAAAAATCTGGGCTGTGAATCACCCAGAGTTTGGTATAAGCTGGGCAGCAATATAAATGTTAGAATAAATGAAATAAAATATAAGGTAAATATGTCTTTTTCTCATGGAGCCCTTGTTCCTCCTATTCTGGGGCCAGATTTATTGACCTGCCCCAACACTTTGACCTATATGTGCAAACAAATAGGAAGTTCATGTTGGATAACAAGCAGAGTTTTGCACACTGCTCAGCTCCTCGAAAGATCACTTATTTCTGTACTACATTAAGCTTTCCCCACTGTTGTAAAGGAGAGCTACAGGTTAAGTACCTGATAGTAATAAATCATAGAGCAAATTACTTTCAACCTTCCCAGTCTCAAGGCCTGCTTTTAAAATAACCACTTGCAAGCTTCTGACCCACTCTTAATCTCAGGACATTCCAAATCCATTTATACATTTCTTCTACCACTTCATGAAAGAGAAATATTCAGTATGCTTAATGATTGAATAAAGAGGGAATTTCAACAGGTCATGCAGGGCTGAGGAAAGCTGTACCTGGTGAAATTCTTATGCGCCTGAAGTCTCAAGGATTTTCTTTAGAACCTAGCATAAACAGAAATCAGCTGTTCAAATGCTTAGCCAGATCACGAGGCTCTTTAATTTGCCCTTTCATGAAAGAAATATAACTCTGTCGGTACAACTATTAAGCACTACACCCAGCTGCAGGAAGTACCAGATCAAGAAATGCATATCCGTTTGAATGCCTTATACAATACTTCACTCTTTGCTTTTAAAAATTTCTTGCAAAGTGTGAACACATCTTTAATAAAGATTAAAACATCTGGGACTCAGATGCGTCATTACTGAAGATTTAAAATACAAAAATAGCCAGGAAAATAGTATATATTACGCCTACTCTTCCTAATGCCAACAAAGTAAATTATTCTACTCATGCATTATTTGGGGGTGGGGGGTCAACACAATATAAAATGCACTACAGTATATAATCCTCAACATACATAATCAGAACCCCAAAAATACAATGCTCCAATGAGAAAAGCAAAAGTCAGCAACCAGTTATTACGGAGGAAGGGATTAAAATCCTGATCAATCTTTTCCAAGAAGAGGGCTGCTCTGGTTTCTGCATACAGGTAATCCTTGGCTTACAACGGCAACTGAATATGGAATTGTCATTGTTAAGTGATATGGTCATGAAGTAGCAATAGCAATAGCACTTAGACTTATATACCGCTTCATAGTACTTTACAGCCCTCTCTAAGCGGTTTACAGAGTCAGCATATTGCCCCCAAAAGTCTGGGTCCTCATTTTACCAACCTCAGATGGATGGAAGGCTGATTCAACCATGAGCCTGGTGAGATTCGATTTGCCAAACTGCTGGCAGCCGGCAGAAGTAGCCTGTATACTGCACTCTAACAATTGTGCCACCGCGGTTCCTAGTACAATGTCATGTGACCATGTCATTTAGTGATGGCATTTCTGGCAGTCCCTGTTGCCATCATTAAACAAGAACCAGGCAGATTATTAAGTGAGGACCTCATGTGACCACAACTTCCAACTTCATGCTGGCTTCCCCATTGACCTTGCTTGGAGAAGCTATCAGGGAATGTCAGAAATTGCGATTGCATGACCAGGTCTCTCTGTGACATATTCTGGAACCAGATGCTAAATTTCCAGATTGCAATCACATGACCATGGGGACCCTGTCACAGCCAGAGCTACACGAAACCATCGAAAGTGCCATTTGCTCAGTGCTGTTGTAAATTTGAATGATCACTGAACAAATGGTCATAAATCAATGACTTACATATATTAGGGGCTAAAATGAACAGAGTCAGAACAAAAGTTAAAACTGAATTCTCCTTCAGTTGAAATTAAACATAGCTAATACGATTAATCCTTACCTATTTAATAATTTGCCCTTTTTGTGATGTGTAATAGTTAACTTGAAAGATTCTGTTTCCAAGACTTTGAGGAGTTAGATGACAAATGAGGTGGCCAAATTGAAGAGAAAGCACTCTTCCAGTCAAAGTGCTGTAATAAAATAATTGTAATACATAACAACATACTACAATGACTATAGCAGACTTTATAGAAAGAAAGGTCTAGGACAACTCAGCGCAACCAACTTGGCATGGCCAACTTGGCGTGATCAATTTACCATGGCCAATTTACCATGGCCAACTTCCTATGGGACAATTCGCCACAGCCAACTTGCCACGGGATAACTTGCCATGGCACAAGAGTTACACTAATACCAAAGAAAGGGTAGAATAGAATCACTAAACAAAAGATGCAAAAGGAGGGGCAAAATGAAATGTGAACAACGGAAAGTAAATTAATTTTTTAATTATTTTAATACTTAAATTGAATTGTTGAGTTGTCCCACAGTGAGTTGTCCCATTTTGCACCTACTGACAGGCAAAGTTAATGGGGAAGCCAGATTCACTTAACTATCATGTTACTAACTAAACAATTGCAGTGATTCACTAAGGACAAGAATGGTCATAAAATGAGGCAAAATTCACTTAACTGTCTTGCTAGTAATGGAAATTTTGGACTCAGTTGTGGTCATAGGTCAAGGACTATCTGTAATATCAGACACATGGAGATCAACTTAACAACCACAACTTACAACCGTAGTTTTGGGCTTAATTAAAGTCATTAGTCAAGGACTATCTGAATATGTCTATTTTGATGCCTATTATGGGGACAGAACATATAAGGAGAGGAAATCTGTAAATACATTACTATCTGGGTTACATTTAAAGTATTTTTCTTATATATATCAGTAGTGGGTTTCAAAAATTTTTACTACTGGTTCTGTGGGTGTGGCTTGGTGGGTGTGGCAGGGGAAGGATACGGTAATATCTCCATTCCCTCCACACTCCAGGGGAAGGTTACTGCAAAATCCCCATTTCATCCCAATCAGCTGGGACTCGGAAGGCAGAGAATAGATAGGGATGGGGCCAGTCAGAGGTGGTATTTACCGGTTCACCAAACTACTCAAGATATATATAGAGAGAGAGGGGGGAGGGGAGGGAGGGAGGGAGGGAGGGAGGGAGGGAGGGAGAGAGAGAGAGAGAGAGAGAGAGAGAGAGAGAGAGAGAGAATAAATGGAGATACAGTATATATCCATTTCTGTTTCTAGTTTCATACTTTATTTTGGTAGAGAACCACAGAAGTGACCTTGGAGAAACTAGGCAATAGCAGTTAGAAAGACAAGACTTAAGCCCAGAACAGGAAAAGAGCATTATAAAGAAATTTAAATTGTCTGTGCCTTAAACTCTCTTGGATATAAGCTGGAGGGATACTGCTGACAGTGTTCTAAGATTTTGTTACTTAGGCTATAGCAATAAAATAGAGTTCCAGTCATACTTGTGGAATCTGTTTATCTCGAACAACTGAAAATTTCATACTTCAGGGTGGTGCTCAATCTTTGCACCATTATAATCAAGTATATTTTTTTCTGGCTACATATTATCATATTGTTTTCTTGCTTTTTCAAAAACTTGGGGAGTTAGGTGTGTATAAAATTGAATAAATGAATGAATTAATGCAGGGGTCCCCAACCCCCAGTATATGGACCGGCACCACTCCATGGCATGCCAGCAACTGGGCCATACAAACAAGTGAAGCCCCATCTGAGGGATGCATTGGCATCCTTCAATCTCAAGAGAGATATGGTATCGTGCTCTGGAAAGAGGTCCTAAAACAGCATCTAGTGTGACTAAAAAGGCCAATTCGAGAGTGGCAATCCCTTCCGCACTGAGGGCAGATACATTCTGTCCCCTGCCCAGCCCCCAGATTTCGCTGGCTCCAGGACTGCCTCTTTGCCTCAGCCTGCCGAACAAGTGTCTCTTCGAATTGGAGAGGGATGCAATTGAGGGATGCAAGCAGCACATGAAACCACATCCTCTCTGGTCCGCAGAAAAACCTCTCTCCACAGAACCGGTCACTGATGCCCAAAAGGTTGAGGGGCCACTGAACTAATGAATTAAAAGGTCCAGGAAAACTTAAAATTCCATGCTAACCCAAGAAATACCTGACACTGAAATTTTATTGGTTCTCTTGTATTGTATTGGTGGTGGTGTTTTCTGGAACATAACTGTTTCTCAAAAAACAACCTATATGCTTTTCTGATCTGTTTAAATAGCATGAGATTTTTAAATAAATATAGTGTCTTTTAATTTGTTTTTGAAGCAATATAGTTTAGTAGATCTATCCAGACAATGTGCAAATTAGCCAATTCGACCCATCTCCTTCCCATCAAAAACCAGACATGTCATTTGTTACAGGGTGCCCAGTCACCTTTCATTATTAACTCTACAGGACTTTTCATGAATTGGGTGGTCATCTTTGAATAAAACATAAGTTGACAAAAGCCCTTGTTTTCCAGCCTGCGTAACTGAAATGGTTCCTTAGATACCAGTGAAAGCCTCAAGACAGGTTTGGCTCTCCAAATGCCTTTCTTTTGTAACACTTTCCACAAAGAAAAAAAAAGACGCTTTTTGCAACAGAAGTGATGAGAAATGGAAAGATGTTGTCATCATGTTGGATAATGTGCCAAACCATCTGGAGAAAAAATAATCTCAGAAGAGGGAGGAGGAAGCTACAACAACACTCTTGCCGGCTGCTTATTAGACAGCTAGATTAAAACTGATGATGGGATTGAATGAGATCCAGAGTTGTTTTCTCCATATAAATCACTCAAGTTATACTTGGCTAGAAGGGATGCGGTAAGTATGGGGAGAGTCTTCTTTTTTTTTTAAAGGCAAATTTGATTACTCAAACAATTACAATGCCATTGAGATAGGCTCATTTTGTCCTGAAGGAAAATCTTCCAACCATTCCCAAATTAATAAAAACATCAAAAAATAGGAGATATCAAGTTATAAATGACAATTTGTTTCTTTTTCAAATATCCCTTTGGCGAAATAAGAAATCTGTCTGCGTCTCACGTTTGCAGAATTAAAACTCCATAGATGACTATGTGCAAATAAACTAGTTAGACACGCCAAAAGGTAATCAGATAAAATGATTGGTATATAAATATATGTGTTGTATATACATATATATTTATATTTGTATATAACTGTGATGGTGGGACGCCCACCGTCACCAGCTGTTCTTCTGGGTTCTGTCACATGTATGTGCACCGGACAGTTGGTCCAGTGCACATGTGCACTGGATAGCTGCTCTCTTCCAGGTTCCGGCACGCGCACTTCAGTTCTGGCACTTGATGCGGAAAAGGTTAACGATCACTGGTATATAACATTATATACAACATTATATATAGCATTATTTGTGTTATTTTATATATAATATAAAATATATGTGTTGCATATATATTATCAATAACAATAATAACTGAAAAATATTGTCAAATCAGCTATAGCATTAATAACGAGCTAGCTTTATGACAGTAAAATTGCCATGTTCATAGCTATTAATGAAAATTCAACATTAGTAACAGACATTGGCAAAGGAGATAAATCGCACTTCATCATATTGCAAAATAAAGTGTCAAATACCCTCCTTACACTCTATATATTTTTTCTCGTTAAGAACCTTCCCCTCAGTTAATCAACTGCACTTACATTCTGTCATTTTGCTGTAGAAATTCCCCAAAGAGTGGATAAGTGACAGTTTCATACTACTAAACACATCTGATTTAAAATAAAAACCAGTGAGAAATAGGAATCATAGAACCAAAATAGTTTTCCTATTTATTTAAAGCAGTTTTCAAAGACCTGGTTTTGGCCAAATTAGGGGAAACTGTAATTACACATTGAAAAACGTACATCCCATATTTTCTCACATGAAACAATCTCTGTCTCTTGAGAGCTACAATTGGTTTCTTCAAATCTTTCTTATATTTATTGATTTAGCAGTTGTATATCCCCTCAGGCCTGTACAGAATTCAGAGAAAAGTGATGGTACTTAACCAAAAGCTATTCTTATGATTTTCTGAAAATGCTTGGAAAGATGGCTGATAGCACTTTCAAGTGGAATTTATGGAATGTCCATAACAAGAATCCAGTTTGACTTTTGTACTTTTTTATCACTGGGCCTTCTTCACCAATGCTGCAACTGAGCCACAATTGAAGGCACACCAAATGAGATGCCTGCAAGCATAGCTCTCTCCATAAATGATGGACAGAAGAAAAGGATAAGTCATGCTCAGAATCTCTTGTGGGCTTGGTGAGCTGGCTTGGGAAGCCAAATATGTCTAGAAGCCATCGCTTCGCCATTTTTGATGTAGGATTGAGTGATGATTTCCACCTGAAAAATCATCTTTTACCATTCCAAATTGAAATGTGAAGCAGGAAGCTAAGAAGAACTGCAATAAAAGCACACCAAATGTTGGGATTGTGCATATAACATACATGAGTCCTTTGTAAAGTCACATCTCGGATATTGCCATGTTTTCCATTTTACATCCAAGCCTGAGGGAGATGGGCAATTAAAAATGTGAAATATAAGTAAATAAATAAATTTATCATGCTTTTTTCTCCATGGAGAATTCATCCTCAAGGATGAAGATAAGAGAAAGTGACTGTTCCAAAATCACACAGAAAGCTCCATATTCAAATTGGACTTGAATTCCTCCCAGTTAAATTTAACACCTTAACTGATAGCTGCATTGCTTCTTTTCTTTCATTTAATTTAAAGCGTTTTACAGGCTCTTAAAGAGTTTCCCTAAATTATCTGATAGAAATCTAAAAAACAGAAAGTGAAAATACCATCCTCTTGAAAAAAAATGACAGGCTTCACTAATAATTCTCAAAGCCAACCTTTCAAAGGAATGTAAACTTTCAAAAGCAGCAGCTTGGTAGATTTGTTTAAAACTAAGTTGCCTATCAGGAATCAAGAAATAAGTAAATATTTGAAATGTTCCTCAGAGAGTAGAGGTTTTCAGACCTGAGCCACAGGACCCATTGAAAAGAAAAATTGCCTCTGTGCATTGGGACAATGCCTTCCCTTCTGAAAACTTCAAAAAAAAAAGAATGAAGACAATCGCTTTCCAAGATGCCTCCATATGGATATTCATTACTAAGCTATTCATTACAGTGGATTATTCTGCTTATTGTTCCTTCAAGATCATTCTAAAAGTGAGAATAGTCATCAAGGAAAACAAACATGAAAAATGAATTTTGACATACTAAAATCAGAGTATTGTAAGAGTAAATAAACACAAGATAGTTATTACAAATTTAAACGTATGAACATATCTTTTCTTTTATGTACACTGAGAGCATATGCACCAAGATAAATTCCTTGTGTGTCCAATCACACTTGGCCAATATAAAATTCTATTCTGTTCTATTCTAACATACTGAACAAAATATAGATTCAAAACAACATGTAAATATATTTCCAAGTCCTTACAGCGTATTTTATCTACTGTAATTTTCATCTGCAGCAATACTTAAGTTTTAGCTGAAGCTCTTTCTACCGCATGCATACCTACTAACAAACTTGCATGTGGGAAATATCACATGTTACTAAGAGTAACAGATTTTTTAAAAACAAACATGTTTTAAATGAGTTGGGCCATTTAGCACGATATTATTTTCATTTTATTATTCCAGCATTGTGGAATGGGGAATCTATCAACTTTCAGATATACTTCAATTGCAACATTCCTCATCATTTTGGCTGGAGCTGATGGAAGTTATACTTCAGCAACATCTGGCTAGCCACTGTTTCTCACCCAGCCTACAGCTTCTTATTAACACAACATTTTCTATTAAAGTTTCTTTTACATTACTATGAGCTAAATTTATTTTTCTTTCACACAAGTTATGGCACTAACATTAGAACAAAAAAAAAACAAAAAAAAACAACCAAGTTCATTTTATTTACAAAGTAAATGGAAACCAGAAAAAACACATGGGAAAAAGGCATTTCAGCCAATATTTTGCTATAAGCCATAGTTGCTTGAATCTTTCAAGTCTGAAATAGCAATAAAAATTGAACCAACTAGAAAATTATTTCTCTCAAACGAGACATGACCATATCTGGAGAAATATTGCTTTTCTGCTTTATATTAAGCAGCTCCTTTTCAAAGATGGCACAAAAGAGTAGTTAAATTTTCCACACATCAGGTTGGAGAAGAGAATTTTTTTAAAATGCCAAGAAAATTCAAAATATGAAAATTTTATCCATAATTTCAGTGAGCCTGTTGAGTCAAAACTCAGGATTTGCTACACTCACACTATAATTTTAGTCTTGAAAACTTCCTTTTCAAATCTTTAAGCTTAGCACTGTGCAGAGATAATCATTCTAGGTTCATAATTCATCTGTAAACATACTGCTGGTCAACATCAGAAATTATAAGAAGCCTTCCTCTTAAAGCTTGATTTTTTTTTCTTCATTTCTTATCAAAGTCAGACTATACTGCAAGGTAGACCTTGATTCAGATAGATGAAAGAACAGAGGGAAGACAGGAAATTGGCTGCTCTTTAATAGTATCCCTATTCTAACCATTTCTACCGTTTTATTTATTCCATTTGCCACAAGCCTTACCAGATTTGCATTCTCTTTTCAGTGCAGGTACAGTGCAGTTGGTACTTCGTAAAATCTTGGCATTTTTCCCCAAAGCTGAGACCACAAGACAGAAAGGAAACTAGATGTGAGATCCCACAAAAGTGCAATGAACTGTACAGAGCAGAGATCTGGCTTAATCAGACTTAAGATATCAAATATTTTGTCGAGAAGGAGAAAAAAAATATTTTGAGCTATTGGGAGGCACCTGAGGTTTCCATATCGTTGCAATAAAGTATCAGCAGTGGGTCAGTTACTATGAGAGGGATTTTTTTTAATAAACACCAGCTAAACAATCAACAAATAGCAGCCTTTGTTCAAGTAAATTTCACTTCTCTTGAGCTGAGTTATTTGGAAATCCACTTTCTGTTTTTTGTTTTTTTTTAAAAAAAACACCCATTCATACAGAGAACCCCATTGTGGAGTAAAGAGTGCTTTCTGTGGCTGAGAGGCCTTCTCCTTGTGGCTGGTAGAAGACGAACATTTTAATGCAAATGAGGGATGTTGATGCATCCTGAGAAAAGAATATATGGTAAATATGTCCTTAAGAGGTTTTTGTTTGGAGGTAGGCTGCAGATCATGTGATTTTTCTTTATTATGACCCAAATTAGTGGCTTTTGCCAGAGCTCAGCTGCTGTGCCAAATAGCAGATATTGATTTCTGCTTTTGACAAACTACCATATAAAATACCCATCTTACTATTAAATGGTGCACAAGCTCGCATTTTTCCTGTGAGCCATCATGAAGATTATGCAGTATTCTCAGGTGCCCGAATAAAATGTAATCAAGTTGAGTAGAGGGATGAGTGACAGCTAAAATGGAAAACAGCTGGGGGAATAATTTAGAAGTTTAGGATGGAAACTCTGATCTCTGGAGTAAACATAAGGAAGAAAGAGTTACTTTGCTTTGACATCAGTACAGCTGAAAGTGAACTTTATTCATGTTATTTCAGAGCAAATCACTTTCTATCATTCTCTTATTGATTTCTCTAGTTAAGGATTACAGATCCATAATCATAACCTTAGAAGACATCTATAATCTTTCAATGAAACTTCTACCAGAAACCTATCTTTTTTCACAACACAGGAATAAATGTTCTGAAGTTTGCTTCTGCTATTGAAACTTTGCTTTTAATTTCTCAGCCACCCATCCAGTCCAGGCACCAACTAAGGTCATGGCTGAAGCTGCCAACCACATCCTCAGATGCTTAGTAAGGCAGTCCTTTTTTTATTTATTTATTTTATTTATTTATTTATTTGTTTCCATTTCTATACCGCCCTTCTCCAAATAGGACTCAGGGCAGTGAACAGCCAAAGTAGAAAACAGAACATACAAAATTTAAAAACAGTTTAAAATAATTAAATATTTTGGCTGTAAATTAAAACAACCCAATTTAAAATCAATTTAAAATTTAACTCAAGCCAGCCCAGCTAGTTGAAATAAATAGGTTTTCAGGGCCCGACGAAAAATCCAGAGGTCTGTTATTGTACGTATCTCTGGGGGGAGGTTGTTCCAGAGGGTGGGTGCAGCCACAGAGAAGGCTCTCCCCCTGGGGGTCGCCAGCCGACATTGTCTGGCGGACGGGACCCTGAGGAGGCCCACTCTGTGTGAGCGTACTGGCCGGTGGGAGGCTATTGGTGGCAGAAGGCGGTCTCATAAGTGCCCCAGCCCTAAGCCATGGAGCGCTTTAAAGTTGGTCACCAACACCTTGAAGCGCACCCGGAAGACCACCGGGAGCCAGTGCAGCTCACGCAGGAGAGGTGTCATATGGGAGTGCCTTGTCGCCCCCATAATCCCCCGCGCGGCTGCATTCTGGAGCCTCTGGGTGCACCCCAGGGGGAGCCCCATGTAGAGAGCATTGCAGTAGTCCAGGTGGGAAGTGACGAGTGCCTGAGTGACTGTGCGTAGGGAGTCCCGATCTAGAAAGGGGCACAACTGGCATATCAGGCGAACCTGATAAAAAGCCCCCCTGGCCACGGCCACCAAATGATCTTCTAAAGACAGCCGTGCATCCAGGAGGATGCCCAAGTTATGAGCCCTCTCCGTGGGGGTGAGTGATTCACCCCCAATAGCCAGCGATGGTGTCAGCTGGCTATATCGGGACGCCGGAAGCCACAGCCACTCGGTCTTGGAGGGGTTGAGTCAGAGCCTGTTTCTCCCCATACAGGCCCGCACGGCCTCCAGGCACTGGGACATCACTTCAAGGGCATCGATGGGGTGGCGTGGGGTGGAGATGTATAGCTGGGTGTCATCAGTGTACTGATGGAACTCCACCCCAAAGCCACGGATGATCTCACCCAGTGGCTTTACATAAATGTTGAACAGAAGGGGCGACAGGACCGACCCTTGTGGCACCCCACAAGCAAGGTGCCTCGGGGTCGACCGCTGCCCCCCTATCAACACAGATTGCGACCGGTCAGAGAGGTAGGAGGAGAACCACCACAAAACGGTGCCCCCCACCCCCAACCCTGCCAACCAGTGCAACATGATACCATGGTCAATGGTATCAAAAGCCGCTGAGAGGTCTAACAGGACCAGGATAGAGGAGCAATCCCTATCCCGAGCCCTCCAGAGATCATCCACCAACGCGACCAATGCCGTTTCCGTGCTGTGCCCAGGCTGGAAGCCAGACTGGAGCGGGTCTAGATAGACATCTTCATCCAGGTACCGGGGAAGCTGTTGCGCTACCACACTCTCAACAATCTTCTCAATGAAGTGAAGTTTGGAGACTGGACGATAGTTAGCCAAAACACCTGGATCCAGAGAGGGCTTCTTGAGGAGGGGCCTCACAACCGCTTCTTTCAAAGCGGCCGGCAGGACCCCCTCACTCAAAGAAGCATTAACAATCTTCTGGAGCCAGCCTCGTGTCACCTCCAGGGAAGCCAGTACCAACCAGGAGGGACACGGGTCCAATAAACATGTGGTCGCGTTCAGCCATCCCAGGACCCTGTCCATGTCCTCGGGAGCCACAGGATCAAACTCCCCCCAGATAACACTCTCAAGACCTGCCTCAGTCATCCCGTCCGGACATACCCAGTCAGAGGCCAGCCCTTCCCGAATCTGAGCGATTTTGTCATACAGATACTGCACAAAATCCTCAGCTCGGCCCTGCAAGGGATCATCCCGCACTTACAGATGGAGGAGGGAGCGGGTCACCCTAAACAGGGCGGCCGGGCGATTATCTGATGACGCGATAAGAGTGGCAAAATAGCTAGATTTCGCCGCTTTTATCGCCACTAGGTAGGTCTTAATATGAGACCCTTACTAAGAGTTAAGCTGATGTAAGTGGAACCAACCCAATATTTTGTTCCTGGATATGAAATGTACAATAATTTCCTTCCCTATTCCAAATACAATAGCTGAAGATACTGACTATTGAATTCCTCCATTGCCATATTATAGCAAATGAGTTTTGGTAGATCTTAAGTATGGCTACCAAATCTGAGTTGAAAGAAAATCAAATGACTACTATTGGTTGAAAAATCCAAATGCTTCCATCTAATGTTCATCCAGATAACTTTAGTTGTACCCTTAAGTATATCACTTACTAACCAGTAAGTTACTACACTTATTACAGCTAATGATACCTGAGATCATTATGTAATGACAGAGCCATCTGCAGATAGCAATCTCTGGTGGTATCACTCAATGAGACTTTCATAAAATCTCTGAAGTCATGCTTAAACTAATACCGGTACCTATATATCTATACACACACACACACACACACACACATCTATATATCTACCCACACACATCTATATATCTACATAGAGAGAGAGGGAGTTGTCAGTTTTCAGATATGATCTTTTTAATCGTACATGAAGCCTATAGTGTGGCACGTAAGTAAGTCAGGAAAAACACAGAAATTCAAAATTATGTGGACGACTCTTCTACTTAAGTAAGGCCCCAGGCCAAACAGAAAATCCTGTATGCTCCTTCTTTTCCAGGGGGGCCTAATGGCCATATTGTTAAAGTGAGACAAGATCAGAATTTGGGAGTATTTGTAGGAGAAAACTCCATACTAGAGTGTCTTAAAGTCACTGCAATCCTTCCTGAAGAGTGGGTTGTTCCAACTGGTTTTATTTGGAAAGGAAAGGTCAACTCCAATCAAAGAGATCATTTGCCATTTTCAGTTAATCATCTTGAATATGCTGATGACATCTTGATCCCAAGATAAAAGGGAGTTGCAACAAAAGTCCCAATCCACTGCCTTGAGATTGTAATGGACTGGTTAGAATGGAATAATCACAGCTGAATTCCAGGAAGATAGAATTCTTGCTAGTTTAAAAACCTTCCCGTACAGTGGCTGTCGCATGTATAGCTCTTGATGAGGTAGCACTTTTCCCAACCGTGATAGCTAGTCTGGGGGCTCTCTTGAACTTATAGCTCCTCCTGGAGCACAGATATAACTATAACTATGGCCAGATAAGACTTCAACCACTTTAATGGGGTTACCCCATTGTGCCCTTTTTTTGAACCAGGTAGTGCTCAATACAATAAATCATATGCTTAGCTAGACTAATGCAATTCACTTTATACTGAGCTGCCCTTGAAAATGACTCAAAACCTGCAATTAGCACAGAATGTAGTTTCATGTTTGCTGACCAATGTTAGTTTAGCAGAATAATATCTATTTGCAGGTCTCTACTGGCTGTCAGTAAAAGATGCTGGTTATTACAGCTAAAGCCTTTTATAACTTGGGCCCTTGTCATCATAAGAATAAATTTCTGCAGCTACAAAATGCCAACTCTATATGATGTACTGGAGGAGCATACACCAGATGCCCACCCCCAAAAAATCAAATGAGTTGGGACCCAGGAAATACCCTTCTCAGCTATCATCCTTCTCTTTGGAACAACTGGTCTTCTGAAGTTAAATGGGGCCCTATTCTGATGTCTTTTCAAAAAGGAAAACAACCCACTTCTGGAGGGCATCAGAACAGAAAGATATGCCCAATTGGTAGCAACAATTTTTATTAACAGGATAGGACAGTTTAAACTATTTACTGACTTTACAAAAGCTTTGTTGCACTTATATTTAAGTCATAAGAATAGGTGACATTCAAATAATTGTAAATAAATAAATAAACAAACATCCTGGCCATATAAGACCAGAGCCTAAATTATTATTATTTTTCCCTAAGATTAGAATTAGAATTTACCAAAAGAGCCATCCTGACTATTAGCAGATACCAGTTCTACACTTTGTTCTTCAGCATAACAGCTCTAATTTCTAATAAAGCTGATACTGCATTTAAAACAGGCTGCTGAGATCAAGCTGAAAGCCAAACAAAAGCAATTATTTATTTAAACTTTTATAACCCTTGGTTCCTCTGACTCGCTTGTTTGCAAGGTTAAAATGGCTCTGTAAAAAAAAAAGCGATAAAGCCTATAAAATATAGCCACATTAGACACAAGAGTCAGTAGCAATGCCAGACAGTAAATGCTTTTCTTAACATTCCAACAATTCAATCCTTTTGGGGAAACTCTGGGTTCTGGGTTTCTCCGTAACAAAAGTAGCTTTGTTTTCCTCCAATGGTGAAAGATAAATTAAGACCCATAAGTAAGAGGGCCTTCATTGGCATGGGTATAAGACACGATCTAGAAGTTGATAGGTACCCAGGAAAGGGAGAAAAAGTTTTAATACCCCAAACATCTAGAAACAGATCAGAAAGTTGTCAGGTTTTGTGACAACTGAAATAGACTTCATGTAGATTACTATAGCTTGATGTTCTGTTCTACAGTTCATACAAAACACCTTAGAACACATTACAGAACACGGAAAGAACAGGAAACTAAGTTTTATTACAAGTAGCTCCCAGGATAGTTCTGAAAAGAAGTACAAACATTCTTAGCTGAATCACCACAATAGATTTCTTTTAGGCACCAGCATGTGGGCGGGATGTTAGAAGAAATATACAATCCTAAGTGTTGTCATGGTACATAATAATGCTAAATTGCCTGAACATACCTATAAATACCACCCTAGCCTCTTCTTTCTTTTTCTTGCTCCCTAGGTCTGCATCTTTACCAGTTAATCACAGAAGATTTTCTAAATCCTTTGATTATCAGACAATGTTTAATTTTATGACAAAGTCTAAATCATCTAAAAGTTACTTAAAAATATCACAGCATTACATAATATTGCTCCAATAATCACAGTTGATGCTATTCTTTATGCCTTTGTCATCATGTTTGTGTGCTTTAACAACTAAAATGCATTAACTGTACAGTGATAAAGAATGTTTAAGAGCCATTGAGATCTGATTTGCATCTCCATGAAGTCTTGCTAATTAGGTATTTGGGGAAAATACCTGATGTTCAAAACAAGTAAGTAATATAACTTGATAATTATACCACAAAGGGATCAATACATTTTGTTTTGAATATAATGCTTGTTACTTTGGAAAAATTATTGATCCATATCTTTCCCTCCCATATCATCAGCTGCTTTGATATTTACACAATAAAGTAACTGAAATACACACTGGGGATCAAATTCAACTCAGAAAGCAATTCCAAACACAATAAGGGAAATGAATCTTGTAACGATATCTAAGGGGCTGCCACAAAGAAAGGGGGGAGGGGGGTCAACTTATTCTCCAATGCACCTGAAGGCAGGACAAGAAGCAATGGATGGAAAATAATCAAGGAGCGAACCAACCTAGAAATAAGGAGAAATTTCCTGAATAATGAATCAGTGGAACGACTTGACTCCAGAAGTTATGGGTGCTCCAACACTGGAAGTCTGTAAGAGGAGATTGGACAAATATGTGTCTGAAATGGTATAGGGCAGTGATGGCTTACCTTTTTGCTGTCGCATGCCAAAAGTGGGGATCATGCGCGGGGGGGGGCACACATGTGTGTGCCCATAATTCAATGTGCCCCACCCCCCACACATAACCCCCCCACGCTACCCACACTTTTGGCACATGATGGCATGATGGGCCCGGTAGGCCAGTTTTCTGCCCTCCCCAGGCTCCAGAGGCTTTATTGGAGCCTGGGGAGGGTGAAAACAGCCTTCCCTCCCCCACCCAGGATGCCCTCCGGAGGCTGGAAACAGCCCATTTCCCGACTTCAGGTGGGCCCAGAAGGCCCGAAAATTAGCTGGCCGGCGCGCATATGCACGCTGGAGCTGAGTAGGACAACGCTTGTGTGCCCACAGATATGGCTCCTTGTGCCACCTGTGGCACCCGTGCCATAGGTTCGCCATCATGGGTATAGGGTTTCCTGCCAGAGCAGAGGGTTGAACTAAAAGACCTCCAAGTTCCCTTCCAACGCTGTTATTCTGTTAACCTATCTACACTGATCAATAAGGAAGCAATATTCAAATGGACTGAACTGCTGTAATGAATATTTCTGGAAAGCCTGCTGTTTTGATACAACCAAATTGTAGAAAACTCACTGATTGGCTTCAGGGTGAAGATGATTGGCATACTAGACAACCCTAAAGGAGCAGAGAGGCATTGTGGCAGAGATTGGCAGCCAAACAGTGAATTCCAATACAGTCTTTCTGGATAAAGGAGAGACTGTGAAATCACTTACTTGTACCCTGGACAGCTGCTTTTTAGGAACTGAGATCTTTGCTGTCAGCTCAAAAATTGAGTGATTGTGAGATACAGGGATTTCAATCAAACCCACAGCCATAATGCAGTCTCATAAGTCTCACTTTCTTAAATACCTTCACATGTAATAAACTTAAAGCTAAAGAAAGATTTTCTGACCAGCAGGATAAGAGAATTCCATTTGATGAGTAAACATTCTTTCTGGATTTAAAAGGGAAAAAAGAGGTTTTAAAGATTAAAAACTTTTGGCAAAAAAAGCTTAACAAGGAGCAGACGTAAGAAAGTTTAAAACTAATAAAGAAAGTAGTTATTTTGAAGGATTACCTTTCAGTGAAAGTGCTTTTGAACAAATTGGAATTAAAATAAGTAAACAAACTGGAAATTTATGAGAATATTTTGAGTTTACTATTATACAGTAGACATTTGGAGGATTTTATAAAACAAAAGATAAAGGAATTGCCCAGATTTAGTTCAGAAAATGTTGAGGAACTGGTCAATAACTTAGCTGAATCACTTAACACTAAATTGACAGTTTTTGAAAAAGAATGGAACAAAGAATTGTAAAGTTGAAAGAGGAAATGAAAATGATTTAAAACTATTTGATCTTCTGCACACAGAGTATTTCAAAACTAACCTTGAGAAATTTGTTGCAATGTATTTTCAGAACCAAGACTTGTATTTTGCAAACCTAATTTTTTGATTTAGAAGAAAAATTGCAATGTTGCATAGAAACTGAGAACATTTTTTCCAATCATATTTTCTTTGCCTGTTCATTTATTCATTTGTCACTCTTAATGTAGATCCTCACAAAACATCTCACTTTTCCATTCAAGAAATATACATCTGTTTTCAAAAATCTAAAAACATGTGACATAAAAAATAAACTTATCAATTAAAAATTACCCATATATCTATGTTTAAATTCTATTTGGCTAGAATGGTCAAATCAAGATAATATTATACATTTCTGATTTTGGTTAATTTATCTGAAACTCTTCCCCCTAGTTCCCTTGGCTACATTACCCATTACATTACCATTTGCATGCTTTTATATAATGTTAGTTGCACAAACTTTCACTTCAGTCATAAGACTTACTACAACCAGGATCTCTAATTGAAGCTATGCTGTGCATTCCCTATCCAATAGAAACTCTCCAAACTATGGTTGAGGATCTCTTTAAAATGCAGTTCTTGGCAAAATCATATATTTTCTCTCCAGCCTTCTGAAACTCAGTCCCATAATAGTTAGGATTAAGTGTTTAATCTTTTGTATTTGGGAGAGGGAATTTGAGCTTAACATAGGAAGAACTGTGGCTTTTTAATTCACAGTATCCACTTTCTCCTTCTACTGAATTATAAAAGATAAACTTCCTTTCTTTCACCCAGGCTGACACTTTCAAGTTATCATGGTTTGCACTCCACAGCTGCAGAATTAAATGACTTAACATATCTCAACCTACCTGATTTCTAATTCCTTTGGACCTAGGTTGAAGTGACAGCTGTTCTTCACAATGCATTCTATCCTGGCCCCAAAGAATTTACAAGGCAGCAATCTAGAAAAGCCAACTATTGCAGCACCATGGAGAGCTCTAAATCAACAATTTGCTCCCTGAACAGCCAAATTTGGATTAAAACCTTACACTTGTCAATAATTAGAGATCCTTCCCAGGCAACACCTCTTTCTTGAAACTTTTAAGAAGAATAAATTTCACCTCTCCTGGAGTTCATATGTGCTCCACTGCTTACACTGGTTACCAACTCATGAAAATGGAGGCGCTGTCTCATTTCTGCACTTGGTCTTGTAGTTCCACTCCAAGCATCTCTAGGGTTTCTGACTTAGGATCTTTAGTACTACTTCAAACTAGTTCCTCAGTCCTTAGTTCTAAATGAAGATGAGGTCTCAAACAATAACATTGTGAAGAAAATCAAAGTATTTCTCAGAGTATGGCTTAGAAAGCTAAACCTGCAATCTCTCATTCCATACTAAAAGCAAAGACAGAATATACTGTCTTTGATACTACATAAAGCTTGTCTAATAGATTTGATTCAAAAATATGCCTTTCTCCATACTTCAGCAGTCCATGGTTTGGAGAAGCTCAGCATATGTTTTGAAAAGCTTTTAAAATCTATAAACATATGGGGTTTTTTTTCTTTCCATGGACGCATTTCAAATATGTAGAAATTGCTACCTTTTCTTCTGTGGTCAAATGTAGTCAACCTGGATTAGGAGTGAAACTTTCTCTCTGGAACATCCATGTTTTCCTCTCTCTGTGTAGATTGAGATTGCTGTACAAAGGGTCCAGATGACAGGAGATTTTTAAGAGCTCGCCCTGCATTTAAAGCACAAATGAAGACTACATACTACTTGTAGAAAGACACTGAACAAGTCTACATTGTTAGCTCTCTTATGTGCCTCTTTGGTGCAGCATCTTCTGACAATCATAACTCAGTTGTTAGGCTTTCTCAGTAAAACTGCCCCCTGATCTGCAGGAAGAGAATGAAAACTTTCCCCCATCCAGCTCTGAAATGAAAATGTTTTACTGTGGTTTAATCATCTCAAGGCTGCCTTTAGAGTTCTACTTCAAGGAGCCTTAAGTAACCACTGCCAATAACCACTGCGATTAACCACAGCCTTCTCAATGGTTGTTTCTTAATGATAGCAATAGCACTTAGACTTAAATACCGCTTCAAGGTGCTTTACAGCACTCTCTAAGCAGTTTATAGAGTCAGCATATTGCCCCTAACAATCTGGACACTCATTTTACCTATCTTGGAAGGATGGAAGGCTGAGTCAACCTTGAGCTGGTCAGGATCAAAGAAATTGAACTCCTGGCAATGTGAGCAGAATTAGTCTACAATACTGCATTCTAATCAGTGGTGAATTGCTACCGGTTCTCCCCAGTTTGGGAGAGCGGTAGCTCTCCCAGCAGATGTGAGAGAGAACTGGTTCACTCTGACCATCAGCTGGGCCCTCCCACCTGCCCCCACGCTATACCTACCTTTACTCCTTAATTTTTAGCCCAGCTGTAAGGCATGACAGAGTAGATTGCCATGCCTCAGCTGTATTGAAATTCAACGTGCTTGCACGAAGCGCAAGTTTGGTGTGTATGCCGATAACACTCAAAGCATGTGCGCGAAGCAAACCAGTGGTAACACTGATTAGAACCCACCACTGATTCTAACCACTGTGCCACCACCACTCTTTTGATCAGAAAATATCTTCTGATGTCTGAAATACTGTAGGTTTTAAGAAAGGAAAGCAGTTGTATTATTTATGGCCAGTAAAAGAACTGCTGTTTCTTTTAAGACAATTTGATAGAATAGCAACTTTGCAGTAAGCATCTAGGCTGCCATAGACATTAAAGGTCGGGGGTGCTGGCCATTCATTCCTAAATTTGTTTTAACGTTCCTCTTTCTTCAAACTTAAAGTCATTAAAATGGATTGTTAACTGATAGAATAAATGCAACACTATCCAAAAATGGCATTTTAATTCATACCCAAGCAATAGTTTCATCCTAAAAAATTTATAGTGTGACTTTTACACACAGATTTTAAGTGCTACATTTTACAATACAAACTGGCTTGCACAAGTTGCTGAAACCATGATTATTGAGTGACTACTACAGAGACTAGTTGCTCAAAATTAATTATTCTCTTAGATTGTTGCTTTTGCTAAAAGGCCAAAAAATTAAAATACAAGTGGTTTTTTATTAATTTATAGAGTGTGTTAATTTTAGAGTATTTACCTTTCTTGGAAATTACACAAATGTAACAGCAGCAAACATATTCATAGTAAGATTAAAGAATCCATATTAAAAGGCATAAATATTAGCAAGAGAATCTACACCATGAAACTCAGAGCAAAATACATTTTCAATGAACAAAGGTGTCTTTCCCTATATAAACTGTAGTTTATATAGGAAGGCGTAACGGCTCCATTTTGACCAGCTTCTGAAAAGCCATCAATGGCTGGGAAAAGCCTAATGTCTAAGGGATGACTGGGAAACATTTCCTTCCAACCTACAGAATACAGAAATAAGAGAAAGAATGCAAGAATGGTTATGTAAATATCCTCTTAGCCCAGAAAGAGAGGAGGGGATGAGAAATAAATTCAGGAGTGTGGGGAAAATGAAACAGTGTCAGGCTTTCAAGATGATGTTATTATACTGTGTCACAATACATTTCCAATGGTTCTTGTAGTCTCTACTTCTGAGATGGGTACAATCCTCTGCATTACAGAACTGGGATATCATCAGCTTTTTCCCAAGATTTATATACAGTATATGCTAAGCTGACAGTACTGAAATCTATGAAAACATCTTGCATGATTCTCTCTTTCAAAAGGGGACAACTGGGCCATTAAAAATGTGTTAAAGCACAGGAAATTCTCCATACAGTGTGGAATATGAGTAATTTGGACAATCTGGAAGTGATCCAGAATAAATTCATAAGAACAACCTTTGCTCTTCTTGGAAGCATCTCTGCTTAGAATAGATGTAGGCTTCTTTCATCCACTGTTAGGATGACTAAGTCTTTTTGAGTAAGTCAGATTGGTGTTGGTCACATGGTGCTTGAGGGAACAACTCAAAAAGGGTGGCTGGAATCTTTACAGAATTCAAGCACTAACTCTCCTTTGAGGAAGACATACTGTACATATACCAAGATTTATGGATATACCAAGGGACTAATTGTATCCATGGATTCTCCAGGATTGCTACATAGGTTATAATATGAGGCTGTCTAAATAATTTTAGGTTGTCAAATTGTATAGTGAAGAACGTCTTATCTTCAAGCTTCAACAAGTCCTGATTTGAGGCATGTTTTTACAGAATACTTCCTTCAATAACATTTCTAGTTTTTTTCTCCCTTGTTTTCCATTTTGATTTTTGAAAATTATGCATAACTCCATATTAATGCACATAGTATTTTTAATTTTCTGACTGTAAACCTGAAAGCCAAAGGAAGATAGCCTGAATTTTTAATTCCCTATAAAGAACTGATGCTTGTATACTAATTCAGTAAGACAGGGGGTTAAAGATCAATTATTTAAAATTATTTCACTCATTACCTTGTTTTTTTTGCTCTAGAAGCTAAAGTTAGCATGGCTCTCTGTTCTATTTTAAATCCTATATCAACAATTTCAAGTTGGTTGTGTGCCTGATATAACACTACACAATGAGCACAAATCCACGCCAGTTTTGATCCAATTCTCTCATCACATTAAGAGTACTGGCTTACCTCATCTTCTAATCATGTTTTTCAACATGTTTAAAGAACAATATTTAAAGCTCCATGTGTCAAAACAATAAAATAGAAAAAACAAATAAAATAAATCTAAGAAGCCTCATATGATTGAGATCTCTGGGTGAACAGTCTTTGTTTTCATTTGGCACCTAAAATCATTTAGAATAGCAACAGGCAATTGGAAAAAGAGTTCCATAAATAACAACCGCTACAAATGGTGCACTGTCATTTGCATCATTGTTAGTCAATTTTCTCCACTTTCCAAAAAAAACCAAAAAAACAGGCAACTCACAAACCTGTCCTCCAATCAATGTCTTCTTAATAAAGACATTGAGACCAATATGAAAACAAGTGGTCATTCACATACATGCAAAGATCTGTTATGGTTTTAAGTATCAAAATAATGTTTAGAAATGAACTCAAAACAGTCAGATAATGAAGGAAGGTTTTTCACCAGCACTAAATCAGTGAAAACTGGCAATCAATACACTTGCTCAGCAGGAGTATCACATGGGCATACTGAGGTATCCCCTTTAGTGCCCAGCACTGCATTCTTCACTAGTTGAAGCTTCTAGGTGGTATTCAAGGGCAGCCTATGTCAAGTATGCTGTAGTAGTTGAACTGTGAGTTGACTAATGTGTAAGCAAACATTCTTTATATCCTCTACAGTGGTTTCCAACCTTTCCAGCTCGGCGGACCAGCAAAGGCAGCAGTGAGAAGGGGAAAGGGGGATGGTCTTGCACACACCCACTGCTTTCACAAGTGCAGCTCACCTACCACTTCCACAGCCTAGTTCTGAACAGGCTGTGGCCCAGCAGTAGGCCACAGACTGGGGTTGGGGACCCTGCTCTAAAATGTTCTGTACTGTGGCATAGAAAAAGCTAGACTACACCGTTTATAGTGACGGAATCTGTAAGGCTGATTAATTAGATAAGCATTCCCTCTCCATCCTGACAGTCCACCCTTACAGTTATTCCACCCTTACAGTTATTACTATTACTACCATTATTGTTTTTAAGTTAGGTATGGTGTGTATCTGTGAAAATTAAAGTAAAGTTATACATCATATTTTAACAACCTGGCTAAAGATTAGAGCAGGGGTGTCAAACTCACGGCATCATGTTGTTGTCATGTGACGTATCATGACTTTTTTCCCCTTTGCTAAAATGGGGGTGGGTGTGGTCAGTGCATCAGGCCTGCAGGCCGCGAATTTGACATTCCTGGATTAGAGGGTCTAAATCAGGGTAGGGGGAAAGTTGGATTAAATCTTATTCTCTGAACTATAACTATCTAGGTTTATAGGTAGCTTTCATGAAATGATGCCTTTTGATAACATTTGTTAGTCACAAAAGTGCTACTAGACTTCCCTGATTTTTTGCCACCAGAAACTACCTAACATAGGACTCCTAGTTTGGGATTAAAACATGAATGCATCAGGTGATTTCAACTACCCATTGAAGATGGGAAATCGAACCTCGCAGCTGCATTGAAGAATTTGCACCTCAGTCAAAACAATGCACATCCTAGCCAGCCAAAGTCAAGGCCATCTCCACAGAAACTAGTAACGGCCGGAGCAAGTGACTTCTATGACCCATGAAATTGCTTCATTGGGGAACGTGACTGATGACACACCTTGGGGGGGAGGGGGAAACAAGGTCAGAGGCAAGGCATGAACGGAGTGAGTCAGAGCTGGCTTCACTAGGTCCATGCCATGGCACTCCTAATAAACGATTGTATTTTTCTTGAAAACTGGCTTGAGGCTCCTGCTTTTATTAGGGCATCAGTTGGAACCCTGAACATGTGTATGATGATTAAGAGCAACAGTTCAAGCAGAGAAGGTCTATCTATATGATTACTATGCGTCAATACAAACTTAATGGCTCATAATCAACCAAACAGTTCAAAACCGGGAAATGATAGTTCTAAGGTTGCTATTACTTAATTAACTGAAATGCAGATATATATAATAAGAAATGCTGAACTATAAGAAATAGATATTGGAATTAAAAATGCTGGGACTAAATAATGAAACCTTAGATCTGTTAACAGCTGGAAGCAGGATATTTAAGATTCTTTTGCTCGAAGGTGAAAATATACAGTGCAAAACCATTTTGCTGCTCAGTATTTTAAAAAAGTAAGATTATGTCAACAGACAACGGCAACTTAATGCAAGCAGATAAAGAAGAACTTGAAGTATTTACCTTCTTAGGCTTAAAATTCACAGAGATAGAGACTGTAGCATTGAAGCAAAGGGACATCTGCTGCTTGGGAGAAAGATTACAATAAGGCTAGACAAACTATTACAGTGCAAAGACACCTCCACTTTCAATGAAATATACTATCAAGATCACAGTTTTTCATTTTTAATGTAATTGTATGAAAGCTAAACCATCAATAATTGATGACTGATTCTTTGTGGTGCTGAAGAAAATGGTTAAGAATACCCTGGATCACAAGTCATTCACTACTAGTTGAAGCCTACTCACAGGAAGCCCTAAAAATGAAGCCAAATATTCTTGACGTATAATTTTAAGACAAAAGTTATTGGAAAAAATTCCAATTTTTGAGCAGAAGGTGAGCAGAAGGTGAGCAGAAAATGAGATTGACAAAAGATAGTATCAATGATGATGCAAGAGCCAAGTGTCAGCCTGGAAGCCATTTGGGGAGCATTTTCAGGGCTGCCACAGCAAGGCCAGGTGGAGCTGTGGGAACATGAAGGGGAGAGGTAGAGATAGCTGAGGGATGTGTAGCCAAAATAGCATTCTTTCCAGTGGGAGCCAAGGATGCTCTATCATGTGTTGGAAGGGCATGGATCAAAGCCAGCTGGAGTTGGGACTGTGACCTGATTGGACCATGTAATGGACATGTGACCTGGGGGCAAGAACTTGGGGTTTTGATTTGGATGGGGAAAACCCTGGGTCCTTCAGAGTCGGGTTTTCACCAGCTGTGCCAATATGATATCCCAAATAAAATTATGCTTTGAGGAAACTCCAGGCCTCAGAGTTTTGATTGCTTTGGGTTATTACTTAGAAATTGACACCAAGCTTATAAGAACACAAGTAGATATCAGCCAACAATCAACCAACAATCTATCTAATCACCATGTCAAAAGACACAAAAAACAACAGAACAGTAACTCTGAGCTTAAAATCTTCTGCTAGCCACAAGAGGACTCACAGATACCTAACACATTTTTCAGCTGTCTAATTCCCTGTGAATTTAAGACTCTCGTGCATCTCTATTAAGAAGATGTTCTTGGAAATCAGAACTGTTTCGTGTAGGCTTTTACTATGTTGGTTCCTCTAGAGGCAGAAAATCCATTCAGCAAATGAACTTCAATAAATCAGAAAATTCTAAGTCTTATCAGTTCAGTGGTCTGCATTATAATATCTCCCCAAACCCTTGTTTAGATCAGCAGTGACATAAAGGCTTCTAAAATCCATGCTCCATAATAACAGGAGGAACTGTTTAAAAAAAAGAAAAGAAAAATACCACCTCTCTAATATGTAGTCTTGGACTTGCAAAACCAGAACTGGTTATTAACCAGACTGCTAATTTTTACTATAAAAAGTATCTTCTCTGTCTCCTCTTTCTTTTTCACAATATGATAACAAGTTATATAATCAGAAGGACAGAGGCTCACGTGTTGCATCACTCCTAAACTAGTAAGTAATCTCGCACAATACTTACCTACTATTTTCAACCTCAGCCTATCAAGAGCTAGTAAAAACACCAATGTTTATCTCAAACAAAGGAGTCACTATCCTGTTTGACCAGCCTGAAGTTTTAGTATATTACCATCTTAACAAGCAGGCAAAAAAATGTTTTAACCAAGCTGGCAGTTGAGGAAATTTAATTCTTCTGTGCTGGTTCTTCACTCAGTTGTATAACATTTTTTTGTCATCCAATCAAGTTGTTAAACAAAGGCTGATTTAAACTTCGTGTAGTATGAACATGCACCAAAGGGAAAAGCTATTGCCAGTTCACTAGCTCAAATTATTAGGGAGACAGTGCTCAAAATAGAATTAGATATGTTGTGTTGTGCTGTTCTGTGCTGTGCCTTAAAGAGTTTGGGCATGTTCAAGGTCACTGCATATCTTGCTGAGACAATTTTCAAAGCTATCACTTACCAATGGCAAATCCTGACAGTGTAGCATTAGCACTGCATTTCATTGATTAAATCAGGGGTGGGTTCTAAATTTTTTTACTACCGGTTCTGTGGGCGTGGCTTATTTTGTGGGTGTGGCTTGGGGGGTCATGTGACTAAGTGGGCGTGCCTAGCTGGTCAGAGTCATTTCTGGAAGGTCCTCGCACTTACGACCAGTCCTCGCACTTACGACCCAACTCATTTGTTTGCTTTTAACACTGATCAGCTGTAGGACGGCCCTTTGAAGCCCCACGGCAAGAGTTTAAACAGTTTTTTTCCCTCTAGTCATCAGCTGGGACTCAGGAGGCAGCAATAGATTGGGAGTGGGACCAAATAAAAGGTAAGAATAACGTGGGTGGTGGGGGTGGGGGGGGAGAACCGGTTCGGTGACGTCATATCATCACCGCTACCAGCTCGGCCAAACCAGACCGAACCGGGAGGAACCCACCACTGGATTAAATGTTTGTGTTTCTCACTTAGGATGATTTTGGAATATCTGAATGCATACAAACTGAATTTTCTCCCCAAACAGCAAAGTACCAAACAGAATAGAAACTGCCAGATTTATCATAAAAAACAAAAAAGACAAAATTAGAACAGACAGAAAATCCGCTTATGCCATATCCACTTTCTTCTCCTGTTCCAAAGCACATTGATTATTTATGTAAAGTATTTCTGTCGTACTTTTTGTTTAGGAACACCCAGAAGTTAATTTACAGTAATTATAAAAGTATTAAGATGAACACAAAAGAAAAACAGGATTAAAATAACAATGAAAACAAAATAAAACCAGCCCATTAAAAGACAAATTAATGACTTGGGTTTTGCATTTAAGCACCCCCTGTTGCACTACAGTTCCCATCATCTTCAATCTGGTTTTATCTTTTAGATCTTGACTGATTCTTATATGCAACTTTATGGGTGGGAGGAGAGTTTCTTGTTACTCTTGTATTAATTTATGATGAGACTACTATTAGCCATCTATAGCATTTTCGGGATTGGCATATAAATAAATTAAAGCAATAATAAAAACCATCTTAAAATAGACATGATTGCTTTGTCTGCCTTATGCCAGGGGTCCCTAACCCCCAGTCCGTAGACCAGCTCCGGGCTGCAGCATGCCAGAAACTGGGCTGCGCAAACAAGTGAAGTGCCATCCATGGGTTTCAGGCAGCATGCAAAACCATGCTCTCCGCCCTGCAGTCCACAGAAAAACCTCTCTCCACAGAACCAGTCCCTGATACCAAAAAAGTTGGAGGCCACTGCATTATGCCATAAGCCACAGTACAATGTTCACTAATCAGATGCTCCCCAACTATGTTAATACTTTGTTAATACTAGGACTCTCTGAATTAAAGGACAGATTGCACATGAATTCTGGGAAATGAAGCCTTAACCATGTAGAAGTGGTATTATGTTGGGGAAGACTATCAGCTTGTCAAAACAATTACAAAACTTAAATTACATTATACTGTTCAAGATTCTCTGTATTGTCAATTATTGTTCTCTTCAAAACACTAAATTAGATTGGTTCATAGCAGCAAGGTCTGACTCTAAATTGCTATTGATCTATTATAAATAACCTTGCGTTTAAAAAAAATAAGTTAAGATGTAGAACAAAGTTTTTCAATTTGTTCCCCCATCTTTCTAAGGTCTGAATAACTGTCAACCTTACCAAAGATTACCTCTATAAAAGAGATAATCTTGAGTGTGCTAGAAAAAAGAAATCTAAAAACTCATTGAGAGATCATGTGATGAAGTAAATATTTGCTATTGTTTTAAACAATACACACAAAGGCACACACAAACTTAAAGCTTGAGAAAGTTAAGTGCATTGAAAATGATTTAACAGAATTTCCAGTTTCATGCTGATTTGGCCCCACTGGTGTTCTGGGCAAACAACTTCTAAAATTGAAGCTAGGTTCTTCTAAAATTCTGAAGAGCAGTGACCAAATAGAGTAATTATATGTTCAGGTATGTATATCCAGCATCTTCCCCAGTGCTCCAAATATCTTGGATACAATTCCCAGAATTCCCTGTCAAAGTTTTGTGCTGCTAGGAATCCTATTCCAACACATTTGAGGAGCATCAGGTTGTGGAAATTCTTCTGTCATGATTCCTCTTCTTTGACACAATTGTAACTGTGTCCTTATGGTTCAGCAGAAATTGTTTAATAGGCCACCACGTTCCTTACAACCAAAACTTAATTTCACTCATTCATGGTAGCAAGAAAAATATCATGTACAATTACAATATTGTACCAGTTACAATATCCAAACCTGTTCTGACCGAGGCTTCCCCAAAAAGCACAAAGCCGAGTCTTGGTCCCGGAAAAACCTCTTTTATTTACATGAATGTGAATTCCTCTCCTTCACATTCAGCAAGGCCTGGCAAACAATCTTTCAAAGGAATATTTATGACCACAGATCTTATCTAGCTTGGAAAACTGCCATGTAAATAGTTTCCAAACGCAGTGCTATGCAATGCAAAAGTTGGCACAGAGTCTCTGAGATTCATGATAGATCTTCACACTCTTGAAATGAATGAACAAATGAATTGTTTCCTGCAAAAGCCCACTTCCCTTTCGCTCCTCTTTTATTTCCTATGAGAGGGACCAATCACCTCCCAGGTGTGGCTTTACTCCCAAGTCGACCCTGCTTTCTTAGTTGTTCTTGTCTTCTGGCAGCTCTGCGCATACACACACTGGGAACAGGCTCCAGCTGTTCCTCTGCCTCACTGCTGTCTAGCTCTGGAGGCAGCTGATGACTGCCAGACAACCTTGGCCCCCTCTCTGCTTCCGACACAGAGCCCTCGTCCGAGCTTTCCCCAGCCTCCAGGATTGGCCCGTGTTCCTCCCCAACCTCCTCACTGTCCGACTCTGCTGCCAGTTCTGCTGGCTGCTGGCGGGCCACAACCAAACAATGAACTGGTAGAAGCATACAGCAAACCTATTTGTATCAAACAAAGTAACTCAGGACATTGTTCTACTATTCAGAATGGTTTGCATCACAAAAATGAATTGCAGAAAATAGGAGTCTATTCATACTGTATGTGTGTGCAGGCACATAAACAGAATACTGAAACAACCCATATCCCATATAATTTTAGCTATGGATATTGTATGTTTCGTTAATTGGCAAAGTCTTGCTCTCTATAATACAAGACCCAAACTTGATTGTGACAGTTGTCCTATAAATAACAACAGAGTCACAGAAAGAACTCAAACTGCAAGCACAGATTCTAAGTGGCAAAGACATTTTGACAGCAACTTAATGTGCATTGTCAACAAAAATATCCCCTTTTGATATTAAAGGATGCAACCAATGGGTACAGTTGTTTATGATGGAAAGAAATGAAATAATAGTTTCTTAGTTAAATGAGAGGCTATATCAAAATCAAGTATTTGTCAACTCCAACCTTTTAATCATTTTCTAATTTATATAATCTCATTTTATTCCCATTGTCTCACTGATTACATTTGAAACATTTTTTAATCTCTTAATCTCCCAAAACTTAAAATTTGACACACCGCTACTTCCATGTCTCTTCATAACCAACTAATAAGTAAGTGAGGCTAAGAGATATTCTTCATTTAGTGACCAAGTTCTTTTCCAATGACCAGGTCATTAAGCAAAATGATTGCTAAGTGAAAATGTGACTGAGAAAGAGGCTGAGAAGATCAGTGGTGGTTTTTAGCCTCATTCAGATGAAGTTGTTTCAAATATCTACATCAGCATTAATCGTACATCGGTGTGTGCTGTTGCCAGGCATACAAAATTTGGTTGCACGCATTGGTCAAAAATATAATTTTTTATTACTGTGATATTTGCAAATGGTCAGTAACCAAAGTACAGATAGTCCTTGACCACCAACAGTTCATTCATGATGGTATTAAATTGTCTTGGACAAGTAACTTTAGACTAGGGGTGTCAAACTTACATCATTACAGCAGCATCACATGACTTATCGGACTTTTTTTCCCCTTTGCTAAACCAGGCAGGGAGGGGTCCAGAATGTAACGCATCTGGCCCACGGGCCGTGATTTTGACATCCCTGCTTTAGACCCATCCTCAAAGTTACAACCATAGCACCACCAATCACAGTGATGTGATCACAATTTGGGCAATTAAGAAACAAGCCCTCTTTTATGAGGATTGCAACATCTTGTGTCCACATGATCATGATTTGTGACCTTCCCAGCCAGCTGGGTGAATGAAATAAGTCCCAGAAATAGGAAACAACAATCCAAATTCATATTGCTGCCAAAATAAGCTACACAAACCTGTTTATGAATTGTCCAGAAGTTGAATTTGATTTGTGGGCATCTATATATTTAAACATAAGAGGACTACAAAACATCTGACAAACAGCCAATGTATATGTGATTTGTTGTGGCCCTAAGAGGCTGAAGAGCCCTCTTGGTGGGCTGCATTTGGTTTGATGGTTGCATATAATGTGGGCCTGGCAGATACTGTATCATCATAGCAACCTCATACAGAAAGGAATAGCAAAAACCACGAACCAACAATAACTCCTTAATTGCTATATGAGAAAGAAACTACAGTTAAATAAGACAGCAGCAGCTGCAGCAAATAGACTCCTAACCCTTGTGGCATCTTTATCTTTATGACGAATAGGGGATGATGCTCAACAGCTATTTGATGAGCTATGTAACAGCTGCCCAAGACCAAATACTGCTGCTGCACAGCTGGAAGCAGACACCATTGTATCATTAAAAGGCCAATAATTCCAATCTCACCATACAGAGAATATGTTGATGAGTTATTTGTAGCCCCGATCAGCTCTGACAACTGTTTAGGAAAGACACAGTTTCTAGAGCAGAGAATTTCATTGAAAAGGAACTGCAAAGTTATTAAAACTCAAAATCCTAATAGACAAAAGTGTGAGTTTATGTCAAGTGCGCGAATCATTTCAACTCTGCTGTTTAAAGAGATTTAGAGGTAACTGGTGTAAATCAATGTACTGTCATAGTCAATATTGCATGAAGGGAGTCAGGCTATTATCGGGCATCTCTAATATCCTCCTTCCCCAAATTTATCTACAGAAGAACATCTTACATTATTGTAGGCAAGGAAGGGTTGGGCCAAGGACAAAAGCAGACCCGCATCTGTAATGGAAGACAGCTTTGGTTGTTTGTAGGCTAACCTGGTTAATGGGTTGCAGCAAAAGAAATTAAATGAGGACAGGAAAGTAGTAAAAGAAGGGAGAAAGAAGAAAACGAGACAACATCATAATGCTGAAATAGTCAAAAATTTGCCATTAGCTCTGACAAATGAAACATTTTTCTAAGGCCATAAAGGGCCATTCATTTCATGCTATGGTCCCTGCCAGCATTTCCACAATTTATAAAAGCACTCTCATTTGCATGCAAGAAATGGAACAAAAATGCCATGCAAGGAAAATTGGTTAATCAGCATTCATGGCAATTTAATAAAGACAAATTAAAAATAAATAAATCTGGGCATATTCCTGTAACTCTTGCCAGGACTTAATGCTATATTTAAAATAGCTGCAAGGACGGAAGTGAAAATATTGTAAGAACATATACTGTAACTAGCTGAAAGCCTTAAATAAAAAAGGGGGGAAGAGTATGTTCTCAGATTTTATTGCCCAGCCCACTGCTGTCATTAACTCAATCTCACCCTTCCAAAAGGTTGTGTATAAGGGGAAAGAATAGGTGTGCCCATTTTTTGCCCTAAAAGCTCCCCCTTTTTAAAAAAATACTTTTAAAAAACTGACATACCTTGTTTGAAGGGTTTTAATGTTGGCTCTGAATGGCTACAATCCTTTTTTTTTTCTTTCACTGTGGATTCAACAGCCTCTAAAGCATTCAGAGGTTTCAAATATACCAATCCTTCTCTATGGTGGAACAGGTCTACAAGCAACTTTTGCAACATTTGCATTTCATTTATGAAGCTACTATGTTTCCCTGAAAATAAGACCCTGTCTTATATTTTTTTGAACCCAGAAATAAGCACTTGGCCTTATTTTCAGGGAGGTCTTATTATTTTGGGGCGCATGGAGCAAGACGGGGCTTCTCTTGTCATCTTACCTGATTTCCAGCTCTGCGTTTAAATATTTTCAGGGAGGGCTTATTTTCAGGAGGAGGCTTATTTTAGCACATGCACTCAAAAGCCCGATTGGGCTTATTATCAGGGGATGTCTTATTTTCAGGGAAACAGGGTACAATGAAGAGGATTCTGTAAAACTCTGAAGTTCATACCTTCCCCCAAATCTAAGGATCTGACAGCACCCTCAGTTTCCCAGAACCATTGAAATCGCACATTCAGAGACTAGCGGTTGTAATAAGAGGCACAGTTAGATGACTGCTTAGATGACGACACTAAGATCTCAGAATGCCTTTTCCTGAATAGTTGATAGTCATTGTTTAAAAAAAACATCCACTGTAGTCTACTTCAAAAATGAAAGCTTCTGACCGTTCTGCTAGGATCATTAAAATTACTCCTGGCAGATTCATTGGTTCCACCTACCTCTCTCTTCTGCTAAAATCCCAGCCTGATCATCATGATTCCCAAAGACTAGAAGAAATTCAGAGAGGATGGGAGCCCAACGTCCATCTACAGCTACTGTGCTATTTCTTCTGTTCTTCACTCAACACTGAGGTGTGTGTATGTTGTTCTTTGTCATCTTGTACAATACATCTAGTTTTCTTCTCAGAGATTTGAAAGCAGGACTGGAGTGAAATTGCAGTGCTAAGAATAGCCCTTGTCAGAGGTGTATGTAACACATACCCCTCGACCAGTACAGATCCACAGAGGAGATGCAATGCAGCAATAAAATCTCAAATGGGATGCTGCTTCCTTGATTCCAGGAAGGGTTCTTGCACATTAAAACTGGTAGCATCTCTGTAGGTAGATGGATAATGGAAGGAGGGAAGCAGCCACACAGATAGAAAATTATAAGTAACCCCATTTAGACATATGTAGTTACTTAGGCTAATTACTGACAACAATACACCACAAGGTTTCTACTCTATAGTAGATTCCTTTAATAAACCTAAGATTACCTCTAAAGAGAAGTCAAACATCTACCTGACCTAACTCACAACTCAGAGTAACTTTGAGTTCCTGAAATTACTTATTTTAAAACCCAAAAAATATGAGCCAATGAAAAGACCCCATTTCCAGCAAGGGAATTCAAAAGGTTTTTCGGACATCTGATGAATGCTAGGATCTGGATGAAAATCACATCCACCAGGCTTTCCGACATTCTTCCTCCTACTCTACGTTTAACATTGTTTTGGAATGAAAGCAAATCATCAACCAATTTGGGAACCTGGCATTGAGGGACAAGATTTAAACTCCCACTGAATCAGAGGTGGGTTTCAGCAGGTTCTGACCAGTTCTGGAGAACCGGTAGTGGAAATTTTGAGTAGTTCAAAGAACCGGTAGTAAAAATTCTGACTGGCCCCGCCCCCATCTATTCTCTGCCTCCCTAGTCCCAGCTGATCGGGAGGAAATGGGGATTTTGCAGTAACCTTCCCCTGGAGTGGGGAGGGAATGGAGATTTTACAGTATCCTTCCCCTGCCACGCCCACCAAGCCATGCCTCACCCACCAAGCCACGCCCACAGAACCGGTAGTAAAATTTTTTGAAACCCGCCACTGCACTGTACCGACCTTTATGGTTTTGCCAGTAGATTTGAGATAGGCTATCACTCAAAGGATTTATAACTTTTGAAATAACCACCATCATTTTTGATAGAGGAGATGAGAGTAAAGAATTTCAGAAGATAATCTGAAATTGATCCTTTCCCTTTTGCATCTAAAGTTAGGGACATAACCTACATTATTGAAAACTTAGGGTAGAATTTATCAGATTACTTACCTTAGTGCCAGTGACAACTCTGAGAGCTGTTGCCCTTCCATTTCTGGAATTATTGCAGGTCTGATTCATATGCTGTGATGAGAAGACATTTTCAGTCTCTCTGATGTTGTCCTTTCAACTGTTTTATTTGCTCTATTCTTCCACCTGCAAAGCTGCCTCTGCTTGCAATCCCTTTTGCTTTTCTTAGAGCACAGCTAAAGCCATGGCTTTACATTTTCTGCAACCTCCCAGTCAATATCTTCCTATCACTTCATTGCAACTGTAAACAAATCTAGAAAGTTATCTTCTTTTTGTAGTGCTTGCTTCTTTCCCTTTACATCTTTATCACCATAAACCTTCTCTATTATCCATACCACTTGCAACTGTCTTTTCATTCTTACATGCTATTTGGGGAAAAGGAAGGAGACAAACTAACTCCCTTTATTTTGTCCCTTGGGATCTGATTAACATAATTAAAATAGGAGATTGGATTGTGAAGGGGAGATGTGATAGATGAAGAAGAAAAATCTGGAATGGATTTCTATGGAAGACTGAAAAAAGAGCATGGTGCATAGAATTTCCACTCCTGGTTTCAATGAGATGTATGGGCTTTTCAGAAAATTAGGGTTGTTATTTTTTAAATTTCAACAGACCCTGAGAAAAATTCAAATTTATGCAAATTAACATACTTTGAGCCTATATTGTATGAAAAGGGTTGAATAAGTGTTGGCACTTGAATAAGAGACAAAACTCTATTCTATATATATTTAGAAGTACTTTCAACATATTCATAGTTCAGGCAAGCTTGAATTATAATTTGAGTAGTCCTTGGGGTAATCAGTTTACTGTAAAGTCTTAGTGTAAAGGTTGGTGTTATTCTAAATTCCTGGAAGAAAAAGTTTCATGAGATTTAGTTTGGTTTGAAGAAGTTTGGGTTAAATATTATTACCCAGACAAAGATATTTGTAAGGGCAGAATCAATTCCCTGAAAAACTCTGTATTCTACTCAAATTCTGAGATTTGAAAATCTGTTGCTTCAGCCAAAGGACCAATAAAATGTCTAAATTAAAAAGCTCATTAAAACAGCTGCAACTCGGACTTGTGCTACAAGCTTAGCTCGTTGGAGGAATACTGACTCAAAAAGGGATAGTAGGTATGGGAGAAATTATCAGGAGCAGATCAGCAGGAAGCTGGAAGTCAGAAAACGCCAAAAGACCGAAAATGCCACTCAGACTGGGGACAGAGGGATTTTAACTCACTTTCTCTATTAGGAAACCAGGAGAAGCTGTGCTGACTGGCACATCTGCTCTTGCAAAGGTTTTTTTTAAAATTATTCTTCCAAAATTTAGCTTCCAAACAACAAAAATGAGATGGCCAAGACATCAGAAGAAAGCTTTTTTCTGAGTGCAAGATAGGAAACTCCATAGAGAGTCAAGGACAGGATTCTAGCTTATACTTTTTTAAAAAGAAGGAGCATATATCTAGCCAGTTCATTTTCTCCCATTCAGTTATAACAATAGCTAAATATGCATAACCAACAAATAAAATTTCTTATTACTGTCTATGTTTTCTTTTGTTACACATCAGGTTACTTTTTGAATTTCTAAAATGTTATCCCGTGTCCAACAATAGATACTCAGGTTCTGCAGTATTTCAAAGCAAAATAGAAGCCTTCTGCAATGGCTGTGCAATATTTTTTTAAAAAATCGCAAAGCACTTTTGGTCTTTTAATTCTTGCCGCTGCGGCTCTATGATATGCATTATCCAAAGTAAACAAGATCCTTTATTTACCATTTAGAGAAAGAACAGTGAAAAGCACTGGAATCTTAAAATGAGCACTTTGTATGGCAGGTTCATATTAGAATAGAAACACCACCCAGTGTAAATTTCCATATTTTCTCTCTCATCCTCCTTTTATAATAACTGCCATACATACCATGAATTGTCCATACATTCGCTGCCATTCAATTTGTTTTAAAACAAAACAGCAACAATGCTCTGCATGTTGGCTTTATACGGTTGTCCAAGCTGGTTAAATCAAAGGAAAAGAAGATTTGTGCAGGGGAGCTGCTGTAAACGAAGGAGACAAATCTGGCCTGGATTTCTTTGGAAATCTGAGAAAAAGTGCACCACTTAGCATTTCCAACCTTAATTCTGAGAACCAGGGGTTTTTGTTTTTGTTTTTTCTGTGTTGTGCTGGGGTTTCCAAGGAAATAAATGAGTGTTTATTTTTCAAAAGATTCAGCAATACTTTCAAGTAAATGGGGGTCAATTTGATATGAAACAGAACTTTTATAGAACTCTCCCTGGGGTTTGGAGACCTGAGACAACCAGGTGTTTTATAGTCAACATGCAAGTTTGTTAATTGTGAAGAAAACAGAAATGAGAAATATATTATACATAAAGCTGAGAAACAGAAATTAGATACTAAACAGAAATAGAAAACTAAAACAAGAAAGCTAGAACCAGCCATATCATTCTAGTGATTTTAAAGCGAAGTTCACAATTTTGCTTTCTCACTGAGTTGACGCAGATAGTATTTGCTCGTAACATCTGGAATGAAATGTATAGGGATTACTTTTTACAGATAAAATGTTAGTTTATAGCAGAACTATGATCTAGGGAACTGCAATATATCAAGGTCATATTGGTTAATGTATATATATATATATATATATCATGACCAGCATGAAGAAAATTTACAAACCTCAAAATTGTCTCTAGGGCACACTTGCAGGACAAAATTCTCTTTTACCAAAGACACGCAAATGTTCACATAAGGGAATTCCAAGTCTGTTGTTTCCCAGTCTACAATTAGACAACTATTAGTAAAGCTGACAGGTTTAAAAGGCATTCTTCGTCAAAGAAACAACAAACACTTCTGGAATCTGAAATATTGTGTTTTTCAATTATATAGTTATTCATATTTGTCTATTATGTTAGATTATTGAGGGAAGAATATAAATAAAAAAGCTGCCCATATGGGTAGGATATAAAGTTAATAAATAAATACATAAATATATTATGACTATTGTATTTTTATAATGTTGATTATTAGCAGTTTATAGTATTTTAAATATTGACTATTCATTTATATTAGAGAGAGGTCATTGTACTGTATCATCATTTCTGTGTTGAAAAAGCTGGAGATCATTTTTGTTATTTGTTTGTTGTATATTTTTGGCACTTTTTAACTTATCCTTTAATTCCCTTCCCTTCTTTCTCTTTACGCTAATTTGTACTTTAATGTTTCTTTTTGAAATTTAATGAAGATATATAAATAAGCTTAACTTGGAAGAACAGGATACTCTCACTCATTCCTGAATTCAAAAATAGTAATACTGATTTTATGCACCTCCGTTATATAGACTACAAACAAAATCTATCCTTGTCAAGAAATTATAGAAAAGTTACTCGAAGGCCAAGTGGACAAAGAAAGACAAGCTGTTATCAAAGTCTTGAATTGCAATATGGTCTATCTATTTATTCAGCTACCATGCCACAATGTTTAAAACACTACTCGTAGTGGTTAACCACATAATAAAACACAAATACAATAACATTTACATGGTAAACCAAAATGTCAATTTAACACATCCAGGATGAGGCAATAGTAAATACTAAAACCATACCTAAACCTGGAACATTACCACAGTGACATCATACAACAAAGGATAAAACTCAATTTGCTTCAGAAAACTCACTCTAATGGGTCTAACTTAATTTCCAGGGGAGAAAATTCAACAATGCTATCACAGATGACCACCTCCTAGCCTTGTGCCCCTAAATGTATGAAAATGATGAATAAGCAAAAGTTTTCCTCACAATGAATGTATTAGGTGAGTCAAGTCCACTTATACAAACCAGACGAAATTGGTAGCAACTGTGGGCAGGAATCTTTAATTTGTATTCATTTTTGTCAAGTTAAGAATTGGGAAATAATTTTAAATAAATTAGTCTGGTTATTAATCTGGGTTTAGAGCTAGGTCCACAAGCACAGAAAAACTCAACTTTGGGCCTAGTTAAGTCTGATTTTTTTAAGACAAATTCTTAAAACAAAGAAGCAAACTATGCTAGCACTTATTTAGTGTGTGGGATGAATCTGTACAATGTGTAATATGCCACAATGCTGTATTTACTGCATCTTGTGTATGCTGAATATACCTTCAATTTAATAGGTTGCGAGCAGGCAAGCTATCCAATCTTGCATAGAATACTGTGAGCACCTATATATTACTAAAACTGTCACATCTATTAGATAGTTTATAACCTTCAGTTGGGCAAAATGCTGCATCATAGGGGAACACTTTGTCAACAAAGGTACCTCAAATGGGCTAACTTACAAAATGCTGGGACCCATTACACCCAAGGGTATGAAATTTGGGGCTGATTTTTTTGTTGCCTCAGCACTCCTGCACTGTTGCTATTCAACACCATGCTATGCTGACACAGAGTCATGTGATAATTTTCAATGTTCCCTGACAGCTTCCTATAAATTAATTGGGAGTGTTCCCTTGCCACCTTTCTCTAGCAAAGTCTTTGGTTGTGGAAAGTAGGGAGAAAAATCAATGGAGAAGAGGTTCTCTGCCCTCTCCACTTGCACTGAGGGAGGAAGAGCAGTGGTGGGTTGCTATCGGTTCACCCCGGTTTGGGCAAACTGGTAGCAGCAGCGGCAGGAAGCTCCGGGACGTCATCAAATACGATCTGCACATACGCAGAGGTAGTGCATGAGCGAAGAGAACACACACGTGCGAGCGAACCAGTAGCAAAGGTACCATGCACCAGCCATTCCCGCATTCCCTCACTCCCTACCCCACCCAGCAGTAGCCACATACCTGCTCAGGAGGAAAGGGAAGGGAAAGGGGGAAAAAAGGGAAAGGGGGAAAAAGTAATACCAACACCCATGTTCAACTACTAATCATGTGGACACAACTCTGCAGTTTTGTTAGCAAGAGAATAGAATTTGTTTCTCATTGCCTTTTCAGAAGAAGTTGGTTTCCAACAATACTTAACTCCTCAAAAATTCTGAATAAGCTTTTCCAATAAAGGCAAACCACTTATTCCTAAAAAATACAACAGGCTCCCAATCATTCACCATTCTTGCTGAAATGTATTGCTTGAATGTGAACCTGAAGGCAGCTAGATAGGGAGAAAAAAGGCTCGAAGGATCACATTATTTATTTGCTACTCCTCCCTGTTTCTCCCCACCCCACCTGTAAATGTTTCTGTCATGAATCATGCTTCCTTTTAAAAAATGTATATTTAAAAAGCCACTTTCTGTCGTATATTATTCTTGTTGCTATTATTATAATGCCATATTTTTGCTCTGAAGATAGAGAGCCAAACTGAAAAGCAAAAAGAATTAGTAATAAAATAAATAGAATTGTCACTTAACATTTTTAAGACAGGCAAAATGGATCCATATTTACCCATTTCCTAAGCATTTCCTTAGGGAGTGAGAGCCAAACACAACTTCCAATAATATGAACACGAATAGCTTATGAGAACTATACTGTAGGAGAAGGCACACATGAGACCCAGTGCTCAGACAAATAACCTGATACCAGATCAATCTGTTACTAAAACACAAGACTGGTGAAAAGAGTCACTCTTGCCCAAAGGAGATTAGCTTCTAGTCCATTATTTTCCTTGGGCAGGAAAAAGAGTCATTAGAATTTGAACCTTAATTTTTCTAGTCATCAGTTATGAATTACAGTAGATACACAACAGTCACTGGAATTCTTTGGTAGTAACTTCATCAATTTCACTACAATAAATCTATTTATCAGAATCTTTATGATGCTGCAGGTTTTTTACCCAGCAGATTAAAAGAATCTTGACAGAATTTCCTGCAATGTTCTACTACCAATACATGGGGGGAAATGTTTGTATTTTCCAGATCAGATCACAAGCAATCAACCCTCTTGTCATGGTACCAAATGGATTGCCAATATCTTGCTCCAGTATAAGAACTAAATATAGACTAGCATCAGAACCAGGTGACTGCCCAGAGAAAACATTTCAACCAGACAACAAGCTGAGTGTTACAACTAACAGCTACAGTATATCCAGCAACTTCTAGTTTTTGTAGAGTTTCCAAAATTACTGGTAGTCCTTGATTTACAAACATTCATTTAGTGTTCTTTTGAAGTTACATCAGCACTGAAAATGTGACTTATGACAGTTTTTCACACTTACAACCATTGTGGCATAGTATTCCCATGGTCACGTGATCAAAATTTAGACACTTGGCAACTGACACATATTGTGTATCCTGGGTTCATGTGATCACATTTTGCAACCTTTTGACAAACAAAGTCAATGGGGAAGCCAGATTCGTTTAATCGTGTTACTAACTTAAAAACTGCAGTGATTCACTTAATAACTGTGCCAAGAAATGTCCTACACTGGGGCAAAGCTCACTTAACAACTGTTCTGCTTAGACCTGGAAATTTTGGTCTCAATTATGGTCATAAGTCAAGGACTATCTGTACATTACTTCAGTTCCTTGCTGGATAAGAATCTGGAATTCCAGAAAAAATTAAGGATTCCATGACTCAGTATGAATCATATATCCCTTGAAAACAAGGAAAATTTCTTCCAAATTGCTTCCAAATAGAATTTTCTTGATTGGGAGAAACTGGAAAAAATGGCCAATCTCTCTTCTGGAAAACAACAACTCTATTCTTGAACATTCTTCACTGATTTTGTTAAGAAGTTTATACAACTGAATTCCTTGGAATCTATTCTTCCTTTTTTCCCCCTTACTTAGCTAACAGTAGTCTGATAGTTCTCTGTATCTGAAACTCCCTTACTTAGCTAACGGAAGTCTGATAGTTCTCTGTATCTGAAAGCCTCTGTATTTGAAAGCCTCTGTATCTGAAATTTCCTACCCTAGGAAAGATAGGGTATCTCCAAATGGGCCTCACCTGTAAATCTTAATAGAATCATAACAAGAAAGTTGCTCCTTAGATAGTCAGGCCCTAAGCCATTCAAAATGGGACGTGGTGGCTCAGAGGCTAAGACACTGAACTTGTCGATCAAAAGGTTGGCAGTTCAGTGGTTTGAATCCCTAGTGCCACGTAACGGGGTGAGCTCCCGTTACTTGTCCCAGCTTCTGCCAACCTAGCAGTTCGAAAGCATATAAAAAATGCAAGTAGAAAAATAGGGATCACCTTTAGTGGGAAGGTAACAGTGTTCTGGGCGCCTTTGCCATTTAGTCATGCCAGCCACATGACCATGGAGATGTCTTCGGACAGCGGTGGCTCTTTGGCTTTGAAACAGAGATAAGCACCACCCCCTAGAGTCGGGAACAACTAGCACATATTTGTGAGGGGAACCTTTACCTTTTTTAAGCCATTCAAAGTTTTACAAGTTAACACAACACCTCAAAGCAGCCATTGTCAAGATTTTTAGCGTAGTTGAAAACCATACTGAAAAGGATCTAGAAAAGCAGTATTATTGAGACAAATGGTATTGGGGACCACAATATCATTCTCAGTCTCCTGTCCCCCCCAAAGAAAGGAATATTTGATATATATATATATATATATATATATGTAGGTCTTTGGTTATTCGGGTTTTCTCCTGTGTAAAATTGGAGGTTTCTTGGCAACGTTTCGACGAAGTCTCATTCGTCATCGAAACGTTGCCAAGAAACCTCCAATTTTACGTGGGAGAAAACCCGAATAACCAAAGACCTCCATACAAACACCCGCGAAAACCTCAGAAAACACACATATATATGTATGTATGTATGTATGTATGTATATGTATATATAATGGGATTTTTCTGTTAAAATATTATAGAACAGATCATGCCTCTTCTTGTTACCAAAATATGTATTTCTGTTTCTTATTATTTCACATTATTTCTGGTACATTTTAAATGTGCTGTCAGGATTCCAAGTAACACCCCAAACGAAAGAAGACTCCGAGGCTAGAAGTTCCTCAAAGTTCCATTCCAAATACCCTGCAATATCATATAATTAAATATACATCTCATTTCAGTTATATAATAGAATAAGCAATATATGGAATAAAGTAAATAGCATTAAGAGCCATGCCTATTTCTTAATTTTATTTATTTTTGTATGTGGTGCTGGTAACCAAGGCACCTTAAAGATTAACATATTCTAGCATTTACAACAGGAAAAATAAAAGTAAAATAAAAATAAAAAGCAAAATAAGTTTAACAATGATGCAAACACCAAAACTTATTTATTTACTTACTTATTTCTTGTTAAAAACAGTTTTTGTAATTATTATCATCAAAACATAATTTTCTGGACATTTGGGAAATATATTTTGTTTTTGTGGGTGTTGTTGTTTGTTTCTTGGATAACCCTCTCATACTGATGTGCCAAATACAAAATTCTTTTTTTTTTAATTTTAAAGTAACAAACTGGCCAAACAGTTACACATCATTGCAAAGATAGACAACAAAGTACAGTTCCAATATGTATGAGTGACAGAAAAAAGAAAAGCAGAATCCGGTATAAACACTAAAACTGTCAGGTGCAAGGAACCAAAAACAACATAAGGAGCTGATCTGCCCGGTATGTTTATTTATAGTCTCTAGAAACCCCTCCCCTCAACTCAGCTCCAGATTCTACCACAAAAACACAATGATAAAAGGTGGCATTAAAAAAATCCAGTTGGATAAATAGTAATATCTTTTTTCTGTTTATTATGATGCAAGTACTTTTTCATTTGAGCTTGCTGTGAGTAAAATCAAATTAAAAATCCACCTGGGGAATTAAATGCTGCATCTTCGATAGATTTGATTCTTTGTTTTTCCTTTTAATTTCCTCAATTATTTTAGTAGGTTCTCTCTCTCCCCCCCCCCTCTCTCTCACACACACACACACACTGCGTGGAATTCACACCTGATATATTTGAGATATATTTTGTCTGATAAAACAAAAGTCATCCATTTTTAAATCTCTATATTACACTGAGAGTTTGTTCTAGCCAAATCAGTGAGCAATGCCTAAGAATAGTTGCCCGGGCTTCCATGACATTTAGACACTTTACCCCACCCAAAACCAATTATGTTCTATTTTTCAGAACAAATTATGTATTAACAAATAGAAATTAAATCTTCCATTAGTAAGTTCTCTGTAGTCTCTAACCATTTATATTTTACACAAACAATAGAACTAGTCACAGATGTATGAAAAATAATATTATTCATGGCTAATGGCCAAGATGGAGAAGATTTAAATCCTCAGATTTGATTTATTGCTCCAGCCAAAATTGTTGGAAGGTCAAAAAGTACAAGTATTTCCAGCGAATGAACTCTTGCATGAGAACATGTTCACAGTACAAAACATTGATGGGAACTGTACACTGAACATTCATAACTTGAAAGCCTCCTTTTTTTAATTGATGAACCCAATTTAGGGAGATCAACCCTAAATGTAAACAGACATTGGTAGGCATTTGATATTTTACCAATCCCTGTCTGTTTCACTGTTCAGCTGAGACAGCTGCAGGGTCTAAAAATTAATGGGTACATTAGGAAAACAACACTGTCCCAACATCCTGACGGCTGGCAGGAAAAGTCAGCTTAGCAACAGTTCAGAGTAATGCCAGGCTAACCAAATGATGCTATTCAGCAACTATGCTTCCCACAGAAACAAAGTCCACAATAATGTCAACAACTACTAAAAATATTACAGCTATCAACCCACACCCCATAAGTTTTCATCTGTCACCCTGCAGACAAATTAACTCAGCAAACATGAATAGCAAGATGTTACACTAGATTGCTATTTTGTTTTTGTTTTGTTTTTTTTTTTATAAAAAGCTGGAGTCTACTCAAAGCAACTGGCTCAAAAATAAAAGTTCAAATTTGTAACGATGTAGTTAAGATTGATGAAAAAACAACAACAAGCTAATTCCTGTTATTATAGATTTATAGCTTCAGTATCCTGTGTACCAAATTCCATAAAAAAGTTCTTGCAATCTTCTCACATAGTTGGTATCATTAAATTAATAGTAATCACTCTTAGAACCTATTTCTTTCAACAGCTGAATTGAAGTATATGTTTAAGCATCTTCTTGGCAGATAACAATGGTTAAGCTTTAATTGGGTGACATTATTATTATTATTATTATTATTATTATTATTATTATTATTATTATTATTTTATTTCTATACCGCCCTTCTCCTGCGGGACTCAGGGCGGTGTACAGCCAAGATAAAACATTGCATATAAAGTATAAAAACAATTTAAAAAACAATTAAATAATTTCGGCCCAAGATATTAAAAACAACCCAATTAAAACCAAATTCAATTAAAACTGAGAGGATGGGATCAAGCCAGCCCAGCTAGATGGAATAGGTGTGTTTTCAGGGCCTGACGAAAAGTCCGGAGGTCTGATATCGTGCGTATCTCAGGGGGTAGGTCATTCCAGAGGGCGGGTGCTGCCACAGAGAAGGCTCTCCCCCTGGGGGTTGCCAGCCGACACTGTCTGGCCGATGGCACCCTGAGGAGGCCCTCTCTGTGCGAGCAAACCGGTCGGTGGGAGGCTATTGGCGGCAGAATGCGGTCTCGCAGATAACCCGGCTCTAAGCCATGGAGCGCTTTAAAGGTGGTCACCAACACCTTGAAGCGAATCCGGAAGACCATAGGAAGCCAGTGCAGCTCGCGCAGGAGAGGTGTCATATGTGAGCACCCCGTCGCTCCCATAATCCCCCGCGCAGCCGCATTCTGGACTAACTGTAGCCTCCGGGTGCACCCTAAGGGGAGCCCCATGTAGAGAGCATCTTGTACTATCTTGCTTAATTTGCAAAGTTGGATCTCTGGTTTTGAAAAAGATGGACTGACATGCCGATGTTAGGCATTATCTAGTAAATAAAAGGAAAGGAAAGGAAAAACTGTAACAAAAGAAATCAGTTGGATTGATAATGGGTAAGGCACACTCGGAGACACCATCATAGAAACCTCTTTTCCTTCCACCTTGTTTAAGTCAACATAAGCCAGCACACATAAACAAATACAGATTGCAGAACTGATCCTTCAGTAAGAATAAACTCTAATCCCCTGTCACAATATTAAATGGCATCTATAATTTCTGCTGATCTACTTTAATACTACAGGTATAAAGTAATATTGCTATTTTCTTAAGAAATGTATATGGAAGCATGCATAGCCATTAAAGATCCATAATCTTTCCATTCACATTTAAGCATTAACATATAACACATTGCATTATGCCAACAATAGTGATACATTAATCAGCCTATTGAAATTTTCTGAGTTTAGGGAATCCTAAGTATAGAAATCCTTTTTATAATAAATGAAATTCAATTCATTCAAGACTTCCAAGTATCTGCTTAAAACAAACTTATATTATATTCATGTTTTTCTCTTTGATAAAATGGTGTTTGATTTTATCAGGCAAGAAACTGATGCTGTTAAGATTTGACATTATGCACACAGCCACAGGTTAATGTAACATTTGCAAAAAAACATAAGTAAAAGTTAACATCACTGATAATAGGCAAAGGATATTGATTATTTTCTGAGAGACAATAACAAAGAAAATGTTAAGTATACATTGAATGGTACAACTTTCCTTTTAGTCCATTAATTATCCCTAGGCAACCTTCATAAAAGCTCTGTAACCAGTAACAAAACTGACAGAATCTAACACTGGCATAACAGACCTAGTACAAAATCCTTTGTTTTTGCAAATTCAGAACTAGAGAAAAGATGGGGAAGTGGGAAAGAACGGGTTAAAAAAAGCAATGCAAAACTTTTCACTTAGCTGTAGATACCAAGGTAAAGATGTTCAAAAGTTCTGAACATATTTTTTCTGTTTCCTATAACATATTAGCATTCCAGAAAGTCATCGTGGTCTCTTGAGTACAATTATATGTCTTTTTACAACCTCACCTTATTCAGCATTCCACTATGGTCCAGAATTCTCAAGGCAATACCTGCATTTAAAAAAAAAAAAACTCAACATTAATTTGGGTCCCATTTTACTTACAAGGACTAATGTCAGCTCATAACACAGGCACTGAAGATTCTGGAGATAAATCTAATTGCTAGAAAGGTTCCTCAGCAAGCAGATGTAAATAGCAATTAATGTTCCTGGTTCAATAATTTGTAATACTTAGTAATCTCTTATTACTTTTGCTCATATCAAAGAGTACTGATCAATGCATCAGCACAATTTTTAAAGAGGAAAAACAGAGCTGGAAGGAGTGAGAAACATTTTATAGTCCTAGAAAATTTTAAAGTTTAGAATGCAAGATCTATTAGCTTTTTTTGAATAAAATGTATGGACGTGGAAGGTAAATGTTGCATGTTTATACAGACAGTCCTTGACTTTACGACCACAGTTGAGCCCAAAATTTATATTGCTAAGTGAGACATGTTAAAGTGAATTTTGTCCCGTTTTATGACCTTTCTTACACAGTTATTAAGTGAATCACTGCTATTGTTAAATTAGTAACCTGGTTGTTAAATGAATCTGGCTTCCCCATTGATTTTGCTTGTCAGAAGGTCACAAAAGAGGATCAAATGATCCCAGGACACTGCAACCGTCATAAATATGAGTCAGTTGCCAGGCATCTGAATGTTGATCACATGACCATGGGGATGCTGCAACAATCCTAAGTGTGAAAAATGGTCATAAGTCACTTTTTTCAGTGCCATTGTAACTTCAGACAGTCACTAAACAAACTGTTGTATATCGAGGACTACCTGTACAATCACAAAACAAGGCTAGGATTTTCAGAGCTTTTCCTGTTATTTCCTCAAGAAAATAGGATCCCTTATTAAAGATCTGACTGGTGGAGAAGAAAAAGGGAGATAAAGAGATGGTATATATAAAACAAAAGAGTAGTCATCAAACGGGGGAACTGTGAGAAAAAAACAACATCCTCATGTTGCAAAAGAAAAGTTGGGTTATCCCATGGTGGCCAAGAATCATGAAGCTGGCAGCACTTTTTCAAATAAAAATGCATATTAAAAGGCATAAGCTTCTACAACTAGAGCTTACTTCATCAGAAGCCTCAAAAGGAAGAAAAAGAGGAAAATGAATAAAGTTCTCATGCTTGATTTGCAAAGCAACCTAAGCCTAGATTCTATTTAAAAAAAAAACCTACACACACGCACATATATACACACAACCTTTATTATTTTTTTATAAACAACTCAAGGCAGGGAACATATCTAATACTTATTCCTGCTATTCCCCCAAAATAACAACCCTGTGAGAGTGTGTGACTGGCTCAAGGTCACCCACCCTTCATACCTAAGGCAGACTAGAAAACGTATGTCTCCCAACTATGTAGTTAAGCCCAATACCTTAACCACTAGACCAGTCTGGCTCAGTAAACAAAATATTAAAGAAAGCCTAGTCCAACAGCACCTTAACAACTAATAGGATTATTAAGCCTTTATATCTTAGAATCCATCATCATAAATTAGACATTAGACAAGTCCACAAAGGTTTACATTCCTAAATGTTTGAAATAAGACTGTTATTCTGAAAATTAGCTTTAATGGTTTTGGTTTTCTTTGACAAATCCCTATGGATCTAGTTTCAGCTCACATTTAATTATGTTAGTTGGCATGACCTACTCTGAAGATGCATTACACTTTTTTTTTTTTACTTCTCTTAATAGTGAAGTTGGGAAAATGGATTCAAAACATGTTAACTACTTGATTAAAGCTTCTTCTCAAAACCACACCTAAATCATTTCCTAAAAGTCTCTGGGAATGAGCAAAGAGTATCCTTATTATAGCTTTAAACACAGTATCTTATTTCTGAATCCAATTTTGGAGACATTCTTGCTTCTAAATTTCAAAAGCTGCCAAATGTTCTTTACCATGTTTTATTTTCTCTGCTGCAAAGTTTTTAGTACAATAATTCTCAAACCCTTCAAGACAAGGCACTAATGGTTTGGGAAATCAACTGGGAATAACCAAAGAAGTTATGCACCCTAACTCTTTATCAGCCCTGATTGTGTTTCCCCTATCAAAATCTCTATAAAGCAATACGTTCCCGATGTTATGGTTCCTGGGCAGTGGTGGATTGCTACCGGTTCTCCCTGGTTTAGGAAAGCCGGTAGTGGAAATCTTCATAGGAGAGCGAACCAGTTCTCATTGAATGTCAGTTGGGCCTCAACCCCCATCCCTGCACTATACTTACCTTTATTTCTTTTGTTTTTTGGTCAGCTGTAAGGCACGGCAAAGTGGATTGCCATGCTTCAGCTGTTTTTTTAGTCAATGCGCTTGTGCAATCATGCGCAAAACGCGTGCGCGATGCGAACTGGTGGTAAAACTGATTAGAACCCACCACTGTTCCTGGGTAACTGGTTCTGTGTGCTTTAAAAAATGATAACCAGTCTGATGTCCTTGATATACATTGCTTATGGCAGCTGCTGCTATCAGGATTGGTCAGGAAAAGGAAAGTGTGGTTAAAGAGAGGTAAAAATATTTCCTCTAATCTTCATCCACTGCAAGAAAACTAAGAAACAAATCCAACAAAATTCATCTCTTATGTTTAAGCATTGTAGTACAACAACAAAGAGCGTAACACATAACTACATTTTACAATTATCTCATATGATGGGATTAACAGATTTTTTTCTCATACTGATTCACAGGGTTTTCCTTCCTCCCTCCCTCCCTCCCTACCTACCTACCTACCTACCTATCTTTTTCTAAGCCCTTGCCTCCTACATTTTATTGAGCACATAGTGTTAGCTAGTTTAAATAAAATAAGGGCTTCCAGGACAGGCTGTGAGGTTTTCTTTCTCAGCCCTGTGTATACTTGTCTTTTACAGAAACACCATTTTCTGTGCAAACTGAAGTAGTCTCCAATCTTTGAACTGAAAAATCCTGCTTCTCCTATGGCAGGAGTAGGCAGCCTGAGGCAAAGGCAAGCAGATAGCCCTCAAGCCCCATTTTTTACAACTCTCTTTCATCACACTTGCTGGAAATGGATGGCATAGCTTCTTGTCACTTTAAAACAGGGTTTTATCAGTCCTAAATAGGTGTAACCTAAATGTAAAACAAACAAACAAACAAACAAATGGAGAAAATGACCAAACTACCCTCCAACCCATAAAAAATTGGTCCTGCCTATTCTACATCAGCATCATGTCCACTCCAATTCCTAACCACTCCTAAATTGTTAAATCCCATCCCCAGACACGGGGGAAAAAGTTTATTTCTGTCCTATAGGAACCAAACCAAAAGTGTCATGTAGCCTTTAGACTAAACTATACTGTACTACCAGTATGGTACCCTACAGTAAATAATTGATGGATGAACTGATTCAGTCAGAAACTGTTCACTAGTCTGGTGATCAATGCTTTGTTTCATCTCCTCCATCATGTCTTAGAAAGAAATGAGCTTTGCCATCCTTCTGACCCTTTCGGGGGAGGGGGAGGTGGCTAGAGGTAAACTCTGCATCCGTTAGTCATTTGTAGGGAGATTCTTCCTTGATGAGTTCCATCAAAACAAGATGAAAAAACTGACTAGAAAAGACACCAACAGTCAATACCTGTTATTAGGACTGGACAGAAGGACAAGGCAGACAAAAGAATCACTGGAGACAGATAATCTTGGTAGGGTAGTATCCTAGTGTCCATTTTAATGGACTACAAGCCAGTGGTGAAATCCAAATTTTTTTACTACTGGTTCTGTGGGCGTGACTTGGTGGGCATGGCAGGGGAAGGATGCTACAAAATCTTCATTCCCACCCCACGCGAGGGGAAGGATACTGCAAAATCTCCATTCCCACCCGACTCCTGGGGGAAGGATATTGCAAAATCCCCATTCCCTCTCCACTCTGGGGCCAGCCAGAGGTGGTATTTGCCGGTTCTCCAAACTACTCAAAATTTTCGCTACAGGTTCTCCAGAACCTGTCAGAACCTGCTGGATTTCACCCCTGCTACAAGCCCCAGAATACATAGCCAGCATAGGCTAGCTAGTTATTAAAGAAAGCCTCTCACACAGAAATAACTTGAGTTTCCTTTTGCATTCTATTACGAGACCAACTTCTATTTGATAATAAGTTCAAGTTGCAAATATAATTTGAGCAATGTGGAAAATAAAAGTATATGTACTCCCTTGAACATATGCTTAGTATGTAACATTATCTTGCTTAAAGAAAGTAAATAAAGCCCTCACCCTCTGGAATATTCTCCCACTGGAGGTGAGGTCTACCCTCATATTCCCAGTTTTCCAGAAGAACCTGAAAATGTGGCTCTACTGCTTGGACTGGGGCCCCAACAGGGGTCTGCTATGCTGGGGTTGGCCGACTGGGTAGAGAAGATCCCCAGCACCAGATTGCCCATCACCTTGGCTTTCTATTTAATTCTTCTAATTTCTACTTTTTATCTATTGTAAACCACCCAGAGTCATTGTAATAGAGATTCGCAACATAGAAATGATAGATAGATAGATAGATAGATAGATAGATAGATAGATAGATAGATAGGGAGGGAGGGAGCGGGCAGGCAGGCAGGCAGGCAGGCAGGCATCCAACATCAGAATAAGCTCTGATTTCTGATAGCTGAATTGCTCTTAAGCAGCTCTTTTTATGGACCGGTTCTAATGAGCTCCTTGGTTTTCTGAGGAACTCCAGAAGATAAAGTGCTAGAATGATGCTAGCAGAAAATCTGGAGCAAATTCAACTGATGAAAGGTATAAGTCCAGGTTTGGGCCTACTTTCTGGCCATAGGGGTGGCAAAGTGGAATTCTGTCTCCACCTTTACTGGATCCAATGAAATGCTATCCAGCAGCTGTTTTTAAAGTGGCTGGAAACTTTTAGGAAAGGATGCACTGGAAAAAAAATGGTAATAAGTCACTGTGATAGGCTGCCTAAGTACTTTGTAGATATAACTACTTAGACAGAGTTGGAAAAGCTGTCAAGAGAGATATTGAAGGTTTTCTCTCTGAGAAAAAAATTGATCCTATTGATCCTAAAGAAGTAGACCAAGTTCTTTGCAAATTGAGTAAAACTACTTATGAGTTACACCCTTTCCCCACCTGGCTAATATGACAGGGAAGAGAGAGTGCTGGATTCAAGTCATTAATATCTCACTTTGTGAGTTGAAGGTACTAGCATTATGGAAATGAGGACTCTTTTAAGGGGCTGATTTTGGTTCCAAGCATAGTAGATAATTTATTGCCTTGTCACCATTCTTGCCTTTGTATTGAAGGTCATTGAAAGGCAGTGATACTACAGTTGCAGAGAATACTGAAAACAAATATGTTATCTGAACCCTTCCAGCAGGGTTCAGGCTCAGGCGTGGGATAGAAACAGCACTGGTTACTCTCACTGATAGTTATAGCAGATTCTGGAAGACGCATGACGTTACTGATCCTGATAGATCTTTCAATAGCCTTCTGTACCATTGACCGTGGTGATCTAGTGGATCATTGTGAGAGTTAGGAGTTGGGAGAACCACCCTTCTGCAGTGGTTCTGCTCCTTCCTTCCAGTATGATTCCTGTTCCTATACTGGGAGGAAGTGGAGGCAAGAGGATGAGTCTTAAAAAATGAGGTGGAACATGTGATCTGGCAAAAGTCAAGGGAAGTGTCTACCATGTTTCCCTGAAAATAAGAACCCTGAAATAAGCGCTTGGCCTTATTGCCACATACTCAAAAGCCTGATTGGTCTTATTATCAGGGGATGTCTTATTTTGGGGGAAACAGGGGTAGGTGTGCCATGTTTAGAACAAAGAAATTAGGTAAGGGATAAATGAATAAGTTGTTTGTAGCTGGATGAAGACAGCAGTTTCCAAAATCCTTCATTGACTACAATTGATGCAAAAACTAGAAAGGCAGATCATATGCATTTTATCTAGAGAAGCAGATTCTGGACTCAAATGAAGTATTACTACAGAATATTACCTTACTGCCTGGTAGAAAACCCAGAAGTCAGGTAAGTTTTGAAACTGACTCACTTTTAATGAGTTTGCCAGTTATTTCTGATTTCAGAGTTCCCAGTTGTAAAGGAGAGAAGCCTACTCATTCCCCAGTTATGTTACAAACGTATTAATGCCTATGAAAACCTTTAAAGGTGAAAAGAAATGTCACTGAGTTCCTGCCCTCTACATAGTCAATTTAGATGTGCAGGTGGGAAGAAATCTCTCTAGCATTTAAAAGGTGAAAGGGAGTAAAATCTACCTAGGTGAAATTATACTTCCCAATATTCTAAACACCTACAGATTAACTTTGAAAAATCACCCTATGTAATTCTACAATTACGTTTCATTAATATTTTCTAATGGATTGTAAGGAGATAAATATATTCTGAAGTGCTTCCTTCACCCCTAAACTTTTTTATAAGCTGAGAGTGCAACCAAGTCTGAAAAAAAGACAAATGAGCAAAAAGATGACAAAACCTTGGCAGTCGGAGACATGACTTTAAAGGCACAGCATATAAATGAAATGCAAAGTGTATTATGCCCGACAGCTGAAAGAGTTGGTGGGAGAAGGGGATGGGGGAATATTCCTCTGACAAAGGCTCACGGAAAGCAGAAAAATAATAAATTTTTCATATATTGATGTGTGCAACAACTCCTCAGGGGAGAGGTTGGGAAAAAATGAAGTAGATATTACAAGGAAGTTGAAATGAAGAATAGTAGAGGAAGAACTAATACAACATGCCTGACGAGTTGAGAATATATATTTCTGGCAGCGAATGGTCCACAACACTATTTTAATAATCTGTGATTGGTCGTCTGCTATCACAAATTGATCTTTGCACATCTCACATCCTGCACACTCATCAGGCTCTACAAAGCTATTCAAGAGATATACTAGGTATTATTGTCTAGTGCACCCAAGCACAATCAACTCAAAATGGAATACAAAGTTCAAGCAGCAATTCTATATTCCATCATGCCCCAAGACTGCTCTTTGAAACAGCCATGTTCAAGCTTTCTCAACATTATCACGGAAGCTCCAATCTAATTTTGGAGGAGAGGGGAAGGAGACTATTTAAGAGAAGGGGATCATCCTCCCCCAACAAAGTGTTATGTTTCCAAGCCTCCTTTGGACTTCCCAGTAATGGGTAGACCCAGCATGTATACATACTGTACAGTACCCTACTTGTGTATATTTATAAGTAGGATCTATTTACAATAGGCAGCCTTGAGGCTACCTGGATCTCAAGTCATACAGGGGCTTCACAGGCAAATGACCTGAACCTTGAATTATAGGCTAGTAACCAGGGCAGCTCCCACAGTAAAGTTGTGATGTGACAACAGGTTTAGCCTGTTAATAAAGAGGTAGCCACATTTCGCATCATCTGAAATTTCCAAACAGCTTGCAGGGGCAAACATATGTAGAGTGAGTTGTGATAGTCCAGTCAAGAGGTGATAATGGTATCAGTAAATGTCTCCAATGTGCTACCACTCCACCGTTCCAGGAAAGTCATTTGCTGAAGTTGAAAAAGGCCTTCTTGGCTTTTCTAACTAGAGGATGGTCTTCAGAATGTGAATTTGCTCTTTTCCACAAGTACAATTCCATCAAACTCTTAATCTGAAAGCATCCTGTAATTAGCTGTTTTCTGAAACAACTATATACAGTATATAAGGGAATAGGCCAACTCTTGAATTTTTAACCAAAATACCATGAAAACTGTGCCTGCAGATAAGCCAAGCTTTCAAATATTGTATGTTTTAGTTTTCACAATTGGTTTATTCATGGGCGGCACAGTTTTCAGGGTATTTTGGTTAAAAATTTCAGTCTGCTTATCTGCAAACGGGTTTATACATATATTCTGAGGTTTTCGCGGGTATTTGTATGTTGGTCTTTGGTTATTCGGGTTTTCTCCCACGTAAAATTGGAAGTGTCTATTTTATGCGGGAGAAAACCCGAATAACCAAAGACCTACACACACACACACACACACACACACACACACACACACATATATACATACTGTTAAAAAAAAGTATTACTGTATATAATCACCTGTAGGTGAGATGGGCAGCATGCAAGTCAAATAAACAATACATATGTACATACATGCAAACATGCATGTATACATGCATTTATATATACACACATACTTGCACATAAGGCAAACCAATTTTTTGGTGTATTTTGGAGCCTAAAATTCTCAGTTAATCCGCAAGTCTACACAGTGTGGAATTGATGGAATGAATTCATATTTCAATCAGAGAACATATTCAAAGCAATGGCATTTAACCTCCTCACCCCTCCCTTCCCCTAACAGAGAACTTGAAAATTGCTGCACGTTATGGTTTGTTCTTTGCTGAAACAGGAATATTTTTGAGGGCTAATGAAAAAGGAATATTTCACACTCAGAAAAATATTCTCCTTCTCAATATATAGCAGACTCCCACAGACCAATTGCTAGAAGGCCCTCTGGCAAGAAGCTTTTCTCAGCACACAATATAAAAAGACTGACTCTCTTTCCTAAAGCAGGGAAATTAATAGGCCCCAGCAAGTCCAGGCAAAACCTCCTTTAAAGTCCAGCAGGTTAGTGAAATATTCAGGCAGTCATACGAAGGGTATCCAATAAGAATAGTCATCAAGAAACTAAAAAGCTGCTCAGTGCACTGTGGGCTCTCGGGAATATCATTTCAAGACAATTATTAATGGAACTTGTTTTCTAAGCATTTCACCTATGAGATCTCAAAAATGAAATGTAGCTAGCTTAGCCTTTCAGAGGCACAACATTCACCAGGACTTCATCCAGTAGACAGTAAATTATGATATATGGCATACATTAATCCAGTGATGGCGAACCTTTTTTTCCTCATGTGCGTGTGTGATAGCATGCGCATGTGTGCCCACACCCATAATTCAATGCTCCCCTCTGAGCCCTGCCCCCCTGCACATGTGCACGCAACCCCCTGTGCTCCCCCGCGCATGCGCGCACAACACCCTCCCACCCATTTTGTGCCTAGCAGCCTCCGGAGGCAAGAAACGGCCCATTTCCAGACTTCCAATAGGCTCAGTAGGACCGTTTTTTGCCCTCCACAGGCTCCAGAGGCTTTCTTGGAGCCTGGGGAGGGCGAAAACGGCCTCTCCCATCCACCCACCCGGAGTCCCTCCAGAGGCTGGAGATAGCCCATTTCCTGACTTCCGGTGGGCCCAGCAGGCCCATTTTTCACCCTCCTCAGGCTCCAGAGGCTTTTCTTGGGGCCTGGGGAGGGCAAACACAGCCTCCCCACCTCCCTAGAGGCCAAAAATGTTATGTACTGACAGATTGGAGCATGCGTGTCAGCCACCGCCAGGCGAGGGCGCTCTTCTGGCGGGAATGAGCAGAGCGCTCATTGGATAAGACGCTGACAGCTTGGGTATTTTAAGAGCTGTCAAAGCCTGAGAGAATTGCTTAGTTCCACAGTTAGTAGTTGTTGTAGAGATCCAGCCGTTGCTGTTAACTTGTTCTAATTAAAGGAATGGTTATGGTTAATTGAATTGGCCTTGTTTATGCCTACCCACCTCAGTATTTATCACCGGCGACGAAGGTGGGATCGTGAGGCAGCAAATCGAGCAACTACGTTTCAGCTGTCACTGAGCTATTAACCATACCAGAACGCAGAGTAAGTGCCTCAGGCAACCGTCCGGGCACCATGGCCACCCTAACGAAGTTTGCGCCCTTTAACCAGACGCAGGAGACGTGGGACTCTTTCCTAGACAGGTTTGACTGTTTCTTAGCAGCTAATGACTATAAGGCTTTACCGGGTGATCGGAAGCAAGCCGTTTTCCTCAGCATTTGTGGTCATGAGATGTTTGAGACTGCGAGAGCTCTATTAGCGCCCCTGAGGGTTCAGGACGTACCCTGGGATACTCTGATGGCCAAGTTAAAAGGACATTATGCCCCACTGCCTTCCCATGTTGCTAGGCGTTATGCTTTCCGCCACAGATATCAGGCTGAAGGGGAAACGATTAACCAATATATGGCCACATTAAGGACAGCTGCCTTGTATTGTGAATTCCGAGACCTAGATGACCTCCTGCTGGATCAATTAATTTGCGGGGTACGGGATCTTAATCTACAACGCCGTCTGTTGGCCAGAATGGACGCCACCTTGCAGTGGGCAATTGATGAGGCCCGTGCATCCGAGCTGTCAGATAAGTCCTCGAACGAAATGCAGAAGACAGCTAGCCCCACATTAGCGAAACAGGCGTCAGCTGTTCACCATGAAGACATCGACTCAGACCACTCCACAGATGACGAAGGGGTGAGCCGTTTGAAGGCAGCGCCTAAGAAGGATCGGGACCCCGAGAAGCGGAAGGCTCAAAGTTGGTACGATGGTTGTGGCGGAAACCACAACCGGTCTTCCTGCAGTTTCAGGAACGCAGAGTGCAGGCGATGTGGCAGGAAAGGCCACATAGCCAAAGTCTGCCGAGCCGGCCAACCATCCACAGTTAAGCCTAATAGACCATTTCCCCGGGAAGCCCCACCACAAGGTAGACAAGGCCCCGGGGGGGGGGAGAGTGCTTTACCATCTATCGAGACACGCACAGCCCTGAGGTAGTTGTTGGCCAGGCCAGTGGGGACATAAAAAGAAAAATTTTCCTCACTTTGTTAATTGAGGGTATTCCATGTAAAATGGAAGCTGACACAGGATCCTCAATGTCCATAGTGTCATGGAGCACCTTTAAACGCCTGTCGCCCAAAATTTCGAAACGCCGTTTGTCTCCATGCAATATTAGGTTACGGGACTATCAAGGTGACTCCATTCCCATTTTGGGGCGCGGATACGTTAGAGTGCAATATAGCAATTTAGTGGCCGCCTGCAAGTCATCGTTGTCAGCGGCTCCTTGCCCAATCTCCTAGGGGTTAGATTGGTTTGATGCCCTGGGTCTGGCCGTAATGGGGGTTAATAGAACTAGCGAGGATAAGTTTGCTCCTTATTTGATGAGTTCGCTGACGTATTCAGCGAGGGTCTTGGTACCTACAGAGGTTCCCCTGTATCTTTTAGCCTGGATCCTGGGGTTGCCCCCATCAGGCTCAAACCTAGAAGAGTCCCCCTGGCACTCCTGCCCAAGGTTGATCAGGAACTAGATAGACTAATTAGTCAAGGGGTCCTGGAGCCTGTGGACTACGCTAAATGGGAGACCCCCATCGTGCTGGCAATTAAACCTAACGGCTAATATACCATATACATACCCCAAAGGTGCCTTTTCAGGAGGCAACTGGACATTCTTGTTTTTTCATTTGAAGACCTTTCGCTTCTCATCCAAGAAGCTTCTTCAGTTCTGACAGGATAGTGGGGAATGTCAGAGCTGAAGAAGCTTCTAGGATGAGAAGCGAAAGGTCTTCAAAAGAAAGAACAAGAATGTCCAGTTACCTCCTGAAAAAACATCTTTGGGACAACCATGACCTGGATGACTGAGAATCTCTACAGACTTATACCATATGCATCAGTATTATCGAAAATTGCAATTAAATATTTCCAATAAGATAAGTATTAAGTTAAATTCATTCAGCATATTTTCCCCCAAAGTTCTGTTCTTCTCATATACAGTCAGGTAACTTGATAGAGATGAAAGACTTTGGTGCTCTTTCTTTTAGCATGACATACATTAAGTCTATCAAATACATAGACTTCAGCTTTTGTTAAAATTGTGTCTTTTATAAGCGTCCCACTCCAGCAACTTGTTGATCCACATAAATTCAGGCAAACATTGCCAAAATTACCTCATCATCACCATCCTAAAAAAATACAATAAAATCAATAACATTTTATTGTTATAAAAGATGGCAAGCATGATGAAGTGAAAGCTGTCTGTCTGTCTGTCTGTCTGTCTCCTTCCTTTATTTTTTGTATACTGAACCTGTACAAAGAAAAGGAAAAGGAAAGAAAGACTTACATAAATCGAAGTGCTTAAATTTGTAATAGAATGTGTGGATGACCTTGGGGTTAAGAGGGGAACAGATGCTGCCTAGGAAACAATCAGAAAAGAGAGGGAGGATCCCCCTAGTGACTTTTATCATAGGAAGAAATTTAGGAAGGACCCGCCCTAATTGTTCAGGCAGTTAAAAATGACGGTGGGAAAGCTGTACTTTCAGACTTGCAAGATTCTGTTAATGTAGCCTTACAATAACATAAAAATAGCTCATCTAATTATGTTTCCCATCTGAGGAAACTTAAGAAGGCTGACAATATTTTATCTATTCTACGAATAGTAATGCAGTTATATATTTGTACTTCACATCATTATTCACTATAGGGCAGCACTCTTACTAGGGGCTAAATAATTATTCTTTTCCCCCCTATTTTTAGACTTATCAGAGATTCAAATCCAGGAAAGCATAACCCATTCTTATACTTCAAACTGTAGGTTAGCATTTTCATCATTCTATTTCAGTCATATCAGAGAATTATTCCTCTGATTCTTTAAGAAATGCGTCCCTACAAAAAAAACCATCATAAAGAACAACAACAAACAACCTCCTCTTTTTTCTGCACCATCTCCAACTATCCACCATCCAATCTTCCTTACTCAAGTAGAATTCAGTTGGCAAACATTGATCAGTTGTGTCATTTCAATGTTTTGAGCCAGAAAATGGAAATGTCAGGGGAAATGAGAGCAAATAAAAGTTTGCCTGTAACCTCAGACACCAACAGCATTGCAGAGGCTTATGTTGTGACTCGAGAGGATGGGGTTGTTGTTTGTGCATTGTCTTGTATATCTATAGAAATCAATACAACGTAAAGCAAGGATGTGGAACGGGGGATTTTGTAATGCATCCTTCTCAGCAATTCAGAATAGAAACGAATATTTTCTTCTTGTTTTCAGCATTTCAAGAATGCTGGATCCTCTGCAAACTGTTTTTGCAATACTGAAGAGCAGACATGACTCATATGTCCAAGTGCTATGAAAAAAAAAAAAGATGGGGTGAGAAAATTTATCTCCTCTCCTCAAGGTATTGCTTCGGTGCTGAATGATCCAACTGAATTCCAGTCTGCAGCAGAGAACTGCAAATCTTATTTGCAACTTATAAGAAAAGACTGAGAGTAAAGTAGAGCCAGTTTGGTCTAGTGGTTAAGGCACCAGGCTAGAAAGCTAGAGACTGAGTTCAGCCCGTGTCTTTGCCATTAAAGACAGCTGTGTAACTTTGGGCCATTCACTCTCTCTCAGCCCAATTCAACTCACAGGATTGTTGCTCTGGGGGGAAATAGGAGTAAGAAGATGTGCTGGTTACATTCACCACCTTGAATTATCTGTAAAGAAATAATAAAAGCAGGATATAAATGAACATTAAAAAAAGAAGTATTAGGAAGGGAGTACAGGGGTTATTTGTGGCCAATTTAACAGAAACTCTTCCCACTCCCTAGCTAAATTTTTCTTTTTCTTTCAGGACTTAAGTTATGAAAGAGCAAGAGGTGACTTTTGTTCTTAAACTTGGCATCTTACAGTTTGATGTTAAGGTGTTTTCTTTTTGGACACCTCTGTATATTTTCCTAGGAAAGCAAGTCCTACAACTGAAGACCATTCAATGACTATCGGGGCAGCAGGATTTGGAAAGGAAACTTTCAATTTTATGCTTTGCTTCTCTTTGTGTTGAGCCACTAAATTGTTCACTAGATTACAATGACTTCTCGGCTGCAGAGTGACTTCATCTAGCAAGACAATCTATTGGCTAAATTTCCAGACCAGTCTTTGGTGACTATTCAGTCTGGGTCATGCCTGACTCATTGCTAGACTTGGCTCTTATGCACATACTTGTTAATAGACCATCTGTGGTTTTCTAGATGTTTCTGAAGTATAATTTGCAACAGGCCTAATAGTATAGCTAATGGTGAAGGATGCTGGGAACTGCAGTTTAGCAACATCTGTGTTTGGTCCTTGGAATACCTGACTTTTGCTATTCAGCCTGCCAACTCTTCAAGCCATCTGCATTTACAAATAAAATCAAGCTTTAGTTCATCTATTCAAAAGCTATATCTACTCAAAATACCCTAGATCCTAAAACCTTTGCTAATAATTAGAAGTAAAACTGCCTTAATTTTCTCTATAGGGCTTGCCCCAAGCAATGGTCACTGACTTCTTCACTACTTTATGCAATGTTGGAGACTAATGAAGGCTCATGGTGCTTCTTTGCTATTAATCTCCATGCTGAGTCTGAGGCTGCTGCACAATTATCTAATTATAGCTCTCCCCACATTTAATTGCATTGTACCTCTATATTGTTTCCCCTGAATTTCCTTCATTTGAAGAGCCCTCATTTAGATTCAAAAGTTTAACTGCACGGACTTAACCGTTAAACTGATTTATGTTGCATAAAAGATCAAAATGGATCATACCTTGTGACCAAATAATCATTAAAAGATTTTGGTAAAGATCATTAATTCACCTCCCTAGACAGTTAGTTTAGTAGTTAATATGACGGAGGTGACTTTATCCAGTTAACCTTATTCAATTTGTTGTTATGATTAGTCGCTTTAACCTAAACAACAGAAGCATGAAAAAGAAAGATGAAACATTAAGCTTTAAAATGCTGTTAATAAACAACTGAACTGTGTTATGACCTTGAGTGACCTTATGCCTACCAAAGTCAATGGAGAGATTAAATGAACTCAGCCCTTGGGTCATGCGTCAAGTTAATTGCCCTGAAATTTTTACATTTTCACGCCACAGTGATCTCTCAATTGAAAGGTAGAAAACATTACCAGAGGACTAGATCACACCAACTTAGAAAGAACACAAAAGTAGCCTTCTGCAATGATAGGACATGTTGTTGTTGTTGTTAAACTATAAGCAAATTCACAAGATTAATCCTCCTTGAAAATCAGTGGCATTTGTTTCTGAATAAACTTTGAATAATGCTGTGTCACTAGTCATGCAGTACACGGGAGACTTATTCTAACGTTTTCCTATTTGTTCATGCTGGGGTAACAAAAATCAGAGCTCCATTTTCTAACAAGCAGCCTGTAAATTTTCAATAAATTCACCTCTCCCAGTGTACAGCAAGCCAAGAGACAAATCATGGGTGCAACTTCAGGTAGCATTAATGGCAGAAAATAAGATGAACTGAAAACTAAATCCAAACTACGTGGAAGCAAACCCCAACTAGCAATTAATTCACTTTGCTCAAGACAAAGTGCTCTCCCCAAGACAGGCCAATATCCCAGTAAAATGCCCCAAAACAACAGGTATTATTCACTGTTACATAAACTAGAACAATCAATATCAGAAAGCAATATCATTATGCATTAAGTCCGTAGAAAAATCTGTTAGCCTCACACTTTTGATTATGACTAGGACTTGAAATAACAATTTTTCCAGAGGGCACCAGGTTGGGGAATACCACCTTGGAGTAAAAGATGATAAACATATCCAAAACCACTAATTCTCTATCATAAATAACGCATGCCTTGTGTTTGGCCTTGTCTGACACCAGCAGGGAATCAATTCTTCTCTTAAAAAAGCACATGAGGCATCATTTCCCATGTAAAACATTCTCAATTTTCTTTCATTGTTTCTCTGAATTCTTTCAACTGTGCAAACAATCTTCTACCCTCAATATCGTTCACCTGAATAGTCGATAGCTTCTCTCTTCTGAGTTGTTCCCTACATCGCTGAAGTAATGGCAATACTGGGAAAATTAAAATAAGCAGATCCATATTTTCAGTGTTTCTCTTGTCTGCCCTTTACACCTTTTGGTCTCATCTGAAACTGTAGAAGCCAGTAAATGTCAGTGGAGTCTCAATGGTGTGAATGAAATAAGATTCTGCCTCCAAAGGCCTGAATTATTGCTTCCTTCCAAGATCAGTTTCGCTACTATTCCCACTGGAACAAAGCCTTCCTATCACACACTTGCATTTGGTATTCAGGCAGTGAATCAGTAAATCATCACTTCCCGCATGAAAGAGCTCATTCTGTCTGGGTGCATTTCACTGTCTTGTGTGCTCATTTTGTCCAGGGAGAAAAAGAGACACTAGATCCTTAATTTCTATGCTTAACCACAAATCCTTCAGCCTTGCCATATTTGCATGAAACCCTAAATGGAAGGAAAGTAGGAACATCAGTCCTATGAGAGTTACCTTGCTTCATCCAGAGGGGAAAAAAATCTCATATATGCTTTGCCAAACATGCATACTATAATTTAAAGCAAATTGTAAAAAAAAACAAAACAAAAAATACCCACTAGGCGATAAAGAAAAAGACAGAACGGGTTCGGAGTACAGTGAGTATATATCCTTCATTATGAAGGAGAGTTCTTTATTTCAGAAAACTATCCTTTTGAATTATTTAGTTTTCAAAAACTCATTTTTATCCTTCACGCACGTGAAAAATATAGAAGTTGAATTGTCTTTTTAAAATACATTTACATATACTGCTTGATTTTAGGTATTTTCATTACAATATATGTGTTTGTAATTTTTTTTCTTGGTTTTGCTCTTGAATTTTCCTTTGAAAAGCAAAGATATAAACACAAATAATTAACATGTTTTGTTCTTATGAATCTGTTTCAAATTTGCCCTTTTCCAGTTTTGTCTTTTATTTTTGCCAGGAAAATATGGTCACAGTAAATTAGAGGCATTACATTTTGTTGCACCAATGAAGATAATTATAACAATGTTATTAATAGCACCTAATCATAATCCAGGAACCAATTAAATTATCCAAACCAGAAGGTCAACAAAAGAGGAGAAAAAGTAAGGTACCAAGGATGCTGTTGCCAATTCACAGGCCATATTATTTTATTTATTCCATATTCCTTTTCTTTGGAATCTTTTTTTAATGGAAAACTTTTTTCTTAAACTGGTGCTGCCTTTCCTATTTTACTTCCTCCAAAGATTGATATAGGTTTTATCTCCAAGGGCAGAGGAAGCAAAGTTCCATATTTTTGCCCTTTCCGTTTGCCTGTGAATACTACAGGGAAATGGAAAGGCCAAAAATTAAATACAGTGGCACAAATGTCAACTTTGACCAATGAAACTAAGAACATCTGGATGCTTGAAAAGAATAAAAATTGGGGCTGCTCTTTTAATTATTGTATTTTGAGGGGCTTTTCTCTATATACATCTGCTCCAGTTGGCATTTGTTACTGCTTATTCAAGCAGAGTTTAAGCTAACAAGATCATTTAAAATAAAATTAAAAGTGTAAGCAGCTTGGCACATATATAGGAATTGCACTAATCATGAACTCTTTATTGAGCCAAGTCTGAAGTGTTGATTCATTTTAAAAGCCTATTGTGTTACTCAGACAAACAATTTAAATTTGTAAAAGTTTAAAGGATATGAAATCTAGGTCCCACTGGACTCAGAACTGAACCAAAACAGATTGTTGATGGTTTTTATGCCAAGCGTCTGGAAAATGTGACACATTTCACTTTGTAGAAAACCAGAATCCTCAAGAAGATGCCAATTAAAAAGAACCTATCTGAAATCAATAATTACAATGCCAAATTGACATTAATTTTTATGCAATCTTTTTTACAGGCTTTGCAAAAACAACAATTTATCAGGGAAAAGAGATGTATCCTCAAGCAAATGAATTGTTACAAGAGGTCTTTCTACACTACCTTCTAAATGAGTACCTGTAAAGGCATTAATACAATTTCCATCTTGATAATGAAGCAAAGGAAATGAATTAATATTAAATACTTATTTAGAGCCATAGCAAAGTCCTTCAGTACAAATTCCTGAAGCGCAGCACTTTGAAATCATGGTCAAAATTCCCACCCACTGCAAATTGGCCTCTTTAGATTATTTATCACTGTAGTGGTTTGTCTAGTGGATCAGCAGAAGCAAGTTACAGTATGAGTTTTTATGGATGGTTTTATGTCCCACCAGGTGAAATTAGGGAAGACAAATTGGAGCCTGAGCAACTTAAGGTCAGAAGACAACAAACTGTCAGAACCTTGGACAGCAAACTTGATAACTTTAGCTAGGGTATTTTCTCAGAAAGGAGAACTGATGTATCAGCAATGGAGCCACAAAGTCCACAGCTCTTCTCTTGGTTTCAGTCATACTGAATAGCATTTGGTGTGATGTCCATCTCTATCATTTCATGCTCCTATGTGCTTGGGCAAAAACTGAAAGTGTGGTGTTTCAGAATCTGAGAATTACATCCCAGAAGAGAGGGCCAAGAGTTCTTTCAAAGGCAACTGGTGACTCATTGGATCTGAATTGTTCTTAAACATCACTCCTCCTAAGATTCAAGTCAGTAGTTCAGGAAAAATTATAAATTATATAAAAGGGACGTTGGCTTACCGTGATACGTTCCTTCTCGTAGTGTAAAATGGGAGGTGCCAGTCTGGGTTATTCCTTGCTCTAGCTCTATGTTCTGAGTTGAAACTTCTGAAGATCCGCCTCCCTGGTGACGTCTCTTCAGTTTGTGCCAACGAAGCCAAGGTGAATGGTACGCAGCCAAAGTGAACGGTACGCAGTCTGAAAGAGAGAAATAACATGCTCCACCAAGGGAGCCGGTCCAGGCAGCCACAGACAGGGTGGGGCTGGCACCTCCCATTTTACACTACGAGAAGGAACGTATCACGGTAAGCCAACGTCCCTTCTCCATAGTGTAGAAATGGGAGGTGCCAGTCTGGGAAATACCAAAGACTGACCAGCCCTAAGGGAGGGAGCTGTCCTGGGCCGACGACCCCGGATCTTCAAGAACCCGCTGTAGTACTCGCCTCCCGAAGGCGGCCTCCGCCGAAGCAAAGGAGTCAAGTCTATAGTGACGGATGAAGGGAGTGGGGGAAGTCCACGTGGCCACCCGACAGATGTCTTCTACTGACGCCCGAGAAGCCCAGGCCGCAGTCGTGGCAGCACTGCGGGTGGAGTGGGCCGTAATCCCTTGTGGCACCGGGAGCGCTTGAAGCTCATATGCCGACGAGATACACGCCCGAAGCCAGCGTCCCACCGTGGAAGAGGTCACCCTGTGGCCAAGAGTCGACGGCTGAAAGGAGACAAAGAGCGCCTCCGACTTTCGGAAAGAAGCGGTCCTAAAAATGTAAATACGGAGGGCCCTCCTGACATCCAGTTTGTGCCAGGTCTGCTCCAAGGCGTGCCTAGGCCGAGGGCAGAAGTCCGGCAAGACCAACTCCTGCGCTCGGTGGAACAAGGAGTTGACCTTAGGAAGAAAGGCAGGGTCCAGCCGCAGGACCACCCTGTTGGGGTGAAAATACACAGGTCTTTCCGCACCGATAAGGCCGCCAACTCCGAATCTGTCGGGCAGACATGACGGCCACAAGGAAAGCAACTTTGCACGAGAGGAGGCCAAGACTAGCCTCCCTCAACGGTTCAAATGGTGCCTTTGTTAATGCCTGAAGAACCTTAGAGAGATCCCAAGTGGGATAACGGTGAAGAGGCGGAGGCTTTAAGTTAGTCGCTCCACGCAGAAAAATCTTCACCCTCGGTTGGTTAGCGAGGGAGCCCCATTCCCCAAAGGTCAGTACAGTGCCTAGCGCAGCCACCTGACGTCGTAGAGTGTTAGTGGAAAGTCCCATATCCAACCTGTCCTGAAGGAACTCGAGCACCTCCACCACAGATGCTGAGGTTGGACTCACATGTCTGGAGGCACACCACACTGCAAACCTGTTCCACGTGGCCTCGTAAATACGAGTGGTGGAGGGCCGCCTGGCCGCCTGCATAGTCTGAATGACCCTGGCCGGAAAGTTCTCCCTCCTCAGGAGCCCCCGCTCAACCTCCACACGGCTAACTGCAGTCACTGCAGGTCCGGGTGCTGCACCGGACCCTGGTGAAGGACGACTCTGTCCGGGGGAATCCGCCAGGGCCTGGCAACCAACAGATCAACCAGGTCGGCGAACCAAGGCCGCCTGGGCCAGTGCGGGGCCACTAACACCATCTCCGCCCCCTCCAACAACAACTTCCGAATGACGGCTGGGATCAGGGGAAGGGGAGGAAAAGCGTATAGAAGGCCCCTGGGCCACGGGGTCCGCAGAGCGTCCACCCCCGCCACTCCCAGGGCAGGAAATTGGGAGAAGAAAAGAGAAAGTTGTGAGTTCGTCGGAGAGGCGAAGAGGTCCACCACCGGGCGACTGAACCGGTCGACTATCTCCGCAAACAGGCCGGGATGGAGCCTCCACTCCGAGGGGTCCACAGTGGCTCGGCTCAGCCAGTCGGCCTCGACGTTGTCCGTCCCTGCAATGTGGTCCGCTGTCAGGGACAAAAGGTGAGTCTCTGCCCAGAGACAAAGGGCCTCCGCCTCTCGCATTAGAGTCCAGGAACGAGTCCCCCCTTGCCTGTTGACATGGGCTTTTGTCCATGTTGTATTGTCTGTGAGAAGGAGCACGTGCTGCCCCCTCACCTGTGGAAGAAAGAACTGGAGAGATAGACGGGCAGCTCGGAGCTCCAGCCAATTGAACTGGTGGGACAGCTCTAGGTGTGACCAGCGGCCCTGGGCCACCTGGGATCTGCAATGACCCCCCCAGCCCAGCAGGCTGGCATCTGACGTTACTACCACCCTGTGTGGTTCCCTGAAGTGACACCCCTTCTGGATGGCCTCTGACATCCACCAGGTCAGGGAGCGTAGGACCCGCGGTGGGACTTGAACCCTGATCTTGGACGAGCTCGTTCCTGCCTTCTGAAAGGGGAGCAAGAACCACTGTAGTGGTCTCACATGGAACCTGGCCCAGGGAACAATGATCAGACAAGATATCATCTTCCCCAACAGGTGGGATAGCTGGTCTACCTGAACCATCTGGGACCCTTGAATGGAATGAATCAGGGCCCTTATACTGTCCTGTCTGTCCGGGGACAGGAAAACCTGCCCCGCTTGTGTGTCGATCAGGGCCCCTAGGTGAACGAACCTTGTGGAAGGAACCAGATGGCACTTTGCCAGATTCATCGAGAACCCATGGTCCCTCAATACCTGTATAGTAATGGCCAAGTCCTGTTCCACTCGCTGCTGGGAGGACGCCTGTAGGAGCAAATCGTCGAGATAACATTGAATTCTGATGGGAAGAGACCTGAGATACGCCGCCAAAACAGAAAGAACCTTGGTAAACGTCCGGGGGGCAGCGGCCAGCCCGAACGGCAGGGCAAGATAATGGAAGTGACGGCCTGAATAGCAAAACCTCAGGTATTGACGGCCGAATTGGAATATGGAAGTATGCTTCGGTCAAATCTATGGAGGCTAGAAAGTCTCCTCCCCTGATTCCCGCTAAGATGGAATGCAGGGAGTGCATTTTGAACCTCCGGTAAACGATGAACTCGTTCAGACCTTTTAAATTTAGAATTGCCCTCCACCCCCCCCGAGGCCCTTGGGATGACAAATAGGTTGGAATAGAACCCCCGCCCCCTTTGCCCCAGTGGAACCGGCTGAAAGGCCCGAATATCCAACAAATGCTGGATAGCCGATTCCATGAGTCCCCCATTGACCGGGTCTCCAGAAACGGGACAAGGGAGGAAACGCCTCGGAGGAGGTGAAAGGAATTCGAGGGAGAGCCCTGCTCTTACAGTCTCCCTCACCCAATTGTCTGTTGTCAGGTCATCCCAGCGGTCCGCAAACAGACCGAGCCTGCCCCCAATAGGGGCCAGAGACGGACAGTCACTTAGCCCTCCTAGCCCGTCTGCCTCCGGAGCCCCTGAAGGGCTTGTTGGGTGGCTGCTGGCGACCACGGTGGAAGGCTGAACTGTCTGCCTGGTAACCAGGTCTAGAGAAATGGAAAGGCCGTTGTTGACAGGGAAAGCTTGGCCCGGCTCCCCCCTGGCGGAAGGAGGGCCGCCTATAGTAAGGGAACGGACGGGAATCCGCTCGCCTGCTCTGGGACGGGAGAATCTTTCTCTTATCCCTCGTCTCTATGAGTAGGGGATCTAATACTCGGCCAAAAAGGAACCCCCCTTCAAAGGGAGCGGAAGCCAACTTCCACTTGTTCTTCCCGTCCATTCGCCAATGACGTAGCCAAGGCATACGTCTAGCTGTTACTGACGAAGCCATGGCCCTGGCCGAGAACCTGGCAGCAGCCAAGGTAGCATCCGCCATATATTCAGCTGCTGCCAAAATCTTTGAAATGTCTTGGTGGGCCTGAACATCATCTGGCGCCAAATGACCCTGCAGCTGACGAAGCCATCTGACCGACGCCCTGGTGAGAAAAGATGCAGCAGAAGAAGCTCTCACAGCCCAGGCATCCGCCTGGTGCGCGCAACGAAGTGCCGTCTCCTCTTGCCTATCCTCATCCTTCAAGGCGTCCTCTGCATCAGGTGGTAAAACAGAAGAAGAGGTGAGAGCCGCCACCAGAGTGTCTGCCTTGGGAACCTCCAACAAGTTAATCATGTCCGCATCAACCGTAGACATCTGGGTGTCGAGACCAGAGGCCCTGGAAGGTAAAGCTGGGGCCACCCACTGCCTATGAATCATGTCCAGGAACATCCCCGGGATAGGGATGGTATCTGCCTCCACAGCCTGCTCAGTGAAAGGATTCATCCTGCTCTCCAGTACCCCCAGAACCAGAGAGAGCTGGATCAGGGCCCAAGCGAGCAGTGGCCCTGGCCTTTGAGAGAAGGGGCTTCAAAAGGGCTGGAATAAATAACCCTTTGAATGCAGGCCTAGGTGTTTGGACCTGATCCCCATCAGATATCTCCCCTTCCTCCAGATAGTCTTCTACATAGTCAGCTAATTCAGAAGGGGAAGGTGAAATCAGCCCCTGGTAGTCCTCCGGGGAATCATAACCTTGAGTCTCAGCCTCAGGCCTAAAAGCGTACATTTGTGCAAAAGCCTGCGATTGGAGCTGCATGCCTTCTGCGATGCCGTTAATTACCTGCGCTACCCAAGCCTTCATAGAGGTAGAAACATCTGGTTCCCCCCCCTCACCCTGGCAAAGGCCAGCCGCAGTGGGGGTAAAAGTAGCTTCAGGATGTCTACTGGACCCAGAAAGCCCCGGGATCGGCTGAGGCTCAGACTGCATCTCTGGAGACCACTGACTAGAAGGCCCAGCTACAACAGTAGAAAGCCCAGGCTGAGAAACTGCAGAATGTACAGTCTGAAGAGCAGCAGTTTCCACACCTTGACCAGATAGAGGCTGAGCAGACACAGAAGCGTGAGAGGAATCTGTAGATGCATTAAAAGCAGCGGCCTTTGTAAATTCTCTGTCCAAGGCACGTTGTCTAACTCGGGCAGTCTTTTCCTCGGCCTTGGAACGCCCTGAGCGAGCCCTGGCCCTGGCCCTGATTAGTTAGCTGCAGCAACACTGACCATTCGAGGCCTGGAAGTAGCTCTGCCTCTGATAAGATAAGACCAGGAACCCTCAGCAGAAAGGGATGCTTGCCTATCAGTATCCCCCATAATTCTAAAGTCTATTGTCCAGTCCAGAAATCCACAGAGAAGGGCAAAGTCTTCCCAACCGGAGAGGGAAGGGAATTATACTGGCCTGACAAAATGGCTGCCGTTGCAGACAAAATGGCCGCCTCCAACAGCCACAGTTCAAAGAAGACAGTCTTCGGGGGTGATCAAAAGACCGCAGGTCAGGCCGCTAAGCAAGCCTGCAGACAAATTCAGACTTTGTGCCGGTCAATGTCCAGATGCCCTCTGCCAATCAGGAATCACCAGCTCTGTGCCCAGAAAGGCCGGGGAAACAAGGCCGCCCGTGCAAATGGCCGCCAAAATTTTGCGCGGGAACGAAGGCCGCCGCGACTTACACCCAGCTCAAAGTGCCTGGCGCCGCCCCTCCGATCGTAGCAATGCAGCCAGGCACAGATAATAACCAAAAAGCAGCGCCCAGGCTGAAATAGGCTGGCGCGACTGCAAACGGCCCCCAAACGGCTAGAAATAGACAAAAAAAGGCCGCTGCGCCTCTCAGCTGAGCAGCGGTGATGAAAGGGACGCCGCGGCAAGCCGAAACGGCGCGCGCGTCCCCTGGCTCCAAACGCAGCCTCCTGCAGGCCGAAGAAGCAATTCTAAGGGTCCGGGGCGAAAGCCAGCCGGATAGCCCCCTCAGAGCATTAAAGGTGTAGGGGAGGTTGGGGGGAGAGCAACAGCCACCCCCCCCACACACTCAATCCAGAAGCGGAGAGATTCCCCCTGGCCTACCTGCTATTTCTGCCAGTCACAGCTACAATATAGTAGTAGAGAAAAACAAAAAAAGGGGGAAATAACAAAGTCCAGGGAATAATTTATAATTAAATAAATCCAACTCAAAGCTCAGGAGCTTAAGGTTGCAACCATGAGCTAGTGCTGAGTTGAAACAAACTGAAGAGACGTCACCAGGGAGGCGGATCTTCAGAAGTTTCAACTCAGAACATAGAGCTAGAGCAAGGAATAACCCAGACTGGCACCTCCCATTTCTACACTATGGAGAAATTATAACATCTCTCCCAAATGGATGGATTGGATAGGACCAATTCGAACGTTGAGCTGAATTTTTAAAAATTCCATCAGAATAGGGGAATATCTAACAAGGCTGCGTTAAAACCATTTATATTATAGTTTTCTGGGTATAGGGCTGCTGTGGGTTTTTATATCAGTAAAGATTTAATCCCAGACTATTTATTATTTTAAAATAAATTTGCAGCAAGACATGAGAACTTGAATGAATGACCTCCTGAAAGTCTCTGCAGTGTATCTTTCAAGTTGTACAGTGTGTCCTATTCATTGCAACCAACTGAACTTTGCTTTGCTTTTGACGAGACAAATGTCTGTCAAAGCAAAAATTAGAAACCCCCCTTTTTTTTCCTATAAAGACCCTTTACTTTAATCCTCACTTTTCTCCTTGCCTAACTATTCTGAATAGTGGTTACATACGTAAGAGTTTGTCCAGATCTAAAGAGTTGTTCCATAAGATTTCTCTTCTGGCCCAATGGCAAGATCAATAAAGGCAACAGGCAGTGAAGACAGATTTTGTGTGGTGAACTAGTTACATCCTATGTATGGCTCCTTATAAGACACTTGTCTTTGCTCTTTTATTGGTATGGAACATGATAATGGCTTTTTAACTGCCTTTGTTTCTAGATGGGCTATTGGAATTTTTGACTTCGCAAAAAGAACCAGAAGAATTGGAAAATTGAAATATATGCATACTTAAAACACCACTCACAGACATAGTCATATTTATTTTACAAAATGTACTGTGCATAATTAGATTTGTTTACAATGTTTAATAAATTAAGTGCAGTTCACTGGGGCCATAATTATATATTCATTAGTTGAATTTATTTTCAGTTTTTTACAAAAATATTTATAGACATCTACATTCTAAGGAAAACACCATTTTATCACTACTGCCTCTTTAGGAATTAAGCAGGCAGCATTAACACAAACAGTAGAAATAATCAACTGTATAGCAAAGCAAAACAAATTGCATGTTCTGGACTTTGACCCCCATTTTATTAAACAGAGAGAGTACAAATTCTCAGAATATACATTTTGGCACATGAAAGACTGTCTAATCTTTCTCCTGAAATTGAAGCACTAGCATTAGCAGAAGTTTGTACTTCTTTATCTTTAGTTTTTGTCGTTTCTTCATTTTCATGGACTTCTAAAGCCTATATTGAACCAAACGTCTCTATCCTTTATGTATTCATTGTTTGATTAGGAGAATTTCTGAACGTAACACTTGTTAATCATACTACACTGTGTATCATGGCTTAGGACCTGGATACTTACGAGACCGCCTTCTGCAACTGAGAGCCTCCCACCGGCCAGTATACTCCCACAGAGAGGGGCTCCTCCGGGTGCCGTCAGCCAAACAATGTCGACTGGCAGCCCCCAGGGGGAGAGCTTTCTCTGTGGGAGCACCTGCCCTCTGGAACGAGCTCCCCCTGGAGATACGGACAATTCCAGATCTACGTACTTTCCGTTGGGCCCTCAAAACTTTTTTTATTTCATCAAGCCGGGCTGGCCTAACTCTCCAATGGTGTAATTTTAATTTTAATTTTAAATGGGGATTTTAACTGTTGGGCCAAATTGCTTAATATATTTTTAAATTGTTTTTAAATTTTGTATTCGATGTTTTTTATCTATGGCTGTTCACCGCCCTGAGTCCTTCGAGAGAAGGGCGGTATATAAATTTAAATATTGAATTATTAAATTAAATCATTCAAAAAAGAAATAAGTAGGAAATGTCATAATCCATTTCCCTCTTTTTGCCCAGCATAATGTGTAAACCTACTCATTTAAGTTCCTTTGCCCAGATTGATGTGAAGACCAGACAACCCTTAACCCTGCCAAACTTTACCCTAAGAAATCATTGCTCAGTGGTAGAGCACCTTCTTGGCATCCATTAAATTGTAGGCTCTTTCTCAAACTACTTCAGATTGGGGTTGGAAAAATGTGAGGAGCTAATGCCAATCATTTTATCAAAATGCATCAGTGCAAAATGATTTTCATGCTCTTTAGGGGGGGGGGGGGGAAACAGATGTCATACACAGAGAGAGAAAAAGAAAAACGAGAGATTTTCACAAGTGAGACAAAGAGGGCCCAAACTCATCTGCCCAACCCAAATGCATCAGGTTTCCTCTGGTTGCTTCACTCCAACCCTTGAGAAGGCAGGCACAGGTGCAGAGAACTGGAACAACAAGCTACTGAGAAGCACTTTCAAGGCATTCATAACCCATTTGCACAATCCTATCAATGTAGGGATTGAGCGGGCAATGAAGAGATTGCTTCTTCCCAAATTAAATAATTATCTTGGTGTCAAACAACATCCAGAACATTGAAGAGTCTATTGCTGAGCATAAGCAGGATAAGCAAGCCTGCCAATAAAAATATTGTCCCCCCCCATCCCAAAAAGGGAAGCATTCTCCCAGGCCTGTCAATTGATGTGTGCATTTCTGTTCTGTGTTATCAGTTGCCTACAAAAGGCAATAGGTTTTGCTGGCTTAATAAATACCAAGGGGATTTGAAATTCAACTTGTGTTAGATGCCAGTAACAGTTGCCTGCATGGGGTCATTTTGTGGGCATTACAGATAAAAATTTCTGCAAAGATTTGCTGTTTGCTCCAAGGGTATCTCGAAATAACATAGCAATTGCTATTTCACATTTCATCCACGTTATTGTTTACATTTGTTGTGGCAGAAATCCAAGGCTATTTATTTATTTAGCTATATTGCAGTTTTGCTTGGTGGAAGACATTCCATGCTATCAATACCAGTTCTGATTTGTTGCATGTTTCTCAATTCTCCAGTGTTTCTTCTCTGAACCTGCATTGTAGATAAAACTACCTTTGTGGAGAAAATGCCCCCCTGTTCATCTGCAGCAGAAGTAGTTAAATGGTAGTGAGGCATGATAGAAAATTTTATAACCAACTTCCCATTCAGTGAACAAAACAGAATTGCCTAGTAAAAATGGAACAAACTGAAAAAGGCCTCCAGAATAAAATACTTGACCAGAGCAAGTATAAGAGAGCCCTGGTGGTGCAGTGGTTAAAGTACAGGCAAACTCTGCCCACAGCCTGGATCCTGATGAGACTCAAATCCCATCAAGCCATAGTATTCCATCCTTCCAAGGTCAGTAAGGTGAGCAACTAGATTGTTGGGGGAAATGTGCAAATAAAGCTCACATTGTAAACCACCCAGAGAGTGCCGTAAAGCACTACTGGCCAGTATATAAGCCTAAATGCTATCGCTGTTGTTATAACAAGAGGTAGGAATCTTACGTTCAAGGTCCACTCTAAAGGGAAAAGATTTGATGGGGTAGTCAGAACTGGACTGCTTCAGGCCGAATTTCCCATCAAGCAATAGAGGTGACGAGTATTGGGTTCAATCACCCTACCTTTCTTCAAAGCTTTAGTTGGTGGAAAGGTGAAACCTAATGTGTATTAAATAAAAATTGCTAGTAATCATTTGTTAAAAGCGGGTCTAATTCTTCTGGCATATTTCTGGCATATTCTAGGTCATATTTTAAATGCAATGGCAGTTTTTCATACAGTCATCTGTGTCTAGTCAATCAATTCATTATCACCCTTGTTTTTGTTCTTTTTTAAAAAAAGTATATCGTGACTGGCTAAGGATAAGATTAAAAATGCTCTGAAATGGATGCTTCTATGCAGGCGGGATGATAAAAACCAGACAAAACCAGACCTTACTTTTTTTAAAGAACGTATTTCTTTGATTGGAGATCAGCTGGGCCGCATGATCTGGCGAGCGAGCACAACTCTAGCCAGAGAGTAGCTGGGCGCGGGCATGACTCTAGCCAAAGCGGGTGAGGTGAGATAGGGTGGGGCAAGATGGGAGGGGCGGGGCCAGCCAGTGGTGGGATTTGCCGGTTCACCGAACTGTGCAGAATCTTAACAACTGGTTTTCCCGAACCAGTCCAAACCGGCTAAACCCCACCTCTGATGTGAAGGCAAAACCAATTATGCAACTTTAAGGGGATCAGAAATTTAGGTTTAGAAAAATGTATGGTCCAGGTCTATGTTTGTTAAGCAGTAAAACTGGAGCAGTTCAGGTATGTCATTCACTGTATGATGTGCTAGCAGTGTCATAAAAATAGTATCATTTATATTTTTTAAAAAACCATTGAAATCCATTCCAAAATCTGCCATCCATCGATTTCATCACTCAAAATAAAAGATCATGAAACAATAGAACAAAAGTTTGCAACAAGCACAGAGTTTAAGATTACAGATTCCCTGTTCCCAGTTCTCATTCCTTCCATAGTTGTTTCTTTCCCCTGACTGTACAAAGCAACAAGCAATTTCCAATATATATGTTTTCATTATGCTCTGGTGGAATCCACTGTATAAAATAAAAGATAAGCAGCGCCATACATTCAGCCTGATTATAGAGAAGCTTCTATCGGCAGAGAGACTTATTCTCAGGTTTCAAAATCTGCTCAGATGCTTCCACAAAAATTAACATCAGATATACTTGCTGAATGGAAAACGCATTGCACGCAATAATCCAAATGTTATCTGCATTCCAGTGATCAACTCATGCAGGACAGCTATACACCTGGTGTAATTTCAATAACCTAAGCTACAAAGAATAAACAAAGCACATCACTGCAGCATACAAGGGAACACAGAAATGCTGCCTCCACACCCCAACACACAAACCCCTGATTTCATCTTGTCATAGTATCTAATATAGGTAACCAGTCTACCAAATAAGCAGCACTGAGTGGAAAGGAAAGAGGGGGGGAGAAAGCTCAGGGAAAAAATGCTTTTAAAGAAACAAGTTGAATTCTGCTTGATATATTTTTCTCATTACCTGCTTCAAAAAAAAGCCTGCAGCCATCACCCAAAAGCCTCTTGTAGAAATAAATGTCAGCTTCCAAGAATCAATATTTCCTTAGAGGGTTTTTAGTAACAACAGCCACGGTTAATTTGCATAGTTTAGCTATATGTCGTTTGCTCCATCAACATATTTTTCAAACAAGACTTATAAATGCCAAGTCTTGGCTGGCAAGCAAGTTTGCCGTCTCTGTACAATGTCTTGTTATTGGAACTGTTCACCCAGTGTGAAAAATCTCAAATGAGCCTTACTTAAAATGGGCTGAGAAAGGTAAACAATTGAAATCTTAAATCCATGGTGGCATAATGTCAAACTTTTCAGTTTAGCAATTCCTATCATATTCGGTTACGTTCAATGGAGACATAAAAGCCAGAAATGTAGAGTCAGATTAGACATACAAAAGTGTAATGCTTGAAGCTTCCTATATCCCTTTTTTTTTTTAATATGCAAAAAACTGTTATGAATATCTGCATTTCGAACAAGAGCTGTCCTTCAGGGACAAAAGTTTAAATTCTGCATTGACAGTAGAATCACAATAGAGGCAGTACTCGATTTACAAACATTCATTTAGTGACCGTTCAGTTACAACAGCACTGGAAAAGGGACTGATGACCGTTTTTCACACTTTCAGCATTCCCATGGTCACATGATCAAAATTTGGTTGCTTGGCAACTGGCATGTATTTATGACAGTTGCACTGACCCAGGGTCACCTCATGACCATTTGTAACCTGCCCAGACAGCTTCTGATAAACAAAGTCAATGGGAGAAACCAGATTCACTTAACAACCACATAATTCACTTAACATCTGCAGTGATTCGCTTAACAACTGTGGCACAAAAGATCGCAAAATGAGGCACAACTTACTTAAGAACTATTTTGCTTGCAACAAAAATTTGGGGCTCAATTGTAGTTGTTAAGTCTAGGACAACCTGTCATAGCTTCTCTCTGGGGGAGCTTCGAAAACGAGAAATGCCAAATGATCTATACTTTTCCTGTTGGCACTTCCTAAGGTAATACTTCAAGTGCATCACCGACATTTTGTTTCTTAGTACTTCAAACATTTTGCATAATTCTACTTTTACATGCACGACAGCTTCCCCAGTACCTGGATGAATCGTCGTATCTAGATCCGTTCCAGTCGGGTTTCAGGCCTGGGTACAGCACGGAAACGGCATTGGTCGCGTTGGTTGATGATCTCTGGAGGGCTCGGGACAGGGGTTGCTCCTCTGTCTTGGTCCTGTTAGATCTCTCAGCGGCTTTTGATACCATCGACCATGGTATCATGCTGCACTGGTTGGAAGAGTTGGGGGTGGGAGGCACCGTATTACGGTGGTTCTCCTCCTTTCTCTCCGACCGGTCGCAGTCTGTGTTGACAGGGGGGCAGAGATCGACCCCGAGGCCCCTCATATGTGGGGTGCCACAGGGATCGGTCCTCTCGCCCCTTTTGTTCAACATTTATGTAAAGCCGCTGGGCGAGATCATCCGTGGTTTCGGGGTGAAGTACCACCAGTACGCTGACGACACCCAGCTGTACATCTCCACCCCGGACCACCCAAACGATGCCCTTGAAGTGATGTCCCGGTGCCTGGAGGCCATACGGATCTGGATGGGGAGGAACAGGCTCAGGCTCAACCCATCCAAGACTGAGTGGCTGTGGTTTCCGATGTCCCGATATAGTCAGCTGGTGCCATCGCTGACTATTGGGGGCGAATCATTGGCCCCCACGGAAAGGGTTCGCAACTTGGGCGTCCTCCTGGACTCACGGCTGTCTCTAGAAGAGCACCTGACGGCCGTGGCCGGGAGGATTTTTCATCAGGTTCGCCTGATTCGCCAGTTGCGTCCCTTTCTAAATCGGGACTCTCTACACACGGTCACTCATGCCCTCGTCACCTCTCGTCTGGACTATTGTAACGCTCTCTACATGGGGCTCCCCTTGAGGTACACTCGGAGGCTCCAACTGGCGCAGAGTGCGGCCGCGCGGGTGGTTATGGGAGCAACGTGGAGCTCCCATATAACACCTCTCCTGCGCGAGCTGCACTGGCTTCCGGTGGTCTTCCGAGTGCGCTTCAAGGTTTTGGTTACCACCTTTAAAGCGCTCCATGGCTTAGGACCTGGTTATCTATGGGACCGCCTACTACCACCAATAGCCTCCCACCGGCCAGTACGCTCCCATAGAGAGGGGCTCCTCCGGGTGCTGTCGGCCAAACAATGTCGACTGGCGGCCCCGAGGGGGAGAGCCTTCTCTGTGGGGGCACCTATGATCTGGAACGAGCTCCCCCCGGAGATACGGAGGATCCCGGATCTGTGCATCTTCCGCCGTGCGCTTAAAACATTTTTATTCCAGCAAGCTGGCCTGGCCTAAATCTTCTCCTTTTTAAAATTTTTAAATTTTAAATTTAAATTTTAAACATGAATTTGATATTATGGGATATTTTTAAAATTTAGCCAAATTGTTTAATCTGTTTTAACCTATTTTAAATTTTGTATTTTCTGTGTTTTTATCTTTTGGCTGTTCACCGCCCTGAGTCCTTCGGGAGAAGGGCGGTATAGAAATCTAATAAAACATAAAACAAACATTAATCCCAAACCAGAGTATTTTTTTAAAAAAAATAGTAAAGTTATATTTAGATGGCTTAATCAAAAGGCAAATATTTGGTTGATGATGAAAGCTAACAAGACTCCATGCTAAATGTAAATGAGCAGAGAGAGAACTGAAAAACTGGGGTGAACATAAAAAGAATTTTCTCTCCTGGACTTCTGTACAACAAATTTTGGAGGAATCCTCAAAAACGGCCTCTACACTCAAGTGACTTACTGGTAAAATATATAATTTTAAAAGGTACTATTTCAGATTTCTTGGTCCCAAGTTGTATATCTGAACTCTGGATGCAATTGTGGATTATACAATCCGTAATTTTTGCTCAGCCATTCCATCTGAAGAGAGGGTCTTCCACTGTCTCCTTTTGCAGTAAAACGGGATTTCTAAATTTTCTGTCTAACAGATTCCTAGCCCATTAACATATTTGCCAACTAATCTGTGCTAGCAACTTTGTCCTCGGGGATATATCATCATTTAACCTCACAAAACCAGTCAAGCCTATTGACATTACCATTGCCCTGACTGAGCTGGGAGAGGTCAGCAAGCTAAATGTGGAAATCATTACTCATTCTCTAATTAAAGAAGTCCATAATGTCCTTCTAAGGAACCCTTTAGGCCTAACTGTTGGGAAAACAAAGCATTAAACTGCCCATATTACTAAAACAGAATAGGAGTACACAAGCAGCATGGATTTCAAAAAACTGAAAGAATATAATAAAAGGATCCAGCAAATATAATTTGTCAGTCTGTTTTCCAATGGAGATGCCACATCAAAAAGGGCATTTATTTATTGATTCAGCTTCCCTCCTTTAGCACTTTATAAGTAGCTCAAGGCAGTGAGCATACATGGTACTCCTCCCTCCTCCCATTTTCCCCACAGTAACAACCCTGTGAGGTAGGACAGGCTGAGAGGGAGTGAGTGGCCCAAAGTCATCAGCCAGATTTCATGCCAAAGGGAGGCCTAGAACTCACAGTCTCCTGGTTTCTAGGCCAGCAACTTAACCACTACACCAATCTGACTCTTCAAACAGTTTTTTTCTAACACTTATCTGATGAACATTAGACAGAAATTCTCAGAAAGAACATTTATACATGAGAACCTTACTGGTGCATCAAATTCTTGATGGGCAAGCACTCTGCCTGTTAAAAATCCTAACAGAACAACATTGGGGATATTAAAAAACCTACTGCAGTCATACATTGCATTACATTATAGTGTGTTTTAATCCTAATAACGGAAAAAGCTTCAGTTGCCCAGCTCATATATGCCAACCATGATTTAGAAGCATGATCCAAAGGGATCACAATGGCTCAGCGGTTAAAGATGCTGAGTTTGTCGGCTGGGAAGCTGAAACCCTGGGTTCGAGACCCGAGTGCTGCGCAACAGGGTGAGCTCCTGTTCTTGCCCCAGCTCCTGACAACCCGTGGTTAGAAAGCATGCAAATGTGAGTAGATAAATAGGTACCATTTTGTGGGACAGTAACAGCATTCTGTGTGCCTCGATATACAGTGATACTAGTCACATGACCATGAAAGTCTTTGGACAACACTGGCTCCTTTGACTAAGCAACAGAGATGAGCACCTTCCCTTAAAGTCGGACACAACTGGACAAGGGAAACTTCTTCCTTTTACCTTTGTGTCAGATCCACACAGTACACAAAGCCAAAATCAAATAAACCACATTTTGGCTTACCAAGTAATCTCAAGAAAAAATTTGTAAATAATTTTGTAACCTTGAGGTGACCTATGAAAGACGTTGTCATAATTTATATTTTGGAGTAAAGACAGAATGAAAATAGTCAAGGGGAGGAAAATAACTTCATCAGGTTCTGAAGTTCATGCTAGCCTTTATGAAAATATTTCTATAGAAAGAACTACTAACTTTTGTTTTATGTTCTCCCTGAAAGGAAACTCAAGAGATTACCTGCAGAGGGAGGCTTGGAAAAGAAATAGTGTTTGCCAAGAAGCCTTACAGAGTTTGATTTAGCTTATTGAAGAAGTGTTTAAGACAGTCTGCTTCCTCTAAAAACAAGCTGGCTTCATTACACAGTTTATCAAACTGAGGGCTGTGAAGTGGCAGATTAAAGTATGCCCATGAAGGAAAAGTATTTCATGTCTTAATTGAACCAACCAAATGCATACTACACCCCACACATACACACACACACACACACACAAAAGCAATGAAAGTTAAAACTAGGGCAATGGAAAGTGGGAGGGAAGAGAGGAATGTAAAATATTATTTTAAGCAGTGAAAGCTACAAACTGGTCATCTATGCTTTTGAAAAGCAACATTTCACTCTCTGAAATTATTCACAGTAATTTAGTTGACCACTAATTTTACTTGCAGAAATTAGGAAGAATGAAATAAAGAAGTAAGCAAATGTAAGTTTTAATTTATGACAGCAAAGCAACAAAACTCAGGATGGCTATTTCCACTTAGAGGCCAGAAAGGTTTATATGTGGGTAGGCATGCCTTGTCTTAAAAGACAACCCATTCTAATGATTTGTTGTTCTTTATTTTTGTTGTTGTTCTTAACGCTGTCGGGCTTCCAAGTAACACTCTCCCCCCCAACAAAAGAAGACTCTGAGGCTTGAAGTTCCTCAAAGTTCTATTTTATTAGAGATGTCATATTGGCACATCTGGGAAAACCTAAATCTGAAAGCTTCCAGGTTTTTCCCATCCAAAAGAAAGTCCAAGTCCCTGCCCAGCACCCACATGTCCAACACACGGTCTAATCAAAGCACTGTCCCAGCTGGAGATGCCTCCCAGTCTCACCCCTCCAGGTGCAGGGCAAGATGTCCTTGGCTCTCTGAGAAAGGAATGTTATTATGACTATATATCATCCCTGCTACATACAATCCCCCCTCCCAGTTTCCCAGAGCACTAAACGCAGCAGGCCTGAAGGCCCAATGCAAAAGATGGCTTCCAGGCCTGACAAACATAGAAGCACAGAAGGACTCTGGAACACAAAAATTAAATTGAATAAGACATTCAACTAAACTTTTGGATTTTAAAAAAATGAATATATTATTAGTCAGTTTTTCCAGCCTTCTACTCCCAGAATTCCCAACCAACTAAAGAAACTAATTGGCTATCTAGAAATTCTAGGATTTATAATCCTAGCACATTTACAGGACTTTATGTTTATGTTTGCTATCAGTTCTGTGAAACTGGCTCCATTAAAGCTATTAATATGAACTACATGGGCTTTTTTTCAACTAATATGCATCACACATAAAAACTAAAGAGTTATCTTAAACCATACCACTAACTTCACTTTTGAATTGGATTTATCCTTCAATAATTCTTCACTTCAACTCATTGTTATTATCTCAGAATCTATTTAGGTTAACCTCGTCATAATCAGTTTCAACTGAAGGATAAACTTGAACAAAATTAAAATTAAATCCAAGTATTTCAAATATTGCAGGTAATAGATAAATAGACAGGAAGTTGGAGGAGGTGTCAGTTCTGCCCAAGGAGAAATTTGATACAAAACTGCCCACTTCTAGGATATAAACTACCATTTCAATTACAAGCAAGTAAGCTAGAAAAGAAATAGTTCAGAATAAAAAGATCATATTTAAAAATCTCTGGTCCATTCACGTTGAATGTACATATACCTCTAGTAGGTTTCCAAAAAAGAAAAAAAAAGTATATACTTAATAGGATACTAAAAAAATGTATGCCCAAATTATTAAACATTTGAAGTAAAATGTCCAGAGTAGAGTAGAATCACATTTCAGAATATGAGAGTAGAACAGAATTCCTACTAATAGCTGGGATCAAACAACTTGTGTACCTTGATAGAATGTTTACTAAATATGAGGAAATGGATGGAGAAGTGTTAAGATGTGTGCCTGCTGGCAGAAAACTAGTGGAACCGGGTCTTATTTTATTTTGACCCCCGAAAAATCAGCTAGGCCTTCTTTTTGAGGGGTGCCTTAATTTTTCCCCCACGCGCCTCGCCTGGTCACCAGGCCACTTCTTTCATGGCCAAAAAGAGCGAGCGACGCGACCCATGCACCTTACCTGGCCACCGGACTGCTTCTTTCATAGCTGAAAAGAGCGAGTGACGTGACCCACATGCCTCGTGCACCCTTGCCTACCTGTAACGGTCACTCCAACTACCAGTAGCCATCCATGCGAAAAGGCTGCCATTGTCCACTCTGGCAAGTCTGGCCAAATTTGGGGGTAGGGCTTAATTTTAACGCATGCACACAAAATGGTGCTGGGCCTTCTTTTTGAGGTGGTTGTGTTTTAGGAGAAACACGTTAGAAACTAAAGGAAAAGGGAATGGGTTGAACGAAAAAACATGACTGAAGAAGTTGTGACTGGTTAGATTGGTAACATCCTGAAAATAAGAAGAAGAGGTAAGAAGAATGAGAGACAATGGTTGAAATAGGATACTGGCACAGCGAAAAAAGAATGTTTGCAAGGAAAGGCCTAGAGAATAATATTGTTATAACCTAATTTTAGCTATAGTCTCTTCTCCCTCTCTCCATCGTGTCATAATTTCACTTACACTAGTTTATAGTACTCTTTTTCTGCAATTTACCTTATGTTGCATAGCACAAAAGGGGACAGGAAAATGGATGTATGCAAGATATATATTTTATTTTAAACTGTAAACCGAACTGAGTTTGTAAACATTATCCTATTAACAAGTAGAAAATCCAATATTTGTTTACGCTACTATCCTTTATAAACACACAAGATATAAAATACAAAAATTCAATTTAATTGTCAGTGACCCTGGGGAATTTCTTTTCTTGTAAATTCCGTGACAAAGTTTTATGTTCCCAGACTTTGATGACTGCTTGACATTGTTCCTTCCCAGGCACTTTTAAAGACAGACAGCATTCGCACACGCAGTTACTCTACAGAATGCTTTCCTGTCCTGAATTCTAATATGTCCTACTAGTTCCATTCTTTGAGCCAACAATGGGGATACTGTTTAAACTCTCAAAAGATAAATCATTTGTGGGTGAATGAATTTTGATGCTATATTCCTTTCCATTAAAAAGAAATTATCGACAGGAGAGAAGTAAAGACGGAGCAAGGATGCATAAGTGGCAAAAATGTATTAGCTCATACAGTAGCTTCCACAACCCCAATGAATTCATGAACTCTGGAATATGTTCCTTTGGCAAAAGGGTATCAAGGACATATTAAATATGTTTAAAAAATGCTACGCATCTCTCAGTAAGTAAAATAAGATTTCAGAAAGCTGTAGTTCTTTCCCATTCTTGAATTATAAGAATCTTTAAAGAATGTAAAATTATTTATCTCTATTTTGAGCGTAAAGCAGAAACACTGCATTTCTTGTGCAAGATCATGAAATTATTGTTCCAAGAATCCAAATTAACAGTACAATCCACATCATTTTTATATTTGCATAAAGCCAAAATATCATCTGAGATCTGTACACTGGCCAGTGAAATCAGAAATTTCAGATAATAACAAGCTTCCTTGCAATCTAAGGGTATACAGCAGGGGTGTCAAACTCGTGGCCCATGGACCAGATACGTCATGCACTGGCAACGCCCATGCCTGATTTAGCGAAGGGGGGAGTTGTGATACTTCACGCGACGATGCTGTGATGACATGAGTTTGACATCGCGGCATACAATATCTCTTTAACCTGGAATTCAAGAGACCATGTGTCTTTATATGAATGAATTACATGAATGCTCACACATGCATCCCATTTGTTCCACCTTATTCTCTCACAGTAATGAGAAAAATTAACAACAGGAAACAACTCCTCTGTTTAACATGTCTTATGAAAAGAGGATCTACTGAAAACAAGCAACAGACATGGGTTAATATTCATGCTGCTGTATTGTGCAGGATTTAAGGTTGGCCTGTGCACTGTCTCTAGGGTACTCTCAAACTCCCCTGTTGTCTGCCAGTGATTACAATCAGAAGTGTTTCCCTACTATTATCCGCTGGTAGAATGAAGTGAAGCTGCACTTCCCCCGCCCCTCCCCCGCCCCATTTAAGGTTTCCTGTTATTAAACAGGAACAAATCAATAATATAATTTTCACTGTAAAGCTTTGGCATATATCTCTTAACTCTCATTTAAAAAGTACAAATGAAAGACATTAAAATGTTACAGCTGGATCCTAGATCGTTCTTTCTTTCTTATTACAAAGCAGTTTTATTTTCCAGATTTATGATTCTTGGCTAATGTAAAAAGCCAATTCACACAACTTATGGAATATATTACATGATTCTTGGAAGTATTTAGCAACTGCAATAGTGGGAAAGAGCACCACTATCCCATGATAGGAACAAACTAAATTATCTTAACTAATTTCTGGATGATAAGTTGCAAAAAAAGTTGTACTCACACCTTGTCATCACTGGTGAATGCCTCACATATTTTTCTCAAAAATGTTTTTCTTAATATTGTTTATGATTTTGTATTTCTAAACTTTATAGCTATTAGGGATCATTTTCGCCTCCCTCACTTTCAAACTCAGAGAAATATATAAACCGATCCCCATAAACAGCCTTGGTTTTCAATACGTTCTGGTAAATCTGAACAAATACAGAAATGCTATTTATCTACCAGCCTATCAGTATTGATAAGTTTTATGAATATTTTATGACATAATTGACAAGGATTTGATTATTTATTTGGATGACCCATTAATTAATTCTGATGATCCAATTGTCATACTGAGCAGGCGTAAGCTGTTTTTGGCCAGCTCCATCAATACAACTTCTATTCTAAGAAAGAAAAATGTTTCTTGTCCCATCTTTGATTATCTAGGTGACTGCATTTCTCCTGGGGACATAAAGACATATTATACAAAAATCAGTTTTATTCTCTCCTGGCACTACCCCAGAATGTCAAGCAGCTTTAGCTATGAGGGGATTTGCTAATTCCTACTTTTTATTTTTAAGTGGGATTCTGACACTCAACAGATTTTTCTCTTAATGAAATAATTTATTACTCCTACATTAACTATAACCTACCACACCTTGCTTCTCTGGAAAACTGAAGAGTTTAGAAAACATTTTGTCTCATAGTTTTCATTACAGATCGCTAGTACCATTGGGATCTCTTTTTTTAAATGTGAAACTCTTAATAGTCAAAGAACATTGGCTCTATTAATTGGAAGGAAGCTAACATCCGGTTTAAGTCCAAACAAAGCATAAGAACCCAAAACATTTACAAACTTTGCACAAACTCACATTATGCCCAAATTGGAAGAATACATTTTTTCCCCATTTAAACTTGTGCAAATCTCCTACATTCTTAGTTTATGGAACAAACAGATTGACCTTTGTGCAAGGTTGAATATTTTCTTCCTGGTGATCGTCCTCCAATCTCCATACCAAGAATGTTGCTCCCCTCCCATTGATGGCATCAGACTCTATCAGACTTGACCTCTCATCTGATTTTGGTTACACATTCAAATCACCACCTGGTTTTGGGGTTCTTTCCCCCCCCAATTCTTGAATGTTAAAATCCTTTTTTTCATCTATCTGGCATCCCCAATCCAATTGGAAAACAGAGGTAACAAATGCTACTTTGGATCAAGTATTTCACTGCTACATAAACAGCTAATAAAATAAGTGGCCATGGTGGAGTTTGCATGTAATAAATCACTTTGCTCTTCTACTTACATGTCTTCACTTCAGCCCTTAGATAGTTTTTGCCTACTGCCTAATATAATGTTCACTGTGCTGGAGACCTATTTTCAGCAGGAATTTCAAGCAGCTCAGCAACTTCTTAAAACAGATGCATTTAATCAAGTCTTTCTACAAGTGATGTACTCATCTACCTGTCACCAGAAAAACCCATATTAACAAACCATATTCTCTATCAGATTACTCCATCCACACACCCATCCAGAAAACTACTTACAGGTAGTTCTCGACTTACAACAATTTGTTTACTGACCGTTAAAGTTACAACGGCACTGAAAAAAGTGAGTTATGACCGTTTTTCAGACGACCATTGCAGCATCCCTACGCTCACATTATCAAAATTCAGATGCTTAGCAATTGACTCATATTTATGACTGTTGCAGTGTCCCAGGGTCATGTGATCCCTTTTTGAACTTTCTGACCATCAAAGTCAATGGGGAAGCCGGGTTCGCTTAGTAACCATGTTATTAACATAATTAACTGCAGTGATTCAGTTAACAATTGTAGCAAGAAAGGTCTTAAAATGGGGCAAAACACACCTAACAAATGTCTCATTTAGCAACAGAAATTTTGGGTTGTAAGTTAAGGACTACCTGTACCAAATTTATTGGACTATCCCCCCTATTTGTATCTCCTACAACTTCCAACAATAATGAAAATACATTGTGTTTCCCACTGCACCTTCCTGAGCTTTTTTAGAAAAAAAAAATGCTTGATATTTGTGAACCTCTCTCCTGCCATTTCCATTTTATTTAATTTTATTTATTTGTCAAGCATATATAAGATAACAAGTAAAAGTATAAACATAGTTTGAATACATGAAAAGAGTAAGTAAAAAGGAATATTAGGCCACGGATGGTAGGCACGCCGGTGCACTTATGCACACCTCTTACATACCTCTTAGGAAGAGATTTCAAAGTGGGATGTATTTAGGATTTCCAATGCTAGAAGTATTTGAATCAATAGAAGCAATAACTAGTCACCGAAGTAACAAAGGACAGCTATGCACTGCACATTCTCAGCCAATTCCAACTGGAATACCCAGACTTTTAGCAATAGCACTTAGACTTATATGTCACTCCATAATGCTTTATAGTACTCTCTGGGCGATTTAGTGTCAGCATATTGCCCCCAATAATCTGAGTCCTCATTTTATCCACCTCGGAAGGATGGAAGGCTATGGCTTCATAGGGTTTGAGCCCTGTCAGGATTGATCTCCAGGCTGTGGGCAGAGTTTGTCTGGAAGGGACGTTGGTCTTACCGTGATACGTTCCTTCTCGTAGTGTAAAATGGGAGGTGCCAGTCTGGGTATTCCTTGCTCTAGCTCTATGTCCTGAGCTGAAAAGTTCTGAAGATCCGCCTCCCTGGTGACGTCTCTTCAGTTTTTTGCCAGCGAAGCGAAAGCGAATGGTACGCAGTCCAGGTCAATGTACGCAGACTGAAAAATAGAAACAACATGCTCCACCAGGGGAGCCGGTCCAGACAGCCACAAGCAGGGTGGGGCTGGCACCTCCCATTTTACACTACGAGAAGGAACGTATCACGGTAAGACCAACGTCCCTTCTCCCTAGTGTAGAAATGGGAGGTGCCAGTCTGGGATATACCAAAGACTGACCAGCCCTAAGGGAGGGAGCTGTCCTGGGCCGACGACCCCGGATCTTCATGAACCCGCTGCAGTACCCTTCTCCCAAAGGCCGCCTCCGCCGAAGCGAAAGAGTCAATTCTATAGTGACGGATGAAGGGAGTGGGAGAAGTCCATGTAGCCGCCCTACAAATGTCTTCCACTGACGCCTGAGTAGACCAGGCCGCAGTTGTGGCAGCACTGCGGGTGGAGTGGGCCGTTATCCCAGAAGGCACCGGGAGAGCCTGAAGCTCATATGCAGATGAGATGCACGTCCTAAGCCAGCGTCCCACCGTGGAAGAGGTCACCCTGTGGCCAAGAGTCGACGGCTGAAAAGAGACAAAGAGAGCCTCCGTCTTTCGGAAAGAAGAGGTTCTAAAAATGTAAATACGAAGGGCCCTCTTCACATCCAAGGTGTGCCAGCTCTGCTCCAAGGCGTGCCGGGGCCGAGGACAGAAGTCTGGCAGGATCAACTCCTGCGCTCGGTGGAACAAGGAGTTGACCTTAGGAAGGAAGGCAGGGTCCAGCCGTAGAACCACCCTGTTGGAATGAAAAATACAGAGGTCTTTCCGCACCGATAGAGCCGCCAACTCTGAGATCCGTCGGGCAGACGTGACGGCCACAAGGAAAGCAACCTTACACGATAGGAGACGGAGACTAGCCTCCCTCAACGGTTCGAAGGGCGCCTTAGTCAAGGCTTGCAGAACCTTAGTGAGATCCCAAGTGGGATAACGGTGAAGAGGCGGCGGTCTTAAATTAGTTGCCCCACGCAGAAAGATCTTCACCCTCGGATGGTTAGCAAGGGAGCCCCACCTCCCAAATGTCAAGACAGTGCCTAGCGCAGCCACCTGTCGCCGTAGAGTGTTAGTGGAAAGTCCCATGTCCAACCCGTCCTGTAGGAACTCCAGCACCTCCACCACTGATGCTGAGGTCGGGCTCAACTGTCTGGAGACACACCACCCGGCAAACCTGTTCCATGTTGCCTCATATATTCTTGTGGTGGAGGGTCGCCTGGCCGCCTGCATAGTCCTGATGACCCTGGCCGGAAAGTTCTCCCGCCTCAAGAGGCCCCGCTCAACCTCCAAGCGGCTAACTGCAGTCTCTGTGGGTCCGGATGCTGAACCGGGCCCTGGCTGAGAGCGACTCTGTCTGGGGGAACCCGCCAGGGAGTGGCGACCGACAGGTCGACCAGGTCGGCGAACCAAGGGCGTCTGGGCCAATAGGGAGCCACTAAAACCAGTTCCGCCCTCTCCAGTATCAACTTCCGAATGACGGCCGGGATTAGGGGTAGGGGAGGGAAAGCGTAAAGGAGGCCCCTGGGCCACGGGGTCCGCAGAGCATCCACCCCCGCCGCTCCTGGGGCAGGAAACCGGGAGAAGAAAAGCTGAAGTTGAGCGTTCGCTGGGGAGGCGAAGAGGTCCACCACCGGGCGGCTGAACCGGTCGACTATCTCCGCAAACAAGTTGGGATGGAGCCTCCACTCCGAGGGATCCACAATGGCTCGGCTCAGCCAGTCGGCTTCCACGTTGTCCGTCCCCGCGATGTAGTCCGCTGTCAGAGACAAAAGGTGAGTCTCTGCCCAAAGGCAGAGGGTCTCCGCCTCTCGCATTAGAGGCCCGGAACGAGTTCCCCCTTGCCTGTTGATATGGGCTTTCGTCGTCATATTGTCCGTGAGAAGGAGCACATGCTTCCCCCTCACCTGCGGTAGAAAGGTCTGAAGAGACAGACGGGCAGCCCGGAGCTCCAACCAATTGATCTGATGGACTAGATCCTGGCAGGACCAGCGGCCCTGGGCCACCTGAGACCCGCAATGGCCCCCCCAGCCTGTCAGACTGGCATCTGACGTTACTATCACCCTGCGGGGTTCCCTGAAGAAGCACCCCTTCTGGATGGCCCCTGACGTCCACCAGGTCAGGGATCGTAGGACCCGAGGGGGGACCTGAACCCTCATCTTGGATGAGCTCGTTCCTGCCTTCTGAAAGGGGAGCAAGAACCACTGTAGTGGTCTCGCATGGAGCCTGGCCCAGGGAACTATGTTCATACAAGAAATCATTTTCCCCAACAATTGGGATAGCTGGGCTACCTGAACTGACTGGGATCCCTGAATGGACTGAATCAGCGCCCTGATACTGTCCTGTCTGTCCGGGGACAAGAAGACCTGCCCCGCTATCGTGTCTATCAGGGCCCCCAGGTGAACTAACCTTGTAGAAGGTACGAGATGACACTTTGCCAGATTCACCGAGAACCCGTGGTCCCTCAATACCTGTATTGTTGTGGCCAAGTCCAGTTCCGCTCGCCGCTGGGAGGACCCTTGTATGAGCAGATCGTCGAGGTAACACTGAATTCTGATGGGAAGAGACCTGAGATACGCCGCCAAGGCAGAGAGAATCTTGGTAAACGTCCGGGGAGCGGAGGCCAGCCCGAACGGCAGGGCAAGATATTGAAAGTGACGGCCTGAATAGCAAAACCTCAGGTATTGACGATGCTCCGGCCGAATTGGGATGTGGAGGTAGGCTTCGGTCAAATCTATGGAGGCTAGGAAGTCTCCCTCCCTGATTCCGGCTAAAATGGAATGCAGGGAGTGCATTTTGAACCTCCTGTAAACTATAAACTTGTTGAGGCCTTTTAAATTTAGAATTGCCCTCCACCCTCCCGAGGCCTTTGGGATGACAAACAGGATGGAATAGAACCCGCGCCCCCACTGCCTCCGTGGAACCGGCTGAATGGCCCGGATATCCAGCAAATGCTGGATAGCTGATTCCATGAGTTCCCGCCTGAGCGGGTCTCCAGAAACGGGGCAGCGGAGGAAACGCCTCGGAGGGGGTGAAAGGAATTCGAGGGAGAGCCCTGCTCTTACTGTCCCCCTCACCCAATTGTCTGTAGTAAGGTCGTCCCAGCGGTCTGCAAACAGGCCGAGCCTGCCCCCAAGAGGGTCCAGTGACGGATAGTCACTTAGATCTCCTGGCCCCTCTGCCACCGGAGCCCCTAAAGGGCTTGTTGGACGACTGTTGGCGACCCCGGGGAAAGGCTGGTCTATCTGCCTGATAATTAGGTCTGAAGGAGGGAAAGGGCCGTTGCTGACGGGGAAAGCCTGGCCCGGCTCCCCCCTGGCGGAAGGAGGGCCGCCTATAGTAAGGAGATGAGCGGAAATCAGTTCGCCTACTCTGGGACGGGAGGACCTTCCTTTTATCCCTTGTCTCAATAAGTAGGGGATCTAAGGCTTGTCCGAAAAGAAACCCCCCTTCAAAGGGAGCGGAAGCCAACTTCCACTTGTTTTTTCCGTCCATTCGCCAATGGCGTAGCCATAGCATACGTCTAGCGGTGACAGACGAAGCCATGGCCCTGGCAGAGAACCTGGCAGCTGCTAAGGTAGCGTCAGCCGTGTATTCAGCTGCAGCCAAAATCTTAGAAAGGTCTTGGTGGGCCCGAACATCCTCCGGTGCCAAATGGCCTTGGAGCTGGCGAAGCCATCTGACCGATGCTCTGGTGAGAAAGGATGCTGCCGAAGAAGCTCTTACAGCCCAGGCATCCGCCTGGTGCGCACGACGAAGTGCCGTCTCCTCTCGCCTATCTTCTGCCTTTAAGGCGTCCTCTGCATCAGGTGGTAGAACAGAAGAAGAAGTGAGAGCCGCCACCGGAGCGTCCACCTTTGGAACCTCCAGCAAGTTAAGCATGTCCGCATCCACCGTAAACAACTGGTTGTCCAGCCCTGAGGCCCTGGAGGAAAGAGCTGGGGCCGCCCACTGTCTACGGATCATGTCCAGAAACATTCTCGGGATAGGAATAGTATCAGCCTCCACTGCCTGTTCTGTGAAAAGATAATCATCCTGCTCTCCAGCACCCGAGGTACCAGGGAGTGCTGGGTCAGGACCCAATCGAGCAGTGGCCCTGGCCTTAATCAGAAGTGGCTTCAAAAGGGCTGGATTAAATAAACCCTTGAAAGCGGGCCTGGGTGGTTGGATCTGATCCCCATCTGAAATCTCCCCCTCCTCCAGAAAGTCTTCTGCATAGTCAACTAGCTCAGAATGGGAAGGAGAGACCTGTCCCAGGTAATCTTCAGAAGGGGCAGGATATCCCTGGGACTCAACCTCAGGTCTAAGGGCATACATTTGGGCAAACATCTGTGACTGAAGCTGCATCCCTTCTGCAATGCCCTGTCTAATAGCCTGCTCCACCCAAGACTTCATGGAATTCTGAACTTCCTGCTCCCCCCCTTCATCCTGGCGAAGGCCAGCCGCTGTAGGGGTAAAGGTGGCTTCAGGGTGTTTGTTGGTCCCAGAAGGCCCTGGACATTGCTGGGGCTCGACCTGCAATTCTGGAGACCATGCCCTGGATGGCCCAGCCAAGGTAGGAGAGTGGACAGTCTGAGGGACAGAATCTTCCATAGTCTGAACTGATGGCTGAAGCGCAGGCACAGAGGCCTGAGGGGGGTCAGCAGCCTTAATAATGGCAGCGGCCTTTGCAAATTCTCTGTCCAAGGCACGGTGCCTAACTTGAGCTGTCTTTTCCTCAGCCTTGGAACGCCCGGGGCGAGCTCTAGCCTTGGCCTTAATTTTATTGGCTGCAGCAAGGCTGGCAGTTCGTGGCCTAGAGGTCCTACCCCTGTCAGGTAGAGGTGACCAGGAGCCCTCAGCAGAGAAAGATGGTTGCCTGTCAGCATCCCCCATGATGTTAAGTCAGATGGCAGTCACAGGAAACCAAATTCCAAGACTCTGCAAAACAGTAACAAAGGAGAGAAAAATAAAAAAAAAAAAAAATTATTCTGGCCTAGAAAGGAAATACAAAATGGCGCCCAGGTCTCAAAATGGCCGCTCCTCAACTGCCACCGTTCAAAAAAAAAGGAAGGGGCCCTCTCCATAATCAGAAGCCATACCAGGTCAGGCCGCCAGGCAAACCCGCAGATAAAAAATGTGCTGGCCAGAAATTCACACTCTCCTCTGCTTCCCAAGTAAACACACCAGCTCTATATTCGAATGGTTGCCAGGGGATCACAGCCGCCTGGCCCAATTCGCGCCAAAAAAATGCGCGGGGACGAAAGCCGCCGCGACTTACAGGCCGCCATTGCCCGCCAGAATGTAGCGTGGCCCAGCGCCCGGCTCACACCATCAGCCCAAGTACCTAGAAATTGGACCAGCAGCCAACTCCAGCTGGCGCGGCTGCAGCAGAGTCAGGAGGCTTCAAAACCAGCAAATAAATCAAAAAAACGCCGCTCCGCTTCCCAGCTGACGAGCGGTGATCAAAGGGACGCCGCGGCCCTACAAAATGGCGCGCGCGGCTCCCGCGGCTGTCTGAGAAGCCTGGGAGGCTTCCGAAGAATATTTGGAGGGACCGGGGCGAAAGCCAGCCGGCTAGCCCCTCACAGCCGCCCACACGCTAAGGGAGATTGAGGGGAGAACAACAGCCACCCCCCCACACGCTCAATCCAAAACCGGAGAGCTCCCTTTTGAACAATACCTGTAAGCAAGTAACAAGGGGAAAGCAGCTTCCAAAGGAAAAAGAAAGAAAAATAAAGTAAAAGAAATTCCAGGGAAAAAATGGTTTTTACACTGGCTCAAAGCTCAGGAGCTAAAATCTTGCAACCATGAGCTGTGCTGAGCTGAAAAAAACTGAAGAGACATCACCAGGGAGGCGGATCTTCAGAACTTTTCAGCTCAGGACATAGAGCTAGAGCAAGGAATACCCAGACTGGCACCTCCCATTTCTACACTAGGGAGAATACTGCATTTAAAGCAGTGCACCACTGGGCCCTGTGGCATAATGTTATTTACCTTTAAGCCGCTACCTAATCTCAGGGGTGAAATGCTCTGAAGTCTACAACCGGTTTGCTTCCCGCGCACATGTGCACCACAGGCGCTAAGCCTTTTCTGAGTTCTGCAAAGGTAAGTAGAACAGTGAGGGGGGGAACAGATGTACCGCCTGATTTAGATTTGCTAGAAAACAGGATTTCCTGCTTTTTAGTGAATATCAATCGCGTGGTACAGCTAATTGTTGCACAGCTGACCGTCGGAACTTTTTTTAAAACTTTTTTTAGCATTCTTTTATTACCGGTTCCGGCAAACTGGTAGTAAAAAAAAAAAAATGCTTAAAAATTAAAAAGAAAAAAAAAACTTCCAACAATCAGCGACAATCAGTTGTGCCACGTGATGGTTGGAACACTTTTTAAACTTTTTTAAGCATTTTTTTTACTACCAGTTCCAGTGAACCGGTAGGTTAAAAAAAAATGCTTTTTTAAAAAAATAAAGTTCTGACAATCAGCTGTGCAGCAATCAGCTGTGCCACGCAATCATCATAATTTTTTTAAAACTTTTTTTTAGCATTTTTTACTACTGGTTCCAGTGAACCAGCCCAAACCAGTAGCATTTCACCCCTGCCTAATCTATGCTATATAGATTCTCTTCATTTAGCAACCTCAGTTCATTTCAGCAAAATGGTTGTTAAATAAGTTGTGTGAGAGGGGGGGGGGCGGGGAGAGAGAAAGGGACAGAGAGATGCTGTAAAGTCACTGGTTGCTGTCATCTCATTTGCTGCCACCCATTGTTACACTCACTCCGGTGTGCGTTGTTGTCAGGTGCAGAAGTATGGGCTTAAATGTTTGTATTGGTTGGAAAATGATTTTTTTTAATTTCCATTTACCACCTTTTATTATTAACACATTTGTGGATGGCTGCTATAAAAGGCAGTTGCTAAACAATGACTACTTGTATCGAATTATCCTATTTTGGACATATTTAGCTTTCTGAAGATGGCTGTCATGCTGGGGTAGAAGAAAGAAGAAAAGAGTAGAAGAGGATAACCAACAGCAATGTGGATGGGGTCAGGTTATGGTGGTGATGTTGGAAAAGCTGAAAGATCAGGTTAGGGACAGACCGTCAGAGAGAAAATCTATTTACATGGCCCTAAAGAATCAAAAACCAAGGTGGATCCTATATGTTAAATGTTAAACTTATTTGATCACTTTTTCTTCTTCTTTTGTACACTTTTTTTCCTTTTTTGTTGTTGTTAGAGTTGAATTTATGCTTTTTTGTTTTGTTGTTTTTCTGTTTTTATTTTATTTTTTATGATAAAATAAATAGTTAAAAAAAGAATCAACACCAACACAATGGCATGTATTCAGGTTTTGTTTTTACTGTATCTATATGGGCTACATCCCTTGTTGTGTGGGCTTACTGTTGTTTTATGAATATATGGTTGCTCTCTATATTGTCTTTCCATGAATAAAGAGATTGCTTGTCATTTGAAGTGACTCAACTGTGGATCTCAAACCCTTAGGTATAGCCACTGGGTGGTGCTACATTGGCAAATGCTACATGGTGTCAGAATGGACTGAACTATAAATGGTCTCACTTCCACCCCCTATGAAAAGTGTGAAGAACTGGTGTAAATGGCTTCAGGCATTTCAATTGTATCTGATTTAATGAGCCTGAGCAGAAAGCACAGCTTTCGTTTGCTATGTGGCTGTTTTTTGTTTTGTTTTGTTTTTTTGCATTTTGCTGGCAAGGAAGTATGGAAGATTTATAGTACATTTTGGTGTATACAGGAAACTGATAAACAAAAACTGCAAATAAGTTTGAAAAGTTGCTACACATTTGGTCCCTAAGGGAATATTCTTTTTGAGAGATGTGCTTTTTTACCAAAACTCATGGAACAGAGTGTTAATTTTTATGTGCAAGATTAAAAAGGCTCTTTCAAACCAGGTGATTTCAAAGAACTTTCTGAGTTGAATATAAATAACAAGATTCTCTATTGTGTACATTCAGCCACCGTAAAAGAGAGACTGGTTGCAGGAATCGATGGAAATCTCTAACGAAGTTTGCAGTAGCAGTGACAGTGGTTACGTTTACATGTAGGCATTGTAGAAAAGCGTATTCCCCAAGAAATCCCACAGCATTTGGCACGATGTGTTACAAATGCTGTGGCAACAGATTATTATGCACAAAATTATGTACAACAAAGCAGGCCTGAATTGGCAGACAAAAGAAGATGGATATGCTATTTGTGTGGGCGTTACATCCAAAACATCAGGCACATCAAGTAAATGGAAACGGTCCATGGCATGCTACTATAGCTGTGACTGAAGTAGGAATGCTAATTAAGTTAGATGAAGGGAGCTGAAGTGAATGTTCTTCCTCAGCTGTTAAGCAAAATCATTACCAGGTTCACTGGTGATCTGGGTGTTTGGCAGAGCATATATTTAAACTTGAAAGTGCGGTTACAGCAAACTGCAAAATAGTTATGTAAGAAGCTGGTCTGGATTTTTATTTTATTAGAACAGGAGGTGTAACTCTGCTGGGGAGTGCAGCCTGCATTACTTTAAATCTAGTTCAAAGAATGAGTGAGCGTACCATGCCTCTGTGGTGGGAGGAAAACTGGGTATAGCATGAGATGAAAGGGCTGTTTATAGTTTTTGTCCTACTGATTCAATACTAGAACATCGGTTAAAGCAACTGCAGCAATACACTAACAATAACCCAACTTTGCAAACCCATAAAATTTATCCTCTTACAGGCTGGCCTAGATAAAAGAAGTCAGTTAAACCTGAGCTTTGAGCATATTTGGCTGCTTAAAGATCAGTTGTCTATCGATAATGAGCTAGTGTTGTCTTGAGATCCCTTGAAGTACCCAATAGGAAATGTTGCTGTTTCTCCACCTGGAACCTTAAGGAATTCCATAGTCAAAGGAACATATCAGATCTGTTGTATATGGGCCAGATGCAAACAAGCATATTGAGCAATTCGTAGCAGGATTCCACTATCAGGTGCTTTGGCGGAAAATAACATGGAGCCATCTTTGCTTTCCTCATGAGGTTCCCAAGTTATACTGGATGGAAGAAGCCACAGATATCCTTGAGATAAAGAAAAGTTTTGTGTTGCTTGTAATTCTTCGTTATTCTATCAAGGAGATCTTTAGGAATGACAGTATGAAAGCAGCTCAGTAGGCACTGTTACATTTCCCCAAATTAGCACAAATTGCGTAGAAGATCTGAACCAAGACACACTGCATCCAGAAAATTCATTTTTAGTGCAGAAAGTTCATCTAGTTCCTATATTGACCAAAAGTGGGTGACTAGTCAAGCTACATGTTTCAGAAATGTGTAAAGGGAAGTGTAGCAATAAAGAGAATGTAATGCCCACATACTTATTAAAATTCAATCCAAAAAAAGTACATTGAGCCTGCTGATGTACTCCCCCAAAAGGAATGATATGGGATAATAAGAATTTAAGGAGAATTGTTAGTAGATGTCTCTAAGACAGTGGTTCTTAATAAGTCTAGTTCTGTTAATATATATTTACTGTATCCCTTTCTGTGTGGGCTTACTGTTAATTTTATTGGTACCAGTTGCTGTGTAGCTTGGCTGTCTTCCTGTGAATAAAAAGATTTGTTTACCATCTTAAGCGAGTTGACAGTTGGTAGTGGGTGAATTGCTATTAAAAAAGAACTAGAAACACACAAATACCACTCAACCCCATCAGACAAACACTTGAATGGAGGAGGGTTAACAGGAGATGTTGAGGGGGAGATTAACATCCTTCCCCTGCTGGCATTAATCCTCAGGATGGGATAAATACTGTCCCAGTCCCCTCCAAATCTGGGGGATGAGTGTTGAACTGAACATTTCTATTCCCAGGGTACAGAATAAGAAGGTGATTTTGGCTAAGATGTGGACATGCTTTTTCTACAGAAAAGGGGCAAAAGTATTTTTTTTAAAAAAGTCCAGAAGGTTCACCTAACATTCAAAACTGAGGCATCTTCCTAATTCATTAAACAATAAGCGGCAGAAAATACAAGTCAATCATACTTGCAAGATTCTGTAATCATAGCCAATCTCAATAAAAAATAATTTTAGCAATTCTGTGGCATTCCTTGCATGTTCTGATCTAGCAGGTTGGGCTGATTGTGGGTCACCAGAACCCCAAATCATCAGCTGTTGGTCCTCCATATGTTTAGAACATCCAACTCATCCTGTGGCATCATCCATCCAGAGAGAAAGTTATAACTGCACAGGAGGTCACAGTGCTGGATATCACGGTCTGTTGTCTCCACTCTGGAGAATATGGAGATTCCTTCCTTCCTCTGGAAATTCCTCCTTCCAATTCCTGGGCTGGAATGGAAAAGATGGAAATTCCTCTACGTCCCAATTCCTCTGAATGAGGGGAAGGGAAAACCATTTTTCTTCAGCATCACCAGAAACATAGGTAGGCTGCAGGTGGAAGAGCAGGAAGAAAATTTCATCCATGAATGGGAGAGTGGCAAAGGAGGATTTGAAGGGCAAAGTGGCATAACAGCTGATAAAGCCAATAGCAAACTCTCTGAAACCTAATGAGTCTATTATGGGAATAGGGACAGGTGGCAACTCCTACCCAAAATCAGGAGGCCTTAAACGTCCATTGCACTCCATGGGGAAGCAGAAACGAGCCTAAGAATTAATTTATGAATTCCTTATAACTGCTTGAATTTTATACTTCACAATTTCTTCAAAGGCTTTCATAGTTCTTGCAAAAAAAACCCCACATATGTATATATCTTAAAAACTATTTTCTGTAATCACTGCTTGTGTATCTTCCACTTCTGGCATTAGCCAGGAGAAACCTGACAAAACCTTTGCCACAGACATGTTCTTGCACAATCTTCTCTAGCAAAAAGCAATTTATTTAATTCATGTTTGTACTCTGCAATTCCTCATAGAAATCTGGAGAGTGCAAGTGGCAAATACAAACAATATTACCTAATATTTGACTTAATTTTTTCTTCACGAGATGTTCTTCCCTTTTTTCTATGTGCAATGTAATTGCTTTCATTTTTTTACTTTCTCCTTTAATATATATTTCACATTTCCCACTCAATAATTCGAGAAGATGCTGAAGCTTCATTGGTATTAATTTATTTTTGAAGCTTAACAGCCGTTTGCTTTTTAAAAAATTGCCATTTAACTAGGAATCATCTAAAGAAACCTCAGCTAATGATCAGATGTTGCAATTATGTTTGTACAATAAGCTGTTACAATCAGAAGCAAAAGATGAAAACTATCCCAAACTGGAACAATATTGATGTACAGAAGAAAGGTATAATCTCTTTTACTTGAATGTAATAGAGATGAGGCATCAACAAGACCCACTTTGTGTGTTTCATTTTTCTTCTTCATGTTTTTCCACAAGTACAGAATCCACCTTTTTTTCTGGTTCAACCAAATATTGATCCATTGGCTGAGACAGGAATTGACCAATCAGCTCATTGCTTGAGGATAGAAAAAGTGTCATGGCATAGAAAAAGTGACTTGCTCAAGATCCTCCAGCCAGCTTTCATGCCTAAGATAGGACTAGAACTCACAGTCTCCTAGTTTCTAGTCAGGTACCTTAAACACTAAACCAAACTGGTCTCCAAACCCCGTTCATGCATACAAGCAGAATAACAGAATAACAGAGTTGGATGGGATCTTGGAGGTCTTCTAGTCCAAATCCCTGCTTAGGCAGGAAACCATATACCAGTTCAGACAAATGGTTATCCAAAATCCTTTTAAAAACTTCCAGTGTTGGAGCATTCACAACTTCTGGAGGCAAGTTGTTCCACTGATTAATTGTTCTAACTGTCAGGAAATTTCTCCTTAATTCTAAGTTGCTTCTCTCCTTGATTAGTTTCCACCCATTGCTTCTTGTCCTGCCCTCAGGTGCTTTGGGGAACAGCTTGACTCCCTCTTCTTTGTGGCAGCCCCTGAGATATTGGAACACTGCTACATGTCACCCCTAGTCCTTCTTTTCATTAAACTAGACATACCCAGTTCCTGCAACCGTTCTTCATATGTTTTAGCCACCAGTCCCCTAATCATCTTTGCTGCTCTTCTCTGCACTCTTTCTAGAGTATCCACATCTTTTTTACATTGTGGTGACCAAAACTAGATGTGGTATTCCAAGTGTGGCCTTACCAAGGCATTATAAACTGGTATTAACACTTCACGTGATCTTGATTCTATCCCTCTGTTTGTCAGCCTAGAACTGTGTTGGCTTTTTTGGTAGCTGCTGCATACTGCTGGCTCATATTTAAATGGTTGTCCACTAGGACTCCAAGATCCCTCTCATAGTTACTACTATTGAGCAAGGTACCACATATATGGTACCTGTGCATTTTGTTTTTCTTGCCTAAATGTAGAAACTTACTTTTTTCACAGTTGAATTTCATTTTGTTAAATAGAGCCAAATGTTCAAGTCTGTCAAGATCCTTCTGTATCTTAAACCTATCTTCTGGAGTCTTGGCTATTCCTGCTAGCTTGGTGTCGTCTGCAAATTTGATGAGTTCCCCATCTATCCCCTTGTCCAAATCATTGATGAAGATGTTGAAGAATACTGGGCATAAAACAGACTGCATACGTCCCTCCATATAGATGCAGTTCCATTGAGGACTACACATTGAGTGCAGTTGGTCAGCCAGTTACATATCCATCTGGTGGTGATGCTGTCTAACCCACATTTTTCTATTTTATCAAGTAGTAGGTTATGGTCTACTTTATCAAATGCCTTACTGAAGTCCAAGTAAATTATATCGACAGCATTCCTCTGGTCCACTAATTTTGTCACTTAATACAATCCCTTAATACAATCATTTTTTGTTTCCATCACCCAATATTTTTCACCCATTTAACCAACTCAACATTAAAGGAGAAAGTACTGAGCCCAAAACTGACTGTTGAGTAATAATTTCTTACTTCTCTCCACTGCCAAAAAGTTCAAGTTCTTTCTTTGTTTTAAGTTAGCAAATCATAACAAAGACAAGTTCTCTTATCTCCTATTTGCTAAATTTAATCCAAAATCTTTGATGTGGAATTTTATTAAAGGGTTTTTGGAAATCCAAACATACAATGTTGATAGATTTACCTCCATCCATGTGCCTGTTGACACTCTCAAAAAAATATAGATAGCTGACATAAGATTCATCATTCCAGAATCCCATGTTGATTTTCTTGCAGCAAACTTTGTTCCTCTATATGCTTAGTTGTTTTCTCCCCCTTTTCATTACCATTAACACCAATTTGCCCAGAGCAGACATTAAGCTGACTGGCCTCTAATTTCCCAGATCTCCTGGGTCAATTTTTATGCATGCGGAATTGGAATTTAATGGCAGAGAAAAAAAACAGTAATAAAAATAGCACAGATTACAATGTACTCCCAAAGTGAACATGTACATATAAAATACGTCAAGATACTTTCCCCCATCTCTTTTTTGGAATTAAAATATACAGACACATGTCTACTCACATTTCTCTTTTTAAATAAGCTTCCCTCAAGGACAACATGAACAAATGTATAAAAATGAGCTAATTCGTATCTAAGGACAACAATGCTTGTACATTTGTGTATCTGCAACCTCCAAGGCAGACATTAAATATAACATTACCAAAGAAACCTTAGAAAATTACTTCATCCATCTTTTATCCATCCAGCTTTTATCCACCATTGCTGAAATGGGATGGATAAATTGATTCTGCACTGAAGGAATAATTTTAAACCTCCATTATCTCTACTGAATTCATCAAAATATAATTATGGAACAAAAAAAAATGCAAAGGTTCTTTCTGCAAACTTTTATTTTCTGAAAGGATTATTTACTAGATTATAATTTTCAAGGCAATAGCAGCATATTTTGTGGAATTTCAGATTAATGTACTTGATCAGTTTATGGAGAGTCCAGCATACACACTTGTATTAATATTTATATAAACAGGCTGTGGGAATAAATTTTGCTCAGTACTGGAAAAAAGACATAGCACCCATGAGATCAAACTGGGAATTTAAACTTACTGAATATGCAACAATGGTAAAACTCTCTCTTTCTCCCTCTCTCCCTCCCCTCCCTCCCTCTGTCTGCGTGTGTGTCTGCATGTGTGTTGTAGCAGAAGTTCAACTACATTTCAGCATAAATGGCTTACGTACATATTACATAGCTACATAGCAACATAAATACAAAAAATTAGAGTATGGTTTTTAAAGCTTATGTCAACGGACACTGGTTGGAGAACAAAGAAGGGGGAAATCACAAATTAAATGTTTACTTATATTGCTTTTATGAGTGCTTTTTTAAATTAAATTATTATTAAATTTATTTGCCTCCCATTTTGCAGTTCTCTTTATAATTAAATAATAATATAGCGAAGATTTTAGCACTAAACTCAAAAAAATTATACTTTTGGATAATATAAAAATGACTTAATATACTCTGCTTAGAACTTTTATTAACTGCACGACCTCAGTAATTATCTCTTTATCCGTCTTTTCTGAAAATATACTTTAGTTTTAAATAAAAAAAAGATTTTTAAAAACACAAAAACAAAGCTAATTTTTCCATGTTAAGCATTTCTGTTATTGCTCTGCCAGATACCTTTCCTCTAGTTCAACTTTTATATGTAAATCATTATAATTTGATTTTCTACAATAACTTATAGAGGTAGTCTTTGACTTACGACCACAATGGAACCGAAAATTTATGTTGCTGAATGAGAAATTTGTTAACTGAGTTTTGCCCCATTTTATGACTTCTCTTGCCATATTTGTTGAGTGAATCATTGCAGTTGTTAAGTGCAACACACTTAACAGTTGTTAAGTTGTTAAGTGGATCTGGCTTCCCCATTGACTTTGCTTGTCAGAAGGTCACAAAAAGTGATCATATGACCCCAGGACACTGCAAGTGTCACAACTATGCACCAGTTGTCAAGCATCCCAATGTAAATCACGTGACCATGGGGATGCTGCAATGCTCATAAGTGTGAAAAACAGTCATAAGTGACTTTTTCAGTGCCGTTGTAACTTCAAATGGTACTAAATGAACTGTTTTAAGTCGAGGACTATCTCTATTAAGAATGTGATCTCATTAATGTGCCCAAACGTAAGAACTAACTGAGATTTTAACTCATGCTTTTATCACTAAAGCAAGTATTTTATTAGGTTTAAATGTTTATAATTGTGCTGGCTATAGGCTACAATAAAATTTGTTGTGATTTAATTTTGTCAGGAAGCACACACCTTCTACTATTAAAAAGCAATTATTACAAGAGAAAACTGTGATAGCTGAAAGTTTACAAATTTCCAAATTATAAGTTTTATGTTCAGACACACATCCCAAATCTTAAAACCGAGAACATTATATCTGATTTTTCACATATACACGTATACAAACACATCAAACAATATATGCATTTGCTGCTCCCTTATCAGTTTGTAATATTAACCTGTCACTGAGGATATATAAAATACTACTGACATCTATCCTTGCATTTTTAAAGGACTTTGAAATGCCAATTCTGAAGGCTGAGCAGAAGGCAGTAGTTTTCAGTCCAGGTAAACATATATAGGTAGCCCTTGACTTACAACCATTTGTTTAGTAACCATTTAAAGTTACAACGGCACTGAAAAAGGTGACTTAGGACTGGCTGTTGCAGCAGCCTTGTGGTCACGTGATCCATAATTGGCCACTTGGCAACTGGCATGTATTTATGATGGTTGCAGTGTCCCATGTGATCATCTTTAGCAACCCTCTGACAAGCAAAGTCAACGGGGAAGCCACATTCATTTAACAGCCATGTTTCTAACTTAACAACTGCAGTGCTTCATTTAACAACTGTGGTAAGAAAAGTCGTATAATAAGGCAAACTTATGTTATGTCTTGTTTAGCAGTGGAAATTCTGGGCTCAGTTGTGGTCTTAAGCTGAGGACTAACTATAACCCGTCAGCTTCAAGGCTATTAAACACCACAAAGAATATCTGTTCATTTGAAAAGAACGGAGGAAGAAGTCGGGAAACTATAACATTCCTTCATATCTTCTCAATGCCAGTGAGCAATCAATTGCTGGTTATAGCCCTGTTTATCTATCAAGGTAAATAGGGACGTAGTGGCTCAGTGGCTAAGACATTGAGCTTGTTGATCGAAAGGTCAGCAGTTCAGCGGTTCGAATCCCTAGTGCCACATAGCAGGGTGAGCTCCCGTTAGTTGTCCCACCTAGCAGTTCGAAAGCACGTAAAAAATGCAAGTAGAAAAATAGGGGCCACCTTTGGTGGGAAGGTAACAGTGTTCCGTGCGCCTTTGGCATTTAGTCATGCTGGCCACATGACTACGGAGATGTTTTCGGACAGCGCTGGCTCTTCGTCTTTGAAACAGAGATGAGCACCGTCCCCTAGAGTTGGGAACAACCAGCACATACGTGTGAGGGGAACCTTTACCTTTATCTTTTTATGTATCAAGACTCTACCTAAGCTGTGTCTATGATCTTCTCACAGGAAAGCTACCTGAAAGCGTATAAGTTTATTACCAAACATGACACAGGGAAAAAATAGTTCCTCCCAAAGAAAATGGCTTCTAGTTCATTGCACCGCATGAGTGGGATAAAGTCAGACAAAAATCTGAACCTAGATTTCACTGTAAAGAGCACTGAAATTGTTTCATACCGCTGAAACATGATCAGGAAGCCCAACCCAAATTCTGACTTCTGAAAAAGATCAGTAATCACAGCAGATCTTATTCCAGGACAAGTAGGATAACACACATAAAAACTTCATTGGATCTGAAAATGGGATCCCCTGCAAAACCATTCTAAGATGTGCAACCAGGGAAAATCACTTTTCATTGGTTATAAAATCTAGAACCCACTGTGAAATAACTTCCCCCTCCTTCCAATGTAGCTGAAATCAAGTTCCACTTGGAAACAATGCTTTGAATACAAATGTCCACAAGAGAAAATGTGTGTGCTTATATAAGCCAAGATCCATGTCCATAAAGATGATGTACATGTAGATGTAAAGACCCACACATTTTCTCCTCCAAGTGCAAAGATTTGCAGGAAACTGACATCACTTCAGTGAAATCAGTGGGAGGTTACAAAGATTACTACTTTATTTATTTTCTTTTACTACTGTACTGAAAAGGGCTGGAAAAAGAGATAATTATCCTATAAATTCAAAGCATGGGAATGGTTCCGAGATTAGGAACATACAAATCACAGGAGCACTAGTGATAACATTTAGTGCATTAGTTAAGTAGTTAAAGATAAAGATAAAGGTTTCCCTCGCACATCTGTGCTAGTTGTGCTAGACTCTAGGGGGCAGTGCTCATCTCCATTTCAAAGCCGAAGAGCCAGCACTCTCCAAAGACGTCTCTGTGGTCATGTGGCTGGCATGACTAAATGCCAAAGGCACACGGAACACTGTTACTTTCCCACCAAAGATGGTCCCTATTTTTCTACTTGCATTTTTTTTTACGTGCTTTCGAACAGCTATGTTGACAGAAGCTGGGACAAGTAACAGGAGCTCACCCCGTTATGCGGCACTAGGGATTCAAACCACTGAACTGCCGACCTTTCGATTGAAAAGCTCAACATCTTAGCCACTGAGCCACCGTGTCCCTTCAGTTAAGTAGTTACTAAATCCCAAAAAGCAAGGGGATATTTCAGATGAAGGCAAGATAATCCAAGTAAACAAAACTAATGTCCATGTTTCTACATAATAGACCCAAAGTAGGCTGCCAAAATTATTTTTGATGACGTATATGGCCTATAAGGGAATTTTATGCTTTAGGATGCTTGTTCCTTCCCAAACTCATGGTCAAGCGCTGGGGAAATCAGGAGATTCAAGCAGTTTAAATGAATATAAAAATCTATTGCAAGCTTAAGCTCTCTACAAAAATCTGAACTACTAGTGGCCAAGAGAAATGCATGGGAATTAAGAAGGCCTTCAAGGTGGGCAGGACTTAGATCTTTTGTGGGCATGAAGAGGCTCGTGACTTATGACACATTTGGCCCCTCCCTCAGCTCAGCTTGATATTCTCCTACACTCATTTGGTGCTTCTCGTCTACTTTTTAAGAAGATACCACTTCCATAAAAGCATGGCATTGAAATCCAGCTCTTTGCTCATCTGCAAACACATCCTAAGATGTGTTTCATCTACTTTTTAGTAGAATTTCCTTCCATCATTTACTGACATATGTACATTCAGCTGCTTAAAACTATCTCCAACTGTACAAGCAGATTTACTATGAGATAAATGACATAAGAATCCTACAAAACTCTTCATAATAATAGAATCAAGAGGGTCACTTGTAGGGGAAGAAATTCCCCTTGAATAAAGGAATACAATAGAATTCAGATTTCCATTTGTCTATTTAATTCATGTTCTTCTAAATCATAATACCTACTCTCTTCTTCCTTACCAACCATTCTTCAGTCAAACACTACTCAATTAACCCATTATAAATACAGCCATAACTGTCAAATACATGAATCATTCTTTTCCTATGTCTTCAAGAATATAGACCTTAAACAATTTCTTTGTCTTATTATTGTCTCTATTTTCTATAACTTTTATCTGACTTTTCTCTTAAACCCAGCCATTCCTACTTGCCTTTCTCTTTCACAGAATTTGCAGAAGCAAGAGGACATGAATTAATATTTTTAATCTATAAACACAATATGTTACACACAAAAATATCTTGGTTTACCTTCAAAAGAAACACAATATGCTTAAGAGGAATCTCATCACTTGATCTTTATTTATTTAAATTTATTGGCTACCCAACTTCAATGGGCTCTGGGGAATATACACATTTAGAAAAACAAGATTTTAAAAATCCATAAAAACAGCTAAAACATTAAATCAGACAGCAATCACAAGAGTAACTTGTTTACACAATTTGCAATGCTTTCTTTGCAAGTTGTGTTGTTATTTGCAATAATAACAAATGTGATAATAGTAGTAATCTCTACCCAACAGTGGAACATAATAGAATATTCAAGAATTTAATGATTATGGGACTTCACTTCATAAATGACAATCTCTAAATTGTAGAATGTGGTATTCTATATATTCAATTTTCCCTTTTTTATGTCATAGTTAGCTTCCTCCAGATGTAATTTCTAAATGTTATACTGAATACCATTGTCACACAAAGTTTGCTTTTACAAAATGCAGTCCGGGATTTGGTAAAACACCAATGGTTCTACCATACTTAATATTCTAGCAATAGCAAGAACACTTAGACTTATGTACCACTTCATAGTGCTTTACAGGTTTCTCTAAGCAGTTTACAGAGTCAGCATATTGCCCCAACAATCTGGGTCCTCATTTTACCAACCTCAGACAGATGGAAGGCTGAGTCAATCTTGAGCCGGTCGGGATCGAACTGCTGGCAGTTGGCACAGAATCAGCCTGCAATACTACATTCTAACCACTGCACCACCATGGTTCTTCTACTACCAGGACAAACAATGCTGAAACACTTCTGAAACTGCATGTCACAGAATTAATGATCATGTCAGTAATGAAATTCACCCTCTCCATTCCATTGAATATGCTGAAGCTTATTTGTAGAATATAAAAGCACTTACCATCAGTGGATATCTTATATTGGTTTTATAATCTTCATGTGCTCCACAGCTAGGGACACTAATCTGAGTTACCACTGGGACCAGGGTGGATAAAAATCAATGATTTTAAAAATAAATAAATAATAAAATCAGATTTTTTTTTTAATTTAAATTGGATTTTTTTGATTTAAATTGGATTTTTTGATTTTTATTGAATTTATTTTAATAAAAAACTTTTGGGGTAAAAATCTATCGTAAGATAGTTTTCTATTTAAGATACATAAATAATTTAGTTTATTCAGCATGAAATGGAGCTTAGTTATGTAGCATGAGGCTGTATATTCTGCAACACTGGGACTATCGGTGAGTCAACAGTGGGTCAAAGGAGTAGCAGAGATGACAGTTGCTCTTTAAAAATTATGATTTAAATCGAGTTGATTTAAATCAAGCCTTTTTACTAGTGATTTAAATCATGATTTAAATTGTGATTTAAATCAACTCGATTTAAATCAAATCCTTGATGGTACAGTGGTTTAATGCACCCTGTTATTAACAGCTGCCTGCAATTTCTGCTGGTTCGAATCTCTCCAAGGCTCAAGGTTGACTCAGCCTTCCATCCTTTCTAAGGTAGGTGAAATGAGGACCCAGTTTGTGGGGGCAATAAGCTGACTTTGTATAAAATATACAAAAGTATAAAGGCTATTGCTTAACGCATTGTAAGCTGCCCTGAGTCTCCGGAGAAGGCGGCATATAAATCAAATCAAATAAAAAAATAAAATAAAATAAAAAATAAAATAAAATCCACCCTAACTGGGACCCATCCTTTGATACATGGACTTGATTTAAATAGCCACAGCTAATTTCCCATCAATGGAGGCCAGAAAGTAAACTTTGCATCCAATTTTAGACAGATTTTAAAAATGAGCTATTAACATCAAAAGAAAACATTTCATTTCTTGGCATGTTATTGATTGTAGGTCAAGTCGATCAATGAATCAAACAACTTTTTCCCATATACAGGCCTGCTAATATCCTTGTTTCATCTTTATCATCTGTTGTATAAAACTATCTGCCAGATGTTCATTGCATAGTCTTTCTTCACTGGTCACCTTCCTGGGTGATTTTTACTAGGGTTCATACAGTCATTTCTAGGCTTATCACAATAGAGTATTGCTTTTTCATCAAAATCCACCAAATCAGTCTCACAATTAGCCATTAAGGTATTGTTGCTCAGAAGTCCCCAACTGACCCAAATACTGCATCAGGCCTCAGTGCTATAGACACTCGATATTGTGTCAAATCCCCAATTGCCAAACAGGAAGCATTGTACTGGGAACTGCAAAGAGGCCAGATGGGAAACAGACATGACTGGAACTTTGGAAACTTTTTGCTTATGTTGGCATTACTTAAATGAGTGATTGTATTGAAATATGCAATCACGAGCTCTTGCATCATTGGCTGACAGGTATCCCATCTGTTGCACCAGATGAGCCAATTATGGCCCATGGGTTGACTGTGCAATTGCCAAGAAAGGATTTATATAATTTGCAAAACGTGCTGCTTTTGCAATGATGGCTTGCCCTATGGTTAATTAAGCTACCCAATGCAATCCATAGACAAATTGATAATATATTCAAACATTCCTTGCTCATAATTTCAAGGGCATCCAATCTTTATCCCCTGGTATATCATTTCTCCTGCAGCAATGCCATTCATAAACGTTACACACTTGTGTGTAACATTTATGGGCTATGTGTTCAGTCTTTGCAATATACAAAGTACCCCAAAAGCAGCCACTGAAATAAATATCAATCATTACAATGTTATTATTTCTAACATAGTATCATTATGTTATGCTCCAATGCTGCTTATTTGTTTTGCAAATAGTGTAGAGGCAAGGATCTCTGAAGAAACAGACATCTAATTTAAGTTTGAGATCCAAAAGATCCCTGTAATGATCTCCAAAATCTCCAACCTTATCACTCAGGTAAAAAAAAAAGCAAGGTGTGTAGGTGCAATCAACACCTCCTGCAACTAAATGCTAACTAGATGGGGCTCCCATTTTAGAATCCTTATTTATACTTATAGACCAATTGTTGGAACAGGTTGCAAGTTTGGAGCTACTTCATAACTATCATCATCTTTTTCAAAAGTGTTAAGCCTAACCCATCTGACTACTACTCAAAAGGCTTACTAAGAATACTTAGTAAATTATATCACAAGCCTTATATAACAAACATCTTGATTGTATAATCCAACAGAAGAACCTAGTTGTCCTGTTCCAGGTCCATCGTGCACACATAAACACAGAATTAGCAGTATTACAGTATTAATACTGTAATATTACTTGCAAACACAACAACAGCAGGCAGAATGTGTGACCAACTGCACAAATGCCTTAGCAAAATCCCAATCACAAATGGGCTTGCTCACAAACTATTTTCAAACAGCAAGCATTCAAAGAGTTCAGCAGCCAGAAGTATTAACAGATCAGGGTCCCAAGATCTTGGGATGATGGTCATCGGCCAGTCTGGGTTCAGAGTGGCAGAGCTGTGAGGAGACAAGAGATTCAAGACTTCAGGCACATGGAAGTCAGGAAGAATGGTTATTCCTCACAGAGCCTTCTGAGCTAAGGATGATTTTGAAGTATAGTCTCCACCTGGTGGGAGCCACTCACCCCTGCCATGTGAGAAGGTGCAAAAAGTGTCTTTGTTCTGATTGGTGTAGAGTGTGATATACTCAAGAGCTGGATAGTGACCCAGAATCCTGGTCCTCATCACATGATTACAGGCACTGCTGTACTTCATGACTGCTGGTGAGGTCAGCCTCTAGTGCTAAACTGCTTCCTGAAGTTGACACTACCTAGCATATGCAGCGTATCACAACATTGGATTCAGATTCATCTGAGCTGGCCCAGACACCAGTGATAGAATAAACTGGGGTCAGGCCAGGCCACTGCAGCAATGAAATTATTCAGAGCTAAGGTTTCACTTTGCCTCATAGAACTAAAGTAACACTTTTGTTATATGGCGCACAATTTTACCCTTATAAAAATGCAAAGCTTTTAGAAGCAATGCATTCCAAATTTATGAGAATCTTTCTCCCTGCCACCTGATTGATTCCCAATGCCCTACTGTGAGTTGAATTAGGATGGCTTTCTATACTAGCCCAGTTGAGAATATAAAGTTTAAGGTACTGGCTGCAAATAAGCTGTGGAAGTGATTCACTGGCCCAATTTATTCTTATGGATAAATTCAATTCCTCACGGAAAAACTATAACCAATGTTTTCTCCCTCTATGGCCTCTCAATTCAACCACTAACAAATAGGGTTGTGGAGAAAGTCAAACAAGATGTCCTTGATCTCATCTCAAGCAGATAAGCCTAAAATTCTAAATTATGCTTCAGAAAACTTTTATCAACATCTCTGCACTATTCCAAACTAGATTTTCAAGGTGTTTTCCACGCCAAATAGAACAGCTTTTCAATCAGCTAGGTTTAGCCCTGAAACTGGTAGAGGGTAACTCAATCACATCCTCTACAGGTAGTCCTTGACTTACAATTGGAATTTAAATTTCAATCATAAGTTGGTGTGATCACAAAGCAAGTCATTATGTGACAGGACCTGATTTTACAACCATTTTTACTGTGGTCATTAAGCAAATAATACAGTTAAGTGAATCCAGCTTTCCCCAATTGTCTTTGCTTGTTGGAAGCCAACTGTGAAAGTCACAAATCATGATTACATGACTGCAAGATGCTGAACCATTGCAAACTATCATTAAATGAGAAGTTGTAAGTTGAGGACTATCTCTATTACATTTGTCACTGCGTATGTTCAAATGCAGGCAACACCCCACATCCTGTTGCATTGCTTATCATATCAGGACTGATCTTGGGCATTACAATACCCATTCCTCACCAGGCATACAGGCTGGACTGAATCTTAAAAATGTCTATTCTGCTCCATTGTCTATTAGAAGTCAATGTAACTGAATTTACCCGTTTGCCTGGTTGGCCATCATTCTGGTAGCTAAAATAGTGTTTCTCAATAATTACTGTTTATTACAGATAATCCTCGGATTATGACCACTCATTCAGTGACTGCTCAAAGTTACAATAGCGCTGAACAAGAGGGACTTATGAACGATCCTCAAAGTTGCAGCATCCCTACAGTCATCTAATCACAAGTCGGGCACTTAGCAACCAACTCACAATTATGACGGTTACAGCATCTCATAGTCACACAGTTGTCATTGGCAAACTACTCTGCCAGTTTTCCATAAGCAAAGTCAAAGTGGAGAATGGCAAGAGTTTGTACCACACTCCCAAAAGTCACTCCCACTCTCTCAGGTTCTTCTACCGAGGAGCCTCCAGACAGCATGGGGATTTCCTATTCTGTAATACCTGTCCACACTCCATTGTGCCCACCTGCAGCACCAACCGACCAGCATGCCAAAGCAGTAGGAGATAGCCTGCTGCCTTCTGTAGCGCCTGCCTACCCACACTCCCTAGTACCCATCTGCCACACTCGCTTACCACTGCACTCCATAGTGTCCGTCCAACTGCACTCTGTAGCACCTACCCACAACACCTGTCTGTACACACACACTTCTTTGTCCCCACCCACAGCACCCATATGCACTCTGTAGCATCAATCCATGGCACCCACATTCAGCTCTCACCACTAGCCTGCTTGCTTGGGATTTTGTTTCAGCACCTCTACCCATGTTGCAGACACGAGGTCCTTGCTTAACAACCTACATGATCCTTAATAACAGCAATGGGGACTGCCAGGATAGCCATCTCTAAGTGTCTTGATGACAACATCACTTGACGATAGCAATTTCAGTCCCAATGGCTATCGGAACCAAGAACTACTTTTACTATTTTATCAGTTTAGTGCTTGAATTTATGCATATATCTTATTCAGTTCTACATAGTCTTAATTTGCTCTGTATGTTTTTCAAGATGATCTCTGACCATAAATGAATAAATAATAACTTCTTACACGTCAATCTTTCTACATTTAGGATTAAGAGATACAACCAGGTGCACCATGGGTGCATACCTTCACACTTCTCTGGATTTTGAAACACTGCACAACTCTGCCATCTCATTCTGTCTGGTTTTTATAAGGCTTGTGTTACATTTATATTCTCTTTGAAGCTAAACTGTATACAAGTTGAGATACATAACAGGCTGGATAAGCTATTTAAAAGCAGCGTAGGTTTTCTAAAATATAGATTTCTCAAAATTATGCAATCCAAGGCAAGGGAAGAATATAAAAAAAACTCAGAATAAGAAGAAAAAAACTCAAGTCATTCTATTATGATCAATAAGACAGCTATAAGCCACCTTTAAACAAGATGCCATTGCATTTGTCAAGACTCTGTTCAGTAAAACCGGAAGCTTTCCAGCCAGCAATTCAAGGACATGCTCTTGGTAGAAGTTCGTTTAATTGCAGGTGCTAGAAAATCCATTCGGCAAAGAAATTCAGCAGCTAGAGAGAATAAAACATAAATCACAGCTAGAGCAGAATCAAAGTTCAAATCTCACACCTCTTTCTTCCTCCTGTGCAATGTAATAGGCTAAGAGTTTCTTAGTTTTTGGGCAGGATAAGAGATTGACACCTGAATATTGTTATTATAACACATCAGTCTGATCTTTCTTTCTCACTTTACCTGAATAGGCTTTCACAGTATAAGCCAGCAATTTATTTTATACTGATAGCTCCCCTTTTCTTTGCATGCAGATCTGAAGTTTCAATTTACATTTACAGTAGCAAAAAAGATACTTTTTTGAGGAAGTGCCTTAAACAACAAGTGCCTTGCTTCCCTTTCCAAAGGTAATTTATGTTCTGTAATTTCCTTAGTTTTTTCTATTTTATTTTTTCAGTATGGAAATCATACCTCCATAGTTATTCAGAGAAAGGCTTCTCTGTAGGTGTGTTTTTAACAATGCAGGTGACTCAAAATACATAGCATTTCTAGAACGTATAAATGATTACATAACACTCACTTTGATTCTTCCTTTCACAATATATGACAACGCATTTAACAACTTCAACAAAACTTTATCATAAAACAACTCCTTTTCCTATGAAAGACTGAGCCATAAATAAAACGTTTTGTCCCTCCTGTGATTAAATAACTCACTCTGACATTGCATACTTGCTGACAATACAAGGCTAATAACTGGGGAGAGGCAGAACAAAATCAGGAAGATTTAAGCTGGAACAGTGGATGAAAATAAAGAAAAGAAAAGAAAAAGGTTGACTCAGCCTTCCATCCTTCTGAGGTGGGTGAAATGAGGACCCCAAATTGTTCGAGGCAATATGCTGACTCTGTAAACCGCTTAGAGAGGGCTGTAAAGCACTGTGAAGCAGTTTATAAGTCTAAGTGCTATTGCTATTGCTACAAATCTAAAAAATGGGCAGAACCTGGCTAAAGAGCAGCACACGTATGAGGCTGGACTAATGGATCATAATCTCAACCTGGTCCAACAGTGTAATGCAGCTGCAAAGAAAGCCAATATTTTGAAAAGTATCCAGAGGGATATGGAATCTGGATCACAGGAAGTAATTACCCTGTTCTACTCTACCTTGGTCAGGCCTCACTTGGAATACTGCATATTCTATTCTGTACATGCCATTTTTAAAAAGACACTGATAAACTGAAGCAAATCCAGAGGAGGGCTGCTAGGATGCAAAAGGACTGGAAACCAAGCCCTAAGAGGAAGAGTTAAAAAACCTAGCCTTGCTTTGTTTCTGGAAGAAAAAGAGACCTGATAGTTGTCTTTAAATATCTGAAGGGGTCACACACATTATAGAGAGTGTGGACTTATTCTCACTTGTGCCAAAGGGCAAGACTAGAATTAACAGGATGAAACTTCAAGGTCATAGACACAGATTAGGCATCAGGAAGAACTTTTAGATAGTAGAACTGTCAGAAAATTGGATTGGTGCATGGGGTTCTCACTCTGAACACAATAATGGTCAGACTCAAATTATCCAACTTCAGCTCTCCCAGCTCTCTGGGAAAGCCCTAAAGGTGGAAGGAAAGAGAAGAGGATGAGCAGAAGCAAGGTGGGATAGACTCAGTTACAATGACAATGGATACACTTTTGGAGGACTTGAAAGACCAAGTTAGGGATCGACAGCCATGAAGAAAATCTATCTATGTGGTTGCTGAAAAACATTGTTTGATGGCACATACTTACCATATTTTTCAGACTCTAAAGATGCTCCGGACTATAAAACGCACCTAGCTTTCGGGGAGGAAAACAAGGGGAAAAAAGCTGCCTCTGCCTCCCAGCAATTTGCCTCCTTGCAGCAAACAGCCTGGTCAGCTTCAGCACAGCCTGATTTAGCACGAGCAGCTGATTGGCGGTTGGATCTGCCTCCTGGAATACCACCTATCAGCTGTTCCAGGCTGCGGGGCTCACCACCGGCCATCGCCAGTGTCGCCGCCCATCACCACTGCCGCCTATCGCTGACTCCATGCACCCATTTTCAGCCTCTGTGTGTCCCATTTTCAGCCTCCACGCACCCCATTTTTGGCCAGAAAATGGGGCACGCAGAGGCTGAAAATGGGGCACAGGGAGGCAATAAGTGGCAGCGGCAATGGGGGTGACGGCGATCCCCATAGCCTGGAACAGCTGATAGGTGGTATTCTGGGAGGCAGATCCAACCGCCAATCAGCTGCTTGTGCTAAATCAGGCTGTGATGAAGCTGACCAGGCTGTTTGCTGCAAGGAGGCAAACTGCTGGGAGGCAGAAGCTGAAGGGTGGGGACTGGCGGGTAGGTGGGACTTCAGCAACATTCGCTTTATAAGACGCACAGACATTTCCACCCACTTTTGAGGGGGGAGTGCATCTTATATACTGAAAAATACAGTAATCAAACAAACAAACAAATGAGTATTTTAACATCCCACTCTATGCAGGCCAAAAAACCTCAGGGGGAGACTGAGAAATGTACATAACATTGGAAGAAGAGTTGCATATACCACACCCAAATCAGTGCTCTATGTTTTGAAAATCAATTACCTTATGGCAAATTAAAGGATTGTGAGGAATAGCGAACATTTCCCACCAAATCCAAAACCCACTAGTAATTCAGTGAAAACCAGTCTCCATAAGTGCAGCACGGCCTTCACTTACATGCAGACGCTTCCATGTGAGCTTGAATTCAAGGCTCCACAAGCCTCTTCATAAAGCTGCAGCATGAGATTACAGAGGTTACTGGTCACCATTCGCTACAAATGATTATTATTGGTTATTAGTCAATTGCTCTCAATCACTCTGGGCAACTCACAACCATCAGAGACAACCTACAATCATATCAATAAAATATAATAGATAAAGATAAAAGATAGCAAGTGCAATGAATTGAAGATTCTCATATATCACCTAAACAGGTCTAGAAAAAAATAGCATTCTAGAGAATCTAAAGGAAGCACCCAAACTTTATATTATATTATATAAAAGCTTGCCTCAGTCTGGTCATAAACTGCCTATGCTAAATTATAAACTTAGAAGTCAATGCATTAAACACAGGTTCTCAAGCTTAGCAGTTACACAACCCCTTAAAATGATGAATGAACCTGCATGAGCCTAAAACATTATTTCACTGGGCCCAGAGCTGAGCAGTAAGAAATACATACCTAACTATTACATTTTAAATTTATATATTATAGGCCTTTCAAACATGGCAACTACCCAGTGGCACTTGCAAAACACCAAGCAAGTTTTGGGAACATATCCCCACTCTGCTTAGACAAGAGTGATACTTTTTTTTTTTACATTTAAACATCCCATAGTTAACAAGATTAGCTATTTAAAAAAGATTCTATGCTTTTCGAAAATACCCACAAAATCAGTTGAGTGAGTGATTTAATGAACAGCATGCCGACCAGACATTGGGAATCACGAAAAAGGAAGTTTATTACAGCTATGGACCTCAGGAAGCTGATAATATTACTGAAGCAAGACAAAGGAAGATACTGAATAAGCAAGTTGCATGACTATCAGCTTACTGTTATATCCAGAAAATCAATAGTGGCACATTCTGTGCACCTGCAATCCCATTCACGAATTAAATATAATTATCAGGAGGCATGAGACTATGACTTTGCTTAGTTAACTCAGCATCCTTTAAAACTTTACCTATTAAGCTATCAACTACCTGCTGTCTGTCAAGATTATTTTACATAGCAAATCAAAAACTATTAGCTACTTATAGTGAGACACCAAAACTTGATGTAATATAGCAGGTTGGTAGAAAATCATAAACATTTATTCATTCATTCATTCATTCATTCATTCATTCATTCATTGAACTTGTATGCCACTCATCTCTCTCTCAAGTGATTCTGGATTGCTTACAATACCATAAATAAGAAAATAAAATAATTACAGGATTAAACCATTAAAACATCACACATTAAGAGTTAAAACATTAACATTAGAACAGATAAAAAGAAGCAATGGGTAGCCAAGGTGGAGGTGGGAATTTCTACTAATCTACTAGCCACCTCTAAAGTGGGATATCCTGGGTGCCCATGCTCAGTTTGAGTCGATATGACCTGGCTCCTAACCCTTCCACTTGCATTACTATATCATATTAATAGGGAACTGAGTACAGATAATCCTCAAATTACTAATGTAATGAAGCCAATTATATTTGTAATCTGAGGATTCGTTGGAGTGAATCATGTTAAATGAACGTGAACACTCCCTGCCTTTTCCCATGCATTCGCTAATCGAATGTACGGGTCCTTAAGTGCACGAGATAACTCAGGGTGGGGAAGACCATGGGGGGGGGCTAGTGCTTCTAACCACCCAAGGCCTCCCCTAACCCATTTGAGACCCCTAACCCCAATCCTGCCCAACCAGGTCCATTTACCTTTTGAAGATCTCAATGAACTGTGTTCTCTCCAGTCTCTCTGCCTCAGTTTCACCTTGAGCAAAGGTTTGCCAAAGCCTAGAGGGAGATTATGTCCCTCTAGACCAGTGGTTCTCAACCTGCGGGTCCGGACCCCTTTGGGGATCGAACAACCCTTTCACAGGGGTCGCCTAAGACCATCAGAAAACACATATTTTCAATGGTTTTAGGAATAATTTTATGGTTGGGGGTCACCACAACATGAGGAACTGTATTAAAGGGTCGCGGCATTAGGAAGGTTGAGACCCACTGCTCTAGACTCCAATCGTCTTTGCAAAAAGCCCTTGCCACCAAAAACAGAGTTGCTGCCCTGTCCCTCCCAGGCTCTGTTTTCAGCAGCAAAAGCTTTTTGAAAATGCAACAGGGATGCAATCTCCCTGTATGCTTCAGCAAGCCTTTGCAAAAAGCCTTAGTTGACAAGAACGGAGCCCGGCAAGAACGGAGCCTGAAAAGGACATGCCAGCCCCTCCTGGGCTCCATTTTTGCCAGCAAAGGCTTTTTGCAAAGATGACCAGAGCCTACAGGGATGCAATCTCTCACCCCTGCAGGCTTCGGCAAGGAAATGGCAAATGGAGGGAAGGCCTGAAGAATCAAAGCCTTCCTTCCATTTGCAAAGCTTTTTGCTACCGATCTTGTCCAGGACTCAATTTGCACAGAACAGAGGCCTAAAGCACGAGATGAGATCTCGTGCTATTGATCTCACGTGATCTCGCGCTACTTTAGACTTCTGTTCTCTGTGAATGCAACAAAGGCCTAAAGCAAAGAAACTGAAGGCTCACTAGATCTTCATGAGGCGAGTTTCCAGAGACCCAATGCCTGTGGAGACCCAGTGAGTGGGGGTGGGTGGGGAGTAGGCAGGGAGAATGTTGCAGTGCCTCTGCGGTCATTCATAAGGGTGAATGTTCTGCTGCAACATTCGTAACTTTGGGACTGTGTCATAAATACTTGGGGGGATTATGTCATAACTTCAAATGGTCACTAAGTGAACTGTCGTAACTCGAGGATTACCTGTACAAGATTCACTTTCAAATAAATACCTTATGGGTCAAGATACAATCCTGCAAAACTAAGCTTTTCAATACTAAATTTGAAGAACTATGCATTCTAATCTAATAGCATGCCTCATTAAACTCAGTGGGCCTAGCTTCTGGAGACATCTATCAGACTGTGCAGTGAGGCAATGTTTTTTGCTTTAATCCAACATTTCTGCTGTGGCTTCTAACAAGAAACTTAATTATAAAATGTAGCCCCTTTGGTAGAGTTTGCTTCTTCAGATCTGTCATCTGATGTGAAATGTGCCTACAAGACAAATACAGAAGCATTTCTTACTGAGAATTTATGGTGCATGGATTTCATTTTCAATAAATTTGTACCATATGGCCCCCATCCCAGTGTTTCATTAGTTCTCTGTTGCTAGGGCTTTCATCTTTGAGTCTAGATAGGATAAAAATCAATTGGTTAAAAAAAACCCTCTCTGCTAAAGTGTCACTTAATGTACATTGGGCAAGATTCATTGTATTGGATTGTTTTCAGCGCAATACTTCATTTGAAGCCAGAAAACTGCTGTTTGTCTTTACATTTTCACTATATTTAAGAGACAAGTACACATTGCAAACTGACAATAAAGGTCAGCAATATATGGTATGCCTATCTGAAATTTTCTTAACAACAAGCCAGGAAATGTATATCCGATTGTTCCTAAATTCCCCAATTTGGAGAAATTCAGTCAACTTATCCAGCACATAGACTCCTGTACTGGCAAAAGACACAACCGCTTGGACAAAATGTCCACCGCTGCATTTTTTAAGGGAAGATCTTCTTCCCATACATGGATAGGATAACTATCATCCCAACAAAGGGTACATTTTCTAAATACTTTGAGTAATTTACAAGGCGAAGTGCAACTTTTTTTTTGAAGTATTTCAATATGAAATATTGGACTCGCATCAAAGCGTAACCCAAGCCTTCCTGAGCTAAGGAAAGTGAAAACTGCAGCTGGGAATATCATGCTCAGCAAATCCACGGAAATCAACCAGAAGAAATTCACTGAAGACAGACTGCCAAACATTGATATGCCCCTCCAAACATTTCCCCAACCTTCTGGTGAGCCATCTTGAGAATCACCTGGAGCTTAAATTTGACAAGCTCCACTACCCCCTTAGGAGAATAAATAAATATAAATATAGAGCCTCACTAAGGATGTAACAGTCCCCATTCTACCCAAAAGGCTCAATTATGCAGGGCAGCAAGCAAAGGATCACAACAATCACAGTGTTACTGTGGTTTTGAAACAAGCCAAGGTTTAGTATCCAGAGAGGCTAGGCATCAAGTAAATGTGTTCAATAGGTAAAGAGATGAATAGCCTAAAAACCCAAAGATAATAGGCATATTGGATCAAAACCAGGAGCCAGATAGCAGGCTGCTTAAATTTCTGGACAACCAGAGATGCTGATTTGGTCTTAAAACAGTGTTTTTAATTTTTTTACCTTCAGAATCTTTACTAGTTCCTGCTGCTGCTGCTGCTGCTGCTGTTCATCTTGGTCCAATCAGTCAAAAATATTACTCAGGAACAAAAACTGGTAGCAATAAAAATATAAAGGAATAGGGAAGAACTACACTGTTTCCCCGAAAATAAGACATCCCCTGATAATAAGCCCAATTGGGCTTTTGAGCGCATGTGCTAAAATAAGCCTCCCACCCAAAAAATAAGCCCTCCCTGAAAATATTTAAATGCAGCGCTGGAAATCAGGTAAGATGGCAAGAGGAACCCCATCTTGCGCCACACACCCCAAAGTAATAAGACCTCCCCAAAAATAAGGCCAACCGTTTATTTCGGGGTTCAAAAAAATATAAGATAGGGTCTTATTTTCGGGGAAACACAGTAGGTATTTTTACACTTCCTGATCTTCTGGATCTGGATCCTACACTATTTGTATTCATGAAGGACAGATATAACCACTGAATCAAAGTCAAACTCAGTTGCCCTTTGCATAAAGAACAGTCCTGTCACGTCCTTCCCAGCAGCCCCCAGATTCAAAGCTTATTAAAGTTCTTCCTCCGTCTCGTATAGGTAGTAGAAGGATTTAATATCCCAATATTTTTGCCCTATTTCTTAGGAAGAATATATCCACCAAGAGGTTTTGAAAATTAGAGGGGAACAGGAAAAGGAGGAAGGAGACGTGACAGCAAACAAAAGCACCTAAAATTGATATTTTTTTTCTCATATGCACTATTTAAATACACAAGGTACAATGTGGAAACAGTCTGACTCTTCACAACAGAGTCAGCAAGTTTATCTCATCCTTTCTGCATTATTCCTTTCTTTACACAATGCTACCTCCAAAACATCATATTTACAGGTAAGCAGATTTAGAGTGTCCAAAATTGTTAGAAAAAGTCGTAAGAGTTTTTTCTCCTTTGTAAAAATATGTTTACCTTTGTGAAGTTACAATTCAATAGTTCTTAACCAGGTTAAGTGGTTAACTGTCATCAAATCCATAGGGGTGGTAGTGGAAATAAGGTGATAGAATACTCAAATGGGAGAATGAGATGTATGTAAGAGAGAGGGCTTTATTTTTTTTCAAAACATTTTAAGTACTGTGTTTTTAAAAAAAAAATATTTCAAAACATTTCAGGCACAGCAGAGAAAAAAATTATGTTACATTTTTATTCCACCAACTAAAGTTTTTTTTTTCCTTTATTCAGGAATAGATTACTTTTTAACCCAAGGGTGCTTTTCCAAAAGGAAACTGGATTTTCTTGAGGTTTTTTCCCTTGAAAACGTTTCACTTCTCATCCAAGAATCTTCTTCCATTCTCGCTTCTTCAAGCTTCTTGGATGTAAATGAAATGCTTTCAAGGAAGAACCCCACCCCCACCCCCCCAGGAAAATCCAGTTGGCTTTTGGAAAAGCACCTTTGGACAACCATGACCTGGATGATTTATGAGAATCTCCGTAGACATTACTTTTTAACATTTTGGGAGTTTTAGCACAATATATGGTCTAGTTCAGGGGTGCCAAACTCAAGGGCTGGGGGCCATATCCGGCCCACAGGGTGCTTAGATCTGGACCATGGAGCTTCCCTGGAAACAGCGAAGGACCGGCCCGTGGTGCCTCTGCCAGCAAAAGTGGAGCTCCATTTTCACTGGCAGAGGGTGGCAGGAGGCCATGGCAGCCAAAAACGGAGCTTGGAAGCCTTGGAAGGCACAGCTCAATATTCAGAATGAATGAAACGTCAGTGGCAATACAGCAGGACTTCAAACTCCTACATGCCAATCTTGCATTTTCTGGAGGCAAGTGGTAGACAGAACCAAAAGCATCAGCTTGATGTGGAGCAGATGCCAGAAGAAATCCTATGAAAGTGGCAAGCAAATTTCTAAGTCCAAGATATTCTGGAATGGTTCATGAATAGAATCCAACAAGGCTTTGATGACCCGCATTAGCATAGATCAATTATATTTATCAGCTCCTAAACTGCTGCACTTTGATTAAAATAAGGTTTCTAGTTGAAATTTTGACAGAAATCTTGCCTGCCCAGAGTAAAGGTAACATGACAACAAATTTCAGAAATGTCAGGGCCAGGTGCAAGGTTTCTTCTGGGTCTCAATTTGGAATTTCACCTCAAACTAGCACAGCTCTGTTTTGCAAACCTAATGCAGAAACACAAGGAAGAGGTAGGCTTCCTGGGGCCGTGGTTCTCCCCTCCTGGATGGTTTAACATAGTTCACAAATTAGTATTTCCTACCTAGCCGGTGAATCAACTCTGTGACAGTTTGACCACGATAAGGTGGTTCTGCATTATACAGATAATCCTCGGTTTACAACAGTTGGTGACCGTTTGACGTTACAACAGCATTGAAAAACATAACTTATGACTGGCGCCACATCCCCATGGTCACAGGATCAAAATTTGGATGCTTGGCAATTGACATGTATTTATGACAACTGGATTATCTCGGGGTCATGTGATCCCCTTTTGTGACCTCCTAACAAGCAATGTCAATGGGGAAGCCAGTTTCCCTTGACAATTACGTTATTAACTTAACAGCAGCAGTTATTCACTTAACAACTGTGGCAAGGCTGTAAAATGGGGCAAAAATCACTTAACAACTATCTCCCTTAGCAACAGAAATGTTGGGCTCAAATGTGGTCATAAGTCAAGGATATTTCTGTTAATAATTCCCAAGTCTCCAGGGCACCTAACATAGAGCAAGGTATCATTTTGTTTGGGAAGTATTCCCACCAGTAACCTATTCCATAAATATTGTGCTGGGATTGTAAAGAAAAGACGACCCAGTTGTCTATTTGATTTTTAATGTCCCACCAATAACTCTTTTTCACTAGTTACAAACCAGTGGAAGTTTATTACAAGGCTTTTTCAGCATGATGATACACAGAACTTAAAAATGAAACTCAAAGGGCATAGGTTCTGGGTCATTCAAAGCAAATCAGCTTTGTAGTTGAGCAAAAGTAAATGTCTTCCAGGATTTTCAAATGATTGTCGAACAAATATCTATGTGGAGTTACTTCTAAATTTCTAACTAATCATCCAAAGCTTGCCTTTTCTTGCTTATAAAGAGGCGTATTATGTGGAAAGCACAAGTCTACACCAACCTCCTTTAATGAAAGACTTTCATTATTGTTACTGGATTTCTGGATTCACTAAGCAGATTTGCCAGTTGACACCTACAAATCCAAGAATGGATTAAAGATGCTTAAAATGCCTAAGTGTGTAAACTAAGCATCTCTGTTAAAGCGGCATAATACCAGAAGAAGTTTCCTATTATTACTATGGTACCAGTTGTGATTGAGGATCAGTGTCTTTAATTATTCAAATGTAATGGAGAGTGAAGGTGCTTTATTGCAGGGGGAAATCCCATTTGTATCATTTCACTAATTGCAACAGCTTCTCTATTTCCTGAGTGACTAAATGAAGAGTGAGAAACTAACTAGACAAGATAATACTGAAACTGGATAGAAACTGGATAGAGCAAATCTTTTAGAAACCCTACATATTCAATCAGACTTATACATATCCTCACCTGTTTTCAGATACAAAGAAATGACTAAAAATAAGTGTGAATTGCCCAGAGGAAGCATATATTCTACATTTAAAATGAGGACCCAGATTGTTGGGGGCAATGTGCTGACTCTGTAAACCGCTTAGAGAAGGCTGTAAAGCACTGTGAAGCGGTATATAAATCTAAGTGCTATTGCTATTTACAATTAGAAAGCTAAACCAGAACATACAGCAGGTTTTCAAACCATACAAAAGCAACTCAGCGGATCGCTAATGGAACCAGAGAACATTCCATCACATTTCTTCATCAGTACCTATTTCCCTTTGTCAAGCCTACATACAGCTGATTTTTTGATCAAATCGAGCAACTGGAAACATCAAGGCTTAGCTATGGTCCTGGACTTTATGTCTGATCTTATCTCCACAATTAGTATCAGTATCTCGGTCATTGAGCGAAACACTCATTAAGTGAGAGGTCACATGACTTCTTTGCTCAACAACTGCATTCCAGGTTGCAGTTGTTAAGTGACCTCACAGGTCATTAAATGGACTTGCCTCTCCCGCTTTGGATCTGAAAATCTTGCTTGATTTTGGCATGGACCTTATTTAACCAGCCTCCAGAGATTAGGAGACTTCTTGGCAGGGGGCAGAAGCTTGCAACTTCCCTGCTGATTTTCCCATTGACTTTGTTGGAAAGCCAGGAGGAAAGATTACAAAAGGCAATTACATGATTGTGGGGCACTTGGCAACTAGTGGTAAGTGCAAATGGGTTACATAAGTACAAATGGGTTAGGGGAGCAACGGGCATAACCTCTGTCACAGTTTATAAATCCCTATTTTCAGCACCATCAACAAAGCTTTGAACAGTTGCATCAACAATTATCATTAAGTTGAAGACTATCAGTACATATGACCCAAAATTATATAAAGTGTATTAGAATTACAGATGCATACACACAAAGTAATTTGCCGAAAGCCATTATACATAACAGAAAATGATCTAGCCTTCTTTGTAATTATGGGACCGCAAGTTGGATAGGATCATCCCACTATTTATACCTGAACTGTCTACAAGACTGAAACAACCATTGAGTTTTCAGTCGTAGCATGATTCACATGTTAATTTCCTTAGACAATTCTGGACCCAGACATCCATACTATCTTTCATTTCCTGCAGCAGAGCAACCTAGAGATCCAATGATTGCATGAGACAGAGACAAGAAGGTAGAAAGGTTCTGATATTTAATCTGATGATCAACCAAGGTGATAATAATATATAAGATTATCTTTTTTATTGGCTTTTCATTTAAAAAAAAGAGATTGAACAGGGCTTTCACAGACACTATTTACCCCTCAAAATTGTGTAATTCCAGTCGATGTACAAAAGGATCCCTGAAAGCAAAAGTATAACCAAAAAAAAAATAAAAATCACATTTAAACTGCAAAGCAATATCCAATTGCCATAATATCTCATTATGTAGCAATGTGTATGGAGAGCCAGGAATTAATTAGCTGAAAGAGAGTAAGTATAGTAAGTGAACCAAGAAGTCACCTTCTGATCAGTGATCCAATGAGGGAAAAAAGGAGCATCAATTAAAAGTCTACCAAACTAAGGCTAAATGAGAATTCTGGGTAAAAAGAAACAGCAAGCAGAAATCTCAGTATTAAATGATAAATACCCACAGGATACTTTACACTCATGACAAATGCCCACAGAATATTTTACAATCCGGCTAATTGTTGTGAGGAAAACAGGTGGAGGAAGGAGCATTAGGTAAGTTTGCCCCCTCAAGTTATTTATAAAAGTAATAAAGTTGGGATAAATAAACATATCAATCAATAACAAACCCATTACCTGGGGAAAAAATTAAATCAATAAGTTTGCCACATATACTTTCATTATCACATTATTACAACTCTAGGCTGAAGTACGTGCTAAGAGGCTCTGTATAAAAGAATAACACATAACACTTGTGTGCCACAAACAAAACAAGAAGACAACAAAAGTACTTACTGCTCAGCATATCTGTACTCTACTACTGAGGAACTTGGCCTGCTACATTATTTAATGTCCCACTGGTGTAACTGTGAGTAAGACAATAGCTACCCAGTGCCATCTTATCCACATTTTACTCAGGTATATTGTCATGAGTTAAATGGGTCATGCTTCCCAGACAGAATGCATGCAACATTGCCACTGAAGATAGAAAATCTGCAGTTGGAAGAAATACCCCAAGGGCAGTGCCATTCAATGGGATTTCTGCCCTTGTTGCTCAAAGACCACAGCCTCGGTTAATATTTCACCCTGGTGAGCATTTTGCATAAATAAAATGACCTTTAAACTAAAATCTTTTGGTTGAAAATCCCTATGCTAAGAGACACATAAAACATATCAGGACTGTTAATGTTACCCTGCGTTCTTACATATATTGAACTTTCCTCCAAAGGACACCTTGAAAATTAAATGTAAATTCTTTTTTCATAAACGGATTGCATGAAGCTGCTTATGCTTTCAGTTCTTTGTTATGACATCTTGCTAACCTACAGCCAACTTGGTGTAATGTTTTAGGTGTTGGGGTAGGACTGAGGAAATCCCAGTTCAGGTTCATCATCTAACTTGAAGCTCATTAGATTGCAGGGTTGCAGGGTTGCACTTGTAGAGAATGATGGGAGGAGTGGGAGGCCTGTGCCTGAACAAAACACAGATTTTCACTGATAATACTTGACTCAAAATCAGTAGTCAGCTAGTCTGTGTATGAAATGCTTTCCCCATACTTGATCATTTATATATAGTACTTTGACAAATCTTTTCCCCATAAAGGTAAAGGTAAAGGTTCCCCTCGCACATCTGTGCTAGTCGTTCCTGACTCTGGGGGTGGTGCTCATCTCCGTTTCAAAGCCAAAGAGCCAGCGCTGTCCAAAGATGTCTCCGTGGTCATGTGGCCAGCATGAGTAAACGCCAAAAGCGCATGGAACGCTGTTACCGTCTCACCAAAGGTGGTCCCTATTTTTCTACTTGCATTTTTTACGTGCTTTCGAACTGCTAGGTTGGCAGAAGCTGGGACAAGTAACGGGAGCTCATCCCATTGCACGGCACTAGGGATTAGGACCACTGAACTGCCGACGTTTCAATCAACAAGCTCAGCATCTTAGACACTGAGCCACCATGTCCCATCTTTTCTCCATAATGCAGTCTAAAGATAACATAAGAAAGTAATCACCTTTTATTCTATAGATCAATGCCATATTTGCAGTGAAACTTTATCACACCAATTCTTTGTCCAGCCAGGATTTTTTTCCTCAAATTTCAAAGCTGTTCTATGGTCAACAAAATCTACATTCAGTTCTCTAGCATGAAAATGCCTGATTCTCGAAAACCTCCAAGAAGAATTGCATAAATGGCTAGCCAGGTTTGTGTGTGATGCGGCAAGCGTTGGTCAGGCAGGAATTCACAAAATGAAAATACCACACTTTTGACCTGAATTCTAGTGAGGAAAATGGCCTGGACAGAATATAGTAGGTACATTTCCAGAGGGTTACAGAATGTTATTACATTCTGTACCCTGATTGTGCTTCTTAGCATCATTCAGCATCTGTGAATTTTCACAGACTGTCAAACTGCTTGACATATTTCAAAAAACCTTAATTAGTTTAAAGATCTCTACTTTCAAAGTACCAACCAGCATTTAGATTCCAACCACCAGCTGGCATTTACAGTACAGTTCTAGCAGGGCAAAATCCTTAACTTTGTGAATCAAAGAGGAAACTGAATGCCGTAATTGCTGCTTCGTATCTGCATATACTTCATTCAGTTGAATTACATTGTAACGTTGAACAAAAATAGCTGAAGAACTATTTCAGGAAGCTGTGTTGAATTCTACGCAAATTAAAATGAGAAAATAGAAAATACTGTTTAAACGAAGTTAAGGGACTCTTATTTGCTAGGAATAGAAGAAACTGTACTACTATTTCCACAGCAGCATTGTATTTTGCTTATTATTTTCCTCAAATATTTCAAACATTGAAACATTTGCTCAAACACAGTCACTTCTGGGGGGAAGCACAGTTATTACAACTATAATCCTAGCCTAACTTTAACATTAACCAAGTCATTAAATTAAATCCACTGGGTGAACTTCAGAACAAAATTAACCACCTACCCATAATGTTGCTATCATGTTACAAAATAACAAAGAGGAAGGACATATTTCATAATTCATCTTTTAAAATTTTATATACTGCTTTTATGTTTCGATGTTTTATTTATGTACCATCCAGTGTCCCTCTGTGAGAGAGACAGATGGGAGGTTTTAAAATTTGATAGATTAGATAAGTAAATAAATGAATAAACAATAACAGCAGTAGCACTTAGACTTATATATGACTTCATAGTGCTTTTACAGCCCTCTCTAAGCGGTTTACAGAGTCAGCATATTGCCCCCAACAATCTGGGTCCTCATTTTATCGACCTTGGAAGGATGAAAGGCTGAGTCAAGCTTGAGTCTGGTGAGATTCGAACTGCCAAACTGCTGGCAGTCGGCTGTCAGTAGAAGTAGCCTGCAGGTAGTGCAATCTAACCACTGTGCCATTGTGGCTCCTAACAAACAATGTTTGTTCTTAACATATATTGCACTTCAGCTCACAGTGGAATTTATTGATGCTCCATTCAGAAGAAAACTTTCCCAAAACTGTTTGTTTGTGTGTGTGTATCTATCTAGCTATCTGTCTGTATGTATGTATGTCTGTCTGCCTGCCTGCCTGCCTACTTACTACCTACCTACTTGCCTACCTAGAGATAGAGAGAGAAACAGAGTCAGAGTCAGAGACAGAGACATGGATGGATGGATGGATGGATGGATGGAGAGAGAGAGAGAGAGAGAGAGAGAGAGAGAGAGACTGCCTTCATTATTTTTATAAACAGTTCAAGGTAGTGAACTACTATACCTCTTCCTATTTTCTCATGACAACAACCCCGTAATGTGGGTTGGATTGAGAGGGAGTGACCATGGGGATGCTACAATGGTCCTATGTGTGAAAATATGTCATAAATAGGAGCAGACCTGTTACAACTCTGCAAGAGACTCCATCTGGTTGGAACAGTTAAGGCCCCTGCAAGTTATACCAGCACCCTTAATTATAACCCAGAACTGATATTATATGAGCAAACCCCCATAACCTATATTAACCTATATTACAGCAACCAAGGCAACAGCTTGACATAAGATTAACTGAAGTGAAGCTATTTCTATCCAAGTAGGCTTAGCTCCACAGAGGATACTTGAGGCTCAGATAGAAATGGATCTAAAACACCTCCTAAGCGCCAAACTCAAACCTTTAGGGAGAGTGTGACCTTTTCCAGAACTGGATGAATGTTATTGTTCTGCTGTAAGGACATTGATCCCCAGAAAGCTAACCAAGAAGAGTGAGTAAATGAAAAAGATTATTTCTCTGAGCAAAGACATAAAATGCTTGCATTTTCCAGAGTGGTGTCAATAGACTCCAGGCATGGGATGACTCTTGTCTTGTAGCTCTTTAGACTGAGTACAAAGTGAAGACACGCCTTCTGCCCACGGTCCTCAGTTTCAACTCAGTCTAAAGCTTGACTAGACGTGTCTGGGAGAGCTCTTAGAGCTGTTTAGAAATCAGGTTTTTTTTCAGAGAGCAGGTAGAAAGCTTCCAGATTACAGCATGAAGAGCCACTGGCTTGAGCCCGCTGTCGGCTAAGGAGATTGGCAAGCAGAAAAGTGGTGATGAGTAAAAAAGGCCATCATATCCTACTACTCACCAACAATGTGGCCACCAAGGTACACATAACATATAAACAAACAACGGGGCATACACTCCAAGTCGCTCATGAAAGAAGCGGAGCAGCTATGTCCGCTGATCGATTTGTGCCTCCGATCATGGATCTTTTTGCTTCACTGGCAAACAGCCAACTGCCCCGCTTCTTCTTGAGATTTTCAGCCCCAGTGGTGGAGGGAGTCAATGTTCTCCAATGCCCATGCTCAGGGGCTTCTTTATGCATTCCCACCCCTCGCCTTGATTCCGCAGGTGCTCAGGAGAATGTTGGTCGAGAGGGTGAAGGTGATACTGATAGCACCACAGCCTGGTCAGCCTGTCAATTGCCAGACCATGGAGGATTCCTCCGGACAGAGTCTTCCTCAGCCAGGGTCCCATCTGCCACCCGGACCCACAATGGTTCCAGTTGACCATGTGATCCTTAAGCGGAGATTTCTGACAGAGCGAAAGTTCTCTGCCAGTGTTATACATACGATCCAGGCTGCCAGACAACCATCAACCACCCAGATTTACAACGCTACCTGGAAGATATTTTGTAGGTGGTGCACCAAATGTAACATGGATGCCACCACAATTTCAGTGCCTCAACTACTGGACTTCCTCCAAGAAGGCCTAAATAGGGGGTTAGCTCCTAATACTCTTCGGAGACAGGTAGCGGCCTTGGCATCTATTCTGTCCTGTGGGACTCCAGAGTCTATAGCACAGCACCCAGAAGTGTGGAGATTCCTTACAGGAGCCACCAATTTAAGACCGCCGGTGGCTCATCAATATCCCACCTGGGATCTATCTAAGGTGCTGCAAGCTCTCATCAAGGCACCCTTTGAATCCCTAAGGACTGTTCACCTCAGTTTTCTAACTTACAAGGTGGTCTTGTAAGTGGCCATAACATCGGCCAGGAGGATATTGGAGCTGGCCGCTCTCTCTGTAAGGGAAGATCAATACATCTTCCACACAGAGTAGAGTTGAGACTGGACCCAGCTTTTATATCAAAGCTCAACTCTTTATTTCATCGGGTGCAGGAGTTGATTTTCCCGGATTTCTGTCCCAGGCCCTTGCATTCCCGAGAAAGAGAATGGCACACTCTGGATGTACAGAGGGCTTTGCACATATATATAAAATGGACAGTGGCCTTCAGGAAGACTGAGGCACTTTTTGTATCATTCCAACCGGCTACAATGGGACAGAAAGTTACCGCCTCGACGGTAGGCCGGTGGCTTTGTGCAACCATTGCTAGGGCATATGCCTCGACTTTGCCGAGACCTAGGGTATTCACGGCACATTCTACCAGGAGTGCTGCTACTACAGCAGCCTGGCTACACAGGCTTCAGTGGAGGAAATCTGTCAAGCGGCGACCTGAGGTTCGCCTTCGCCTTTCATCAGGCACTATCGACTGGACTCTTTCACCTCAGCCGAGGTGCCTTTGGCAGACGGGTTCTTCAGTGAGTGCTGGGATTGATTGGTGAGCAGGACCAGACAGGTACCCTCCCATGTGGACAGCCAGCTTTGGTATGTCCCATGCCTGGAGTCTATTGACACCACTCTGGAAAAAAGGTGTTGGTCCTATCTGATATGCTCCTTTTCGAAGTGTGGAAATAGACTCCAGCCCCACCCTAAGGAAGGTCTGGTCTGGGGTATCCTTGGGGTGTTGTTGCAGGTACTACGTCCTGAGACATCACTGTAACATCGTTGAAACTGGGGACCGGGGGCAGAAGGCGTGTCTTCAGTTTGAACTCAGTCTAAAGAGCTACAAGACAAGAGTCATCTCATGCCTGGAGTCTATTTCCACACTCTGAAAAGGAGCGTATCAGGTAGGACCAACAGCCCTTTCCTCCACTGAAGGAAAAAAAAATGAGTCCTCAATTTTTTTCTATTATTTAATACACTGAAGAATGATACCTCGTATAAGGCCACAAGGAGAGCCAACTTGATATGACATTGTAAATTCACCCAATAATTCACAATTTACCTAAGAGTTACAACTGTAGCAGCCAGTGTTTACACCTGGGTCTCTGGTGGAAAGTTTTAAAAGCAAAGGTACATCTCCAAGCATTCATTACACAGCCTCAATTACTCAATGAATTTAAAATTTGATGTTATTTGCAACTTATAAATTGCTTATAGATGGAGACTATGTAAGGATAATTACTATGAAATATGGTAATTCTTCGCTGAAATTGTTATATATACAGTATACACACATATTTTTGCTAGATTGCTTTTTCTCTCTTCCATTTCTCTTTTTATTATTTTTAATTCTTTGTTTTTTTAAGATAAGGTAACCTTCATTATCATTTTTTACTGTGAACACACTGGAACTGAAATTCTATTGCCTGCTCTAAAAAAAAGTATATATATACCCATACATATCATATTACATATACATATGCTGTATACATACATGCACGCATGTATATGTATATAGCATGTGTATATACATACATATACACACACATACATATATAAATCACTGACCATTTTGAATACATGGTAGAAAGAGAGAACTTGAGAGTTCACAAGGTTGATACTATATGGAGCAAAGCTGTGACTGAATCTAGATGTTCTGTTTCAGATACTATGAAGCCTCCTCCCAGAAGGAAACAAGGAAAACTGGTCATGGAGAGGATGTGTAGCATCCCTGACAATACTGTGGACTCTACTCAAGCAACGCTTATATGCTATGTCCTGGATAGAAGGAAGTGAACTACTAACAATCTTTTCTGCTGTCATCACCATTCTCTGCACCACCTTCCTATCCAAAGCGGTAATGCTGCCAAACCACACAGTAATGCAATATGACAGGATGCTCTTGATCGTCCCTCTACACAAAGTGGTAAGGACAGGGGAAGGAAGATGAACTTTTATCATGCAACGCAGAATGTGCAGAAGCTGCTGTGCCCATTTCACCAGTGTCTCACTGTTGAGTGACCAAGATAACCTATTCATTATCTGCACACCCAGAAACTTGATGCTGCCAACCCCCACCACAGTTGAATCATTAATACACAGAGGTGTGCAGCTATGCCTGCCTTTTCTGAAATCAACAATAATTTGTTTTTCCTACATTTAAAACGAGGCTGTTTTTATTATACCAGTTCACTAAGCCTACTACCTCCTTGAGATAACTTCCCTCACTGTCATCCTAAATAAGGCCCACTACTGTTGTATCATCTGCATACTTTCACAATATGGTTTGTGGCAAACCATATTGCACAACAGTTTTGGGTCAACAGGATGAACAACAGCAGACTGAGGACACAGCCTTGAAGAGAACCTGTGCTCAAGGAAATGGTGTCAGAAATAGTAGACCCAACTTGCACATACTGGGGCTTCTCAACAAGAAAATCAAGAATCCAGTTGCACAAAGGAGTGTTAAGGCCCAATTTTAAAGGACTCATTACACAGCAAGATGATTTTCAAATGACACCAATTGGCTACATTTTGTTGCATGTGTGGCTTATGCACTTCTTCATATTTTCCTTTACATTTTAAACAGCTTGTCACAGAATAACATTAGTTCATAGAAGTCAAAATTGAAGGGTCAATTTTATGTGCAATGCAAAAAACTGGCTTAGCCAGAAGCACTAACGTTAACTGTTCTGCAGAGTGGCATTCTTACATGATTTGAATATAAAAGCAAATGCCTTTAAGAAACAAGGAGATCACTGAGATCAACGTGGTTCCCTAAAGCTCAACCTCAGAAATATATACACAAGGACTTGCTTCCAGGTTCTGCTGACTTCAGGAGGCGCTTCGCAGATGTTTCAGCCTGTACCTCTCTGAGGCTTTCTCAGTTCAATAACAACAGTGTCCTCCTTCTGAACCATGGGAACCAAGCTAAGTGGGAGTATTTTGTGCATATGCCTTGACTTGAGTTAGGCCCAAAGCAGCTGTACTTTAGAGCTGCTTCTCTGAAGCTTCAAGGAGCAGAGCAATATTTCATTCTCGCTGAATTATTTGCACGGGCCCACTACAATCAATTTTCAATCAAAAGGCACAATACACATCCAGACACAAGGATTTTCATTCGGCGTTCATCATGTCCTATTCCAAATTTGTTTACACAAAATAATTTAAATTAAAAATCAAAAAGTGGAACATGAAAAGTAGTAGATATAAATCACAGTTCTTCCAATTAACACTAATGTCCCCGATATTACACAAATCACAAAGCAGTTAAATTATAATTTTGGAACAGTGCTGTTAAAACAACTGAGCAACAGCATAATCCTACACAGAACGGATCCCCAGCAGCCCAGCCCACAGACACTATTTTTTTTATTTGTATACTTCAAATGACTGCCTTTCCCACTCTCCAAATGCATTCTTAAGGTTTTCACCCTCTTACACAATTGCAAAATAGCTCACTCCTTCAACATTCATTCCATCCAAGCAACTGACAGCTTACAATTCATTGACGAATTCTCAAAAAAACTGCTAGAGTTTGTAGTAACTGGAACACTGAGCTGTGGTTTTCAAATGATTCTATTTCCCATAAACTAGGCAAGTTTCATCTCTCTTGCTAGAGGAAGAGGTTTATGCTTATGGGCACTGTCAAGATGTACATAAATGGCATCTCGCAATTTCAATCCAGCAGAGGTTATTTCAATGATACATTGAGATCATAAAACAGACTCCCCAGCTTGATGCCGTCCAGATGTGCTGGGACTGCAACTTCCAAAATCCAGTCCAGACTTTTCCTGGAATAAACCTTTTACCGGATGGGAAACTGAGAGATGTCCCAAAATTTTCTACTGACACTTGGCATCTCCCCAAATGAACATACCTAAATAGCCTGGGGAAAGGAATAGGTAACTATTGTTTCCCATCCTAATTATGATCTATGCCTTGGTTTTGCAATCAAGAGTACTAATGATCTGCAAAATCAAATCAAAACCACTTCAGTAAATTCCTCTTACTGAAGGAAGACAAAAGTAGCTGGTTATTTTTCAATCCACACAAAGAATGTGACAACACCCTTTGCTCATCCATCTCACCTTGATACACAAGCCACATAAAACAAAGAAGAAGCGATGAGCAAAACTATAGTGACAAAGGTAGGAGCTGACAGTCACAACTACAGTGTTATTGTAAGTGGCATAGTCAATTTCTTCAGCAGACAGAATTTAATCAGAAATTATTGGGTTAGTATGGAGAAAGAAGGATAGATTCCCTTTTTATCTGAAGTCCATTTGTATCCCCCCAGAAAATTACCCTCAGATGAATTATTTGCCAAATTATACTCTACTGAAGGGGTTCTGTCTCAACTGGCATTGCATGTTTATCCAGCCAGTTTAAAGTCAGCAAAACAAAGAGCCACTGTTCTATAATGCACAACAGCTTCCTTTCATAGTCAACATGTTAGTGCAAATTGCATTTACACGTTTACAAAAGCTGGACTGTACTGAGCTGTAGCCTAAAGGCTTCTTGAGAGACTAACATTTTTATTTGAACCGCTCCTACCATAAAACTAATTTAGGAAAGATTGATACAAGCATCGCTCTCTACATTAGTGCCTATTCTTGTATTTGCAAAGGAATGTTTCAAAATTGCCTTTACAAGCATTCAGAAAGACAGTAAAGTTTCTTACAGAGTTCAATAATTTATTCAACAGATTTCTGGAACCTTACCAATGCACACTTGGACAATTGATTTAATGACCATTCAGCAATCTTCAAATCTTGGTTTAAAAAGGGGTTTAAAATACAGGTATGATAAAGTAGAGAGTCGGTTTGGTGTAGTAGTTCAGGCACCAACATAGAAACTGGAAGACCACAAGAGCCTCGATAGTACAGTGGTTTAGTGCACCCTGTTATTAACACAGCTGCCTGCAATTTCTGCTGGTTCGAATCTCTCCAAGGCTCAAGGTTGACTCAGCCTTCCCTCCTTTCTAAGGTAGGTGAAATGAGGACCCAGTTTGTGGGGGCAATAAGCTGACTTTGTATAAAATATACAAAAGAATGAAGGCTATTGCTTAATGCATTGTAAGCTGCCCTGAGTCTCCGGAGAAGGGCGGCATATAAATCAAATTTAAAAAAAAAAAAAGTTCTTGTCCTGATTTAGACACAAAGCAGTCAATCTCTTTCAGCCCAAGGAAGAAGACCGTGGCAAACCATTTCTGAAAAACCTTGCCAAGAAAACTGCAAGAACTTGTCCAAGCAGTGAAAACCTGACTCTAAGGGAAAGAAAGAGGGTGGGAGGGAGGGAGGGAATATCTTCCCCTCTTTCCCCCTTCCGTTTCATCTGGTGACCCCAAATCTATGGGGGATAAGACTGGGAGAAAGTTGGGCAAATCTTACACATAAACTGAAGTGGAAATAAATTTACCTTGATTGTTTAATGTAAAGTGCAGATAAAAGTTATCAGAATGCCCCAGAAATTTAAATAAAAGAAGGTGTCAGGGTTCCAAGTAACAGACCCAACGAAATTAAAACTCTGAGGCCTGGAGTTTCCTCAAAATAAGAATTTATTAGGAATGCCATATTGGCACAGCTGGTGAAAACCCAACTCTGAAGGACCCGAGGTTTTCCCCACCCAAATCAAAACCCAAAGTTCTTGCCCCCAGGTCACACATCCATCACATGGTCTAATCAGGTCACAATCCTTCTTCGACTGCCTCTGGCCCACACTTTCCAAACACCTGGTGGAAACGTCCTTGGCTCCCATGGGAAAGTATGTTATTTTAGTTACAATTCCCCCAGTTATCTCTATTTTTCCCCTTACTTTCCCACAGCATCAATCAGCCTTGCAAGGGCAGCCCTGAAGATTTCCAAAATGTTTCAGGGCTGGCAGAGGGCTAATCAACTGATGTGAATGTCCCTGTAGAATACAGAAGAAATGGGACCTGGGATTTCTACGGTACCTATGTCATAGGGCCAGTAGCAGGGCAGGTAAGATACAGTAGTTGTTTTAAGGTCCAAAACTAAACTACTAGAAACAATTTCACATTTTGCTGGAAGCATAGTGAAAACTGTAACAAAATCTGCATCAAAAATTCGAAGATGGGTACAGACAAAATAATGATCAAAGAACTAGATTGTAATTCATTAAATAGTATCTCATGTGTAGTAAGATTACGGTAGGTTAGCAAAGGATCAAATATAATATAATGAAGTTTTAATTATAGCACATACAGTGATGCCTTGGTACTCATCGTTAATTGGTTCCAGGAGGTACAATGTGTACCAAAACAGATGAATATCCATTTTTCCCTAAGGAATAATATAGTGAGTCACAAGGCAGCTGACACCAATAAGTTCTAGCTTGTGAGTTGAGTATTAAACAGTGAGTACTGGGACAAAATTTTCATGTCAAAATGTGTTGAGTTTGATGCATTTCAAAGCAGTTGACAACCAAGGTAACACTCTACATTGTTTGCCAGCAAATAAAAGAAGTTATATGATGGACACTGAAATCATTTCTTATGGCAAAACCTTTTGTTGAACAGCGTTTTCCTATCCTAGAAATTCTATCTGTCTGTTTTGCATTTGGGCAACTCTGAAGTATTATATCATACATTAATCTTGAGAAGAGGAAAGGAGTTTGCCTAATCTGCCTTTTTAAGCATACTGACCTACTTAGTATCTCCCAGACTACCATGGGCATCATCATAATTGCCATTCTGGTGTTCATTTCTCTCCACTTTGTATTGCAGCTTCTGACTCAAATGTCATATCAAAATAGCCACATTATATAAAGCTCCGTATGGAAATGAGGATGAGTTTTCACATTGTTAACAGACAGACCCAAAAATTCAACAATAAAAATTCAACAATATAGCAAGATACATGTGAAATTATCACAGGCCAGACATAGATTGACTGATCCATCTGGAGTTAACCTCAAATGAAATTAAGAGCTCTTGTCAATTGATCTGAATCCTGTAAAATCTTTTTGGGACTGCTATGACGATTATTTTGTTCCAAGAGCTCATTCCAATGGATGCCATATTTTTGACAAGTGTTGACAAGTTATTGTGTCACTAATTCATAGCTTCTTATTCATTTCTAAAACAGTTTCTAAAGCTTAGCCCAGTTCCTTTGAACTTTTTTATACTCTGAGCTACAGCTTCCAGAAATCAAAGGTGGTAAATAAAATATTATTCTATTAATCAATAAAATGATTAATATTACTGCCAACCATTTTAAGAGAGTAGACAGATCATTTTATAATGATGAAAAAGCATCTCAAATGCCAGGCCTTTTAATCTAAATTGCTCAACCCAATTGATTTAACACTGAACCATCTACCATAGCAGACAGCTTTGCTTTAAAATTAGATTTAGAAACACCTATTCAGTCCATGACTATTTGAATCATCTCCTGGACTATAATCTGAATATTTTCATACCCACAGTTCCCAAGTCTGCCTTCCAAAAATAGAGTAGTAGACATTCTCGGCACAATGCCTAGCAGGGTTTATTTTTAATTATTTTTCCTGTTATTCTGAGAATACTATCACATGGACTCTGACAGTTGACAGTCAAAACTGACTTGCTGACGAACAATTCTTTTGAAAGCACGTCTAAGTAGATCGCTTAAAAGGCATCACTGAAACTGCAAAAGATACTGCTTTACATTTTATCCACTGAAAGACAGTTTTCATGCCACATATAATTTTATGTGAGCTAATAAAGAAATATATGAATTGCAGTTCTGAATACATACAGTGTGGCAAACAGCTCATAGCTAACACAATCAAAGCTAGGAAAATGTTAAAGGCAGAACTGGGAGGAATGAGTTCACATGAAGGTGATGATGTCAAATGTGATTTATGTGTTTTATTTCATTTATACTTTAAATCATGTTCTCGACCATATCTCAGCTACTAGAGTATTACATCACACTTAATTCAATGCAAAGTTCCAAAAATGTAGTCAAATCGTTTCTGGCCTGTATGTTTATACAACTTAGTTCCCTATTATCAACAAATAAGGATAAGTTTATCTCATGGGCAAGTTCAAGCTGCACTGGGAAAGAAACATTGCCTATAACAGTGATGGCGACCTTTTCGGCACCGAGTGCCGAAAAGATCACATGGAAGTGTCACATGCACGCTCGTCAGGGCCGTGCTCCAGAAAAGCCAAACTTTGGGGTTCTAGTGTGCATGTGCGCCCAATGATCAGCTGGCCAGCACTCATGCGCAGACCAGTTTTCGGCACTGCCATTGGCATGAAGGAATAGAGCTCCAGAAAAACCAAACATCTGGGTTCTAGCACGCATGCGCGCCCAATGATCAGCTGGCTGGCATGCATGCGCAAGCCAGGTTTTGGCACTGCTTCCCGCACGAAGGGATCGCACACCAGAAAAGCCGAACTTCCGGGTTCTGGTGCACATGTGCACCTGACAATAAGCTGGCTGGTGCGGATACGCACACCGGCTTTCGCATTGCCCCGCACATGAAGGACTGTTCTGTCCCCGTCCCACACACGCACACAAACAGACAGCTGGGGGTTAAATAAACTGGCAGACAACCTATTCTTCCGATAAGAAGGTTGGCAGCAACCCAGTAGCTGCTTGCCAAGAACTTTACTCAAAAACAAAATACACACAGTCAAGAATTGTCCAGTTCGTAAAATAAATCCAATGCCGATAATGTTGTTTCCAAAGATGCAATGTGACTCGATAGTAGTTAGTTTTGTCCGTCACAGAGTCTGAATGGCCACCTCACCCCCTTTTATACCCTGTGGGGTGTGGTCCAGTGACTCAGCTTAATCTCTGGCACGCCTTTTCTTCTGTTGCACGCGCTTATCTCTGTGACGCTGCTGAGGATCCAGCCAAGACTCATTTCTCTCATCACTGTCCACCTGTGGCTGCATGGATGTGCTTGGCCCCGGCCCTATCTCTTGCCCTTCGGCAGATAACGAAAGCATGCCAGAGAGGAGGGTCCTGAAGAGGGAGGCCTTGCCAACTCCTCTCCTTCACTCTCGGAGCCCTCTCCTGCCGATAAAACAGGCTCAGGTAATGGAGCCACAACAAGGACAGCTAATGGTCTCGCACACATGCACGCCAAAAACCCAGACGACAAACAGGCAAGGCCAAGCGTGCCAAGCGACATGGCTTCGTGTGCCACTTTGGGCACGGATGCCATAGGTTCGCCATCACAGGCCTATAGAATTTTAATAGTGATATCCTGTATTACCGCAGCTTGTCTTCATTATGTATTATTCTAGTTTCATCTCGTGGTTAAGGCATCAGGTTAGAAACCAGGAGACTGTAAATTCTAGTCTTGACTAAGGCACGAAAGCCAGCTGGATGACTTTGAGCCAATCATTCACAGCCCAACTCACCTCACAGGGTTGTTGTTGTAGTGACAAAAATAGGAGAAGGAAGGAGTATCATGTATTTTCGTTGTCTTGAGTTATTTACAAACATAATAAAGGCAGGATGTAAATCAATAAAATCATACATTTTTTTGTATACCTACTCAGAGGCACACATTAGTGGGTTAAATGAGAACAGAATAAATTGATGGTGGGGAGTTTAACCCAAAGTTTAATGCTGCACAAAACGAAGTGTGGAAAGGTTGTTTGGTGCATGCAAAACTTTACCATATAGCGTTGTCTCTTTTAAGCAGATAAGTGATCATAAAGAAGAGAAGAAAACTAAAAGATCTTGGAGATAATTAATACACATTGTTTTGCACTTTCTGAAAATATTTATTCAGAGCCAAATTCCTACTTTTTCAACACGAGTCTAGTGACATGTTAACACCAACTTGAGAGTTGTCTGAATTGGCAAGAAGATGGCCTTTTGCATTCCTTCAGTTTGACAGTTCTGCCAAATGTGGGTCTCAAAGGCTCATTATTTTTCCTCCACTAACTAACAATAAGACTTTACAGTTCTTGGTTGTTGTTTTTTTTAATTTGTTAATGTATTCTGAATCACAGAGAACTGCAATTTTCATTTTATTTTTCTTCAAATGCAGTTTAAATCTGTATTTTATCTTGGCTGTTCACCACCCTGAGTCTTCCGGGAGTAGGGCGGTATAGAAATTTGATAAATAAATAAATAAATAAATAAATAAATAAATAAATAAATAAATAAAACTTTAATGATAATGCAGTGAACTCAAATAGTTTAGTAACAAGATGGACATTTTAAATGCTAAAGGATACAAGATGAAGAGAATGGTTTTATAGAAGAACAAGAAGGAGGAACATCTGAACATATTTATCCTATAAAGCTTTTTATTTTATGCCGGTTATTTCCTCAGAGTATCCTAACTCAACAAGAATGTGAGTAGTCTCAATTAGAATATGACAGTTCCTCTGGAGTGGGCAAAGACAGTACAATGAATACACACAGGGGTGGGTTCTACTTACCTTTACGACCAGTTCACAGCGGGAACGCGCACGAGCATGCGCAGATCACCCATGATGACGTTGTGGCGGGTGGCCAGAGCCTCCCGCCGGTTCTATAGAACCGGACTGAAGCGGGAGCAACCCACCACTGAATACACATTGACATTCAAATAATTATTAGCATGTCTACCTGACATGTAAACATTCAGTGTAGTAAGGACTAGGATCCAACTTAATGTAGGGTACAAAACATTCAACTAAAAGGGAAATGTTTAAAATACATGATTAATATACTCAACAAATTAATAAAGCAAAGCCACCCAGAGTCATCTTGTAGGGGAGATGGGAGGCACAGAAATTTAACAACAATAGCACTTAGTCCTGTGCTTAGTTCCTTAGTTCACAGTGCTTTACAGCTCTCTCTAAGCGGTTTTATACACAACTTTATTTGTCAGAGACGTCTTCAAAAACAGGTGCCAAAAGGTGCCCCCTAGATTTCTAGCCGTATTCTCTCATGATGCTATATCTTAAACCAGGAGACCATAAGGAAGAATACTTCTTTTATTTGTCTTGTTTCCAAGTCAAATAGTGATTTTCAATTGATTAACAGTAAATTGAGTTTGGGTCTAGAAACAGACTGGTAGCCAGTGGAGCTATTTAAATAGCAGATGGATTCCTTACCACCACCATCTGGCCAAACATATATTTCCACCAGTTGGGGCCAGTTGGAACTCAAACCAACAATACCACATCAGTGCAACTGAAGCTAATGTTTTGATGAAATCTTGTATAGATGTTATCTTATTAAGATCATTAGACCAAACATTTACAGATAAAAAGGATTATTGCATTCCACTTTAAGAATTAAGTGATTGAGCGTTAAATGTCAAATCACAAGTTTACATAGCAATCCCACAGAGTCTACCAAAAAGCAAATGGATTATGTGGAAGAGTGAATGCATCACCTGGAGTGAGCAGACATTTTTTTCTATCTGGGTTCTAGAGATTTGAGCTATCTGGAAAAGAAGTCTTAAACAATCCCATCCTTTTCTTAATCGGAGAGTTTGTTTTATTAAAAAGGAATTGAAATCTAGCATGTATGTAGTGTATCCAGGAAATGAGCCAAACCCCAGAGGACAGCAGAAACAAAGAGAATCTCAACCCAAAGACAAGCCTTTTCAGGAGGCAAGAGAAAACTTTTTGGAGCTGCAAATCCAATGAGACAAGGGGGTGAGAGACAGCGAGAAAAACTGAAAATCTTGACTGCAAGGAATATAAATCCTTCCATTCCCCACCATTCAGCCAGAACTGAAGAAGCTTCTTGGATAAGAAGCAAAACATTTTCAAAGAAAAAAAGAAGTCCAGTTGCCTTTTGGAAGGCAGTTTTGGGACACCCATGAGTGGGATGACGGACAATCTCCATAGGCACCGAGAGGAAAGTACTGATTAGCACCTGAAAACCCAAACAAGCCTGAAAGTGGAGAAGCCAGTTACAGAGTTCAACAAACTGGCTTCAGAAACAGACTATAAGTGCTGTAGGGGATAGAAAAGCCATTTCTAAGTATATAAAGGAGCAAAAAGGGTTTTCGCATACAAACAGACTGTGATTGACAACAAAAGCTGAAGGCTGGGGTGAAGGAAAGATTTAAATAATAGTTAAGATAAGACAACATAGTACTAATGTAGGAATGGGAACACGGAAATAGAAGACAGAGATTGAAATATACTGCTCAAAAAAATAAAGGGAACACAAGCAGAAGACATCCGAGATCTGAATGAATGAAATAGCCTTACTAAATACTTTGTTCGTTACGTACAGTAATTTTGTGTTCCCTTTAGTTGTATGAGCAGTGTATAAACTACTGTATGTAAAGAACAAAGTATTTAATAAGGCTATTTCATTCATTCAGATCTCGGATGTCTTCTGCTTGTGTTCCCTTTATTTTTTTGAGCAGTATATATAGATTAAATAAGAATAGAAATGTAATAGTTATAAATTTACAACAATAAAAAATAGTAGAATAAGATAATCTAATTTTGTGCAACAAACATATATGTCTGGGAAAAATAAATAGTACAGAGTGCTGTGTTACTTTTTAAAAAATCCACCTAACAATAATTTCAGTGCATCCCACAAATAACATGCACACCTCTCTTGCATTAAGTGTCTCTTCCAAGCCTATAGCAAGTGAGGTGTGCATGTTAATTGTGGGCTAATTAAAGCAAACTCTTTATACTCAATGGACACTTTTTACTAGAAACCAAAAATAAATGCCGGTTTCCACCAAAAAGAATGTCATAAATCATGGTTACATGACTACAAAATGCTGAAAATGGCCATAAATATGCCAAGTATCCAAAATGCAATTGTGTGACCACAGGGGGTGGGGGCAGCCACAAGAACTTCAAAACCAAGTTGTAAGTAGCTCTGGGGAGGTCCATCGTAATTATAAACAATTCCAAGCAACCGGCTGAAAGTCGAGGACTATATGTATAAACAGTGAGCAAATCCGACACTCGCTAGTACTGATGATGCTACCTAGTCACGTAATGAAATACCTGCAAACAAACAAACAAGCTCAGAGAGCGCCACAACATATGTATATCCCAAAACTGCTTGAAATGCATAGAGGTTCTGTGGCAGATACTCAGAACATTTCTTGGAAATCAAGTAACAATAGTCTTTCAAAACAGCAGTCTGAAAGTCATGGGCTTAAAACGATAAGACAACCCCCCTGGGAAAAGCTGGCAATATAATTAGCTTGCAAAGATGACTTTTAAATAAGAGCAACATATCGCTAGTGGTACAGAACAGCATGTTTGACAACGCACTAGAAAAACACAGTAAACTGCATCTCAAACGGTGGAAGAGATTTTTGAAAGAGATTCTAAAGTAGCAAAGCAGAGCATTTTACCTACCACAGATTATTATTATTATTATTATTATTATTATTATTATTATTATTATTATATTTATTTATTTATTTATTTATCTATTTATTTATTTATTTATTTATTTATTGAATTTGTATACCGCCCTATTCCCAAAGGACTCAGGGCGGTGAACAGCCGAATAAAATACATATAATATAAATGGTAAAAAACCATTAAAATGCAATTAAATAATTGGCCCGGAAAATGAAATTTAAAATATCCCAAATTCATAAGACAAGTTTAAAACTTAAATATTTTTAAAAAAATTAAAAACAATTTAAAAGAGAGGTTAGGCCAGGCTGGTCTGCTGAAATAGAAATGTTTTGATGGCACGGCAGAAAGCGCGTAGGTCCGGGATCCTCCGAATCTCCTGGGGGAGCTCATTCCAGATGACGGGTGCCCCCACAGAGAAGGCTCTCCCCCTGGGGGCCGCCAGTCGACACTGTTTGGCCGACAGCACCCTGAGGAGCCCCTCTCGATGGGAGCGTACTGGTCGGTGAGAGGCTACTGGTGGCAGAAGACGGTCTCGTAAATATCATAACAGATCATGTCATTTCTTAAGTACCGAAACAGAAATATTAACCAGCTTTGTTGACAAGCTATCCTGCATACTAATCATCTACACTGAAAGCATAGGCATCAAGACAAATTCCTTGTGTGTCCAATCACACTTGGCCAATAAAAAATTCTATTCTATTTTATTAGTCCAGCTCTCAGCCCATCCTCTGGCATCAAGTGGCAAAACTCCAACGCTCGGTTCAACCAGGTCAATCCTATTATGTGTTGAATCTTCTGAGAAGGGAGGTGAAGTCCGAGATGAGGAAGGTGCTTCCTTTGAGGAAGGGGCAGTCTCTGTGGTGGCTGAATTTCAGGGCCCTTGACAACAACACATTCTTTCAGCTATAAATGAAGTTAATAACAATCAGCTCCAAAGCTCATTTACAGATGGAATCATACCAAAAGCCTCCCACCCATTCCCAGAGGAGAAATAGAGAAATTAACTGAGTGTGGTCCAGCTGCATCACAGCAGATGTATGAATCCCAGTCAGTTTAAAAAAACAGGACCACATTGTTGGAATTATATATTTACTGCTAAATCAAGCTATCAACTCCACATTTAAATTGTACAATTTCTATAATACAGACTACCTGCTATTACAAAATAATGTTCATCGATGTTAGTGGATGAAGATTTCCAAGTTCTCTGATGAATGCCAACGTATTGTTTACATGCCACACACAATCGTTAAAAAAATTTCAAAAAATGCTTTTGATACTGGAAGAAAAAAATTAATTAACGATCCTTAGACAAAAAAGGTATGCAGCAAGCAAACTTGGTTAAACAAAATAATGGAGTAAAATGATCAAATTTGCAACTGAATTTAAACCTGTGTTTTGGGGAGAATGACTTAACTTCATATATTAACTCTTTTTTCTTATTGTATACTTAACATTGCCATCAATGTTAACAGATGTCAAAAGAACCAATATTAATATAGATCATCTCTTCCCACAGAGAATGCTGTGTTAATGGATGCAGTATGCTAACATAGGCAAAGTTCAAAAATTCTGTAAAACATAGTTTTATTTAAACAAACGAAAGTTAGATGCCATTCAATTTGCTTAGTAAACATTGAAAAATCTATGCTTGGATTTGAAAGAATTGAGGTTGATTGGAAATATATCACACTCTACTTAAATTTTATCTCCTTTACTTTTTCTTTTTATTTATTTGTACTCTGCCTTTATTATTTTTACAAATAACTCAAAGCAACACACCTTCCTCCTCCTATTTTCTGCACAACAATCCTGTGAGGTGAGCTGGGTTGAGAGACAGTGACTGGCTCAAAGTCATCCATCTGGGTTTCATGGCTAAGGCAGGACTTGAACTCACAGGCTCTTGGTTTCTAGCCTAGGGCCTTACTACTAGACCAAATGGGCTTTTTAATGAACATTTTTATGAACATTTCTACCAAGTTTGTCCCAATAAGCTTTCCAGAAGGCTAATCCCAACACATAAGGGATGGCAGAAGCACTAATCCCTCCTAATCTAATGCTTACCTTTTACTTTCCTCCATACCAGCTCTGGGCCCAGCTATGTAATGTGTTTCTTTTTGGCTCTCAGGATGGCCATTTCACTGTCCCTTCACGCCAAGCCCAGGCTTTCTGGAGAAATGCTTTGATTGAATGAAAAGTTGTTTGGCTTTCAGCTTTCTAAATTCAGATTTTAGGTATGTGCAAAATAAATAAATGGGTATATTCTAAGAATGTTATCCCATCAAAAAGATACTTTATTGTAGAGGCAATGCCTCATACAGAACAATCAGAGAAAATAGTATTACTGATAGGCAACCATTTGCCCTATAAATGCCAGTCATGCCAATCAGAGTGAAATCTTCGTAGAAGAGGCTGCATGTCGCAATACTGAACCAAAATTAGCTTTTCTACTAATGAAAAGACACTATTGAATACAGCTGGCAGAGCCTGCATCAGCTACTGATCTTCTTCAGTAGTATTTTACCTGGTTCTTTGCATTACTTCTAACACCTCCCCCTCAATTTTCCTTCTTTTTAGGATCCTGTAATCTCTTTTTATTGGGGTGCAGTCAGGGAAACTAAATGGAACTGAGCACTTACTGGCCGGATGCCCTTCCTTACACCTGCAAACTCCATCTTACATGGAGTTCGCAGCAGATATTTTGTCTTTGGTAGAGAAACATCTGCTGCTGCCTAGGACTGAACTCTCAATCTTCTGAATGAGAGGCAAGTGTCTTCACCTCTAGGCCACCACACCACTCTACTTCTACTCCTCACAAATAATATATCAAAACCAAATTATATACATGTTTCCTGAAAGGAAATTTTACTGAAATCATAAAGTTATGAAACCCAATTTTCTGTTTACATACATTCCCCAGGTTAAGAAGGTCCAACTTAAAAAAGGCTAGTACTTATAAATGGATTGCCATAAAACCTATTATACTAGAAATTGGAGTTAAGTATAATGGTTTGTAGTAACAAATGTGCACACTACTTTATGATGCTTATGAAAACATTGTGGAGCTTCAGGGGTTTGTCGGCTGGAGAAAGGAGAGCACCATCCACCATTTTAAATTGGATCACACTGCTGTTAGCATTGTGTTGAATGTGTAACTTAGTACTTGGCTTATATTTTTCTCTTATCTACCATGGTAGCCATGCCTCTGACTCGTAAATCCAACACAAATGCTGGGGATGTATCAAAGAAAAGGAAAATGATCATGACTGAAAATAAAGTGGAAATAACAAAGCTATCAGAAAGAGGTGAAGTCATTGGAAAAGTATTAAGCCACTGTCGGTCAACAATTGGAACAATTCTAAAAAGTAAAGTAAGAATAATGGAGCATCAGAAACACCCTGCCTTGTTGAAAGCTGCAATTATTAATAAGCAACAAGTGTTTTAATTACTGGAATGGAAAGGCTATTGATAATTTGGTTAGATGATCAAATCACAGTAATATATCTGTTAGCCTTATTTATGCTCAATGCCTTTTCAATTATTTAAAAGACACATGTGCAGCAAGTGAAGATGACTCTAGTGAAGAATTCATTGTAAGTAGGAGTTGGTTCAATTGTTTTAAAGTAAGGGCAAATTTACATAATGTTAAAGAGCAAGGTGAAGCAGTGAGTGCCGATATAAATACTCCATGTAATTTTCCTGAAATGTTGAAAAAAATATTTAGGAGAAAGATTATTTGTCCAACCAAATATTTAATGTACATGAGACTGGCTCATTTGTGGGGTGGAGTACCTGAAAGGACCTACATTTTGAAAGAGGAAAAAAGAGATCCAAGGCATAAGGCATTGAAGGATAGACTGAAGTTATTGCTTGGGAGTAATGTATCCAGAGATTTCAAACTCAAACCTCAGCTTGCGTATTGCTCCCTAAATCCAGGGGTACTTTGGCATTTCATTACGCTATTTCTTCTTATTATTTAAATGAAAAATGCAAAGGCTTGAATTACAATGGCCATCTTTGAAGATTCTTGAACCATTTTGTTCCTGCTGTTGAATGTTCCTGCTTGACCAAGAAAATGGCTTTCAAGATTCTATTTGTCTTTGACAATGCACCTGGATAACCAAGAACTCTAGATGATTTTATATGGATGGGAGGTAATATATATAATGTACACTAAAGCAACATTTGGTTAACTAATATTAAATTACTGTTCTGACTAATCTATACATTCAACTTAAAAACAGAATTAGAAACAGGTCTCATTTGTAACCCAGTGATTGCCTATATTCTATGCTCAATCATCACTCCCAAATGATGGATAATTTTCTACTTTTTATGTTTAAAAGCTGCTCCATTTTTAAAGAGAAAGTGGGCTACTGAATTAAGCCTAAATCATATCAAAGTATGCTTTGAGTCTACTAACATACACTTATTTACAGTTATATCAGGATGTATGAAGGCTCTAAGGATCTGGATGGGGAAGAAGAGGTTGAAATGAAATCGCAACAAGTTAATTTGTCCATAAATCATCTGACACTCTAACTGCTCCAGTGAGTAAAATGAATGTAGATATGCAACCTTCCTGCATCCCACCCTCCTTATAATTCTGCTGCTAAATTGTACCAATATCTGGTCATTGACCATAATAAAGGATCTGATTTTATTGAGTGAGAGAAATTTCATCCAAAACATCTAGAAAAGCAAATTCCTTCTCCTTGCCATGTTCAATGTAAACAGGATTGTACAGTAGCCCTAAAACAATAGCAAGCACATCCTTATTTTTGAAAGCAACAACTACCACCTAACTTGATATTTTTTAATATAACACTTCAACAACAGCAAGGAATATTTAGCAAGGAATAAGATTATATAGTGCCAGGTTTCCTTATGAAATTATTGTTTATTAATTTTGATACCAACCATCTTTTCTATAAGGCAACTCTATTCTTGATGTTTACAAAAATAAGCTAACAAGTCAGAAAAGACAAAGTTGTAGGGATGCTTTTTCTCTTATCTACAGAATCCCATCTTTTCCCTTCCTATCAGGGTGCTTTATGAGAGCAGTCGCAAGTACTGAATACTTTAAACTATGAACTTTTTCTTCTGACAAATTCCCCCATGCAAACAACATCCTAAGTTTTTAAAGTAAACTCAGTCCATTTGTACATAAACTACTCTGATGCCCACCCCGTTAGGGGAGAGAAGTGGCAAATGGAATCCTAGACTTCCTGAGCACAGCGTGTCCCCTTTTATATAACAACTATGGTGCTCCACTATCCACATCAAAGCAAAAACACAACTAGCCAAGTGCACAGAGTAATGCCAGTTGAAACTTTTGTAGTAAAGCACTTGTAAAACAGTAAATGAACTACATCACTATGGCAAAGGACTTCAAAGCCAAATTATATTGGAGTATCATGGTAACATGTAGTCATTGAAAAGAGAAGGCTTGGCAAGGTTTTTATAATCTCTCGAGTCTGGAACGTAGTGCGGAGAGGAAGAACAAACTTAATGCACTGGAGAGCTTACGCTCTTCCATTTCAATGGCCAACAGCTTAAGGACTGCAGCCAGCAGCAGCCACAAAAGTCAGCGGTTTGTTTCTAGCCCACAAAGGAATTTAAGCAAGCCAGATTACTATTCCGGGGAGAGATATTATTCATATTTTCCTGCTTTCAACCTTCTGCCCTCTTTTTCTCATTTTCTCTGGAATTCGAGGCTATACATCCAAAGTTCACATCTTCATCAGCCATTTAGACACAGAGCAGCACGCCATGTCATCCTGGCATTTAAAATCTAAGTTATGCACTTGGGTCTTAAAACTGAGAGAATCATTTACTAAATTGGTAATAAATTGGCTTTTTTATATACTTATTGAGTCCTTCCCAGGGACTTAGGATAGGCAGATGCTTTTGTTCGATGATGTTAAAGATATTGTTGCATGATATAAGCTGTTCCAAGTAAAGCTGCCTTTTACAATTGACTGGTGGTGATTTGTCAATTCTGATAGTGTTCAAGTGGTGCACCAGATGTTTGGCAATTGCATACAAGGCACCTATTATTACTGATTATTATTATTGATACAGTACTATCTTTGTTTCTTTTGCCTAGTTGTTCTATTTCTATTTGCAGGTCTTTGAATTTTATTATTTTCTTTGGTTCTTTCTCATCTATTCTGCAGTCTCTAGGTATTGCAATATTCACTATCCAGACATTTTTGTCTTTCTTATTTACAATTATTAAGTTTGGGGTATTAAGTGGCAGGTGCTTACCTATTTGAATTCTAAAATCCCAGAGTGCTTTAATTTCTTCATTTTCTATTATTTTGTCTACTTTATGGTCCTACCACTTTTACCAACAGTATTTCTTGCAAATATTCCAACACACAAGTGTCACTACTTTGTTGTGCTGTTTTCTGTAGTCAAACTACAGACTACAGTCCAAACTCCACCACAATATCTTCGGTATGTATACAGACAATGTTCTGTATACATTTTTGGTTGTTGTTGTTCAGTCACTACATCGTGCCTGACTCTTTGCAACTTGATTGTGAGGGAGTCACATACATTCTTGTAATCTATCCAGGCTACATTTAAGTCAATCTTCCTTCTCTTCTCTTCTTTCTCCAAAATCATCTTGTCAGTTAGGAGCTGATCTTTTGCTCCATTGCTCTTTGGGCAGATTCCTTTCTGCTCAGCTAATCATAGTTTAAAAATCCAGGCTTAGTGAATATAGTCTGAAATTGAAGGCTTTCTTAATGGTTCAAAAGATGTAAATAAGTTCCAGCACCAAAGCAGGTCCCTTTGCAACTCCTTCCTCATCCTCAAAACATAATGGATCTGGTTTCATGGTAGGAAATCAAGCAGACCACACTATAACCAAAAATATCTCATTACATATAAATGTAATTGCCAGATTCTATATGTTCCAATCTCAAGTGGAAATATGGATGTCAATAATTATCATTAATAAGTACAGCCGCACTAGGTAGGAATATTAGAATGAACTGTATGTTTAACCACTGCTTTTTTTCATCCTGCCTTCCTGTTTCAATTTTGTTTATTATTAAAGATATAACATATCTTTCTTCCAGGAGCTCAAGGCAGCTTACATGGGAATCTCCTTTTATTATGGACCAGCAACAATAATCCTATAAAACAGGATGGACTAAGGAAAGTATGGTTGGCTCAAAGTCATTCATGAATTTCCATTGCTAAGATGAACTTGAACCTGGCCCAACCTTTTAACTACTGCAAGGTAACATCTCAGTAAGACCATCATATAAAATAGAAACTGTAAGACTTTCCAGCAAAGCTTTACCTTCAAGGGAAATTATACAAAGTACAGTAGTACACAGTAGGTCCCAAGGTTAATTAGGAACTTAGCAATTAACCCATGAAAGATGTGCCATTAAGTTGTACCTTTCTTCCAAACAATATCAGCAAGAGCTTCTTCTGTTATTTGCAACTCTTTCTCTACAGTTGCATAGCACACTCCTATTAACATCACTTGAATCATAAGAAGAGACATAGCAGCCAGCAAGAAGCATAGTAGTTAAGGTTTTGGGGTTTTTTTTTAACCCTCGAGGCAGTGGTGGTATTCAGTCAGTTCGGACCGGTTCACACGAACCGATAGTGGTGACCTGAGGGTGCCCCCCCACCTGACCAGGCCCCCCCACCCGCCCAGACACTATGCCACCCTATTTAGCCATGTTTTCTAAGCCGCGCACATGCATGCAAGCTGCACACGCAAGCAAAGCGCATGTGCAGAAGGCGCAAGAGAGAGCGAAGCAAGCACATGCACGCTCACATTTTTGGTGTGCGGCAAACCGGTGGTAAAATTATGTGAAACCCACCTCTGCCCAGAGGGGTCTGTAGGTTACTCTGAACATTAAGGAAAGCTTAGGAAAACAATAAATTAATAAACTGCAAGATCAATTCTACCAGCTCCATAGTGGTCATAGTTAGTTCTGCCGATATTCATGTGATCTGCTACTTTTTCCCATGATTTAGTCTCCTACAAACATGTAACTTTTTCTGCAGATCTTTGGAGGTGATGAAGGGATGAGGTTAAGTGTTCATATCTACTTTATTCAGGAGAAGAGTCTGTGTATGCTTTGCAAACTCCTCCACAGAGGCTTAACTGAAAGTTTAGCTTCTCTGACTGTGGAGTCTGATAGATAGGAAAGAGCTCTATTTTGGAAATCAGCCCATTTGTTATCCAGGGGAGCTTTATTTTGACAGATGTGAAGCAATTAATGCATACATCTGTCTGTCCCGGTTAAACTTGCCTCCTAATGATACAAAATTAGATGCTAATGAGGCTGAAGAACGGTTACCCTTATGACTCTGGTCTCTTGCTTCTGGCCCTGGCAGTTGGTTTACAATGGGTGAAGTCAAGCAAAGTAGAACCTTTGCTGCTCTAGTTTGGACAAAGAGCTCCAACTGGCAAATGGGCCAGGTCACACTGTGTCTTTTGTTTAAAGATATATTTTTTTAAAAAAAACAGGAGAGTATTCCTGTAACCTTGCAGTTCTCACAATAATAGTTTCTTTACCAAACTATAGAGGTTAAAGACTGATTTTCCCTAGTTAAAGCTTGGTGGGGGAGGGCAGGGCTGAGAAAAGTTTCTCTTGCGCATATATTGTTGTACTAATTTGAGGGGCCGTGGTGAAAGTGCTTGCCCTTGCTTCAGCTAAAATTGTCTTTGCAATACTGCGATGTTCACAGATCAGGAAGTCTTCCTGAAAATACCATGTAGTCAATCTGGAGAGTGATGATAACATTGTCATGCTTTACTCTCACTGAGGCTTCTGTTCTATTTGTCACAGAACCTGATCCAAGTGGGAACTGGAAATCTTGCCAATCCAATCATATCCCCCGACCCCTTTTGTTCCAACAACAGCAAACTTAAAAATCAGCATTGTCAAATAAAAATAGATACAGTAATTGGGGTTCTTGTGACATGCACGGATTTTCAGGAATGCCTACTTCCAATTTAAATTTTGTTTTGCTAACAGCTAAATTTTCACTGCAACCCACTCATGACTGTTGCTGCCTGTCTCTTTTTTTTTCTTTTTTTCTTATCGAGAAACATTTAGCTATAAAGTCATTCTTAAAGGCACTGGATTTCTTCTATATAAATCTGAATTATGCCGCTGTAATTAACATCTATGTATTCAGCAGATTAATCCACCTTCACTGAACACTACAGCTAAATCTGCTACTTTAAAAATGATATTAATAAGAGCTTTGAAATTCTTGCTTTGTTTTTCTTTTTATCCTGGCAAAATAGGGCAGAAGTTACAACGGAAAGCTGCAATTTTGATCAGGAAAAACTGCTGAGCAAGGAGAAGGGATAAAATCAAGCCCTTTTCTGTAGAAAGGTTCTTCCATGCAAGGAATGAAAAAGCCTCTTCCATAATTCAATCCAACCTCACACTCCAGAAAACACAATACACAATTTTGGCTTAGCAAACTGTGTGAATGCACTCAAGATAAAACAAGCATCAAAACAGTCAACATGTAATTGATCTGTAATTTAAAATAGCAAGTTTAATAGCTGTGGCTTCCTTCAGAGATGAAGAACTCTCAGTATTTGAATTCCAGCTGCTATGAGTGACTTCTGTTTTCTACTCCAAAGTACAATTGCCAGAACTCTTGGAGATGAAGCTTACAATTAAACTATCTTGCATCTTTAAGTATAGAATGATATGCTTCAACTGTTTTGAAAACAAGGGGCCATGCCTTTATTAACTGCAGCTGAATTAATCAACCTTTAAGATTCTCCCAGTTGGACAGAGCAGGCCTGCTGAGAGTCATTGTTTTTTATGAATAAAACAAGGCAAAAGGAACTTTAACTCAACAGAAGTAGGCACAGTATGGATTTGATAAGAAAATATTTGAAAAATTAGCTTCACAGCACATGATCTCATATGATGCTTAAAACAATGGTGAAGTGAAGAAAACTAAAAGGGGAAATCAAATTGCATGCTTATTCACGTATAAAAGTTGCTTGAACATTAAGGTGTGCTCTTCAATCCATGTTTTGCCATGTTTTGGATTATGTAGGAAAGTCCTTGAAGCAACCTGCTACAATCCACAATCAACAAACCAACCAACTATAAAACATTATAATTCATCTAGTGTTCTATCAAACCCAAAGAGCTAGATTACCTTCCACTGTTGAAGGTAAATGGGCCTTCCCCAATTCTTTGCCATTGAATCACAAGGTTGCCTTGAGAAAATCCCTGGGGAATTGCTGGCTGGGGAATTCTGGGAGTTGAAGTCCTCCAGGCTTAAAGTTGCCAAGGCTGGAGACCCCTGCCTTAAGCAACTGTATTTTGCACTATCTCCCCACCTGTAAATATTGCTCCTAAGGGATATAGCTAAGATTAGAAAATAGCTTCAGGAAAACACCCCAAAGCATGTTTCATATAGGCACAAGAAGCAAAAGAGCACCACACAAAATTCTGTTTGTAAAATTTCCATCTTCCTCCTCCTTACTCAGAACAGAGTTTATATATAAATATACTGGTATGTTTCTTCTTTTCATTTGTCTTCATTTCTTAACAAATCCTGAAGCAACCAATTCTTCCATTCTTCACCAGCCACTACCATCACTACCTGGCTTTCACTCAAAATGGCAAGGCCCCATTTTCCTTTTAAGCTGAGATTCAATTATGCAGATTTGCCAATATGTAAAACAGAAAGTGAACTTCTGCACCTATGGGCTGGCATCCTATTTTTCAACGGAGGCTTTATAACTAATCAAAGGGAGGGGGGAAGCATTCTAATCAGGTCTTCTCTCTGACAAGCTCTTTTCCGACATGCAGGGATTTATTTCATGCAGAGCATACTGCCAAGTGATCCAGGCCTCCTGTAGCAAATGCGCAGAAAGTCACCAATTCAGTGTTCTCTATGTTGCCCATTAAGGAAACAAGAATATCTTGAGTAGGTAACCAACCACAGCAAAGAATTTTAGTTGAATGAAAAAACAGGTTTTTTTCATGTATAATTCTCAGTTTTTATTTACTCGCCACTTAGCCAACCAGATGACTGAATTTGCCCAGGGAGATAATGGCCCACCAAATTATAGTTTGTATTATGGTAAAGGGGGCACCATGGCTGAGCGTTATCAGGTGGAAAGCTGACAGCCTGTGTTCAAAACCCAAGCTCCTATTCCTTGCTCCGGCTCCTGCCACCTCGCAGTTCGAAAGCATGCAAATGCAACTATATAAATAGATACCACTTTGATGGGAAGGTAACAGCGTTCTGTGCGCCTCAGCACGCTGGCCACATGACCACAGAAATGTCTTTGGACACTGGTGATTCTCTTGGCTAAGAAATGGAGATGAGCATCACTTCCTAGAGTCAGAAAAAAAGGGGAAACCTTTACATTTATTGTCATAAAAGGGAAGAAATAATACATAGGTAGAGGCAATCATATTCGCCATATTTAATTTTAATTAAAATTAAATGAAAAGAAAGGGAATCTAACTTGGGTTTTACATTTGTGGCTTTTCCTGTCACTCAGGAGCCAAGTACAACCATCTATTTTCCTTATATCTGATAGTTAGGTTTCCATTTTACATAATGAAAATCTGCATGACACCCCCCCATCTCCCCACTCTTTAAAGTTGCTGTTGGGTCCATAGAGTGTGCAAATAGAACCATAGCTTCCTTTCTGTGGAGGAAAATGGAATCTAGAATAAAATAACTTGCCCACATCAATCTGCTTTTAACAACCTCCTACAATCGTAACAATCTGTTCCAGAAGTTGGTCATGAGAATCACACCATTTCAAAGCAGCATATGAAGCACATTTCCAAATATCTTTTCTACAATACCTCAGTGACAAATAGGCCCTGGCTTCACTTATTCTAATCTGGCTAGGATGGCTACAGTAGCTGTGCAATTTTCATGATCTATGAGCTTTTAATTACGTCTGTCAGCACAGCATAACCAGGAGGTATGTTAGCTTTCCACAGAAAATAAATAAAAGAGGGTTAAATTATTTCATTGCATTTTAAAAAGGCTGTGGTCAAGGAAAATATTTTCTTCCAAATTTTAACAGTTCCATTTCATCAAACAGCTGAACTTCAGCATATATTCTTTTTTTTTTTAATCATCATACCATTATGATTCGTGTGTTAGTTCACAAAGAAAAAAAAAACTGGATCCAAAAGAATTTATATATACATATATATATATATATATATATATATATATATATATATATATATATAGAAAAGTTTTACAGAAAAAAATATTCCCCCCAATATTCCCCCCACCCTTTCCCTCCCCTCATCCCACCCTCCCCCCCAGACTTCCCAGAGCAAAATACAAGGTATTCAATTAACAATCATAAGCTAAATTAACCTATCTATCCTTAGACTACTAAATCCCCCCCGAAACCTTAACTCCACTATAAATAACATAATACTTCTAATACTTAACATTCATTCATAAACTATTTGATATTTTCTTGTCTGATACTTATTTTGAATATAATCAATTCATCTTCTCCATTCCGATACGTATCTTTCTTGTGTATAGTCCTTCAAATACGCTGAAATCTTTGCCATTTCTGCTAAATTCATTACTTTCAGTATCCACTCTTCAATAGTAGGCAAAGAATCCTTCTTCCAGTATTGCGCTACCAACAGCCTAGCTGCTGATATTAAATTCAGGATCAGTTTAGTCTCTAATACTGTACAATCAGTCGTTATACCCAGTAGAAACAATTGAGGAGTAAATTTCAACCTTTTTTTCAAAATGTTCTGCATCACCCACCAAATTTTTATCCAAAATGCCTTGATTTTCTTACAAGTCCACCATATATGATAATAGGTTGCATCATCACATTCACATCTCCAACATTTAATTAAACCAGTTGGAACATCCCATCTGTACGGCACTTGTTGATTTCTCAGTTCATTTACCAAAAAGCCAAAATCCTTTCTGCTTCTTAACATTTTTGGAGGAATCTCTTTCAAAACCACCACTTCTTGCCCAGCCACTTGAACCTTATTCTTGTAAGAAGCTTGTAAGATATCATTTCTAATCCTCCTGGTTGTAAAATAAATCACCACATCTCTTGGCAACTGTCTTTGTCTTGCCAACCAGGAGTTAACCCTATAGATTTTATCAATTCGACTTGCCACATCTTCTGGTCTTTCTTTAATTATCTCTGCAATAGCTTCAGCACAAATGTCCTTTAGATTTTTCTTACAATTTTCTTTCAAGCCTCTCAATCTCAAGGCAAATTCCATGGATCTGTATTGTAACATTACCAATTCATCATCCACCTTCTCTGTTTTAGTCATAATTTCTCCTACTTTGTTTTCCAAATTCAAATTCGCTTCATTGATTTCTTCCACTCTCTCTTCCACCTGAATAACAAGTTTTGACAATCCTAAGACTGCAAAAACAATATCATCTCTTATTTCATCGTGCTTTGCTGCAACAACTTCTTTAATTGATTTTATATCCTCCTCAACTTTCTTTAATTTCCCTTCCACCATTACTGTTAAGTTATTCATAGCTGTAGCTTGATTATTCATGACTTCTTTCATAAATTCTTTGAGATCATTAAAAGCAGCCTCCTGACTCTGTGAATCAACCGGAAGTTGTGCTTTCTGTGTCACTACTGACACTACTGGAGAACCTCCTCCTCCTTTAACAACTCCTGGCTTAATTTGTTTAGAAGCCATCTTTTTTTTTTAAAGAAGAATCTTTTTTTCCTTTCAAAGCCACAGAATCCCTTGAACAATTTTGAAAAGCTTGTAATTTATAGTCTCTAATTTATCAAGCAAGCAAGTCTTTTCTCCACAAGCTCTCAATTCCCAGCAGCTTTAATCCACTCTCACAGTGCAAAGTTCTCAATAAGCACTTTCTTTCTGACTTTCACTTTCACACTCATAACAAAGGCGCCATCTTCAGCCTCCAGCTCAGAGAAATTCAGTTGGAAACAATGTAAATACGGAGTTAAGCACTGTTACTTTAAAGCTTGTTCTCCTGTTTCTGCTCTGCCTGCGCTTGTAATCAAACAAACTCACTTTTGACAGCAGGATTGGTCACGGCGCCTGGCTCTGTTTAAACAGAGTTGTCCCAGACTCGGAGCTTCTTAGTGGGCTGGCTGGGGAGCTCTCACCCTCCAAGCTTCTGGAATTATTCCAAAGGACTTTCCGGGAGCTCTACTCACACCCACCGGCTCTCCTCTCCTTCTTCTCCCGATGGAGAGGTTTTTCAGCTGCCAGACAGCCGATTAGCGCTGTCAAAGTGGCTTTTACGAGATCGCGGGGCTGGCGGTCTGAGGAGAGCGTCCACGACACCTGCGGTGCCAACCGGAAGTCTTTCCCAAAAGAATTAATATTATCGTGGAGATGGAAAGTATAATTTCGAAAATAATTATTTAAGAGGATCACCAGCAAAACGTGAATGATTAAATACTATCTGGGATCAAAGAACTGAATGGTGACATCATGACAGCTTACCAAATATACTTATGGTCTTTCATAAATATACTCTACTGTAGCCACTCAAGGTACGAATACAAAAACTGGGGGAGGGGGAGAATTCTCTGCCTTTGAATTGCAGGCCCAAGTTTGCACTGCTAAATGTAAACAGAGCCAGTATAAACATTAAATTCAATTAACTTAATTAAATACAAATATGAATGTTAAGTTATGGGCTTAGTCCTCAGGTAATTTCTTCCATTTATCACAATAAAAATTACAATGTGGTAATAGGTTTGAGGGTTTGATGGCTGCTTCCAAAGCTTTTGATGATTAAATATAGGCAAATAGCCTCATTGGTACACTTGACTAATGAGCTGAGAATTTCAGAGAGAAAAGAACTTCAAAATATGAACTTCTGATATGGGAAAATTTAAAATTAATTCATAAAATTACTTTTTTCAAAGCAGGTCATACCTCCCTCCACCCCACATTAAAGAATTTTCTCAACAACAATTTGAAATATCATATACTGCACCATATATACTGCATCGTAAAACCCAGAATTATGCCCAGCCTGGTTCCATGGCTTTTAACAAAAACCCTTATCTTATTATTGGGAAGTATGATAGTTTAGCAATCAGATAAAGGTCAGTTGTTCTTTCTAAACAGGTAATAGTTATTAAGAGCAGCAGACACTTAAGAACATATGCAGTGCCCTGCTGAATTGCACCCGTGGTCCATCTAGATTAGCTCTCTGTTCTCACAATGGCCAACCAAAGGCACAAGGAAGTCTACTGGTATCCCAGCAGATGGCCTGTACACTGTCATCAAGACTAACAGCCATGATCACCATAACTTCCATGAATTGGTCCATCTCTTTTCTGAAGCCAGCCAAGCTGGTAGCAAGCACATTTCATAGTAGCGAATTCCAAAGCTGCATTATACACTGGTGGGGGGATCCTTTCATCTGCCATTATTCTTCCAGATTTTAATTCCATTGGGTGACCTCTGGTTCTAGTACAGGTAACCCTTGACTTACAACAGTTCATTTAGTGACCATTCAAAGTTACAACAGCACTGAAAAAACTTGACTTGGAACCATTTTTCACACTTACGATCGTTGTAGCATCCCCATGGTTACGTGATTTACAATCGAACGCTAGACAACTGGTTCATATTTATGATGGTTGCACTATCCTGGAGTCATGTGACCATCTTCTGCCACCTTCTGACAAGCAAAGTCAATGGGGAAAGCCAGATTCACTTAACAACTGTGTTACTAATTTAACAACTGCAGTGATTCACTTTACAAATGTGACAAGAAAAGTTATAAAATGGGACAAAACTCACTTAAGAAATGTCTCATTTAGCAACCTAAATTCTGGGTTCAATTGTGGTTGTAAGTCGATGGGAAAGGGGAAAATAGCTTCTCCTTGTACATTTCAATCATATCCCTTCCCATTCACCCCCTTTCTAAACTAAAAAGCCTCAAATATTACAATCTTTCCTCAAAAAAGAAGCTTCTTCAGCCCCTTGATCATTTTAATTGCCCTCTTCTGAACCTTCTTTAGCTCCACTATAGCCTTTTTTTTTTGATGTGCTGTGGCCAGAATTGCACAAAATGTTCCAGATGAAATTGCAGCATTGATTTATATAAGGGCATCATGATATTGGCAACTCTGTTTTCAATATTCTTATTATCCCTAACACGCTGCTGGCCTTTTTGACAGTGAATTCATACTATGTCAGTGTCTTCATTGAACTGTTTACCATTACAGTACTCCCAGATTTCTTTCCTCATAGGCTACTGCTAGCTCTGATCTCATTAGGTATATGTAGTCAGGATTCTGGGGGCCAATGTGCATCACTTTAATATGCTTACATTGAAAGAACATAACCCCTTTATTGTTTTTGCCTGAACAATTTAGTGTCATCAGCAAACTTAACTATTCTACTAGTCATGACTGATGCCAGGTATTTTATACATATGTTAAAAAGTAACTGGTCCTAGAATGGAAATCTTGGGAGGCCCAATTAGTTACATTCCTCCAATGTATTCTTGCTTTCTATTTTTTAACCAGTTTATTTATTTTATTTATTTATCAAGCTTAAAAACTGCCCATCTCCTTCACAGAGCTGCTTATCCATAAGGGGTTCTGCTTTTTTTTAATTGTGCAACAGTTCAGTTTATTGAGAAGACTTTGATGAGAGACTTTATCAAAGACTTTTTGAAACTCTAAGTAAATGAAGTTGCCACAAGTTTATTAATGCTCTCAAAAAAGTTCTGGTAAATTAATTAGACAGGGCCTTCCCTTAATGTAGCTATGTTAGGTATTCTTGAACTAGGCCAGTGTCTCCAAATCTGGTAATGTTATCTTTTGTAAGCAGCTCCTATTATCTTCCTCGGAACAGATGTTAACCTGACAGGCCTATAATTTCCTGGATCTCCCTCTGAGCCCTTCTTAAAAATTGGAGTTATATTGGCTATCTTCCAGTCCTCAACTCCAGAGACCAATAGTAGAGAGAGGTTGCATGTTTTAGTTAAAAGGTCCACAATCTCAGCTTTAAGCTCCTTAATAACCCTTGGGTGGATGCCACTGAGGCTTGGTGATTTGTTCAAGTTCAATTTGTCAGTAAGGCCTAGCATTTCTTCTCCTCACTATATGACTCAATGTGTCTGATTCCTTTCCTGAGAACAGGAGCTCAAGCTCACAGATCTCCCCAATTTTTCTCTTATGAAGATGGAAACGAAGAATTCATTCAGCTCCTCTGTAATTTCCGTTTCTCCTCTTAGCACACATTTCACTCCACCCAAGGAACTAACAACCTCCCTGAGTGGCTTCCTGCCCTACTTGTATTTGACAAATAATTATCTATCTTCACAGTTTTGGCCGTATACTGCTTAGATTTTTTTTTTTTATTTTGCCTCCCTCACTGTCTCTTTGAATTTCTTTTGCCAGTCCTTTGTTTTCTTCATTAGACATCAGCCCTTCAAGGTAGATCAGACTAGCAAATCAATGTTATGAATGCTAATACTATTTATTTATAGGGTTTCATTAATAAAAACTTGCAAGTCTGTGCCTCCCCCTCCTCTCTGCCTTATCTTTATGAATACCAGGAAAAGTAAAGTCTGAGACATTTTCTCAATTACATTTGTGTTTTGGACTCAAATTTCTTTTATCTGGCTTTTATCAATCTGAGTCTGGATTGTGGGGCTTCCTCCTGTTGCTCAAGGTTATTCTTACAGCTCATTATGTTAGGTCAGATTGTCTTCCACTTTGTAAATTGTATTTGTTTGACCCTAACAGTTCCTTTCACAGTACAGGTAGTCCTTGATTTACAACACTTCACTTAGTGACTGTTTGAAGTTACAGCGGCACTGAAAAAAGTGACTTATGACCATTTTTATGATCGTTGCAGCATCCCTATAGTCACATGATTTACATTCGGATGCTTGGCAACTGATTCACATTTATGACGGTTGCAATGTCCTGCAGTAATGTGATCATCTTTTGTCACCTTCTGACAAGCAAAGACAATGGGGAAACCAGATTCACTTAACTGTTTTTGTAATGTAACAACAGCAGTGATTCACTTAACAAATGGGGCAAGAAAAGTCGTAAAATGGGACAAAACTCTCTTAACAAATGTTTCACTTAGGAAAATAAATTTTAGGAATACACTGTGCCTGAACTTCCTATGGCCATGGTTTAAATAACACCAAGCTTTCTGAAGGGATCTTATCTTTCCATTTTGTCTTGAGAAGTTCCCTTTTTTAAAAATCAAACATGACTGTGTGGGACTGGCTATGTAGCAGGGGTGAAATGCTCCCGGTTCGTACCAGATCACCCGATCCAGTACCAATGGAAGCGGGTGGTTTGGAGAACCGGTAGCAAAAATCCCTGCCCCCCCCCCATGCCCAGCTGAGCCACGCAATCATCAGAGGCTTTTTTAAAAAAAATTTAAAAGCATTTTTTCTACAACCTCTTCAGACGAAAAAATGCTTTTAAAAGTAAAAAAAAAAAAAAAAAGCCTCTGCCGATCAGGCAACTCAGCTGGGATCGTCAGATGCTTTTAAAAGCATTTTTTTAAAAAACCTCTTCAGCCAAAGAGTTGTAGAAAAAATGATTTTAAGTTAAAAAAAAAATTGGCCACGCCCACCCAGTCACATTAACACCTCCCCACCAAGCCACGCCTACAGAACCGGTAGCAACAAATTTTACATTCCACGACTGCTATGTAGGTTATAATTTCTCTGCTTTAGTGCACAGATCTGCTTCTGCCCGATATAAGCAGCATAAACCTGGCAGAGATTAAATGACATATGGCAAGTTTATGAATAAACAATGCATTTCACTTTAGGATCTTTTTCATCAGCTGGGCTACTGCTGTGGGGGTCCCTCCACAGAAAAAGACTATTTGATTGGAAATATTTTTCGATTGTTCACAAGATGCAGCAACCTCATCTGACAATCTTGTAGTAGACAGGAGAGAGGTTACAGGATTGATGTCCAGTCATACTTCAAATCCCGTGAGCCCTTTTACAGCATAACCCATAAAAGGAGAAGTTTTAGGCTTTCTTTTCTTATTCATTCCTGTCTCCTACACTGAAGATTTCAGAATCTATGCACTGCTGTCAAAGGCAGGAAGATACCAGTCTAACAAAATCCTGAGAGTTATAAGCATGTCAATCCTTATTATGCAACAATAGGTCTTTTATTTCAACAATGAAAAACTTTAAAAGGCAAGTGTGATCTAGGGAAACTCGTTATTTAAGGTCCAGATCAATACATCATTGTTTATGGCATGTGAGCTCTTACCTAGCAGAATATCTGAATTCATTCTATCAAGCAGTATAAATTCTTTCAATGTGGCACTATTTCAAAACACATAAGAACAAATCCAATTTAATTCCTGTTCCATACAAAAACATGGAGAAAACTATCTTGTCAAGTCAATCATTTCTGACTCCGTGTATTCCACAACATAGAAATTCCTCTGTTCTTGGGGTTTCCACAGAAAAAGCCTTTTGAAGTCTTTAAAATTTATCACCTATACCTCTCCTCCAAAATGGAACAATCCCTTCAGGAATACAGAATCAATGTATATTTACTGATTGAGTAGAGTGATAAACAGAAGCATAATCATTATCATTAGACTCTAACTACCTTAAACTATTAAAATAACTTTAAATACAAATAGGAACATTGGTGTAGGCAACATGTTTACTTTTTTTTCCCACTTTCTAAATGGAACAGAAATCCCCACCTGAGAAAAATAACACTCTCCATTTTATAAGCACAGAGAAACACTGTGGGTTTTCAGCACGGGATTCCAATTTGCATCAAAAAATGAAATATTACATTCAAAGAAACATTTCTTTGTAACGTTTATATAGCTGCCCATCTTTCAAACCAACTCTGGGCAGTTCCCAATCAAAAATTAAAAGGCATATAAAATCATTTTAAAACTGTAAAACTCAATTGATTAATACATTAAAAACATTAAACACAACAAAAACCTGGCACCAATCTGTTGTAATGTAGGATTATCTAGTCTTCTCTCAATGCTTGAGGGGAAACCAGGTCTTCAAAGCCTTATGGAAGGATAAAAGGGTGGAGGTGTGCAAATGTCTGGTGGCAGAAGGTTCCATAGGGCAGAAGCTGCCATGGAAAAAACAGGCTTCCTAGCTCCCATCAGATTATAATATTTAGGGGAAGAGACTAGGAACAGGCCCACTCTATCTAAACTGGTGATAGATATCCTTAGGGAAGGGCAGTCCTGCAGATAACCTGGCCCTATGACATGGATGGATGGATGGAGGGAGGGAGGGAGGGAGGGATGGATGGGTAGAAGGATGGATGGATGTGGGGCTTTAAAGGAGATGATCAGCACCTTGAATTGCACTCAGAATGAAACTGGAAGCCACTGCAGCTTGAATATCAGAGGTGTTTTAGGGGCAAACCTACGGGCCCCCATTACTGTGCGTCTGGGACAGTTGACATTTCCAAGTGTTCTTTAAGGGCAGCTCCATGTAAAGTACATTGCAGTAAATCTAGACAGGAGGCAAGCAAGACATGAGTTGACCATGAGCAAGGCCATGGTCAAGTGTTGCCTTATTCACTGTTGTTTCAAGCCTCACTAGTACAAGAGCCTTTAGGTTCAAATCTTACCAATATTTTTTTTTCTTGACCAAAAATTAAAGGCAGCACACTATTGCTAAAATTGCAATTTAGCTTGTTCTAGTTTTCTCAATAGCACCGTTATTAATAGAGAAATTGTGTCCAAATGAAAAATCAGTAACTGAATCTATGAAGAAGTTTTTTTTTTTTAAGAAAAAAACAAATGCCATTAGCATGATGTTAGCATAATGAAACCATAATTTTCAAAGGCAATACAGCACAGCCTAGCTCATAAGTCAACTCAAAGATATATAGATGTGAAAAGCTGATTTCAAGTAGAAGATGCTTCAGTATTTCTAAGATATAAGCAGTATTTCAATGCTGTTTTTATTTTCCCTCTGCCAAGCTATACACAAACTACAATGTAAAACTAGTAAATTAGACTCCAAGGGAAAAATACTGCATTTGTTACAAGTCAAAATGCTTAAAAATTGCATCACACTGCTCACTTTTTTAGATAGGAAGAACTACCTAAGCCATTTGTAAAGCAACTTCAGCATGTTGTTCTGGTATCTGGGGAAAATGAAATAACACAATAAAATTACTCTGCATCTCTCTGCTTGGCAAATAACTACTAAATCCTCATCTTTTACTCAAGGATACAAGCAGAAAAATCACATTGCTGCACTCCAATCCTTTAATTGTTCATTTTACTGGGTACCTAAATGAAAGGTAAGTTTTGAGCTTGCCAACAGCCTCAAGCACACCCACACCCCCATACATGCATACCTGTGCATGCATGCACGCACACACACCCCCACACACACACACCTAAGACACAGCATTACCCCATCAATACTGTAGATACATGGGGAGAAGTTTTATATTTGATTGTATGAGAAAAGAATAAGGGGAGAAGAAGAATATGAGGGAGAAGAAATCTAATACATTCACAGGCAAATGATTATATTTTCGATTACCCCCTTACCACTTATAAAAAATTTAATCCTTGGGCAAAGGAAATTAAACATCAAGCAAAAGCGTATCTGCACAGGCACAACGATGAACTACTTTGTGCTCAGATTGGCCCATGAGTAATCATGCTACCTGTGAGTCTCTTATGTCCTCGTAGTTCATTTTAAACAGAAAAGAAAAAATGAAATATGATAGACCCCCTGCACTTTCTCGCATATAAAAGCATATGCAAATCTTCCAAAGAAAAACCGTACTGGCTACAGTAATCCCTAAAAAGGAGGAGATGCTATGTCTAGTTTTTGGGAGGGGTTTTCAGCAGATGGCAGCACTTGAATGACCTCGTCTCGGCTCAGAAGGTACGCAGAGTCAAGTCTAGTCCAAACTTGAATTCCAGGATCAGCCAAAAAGAATCTTGGAAGAAGACAAAGGCAAAAAAACCTCCATACCGTTGGCAAGGGGGAAGAAAATGCTTTCATGTAGCCACCAGAAGTCCAGCTTGACTTAACAGCATCTTTACCTTAAAATCAAAAGATTTAAATCACACCTCACCTTTCTCTAGGCAAAGGTAAAAGTTTCTCTGACCAGTCATGTCTAACTCTAGGTCACAGTGCTCATCTCTATTTCTTAGCCGAAGGAGCCAGTGCTGTCCGAAGACAATTTCTGTGGTCATGTGACCAGTATGAGGGCCGGATTTAGATGAAAAGAGGCCCTAGGCTATTCCACTTATGAGGCCCTTTCACCAGTGGTGGGATTCAATTTTTTTAACAACAGGTTCTGTGGGCGTGGCTTAGTTGGGGGTGTGGCTTGGCAATCATGTGACTAGGTGGGCGTGGCTAGCTGGTCACGTGACTGTGTAGGTGTGGGTAGCTCGTCATGTGACCGGGTGGGCGTGGCTATGTGCATAGGGACTACTCAGGGGGCTGAAAAAAGTCATTTCTGACTGGGCCTCACACTTTTGACCGGTCTTCGCACTTATGACTGGTCATCATTTATGCCCATTGTAGCATTCTTAACAACCATGTCACTCATTTCACAACTGCTTCTCTTCACCATGGTGACAAGATAGGGCAAAAACGTAAAATGTGAGGACAGTCGTAAGTTCGAGGACTGGTCAAAAGTGCGAGGACCAGTCAGAAATAACTTTTTCAGCCCTCTGAGTAGTCCATATGCATAAAAGGATACAGCAATAGAGAGGGATGAAGGAAGGGAAGGGAAATTAGAGTAGGAGGGAAGGTAAGAGAGGGAGGAAGAGAGGAGGAGAAGGAGAAAGGAAGAGGAAGTAGGAAGGAGAAGAAGGGGGGAGGAAGAAAAAGTAAGAAGGAAAGAAAAGAGAGAGGTGGTAGGTTTGAGGAGAAAGATTGCTGTACAATAAAAAAGATGAAAGGGAAGAAAGGCAACCCCAAACAAATATAAAGATATTAAGATAAAGAATGAATTGTTAAACTTTAAAGAATAAAAGAGAACAAATATGAATAAATAACAATAATTAGAAACACACATACAAACATACAATGTATTTCCTTTGAACAGAGTATTTGGCCGGTTCACAAATTTAAACAGTGTTTAGTCATTTCAATTAAATTTACAATTTCTATATTTCCTTTTTGCCATATTTATTCCTCATCTATTTTTGTAAAAAACCAATATTACCCTTCATCCTCATCTCTAATCTTAATCAAATTCAATTTTTCCCTTCTATTCTATATTATACCCCTTCCCATTGTAATCTATTTTTATATCCATCCTCACATTGGTTAATTATGTAATATTAGTTGTTTAATATAAATTCAACATTTTAATATAAATCAATTAGTTATATAACTACCTTTTTTGTATATTAATCAATATGAACATGAATATTCCAATTATTTCCATGCAATCCAATTTCTTACAAATCAATTAATTATATTTACCAATAATAATAAACCAAATAATTTCCCCCATATATTCCTCCAAACCACAACTTAACCATTTCTGCTTTCAGAAATATACAATTAAAAAGTATCTCAATTATTACAATTCCCTAGTTAAATAGAGCTTTTTTTCTTTTGTGTTTTAAAATCCTGAACTCTCCTCTTTTTCTCCTATTATTTGCACCTACCCTTTTTTGGTGAGGAAAAAGAAAAGAATTCTGCCTGCCTAATTTTCCAACCTTGCAGCAACAGCAAAGCAGTTTCAGTTTCGTTTCTCAGCATAGATAGGGGGAAAAAAATCAACACTCTTTGCAGGGAAGCAGAAGAGCCCTGAGCAAAACAGCTGAGACAAATCAGCTGAGAGCTGGGAGGCCAATTAGCCTATGCTGAAGCTCCGTGGGCCAATAAAATTACAAAAAAAACACTGAACCCTTTGTTAAATTGCTGGCTCCCCCGCCCCTCACCCACCACTATTTATTGGCAATAAATAGTGGTGCGGAGGGGCGGGGCAAGCCAGCAATTTAACAAAGGGTTCGGCTGCACCACTGGCTATAGGGCGGCCCTTTGAAGCCGCGCGGCAAGAATTTAAACAGTTTTTTTTCCTCTAGCCATCGGAGGCAGCAATAGACTGGGAGTGGGCGGGGTAAGCGAACGGCCGGTGATCCAACAGAGCAGAGAGTGAGAGTGAGTGAAAGCGTGGAAACTGCTTTCTCCATCCTGCTCTCTTGCGTCCAGAGCCGGTGGGGAAGCACGTGGCAGCCCACGTGGATCCCAGGCAGCGGAACTCAGGCTAGGGAAGGGGTGGGCAATTGTGGCTCTTTTACAACCTGTGGACTTCAACTCCCAGAATTCCTGAGACAGCCAAGCTGCATCAGGAATTCTGGAAGTTGAAGTCCACAGGTTGTAAAAGAGCCACAATTGCCTACCCCTGGCTACGGTAGGCTGGTGCCGCGCAGGTGGAAGGCGAGGGGCGGGCAAGCCAGCAATTTAACAAAGGGTTCGGCCGAACCCCCTAGAACCCCCAGAATCCCACCACTGTGTAGGCACCTCTTGATCTTGAGGCCCTAGGCTGAAGCCTAGTTACCCTATAGGAAAATCCGGCCCTGCCAGTATGGCTATACACCAAAGGCGTATGGAACACTGTTACCTTCCCACCAAAGTGGTACCAATTAATCTACTTGCATTTGAATGCTTTCAAACTGCTAGGTGGGCAGAAACCTTTCTCTAACTGTGGCCAAATGCCATAATTGGTGGAAGGAAAGTCATTTATCCAAGTAATATGTTTCTGAGCTGACAAGATATCTCTGTAAATTCACTTGTGACTAGCAATATGCTGTTACAAACAGCTTTACTAGAATAAATTGCAAAAGATTTTAAAATACAGAAGTTTATTTTACCATTCCATTTTTTCCTAAAATTCAAGAAAGTTAATATATAATATAATATACAAATAAATAAGAGAGCAAAGTATATCACAGATATAGTTGTCAAAATTGAGCCTGGTTTAGCTCAACAGACAGAAGCACTGTAATTTAACACCAGCTCTCTGCAATTAAAGATCGAATCTCACCAGGCTCAAGGTTGACTCAGCCTTCCATCCTTTCTAAGGTAGGTAAATTGAGGACCCAGTTTGTGGGGGCAATAAGCTGACTTTGTATAAATATACAAAAGTATGAAGGCTATTGCTTAAAGCACTGTAAACCGCCCTGAGTCTCCAGAGAAGGGCGGCATATAAATCAAATTTTTAAAAAAATTGCTTGTAGCATTATGGACTTAGGAAACTTATGCTTTCTCTAGTTTTCTTAAGAAAACTTCTGCATATGAACAGCACTCTCCACTTTATGTCTCTAACATTACATATACTAAGGATTGAATGGGATTCTAAATGTATCAAAACAGCAGATTCATGCCAGATATTATCAGCCAAGATGAATTTATCCCAAATTAGCAAGAATTTAGTAGTGATTCAAACAAGACAATATCATAAAGTGCGCTTGGTGACTCTTGAGTCATTTTCAAGCTTTCTTATGCATTTAGTTATGACATACAGGTAGTCCTCAACTTACGATGACTATTGAACCCAAATTTCCATTGTTAAGCAAGGCAGTTGTTAAGTAGTTTTGCTCTATTTTAGGAATTTTTGCCATAGTTGTTAAGAAAATCACTGCAGATGTTAAGTGAATCATGTGGTCATTAAGTGAATTTGGCTTTCCCAATTGACCTTCCATATAGGGAGCCAGTTGGAAAGGTTATAAATGGTGATCACATGATAGCAATAGCACTTAGACTTATATACCGCTTTACAGCCCTCTCTAAGCAGCTTATAAAGTCAGCACATTGCCCCCAACAATCTAGGTCCTCATTTTACCCACCTCAGAAGGATGGATGGCTGAGTCAACCTTGAGCTGCTCAGGATCGAACTTCTGGAGTGAGCAGGGAGTTAGCCCTGTAGTAGTGCATTCTAACCACTGCACCACCATGGCTCTTGGGACAATGCAACTGTGATAAATACATGCCAGTTGCCAATGCTCGAATTTTGATCATGTAACTGTGGGAATGCTGCAAGGGTTCTAAGTGCCAAAACCGATCATAAATCACTTTTTTTAACGTCACTGTAATTTCAAACAGTCACTAAATGAATAGTTGAAAGGTAAAGACTACCTGTAACTTGTTTTGTGGTCCTATCAATACATATTTTGAAGAATTATTGCTGTGTGCTATAAGAGTACATTCATAACAGAACATTATTCAAAACTCTAAAATATAAATGCATTTCAATCCATTCCAACTCTATACTTCTTACTGTTGTATCTACCAACTGCCTTTGTTGATTCCACTGGTAGAAATGACTGTGTATCTTCCATCTGTTACATGCTTCATATAATTCATCCGTCTCTTAACACTTTTGTCTCAAAACCTATGCAATAAAAATGAGATGCACATTTCTTATGTGAAGCAGGAGAAGGTCCTAGATAATCAAAAGGGGCAAGGGAGAATGTTTGGCAAATAATATTCAATATGATATATGTATTCATCATCTATTACATCACAGGAGATATCTTCACAATTAACAATCAAAAAATAAAAGGCAAATCTTCATGCCATCCACCATGTATTAAACCCTTTAAGAGAAGGAGGAAGAAGAGGAGGAGAAGGAGAATAAGTAGAAAGAGATTTATAACTCCCCACCAAACACTGCCTGTAGGGAAGGATGCTGAGAGCTGTAGATTAACAGCATCTGAAGGGCCCCAACCCTTCAGTCTTTCCTATCTCAGCAATCCACGAGCACCACATATAAATCGGAAAATTTTGCAGTTCATCTAGCTGCTTATGAGGACTGTCCAAAAGGCAAATGGAGCAATGAATGCACCTGAGGTCGAAAAAGATAATTATCTTTGAATGCAGTAAGTCAACAGTCAATTGCAGAGAAAAAGGAGGCAGCAGAGAACCAAACGGGAATACATTTATGGGATATTACTGTCAACCTTGGAGGAAGAAGTAATGTCACCATTTGTCATAAACTAGAGGTAAAGCTTACAATGACTCAGTACAGTGTCTGCAGCTTGCGTTTAAACAGAGTTGTGGAAATTTTGCTTAGATAAATTGGGAATAAATCCACAACAGAAGTGACGTTTGAAATTCTAACTAGATGCTGTGGTCCCAAGTGCAACATGCATATATTTTGATATACAATAACCTGCAAGGACAGCAGTACCACACTGCAATACCTCCAGAGAGGCACTCAAGCAGTAAATCAGGAAAATGAAAATTAGAAAGCAGCAGCATTTGAAACATAAATATGACCTGTAGGACCTCATAGCATGGGTTGCTATGTCCTTTTTTCCCCCAACATCAGCAACTGTGGACTAATTATAAGAGGAACAGCAGCTATTCAGTGAAGTACAGATTTAAATGACCAGGTAATCATTCACCATATCATTATGCTTTAATAAGATCCTAAGAATATAGGATGAGACAGGAAGCCAATGAGCTCACTCATGCTGCTTCTTTCTATGCAGCAGACCCCACCATGTTGGGGCTCTGCAGCACTTTGGACCAAAAAGGCAATCCAATCATCTACTAACAACTTTCTAAAAGCATCTGTATCTTTTTCCAGGGTCAGATAATGTCAAAAGATAATTTAGGTTTACAGTGTTGCAGACGAGAACGGGAAATAAATATCTTTTTTCCATCAAAAATGAAGCAGTACACACCCCAATATTCATAGAGTTGAAAGATGTTACACATTGATACATTCATTAAGTGTGTGTGAGAAACTACAATAACAATGATATGTGGCCCTGGACAACTGGTAATAACATGGTTCCACAAGATAATAAAAAAATAAAGGCGATTGAATATATATTACTGGTATCTATATTATATATTTGATAGGCAGCCAAAGACAATTCCTTTTCACTCAATGAGGCCCAGGCAAGCCAAAAGGTTGGACAACCATGAGCTACAGCTATCATTCTTTCACATCAAAAGAAAACAGTTGCAAGAGTTGTGGGAGTTTTGTTCTCAAATCTCTAGATCCCACATAAAGTGGAAAAAAACATCACACATCTCTGCAAGAGAAGCATTAGGAGCATACTGGAGAGAATACTAAATGAAAACATATTGGAAGTATGCTAGCATGACAAAATAGAACATGAATTGGCGAGAAAGCTATGTACAGTCAGCAGCCATGAGAATACAAAGCAGTGTGAGAACTACTTCCTGTATATTGCCTTGGGTCTTACGGGGTCATAACTGTGAAAAATGCATGAATTAATAAACGCATATAAGCTCAGAGCAGATCATTCTGTTGCTTTGCAAAAGCAGGACTTGAACTTCTCCAGGTGTTCCTGTGCCAAAAAGGGATGTTTTTTGTCTTCTTCCTGGGCTTCCCATAAGGACAAAGAGATGAGTATTTAATCCAAAGCATTTTCTTGCCCCAGTTAGTAAAGTAGCATTCCAGTTTTTAAAAGGCGCATTTGAAAATTTTAATCAGATTCAGTTGAAACTGCCACAACATATGGAGCTTTTCTGTGTAAATTTCTCTACTGTATAAAAATTGTATTATCAATTCCCAAAAACTACTTTTCATAGAAATTCTAACTGCATTTTCTAGTGCCAATTTCTAGCGCAAGATTCTCTGAAGTTCTTAAAAATAATTCTGCAGAAAACAGAAAAACATGTTTTTTGAGAAACAAACGTTCCATTTTCACATGAAAGTATCTTGAAACTTAAAGAAATGGCACGCTTTTTATATAACTGTTGCCATATATGAAACTTCATTATGTGGATTCAAAAGTAGGTTTCAACATAATTGCAGGTACAAGCACAGATAGCATTAACAGATGTGATAAATGAGAACACACCTGATAACTGGGAAGAAAAACTCATTCAAGGAATTAACACTCTTATTTTTAAGAAACAAAATACAAAGTAAGATGGTGTATAGCTGTCACCTTTCTCAGTCTGTAACTAGCAATTTGTTTAAGAGTAGATTCTGGTAAAGTACCTCCATTTGGAAGTGATTTCATTCTATTGTGTACTGGCTTTAAACTGGACTCAGTTCTGGACTCTTACCACATCTGGAATTAAAGATATCACACAGTGCCCCCTAAATTAACCAGGATCCAATATCCATCAAAACCTGCAGATGTATAGATAGAACTGCAATTCCCAGTATTCCCCAAACAATATTACCATGATGATTGGGAATTTTTGAAGATGCAGCCCCAAAACATTCAGAGCAGGAAAGGATTGGGAAGGCCAGCCTAGCAGATTAAAGAGAAATCTAAAACAAATGGACAGTTATGAGATGCCACATTCCCAAATAATCTTGATCAATACAGCCATAACCCAAACAGAAACAAGTGTTTGCACTACTTAATATGTGCCATGCTAAGGCTATGTAGTTAAGTGTCGAACTCATTTTAAAACTTAAAACTCCTCACTTACTGACTATAATTGGGATCAGCAACTCAATCACTAAGCAATGCCAATGTAAAGTGAAACATCATGTGACTGCACCCAATTTATGACATCAGTTGTGCCTTGTTAAGAAAATCATGCATGGTCATTAAGCATGGCACCAGGTGACCACAACTTGCAACTTCCTACCAACTTCCCCATTGACTCTGCTTGTCAGAAGCCAGCTGTGAAGGTACTCACAGGATACTCATAGGTATAGGTACTCATAGGTGAAGGTATTCATAGGAGCATAGGATGCTGTGACCATTGTAACTGTGAATTGGTTGCCAAGTGTCCCAATCAGAATCATCCAGCTCTGGGGCACTGTGACAGCCGTGATAGGATCAGTTGTAAATCTTCTTTTCCAGCACTGTCATAACTTTGAATGAACAATCGATAAGCAAGGATTACTTGTAATATAAGTGCAGTAAACTTATTCTAAAGGATATTACAACTTGACCTTAGCCAAATGAAAAAGAAAAAAGAAAAACCATTGCTGTTTTAAACTCACCATAAAGAGATGGCTCTCAATTTCACCAAGAAAAGTTTATTAGTGGTCTAGGACATTATGGGGGGTGAGAGGGGGGATCAACACATAAATTTACATTTTAGCTACTTCAATTTATTTATTATGTGTCTTTAATCTGATTAAGAAGACATTCAAGTACCAAGTACAAGTTTGTATTCATAAAAGCTTGATCCTCAAATAGGAGATTAAATAAATAAATAAAACATCTATGTAAAACTTCTCTCATTATTGTCAATATATATGAGTTAAAGGTACATTATTTAAAACACTGAAGCCCCATTTGGGGTAGGGGAGGTGAGGAATCTTTTGGCACAAATTATAAAGTCACCTGAAATTATTGGGCCCTTGTCTGGAAAAAAACAGTTTACAAAAGTTTAGCTTCGCATTCCAAAACATTCTGCTGATACATTTATTCTATCTACCTTCTGTTTTTTCTAACTTGTGCCCTATAAAATGCGTTGCTTGCACAATTTAAAGGATGTTCTCCCCCCTTATTATTTTAATTTATTGGTAAAGAGGGAATTGAACATTGTAATACATTTCAGATGGGGCACACAAAATCTCTGTGTCAGATTACTCACATCTCAATAGACTGAAATGAGTTCAGCTATACAGAGCAAAAATGGTCATTTCACTTTCTAAATTTAAAAAAGGGAGGATGAGAATTATGGTACTTGAAAAGCAGGTTACAGACCAAATTAAGGTCTTTGTTTTGGATACGCTAAATATAATCCAAACATTTCAACCATAGCAATTTCTAACATCAGCCTTCTCTCTCTTTCTTGTGTGGAAAGTCCAATGGTATTTACTCCTAGGTGAGTAAGCATACAAGTAGAAAGTGCTTTAACTGGAAAGTACTCTGGCTTGATTGGTTTGTACTTCAGGTCATCCTAAATCAGGATGAACGAAACAAGAGTCTACACTGCATCTTCCTTACCTTACTATGTTAAACAATAAAGGACTAATTTTAATCAGGCTACAAACGAAATGATATTAGCTTTTATCAAGAATGCACCCATGACAAAATTTAAAACTTGCTACAAAATCATTTAGCAGTGGGGGGAAAACAGCTCGATAATTAGCTGCTTTTTTTTTTTTTTTTTTGCTTTTAAAAAAAGTGTAAATGTGTTTACCGAGCAACTTTGCATCAGACAAACAGTATTATTTTAAAAGAAAGCATTTTCCACAAATTGGATCATCTCAAAATCATAAACTGAGGATAAGAACTACACATCTTTCAATGCTTAAAAGAAAATGCACATATCGACATGTACAGATTGCCAAGGCACTGTTTGATACTGCCCCCTTTTGCCAAGCGAAGCCAACAGCTGAGGCTTACATTCAAACTTTTCCTACTTGTGCAAATCCCCAGAAACGTATTGAATAAAATGTGCAGCCATGACAAAACTGCAGAAAAGGAATAATAAACCATAGTCTGAGAATCTAAGACTCACAGTTAAATCTGGATATGAAAGATTTTTATCCTTTGTCGTTGTAGTTCCGGATGAAGTCCCTTCTTTCTGCCCACTCTGCAACCAAAGATCCCACTGTAATTAGAACATTATGCAAGGGTTTCATTATTGTATTTAGCCAATCCTCTCCACTGAAGCACCAAGCAAGGGGGCCCATTTTTTTTTCAGATACTTCACTATAGCCTGGATATGGCAATTGATGCATGTATGCCTGGAATGAAGTCCCACAGACTAATATTTCTGTACTAGATGGTGCTTTCAGCTCTAAGCTTGTCTCACTTCAATGTCTTGAACAGCATTAGAATTCACTCAAACCACTATTTCTTCCATAGTCATATTAAGTTCATTGTTGCCACTGCTCAAACAAATGTATTTTCTCCAAGTTCGAACAGTTACATCAGACGCAAGAAACCTGCAGCCAACCAGATAACACTGAATTTTATTCTCAGCATTTGATGGTATGAGCCAATGTGGCTGAGGTCACAAGTCTTCCACCTGTACCTATATTTAAAGAAAGAAATGAATACCACACACAAACCTAAGAGGAACAATCCCTTTAGCACCAGTTGTGCTAAAGTGTAAAAAGTGTCAAAGCACTTTTTACCAGATTACGAATCTGTAGCACTCATGTATTATTAATTGGAAAGACTGAGCAAAAGTAGATTTACTGAATGCCCTGAAAACTACAGGAACCTTCCTGAAAGACCATCCCAGTACAGTCATCTGAACAGATTAATATTCAACTAATCAACCTTGTACCTCATATAGAACTGTCTGCAGGTATGTTATGAACATGAGGCCAAAACTGCCCTAAGACGCAAAGAATCCTCATTTCCTAGTAGAATGCTTGCAAATTTGTTTCAACAGCCATAAAATCCAAATTCCAGTGTTTCTCAATCTCAGCAATTCTAAGAAATCTGGATTTCAACTCCCAGAATTCCCCAGCCAGGAAAATAATACTTCCAGTAAAGGAGACTCAGAGGTCTCAAGCACTACACTATTCCAAAAAGCAAAACTGTCTTCCTTCAAAATCAAAAGTAAGACTGAGGAAAAAATACGTTCAGATATTGTCTAAAGTTGTAACTGAGGTACAAACACAAAGATGCACATACACTCCCGTTAAAAGATGCTAGCGCTCTGAAATAATGTTTGCAGTGATTATGACAAAATAAACTTTATACTCACACCTTTGCATTGTTTTAATAGAGATCAAGAGGTGTGTAACTTTAAAAAAAAACCATACAAAAGACTAAACAAAACATTAAGAAAAAAGCTTTTAAATCAAGCCATAAACTAATCAACCATTCATCTTGCTTCATAAAATGTATAAACTTGTAATGCTGTGGTGATATATACAAGAAAACAAATCCCTGTTGGCTAAAAAATTAGATTGAAAAAAATCAAGCTTATAATTTTGTCAGAAACTGCAGGCTTTATTCCATGTAAACCTTGCTTGAGGCACAGTAGCACTGCCACTAGGACTATTTTATGTTTGGGGCTAAGAGCTGCCCCTTTAAGAAGCAACATTCCTTAAAGCAACTCTTAACCCAGAATGTCTATACCAATAGACATCATCTTCCAATCCATTTTTTTACCTCTTATTCAAAATCTTGTGTTAGAATTCCTCAAGGCACAGCCAAAGCATCCTAACAGGAATGTAAGATCAACCACAGTCTAAGATACCTGGGATACTCTTAACACGGGCTCTGCTGTTCTCTGTTCCAGCAACACACTGCAAGGCTGAACACACAATTCTCCCTGAACTAGTTTATTCTTCAGAGACTATTAATCATAAAGCACAATCTGAAAGGGGAGGGAAAACTTATCATCGGGGGAGTCAGTAAGAAAAACAAATGATTCAAATAGATGCTGCATCTATTTTAAAACTCTGAGTAATTTGTTTGAGCATTAGCAGAATTTACTTCCCACTCCACACTTCCAGTGTGTAACTGCAATACTTTTCCTTGGTTGCCTTATTGATCTGACATAAGCAGCAAGTTAACTCTTCCAGGAACAGTGTGGATGAACAAAGCCTCATCAAGTCCCCCTCGTCATAGCTATCAAGAGCCTTTCTTTCCAACATCTCTCTCCCCATTCAACAGCCATGGTTTTCAAAAGAGATGGGAAAGGGCTCAGACCCTGGCTCAAACTTGAGAGGGCTTTTCCAAGTTACCTTTCCTGCCCTCTATTACAAGAAAACAGGGGGATAGTTTGGGAGGGTGGGAAGGAGGGGTGATTTTTTTTACCTTCCAATCAGAAACAGAAAAAGGAGGTTAATTTGGAACAGAGATTCAGTTTCACCACTCCTGGTCAGGAAAAAAAAAAGTAAAATAAAATCAAGGGCTGAGAGGGAGACAAAAGCAATGAAATGTTAAGAATTTAAAAAGCAGGGTTAGTATTGCCTCAACTTCCCACTTTCTCTCTCACCACTCCAATCTTGGGGTGGGGGGGGAAGCAATTTATTTTTCTGCAAGACTGGAAAGCTCTTAACTGTTTGCCCACCACCAGGCATGGAGTGTGACATACCAACGCAGAAGTGGAACTGTTCAGGAATCAGGACCAACAGATCTCTTAGGTGAGGAGTTAGGGGAATAAAAAGGCACTTGGAGCATTGGAGGAGGACATTATGTGTGCGTGTGGAGTGGGAGAGGAGGGTGGTGCAGGTCTTAAATGTATTAGACTCCATTTGAGGTATTTTCTTACCCCCCCTCCTCCCTTCTCCAATTCCCCTTCCTCTTATTTCCAACAATGCATGAAACCAGAGAACCATGCAAGCTTCTCTGCTTCCCTCTGCTTTTGATCTTCATCAGGACGTGAGCAGAAAGTTAATGGGGCCAGCCCTACCACAAAGGCAAATTACCATCCGAACACAACACAACAAAACCAAAAAAAAAAAAAAAAAGCAAAGAAATATTATCTTCTGCTTCAGAGCCGACTTTTCTCCCCCCAAAGGCATTCCTCTCTCCGCTCAGCATCCCCTCAAGCTTTCTTACTGCTTGCAGCCCCCCCCCCCCCCCCAATTCACGGACGGAGAGAGAATCCTGCGATTTAAATGGAATTAGGCAGTGCTAATAACCAAGACTGCCGGCGATTTGGGAGTTCTTAACGGCTGCGGGATCATCATCGCTAGCTTTTTTCTAAAGCCGAAGAGGAATTTGCCGCGGGGCCCCGTTGCTTTGCAACACCTCCCCCCCCCCCTCATCACAACGCATCCCAGGAACCATTCAGCAAAAAGAAAGGGAAACAAAAAGAAAAAAGAAGAAACCCCCCCCCCCTCATGCATCCGTCCCTTCCTTCCTTCCTCCTCCTCTCCTCCTCCTCCGACGCCTTTGTCTGTTCCCAACGATCCGACCAGAGAAAAGGCGATGCAACAAACATCCAGCAAAGAAAGAACAAAAACAAAAAAACAAAAAACCGGCAGCCACCTTTTTCGCCCAAGTCGCGCTTTCAGACAAAAATCCTTTGCGCCTCCATCCTTTTCCAGCGACAGACTACGCCTCCCTTTCTCCTCCTCCCCCTCCTCTCTCCCCACCCCTCAAACTCAAGTTCCTAAACTTTACAACTTCCTCGTCCACTTTGAGGGGGGGGGAGAGAGAGAGAGAGAGAGAGAGAAGACGAGGAAAAGAGAGAGTCCCCCCCCACGCCCCCTCGCAGACAAGAGTGGATGGCATACAACTCACCCTTTGTGATGTCTCCCGGGCGACGGCGCGCAACTGTTCACCCGCACATCTTTCAAACGAAAGCCTCTCAAACCAGAAGAAGAAGAAGAAGAAGAAGAAGCGAAGAAGAAAAAAAAAAACCCAAGAAAGTCCCGGCAAAGCGGCGGCGATCGCGTGCTCCTCGTATAAGCCACCTTGACGTTTCCTCCGATGCGAAAAACCCGGAGCGAGCGGGCAATATCCCACCGCCAACTGCAGTCGCCCGGGAGTCGCCGTCCTCCTCCAGTCCTCCTCCTCCTCCTCTCGCTCACTCGCTCCCTCCTTTTCCAGCCAGGAGCCGTCCACTCTCCTATCAGAATCGCTTCAACCTTCTCCATCAGGAGGGGAGGAGACGGAGAAGGAAAGATGAGGGGGGGAGCAGCCCGCCAGCCAGCCAGCCAGCCAGCCAGCGAAGGGGGCTGCCTGCCCCCACACGGGCTGATGTCAACTCTCCTCTTTTGAGAGTTCACGCGGCGCTTAGTCGCCCGCAACTCCCTGTCCAGTTAAGGCGAACCTGGGCGACTGCGAAACGTTGCGATTTCCAATGCTGGCTTAAGAGGCAACCAACAAACTAACTCCCCGTTTGGAGACCCACACGCATCTATTTATCTATCTATCTATCTATCTATCTATCTATCTATCTATCTATCTATCTATCTATCTATCTATCTATCTAAATATATAAAAATATAAAAATATATAAAAATATAAACTCTTGAGCTTACCTCACCGCTTTATTCTCCACGGAGATTCTCCTATGGTTTGCTCGATTGGCCTTTTCCCGCTTCTGCGCCCTGGATCGACCACTTCCCCTACATGGAATTAATGCCGCCACCTTCCCCTCTTTTTTTTTTTTTTTTTTCCATCCAGGAATGGTGGTGCGGGCCGATTTATCGAAGGGTGCGTGCCCGAGGGCAGAAAGAGGAAAGAGAGGGTGAAGCCGCCTGAGTGTTTCATGCCCACTCCTCGAGCGTGCGTGTGCAACGCGGGTGGCGAAGGGGCAAAGCTGAAATGCCTTTAACTGCCGGTGCAATACGACGTTTAAACCGTTTGTGGCCGATTACATCTACCTGTCCCGGCAGAGAAGGAAAAATTTCCATCTGGTGGGACGTCCACAGCGAGCTTTTTTTTTTCTGCTGGGACCTCCCTCCCACTGCAACATCGTCCTTCCCGAGGGGAGGTTTAGCCCCCAAACATTTTTTTAAAGCCCTCAAAACATGTTTTCTTTTCAGCAAGCGTGGGGACTTCCTCGTTATCTCGTTATTAATATTTTTTTAATGTAATATTTCCCTTTCGCGGTCTTGTTTTACTCTGTCGTTTTATTTTATTTTATTTTTTAGAACGTTTTTAATTAGTGGTTTTATCTTACGCCTCCCGGAGTCACTTCGTGTGAAATGGGCCATATAAATCTGACAAATAAATAGATGCCTTAAAAACTGATCTCCTCAATTTCCAGGGAGTGCAAATGTGACCTGGGCCAAAGAGGGAGGGGGTGTGAAAAAAAGAGGGGTTCTTCTGGTGCCCTAAGAGAACAGGCACTTGCAGAAAGTTAGACAAACTCCCTTTCCTTGTTTCTTCAGTGAAGGCGCAGGTGGGCACTGTGGCAATCCATTTGCAAAAGGGGGGGAAAAAGCCGAAGATTTCAAGCTGCAGGAGAAAGCTGAACCGTAGAGGGCAGTAAGGGACCGAGAGACGTCTGCTCTCTGGTCAGGTTTGGAAATGAAATACAAAGAGGAGAAAGGCCACTTCTTTAAAGAAACTTAAGAGGAAATCCTGATGAAGAAAGTATAAATGAAGCAAAAGGGCTTGATGTTGAAAGATGTATTGGCAGCAAGACAGGACTTCAAACGGGATTTTCAAACTGAGTTGTGGGAAAACTTGGGGGAGGAGGAAGGAGTATTAGATGTGTTCGCTCCCTTGAGTTAGTAATGATAATAAAGGCGGGATAAAAATAAAAATTTGGCTCTTGGCATTGTACCAGGAAGCATTTGGCAAAGCAGCAAATGAACTATCTGGCCCCTAGAACTACTACTATTCCATGTAGAATTCCATACTGACAAACATCCTAACCACATCTACTTGCACGCAAATCGAATTGTGTTCAGGGAAGCAGCTCTCGACAATCCCTACCTTATTTTAACTTGGAAATAAATTTTCCTCGTTTCAGATTTTCCTAAAAATTCAAGCAATTTTAGTTGCCTTACTAATAGTCAGGAATGAAATTGTAATTCAGAGAGATAATTTCCTGCAGATCTGAAGGCCAAGGGTTAGCCATCAGCGTAAAGCCACCACAGGAAATGAAAAAATGCATTTTGCTCATGAAGCAAACACATTGTGCTTTCAAATGTTGATACGATTTGCAGTGGGTCGTGATCCAGCTAAAGTGAAACCAGACAATTTAAATTGGCCTAGGGATCCACTGAGGAAAAGTCAAATGCATTTTAAAGAGGAGATAGCGTTCACGGATGCTACATTTCACCACCACCAGTGCTGCGATTCAGCCAGTTCGCACTGGTTTGAGCGAACTGGTTGTTAAATTATCCATCCCCCACTATCAAAGTAGATCCTGGACGCAGCGCTGTGATGCAATGGAGAAACGGGCAAGGAGCGGCTGGCACGAGGAGCTGCTTTTCCTCCTCCTTCCCTCGTGTTGGCCTTTCCATTGCCCATTTCTCCAATGCAGCCCCCAGGATCCATTTTGATGGGGAGGTTTAATTTAACAACCAGTTCACCCAGGGTCAGGTTGGCCATTGCAGGAGGCTCATCCCGCATGTGCGGCGGAACTGGAGGACGAAGATGGCCATGCCTCCCATAACAGCCAACCTGACCCTGGGCGAACCAGTTGTTAAATTATTTGAATCCCACCACTGACCACTTTCCTCTCTTGGACCCACCCAATGACTTTGCCCTACGTCTCTGCACCAAGTACTCTGATTCCTCTACCACTTTTCAGTTGGCCACTGGGCCCCTTCCCTCTCGGCTGCCATTCATGGCCTTTTCTCCCCACCGTTTGTCAATCCGAAACACCTTTTCCAGAATATGCTGTCCCTAGTCTTTACACAGACCGAACACAGAAGCTCTGGTTGCAATCCTGCCTGGTCCCTGCGCAAAACATTCAGCACTCCTTCATTGCTGGGCAGGTCATTTTAAAACCTGGGCCTTCGCACAGGTTCGCCTGGTGTGCCAGTTGCGCCCTTTCCTGGACCGAGATGACCTTCGCACAGTCATTCATGCCCTGGTTACTTCCCGCTTGGATTACTGCAATTCCCTCTACATGGGCCTGCCCCTGAGATGCACCCGGAGACTCCAGCTGATCCAGAATGCAGCTCCATGGGTTGTTATGGGAGCCCCTCGTTACTCCCATATAACACCCCTCCTGCATGAGCTGCACTGGTTACCAGTGGTTCTCCGGGTCCACTTCAAGGTGCTAGTCCTCACTTATAAGGCCCTTCATGACTTAGGTCTGGGATATTTGCATGACCTTCTCCTGCCTGCCTCTCACCGTCCTGTTCGCTCACATAGGGCCACTCTCCTCAGGCTTCCGACGGCGAGCCAATGTCACCTTGCTGTGCCCAGGGGTAGGGCGTTCTCTGTGGGTGCTCCCACCCTCTGGAATGAATTGCCTACTGAGCTCCGGACGGCTCCTGATCTCCGCTCCTTCCGTCAGGACTTGAAGACTTGGCTTTTCAAACAAATAGGCTGAGACTGATTCCGGGCTTTATTATTTACTACTAATTAATTATTTGGATTAAATTATGATTTTATTGTACTTGTTTCTTAACTTGTGTTCGCCGCCCTGAGTCCTTTGGGAGAATGGCGGCATATAAATACATTTAATAAATAAATAAATAATAAAAAGTAAAAATAAGTAAGCACATAAAATAGATCTCTAAATGAGAAATAGAGGTGAAACAAAATAATCACTGATGCAACAGTTTTCTAGAAGTCAGCTGATAGACTGAAACAATGTTAGTTGTTAGTTAGTTAGTTTGTTTCTCTTTTTTTTTGTATTGTCTTTATGTATACATCTCTGTAAGTATTTTTGTCTTATGTTTTTGCTTAATAATTTTTTTTTTAAAAAAAGAAAGAGTATCCATACTTTAAAAAAAAGAAAAACCTAATAGTCAACTATAGAAGTTCAGGTAGACCTCAATTTACAACTACAATCAGGACCTGCAACTCTGTCACTGAGCAATACAATGGTAAAGCGCAATGATACGTGATCATACCAACTTAGACGCAGACTTAGAATAACTTTATTGTCACTTTGAATGTACACTAATCAGCATACATTAAAATGAAATTACATTGCATACAGCTCTCAAAGAGTCTCCACCTCTAATATAAACATAAGCATGACAAGACAAATAAATAAATAATAAATAAATAAATAAATAAATAAATAAATAAATAAATAAATAAATAAATATGCATGTACCCACATATATTATATGACACAGAAACAACACGGTCTAGTTCGGATGTATACATGTAGATAGCGAGAAAAATGAATCTTGCAACAAATGGCATAGGGAGCAAAGCTGTTACAGAATCTGGTAGTCCTGCTAGAAATACTTCAAAACCTCCTCCCAGAGGGGAGAAACAGAAACATACCATGAAGTGGGTGTATAGGGTCTCTAACAATGCTTTGAGCTCCAAGCACATAGCGCTTATAAGCAGTATCCCGAATGACAGGAAGCGAGCTTCCTATAATTTTCTCGGCTGTCCTTACCATTCTCTGAATGGACTTTCTATCTGAGGCAACTTACACCAATTTACAATAGCAGTTCCAGTTGCTGTTATTAAGCAAATCCCATACGGTTAATAAGCATGATATCATACAATTGCCATTTGCAACCTCCTACCAGCTCCTTCATTGACTTTGCTTGTTGGAAGCCAGCAGAGAAAGCTGCAAATGACAATCACATAATTGGACAACGTTACAACAACTTTGAAGACTAGCAGAAGTCTCATTCAGAACTATCATACAGGTAATTCTCGACTTATGACCACGACTAAGCCAAAATTTCTGTTACTAAATGAGACATTTGTTAAGTGAGTTCTGCCCCATTTTATGACCTTTCTGGCCACAGTTGTTAAGTGAATCATTGTAGTTGTTAAGTTAGTAACCTGATTGTTAAGTGAATCCGGTTTCTGCATTGACTTACTTTGTCAGAATGCTGTAAAAGGGGATCACATGACCCTGGGACATTTATCACCATAAATATGGGTCAGTTGCCAAGCATCTGAACTTGGGTCACATGACCATGGCGATGCCACAATGATCATAAGTGTGAAAAATGGTTGTAGGTCACTTTTTTTCATTGCCGTTGTCACTTTGAACAATCACTAAATGAACTGTTGTAAGTCAAGGGCTACCTGTAACTCTGAACAGTCATTGAATGAATGGCATTAACTGAGGACTACCTATACAAGGTTTATAAATGGAAGACCAGGAACTCTGCCCTCCCTCTAAAAGAACAAAAGTCCCATACGCAAAAACAGACCCAAAATATTTCAAGCACACAAATCCATCCACTGACTATAAACCAGCGGTTCTCAACCTGGGGGTCGCGACCCCTTTGGGGGGTCGAACGGCCATTTCACAGGGGTCGCCAAAGACCTCTCTCTCCCCCCCACGCCTTCACTCACCCTCACTCCTCTGTTGGATCGCCGGCCGTTCGCTTACCCCGCCCACTCCCCATCTATTGCTGCCTCCAATGGCTAGAGGAAAAAAAACTGTTTAAATTCTTGCCGCGGGGCTTCAAAGGGCCGCCCTAGAGCCAGTGGTGCAGCCGAACCCTTTGTTAAATTGCTGGCTTGCCCCGCCCCTCCGCACCATTATTTATTGCCAATAAATAGTGGTGGGCGAGGGGCGGGGGAGCCAGCAATTTAACAAAGGGTTCGGTGTTTTTTTTGTAATTTTATTGCCCCCCGGAGCTTCAGCAGAGGCTAATTAGCCCTTGCTTGGATCAGCTCCCGACCCCCAGCTGATTTGCTCTCGGCTTTTTTGCTTGCTTGGAAAGAGTGCAGATTTTTTTCCCCTACCTAAACTGAAAAACGAAAGAGAAAGTAAAGCAGGCTGTTGGCTTTGCACGTTGGAAAATTAGGCAGGCAGATTTCTTTTCTTTTTCCTCACCAAAAAAGGTAGGTGCAAACAACGGGAAATTTAGGGAGAAAGAGGAGATTTTAAAACACAAAAGAAAAAAAGCTCTATTTAACTAGGGAATTGTAATAATTGAGATACTATTAATTGTATATTGTGTTGAAAGCAGAAATGGTTAAGTTGTGGTTTGGAGGAATAAATGGGGGAAATTATTTGGTTTATTATTATTGGTAAATATAATTAATTGATTTGTAAGAAATTGGATTGCATGGAAATAATTGGAATAATATACAAAAAAGGTAGTTATACAACTAATTGATTTATATTAAAATGTTGAATTCATATTAAACAACTGTAATATTACATAATTAACCAATGTGAGGATGGATATAAAAATAGATGACAATGGGAAGGGGTATAATATAGAATAGAAGGGAAAAATTGAATTTGATTAAGATTAGAGATGAGGATGAAGGGTAATATTGGTTTTTTACAAAAATAGATGAGGAATAAATATGGCAAAAAGGAAATATAGAAATTGTAAATTTAATTGAAATGACTAAACACTGTTTAAATTTATGAACCGGCCAAATACTCTGTTCAAAGAAAATACATTGTATGTTTGTATGTGTGTTTCTAATTATTGTTATTTATTCATATTTGTTCTCTTTTATTCTTTAAAGTTTAACAATTCATTCTTTATCTTAATATCTTTATATTTGTTTGGGGTTGGCTTTCTTCCCTTTCATCTTTTTTATTGTACAGCAATCTTTCTCCTCAAACCTACCACCTCTCTCTTTTCTTTCCTTCTTACTTTCTCTTCCTCACCCTCTTCTCCTCCCTACTTCCTCTTCCTTTCTCCTTCTCCTCCTCTCTTCCTCCCTCTCTTACCCTCACTCCTACTCTAATTTCCCTTCCCTTCCTTCATCCCTCTCTATTGCTGTATCCTTTTGTGCATATGGACTACTCAGAGGGCTGAAAAAGTTATTTCTGACTGGTCCTCACACTTTTGACCAGTCTTCGAACTTACGACTGTCCTCACATTTTATGTTTTTGCCCTATCTTGTCACCATGGTGAAGAGAAGCAGTTGTGAAATGAGTGACATGGTTGTTAAGAAAGCTGCAGGGCATAAATGTGAGGATGGTCATAAGTGTGAGGACTGGTCAAAAGTGCGAGGCCCAGTCAGAAATGACTTTTTTCAGCCCTCTGGGTAGTCCTTTTGTGCATATGGACTACTCAGAGGGCTGAAAAAGTTATTTCTGACTGGTCCTTGCACTTTTGACCAGTCCTCGAACTTACGACTGTCCTCACATTTTACGTTTTTGCCCTATCTTGTCACCATGGTGAAGAGAAGCAGTTGTGAAATGAGTGACATAGTTGTTAAGAAAGCTGCAGGGCATAAATGTGAGGATGGTCATAAGTGTGAGGACTGGTCAAAAGTGCGAGGCCCAGTCAGAAATGACTTTTTTCAGCCCTCTGGGTAGTCCTTTTGTGCATATGGACTACTCAGAGGGCTGAAAAAGTTATTTCTGACTGGTCCTTGCACTTTTGACCAGTCCTCGAACTTACGACTGTCCTCACATTTTACGTTTTTGCCCTATCTTGTCACCATGGTGAAGAGAAGCAGTTGTGAAATGAGTGACATGGTTGTTAAGAATGCTGCACGGGCATAAATGTGAGGATGGTCATAAGTGTGAGGACCAGTCAAAAGTGTCAGAAATGACTTTTTTCAGCCCTCTGAGTAGTCCCTATACACATAGCCATGGCCACCCAGTCACATGACCAGCTAGCCACACCCACCCAGTCACATGACCTCCAAGCCACGCCCACAAAATAAGCCACGCCCACAGAACTGGTAGTAAAAAAATTTAGAACCCACCCCTGGTTGGGGGTCACCACAACATGAGGAACTGTATTAAAGGGTCACGGCATTAGGAAGGTTGAGAACCACTGCTATAAACCATGGCAAGGTGTTCCAGATACCAAGCCAGAAATCCTGCTTGATAAACTAAATTGGCTGATTCACTTATCACACTACGTCAAGAGCCCCACAAATCATATTTTGGCATGCTCTGTTAAGCCAATCTATGATTTTTAGATCAGAAGGAAGTTTCTTAATTAATTTTTCTTTATGTAATACAGAGACTGCAAAATGAAAAGCCAGATTCTAAGATTTCAAAGCAGAGGAAACAATAGATTTTCTTTCTTTCTTTCTTTCTTTCTTTCTTTCTTTCTTTCTTTCTTTCTTTCTTTCTTTCTTTCTTTCTTTCTTTCTCTTTCTTCTTTCTTTCTTTCTTTTTTATTCTTCTGGGATATAAAATATTCAGGTGATATGGAAGGTAGTTAAAAGAAAATATTAGACGACATTTCATAGCTCATTTCTTGCCAAATTTTCCAGAGATAATAAAAGGCCTCAGAAGAGGCAAAAAGCTTTCCCCAGGTTTTTTCTTTCTCTGTGTGTTCACTTATCTCAATCCAACTAGAAACACTGAAGAGCGATAACCCAAGAGACAAGTAAGTACTGTTTCTCTTTTTTATTTATATGGCAGTAATGGCTTATGGGGCTTCTTGGCCATTTGGGGGCAGCAAGCAAAACATCAGTTTCCATTTGTTCTCAATAAAAATAAAATGCTTACCTATTTTACACATACTGCGGTTCATCCAACACATTATATCAAAAACAAAAAAAGGCCTGGGGACAACATCTCTAGAATGTGCAAACCAGTGGTGGGTTGCCCCCAGTTAGCACCGGTTCTATAGAACTGTTAGTAAAACTGGTGGGAGGCTCCGCCCACCGACCCCGATGTCATCAAAACGCTTCTGTGCATGCACAGAAAAGCACACAGCCCCGCTGCAAACTGGTAGTAAAGATAAGTAGAACCCACTCCTGGTGCAAACCATGGTTAGTCAAACCATGGTTAGATTTAATCATTTTGTTTGTCGTAGCTTGATAGACAATAAAGTCAAATTCATTGGTTTGTAGCTCAATATGTTAAACCGTATGAAAAATATGTACCTGTTTCCACTATACATGCTGGGCTAAAGCCCAAAACAAGATAAGAAACTGTGAGTTCAAGTCCTGCCTTAGCCATGAAAGCTGCTGGGTGACTTTGAGACAGTGACTCTCTCTCTCTCAGGCCAACTCACCTCATTGTGTTGTGGGGGAAACAAGAAGATGTGCTGGATATGTTCACTGCCTTGTATTATTGGTAAAATGAATAAAGGCAGGATACGAACAAACAAATAAAACACACTACCCAGAAAGTTGTCTTTCCCTTGACAGTAGGAGCATAGATTTATACAGTCTAGTTTTGTTTCATCACATGGTGAGTGCCTGGACTACAGTTAGTCCTCCACTTACAACAGTTCATTTAGTGATCGTTCAAAGTTGCAATGGCACTGAAAAACGTGACTTATGACCATTTTTCACATTTATGACTGTTACAGCATCCCATGGTCACATGATTTACATTCGGATTCTTGAGAACTGATTCACATTTATGACGGTTTCGGTCAGTGGTGAAATTCAAAAATGTTCCCTACCTGTTCTGTTGGGCATGGCTTGGTGGTCATGTGACTGGATGGGTGTGGCTTGGGGGGCATGTGACTGGGTGGGTGTGGCTTGGTGGTCATGAGACCGGGAAAACCAACTATCACACTTTACACAAAAATAACACAAAAGCTACACAAGTGACTCACACACAATGCAAAAGCAGCTGGACTTCACACAAAATGGCCCCTGCAACAAGCAGGAACCTCACAGAGAGCTCAAAAACAAACTATCACACTTTACATAAAAATACTGGTTCAGGCAATAGGTAGTAAAAACATGCTTTAAAAAGTTACACAAAAAAAAGTTCCGAGGATCGCACGGCACAGCTGATTGTCACAGCTGATTGTTGGAACTTTTTTTTTACTTCTTTTTAGCATTTTTTTATTACCTATTGCCCGAACTGGTAGTAAAAAAAAGTTTTTAAAAAGTTCTGAGGATCAGCTGTGCCATGCAATCGTCTGAACTTTTTTTTTTTTACTTTTTAAAGCATTTTTTTACTACCGGTTCCAGAGAACCACTAGCATTTTCACTACTGGTAGCCAAACCGGTAGCATTTCACCCCTGGTTTCGGTGTCCTGCAATCATGTGATCCCTTTTTGAGTTTTTCTGACAAACAAAGTCAATGGGGAAACCAGATTCACTTAACTGTGTTACTAATTTAAGAAGTGCAGTGATTCACTTAACAAATGTGGCGAGAAAACTCGCAAAATGGAGCAAACTCAACAAATTTCTCACTTAACCACATAAATTTTGGGCTCAACTGGGGTTGTAAATTGAGGACTACCTGTAGTTCCTGCAATTTTCTTGACAAAATTTCAGAAATGATTTACCCTTGCTTGCTTCATAGGGCTAAGAGACAGTCACTGGCCCAAGGTCACCCAGCTGGTTTTGGGCCTATAAAGGGCAGGCCTAGAATTCACAATTTCTCTACCCTCTAGCCCACAACACCAAACTGGCTATCTTATCATAGAGTAGAAATCTGTAAATGACTACTTTCTTTGTCTCGAGGCTTCAGGTCTCAGAACACCAGTGGTGAGTTGCTCCCAGTTCGCACTGGTTCGCACCGGTTCGCAAGAACCAGTAGTAAAAAAATTTAATAATTCGGAGAACCGGTAATAACATTGGCTGGCCATGCCTCCAAACCTGTCCCCAGCCCGGTCGACACTTGCTTACCCCGCCCACCCCATCAGAGGCTTTTTTTAAAAAACTTTTAAAAGCATTTTTTCTACAACCTCTTCCGCTGAAAAAATGCTTTTAAAAGTTAAAAAAAAAGCCTCTGATGATTGAGCGGCTCAGCTGGGATCTTCAGAGGCTTCTGAAAACATTTTTCTGCAACCTCTTCAGCCAAGGAGGTTGTAGGGAAAAAAATCCCTTTAAAAACCGCTGACAATCCCAGCAGATTTGCCTGATTGTCAGAAGCTTCTAAAAGCATGTTTTCCTGCAACCTCTCCAGCCGAGGAGGTTGTAGGGGGAAAAAATCCCTTTAAAAGCCTCTGGTGATCCCAGCAGATTTGCCTGATCGTCAGAAGCTTCTAAAAGCATGTTTTCCTACAATCTCTCCAGCCGAAGAGGTAGTAGGAAAAAAAATCTCTTTAAAAGCCTCTGGCAATCCCAGATGTCTTGCCTGATCATCAGAAGCTTCTAAAAGCATTTTTTTCTGCTACCTCTTAAGGTTGTAGAAATAAAGCTTTTAAAAGTAAAAAAAAAAGGTTGGCCACACCCACCCAGTCACATTACCCCCAAGCCACGCCCACAAAATAAGCCACGCCCACAGAACTGGTAGTAAAAAAATTTAGAACCCATCCCTGCAGAACACATCTTGTCCTGAAGCACCTGGCAGCACAGCTGTGCATGGTTAATACTTACTAATGGCTTTTCTCATCTTTCTCTTCATAGCTGACATGAGGCCTGCAGCCAAGCTGCTTACTCCTTACGAATGGAAAAATGACATCGCCTGCCATGCCACTCTTTAAAAGGACACCCACACTGAATTTTGATTCTGATATTTTACTCATTTCCCATTCAAAGTTTTTAAGTGGGGGATAGCAAGAGCTATTCCAAGTACTTCAACTTCACTATCTGCTGCAAATGAAGCGTGTCAAATAAATTTTAGAATTTCACAAATTAAAAGGTGCAATGGGGCCTCGTCATGTTTTTGAACTCGGATGTTGGAGAAGACTTCTGAGAATATCTTGGATAGCCAAGGAAACGAACAAATCAACTCAAAAGTCTTCCTTGTAGCAGGCTCAGATTATCACATTTGGCACACATCGTTCGAAGAGCTAGATCAGGGGTGTCAGACTCATGTCACGGCATTGTCACGTGACGTATCGAGACTTTTTCCCCCTTCACTAAACCGGGTGTGGGCATGTGACCAGGGGTGGGCTCTACTTACTTTTACTACCGGTTTGCATTGTGGCCACGCGCATGCGCAGACCACTTCTGATGATGTCCGGGTCAGTGGGCGGGGCCCCCTGCCGTTTTTACTACCAGTTCTTGCGAACCTGTCTGAACCGGGGACAACCCACCACTGCATGTGACACATCCGGCCCGCAGCTGAGAATTTGACACCCCTCATCTAGATCATCCAAGGAATCTAAAATGCTAGGAAAAGATAGAAGGGAAGAAAAGATGATGACCAAATACAATGTGACTGGACTCAATTATAGTCAAGAGAGGTGCACTGTTGGAAGATCTGAAGAGCCAGGATGGGGAGAGATCACCTGGAGAAGAATTTATCTGTGGTCACTAAATCGACATTGATCTGATGGCATATAATCAGTTAGTGGTGCTTTAGGAACTTATACGAGCTACCTCAGGCTGTTAAATTACAAAGTGTGGTACTTAGCTGTTGAAAGGTATATATTGTACTTTAAATAATGAATGTGCCCTGAAACGGCATACAAGTCAATAGAAACAAAGCACATTTTCAGGAATGAGAACTGTTTTCTCACTATGCATTTCCTAGGCACTTGTATGAATGCAATAGCATATTCATACAAGCAGTATGACTCCACAGTTACAAATATACCTTTTGTCCCCCAAAAACAGATTTTTGACCATAAATGTTTGATTTTTTTTTTATTTCATTAATTTCTCCTTTTTTATTTCATGACTTTTCCATTATGCATTCCAAAATTTGTTTTAGGTCTTGGGTTATATCATTGTTTCCAAGTACCAAAAATATATTCATTTGTCCAGGCCAATAATCCTATTTCTGCAAAGAACACATTTATAAATAAATATGAGGTTCAATTTTTTATCCACTAGATGGAGTTAGTGTTTCCCTTTTCTATTTTCCAGAGCAGGAAAAGTAATTTGGATATTTTATGTTTGTTGTTTATTTTTGTTTTACACTGTTTTTACACAGTTTCAAAAGAGCAGCAATTGGAGAGAGAGAGAGGGAGGGAAGGAGAGAGAGCGAGAGAGAGAGAGCAAAAAAGATTTCAGGTACAGTTGAATTTAAATTCTTAATTTCATCATCAGAACCTAAACACATAGATTTGAGATTTCCATGCCTCCTTTAAGTAATAGCACTTTCAATTCAAATTTTAGGAACCATAGACTTTAGTAGGTGTTAAAGGATGAATACAATTATACGATATGATATTGTATTATATTGTGTTTTATTGTATTATATTATTATATTACATTACATTACATTATATTATATTTATTATATTATATTTGTTATATTTGTTATATTATTATATTGCCATGCCATGCCATGCCATGCCATGCCATGCCATGCCATACCATACTATACTATACTATACTATACTATACTATAATGAATATAATATATTTATTGTATTATCATACGGTACAATTAGAAGACTAGATCAAGTAATCACTGAAGGCAGTGGCACAAGACAGTTCTCAGTTGACAGTTTGCACATTACAACCCCCCACCCCCCCCCACCCCCCGCTGTACAAGAATAGGACATTCTGACTGCTGGTCCAGCACAAACCATGAATCTGTAAGACAGAAAGAATTGTGAGATGTCTTACTGATGGTCAAAACAGCAGCCTCTCTGCCAGAATAAAGAGGCTTCAGCTGAGAGCTTTTTATGCTATTATCTGCAAATTAATAGGAAACATTAGATATCTTAGAATTTTGATAGGATTAATCTTCTCAAGTCTGTACTGATTCCTTACAGAGAACTCAAAGAATCAGCTGAACAACCTCCATATGCTAAGAAGTATCTTTAATGAGCATTATAAGGCTTGGCACATAGACCAGGCCCCAGGGATGGCCAATTAGTCACTATTACAAGGCAGAAAAATCCAACTCAGTCTGTGCCATTTCCAAATAAATGCAGGTTGGCTTATCCTGTGCAATGGGAAACAAGGAGGGATTACCAGCTAAATCTTTTCCTTGCGCCATAGTGCATTGAACAGGGCAGTTAAGCCTTGTCTGTTATAGACCAAGACATTTCATAATAAGAGAGAAATACCACTGAAGAAGGGATAGGCACCTCTTCATGTCCAAAGAGTACTTGTCAGATTGTGGGACGGGGTGTGAAGCAATAATGGAAAATGCAACCATGTTATCTCTATGTGAGGGTGTTTTCTTCTTCTTTGATATTTCTGTATGAAGGCTTTGGTAGCTTCTTTTTACATCTTTGAACCTTAAGTTTATTTATGATATATAATGAGGTGGTGCAGTGTTTAGGATGCAGTACTACAGGCTACTTCTGCTGACTGCCAGCTGACTGCAATTTGACAGTTCAAATCTCACCAGGCTCAAGGTTGACTCAGCCTTCCAATCTTTCTGAAGTGGGTAAAATGAGGACCCAGATTGCTTGGGGGCAGTATGCTCTGTAAACCACTTAGAGAGGGTTGTAAAGCACTGTAAAGTGGTGTATAAATCTAAGTGCTATTGCTATGATATATAATGTGCATTTTTGTGTTTCCACAAGAATTTTTCTTCAGATCAGTGGTATCTGGCAGTTTGCTACCCAAATTCAGCAGCATAATCTGCAGGAGGTCATTAACAAAGATGGAAGAATGCACTGTTGCTCTGCAGCATGGAACAGCCCCAATGCAGGAACACCTATGCAGTAACACCCTTCTATTTAAGCTTGCTTGGATGGCTGCAGTTAGATCAGCTCATTCACTACATCTGGTTACCAATTCGACCTTGGCAACTTCCATGGACTTCAACTCCCAGAATTACCCAGCAAACATTGCCATGTATTTGAGTAACATTTTGGGGAGGGAGGGAGAGGGAGAGGAAGAGGGAGAGGGAGAGAGAGAGAGAGAGAGAAAGAAAGAAAGAAAGAAAGAAAGAAAGAAAGAAAGAAAGAAAGAAAGAAAGAAAGAAAGAGGAAGAAAGGGAGAAAGAGAAAGAGAAAGAAAGAGGGAAGGAGGGAGGGAGGGAGGGAGGGAGGGAGGAAGGATAATTACTTTTAAAAATACAAGCCTTAAAATGGCACAATCAATGTATTGCTATCATCTTTTATTTTACATAAAAACAGCTGGTAGGAAACAGAGCCCTATCCTAAGCAACATGTCTTTATACTTGAGGCCTGCTACTTGAATTTTGAATATACAGAGACATAGAAATATGTACCAGTAATACAGATCTGTGCAAAGCAATCTTGCTGCAAGTCATCACAATTTTTATCACCAGCCAAATGTTAGGAGGTACCAGACTCTAAGTAATTTTATGAGTGTTTATAGCCCTGCTAAATACATGGCTGTTCTGATCCCTCAGGCGAACTCTAAAATGACTTTAGTATTCTTGCTTATAGGAGACAAGATTTCAGAAGCTTAGATTTGTTGATTGCACTGTACTGTATATAGGAGAATTGCAAAACTATGTAATCTATGTAAGGTGACTTAATTTCTTTGAGATATAAGATATCTTCAGAGCGCTCTCAATAGCTATTAGGTTATTAATTGTGCTCAAACTGCAATTCCCCATTCTCATAACCAGTTGTGCAATTTTAGAGCACTCAATTTACACAGATAATAATAATTTATGAAATTTATAGGCCACTCACTACTAGCAACTCCGGTGGTTCACAAATTGTTAAAACCATTTAAAAACAAGGAAACAAAAACAAAAAAGATTTAAAAAGACAGAAACTGAAGGAAAAAAACTAGATGGGAACCATTAAAAAGTCCCTTTACATGGACTTGATGAATGACGAGGAAAGGAAAACATTGCCTCTTAATGCTTGCCTCTAAATTTAGGGGAAAATGCCATGTTTAACAAAACAACACATCTATTCAAATGTAGAGTTCTATGTTTAAATGCCACTCTTCTAAAAAGTAGAATGATTCTACTTTTTTAGAAGCAAGTGCTTAAAAGACTGTTGATTGCCACAGGTAAAAAAAATTGAATGAGCAAAATATTATTTCTTTGGCTGCACAATACAGTTCATTCCAAGTACTGAACACCTTTTGACCATCACTGTACTGTACAGATAGTCCTTGGTTAACGACAACTCATTCAGTGACCAAAGTTACAATAGTACCCTGTTTCCCCCAAAATAAGACATCCCCTGATAATAAGCCCAATTGGGCTTTTGAACACATGGCAATAAGGCCAAGCGCTTTTTTGAAAAAAAAAATATAAGACAGGGTCTTATTTTTGGGGAAACACGGTAGTAAAAAGTAGTACTTATGTCCAATGCAGAACGTTCTGGCCATCCTATCACTGTAGTCATGATATTACAACCCTAGTGCTTAACAACTGGCTTACACTTATGACAGTTGCATAGTCCACAATCACATGATCACCATTTGAAGCTTCCCTGCTGTCTTGCCACAAGCAGTCAATGGGGAAGCCAGAGGAAAGGTTGTAAGTCACTCTGGTAAGTGTCCTGCACTCAGCAGTAGCCAATCCAAGCCCTGTTCCCCTCTCACCATTCTCCTGCTACGGGTTCTTTTTTTACACTATACTAAATTGGATTGAACCAGACTAAAGAAAAAACCCCAAAAGCATCAGTCCCTGGACAGGTAGCTTTTTAGTATCTTTATAAAAGGGTTGGGCAGATGTTTTATTTCGTAAGAACTAACATAAAAGTGATATCTGAGGGTTTCAGATTCCAAAAACCAAGAAAGACACACTGAGTTTCTTCTAAAGTTTCCTTTATTGTTCCTCACTCAATTTTATTCAAAATGAACTAACTCCTGGGCATTTGCTGATCCGAGGGCGACATTCGGCCTACAGGCCTGCGGTATCGGTTAACATCTGCAGCAGGGGTGGGTTAGTGGTGCGGCATCAGAGCATCAGCATCTGGGACAAATGGGAGGATGGCAGCAATGCGGATGGCACTGCAGCTCTCTACAACAGTCCCAGTTTCTCATGTGGCCACTTGGGAAAATTAATTGCTCACCCATGAATTACCTTGACCATTAAACTGAGAGCTCTTAAGGAACATTTTTGAGTCTCTTCTTCTAAACAACGGGTGTCAAATTCGCGGCTACGGGCTGAATGCACCCACCCCATTTTAGCAAAGGGAGGAAAGTTGAAATATGTCACCTGACAATGTGACGCCTCTGTTCTAAACTTCACTGATATTTGCTCCCCTGGAATGCACTCCCTCTCTTTTGGGAATCCAGACTTTATTCCACCACACTGTTTCCTATATTTTATTCTATTGCTATGTCTATAGCAATACGGTTTAGTATTACTCTTCAATTGCTATTATAACAATATTTAACATAGTCATAGTCAATTCAACATACTATAGTCTGTACTATTACTATTCAATTACTATTACTGTTACCTAATACTCTATTACAATTATCTATATACTACATTCTTACTAGTATGCATCTTTTTCTGTTAATGGCCAGCGTGTAGAGTTCTTGCACCTTTGTTAAGTTGTCCTTTCTCTTGCTGAGCTACGGTACTATATTTCTTTTCCTCTCTCTTGAACCATCCGCTCCTTCTGAAGGAAAAATGCCTTGGCTGTTATACTGTTTGCTGTTTTCTACCTGCAGAGCTCAAAACACACCTCCCCTCCATTCTCCTCTCCACATCTGTGTCAAGGTTACAGCTTTATTGGCAACTCTGCCATGCTGACGCTGGGGAAAAGGTTAAAACAGGAGGGAAAGGCAGCAGCCCAGGTGCCTGCAATTTTGTTCCAGCAGCCTGCTCTTTCATACCTCCTCCACCCAGCAGCAGCCACTTGCCTACCTGTTGACCTGACTGCAAGCCACCTGGGACTTGCAACTTCCTGCCAGCGTCTTCTGATTTTGGTTGTTGGAAGCTGGCATGAAATGATGAGGCGGTCCTAGCTTAATGACCCCCCCCAACCTCCTTTAACAATGACAGTGGGCACTGCCAGGATTGGCATTGCTAAATAATGTAGGCATGCTTTATGATTGCATTACATAATGACTGAAATTCCAGTCTCAATTACTGTCATTAACATGCATTATATATTTAAAGATCAAGAGTAGGTTTGACACTCTACTCTAGTCATTTCTGGCCATTGATGCCTAGCCATAATATGTAACCCTAGGACTTGTTTCCACATCTGATGCTCTTGATTAAGGGTTAAACTCCTCAAACTATGACCCACGGGTCGCATGTGGCCTTCCGAAGCCATTAATCTGGCCCAAGCAGGACCACGAGGCTGCCCCACCCACATTTCCCTGCCTTCCCACCGGCCCCCATTCTTCGACCAAGCACAGAACTTACCTTCACGAGCCCCATGGGCTGGAACTGGAAGATAGGGCTAATAATTTTGGCCTGCAGAGACGGCCCCGTTTTTCACCTCCCCTGCCTCCAGAAGATAGACAAAGAGAGAGAAAGAGAGAGAAAGAGGGAGAGAGAAAGAGGGAGAGAGATAGAGAGAAAGATTGAGAGATAGATAGAAAGAGAGAGATAGACAGAGAGAGATAGAGAGAGAGGGAGAGGGAGAGGGAAGAAACACAGAGACAGAGGGAGAGAGAGAGAGAGACTTTTATTTATTTATTATTATTTATTTATTAATCAAATTTCTATACCGCCCTACTCCTGAAGGACTCAGGGCGGTGAACAGCCAAGATAAAATACAGACAATACAAATATTAAAATTATTAAATATTTTGGCCAAAACACAAATTAAAACACCCAATTTATAAAATCACGAATTAAAAATTTAAAAGAGGAGAGTTAGGCCAGGCCAGCCTACTGAAATAGAAAAGTTTTGAGAGCACGGCGAAACGTGCGCAGGTCCGGGATCCTCCGTATCTCTGGAGGGAACTCGTTCTAGATGGTAGGTGCCCCACAGAGAAGGCTCTCCCCCTGGGGGCCGCCAGTCGACACTGTTTGGCCGACGGCACCCTGAGGAGCCTCTCTCTATGGGAGCGTACTGGTCGGTGAGAGGCTATTGGTAGCAGAAGGCGGTCTCGTAAATACCCCGGTTTGATGCCATGGAGTGCTCTAAAGGTGGTAACCAAAACCTTGAAGCGCACCCGGAAGACCACCAGGAGCCAGTGCAGCTCGCGCAGGAGGGGGGTCAAATGGGAGCGCCACGTCGCTCCCATAACCACCCACACGGCCTCATTCTGGACCAGCTGGAGCCTCCGGGTGCTCCTCAATCGGAGCCCCATGTAGAGAGCATTGCAGTAGTTCAAGCGGGAAGTAACGAGAGCATGAGTGACCGTATTTAACGAGTCCTGATCCAGAAAGGGACGCAACTGGTGAATCAGGCAGACCTGATAAAAAGTCCCCCTGGCCACGGCCGTCATGTGCTCTTCTAAAGACAGCCATGAGTCCAGGATGATACCCAAGTTGCGAACCCTCTCTGTGGGGGCCAATGACTCGCCCCCAATAGTCAGTGATGGCACCAACTGACTATCGGGATGTCGGAAACCACAGCCACTCGGTCTTGGATGGGTTGAGCCTGAGTCTGTTTCTCCCCATCCAGATCCGCACGGCCTCCAGGCACCGGGTCATCACTTCAAGGGCATCATTGGGTGGTCCGGGGTGGAGATGTACAGCTGAGTATCATCAGCGTACTGATGGTACTTCACCCTGAAACCACGGATGATCTCACCCAGCGGTTCACATAAATGTTGAACAGAAGGGGCGAGAGGACCGACCCTTGTGGCACCCCACATACAAGGGGCCTCGGGGTCGACCTCTGCCCCCCTGTCAACATGGACTGCGACCGGTCAGAGAGAAAGGAGGAGAACCACCGTAGGACGGTGCCCCCCACCCCTAACTCCTCTAGCCGGTGCAGCATGATACCATGGTCGATGGTATCAAAAGCCGCTAAGAGGTCTAATAGGACCAGGACAGAGGAACAACCCCTGTCCCGAGCCCTCCAGAGATCATCAACCAACGCGACCAATGCCGTTTCCGTGCTGTACCCAGGCCTGAAGCCCGACTGGAACGGATCCAGATACAACTTGTTGATTGTAAGCCCCTTGGGTTTCCTGAAGTGGACCACTAGATTCCTAAACAACTGAAAAAATGATTTAGTAAAAAGAAAAGTCAACTTAATTAAATTACTTTAAAGTAATTTGTGTGCATTGTTTAATGGACTGTTAAATTGGCCACGCCCACAAAGTCACATGACCTAGCCACACCCACCCAGTTACATGACCACCTAGCCATGCCCACCCAGCTAGTCCGGCCGCCCAACAGTCTGAGGGACCATGAATTGGCCCCCTGTTTAAAATGTTTGAGGACCCTTGCTCTTGATGAACATGAGTGTACCATGGTAGATAACCTGTTATCTTCATAACATGGGACCCAGGAAGCAGACCTTCTCTAGCAGTGCCTGTCCTTTGGAATAACACCACCCCAAAGGTCTACATGGCCCCTACCTTGATTATCTTTAAAAAATCTCTGCAATCTGGTCTTGGTAGATAGTGAACCACTTCAGAAATTTATATTATATGTCACGAATTCCCCGCCCCCAAGATACTCATGGTTCTTTTGTCGTTTTGGCTTCCGTTGTTTTATACTATATAACATTAATGTTATATAATGCCCAGAGCTACCTGGAGTGGAGTAGCTTTCTAAATTTAATAATTGTTTAAGTTTAAACAATGCTTTATAAATGAAGAAAATTAAAGGTACCCTCCAAATGGCTCGGTTATGACTATCAATCAGGCGCTAAATACATACACACAATAACCTTCTTCAGAGATGTGTAATTTGATAAACATTTTATCTCACTGTATATTT